>CM057096.1:12574345-15198095 GCA_029959045.1 Taenioides sp. WSHXM2023 | reverse complement strand
TCTTCTTGGAGCCTTTTCCCACACACAACATCAACTCTTGTAAAAATGTAATATTAACATTAGATACATCTTTAAACTATGGTTTCTTGGCTCATTTCCTGTCAGTCATCTTGTGGTTCAGCACCTGTTACTCCCTTCGACTTCTGGTGTAAATAAAATATTCATTGTTTGGCTCAAAGTAATTTTCTTTGTCTTTTGTGGTTTGTTTGCGTTGGAAGTGTTTTCGGAGCAGCCAGGAAGTCTGGGAATGGATCCATCTTACACAAAACATTGGTATATTACAGCAAGATCCATGCTGAGTGATTATGGTGCTGGGAGGGATGAAATCTGGCATTGCTGATATGAGTGCACAGTGGAGATATGGGTGGCAGCTCTGGGATAGGGTTTACGAATCATTGTTGGATCTCTATCTCTGAGGAGTGCTGCTTTGGCACAAGGACACAGCTGAAGTGAGCGAAAGTGAGAGCACGGGCACCTTCGGTCTGCACTGTACAGCAGGCCACAGCAGCTCATGTGAGGGGGCGTCCTGCAGAGGAGCTCATACAGCATTAATATGGATCAGCCTTCTAACCACACCATCAAGCTTCTCACACTCGCTTAAGTTTTAAATTCATCGCACATCGTTTCATCTCTCATGACGATCAAACACCCATTTGTGGCATTGGATGGGAGTCTTGACACAAACGTCCAGTATTCCCTATCACACCCAAACATTCGCCTCCAGATCTAGCTCCGGGCGCCTCACATCAAAAGGCCCTAAGCACTTGGTGGATATGATCTGTAAATGTGACGGAGCAGTCTTTAGTTTCATTAAAGAGATGCAACATTAAACATCACCAGAAACTTCTTTCAGCACGTCGCTTTGGAGATTCTACTAACTGTGACATTTCTCCAAACTGTTTGAAACAATAGGGCCCTGAATATGTCATTGTATAAATATGTAATTATGCACTGATTAGACATTAGACAATAGAGAACAAGAGTCGATGGGAAAGAGAAGAGGCTGTTTACTTTAAAAAAAAAAAAAAAGTTTATTTAGTCATATTGCACTTTGAAATTCAATGCCGTCTGATTTATAAAGTTCTTCAGTGAAGGCACACAGTACATCATTTTAATGAGACCTACTCCGATAGAAAATAGCAAAGAGAAAGTGTTCAAAACACGAGTCAAACATTTTTCATGAGAGTAATGACCTCACAACAGATGTTGTTTGTGCCAGCAGAAATGTTTTAAACTGAATTTATTTACAAGAAAAAGCTAAGAAATAAACATAGATAATCAGAACTATAAATATAAGCCATTTTACTGATGTATAAATGTTGTAATGTACATTTTAACGTCGAATCTCGGTGTCAGTAGATGCCAAATAATGGGATCTCACATGTTTAATGTTAAATTTTGCTCTGCTAGCGTTGCAGTTCACAGTGGTTTGACTCCAGGGCTGCACCAACACTGTGAACACCTTTACGTCTCTGATCATGAGTGTCCTAGATTTGGTATCATGTATTTTCTGTGTGAACATCCAGCTTTCTACTAGTCCTCTGTAGATGTCATGTCCTCCTTCACCTGAACTCAAACCTGTGCACTCTAATGTTGTCACGTTGCTAAAATTACAAATGCAATTTCAACACTAAAGAAAAGGGTCAATACCAATATCAATGGACAATAGAATGTAAATTAAACACAAAAGAATAATAGCTAGATTTCTTTAATACCATAAGATTTTACAATAGATCAAGACCACTCTAAACAATTGAGGAAAGGTTAAAATGTGTCCCTTTTTGTGATTTTTCAGTATAAATGCTTTAAATGAGCCTTTAGTTTTGATCCCAGTTTAGTACGGATTAGTATCTGGGTTTTGATTTATTTATTTATTTTTTTTTTTTTTGACCACCTTAGTGCAGCTCCTTCCCTCTCAGGTCTGTTCTCAGGTTAGACTAGACCCAGGATGCGAGCCACCCACCAGTTGCAGGGCATGATGACCCTGCACACGGTTCTGCAGCCCCTGTAATGATAGGGCCAGGGCTGGTATCCTTCCAGTGGCTCACACACCTTCATACAGTGAGTGTAGCTACGGCGACACTCGTGACAGCAGATGCCCTTGTGGTCCAACATGGGGTCAATGTTCATGTCACCCGTCTCGCCCTCAAGACCTCTCTGTAAGAAAATATACACAACAATCAATAATGAATGCAATATCAGTGGTTAAAGTTATGCTGTGTAACTTCTCTAGTGGACCATCCATTGCCTCCATAGAGATGTTATTGCTTTATCTGGAATGTTCCACAATGTACCTGCTCTCTGTAAAGCATTTGTGATTTTTTATCTTTTATCTTACTTACAATATGAGGTGAAACTTTGAAATGGATTTAGCATTTGTTTAATTACAGGTTTGTTTGCATTCAATGCCTTATATAATATCTCTGTGGAGACAAGCAGGTATTGGACCCTCTACCAAAAATGTTACGTAATATCGCTTTATAATGATAGTATCGTAGTGCATGTAATATATGAGAATCTTAAGAGTTTGGTTAATAGAATATACTTAATAACAAAATTGTTCATTTATTGGTTTCTTCTTGCTTATTTTTCTGTTTGCTTTTTTGTCTTATCTTTCATTGGTACAGAATGATTCCCTCTGATCCTTCACTGTTCTTTTCTCACATTGCTTGTCACAGACTTGCCAATAAATCTCAAAGGTGCATCAACAGCTAAACCATAACTTTGCATATAAATGACATTCCATGGATAAAAAGCATATACAAGTACAACTGCAAAAGAGCTTATTGAATTCTTGGTGACACTGGGAGATTATGTGGTGTGGAGTCAGCAATAAACGACTAGCTTAATAGAATGTTCAAATTTAGCATCTAATGCATTTAGGAGCACTATGTAACCACTGGGAGAGGGTCTGCCCCCTTCTTGTCTCCATGGAGATGTTTTTTCTTTGTCTGGGACGTATGGCATTGATAACGTAATTATCTCCTTGGAGACAAGAAAATGACAGACAAGACAAGTTACAGTCAGATAGTAAGAATGTATATTTTCAAGGTATTTTTGTAACAAAGAAAAAAATTGTATTGACTACTTGCTAGATAGATGAATTTAATGTCATACTGTGGAACATTCCAGGCAAAGCAATAACATCACTATGATGACAAAAATACACTCTAAACTCAGAAAATTGCATTGAGTGCTTCTGATATTAATTAAGTATTTCAGTCTTGACATAAATCATTATTTTTTACTACTCATTTAAATCACAATAACAATGACAAGCATCTCCCAGCGCCTAGGTTCCCTTTGTTTTCATGTCTGTTTTTCTTCTGGTCTTAAGCCAATCACAGCACACAAAGAAGTCTAAATGAGTCTAAATGACACGTGGATGAAGTTGTTAAAGTAAATTGAGGTGTGACTTTTTCCTATTGTTCATTGGGAAAAAGTCCTAAGCAGCTCAATTAATTGGAAAATAAGTTTTAAGAAGGCAACAGAGTAGCGTAGGTTCATCTTTTATGAAAATTGTTTTGTATAATTTGCAGATATTTTGAAGTACGGCTCTGCTAATAAGTGTACATATATGACACATGTAAATCCATGCGCATAGCTGGATGTGTGCCTTCACTTCTTGTGATACTGTGCATCTGAAGAGGCAGAGGAAGCATGTTCAAAACCAATTAAAAATGGATTTCCGACAGGCAGTATGGAGAGGAGGGGATGTTGTCAGCTGTGGGTTTTTGTTGTCAAAATATTTTCCTTTTCAACAGCTCGTACTGATGCTGTTTACCCCCTTTCTGTGGTTGTCAGGCAAGTGTTGGAGCTCGGTTTGGGGGTTGCTTTTCTGTGAGGGGAGTGAGGACGAGGGGATTAAAGGGGAGAAAGGGCCCCTGTGTGAGTGTGCTGGGACATATGTGTGCTCAGGGGGGCAAAGGCCTGCTGCTGAGGTGGGGTCAGCTGTGGAATTATTCATACATCTCTGGTGGTGAAAGAAAAGCTTTAGATGTGCTGCTAAAGGGCTTGAGAAAACCGCGCAGAGATGTATGCTTGGAAAACACACCCACGCATTTGCTCAGATTCACTGTGACAATTCGGGCCCTGCAAAGTGACCCCGGCATCTGCTGCAGCTCGCACATCTGTGAGAAACTCCTCTAACCAAACACACACAGATAGCCCTCACATGTAAGTGGATAGTTGTGAAAGAGAAGGAGTGTTAGTGTAGTGTGACTCACCTTAGAGGGGTTTGCACTGTCTCCTATGTTTTACTTTACTGCCTGTGCAGTGTTGGGGGGCCATACAGTGTGTTATCATGACAGGCACGCTTTGGAAAGGGGTTTCTTATTAACATGAATTAAAGGTGCACTATGTAACTTTTTGGAGAAGGGTCCACCACCTGCTTGTCTCCATGGGGATGTTATTGCTATGTTATTGTAATGTTCCACTGTGAGGCATTAAACATACAGTATTTAGCATTGTTTTTCCATTATTGCTGTTTGCTATTGGTCAATGTCAACCTGATGTCAACCTAATGTCACCCACTGTGTTGGCTGAAATGTGGATCTTTTGATAGTCATGACTCATGACGGAATTAAAGCTGTTTACTTTTATAAATAGACTGTGTAATCTGTGGTGATTTGCTGTGAAATTGACCAAACTTGAATTGTTATTACATTTACATTTTTATCCCCCCAGTAAATAACAAAAATGCAATTGTGTAATCAAAAAGCAATTGGTGAAGCACTTGTTCTACTCCACAAAACCTAGAGGAAAGCCACACATAAAATAATAACCTTTTAATATGAATCACAAAACATAATTTATAGTAAGTCTGTACTTCTTCAGGTCACTTCTGAAGTACATGAATCGTTTTAATTAACCATGATTTAATTTATGGCCCAAACATTATCAAGCAGTCCTAGCTCATGTTACTTTTGTGGTATAGTAGTTTGACCCTTGTTGCCATACTGCCTCTGCCCACTCTCAGATATAAGAAGAGTTATTTAAGTGTTTTTGTTGGCGTGACTCACCTGGTAGGGGTTTTCAGGGTTGAACTTTGCCTCAACATCCTCTTCAGCACCGACCTGGCGTCTCTGCCGTGGGACTGTCCTCCTCTTCCTCTGTTCGCCTGCACACAGCACACACGCTCACAGAATGACAGCACGCCATATTTAGCCACATGGCAATAATGTGGCTTTAGATTCTCAAGTATCCTCGAGTAGAATCTAAAGTCATGAAAGGAAGTACAATGAAAATGTTTGATGATCTTATGGCCTCCCAGCATGCTATAACTGTACACTGCTGAGCGCTAAAACTTCAAAAGGAACCTTGATTTTTTTAAGACTTGACTGAGATGTTAAATGGAAATACAGTATTTCAATCTGTTTGACCTATATCCTCTTTGCTCCTCCGCTTTGGGAAAACTACATCTTCAAAAATAAAACCAACTTCACAGAGACATATCTGCCTGTTGCTTTTCTCTATACTTGGGTTGTGCCTGTAATCACATTTTACTCATGATTACAATATTTCACTTAATAATGTGAATTATATGAGTACTCTTTGTGCCTCTGCATACACAGAGCAATTGAATCTAATGTTGTTTTTAAAAGATGAATTGTCAAACGTAACTAAAAATATATGAAGAGTTCAATAGCAAAAACAGATATCTCCGTTTTGAATTTTTTTTTCTTTTCTTTTTGTTACTATCGTCTAGAGATATTATCAATGATAATAATGTATAGTGGATTTTATCAAGAAATGATGGAATAATATTTTGATAGCAGTAAAATATATTTGGCTTTTGAAAATATTGCTACACTAAGAGTAAACTACAAGCCTCCGATGACTTTTTCAAATGGCATGTATCTGTTTTTACAAATTAACTCTTCATATACATCTATTATACTGGTAAAAGTTTGACACATAAATAATCGTTTCAAACAATGATTAGTCTGGGTTCTTACTGGTGGCGTAGGTGGGGCGGAGCCAGAAGATTGGCAGGTCTCCACACAGGTCCTTGATCCTAGTGCTGAGGAAAGCAGAGTCAGTCAGCGGAGCGTCAGCTGCCACCCAGATCATATCATCAAACTTGGCAGGCATCACTTCATCCTCCTACAAGAAAGACAGGTACATAATGACATAATGCACTCACTACAATCTAGGGGTGCACAAAAATACCAAAATATCTATATGTCATAATACTAAATTTGGTGATATAATATGTAAAATGATGTATCAATATATCAACAAGTATTTTTTTGTGATAACATAATAACATAATAATTGTGTTGCTTATTTAGTGGAAGGAAACTTGTTTATGCAATACACTTGTATATTTTAGAAATATAAATAGATATAAAATATAAATAAATAGAAATATTTTGGACTTTGAGCAGAGTGGACGCCTTTCTTGGACATACTGGCAAGACTGGATTTGACTTGGGTGACCTTTGAAATATTGTTTTGTGGCATGTGCAGAGAGGGGTGGGGCCTGGGAGGGTTTTGTTTTTGTTTCGTCTATTTTTGTTTTTTTGTTTGGTTAAATGTTAAAATTTATTTAAAAAAAGATATGTATTTTATATTAACTTAGCACAAACTGTGGTTTAACAAAAACATGTTGTTGCTGTTGAGTATCATGTGCAATATATCTTACAGTATATTGCAATTACAATATATTTTACATCAGATGCCCTTCCTGAGACAACCTTCATTGATTACCCAGGCTTTGGATCGACAGTTCACTGGAGAGATACCCTTAATGAGTGAAATAAGGTACTTATTGACTTCATTGTGAACACAAAGAATCAGTAAAACCAATACTAATAATGATTGCTTTGCCTGGAAAGTTCCGCAGTGCCACCTTGCCAAGTTACAAGTCAGATCTGTGGAGAGACTACCCTGTTCACAGTAAGAATGCTTGTTTTTCAAGGTATACTTGAGCAAGAAAAACATGTAATTACAAGGCAGAAATGTTTAATGCAATACAAAGGAATAGTCCATGGAGACAAGTAGATTTTCTGACTATTTTGTTTCATTTTCTTTTCATTTTTTGTCTTAGTCATCACAGAAAATTCACAGACCTTTTTTATTGTGATGGGATTTAATAATATAGAGATAGAGAGCTATTTCCAACTTCAGACACAGTTACTTCAAGCTTTGATAGCAATGTCAAAGAGGTGTTGAGAAAAGCTTTTATAAAAGTCATTTTCCAGTACTGTACAAGTCATTTTATTGCAGCAGTTCCATTTCAAATTAAACTCATACATTATTTACATTCAGTGAGGTTCTTTTAATAAAAATGTATTACCTTTTTCAACTGCTAAAATAATTTCACCTTTTCCACAATAATGTAATTTATTAGCGTGTGCCTGTACAATACATCATACTGTATGTACATTGCTGAGTTCATGAACTTTTTCTCTCTCTAAATCCCAAACCAGCCAAAACAATATTTGCATATGCATGCACCGCCCTCTTGAAAAGCGCTGTAATTCTCCCTTCAGTCAGACTAATCTGCATGAACGAGGTGCTTTTAATGCTTCCCATAACAATATGAAATCAGGTAGTAAAAGGGAAGTCCTTGAGGCAACATTTAGCTAACGTTTAACTGGATACGCAACATCAAGATTCATCAACATCTGAATAAAATATGGGGTTTGGCCTGATTTCACAGGTTAGAGCAAACAGCACCATATTGAAACATGAGGGTAGGTTAGCAGTGCATAGCCTGTAGGTATAAAAGCAGAGTCTGGGGGATGTTTCTGCCCACGGGCTCTTGTTCCTGGGGGCTGCACTGTACTGGCTCAGCTCATGTTAAGGTAATGTTATCCCACAACCTTTCACAAGTGCTCCTGCTCATATGATGTGCTGCAGGGACAAATAAAAGTGGGGGTTCTTCTCCACCGCGGCACTGATAAGAGTTATCTGACCCACTCTCTGCCGATAGGAGTGTGTGTGGGTGTGTGTGTGTGTGTGTGTGTGTGTGTGTGTGTGGGTGTGTGTGTGTGTGCTGACAACATTTGCCATCACTCTAAATTATAGCAAATGACCAGCCTGCAGCTACCATTATGACAACAGCTCCCATCTTCATTGCTGCGCTACAAACAAAATATCATTTATGAGTAAAACACAGACAACACATGAGAGGAGAAATAAATGATCCTTTATGAAGCAGGGAGAGGCAATAAGAGCAACGCTGCGTGAAAATGAAGAGTGCACTTGTGTTTGTGCGTTGACAGTAATTTTGGTAATTCTGGCTCTGTGGATTTATATGGGGCTTATGCAAAAATAAATGTTTTTAATTATCAGATGGCCCCAACTCATCAGTGGTATTTCTGAAGGGGCGATGGCGATAATAATTGCCACCCAGACGCAGCGCTCTGAGGCTGCTCCAGGTTATGTTGTTTTTCTTTTAATGTGGTCCGCTCAGCGTTTAGTGTACTGGGGCTGGAGCTACGCAAACACTTAAAAACACTGTCCCCTGCCTGTATGATTTACTTTAAACAACTGCTAATGCTAGGAAGGCCAAAATTAGGTCACAACAGGCCCCCTGTAGGACCAGTTAAGTTACATGTGATCTATTATGACCTCTGCCAAGAAGGTTTGCTAGCATTGTTTTGCCTGTCAGTCACTGCAACCAAGCAATGTTGGTTGCTTTGGGCGTGAATGTGAAATTCAGCCTAGAAGACCAAACTTTGCTCCTGTCTACCTCACTGCTTCTCCAGAGTTTATCTGCTCCTCAGCCTTCATTCCTTATTCCAAATCCTCCTCCTCACTGCTCGCTGCACCTCCTCCTATCCAATCACCTCCCAGTCTGCCTAATTTAAACCCCCATTGCAGAAGCACGGCCACTTTGGTTTGTGCCATGCCCCACCTCCTCCCCAGAACCCCCTCAGCTTCTCATCATCTCATCGTTCCTTTCACTTTCCTCATTGTCTCCTTCATCCTCGGCCTCACCTTCTAAACATCATCTAATCGGCCACCACCTTCTTCCACTGGGGTCTGAGCACCAAAGCTAACTCATTGAATAGAACTACTGATACTTTCTCTCTGTGTCTGACTCTCTCCAGGTTGAATTTAATCAAGTTCTGAACTTGCAAAAATAGGGTCTGTTTTGTCTGTTTTCGACATGGTAGAAATATATAAAAGACAGATTGTACATGAGCCAGGATCCAGTGATAACTTTTTGTCCTGCTGGAGGTCAAAATGTAGGCTTGTTTTTCTGTATTATATGGACATTTCTACATTTTGTCATCTTTCAAGGCCTGCACAGTGCAGTTTGTACAACTAGAGGTCATGCTTTGTGCCAAAAAACTGTGCAGACCTCGTTGAACTTGTTAAACCCAAATATGAATGCAAAAGGAAGGACAATGAACTCAATATAAGGCCTCTGAAACATCTGAAACTCTGAATACTGGTCTTACAAGTCTTATACACTGCAAACTAAATTTTACCAATTTAAAATGTCATCTTCATTTGAATACATTTCACGTGACAAGCAAAATTATCCCAATTACTATTATCCCAATTATACCAATGGAACAAGACTTTTCGTACTTTAAATAGGAAAGTACATCTTGTTACACAAAAGATAAGAAAAATCTTAAACTCTTTGCACTTAAAATAAGAAACTACATCTTATTTAGATTGAATTGAGAAAAGACTTATTCCATTGGTAGATAATTTTACTTGTCAAGTCCAGTCTCCTCAGATCAAGTTAAATATTCTTAATTTGAGCAGTTTAACTTACCTAGATGTTTAGACTTTTCTCAGTGTAAATGCTTAGTGCTGTTATTATAATCCACCAAATGCTTACAAGTCAGTTTAACTTCCTTCATCTGCTGTTAAGGCAATGTTCAAAATGGATATGACTGCATAATAGAGTTTGTCAGTGACCCAATTAAAATTCCTCTCAACTTCCACAGTATTTACCTTTACAGACTAAACTCCTTGCCACATAAACATTAAGCGACAAGTGCTGAAACTCCCAACAAAGCATGAAATGTTTGAACTGTGTGTAGAGTAAACCCACCAGGTCAAAGGTCAGGGTGTCTTTGTTCAGCGTGTCCACATCGGGAAGACGAGCCTTCACCTGCGTCTTGATGTAGCATTTTTCTCCTCCTGTAAACCGGATCCCAGTGATGCCCTGTAGACAGACTCTTAAGTGCCTTGGACAATAGGTCAACATGAAAAAATCCTGACAAATTTGTAGAAAATCCAGTTTTACCCCATCACCTGTTCCACATACCAAAACTTTTCTACAATTTTAATTAAATGCGAGTAATTTGCCCTAGATTCGAAAATTAACACTTGGCAGGACGTTATGATTAAAGGTCATCTCACTGATTAGGTTGATTGGGATGCTTAAAGTAAAGGTTGAAAACCAGCAGTCCGAATTTAATGAAATTTGGAGGGGCAATATGACTAGACACTAGGCCTCTGGGGCAAATTTATTCATTTCACTCTCTATCCCTCTCGGTAAACGTTGAGCAGCTCTGACCTGCTTCTCAGTGGCCACTAGCTAGTCTTCACCCTTGGTTATGCTTATGGACAATCTCAATGTAATATTAACCCTCTGCTTGGGGATAAGGGAAAGGCCTGTGAATGATAAATACTAGATCTAGGTGACAGGCGCAGGGATAATTTTGAAAATATGGAAGTAAGAAATATGGAGTCTTAAGTCTTGAAGGACTGAATCAGTGTTTCCCATAGATTTTATTCAGACTATGGTGGCACAAATACTTTCTAGATTAATAATTTTCTTTCATACAATTAGTGGAGATACATTTTTACTTATTGCCTGTATTTCATATTTAAAGGTTTCCCTTTGCATATCATGAGTTTGCCCAAAAATACATATTCTTCTGTGAATAGGGGCGACTCTCCATAGCTCTGAGTAATGTAGTGCTGTAACCTGCTTGTCTTCCTTGTGATAAATAGGTTTAATTTATACTGTGGAACAAGTAATGACATTTCCATGGAGACAAGCAGGTGGCGGACCCTCCACTAGAAATGTTACGCAGTGCACCTTTAAGCTGTCTTTTTGACATTAAGCATAGTTACTTTTATGTTAATGACAATACAAGGATCAACAAAGTGAGATTTTTTATGCAATGTTTAGTCCATGTTAAGTTTAGACTATGGGTGAGAATTTTAGACTATGAGGGGCCACCTTCTATTAATGGGAAAACACTGAGTGAATGATGGTCACTGTGGCATGTGAGAAGATGTTAGGAAGGGTAAATGTGAAGAGCAAACTGTTTTAACTGTGGTTATGTGTTCATTATGTTTTTTTCATGTTTTTTTTTTTCTGTTTTGTTCTATTATTGTTTATTATGAAATACTTATTTAAATCATATATATTTAAAAATCTTATATTAATCCAAATTAGACTGCCAAACTCACAATCTCAAAGTCGTGGACCTCCATGGCTTCTTCTGCCCCACTGCCGGTCCTGAAACTCTCCCTGTTGTTCTCAGAGTCGATCTCCATTGAGCCCTCCTCGACTTTCCCATTGATGCTCATGCTGTAGTGGACATTGTAGACCTGGAAAGAGAGGCAGGTTTGGCATGTCAGCTACGAAGCCAAGGAGCCTATGCCTCCCATGCCCCCCCCCCCCCATGTCCCTCCTTTTCCTCTCTCTCTGAAATCTCTCCTCCACTATTTCAACACTGTCTTGCTTTTCCAATCTTTCCCCATCACATATGACCTCTCTCCTCTGCATTTCGCTTTCACACTTTCATTCACAGTCAGTATAAAAAAAACTTTTTTTCTTTACAGCCCTCGGTGAGGATGACCTCTTGGTAGAACATCATGTATTTGCCGCCTTAATAGCTTTTTCACATAATGGAGAAAAAAAAGCTCTCAAAAGCACCTCATTTTGTTTCTCATCTTTTACACCTTCTGCACCTTTAGCATCAGCCGGACCAAAGAGCCTCCCCCTCGCCAACCCACACCTCTCCCTCACCCCCCACCATCCCACCTCTCCAGAATCCTAGAGCTACCACACATACACACAACGCCTCTATTCACCAGGCGTCTTCTTTGCCTCGGTCTGAACTAACCGAGCTGCAGTGTTTCATTTGCATTTCAGTGTTTGCCTACGCTGCAGAAAAACTCTTGACTATAAGGGACTGACTGACTGAGTTTCCATTTCAACTTAATACTGAAAAGATGAAGCCTATTTAACTTGCTGCAACATCACCGCCATCTCTATTTATGTAACTTATTATGCAACATGTATGCTGAATTGGTGTGTGCATATCCTTGATACTGAAGTCAAGTTATTTCAAAAGTGGAAGAACAGCACTTTTGTTAACCAAAGAAGTTTCTAATAAACGCCTGTAGTAAATTTTTCCCCTGTACAAAAGGTATTGGAGAATCAGTTGCACTGTCCTTTACAGAATCTGCAAGAATTGCTAAAACAAGCAATAAATAGAGACAGTAAAGCTCACTTTATCTACTCTAAATTCTTTACGCTAAGGTGACAATGCCCCTATGTCCACAGCTGTGCACAGTAATGTGTATAAGCTTATGTAGATGTGTAGACAGTTCTTCCACTGTCACTGCATGACGACTGAACTCGTATTGCTACAGAGGATCCCTTTGTCACATAAATATTTAAGTTTAGACCTTATTTCCAGTTAAACATTAATTGCTATATGAATAAAAAAAATATACAAAAATACAAACAGCCTCTCAAATAGACACCAGGTCAATAACCCCACTCTTACGTGTTTCTCGTTGTTGTTCCAGAAGTAGAAAGCTCCAACGGCCCCCAGCAGCAACAGAAGAGCCCCGGCAATGAGCACCGCTATCCCGGCCTTAATGAGGCGTCCTGTGGCGGTGGGCTTCACGGCCACCGCAGAGTAGGCCTGTAATATCAGACATACGCCCTGGTCAGAGCTGGCATTATGGTCGTACCATTACGCAGAGAGATGCAGGTTCAAAGCAACCAGGTTTGGGTTCTCACTGTGCAAATTAGGAAATGGCCACTAAATTGTCTTTTAACAAGGCTAAATACACCAGTAAGATAAGACTGTATCCAAGATCCTCAGTCTTGTTTAAAGTAACTCATTCGGGATAAAAGCTAATTGCGCAAAGCTAAAATTCAGACCAACTAAAACGATTAAATAACATTTTATTAAACATAAAACATGGCAGAACTCTTTGAATGAACATATATAGCGTAAAAGAAGGCCAATCAAACCTAAACTACTGATCAGAGTCGGACCATGTAAAAAATGTTTCAGGGGCCCCATGTAGCCTGATCTCCTTTACGCAACAACTTCACGAACATCTTTTTTCAAAACTGTTCAAAAACAAAACTAAACTGGGTTCTGCATTTCTTAGGCGACACACGCTGCTTTGAAAAGTTGTCCAGAAGCTGTGGAGACTCACCGGGGGCAAAAACTGTTGCAAATCTTCGGGTCCCGCTGAGGCGATCGGTATTTTCTCTGAGCTCCCGGCCATGACTGCAGCCAAATACCAAAACACCTGAAGAGAGGAGACACGGTTCATCCAGGCGCAGACCGCACACATCCCTGCCCCTGCGCCCAACCCCCTTTGCTGGGACAGAGTGCCGAATTAGTGGCAAAAAGGAAAACTTAATGTAACACATGCTAGTCTACACTGTAATCAACAGGAGGAGGATCATAATAAATAACTGAATAGTTTTGACGATATTAACTATGATATTACTAGCAGACTACTGTAACTTGCTCTGTTGTCGTCGCCCCCTTGTCTCCGTGGACATAAATTTAATGCCACTGTGAAACATTCTAGCCAAAGCAATAACATCTCAATGGAGAGACAAGCAGGTGGCAGACCCTCCACTAAAAACATGTAGCCTTCCTTTAAGGCATGATTTACTATTTCGCAATTACACATAAGACTAGTCAATCATCAACAAATTGTAAGATACTTGCTGATCCCTTATGTCTGGACTGAGATGCATAATTTCTTTGCCTATCTATATAGTCTATATTTTTCTTTTAAGTAAGTAATAGAAGAGCACGTGTCACGGAAAATGACTGCCTACGTCCTCATCCTCATTATGAGCTCCAGAAGTAACGGTGTACTTCCTCGACCTTGGGTATTGGCAGTCATTTTCAGTTGGTTTTCTAAGACGCAGCAGCAGTGGAGGTGGGTGCGTCTTCGTTAAAGTCTAATATAAGCAAAAACGCCTTCTTTCACAGGAGCATTCATCATATTTTCCCTTTGAAGATCGTATAGGCAGCTCGTGTAACTCCAATAACTCTGATTCCCGCAAAGATCCTCAAAGTTTCAAATCACTGAAAGCCACAAGCTCGACTCAGCAATTAAAGATGAAGGGGCGAGGTGAGGTGGTCCTATTTTCTCCTTATAAGACCCTGAGCACTTCTTTCCTCAAACACTACGTACCCCTTGTTCTGTCCCAGGACATCGCGGGCCTTTAGGGTCCCCAATGGAATGTCGCGTGTTTTCTCTTAACAGTGTGCACACTCCCAGAGCTCTGACCCCTCACTCTTATCTGTATCTTAGACATTTGTGTCACGGATCGTGGTGCACTTAATAAAAAATGTCCTGAATGCTTGGATGATAATGAGGGATTACGTAAAGGCGCGCAGCAGCGCATTTGGCACCGGGACAAATAATTGAAAGTGGGCTGTGTTCTAGAAAGATTTCCACAAGGACTTTGTGTTATTCAGCAAAAATGCCTTCTGTTTGGGTGTCTAATGTATAAGGCTTCAACTCCCCCGGCTCCATTTCTGTCTCATTCTCTCTCACTTTTCATGCTTCGTCCAATGGGCGCGCAGGTGAGTAGCGGAATTAATTCATTTACAAAATGGCAATCAAGGCATAACTCAACACCTACAAATAGCCTGGACACGTCTTTGGCAAAAATAAGTTCTTATAAAATGTATGAAAGAAAGACATGGTGGTACTGTGATCGCGCTCTTGGTATTCTTGAGGTGACTCCCTGCTCTGGCGCACTCCCAGCAAAGTGGTTTTCACTGAAAAAAGCCTGACTGACCTTCCACAGTGAGCTGCAAGGACAAAGGCTCGCCTCACTGTACAAACAGCGACGCCTGTTGACAGACGAGTGTCAGACACCTGCAACTGCAAAGCTCTGCCCACACTGTTGACAGTATGCCCACTCCTAACCAGGTCTAAGCCAAACGGGCTGTATTTTAGCGCATCAAGCCTAATTAAACCTAACCTTTAAAAATCAACACACAGTAGTCTACAAAATGAAGACTACATCTGGACTGACCTATTCAGTTCATACAGCTACAGAACTAACAGACTAACCTTAACATAGCTAAAAAAAAATAAGAAAATACAACTGAAAAAAACTTAATCCAGCCCATGACCACCACAGGGCTTTAATAAGTTGAAGAAAGTTAATTAATACCATTTCAGAGTTTATTTATGAGAATTTGTGATAATAAAAAAAAAATCACAATCGCATTCAAGTCTTTTCACCTGATACACTCAGGGTCCACTACCTCAAAGTGCACATTTTTGAGGCAATTTTAAATATAAGCATGCTTAAAGGTCAATAATTACAATGTCATATATACACATCTTAATTATAACTTTATAAAAATAAACTCTTATGTACAAATCTTGCAATATTATACACTTCAGGTCCAGCAAGTGATTGAATGGACTTCATGTAGGATTTACATTTAAAACAAATAATAAAACATATTCACAATCTCCATAATATTATCAAATACATTATTCTCATTGTCTTTATAAATTAATTAGTTCTTGATATATTTCCCTAAGTGTGGGTGAAATGTGCTGAGTCTTTAAACATCATTGTTGTTGGGGCAGTGTGTTGGGGTTGGGGTATACACCGGGATGCTGACTTCACTGATCTCTTGCACTCGCACAGGTCTGGGAGGGGTCACAAGCATGTAGTCATACTCTCTGTGCAGGACCTTCTCATAGACACTCTGAAGACCCACGGTTTTGGGGATGTGAGCTTGGTAATAGTTGTCCCTGCGGTTGGGGTCCCGAGGCAGTGAGGCTGTCTTGGGTAAACTGCTGAAGGAGGTCAGGGTGGGGGCTGGAGAGGGGGAGGGTCCTGAGTGGGCTCTGACAGCTGTAGGACTCCAGCAGCGGTCTGAATGGCCCAAGACCTTACATTCACTCGTGCACGCCCACAGAGCTGCAAAGAAGAAGACATGCAGTTAAATTTACTGTACAGAATGTTGTGCATTTCATTTCACTAACAGTAATGGTTGTATGCATAATGGTTGTATGCAAACTTATGTTAGTATGGCAGTTTTAACATTTGTAACAATAACTGTGGCACTAGTCCTTCAGAGTAAAATTGTAGAATGATGCCAATGTACAGTTCATAATATGTATGTGGGTATAGGTACAGCTCCTTTACCATTTTGTGTGCCCATGGGTGGAACCACAACTCCCTCTTTCTTCAAAGTATCTGCGCTCACGTCACTGTCACTGTCATTGAAGTCACTGTCTCCTTTGCCACTGTCTTTGCCGCTAAAAACTGGATCCCGAGCAGAGATAGTAGTGTAAGAGTTGCCCTTCCAGATGGTGATGGGGCGCACCGCCTCTTTGCTATTGCCGTAGCCTGGGAGCGTGGAGTATCCCTGTGAGAGAGACGCAGAAGTTAGGGAGGGTCTCGAGGGTCTGCTGTGTTTCTGTGTAGAACGTATGCCCCCTCGCGCGCGAACACACACACACACACACACACACACACACACGACTGCTGTACTGCTGAACTCACCTCGTGCTTGTTCCCAGTGCGCTTGTTGTTGCTGTCTGAGTCGTAGACACAGGGCGCCTCGCTGCCGTCCTCAGAGGCCGAGCACATGTCAGTGCTCCCGGGATGAGCGGAGTTGAATCCAGGCTGGCTGGTGTAGGAGTGTCCATCAAAAGTCACAGAGCCTCCTGTGGTCGAATGCAGCGGGAGCAGCGGGTTGTCCGCCACGTGACCTCTGCCCCGCTCTAACGTGCCCTTCTCGTGGTAAGACTCGGTGTCCCCCTCACTCTTGTCGCGCTTGCGTCGGTTGCACGTGGTGGCGATGAGGATGATGGCCAGCAGCAGCAGAGTGCAGCTGCCCGCAAGGACCACAATGATGACCACGGACAAGTCCCACTGCACGTGTAGGGGCGCCCCGCTCTCTGACTCATACACTGAGCGGTCGCTCGGGGGCGCGCCCGCCACAATCAAAAAGTGCACAGTTGCGGTAGAACTGAGTGCTGGACGCCCGTTGTCACTGACAGTGATGGTAACGCGCAGCATCTCGTCGACGTCATGGGAGAGGGCGTGGCTCAGGTAAACATCCCCTGTAGCTTTGTTCACAGCGAATGCAGAGGAGTCACTGGAGGCAAGAGCAAAGGACAGCTCTGCGTTCACCCCCTCATCCGCATCTCGCGCCTCCACCCTGGTTACGATATAGCCACTTGGGGACTCTTGTGGTAGTGAGATCTCTGCTGTTCCGTTGTGCAGTGCAGGTTGCGTGATCACAGGGGCATTGTCATTCTGATCCACAATCCTGATGTAAACAGAGGCACTACCGGCCAGAGGTGGGGACCCGCCATCACTGGCGATAACTCGTAACTCCAGCTGCTTCACGAGCTCAAAGTTAAAACTTCGGAGGGCATACAATGAGCCACTTGCTGGGTCGAGGCTAACAAAAGTAGATATGGGAGAACCCATGAAGTAGGTGTCTGCAAGTTTGTAGCTGACCTTTCCATTTGATCCCAGGTCCTGATCACGCGCTACCACAGTGGTGATGTAGGCACCGGGTGCATTGTTTTCAGTTACTGCCACATCATACAAAGCTTTGGTGAACACAGGTGCGTTGTCGTTTTCATCAGTCAAGCGGATGGTGTAATGCGTAATGGTCCTGAAGGGAGGCGAGCCAAGATCTTCAGCCACAATAGTCAGATTGTACTCAGGTATCTTCTCGCGGTCGAGGGCACTTGTACTTACAATCATAAAGCTGTCCTCATAGGCCTGCTGCAACCGAAAGTGCTCGTGCCCATAAAGCGTACAGTGCACCTGTCCATTAGCACCAGAGTCACGGTCTGAGGTGCTCACTAGCGCCACAAAGCTTTCGCGCGCAGCGGCTTCTGTGACGTAAGCAATACCTGCTGTAATGGAGGTCATGGGACTGATAGAAATCTCTGGTGCGTTATCATTCACGTCTTGCACTTGGACCACGATTTTGCAGATGGCAGGGCTCGGGTTCGGACCCAGGTCAGTAGCCTGGACATCAAACTCGTATGTGTTTTTGGTCTCAAAGTCCACTGGGCTCTCAAGTGTTAGACGCCCGGTCTTTCTGTCCACGCGGAATAACTGGCGAATCTCCTGTGGCACCTGGTTTCCAAACCCATAGACCACCTCTCCATTTAACCCCTCGTCCGGGTCCTCCGCGTTCAGGTCCAGCAGCAGCGTGCCCACGGGCGCGTCCTCTGCCAGTTCCACAGAGAAGCTGCTCCGGTCAAACACAGGGCTGTTATCATTGTAGTCTTTTACCTTAATGTTGATGCGTGTGGTTCCGGAGCGGGACGGGGTGCCACCATCCATTGCCACAAGTTCTAGCGCGTAAGACGCCTGTGTCTCGCGGTCCAACTCCTTCATAAGCACCAGCTCTGCATATTTAACCCCGTCGGCCCTGCTCAAGACGTCAATAGAAAAGTGACTGTTCACGGAGATTTGGTAGCTCTGGATGTAATTAGAGCCCACATCTGGGTCCACGGCAAAGTCCAATGGGATGCGCGTGCCAACCGCGGTGTTCTCTGAGATCTCGAGACTGGACTCTTTCCGTGGAAACTCAGGGGAGTTGTCATTGATGTCCTTGACCTCCACCTCAACGTGAATGAGTTTGAACTGCTCTTTGGAGAAACTCACCACGTCAAAAGAGATGAGGCAGAGCTGGCTGTGTTTGCAGAGGCGTTCGCGGTCGATCCTCTCTGCGATGCTGAGCTGGCCGTCGCTCTCTCTGAGTCGGATGAGGGAAGAGTTGAACTGTTTCATCATCCTAAAGCTGCTCCTGGAGCCGGAGGCGGACATGTCCTTGGCCAAGTTTCCAATCACTGTACCCGGTGCGTCTTCCTCAAATGTCTGATACTTCACTGTCTTTGCGCGTGTGACAACAGTCATACAGGCACACAGAAGCAACACCAGTCCTTTCCACCCTGTTTCGCCCATACTGACAAACTTATTCTATTAAAGAGATTTAAACAAACTAATTCCACTTTGATGTTAATTTAAAATACAAAAAACACACAAAAACTCCTTTCCAAGTTCCCGTTTCTCTCTTGGTTTCGCTTTTGCCTAGTGAAAAGCCTGTGATAAATACTCCATATGTCTGAAAGATCACTGATGCGCTCCTCTCTCTCTTCAGTCTGTGGAGGTGCTCACAGCGCAAGAGGGCTGCAGTGTCTGCGGGAGGGTTTATACGGCGAGGCATGCAAATGAGCGGCGCTGTGACCAATCCGCGCTTTGACTGGGGAAAGGGGGACTTCTGAAAGACTGCTAAGCCCTGTTTTGAGATTCCTAGACTGTGCAGCGAAACTTGGCATCCAATAGCTATGTGGGCTAAACACGGGACTTGATTTAATACATCTTTAGTTTCTGTTCTTGTTTTTAGTCCTGAGTCTTTTAAATGCGCGCCGGCGGAGGGGAGAACAGAGATGCGCAGTGTCCCTGGGTAGAGGACAAAGCATCTCAATGGAAAGTCTGCTCGGGAATCGTAGGCGCGCGTTGAATGTAAAGAGATGCATGCTTAAAACTGTCCGGCTAGATTCACGCGTCTTGTGTGCGTATCACACGGGATCAGAGGCTGTCCCCATGACCTCTCCACTGCGTCTCTGCTCCAACATCACATTCCCTGGACATGTTTTGCAATCTCTTTAACCTTTACCTGTCTAAAGACAAATTTATTTCAGCTGACGCAGCTCAACATACACAAGCAACAGTCCAACAATGTACTAATAGAGGTTTTATTGCTCATTTTATTCTAATTAATGAATCCCACAAATTTGCTCTGCTCATATTCTACACCCCCTGTGTGCTGTAATCCAGTAGCCAAGGCTAATTATTAGGTGATCTCCAATGAGAGATCATATCAAAATGACAATAGCCTACTATAATTTGACTGCTCACGTGATGTCTTGTGAGGGCAGACAAGGGTATTTTTAATTAAAGCCTCTTCCCGGCCTCGCCTGCCAGAACAGAGCGTTGCAGGTGAAGACACAAATGATCCAACACGGTCATTCTGGAGCCCGTTACAAATGGGATTTGGATGAAAACGCGGGGGGGGGGGTTAGGGGATGTCAATAGTGAGATTATATCAAAGGCATATGAAGCCCTCGTTAGTAGCAGCGGGATAATGGCATGGCAGGGTCTTTCTTTGCAGCCCTCCACGCCGGTATTGTGGCCCTTGTGTGAGTCGGTGGGGACCCTAACCCCCGCCGTCTACACGCACTTCTATGTCTAACTGCAGCATAATGAGCCAAGGTCCCTCAACGCCCCCCTTTATACAGAGCTGCCCGGTTCAGCATGACTCTTTTTATTGTGAGAAGACGGGAGATGAATTGGCCTGGACATTGGGGTCTCTCCTATTAAAATACATTAAGAAACGACCGGGGCCCCGTCACGGCTCTTTAAGAAATGTTCTTATATTTTTTCTTCTTTTCCCGATCCCGCCCCATCTCCCCCTTTTTTCCACCCACAACGGGCCTTTCAGAGGCAACACTTGCGTTGCAGTAGAAGCTAATATAAGTTGGCATGTTTCATAAAGAACCCATCTGCCACAGAAAGTCAAAGAGCGGACACCTGAATGAAGAGTGGCCTGTGCGTCTGTCAGCACGTTAGATGCAGGTCATGACAAAAAAAATAATAATAATAATTCTGGATTAGCACTTAGCCTATATCAGCAGACTACAGCCTATATATGAAAGTAATGAGTTCGAAAACCCAAGTGGCCAAAGTTGTTGTTACATAAGTATGGGAATGTTGTTGATCCAGCATTTCCAGTCCACACTTGCATCCTACATGCATTAAACTTCATCTTAACATAAAAGTAGGATGTAAAGTAAAGTGTAGCCTGTTAATGATTTAAATGAGAATTTTGCAGACAGAAATGTACAGAGGCAACAGAGTTTAGCACGGATCTATAGCTTCACATCACTAAAGTTGGACTGATGAAAAGAGAGAGCTATAAGAGCCACGTGGAAAATTCTGTTTACTTCACCATTCATCATTTTCAGTCATAGCCTCTGCCTATAATGTGGGCGTCTTTAACGGTGTTATGTTGTCTAATAAAGCATCTACCCACTACTGTACAGAACGTCCACAGTGGCCATGAACAGTTAAAGAAATATAGTTACATGATGAATATGTCAGACTGTGTTGGTGCATAAAAGGCCTTTCACTCCAAATCTTAATTGAAGCTTGCTAACAATGTTTTCATTTCTGAGTGACAATCGTAATGTTTACTCCTTTTCATTATATTTATAATCTATAGGCATTTAAAAATGCTCCACATTCTCTCAGTCACGCAGCGCGCGCAAAATGTTCTTTACGCACAGAGGGTCCCGGATTAAAAAGATTGCGCGTGCACGTGAGCGCGCCTTAGCCTATAGAATAAGAAAGAGACAGTTGTGGTGCTTGTGTTGGACAGGCTTATACATCCAAGCAAAGCTCACTACACCTAAAAGACGTCTCTCTCACGTGACCACCATGTCAATCTCGCCCGTCTGCACGCGAGTTCAACAATAGCAGAATTAGAGAGAGTTCTAAAATCCCTCTATTCTTCACGGGATATATTAGCATTTTCTTTAACATATATAAATATATCTTTAGACCCCCTCCCTCCCGACCACTTGGGCTTACTTCACCATTGTGTGCCCATTTGCTCGAGTGATCGCTGGGTATTCGGGGTCTGAGCCGCTCGCCCGATTCGTGCCTCTTGTTGGAGCTTATCTCATTCAGATGGAAATAGGCGATTTGGTATCTTTTGTCCCACAGATAAGCAGTGTGGGGAGACAGTGGACTCAGGGGCAGCAGGATAAAAACAGAAGTTGCTTGAGTTGGGGGGGGTCCTCTAAGATAATCGATCATACTCTGGTACCCCCTTCAGCCGCGCGCTCTCCCCTCTTGGATAACCTTTGGTTAACTCGCGTGCCATCCCGAGCAGCACTGTCCTAATTGGTTCCCATCACTAATTATCCAATTATCGCCTCCCAGTGGAGAGCGTGCACTCCAGGCTCGTCAGAGTAATGGCCTCATCCTCTCCTATTGATGACAATGATTAGGACTGAAAGCGTCCATCAGAGAGCAACACTTAAAACTTCGCGTCGGTCTTTAACAGAGGGCACTTCACCCGTAAACCTGCATTGTGGTTACTGTGGTTCAAATTGTATGTTAAACTGAGTACATGTTAAAGTGGTACGCAGGTTAATTAACCTCTTCTGCATGAAGTGGGTAAGGCAAAAAATATAGGTTATTGGTCTAGACTAGAGAAATTAGGGTTACAGCATTTCTACGTGGCATACATCTGAAATCAAGTAACTCTGCTGACAAAGCAGAGTTTAAGAAATTGAGACAAGGAGATTATGCTGTTTATTAAGGAGGTAGCCTATATTGCAACATGAAGCTACATGTGCATTATACCAGTTAACAGACCCAATTGCAATCTCTTATAGCTTCGATCCAGTGTGGATGTCCAGGGCAATTTTAGCTAACTAAAAGTATAGACTATATAGCACTAGAGAGGTTAAGACGACCAATAGGCGAGTCTGGCAGCTAAAGTGAAGAGAGCAGCCGGCGGAGACTGGCACCAGAATGACTCCAGATTGATAACGTCCAGTTACATTAAACATTTATTCTCCTCTATTCTGCAGCGCCATTCTCTTAGTTAACTTCTGTGCCCATCCATCACCTTCCAGCCCATCTGGCGCTGATAGCTGCAACACTTTGAATAAATTCCTCCCGGCAAACAAAACGGTTAACATCTCATGAATACAGCTTTTTACCTTCTCGCACAGATTGAGGGGAAAGTTTAGGGCTAGTGGAGTAACTAGTGCAAAGAAATCTGTCCTGGGACACTCCCTCTTCGCTTCCACTTCATTACCAGTATTATAGTAAGGAGCGCGCAATCTGTGCGGCCGTCTCCGCCCGCCCCAGCCAGCTTTCTAATGAGTTTCCAATGATGATTTAAAGCTCGCATAGAGGCTATTCCTCCAAACTCCGCCCACTCCCCAATCTTATTCTTCCATTCATTGGCTTTGTTTAGCTGTTTCCATCGGTGGCATTTGGGCGTGATTCAGGAGAGGTCACTGGGATAGAGATTCACACACCACGCGAATAAAAGGACGATATATGGAGGAACCAACACAACAGTGCCCAGAGAGTGGAAACTCAAGTGGAGGAATTAAGGCTGTGTCTGGAGCAATGTGAATCTGTGAATGTTTAAGGCCGTTTTAAAGTCTACCCCCAGAGAACTTTATATGACCTTTTATGTGAATATCATTGTAGTTTGCCTTTCACCATTGGTTTTATCAACATGTATCAATTATGCTATAATGTGAATATGTGATACTAACAATATTTCAGACTAGAGTTAAAGAAGTCCAGCCTCAGAAGGTCACAAGGATATTGTGCTAGTCCTATTCGGTGTGCTTTAAACAGTTAGTCCAGTATCAGTTGAACATAACATGTATTCATACTTCAGATCTCTCATCTTATTTGCCTTATAATCCAGCCACTGAAAGAAGTGGCAATGCCCAAGCCTATATTGCAATGATTATGTCACAAATAAGTTTCCTTATGTGAATTCCCGCCTTTATAAATTGAGATTATATCTTCCCGCATAAAGCCAAATGTTAATTACCTGAAAGGAAAGGAAAAGTTAAATGAAAGTGGCAGGTCTATTATTATGCAGGCCCTATATGAGAAGACAAGTGTGTTTCTATGACTGCGTTCACACTGCTTTTCAGGTTTTGGTCCTGGTTTGAGCCTGATATTGATGTTCACATTTGCATACACACAACATAAAATTAGCAT
Organism: Taenioides sp. WSHXM2023; assembly: GCA_029959045.1. Classification (NCBI taxonomy): domain Eukaryota; kingdom Metazoa; phylum Chordata; class Actinopteri; order Gobiiformes; family Gobiidae; genus Taenioides; species Taenioides sp. WSHXM2023. The sequence continues at coordinate 15,174,061 of CM057096.1, read as the reverse complement.
TAAAACATGGGACTAAACCTAGAGTTGGACCAAAATAAAAGCAGGACTAAACCAGGAGTAGAGCAGGACCAAACGACTCAAACCAGAACCAAACTATAGGATATAAGTGTGAATGCACCTTTGCTATGCAAATCTAGGTTCTAGGATTTGGTCCCAATTTGGTGTGTGGTTTGAGTGCAATTTATTTATTTTTATTTATTTAGTTTATTTATGAGTCAGGGACAGTGCATAATCTACATTAACCTTAACAGGAGAGATGCATTGTGCCAGGTTGTAGCACCAGAGCTAATTTCCAAGTGTGAATGAAGCATGTATGTTATTTTGAGCCAGTGTTACTATTGCTGACTCTCCTCTTCCAGTTCTTATTATGACAGAAGGTGACAGTGGCAGCAGTGTGATCCAGTGAAAGACTGCGGGGGCTCACTGTGCACACCTGATGGCTCTATGAGCCAGACTGCACTGTGCTCGAGATGAACAGATGGACTGGATGAGTTAAGAGAAGTGTGGAGGAGGGGCGTGCCAGGCATCTGCATATCACTCATGTGAAGTTATGTCTCACCCTTTGTTCGTCTCTGTGGCTAAATCACTTTACTTAACCAGAAGTCTTTTAATTTGTGAGACTGAGTGCTGCTCTCTCGACTTATCTTCTCTCTTTCAATGCCTTTGGACAACAGCTCTATGTTTTGCATTCCCTTTTATGTGCACATTCTACAGTTTGCCTGCTCTTCAATAATATAGATTTTGTTTTAGAAGAACAACAGTACTTTCAGTCTCCACCTCCACACTTAACTGTTAAGGCCTCAGGGCCATATCCACTGTGCCCCTGGGACTGCTTTGTTAAACATGTAAAACTATTAATCATATTGATAACAGGTAAAGGAATTTAAGAAAATGGTTCATATTGTAGTGAGACTGCAAAAGCAATACCAATGGCAATCTTATTATTTCTATAACATTGTGTGAATTAATTTATATTACTTTCTTTTCATAATTGCCCTTCAATTTTGGGAAAGAAATCTGGGACAGATTGCAGTTCAACATTGATATAATAGTCATCTCAAATATTGCAAGTCATTCACTTTTGATGGTTGCCCTTAAATATTGCAGTTAGAGGACAGCATGACTTTCTTAATAACCAGTTACAGGCTCACTACTTGTGACTACAGATTTCGGCTTTATGTTGAAGAATGACCTTTGACCTCTTGCACCACATGTGGGGACTTAACGCTTCACTAACCGGAGGTTCTACAAAGTTGGTGCTAGATAGTATGCTCCGAAGGGAAGGTCTGCTGTGACAGGTCCTTTAAAGTGATGAAGTTTTGGTGATGAAGTAAGTATCTCAACCTACCAAAGTAAAACAGTAATAAATAAAAACAGTTTAGCCAGTGCTGTCAAATCTGTACCAGCAGAGTAGACCATCTAGCATTAACCGCTCTACCATGTACACTGTAACAGTAGATTCTAGTAACTGCCCTCTGTCTGAGACAAATCTAAAAAATATAGCTTCTCAGGGTGGATTAATCAAGCTGCCAAGAGCATTTCATAAACTGTTACCTTCTCTTTCTGGCATTAGATACTGAATAGTTTAAAAGCGCAGTTTGACTTTTCCTCAACAATCAGCTGAACAAAATGCTCAAGAGATGAGCTGTCAAATGAATAAGACACACTTTTGGTTTTCATAAAGGATTTCAATATCACAGACAAACTTTTATGCATGTGCTCTGCTGTGAATCCCACTGTGTATTAAAACATTTTGAGTCTTATTAGCTCTTTCACTTTTACCAACCCAGTAACCTACTTCACATTGTCTCTAAGTCACTGAAGACAACCATTGAGTGCATAGACGCCATGGTGGGATTGTGCCTTCAACTCCCACTCTTTATAATTCTTCCATCTTATCTCTTTCTTCCTTCCCACCTTTCCTCACTCCATTTCTTGCATCGCCTTCCCTGTTTCGAGTCCCTGCAGTGCTATTTAGAGCTGGAGCTATATTAATATGACTAAAAAGGATTGTACAGGTAGCTCAGGTCCAGCTGGCTGTAAAGCTCAGCGTCGCGGCTCTCCTCTCACACAACACAGCTCCCCTGTTTATAGAGTCACCCTCAATAAACAATGCTATACAATTCTCTTTGAACAGCATATGCCCCGTGTACAACAATGCAAAACATGGACGCCACAAACAGTACCTCTCTGAATGAGCCTTTGAAGAGACTCCACTGTTTTCCTTTGGGTATAAACTATTTTCCCCTCGCTATTGAGTTATACCCAGACCAAAACGTACCAAAGTAAGAAGAGTGCACATATGACTATCGGGCACTATAAGGCTAATCAATTTTTTAGCAGCCCAGCCTTGATTGTTCATGCAGGCCGTGAGGAGGCTAATGAGGCGAGCCTGCAAAGACAATGTGCTCACTAAAATGGGCTATCTGCTAAAGGACAAAACCATTTCTCACATCCGCTGCATCAGTCACTGTGGTCAGGTGGGGTACATAGATATACAGACCAATAGTGATCCTGTAGAAGAGGCACTGCTCTGGAGGTGATCTGTGATGTCAAAGTCCACATGCTGTTTGTTCTCTGCGCATAATCGCATATGCAAATAAATGGTGCTTTACAGAAAACTGAATAATGCAATAATGATATTTTGATAAAGTACAAATCCAATTTGGTTATTTAAAATGTGTCTCACAGATAAAGGTAGGCAGATTATCAAAATATTGATAATACCGTGAATGTTGTTGTTGAAGTATATGCAAACTGAGCTAATACACATAATACATGTTGTAAACTTCCAAATAATGGTATAAAATGATATTTCTGCACTTTTGTCAGTAATCTTACTGTCATTATAGTCACTATACATCTTATTTACAATTGATTCCCAAATAGTGACTGGACTTTATTTGAATTACACAAATACTATCAACAAATACATGTGCTCAGAATAGAGCCAGAACGATATATTAGTTGGTTGCCTAAAAATGTGTGTAAGCTTAATTTGAAAATTGCACAAAATGGGACTACACTACTCTCTTATCCAGTTTGTGGTAAAACAGGGTGGTAGATGAGTTTGTAATCAATAAAAATTATACATTTTGGGAAAAAAGACCTTATCGGACAGTTTCTTTGGGTTCTAAACAATCAGCTATGAAAAACCCCATATTGGTCGATCTCTAGCTCAGAAGGAGACAACATAAGCATGCTGGTTCCCCTAATCAGACCAGTTGAAACTAATGGTATTAAGACATAGAATCCCAAGATAAGATTAAGAACTTCTCAAATAATAATCCCTAATTGTTATTCTCCATAACAATATGGTTTTGCTGCAGTTGAAAAATTTTCCGTTCTTTCTACCTGCACTCTATTTTGAATGCACACTTGTGCTTCCACCTGAAAGTATTATAAAGTGTAATGGTTGCAGGACTAAAGATAAAACATGTTCTGAGTGTGTCACATTTGGAAGCTCCTATTGCCACTAAAGCATAAAACAAACTATGTAAACATGCCGCTCCACGCATGCTCCCAAACACACTCAGCAGGCTGCACCCAATTATCTATGTTCACAATAAAAGAGAAATAGGAAAATTAGAGGTTGACCTTGTAAGTATATTCAGTCTTTTTTTCAAAATAAAAGAAGAGAAAACGCAGGCAGTTCCTCAGTGAGCCTCGACACAAAGCCAAATGTAGGCTATTTCATAAAACTATAGCCTGTGTCATCAAAGGCATCCCAGCGGAGGCGTACTCCCTGATCGCTCCTCTCCACTATAAGCGGCCTATTTCTCCACATTGTCTTTGTTTGCAACACTTGTCTCACGTCACCACGAGGAAAAAGCCCGCTCCTGATTCATCCGAGCAGTTTGTGTGTCAGAGGGAAAAATAAAATGGGTGAAAGTCTTTAAAAAATCAGGCTTTTGTTGCCAGAGAACAGAAGGCTGACAAAGTTTTATAGAGGCAGCCATGAAGTTCTGCCTCATTAGATAGAATAGCTGTTCTATATTCAGGGTCTCAGAGGGGCTAACAAACGCAATGAGTGGGCCAAACGCAGTTCGTTCCGCCAGAGCTACAGTCTCTTTGTCTGGTTTGGTGGGAGGGGATAGCAGCCTGGGACTGGGGGGCTACAGACAGGTTCTTCTAAACCCAGATATTATCACTGCACATGGGAACTAGTGAAATGGACCGGTGCATGAGAAAATCTCTAGAATTCTAATCACGTCCTAAAACAAGGTCTTTATCACAGACTGTTGTGGTCCAGGAGTATGGGTTCATGTGTGGACATATAAAAGGACAAAAAGTACTTAAATTTGGCTTGCGGCTTTTTTTTTTTCTTTTTTTTTTTGCCTAGGTTTCAATTCAACAATGACTTATGGTAATAATAAACGTTATTGCATCTGTACAGTTTGAATGTCTATATAATGAAATGTGTATGTTAGCCTTTTGTACGCTGGTGAGGGTGATGGAGAAGGATGAAGAAACCATAGTGGAATATGGCCTACTGAAGGAAATAAAGCCACCCAAACACACATTAAAAGGTGCTGTACCTGATTTTAACTTACTTAAAAATGTGAAAAAACATAGTTAATTTTACACAGTTTGTAGCGGACCACATGATGTAAAATCCATGTCTCACATGGTCTGGGGATACAAACATTTCTCTTAAAATGTTTTTTGTTTTTTTTGTTTTTTTAAATTTAACTCAAAAGTGTGTAAGGTCTTCACAAACTGCAAAAGCAAAACTTAAGTTGTTGAAAAGGGAAAAAATGGCCTGACTTGTACAGGGTTTGCGGCTGTGTCATTTGCATGCACTGTGTAATTTTAACTGCATTTATATTTAAACAGTTCTCAAGCCCAAGATAACTCCTGAAGGCTGTGCCTCGGCATAGTTTTGGTAAAATCCACATTAAGGACACAAATCAGAGTTGTCCTTAAAGATTAGAGAAGGATTAGGAAACCATCTAAAGTTAGTGTGGCCCTGATTTGAACTGATATCCTGTGATTGCACTAAGATCTGGGCATAACAGAGCTTTGCCACTGTTATTCCCATCCCTCTGTGTGCGATCATTTATAAGAGGCAGTCTTCATTGATAAGTTAATAGGCCTGTTGTATTTTTCTCATTAGTGCTCAATGCGACTGTAATATGGGCTATTAGGGCTGTTTAGAGTTTGCGTCAGAAGACGTGGGTATTTGTTGGGCAGATGGACGGAGCTCCGGGACTACCCTCACCCCTGACCCCCTACAGATGTCCAAGCCTAGCCTGAGCTCTGGCACGACGGACTGGAAAATCAGTAATACACCGGAACCAACGTGTCAATACGCAGAACAATTAGGAGCGTTTGAGCGTCAGCTCTAGCTGCGCCGCAGCGCTCTTTATGCAGTTATTACAGCGGGGATGAAAGAGGGAAAGGGGCCATGCGGTGCCTTTCTATGAAGGTCTGTTTGACCGATGCCTCCTGCATGAATGGGGCTCTGGTGGTCATACATAAATTAAGAGGTTAAGTGAGCCATCAGGAACAAATGTTTGCATTTATTAACTCAGAAGAATGGCTCGCAGCAGTGAACTCACAGCCTGCTTTTCCTTCGGCGTGAATTTTAAGTGCGTTTCCAACTGGCTCTAGTGGGCTGATTAGTTTAGCCTATATACCAGTTTGTGTGCGCTGATCAATCAAGTCCAATTAACTTCAACTAGGACTGCTCACACTCTCATATTAGCTTTATATAGTGCAGTGCCACTCAGCATCATCACATGTTTAAGTCAGTGCCTTTCTCCACAAGAGGACAACTTTCTCCGGATTATTGATTCTTAGATGTGTTGAATAGTCACACTCATACTTAGACCGTGCCCATACAAAGAATTAACTTATTTGCTTTAACGCTAATGGACAGGTAGATCCGTGATAGGCCTATATGCTCATAACACAGACTGCAAGTGAATGAGTTAATGCAAAAACGTTTAAAACCAATAACATCGACAGGAGATGTCCACAAGGCTTGTTACGCAGAACCATCCCGCGCGCTGGAGGAGGGCTCCCGCAGGAATGCGTGAGGCAGGTGTAAATTTAAACTGTTAATGAGGCGCATCAAAAGCATCAAAGAGCCTCGTGCTGCGCCATAGTCCACTGTAGACAAAAGACATGAGAGTTTTCCTCGCTAAACGGCTCAGAATAGATCCGAGCTGCGGGAGTCACATTGTAGCCACGAACCCCTCCGGTCACGAGCACACAACCAGCAAAGTCCCACGAGGTCATCTTCTAACGAGACACTCCGAAAGTCCGCTTAACAAGCGCAATAAACACCCAAATGTCCGGCACTTTCATTGCATTCAGGACTGTTTTCATGATTGTGATTGTGTAGTTTAGTTTCCATAACAGACGAGCTATGCTACAGATAAATAAGTAAATGAATGTGAAGATGAACGGCTGGTCGCGTTTGAAATGATTGATTTAATAATGCACCAGACTGGTATTATACTTTCTGTTATAGCAAAAGGAGAAATTTAATTTGTCAACTGGACAGAGTTTATTTGGTCGAATACGTTTCGCAGCTCTTCCAAGCTGCTTCTTCAGTTCTGGTCAGATGCTGGTGGACACTGCTTTATATCTGCCTGAAGGGAGGAGCTTAATTACAATGAAAATTACTCTGAGACAACACATATTTAAATACAGTTTCAGTTGGTCAGGTGAGTCTATTCAATATGGAGTTGTTTACAGTTTCTGTTAGTCATGTGATTCTATTCAATATGAAGTGGGAGTGGGGGAGTAGTTAGCATATCCAATCAGGGCCATGATGGGTGTTTTCACACCTCTGGACCTGACCTGGCTAGTCCCATTGTTTTCCCAGTTTGTTTTGATTTAGGTTTGAGGATAGAGTTATAGATGGGAGACAAATGATGTCTGAGACCCCCATTTCTGTTCAAGGAAGGATTCTCTTTCTTGACAAAAATAGCTTCTTTAACTCCCCTCTCAAACCAGTTCTTTTCTCTGGCCAAGATCTGGACCTCGCTGTCCTCAAAGGAGTGGCCTGTGGCTTTTAGGTGGAGATGTACGGCAGATTGCGGCCCACCCTGGTTTTCCCGTCTGTGTTGATACATTCGTCTGAGAAGTGGCTGTTTTGTTTCTCCAATGTAGCGCTCACTGCAGTCTTCACTACACTGAATGGAGTAGACCACATTGCTTTGTTTGTGGCTTGGTGTTTTGTCCTTAGGATGGACCAGTTTTTGTCTTAAAGTGTTTGTGGGTTTGAAATAGACTGGGATTTCATGTTGTCTGAAGATCCTCTGTAGTTTTTCGGAAACGCCAGCCAGGTAAGGAATAGTTACACCCCTTCTCCTGGGCTCTGGTTCTCTGTTGTCCTGTTTCTTTGCTCTCTTCGTTTTGTTGAAAGCCCATTTAGGATATCCACAAATGGAGAGGGCTTTCTCCACGTGTTGTTCTTCTTTCTCCTTTCCCTCTGCGCTTGTAGGAACCACTTGGGCCCTGTGTTGTAATGTCCGAATGACTCCCAGTTTGTGCTGAAGTGGGTGGTGTGAATCAAAAAGCCCCCACACACCATTGGTTGGTGTGTGGGGGCTTCCTGAAGACCTCTACCTGGAGTCGCCGGTCTTCTCTTATCGTTACTGCACAATCTAAGAAGGCCAATGTGTTGTCCTTGGCATCTTCACGTGTGAATTTGATGTTCGGATCTACAGAACTGATATGTGCAGTAAAAGGTTCCAAATCTTGAATTTTGATTTTTGAGAAATTATCATCAACATAACGATACCAGTGTGTGGGTGGAGTGCCTGGATATGAGGCCAGGGCACTCTGTTCAAATTGTTCCATATAAGTTTGCAATGATAGGGGAGACCGGTGAGCCCATTGCACAGCCGTGGATTTGTCTGTAGAAGTTTCCTCTGAACTGGAAATAGGTGGTACTTAAACAAGTTATAACACTGCAACATTTTGAGGAACTTTTCCCGTTTAAAATGATATGATTTCTAGTACCAAACCTACAGATGTAGTTACAAAATTGCTTTTACTAGAATTCTTATTATGTTGAAGACTTTTATGTCAGGATCCTTAAAGGTTCTATATTACGCAAAATTGACTCTTTTGAGCTTTAAACCATGTTATAATGTTGTTACCTTCTCAAAAAGATACCTGGAATTGTGTTTTGTGTCATTCACACACACATTTGAGTAATTCTTTATTATTAGCATCAACATCTCCAAAGCTGAAAATGCCCTATTCCACCTTGTGATGTCATTTAGTGGTAGTTTTCAAGTTAACAGCTCCTTCAAAACACAATGGAGCACTTCCTGTATTACCACATGACATCATAAAGTGGAACAGAGTGTTTTCTGTTTGAGAGAAGAACTTTATGCAAAGTTTGTGTGTTAAACATGTCTAAATGAAACAAAACACAACTCCTGGTGTGTTTGTGATGAGGAAACAACATTATAACAGAGGTCAGAAAATAGTGTAATATGGGCCCTTTAAATTCAAGTCACATTTGCAACATATTGGCCTACCTGTTTCTCTTGAACATTTTTTTCCTCCTTCTCTTCCAGTGTTCTCTACCAAAGCACATTTTGGCATTTTTCTTTTGTTCCAAGTCATATTTGAAATCCCTCAACATCTCATCTTTTGTCAATAGTGGTCAGTCCGGGTCAGTGCACTGGTCTTTGAAGCTGTGGGAGATTCAAGCATTCAGACCATAATGACAGACTGGATCATCTTTCCTTTGTTCTGCCTTCTGTCACTAAACACGAGTTACACACACATTTCTCTTGTACTTAATGGTCATTTGAGACTTAGAGACATACTTTTAGGATGTTGGTACATTTTTGTCCAACCCATCTATCCAAGTGTTTCAGGTGATACAGACAAATAAATAAATGATGAAAAGAAAGACAAGTTGATCATTAAAAAGATAGTTGTTTCCTTTTTTGCTGGTTGGTTGAGACGTGAGTATCAGATATGTAGTCAATATAGTTGCAGATAAATCTCAGAAAGCAGATTTTGTTGACTTCTGTGACCTTGATAAGCGGTAACAGAGGTGGGTAATACTCACTGATATCACTTGAGTAACTTTTTGAATAAACTGTATTCTTTAGTTTTCTGACACATTATCTTTACTTTTAGCTTTAATATCTTTAGTTTAAAGTAACGGTACTCGGTAAAGGTAAAGTAACAGTAAAGTTTTGGTACTTTGATTTGTTTTTGTAATTTTTGTGTCTATTCTTTGAAAATACTTGAATCCATGAATTATTTTGTCCGTCCGATTAGAATAATTCATCAATCATAAATCAGGTTTTAGATAACTCTAGTAGTAGTTCCTCCAAATACTTTTTATTCTTTCTTGAATAATTACACTGGGGAACGCTCTATATGTTGCATTTAAAGAAACACTTGTTTTCAGTCAATTTAAGTGTGCTGAGTTCAAATCTGAAGTTAGTTTTTTTCTGCAAGCTACAGATTTTATGCAATCTTTGATTTTTATTATGATGGAGTGTGTAGCAACCACAGATGTAACAGAAGGCATCAGGCTTGTTTCTACAGTGATGTCTCGATGAGGAAGCCATGTTTGATCTGGAAAAAAGAAGCATGATAAAAATATTAGAATCTATCTATGTATATAATCTCAAAACGCTTAGATTTGGGTTATGTAAGTTCATATTTAGACTATTTCATCTATCTCAAATTGCATGAAAACTAGAGCTTATGGAGAAAAACTAATTTCAGATTTGAAATCAGCGCCTAAAAATCCTTCAGAACCAGTTACAAAATCCAATGCAACAGAAAGTTAAAATTTTAGTGTTCCCCAGTGTTATTTAGGTCGCAACTTTTTTTACTTCTACTTGAGTAACAATATTTTAAAGAATGTTACTCTAACTTGAGTAACATTTTGGCTTCTCTACCCATCTCTGAGCAGTAATTACAAAAGTACTACCTCTTGTCTCTCGGTGTCGCTGAAGGGCCCAAAGATCAGACACATCCCATACATCTAATTTACTAACACAAAAACTCTGCCTATGCTTTGAGTCACATGGATAGCCAATTAACCTCATTTGTTGCCAGATATTCCTCTAGTTATCCTTTATAGTAAAACGTTTTGTTCCATTTTGCACTGAGGATTCTGATGACCTCCAGGCTAAAGACCTTGGACACTCCCTGATAACAAATGCAGCACTGGCTTGGTTAAAATTGCGCATTTGAGTAACATTTAGATTTGTGTCACTTCTGAACTTCAAAGCTCTCTGTTTTATGCTGCGCCCTCCTCTTTGATATTGCCACAGTGACCTTTTCCATGTTATTTTAATTCATCACACTTTCATTTAGGAGTCGGAAAATGCTCTTGTGTTTCTTATGGGTGAAGCTAGTAGTGAGTCTTAACTAAAACATGATAAATTGTCCTCAGGCGTAAGAATAACACATTTGAATGATGAAATCCAGCACAGCTCCCCTTGGCAGACAAATTCCTCTAAATCCTTACATCTTGCAGGGCAGTGGTAGAGAGGTGGATTTGGGGAAATTGGCTCAACGTGTTTACATATGTCCCTTAAGGTCTGATGGTTCAGCAGTAGATAAAATACATGTGTGTATCATTTAAATAAAAGACAGATTATTCAAATGTGCCTGTGTGATCCACTAGAGGGCTGATAAAAACCCCACACAACCCCAGTCTGAAAACGAAGGAGCATTTTAAACAGGCACATCAAATGAACTAAATGTGGTATAGATGTAAATGTTTTACACTCAATCGCCTGTTGTTAAGGATCATTAATAAAAGATGTATGCATGTAAGTGCTCCCTAAAGTAACATCTGCATTTGTTTCATCTTATAATAATTCAAGAGTGGAAAAAAGTACTGTAGATGAAATATGAAGGTCATTCCTACTTCATTGTTTTTTTTAACTGAAGAATAGGCACATGCTGTCACAGGCGAATGGATTTTTTACTGGTCCCAAGCCTGGATAAATTGAAGGGATTGTATCAGGGGGACATCCAACACTAAAACACATGTCAAATCAACATGCAAATTGCTGAATGCTGGAGGCAGGAGAATTGCTGAGGTGACATCTGAAGGAAAAGTGAAAAGAAAAGAATATATTAAAGTCAAGGCTGAACAAATAGGCGTAGACACTGAATTATAACCATGCTCAATAAACCTACAAGCAACCATGGTGTGTTCAGGAGACAAAAACAACATGCCTTTTGATTTAAGGGCCCATGTTACACTATTTTCTGATCTATGTTATAATGTTGTTTCTTCATCACAAACATACCTGGAGTTGTGTTTTGTTTCATTCAAATGCTTAACTTACAAACCCTGCATATTTAGGTTGAGTTTTTCTCTCAAACAGAAGACACACTGTTCTACCTTGTGATGTCATGTGGTAATCCAGGAAGTGCTCCATTGTGTTTTTAAACTCCATACACCTTAATTAGAATTATTTGAGTGATTTCAGCCCTGGAATTGCCAACCTCTATTGAACTAAAGGTAAAAGGTAGCTAGCAATTTGAAAATTTCGCTTCATGACATCACAACAATGTAGAAGATGTAGACAGCCTAATAATAAAGTATTACTCAATTAATGATTATTCACATGTGTAAATGAAACAAAACAACACCAGGTATGTTTTTGAGGAGGCTGGCTTAAAGCTCAAGAGTCAATTTTGCGTAATATAGGACCTAAGGACTTAAGTTTCCTGTGAGAGTTCACACTTCACTGTAATTGGCTAATTTCATCTGCCACTCCCTTGGAGCATGGCAAAGACTGGAAGAGGGAGGAGAGAAGGGTCAAGATTTGGGCATAGAGCTGCATTAAACTCTTCACCCCCTTTTTGCTTACATCTGTCCGAAGCATAGTGGCCAGAAAGAAAAAAAGGCTAACATAGTTGGCTGAACTTATGGAATTGAGACTAGAAGTACACAAATGTATAAGAAATATTTTTGTCAGTCTAAACCATTGCAGATATATATAAAGAAGTCTTGGTAGTTCTAGTTCTAGTCTCAATAGGAGGGTTGCTGGTCAGTCTATAATATTGCAGTTATGATTAAACTAGTCTATTATTTGTGCTGAATCTGCAGTAGCTCTGGGCAGAAGAGAAGCATTTACACTCATTAGACGTGTGAAAGGTCCTCTTGTGGGACAACACGCTCAATACTGGAGCTCTGAATTAGCGACCGCCGGGACTGTCCCACTTCAAGCCTTTGGAGAGCTGATGGATGACAAGTTGCAGTTTGACATATTGGCATGGCATTGCATTGCGTGTACTCTTTGTGTGTGTGTGTGTTTCAGGGGCATAACAAACAAGATTAAGGGGGGGCAATCTCCTTCTACCTGTCCTCCTCTCTTCTGTCCCGCGCCTGTCACTCATTCCTCATCCTTATAGGACAGTGAAGGTGGCGTACCTCAAAAGCATGCCCTAGTTTCCCCCCTCCGCCCTCATACAGAATGGGAATGAGCTCCTCAACTTATGTCGCTGAAAACGTCTGTCTGATTTTAATTAACAGGGGTGATAAAACAGTGCTGTGTGTCTATATCTTACAGCCACGTCCACCTTCTGTGTGTAAATGTGACACAGCGCTGAGATCCATAATTTAAATGAACGCCCAGAGCGGCTCAGAGCTACACTGATTTCAACACTCTCCTCGCACATCTCCTCAACAAGCATCGCTCTCGGTGGTAGTGCGCACACAGCTGCTCCGCTCCTGTATTTTTAATTGTGGTTCATGCTCTAGCATAATAAAACTTCACCTACCCCATTCTCATACCACAATATGGAAGAGTCAGGTTGGATAACTAGAGTTATTTACACTATGTAGAAATGGTTTTAACCTGTTAATCTTGGTCAAAGTCATTTGTTTACTGAGGTCTTACGAACAAGTTTCCACGGCTAATACAAAATTTATATTTATATTTTATTTTGTATTTTACTTGATATTTACCATGGGTCATTACACATATTTGAATGACTCTTAGATAGTGGGAAAAGGACTGCCAATACCATCATAACACAATGAGGAGGGTATAAAGGCACCCTCAAAAGAGAATGGGAATCAACGACTGAATGCACATGAAGCTGAAGACCACACTCAACCAGGAATATTGTATTTCCTTGTTCCTGTCCCGTGTGACTCCTCACTGTCATCCCATCACTGCTTGCCTTTGTCTTATTTTCACTGATGTCTCTAATATGAAATGTATTCTTTCTCCCCTCCGTTATTATAGCGTAACCTTTCATTTAGTTCAATTAATTTATCACATTTAACATTGTAAAACAAAAACAAAAGAACTAACAAAAAGGTAGTGGTTGAAAAGAGGCTTATCAACACTATACCTGTTTAAAAGAGAAATATTATACCAGTCTCATCATCAAAGCCGAATCGTAAGCCACCTCAACCTCTCCATCTTCTCCTCTGTTTCAGTGACCAATAAAATATGTTTCTATTACTGGCATCTTTACCTGTCAGGGTCCAAGCGCCAATGTGTATCCATTCATTGCAACAATAAATGTTCAAAAATATCGTCTTAGCATCACTTTGGAAATACCAGTTTTCTCCATTTCCAAAGATATCTATTGTTTCAGGACTCAGAAAGTGACTGCCTTTGTTACTATACTACCGTGAAGTCTCTTGTCACTGGTATAAAAAGAGACAATTAATCATCCACGCCTTTGGTTTGTAGTGATGTTTTGCGTGTCTTTGCCTTAGATATTCATAATCCATACAACTCATTATCTCAAAATGTTACATATATACATTTAATTTACAATGCATACATTTCCTTGCCGCTGTATTTTTAATTGTAGATGTTGTCGCTCTCCTTCACTAAATACAGTGTTGTTAGATGAGCGTCTCTGAGTGTGTGTCATTGGGTGTATTTATAGCATATTCTGTCAGACAATGTTCTCCATTTGTGTGTATTCATTTGGAAATAATAACATTGACAAGTGCTAGAGAGATGGAGGGGTTGAGAGAGGGAAAGGGACTCATTTTGAGCATGTTTCCACTAACGAGCTGTATTGTGCTGCAGGCGATGTGTACGATAGCTTCAAGCCGCTGTGTGTCTGAGTGGAGCGCTGTGTGTTGGGCGCCTACTTATTGGCAGCTGAGGGATCTTAACAGCCCCTCATTTTTATCATTTGTCTGCGCTTCTCCGGTTTTCCCCCCTACTCCATTGTACAGTTTGTTCAGTAACAGTCCATATCCGTTGTTAATGAAATATATTATCCACCCACAGCTTCATACAAAGTCCAGATCCCATTAGCTTTAATATTTCAGCAGAGTCGTCGCCATCGGCCATGTCACCACCTACACCCCAGGGACGCAGATCCAGGATCAGCCGGTCTTGTCCTTAACCAGGGAAACTAGCAGAGGACACAAGGGCCAATCACACTGAGCTGACCTGAGCTGAGCTAGCACCATCCAATCCCAAGAGTCGCCCTATTCTGGCACTTACAGCAGTATAACGCCAACCAAAATCACAACTCTACCATTTCTGCAAATTCAACACAAGTGGGACACATGTTTCAGTGTAATAGCATTGACAGACTCATTGTGACCTTGGTCCTATGACTTTGCCAGTAGCATGGGCAGAATGTGTACTGCACAGTAGAGATTGGATTACACTGAGCTAAAATTGTAAACATGTTTACTGTAAAAGAAATACTTTCAGGTTTTTTAAGGTAAATGGCTCAGCCCATGATATTTCTTGAAACTCAAATACAAGTATTTACCACAGTATTCTTCCCTCCTTACTCTTTGTAGAGTATTGTAAGTCTGGAGGGGTTACAATACCTGTATATAACACCAAAATTCATATTGTTATATCCTTACTGTAGTTAAACAAGCAAACCATAAGATTAGCTACAACATGTTTTATGAAAAGTGGATGAAAGAAAGCTTGTACATTTTCAAACCACTATAATATCTATTGCTATTATAGGAGACTAGGAGACTACCTTCCCTAGTAGCAAACAAAATGTCAACCCACTCTCCAGCCATACATTATATGCCTAGAACAGAAATTAAGTTTTTCCATTAGTCGTAACGCTTTTAATTATTTCTGTTGATTGGGTTGGTCCTTCCCTTTGGCCACCAGGAGCAGCAGACAGCAGATGAGCAGGGGGATTGGGTGGGCTTTAGACTCTGAAGCCTCTGATTAGACCCTGGGTTTGAAGTATTCGATATTTGCGCTTTCACAGCCCCCTCTGAAATTATAACTCATTCAACGTCACAAAGGCTTCAAAAGTGTAGGCAGAGGACGGCACACATGTTTAGGCATTCTGTTAGAAGGTCTCTGCTCTTTGAGGTGCAATATTTCCCTTTTGTTCTGAATTTCGTGCCTGTGATCAATTGGAATAGAGAGCTTTCTGCATAATAGTGCTCTGTCTATCTGTATTTCATCTGTCTGTCCGGCTGCGTGTGAGGCTCAAAGTGAAGATCTCATTGATGGATTTTGAATTTGTCTTTGTGCTCACCCAAGGAAGAAAATACTTTGTAGCTTTACACTGTCAACAAGGTTACCCATATCCACACAGATCTGTCAAAACATTATAACCTCCAACATATTGTGGCTTCATATATGTCATTATGTCATGTTATATGCCATTACTTTTCGGTTTCTATGAAAGGTCTATCATTCATCATTCTTCAACAATGTGATCTATAATTGGTACTTAATCTGTTGGATTTGAGCCAACCATTAGTCTTATATCTTCAGTTTGACAGTACACTGAATACTGACCACTGCAGACTGGGAACATCCCACTTACAGTCATAAAAACTATGTGTGTAGAGAAGATGACAAAGGTTGTAAAAAATAGCCACTGAACCTTCCTGAATACTTACTTAGAATTACCTTGATGGATGTCAGAACAATTATAAGACCAAATAGTAATAGGACATAAACTGTTATTGTTTTGTTTTGTAATTCACATATAATAACTAAAGATGTGTTTTTTAATTGAAATTTTATTTTATTATGCCTTTTACTTAGTATCAGAATCAAATTTAATGTTGTACTACACTAACTGTGGCACATTATGGCCCTTGTCATCGCTAACAAGGTTTTCCTTTTTCTAATTATTCACTTTTGAGAACAGAATGTTTTTGCGGTGCCTAATATATCCCATCCACAAACAAAAGCTAAAATGAGTCTGTGATCAAAATGTTATGTCTGATATGTGAAAATACATTTCAGCGCTCCATTCAAAAGCTGATACAACTTAAGGTGCTGAAAACTCATTGTGTGGGTGGAAAAACAACATTGCTACAGGCTTGACAAATTATATACATTTAAATCTTTCAAATTAAGCTCTAATGTTAGGTCAAAAAAAAACAACAAAAAACACTAATGCACAAAGTAGTCATGTTTTAAATGAAAATGCATTAGTCTGTCTGGCACAGCAAGAAGCAGACAAGTGTGTCAGGCAAGTCTGCTGTGAATTGTGGCAGCTGTTTGACCTGTCAGTCAACTCAGAGTCTTGTGTAAGAGAAAGTTAACCTAAAAACTAAGTATATTTAAAAGAAATGGGCCAGAGAGGAGTACATGATGTAAAAATGTTTTAGTGCTCAATCCTTCCACCCACTATTAATGTCTGATAGCTGTAAGTTTGTGGGGTCCATTTTCCAAGGTCTGACCGCTTGTTAGCGACAAGATGCTAACACAGAGAGGACACACAAATCTAGCAGAGCACTCGCCCAAACGGCAGCAGCCTTGTCCAGGGAGTTATAACTCATGCATGATCATTAAATGGAAACATTTGTTATCTGCGCAACAATGCGACCCGAGGAGCTGAATCTTTTATGACTCTCCTGGCCCCACCAAATCCCCCATCACCCCCCACCCCTTCACAAACACACAAATATGGCCGCCACACTTGGAGCCCACAGGTTAGCCTCAGGAGTGCCCTAGCAAAAAAGACACACTGAGGCATAAACAGCCACGCGCCTCTCGAACCTTCATTAAACATTTAAACACACAGCGACCGCCATGCCTTGATAAACGAACACTTATGAAACATTAACACAAATATATCCCTGTTGTCTCGCCATCAAATATTCACTTGAGCTCGCACACAGTACAGTATATGCCACTGCCTCACATGGGTCAAACATGAGCCTCCATTGTCTTCAGTTCCCAAAATGTCTGATATGGCCGTGTTGACCTACTTTAGAAGAAACGCAGAAGCATTGTGCACTTCGTCTAAAACAAACGCTATAAGTGGTTTTGTTCAAATGTTAACATGCTTCCCCAACACACTTTTGTTCACTAAAGACTTTAAGCTCTGGGCTTTGAGGATGGTGCAAGCAGAAATGAAAAGAGACTTATGGAAAAAGTCAAAGAAAAATGTTCCAATTTTAGAGAAAGATTATCTACCTTAAGGCATGAAAAAGTGACTGTGCAACAGGTCCAATAAGGTTTTATATCAACTGAATCTACTGCATTTTACATTTTAACTGAATGTAAAAGGAGATCACTTGATGGACGTCTGTACTTGAAGTGTTTATTTATACTAGGAATGGACAGATAGGTCAGCACCCTACTTCGACCACCTTTTCTAAGGAGGGTTTGAGCCTCAGCTGCTGTAGAGTGGCAGTGCAATTTATAGTCACAAACATAAAACCTTCTACAAGCAAATGCGTTAAAATACATTTGTTTTGGGGCAATTAAAATATGCTAGAATCTCAGCCACACTCCACCCTAACTATACTGCATCTACACTGAAAACTACATTCTAAGATTTACGGCACCAATTAAAGCTGTAATTAGCATTGATTTTCTTTTTCAGTGCAATTACATTATTTGTTATGGAAAAAGTCATTGTTGCATAGAAGTTCAATAGCCCTGGTAGCCTGGTGGTGCTCCCTACATTGTCATTTATTACACATAAGATTATACACATGTTTGCATTTTATGAGCGAAACATTTGTCTTTTACAATACAAATCATCATTATTGAAACGTATTGATTAAATGATTGTTTTGACTTAAGAGGTGCAATGGGTAAAATGTGTGAAAGGATTTAATGGGAATAATGATTTCGTATGATGGTAAACAATAATTATCGTTGACATATGGCTATTAGACATATTTATTCAAAGGTTGTTTTGTACAAGATTTGTCTTTTACTTGTTGACATTTTTAGCAGTAAAGTACACCTTATCTCCAAGATGATGCACTCTGATAACAGTTGTCGGCACATTTGTTGTGGCTGATTTTTATCTGATCTGGTGCACAGTGAAGTAAATGGAAAATGAAAGTTAAATCTTTGGGGTAAACAGTCAAATAAGAACCACAGACGCAAGAGCACGGTTTGAGCCTCCACACTTAATCTGAGCTATCGTCAAACCATAATAGGCTGAAAATGAATATGCCTTTAATTTATTCTCAAAATGGTACTGCGGACTAGAACAGATGATTACGCCTTTGTCCTCTGTTGCTAAGTCACATGATGCGTGTGTAGTTGTTGTCGTACAGCCGAGCGCACTTTGGAATACAACACAAAAGCAGCGAAAGAATAGCAGTAGAAAAGGGCTGAGTGAACGCACACACAACAACCTAAATCACCATTGGAAAATCATTCGAAATCTGGCAAAGTTGTGGGCCACAGATTGAGGGACAAGCCCCACCATTCAGATGCAGATAAAGCCTTCACAGCACAGAAGGGGATGGGGCGGACCCACAGTTTCTAAAGCACAACTTGGAAAACCCTGCACCCAAACCTCACACGGACCAGGTTCCGCCCACCTCCGTCGACATTTATTGGCCTTTCTGTGTGAATGTCTCCCTGGGTCATTCAGATGTGGGCCTTTGAGTGCCAATGCGTGACACTGTGAATGAGGGCTCCATTAGTGATTCATTTGTGTGTAGTTAACCATTGTGAAAGCAAAGTAACATTTTATTTGTGTGATCCCAACCCTGGCATATGGCGACACTTTCTCTCCTCTGTGCTCGTCTTCACATTCATTTGAACAACTTTTACACCTCTCCTTTTCATTTGGTTAACCTCAGTCCATTTGCTTTTTGTCTTGTATAAAATCATGTGGCTGTGTAGGCAAAGAAATGTGTTGCTTGTTTCTTATAAGCACACTTGGGCTTCACAGAAATACTTGTACATGGATGATGTTTGAAATTAATAATGGAGACTATGGTGCCCCCCATAGTGAATTAATAATCAATAATCAGCCAAGCAATAATTTGAAATTAAAATGATACTGATATGCTTGTTGTATTATTACAAAGATATAAAAGTAACTTTATTTAATCTTAAACCAATCTTTTATGGAAATAAATCATATATTTACTCCTAAAATTGCATTCAATAAAATTATACAAATAACAATTTCCTATGCCACCATAATCCTGTATAAACCTGTGAGAAACACTGATTAAGGTAAACTACAGATGCCTTATATGTGAATGGAGCTATAACCATTTATGACAATCTAATTGACAACAGCATATTTGATCAAATATCTAATGATCAGACACTAACCAACTACAACTGCTACGGCTACTATTTTCACTACTATGTGGCATTTGTTTAATTTGAGGAACATTTAAATGCAGGGGCAACAAAACTGCCATCAAGGGCCCAGCCCACCCAGCTGACAGACTCTTCACACCCCTCCCCTCAAACATACGATAATTAATTCAGCCATGAGACTTGTTCTGTATCATATTGTGCAGTTTTATTTTCTCATAGAAAGTTTTATTGTCTTTTAAGTAATCACACGTCTAAAGTCTAAACCCATTCTCTTCCACAAACACATTTAAACCAAGGATTTTCACAAGAACACAGTTCTCTGGAGTTCACACTGTAGTGGAATGTGAATACATGTCATTATCTCTGCCAAAGAGGCAGTTTTCACCTGTCTTAGTTTGTGAGACAAAACTACACCTCAGAAAGAGCAGACTGAACCCAATGTGACTTTACAGGATTCTTGATCAAAACAAGAGAAGAAAAAGTAGACAAAGAAAAATTTGGATGGAGCTTTTTGGAAAGGTCGTAATGGCAAAGCAAGCAAGAGCACTTATTTTTGTCACAGATTGGATTTTTTAAAATCATTTTGTTCCAGTGTGATACTGGGCCAGTTTAAAGGGGTACTATATAACTTTTCTGGTGACATTATAACCAGGCCAAATTACAGGTCAAATCTATGGAGACCTCCAAGGCATTTTGAACAACCACAAAAAAACACCATATTGTGTACCATTCCAGGCAAGCAATAGCATCTTTATCCCTGGAGACAAGCAGGTGGCAAATCCTCATCCAGAAAAGTTACATAGTGGATCTTTATTAAAATCATAATTCCAGTTTACTTTTTAGCAAAAGGCTCTGGTGACACAGCCATGATATCCTTATGGAACAAGGTTAATTTCTAATCCCTTGGTAGAGGTCTGTCTTTTGTCTTAACATATCTGAGGTATAAAAATAAGTCATGACAAAACCCCCACTTTCTATTTTTGTATGTAGAGCCTTTTAGAGCCTTGATGACTGTACAGACTACCTCTCCTAAATTAGAGCATGAGTTGTGCAAAGCCTAGGCGCAGCATGAGTGAGTGTGTTGTAGGTCGTTGGGGACTTTCTGCCTGTCAGCCGCGATCAGGCCTCACGTGTGCCAGTAATGTTGTGTATTGTCCGAACACATCACCAGAGCTACGCAGGAGACGTCCATTAAAGTTCAAAGTAATTTATCACCGGCTGCCTGCACCTCCTATTCCCCGTCCCGCCATTCTCCGTCCCGCTGCGGTGAGTCTCCAGTCATCCCAGCTCCACCCAGCACCTCTGTCTGTATCCATCACTGCTACACCCTCCCCGCTCTCCACAGATTTAAATTCAAATAGGATTAATCTCACGAGAAGATGACTTTAGACTGTTTAGCTGAGGCAGGCAGCTGTAGGTGAAAATGGTAAGGTGTTGAAATGAGGTTATGTTTACACTAATGTGTTTTATAACTTCTGCTGTTGTATCTGCGCTGTATCACACTACAGTCCAAGCTTTGTGTCAATAACAGGATAAAGATATCTTTAAAAAGGGTTATACCATTTCAGTAAATCATCTGCCTCCTCATGTTGTGCCAGATGCCCTCTCCCCACACATGTATTCTTGTGATTCATTGTAGATGGATGAAATATGGGTCATTTCATAATGCAAAAACTGAATTCATGATGCATATGGTTCTCAAATTCTGGTACTAGTCCAATTAGCCGCAAATGAGAATCTTGGTGGTACTGTGAGTTTTTTGTGGATACGGTTTGAGTCAAGTCAAGTCAAGTCTTTATAGTCCAAATTCTAGACCTAAATTTAGTTCTGGTCTAAACCTGGTGATACTTAAAGCCAATTACATTGTGGTATTTCATTTGCAGAAATTGTAAAAATCTACCAAAATCTGTGTGAATCCATCCTAATACAACCGGTTCAATTCAAATACTGAGTGTAGGCAGTCTTTCCTCTCCATTATCAGCCTCTAGCCTGTCTCTTCCGATTCTCCTGTCTGTCAGACTTATAAGTTACGATGCCCTTGACATCTTGAGTGTGATTTGTGACGAGCCAACCTCCTGAAGGCACCAAGTGTGTGTCCGAGTGTGTGACAGAAGCCAGCCCGCGGTAGGACGACTTTAGACACTAGTTTAAATATTAAAGTGGCCTTAAGAACTGACAGCTCTTGAAAAACACAGTGCGTAGCCACGTCGCCCACATGTGTTCCAGCCTTGACAGTAAGTAGCTTTCCTCAGCATCCCTCCACATCCCTGTTTGTGTGACTATATGAGACACAAGGTTGGATTTGGACTTGTTTTTAATCAGTGGGATTTTGCAAATGGCCCCGGGCTTCTCCCAGGGACTAATTAGTGATGTGACTAGAGCATAATAAATAAACACACGCGCAGCAGGCCAGTGAGAGGCGACGCAGCTTCAAAACACAAAAAGAGCACCCACGTTAGAAGAGGGAGTTCAACATCAGATAAAGGGAATGCACAGTTACAAGTGCAGTAAACAAATGCAGCCTGGTAAACTCTAGGTATGTTTACATGTACAGCGGTATTCCACTAGTAATAGGAATATAATATAATATGTGAATAATAAAGGATTTTTACATTTCAAACGTTAAAAGTGACCCTGGACAATCATGGCTGGTACATTGTTCCCTTAATCATCTGTCTATACATTCCACTGATCTATAGATATATACACTATAGGTCTACCAAAGTTTTGGTCAACAATCTTAATGCAAAGTTTAAACAGCACTGCAGGCAGAATAAAAAACAAAAAATCATATCTCATGTTTGATTTGTAAAGTTGGACGATATGGCAATAAATTCATATAGGTCACATGATTCATCACATTTCTTGTACACATAAGCTTTATATTGCCTTGAGATGTAATTTAAGTGTGTCTATCATGTTAGGCATCTTCTGAATCCTGACATTACAATCTCCAAACTGGCACTATAATATACTAGTTAAAGGTCCTATAGTACTCAGTGGATTCTTGTGAGCGTTTAGCCATGTTAGAATGTTGTTACCTCATCAAAAAAACATACCTGGAGTTGCATTTTGTTACATTCAGAATTTTTGAGTGATCCTTTATTATTAGTCTATCTACTAAGATGGACATGTTTTCAATTTGAGAGAAGAGCTAAATATGTAAGGTTTGAGTGTGGTATGAATAAAACAAAACACAACATAGATCACAAATAGCATAATATGAGCCTTTTAAAATAAATATTTAAAAAAACACCACATGTAGACATCTGTGGCTATCTAAATATGTTTTTAGCCTGCCTTGTTGCTACCAGGAATGATCACTTTTGTAAATACTGTTTTGTAAATACTGTTTTATAGTTCATGTTAATAGTCTATTCACGATTCATAGGGATAGGTTAAGCTCTTCTGTGAGTGAGAAGCAGAGTGTAGGAGTAGATCCAATATAGATGCCCTGTTTAAACATTTCATTGGAATTGTTTGACCATGGTATTTTCCCTACTTGTGGCAGCAACAGTAACCTGTGGTGTACTGGTTTAATTCTGCTCAGTTGTCGTTTGTTTTCGCTGTTGGGTCTTCTCTTCCTTCTCCTCACTCCTGTCTCCCACATAGTTCTCAGTTTTAATGTGCTGACAGCCTGCGCCCATCCACAGCAGAAGGTGGAGGGCCTCAGAGAATTCCTGGGGCTTTTCTACTCTGCACCTTAATGCGCGCACACATATTTCACATATACAGAAACACATCGCACAGTCGTGTAAACCGGGGAGATTAGCTGCTCATTACCATACCACAGGGGGGCTGCCCACATGGGACGTGTACAGCCCTGTGCTACTGTATACGTGTGTGTGTGTGTGTGTGTGTGTGTGTGTGTGTGCATGTGTGAGAGCCAGCGCACCTCAGAGCATTGTCTCCTGGTCATAACAACAACTGTTCATTATTTGCATGTGCCCGAATCAAAGTGTCTTTAATCAGGACAGAGAAACAGACGCCACAGAGAATTACTGAATATGTTTTCTCAGCACATACAATTATCAAATTAAACAAATTCATCTTGTTAAGCGGCTAATCTGTCAATCCGATGGCAATGGCGAACACCTGCTCCCAGTGCTGACCTAACACAAAGATGTGGAGGTGAAATGCCCTTTTCTGTCTATCCACGTTTGAGCAGGGTTTGTCTGGACTCTGTTTGAAGTCTGAGAGCTGGCACAGAAAGGGGAATGTAACCTAATTTACAAGTTCCATGTTTTGTGCAAGTAAAAGCCACAATTCTCTAAACTTTTCTAGAAAATACACATGATAAAAAAGCCTTTGATTCAATGATATAAAACTAAACAATACCCTCCAGATAGTACTACCATTACACCAAATTCAACACTGTCACATGCTCAGGATTTTACAAAGGGATTGGCGATGAATCTGCTCCAAGATCAGTATCAGTGAAAACAGTTATTTCCCAGTTATAGATATAGATATTTGGCACAGATATTTTTTTCTCAGCTGCCCTGATCTCTGCCCTATGTCATTCTTAGTCAGATTTGTCTTTTTGAACAGACAAATGAGTTAACATGGAAATAGAAGAGCAAGTAGGCTCATAATATGGGTGTATACACAATCGTAAAGTATATTCTGTTATTTTTTTTTTTTTTTAACAAAAGTGCTGAGTTAATTTGTGATCATTACCATAAGTTAACATAAATTTGCAGGTCTTGTTATGGATTTAAAAAATAATAATATTGGTATCAGACACAGCAGCAAAATAAATAACAGATATACAGTGGGATGCGAAAGTTTGGGCACCCCAGGTAAAAATTGGTATTAATGTCAATAAAGCCATGGAAAGATGGAAAAATCTCAAAAATCTCCATCATTTACATTTTCAAAATAACAGAAAACAAAATAATGCAAAATTCTGCAAAAGTTTGAGCACCCTGCAGAGTTAATACCTTGTACAGCCCCCTTTGGCAAGTATCACAGCTTGTAAACACTTTTTGTAGCCAGCCAAGAGTCTTTCAGTTCTTGTTTGAGGTGTCTTCGCCCATTCTTCCTTACAAAAGTCTTCCAGTTCTTTGAGATTTCTGGGCTGTCTGTCACGCACTGCTCTTTTAAGGTCTATCCATAGATTTTCAATTATGTTGAGGTCAGGAGATTGTGAAGGCCATGGCAAAACCTTCACTTTACACCTCTTGATGTAATCCACCGTGGATTTTGAGATGTGTTTAGGATCATTGTCCATTTGTAGAAGCAATCCTCTCCTTAACTTCATCTTTTTCACAGATGGCATCAAGTTAGCGTCCAAAATTTGCTGAAATTTTATTGAATCCATTTTTCCTTCTATTCGTGAAATGTTCCCTGTGCCACTGGCTGCAATACAACCCCAAAGCATGATTGATCCACCCCCATGCTTAACAGTTGGACAGAGGTTCTTTTCATTCAATTCTGTGCCCTTTCTTCGCAACCTTGAAGAGGCGACAAGGAAAGCGGCTACTGCCAAATACCTGCAATGAGTAAGGCAAGTCCTAAGAAGCCAGCTCAATGGCAAGAGCAAGGCACAGGCAATATGCCAGTGATCAGATACTCAGCAGGAATCATAAGCTGGCCGAAGGAGGAGATACATACCACAGACGTTAAGATACGAAAGCTCCTGACCATGCATGGGTGGTTCCATCCCAAATCCAGCACCCTGAGACTGTATGCGAGCTGGAAGGAAGGAGGCCGAGGACTAGTGAGTGTGGGAACTACTGTCCAGGATGAAACATCCAAAATCCACAAGTACATCAAGGACAAGGCCCCGACAGATGATGTGCTCAGGGAATATCTCAGACAGTGGAGTTCAGAGGAAGAGATGCTGGAGGGACCATCATGGCAGGACAAGCCCCTACATGGGGCGTAGCACCGAAACATAACTGAAGTGGCTGATATCAAGAAATCCTATCAATGGCTTGAGAGGGCTGGTCTGAAGGACAGCAGAGAGGCCCTCATCCTGGCTGCACAGGAGCAGGCCTTGAGCACCCAAGCAACAGAGGCCCAGATCTACCACACCAGACAAGACCCAAGGTGTAGGCTGTGCAAAGAGGCTCCTGAGACAGTCCAGCACATAACTGCAGGGTGTAAGATGCTGCCAGGGAATGCATACATGGAGCGACACAACCAAGTGGCAGGCATAGGGTACAGAAACATCTGTGCAGAGTACAGGCTGGAGACCCCAAGGTCAAGGTGGGATACACCTCCGAAGGTTGTGGAAAATGACCGAGCCAAGATCCTGTGGGACTTCTAGATACAGACTGACAGAATGGTGATGGCAAACCAACCAGACACAGTGGCGCTGGATAAGCAACAGAACAAAGCCATGGTGGTGGACATTGCAATACCAAGCGCTGGTAATATCAGGAAAAAGGAACACGAGAAACTAGAGAAATACCAGGCGCTCAAGGAAGAGCTGGAGAAGGCCTGGAAGGTGAAGGCATCAGTGGTGCCCGTGGTGATCGGAGCACTCGGGGCTGTAACCTCCAAACTAGAGGAGTGGTTACAGCAGATCCCAGGAAAAACATCAGACATCTCAGTTCAGAAAAGTGCAGTACTAGGAACAGCAAAGATACTGCGCAGAACTCTCAAGCTCCCAGGACTCTGGTAGAGGACCCAAGCTTTTTTTTTTTTTTTTTTTTTTAATTCATCATACAAATAGGTTAACTCTTGCTTGCAGAATAAACCACAATGATGTTTCAATCAGATTGTGCAAAGTACAGCAAAACAGTTGCCTTGATTTTCAAACGTTTTTATTTTAGTTTTAATTTTTTAAACAGGGAAAAATCTATACTATTTTTCTGTATGAACAGGCAGTTGTTTTTTACATCCACTTCTTTACTGAATTGGTAATTCTTAAAAAGGTGCCCTAAATAGATTTCTGCAAGACAGTGTAGGAGGGAATCTGTCTCGCAAATTAGACCTTTGCCACGTAACTATGGAGATCTTCAGTATAAGATACAGCTATGTGAACAGGTAAACAAGTTTGTATTGTATGTGCTGGCACAATTCAATTCAGTTTTTTTAAATCTTAAAACCACAACAAAAGATAAAGCAAATTAATAAAAATGCAATCAGATGTGGTGCTGAAAGAAAATTCAGCTCTTATTCCTGCCTGACGTGGTGGAGGCGGGCTGCTCAGTTCAACTTCACAGTCCCCAAAGATAATGTAGATTCACTAATTAGTTTTGGGCTAAAGAGAAGAGGGATGATGCTGGAGTTCTCACGCAGGGGATGTTTATTTACCATCAGTGCAGTACCCAGAGACATGAAGACTCAAGACATTATGATAGTGTTGTCCATTCCAGTCCAGTGCAGTCCAGTCTGCCTATGCTTCCATTGTAGGGAGTATTATACATTTGATGACGTAGACCAAGATAACAAGAACTGAGCTAGTAATGTGCCCTCAGTACAGCACAGAAATGGAACTTCTCTAACAAGTTTAAAATGTAGTATTTAAGTAAGCCTAAAAATCAAAACTATCATAGAATCAACACATAAAGACAGTCGCAAATCAAAAAGAAATGCAAGAAATTATCCAAAAGTCTGATAAAGAACATCTTAAACAAACTGGTCTCCTTTGCCCCTAATCCAGGTAAAACATTATCATAGCACAGAACAGCAGAAACAGCTGAAGAGGTGCTAGCTCTGACATATCTCTGCAGCACGATGGAGCCACTGCTGCTGAACCATTATTCTGGTTAAAGGACAATCTCCTTTAATGTTGTACAATGGGACACTTAACTCTGCAGACTCATAAGAAGGTTAAATTAAAAACTGTCCTCTAAAAAAAACTTCCAATTAGATTTTTAATTCTTGCTTACTCCACATTTTGTCTGCCTTGTCCCTGCTATGGCTTTGTATACTTACACTGGCTACTTTAGGGACACCCATTGTAATAACAACGAATGCCAATGTCTAACAGCCAATCACACGTCAGTAGTGAATTTAATTCTGGGACAAGTTAAAGACAAATATGAGGTTCTGTACATCAGAAAGAAAACTTTATGAGGTGCTTCAAATAAAGGAGCATGGACTGGTCAAAGATGGAAGTAAGTTGATGTACTGAGATTTTCAGAAAAGAACATATTGGATGTAAAATCTCAAAATGGATGTAAATCTCCAACAAAGGCCGATATGTTGGTTCAGCTGACCACATGGCTAAAGAAAAGATTTTAGCTTTATTCAAACACTTTAGAGCAAAGAGGGCACTGCACAAAATGTGGGTACACAGCTCTCATATGGGTTTGCAGTGAAATAAGATTGTGGATAACAAACGTATAATTAGGCAAAAATTAAGATTTGTCCTACATTGGGTCCCAAAATATCGCCTGAGCTTATTGGACATCAGTTGCTCTGGTTTCCAAATAATCGGCACTGGCATTGGCCAACTTTGGCAATGGCCTTCCATCACCATTTTCAATCAAAAAATATTACATCTTTTGAATGGTGAAAAGTCATCACAAAATCCTATAAATCAGGAAATAATAATTTGCCCGAAGCCCTTGAATACAGAGAATGTCCCCAAATGGAGATATCTAATGAATAACAGAAATGGTTGATGGATAGGTAGGGAGAGAACAAGCAGTTCTCATTATTATATAAATATGAATTTAAAACAACCTGTAGCAACACCCATGAGTGAGTCTCCCTAAATCAACCCACTGCCCACTTCAGACTTTTTGTCCTTGAGCAAAATACTACATCCATCATTACTTTTAAAAGCATACATTATAAGACTGATAATTCCTATAGCAAAGCCAGTTCATGAACTCAATAGAACTTTGCCAAACCATGAGTAGCCACAAAATAGGACCTGTAACACACTTGACTCTACTTTCCCCTGTAGAATAAGGAAGTCCAAGCCCTTGATCAGGACATAGGCGAAAATTTATTTAGATTATTTAAATGTTCCTTGTCAACCGGCTGAGGTGAAGTGTGCGTGCACTGTGCACACATACTCTTCACAATCAGAAATCAGTGGATGGCTGCAGAGAGAAAAGAGAATTCATTAAACTCAGCCACCCACGCAGCGCTACAGAATAGACGAAGAGGCGAGAAGAGGGGGGCAGTCATGATGAGGGGGTAATGACTAGAACATAGGAAGAAAAAGGGAAAAGGGGATGTAGCTCTGTAAGCATGGGCCCATCAGTTGAAGTGGTGAGGCAGTCAGCTCTAAAAGAAAAGCTTTGTATAGAGAAAGTGTGAGAAAGGGCTTGGTAAGGCGTAATGTACCGGCAGGAAAAGTGGAGACAACTCTGGGAGAAAGAGTGGTGAGATAACCTGCACAGTGGCAATAGCGTAGGAGACGGTAGCGGGAGCAGAGCCAATCAAAGTTTAATGTCAAAAATCAACAACCCGTCCGACCAAATCTATCCCAAAGGTCTCAGCCAAGTGGAGTCGTCAGTATCTCTGTGCAAGCCAGCTGTCACTCAAAAACTTTACGTGCAGAGGTACTCTAAGGTTATACACCATATCGTATAACCGTCCTTGTCCAGTATGGCCAAGGTGGTGAATGCATTTTTTCGCTACACAATCTGACAGGAAATTGTTGCAACTGTTGTATCTTTTGTTATCAGTTCTTGTGGGTCACCATAGCTAGTCTAGATGTAAAGCCTGCCCTGTACATTAAATATTAATAAACAGTAAATAAATATTCTAATTCATTATGCGGAGCAGTATCTCTGTGTTTGAGGTGAATCACAATATGAAGATGCCATCAAAATGCACACTGTCATCAATTTTTTGCCATCACATCATCCAGGCAATATATAAACACTGTAATATTCAGTTTAGTTAATGTAGTTTTGGTAGGACAGGCATCACCAAGTGAAGTGATAAACCACAGTCACCTCAGCAACAATATGGATAGCAGATTGGGAAGGGCATCTTATGCAAACAACTCCTGTCGAACTACATATTCAAACTGGATAAGTTTGAATATAATTAATAATAATAATAATAATAATTCTGTGCTTCCATGCTGTACTATATGTGGCACAGACACATAATAACTAGGCAAATCTAATCGCTCTCCCAATACTTGGCGAAATCGTGCTGTTCAAGTACAAAGGCAATTGGGGTGCACCAAATACAGTTTACAGACAAAAGCCTGTGTGGATTCAGGACTAATTCCTCTTAATTAATAAGGAATTACTATTACAGAATAATACTGGGTTTAGGAAACAGGATTTGCCGAAATTTAGGTGGAATAAAGACATTTGCCTAATACAATACACAGATGTCATGTTAACACATAGATTATAGCTCAGCCAATCAGATCTTGACCTTGTGTACGCCGAGCCCTGTCTGACCTTCGGTGCTTCGTCCTCCTCACTTCGGTCTGATCCACAAGGCGCTAATCTGGTTAACTTTAGCTGCTTCTGCCTCAAACAAAAGCTTAATCTAATTCCCATTTAGTAGTAATTAAAAGATTACTGACCTCACATCCTATTATGATAATCATCAAGCTTTGGCTAATGTACAAAATGAAGCAACATGAGTCAATAGAAAGACGGAGAGGATGAATCATGTGGAGGAGAGGGGGTACTTTCACTTCGAGTTATTCAGTTGCAGCGGGCCAGTTCTGTGATAAGATTGAGAGATACACTGAAGGGAGAAATGTATGTGCCTCTGAGACATACTCCACCTTAAGCCTTTTACCGTCCTGAATGTCAGCAGCC
Organism: Taenioides sp. WSHXM2023; assembly: GCA_029959045.1. NCBI lineage: Eukaryota > Metazoa > Chordata > Actinopteri > Gobiiformes > Gobiidae > Taenioides > Taenioides sp. WSHXM2023. The sequence goes on along the minus strand of CM057096.1, from coordinate 15,143,886 downwards.
GTCTCCTGCACCTCCACCTGTCACACCATAAGAGCGCCACGATGTGACTCTGCGAAGGGGGAGATGAGGGACAGGAGAAAGAGAGGAGAGGGAGGTGAGGGAGAGAGTGAGAGAGGAGAGGGAGGAGAGAGAGCTGGGTGAGAGGAGGGAGGGGAAGAGAAAGAGGGAGAGCAAAGTAAGGAAAGAAGGGAGAGAGAGTGAGGAGGAGGAGAGGACTAAGAAGGAGGAGTATGAAGGGGGAGAGACGATGAAAAGGTAGGAGAAAAGGGAGAGAGAGGAATGCGCAAAAAGGAAAGGGACAGAAGGGGGTAGAGGAGTGAGAAAGATAGAGAATGGACGGGGGAATGATGGAGGGGAGAGAGGGGAGGGCAAGAATAGAGAGGCTGAAAGTAGCGAAGTTGGGGGGGTGAGGGGAGAGGTGGAGAGTAAGAAGGTAGGAAAGAGGGAAGGGAGGAGAGGGGGAGAGGAGGGTAAGAGAGGGAGAGAGACAATGGAGGAGAGAAGGAAGAGAGGGGTGATGAAGCAGAGAAGGGAGAGGAGGTGGAAGAGGAGAAAGACAAAGAAAGGAAGAGAGAGAGAGAGGCGACAGGATGGATGGGACAGAGAGGGGGAGGGGAGCGAGAGAGAAAATGGAGAGATGCGAGAGAATGGAGGGAAGAAAGGAAAGTGAGAAGGGGGGACAAGAAGGATAGAGAGGGAGGAAGAGGGGAAAGAACTGAGAGAGGGAGGAGAAAGAGGATAGAGGGAATAGAGGAAGGAGAGGAAAGAGTGGAGAGGAGGGAGGGAGGGGATGTCCTTGAAGGAGGACAGAGGTGTTCAGCTGGATCTAATGTGACGGAGCAGGCACACACTCACACCACAGCATCAATACTTTTCAGGGCAGAAAAACATTGCTGGAATAAATTCACAATCTGCCCAGCTAAATCCATTTGTCCCATAAAACCCTCGAAGGACGGTCTTTTTGTACCGTGTAGGACCAGGGACCGGCCGGGAAGGAGCGCGGGCCAAACCCAGACAGCCTCTGCATTGGGCCTCAGCATCATTATCATCACCAGCGGCCCCTCTCTGATGCACCAGGCCCAGATCAAAGCAAAGCCTCTCAATCTTCACTCCTCTCTGCAGCAGCACAGAGCAGCTTTATAACTGGCATCTTGGTCCTGCGATAATCCTCCCATTGATCTACTTCACAGAGTTTGGGTGTGTGCGCGGGCTCCCGGGTTGAGGGTTAAAGATGCAGAGGAATGTCTATCAGAGCAGGGTGCCAACTCTTATTAAGCTATGTGCTGCTGGCCGAGCACTGCTTTATAGTTATCTTTTCACCATGATAGTTGTTTTCAAGGTGCTTTGCTGACAAGTTACTTTGAATATTTTATAAGTTTTTTCTGCGCAGGGCTTCAAGCGTTCACTGTGATTCTACAAGATCATCACTTGGCGTTTGTAAAGGAAAATAGGTTATGTATTTAGCCCAAGTAATTAAAAGCATATCCGCAGCAACATGAAAGCTTGCAATGAAGGGGGCAAAATGTATTCACCTAATTTCCTAACTTCCTCCCTTCTCTTTGAAGTGCACGTGGTGGAGTTGAGACTGGAGGCAGCAACATTGGGACAGGGAACAATAGACCAGAGAGCCACCCCTCCGCTCTGTCGCCGCTGGGCTTCCCACCTCTCAACAGCTCCATCCAGTGGCAGCCCAGGGAAGTGCCGTTCTGCCTGAGCGTTTCTGCTGACTGGCACTGCTGAGTTGACAACATCCAAGTACAGTAGTAGAGGCAATGGCTGTGGCAACTCATTAAACCGGAACAAAGAACCAGCAATTCATTTCACAGTGCACTGGAAATTGAAGTTTAGATGCAAATACATTATAAGTCGCTAAGACAGAGACAAAAAAGTAATCAGCAATGTTGTGCTTATACACCACTATAAGCCCTTATGGTTGATGGAATGTCATCTGGTAGCATGAGCCCTGAGCGATATGGTAAAATAATTCATCACAATTTTTCTTCTCATTTTCAAACCACTATTTATGGTTATTATAAACATGGCTTTCAATATAAATTTACCTGAACATAAACAACACAGGGCTTTAATTAATGCCATTAATGCCAACATAATAGAATCATAATTTCTTCTTCCAAAGTCTGTGTAAATCACATGCTTTTGCTGACAGGACTGGCCATAGCCTTCTCTTTTAAAAGACCCAATTAGAAATGACTGAAACTATTGTGCTCCTTAAGGCAAGCAAGTGTGCATTAAAATAGTAGCCCATTTCATTTCACTACAAGACACGCCAATAGTCATAAATCAGTCACACATATGACCAGTTTTGTCATTCTATGGAAAAAATTTTACTTATAAGCTGAAATATGAAAATAAGGTGAAACTGGTGGCTGGAAAAGATGTCAACATTTTAACAGCACAGACCTTTGACGTAATGTATGACTACACTAAGATATTATGGCAGATATCCAGAAATAAGTGAAAGATAATGCACTTGAAGGCACACAATGTTTTCTTATTAAGGATCTGCAACCTGCTGGAATGTTCCAATGAGTGGCATTAAACGCACCTCTCTTGCATTTATTCAATTACAAGTGCTGTATACCAAAAAGACATGCCTTCCTACTTTGAACATGCTCGCCTTTCTGGTGAGGCCCATTTCCACCAAATGCTTGTTTTCATAGAGATAGATATGTCTAATGCCATACTGTGAAACATTCTACGCAAGCAAGGACATTTCCCTAGAGACAAGCTGGTAGTGGACCCTCCACCAGAAACCTCAACATGGTGTACTTTTAATTATAAAAAAAATAATACAATATGAATCAACTTTATTTGCGATGAGATTTGTTTTGGTTCTGTCTTGGGACACATCTTTATGATATGACCGGTTTACCACAAAAGCAAATAATTTCGTCCATGACCCCATAATGACCTTTACTTAAATGATAATCAGAACAAACTCATTACTTTCTGAGCTATCTCAGAGTACAAGCTGGTACATAACCTTCTTGATGAAGTACCAAATGCCTCCAGACAGCTTCGTAGGATCACAGAAATTGTATTTGGGGAGAAGGGGTTATTTTACCTTCCATATCACTGGAGAAATTGGATGAAAATTGGGGCCATAGAGGAGATATATTGCGCCTGTGCTCAAAAATCATCCATAAGTCTGTAGTGCCACATCTTCATTGCTGCCATGACTCACCACACCTTTTAAAAAGTGCTATGGAGAAACAGGGCAATCATCTCTAGTAGATGGATAAGTGGTAGGCAGCTGCTTCCTTCACAAATGAGTTATTGTAGCGTTTTGTGAGTGTGGTCTCGAGAGCAAAATGAGATTGTAATGAATTTATTACGTCTTTAGTATATGGGAGTTCGGAGTTTTGCTGAACACGCCTAGAATAAACAACTACAAATAAGGCTCACATGGGAGGGCTAGCATAAGTAATTAGGGATTTAAAAAAAAGCAACTAAGCAGTAATTTGTAGGTTATGAGCAGGGGAGCTTCATCAGTCAGTAATGTAAGCAAGCTTGGTTAGGTTCATAAACAAGTACATCCACGCCTCTGCCTTAACCAGTGCAGTTTTTCCAAGCTTGGCAAAATACATTGATAAGCAAAAGCAACACGCACACTTAGATAGACCGCAGTGTGAAATTGGGTCAGCAGTGGAGAGTGGGCTTTAATGCTGAGCACATACGCTCTCTAAAACTGATCTGCATATTCATGTGGGTGGCTATCAAAATGACACACCAACACACACACACACACACACACACACACACACAAGTTAAGGCACAAAGATACACGGAGACACATAAATAACTACATGCATGTTCGCTGCGGCCTCAACTTAACCATCCCACACACGTTCCCACATCACACTCACCGCAGACGGACAACAAAGCGCAAAGGGAGCCTGAATCTCACGGATATTGTATCTGTCAGAGAGCTACAGGGGGCAAGCTATGTGCATCTCATTTTAATTCTCTCGGTTCAAAATGAGCATCCTCCACTGCCTACTGCAACGTGCCAATCATTTTACCTCCCCTCTGCTCCCTCTACTGCAACTGCATGCTTTTTCAGACCGGAAAACAGCTTGAGAGACGTGGATACAAGTCAACGTGAGATACTGTGGTCTTCCTTTGGGCCATCTCTGATTTTGAGGAAAATGATAGTGACAGTTAAAAGTGTTAACCCAGCCTCTGACAGGATACCAATGGGTCCAGCTCAGGATCTTTGGCAACTCAGATGTCAGTTGTGTTGTCTATTTTATTAAGTTTCAATTTTCACTTTAACAACAAACCACAATGTTGTTATTTGTGGTTTGGGTTGTCATGTGTTAGCTAGCTTGGGAATTTGTTAATGGACTTTATATTAAAAGTTTGGACACGGTAGATGTTACTAAGCTGAGTAGATATAAAAGTATTAAAAAGAACTGACAGTAGTCTCAAAAGAGTAGCCAATCAAACCAGACAGTGGCCTTCAACAACTTATAGCTACCAAATTAATTGTATAGGTCTAATATGATTTTCAGAGGGAAATGTCTTTTTCCATGTTTTCATGCAGTTCATATCTTCTTTTTAAATTACTTCAAGAGGTAAGCCATCTGCTCCTTCTGAGAGTTCATACTATCATATACATATTTGGTTGCTATTATGTTAGACCGTTTTCTTGACGTAACCCTGTCCATTTGCTCAGGTTTTGAAAACCACTGACCTTGTGAATATTCTGCCCATTTACAAAATCATAACATGCAACTGTCTGAATTTTTTTTGTTTTCAAAGGAGTTTTCAAAGCTTTTAAAAGACCTGTCCAACTTGTATCTCCTCAAATTTTAGTCATCCCATTGCTGGCCCCAAAATAGAGCTGGAAGAGGGGAGCGAGGTGTTGGAGGAGAAAGATGGAGAGAGGAGGAGAGAATAAGAGAGCGCTCCCTAAGGATATACTTGTCAAAAACCCCTACTTTGCGTTTCTGACTTCTTCTGTGATGAACAACAGTTTTCTCTGACAAAGCATTTTCCTGCTTATTTGCAGACGGAAGGAGGAGACGGGCTCAAGTCAGAACGTGAGAAACTGAAAGCGTGTAACAAAAGATTCGAAGGCAGTAAGCAGATCGCTGTGAAGGCCGCTAGGGGCTAGGGCACGAGGGGGGAGAGGTGGTATGTGGGGGGAACAAGTCTGTGTGTGTCTCCTGTGGATATGATTGGGGACGCACACAGTGAGGACCTAGCATGTGATTTATTTCAGAATACTAATGTCGCTTTGATCTGCTCTGCTTAAAAAACCCACCCTGCTGGGATTGCGGGTACAAAGATATATATGTGTATTTATATATGGAACACACTCATGCATACCTAGCAGCACAGCACATTAATATTGTTGTATCCCCCTTCGTCGAAGCAGCACTCATTTATGCGCACTCCTACACTCCAGGCCGTCTAATCTACTTTAACTATACTCAAATCCATAGAGATCCAATTACAAAGATAGAGGCATATTTGTTTTTTACTCTGTATCCTAAAAGGCTAATTAAATTTTCATGTAAAGATGGAATTATTAGATACAACACAAATGTCTTTTCATTCTCATAATTGTAACGTCAGGTGTTTTAATTGGCCCTCCTGTTTTGACTGTTTCAGCTGTTTTTGCTGGTGCATTGTGATAAACATTGAAAAATTACTCACATGTCAGTTCTTTTTGCCTCGCCTTGTTGCATTGCTGTTGTTCCACGTCAGGTCATGGAGGTTAGAGCAGATCCCAGCATGCAATGGGCAGAAGGTAGTCAATCAAGGAGCTAACATAGACGAAGACAACCAAATACTCACTTTATACTCATCGCAAATACTGCATCCTGCTGAGTGGTTTGTAAAGTACATACAGACGCATGTTTGTTCATTTGTTAGACAAACCGAATTCCACAAAAGTTGAGACGGCCACTAATCCCGCAAACAAGGGGAAAAAGTTTTAAGACTTTTTAAACAGAATACAAATGCACTGAATGTCTGCCTCTTATGCCTACTAAACATTGTACAGGGACAAGATGTTTGGGCAAATGTTACAGAAATATTAACTTATTGGGCTTATAACTGGACATAGCTTATAGTAAGTTGACAAGTGATGTTTTATATTTAGTTATTTAAATACAACCAGGTTTATAAATTGGACCTGTAACATACTTATTTCACTTAGTATTTCGACCACATCTTAAAACAGTGTAGCTAGAAACTAGGTGGCTGAAGCCTGCGTCATGTATGATAGGGTACAGTCTGGCATGGGTTAGTGAGTTATTAACACTTTTTGAGACTGTACATATATTCCCTAATTTATTCATTCACTGGGACATTTAGATTGAGTAATTTAATAATGTATACCAGGCAAAGACCACAAAGACTTCAATAGTTGGCTCTGCATTTCAGTATTCAAACTGTGTATAGCCATTCATTCATAATTAACAAGAAAGAACGTGTCACTTGAACTAGTATTATTGATAAAGCCACACTCCTCCACTACTATGCCCTTAATACTGTAAGCCTATTGTCTGCATTTTGTCTGTTATAATAGTGCACTACTACTCTCCATAGCTCCAAACCTGATATGTTGAACTTGCTAATTGCTGAATATAAAATTAAGCTGCAGTTGTGTGTGGGTGTCTCCTTACTTACTAGTGCTTGTCTGTGGAGTAGTCTTGGGCACAGGGGAGACAGCCACGGCTCCTCTGAGTATCTGTTGATCCATGATATCTGTCAGAGTGTGCTGCTCCTCCCCGGCGAGATCCTCCAGCTCCAGCCTAAGGGACTTTAAGCACCGGCTGGTCGGGCCCAGAGCTCCCCTGTCCCAGCAGCACAGACACACAGCAGTTTGTTCATCCTCACAAAGAGAAGCAGCAGAGAGCAGAGAGAGGAGTTTATAAATTATGAGTCCATCAATATATTTTGTGGTGATAAAAATGGATCTTTCTTTTACTATGGAGCATTGTTTTCAATAGAGTACAAACAAACAAATAATACAACACATAAAATGTATTTCCTCTGCCTAACCAGGATTATTTGAGCCTGCACTTCAGATGTTGAAATGGATAATTTCACATAAGAATCAGCAATGGGATTATCACATTTACAACTCAAAGGTGCAATATGTAACTTCTATGTAACTTCTTGTGTTTTATTACTCAAAAATACGTTGGAAAAATATGCATTCTTCACATCTGACTTGTAACTTGGTTGGTGTTTCGTCTCCATTGAGTTCAAAGAGTACCATTCCAGGCAAAGCAATAACATCTTCAAGAAAGAAAAAAAAATACATAGTGTACCTTTAATACTCTTAATTTCTTACAAAAAAAAAAAAAACAATGGTGCGTTTCCAAGGGGATTATAGTAGTTGTTGTGTAGATTTAGTACAATTTTGCAGCAGTACAGCAGTTTAGTTAATTCGACATGTTTTTGGCGCAATAACGGGTTTTAAAAGCTAGCACATCACTGCTAACAATTAACCCTATTTAACACCTTTGCTTTGCCACTAGTGACAAACTTTTGTACTTTTTTGAAACAATGGCATTTCGCTCTAACAGTATAACAGTCCCACTTGTTTCTTGAATATATTAGCATTTGGTCACCTTCACTTAGGCTCAGTTTTGACTTTAAAGGTAGACTGTCCCTCACTTGTAGTTTGCCAAAGCGGACAGCGCCATCTAGAGGCTCGGCACTTCAACTACATGGGCGGAGCTTAACTAGGAAGACATCCACTTTTGTCGTTTTGTTTGCTAACGAAATAGATCTGCTAATATGTTTGACGAACATATGCTTGCCCGTTTGAGTAATAGAGAGTACTTAAACTGGATAAAAGCGGGACAGTGTCTGTGTCTTCTAGCCCAGGGTCTGCAGCCGTTCATAGACTGTGAGATGAGACACTTCCACGCGGACCTACTCAATCAAAACACGCTACTTCGGAGACCCTGCAAGACTTTCTGTAGACCCAGCGGGAATAAGGTCTGCAGGTCCATCCATCTCATTCAGGAAACATGTAGTTCAGTGAAACTGTTTGTCTAGTACCTGTGCAAAGGTTTTGTGTTATTAAGCTTGGCCAAAAAGTCCAGCAGTCTGACAAAAGGTTAGTGTAGCCTAAATAATAGACATAGCAAACCACTGAAAATGCAAACATGTTCTGGCAAGAGTTATGTCGGACCAACTAATCAACAACCAATTTCGATCTTGCATTGCCTTTAAGATGTACGTCAAGTCATCCTTCTGAGAATAGCCACTTTACTGTGATTGGTTAAATCCATCTGTCTAGAACCTTAAAATTCTGCACAATTGGAGTGGGTGGACGAGTTGAATTAAACAGAAAAGTCTGAATCACAATATTACGATTGCTTCAAAATAGCTGATGGTTACAGGGATGAGATTACAATTTTACTTTTATCACCATATTGCCCCACTGTACAATTGTGTTTACAGTGGCCTACACCTTTCTTCTTGTATGTCCAGCTTTTAGAAGCATGTAGGTTTTGTTCAGAGTGGCAGAGGACCATCCTGGCACACCACAGACAGCCCCAAAACACTGTCAACTGGGACAACTGTTCACCTGTGTCCTGGAGAACCGACCACTGGGAGGTCGCTAAGGTACTGAACCCAAACTAAAGACTTTCCCAACACAGCTTCTCATTCTTTTAGGCAAACATCACATATATCAAGCCAAATGGTCTGACTCAAAACCTATTCTAACTTTTCCTTTAAACAACAAATAGAATAAAAAATAATAGTAAAACAACAATATAAAATCAATAAAACACATGTCAATTATAGAAAGTAGTTTAGTTTCAATTATTTTATGTCTTTCACCTATTATTCCTTTATTCTCCTCTGTGTATATAATGTGTGTATTATGTATGTTCTGTTAGCATGCATTGTTTAATTTCATAACAGGTCTGAGCATGTTTGCCTCTTCTGTAGGCTTTCATGCCCCGGGGTCAGGGAAAGGTCAGAGGAGCCGATCAGTTCGATGCTTCAGCTTTGCTCAACCTCATCAACTCGTGTGACTGGTTTCACTCTGTGGCTCCTAAACCTGTGAGAGAGGTATATTATCTTTTTATTAAATGTTAGATGAGAAATGAGAATATTTTCAACCTATCCTATCACCGCCCACTTTACTTACTGTGATTACTCCAAAAATTCACACTTCAGGCATATACATGTAGGTTTCAGAAATGTCTCATAGCTATTTTTCAACAAAAAAAAACACGTTAATAATAATCCACTCCTTGCTACAGTGAAATGAGGTTTATCTGTTCTTCAGTTTTGAAGTCATTGGACCTGCTTCTATTCTGTTTCAGAAAAACGGTGATCTACCTATGTTATATAGTTCACTACTGAATAGCTGAAGCGCTTTCCTGGACTGTAAACAGACTCAGTATGAGTCATGTCAATTCTTGTTTGGCTTATAATTTGATGGAAACATTTTAAGTACAATAGGGTTAGGCCTAGACCTTAGGTGAAAATAAATAATCCATAATAACCATATAATTATTTTCCTGTAGCCTGACAACTAAATACCCGAATACAAGCAGAATGTCTTCGTCTTCTGTAATATTTCTTTTAGAATTAGCTCATTAGTTTTTAAGTAAATAAATGATTATGCTTACATTGTAAATGCTGTTAATTACTCTACTCAGTTCTACATAGAATTGAACACTTATGGGGGCTGATGTGGTGCTTTTTCAGGTGATCCGATATAGAAATGAGTTAATGCACTCGTCAGACTTCCTTGTGAGTGATACTTGGATAAAACACTACGATTCAGCACTGAGAAACTTTATACTTTTGTTCAGAGATGTGGCTTCCATGGCAACAGCAGAACAACAGATAAAACAGGTGCCTTTATTTGTCTCCACAGCTTCATCATGAGTAATATGTGTGTAATGTGTGATGTCACATTATATAATCCTCAGATGCTCCAAGCTGATTTGTCTATTCACGTACATGGCATGGACCAAACAGATTTGGATGATATAGTCACAGATTCTGTTCATGAGATCAGTGCAGATTTGATCGCCCAGTGGGAAGCTGAACTGCTCCAACAGCGACTGCAGGAGCTGCTGGAAGAAACAGATGAGACCAACGCTTTGGTTTGAATTTAATCATATTTACAATATGCTAAATTATTTATTCTAAATTTAATTTTAAAAAGTTTGTTTTTCAGAGTGCAGAAGAGCTGAAAGGTCTTGGAAGCTTCTTTGAGGCAAACAAGGATTTGGGTGTGCGCTTCTCTTCACACCTACAAACTATGAACTTGTTGAGAAAAAGTCAATAAAAAAAACCCTTCAAGAGGATCACATCAAAGACCATAACCTGTTTCTCAGCATATAGGGCAAAGCATCCGTTGCGTGGTAGGGCCAAAAACAAGTTACAATTTATTTTTTTTTTAATCAAAGAATAAGAATAACTGGAATAGGAAAGGGACTGGCACATGTCTAATATGTCTCTGCTGAACATCTTGTGTTTTTCACTCTTTAGTGGTGAACAGTATTGCCTCAATCATGCAGATTCATACACACATTTCCTTCACCGCCTGTTTTAATATGAAATTAATACTGTTGGGTTAATATGCTCTGTGACCCTTTAGCCTCAGTTGGAATTTTCTTTATTAAATGTTTTGAGTCTGTTTTATTCATAATTTATGTGATCATTAATTATTTGAAATTCATCCAGCATTTGAATATATAAATGTATTGAAATCCACTTTTTTCTGTGGTGTGCTTTTGTCATATATATATATATATATTTTTTTTTATACTTGTTTATCCCACATCCTTTACCTGAGGTTTTTGTTTTTGACTATTATTATATCTTAATAGTGATGGATATGTTTGGTTGCTTGTAGTCTGCACATTGTGGCAAGGTGTTGCTATGTTTATGCTGAGCAAAGTGCATGACTGTCATGTAGGTTGCACTATGCACAAAAAGTGTGAAAACCATAAAGGGGCTCATATCCTTTTTCACAGTTTGATGTTGTCAGTTGTGTGTATCTTCAGCTCCTGCAGCAGCTGAGTATTCTGTCTCTTTGGGCCATGGAGCGAGAAGGGGACCTCATTGCCTCCATTTACTATGGCCGCATCAGCAGCCAGGCCACAGAACAGCTGCTGGAGAGGTTCGGACGGGATGGCAGTTTTCTACTACGAGACAGTGTGACCTTACCAGGAGCATACTGCCTCTGTGTCAGGTGAGATGAAGACCCCTTTTTGTTTCATGTGGAATAGAAGCATCACAAGGCTACTGCAATTAGACCTATATACTTATAGCAAGTATTAATACACATGACCTTTAAACTTGTTGGCAATCAGAATTACCGACCATGAACTACTTTCATTTTTTTCTGAAGGTACATGAGTAGGCGTATCGAAGGTGTGTAGGCCTATAGTTGATCTTAAAATTTTTGTTTTTAAAACTCGTAGATAACATGATAAGAACTGAAAAATTAAACTAACAATGGCCTTGGTCTGCTTGGTCAGTTAAGCAACCACTGTTACGTTATATAGGCCTATTACTAGTTAAAGTGCTATATTTATATTACAATGTTACTGTCCCACAAATGTAACTGGGTTACACCATTTCACTTTACTTTGAGTTACCAATTTTCCTTAGAATTGGAAATAATATTTTGTGACATCGTGGAACTGCCACTATTTTATAAAATTCAAACAAATAATTTTTGTTTAACCTCTGTGCCCAGTCTTAGACCTAAACCCACAGTTTGAGAACCACAGTTCTAAACCTACTTTCACATGCCCTTGTCTCATACACTCACAGAAGGAACAGAGGTGCTGTAGCTTCGCTGAGGTTTAGAAGCCGCGCGGTGCTCCGATGGCTCACAGAGCGCACCGGCTGTACAACTCATAATAAAATGCCTTACTGATGTAACCTCGGGTAGGCTACGGCGTCCCCACTAACATATATTTATAATACAGGCAAGCCTAGCCAAACATAGGACAAAGGCAGTAAATAGTGGAAATGTACAAATCTTTATTTAATTAACAGTGATGTTGGTTTTTGGAAGGGGGATACCCTACATGGGGCTAGGAGCACGTTAGGAGCTTCTACCGTCACCACCACCAACTCCACACAGTACAGCTACGCGCAGAAAACCCCGACAACCCCACTGAGGAGAGCACACCTATTTGTAGTTACTAATCAGTGACGCCTGGATCCACGCACAGCAACGCATTGCGGTAGGAAAATATAGTCCCTGTACCACCTGGTTACATTCTTCCCCTCCAAATGAATCGGTGACAGATGGACTGACAGCTAAGACCATGGCCGGAATATGGCAGTAGCCAAGATGGAGGTTGGAGTGCCTCCCAGCCGTTTTCCAAGTGGACTTCTGGGTGCAGACACAGTACTGGGGGGTACCACAGGCACTGCCTGAGGAGGACTGGGTGGAAACTTTTGGGTTAATGGCTCAACTGGGGTTGATGGTTTGCTGACTGACTCTCTGATGACTAGCCATGTCCTCGTATCCAATTCATCACTGCTTACCTCCTCCCTCTAGAGTGCACCCTGTGGCCAGACCTCTTGGTTTGCATCTGGAGGGGGGAAAGCTGACTTTAGAGAGGTTCGATGGACTTGCCTCACTTGGTCAAATTTGTCTATTGGAGCAATGGAGTAGACCACACCCCCCTGACTAGGAGCCCTCACCACCTGGTACACAATGAGACCCCAGGCATCCTGAATCTTCCTGCTTCCAGGGCCAACATCACGGAGATATACTTTTTGTCCCACCTCAAGAGGCTCGCACAAGACCTGGCCATCATGCCTTTCTTTCCTCTTTTGGGCTGTAGACTCCATGCGGCTTCGAGCCACATCTATGACTACGTTCAGCCTCCTCTTGTGTTCTGCCACCAAATCACATACTCGACCTGCGCTGGGCTCTGGTAAATAGCCAAGCAGGAAATCAATGGGCAGGTTTGGCTGATGGCCGAACATCAGAAAGTGAGGTGACTCAGCAGTGGAGTGATGGGCAGTGTCATTGTAATGAAAAACCTTTTGTGGGAGGTGCTCTGGCTAATTTCACCTGTCATCTGGGGGAAGCGAGAGAAGCAGTTTATGCATTGTCCGATTAAAGCGCTCGCATTGTCCATTGCCTTGCAGATGATAAGGCGTAGTGCGACTTTACTGGACACTATACAGCTTGCACAACTGTTGCACCCGCATGCTTTCGAAATTCCGCCCCTGGTCAGTGTGTACCAGAACTTTTGCTGCTGTGGATGCCTTCTGGTCACGGGTAGGAACTGCTTGAGCGAATTTTGAAAATACATCTGTCGTCACCATAACCAGCTCCCTTCTATCATGGGCCAATATCTAAAAGAGTGAAGTCAATGGCTAGCACCTGATTTGGACTCGAAGCAAGAAGATGACCCATGGGTGCCCGGGGTTTTGGCTGGGTACACTTGGCCACTACACAGCTCTCACACTGGCACCAGTTCTTTATGATCCATCCTCGGCCAGAAACAACTCTTCACCACCTCAGTTGTCCTTTCTGTTCCCTGGTGCCTGTGGTTTTGATGGAGCTCTTGCAGCACCTCTACCCTCAGACTTTCAGGTAGTAGGAGCTGAAGAACCTCCTCACCACCATCAGGCCTCCAGAGATGTCGATACAGGACCCCCTACTTCTGGGGGTCCTGTATCCTGTCCTACTTCAATCTGGTCCCACTGCTTAAGAAGGTCACGAGCTCCCGGATGCACCCCCACCTTCTCTGACCGGCTTCACACCCTCTGCTGCTTCCAGATCTCCAGGAAGGTTGCAATAGCAGGGTCAGCATGTTGGAGTATCTCAAGGTCAACTGGAGTACAAGATGGCAGCTCTGTAATTGACTGGACTACCGCTTGCGGTGACCCTCTAGCACCCCTCCGGAGAACCTCTGGCAATGGCATACCAGGAAGAAACTGCTCCAACCCCGGCTCCCATCAATCTTCTGCCTGGACAGAGCATCGGCATTGTCAGCCTGGGCGATATCTTACTTTGTAGTCAAAGGTCGACAGTTCTGTGACACAGCACTGCTCGGTTGCCCCCAACCTGGCGGTATCCAGATGGCTCAAAGGGTTATTGTCAGTCCACACCACACACTGATGGCCCCTCAAATAGTCCTAATTTCAGTGAAATTTTAAACAGTTGTTAAACTCCCTACACTAAAGCTACTGAATGTCCAAAAAAAAAAAAAAAAAAATTGAATTTGGTGCCTTAACACCCCCTACAGATTGAAATAAAATTTAATATGGGGGTGTAGTAGACCAAACGAAAAAGACAAAGACAAGGTATAAAAAATATGTTAACATTTTTATTTAACTTTATTAAATTTAATTTAACAAAGGCTCAAATTAAGTAAATCATTAACAAAAAGTCAGGCCCAACTGGGGTAACTTAAATCCAATTGAACAAAACAAAAAACTAACCCCCCCCAGACAGAGAACAGGTGCGTTTAAATACATGAGGGCCAACTAAACTGAACACAAGAAGGGGGTACATTAAGTAATTAAAGTAACTAACCCCCCCCCCTTGTTCAGCATCGATGGTCTCTGCCAAGGGTCCTCTGCCTGGCTCAAAAAAAAAAAAAAAAAAAAAAGAAGTGTAAATAATAATTCAAACTTATATTAACCAAAATGTGTGCACCCAAAATTACAAAAATATAAAGGATATTCAACTATGTGCTATAATGACATATTACATAATGAAAATGTAAATTAAATGAATGAAATACTAACACTATGGGGTGGTGGCAGATGTATCCACCACAGGAGGAAAAACAATTTAGTTTTTAAAAAATTTGTGAAATTTTGCACAAAATTCTATTTTGCCATCCTGATCCAAAAAGTCAATGACACATATGTCATATTTTTTACGACGTTTTCATAGCAATGACATAAACTCTCCATATTATTCCAATGGTAAAATCACCAAATCTCACAAACTTTGGCTGATTTCACTCAAATTTTAATCGTGGGTTCACACCCCAACCCTGAACAGATTCATGTAAGAAAATACAAAAATGGGTGCAATAGTGCCCCTTAGCAGTTTGCACAAAGTTTGGCCGATTTCACTCAAATTTTATTCATGGGTGCACACCCAAACACTGAACAGATTGATATAAGAAAATACTCAATTAAAAAACTCAGTGACACCCACACACCATTTACATTGTGTTGCCATGGCAACAAGCCAAAAATCTGTCCTTGCCAATGGGACGTCGTTCCACAAAGGCTGGTGTAGCCAAACCAAATTTGGTAGCCAGATGCATCATGGCAATAGGAATACAAATTTATATTGCCACCACGCCCCTTTACAAACCGGAAGTCCGCATCTTGGATTTTTTTTTTAATTAACAATATTTACAAAATGTAGTAACAGTTTTGAAAAATGGCAGGTTTAGGTTATGAGTTAGGGTTAGCGTAAGGGCTAGTGTTAGGGTTGGGGTTGGGGCTATGGTTAGGGTTAGGACTAAGGTTAGGTTTAAGCTTAGGGTTACGTTTAGGGTCAGGCCTAGCATTGGGGTTGGGGCTAGGGGTTAGAGTCGGTTGGGGTTTATGGTTATTAGGGTTAGTGTGGGGCGCGGCGTTTGCAGGACATGGCATAGGCGCTTACGAGGGCCGATCATTGCCACTTGCGGCTATATTTTTATATATATTTTATATTTGGTTTTTTGTTTTTTTTGCAGAAAAACACCTTTCGTTCACACCTACAGGCTCATTCATTCTTCAGATGGCTGGTCTCTTCAGGTTAGTCCACAACAATCACACAAAATGAAGACATAATGTTGACAAGATGTTCCTCTAATCATTTTATTTCTGCAAAACAGGGTTCTAACAGGCAAAAGTTTCACAAACTGCAAACTTTGATTGAAAACTACAGAACAGGCTCTTGCATGGAAAGGCCTACAGTTCCCCTCATAGACCCTCTGGATAAAACACAGCTGCCATACCTTAGCTTTGGAACAGGTAGGGCATCTGGTTTATCATGCACGTTCTACTGTATGGATTTTTGGAAAAAATGTATTTACATTTTTCTTTTACAGAGTATCTTGAAATGTAAAACATCACACTATGAATATCAAAATTTTGCATCATGAAAATGTTTTTGTGGTGAAGACCATCAGTACAAACAGACAATAATATGTCAAGTTTTGTAAAGTTTGCAGCGTGCCCTTTTTTCTTGTAACTTGTAAATCTTACACTAAGGTTTCCTTAGAGTAAACTGTTAGGCTATGTGAGACACTTAATTGTTGAGGAACTCTGTACTACTTTTAATAATTAAAAACAAATGTGTACAGAATATCATGTGTGATAATACAAAACATACACAAACACATACTGTCAAAAGCATATTAAGTGAAACAGTGCGACCAAGTGAAGTTTGGAGATATTTGGTCTAATTAACACATCACAAGCATGTATTCAAGAAGTTTAAAAAACAAATATTACCATAAAACAAAAAATGCATTGCTAAATATTATATAGGCCTATTTTTGTGTGTAAAACACCAATGTGATCTCCTCATCAGGTTTTGCTGCCAGGTCAGGAGAGACAAACTTCAAAACAGAAGAAATACTATTATAAGAAACTAATAAAAAAAAATAATTATTTCTTTATACAGGCGATTGTCACTTACGTGGTCATTGCTCTGCAAAACATGCAAGTATCTGGGTGGAGGGCTTGGTATAGGAGGGAACAGGTGCTTGGACAATCTGAACCATGCATAATGTTAAAAATCAAAGTGACAGTCATTAACCAGGAAACTCGTAGTGCTTATCATCAGAGTAATCCGGCATCCAAGTTAATATCTAAACATCTATCAAAGATTGTTGCCATAGCTTGCATCAGCTTGTAAAAATGAATGTTGTCATCAGGTCCTTGCAACCCCTTTTCACCAAACATAGGACTCCTGTTTCTACTGAAAGCGCTGATGTTTATTATGTTGCATTTTTGAGATAATAAATATCTCTTGTGTACTAAAATGTAATTATAATTAAAGAAAAAAATAGACAGCTCTAAAATGTGCCTACTGGCCTAATTATCATGTATTGCTTCTCACATATTTGACACCCCCTCCCAGGAAGTCTGTTTTGTGGTGGCAACTGTGAAGGCAACATGCTGCTTCTCTCGCTTCTCTTTTCTATTAATTGTTTTAACAAATATAGATTGTATCTTGACTTGTACATTTATCCACAGTGGTTTAATAAAGTACCTTTGACAAACCACCAGCATTACAGCCATGAGGATCATGGGTATTCCGAGTGAAATGGCTATTATCACCTCAGCATTTAGTTGATACGTTGCTTCTATTGCTGCATAAATCAAAATGCATGCAAACTTAAGTTATTCATACTTTGCATACAAAAACAGGTAAAAGATTATGTGAAAAAGACCATGAATAAAGCACTTACTGACAGGATGACTCCAGTCACTCCAGTGATAGGACCCAGTATAATGCTCATTCACTCTTGTTCTTATTGTCACTGTATAACTTTGAGTGAGGTCCACATTGGGCTCAGTGTAAGATTGTAGAGCCTTCACATACTTAGGCTTTTCCTGGTGTAAAATTATAACTTCAATTTATGAAAAAAAAATACTTCTAAAACCTGAATTAGGATAAGTGTTATTATACCTGATCTCTTATACGTAATTCATATTCCAAGATATCATCACTGCAATATATTTGACAAAAAGGGAGGCCCCAAGTAACAAATAAATCATTGTCTTTAAATAATCCTTGGACATTTGGAGGTGGAGGAAGAACTTCTAAAATAAATATAAAAAGACAAGAATATGAGCATTAAATACATAAAAAAAATTATAAGTACAATTATAGTAATAATAATAAAAACAATAGGAACTTTTCCAGGTAAGAAAAAACGTATAATTTTTAACAGCATTGTTCTGACAGGATGGTCAGCGGGACCATAGGCGCTTCTGTCAGTCTACCCTGGACGGGAATGACTAGATTTAATGTACAAACTTACCTAAGAATTCGCTCTCTATCTTGTAGTAATAAACTGCCCATTGGCCATGCAGACTAATATTGAAGTGCAGGATCAAATGGGTTAAATTTTTTTCAGTGGGACTGCTGTGTGATCCAGTGGATGTCTTAGACTCCTGAGTTTGCATTGTTTTATCACCATCGCAAATGCTGCATGAATAAAGAAGTAAATTGACAATTCATTGTGTTAAAATACAAACTTTACATACCTAATCGTGGTGGTGACGTTAGCTTTCATCCCCTGGGACTCAACTGACCAGGAGCAGTTAACTTCATGTGTTGGATAAAGAAGGCATATGACATCGCTTTCTGGGTCAATATGTAAGAGAGATGTGTTCTCTGATGTACTCAATAATGATAACTGAAAAACACACCTTATAAAATGATGTCTCATCATACATCTTTATAACATTTTATGATTCTCACTTGTTGAAGGTTGGCATTATCATCGCCACAGACGTCTGTACCAGTAGCTTCCAGCCCTAAAAGTATTCCATGTAACTATTCAGTTTGAATGGATAAATATTCGACTCCCATAACAATACTAAGTATTACAAAGTACCAAGTACTGAGTGAATGAATAATGTACACATTTTTAAAAGCAACTTTGAGTGTCAAAAGGGCTATAAGACTAATGTATTAATAATTCAACTGGATCTTATGCTGGATCAGATTAGACTCTAGTGTATCAGTGAGGCCACTTACTTGTGTACGTGCATCCAAACATCAACAAACTGAACCATGCGACTTGAGAAAAAGTAGGTACCATCATTCTCATTTAGACGTTTTGCACTAAAATGTATAAAACAAAGAGTGTTGTAATTTCCTGGTTGAACTTCCCCTTTTTTAAGTTGTAGAATTCTACAAATAATGCCCTAGTTTTCATACAGTAGGTTTGTTTATTCAAAACACAAAGAAGCATTATTACAAATGGAGATTCTGGAAATTGGAAGTGTATGTGTGTGTATGTGTGTGTGTGTGTATATATATATATATATATATATATATATATATATATATATATATATATATACATATATATATACATATATATATACATATATATATATACATATATATATATATACATACATACATACATACATACATACATATATGCTGTGTGTTTATAAAACCATTGTAACATTACAGTATTTAAAAAAGCCTTACCTCCTATGTGGCCTCTGCTCCTCTGCTTTCTGTCACTCACTGTGGTTGATTGAGATCTGGCTCTCAAAAGTAAATCATACATTTCTAGAGAAAGAAGAAGCATGGCGTCATCAGAGTTTCCTAGAAAGGGGGTGGGGGTTAAGGGAGCATCGCAGCAGACGGTGTGGGGTATAAGGTCTATGCAGAGTCCCACGCTTCCATTTGCCTCCACCAGCTCTGATGCCTCTGAGTCCCCAAGTCTCCCATCGGAACAAACACAAAAATAGTCTAACATTACAATATATTGATAATACAATTAATGATTAATTTTTCTCTGATAATCTTGTAGTGATGTGGCGATACCGTCTATGGACAATATAACACTGCCCCCGTTAAAACGTCTCTAGGGGGCGCATCAAGTTTGCGCGGTTTGGACTGGTTCCAAAGTGTTGTTCCGTCTTTGTGAAGATTAGTTTTGTTTTATGTCTGTACACATAATTAAGACTACATCTTATCCACCTAGAATCAAATAAGTATGTGCAATTTGACATACATTTACATGACTTATCTCGTGAACAGAAACTGAAACCCGGACACCGCGGAACAACACCCATGAAGGTATAATAAGATCCACGACAACGCCACATTATCCCGGAGCAGCAGCAGCTCGGTGTTTCCGGGCTCCATCGCGGGTACGTGGAGGTAAAGGGAGCAAATGTGCCATATCTTTGTGCATTTTAATCAAACTATTTTAAGTTGTGGTGATGTTGGTTTATGGTACTAAATTAACATCACTACAATAATCATGCATCAATAGCTTCTTTTGTTCTGTTGCTTTTTTACATTTACATTGTACTGAACTGTAAGGAGTAAGCCAAATAACTCTGCATGCATGATTAACAACGCTTTGTTTTGGTATTTTTCATATCCACAGTATAATTTAACTTGCCGTAGTTGGGGCAAGGAAATAGCCCTCATGTTATGCTGTGATGTTGTTCCCGGTACTTCACAAGATAAAGAAGTAGAACGCGTGCCTCGCCTCGTTATTCTAGTACACCACATAACTGGCGACGAGATAAATCGGTTTAGTTTGTAAAATGGCATACTTTTCCCAAAGACCGGACGAGTTCAAGCCGGAGCACGAGTCGTGGTCTGCGTACGTGGAGCGCATGGAGCTGCTGTTTGAGGCTCATGAAGTCGACGACAGGAAAAAAGTTCCCATCTTGTTGAGCTCTGTCGGCGCGGCGACGTATGGACTCCTGCGTAACCTGGTTCAACCTGAGAAACCGAAGGACAAAACCTTTAATCAGATTGTGACGATTCTGAGGGATTATTATGAGCCGAAACCGCTGGTCATCGCGGAGCGCTTCAGGTACCGTAAATGCGTCCAGAAGAGCGGCCAGACGGCGACAGAGTACGCTGCTGAGCTGCAGCAACTTGCTGCAAAGTGTGATTTCGGGGACAGGCTGGATGAAGCTCTACGGGACGGATTTGTCAGCGGAGTCAGTTCTGAAGCATGCCAACGCAAGTTGCTCTCAGAAGATAGGCTGACTTTTGCGAGAGCTGTGGAGCTCGCTGTTAATATGGAGACAGCCCACCGAGACGCGCAGCAGCTGAGGAAAAGTGATGACGTCAGCGCAGTTCACAAGGTAAAGGAGAGCCATCACGCAACTTCAAAACTTGAAGAGTGCTATCGTTGTAAAGGAAAGACTCATAATGCCAGTGACTGCTACTATAAAACTGCTAAGTGCCATAAATGTGGAAAAGTTGGACACATTCAGAAGGCATGTAAAACAGGAGGACGGACGCGTGAGAGGCAAGAGAAAAAGGGGAGGAGAAAGAATGTGGAAAAAATGACAGGCTATGTACAAACTGAAGAAAAAGAAGATGAAATTCCAATGTTTTCTGTGTTCACTGCAAGTGGTGCTGGCCGGAGACCATACAGAGCTATTTTTGATGTAAATGGAAAAAAAGTGCCGATGGAAATAGACACGGGGGCCGGAGTGAGCATTATATCAGAGAAGGTGCATGAGCAGTCATTCCCACATGTGCCACTAGAGGGCAGCAGCGTCATACTGAAGGGATACTCTGGAGAGCCCATCCCAGTAAAAGGGCAGTTTACGGCAAAGGTGACATATGAAAGTCAGACAGCTGATCTACCGCTAATAGTAGTGGCAGGAGATGGTCCTTCACTGTGTGGAAGAGAATGGCTGGATCAAATCAAACTGAGCTGGAAAATGATTAAAAAAGTCACTGAAAGCCCTGAACTCCCAGTAGCAAAGCCCAAATCAATCCAAGATGTTTTGGATAAATATGCGGATGTTTTCAAAGATGAGTTGGGAACATTAAAGGGCGTTAAAGCAGTAATTTCGGTGAAGCCAGACGCTGTCCCAAAGTTCCACAAAGCTCGTCCTCTGCCTTTTGCAATGAAAGAAAGGGTAGAAAAAGAACTGGAGCGCCTGGAAAAAGACGGTGTCATCAGCCCTGTGAAACACAGTGAGTGGGCTGCGCCTGTAGTCCCTGTATCCAAGCGGGATAGTGAACTCCGCTTGTGCGGCGACTATAAGGTAACCGTGAACCAGGCTACAAACACTGAAACATACCCGTTACCACGCATAGAAGAGATCCTGGCAGCACTCTGTGGGGGAAAGTTATTCTCCAAAATAGACCTCGCAGCTGCTTACCAACAAGTTCTTCTGGATGAGGAGTCAAAAAAGTACACAACTGTGAACACTCATAAAGGATTGTTTGTGTACAACAGACTGTGTTTTGGCATTAACTCTGCCGTGAGTATTTTCCAGAGGATAATGGAGAATGTGATGAAAGACCTCAATGTTGTGGTCTACTTGGATGACCTGCTTGTGATGGGCAGAGATGAAGCTGAGCATCTGGCGAACCTGGACAGAGTTCTGCAGCGGCTACAAGAAAATGGCCTGAGAGTAAAAAAGTCTAAATGTGACTTTGGGAAAACACAAATCGAGTACCTGGGTCACATGCTGGATGGGAAAGGAGTCTATCCTTCTAAAGACAAGGTCAGAGCCGTGCAAGATGCTCCAGCACCCACCAACATCAAAGAGCTCAGAGCGTTCCTGGGGTTAGTGAACTACTATGGGCGCTTTTTGCCACAGCAAAGTACTGTTTTGGCCCCACTTTACAGGTTATTAAAGGACCAAACAAAATGGAGATGGGGTGAAGTAGAGCAGTCTGCTTTCGATAAGTGTAAAGAAATGCTAACCAGTGACAGAGTATTGGTTCACTATGATCCTGCCTTGCCGCTTTCTCTCGCATGTGACGCTTCAGCATACGGGATTGGAGCTGTTATTCAGCACACAACACCTGATGGACAAGAGCATCCTGTGGCCTATGCTTCTCGAACACTTTCACAGGCAGAGAGGAACTACTCACAGATAGAAAAGGAGGCACTAAGTCTGGTGTATGGAGTGAAGAAATTTCACCAATATCTGTGGGGGCGTAAGTTCTATTTGATCACAGATCATAAACCTCTGCTCACGCTATTTGGAGAAAATAAAGGACTTCCAACAGTGGCAGCAGCACGCATCCAGAGGTGGGCCATTATACTATCTGCCTACGATTACAATATAATCTACCGCCAGTCCGAGGAACACGGCAACGCAGATGGTTTATCTCGTGTTCCACTTCCTGAGACCTCTGACAAGGGAACAGAGACAATGACAGTACACCTGAATGCACTAATCTGTGAACATCTGGAAGAGGCTCCGCTGAGTGCAAAACAGATTGCCAAAGCAACACGCAACGATGCGGAGCTATCAAGGCTGCACAGATACATCATGGAAGGATGGCCTAAAGAAATATCAGAGGAACTGAAAGTGTACCGTAAAAAGAAAGAAGAACTGTCTGTTGAACAGGGATGTGTTCTGTGGGGATTAAGAGTTGTGGTACCTACAAAACTGAGAACCAGAGTGCTTAAAGAGATCCACAGTGGGCACCCTGGCATTGTAAAGATGAAGTCCATTGCAAGGCAATATGTCTGGTGGCCAAATGTAGACATGGACGTGGAAAAGACCTGTAAGCAGTGCGACAGGTGCCAGTTGGAGCAACAGATGCCACGCCCAGTCCCTCTGCACCCCTGGGAGTTTCCTGGAGAGGTGTGGAAAAGGCTTCATATTGACTTTGCAGGTCCATTCATGGGCCACATGTTCATGATAGTTGTAGACGCATACTCTAAGTGGCTGGAGGTTTTCAAAATGGGACCAATAACATCTGCCGCCACTATTTCAAGGCTTCAGAGACTTTTTGCGTCATACGGACTTCCTGAGCAAATTGTGACAGACAACGCCACAACCTTCACCTCAGAGGAGTTCCAACTGTTCATTAAAAGAAACGGCATTTTTCACACCACTGGTGCCCCAAGACACCCATCCACAAATGGGTTGGCTGAGAGGTATGTTGCCACATTTAAAGCAGGCATGAAGAAACTCAACGGAGAGGACTTGAGTGTGGAGGACAAAATCTCACATTTCCTCCTACGGTATCGCACAACCCCTAACAGTGCAACCGGAGAGTCACCTGCGGATTTGCACCTGAAGAGGCACGTGCGTTCCCGCCTGGATTTCCTACGTCCAAACCTCGCCATGAAGGTGAGGAGGAGGCAGTACCAACAAAAGGAGGAACATGATCGTCGAGCTGCCGAAAGACACTTTGATGTGGATGATCCTGTGTATTTGCGCAATACTGCAGGGGATAAACCAAAGTGGATCCCAGGAGTAGTTACACAGCAGACCGGTCCAGTATCATACAGAGTGCAGGGCGAGTCAACCGACCAAGTGTACAGGCGTCACGGAGACCAGTTGAGGCCTCGTTACCCGCAGGACGTTTTGGACACTGAGTCCCAAGGTTTAACTCAGTCAGCAGAGCCGGAGCGTGACCTTGCTGAGCCAGTCTCCGCAGGACTTGCCCTGCCACCTCCTGCGCTGGACCCACCGGGGCCGTCTGGTCCAGGGACAGTGACTCTGAGGCGCTCAGAGCGCACCATTAGGCGACCGCCACGTTACAGAGATTAGAGATGTGCTAAAACTTGTTCTGTTACTCAATAGAGTTGAGAATTTATTTAAGTTAGTATGCATTATTAAAGAAATTAAAAATATGCATATGTTTAAAAAAAAGAAAAAGAATGTTGTATTTTTGAGTTATAATGTTACTACGTTCTGCAAGATTATTTTTAATGTAAGGGGGGAGGTAATGTGGTGTATTAACACTGTTATTATTTGTGTTATTACTGATCCTCGAGACTTGCCGTAGTTGGGGCCAGGAAATAGCCCTCATGTTATGCTGTGATGTTGTTCCCGGTACTTCACAAGATAAAGAAGTAGAACGCGTGCCTCGCCTCGTTATTCTAGTACACCACAATTATATATATTTTTCATACAGTATCGGTAAATTAACCTTTTTTCAATGTGCAAAGTTCAAAGTTCAAAGTCAGCTTTATTGTCAAAAACCATATGTACAGGTTGCACACACAGGATTTGAAATAGCAGCGCTCCCTAGTTGCACAATGAACATTTAACATCTTATAGACATGACAATAAACATGATGACAAAACATAACATATGCACATAGCAACAAGTACGATAGGTTTGTATATAATACAAATAAGTAATGTGTAGCATGTTAAAGCTCAAATGGTGTCATTTAAGCAGCAGTGCCATTAATTATAGTGCAAAACAGAGTGCATTAAAAATTTACTGTGGAGCAGTGGGAGAGGAACTCCACAGGCAGCAGTGTCTCTAGTTGTAGTGCACAATGTTTTTAACACTAACATTGTGTCTTGTTTTAGGTTTGCCATGTCTGCTAAAGCCACAATGAGACGGAATAAAACATCTATTCACAGGATTCTGTCTGGAGACCACAGATTTATCCTGAACAAAGTTTATGAATGTGAACTAATAACTGAACGAGAATACTTAAATCTCAAAGGCATCTACAAAGAAAATGTGGAAGGGCACATTGTTGAGCTGGTGGACACGCTCATGGACAAAGGAGAAGAAACATGTGAAAGCTTCCTCTGCCTTTTGGAGACAGACGATGAGATTAAAGACACTTTCCCAAATTTAAAGACAGTTCAGTTTAGCTGCAGACACCAACCAGTTGAACCCATACAAGAGACATGTTTAATGGGCAACAAAGGTACTTTGGTAGGTCAAGTTGGTATAGGTTATGACATTCACGATAACTAACCTTATGCATTTCTTACAATCACAGATGATGGGGCTCCAAGAACAAAGAAGACAAAAATGGTAATCATTAACATGCCACATATCTTCTAGTAGCCTACAAACATACATTTTCTTACAACATACATACTATGGAATAAGTATACACTTGAACTATAAATCTTGAACTATAAATCTTCTACTGAACTGCTTAACTAATTGCGTTAATAAATGAACTATCTTTTTATTTAATATTAATTACATTTATTTTTTAAAGGATGAGACCTATCCAGTTACTAGCTATCCCACAGGCCTTTGCTTGATTTTGAACAACATGAACTTTGAAGATGGATCAGTGAGACGTGGAACTGACAAAGACGCTGGTACATCATAAGCAGAAAAAAAAAATAAAATGTAAATTCTGCATGTTGTAAATTAGGTGTTAACTATGTTTTATATGTTTTACAGAAAGTTTAGCAGAAGTCTTTAATTGGCTTGGATTCAGAGTGCTGATGTGTGAAGATCAAACAATGGTAGCCATGTCTTCAACTCTAACATGTTTTTCTACTCTGAGTGATATTTCTGAGCTGCAGCAGTTTGGCTTGAAGGAGTGGACCTCAGTGGGATTTGTGAATCTTCATCAGACTCTGGAACACGGCGATGTCTTCATATGTTGTATTTTAACCCACGGAAATAAAGGGGTTGTCTATGGGACAGACAAGATGCCATTATCTATTAAAGATATAACAAGGACTTTTAGAGCGACCAATAGCTCACCTCTCACTGCTAAGCCAAAGGTGTTTTTGATTCAGGCCTGTCAGGGAGCGAGAAATGTTCAGAGTGGGATATTAAAAACAGATCTAGAGGCAGACGGAGAGCCCCTCGTGACTGTTCCTGAAGAATCTGATGTCCTGGTTGCCGTTGCAACTGTTGAAGATTATGTTTCATTTAGACATAAAGTAAATGGGAGCTGGTTCATTCAGTCACTATGCCAGCAGCTAAAGGAGGGCTGTTCAAGGTAATGTTACCCTAATATATTAATTTATATATTTTATTTTCATATGCAATAATAATGGTGGTTGTGTGTTTTTTAGGGGTGATGACATTCATTCCATCCTCCAGCGGGTCAACAGTGAAGTAAGCCTGAAGGAGGGAAATCCAGATAAACCAGGACAAATTAAGCAAATGCCAGAGGTTCATTACACTTTGACAAAGAAATTAATGCTGTCAGCATATCGCAGTTGAAAAAATAGTGTTTTATTGTAGTAGCCTAAGTAAAATGTATTTTTTTTTACGTAATAGCCTGTACATTCACCATAGGCTATAAATAAATAAACTGTTCTTTTTAAGTCTATACCATGTTTTTACTTAGTATTTTTAGAACTACCATTACCAGTATACTTACCATTTATGTTTTTTGTCTTTGTTATAATATAATGTAATGATTGAGCTACTGTGCCCAAATTTCCCCTGTGAATCAATAAAGTTTGTCTGATTCTAACCAAAATAAAGTATTATTTTCATTGAGACCAAGCAGGCCTATCCGTGGGTTTCAAAAGATGTGCATTTTTTTAATGGGTAAAGTTCTCAAAATTTTGCATTGAAACATTTATATGAATGCAATTCATAAGCAATAGGCCTACAAAATGTCTGTGCGCATTTTCCACTTTTCTTAATGTGCATTAATAGAGTATTACGGTAAAATGGCGTCGTTGTCAAGACAACCGAGCTTGTTCTGCTGCTGAAGGGACTACTCTGTCAAGTGGCACTTAATCCTAGTTTAACCTCCACACTAACCAACAAATGTATCGGGAGGTTGTTGTATAACAAGTGAAAGTGGATTTAATATATTTTAGTCCCGTGTTAAAATGGAAAACTACTCCCCTGACGGATATTCAGCGGGCCTCGAAGGACAACATCACGAAGAGGTCATAAGCGCCTCAAACGAAGCTGTTGCCTTCATGGACAACATTGGTGAGTGAAATGGAGAAAACAGCGGCTCGGGCTCCTTCAGATTTTTTCCCCACAGTTGCAAGCCTATTACGTGTTTTTCTTATTTTCAGGCTAATAGGCTAGTTCTCTTTTCCATTACAGTTTATAGGTCTAGTATCAGGTCTTAGGCTATATTAGCTTATTTTTTTAACTCTACTTTAACATTTAGTTATAAAAAAAAGTATTGCGTACTATCCACTTAGTTAATTACTAGGCCTACTCCTTAAAAGTTTATTTGGCCTCAGAAGATAGTCTGGAGTGGTGATATTAGACTTAACGTTAATAATTGACAGTCTATTGTTGTTATTTTCTACATCCTCAGATCCCAAAGAGCTGCAAAGGTGTGTCTTCACTGATAACCTGGTCAGCCTATCGGAAAGTGGACAAAACCTGGGAAAGTTCAGTGTGTGTGTGGAATTTGCCTGCAGAGCCCAGCAGCCCTGCATGTTAGTGCATGCACAAAGCCAAGGGGCCATTGAAGACTCCCCGTGTGGGACCACAGTAACAGGTGAAGTCAACATTAGCTGTCAGGACAAAATCCACCAAAATCCACCATTTACACATTTTAAACCTTTTGTCTTTATTTCTCTTTTAAGCTTATGTTACATGTGATCTGGAGGTGCTGGAGGAAGATTATTATGAGTATATGAAGGTGGGACAAAATGTGGCCTCTCTTATAATGAAAACCAGATTAAATTGATTGACTAGTTTATTTTTTTGTTCACATAAGAACTGTATAAAATATTTGTATGTTTTAATGTTCAGCTTGAAGACCGCAGTTTGGAGAAAAGATGTCACATAGCTCACCGTGATGGGAATATTTTAATCACTAAAATTACAACAGAAGGACAGGTAAGACTTTACTTTGAATGTATGGAACCCTTTTGTACAATTACATGTATGTTAATTTGTTTTTGTTGTAGGAGGTGACAGAGCAAAGTGCTGCTTTTCCTTTGTCTGTGGCCAGAGGTCTCATAACCGAAGGATCCCACTTACTGCTGATGCGTCTATTTGCTCTAAAGGAGAAAGTGCCAGAAAACATGACTTTCATTTCCATTGACCAAAATTTACACATCACGAGTGCCACATTTGTACGTAACATTTATTTATTTCATGATTTTCCCCAAGGGCTATTTACAGACTTTCATTATGCAAGTGACATACTGTCTTTTTATTGTTTCAGTAGCATACATCTAATCATATTTATTTTGCATATTACTGCTTATCAGTGATGGGAAGAATGCTTTGAAAATGTATTTAGATACAGAATACTGAATACCTGCATTCAAATAAAATTAAAATATTTTGTAACGTAATCTGCCACATAGGCCCATCCGAGCACTGTATTTTGAATACTTTGAATACTTTTACACTGAGTTGCATTTACATTATAGTGTAAAGTTGCATCATAGGATTAAAAACATTTACTATCACTCATTGGAGATTGAAAAATCACACATGCACTCACCACAGAGTTTCTCATTGTTTATGTGCAGTTTAAAGCAACAGTAGTACATGTATTCATTTACTTCCCTATGCTGCTTCTTGTGTATTCTGTGTAACAGTGTTATTCTGACATGATTTTGCTAATACTCCAGGAAGAGCTGGGTGTGGAGAAGAAGGAGATTGGTGGAGAGTGTGTTGAGGTATTTGGTATAAAGAGGACCCTCCTGTTTTCAGAGGACTGTCTCCAAACATGGCACTGCTACTTCCTGCCTGATGGGTAAGTAATCAACAAGCAAAGCACATGCAAATGCCACTGTGATGTTTAGCTAGCAGCCATTTGCTATTCAGGCACATGGTCAGCAGAGTGCAGCTGGGGTCTCCAGTGGCTGTGAAGATTCTGCAGCTTCCATCACATCAGGAGAAAGGTGCCCACAAACTCACTGCTACATGAAGTGTATGAACAAGTTGGTTATACAGTATTTATATGTTTAATAGTGATAGAGATTGAGACAATGTTCCCTTCCTGGGAGGAAGACATCCAGATGCGATCCAAGTTTCTGGACAGAAAGGTAGTATTCGTACATAATAATTGTAGAATAATGGGGATATTTGCCAACATGGTGACATTTACTCTGGGACAGGAGGAGCTAAAGGCGGACCATGTCTCCTATCTGAGACGTCATCCAGAGATCCGAGCTCTAATATCTGACTTTCTGCAGTTTCTGCTTCTGAGAAAACCAGATGATGTGTTTCAGTTTGTCAGAGAGTACTTCCTTCCATTCTCCTGCTATCAAGCTCAAAGTGAAAGCACTCAAGCTGTGGACCCTTTGATATAAAAATAAATAATTTACTTAAATTATTCATGACTGTGGTAATAGACTACATTATTATTACCTGATGTTCTAAATGAACAGAAAGAACTGTTTACTAAATGCTTGGTTAAATAGTAGGCCATTGTTGAATAATCATATTGTTTTGTTTTTGTTTGTTTGTGTTTGTTTTATTACTATATTTGGGCCCTTATGGTTTTATGATTCAAATTTGAAAGTGAAAACAGAAGGCTGGAGGAAAATATGAAACAAAACCTTTGACGCTGCTCAGCCACTTGATGGCGCCAAATCTCTTTACATGACCTAATTAAATTTGTACTTGGTAAGAAATTTGAAATAAAATAGTATTTAGTAAGAAATATATTTTTACTGACTCTGAAATAAACTACTGCATGGCTCAATGAAAATTGTAATGTACATTTAGTCATGATAGTTTTACAACGTTGTTTCGCGGAAGTGAGTGTTCTGTATTTCCTGTGAAAATGAAATTATTTACTAGGCGTGTGACACGACGAGTTTTACCGCATTAGTAAAATAAGTTATGTTTTCTTAAATTAGTATAATTAGTGTCACCACCTGTAATGCTGTGGGTTTATCCATATCAAAAGAGGGTGAAAACTTCGTTTGATACTTACGACACTAAGGAGTGGTAAGTTTAACTTTCAACTTTTTTATCTCACTGTGTCATGATGGCACCTAAACCTTCGGCTACGAGTTTGCGTGTAATAAATGTGTGTAAGTGTAATATACTGTAGATACTGTAGGGTTTTTTTTAGATGTTTTCTTTTTTTATTTAGTTATTTTTCCTTGACTTGCCATTAAACATAGTTCCACTTTTCCACGAGACGAGGAAAAGCTGAGGAAAAGTCAGTTTACTGGAAGGATTGTTTAGGCTATTTATTAAGTAACTTAAAGTTAAATTATTGTTTATTCATGGTGTTGCCTCTACAGTTATAAGTAGTCTTGTTTGTAGGCCTTGTAAAGGTTCTTGCAGTAGGCTAACTGTAAAGTAATACTACTCAAATAGATGTAAAATTACCCCAGAATTATTCAACCAGGGTTGACTATTATTTAGGGACACACTAAAAGTATGATATAATATGATGTTTTAGAATGACACAACATAAATAAAATAATGCACACAATTCAAGTAGCATATGCCCAAAGAATAAACCACAAAGTAGCCTAGCTATAAATAATCTCTTATAATATAATAAAATGTCAGCCTAAAGCTTTTATCGCTATTGGATTTTACTGAAGTGGGATGATCAAGGTAGAATGTACTTATGTTATATTATGTGTCCGAGTTGAATCCCAGGTCTCTCCACAGGATTCAATGGACAGGCTTACTTTGTCCAAAATAGACGAGGAGCTGGAGTCATCAGAGGTAGCTGCCTTACGCTTTCTGTGCCGGGATGTTGTCAACAGAAAACGACTGGAAACTGTAAGTACTTTCAATTTATTTAAAGGATATTCATTCATTTATTTACAACAGAAATGTATGTGTTGCTTGTAACAGGTCACAGATGCTAAGGGGCTTTTTATGAGACTCGAAGAAAAGGGTCTCCTGGAAAATGATCGTTTCCTTTGTCAGCTGCTCCAAACCATCGGCCGAAATGATCTTGTCAACAACTTCTTAAGGACAGTTTCCAATCAGTGTACAGAAACAGATGCAAATCCTATGCTGTCAGGTTACAGGTACGATTGGTTTGACTACTAAACTGAAGGCACCATGGGCTGTTCTTTGTTGATTTTTTTTCATTGATTTGTCTGCCAGGATGATGCTGTATCAAATACATGAGGACATTACTGTTGAAAACCTTGACAAGATGAAGTTTTTATTGGAAGACAAGTTGGGCAAGGGACAAGCAGAGAAGTGTGATGTAAGAAGACGCATGTAAATCTTTTAGTCTTTAATATCATTATGGCTTATTAAGAAGAGGGAACAAATAAAAAATAGTATCCAAAATAAATTGGTTTTCCACTGCAAATTATGATGTTGTGTATTGTATATTTTAATTGATTTAAGTGAGTTTTTGTTCTCCTGACAGACAGCCTTGGATGTGTTTGCTGAAATGGAAAAGAAAGGCCTCCTGTCAAACACAAACTTGCACAAGCTTTTAGATGTTTTATATGAAGTAGATCTCCAGCTAGCACGGAGTAAGTGTCACACAGAGCTTTAAAATACTTGTTACTTAAAATATTTGTAACTGTCTAATTGTACTGTATTTGTAGGACTGCAGTCACATTCCAACATGAATAATCAGGTGTGTTTTATTATACAATGGCTTTTTATTTATTTTTTATGCATGTTTTTCCATATAATCCTTTGATGTAAAAATTTTACCATGTTTTGCTTCTTTCAGAACACATTACCTCACACAATACAACCTAGTCTATCAGTAACAGAGACCCAACCAAGCTGTATGTTTCCCTGTTCTTGATATTTCACTCTACACCCAGTTAATAGCTCCTAAACCTTTTTTCTATTTTTTTGTAGCTGGCAGTTGTGTTTTCTCTGACTCTGATACAACAAAGTCCTTCTCTTCAGTTGATGAAGTAAGTACATCAATAGTTCTAAAGTCTTAGCACATATAACACTGTGTACATCATGTTAACAGTTTAAGTGTTCTCATCATTATATGTGGTTGACTTAGATGGAGTATTACCTTTTCACTCATAATCCCCGTGGTTTGTGTCTGGTCATCAATAATGAGACATTTTATGGCCTTAAAAATAGAGCTGGAAGTCACGAGGATGCAAGTATGTTCAATTTTTTTTATTTTTTATAATTACTAATGTATGAATGAAGACACATTTTATTTCTTTTCCCTCAGGAGCTCTCCGTGAAACATTTACTTCTCTTGGTTTCAAGGTTGATATTCATGAAGATCTAAGTAGTGCTCAAATGATGGACTTATTAAGATCAACAGGCGAGAGGAATTTCCATAATGACGACGCCTTGGTAAGTAGATGTACAATATGTATTACAAGCTAATGTGCTTTGCATTGGAGTACAATAAGCACAAGACAAGACTAAGAGTGCATTCATACTTTTTGTTTTGGTCCTAGTTTTAGCATAGTTTGAGTCTAAATCTATTCTTGCTTTGGTCCTTCTGTAGTGCTAGTTTAGTCCAAGTCTAGTCCAGATTTAGTTCCGGTTTTAGTCCCATAGCCCAATTTGTATGAATGCACCCTAAAAAAGATTAAATGCTGATGAATTGAAGCTCTTTGTGGTTTTAGGTAGTGTGTGTATTGTCTCATGGAGAATATGGCTGCGTATATGGCACAGATGAGATTACGGTTTCCCTTCGAGAATTGACGCAGCCCTTCACTAGCATCCAAGCACCTTCTCTGGCAGGAAAGCCAAAGCTTTTCTTCATTCAAGCTTGTCAGGGGAACAGGTACCAAAAGGGATCTCTGCCCTCCATCCAAAAGCCAGAGGATGTGAAAGAACCAAAAAACCTGGAGGCGGATGCAGGCTCAGTGCAAGGAGAGACAGTGCCTTCTGATGCAGACTTTTTGCTTGGTATGTCCACCGTGCCAGAGTACAAGTCCTTCAGAAGCACCACTACAGGATCCATCTACATCCAGGAGCTATGCAAGCAACTCAACACATCTGCACGGAGGTCATTCATTTTATTTTCTATAAAACATTGGGCAAATATTAAAATGATTTTTTCAAACAATATTTTGTCTTTCTTGCAGTGTGGAGATGGATGATATTCTCACAATTTTAACAAGAGTAAACCGTAACGTCAGCAAAGGTGTTTATTTGAATTATAAACAAATGCCAGAGCCCAAATACACTCTCACAAAGAAAGTAGTTCTCAAGTATGTGTAAGAGAAAAGCATGGCCAGCTTCAAGAAATCATTACACTTTGACCCCCAGTGCTCTACAGAAAATAAGCCCATTATGTATTTTATGTGATGTGTCTAATAAAAGGCTTAATGATGTAATATTCTGGTGTAACAAAATTGTCTGATTGTCATCAGTAGTTAGGCTAGGTGTAAAACAAACCCATCATGCCTAGACAAACCTCACCTATAAAACTATCCATGGGTTTCAGAATGATGAAAAATTAAGCTATATTCTATATTTTGAATTGATAGGTGAAATTCTCAGTCCTCAAAATGTTTATTATTTATATGAATTACAACTGCAAATGCACATGTGGGCTACAGGAAACGCAAAGAACAGAAAACTGAAGCATCCATGACAAGGATAGGATAATGCTACCCTGCTGTTTCCATCGTTACATGAATGGTGTTGGGTTAGTTTAGTACATTTACTGTCATCTAATTAAATCAAACTGGGACAAAAATACATTTAAAGGAACAAACTATCATGTTCAGTAACCGCAGCTCTTTTGTCATTTGAAATGTAAAAAAAAAAAAAATCTTAGCTCACTTGTAACGTTTATTAGAAATTGCAGATAGAGACCAAATATTACTGTATAGAAATGAGTTTATTGATGTGTTGGCCTTGCTAAATTAACTTAATCCACATCAGAATGAGTCAGCTTCACTATCAACCTGCAGCAGGCCTGTGATGTTGGCAGAGCAGGACGCCTACATTCACATTGCACATTACGCATTGCACATTACACATTGCACATTACGCATTGCACATTACACATTGCACATTACACATTGCACATTACACATTACACATTACACATTGCACATTCACCTTACACATTCACATTCACACTGCGCAGACACACAGACACAGTCACAGCTACAGCTGGTGCTGCTGGTGCTGGTGGATTCCAGCGTACTCCACCCTGCTGTTGCTCGCTATTCCAGGAAATGCTCTTTACTGCGCTCCCATCTGACTGCTCTTCCTACTGCAGGAGTTAGACACGGGCAAACGACACAAAAACTACTTTAACACAAAATACATTTATTTACTCACTTTTAATAGGATTTAAAACACTTCTAACTTCGCGCGGGAGTTGAGCAGCACAAGTTTTACGGTAAGCTAAGTGAAGCTATGTATCGGATGATTTTAAACACGTTTAAGGAGACAGAAATAGCGCATTATATCGATATTTTAAAGTTTAAATGTTGAATAATCTTTGACTTGTTCACGTGCTGCTGACGTGTGAGGCGTTGGACTCACCTGAATAGGCTTTTTTTGTGCATAGAGTGAACATTGGACAGGGTTTTCAGTAGAGGTGGGTAGTTATGGGTAGCCCAGAATTGTCCTCAAATAGCTCTTTCCTCAAAGTAAGATAGAAGTTTAAAATAGTCTTATATAGTTAGCAACATAAAGCTTTTGCCACCATACTGTCATGGTGGAGACCAAGGTAGCCAACGTACTTAATACAACTGTAGTTTGAAGTAACAAATATTCCATATATACCATAAATATTCCATATAATCAAATTAAAGTACTGTTATATAAGACAGCAGCTTTGTTTTTCTCTCATTATATTTGGTCACTATGTAATTCCCTAAATTGATGGGTAAAGCCATAGTCAGTCAGATTATCCAAGGCTTATTTTGACTGGTTACAAACCTCTATAACTGGTTTCTGTGGCTTTATTCAAACGACTGACTTATCTGGAGACAACTGAGAAACTTGCCATTCCTACCCTAGTCACAACAAATCACCAAACACATGACAGGGACTAAAGAGCAGCCTTGTGATCATGGTTTTATAACAGTGTCTTGACTGCATCAAAATGGACACTTCACGAACTGTCCCACAATCTGAGGCAGATTTTTTCCATAAAGCTCACTGCCCTGTTACTGGGAGCACTCATTGTGATGTAATGGGACAAGGTGGAGCCAGCTCAAGCTGTTGTGCTAGATCGCCTCGCCCTAAACTTTCAGTGATTACACACAACTGCTAAACTAAACTGTCCTGATTCCTGTCAGATGACGTTTGGTATTATGTGTGAAGGTGGAAGTTAATCTTTTATTTTGAAAATATGGTATTTTTTTATTGTACATTCCTTTATGACTAATTATTTGTTTTAACAAAATATTTGAGAAAAAATTAAACACTTGGGCTCTTGCTTCACTCTTCACAGGTCATGTCCTCAAACTATCCTCCAGGATATGATGACCCAAACAAACCACTGTATCCTCAAGGTGAAAATTACCCTGCACCCCCACCCTATGGCTTCCCATCCTATGGTGGTCCTCAGCCCAATGCACCTTACCCTCCCGGCCCCAACGCTCACATGTACCCAGGGCCTGGGGGGTACCCACCGGGCCCTTACCCAGGACAGCCTCATGCTGGTGGACCACCTCCCATGCCTCCTGTGATGCCACCCACCATCCCTGCAGATGTATTAGAGTCTGGTAATGGTAAGTTCTCATAGACAAACTTGAGGGTATACTGAGAACGTAATTTTTACATGTTTATTTAATGTTATTTTTAATACTAATATCTTTTTATTGGTGCAGCTGATGGCTTTGCAGCAAGTGGTGGTGCATGGGACACTGTGAGCCTTCGACATGCCTTCATCAGGAAGGTAAAGAATCGTAATTATTTAATTTAACGTGATGCACAGGGTTAATAACATTTACACAAGTTAAACTGAACTCCATTCCACACAGTCCATTTGTACATGTAGTATTGTTACCAGGTAAAATGGCAAAAAATAAAGTATACTAAATCTTATCTTACAAAAACAAAAACTATGGGCTACTGAGTTTTACAAAGTAAATGTCTAAACAACAGTTCAGATTATGTGTTTTGGCTGATATGAGTACCCTTAATTTTTAGGTATCACTACTACTTTGTTTCATTTTAATAATGATTATGAACCTTTTATTTTTGTTTGCAGGTCTACATGATTCTGGGTGCTCAACTTACTGTCACAGCTGCCATTGTGGCTGTTTTCACATTTGTGTGAGTGTCTGTAGAATAACTACTGAATAGTCAAGTGTATCAGTGCTAGTGTTTGACATGTTTATATATATATATATATATATATATATATATATATATATATATATATATAATTTATTTATTTATTTATTTTTTTTAGCGAGTCGGTCCGGATCTTTGTTCAGCAAAACCAAGCACTCTACTGGGCATCATAGTAAGAATTACTCTTGTATCATAGTTCAAATCAAATGCATTGTGTTGGTATGAATTGATGTGCCTCTGCTCCTCAGTGCCGTGTACTTCATCACCCACCTGGTGCTGGTGTGCTGCACAGGGCCCAGGTAAGCTGTAGCATAATGATCATTACTGAACATTAAACACTCAATAATGAGACTGAATCTGACTGTGTTTTAGGAGGAAACATCCATGGAACATGATTCTTCTGCTCGTCTTTGTGAGTGCCTTTATCCAGCTTAATTGTATGGACAATATCAAACACTATCCATTAAGAAATTTGAAAGACATCCTGTCACAGATTTTCATTGGTTAACACTTCTTTAAGAAAGTTATTAAGATTGTCCCTTGGTCATGATGTTCATACATTAAACAAGGTCTCCAGTCTATTAAAATGGTTTGAGTTTTCACCAAGCTTCTTTTTTCTTAATTTCAGACATTGGCCTTGTCCTACATGACAGGAACAATATCTAGGTAAGAGTTAACAGTTGAGTTTCAACCATTAAAAGACATTTTAATAATTCCTCTGCCTGTGTTCTTTAGTTTCTATAGCACAAAAGCTGTGTTTCTGGCTGTAGGCATCACCGCTGTGGTCTGCATCGCTGTCACAGTCTTCTGTTTCCAGACCAAGGTAAAAAAGGCTTAAATATTTGATCTTTATCAAACTGCTCCAAGTTGGTCATGTAAATGTTTACAAAGCAAATCTGGTTTCACCTTAAGGTTGACTTCACAAAGTGCCAGGGCCTGTTCTGTGTCCTCGGGATTGTAATGTTTGTGACTGGCATAATCACTGTCATCGTGCTGTCATTCAAATATGTAAGTACATGCAATTTCAATTTGTGTTTTTTAAGGTTGAGCTAAAATCTGTACTTATGTTTTTTTTTTTCCTTTTATCAGATGTATTGGCTACATATGGTCTATGCCGCCATGGGAGCCATAGTCTTTACTATGGTATGTCTATTAAATTTATGTACATTTCCTGTCACCCAACAAAATCACACATTTTTAACAGTGTATCTTTGTTGCTTTTGTCTTGTAGTTCCTGGCTTACCACACACAGTTGTTAATTGGCAACAGGAAGTACTCTATTGGCCCAGATGAGTATATTTTTGCTGCTCTCTCCATCTATGTGGATGTAATCCAGATCTTCCTTTTCTTACTGCAAATTATTGGTTCCTCAAACAGATAAAAGTATTACTGGTAGAGATATATTGGCTGCTTCCAAACTATTCCATGCTTTAAGTTTATAATCAACAAATCACATTAATATCTTTATTGTACCAGACATTATAAAAGTTTGTAATATAAATTAGAGTAACTACAGCAGATAAGAATAATTAACATCTTAACTCTATATTTTGAGGCAGAGGGTGATGGTAAACTGTAACTGGTAATTTTTTAAACCAATGAAGTCTTAAATTACGTAAATGCTCTTCATTACTATGGTTTTCAGCACTATTATGCTACTCTTAATGCTAACGTATACAGCATTTTCATATTATTTTGTGCCATATGTAAGATAGTCATTGTTAGTTATTTGTCTCAGAATATTGTTCTACTGGGTCTATTTGTGACTTAATCCAACATTGTATTTCCACAAGTAACTTACCCATTTTAGATTTGAATTTGAATGTAAAATTGGCATAAGCCTTTTGCTGTGTTAAATTCTGAATTGTGTAGAACATGTGTATATATTATATAAAGACTAATAAAGTTTGATTTTCTCAACATACTTTATTTTAGCTTGTATTATTAACTATGCACAGTATTTACATTATACATGTAGTCTTCCTCTGTCCATTTTAACTTTCAGTGTGCCGCTGGTATCGGCTCCCATCAAACTCGCCTTCATTCGACTGCCTCATCCTCTGACGGATCTTCAGTTGCTTCTGTCTGTTCTTGTCGACTTGTCTCTTGGCCAAAATGAAAGTGAGGATTCCTGTTGGGAGGCCGATCATCCTAGAAGTGGCACAGTAGTACATGGAAGTTGCAACTATGTTACTGTACTTAATGTGATGAACTTTTAATGTGAGTTTAAAGGAAAGCAGAGGCCCTGTGAACATCTCAGTAACATGTATTGCCTTTAAGAGTCAGTACATTAATGCAGTGGTGTCTCTGCCTTTACTTTTGAGGTGTTGCTTATTCTGGGAGGCATTTAGGACTGATATAGCTAAAACAAATATTGTGTATTAACTAGCATCAGCGGTGGAATGTAACTAAGTAAAAGTAGTAAAGTAAAAATTTTAGGTATCTGTACTTTTACAGTGGCTTTTACTTCACTACATCTGAGAGCAGGTATCTGTACTTTCTACTCCACCACATTTTGGAACAGGATTGAAAATTTATTTATTTATTTATTTATTTATTTATTTATTTATTTATTTATTTATTATTGTTTGACACCTGCTGAAAAGCCTGAGGGCACATTTAGCACTTTTGGAGTTTGAGCAAACAAAATAGTACACAAAAAAACAAAACAGCTGTACAGTAAATACAGCTAGAACAAAATGATTCAATTGTTTCTACTGAACAAAATTAATCACAAATCTGTATTAAAATCACTACATCTGAAGCCTTATAAGACCTCAAAATATGCACAAAATACTTTTGACTTTGTACTCTTTAAGTACATTTTTAAATGGGTACTTTAATACTTATGTATATTTTTTCATTTTAAGTATTTTTTTGCTCCGGTATCTGTACTTTTACTCAAGGAACAAAACTGAATACTTCTTCTACCACTGGTCAGTATATATTTCATTTAACAAATACAAACACAGAATACTAACCAGGCATATCCAATTTTCATCATTGGATTTTTGGCTTTTCTTTTGGGGATGTACTCGGGCCCCTCCTCCTCCTCTTCGTCCTCAGTGACTTTTGGGTCCCGTTTTGGAGGGCAGCTCTGTTGCACAGGTCTGGAGGAGGTGCACATGGAGGAGGCAGGAGGCACATACTGAGGCCTCCTGTGAGCTGCTGATAACCCGGAACACTGGGCACTGTGCGTCAGCAAGGGCCGTACAGGGGCAAAATGTACACCTGAAAAAACGCACGATTTTCTTTAATCTTAAGTTGTGTAACTACCAATGCAAACCCGCATTTACTAATTTAACAGGCGTAAATATCTGTCATCAAAGAATTTCGGTGTCACAACGGACATTTACCGGTCACTTAGTTATGAAGTTTACAATTTACCTTTCCATGATATCCGTGTTAATGCTGTCCTGAAGGCCGCCATGTTGATTACGCATGCGCACTCCCAATGTTTTGGATCAATACTGCCACACAGCGGCTAATGGGGATTTATAGTAAACGTTGCAAGACAAAAGTAGGACCAATATTTTATTTTATCAAATACAGTAATTCTTGCCATAATCTTACAGATGAGCACACGAAACAAGAGCTTTAAAGTCTCAAAAGGCCTATACAAAATTTGCCATAATATTTTAGAAAAAGCAACATATTTACAAGTCCGACCACTCTTAAAAACAAGACTTCCAGAATATTTTTGTAGCAGTCAAGGATTTTTATCAAAGTTCAAACATCTTGGATGCTACAGCTATGTATTTATTACATATGAGCATTTGAAATCAATATGAAGACATACATTTGACAATGTTCAGTTTAATCTTCAAGGATGTAATTGGGGTTTACAACCAACACCGCCTCTTCTTCTGTGCTCGCAGACTCTGACCCCTTCAGTCCAGACTGTGACAGCTCAATAAGGATGTGATCCTAAAAAACAGCACTTGTTTAGATATAGCTCTTACAGTTTGGATGACAGCAAATAAATACTTACATAGTGAACAAGTCGGTGAATGACCTTCTCTACAAGTGCCTTTTTATTTATCAGATCTTCCTCAGACTCAATATCTGCTTCAATCTCCTTCAAATACCAGTTCACTACAGCATTCTTCTTCAGCTCCTCCTCTTGCTCAACTGTATGGCCAGACAATGCAATAAAATATAAGCATAAACATAGAACCACAAAACTGTCCAGTCTCACAATCCTGACCTTCTTCGGCTTTGCGCAGATGCAGAACTAGGAGGTTGGAGATGCGTCTGTACTCGGCAAAGGACAGGCGGAGGGAGGGTTTGAGCTGGCTCTCAGAGTGGCCGTTCACTCCGTTCACGTGTCCATTGACCCCGTTAACGTGCCCATTCACTGCATCATGGCCATTGATGCCATTCACCCCGTTTACTCCATCCACACCATTTGGAACGTTTGCTATTAGTCAGTTTAGTACAATTAGTGGATGCAAGACTAATGGTAAAGTGCATTCCTCGAAAATGTTGTGTACCGTCTTCATGTTGCTCCTCTTCCTGCTCCAGATTTATATCAGGTGTTTCAACTCGAATGATGGACTTGTTCAGGAGACGGAAAGCTTCTTTTACATGTTTGGGCTGAACCTGAGGGCAAATACATGCATTTAGTAATTTTACAAAAAGGCAATTAAATCTGTTCTCAGCATTATGCTACACACCTCATCACAACAGTGCATGCGGGCCATAGACTCAGAAAGGCGGATCATACTCTCCAGCTGGCGTACAGTGATCCTCCAGGCTGACTTGGAAACACCCCCAGAGCCATCCCGTTGGCGCAGACGTTTGTACTGCTCAACAATGAACTCTTCAGACTCAGTGGAGATCTACACATTCAAGAAGATAGGCATTTAAAGTTAACAAGACTAAAAGACATATTTAAGAGTAAGATTAAGGCACACCTTTGGTTTGAACTGACGGGCAAACAGTAGATATCTGCGGATTTCATCCAGAGAATACAGTCTGTCCACAGACTCCTCTACACGAGAGTGCAAGTCCACGATGCGTCGAGCAATGGCATAGTCAGTCACCTGTATTAGTACAACATACTAAATATGTAGTACTTAAACCGCAATGGACTGACTAACCAACTTAGACTAACCAAGTACCTCATTACAGTCGTCCACTAGGATAAAGAACAGGTCAAAGCGGCTCATGATGGGAGCTGTCAGATTGACATTCTGCTTCAGACTCTTGCTTCGGTCGTAGCGTCCACTGACCGGGTTTGCAGCAGCCAAAATAGATGTGCGAGCATTCAGAGTGGCCTTGGGAGAGATTTAATTCTCATTTTTAAAAAATGACAGATTGTTTTGTCTAAACGGTTGTGGTTAAAATGCATTACCTTGACTCCAGCTTTAGTGATGCTGATGGTCTGCTGTTCCATGGCTTCATGGATGGCCACCTGATCCTTTAGGTCCATTTTGTCAAACTCATCAATGCAGCACACACCCTTCAAATACATTAACATTAATGTAAATACGACTGAAATGGCTGAGAAATTACATTTGAAGACTCAAACTCACATTGTCTGCAAGCATGAGGGCTCCAGCCTCAATCACAAACTCATGAGACTCTTCATCT
The DNA here is from genome assembly GCA_029959045.1 of Taenioides sp. WSHXM2023. Taxonomy (NCBI): domain Eukaryota; kingdom Metazoa; phylum Chordata; class Actinopteri; order Gobiiformes; family Gobiidae; genus Taenioides; species Taenioides sp. WSHXM2023. Next base: position 15,101,774 of record CM057096.1, on the reverse strand, counting down.
CTGACCACAGCAGCAGTCAGACCAGCTGCACTGCTCGCTTTACCGCTGGTGTACACTGCTCTGGGGCTGAACTCCTCCACATGCCTGGACACAATCAAGTAACATTTTTACACCACTGAACAGTTACGAAATAAAATGAATAAAATCTTTGATCTTTATCATACTTGAGGAACTGGCTCTTTGCAGTACTTGGGTCTCCAACAATGCAGACATTGATGTCTCCTCGGAGTGAAGTGCCCTCCATAGTTGTTTTAGGAACACCTCCAAAGAGCATGAGCAGAACGCCACGTTTAACCTCATCATTACCTGCTCACACAAGAACACTGCATTAGGAATAACACCTGCTCCACTGCATAATAAACTAAATGTCAATTCACTGACCATGAATAGTGGGGAAGAGACTGGTACACAGGTTGTGGTAGAGGTTCTTGTCTTGGCTCATTTCAAACACCTTCTCCCACTCTTTCTCTGTCATCTGACTCTTAATACTTTCAGCTGTCTGGTCCTCTTCACGCAGCTCTTTGCCTCCAAACTATTGAAAAGACAGACATCAGTTTGACAAATCCATTCAAAGTGTTAAGTCCAGTTATGGGACATACGCGAGGGTTTGTGGGAGCCACGTTGCAGGCAAGGAAGGCCAGTCTATAGGACAGCTCTCTTACTCCCAAGGCCTTCAGTCCCCTCAAACCCTCTGCTTCAAAGCCCTGTGGTCCACCAGCTACTCGGGAGCTTGTCTCCGCACGGACGCCTGGATGGAAAAAGTGACATTGTTTCATTATTGCAACTTAATAATTTCAATTTTTATAATCTTCCCTTTTTTAATATCAATATGACTGGATTTTTTAGACTAACATGAGTAATAGCAAATACATTCAGACTTGTACTGTACCTTGAGTGGCAAGCTGTGAGACGTCTGGCACAACAATCAAGGTTCCGGTGAAGTCGCAACGGTCTCCAGCCTGAGCCGTCTCTACAGCCTCCGCCCTCAAAACTATTTCCAACGAGCGCGGGATTGAACCACGGGGCAGCTCTGCTTGGGTCTCCTGAATACGAACCTGATCATAAACAGAACACATGGGCATTTAAAAATATACTATTCTTAGATTCCAATCAATCACCATGAAAAATAATCTATACCTTCTGGAAATCAATAAACTTGGACTTGTGCGTGTCGAGGTGAAATCGTGCACGGTTGTTGCAGACAGGGTTTCTGCAGATGGTGGGTGGGGAGTATTTAAACTGCTGTTGGACATCTTTGATCACAGCCTGGCAGTCCATGCAAATGAAGGTCCCACTCACCTGAAAAGCATTAAAATATGATATACAAGTTTGTATTTTAAAACAGATTGAGCATGACAATACATTTAAAGTGTGTCCAACTGAAATTTAATAACACTTACCAGTTCAGGGTGCACTGGATGCGTCCTGACTACCTGACCACTGATTCTCACCAATGAGCCGATACGCATAGATGACAGTTCACGGATCCTACAATAATACACACACACAATCATGCAAATAATGAAACAAATTTAAAGTTTAAAAGCAGGTAATGAGTAATGCCATTTACTTGTGTCTGGTTGGTAGGTCCTGAATGGCAACATAAAACTCCTTGTTCAATGGAACATTTCCATGATCCCGAGCAACATTTCGGACAGCACGGCACAAGAAGGGATACACCCTGAAAACAGACAATGATGAAGTCCCATATATTTAACTATAGTTAGTTACTATTGTTTGTGATAATGACAAATCAAAACTGCATAACATTTGTTTGTTTGTGTTAATCAGCATAGTATTTGCACTGTTGTTCTTGTCTCTTGCATATAGCTGTTATTTTATAGTTTATTACTTATTTTTCTATTTTGTTTTGACTTGTACATATACATTTATTTTTATAATTATGTCTCATTTGACACCTGTCTCTTGCCATCTTTTTGCTACACCGTCTATTTTTGTTGCTCTGTTATTATATTATATTGTGATGTTTGAGCTACTGTATCCAAATAATTTCCCTTGTGGATCAATAAAGTTTGTCTAAGTATATCGTCTATACATCTAGTCTAATACAGTGGTACACATATTTATATATTTACTTACTACAATTTAGTTCATGCAATTCATATTTTATTGGCTGTTTGCTTCCATTTTAAAGTTCTTAATGTATTGTTGGGCTACTGTGAAAAAGTACAGACATCCATTATGCTTAAAAACTGTTTTAAATGAAAAGGAGGGGGGCAAGATATCAAGCTATTCACTTTTTTGATACGTGGTGATGTACGTTTTTAAATGCAGAAAATTGTATGGTTTTCTTCTTATAAAACTATACCATTCTTCTTAGAAATGCTGTTTCATTGTCCAACCTAGGACAGTGAAACAGCCGCTTACCTGTAGTATTCCTCCTGAATGGTGGTGGCCAGCTCTTGGTTGAAGCCCTCCAGATCCGTGAAGCTCACCAGCAGCGTGTTCCTCTCGGGCCGAATCAGCTCCTCCGCTTCACGGACGTATTTCGCCTCTCCGTCCACGCTCTGGTACCTGCAAAAACACAAAATATAACTTTACTATCGTATATGATCGGTAATGAAACGACTTGCACACTTCTTTCTGGGGATTTATTTAAGAAAGGAAGACGTCTGATATAAAGGCCACAAGAAGTTACTCACACTTCAAGGAAAGACTGGAATAACTTCTGACATTTCTCGGCCAACTCGTCCTTCACGAGCTCTGCGGCTGTTTCTGCGGTGGCTGTGGCTACATCCATGTCGGAAAAACGTGAAAGCAGGTTTAAAATGTTCAGAAAACAAGAAAACAGTGCACCGATACTCCACTCCGCACCGACACACGCAAGTCCTGACAACAGAGAATACTTTCGCGCGAAAAGACACACCACGTGACGTTTGGCGCGCCGTTTTAGACCAATAGTTGACGATATGCAAATATCCCAATGCGTAGAGCCAATCAGAAGTAGTTATGTTGGATTACGCACAATATTATATACCTTTTCTCGTTTTCCTACAAATAAAATCTGCACATAATCATCCAGGCACAGAGGGTAACTGATAATAGCCGTTCGATGTTAATTTATGGATCGCCTTGAAATATGCTATTAGCTGTATAACGATTGTAATACGACGCATGTTTCCTCCCCATATACGAGTCAAAAGACGACCACTAGGGGAGGATGTTTCCCAGCTCGATCCTCAAAGCAGCAGGGATGTCCAAACTTGTGTTCATTCAAGACTGCTATAATACAGGGATGTTGTTATTATTTGGGTTTTGAGCAAAGCATTTCACTCATTGATAGGTCCCATAAACATAATACTACCACAGAGTTGGCTGTATCTTTTAGGCCTACTTTATTACTGCTGGATCGAATTCTTGACCTTTTCCTACTGTTAATGTTTCGAAGGGATCAGTGTTAAGTTCGGGGGCTCTAGTAACAATAATCATTTGGATTCCAAATTTTCTGTATAAACTCCACAACGCACAGGGGAGAACAGCACATATTTGAGTCTTTAAAAGCTGGTCTATCTGTTCCCACATTACTCATCTGCAGTGATCCATACAAACACTCAGCGGACTATTGGTTTCACCTGTCTCATTGTGTAATTCAGCGGTACAAAGCAGGAAGTTATTGTGCACCATTTGGACTCAGACCAGTGTTTCTGTGCAGCTATATTTCTCTCTTTGTCTTGACCTCTGATTTTCCCACGATTGTTCAGCCGCAGGAAACTCAAGATGAACCTGAACATCTGTGAACCATCACACAAAAGGCACTAATACATTTGCTAAATGAAAATACTCATGTACCAAAAAATACTAGCCTATATCGATTTTAAGTTACTGGACTATATCTTCAGCTAATAAAAGCTGCATGCAGTCTACCTTTGGAAAACTTTCAATCCCCTTTTCAGCATTAAAAGCTAAGAGAGTTGCATTTAGTTCACAAGCACAATGCAATGCAAGAAACAGTCTGTAAGAAAAATATTTACACACATGGAGGAAGTTTTAGGTGGCTTTCAGTTTTCTAGAAAGTGTTTCCTTCAATATTATCCCAATATCTCAAGCAGGGGAGTTGATAGGAGTTGGTTGTCCCGGGCCACAGGGTTTTAGGGACCCAGAATTGGACCCTCTCCCTATTAATTAATATTAGAGGAGTGCCCATGTGAGGCTTCTTGCCCCGGGCCCCCAAATTTCTGTCAACGGGCCTGATCTCAATATTGCTATTGAATATATGATATTTTCAATAGTAATACCGAATATGAAAATCCACAAATGTTGGACTTTGTCATTTATATGCAAAAAACTATGCTCTTGAACATCTACAAACCTACCTCTCCTATCTATTGAGCCTATAGAATGGTGTGATACCATCTGAAAAACAGTAATAGTGTTCCTGACTGTTGTACAATGTGAACAATCTCCACTCTGATACATATAAGCCTGATGAATTGTTGAATGATATATGCTGCTTTCAAACAGATTTGTTGCTGTGGTCACCTCAGACGTGAAGACCCACCACTGGCCTTCCTGACAGTGTCAAACCTGGGGTCTTAAGGAGGTGGTTTGAGTTTTTGATTGTTTAGCTGCTTGTTTTTCCTAAAATGAGCAGCAGGAAGTCTTTCCTGTTTTGGCCACTATGAATAGATGAGGATTGTGTTGCAGTTTGTACGAGGCGGAGAGGTAAGGGAGAGAATGAATGAACTTTATTTATACAGTGTTTCTAAGGCTTTGATTCAACATACAATATTCTGTGATGCAAATGTGTACACTATTATCACTGATCCATATCCTTATTGTGTGGCTGAATCAGAGTCCTCTTTCTCACCCTCTCATCGTCATTCTTCTTCCTCTAGGAGACAGGACACAGTAAACTTCCACCTTCTGTTTGTTTCTTTCCAGTGGAAGTAAACTATATGGGAAGCACTAGGAGGCCAAGTGTTTTTGGAAAAATAGACCTCCTGACCCCCATCAGTCTCACGTATGGAGATGACAACTGTTTAGATCATTAGTACTGTACCTACACCTACAGAGAAAACCACCTGGCACAACAGCTGCTTGACTGTGCATGAGTGGTTTTGAATGGCATCAGAAAGCCAACTGTGAATAGATGTAATGCGTTTGTAGTAGATGCAAGGTATTTGTAAAGTATGCAAGCCCATGCTTGTGTTCAGGTAATTTCTCTTATGGATTAATAGTCTGTCAATGTTACAGTTTAGGGTATGAAAATTAAATAAAAAATCTCTATATATTCAATTCAATTTATTGTGGTTGGGCTATTTGCAGTTGAATAAGAATCTGATCAAATAAGATTAGACTGAACTGTATTTTTCTTACAGTGGATTAGTACAATTGATAACTTGACAACTCTCACCAATTCTAGCCAAAACTGAAAGTGAGACCGGTTGACTGGTTGTTTACTCAAACAACAAAACAATATTATCTTAGTTCTTACAACAGTGATTTTGTAAGATAAATTTAGATTTGAAAAAAAGATGTGGAAATTCCCAGCCAAAAGAAAAACATAATCATAACTTTTTAAATATTTTATTAGAAACATTCACAATCAGAAACACAACTGTGAAAACACTATTTACATCAGAAACTAAAGTCTAGTCATGGTCCAGCAGACTGCTTCTCCAGTTTCCAAATTTCTATGAGAAACTTCCTACAAGTCTCTTTATACAGTATTTACAATATGGCTGCTTCAGTAAACCCTAACTGGAATGCAAACTGGATGATTCAGACTCTGTTGTGGTGGACTGTCCTGTGCGTCTTCGGGGTAAAATCTTTAAACTGGATGCCCTGTTCAGTGTCAGGGCTCTGCGGGCTGAGCTTTTGAATCCTGCCCCGAGGAAAGCATATAAAAGTGGGTTCAAACAACAGTGAGCAAAGGCCATTGGTTCAGCCACAGCTAGCCACACCCCTAAGACAGCTTCAAGGTGACAGCTACGAGGCAAGATCTCCAGTCTCAACATGGCGTCCACGGAGATACCCGCTCCATAGGGCAGCCAGCACACAAAAAAGCACAGCACTAGAGCTATGGTGGTCCGAACGGCTCTCCTCTTCTGCCTCTGGCCTCCAAGCGGGCCCCTTGTCAGCCTTGTAACAATGACACAGTAACAGACCAGAAGAACCAAGCCGGGCACCACTAGACCCACCAGAACAAGCTGCAGGTGGAACACTGCCACCCACAAAGGAGCATTATTTTCTGGGTAGAAGCGTTGGCAAAGAGTGGCTCCCTCAGCTCCTTCCTGAGTCCGAGCAAAAATCAGGTCAGGGATGGCTAAGAGAGCAGCAGGCAACCACGCACCTGAAAGAATGAAGATTATTGGATACAAATAATATGGAGAAAGCAATAGCTGTAGCAATATGCAGAGAAACAGTAACAAGTTTAATCTGTCTCTCACTGTGAATGTGCATGCCTTATTTCTTTAAATTATGCATCTTAAACACAGTAGTCCTCACCTGCATAAACCAGTTTGTGTGCCAGCAGCTGCCTCAGTCCCCCTGTGTTGGTGTCAGTGGCTCGGACCACAGCCAAATACCGGTCCAGACTGATGAAGGCGAGGATGAGGACGCTGCCGTACAGATTCACAGTGTAAATTACATGAACAGCCACACACGTGACAGCTCCAAAACGCCAGTCGGCCAGAGCAGCGTCCACCGCCCAAAAGGGAAGAGCCAAAACAAACAGGAGGTCTGCAGCCGAAAGGTGCAGGCGATACCGGTCTGTCAGGCTACACTTGGACCTATACAACACCAAAAGAGGAGGTTATTCACCCGCCATCTGAAAATATTATTTGCTAAATCTGTATAACATGTTATAATTTGTCATTTATATATATATATATATATATATATATATATATATATATATATATATATATATATATATATATATATATATATATATATATATATATATATATATTTTTTTTTTTTTTTTTTTTTTTTTTTTTTTTGAGCAACTACAATTTGATCAGTTTAACAATGTACACTATAAGAACAATTTTGTTCTACCCATTCTTATTATTACTGATACATTTCGTGGGTATTTCAAAAATATTCCATATTTCCATATTTAGCATGTAGATTTAAACTACTTCCTAAGAAGGGTTAAAATAGTTCTCAAAGTAGGAACAAATACTGGATAATTATACAGGTAGCCCATAGCTTTAACTCACAATGTTTTGGTATCTCCCACTTTACTGTATACCGAGAAAATCTGATGTCGAGCCATAACACAACAGTTTTTCTTTAAATTTACAGTTAATAACCAATTTAGCAGCACATCATCATATAGGCCTTTATTAACTTAATGTAATTCATTTAAATGCCTCTCACCTGCGCTGGCATCCCAACACGATGACCACGAGTCCATTTCCAGTGATGCCCAGCGTAAAGATGAGTGCATAGACCACAGGTAAAAAGACCTGTTGTAACTCAGCCGTCATCAAGTGTTCCACATCACAGGGCTCATCCAAATCCACTCCCAGTTCTCCTGATCCAGACCCTGAACCAGTGTCATTGTAGTCATAATCAAAAACAATATGCTGGAATGAAAAATGCACATTAAACCCAAGTCAACAATCATGACTACATCCAATTATCACTATTCTTACCTCGTAGTATGACATGGCGAGTCTACTCCTGGACTTTTTCTGAATGAAAGCAGTAGCCTTCTCTATAGACTTGGTTAAATAGTGGTCTTAAAGCTCCTCCCACCAAACATCTGTGCCCCTACAAAATGTTTTTCCTGTTTTCGAGGTGTCAGGTGCTGATCCTATCACAGGATGCCGTGTCGAGCGTGTGCGTACATGAATTGTTTTGGCCCTGGGACCTTTTGCTTGATGTTAATCGGCATGAGACAGTGGTAAAGAATGAGGACACGAAGAGTGGGCAGCAGTATCCCGTCCTTGGCTACACGCACTGTTGAATTAGGACAGAAAATGCAGTTTCTGAAGTCAGTGGGTTGTGAAAACTTTTGTCCTGTTGCAATGAATTTCATATGAGACCTGTACATGGCGTGTAGATATGAAAACAGTGAAGTTTTAAAAGCAAATATTTGTCTTTCAAGTAGTCTTGTGTCTAATCACACTTAAATAGATGACTTAGAACTTATCTATCTATAAAATTCTTCTAGTTTTGTGGCAGAGAAAACATGGAACAAAATTTAGAACAGAATATATTAATTGTAAAATTGTAATTTGAAATTTAGATTTAATTTGAATTGAGCCTGGTTTGATATCATCTGCACAATAATACCCTTTGGTAATACAAAGCTTACTTTGGGTAAGACCATAGTATAAGTAAAAGCTTTCTAGCCCATAGGAAATGAAATGTCTTCATTGACAGGCTGTTGCAGTGTACTATGTAACAAACTGCTACTTAAAATATTTTTTGTTAAAAATGTCAAAAAAGTCACATCAGAGGCACATCATTTTGCTGTTTATCAGTCCAGAGCAAAGCAACAGACACATTTCCTTTCCTGGCATTGCTACTTCCATTTGTCAGTAAATCCCCATTCTCTTCAATTATCCTGTAAATAAACAGACAAAAAGTGTCAAATTCTCAAAGTGGCACAGGCACCCCGACTCTCTTATCTCCAAACCATTTACCCCACCCTTTTCCTGCAAAACTACTACCCTATCAATGTAACAATCAAAAGATAAACTAACACTAACCCAAAAACTCTAATATCTCCAACTTGGACACTTTGATTCAAACATGTTGATTCTAAATAAAGTGAGGAATTTGCAGAGTTAACATTATTGAATTCGTATTTGTATATGAAAAGGGATGCCTTCAGATTTTAATGTAAACCCACTCATTGCGTTATCTGCTACGGGTGCCATCATGTGGACATTAACGAAACTGTAGGTTACATAACAGACATGACCATGACTGATTTTATTTAAACTCTTTACTATTCTCTTTTATGTTTATAGGTTAAATACACTGTACAAATCTTTGTTATGAGGCAAACTGATTTATTATATTCTTCTACTTGAAAAAATTTGAAAACCTCATGAATTTCAAAAAATGTACCAGTAGTAATAGTAATGCATCAGATTTGCACAGTATAGACCAGTAAAATGTCAAAATAAAATAGTTACTACTTGTTTAAAAAAAAACACACACAGGTTTGTGTTGGTTATGAAAATGCATTCAAGGAACTAGGTTTACAATTAAATATTGCGAAACAAGAGATGAACAAGTTACTGTCCTGTAAAAGGAGAAGACACCCCAGCAATGGCAATTATCAAACTGAAACAATAAATTAAAAAAAATATTGAAATAGGACCATCCTCATCTCTTAATAGACATGCGGGGGTCACCTCAGTACCGGGTCTCTCTGATGATCATGCTGTTGTTACCTCGCAACTGGGCCAGTAAGTCTTTGAATCCACCTCCTCTTTTAGAGACGGTTTGTTTTGGGAACTCCTTAAAACTGTCCGCTGCTTCAGACACAGGGGGCAACCTGAACGTCAGATCGTCCAGATCATTTTCTTGAGACAAGATGCTGCAGCGACTGCTCATAGGATCAAAACTGTTGTTGTGAGTGAAGCCATTTCTTATTGGCACAGTATTGTGATTTAGGCTGTCGCTGATTGGTTGGTTCTTGAGGGTACGTTTCTGTTTTGCCACACGTGTGCCCTGAGAGTCTTCTCGAGCCCTCTTCTTCCGGTTCTTCTTTCTCTCCTTCATTATTGGCTTTTTGATGCAGTGAAGGAGATTTCTAATGAACCAAAAAATAAATAAATCTTTACATGTCATACTTGAAATAGATTATGTACTTTTCTATTGCTTTGTGAAAATTTCACCTTTGTAAAAATACATGTTGTCTTGAGCATATATTTTCAGTCGGCAGCTCTTTTTTTTTCATGGGTTTTTTCACAACTCGTAGTTTGTGGATTAACTGCACAAGACCCAAAAGATTTCTGCAAAATGGAAAAAGGGCAAATTATCAAAAATATTCAATGTCATACATATCCACCAACTGTATGAGGCAGTGATGTATTGTGGGAAATCTAGCTGACTATATTACTTACTTCGTGCCGTCGAGTTTCTTCTTGCTTCTCCATGGTTTGAGAAGAATCCATTGGTCACATGTGAGAGATTTGGGGTCTAAATAACAACACAAAACATTAGCACTACTAAATCTAAGCCTAACCAAAAGGAAAATAAACATGTACTTACTGCTATCCAACAGTTTGTTCTTCAGAGGTGCCATCCTCTTTGCCTTCTGCTGAAGTTTGCGGCAGGCAGGACACAGGGTCAGTGGTTTGTCAGCACAGGGGTCATAATGACTGGACGGTCCTGACATGACGCTGCTGCTGACTGAGACCTGGTCATCGTCCAAGTGGTCAACCCCGTCATCTGCCACCTCCACCAACGGGCTGGTCTCCTCTGGCAGATTCTCATGACTTCTATCAATGAGGTCCAAGATGTCACTGACACTCTGCTTGTCCACATCAGCTCCTGTGTTGCCAGATTGTGCCTTCTTCCTCCACTTATGCTGCCTCTTTCCCACTATCTTGCGTTGTATGGAGTCTTCACTTGGGCTATTTTGGTCTTTTATGGTCTTCGGCCGATTAGAGTTTCGCTTTGGATTCATGGGGTCCTTCCACTTCACAGAATATTCAAGCAATCTACAAAAGAAACATTGAATAAATTAAAATTTGACTTATATTTCTGAAGTTGCTCTACTGACATAAAAACTAATCCGACTGCATTCAGAACTTGTAACACACCCTCACCTGTAGTATTCTACCTTTATGGAAAACATACGCATCATAGACTCCAAGCTATCTGACTCATCTTTTCCCAAGCTGAAAAACAATAACATATGAGACAAATGTTCCCACTGAGAAAAAAATGGGTTAAAACCATAGACTATATGGCTATAATGTATGGTTAATTTTAATAGATCCAGGGGTTAAAACGAGTCCCGTTTAAAGAAATTTTACGTGGTTATTTTGTTTGGTAAACACACTGGAAAATAAATGTTACCATAGGGGCGTGTCTTTGTAGATTTAACCGAAATAAACTAGCTAAAGTCGGCCTTAACAGCAATAAAAGGTAGAAATCCAAACACTTATCCGAAAACTTACTCTGGCCCATCTGACTCACAGCTGCCGTTTTCTGACATGTTAAAAACTAGAGTTATGGTCACAGACAAATCGGTTAGCGGTAAGTAGGAGTCAGCGTACCGGGCTCCAGAGCGAGCGTGTGCCCCGCCGAAGCTGCCGTGGGCTCGGGACAGTGCCTGGCCCGGGTCTGTGCAGATATTCCGCCGCCGTTGCCGCCGGAGATTCGCGCGCTGCTGTTCTCCGTGCTTCTTCTGCTTTGTTTGTCTTCAGAAACAACATCAAACTGGGTCCATCTACCGGACCGGGACTATAACTACAGCCAAGTACAAGAATGAATTTTAATAGAACCATAACTCAGTTTAAGGCTCCTCGGGTAGTGCTGTTGAATTATTATACATGACGTGTTTTGGTTTACTATGTAACTTTTCTGCTAGAAGGTTCACCACAGACCTTGCATCTTGCATTTATTCTATTAGGGAAAATGCTTCAAAAACATGCATTCTTGATGTGAGTGGTGTCCCACATAAAACATAAAACTGCACATTGATAAGTAACAGCATCAATACAAAAGTTTTCCCTTTCTGTTGTAGAGGGACTTGACATTAACCACACATACAGATTACACAGTGAGCATTTAAAACTAGAGGTCTTTTCAACTATTTAACCCCTGTATTAAACTAAGTTAACTGGATAGCCAAAGGCATTTAATAATATCTTATAATACAGGTTTTTCAGTTATCACAGCATTGGCTTGTTCTTAGTGACAGACTTTGATCGCGTCTGTCAGCTCTCAGGACTTTGGACACACACACACACACACACACACACACACACACACACACACACACACACACACACAAAGCTAATTTACAGAGGAATTTCCGTGACTAAAGGGGAGCATTTATCCAACAAAGAGGGTGTATCCTTCCTTTAGACTGAACCTGACCCTACCTTTTGTAGTCATAGTTGGGAACTGCTGTGGACTATCCAAAGAAGAAGGCAACAATGTGGAAGACAGCTCTGTTAGTGTATGTGTTGCTGAACATGGCAGAGGACAAAGTGATTTCAAGCAACGTCTCCACTGGTTCTGCTCCTTTCCTAGGTAAACTTTTGGTGATCCCGATGGATGGAAGTCATTGGGTGGGCATGAAAGCAATCGCTCAGGAAATGGGTAGACGTGGACACCAGGTGACAGTTGTAATGCCGGAGATCAGTATCCGTATGGGTCCAGGGAAGCACTACCAGACTGTCACTTTCCCTGTCCCATACGACAAGGCCTATATTGATACAGTGATGTCAGCAAACAAAGATGTGATGAGTAAAGACACGCAGCCCTTTATGGAGAAGATGAGAAAGAGGATAACACAGTTTCATAAAATAAGAGGATTGCTTTTAGACACAGCAGAGAGCCTTCTGTTCAACAACACACTCATCTCTCATCTTCAGCAGCAGGTGAGACAAAGTTGTGATGGTTGTGATGGAAGTGAATGAAGAAGTGTGGTATCAACCTAAATCACAACACATACAGCATAATGTGTTCAGCTGTTTCTGTCACTATATATAGGCCATTTTAGATGCAAAATCAGATTTTTAGATAAAGTATTGAGTTTACTTCGCACATAAACATAACTGTGGATGTCTGCATGAATAATTACAACACAGTCTGCTTATCCTAAAATATTACTTATCATTTTAGGACTGGGATAGGGGCGATTTCTTTTTCATCTTTCTTTTTAACAAATAGTCGTGCCCTTGACTTGCATAAGCAGAGTCAAAACAGTTTATAGTCAAAAGCAACAGTCAAAACAAGCAATATGGTGAATGTGAAAATGCAGCCAATGTTTAAGAGAAGGAAAATGCCTAAATGACAGATTGAATTAAATATGCATGAATACAACTGATGGTCATTTAAAGATTTTTTTTGCTCAGGGTTTTGATGCTGTGCTGACAGATCCTATGGTACCAACTGGCTCAGTAATGGCTCGTAAATTTGGCAAGTTGTGTTTGTTGTTTAAAATGTTTTACAATGGTGTGTAGATTTACCAGTGTTTACGGTTCATGTTCAGGTATCCCCACTATAAATCTACTAAGAGGCATACCGTGTTTGTTGGATTTTAAGTCTGCTGGCTGTCCCTCTCCACCTTCATTTGTGCCTCGCTTCTTCACTGGATACACAGACAAAATGAGCTTCAAGCAAAGAATTATTAACACTATAGTGAGTGGAACTTTTTATATTTTATAAACACATTTACTGTTACTAAATTTCATGTTATGTCTGACGAATAGTTAAAGATTAATCTGTGCAATCGACTCAGTGGATTGTTCTGTGACCTACAGGTGGCCTTGTTGGAGCCACTCCTGTGCCGTTTGCTCTACTGGCACTTTGACCACTTGACCTCTGAATTTCTTGGTGAGGATGCAACTGTGGCCGAAATTCTGTCTGATTCTGACATCTGGCTGCTAAGGTATTGTACACAGAGGCTGACAGTTGGCATATAAAATAGTTATCCATGTTTAAGATTAGGTAAATACACATCAAGTATAAAATCATGTATTTTCTATACAGACTTGACTTCACATTGGAGTTTCCTCGTCCTCTCATGCCAAATATGGTTTTTGTTGGTGGTATCAACTGTAAAGTAAGAAATCCTCTGCCAGATGTAAGTGTATTTAATCTCAGTGTAAAACATAAATTAAAAAAAAAAAATTACAATACTGTACAAAAATGTTTTGATTTTTTTAGGATCTCCAACCATGGGTTTCAGGAGAGCATGGTTTTGTAGTGATGACCTTTGGTACCATGGTGGCTGATATGCCAGAGGAAACCAGAACAATTTTCTTTGATGCATTTAAACAAATTCCTCAAAAGGTATATGAATATGAATGAATAAAAAAAGAGGCATAGATTTGCGTAATAACATTTGCCAATAAGAATAGATTACAATTTTATATCATTTTTTATAGGTCATATGGAGGTACATTGGGTCAGTTCCCAAAAAGGTCCCCAAAAATGTAAAGTTAATGAAGTGGGTGCCCCAGAATGACTTACTAGGTTTGACATTTCTAAAATATTAACACCTCAATGTTTTTATGTCAATAATTGTTTCACCTTTTTATCATAGCACATCCAGGGGCTCGAGCTTTCATAACCCACGCTGGCTCACATGGCCTGTTTGAGGGACTCTGTCATGCGGTTCCGATGCTCATGATGCCATTAAACGCAGAACAACCTGACAATGCACAGAGGTTAGCAATCAAAGGAGCAGGGGTAGTGTTGAATATACAGACCATCACTACTGAGATCCTTGTACATGGACTAAAGGAGGTCATCAACAATCCAAAGTAAGAGTTTTTACGGAAAATTTCATCAATTACAAATTTGTTGTATTTATCAATTTGCACTTTACATTTAGCTATAAGAAGAACTTACAGAAGCTATCGGCAATCCACAGTGACCACCCTGTTGATCCACTAGAGCTATCTGTGTACTGGACAGAGTATGTGATGAAACACAAAGGGGCAAAACACCTCAAAGCTGCTGCTCATGAGCTTAACTGGATTCAGTACTTTAGCCTGGATGTCATAACTTTCCTTTTGACTGTCACACTGCTTATTACAATAATTATAATCAAAGGTTTTAAACTATGCTTCAGAAAGTTTAGCTGGAAAAGAAAGCAAGATTAACCAGAGGTAAGAAAAAGTGTGCCAAATGGTCATGAAAAGCATTTAATAAACAGAAATTTACATAATATATTTTAAGTTTCCATTATGTGATCTGGGGATGAGGGACAAGGATAAACTTCAGTGGCCTCCCTTTTTGGGTGGGAACAGCGTATATTCTACAGCCAAAGCAACAGTAAAGGCAGCAAAGCCCCACTTGAATCCTCTCAGAAGAACCTCGGACAGAGTCACAGCACGAGAGAAGCCACCCGCATATCTCCATGCTTCATTACTACAGAGAAAGAGGAAAATATGTATTGCTATAAGATTATAAATTATATACTTTTGGTACACACAAAATACTGACCGTGCCCATGGGTCCTTCAGACCTCTGGCTGCTAATCTCTGTTTTGTGAACTCCATTGGTGTTCCCTCGACTTTCCACTGCTTCCAGTCAGGCAAAGACACTTTGGTGTGTCCATGGTCCCCTCCCATGCTGCAAGTAAACAATTGTTACAGGGTTTATTATTGATCATTCAAAGAGTGACATAAATCAGATTAATGCTGGGGGTATTCCATCAATGAGTATTAACAAATCCAGGTTTATCCTGAGATCCTTTAGATCCTTCATTGCAATCAGTCGTTCCAAGAAAGAAATAAGCCAAAGCTAATTGAGGCCTCAGGTTTAAGCTGCCCCTTCCGCTTAATATGTATTTGTATAGCAATAATTTAAGTAACATTTTAAGTAATGTTTTCATAATGCAAGGTGATTTAGGAAGAGACTACTAAATGAAATATTTTATTACAAATGTAATTGAACGCGAGCTCTAAATATCATAAATAAACTCGGCAAACACAGCAGAATAGGCTATATTTCCCACCAGACTAGCAAGCTAATAGCTTCGTAAAATACTGGTACATTGTATACTGTGTACTAACAACGAGTTCTTTTGAACATTAAACGTCCTACTTTGATGTAAAGCGAGTTATCGAGTGCCGAAGCAATCATACAGAGATCAGTGTTGAAAAAACGTGAAAATAACCACTACCTGAATGTTTTGATGTGACCTCTGCCTGCAGTTGGACTTTTGCGACAGAAGCTGCCGTTTTACAGCTACTACGGCGCATCTTTTAGGACATTATAGAGACACACGAACGTCTCATATTAAGTCAAATACAGACACTATTGATTTTTTTAAAAGTACAATGTTTTTCTTCTTTCTTTTTATAAGAATGCAAACTGCACCAAATTCCGCTGTTTACAATGTCCAGCCATATCACATGCGAATAAATCAGTGTAACCTGTGTATATTTTGTAATGAATCAGTTCAACATATTTTTTGATTGATCAAAGTTTGTAAACAAGGAAATGAGGAGCTATGTGCTAACAAGCCTAGTGTTTAGAGTTTAGAGCGTTAAAAATCCTAAAATATTTCAGTTTTCTTGGTCTAGAATAGATTTTTGGCTAATTTCTGCAACATGAATAAACTTTATAACTGAATGCAATATATCTGCTTCTCCATTACGGTGAACGTAACGGAATTACGTGTTAAATCATTATCTTTTTTGTTTTCCAAACAAGACCATAACATGATTTGGATCTGGAAATTCAACAGTTCCCTTCTAAATAATTCTTATTTTTGTAAAAAAAAAAAAAAAAAAAAAAAAAAAAGTTAAGCATGTAATTTTAGAAACTGATGTTTTGAAAATCGCTAATGGTAAGTAACTGGGAATGGCTGAAATACAAAGTAAGAGAGCTTTCAATTCAGACAAGCAAGTTCCTCTCAAATTTGAAAAGACTAAAGAAGCTAAGCCTTATTAATAATATCAACATTTTATGTGTAAAGAAGCAATTATAAAATGCTGAAATAGCTATATTACATAAATTGCAGTCTGAACTGGATGCTCTCTATAAGGACAAAGTGAAGGGGGCTTTTGTGAGATCTCGAGCCTGCTGGATTGATGAGGGGAAAAAAATTATTTCTTTAACCTTGAAAATCAAAGGCAAATGAAAAAGAAAATTATCAAATTATCTATAAATGGAACTGTCACCGAGGATCACAATTTCGTTGACAGTGAAATGCATCATTTTTACTCCAAATTATACAAATCCAATTATTCTGAATCAGATTGCCAACTTTTACTTAATAATTTAAGGACCTGTATTACATCAATAGACTTAGATTTCAAAGAATGTAAGGAGGAAACTTTTTAAATTAAGGAGTTAGATAATGCCATATCAAACATGTCCTCTGGTAAATCACCGGGTATGGATGGATTAACCACAGAGTTTTCTGTGCACTGTCCTCGTTTAAAAAAAAAAAAAAAATCCACTAAACAAATTTACCTACAGGTATGAACTAGAAAAGCACTCAGAGAGCGCAGACCTCCGCCAAGCAGCTCAGTTTTCAAAGTGATCCAGAATCCAGGATTTCTTCTGGATCATCACCAAAATTTAATCATCTGTTGGATTTACCATTAGGAACATTTCCTGAAAATTTCATCAAGATCCGTAACTCTTTTTGAGTTATCTTGCTAACTAACAAACAAACAAACAAACAAACAGACAGACTCAGGCGCAAACATAACCTCCTTGGCGGAGGTAATAAAGCAACCTAACCTAACCTACAGTGGAGAAAATAAGTATAAGCATTACTCAGCATTTTTTTGTAAACTTCATACTTGGGCTCAAATTTGGTACACATTAACTCAACATCAAAGGTTATAAAAAATTTTTACACACACACCATTTTGCTATTCCTATGTTCATGAGCTTTGAGTAATGACCGAAAGGACAAGATCACTGATACAAGTGGCCAAAATGAGTTTCCTCCACAGAGTGGCTGGGCACTCCCTTAGAGATATGGTGAGGAGCTTGGAGTAGAGCCGCTGCTCCTCCACGTCGAGAGGAGCCAGCTGAGGTGGCCCGGGCATCTTTTCCGGATGCCTCCTAGACGCCTCCCTGGGGAGGTGTTCTGGCCATGTCCCCACGGGAGGAGGCCCCAGGGAAGACCCAGGACAGGAGGGACTATGTCTCTCAGCTGGCCTGGAAATGCCTTGGAGTCCTCCTGGAGGACCTGGAGGAAGTGTCTGGGGTGAAGGAAGTCTGGGAGTCCCTGCTTAGACTGTTGCCCCCGCGACCCGGCCCCAGATAAGTGGAAGAAAATGGATGGATGGATGGATGGATGACACCCATGCCATATATTTTTACGGCATATACTCTCCATGTTATTCCAATGGTAAAATCGCCAAATCTCGCAAACTTTGGCCAGTTTCACTCAAATTTTAATCATGGATGCACACCCCGACCCTGAACAGACTGATGTAGGAAAATACAAAAATTGGTGCAATAGTGCCCCCTAGATAATTTGTATGGAACAATAACGTTTTATTTGTTGTTGATATACAAAATTTGGTACGCACATTTGTGACATGGTCTCCATTAAAAAACTCAATGACGCCCACACCTCATTTACATTGTGTCACCATGGCAACAGGCCAAAAATCTGTTCTTACCAATGGGATGTCCTTACACAAACTTTGGCGTAGCCAAACCAAATTTGGTAGCCAAATGCATCATGACAGTAGGAAAAAAAATTATACTGTGACCCCACCCCTTTACAAACAAGTCTGCCATCTTGGATTTTAAATAAACACACGCAATTTTTTGGGTTAGAGTGGGGCGAGGCATTCGTGGGGTGCAGAGTAGGCCCACATGAGGGCCGATCATTGCTCCTTGCGGCTATATTTTACATACTATTTAAAATCATTCCAACCAATTAAACAAGCTAATTACGTGTAATCAATTTATAAATAACTTAAATTATCAATCTGAATCATCTATTTACCCCTATGTCTTGTAATCTATGTTTAACTGTTTGCCTGTATGTATGTTTATAATCATCTACATGTATATATGCAATAAATTTAAGTTTTGTTTTGTTTTTAAAGTTTGCTTTTTGGTGTGTGGAGCAGTTCTTTCACATCTTGAAGATTTTCTCCTTCTGGTGCCTCAGGCCATGCACTGTGATCTGCCAAAAAGAAACAATACTCTGTTTTATTTAATGTGTGTCTGTAGTAAATAGCATACTGCACATATTGCCCACATACCAGGTATTTCCCAGAATGAGTGGTAAAGACTCTGCCCTGCATCTACCCGCAGTGTGGCTCCTGAAATGTAGGATGCACCCGGAGACAACAGGAAACAGACAGCTGAAGCGATCTTTAAAAAAATCCACAAGTAATATGAATGAAACATTTGAATGACCAATGCATGTTTGTGCCAATTTAGGTTCTAATGCAATTTATAAATGTTAAATGTTATTTGTCAACCAGAACACTATAACCTACAGTACAGCCCAAAGATAAATTCTCCACTTGCAGTTTCAAAGTGCAGGAGCACAGCCATTTAGTACACATTGCAGTAAAGCACTGTGAGAGCAGTATTCACTTATACAGTTAAAAAAAAGTTACCTCCTCTGGTAATCCCAGTCTTTTTGCAGGAATAAATGGTATAACCTTCTTGAATATAACGGGCCCAAGGTCCTTATAGTTTTCCAGAGCAGTTTTGGAAAATATTATACCCTAAAAAGGAAAGATTAATAACAGTACAATATGCAGTACAATGTACAGTACAATGGGCATGAGACATTTACAGGTGCGACAGCGTTAACACGAACTCCTGAGGATGCCCACTCAATAGATAAGCTCTTGGTGAGATTGTCCACGCCTGCCCTTGCAGCTCCCGTGTGACTGTTGAATGAATGACAATCAAGATTCTTTTCAATGAGTAATAAAACGGAGCATTGATAGTGCATACTTACGCCATGCCAGGAAAACCTTTCCACACGTCAGCAATAATGTTTATGATCACCCCTCCATGTTGTTTCATCCATGCAGTGTAAACTGCATAAACATTAAGGTTTATATCAGCCCTTGCCCAAACTCAACCATGGTAACTTTGCAATTCTTTATACCCTCTTTGCAGCATTGAAATGTCCCATTTAGGTTGGTGTCTATCACAGACCTCCAGCCTTTTGAGGACATATTCTCAGTGGGGCTTGTAAACTGGCCCCCACCATTGTTGACCAGAAAATCTATGTGTCCATATTGTTTCAATACTTCTGAAACAAGCATCTTCACCTAGAAACAATACACACATTAGATCTTGACCAGACAGGTTATAGATTAGCATTATATACGGTAAAGAGTGAGACTTTCCTCAGGGACTGCAGATGGAAATTAGCTCTGAGAGCTATAGTAACTAAAGCATCACTGTTTCTTTGATTGATGCTCCTGTACATGGTCCCTGTAAAATACACCAAATGAACTAAAACTCTACCTCGTCCTCATTGCGGATGTTGCATGGCACAGAGGTGACAGTGGCTGGGTTGGAGGGGGAGATCTTTGTCTTCAGTTCCTTCACTGTAGTCTTCAGCCTCTCTGCCTTTCTGCTGGAGATCACCACATTGCAACCTGTCAAATGAAATTTCCTTTTGAAAAATATTGTAATACAAATAATCACGAGGTTTTTATTGTCCACATATTGAAGAACTACGACACTACATAATATACTAGTAGTTAGGTGGACTCAAATGCAGAGTAAAGTTCACATCACAGAACGAGTGACTCGAGTTATCGTCTCTGAAACATTAGTTCAAAATTTGTATCAGATAAAACAGTCTTCACCTAGTTCAAGAAGCTCTGCAGAAATGGCTTTACCGATCCCGGTGCCTCCTCCAGTTACAATTGCAACTTTATGATTAAACAGACCAGGTCTGAACACACTGGTAGCCGCCATACTTGTCTGACCGGACGAAGTATGGTGACTGCACCTCTGCTGGAGAGTCGCAGAAACGATGTTATAGATTTGGTGCCACCTTGAGGAATATTTTAACAAAAAATACGCTTCACTTTAATTGCGGTATGTAAATGTGTGAAGTGCAAATCAAATGAAAATTGTTGAGAATTCCCTCATCACTGGGGAAAAAAATTCTGTTGTCTCAGTTGCAAATTCACAAAACAAGAGAATCAGATCAATACTACCGGTGTTCCCCAGTCGAAAATGAGCTACCAGCGGCCCAAATCGACAGTGGCGTCTATCGATTCACGCTACCCCGTCGAAGTAAGCTACCTTACGTTTTTCCATTTACAGTTGTATAGAGCCAACCTCCCCAGTTTTACAACATATTTCTTTGGGTTAGAGACAGCGGATTTTATGTTGTTTGCACATGGTGATCATACTTTATACCTTAGTTATATAAATTCATTCAACTCATTTATATGAATATACGTAGGTAGTTAATTTCGACAGTCGTATTATACAATCAAATAGGGCTCCAACTAAAAGTAACACATATCGACAGGCCAATTTAGCCATCGAATAATGCTCCCACTGTACAATCTCCATTATTCACTCATTTATATGAATATGGGTAAAGGTAGTTCATTTCATTTCGACAAGCCTACATCTTCTATCAAATAATGCATCCACTAGCATACCTCACCTTTGTGATACTGGGGACATCGAAGATGGGACAATTCCATGCAATTTTATTTATAAAGCGCCAATAACAGTGGACTTGTCTCTTAGTCATGATGGATGAGGCCAGAAAGGGACAACAAAAGACACATTATAACAAACATTTCAAAAATATATACAGGGAGTGAAATTTATCCCATCTGCGCCTCGTGTCGTGCGTATGCGCAGTAGCTCAAATCGAGGGGTAGGTCATTTCGACAGGACACCTGCTCTCCCTCTAACGTATCATTTAATTCTCGAATGTGACCATTTTAGATCCAAGCGTTCAAATAAAACTCTAGATTTACTCCCTTAGATCACAAGTTCTCTACCTAGGTTCAAACATAAATGGGTGCCAGATGTAGAACATTTTTAACCTTAGACAAGGGTTATACAATGGTACCATTGACTAACAATGTATAATATACAGTCCATGTTTCAAAAATCCTTCAAAAAGCAGTGAGGCACATGTACTGTAGATTAACAATTCTTGGCCAGGCAAAGTTTTACTGAACATTTCATATTAAAATTACATTTAACAGGCCACTTTGTGGTTTTAGGTTGACAAAT
This sequence comes from Taenioides sp. WSHXM2023, assembly GCA_029959045.1. Classification (NCBI taxonomy): domain Eukaryota; kingdom Metazoa; phylum Chordata; class Actinopteri; order Gobiiformes; family Gobiidae; genus Taenioides; species Taenioides sp. WSHXM2023. The sequence goes on along the minus strand of CM057096.1, from coordinate 15,079,928 downwards.
TATAGGTTGAGAGCCATAGCACAACATAATGAGAAAAACTGCTGCCAATCTGTCATTCTATTCTAGAAATCGCAAACTGCTGGCATTAAGTGCAATTATTGAAATGGCAAAAAAAGGAGAAAATTTAATTTGTCAACTGGACATAGTTTATTTGGTTGAATACGTTTCGCAGCTCATCCAAGCTGCTTCCTCAGTTCTGGTCAGATGCTGGCGGACACTGCTTTATATCTGCCTGAAGGGAGGAGCTTAATTACAATGAAAATTACTCTGAGACAACACATATTTAAATACAGTTTCAGTTGGTCAGGTGATTCAATATGGAGTTGTTTACAGTTTCTGTTAGTCATGTGAGTCTATTCAATATGGAGTGGGAGTGGGGGAGTAGTTAACATATCCATTCAGGGCCATGATGGTGTTTTCACACCTCTGGACCTGACCTGGCTAGTCCCATAGTTTTCCCAGTTTGTTTTGATTTAGGTTTGAGGATAGAGTTATAGATGGGAGACAAATGATGTCTGAGACCCCCATTTCTGTTCAAGGAAGGATTCTCTTTCTTGACAAAAATAGCTTCTTTAACTCCCCTCTCAAACCAGTTCTTTTCTCTGGCCAAGATCTGGACCTCACTGTCCTCAAAGGAGTGGCCTGTGGCTTTTAGGTGGAGATGTACGGCAGATTGCGGCCCACCCTGGTTTTCCCGTCTGTGTTGATACATCCTTTTGTGAAGTGGCTGTTTTGTTTCTCCAATGTAGCGCTCACTGCAGTCTTCACTACACTGAATGGAGTAGACCACATTGCTTTGTTTGTGGCTCGGTGTTTTGTCCTTAGGATGGACCAGTTTTTGTCTTAAAGTGTTTGTGGGTTTGAAATAGACTGGGATTTCATGTTGTCTGAAGATCCTCTGTAGTTTTTCGGAAACGCCAGCCAGGTAAGGAATAGTTACACCCCTTCTCCTGGGCTCTGGTTCTCTGTTGTCCTGTTTCTTTGTTCTCTTCGTTTTATTGAAAGCCCATTTAGGATATCCACAAACGGAGAGGGCTTTCTCCACGTGTTGTTCTTCTTTCTCCTTTCCCTCTGCGCTTGTAGGAACCACTTGGGCCCTGTGATGTAATGTCCGAATGACTCCCAGTTTGTGCTGAAGTGGGTGGTGTGAATCAAAAAGCAGATATTGGTCGGTGTGTGTGGGCTTCCTGAAGACCTCTACCTGGAGTCGCCGGTCTTCTCTTATCGTTACTGCACAATCTAAGAAGGCCAATGTGTTGTCCTTGGCATCTTCACGTGTGAATTTGATGTTCGGATCTACAGAATTGATATGTGCAGTAAAAGGTTCCAAATCTTGAATTTTGATTTTTGAGAAATTATCATCAACATAACGATACCAGTGTGTGGGTGGAGTGCCTGGATATGAGGCCAGGGCACTCTGTTCAAATTGTTCCATGTATAAGTTTGCAATGATCGGGGAGACCGGTGAGCCCATTGCACAGCCGTGGATTTGCTTGTAAAAGTTTCCTCTGAACTGGAAATAGGTGGTACTTAAACACTCCATTCAGTGTAGTGAAGACTGCAGTGAGCGCTACATTGGAGAAACAAAACAGCCACTTCACAAAAGGATGTATCAACACAGACGGGAAAACCAGGGTGGGCCGCAATCTGCCGTACATCTCCACCTAAAAGCCACAGGCCACTCCTTTGAGGACAGTGAGGTCCAGATCTTGGCCAGAGAAAAGAACTGGTTTGAGAGGGGAGTTAAAGAAGCTATTTTTGTCAAGAAAGAGAATCCTTCCTTGAACAGAAATGGGGGTCTCAGACATCATTTGTCTCCCATCTATAACTCTATCCTCAAACCTAAATCAAAACAAACTGGGAAAACTATGGGACTAGCCAGGTCAGGTCCAGAGGTGTGAAAACACCCATCATGGCCCTGAATGGATATGCTAACTACTCCCCCACTCCCACTCCATATTGAATAGACTCACATGACTAACAGAAACTGTAAACAACTCCATACTGAATAGACTCACCTGACCAACTGAAACTGTATTTAAATATGTGTTGTCTCAGAGTAATTTTCATTGTAATTAAGCTCCTCCCTTCAGGCAGATATAAAGCAGTGTCCGCCAGCATCTGACCAGAACTGAGGAAGCAGCTTGGATGAGCTGCGAAACGTATTCAACCAAATAAACTATGTCCAGTTGACAAATTAAATATTCTCCTTTTTTTGCCATGGATTCTACCTGGACGACTGAGGGATTTTACATACAAATTATTGAAATGGTGAAAGTGTTTTAGTTGCTGTATGAACTGATTTATTATGAATGATTAATACCACCAACTTAAACCTTTAAAGTGCATGACAAGTGTGACAAAATCCCACAAAGAGCTCATTCCTTCATTCATCCATTACAGCAGTAAGCTACTACTGTAGCCACAGCAGTCCTGGGGAAGACCCTCTGACCACCACCAATCATTCACGCACACTTTCATACTAGGGTATGTGGACACAATGACAGAACTTGATCTGAGTGGGAATTGATCCGCCAACCTCCGAGTTAGGGGGTGGAACTACTGCTCTAATTACTGAGCACTGCCAAATAATATACTATCCACAAATGTTTTTGTGCACGTGTTAAAACAACTGCTGGTCAAAAAGTTACATGCACTTAAAACTTTTAAGAACTGCGCTGCTATATAAACATGTTATGTGGTGCACCCGTTAGTAGCCTTTGAAAATGGATGACAGACAAACAATTCCGCTCCAGACCGCTTTATTTATGGATGTTGAGGCCATGTCCAGTTCGGTTAAGTTATAGAAAACAAAGTCCCAAATCCACCAGTGATTGTTCAACTGGTTTACTGGTCCTTCAACTCCTTCAGCCTCCTGATCGCAGACTTCACTGTGACAGCAGAAGTTGTGCTGGAAATTAAACAAATTTTTAAACATTCACAACTGCAACCATGACAGTATCCAGTACAAGTTACCCTTTGAAACTTGGGGTACACTGACTAGGACTTTAGAACCGTGTCGTGCTCAAGCACGATTGCGTAGGCATTTATGGCCCACTCTCACACCTGCACAACCAAACCACAGCTTGGTGATATCGTCACACAGTGCTGTTTGTTTACATGTTGCACAGCAGAACAAATCACTGTCAGCGGCATGAAATATTAAAAGTGAGTCAGATTTGAGTTCTACTATGATTCCTGCGCCTTTACAGATTTAACAGTGTGGGGGAGTGACGACAGCCACTGGACAAACGTACCCTGCATTAGTGGTCATCTGTGCTTGGACACGGTTCGATAGGGCTAGTGAGTGCACCCTTAACTTCAGGAAAGAATTGTGTTTTAAAACTGCTGGCCAGTCATTAACTGGATTAAATTCTAATGTACAGATCAACTTTTACCACATAGAAACAATGTTTTTGAACTTGTATTTTAATTTTTCAAAATGTCTATGGGGAAAACTGTAAAACTTCCTTCCATAACCAGAGTGGACTTCAAAGTGAGCAGGACTGTTGAGCTTGATTACTTTATCAATTACTTATTAATTGCCAATTACTATTCTAAATGTACATGCAGATACTTCTAATGTCCTACTACCCATTGTTTGATTACAAACATAGAAAGTAACATACTTGTAAGTCCAGGCTCCTCCAGCTACAGTCTTCCTGCAGGATCCGCAGTGCCAGATACCGACAGCCCTCCTCTTCATCTTGGTCTGCAAGTGAAATTTTCAAACATTTAAATTTCTTCCACCTTTGTATCACGCAGGTCAGCATTTCATGACAATTTTACCTTTCCACAGAAAGAACAAGTGTATTTCGAGTGCTGGGAGATTTCAATTTTCTTGACCATCTTCCTCAGCGACGCACCATAACGTGTGCCATATTTACCAACGATCCCCACCTTCTTCGTGCGCTTCGCCTGTCAAGACATTAGAGCATATCGCAAGAGGAAATACATGGGTTTAAAATTAATATTGCATAATAAACTCAAACTCTACGTTTTCTGTAAATATAAAACAAAAAAGTATGTAAAAATAATATTTTATGGACAAGAGCTGCCAAGCATCATTGCATAGTTATGTCAATAACCGGCGTAGACTCAAGTTGCCAGATATCCCAAGACGTCTATCGTGTCTACTATAGATATATCGGTTCATTTTTATTGAGAATACAGGCTGAACTTTACTATAAAACAACTTCGCAACAAGCCACCCGGTACTTAGGCTAGCCAGATAGCCGCACTGGCGGCAGCCATTATGCTTGGTGCAGTGAAAATGTATGTATTTTACACAACGTACAGTTAAAAATCATGATGAAACTGTGAGAATACATAAATTAGACTTTCAATATCATTTCCACTGAGGACTGGGCATATTAAAAATATCTATAACAACGGATTATAGTGGATTTGGAAAAGGACATTTTCAGCTCACCATCGTTTCAGTGGAGACGTAGGTCCAAAGAGAAAGAGCACATTGCGCAGGCGCGCTTTACAAGCATTTCAACGATGCATTGTGGGAGATTGAGTTTAATGTTCAGGACACATGAAATATAAACAAATAATGAATAATGACACACCACATGTAAAACATGACAGTAAACCGAGTATTGATATTTTAATGTTTACCTACATCATAATGAAAATTAGACACGTTACTAAGGACGCGAAGGACGACGTCATGGTTTGATATGCGCATGCGCTAGGCGATGGCGAACGACAGCCTTAAATTAGCTCGTAGGGATGAGTTGACTTGATGTTTGTTTATTCGATTCTACGACTGCTTATAATGTATCTTAAGTATACTTAGTTGAAATGAAGCTCTCAAGAAAGCTAGTTCTCGCCAAAGCCAAGGCATCTGACCTAGATAGCGTAAAGAAACTAAATTGTTGGTAAGGGTTTAATTTCAACACATCTTTAGCTGCTTTTGGTGAAGCTGCATCTTTTTATAGTAACATTCCTTTTTATTGTTACAGGGGATGTAATCTGACAGACGTGAGTAAGATTTTACATCTATTGTTTTGGTTGGACAAATGTCAGACTTATGAGATCTGGATTCTTGAGGTAAACTTTACTGAAAGCATGTAAAAAATAAAGCAAAATTATATTTTTTTCCTACAGATATCCATCTTCACCCAAATGCCCAACATCGAGGTGCTGACACTGAGGTTGGTTGAGGACATTTCAGTTTGTTTTAACCTACACCCAATACCCACAATGATGATGCTACCACTGCATCTAATATCTTTCTCTCTCCAGTGTCAACAGTATCACATCTCTGGCTCCTCTGGCTGGATGCCTGAACCTGTGTGAGGTCTACCTAAGGAGGAACATGATCTCCTCACTATCAGAGCTGTCCCACCTGCGTTTGTTGGGCCGCCTTAAGGTGCTGTGGTTGGCAGAAAACCCCTGCTGTGGCACTGACCCAAACAACTACAGACTCACAGTGCTGCGATGTCTCCCACGTCTTCAGAAACTGGACAACCAAGGTATTGTCAGAATAATATATATATTTTTTGCAATTTGATATCATTCATAACTCTAATAATAAATGTGAAAATTATAATTGTTACATGAATTGCCATGTAGTATTTACATTTTGTGTTAAGTGGTTACAGAAGAAGAGGTTGCACTTGCTCTCACCCAGGGAGAAGAGGTCACTACCCCCACAGAGCTAGTCCAAAACCAGCTTTCAAACAATGGTCACCCAGACACCGAGACAGAGAATGACCCCCTTGAATACAGCATGGATGAAACAAAGTATGTTTCCATCAACATCTTATTCAAGTTGAAGCTTCATATGTAATGATAACATATATAAACTTTATAGCAAAATAAGGGAACAGTTGGGAATGAAGCCACTTCCAAGAGACAAGTTTCCATCATTGTCTTCTCCATCGACCAAAGAAAACAGGCTGCTCACGAGAAAGGTAGTTATTTATCCTCATTTATCAATTACTCAAATGTAGGTTATTATCTAAGCTTTTTTGTATTTTCAGTCACACACACTAGATGCAATTCTGCTCCTACTCAAAGATTTGGATGAAGATGAGCTTCTTGTTGTGCATACAGCTACACAGAACAGACTCCAAATGTTCACACTAAATTCAGAAATGATGAAAAACTCACTACAGACCAAAAGGACTGAAGATATTGAAGATTAGATTGTCTATATGTAGTCCAGTTGCTTGTATTCCAGCTTGCATGTAAATTGCACTAATCAAATAGAATAACAGGCTCAATTCATGCTTACCTGAAGACGTTTGGAAACATGCGGATGACAACTTCCGGTGAAGTTACCGATACTGGACCGTAGACTGTATAAAGAATATTTATACAGTCAATGTACTGGGCATGTGATAAAACCATGGATTTAGCAGCAGCGGTCTTCACAACCTGCCAAAGCTTTCCATGGGGGATGTGACATATATATATATATATATATATATATATATATATATATATATATATATATAGATAGATAGATAGATAGATAGATAGATAGATAGATAGATAGATAGATAGATAGATAGATAGATAGATAGATAGATAGATAGATAGATAGATAGATATATACACAAATTAAAAGGCAGGTCATAAAAGGAAAAATAAAGAATAGAATGATATCTAGATGAAGAAAACTGGGCCATTTTCTCAGTTTCAGTTTTTGTCTAGAGATTTTGTCAGTTACTATTGCCAACAGAGCCCAAAGTCGTCATCCACATGTTTTTAAATGTCTGCCGGTTTTGTGACGTAAGCGTGAATAGAGCCCCATAAGTATGACTCTCACCTGCCTTTATCAAAAAGAAGAATGTATGTTTTGCAAAACTTTATTTAAATAATTAAAGAAAATCACATTGTATCTTGTTTTTATTCACAGATTGGTATACATGGACAAATGCAAGCACAGCATTTTACTTATAAGGTACTTAATTTATAAAGAGTACATTAAATATAATTTATTCCAATGTGCTATGGAGCTACAGTTCTTATTTGAGGCTATACATAATGATATCAGTTCATGTTTGATTATTTCAAAAGTACATTTATTCAACCTGCTCATTTTCCAGGAAATCCACCAATGTATTCGCCTCAACAGGGACAATCAAATATTCCACTCCATCTGCACCCTATGAAAGAGAGCAATGAAATGAAACTTAAGGAAAATGTAAATAAAACATGTTAACTGAAGTGAGGAGTACTTTTCGTGTACGGATCAGTTTATGATCTCTGAACTCTGTCAGCTGAGTCCTCAATGTCAGGTCAGAGTTCACCAAGAATGCCTCTCGACAGCGTTGATAAAAGTCTTGGAAGGACAATCCTGACAAAGCCAAAAATGTGTAAAAAAAAAAAAAAAAGTTTTATACTTGCGCAGAAAAACAACCATGTTTTGAGGTTTAATCACCTGTATATGATGGGTTGTCTTTGTTTTCCAGCTGATATTTTACCAGCAATTTGAAAATTCCTCTGCAGAAAAACAAACATGGAATGTTTAAGATGTTTAAATTAATGTGAAATAACATTTGTTAGCAATTTTTTAACCTTGCATTTGGTGTCAAGCTTCGCAGCACATGAGTGAGGGAGGACAAAGCCAAAGCCCCCGTCTGCTGCACCAAAAGGGAGTTTTCGTATGAGGTCTCTTCTGTGTAGTGTTGAAAAGTAACACACTCCCACCACAACCAGTTAAATTGACTCTGCTTAAACTGGTCCCACACTAAAATTATCGCATGACTTAATACAGACACAAAAGCGTTATTATGAATTAATGCGTTCAAGAAAACAGCACTCACCTAGTGGGCTGTTGATATGGTCAACAGAAGCAACAAGGTGCAGATTGGGCAGAGAAGCAATTTGTGCCAGTGTGCTCTGAGTTTTTTCTCCACGCAGCATTGGCCCATCAATATTGTGAATAATAATATAAACATGGAGATCTGGATCTGTGAAATTATGTATTTAAGAAAAAGTGTTAAAAATATACAAATGTAACACAAAATGAAAATAGAAACTGACCATCTTTAAGGGTTTGAGAGATGAACTGAATCTGGTCTGTAGGAGTTCGGAAACTTCCATGATGCTGAAGAACCTCATTTGTCAAAGCATTTAAAATCTGTGGAAATTGTATAAACTGAATATTTGACAGTCTATTTTCCATTCATATCTAATAATGTACAGTCAATCAAGGAGCAGGCAAACACATTTTAGAAAGTACTGTATAAAACTACATGATTAGATACTTACTGATTTTAGGGTAATAGAGGGGAAAAAGCCATTGATCACAAGGTGAATTTCTTGAGATAGCTGAGAGGTCCGGAAATCTTCCAGCAGAGATTTTTTACTTCCTAATCCATAAACCAGGACACTAAACCCTAATCTGGAGAATATCATATGTGCTCAATAGATTCATTAGACAGTAGAAACAAACAGAAATACAACTGTACTTACTGTAGCTGTAACATCCATTTGCTAAAATGCTGGCAATGTTTCTTATGAAGTTCCTGGATTTCTTTTGCATAACACAATGGTTTTCCATCTAAAAGTCGAATTAATGTCTCCTGACAAAACAAGCAAAAATAACTGGTAAGTCCTCACATTAATTAATTTGAGCACTTTAGTAGTCTTTATGAAATACCAACCCTGTCGAGTTTAGGGGTGTTCAATTTCTCAAGTGTCCGATCTGATGTCAGCACTTTTGAATTGCTGTGAGCTTCGAAGTAATCTTCCACCATACTGAATTGATGCGCAGGTTCAGGAGCGTTCTTGGTCTGTTTGGCTGGAGTTTTGTAAAGAGTGGCTGATAAACCTTTACTTGGGGTTCGAGGCGCCTTCACATTCTCCTTCTCTTCCTTTTTGGACTCCATCTTTTCATCCTCCTCCTGTTCTTCTCCAGAGTCAGAGGGGGACAGCTCACTCTCACTGTCCGATCGCAGGCTTGGAGCTATTATCAAAATAAAATACAAAATAATTTAAGACACTTGCTGTGAAAATATCTACTTTATTAAAAATGTATCTAGAGCAGCTTATTTTTTTATTTAATGTAAAAATTATGAATAATAAATACACTAACTTGAAATTCTCTTCCTGAGTCTGTGAGGTGTGGTGGAAACAAACTGTCTTTTTTTGTTCTGCAAATAAAGTAAATAAGTAAAGTAAATAAACAAAAAAGTGATTTTCACATAATTTTACATTTATATCTTATGGTTATTACAACAAGCATGTAGAATTTTAAACACTAATGGCCTTACCCTCTGTGGTGTTCGAGCTTCTACTCTGGCATCTTAATAGAATTAGAGGGAACACATTGTTTAAAATATGAACAGAGCAACATTATTTACATTATCATCAGTTTAGCAGACTCACTTCGTCCTGTTCTAGTTGGAGTAGATGGTTCAATAAGTGCTGTATTGAACGTTACACTCTTTCCAGGGGTACGAGCCAATTCACTTGCTGTGTAAAATTACAATTAAGTTGAAAGACAAACCGGACTGGGAAAGAGTACGTAATAATAGTTTCTGCACCTGTTTGAGCCATACTGTGGCCACGTCTACTTTTCTGAAAGGTGAAAATGGAAGATCCCGCTACATGAGACATACCCTCGTCATCATCTGTAAAACAAATAAATAAATAAATATAAATAATATAAATATAGACTTGAATAGTATATAAATATAGAATTTTCATTTAATTAGGTTACAGGGAGGAGCACACCACACCAACTCTAAATACTATTCAAGTGCTAGTAAACATATATTGACAAATGTAAAATTAAAGACCAACCTTCTGCTGCTAACGCCTGTATATAATTTTCGTTCAGATGCCCGTTCCCATCCCCATCCTCTTCATCATTCTGCTCTTTGCCGCGCCTCCCAGCGGGACTCTTAAAAGTGACCATCTTCTGGACAGCCCCACTGCTGGCTAGAGTCCCTTTAACACAGACAATCAGTATTACTGATGAATACTTGTAAATAGTAAAACATGACGCTACTTTAAAAAAATATAATGCATACATACCCTCCTGTTTGTCCACAATGTGCTCCAGGACATCCTTATCCCCAATAAACTTCACCTCCAACCCACTCATAACTACAGACAAACATGGTTGCATATGTAAATAAGTAATATCATAACAAAGGTAATAACATCGAAAGCACGTAAACTTTTAATGCAGCATTAGCCTGTTACAGTAAGAGTAAGAACCGATCATAGTAAGTCAGCGATACTAAAAACGCTGATCACACGACAAAACGGAACATCAAACCATGGGCCATACCAGATCGTAGTGCTTTATCCAAACAAAATAATTACAACAGAAAAATACACTAAAAATCATAGCATGCGGCAGACAAGTTTCCGCGCCACCTCCATTAAGTTTTTAAACCACGTGACAAGTGAAAGGTCATGTTGAAACCAATGAAAAAGCGAGTATTATAAAAACTACATGTCCCAAGATGCACTGCGTGCAAAACGACACCTTTACAATCAAAACCACATGAATCAAGATTTTGATATCAGATCGATCCTACTTTAATATTCACGCAGTAAAAAAGCCAGCTATGTTATTAATTTATTATGTGAAAGTTTCAAACCACTACATATAAAAAATGCAATCATCACTTCAGCAGTTACATGTTTATGCACCTCATCCTCCTGTTTATGCTTTATACAGTTATAATCATGAAACAAATAAGGAGGTGTGTATATTACATTAGATAACACTACAGTTTACACAGTTTCAAAATTAGGAAGTGGTTTAATAATTGCTTCTGTAATTCACCATCCACGTGTTGGTATCCACTTTCCCACAAGTCTGTCTTTGCAGTGGACATAGTAAGTGGGGTGCATCGCTGCAGTTGCACAGGACTGAAAACAAAGAAAATTTGAATTGTATTAAAAATAGACATTAACTGGAAAATATTATAGAAGTTTAGTTATCAGTAACTTACATGGTAAGGAATAAGTTTGAGCATTGTGCCCAAAGGATATTTGCTGTAGTCCAGTTTTCCAGAGATGGGCTCAACTCGTCCATGCTCCTGAGTCATGGACAGCAGCCTAAGCATTATTTTACAAAAAGATTACCTCAGATTTTTGAACAAAGCAATGACAATAAGAGGTTAAATATACTTTAAATCTGGGTGTCCTTCCACTACAGCATATCCAGATGGAAGTTTTCCTGCTCCATCAAGACTGAGAAAAAAAATGAAGCTTAATTAGCTACTTTACCTTAACAAGGTTATTACACAGACAATTTAAAATAAAATTATTCTGAGGCATTTTAGTAGTATTTAGAATTTTTCAATTTTATTTCTTTTTAAATTAAAAACATTAAATGGACCTGTTACCTCAGTCCTGTCCATCCACAGTCAATAAGGAGCTGGTTTCTGTGAGGACAGTGACCAATGACTCGTGTCAAAACCCTCACAGCCACATCCTCTAAGCTGCAGGAGCCAATCATAGACTGCTGCACATCTGTAAAACATAAAAGCTCTTGATTTACCATGATTAAAATTGTGATACTATACCGTAGACACACATACCATAAAATACATAATTTCCTGGGTGAACTTCACTGAGCTGGGCCATGTCTTTGACTGGATGGCTACAGGAGGGTGTGGAGCCAATACTAGATTTGCAGGTGATGCCTACAGCCTTCAGTCTATGAAACAGACAAATTTCAGTATTGATATTACAATGGTAAAACTACATGCAGTCTTATAAGAAGTCTTATAAGAAGTTACATATTCTTCACAATGGCCATTCTCTGCACTAACCTTTCCATAAACTGCAGTGTTAATGTGGTGGTTTCCTGAGCGACGGCCTGTATCTGTTCAACCCCTTTACAGCTGTAGGTGTTACCACAGTGAGCATAGACTCCAGTCAGCTCCACTCCTTCAGTAGCATAAATGGCCTGAGCCAGTGTAAGAGCCTCGGGCAGCGAGTGCAAAACACCAGCTACAGCATAAAGCAAATAAAGTCAGACTAAAGTATTTTTTAAGGATATTATAGGTATAACGTTTCTGGTGGAGGATCAGGTACCTGCAAGTGTGCATGGAGATGCTATTACTTTGTCTGTAATGTTACACAGCATGGCACAAAAATTATATATCTTGCATTATTACATGTCTTTCTATTGCACAAAAATGCCTACACATGCATTTGTGCTATAAGCAGGCGCTACTCTATTTAAGTTTAATACCATCCCCTGAAACACTCTGGACAAAGCAATAATATGCTCACAGGTGGCGGACCCTACACAAAGTTATGCAGTGTATTTAATTTACTGTAATTGTGAGACCTCTTCCATTTCCACAGTCAAGCTTCATCCAAATGTGCCAAAGCCGCCCATCTCGCAGAGGTCTCTTTTTAAGTTGCTCCAAAGCATCAGGATGATCCAATAAAATCTGAAAGAGATCCAGCCTCTCAGACAATGCTGCACAGCACTCCACCTACAGGCAAATTTACAGTTGTTATTACAAGCATTTAAGACAATAAATATGTTTATAATAAGCAAGAAAATAGCAAGTAATTATAACTAAATGCAAATATAAAAAGCAAATGCATAATGGAAAAAAGAAAACTGTAAAAAAAAAAAAAAAAAGAAAAAGGTCTTGCCTTGTCAAAAGGAACAGAATATGCATAAAGGATGTCCTCAAATCCATAGTCGGCATAGAAACAGGCCTCTGCCAAAGTGGAAACTACAATACATCTCCGTGATCCACTGGTCATTATATCAGCACACTCACTGCAGGACAGAGCCATGGCATATATACAGTCCCTGACAAAAGTCTTGTCGCTTATCCATTTTGTAGAAACAAAAGCTTATAACCTGACTTTAAATTAATCGATTGGTTTTAGAAATGTCTCATATGAAAGCTAAAACCCTCCCAAATTATGCTCAATATACTAAAATAAATTTGCTTCACTGAAGAAAGATTGATCATTTAATGAACACAGAAAGGTCAGATTTTGGCAAGACAAAAGTCTTGTCGCCTTGTCATATGATGCACCCAATCCTAGATTACAGCCTCACCTGTGATCAGTTACTGATCAATCAATTAGTGGGTGTGTATAAAAAGAACTCCAGCACACCAGACCTTCACATCAACTGCAACTTGACCTCTGACAACATGCCTAAGATCCACCCTGAGACCAAAGCGTTAATTATCAAGAGGCTGAAGACCAGATCCACTGCTGAGGTGGCTGACACCTTCAATGTGTCTCAGCGTCAAGTACAAAGAATAAGAAAAAGATCTGAAAAGACTGGAGATGTTTTTGACAAGCCCAGGTCCGGCAGACCCCGCAAGACAACTGCTCGGGAGGACCGTTTGTTGATTCGAAAATCCAAGGCCAGCCCCTTTTCCACTGCAGCAGAGCTCCACCAGGCCTGGTCACCTCAAGTCCCTGTGTCAACCAGAACAGTTTGTAGAATTCTGTCTCGAAATGGCCTCCATGGTCGAATCAGTGCACAGAAACCAGCACTAAACAAAAGGCAATTAAAAAACCGTGTGGCATTTGCCAAGGCCCACAGCCTGCTAAAAGGATGGACACTGGAAAAGTGGCAGAAGGTGGATTTCTCAGATGAATCCTCGGTTGAATTACATCACAGCTGCCGCAAATATTGCAGGAAACCTACTGGAGCCCGCATGGATCCAAGATTCACCCAGAAAACAGTTAAGTTTGGTGGCGGAAAAATCATGGTCTGGGGTTACATCCAGTATGGGGGTGTGCGAGACATTTGCAGGGTGGAAGGCAATATCAATAGCCTAAAATATCAAGAAGTATTAGCTACCTCTTACATTCCCAACCATAAAAGGGGTCAAATTTTTCAGCAGGATGGTGCTCCATCGCATACTTCTATCTCTACATCAAAGTTCCTCAAGGCGAAGAAGATCAAGGTGCTCCAGGACTGGCCAGCCCAGTCACCAGACATGAACATCATTGAGCATGTCTGGGGTAGAATGAAAGAGGAAGCATGGAAGGCAAAACCAAAGAATCTTGATGAACTCTGGGAGGCATGTAAGACTGCTTTCTTTGCTATTCCTGATGACTTCATCAACAAATTGTATGAATCATTGTCAAACCGCATGGATGCAGTCCTTCAAGCTCATGGAAGTCATACAAGATATTAAATATGGATCTCACAGCACCACTACTTAATTCACTGACGTTATGCAACATATTTTTGTATTTGAAGTAAATTATTTGTTCAATTTTCTGTAGGCGACAAGACTTTTGTCTTGCCAAAATCTGACCTTTCTGTGTTCATTAAATGATCAATCTTTCTTCAGTGAAGCACATTTTAGTATATTGAGCATAATTTGGGAGGGTTTTAGCTTTCATATGAGACATTTCTAAAACCAATCGATTAATTTAAAGTCAGGTTATAAGCTTTTGTTTCTACAAAATGGATAAGCGACAAGACTTTTGTCAGGGACTGTATATATATATATATATATATATATATATGTGTGTGTGTGTGTGTGTGTGTGTGTGTGTGTGTGTGTGTGTGTGTATATATATATATATATATATATATAAAAAAAACGTTTTGTGTCCTACATGGTTTTGTGTGTCTTCATGTGTGGTCGAAGTTGTACTCCCAGCTTCTTGTAACGTTCACTCATCCTCTCTGCATTTTTCTTTACTTTGTCGATGTCCACCACCAGAGCAGGAGTGCACAAGGATGAGACGAGGTCCCCCTCCATGATGAGAACACACTACACAAACAGGGTGTATGATTAGATTATTATGCATGACTTACTGCAGAACAGTGTGGCCACATTAAACAGTGAACAGCAAACTTAAAGCTCAAATCCTATATTAATAGAATATGAAAAAAATAGCAATCTATACATATAATAACAAAAAAATAATTAGCATTTGTATTTGATTATAAATCAAAACAAAACTTAAATCCTCTATTTATGTAGGGCTTTAAAAGTCTAACTTTCTACTTGCCTTATCCTGGACTGCAGTGAAGTTGGTTTCACGTTGGACGTTGGATATTCACTTCCACAACAGTGGAAGTTTCCACTGTCTGTGCCCCGCTTGCTCTATGATGGTGCGGAGAGCTTTTTTTTTAATTATGCAAAATTATATGATACAAACAAATTGGCAATGTTAAATGATCAAGTAATTAAGCTTGACAAATGAGAGGTCAAACAGGAACAAGTAAGTAAATACAAAAATATATTAAATAAATTAAATTAGGTGCTAGGGGTCTAAAAGTTCATAGCTAATGATAAGTTCTTTTACAGTGATAGCATTCTTGCTGTCCATAAAGGTGAGGGAGGCAACAAAAAAAAAGTATCTCTGTAAAGTATGGGGGGTGGATCTTTATTGGGTGGGAACACTACAGACAGACTCCGGTCAGAGAATCTAATTCAGCTTTAATGGGTCGGAACTTGAAAATATCCAGATGATTACAATGGTGTGTACATACAAGTGTGGTCTGGAATAAACAGGAAAAACAATAAACATGTAATGAGTAAATATTATAACAATAACTATACTTATTAATAATATTAAACTGGACAAGAAATACAATAAATGCAAAATAATAAGAAGTTGAATGTGAATGAGGGTAACTAGAGTGCAGAAGAATAAATCCGACGGTCACATAACAAATAAGAGGCACTAATTAGGCAAAAGTCCACGTGGAACAAAAATATGATTTTAAGATATATTCAAACAACATATATCGAAAATACACTCAAAATGGTAATACTACAAATTAAACATAGTTACAAACTTACTTGAACTTCAAATAACACACACGGAACAAAGAACACCGTACTTTCTTTCCCACTTCGGCGTCGGAGCGGAGCAGAGCCGAATCAATAAAGAACACAGCGCACCCTGGATGTGCACACGCCGCGCGCGTGATGGGGCGTTCACGGGAACGCTGTAAAAGTCCGTGTCGGGTGCATAGGCTTTCGGACAATCTCTTTGATAATGTGATTTTAATGTGATTATTTTTTTTTTTTTTTCCCAGTAGCTTCTATGGCAGGTGAACTACCAACCCCAAACCAAGTTATTATAGTAGCACTAGTCCTCAAGTATCATGCACACCTTTTGATTTTTAGGATTAACTTTTTGTGGGACTTTCAGGATTTCTTCCTTTTGAAAATCTGTGATTATTTTCAATAGCTTCTAAAGCAGGTGACCTACCAACCCCAATCCAAGTTATTATAGTAGTCCTAGTCCTCAAGTATCACGCACACATTTTAGTTTTCCAAATTAACCAACTTGGTTTGGGGTTACTAGATTACCTCCCATAGAAACTACTGAAAAAAATCACAGATTTTCAAGAGAAATAAATGTATAAAAATCCCATAAAGGGTTAATTCAGAAAACCAAAAGGTGTACGTAATACCCGACGACTAGGACTACTATAATAACTTGATTTGGGGTTGATAGGTCACCTGCCTTAGAAGCTATTCAAAAAGATGACTGATTTTCAAGGGAAAAAAAAAATCTAAAAATCCCACAAATGGTTAATTTGGAGTATAGAGCTGGTCCAGTTTTCCGCGGCCGGGAGGAAAACCACACTGCTTCTCCTGAATCCGAGGTTCAAGTATCAGTCGGATTCTCCTCTCCAGTACCCTGGAATAGACCTTACTGGGGAAGCTAAGGAGTGTGATTCCCCTGTAGTTGGAACACACCCTCCAGTCCCCCTTCTTAAACAGAGGGACCACCACCCCGGTCTGCCAGTCCAGAGGCACTATCCCCGACCGCCACGCGATGTTGCAGAGATGTGTCAGCCAAGACAGCCCCACAACATCTAGAGACTTAAGATACTCAGGACAGATCTCATTCACCTCCGGAGCCTTGCCACCGAGGAGCTTGTTAACCACCTCATTAACTTCAGCCAGGATGATGGATGAGTCCGCCTCTGAGTCCCCAGCCTTTGCTTCCTCCTCAGAAGACGTGACGGTGGGATTGAGGAGATCCTCAAAGTATTCCTTACTCTCCATACTCTCCATCGGGTGCTTGAGGGACTGCCCAAACAGTCTTTGCCCAACATGTGCTTTGTGGATCTGGAGAAGGCATTCGACCATGTCCCTTGTGGTGTTCCGTGGGGTGTGTTCTGGGGGTATGGGATTTGGGGCCCTTTGCTAAGGGCTGTCCGGTCCCTGTATGACCAGAGCAGGAGTTGTGTTTACATTGCCGGCAGTAAGTCGGACGTGTTTCCGATGCATGTTGGACTCCGCCAGGGCTGCCCTTTGTCACCGGTTCTGTTCACTGTATTTATGGACAGAATTTCTAGGCGCAGTCAGAGGCTGGAGGGGATCCAGTTTGGGGACCACAGGATCTCATCTCTGCTGTTTGCAGATGATGTTGTCCTGATGACTCCATCAGACCAGGACCTTCAGCGTGCACTGAGGCGGTTTCCTCCAAATCCAAGGCCATGGTTCTCGACCGGAAAAAGGTGGCTTGCCCTCTCCGGGTGAGTGGAGAGTCCCTGCCTCAAGTGGAGGAGTTCAAGTATCTCGGGGTCTTGTTCACGAGTGAGGGGAGGATGGAGAGTGAGATTGACAGGCGGATCGGTGCAGGGTCGGCAGCTGAGCCAAAAGGCAAAGCTCTCGATTTACTGGTCAATCTATGTTCCTACTCTCACCTATGGTCATGAGCTTTGGGTAATGACCGAAAGGACAAGATCGCGGATACATGAGTTTCCTCCGCAGAGTGGCTGGGCGCTCCCTTAGTGATAGGGTGAAGAGCCCAGTCACACAGGAGGAGCTCGGAGTAGAGCCGCTGCTCCTCCATGTCAAGAGGAGCCAGCTGAGGTGGCTAGGGCATCTGTTCCGGATGCCTCCTGGTCGCCTCCCTCAGGAGATATTCTGGGCACGCTGGAGAGACTATGTCTCTCGGCTGACCTGGGAACGCCTGGGGGGGACCCCCGGAGGAGTTAGAGGAAGTGTCCAGGGTGAAGGAAGTCTGTGAGTCCCTGCTTAGTCTGTTGCTCCCACGAACCGGCCCCGGATAAGCAGAAGAAAATGGATGGATGGGTTAATTTGGAAATCCAAAAGGTGTGCGTGATACCTGAGGACTAGGACAATTATAATAATTTGGATTGGGTTGCTAGGTCACCTGCCATAGAAGCTATTGAAAAAAATCACTGATTTTCAAGGGGGGAAAAATCCATAAAAGTCCCACAAAGGGTTCATTTGGAAATCCAAAAGGTGTGTGTGACACCTGAGGACTAGACTACTATAATAGGCTCGCGCTATTCACGCTTACGTCACCACGCAGGAAGATGTTTGGAGACATGCGATGATAACTTCCGGCGGGCTCTGTTCACGGTAGTAAGTCTGACAAAGTCATGGATCTATTAAAGGACAAAATCTAGGAGAAATTAGGAAATGGCCCAGTTTTTTTTTTTTTTTTTCATCTACATGTCATTGTAGCGTTCAGTTATGTTCGGCTAATCAACAATTATAACCATATCTCAGTTTTCATAAAACAACTCCGAGTGCACTGGGTACATGCAATTAGAAGAGATGAGGGTGCAAAATTCAAGATTATTACAAACAGCACATACTATGCAGTCTTCATGGTACCACTGATGACATTTACTTCAGTGGGTTTTATCGCAGTCGGTAGGCGAGCCCAGTGTCGGTAACTACACCGTAGGTTGTCATCACACGTTTCCAAACGTCTTCCTGGTTTTTGAAGTAAGCGTAAATAGAGCCTATAACTTTGGGGTTTGAGGTTGCTTGGTCACCTGCCTTAGAAACTACGGGAAAAAATCACAGATTTTCAATGGGAAAAAAAAATCCTGAAAAAAAAGATGTGTGTGATTCCTGAGGACTAGGACTACTATAATAATTTAGTTTGGAGTTTTTAGGTTACTGGACCTGGAAGGTATTGAAAAAAAACATTAATTAATTAACCCCCAAAATACAAAAAAAAATCAAAAGTTTTATGAAACATACGTGCATAATCTCCATTCACTAAAAGGGTAATTTAGTGACGGTCTCTAACCAGCGTATTTAGCGGGACCTCGGAATACAGCTCTCCCATGGATCGATAATAAAAACTATGAGATCTCCGCACCCATATAGTGTGGTGCGACATGTATTCCCGTAGGATTTATTTGCTAAAATTGATTTTTTTGTTTTAGTGACTTGATTTAGGTTCAAACTATCAAAAAATAATGGGGTTCAATTTTTCCCACCCCTCTAACCTCAAAATAGAGGGCGATTTCAATTCAGCTATGCCCGCAGGCTCTCGCGCCACTATTTAGCCCTATTTTCACTAATTATTGTCACATCTTTCTGATCTGAGGGTCGTAATTAGGGTTTTTATGATGCTGATTCTATTTATGATATTTACAAGTTGATTAGAAGTCAATAAATTTGACTTCCAGATGTAAATACGATAAAAAAATTAGTTTTATATTAAAATGTATTGTATAGTCATGTCAAACATCTTTTTAGCATTATATGATATAAGAAGACTCTTTGGTGCAGGTGATTGGTTTGATAAGATGAACAAGTCATGAGATTTTTATGTGAATTTTACAATTACCTTATGTAATATTCTCCGTACTCATATTCATTAATTCAGTAAACATATGTATGAGCGTATGTTGACTGGAAATTTCGTATTAACAAGACTCAATGAAAGACAAACATTTTTGATAGCATAGTCAAAATTATACTTTTCAACAACAAAACGATTCATTAAAATGATCAAGATTATCTATAGCATTATACATACAGAATATATTCTAGAAATCTTCATATCATTGAGGATATGAAGACGTATACTCTTCTACAATATTTAGGTCATGGAATGATAGTGAGTGCACAATACAGATTCTTTTAATCATAAAAAATTGTAAACAATGAATGGAAAAAAGACATATTTCAGAACAGATCTTTCATCATCATCATCATCATCATTTATCGGTAGATCATTCTTGATCGTATTTGCACATTCACTGATGTAACATTTGCACAGAGGAGTACAAGGAAGACCGTTTTTGCTGCAGCTGCATTTCTTTTTGCAACCAGTTTTACAAGCACACTTGGTCAGTTCTAGTACTGCTTGAGGTGCAGGAAGAATGAGACATCTCACAGGAACATATGAGTCATTAGCAACAATCCAGCCATTTTGTTCAATTGGTCGAAGATTGGGACAGTTCACAGTGTATGACTTGTCACGCATTGCTATGTAGTTTACTTGTGTGATGTGAGGTAATAATGCTGCACGGGTAGGAGGCAACATTTCTCCCTCCAAGTTCTTTGAGCGAAACAACTCCCATCTAAGTGCAGACAGGGTTGTGGGACCAGTTTTACAGTACACACGACAGACAAACTGCTCCAAATCCTTCACAGCTGTCGGCAGTTCACCATTGACCAACTCAGTTGGGATTGGACCTTCTCCGAGTTCTTGAAAACATTTGATCACAAGGTCATTGTCATCAAGCTTCATAAAATGAGCAACCCATGTCTTTTTTGTGATGCCTACAAATTTACCACCCCAATCAGCACCAGAGAAATTGTGAAGTCCAATAAGCCCTTGACACTTGTGGTGTCCTATCTGTTGGACTCGCTCCACTACTGTCATTTTGGCCTAAGGACAGTCTTTCATCACAGCATGAAGCAAGGTTTTTGATCATTTCAGGATTTCTTATCAGTTTCTTGCTTGGAGTTGTGCCCTCCTTGCAGATAATACACACACTACTGTTCTGAGACATGATGTCATGCGAGTGTCTTCAAACTTCATTCACATCTGGAATAACATGTCAAAGCATATGGTTACAAAATATGCTTTTTAACAAAATAAAATCTACTTATTCCTTAAATAATACTAAATCACATGACATCCTCATCTTAACTAAAGATTATTTGACAAAGTTCCTTCTCTTATCTGAAATCCTTATAAGACATAGTTTTTCACTTAAGTATGAAGGTTGTTTCACATCTAAAATTTAAATATCATAATGTAGGCTTAAAAACACATTTAATAAAAAAATATTACTTATTCCTTACATATTAATTTCATGACTGCCTCGTCTGCTTTCAAAAATTATTGGAGCATTCATCTTCTCACATCTGGAAGTCCTTGAAAAGAGATACCACATGAATATACTGCACATTAACAGGAAAATCAGTAATTTTAATGCTATCTATGTCCGAAAGTCAATGATATTTACTACTGGTCAACTTAAAATTATTATAAATGGAATCAGCATCATCGAAAACCCCAATAACGACCCTAATATCATCAAAATTCGACAATTATTAGCAAAAATAGGGTCAAATAGGGGTGCGAGAGCCCGCAGCCATACTTGAATTGAAATCGCCCTCCATTTTGAGGTTAGAGGGGTGGGAAAAATGGAACCCCATTAGTTTTGGATAGTTGGACCCCAAATCAAGGCAATGAAACAATAAAATCAATTTTAGCAAGCAAATCCTACGGGAGCCATTTTTATGACATGTCGCACCACACTAATATGTCCACACCGTGCTAGAGCAAGCCGGGCACAGATAGTGGAAACTTCCGCTGTTGTTGCGGAGGCGAATATCCAACGCCTAATTTCATTTGAGGTTGCTTTGTTACATAAAATAACCTTGGAACTCTGTAACCTAACCACTATAACTATACAATTTTTTTTATTAATACTATATTTTATAGTTAAAAAAAAGAAGGTCCTATCAATTTCTAAAATACACCATGCACTGACTTAAAATACACCATGCACTTCGTTTACGAACCCAGAACTCACCACTGACTCTTATTTCTCTTCTTGGGAGTGAAGTTCATAAACGTCTCTTGAGGATCACATGACGTCTACGGAAACCCAAATGGCCAAAACTAATTTTGATGCAGTGTCCAGCAGAGGGAGACAAAGCACTATACTTTTGCACCAGGCCATGAATTAGACATTATGACTTTGGGAACAAAAAAGACAGGGAGGCTAAAGGAAGAGACAGGAAAAGACTGCTAAGCACGCTACAGCAATCAATAATTATAACAATAAAAACAAACACAGTTTTTAAAATAAATAATATGAAGCCAAACAACAATTTCTCAGGTCATCTGCATAGTTTGCAAAGATTTTTACTGTGAATTTAGATCAAATTCAACTTCTTCCGTCTTAATGGAAGGATATCCAATGGGCCCATATGCAGTATGCCATGAACGGGCCAGTTATTCACAAATGGATACATACCTTAAAACCTATACCCAGCCATGCATACTCAATAGATGCAGCATAATCCATCGTCATAAAGACGGCTGAAAAGGTATTTCTTAATGTACTAGTACTGTAATGTATAAATGAAAGAGAATTTTAGGTTCACCAAGTTAGATTTTATTTGGATTTGTACATTCTGATTGTGATTGTGAATGTTGAAAAAAGTGTGCATGGGTGAAAATGTGAGATGTTCGTGTTTTGGTGTAGGGCGTGCTTGTGCTTGTATCCCTGGGGAAAAAAAACAAACAAAAAAAAAAACATTTCTTCATCATAAACATATAAACAACCTATATTAAGTAGTTACTTTATGGAGTAAACATTTCAAAACCAGTCACATGGCTTTCTCCTTTTTAGCACCTTTAATGAATATACTGACTTACATGACAAACTGTGAAAAACCTTATTGGAAACGGAAACTAAATGAAAACAAAATAAAGCCTCAAGTTACACATTCAATAATCATAAACCTCCTTTAGGACAGTGTTGATGTCTTTGGGTAGGGAGTCTTTGGTTGTCCATGGGATGAACAGAAAACTGAACAATGCAGTTTGTGTGTGTCTTTTCATGTACTTGGACTAGTTGGATTGAAATTACCTTTCAGCAGTAACCCAGTGCCTCCCATCTGGTAAAATCTTAACTCATCAACTCATTAACACTGGTGCTGGGCCTGTCCTATGGATAGTTACTGTGGTGTTAAGCGTTACAGGCCTAGCATATCCACTAGCATATCCAGCGGAAGAACCGCTCAAAGAATGCTGGTTTGTTCAGCATGGAATAGTCGGATCCTCTGAAAATAGCTGTCATGTCTCCAAGCGCCACCTTTCTCAGCACTTCCTCATCTGTGTCTGTGCCCATGGCGATCACTGTGGGAACGCCCTCTGCCCTCCTCATGGCTGACACACCCTCCTCCAGTTGCTCAGTTGAGGTGATGCCATCAGTGATGAAAACAAAAGCCACTTCAGCATTACGCCGAGCCACACGATCTCGCTGCAACACAAAAGTGAAGTTTTACTGAAAGAATCAGGCGAGCAACTACAGCAGCTTCTACATCACTCATGATCAAGACAAGCAGGATGAGCTCCAAACTTTGAATCACTGTTACCTGTGAGAGGACCAGGTTGTTGACTGCATGGATGATGGCACTGCCCAGAGCAGAGGAGGAGTCCATGTACTTGACAGCAGCCAGTGAATCAGCGATCACAGTGAGGTTGTGTGTGAGGGCAAACTCCACTCTCTGCTCTGTGGGGCTGCCGTACTGCAGCAGAGCCACACGGGCGTTCTTCTCGTCTGAAGGACCATTGGCCAAAGTCAGGCGGCGAGCCACGTTCTCGATGAACTCTTTGGCGTGTCGGTGGTTCTCCAGACCCATCCTCTCGGAGCCGTCCAACAGGAACACTATATCCACAGGCCTCTGGACACAACTGGCAACAGCTGGCTCTGAACACAACATAAAAGTTCAAATCAGACATGGTATTCTGCTCACTGCAGCTTGTACCCAGATGTCCAGGATCAAAGACTGAGTAACCCTCTGTAACGTGCAGTCTGGTATTCAAAACCATCAAGAGGAATTCACCTCAGTTTTTACACTTTATTCCCTGGAGAAAAGAAACACATAGATACAGAAAGAAGAGCTGGCATGCAAATCATGCACCAATTAAAGCCATTTAAATCAGCACCATTAAAGCTCACGTTTAATTTTATGATAAATAAAACAGACCTTCCTGTTCCACAAGAATCTATATGTGCAAAGGAGCAATGTAAATATAAGAATAAAAGGTTTATCTAAACAAAGTAACAGTGTTTTAATGACAGTTAAGGAGCGCATCTGCATCAAGGTTTCATTTATACCTTTAAAAATATAAAGCCCTATAAAGGAGTAATGACTTTGACAGTGCTCTACACTGCAGTTAAAGTGCAGCACCACTCAAAAATAAATAGCCATATATTTAGAGAATGTACACTAACTAGCATACAATTTTACATCTCCGACAACTATTATCCTACATTTGTTTGAAAATGTATTTTACAAAGCATACTTTTCCTTAGAGGTAATATTCAAGACCTTGGGTCTGTCCTGTCCTATGCAGTAAATACCATAGAAGCAGCATGCATGTGTTTCTGTAAGTTTGGGTGTAAAACACCTTCCAGCTTTTTACACAATGCAAAGAAATTTTTTTGGTAAAAATCTGTAGGAGCTTAATAAGCATATTAGTTAAGATCCATGTCAAGTCGCTATCAGTCTCTTATAATGAGGTAGCATGGTTAGCAGTTAGCAGAGTTTTATGGCTTTCTCTGGATCGCCCATAATGTCTGCATAGACATATTTGAAGGAGTCGATGAACATCTGTGTCCATTGGTGTTTGTCTGCGCCGTGGGCGAGCTTGGCTCTCTGCGCTGCATACGCCATGGTGGCCACGCCCATTCCATACTGCTGCTCTTTCAGGCTGCCCAGCAGGCCGGCCACACCTTCCACTGAGGTGGGCACAAAGGAGGGACTGGAATCCACTGCCTGGGGTTTCCAAGGGGGAGGGGCTTCCCAAGTTACGCCCCTTCCTGCAAGAAGCAGGTGAATAACATTGTGGGCAGTGTCCCACAGACGCATTATCATCTCAGACAACTTAGAGGTGCAGCAGGGCAAAGACTCTGGACCATATCTGAACCATTATAGCCAAGTAGTGGCTGGCTATATTTTTTCTTGGTTAGTGTTACTCTTACCTGATTTACAAGGTAGTTCAGGACACACCACAACAGGATCTAAAACAAACAAAAATGTAATTTTAGACTTTCTGAATTCCATTTTAGAATGTGATGCACTGATGTGATGATGTGTGACTCTACCAGGGCAGAGGACTGTCTCGATCTTGTCGATGAACTCTTCAGCCACAAGGTCAGCAAAACGCCTCATGCCTAGGACCCTGCCATCCCTCTGACAGGCAATACTCTTCAGGATCTCATTCTCCTCGATTTGATCAAACATGTCTCCAATGCCAATAGCGCTCACGTCAACACGTGGGTCACTGTCAGAGGAACAACAGTTAAATCTTTCTGACTACAAAAACATGCCTATGTTATGTTATGAATGACAGTCACCTGCACAAGTAAGTCAGCAGCGTGTCATTGTCTCTGGGGTCAAAGCGTCCATCTGTGATCACCACCACTGTCACATTGGCTTTGGCTCTTCGGCTGTCCCGGATCAGGTTGTCATAGGCGTATTTCAGAGCAGAGGGAGTCCAGGTTCCTCCAGCTATCCACTCCAAACGCTTCACTGCATCCTGAAAATAAACAACAGTGAAACATGATACTGGGTTAAATGAAACTGTATAAAAAAAGTGGACTAAGTGAACATGACGTCACCCACAGCGTTCAGCGCCACTCAAATGAAGCTCGCGATGCTAATGGTTACAGGGGCGAGTTCAGAGCCAGGCTCTATATTATGAATACGATTTTTTTAATGGACAAAATAGCGGGAAAAAACACCAGGAAGTTGACATTTTAACATTTTAAGACCAAAATGACAATGCTCACTGCAGTAGTTACAGAGAGAGGGGCCACAATATTCCAGTGTCAATGGGAGCCAGGGTCAATAGGAGCTGGAAGAACCACATGTGAACTTCCTATTTGGAATGTGACGGCTAGTGCGTTAGCTATGTCCACTTATAGATACAATCTATGGGTTAAATATGTGTGGTAAATGCTTAAAAACATAAACTATTACTGTAAAAAGTGTTACTCTTGTTTTCTAAACAATACAACACCTGTCTCTTAGCATTAGGACTCTTAGGACTGCTGCAAGAAATATACAGAATTTTGTGTCCTTATAATTTCAGTGCCCTCCTGTATTCTTAAAATCTTTCCTGATCGCTAAATGTGATAGAATATGTATTTCATTGCATGGAAAATGGGCCAAAAGATAAAGACAGTGCTGAAATCATATACCAGATTTGACCAATTAACAACATTAAAGAGTAGAAAACTATCTGAGTGAGGCCTGAAGATGAGAGTTCAAAGCTCTTTTGTGTGTTTGTGTGAAAGACCTTAAACTTTGACAGTGAATCAATCTTGGGGTCATCGAGACGGATGGCTTGGAAGGTCCCACTGTGACTGTATTGAACAACTCCCACTCGTGTGCCTGCAAGCAACGTTCATAGCATTCATTTGTGCTTCGTTCATAGTTTTGAGAGAGGCTAAATAAGGTCACAGTGATTTACCTGACTCAGCGTTGGGATCAGTGGCAAGGGACCCAAGTCTATTTATGGTGTTGATGACAAAGTTTTTCTCCAAAGTGAAGTTGGTAAGTCCCACTGACTCTGAGCTGTCAATCACAAACACAATGTCCAAGGCTCCACAACGTTTCTCACAGTCTGAAAACAAATGCACACAAACAAACAATAGTTAGATCAACATTTCAAACCCCTCTGAAGTTTCTCAAGTCCCTAAACTCACCACAGCAGCCACATGTCTCTCGGATGTAATTCATCACGTCGCATTCCTAATAAACAAACAAACATTAATATCCACCGGGACTTATCTTTCTAAATATACAGTGTGTAATAAAGACATTAATGTTCTTACTGTGAGACCAGGATCTCCCTCAGGGCCAGGATCGCCCTAAAGTCGAAAAGATTCATATTTTAATTCTAAAAGAGGTCCTATGTTATGTTATTATGTGTAAATGTATCATGATGACTAAGGCTTCATTTTAGAAGAAGGTGCAAACAAAAAATATGTGTTATAATTCTGTTTTTTTTCTATTAGAGCTGATTAATACATAAAGCCTCTGTTTTTAGCACACAGTACTGGCTATTTTGTGGTTTTGGATTTACTTACATCACGGCCACTTTGTCCTCGTGGACCTCTTGGACCAGGTTCACCACTAGGTCCTGGCTCGCCCTAAGAGTTAATGACATACATTAAAAACTGTCTGACTGTTTGATTACTTTAGCATGAAGCTTTATAGATAGATACTCACTGGGTCTCCATGAAGACCTTTAACGCCTGGTTCGCCCTTCTGCCCACAGTCTCCTCTGCTCCCACGGGGTCCTCGGTTTCCCTTCTCACCTTTTTCTCCCTAAAATCATATTAGTGTGAGTTTTGTATCAGTTTTAGGACCAAATTATTTGCTGTGTTTCTTACTGATGGGCCTCGTGATCCAAGAAAACTAAATCCAGGTCTTCCAGTATCTCCCTGGATGAGATTACATTCAAAGTTAAAATAATAATTATAACGAGCAGGATTTTAAGAATGAAGATACATTTACTTTTGGTCCTGGGATGCCAGGCTCGCCTCTTGGTCCAGCATCACCAGGATCGCCTCTGGTTCCCTACAGCACAAATTAAATGGTCAAAAATCAAGGTAATTATTATAAATACATATCCGAATTTGATAGTTTGATCATGTGACTTACATTGCGTCCAGGCTCTCCAGGGGGCCCAGGTGGTCCTCTGGGTCCAGGCAAACCTGAATCTCCCTGTGCAGTGGCAAAGGGACAGAGAAAAGAGCTGTAACTTTAAAACTGGTCAAGGTGTTCAATGAGTTTTACAATTTTAGAATACTGTCACAGAACCACAGGTCCAGTTGAGCACAAGTTCATTAAAAAGACATTCTCACCTTTGGCCCTTTAGTTCCAGGGTCACCAGGGAATCCTCTCAAACCGTCTGGTCCCATTTCACCCTGAAACAGTGATCACAATACACATTATGGTTGTAAATATGATACAAAAGTGCCTTAAAACAAGAATAAATGTTTGTGACAGAACATACCTTTTCACCTTGAGGACCTGCTAGCCCCTGAGCGCCCTTTGGCCCAGAGTCCCCTCTTCTTCCCTACGAAGCGAAAGCTAAAGTTAGACAATGGACAAATTGATGCTGGGTATCACAGTTTAAATTGTTTTAAAGATTTTATGCACAAAATAAATGCCTTACTGGCTCTCCTCTGGGCCCAGCTTGTCCAGGACCTCCCTAAAACAAAACTCAGTTCAGCCATCACATGATACTTGCATATGTGTATGTGTGTTAGTACCTTAGGTCCTTTTTGTCCAGGGGGGCCGGGTGATCCAGGATTTCCTCTCTCCCCCTTTGAAAGGGAGATATTTATAATTAATGTCAGGTCTTTACAATCAATTCTCATTTTTTTATTCATATTATTATAGATTTTACCTTTGGTCCAGGATCTCCAGCATCTCCAAGTGGGCCAGATCTCCCAGGGCGACCAGAATCTCCCTACAGAAAAAACAAACCCTATATTCATTTTCTTTCCAAGTGGGAATTATATGTGATATTGTAGTACAAATATACACACCTTCTCTCCTTCAGTTCCAGGAGGACCACGCTCACCCACTTCTCCAGAATAACCATCAGCACCCTTAAAATAAAACACATGAATCATCATCATCATTCTCATACTTTCACATGAGAAAAACAGTTACGGCAATAATGATGACAGTAGGGCCTCACTCTGTCGCCTGGGTCTCCTTTGCAGCCAGGTGCGCCAATGCGTCCGATTTTACCCTAAAACCAAAAAGCACAGGTAAGTATCATACATTAAGTCATTCATCTTGTATATTTAAAAGTTAGATTAAACTTCGATTGAGAGTACATTATTTTGCCTGTTAAAGCCTACTCAAACAAATTATACCTTTTGTCCATCTCTTCCATCACGCCCTTTTTCACCATCTGCGCCCTGAAGTCAGAATACAGATAAAATATAGATGCTATATTTATAATAACTTAGTAATGAAATCGTGTTTAATAAGAAACTGTGAATCACCTTCTTCCCCTGAGCTCCCATCTCTCCCTGTAAAAGACAGAGAATCATGTTATTCAAAATGTCAATCATCACAATCATAATTTGTTTGATTTTCCAATATAAATATGGCAAACCTTATCGCCTTTTAGACCAGGTTCTCCCTAAATGAAGGACATAAAGTAGAAATAAGTTGCAGTATTTTAAGTAGATTTGGTTGTCATATTATAGATATATATAGTTAGGGGTCTTACTTTGATACCGGGCTGACCAATGGGACCCTCAATACCGGGGTCTCCTGGGCGACCCCTTTCTCCCTTCAGTCCTGGTTCTCCGTTGTCTCCTTTTGCTCCCTGTGTAAAAACACATACATTTTTGTTAGTTAAAAGTCATTGTTTTTGACATGTTTAATAATTTCAATGTAAAATTCTCACTTTCTGTCCTCTGTGGCCTTTTGGACCAGGAGGCCCAGGCGTCTCCAGGCAGGACACGCTGTAGCACTGTGTTGTGAGGAACAAAGCAACAGTAAATATAGTTAGTGATGGTTGTTTGATGTGGTTAGGATTTGCCAGTAATGATCTGAAGTCTTACCTCAGTGTAGGCCAAATGTTTCTGTATAAACATAAAGGAGAAACTGTGTTAGAGAGAATTATAATCATTTTATTTTATAGTTTTTTATATCCATGCAATACCATAGTTTTAATGATGCGGTCTATTGTTTTGTCGTGAATTATTGCCCTCCCCTGGCTCAAATCCACAGCCATGAATTCATTCCTGTAGACCGCTGCTGGGGAATTGGCGATCTCCTTCAGCCCATTCTCGTCCACGTTCTTTGAAGCTGCCACAACAAAGATGCGGATGCCTTCGTCACGAGCTTTCTCTGCTGCCACTTTGATGCCTCCACATGGGTTTCCTGTTACATGACCGTCAGTGATAACCACAGCGAAGCGCAGAGCTTTGGGGTATGTGGGTGAGCGCGCCATCTGCTGGGTCATGTTGGCGATGGCACAGTCGGTGTAGGTGCCCTTCCCCAGGTAACGGATATTTAGGGCCCTCTTTTGACAGAAAAGAAGGCATCACCAATTAACAAACCATGTAGCACAACTATGATCAGTGAAGTATTAGTGTTAGTGTGAGACAACTCAAGTGGGAACATGTTGTTTTAATAACATGACTTTACTGTTCCTTGTCTACTTTTTTGTAATTTTAGACCTTAAATTAATTTGCAGCTTTGTGGTCTGTCAAAAAGTAGGTGAGTGGGTGCTGCCAACTATTGGTTAAACTATGCCACTGCATTTTAAAAGGCATATGACATCATGCGCCTCTGATTTCATGAGACACACTAGCAGGGGCAGAGTTTCAAGTGCAAGTCAGGCTGTTCCTAGTTGGTCCAGACTCAACTCTCCTCCCCCCTCACTCTCCCCTGTAATCCTCCTCTGATTAAATTCTGTAATAAATTGCCTGAATGTGTCCGACTGATATATACTCACTTCATACTATGGCTAATAAATTAATAAATTAAGTTAATTGTTTGACTCACACCAATGAACTCGCTCTTGGAGGCCATGTCGCTGAACACTTCCTGTCTCTGCGAGAAGTGAAGTCCTCCGAGGCGCCAGCTGATTTTCACGGCTCCTCTGAACTCATGGTCATCCAAACGCTCTGCAAACATCCTTGTGAATGACTGCAGACACGAACAGGACCAATTAATACAAGAACAATATAAGGTCAATCCAGGACATTGTATGGAGACAGGAGGATACCTTGATACTCTCCACCAGTGACCCAGGGGGTGGCTCCTGTAGGGCGATGGTCTCGGATGTGTCAATCGCAAAGTACACATCAATGGGACATTCATTTTTTTCTGCGTGATATACAAACAAACATTTATCTGATGAAAATACTTTCTGTTGATTGTGGCTAATATGTAGACTGCTCACTGGTGCACTCTGGAGCCTGGCCGTACGTCAAAGCTCCGAAGAGCAGACAGAGGACGATGACCTCTAAGCCCATCATCTTCTCCTGAAAGACACACAAAAGCTCACTGACTTTCAGATGACATCACAGCAGGTTATTTGGATGTTGGGCAGCTGGGCCTTGATTGGAACAAATGATGACGTGAATATTGTGGTTAAGTGAAGTTTAATGATTGATGTACTAACTAATAATTTACCATTTGTGGATTTTGTTTTGGTTACTTAACGGAAATATCTTATAATCAAGCAATTGCATCCTGCCCAGCAGTCCCCATGTGACAGCTGAAAAAGCAGGTACCTGGCCTTAGAAGCAGATGAACAACAATAAAATAACCACACACTGTTGTGCATAGCTAGATTACTTTTCCAGCTTTGGCAAATGTGCAAAATGGCTGTTATTGGCCTACTAGTTGGAAAAGTTAAAAATATCTTCTTTTTTTTTGTAACGTCAACAGGCCTATTCTACATAACACCTCAAAGTAAAAGCTCATAGGGAATAGCCTAAGCTTCTCATGTTGTGACGCTGTCAGTAAGGTTAGCGAAACGACTGTATCTTAACAATACGTTAACCAACATTAACTAATTAGGCCTACATAATGTGACTGTGAGAGTTTACACTGAGAGCCAACAGAGAACATCAGGCAAAGTCATGGGGGACGAAGCTCTGCTGCCCCCTAGTGAGCTCTGTTTTACAGAAAAAAGTGCTACTTTTACCAGAAGACATGCGCCTCAGTATGGTTACATTTTGATTCTTACTTGTATCGCATATTTAAATTGAGTTTCTTGGTTATTGTTCAATGTTTTCGTTGGGCCTATATATTTCTATAGCCTAATTGCGTTTGCGGATGATTCCACTTGGCCCACAGATAAACGAAGAATACTACAGCCTGAAGCTAATGATTGAGTTAATTTATCTTAAATCAAACCAAACCGCAGATACAATAACTCGCAAGTGTAAGGAGTAGCCCATAGGTCTGAGTATAATGCCCTCAATGCTCAATGGCTACAGCAATGCCATCTCCATCACCATACCCTGTTTATAGCTTTTATAGCCACTATAGTTTCAAATTTGAATATATTTTGTGATAAATTATGTGACTAAATCTACAGTTTGAGAGCTGTCTGTCTCCCTCTAGCAGTCTGCGCGCAGCTGCGTGGAACTCGGCTGAGCAGATGTGTTCTCTGATCCGACAAAAGGAATGGAAACAATATCAGGTAAGCACACATTATATATATATATATATATTAAACAATCCCCCCCCCCCCCCCCCCCCCCCCCCCCCCCAAAAAAAAAAAAAAAAAAAAAAAAAATCAGGTATATAGCACTAAAAATTCCGCACATCTGAAATATGGTATTTATTTTGTATATAGATATGTTTAGCTTAAAACAGTCCTGGGAGTTTAGCAACATCAAAAAGCAACATCAGACAAAGATTTATGTACAAGTATGAACAGGGAGACATTGCACGTTTCTGTGCGTAAAAGTGCTGCTTACCCAAACTCTTTCCAACAAGTTTTGTCCTTGGTGCGCAACTGGTCTTCGGTAGACTACCTCCGCATTTCAAGAAGGGGAAAAGCCCAAAAACAAAGGGGGGAACGGGGCAAAGCAAACGGGAATGAAACCGCTGGATGTGCGCTTAGTTCCCGCAGAAGAGCCGTCCGTTCGCCCTGCCGTCCCGGTCCAGCCCAAGCAAAAGGCTCAGATCCCTCCTCCTGCACGCGCACCGTGCACGACAGTCCCCAACATCCCCACCTGGAGGCGCCGTGGCTCTGCAACAACAAGTGCGTGCACGCGTTAACCTCTCCCACACACTCGAACCAATAAAGGAAGGTGTGAGTGCAGCTGGAGATGAGAACCACACTCCCCTCACCTGAACCAGCCCCTGACATTAAGCCCACTTTAAATTCATTTGGGGAAACCACCGGTCCTTTGTAACACCCTTTACCGTGACTCATTGGGACCCGTAGGAAGTGGACAAATCTCACATATGGAAGAGGTCAGGGGATTTTGTTTTTGTACCAGGCAACAGTGTTGAAGGGTTTTCTGCAGGTGATCTCTCTAACCCACATAAAAGGGACTTCGGAACGTAATCTCAATAACACTCCATTTAAGTTCACCAAGCCTAAACTGTAAACCTGACTAATAGTGGCCCTGCTGTGACCATGAGAAAAACAGGATATTTACAAAACCAAGACTCAATTTATTGTCAAACTCAGGTATAAACTTAAGATTTAGGATTCTATACCCAAATAATCTGGAAATGCTCACTCATGTTTGGCCCTTTGCCACAACCTTGGATAAATCACAAAGAAACCCCCACTCACATAAATTCACGGACCTCATAATTTGTGTCACTGGTCTGGTTGCAATTAGTAGGGCTATGAGACAAGTTTACAGTGAGTGTAAACAGTGTCAAACTGTCCATGCATCTGTTCTCCTTGTTTAGGTGTAGTTTCCTCATTGTCGCATAGTGGGAGGTCTCTGCATAGACAGCCATTTACATATAATTTAAAGCATATTCAGCAGCGTTGTTGTGATGTGATGGGACACACAACTTACACAACTTGTATCAAACTATCCAATCCTGTATTAAGTGCAAACACAGGCAGTGTTTGCACTGTCAAGAGTCCTGGGGAAGTCTATTAATGACTTCCCCAGGACTCTTGACAAGACCAGCTGGGTTCACATCCACTACATGATTATCAATTAGACCAAGGGCATAATGAAGCTGTTTGGAGGATTTATAATTGTGGACAGACAACAAAGTAAGTCCAGACCTCCAATTAAACAACAACAAATAAAGTCATTGTTTTTCTTCCATAATTTTAAGTAAAGACAAGAGGTAAAGACAAGAGGTAAACAGAAACGGGAGATTTAACTTTCTTTTTTCTTTTCAGCCCTGTACCATTGAACTATGGGCCTTAAATGGAATAAACCTGGGGAGTGGTCAGTTAGTTGCAGTGTAGATGTAATGACTCCATGAGATGTGAACCATCATTAATTTACTATGGAAAAATGTAAAGTCCCCACTTATCCACGTAAACAAAACCACCTGTTGCCTTGTGCAGAAGACTGTTTGTCTCCATGGAGATGCTATTACAGTCTGCCTACAATGTTCCAGCGGATGATCTGTCTCCATGGAAACAAGCAGCTGACAACAACAAGTCAAGTTACAGGACAGATCGATCTGCTGACCTGCTTGCAGTCAGAATATAAGTTTTTTGTTGTTTTTTTTAAATAAAAATACCTGTAATGACATGATTGCGACTTGGAAAAGATGAATACTGTGGAAAATTCAAGCAAAAACAATGACTCCATGGAGACAAGCAGGTGATGGACCAACCCTTCGTCCACCCAACAGGGGAATTACATAGTTCACTTTTTACTACATATTAACCAAATTGAAGTAAAGAGTTTATGAATTCTTGGTCTGAAAGCTTTTATATTTTGCAGTAATTGGCTCAGCCATGCACCAGCCTAAATTTACATTTTAAACATTGCTTAAAAGTTTAATAAAAAAAAAAAAAATTTACTTTTATATGTACCATTTTTACATGATACTTTCACTTTTGTAACTTTTTGCTTCTTCTAAAAAGTGAATAAATTAGCTACTTCTTCAGTAGAAGTTCAGGAGCAGTTGGAGTTGGACTGAGAACATAAACCTATTGTACATGAGAAGTTAAACTGATGGAGAGGAGGCCAGCTGCAGACCAGAGATATATCCATGAAGCTCCTCTTTGGATCTTGGCTTGAGAATGGATTTTTCCTTAAAAAGAAAAGAAGACTGCAGTGAGAAAGAGGATGGAGATGTGTGTGTGTGTGGAGGGGGGCCTGTTCTGCTTTAAATGTGTGACTCACAGAAAAGGAATGGCCCTCCCTCCTTCCCAAAAACAGTTAACCAGCTCTCACACACAAAGTCTTGTATTTTATTTTTCCTTTATTTTTTTCACATGGGGTATAAAGCGCCATTGAGTCTTGAGGGATTTGGCTGTAATCAGATACAGAATCACAAACAACATCGACATCTTTTCTCTCACTGTGCTGCCGAAAAGTCACATTTCCTGCAGTTGGATCCAGAGCCACACAAACCAAAAAGTACATGAAAGAGAAGATCAGAGCATAGTCAGGTCATGATGCTTTAAATGTTTGGTGTCCGTAGTGATGTGACAGCTGTAAAGGTGAAACGCAGTGAGGCCAAACCAGGGCAGTCCCATTTAACAAAAGTTTGTGTTAAAGTATGCATTGAGAGCTTTGGAATATATTGAAGCATCTAAGCATTGTCCTTGGTTATGTTTGTATTTTTGTCCACTGTTGTTAACAACATCCTTATTAAACTCATCTTGAGTATTTTTGGATAACATGAGGCAAAACTGCTTATTGTATAGTAGGAATCCCCATCTTATTTTCCCTCTTTAATTTTAATTGGGACATTTTTAAATGTGTAGTTTTTTCTTGCAATAAAACATATATATATATATATATATATATATATATATATATATATATATATATATATATATATATATATATATATATATATATATATATATATATATATATATATATATAAACATAGCCTACGTAACTTCTGGCATTGGTTTGAGGAATTTAAAAAATCTAAAGTTGACTTCTTCTGTTCAGAACCAAAAAATTAGGAGGAGCCAAGAGCTCTGGAGCTGTTTTTATATTGCATCTATTAGTTGTAAATAGCACTGCCTATCAGCTATGGGCCTTTGAGGAGGTACATCTGACCAAGCAGCAAACAATAACCATTAAACTACACACTGCACTGAAGAGTCCGTCACCTACAAATCCAGTTCAACAGAAACAAACACCGCTGAACTTTAGTGTATTATGACCTTGAGGACTGAGACCCTCCACAGACCTCTCTTTGTTGGATTGTAGCCCTCAGTTGCTATGGTAACAAATCATTATGAAAACTTGTAAGACCAAAAAGGGGTGGTCTAACTAACTGTACCAGTATGATATGCAGGATATACAGTAAACAGGCCATGCAATATGCCCTATTGTCATGAATGTACACATGTTCAAAATTAAATCCAGGTTGGCTCAAAGGCTGTTTTATTGGTTGAAACTTTTTACTATATCTTTAGTTGTAACAGGAGCAAGATTTCTGGGTGAGATGAGATCAACATGTTTTATTGAGAAATTGTAGTGAAACCAGATTTAACTCAAAACTGTTTAATAGATAATACAACATACTATTGTGGTGTCCAATGTACAACTTTAAGCCAAATGTTGCTTAAAAGAACAAAATGGTCGATGTGGGATAGCTCTGGCTCCTCTTTGCTTTTACACTGGAATCTCTTCCTTCCTTTGTGCAGATGTGCACTGTGTTCAGACAGGGCAGCTGGGAGTCGTTATCAGTGGCGGCGTGCACAGATCTGCACTTGTGCACGCTCGAGTCCATGTGCAAAGCGTATGTCACCATTACCAATGAATTTCAGTGGAAAAGGAGGTAGAGTTCAGACAGAAGGCAGTCAGAAGAGGTCCCATGCAAGGGGCTTCAGTGTGGCTTCACCAAACAGGAACCGGGAGGAAACAGACTCAAAAATAGCAGTGAAGCGCCAAGATAAATTTATAAAGAGCACTCCCACATACAGACACAGCCCAGATCTAAAGCTAGGAAAAAATCACATATTTTCTCTTAAAACAAATTTAAATTTAGGGGTTCAAAGGGTCACAAATAGGGTGAACAACAGCATGACAATAAGCAGGTAGGCCTATCCCAATGGCCTAATGTAGTAGCAAGAGTAGACTTAAATGATTTAAATGAAAGTTATTAATTATCCAGAGCATAGGTAGACAGCTGTTTTCACTGCCAGTACACAAAATACACATACTAAGTAGACAAGGACAACACACAAGCTGGTTAATGATCTATTCAGTATAGATTTGCGTTTTGCCCCATGTGTCTAAATCTAATGAAATGTTCACCTTGTTTTTTTTTTAGTTTTTTTTTTTTACTAAATTCCCTTAACCTTAGTCTCTGCATCATATAGCCTACCAAAGCTATGGAGTGGTTATATACTGTATAAATTACAGCCTCATTGCTAGCATGCTTTTTAAAGTTGCCCCATATTTAGAATACCTTATCAATCCTCCTATCTTAAATATCAGGATGCGTCTGAAATGCCTGAAGTCAGACAGGCACACCCATCAGCCCAAATAAACAAATCAAAGTCAGAGGACACATCTGATAAAGGCCGTTTAGTCTCTTCAGCAGCACAGGAAAAATTTGTCACTCACTGTGAGCGTATACTAGCACGAGCAGGAATACATGAGATCAAAAACACTAGATTAATAGAAAACACATGCACTTTTATGAGATCTCAGCATCCACTTATGTTGGCTGTTTATTTGCTGTGCTCTCATTTGTGTAGAAATAGAGGTGTGACAATGCAGTAGTGCAGTGCTCTGGTTTTGGCAGGGGTCAGAGGTTTTTGGCAGGGGTTAGAGGTCGTGTTCAGTAGCACAGGGAGGTTCAGAGGACGACAAGTGTTGAGATCATAGTGGACACTTCTAAAAGTCCAGGCAAACCAGAAGTCGTGGTCATTCCCATTTCTTGGGGAGCCTAGCTCAAGATCTGAATATGCAAATGCAGAGTAAAATGCAGAGATAGTAAAATGTAACTTATACCATATCTGCTAAATGTGCAGATACAATTTCACACTACTATAAAGTGCACTCAAATAAATGTTAGAGGTGATAGTGGCTCATGTGGTAGAGTGGTCAATTCAATTCTAACTCTGATCATCTTACAATGCCGTTTTGTCTTTGAGCAAGACACTTCACAGTAAGTATGAGAAAGGCATGTAGTTGATAGTGATTGGAGATGCTGTTGGAACAGATTAGCAGCCATATTAACATGTGGCCATAACAGTATAGTCTTCTTTTTTGTACAATTCTGACTGAAAAGAAGTTCAATTACTTATGTATTATCATGTATGTCTATTGTTGTATATTATAAAGATAATCTTTTTTTCATTTACAACACTAAGTTTGCCACCGAGGTGAAGTAATTACAAATACAGACATGAAAAATACAGAAATCAAAATGGTTCTGGTGTAGCAACTTTTATTGGGGGGCTCTTAAAACACGGAGGGCTGTAAAGCTTAAATTTTATTTAAGTGCACAGATTTAAGATGATCAGTAGAGACTCAGACCCAGTACAATGCTGTATGTTTGTGTCTGATGTGTTCTCCTGCATCATTGATGAAGTACCAAGGTGTGTGCTTGACAGAAGCAAATGGGGACCAGCTTTCTGCCATTTCAATCAGGGGTCCCTCCAGTGTTTACGTAACTTCGCCCAAGGGTCCTGAGTGAAAATTACCTCCATCTGTGCGAAAGCAGTACACTATAGCACAGGTCAGTACACACACACTCACAGCTGTTGGGTCTTCATCAGTCTTAGGGTAAAGGCCATGTTTTGTAAATTAGCTGATCTAATAGAGCTTTCAAGTGGTGTGGAGGTGCTTAAAGAGAGGCTTAACCAATCACGACCCAGCCATGAATGTTTTTAAGTATGTCTCAAGTGATTTAATTTGTCTCTTTTGTAGTGAAATTATGATTATTGAAGAAGTACATAAAGGGTAATGTGAATCCACCACTTGAAAGCAAGGAAGAATTGGTCAATTTGATGCAGCCATTAAGTCACAGGTTTGGCCTGTTAAGATTAGATAGTGATCCAGGACGCAGAATACCTGAGTTCAGATCTGATCAAAAGTTACACACCATTCTAAAAGTAACAAATACTGATGACCTCAACCCTGAACTTTGCCTTAAAACTAGGAAGTCTGCTAAGGGTCTGTACAAAAATATAGCACCATGATGTATGTTATTATCAGCTAAAATTAACAGAACATCTGAGCCTGAAGGCAAAACTCAGGGTAAAAGTTTACATTTATTGGCCAACCACACAATCATTTGTCATCTATGTAACATTTCAATGAACTTGAGCACAGTGTCTTGTAAATGGAAAGTGAATAATCATGGGACTAAAGATGTAAAGATGTTGTTTACAGTTCTGCTTTAGGACATGGCTACTCTGCGAGACACGGTTTGGTAGAATACACCGCGGAGCAGAGAGGGGTAGTCTGCCACTCTGAACAAGTGGCGCTGGGCGTAGGAGGTGTTGTCAGGCTGCCCTCGGCTCACCAGGACGCGCAGGTTGGCCTCGTTCACCTGGCTGCCCACCGCGATCACAAACAGCTCCAAGTTTGCACCTGCCACTTTACGGACTTTGTCTAAGAGTGCGCTTGCGGTCACATCCTGGGACCTGCCGTCGGAGAACAGCACCACCTTCTTCTTGCTGCCAGAGGTGTCTCCGCGGTCTGGAAGGCGAGAAATGGCGAAATCCAGGGCCTGGAGTACATCAGTGCCGTCGTTTGAGAAAGCGGCCTGCTCCACTCGGTATGACAGCTCTGTGAGGTTGGTGGTCAGAGACTGCTCCATTTTAGTGCTGCGACTGTACTGGGCCACGCCCACACGGACTATGGGGCTCTTCCTCTCTGGGTCAATGAAGCGCGCCGCCAAACGACGGACAAAAGTTTTACTGGTCTCAAAGTTCTTCTGCCCCACACTGGCAGAGCTGTCCATCATCAGTAGGATATCATGGTTTCGATTGAAGGTGACTGAAACAAAGCAAACAGCAAGATTTATTATTATTATTTTTTTTATTCTGATTGTGTTGTTATTGTTGAGAGAAAATACTTACTGGAACATTTGTAGTCTGGACATTTCTTATCTGGACAATACAATACATATAGTGTACATTTTAGTGGTTTGTTGTTGAAAATGTGAATATATATATTTATTTAAATGGTACCTTGACAGATTTTGGATGTGAGGTTCTGCAGGAATGTGTCTTCCAAAAGTTCGGCAAAGTTGTCACGAACAAATGAAAAGCCTGGCTTCTTGGTGTCACTTTGGCACACCACATCCTCCAGTTGCTCCAGGTTGGGCACACGGCCGGAGTAATCTTTAATTCCTACCCCTCCCACCTGTGTAGAAAAATTAGTTAAAATACAATAATTCAAAATTACTTCCTAATATATGTTACTTTGAAATGAAGGTCCATGTTAACATGGTAAAGTACCCTTATGTCTTTTCCACAGAGAACGTTCAGGGGCACTTTGTCTCTGGAGGTGTCTGAGCGTCCATCAGTCAGAACGATCACCACTTTGTTGTCCTTCCTCATTAACCTGATGGTGTTTTTAAGTGCATACTCCAGTGCCTCTCCTGTGTATGTGGCCTCAGCCAGCCACTGCAGGTCCTTCACCACCCTGCACACACAAAGTACCTGATTATCACATCAGCAAAATAAACAATAAAAAGAGAAAATCATTAGATGACTGCCTATATCATACTTTTCCTAGTGGACAATATGAAAATGCCGTAAGTGTGACATATGCACATTTCCTGGTGTCACTCACTGTTTGAACTCGGTGAGGCTGTTGGTGCTCCTGCCCAGCTGGACCACCTCCTGAGCCCTGGAGCCACTGTACTGAACCACACTCACAGTTGAGTCATTACCTGAAAACTGCAGAATAACAAAAATAAACAAAAACAAAATCATTCACCAAGAGCTGTCCACACATGCTACATAGTCTAGTCAACATTTCAATGATTCACCCATTATGACTAATAATATCCAAACTGGAAGAGCACAGTCACAGCAAAGGGCCAATTCATTTTATTTATGCTTTCTATTTTTAGCTGTGAACCTGATTACAACTTACTTTTCCTTAAACCCAAAGGTCCAAGTTATGAAATCATTCTAACCTAATGAATACCAAAGAATGTTTATGTGCTAAAATGTCAAAATGTATTATTTATGGTGGGCTTTACCTTGACTTGTTGGTCTTTAATCAGTCTGTCGATGACTGTAATGATAAA
Source organism: Taenioides sp. WSHXM2023 (assembly GCA_029959045.1). Taxonomy (NCBI): domain Eukaryota; kingdom Metazoa; phylum Chordata; class Actinopteri; order Gobiiformes; family Gobiidae; genus Taenioides; species Taenioides sp. WSHXM2023. The sequence goes on along the minus strand of CM057096.1, from coordinate 15,039,090 downwards.
GTCTTTAGCGAGAGCGAAGTTTGCCAGACCAATACTCTCCGAGCTGTCCACAATGAAGGCCAAGTCCATGGGTGCACATTTACACTCTAAAACACAAGCAGAAACAAATATACCAAATCACCCCAAAAGAATGAGCAGTAATTATAATAATGACTGTAAATTAAAGAAACTCACCACAGCATGCTGTGAAGTAGAGCAGAGATGTAAAAGACAAACAAATTAAGACAGTTACTAACTGTGTGGAAAAACACTGTTCGTTGGGCCTAACATTTTTCACAATGTGTGGCACATATGTTCCTAGTGTCCGTGTACATTATATGCACTGTATGTATGTATGTATGTATGCAAATGTCAAACTTACAGCAGAGTTTCATGATGATATCCAGAACTTCACATTCCTGACGAGAAAGGTAACACAGATGCGTTTAGTTATCGGACTGTTTAAGGCGCATTACATAAGCGTTATGAAACTAAGAAACACAAGACACTGGCCCCAGACAGTGCTTGTAGTTTCAAAGAAAAGATAGAGAGGAGGAAAAGCATTGAGATGTTCTGCAGTGAACGTGTTTGCTGGGAGGGTTTTGGTGTTTTAATTCAGGAAATTGGATGTTTGCCTTTAAGCTAAACAAACTGTATCAGTTTCAGAAAGGAGGAATGTTAATTTCACTTCAAGTTTTAATCCTGGGCTGGGGCTAAAATGAATCCATGCAGTGGACCATATACTCACATCCATTCCTTGAGGTCCAGGAGGCCCAGGTGGTCCCTATCAAAGACATAGATAACATCACTGCTACAGTCAAATATTCTGCAATAATTGAAGAAAAGAGAAGCCTGTTTTGAGTGTAAACCCATGATTCTTCAGAGAGTCATCCCTCCTTTGAAAACTCCTTCAGTCTGAACCACATCCACACCCGCACATTTGAGCGCAAGCGTTTTTCTTTCAGTGACAGCAAAACCATCTGTTTTGTTTTAAAAGACATTTAACTCATTCTTTTCTGTGACAAAGATGTGGTGAGGCTAAGATTTGCAAACAAATGTACATGCAAAACAGAATCTGAGAGAGCAGGGTTAAGTGTAGACGACAGGAACAGTCCTGAGACACATGATGCAAACGGTTCATAGAGAAATATGCAGTGGAGACAGAAGCCAGGGAGGGAGGGAGAGAGAGCATGTACAAGCCTGACTCAAAATTATGTCCAAAGTCGTTGCTGTGTACTGTTAAATTTAGATCAATTGTACATTCAGTTTTTCATCAGAAGTTCAGTTCAGTTGCCAATGAATGCAGAGGATTACACATTTCTTTCCTCTGCACTGAGTCATGGGTATAATTTCTGTGTGGTTTGATGCTACGTTCAGCAGTAAGCTCAGCTCACAGTGACTCAGAACTAACCATAGTACTGTACTACACGGTCACATAGTGAATACAAACAAAAAGACTCCTGTTTGGTCACAAATTCAGGCAATATGAGAGCATGGAAAGGCCACACTCACACATGAACTACGAGTCCTCTCTTAAGTGAAGTGACCAAATGTAAGCTGACAGTGGATGCTGTGAGTCCTAGTCTGTACTTGTTCACATCAGTGTTTCATGGCCCAGTTTTCTTACCGCTCTGCCCTCAGGTCCTCTGTGGCCTTTGGCCCCTTTGGGTCCGGGACGCCCTGGTTCATTGTTCTGTTAAAAAAAAAAAAAAAAAAAAAAAGATTGTATTATAAACTGTGTTTAGGTTGTTCATATAACATCTTCATATTTACACACATACATGCACATGTTTCCCTTTTCTTACCATTGTGGCAGATTCATAACTATTACAGTGGTCTATTTGGCCCACTGACAAGATTCCTCCCTATATACTATAAATGACAGAATGGTCTCCATTACATTTTGTGAAGAAAAAAAAAAGTTTCACAAAACTCCACTTCCACTGATCCCTGTATTCCCCCTCTAAATCCAGTAGCCCCTAAGGTGGGGTGAATTTTTAAATGGCTAATACATTGTTTTACTACTTTTAATTCTGAGTACTACTGAAAACTCCACTTGGATGAAAAGTGTGGCTCCACCCTTGTCCAGCTGCTGTGAGACGAGCCTCGAGACTGTGGTGAATTGAGAGCTTTGCACTAAGAATCACTTTTCCCACAGATAACAAAGCATAGTTTAAACAAGAATAATCATGTATGCAATACACAGTACAAACAGCTGCTGACATTTCTAAGTAATCACAAGTCAGGATATTATAATAAATACATGTTTAATGAGATAATGAGACAAATAAAGCTATAAATAATTATGTATTTTATACATTTTGTTTTATATGTATTTTTTGGAATTCTGAAGTCTGGGACATTTTTTTGTTATTTTGATGTGTAGGTTGAATGATAATTGACATTTGAGCCAAACTTTTTTTTCCCATTGAAACATATTGGTAGTGGTACAGACCAGTGTTCAACATAGAGGGTCACTCAGATAAATGCATTTAACACAACTTTGACAGAGCCAGCATCCCAAAGTCATTGGAACATTACTTTTAAGTCTTTATCAATGCAATGAGATGTCATTGAGATTACAGTGGTAGAAAAACTTGCAGAAATACATTTGCAGAAAATAGTACAATTTACAATAATTGGGGTCAATTCAGCAGGAGGCCTGAGGGCCAACAAAAAATGTTCAAGGGAGCTGCATTTGGCCCCTGGGCACCCCAGTCACTTCAGTCCAAATAACAACTTTGTTACTAAAATAAAACCTGTACGTAAAACATGTGAATAGTTTTGCAAGAGGCAGAGGCTAATACTCCAAACAAACGCAGGTGATAAATCTTTTGTGGTTTGAAATGAAGCAGATACAGATTGAAAGGTCTGTAGTGTTTCATCAGCACAGTCTAAGGCATTTAGAGAAGACAAGTCAAGAGGCAGAGCTGGTAATAACGACCTGGCTCCAAGAAAAACGAACCGGCCATTTTGAATCCACACACGGTTCAAATTACTCCACTTCAAACACACTGATTTAACATGGACCATATCACAGAGAAACTCATGTCCTGACCTTGGTGTATGGCGTCACTCTTCATGAGGCTGTACCCCTAAAACTCAAATATATATTTTCATTCCTAGCTGTGTTAGTGCTGAAAGGTGCATAGCTTAGGAGTCAAAGGTCCCAGTCTGCCTCCACCTTCATCTTTTGGTACATGTCCCAGTCTATCTCATTCTGTCCCCCATGGTCAGAGAAAGTGCAGGCAAACACAAGTAAGCTTTATTTTAAGAGTAAAGGAATCATTTATTTGTTTAATTCATCAGTAATTTATCTTTGGAGTGAATCAATATCAGCAAAGATACAGGATAAAACTCACTAAAATGGTTTAAAATAAATGTGAACATTTAAAACACACTGGCAAATTTATAATTGTAGCCAATGTTGTTTGTTTGTTTTACTTTTTTCTTACATCCTAGTAAAACAGGATCCATTTCTCAGTAAATTATTTTTTCTTTCCAAATGTCAGACCAGAGAAACCAAGAATAAAACAGTCTGTGCTAAGGAAAAATGCAGCCAAAAAAGCCACACAAACACACACACATACACACACAAACAGTCAATGCTTTGTATTTCACAAGAGGAATTATTGCTCTGTTACGAATCATTGTTCTTTTATTGAAAACTGGAAAGCTGCATAAATGGGTGGTTCTAGGCAGCCATTTTGATAGTGATACAAACATGAAATGTAATGGTTTTTTGAAAAAACTTGGAAGGGAAGGTTGAGATCTTTTAAATCAGATCCAAAATATTAAGTGAAAGTCTGGACAGCTGCATCTAATCGTGCCCTTTGAGAACACAACACCTTGATAAGTTGTAAACATTTCTGACCTTGTAGTTTTAAAGCTTACAAAGACATGAGATTGTGTGCAGAGAGAGGGCAAAGGTCACCGATTTACAGATGAGAGCTGAGTCCAAACATGTGCAGAAATGTTTATGTCATAAAACTGAGGCCTTGGAAATGCAGTAATTTCAATGTAAACACAAATGAGTTGAAGCCAGGGTTAAAGTGTTAAAGTGACACCCTATATGGCCGATGTACTGTGGCCACACACGCATAACTACATGCACGAAACTAAGACTGAAACCTCTTCATCCTCATATCCATGACAACAACATACACACAGCTGCATCTGCTCTCTCTATCACACACACACACACACACACCCACACACACACACACACACACACACACACACACGCACTGACACAATACATTCAAGAGCAATCAACTGTTCACATCTACTTAAAGCACTTACAGCTGCAAAATATAAACCAGCGTGAGAAATACATGCATGCAAAAGTGAAATAAAAGTCTTCATCAATGCAGCAGATATAGCATATAGCAGCTAATAAAACTCAAAAGAAATATATCTAAAATGGTCAATTAATAGCCGATGTGTGATCAAGATGAGGGATCAGGGCCAAGAAAAATAAACACTTACATCAGGGCCTGGATCTCCGGGCTCTCCATCGTCTCCTTTGGGTCCCAGGGTTCCCTTACTACCCTGAGGTCACCGCAGGACATGTTGGGAAAGGAAAGAAACTCAGAAATGCTCATATCTGTTGTTTAAATATAATTAATCTGAGATGTTAAAGAAAAGTATTTAAAAACAACACAATCCATATTTTACATGTAAATGTCAACAATATCTTATTCTGTCAAATAAAATGTTTTCGTAAAACTTACAGGCTCGCCAGGTTCCCCACGCAAGCCACGATAACCCTAAAAGAAGCAAATTCAAAGTAAGTAAAACAAATTTTTATCTTTTTATTTATATTTTGTTTTCTTTAGGGTAAATATACCTGGAAACCATGACAACCCACAGTGCCATTTCCAGGTGGACCATCTTCGCCCTAAAATTCAGAGGCACATCAGTCTCACATCACCACAAATTCTCCTCACACAATATGGCGGCTGCTCTCACCCGCTCCCCCATCACGCCTCTTTCTCCACGAGCTCCTTTGATTCCTCTTGGCCCTTTGGGTCCCTGTGAATAAAACAATTAGAAACAAGATGTGTGGTCTCGCAAGATTGTGTATTTGACATAATTTAAGCCTTTGTACTACTAACAGCGGCAAGAAAAATAGTGGAAACTTGACTGTTCTCATTTTATAATAGCGAGAACAAAAGTGTGATTTTGGACTCACCTCTGGTCCAGGGGGGCCCTCATCACCTCTGTAGCCAGCAGCACCTTGTTTGCCAGGCTCACCCTGTGTTCAGATAATCATTACACCATTACTCCAGATGATTATGCAAACTGTGTTTAAGTGTCATAAAGGTAACATTTTTTTGTTTTCCAGTGAAACTCATGGATGGTCTTGTGTCTCACACACCTGTGCCAATGAGTTTGCCACGTGCGTCCAATTAAAGGAAAAACGACTTAAGAAGGATGTTCCACATTATTAAGCAGAGCAACATTTTCAAGCAATATGAGAAAGAAAAAGGATCTCTCTAGTGCCCAAAAGTGTGAAATAGTTGAATACCTTGGACAAGATATGAAAACCTTAGATATTTCACGAAAACCTAAGCGTGATCATCGTACTTTTAAAAGATTTGTACAATGAGGAAGGTTTCTGCAAAACAAATACATCAGATTAAGAGAGCAGCTGCTAAAATGCCATTACAAAGCAGCAAACAGGTATTTGAAGTTGCTGGTGCTTCTGGAGTCCCGCGAACATCAAGGTGTAGGATCCTCCAGAGGCTTTGCAGTTATGCATAAACCTTCTATTCGGCCACCCTTAAACAATGCTCACAAGTAGAAACGGCTCCAGTGGGCCCAGAACTACATGAAGACTCATTTTCAAACAATCTTGTTCACTGATGAGTGCCGTGCAACCCTGGATGGTCCAGATGGATAAAGTGGTGGATGGTTGTTAGACGGCCACCATGTCCCAACAAGGCTGATACATCAGTAAGGAGGTGGCAGTCATGTTTTGGGCCAGAATCATCTTTAGAGAGCTGGTTGGCACCTTTAGGGCCCCTGAAGATGTGAAAATGACCTCTGTAAAGTATGTGGACTTTCTCACTGACCACTTTCTTCCATGGTACAAAAAGAAGAACCGTGCTTTCTGTAGCAGAATCATCTTCATGCATGACAATGCACCTTCTCATGCTGCAAGGAATACCTCTGTATCATCGACTGCTATGGGCATAAAAGAAGAGAAACTCATAGTGTGGCCCCCATCCTCCCCTGACCTCAACCCTATTGAGAACCTCTGGAGCTCCTCAAGAGAAAGATCTATGAGGGCAGGAGGCAGTTCACATCCAAACAGCAGCTCTGCGAGGCTATTTTGACATCCTGCAAAGAAATTCAAGCAGAAACTCTCTACAAACTCACAAGTTCAATGGATGCAAGAATTATGAAGCTCCTGTCAAATAAGGGCTCCTATGTTCAAATGTAACTTGACCTGTTAAGATGTTTTGATTGAAAAAGCTTTTGATTTCGGTAATAGGCTAATGCTTCTAATTGAAAAATAAACAAATGACCATTTTCAATTCTTTACAACAATAACATGGTTTGAAACTCTGTTGTGCATAATAATTTGGAACAGTGCATTTTAAGTTTTTATTTTTGAAAAAAAATACTGTTATCATTGGAGGTTTGTTCAATAACATCCGAATTGTACTCTAAAGGCTGATGACTTGAAAATTATGATGACTCATTTATATTGACAATTTGGCAAAATCAGAGAAAAAATATAATTTGCATAATTTGGAACGCAGTGTATGTTACAAGAGATTACACAAGAGTCCAATCAATTATCTCCTTATTACTCTTTGATAAAAGAATCTACAAAGAATATGTGCATTTAATGATTCAACTTATTTTTGGCTTGCATCTTTTCATTATTAATTATAATGTAAACATAGTACAAAGTGTGCATGAAGATAAACAGACTCAAGTCCAATAAAGTGTTAAAAACATCACAGCTACTCTGCAGTGAAATGAAATACAAAATAATCCAATGTCCTCTTAACTTTGTTTTGCATCCAGCTGACGACAGCTGAGTGCAGCTGCTGTTTATAATGATCTAAATGTTTGAATAAAATAATTGATTTCTCCCACAGGAGAACCACTAGGTTCCCATGAAAATCTGTTTATTAGCAGATTACATGTCCATTCTGGGCATAGCTTCAACATTTACACAACTATTGAGTGTGCCCATCAGTACTTGAGCTGTGATCGAGTTTCAATAAAGTACGACCAAAAGTACCTGCCCCAAATGATGTGGACATCACATGACCAAACACACACACACACACACACACCCTCATTTATGAGGTGTTTCTGAAGACACAGTGTTTACTGGCTGGGAGCATTTGAGGTAGGTACAATGTGTCAGTTATTCCATGTTATTTGTTGGTCATATTTTCATTGGTCATTCAGCACTGATGAGAAAAGTGAAGTCTAAAGCACAAAAGAGCCATTGAAGCTCATGACATCACGGAGGTAACCACAACTAACGCTTGTAACATATTATTATTATTATTACACTGCCTTGAGCCCCGTTAAGAAAACCAGAGTGAGGCTTTGGCTGGAGCAGGAGAGAAGAAGTGAGTCAGAGGGGAAAGACTGAGCATGGATGTTCCCTGGAGAAGTAAACTCTGGGAACAAGCTGCAGGACATGAAGCTTAAAGGGAGTGGGCAGTTCTGGGGCAGCCGCCAGGTGTTTGGGCTAAGGCCCAGTGCACGCCCCCTCAACATGCACAATAAATGCACGCGCTTTCCAAGTGGAAAAAGGGCCGCTGTCCAGAAGGAAAAAAGTGTGTCTGCTTTGAACTGTGCTTCTAGATTCTGAACAGGCTAAAGCTAACGCTAGGCTTGTAAAAGCTATTCATCATATCAGCATTTTAGAGTGGCTTACAGGGTCTCCGTTGGGGCCAGTTGAGCCCTCCCTCCCTTGCTCTCCACGAGGGCCTGGCTCCCCCTAAAAATGCACAACAAATACATAAAATTCTGTACAATTAAAACTAAAAAAGACCATAAAGTTTTTTGTTAGTTTTTAGGATGACATTAAGTATAAACATGTGCAGTTTTCATCTTGCGTCTTTATAATCTTTATTATGAATAATATTGTACCGGGTCTCCTCTGGGGCCTCTATTTCCGCGAGAACCTTGCTCCCCATTCTCTCCGGCTTGTCCCTATAAGGATTTAAAACAGAAGTGACTCTCTGGCAGCACTAACACAAACATTGTCGCTCAAATAAAAGTAACTGTCCTCACTCTGTCTCCTCGGGCTCCATCCCTTCCAGGTTCACCCTAAAAGAGACAAAAATACATGGACATAAACCCATAATTAAGACATTTAGTAGTATGTCATATTCACTTACATCGTCACCGCGTTCTCCTTTGTCCCCATTGGCTCCTGGTGGCCCACGATCTCCCTGTAGTAAAATGCATGTTAACACTACAGAACCTTTTAACCTGCTCATGATTGTCCATGAATGTCCTTTTACCTGTAGTCCCAGTTTGCCAGAGTTTCCAGGGCGTCCAGGCTCACCGTTTTGTCCAGGATCACCCTGAAATACATTTGATCAGTTTGTCATTTCAACCATAAGTGGTCCAAACAATCAAAAACAACAGTCACTAATAAGTCAATAATAAAACTATTTTCATTATCATATATGACATATCATGTGAATGGTTTACCTTTGCTCCTTTCTGTCCATAAAAACCAGTGTCTCCCTTCGGTCCCGGCTCTCCTTGTAGACCCTAAAAACAGCGAACACACAAATGCTCAATACACAATCAGGAAGTCTGAAGTCACTAAAAGTCACTGTGTATGCAGCACACATACACGCACTATGCATGTGTTTATTTACAAGACAACTACATAGTTTCATTTATACAGTCTGACAGAGAAAATGTAAACTAAAGTGTGATTAAAGACCCAAGAGCTCAAGTGGCCCTGGGGCCCATATACATGCACACAAAGAATTGCTGAAAATGTGGCCGCAGCTAATGGCTAATGTGTAAACGTGCACGTCTGTATATGTGCACCATTGATAGAAACAATCTGTATGCCAAAAGTGGCCAAATTTTCATATTAAAGTGGTGCAGTACAATTTGGTTGTGTTTGTGTTTAACTAGACATAAATGAAACAATATCAAGGCTGGCGCAAATTTGAAGTTGGTACTCACGTCTGATCCCGGAGACCCTTTACAGCCAGGAAGACCAGGAAAACCAGGCTCACCCTAGTGATAAACAAAACATAATTAACTCAGTTAATTCATAAGCATTACCAAAATTGAATATTTTTCTTTTACCTTGCGCCCATCAATGCCATCTATTCCTCTCAGGCCTTTATCTCCCTAAAAGAAACAAGCAGGTGAAGGATTTGGTTCAACATAAAAACATTATGTTCATAGATTACAAGCAAGGTAGAAAGTTCACCTTGTAGCCTTTATGTCCTCTTTCACCCTACACAAAAGATAAAATCAGTTATAGAGTAAATAATCCATCTATAACTATACAAAATATTAAAGTAATGCAAATGTTGGCATCACCTTCTCTCCTCTGCCTCCACGGTCTCCCTGTAAACACACAAACACAAATCATAATGACACTATGTTCACAATATGTTGACTTCTTCTATACTCTCATCTACAATGCTACACAATTAAAGTATTTTTGACATGGTAAAAATGAAAATGTAACTTGTTTTAGTTTTCAATGCCTCAAAATGTGCCTCAAAATCTGTTCCCACACCAGTGTGCATAGAAAGTGACATCACACCAACCGGCAGCTCAAGTTCTAAGCGGCTAAAACACGCAAAATGGAAGCATACGTACATGAACTGGTCTTTGTAAAAATCTTATGTTTATAAAGTGTAAATAAAACAAAGAAAAAGTAGATAGTTCAGATTATGGTGTTGGACTTGTATTGCTTTAAACCACGTTTTAAGTTTCCTTATTATGACGTACCTTCATTCCACTGTAACCAACTGGACCAGGATCTCCAATGCTGCCCTAGATCAAAAATAATGACACTTTATTAGAAAACATATTGTACAGTACTCCAAATAAATGGTTGTTCAGATAAAATGCCTACCACATCTCCAATATCTCCTTTCTCTCCGGGCATTCCAGGTCGGCCTATTTCTCCCTGTAATTAGACACAGTTTAACTTCTATTATCAGCGCATATGTTACTTACAGAGGTAAGTGTTCATATCATTATCCAGTTACCTTAGAGCCAGCATCACCATCTGGACCTTTTGCCCCTCCAGGTGCCTACAGAAGAAAGGAAAAACATGTGCTATGCAGTAAAGGCACTGGATTTATATCACGTCTTTCAAAAGACCTTAAGAGTTACAGTGCATTATTCTCACATTTCTCAACACTCGGTGATGGTAAAAAGGCTGTTAATCTGAGCCAGTGGGCTCTCCGATCACTACCAATCACTCAAGCACACACTACATTCATAGGTGGGTGAAGTTTCTTGCCAAAGGACTAGGGATCCAGCTTTTTCATTTCTGATACCAATGTCGATACTTTGGCTTTAAGTATCTGCCGATATTCACTTATACCAGTGTAGGGACTGAAAATGGCACTTCTTTAAAACACAGTTAACAATTAGATCTCTTGTGTAATTGTGTTACATAAAAATTATTTATCCTTCAAATACAGAACAGCTTCGAATGAATAAAAGTTCAAAGGTTGTGAGACGTTCTTGGCCAAAATCAGCCAGTAAATAGTCTCAGCATGACTGATACCATAGAACCCATACCTGATCCAACAAATTTTTCAGTATCGGCACCGTTATTTGATATCAGTATCTGTATCAGTGCATCCCTACAAAGGACACAACAAAAGTATGCAGTAGAGCCAACTATGGCACCTGTGGTCTCCTGTCCCAGTACTGTACTACAAGGTCTGTCCTAGCTTAGCTTCCGAGATCAAATGAGTTTGGGCATTCTCAAGGTGGTACGGCCAAAGTAGTTACAATAAGTAATTAAATCAAAATTAATATAAAGTAATAAACAAGACACTTACATTGCAATCGAAAGAGCAGCACTAAAATAAAAGAATAGAAAAACATACATTAGTCAAAAGAAATAAATTGATTCATATCATTACTTAATGAATATTTTATGTAAATTACTACATAGATTATTATATTTAGTGGCTTGCCATTGCTGTAATTAAACAATATAACAATATTAAAATATCTTAGCATTACATACACTTACCAACAATATTAGTATTTTATAAATGCCCAGTTATGTGCCTACTGAAGAATTGTTTGATTGTGAATGATCACTCTTGCAGCTTTTTAGCAGTAGTGACTTGATAATGAGGACAAAGTTTGCATAAAAATACTGAGTTAAGAGTTTTGTGTGTTTTGTTGTGTTTTTTTTTTTTTTTTTCTTTGCCTAATAGTGTGATTATGTGTGTTAGTTAAGTACTTACCACATCCTTTGTCTCGTTTGTCTATGAACAAAACAAAAAGGCCACACATTACTTCAGATTTTGCCTTTATAGAGTTCATAGAGAGTGATGTAAAACACATACAATCATATCAATGATGGTCCTAATTGTCCCGATGTTGGTTGACCTGGAGTTGTCTGCTGCTGTGAAGTTCTGTCTGTAGGCATGATCTGTGGCGATCACTGACAACCTGGTGTCCTGGTAAAACACAAAATATTAATTTAAAATACATAAAGAGTTTATGCCTCAAATACAAACACTTTAGAAATGTTACTCTGTGATATCTGAGTGATAGTATCACTAAACAAAAGCAAATGTTAGACAAACTGTGAAATAAATCAGAGACTCCCAGTCTGTCCCCAAAAGGCCCTATATTATATACTATTCAGGCTTTTAAAACTTTTGTACACCCTATCTTGGTATTTCACATTACAATGCTGTAAATAAAACAAAAAAAAAACAAAAAACGCTAACCTGATTTTGATTAGCTGCAACAATGAAGGCAAATAAAGCAATGCAAAGGTCCTGTTAAGGTGTATAGACATAAAAAATACGGGGGAGCACTTTTTGAATTATCACCCAATGACATCATCATGCAATGGAGGAAAGGCCAACTAAGCTTTAGGTTGAGAGAGCTAGATTACTCAACATAATATTTCTTATGACGAACCCATTATAACATAATCAATAGCTCAAACACATAAGGTAGGATAATACAGCAGCATTAAATGATAGTTTTAGATGAGGTTTGCCAAACAGAACACATGAAAATACCTCTTGATCAGGTGAAATGGCGACAGCGAACACTTTTACTCCATGTTGCCGGGCTTCATTAGCGGCCTCCTGCACTCCTCCACAGGGCTCTTTGTATCCGGTCAGAGGATGTCCATCGGTCACCACCACAATGTACTTGTTCTCATGATAATGGGACCCCCTGCAGTGAGGCATAAATGAGTGAATGTTGCACAAATAATTTACTATTATGTTTAATATATAATGTTGCTTTATTATAGCTGAAATATTACCCAACAAGCAGCTCTGCAATGCCCCTTTTGATGGCACAGTCAGTGTAAGTGCCTTTGCCAATGTAGTTGATGCCGTCAATTTTGGTCTTGAGTTGATTCTTGCTCGTGCTCATGTCCATCAGCTCTCCCACAAGCTCGATATCATCACTGTAATGGAGGGCTCCTGAATTCCAGGTCAAGTATCGGTCACAGCGATGACGACTGTGGGAAAACAAAAATCAGTCAAGAGCAATTTTTATAATGAGGGTTTCCAATATATTACAATTATTATAAATACTGAATACAGGCTATTGTATTTAGTATAGACCTTGTTGTGCAAATTTGACTAGTTTAAACTTCCTCCATACATCTGTAAATTCGATGTTTAGATGGAGAAGATTGTCTAGCATAAAATGCATACAATTTCTTGTGTGTAGTCTATAAGCTGGGTCATAAGCCATTGGGTCATGTGGGGTAACTGAGGAGTGAATAGCATAATATGGTTCCACCCTCCAGGAAATGGTGGCGGTAATTGGCTGTAAACACATGCAGTGTCTGAGTCTTACATGTCACTGAGTTGATCTAGGAACAGCTTGGTGAAGTCTTTGATCTGGTTTATATAATATTCAGGGGGCTTCTGTCGGAGGGCGACACTCTCAGATGTATCCAATACAAAGAAAAGGTCAACAGGGCATTCTAAACAAAACAGCAAAATAACAAAGGTTACTTATTGGACGAGGCTAGAAAATGGTAAGTTTTTGTGTTCTAGTATATAGAATGAATTATTATTTATTATTACAACTACCTGCTGCAACATCTAGGGCTGCAGATTTATGCTTTAGAAACATCATTGACAGGTGTAGGCCTGTACTTCCTGTCAGACTTTTGGGCCTGAAACTTCTCAGCTGCTGCAGCATCTTTACAGTGAGGCTCTCTTTAGGTTATTACAGGTTCAAAAGTCTAACATATTTCAGACCACGTATCCATCTAATAACTCACAATGGTTGTATTGCTCTACCCACTATCTTTTCAGTTGAGGCCTGCTAAACGTATGCTGCCTCTAACCGTCTACAATCTCCCGTTACAGTTATTTATTCTTTCAAGGGTCTTCACTGAGATCGCCAGTATAAAGACCATAAGACATTTGGACCTTTACTGACACTACACAAAACAGGTCACTCAACATGCTACACATCCACGCACAAATGACTGAGGACACAGAACAGAAAAAATAAAAACAAAAATATTGTGACCAGTCAACAGACATAGGCCTAGTAGTAACTAGTTAACTTACCCGCAAATCTGGATCTTTGGACCTGCGCCTGCGATGCAACCAGGAGTACGCACAGAAGTGCAAGGAGACTTCTTAGGGTCTCCATGCTGAAACTTTCCCCAAAAACTATAAAACAAACACAAACGACCCTGGCCACTCCAACACAACCGAATCCACCCGGGCCCGAACCCGGTACCGTTAATCTGATTCGGTAACTTTTAAGAATCCAGCGCTCTGCCGCAGTAACTCCGAGGCGAGAGCCAAAGCGCGCAGAGGAGAACCAGAGCGCACGGCCAGAGGGAGGAGGGCGAGGAGGGAGGAGGGAGGAGTTCACGCGCGCAGTTCAGAGAATATGAACGTGAACGCGCACGGACAAACGCTACGCGCACGGACAAACGCTACGCGCACGGACAAACGCTTCTGCAGATATGTATGTTCCCATAAAAGCGGCTCACAGTGAACGGACTCAATCATTTATCGAGAATGCGCAAACGACTGTGCTTTGGATTGGCTTATAGTTTAAGAGAAAATATAAGATAATAGCCACTTAGAAGCAAACTTTTACTATTTTTATAATTACACCAATGTTTTTTTTTAATGTGCGTTATTAATCTGTAAACAGTAGAGTGATTTTAATAAAACAACAAGAAGCAGCTGAAGCATTTGTTTGGGTGAACGCTCACATCTGTTTCACTTTGGCCTCCAGACTTGACCTGATCATAAAAACAGTCGAAATTAAGAGGTTGAGATTTTTTTTTCTGCATTACTTTACACTAAAGAGGTAGAGACACAGTGCCATCTAGCGTGCATCAAAGCAACAAGTTGGATGAGACGTAGGAAAAACGTTTGGGGGAGTTTACGGGTTGTATGGAGGCAACAAGGAACATTGTGGAAGAAACCGATGTTAGGGGCGGGAAGTCATTTGGCAAGGTGCTGGCGTGGGTGGATGCTGCATGGTTGCCGTGGATGTTGGTTTTTGTTTGTATTTAAACGGTGGGTTTTCGCAGGAAAAGCACTGCTGGACTCACTTTTTCCACTGAGATCACTGAAAAAGAGGAGAGAGGAAGGCGGGATGAGATGGAGAGAGAGAGAGCGAGAGAGAGTAGAGGGGTGACATCTGGTAATGATCTGGTTTTAATAGTGGCTCTCATAGTAAATCTGCAGGATTCTTGGCAGAGGTCTGGCTGTCTATAAAGTGTGCTGCAAGCATTTACATTTGAACACTATTTAGCACCAAGATGTTTCAATACCAGTCATTATGAGTGCATTTCTTCATAAAACTCAAGGGGAAATTATTAGTCACAAGCATGTTTCCACTTTTCACCACACTCGTTATGGGTCTGCTATGCTCATTGCATTGAAAATAGTCAGGTGGGGTTCTGTGTACTGTGTCCTGTGTACCTGAGTAAACAGCTAAAAAGAAGAAAACACCACAAGAAAAGCTGGGCACAAGCTGGAGAAGAAAAGGATGCAGAGAGGTGAAGATTAGTAGAACCTCTGTATCAGAAAGGAAAGAATTGAACCAGTAGTGCTAATGTACAGACAAAAAAAATTCAGATAAGCAGAATAATCTGTGAACCCAATAAGAACAGATTCTTTTGGTTTTGGTGCATTTACATGCCCAAGAGAAATCTGATTATTTGCTGTTAGTTACTATTGCATTTTGAAGATGACATAAACTTACTTTTAAATAACTCTTTCAATCATTAACATCTTTAATATTATCTTTGCTACAATAGTTTGACATTTTTGCATAATTCTCCTTGTCAAAACCAGCACTGGTGTGAAGAACAGAAAAGAAATCAGTTTACTCACACCAGATGTTTTCACATGACAATTCAATGTCTGTCAGAAATCAGGCAATGGTCAGAAATATCCTGAACCTCTTATAGATCAACTGCTGAGTGGTGTATTTCAAACACAGATGAAATGCCTTGAAAAATAAGTTTTTAGTGTTATCTGTGCACACATGGAGCTGTATGCAACACTGAGGTCACTGCGCTGGGGTCCAAGCAATGATGGTTCATATACGAGTGGTGGGGTGGTCCTAGGCTGAAAGCCAGCCACTGCAGCAAAAAGGGCAAAACAGATAAAAGCGGTAAAGATAAAAGGACTTAAGATTTAAAGGGAAAATTGTAAATTCTTTCTCAGTACTTGAAACTGTGTAAGAACGGGAAAATTGCTAAATGAGCTGAACTTCCTGTACATTTGATTCCCATTGGCTCAAGTCATGGAGGGTCAAATGCACTGCACCTTCAAACTCAACTTTAGCATATTTTAGCAAACTGTAAAAAAAAAAAAAAAATTAAAAAAAAAAAAAAATACATACATATATATATATATATATATATATATATATATATATATATATATATATATATATATATATATATATATATACAGTGAGGAAAATAAGTATTTGAACACCCTGCTATTTTGCAAGTTCTCCCACTTAGAAATCATAGAGGGGTCTGAAATTTTCATCGTAAGTGCATGTCCACTGTGAGAGACATAATCTAAAAAGAAAAATCCAGAAATCTCAATGTATGATTTTTTTAACTATTTATTTGTATGATACAGCTGCAAATAAGTATTTGAACACCTGTCTATCAGCTAGAATTGTGACCCTCAAAGACCTGTTAGTCGCCTTTAAAAAGTCCACCTCCACTCCATTTATTATCCTAAATCAGATGCACCTGTTTGAGGTGGTTAGCTGCATAAAGACACCTGTCCACCCCATACAATCAGTAAGACTCCAACTACTAACATGGCCAAAACCAAAGAGCTGTCCAAAGACACCAGAGACAAAACTGTACACCTCCACAAGGCTGGAAAGAGCTACGGGGAAATTGCCAAGCAGCTTGGTGAAAAAAGGTCCACTGTTGGAGCAATCATTAGAAAATGGAAAAAGCTAAACATGACTGTCAGTCTCACTTGGACTGGGGCTCCATGCAAGCTCTCACCTCGTGGGGTCTCAATGATCCTACGAAAGGTGAGGAATCAGCCCAAAACTACACGGGAGGAGCTGGTCAATGACCTGAAAAGAGCTGGGACCACCGTTTCCAAGGTTACTGTTGGTAATACACTAAGACGTCATGGTTTGAAATCCTGCATGGCACGGAAGGTTCCCCTGCTTAAACCAGCACATGTCAAGGCCCGTCTTAAGTTTGCCAATGACCATTTGGGTGATCCAGAGGAGTCATGGGAGAAAATCATGTGGTCAGATGAGACCAAAATAGAACTTTTTGGTCATAATTCCACTAACCGTGTTTAGAGGAAGAAGAATGATGAGTACCATCCCAAGAATACCATCCCTACTGTGAAGCATGGGGGTGGTAGCATCATGGTTTGGGGGTGTTTTTTGGCACATGGGACAGGGCGACTGCACTGTATTAAGGAGAAGATGTATTGCAAGATTTTGGGGAACAACCTCCTTCCCTCAGTTAGAGCACTGAAGATGGGTCGAGGCTGGGTCTTCCAACATGACAATGACCCAAAGCACACAGCCAGGATAACCAAGGAGTGGCTCTGTAAGAAGCATATCAAGGTTCTGGCGTGGCCTAGCCAGTCTCCAGACCTAAACCCAATAGAAAATCTTTGGAGGGAGCTCAAACTCTGTGTTTCTCAGCAACAGCCCAGAAACCTGACGGATCTAGAGAAGATCTGTGTGGAGGAGTGGGCCAAAATCCCTCCTGCAGTGTGTGCAAACCTGGTGGAAAAACTACAGGAAACGTTTGACCTCTAATTGCAAACAAAGGCTACTGTACCAAATACTAACAATGATTTTCTCAGGTGTTCAAATACTTATTTGCAGCTGTATCATACAAATAAATAGTTAAAAAATCATACATTGTGATTTCTGGATTTTTTTTTTTTTTTTCAGATTATGTCTCTCACAGTGGACATGCACCTACAATGAAAATTTCAGACCCTTCTATGATTTCTAAGTGGGAGAACTTGCAAAATAGCAGGGTGTTCAAATACTTATTTTCCTCACTATATATGTATATATATATATTTTTTTATTATTATTTTTAAGCCATTATCTTGTTTTATTGCATTTTACCATTTTCCTGCTGTTCTTGATCTGTGCATTGCAACACTGGAATTTCCCCACTGTGGGACTAATAAAGGCATATCCGCTCTCTCTCTATATATATATATATCTATATCTATATCTATATCTATATCTATATCTATATATATGTGATGTTTGGTATTTTGGTCATGCACTAAATACACAAGCAAGACAAACATCAAATTTGAATTTTGATAATCTGTTCAGAATTACTTACAGAAATTGCAAAGCAAGTAATTTGTGCCTTGACTTGAAAATGAGTCTTGTGCAACAATTTTAAAAGAAATCACACAAGAATAACTTAAATCCAAAAATATATTTGTCA
The DNA here is from genome assembly GCA_029959045.1 of Taenioides sp. WSHXM2023. Lineage (NCBI taxonomy): Eukaryota > Metazoa > Chordata > Actinopteri > Gobiiformes > Gobiidae > Taenioides > Taenioides sp. WSHXM2023. The sequence goes on along the minus strand of CM057096.1, from coordinate 15,020,954 downwards.
ATATTAACAGCATCACACAAAATATATAATGTCCTTCATCACACAGCAGATAGGTTATTCTCCCTTGTTGTTTTGTGTTTTTTTTCTGTCTGTCCAGCTCTACAATAACACAGCATGGTGATTCTCCTAGCCTATTTGAGTCAGTGTAACATTTTCAGTCATTTCTCAGGCCATGTTGGTGGAGTGGCTCTTCAGGTGCCTCCTCAGATGGTGCAGACAGGTGTAGGTCTTGGGACAGAGCTGGCAGTTGTACGGCCGGACACCAGAGTGATTGAGCATATGCTGTTTCAGGACACTTCCATCTGAGAAGGCTTTCCCACACTGAGAACAGACGTAGGGGCGCTCCCCCGTGTGGACGCGCATGTGAACTGTCACTTTGTGAGCCATAGTGAAGCCTTTTCCACAAACAGTGCACTTGAAGGGCCTCTCTCCTGTGTGTGTGAGTCTGTGTGTGCGCATGGCCCCCATCTGAGAGAAGGCCTTCCCACAGTCAGGGCAGGCGTGGGGCTTCTCCCCGCTGTGCACGCGACTGTGGCTCCGCAGACCTCCGGCTGTAGAGAAGCACTGAGAGCACTGAGAGCACTGGTAGGGCCGCTCCCCTGTGTGCGTGCGCATGTGCTGTTTCAAATCATAGCGGTTTCTAAAGCCCCGCCCACAGACCACACAGTTCTCTGGGCGCTCGTCACTGTGCCGCAGCTCGTGGTTGTTGAGGCATTTCTCGGACAGGAAGCACTTGCCACACTCCTGGCACTGGTATGGCTTCTCATGGTCCACTCTCTGATGGTACTTGAGCTCACTGATCCCAGGGAAGGTCTCGTCACAGTACCTACACCTGAAGCGGTGGTTGGGGCTATAGGGGAGCTGGTGCTCATTCAACTGATGGTTCCTTAGTAAGTGTGCCATCTTGAAAGTCTTTCCACAGTGAGAGCACTCGTACTTTGTGAGCAGCTGCACACACTGGTGCCGCACTCGATCATGTAGAGACCTGAACTGGCAGCCACATTTAGTGCAAATATGAGCTGCATTTTTACACTTCCTCTTCCTGTGTCCCGACAGGTGTGCCTCAGTTCTGAAAGCTTTACCACACTGTGAACATTTGTATGGCTTCACCGCTGTGTGAAACCTCTGGTGCTCCAGAAACTCAAAGCGATATTTGAAGCTCCTGCCACACAGTGGACAGTTGTGTGTAACGCGGCCACGTTGATAAACAGCTTTGACAGTTTTCCGAGAAAAAGACACTGGTGATGTGCAATGAGTTGAGCAACGTTTGCCGTGTTTCCCTCCACTCATTAGTGTCACTGTTCCCAATTCACGCATTTCTTCATGACGTTGTTCGTGTTTAGAAAGACTCTTAGAGGAGATGAAGCTTTTGCCACATTGCTTACATTCATAAGGCTTGTCGTGATCCACCTGTTGGTGATACTTGAGGTCCCCTATCCCTGAGAAGCCAGCTCCACAGTGGCTACACTTGAAGAGGCGACTCTGCACATGAGTGAGCAGGTGATCCTTCAAAGTGCTTGACTTCTGAAAACTCTTCCCACATTGCCCACAGTCATATCGTTGACCGTGTTTGGGACAGTGGTGCCTAAACTTCTCTAGTGACGTTGGAAAACTATTTCCACACTTAATACAAATATAAGCTGCATTTCTGCACTTGCGTAGCCGGTGCCCTGCGAGGAGAGTGGCAGTTCTAAAAGCTCGGCCACATTCAGAGCAGTTGTACGGCTGCAGACCACTGTGAACCTTCTGGTGCTCAATTAGAACAGAGTGGTGCTTAAAACATTTATTACACTGAGGGCATTTGTGCAGACCAGGCTGCTGAGAGTGATGAGAAGATAAAGGGATGTCCGACCTATTGGGGGATTCAGAGAAGTCATTCGATGTGGATGGGTTTGTGGAAAGTTCTTCATCAAACATGACAATCTGAGGAACATTGTTGTCATCGTCACAAGCACTAGGGTGTGAAGCAATAGCTACTTCTAGTGATGGGGGCAGAGAGAGCGAAGGAATCAGGAGGTCTTCTGATGGAAAAGGAGCTGCAAGAAGAGATTTAGTTAATCCTTTTCAGTGCTGTGCAAAATTTTTTACTTTATCTAATACTTCAAAAAAATATCACATGCATACCAACACTAGGCTTCGCCAGCTTGCCATGACACTGCTTGTTTTGCAGAAGAAATTTGAGGTCCTCTCCATTTGAGACACACTGCATGTACTCCTCAAGGACAGAGGGGGCAGCACTGATCCAAGAAGCAGTCTATCCCATGAAGTGTAAAAAAAAATGTTATAAAATTGAAAAACATTTCACATGTAAACCATATCAATCAACATACAGTTACCTGTTTAAAATCTGGAATTGGTAGCAGTTCCTCCAGTCTGGTAAAGAATTCACAAACCAGCGTTTCAAGTGCTGTGTCAAAATCAGGGCCGTACTCCACAGGAAACACATTCTGTTAGGAACAACTTTAATGAACCATCTTTGATTATGTATAGCTACATTATCAGATACAATCTTACCTTGAGGAAATGTTCTCTGCCATTAGTGTCTTCAATGAGACCTTGGACCAGTTTCATAAAATTGGCTTCTGGTGCATCAATCACATGGTCATTTGTCTAAATTAGCAGAGACACAATAGTATCTTGCATGACATAGAAGTTTAAAATGTCTTTGAAACTAATATAATCAAACCTCCTCAATGTATGACGCTCTGATCCTGTTGAGATGCATCTCAACAGCCTTAAGGTCTTCAGGGTGTTCAGAGCGGAGCAGTTCAAGAGTCGTCTATAAAACAAAAACATTAATTTCACAATTCATATCTAATTAAATCATCTAAATCTAAAAGAAATAGTGATGTCAAGTTGGAAAATGTTCACACTTCTTAAATGTTTCTGACAAATCATTCAGTTTTTCTTGCGTAAATTGCTAATAATAATATATCATCTGGCACTCACCCTAGCCCTGAGCCCAAGAGACAATAGCCTCCCCTCCCTTTGGCTCATCAGCTCCGGCACCGCCTCTGTCACAGTGGAGACAAACTCCTCCAGTCTCCCATAGTGCTGCGTGTTCCTCTGCCGCACCACCTCCCACATCACCGCGGACATGAGGCGCAGCGGAGGCACCAGAAGCGCCAGGGACGACAAGGGCACGCTCAACTCTAAAGAGAGACACTTTCACATTCAAACTCTAACCTGTCCATATTACGAAGGTGCTTCTGGCAAAATACTGTGTCAATTGCATTCAAATAAACCCTATTGCTTACATTAATAATTGTGTAGGCTACAGACACTTAATATTAACCAATAAAAATATGTAGATTGGCAGCCCTTTTGTATAACTCAAAGTAGTTTACATGGTTAAAATGTGATTAATAATTGATAATAATGCCGTAATATAGCATATAATAATTTGGAAGAGATAGGGCACAAAAAGTGTCAGGATGAGGACTCCGGCTGTTGACAGCAAGGAAAACCAGTCTTGTTCCAGAGATTAGTCGAGGCCTAGTGAGTTTTGCTAACCTTTGCTTTAGCCGTGTTGTTAGCACTGCCATTGATACAAAATACACATTTGTCATTCTATGGTGACGCATACATACCCATATCATTCATTTTGGAAACCCAGAGGAACCGTGTGAGGAAATATTGTTAAAATAGACTGTTTTGCATACTCGCGGTTAGCTTTTTAGCTAGCTGCATACGCAGCTTCAGGCGCCAACTTCTTCCTGAAACGCGCTGTACTCGGCTGCAGCGCTGGCTGCACAGGCGCGGGTTTGTTTGTGTGGCGTTGCATTTGTTCTACGGGACAAACCGAGGAGGCGGGATAGTGTAAATTTGGGGGGAACGGAAGCCGCGCCATCTATCGGGACAATAAAAAGTAAGAATTCAACAACAGAGTACAACGTTTTATAGTAAAATAAATACAGTATTATCAAAACGAGGCTTTACGGATCTAGGACAACAGAAAGATGCATGATCTTTTGCAGATCCACGAGCAACAATCATGGTCAGATCTGTATGTTAACAATGTGTCAAGGCTTTTGTTGTAGTATCGCACGGATCCTGTAGATAGCAGTATTTTTCTTTCTAACGCAGTCTTATTAAAAGTAACGTAATTAGATCGCACCATCTGGGTAGTCATCATGGGTAAAACACTCTACATCATCATCATCATCAGTCAATGATTAGCACAATACCATAACATTACTTTTATAATATGCCTGATTTTAATGAAAAAAAAAAAAAAAAAAATCCTCGTAGTCTCTAAGATAATAAATAACCAAATATAGGCTATATGATGGTTGTTTTTTTCAGCACTAAAACAGAAAGTAATAAATTAAATGTTTGCCAAATTAAAAAAAAAAATTCTTGAATTTTTTGTTCAATAGCACTAAATAGTCCCACACTCGAGTGCATCAGTTCTATGCTGTAGAGGACTTATTTTATTATTTTCTGTGAGCCATTTTGTAATTAGACATAGTGCCTTTTTAATCTTTAAAAATGTTTTCTCTCTCTGTTGATGCTTTAATCTCTGCCACATGTTGAATTGCTTAAAAAAATCAGATCAATTAACAAGTCACATCCATTCAAAGCATTTTCGGTCGTTTTGTGATTTTGTTAATCCTTTCCTATTTTTCAGAAGCATAGTGTAATTATGCATTGTGTGCACAATAATACTGACAGTACTATATGAAGTACATGCATGAGGAGAAAGGCAGAAAGAGATACTGCGTGCAGTCTGTGAGTGTGTAATTAAAACAAGTGATTTTTTTACACACAGATTATCCCTCTATCCCAGCTGCTCCAAGTTGGATTTGACCACCTCGACAACCAGAGGAAAGCTCTCTGGGACCAAATCCAAATTGGCAGCCTTGATTTATTTATTTAATTTTTTTTTTTTTTTTTTTTTACCGGCTTGTGAAAGTCATCAAAGCTGTTCTAATAACCGATATATGATGCAAAATACCATCTTAAACTTTATTTCATGTCTTAAAGTAATGCAGTTTTTGGTTGTCTTCCTTTCAGTTTTATGAAACCAGGCTATTTGAAATATATTTGAAATGTAACAAGGACAACAGTAATGGAAAGTGCGCACTTCTGCCATGTTTATACTCAAACAGAGAGATTTAACTGCCTCTGTCCGACCAATGAGGTCAAATCAGCATACTGCCTCTGTGTGCACAAGCCATCAAATACTTGTGAGTAGCAAATACTTGAGTAGCAAATCACAAAAACAAATATGGAAACACTTTTATTGCTACTGTGTTACAGACAATCAGGTTTTAAATGCAGTTTGTTGATTCAAAAAACAACCGTGTATGGCAATTTCTCCAAACAAGTTAGTGTTATATTGTCTATAAATTATGTTACAAAAAATATAAATAATTTACACATATAACATCCTTATAGTTAATTACAAAATGAGCTCTGAGTGTTTTGCACAGTAAATGCACATTTGCTTTTCTAACTGGTTAAAAAGGTTCAGACTGTGCGGACTGCAATAAAAATCAGGCACATAATTGACATACTTATAGTTATAGCAGTAGTAAATTACATTTACAGAGGGTAATTTTTAATAGTAATTTGTAGTGAGTAATAAAATCTATTCTCTGTTTCACTGGCTCAACAATAAAGGTCTTGTGGAGGCTTGTTTTTAGTTGCTTCTAAATAATACCCAAGTAATTACATAATTTAATCACTTAAATATGCTTAACAAGCAAAATAATTTAGCTTAGTGCTAACTATGAAATATTTGAAAAGTTTAGAAAGTTTGTCTTTAAATTTTTTAATAGCAACACCAAATTTTGGGCACTTCATGTGCATTGTACAAATGCTCATTTTTGCTGTAGTGACAATATTTTTCCCTAACTTGTTGTTTTTTCACTGTCCCCAGTTTAAAAGTTTGACCACTGGTACATTTGAATGTCATTTTTAAAAAGTAAAAAAAAACTAAATGATTTTTATGGCCTCTGAATTTTAGAGAAATGTTTCCTCATAGCCTTCGTGCTCAGTTTGAGAGTCTGATCTGGTCACACTGTTGTAGGAGGGTGGAGAGGACATTGTAGTCTCTCTTTCTGTATCCTCTAATGGGACAGGCCCATAGTGGTGGATCATGGACGCTATTAGTCCCTGTGTTTCTGGGGCGTTCTCCAGGTCCACCACAGTCTCGTAGTTGATTTGTCTGTAGAGGTAGGATGCCTGCTTCATCTGTCGCTGCACCAAATGTCTCCTGTAACATCTCTGGATGACAATAGCAGAGACCTCCTCCATTTTGCGTCGCAGAGTTGAAGTAATTGGTTCATGGGAAATTTTGGAGGAGTTTGTTGCCATGAATTTCTCCTCCATCTGCTGTTTAAGAGCATCCATTTCACCAGACTCCCCCAGCACACGTTTTGTGAAGGCAAACAAGATGTCCAGGCAGTGAATGCGGTCACCACTGACCATGGGGAGGTCCATGGCAATCAGTTTGATTTGGTTGGGCTTAGCTATGCGCAGTGGTTCTGACAAACTGTCTGCGAAGTTTGATAACTTTGAAAACTCAATGAATTGTGATGCTTCAGAATCAAACTTTTCCCAAACCTCATAAAACATCTCAAAGTCATCCTCACTGAGGGGCTCAGTACTCTCCTCTGTCGCAACACTGAAGTTTTCCAGAATGATGGCTATGTACATGTTGACCACAATGAGAAAAGAAATGATGATGTAGCTGACAAAGAAAGCAATGCCCACTGATGGGCTCCCACAGTTCCCCTTCGTGTTGGTGCCAGTGTTCACAAAGCTAACATCACACTCATCAGGTAAGCTGGCCAAGATGGGGCTGAGCAGGTTGTCCCAGCCTGCAGAGGTACTGATCTGGAACAGGCAAATCATACTATTCCCAAAAGTTTCAAAGTTGAACATGTCATCAATCCCATCTTGTTTTTTCACATATGCAAAGTTCGCCATGCCGAAAATCGCATAAATGAACATAACAAGGAAAAGCAGGAGGCCGATGTTGAAGAGTGCAGGCATAGACATCATTAAGGCAAATAGTAAAGTCCTTATTCCTTTGGCTGCGCGTATGAGACGTAGAACACGGCCAATCCGGGCCAGTCTGATGACTCGAAACAATGTTGGAGAAACAAAGTACTTCTCGATAATGTCTGCCAGAACAATGCCTAAAATGAGAGCCAAAGAAACGTTATCCTTGTATTCCTAATATTAATATTAATCCTATTGATGTTTCTGTATTTCACCTTTGTACAATATAAACGATACCTCCACTTACCGACAATAGAGAGAATAATGACCACAAAGTCAAAGATGTTCCATGCCACAGTGAAAAAGTAACATCGGAGGGCGAAGATCTTGAGAAGACATTCAGAAGTGAAGATGACGATGAAGACCAGGTTGATGTTGTTGAGGATGGACTCTGTGCGCTGTGACTGTTCGTCCGTCTCCACCATCATCGTCACCATGTTCACGATAATCAGCATCATGATCATTATGTCAAAGGCTTGTTTGGACACAAGGTCAAAGAAGAAGCCCTGGACAATGTTCTGAAATATAATATACTGTAATTTTACACATCCGTCTGTTTATATTCATCCAATTTCTTACTTTGGAGCACAACAGTACAATATCTGGTTTATGATACCAGTATCTATATAATACGTCTTTAGATGCTGTGATAATTTTTATGCTTTATCTTTGAGCAAAGTCTGGCGTTTTTATAAATTTTACATTCTGGGATTGCCTAGTCATTTTTATATAGCTTTCATTTTTATATAGCTTTCACACGACACTCATTTAAAACTCAGGTATCAAAACTTGGTATCCAATAAAACATATGTTTTTTATGCCAGCTTGACAAAAATCAGACCTATTTTTGATTATATGATGTAATTTACCGCAGGTCTTGGTATTGGTTTTTGTGGCTTCTTAGAACCCAGTTTCTTCATTGCATTATAATACTTCTTCTGTTCTTCAGTCATAAATATATCCTGCCCACCTAAGTATAATCATAACAATAATCCATTATTTTAAAGAAACCAGGAAATGTCATTATTGTAATTCATGTAATATACAGGCAGGTGTAGCTATACTTATCTTTCGTTTCTGTTGGTTGAAGTTGTCAATAATGACACCAATGAAGAGATTGAGGGTGAAGAAAGACCCAAAAACTATAAAGACAACAAAGTACAAGTACATGTAGAGGTTGATCTCTCTGACTGGCTGTTCCTCTACCTGAAAGACATGATTTAGTCACTTCATCAAAAATTCACTGTAATAAACTTGAAATACAAAAAATACTTACTCCTCTGGAGTCAACAGCTGCATACATGATTTCCATCCACCCTTTGAATGTAGCCTTAAAAAGAAAAAGACGCATTAACCACTATAACCCTTTACATTGCTGAACGAATAACTGCTTCTCAGAATCAGTCTCTTAAAATAGCCTCAGAAATCACAACAGTAAGTACAAGTGCAGTGTAAGTGCCCTGTTTAAGTGCATTTAATCTATAGTCTAGTGTTTGCTGCTGCAAATGGACATAATTAGAGATAGGCAATGATTAATCAGTGGAAAAAACACTTGTTTCAGTTGTGATTAAAGGAAGGGTGCACAGTAAACTTGAACTTAGTCAATAGTTAGATTATAAAGGAGCTCACCACTTGTAGAAGCGAGAGATATCCAAGCCCCACATTGTCGAAGTTGACTTTAACTGTGGTCCAGTAAAACTGTGTGTCATTGATGGAGATGCACTGTGACTTGTTGTTGACCAAAGTGAGGCTGTGGGTGAAGCCTGTCCTGTTCACACATTTGCCAAACTTTCCTGCAAAAAGGTTAACGCCCATAATGCTGAAGATAAGCCAGAAGATGAGACACACCAGCAGCACATTCATGATGGAGGGGATGGCACCAATGAGAGCATTCACAACCACCTGAAATCAGAGAGCAGCAAGTAATTAATGTTATGAAAATAATATTTGATTAATAATACAAAACAATTAGTTAAACATAGCTGTGTGAAGTAGTAAAAAATGTGTTACATTTGATTTTATTTTTCTTCTTTTATTTGGCTTTTGGTTAAGGTTCATAAACATGAACAAAAAAGACTTCAATTAAGTGCCATTTAACTCCACAAAATCAAATTTAGTCCTCAAAGATCTCAAGTCTCCAAACCACATGCTTTTAGTGCTGCAGGACTGGTTGATAGACCATGCTGATTAAAAAAAAAAATCTCGCAATCTGCAACTGTGAAGTCGGGATTCGATTAAAGTCAAAATAATTGCACAGTACCAGGTCAGCATAATGTAATTACTGTGGACTCACTCTCATTCCCTCAAATCTGGACAGTGCCCTTAGTGGTCTCAAAGCCCGAAGTGTCCTCAGAGACTTGATGGCTGCAAAGTCTGAATATCCGAGAGAATTGGCCACGAGGCTAATCAGAGACACCTGTCCAAAACAGACAGTACATAGTGAGTTATAATTAAACCATTCAATACAGATATACAATGTCAATCCCAAAAAATATTTCATTACACTTTTAAACTTTGATTTGATGTATAAATTTTGTTCATTTTAATTGTGGGTTGTTTTGTTTTTGTTTTTTTTTTGTAAATTCCTGAAATGGTATGATATTTATTGAAGAACCAGAGTTGTGTCAGGAGTGATGATGAGTATAGACCAGTATGCCCTTCTGCACACGGTCCATAAACACATACTCTATATATACATACAGTACATATGTATATATATCAAATAGAGTGAGTTTTATAAAGAATCTGGAGTGTGTTGCCAGATGTGTTTCCAATTTGTGTTCATTTGAATTAATCAATTCTTTAGAATGATTTTGGTTTTCTTTATAAAAGTCAATTTAAAGATGTTTTTGACCAATAAATATATCTATAGAAGATATGTTTTGTTGCTGTTGTTCTTACCCAAAAAGTGATAATAACATATTTTATTAAAAAGAAGACAAGAATCCTGTGTCACTTATTCCAGTGTCCCCAAGTCCACAAAGGATCAACAAGTCCTGTCCAAATGTCTTAATTTTTCATTATCTTCTGTAGATAAGCTTCAACAGTGCACCACATTAGTTTCTGATATAAAAGCCAAGCCATGTAGGAAAAAAATGTTAAATAATACTAACTAATAAAAGAACTAATTTTAGCTACAACAGAGTGGCTTTTAAGATCAGAAAGTGCTTACAAGTGAAGAAACAGCATTTGTGATGCAGATGTTTCCTAATGTTTCTAGTCCCAGAGTCTACTCACCTGAGACCGGCTAACTATGACTTACCCTAACAATAGAGCGGTCAGTGGCAATCTGTGTAAATGCAGGTGAAATCACAGGAGTCAAGTACGCCTCGGGCTTTAGTTTATGCAGCAACACACCCATCACTACATAACAACATACTGTACCACACCAAACTGTGAAGCAGCTGCTTACAACTGAGTGGGATTGGACAAGAAACTCAAGATCCAGAACAAAAGTGTGTTCCTGACAGCCTGAGCATATCAAGATATCAATAGAAAACTTACATCCACAATGAGAAAGTCCAGCCAGCACCAGTAGTTGGTGAAGTATTTCTTAAAGCCGTAAGCGAGCCACTTGAGGAACATCTCCAGCACAAAGATATAAGAGAACACCTTGTCTGCATATTCCAGCACAACTTTTACGACTTTTCTCTGCTCGATGTAGATGTCTTCAAATGCCTGTGGGAGCAAACACATATGTTAAAGTCATAAAATCTGCACCTAAAAGTCTACAGATCTAAATCTTACCAAAGCCCCACTGCTCAGAAGAATCATGAAGATGATAAATGTCTCAAACCAGCTGTGTTCCACAATTTGGTAACAGGTTTTTCTCAGGCGCCACCACACCTGAGCCAGGCCTCGAGTTATGTCAATACGGCAGCACTCACAGTGACGAACACACACTGTAAAAACACACTCATCAACAGTGTTGATCAATGTTACGCTTACAACAGCACTCAGGACTAATATTGTACTGTGTAGATCAGTGGTTTTCAAATGTTTCACACCAAGTACCAAGATAATATATGGCTTTCCAAGTACCACCAGATCTAAATCCAGACTAGGGTTAAACAGGGCTAAATAGGCCTAAATCTGCTGAAAACAAAAATAGACCATGGATAAGTTAGTTTTAAATAATGAACAGCTTCATGTACCACCAGAGACAGTACCACAGTTTGATAAACATAGGTGTAGATTACATTTTACAAACCTTCAGGAAAACACTCCTCTGGGTCCATACTGTCCTCTCTGAGCTCTGACAGGTTGTCCTGCTCTTCTCCAGGTTTTCTCAGATCCACTGTGCTACCTTCAGACAGGCTAATCTTTTCCTGAAAACAATAATATTACATTTCAAACGTATATTTTAAATTCAAATTTTGCCTACAACTCTGATGAGATCAAGTTCAAAGGACAGCGATCCAGCCTCAATCCTAAAAAATGGTATGTACTGTGGTTTGATCCAAGAGCATTCATAAACATAAAATAAGTTTATCACATGTTTCAGCATGCAACCACTAAACTGATAACGTTTTGTACTTATTCATGCATACATTACCTATACCTTTGTTAATTAGTAGTATTGTTTTATTTGAATAAATTTGAACACACACTTGTTTCCATGCTTCTAATACTGTGTGGGTGTACCGGGTTAAATGACCAGTGTGTACCAGACTGCTCTCCTCACTTTATGCTTCTATAATCTGTGGGCTGGGCCTCGCTCCACATCTGGACGACAGCTGTGAGCAGCCAAAGACTGAGCCACCCGCACCAACAAACCCCGACATGCTCTTTCACTTTTAGGACACAGTCAGGTCAGAGCAAGGAATTATACACTGCTGTATAGTACAGTATTTTCCCTTAGGTTGACTAGAGAGAATAAAGAAACTGTATTAAAGATGTATTTTGTTAATATTTGAGGTTACAGATGCTCATGGTTGTCAATTTCAGTGATCTTCTTATATATTTGGTCAGAGTGCAGTCACAATTTAGCTGAATCAATACCCCTTCAGACTTAAGGTAGTATCTTTGAAAAAATATGATCTAATGTATGTAAATATGAAACTAATGATAAATATTTTTATAAACAAAAATATGAATGATATGAGCAATGCTCTGCTTCAATAAACACAAAGAAATATGTATGTTTTAACAGAATTGCATATCAATATTTTGCTTTTTGCCTTTGACAAGGAAGGACAAAATAATGGGATTTGAATGGGCTATGCAGGATTTTCTCACTTACAATGACTTTTCTTAACTATAACCAAATATAATAATGTGTGCTTGGTGGACAACAAACTAAGATCAACAAAGTAAAGTGTTGCACTGACCAGTTTGTTTTCTTCATCTTCTGAGGAGTCAGTGATGTCCTCTTCCTCCAGCTCCCCATCAGACTCTCCAGGAGCGATCGGAACCATGATGGTCAGGTTTGGGTTGGTCATGTAACTGTCCTCCTCTGTGATTATATACTTCTCTCCAAACCGACTGATGACTCCTCCATTACAATCCAAGTGATTCCCAACCAGTTTGTTCCCTGAGCAGGTTTCCTTGGTTTTAGTGCCTTTTAATCCACGGTTGCGCAGGTTTAGCAGACTCCTGAAGAGCCAGGTGACTCCGCTGTGGATGCGGGCGATGGCCAGTTGGATATTGTTCAAGTCTCCGTCTTCGTCCGGGGCCGAGAGGTTATCTGAGCTGAACGAGCTAAGCAGCAGAGCCAGGAAAAGATTCAGAACCTGTAAATAAGACTAAGATGTTAACATTTAGATGTTAGTTATAAGATGTTAGTACAAGTCTAAACTACAGGGTTAACAGGTTTTATACACAGCCCCTTCGATTTAGTTCTCCACCGAGGACATTCCATTACCAGCCATTTGCTGACCATAAAAAGTGCATTTTTATTTGACTGTGAATAATCTTGCAGACCTTGGCCAATAATTTCAGGTAAATTATAACAGTAACGCAATAGCCATTTTCCAACCAAAAACTAAATGTTTAGCTATCCTGAAATGTGACTCATTCATATTTACATTTACAGGGCTTACCATGTATCTAGAAGATGTTATTGACAGACTAATACAGCTCAGTGACTTGAGGATTAAATAGCACGACATGATAAGACTACATATTTTGTCAACAAGTACAAATTTGTTATTGTTCAGTCCGGGTGATATCGTGCATCATCACATATGGCTTCAAGTGCTGCAGTGAAGTGTTCAAACATGCAGTGATTGGACCACAAGCTTAAAGCTCTGTGTGCACAGTCAGAGAAGAGAACATGAGCAGATGATTAATGATGAATGCCCTTTGACCTTGTTGCCCCTAAGCATCATGGATAATCCTTATGTAAACGGCTTTTGCACAATTCACATTACATTTAAGGTGATGTCATGACATCACTTTTCTAATAGGACAATTAGCTGGAGGGTGTTATAGCCACTGTTCTAACCTTTGAACTATGACCTGATAGACCTTCTCAGTGCTACAGTGCAGCCAATGATCCAGTGAACCAAAACTTGATAAGCTAAATCTAAAATTGCACAGTTCAATAATACAGGAATAACTGCACTGGTAAGTGTTTTTAATCCAAAATATGATGCAATATACGTAGCCGTAAAGTGTGCCATTAGACGTGGGAAATGAATTTTCTTAACATCAAATTGATCAAAATTATATTTATGTAGGCAGAGACATGCAACATACGTGCTGAGTCCAAAAAACAAAACAACATTCAAATTTTAAATTATTTATCAGTATTATTATCAGTATTGAACATTGTGTATTATATTAGCTGTCTTGATGTAGCTAAAACAAAAACATTATTTAAAAAAATAACAGAGCTAATAAGATTTTATAATCAAATAGGGCTGTATATAAATTCCTTCCGGGATTTAATTTCCTGGTCTTGTTAACACTAGCTTACAGCACACAGCTGGCCAGCAAATCTCCATAAGAGGACACAAACATACTATAAATACTGTCTATAGTCTGTCAGGAGATTTTCTTAGAACGATTTACTGCAGGGCACAGTAAATAACACAGTGGCCTTGGTTGATCCTTTATAGTACTCCATTGGGTCACAATATCACTCATATGGCTTAGCTCATTAGCTGTGGATAAAACAGGAACTACTGTACAGAAACAGGAGACTCTCTGTGTTCCTCAGGCTGTAGTGTACATAATGCACATAAACACATATTACTTAGGCAGCAGATTATTCAAAGATCCCAGACATGACCCAGGTCTGGTCAACTAATTGTTAATAGCTATCATGTACAATTAGCAAAACACTAGGCCAAAGCCATATTCAAAGTATTATAAACAGGGCTGAGCAATATGATCATAAAAAAAAGCCATAACTTCTGTTCTGAGTGAGTGATTACAGTAAAGTCCCAAAAGAACAAGGCTTGAATTATGTCTAACAGCACTTGAAAAATACTAAATCATAAATAGTTATAATAAAGTCATAATCATTACCTCCGCTCTCTAGTAAAATTTGGATACAAATTTTGCCAGTATAGTAGGGCTGGGCAATATGGTGAAAATGTCATTGTTATTTCATGTGATTTCTAGTAAAATTGACATAATCGACATAACAGTTGTAATGCTGATTTACTGTTAATTACAAAACATTGGACATGATCTCCTATTTATTCATGTTGTAGTTTGTGTTCCCAGTTTCCATGCTGAAATCCAGTTGGTTTTAACCTAAAAGGACTCTCTCTGGTCTGAATCCTCACTACCTAAAATCATTTATTATTATCATTATTATTGATTTCTGGAGACTTCAGTCATGTTTCCTTGGACAGTGTTTTACCTACACTTCACCAGTATGTGGGTTGTAAAACTTGGGACAATAGAACTCTTGACTTGCTGTATGCCAATTCTAAGGAGGCATACAGTGCCACTGCCCTGCCCCCACTGGGACGATCAGACCACAATCTGGTCCTGTTAACACCTCAGTATGTACCTGCAGTAAAGAGGCAGCCTGTCACCACTAGGACTGTAAGGAAGTGGAGTCAGGAAGCCAGCGATGCCCTTCAGGACTGCTTTGAGACCACAGACTGGAATGTGCTCTGCCTGCCGCATGGGGACAACATCAACAGCATGACGGACTGTATAACGGATTACATCAACTTCTGTGAGGATACAGCCGTCCCCACACGCACTGTCCGCCGTTACCCCAACAACAAGCCCTGGGTCACCAGCCAGCTGAAAGATCTACTTAATAAGAAGAAGCGGGCCTTCAACTCTGGTGACAAGGACAAGGTGAAGAAGGTGCAATGGCAGCTGAAGGTCCAGCTAAGGCAGGGCCAGGAGGCCTATGGAAGGAAATTGGAGGTTAAACTCCAACAGAATAACACCAGAGATTTGTGGAGGGGAATGAAGGCCATCACAGGTCTTTCCAAAACAAAGCAGCTGAACAATAGCCCAGATGGGTCAAACCTACTCAATTTGCATTTTAATTGTTTCTCATCCCCTGGCACCCCCATCTCTACACCTCCCAGATGCCCAATCCACACCTCACCACAGACCACTCAGACGACCATTCATCAGCCCATCACCTCTGCTCCCACACCTAATCCCACTCTCACGGAGGGATCCAGCTCAGTGTCATTGTCACCTGTGCAGGTGAGAAGGCAGTTGGAGAAAGTTCACCAAAACAAGTCTTCTGGACTAGACCAAGTCAGCCCCCGCTTGCTGAGAACATGTGCAGCACAACTCACTGGGATCCTGCACTTTCTCTTCAGACTGAGCCTGAAGCTTGAAAGGATACCGGTGCTATGGAAGACCTCCTGCATTGTGCCAGTGCCCAAGAAGCCAATCCCATCTGAACTTAATGACTTCAGACCAGTTGCTTTGACATCTCATGTCATGAAAGAGACTTGTTCTGTTTCAGCTCAGACCCCTGGTGGCACCATCCATGGATCCTCTACAATTTGCCTATCAGGCCGACATTAGTGTGGATGATGCTTTAATCTATCTTCTGCGGCGGGCTCACTCTCACCTGGATAGTGTTAAGGGCTCTGTGAGGATATTGTTCTTCAATTTCTCCAGTGCCTTTAACATAATCCAGCCCTTTCTGATGAGTGAGAAGCTGCTCAGGATGGGTGTCAGCTGCTCCATTGTCTCCTGGATTAATGACTACCTGTCAGGCAGGCCTCAGTATGTGCACTGGGGACCACTCTGTCTGACACTGTGGTCAGTAATGTAGGAGTCTCCCAGGGTACAGTTCTGTCTCCGTTCCTGTTCACTCTGTACACCTATGATTTCCAATACAGCTCCAGGTCCTGCCATCTGCAGAAGTTCTCTGATGACTCTGCAGTGGTAGGGTGTATCAGGGATGGTCAGGAGGAGCTGGAGTACAGGACACTGATTGCAAATTTTGTGAAACGGTCCCAGGCAAACCATCTGCTCCTGAATGTTGACAAGACCAAGGAACTGGTGATTGACTTCAGGAGAAAGAGGACACCAGTGGAGCCCATTACCATCCATCATTTCCCTTGTGGATCAATAAAGTTTGTCTAAGTCTATTTATCAGTGCTAGTGCAACTTGTACAGTGAGTGAGTGAATTCTGGAGGTTCAGACATGAGGTGTGCGTCCTTTATCTACATGTTTAGTCAGATTTTAGTCAGATTTTTTAATAGATAACTTTACCTCATAAACATAAATATATACATTTATATGAATTATGATCTGGCTCCAAGAAAATTTTTATTACAATTTTTGGGAATATCCCACCCCTTACTACAGTATAAATACATCAGAATTGTCACATACCACCAGGTTTCCAATGACCATGACCAACATGAAGACCAGGATGCAGAGGGGCTGTCCTGCCACCTCCATACAGTCCCACATGGTCTCGATCCACTCTCCACACAGCACCCGAAACACAATGAGGAAGGAGTGGAAGAAGTCCTTCATGTGCCAGCGGGGTAACTGACAGTCAAAGGAGATTTTACACACACAGTCCTGGTAGTTCTTCCCAAAAAGTTGCATCCCCACCACTGCGAAGATGAAGACGATGATGGCCAGTACCAGGGTCAGGTTCCCCAAAGCGCCTACAGAGTTCCCAATGATCTTAATGAGAGTGTTCAGGGTGGGCCAAGACTTCGCCAGCTTGAAAACACGTAACTGAACAGAAAAAGAGTTAATATCACCCAGCCAACAAGAAAAAAACAGGTTAACAGGTTATTGAAACACTTTTACTGTCCCTAAGTTGGATAACAGACATTTTAGAAATATTAACTGAGGGTCTCCTGTGCCTGATTAGATTTTGTGCAGTACAACATGATCTGTAGAGCAAACAGGGCTGAGTAATTAATGGAATTTGAATCAAATTGAGATCCATTGGTTTCTAGGTGTTTTTTTAATCAAGGATCCCCATTCAGTCTTCTGTCTGTAAAAGCATGTGGTTTGGAAAAGAGATCAGACTTTGGAATAGATTAATGTTCTGTGTTTAAGTACTGGTATGTCTTGTTTTTGTTCAAGAAAATTAAGGTTGGACTTGTTTTAATAATAAAAAAAAATCAAATGAAAACTGTGATCAGTTAATGAGGAAAAAATATTATTATTGTTTGCCATTTCACCCAGCCAAAAAGACAAAAACAGAATAAAAAAGGAAAAAGTGTATTATGAAAATAAAGGTGTGATATAGTGCTATTAAGCACGATAGTAACCCTGTTTGAATCATTGTAAAAAAAAAAATCTTTGCAACATTCTCTAGCACAAGTAAACTCTAGTAAATAATTAGTATCAATAAAAAGATGTATCATTATTCTATTCTGTGTGTAGCTCAAATGTTACAAAAGACGAAGTACCTCATTAGTGCACAGACAATAAATATAATATATTGAATAAGAAGTAAATAAAGTAATTACTGTGTTAAATTCTTTTTTCTCACCAATCTAAAGGAGCGCAGCACAGACAACCCTTCTACATTGGACAGCCCCAGCTCCATCAGACTGAGGCACACAATGATCCCATCGAAAATATTCCAGCCCTGTTGAAAGTAATAGTAAGGGTCCAGTGCAATCAGCTTTAGCGCCATCTCTGCTGTAAAGATGGTTGTGAACACCTGCGGATGACAAAACCAGACTTTTGTTGGTAAGATATTTTACAGCTAAAATTTAAAAGTCACACCCTTCATGACACAAACAATTCCCACTACATAAAAGTGCTATAAAATAACACTGAATTAACAGGTTTTTTTTATACTTTCAACGGCTCAAATCTTTTGTCTACTTGTCTTCTGTCCATACATATTGAGAAATTATCCAACTTCTATCAATATTTTTAGATAGGGGCCATTTTAGGTGTACAAGTCCCATTTTATTAGATGAAAAAACACAAAATTTTCTCAAATAAGTCTGAGGTGGATTATTTGAGTAGACCTTTACATGTCAATAATTTATAACAACATTGATTTTGGTGCATTACTGTATTGTGTTTTGCACAGCAGCAGATTCATTCATTTTACCAACTGCATTTACCATGGCTTAGTGTCATATGCACTGTATACGTTGCAGTACATTTACTGCAGAATATACAATTAAATGTGACTTTTGATTTTATTTGAATAATAAACATGTTAACAACATGTGAATTTAAACAAATCATTTTGTGAATTGATTTTTAGAATGAAATAGTTCCACTTTGAACATGTCATCAAACACAGTGTTTGAACAGGTCCTGGAGTCCAAATCTGAGGTACCATACCTCAGCATGTCCTCATGGGTTATGAACCCTTCAGGATTTAGATATTGTGGGGAATAATGTCATTTTGTTCTAACAGATATTGCAATTCTGATTTGGAATATATATTTTGAAACCAAGATTCAGTTGTCTGCAGTACAAAATTTAAACTTGTAATGGGATTAACATTTGAGAGAAGACTGAAATAGGAGTTGTTGAATATTTTGAAAATGTATTTAGTTACAGAAGAGCATTTAGAGTAACTGAGAGAGTAACTGTATTCTGAATACCACCAAATGAAAGAGTAACTGTACCGGAATACAGTTACTTGAAATTAAGATTATGAATACCGATTCTTGGTACATGTATTCAGTTACTTCCCAATACTGGTTATGGACTAAATGTCTATTTATTTTTTGTCCAATTAAGATTTAAAAGTAACTGCATGCATAGAAAACATTTATGTGTACAGAATATCAACCCAAACATGCACAATAGGTAAAATCCTTCAGCAAAGGTAATCCTGACCAAGCCTAGCTCAAGATCTGGAGATAAGTTCCTCACTGCTCTTGACAGGTTGCTTGAGGAATGGGTCAACAGCAGAGGTCACATTTCTTAACAGGGACAATAAAGGCTAAACTAAAACTTAATGGTTATTTTTACTCCCTAATAGGGCACCCGGGTTTACATGAAGTTTAGAAATCTTAAGTAAATTAGTAATTCAGCTTTGTCTATGTAAACAAAGTGCTTACCAGGTTTCCCACAGACAGCATAGTGTTGAACTCCTCGGTCATGGGGTAGTGCTCCAGTGCCATGAACAGAGTGTTGAGGACGATACAGATGGTGATGCCCAGGTCCAAGAAAGGGTCCATCACCATCAGCTTCACGCACTGTTTTATCTTCAGCCACCAGGGGCAGCACTCCCAGATAAGGTACTTTTTAGCAAATACATACCAGCGGGGATGGCACTTCTGACGAGACTCTTCAAGTTCTGCAAACACAAATGTCTATTTTAATATTATGATTATTAAACTGACAAGGAAAACAGACAATTTGATAGCATCCATACATTATTTGTAATTTGTAATAGATTAGTTTTAAAGGTGCATTGTGTAACTTTTCTGGTGTAGGGTCCGTCAAATATTTTTTTCCATGGAGATGTTAGAAATGATGTCAGAAATTATGTTAGAGATGTCAGAAATGTTTTATAGTGTGACATTAAACCTTTCTATCACCATGGAGCCCAAACCAGATCAAATTACAGGTCAGATCTGTGGAGAGGCAACCCTGCTCACAGTCAGAATGCCTGTTTTTCTAGGTATTTTGGAACTATAAACCCACCTGTAATTGATTAAATGTAAGGTAGAGCTGTCATACGATGAAACATTCGAGGCAGAGCAATGACATATCCATAGAAACAAGACGGACCCCCAAACAAAAAGTGACACAGTGCACTTTTAAGTTGAAATCTGAGAAATCATTTACAATGTAGGAAAAAAAACTCAACCATAAGACAATTAGCTTAATATCTCATTATACACCAAAAATTGAGAAGTTCCCGGTCAGTTTACAGCAATTTTGCTCATGTGTGAATAACTGTTTGTTTGACTGACCGTCCATGACGTCACTAAAGAAGCTGACAGAGCTGAGCCCTCTTTTCCTGGGCACTTGTGGGGGCTCTGCCATGGCGGGCGAGGGCTGGAGTGCTCTGGCTAAAGTCTCCTCTGTGCATCTAGGCTTCTGTGACACAAAGATTACACTTTTGAACTCAAATGGGATTGTTTTGTCTTAACGCTTAATTTAGTCATACTGTATTTTTAATGGCTCCTCAGTAAATATATTGCTATGAATATTGTATTATATTTTGCAAAAGACCATGCTTATTTTCGAAAACAAAAAACATATTTATGTAATACAATAGGAATACTTACTATTTTCTATTTGTCTATAGCTGTGTCTTTTAAAATTGTGATTTATTTGCAATATATTATTCTGTGCTATTAGCAGTATTGGGAGTCATGTTTTGCAAACTGGATCAAATCCTGGGGTACTCTGTGATTCCCAGCTCTAACTGCACAATTTCTGTATTTCTGTCCATACATAAACCATATATTTACAGAGTCTTCCTTGATCCTCTCCATACTAAAAGCCGAGATGGACTTGGGGCTTTGAAGTCCGGTGGCTCCATTCTGGTCGAGGGAGATGTTTAGTCGCCCATTCAAATTGAGAGTGGATGTAAAGACCTGGGACACATGACTTCTCACGCTGCTGGCCCTTCGTTTCCATGGAGTGGCGCTGGAGTTTGTTCTACTCCTGAAGTCTCCATGATTACTGTGCTCGTCGTCTCCATCAGCTTCTGAATTGTTGCGAGCTCTGAATGCACTGAAGATGCTGACCTGGCTGCTTCGCCTGGTGCTGAGGGGATGGGAGGAAAGTGTAGCCAACAGAGGGTGGGTTGGCATCGGGGACAGTGGAGCCTGTGAAGGACAAAGTATTACAGAAAAAAACAATTAAATAAATTAAGTTAAAATTGAGTTATAAGAATAAATTTATCTTAATCTGAATCTATTTATACAGGTTTCTCTGGACCGGTCGTATTTTCTTATTTCAGGTACAATAAATACTTAATTTTTTCTTAGCGGAATTTTCTTCAATGGCCAAAATCTGGTCAAATCAAGATTAACTATTTTAATTCAAGAATTTTATGATGTATTCAGATTGATGTTTTCCAATGAATTAATGTCCTTATTACAGAACTCAATATGAAATAAAAATGTGCCATATGAAGATTTTGTACCATGAGCTCATCTGGAGGGTCTAGCTTGTCTTCTGCAGTGTCCTCTCCCACTTCCTCAGATAAAGTCCGATAGGACCTCCTCCGCCGTGTGCTGCAGCGGCGTATGACGCCCATCTTCACAGAGTAAGGGGACAACTCTGGAGACACCATGGCCTGTGCCTCCTGGGCCTGTCTTTTCGCTGCCAACTTTAAAAAAAAGTTGTGAAAAAAAGAGTGTCAATTGCGAATTAAAATCTTCCAAAATGTTACATAATACATTAGCATAAATTTGCATAGAAAATTGCATTTTTTTTGTATCACATTATCAGTAAGTACAACTAACTAATTAAAAAAATAAACTGGTTTACAGTACAATTAAAAGGGAAGATTTCACTGTAACCCTGAAAGGTGCTGCCCTATGCTCATCTCAATGTTATTGCTTTACCTGGGAATGTTCCACTGTACAGAGTTAAATGCATCTACCTTCACAGAGATGAGCAAGTGGTGCCAATAGGTTACAGATCAGGTTGGGGCGTGGTACCACTCACAATAAAAGTGTTTTTCAGTGTAATTTTACCACAATAAAAACATCTGTAGTTAAATAAATAGATAACTTTAATGCCATACTGTTGAACATTCCATGTAAAGCAATATCTCCATGGAGACAATCAGCTAGAACAGAAAAGTTACAGAAGTCCATCTTCCAGTACTGATTTCTATTAAAATTTTTTAGTTTTTAGAGTAACATCTGGTGTTACTTGAGTCTTTCTTTACAAAACTTTTTAGCAGAGAATGGGTATTAATTAACTGGGTTATCATACTGTGCACATACTCTTTGCTCTCTGCGTAGGTGCTCCATGGCCAGTTGAAACTCCCTCTCTTTCTGCCAAGCCTCTGCAATGGTAGCCTGATTCTGCTCCTCATAAGCCATAGCCACAACAGCTAAGATCAGGTTGACCAGGTAGAAGGAGCCCATGAAGATCACCAGCACAAAGAAGATCATGTAAGTCTTGCCCGCAGAGCGCAGCGTCTGTAGAAGGTAAGAAGGATTTTGGTTTTTATAGAGACTGATACAATACAGTGTGAATCTGGCAAATATTTAATAATTATTCCTTTTTAAGTTATGTCTGGTCTCTACAATTGAGAGTAATGTAATTTCAACTATCTCTAAGTTTTTAATATGTAGAAATGACCAAATCTTACTTTTGGACAATAACATATTAAGATGAGTCACATGCGATTATTAGTATTATAAGATATACTGTAAGTTTTTACTTAGGGCAGTCAAGAAAGAGGTTGAAATGTAGCACCTGGTGGAAGAGTTTTTCCCAGTAGTCTTGAGTCATGAGCCTGAAAAGAGCCAGAAAAGCCCAACCAAATGTATCAAAACTTGTGTAGCCATAGTTTGGGTTTCTTCCAATCTTCAAGCAGTCATATCCATCTGGACACTTCCTATAAAACACAAAAAAGATAAAAGATTTAAAGAATGCTTGGATGAGTTACTGCTCTGAATCTGAATACAGTTTAAGGACTTGTGCACAATTTTTTAGGCAAATGGGTATTTTCACCATATCATGATTTTTATGCATTCTTCAACTCTAAGCTGTATAAACTTGGATTCTTATTGGATTTAAGCATATACAGTGATGTGTATTTGTCTAAGGAGGGAGGGTGTGACCAAAGGAGATGAACACACGATATCAAGGAATTATTAGGCAGCTTCTTTTCCTCAGGCAAAATGGGCTAAAAAGAGATTTAAGTGACACTGAAAAGTCAAAAACTGTAAAAAAAAAAATAATAACAAACAAACATGAAGCTACCAGGAACCCATTGTCCTCCAGCGCTGCCATGTTCCAGAACTGCAACCTACTTGAAGAGCCCAGAAGTACAAGGTGTTCAGCGCTCAGAGACATGGCTAAGGTAAGGAAGGCTGAAACCCGACTACCACTGAACAAGAAACATAAGCTGAAACATCAAGACTGGACCAAGAAATATCTGAAGACTGATTTTTCAAAGGTTTTATGGACAAAAGTGACTTTTGACGGACCAGATGGATGGGCCCGTGGCTGGATCAGTAATGGGCACAGAGCTCCACTTCGACTCAGATGCCAACAAGGTGGAGGTGGGGTACTGGTAGGGCTGATATTATTAAAGATGAGCTTGAGCTTGCTCAAAATGAACTTCAAAACCTACTGCCAGTTTTTAGAAGACAATTTCTTCAAGCAGTGGTACAGCAAAAAGCATCTTTCAAGAGGACCATGATTTTTATGCAGGACAAAGCTCCATCTCATGCATCGAAGTACTCCACTGCGTGGCTAGGCAGTAAAGGCCTTATAGATGAAAAAATAATGACATGGCTCCTTTCCTCACCTGACCTAAACCCTATTGAGAACTTGTGGGACCTTCTTAAATGGGAGATTTACAGTGAAGGAAAACAGTACAACTCTCTCTGAACAGTGTCTAAGAGGTTGTGGTTTCTGATACACAAAAAGTTGATCATCAACAGATCAAGAAGCTGACAGACTCCATGAATGAAAGGCTTATGACCATTATTGAGAAGAAAGGCAACTATATTGGTCACTGATTTTTTTTTTTTTTTATGTCATAAATGTTTATTTGTAAATTTTGAGTTGTATACTATTCTGGCAGATGAAAATAAACAAGTGAGAATGTAAAATGTCAATTTTTCATTCAGTTGCAATTCTAATAATTCTGTACTTTAATAGTTGCCCAATAATTGTGCACACATAGATTTTCTCCTAAAAAGCCAAAACTTCACTTTTACTTTCTTAAATATTCAGGTTTGAGGTTTATTAACATTTTGGATTGACCGAGAGCACTGTAGTTGTTCAATTAGAAAATTAATCCTCCTAAATATAACTTGTCTAATAATTATGCACACAGTGTAAGTTTACTCACCCAGTATCTATTCCATTTCTAAACTGGAGTACAGTGAGCCAGACAGATCTTCAATCTGTGGTCAAACTGCCACAGGTACATGAAATATTCTTTATGGGACAGCATTTGGATTTTCTATTATGGAGAGGGATGTCTATGGAAGCCCTGAGTGGCAAGCGAAAAATAAAAAGAGGCACGTCATTTGGGCTGTATTTTCTAAGATTTTTTTTTTTCTTAAAAATGTTGTTGTTTTTTTTCGTTGTTTTTTTTGAGCATCAACAACTCAAAAATGTTTTTTTCTCTTTTCAGCAACAGCATTTTTTTTAACTGTTGATGTGGCTGAAAAAAACCCCAAAACAACTAACACTCCTTTAGCCATGCTGTTAGTTGTACTAACATGATGTTCTCCTGTTTAGCTTATGTGGCAATGTGCTGCACTATCATGTAAAGCACTGCACTATCACATAAATGGTTCCTGGGCTTGGAAAGAAATGAGCTTAAAGGTGCATTGTGTAACTTTTTTTTTCTATCACCTGTTTTTCTCCATGGAGTTGTTATTGCTTTGTCTGAAATGTTTCACAGTATGGCCTTAAACCTTTTTATCATCATGGAGACCAAACCAGGCCGCTCACAGTCAGAATGCCAATTTTTGTAGGTATTGTTGAGCAATAAAACCACCTGTAATTGAATACATGTAAGGTAGATCTGTTTAATGTCATATTGAGGAACATTCAAAGCAGAGCAATGACATATCCATGGAAACAAGAATGTGTAGACCCCCAACCGAAAAATTACATAGTGAACCTTTAGAATACACCCAGATATCAAGTTTTTATTACCATATACTGTAGCAGCATTTAAGCCAAACTGTGACTCTAGCACTTGAGAACAAGCAGGGCAGTCGTGTCAATGTGAGGACAGAATAATTTCGTAATGGCCACAAACATCTGGGTGAGAGCAATGCCCTGTTATAACAGCTGTACATGTCACCCTGCAGCTGAGCAGAGCAGACAGAGGAAAGAGAGCTACGGGACAGTTCATTACAAAATCTACCATGCATTTCCTTCTTAAACATTTCACCATGTATAGTTTTAGCTCACATTTGTTGGGACATTTCACACTGACAAACTCTGAGCCTTTTCTGATGTGACCTTCTCTTTGACCACGTCGTAAACCCTCCGTGACACTGACCTCTTCATATGTAGAATATTTCACAGTTCAGATTCAGATAATTTCGTGTATTTGTAAAGTACATTAGCAGATGAACATCTGTGACCCATACAAAATGTTCCTGTGTGGAAGGTGGGGGCAGTGTTTCATTGCCAACATAAGGCTTGTCAAGGGCAAAAGTTGAAACCGTCTATACAATCTGCCATAATCCTTGATGCACACTGGCTTTAAGAAGAGGAGGGACATGCATCTGCTTAACAGTTACAATAGGCACAATTGAAAAGTGCCTTTAGCAGAAAAAAAACTAGTCATTCAGGCTAAAAATATGGGCTTTCATTTACACAGTTTATGTCTGTGTTAGTGTCATAACATTCAAAGCTTTAATTTGAAAATCTACTCAGGGATTACTTGAAATACACTCAAAAGATTAGGCTTCCTCTACGTTTTGTGTCCTCTGTCCTGACCTGCTTAATATTTAGTTGACATTGACAGTCAACCTCAGAAAGTGTGTACAATTCTCATGTATATTGGAGCCCTACTGGATATTGCTATCCACTATATAAAATAAAACTTATATCAAACCCTCAATGAGCCAGTCAAGGTCAGGTTACTTTGTTGACTGGGTAAAGAAAAGGTGGCAATATCCTCAAGTCGTCCTCAAGCTTTTTCAGTTCCAATATGGATGACGATACTATGGCTTTAAGTATCTGTTGATCCCCAATATCAACCGATACTTATTTACCGATATTATTTATTGTTTAAAGTAATTGCAGAATAACTTTGAAAAAATATAACAAGGTGTTTTGGGCCCACATTGTCCAGTAAATTGTTTATTACACTGGCTTATAGCCCAAACCTCCTTGTCTGATCTTGTTAGAGGGGGGCGCCACTGGTAAAAGCTGTTGTTATGTCCTTAGGCAAGACACTTCATCCACATTACCTACTTTGAATGTTGAGGTGGTTGGAGGGACCAATGGCGCAGACTGACAGCCTTGCTTACATCAGTAAGCCCTAGGGCAGACTGATTATTATTATTGTTGACTGAACTGATATCTTGGAACCGATATCCAATCCATCAAAATTTTCAATATCAATGCTGATATCCAATACCAGTATCAGTGCATCCCTACAATGGATACTATTGACACTCATAGTCAGTAAAAAATAACTAAACCAGACTGAGTTGCATCTTAGTCAGTGTTGTTTTCATGTGGAAAAAGTGATCTACTATTTTATATCATTCTAATATTAATATACAGGAGTGCCTAAAGGAAGGCATTTGTTGAAGCGGCAGGATTTGAGTTTTACACAGATGGGTATTTAGTTCAGGCCAACCCTTGAACTGGGCCTGGTGGAGCCAGCGTCATCCTGCTGCGCATGTTTCAAAAGCATTGGGAATTATAGGATTATACACTGTGTAGGCTGAGTTGCAATATTTGGATGGTGTCACATTGTCCCTTTGATTGGAAACAAATCTTCACTGGATATTATTGACAAAATTTGGTGTTTTCCATTTCTAGCACACTCGAACATTGTTTCAGAATCATATATGCTTTGTCCTTTGTATTTTAAGATACCAGACCAATGCAGACAAGAGCATTAACAAAAAAAATCATGGAGCTTTTGAGAAAATGAAATGGACCCATCTACAGCTGCTGACTATGGTTCCGAGTACTGAGTCCTTTGAAACCAGAGCGATTATCTACACCAGATGTTGTCTTCTGCACACCACCTCAACACACGCGACACAACCATCCTGCCACCACTGTGCCTATACATTACATCAAGCCTCAGCCAGACTCATAGAGAATAAAAGGCTCCCTCTATTGTCCAGTGCAAAGGCTGTGCTCAACCTGCTACATCCAGTTATACACAAGACATGCAAGGGATCTAAAGCCATGAGACTGCAATGTTTAAAGTGTTACGTAACAGTGGACATGATTAAGTGTCAACAGCACGATGGGCTTTTACTTACCCTGCATCACTTCCATATCCACAAATTAAGGCATCCTTTGCTCCTTCAACTTTGTAGAAATTTTCTGGAAAAGTATAAATAAAATATAAATAAAAGTCAATTTATTGATCATTAATTGCTTTACAATTTTTGTCAATATCACCCCTAATGAAAACAAACAATGTATTTTACTAAGATCACCAGACCAAATGTCCAACACTTATTCATGATATCATATTTCAAAGAAAATGAACCAATGGCTGGGTGATATTGACAAAATTTTTCACAAAATTAATATATCAAATCAGTGATTTTTTAAAAATCCAAATGTGCTAAAATGTGCACATTTTTTGTCTCGGTATCACAAGAAAAAGTGTGTTATCCTGACAGAAAGCTGCTCATAATATATCAGTCTAACCTTCGCTGGTAAGGAAGTCTTCAGGTGAAGCCCAGGTTTTGTTGTTGCAGATGAAGGTGGTGTTGGAGCTGATAGAGGAGTTGCCGCAGTGTTGGAGGCTGCGGATGCACTTTTGCCGCAGGAGGCCCATGAAGAGCTGCAGTCCGATGAGAGCAAAGACACTCAGGCAGAACACGGTCAGGATCATCACATCAGCCAGCTTCTTCACCGACTGGATCAGAGCACCAACAATCGTTTTCAGACCTGGAACCAGGAAATACACAAGTTAATGCAACAGTGTGGATTATTACAAGCAAAGCAATAACTTGAATAGTTCCTGCACCATTAAATTAGTCATATAAATATTGCCCAGACATAAATTCAAGTAAGCAAGGTTTCTTACCAGGAATCACTGAGATGGTTTTTAGGGCTCGTAGGACTCGAAAAGTTCTTAAAGCTGAGACATTTCCAAGATCAATAAATTCTGTAACATACCTGAGATTTGCAAATAAAATAAACAATTAACAAATACAACTACTGAGTATATTGAGTTCAGCCTAAATATTTTGCTGCTTTATGTGTAGTATGAAATATAGTAAACTGTTACTCACGCCATGACAATCACAATGAAATCAAGCCAGTTCCAAGGGTCTCTGAGAAAAGTGAACGGCACTAAACAAAAGCCTCTTGCAAATATTTTTATTGCTGACTCAAATGTGTAAATCCCAGTGAAGGTATACCTGCAAAGAAAAACACACTCTTACTCAAAAAAATAACAAAATCACTTTAAAAGTACCATGCACGAAAAGATGCCAAACAGAAATTGTGAATGCTCATGCTCCAAACATTGACATAAATACAGAAGTGTTTCAGACGTAAATCAGTTAATAACAGAAAATAGCTCTATTACTGTATATAATTAACTTTTTTATGATGATATATATTTTGATTTTTAAACAACAGGTTTTCCTTGAGAAGCAGAACTGATGTCTAAGATGCACTGATGATAAAACAGCACCCACATGGCTTACTTCATGCAATGTCTTGTACTGTTTTATTTTTGTTTCTGTGATGCACTTAAATATTACATGCATCATTTACTTACATGTGACCAGCTTCAGTATTGACTGATAAAACAACCACCAAACCTCCACATTAGATTTGGGTTGACACAGTTTCACATTTAAGAGTGTGTTGTTCAGTACTTACTCCAGGTACTTGGTCCATGTAGGCGGATCGGACATGGCCATGAAGAAACAGTTGGTCAGGATAGTGCACATAATGAACAGACTAAACAATGTGGACAGAGTTAAGGGAAACAAATGATTTTTAACCAAACAAAGATAAAATATTAGGCCCCAAAACATATATTAAACAGATAATCCATGCAAGTTAACAGCAGTAATGCCGTATAAATAATTTTATTTCATCCATTTAAAAAGCATGGAAAGTGACAACTAAACAAAAGCTAAACAAAGAATTACGTGACCAATATGATACTGTCTCAGTGAGGATTAAGTAAGAGCTTTATGTCTTTTCTGATGTATTCAGACAGGTCAAGCATGACTATAAAATCTATAAATTTAGAAAAGAAAAAAAATGCATACTACAAAAAGTCTGACAACCTGTAAATATTAAATTTTCTTATTATTAAATCAAAACAAGGAGCCAATCCCCCAGAGGAGTACAAATCGTCTTGGAACTAACAGGCTGCCATCACATGATGTGAAATCTCCTAGCTCTTATTTCATTTCAGAGATTAAAAATGGGATATACAGGGATTTGGTTTACGATTCCAGAGCGCACCATTACAAAGCAGTTTCAAATATTGGACTATAGTAAAATCCCATTGAAAACTGCTTTATTAAATGGCCTGTGGCTCATTTGACTGTATATGTGTGTTTGAGGAGACAGCTGTATCAAAAGGATATGAATGGACTAACACTTTGATAGCAATGGACCTCAAGCAGTGAAAAGGACTTAATAAATAAATAGCAGATGTAGCACTAAATCTGAAGATGGCCTTTCCTTTGTTAAGTACTATAAATGTCTGGAAAAGAAAGAAAGAAGAAATAGTTAGATACGAACGGCAACAAAAACATGCCTCACTAATAAATATTGTCACATCGCTTTTTGTTAAATTTCATCAGACAAAAACACAGCTTCCCTCAAACTCAATGAGCTTGAATAATGATGAACTCCAAAGCAGTCTGACCCTTTCCAACAGATTTATTAAAATATTTTTCCCTTGGATAATCCTCTGTCTAACTGAGCATCACAGACCAAAACAAAGACTCCCTGACAATGACTGTCACAACTCATCCACATACAACCCATTAAAGAACAGCAGCTTTTTGCAGACAAAAACTTGAACCAAATCCTCTTTGGTCTAGAGCAGATCAGCTCAGTCTGTACATGGGCCTTATGTCAGCTGTGTGAGGATGAACCAGGACAATCACAGCGGGTCTCAGCAGGTGTCATATCTTTACTGATCTGTAGAGATGGAGGATGTGCTGCACATTTGAAGGTGGTTTCAGATCTAAGATGAACACTGCAGTGTTGGATGTATGATATAAAAACCATAGTCATTTAAATGATAGTACTTTTTTACATTTGCATTTATTAAAGCAATTGTAGGTGCAGCTGCATTAGCTACATGAGAATGTGGTAGAATAAACCTAGGTCACTGTCCTCCTATTCTCATTTTCACTTTTCTCTGGCCTCAATCTTGACATTTGTTCTAGGTCAATCACACTTTCCTTTCATCACTTCTTCATCAATAGGTACTACAGTGTATTTAATGGATCACATCACATCAGCCACCTTTACCCCTGTAATAACCATGATGTTCATTATCAATCAAGGTTAAATATTTGAGAAAAAGTGAGAAAATAATTTTTTATCCCGAGCTTTTGATTATTTTTTGTTGTTACCCTCTGGTTCTTGTAGTATGGGTCGATATCCTCCAGCGGCACTCCGATGAGGTCTGAGGGTATGTCCCCATAGATGCGGGGCAGCTGTTTGCCCGCCTCCAGGTCGGCCCTGGGTTTGGGGAGCTCTGTGTTTTTCTGGGCCTCTGCACAGAGCTTGGCCTTCCTGGCCTGCTCCTGCGAGATCCGCTGCTCCATAGTAGCCAAGGATTCACGAGTGAACCGCCGCAAGGCATCATGACCCGTTGGTAGCAGAATAGCCATCTTTTCATCCTGATTCCCCTGTGCTAGAATTAGCTCACAGCTGGAAGGAGAAAGAAGAGATTTCAACATTACAACCTGAACATGGCAATCATTCATTGTCCCTAAGGTACAACATACTACGCTTTCAAATTTGAGTCCACTGTAACTACAATACTTTGACACAATGCAGGTTTTTAGGGTTTGCAATGGTCAGATATTGGTAAAAACCTGAAGAATTGTTTGTATCATGTCACAGAAAATATGACAACGTAATCTCAATGGACAACAGTGATTATCTATCATTGCAAATTCTAATTCCAAAGACTCCAGTGGGAACCACACATGATACTGTTGCACTGTATTTAACACTAATGCGTTCATTTTCATTTCATCTGCTTATTTGGCCCAGGTCGATCAGAGCTGAGCTCTTTCATAGAGTTAATGATCTGCAGCTTTTTTCTAACCCACAAAATAAATATCTCCAACTACTGTGTGTACATCTCATTCAAATCCACATTTTGATATATGTATATATACAGTGAAAAAGAGGCAGTGTTTTAGTGAAATGAAATGTAATTCCATGAGAGCCAGATGAAATGAGTCTCACTACTAAAAATAATTATTATTAGATTTAAAGTGAACGGGAGCCATGGTGGTTGTGACATGTATTCAAACAACCAGACACACAGCATCACAATCCAACTCCTGATATATTTATATAAATATATAATTTAATTCAGAATGTGTTATGTTATGTTCAAGGAGGCATCAATACATATATCATAAATAAGTAACTTAAGCAACAATTGCCCGTAGATAGAATACATTGTGAACAAATTCTTACAGGAGACACAGAGAGACAGCTTCATCTCACCAGTGCCAGTTTAGACTCACCTGTTTGGCATGCCTGTGTGAGCCTAAAACAACTTTGCATATACATGGAGTATTTTTTCTTCACTTTTACTTTACTTGGCTTGAATGATTAAAGTTGAGTTCTTCACTGGACTAGTCCTCAGGACTCAAATCCTTAAAAGGGTTATTTCACGGTACAATGACAAGTGCAAGTATTTTAAAAGTTATTCACAAACAACACAAATGTTACTGTGAATTCAAGGAACAGCAATGTGACATTAACTTTTTAAAGTGAATGTTGAGTCAGGGTCAGGGCACTAAATTGAGATAATATAATTGTTTCTTAATTAGTCGTCTTGGGGTGATAGCACCAAGTCAGTCTGTATGGATGAGTACTCCTACATTGTGTGTTATAGCTGTGGTCCCATATATAGCCTTGTTACACTAATAAACTTATGACTGGCTTCTGCACATTAACTCCCTTTGATGATGACATTGATAGATGATGACTATTGCGTCAGCTCTGTTTAATGTCATCCAGCCTGCACAAAGAATATCAGTCCCAGAGCCATATATAAAGTTTACACTGTCACAGTTGTTCTCATGATACTTGCATACAGCTTCTTGGCTGTCAAAAGGCAGTATGAAAAGGAACCCTGAATTGATGGCCTACTTCTGTTGCAAAACCTCTCACTGTAATTGCACTGAGAGCTTAAATAGGGGTGACATAGGTATAGCACTAAAACTAAATAAATGTAATGGCAGTCCCCATTGTTTGTTGTTAGGCAACACATATATATAGAGAGAGAGAATATTGATTTGACATGTTCACTGTCCTAGGATAACCATCTTTATGTAACATACAGTCATTATATACATCAGCAGATGAACACGCTGGTCAATTTTCTTAAAAGAGTAGGTTGCAAATGTAACAAATCAAACTATTTATATTGTTTTTTCACTTACCTGTTTATCTTAAGTTGATAATCTTAATTAAACCCCAAAAATATAAAATAATAGTTTAATACTTACATGAAATACTGGGATTTACAGCTTTGTATCCGGGATATAGAAGGAGAAAACAGACCCTCCGTGTGAAATCCATGTCGTTTTTCCTGAGTTCATTTTGCTTGCTTAAGATCCCAAAATCTCATCAACAACGTGATAAAGCGCATGTTGCAAAAATAGTTTTATCATCCCAAAAACTTTTGAACATGTTTCTTCATGGATTTAGGTTTGACATGTTGCCTTAGTCCCAAGTGCGGTGATGATTTCCTCCTTTTTCATGAGGACCGCTTCCGCGTTCAGCAGGAGAGGAAAAGTCCAGGCTCAGAGGATGCTGCGCACCTCCATTTGCCCTTGGGCGCGTCAAGAGGGGGAGGATGCCCGGGACCACAGAGGATTACTGTTGCTATAGGGCTCCATGCAAATAACATGGGCCTTTGCAATGGCCTGCTGCACTAAAAAGCACCAAATACTTAATTTATTTGGTTGATAAGTTTTAGCATTAAATGCAATAAGCAGTCAGACTATCTGGAACATTTACAAGGGAACAGTCTACACTTAAATTAACCCAAATTAAAAATACAGACAAATTAACTTCATCTGAATATATTGAGCATGCTAATGCTAGCTGTAGCCTACACGCAAAGCTCATTGATTAGGGTCGACCTATAGTGTAATGTTCTGTTTTGTAAATACTAGGCTATAAGGTCTAATATTTTCAAAGAGGACATTGGAAAGTTATGTTACCTCTACAGATGAGCGTGGGCTACATGAAGCATAAGACGCTAACCTGATTAGGTGAGACTGTTTTGTCCAATTACTGGTGGAAAGTTTCAGTCAATCTGTGATGATCATCTGTCCCATGATCTGTCCACGCAACAGCTCATCTCCGCAACAAGGCCTGCGATGCCCTCTGGTGGCGGACTAAGTGTATTGCACAAATAAGAACAAACAATGTTGTAACTAACGGATTAGTTTAGTCATTTCTAATAACGTCACGCATATAGTTTATGATTAAACACAAAGAAATTCAAATATGAAATAAAACAGACTGATACAACTAGATTATTTTACTTTCTAGAATAAGTATCCCACTTAACTTTTGTCTTCCCATTGAGCAAAATAATTCCCTAATATGAACCCCTTGAAAAGTGAATCGTATTGTATTTATTTAGAGAGGCAAATGAACGGGTTATCGGTGATAATTTAATTTATCGTGTGTAGTGTTGCACAGTCTATGGTTAAAACAACATTACCCACAAATCTCAGGTGTGCATGTTTTCTTTTTTTCCGGATGTAGCATCACATGAATTGACTGTCAACATGCAAGATGGCCACGCATCACAGGCAAAATGCTGCTGGGCGGAGAAAAGTGCAGGTGAATTTATTATTGCTCATTATTTGTACATGTCAGACGCGACATTTGGGACGCGATCTTTGGAGTGCCATTTGCAAAAAGTTAGGTCACATCAAAAGCCTGTTTTATCATACGGGGCTGGTCTTATGAGTCATGACTTCAGCCGGCTAACCTTAGCTTAGCTGCGCTAGCATCTTTGGCTAACGCTTGCGAATAAATATGTGATTTTTACTCAACATTTACTTCTTACAGATACAGGGTCATTTTAGCCTATTGTTGCTGTCATGTTTGTTGTTCGAACTGAGCCATTGTCGCAATTTCTTTGAGCATTTATTTTTCCACGGTGCTAAAATGAGATTAGCATGACTATCTTGGCTCCGTCTAGTTGCTGGAGTAACATACGCTCTCGGTAGTCCTGGGCACACTTTAAACTCCAAAAGTTGTTGTTTGATATTTGTCAAGAACATGTATTGCGTTGTTATAAACACATATAGTGGCCCTGTGCTTAACATTTCCTACGCTCACTCTTGATCTAGCATATCAGGAACCAAAACAATGCAAGATACAGTTCCTCTTCTTCCAAACTAATGTTGAAAGTACATTTCAATGTGCCATCAGTTCAGATTGCAGGTCAGTGGTGGAGATGTGTCTGTGCTCACTGACTTCTCTGTGTCGCAGGTGTCCTATGTTATTAGAGATGAGGTGGAGAAGTACAATAGAAATGGGGTGAATGCTCTTCAATTGGACCCAGCTCTAAACCGACTATTCACAGCTGGACGAGACTCCATTATCCGGATATGGAGCGTTTATCAGCACAAAGTAAAGTCATTTCATTTGCTTGTTACTAATGTTGTCGCCTAATGATTAGATAAGTGGTGTATTATTTACTGTTCTTTGGTATTGCAGCAAGATCCATACATAGCTTCAATGGAGCATCATACAGACTGGGTCAATGACATCGTACTGTGTTGCAATGGGAAAACATGCAAGTCTTTTTTTTATTCTTACACAATTTTACAGTATATTTTATTATTTTAGATGATTTTTGTACAATTTTGAGACATGGATAATTGTACCTCTACTTAAAAAAATAAAACATTATGGATACATTTTGGGATACATACACATGCCACTGTAGCCTTTTTATTAACTTACTTTTTTATATCTTTTAGTAATATCTGCCTCATCAGACACTACTGTTAAAGTATGGAACGCACACAAAGGTTTTTGTATGTCGACGTTACGAACACACAAGGACTATGTGAAAGCTCTGGCATACGCTAAAGATAAAGAGCTAGTGGCATCGGCAGGCTTGGACCGGCAGATCTTCCTCTGGGACGTGAATACACTAACAGCACTTACTGCTTCCAACAACACTGTCACCAGTGAGTGCAGAGCTAACTCCCAAATCATGACATTCATACAGTTTGTGTCCATTTACATATAATTTCTTTGTCGACAGCTTCCTCACTCAGTGGAAATAAAGACTCCATCTATAGTCTGTCTATGAACCAGATGGGCACAGTTATAGTATCTGGATCCACAGAAAAGGTTATCCTTGTTTTCCCCCTTTTCCCCACCTATAGCCGTTTAAATCCACCTGGACTGTGCAGTTATGTGGTTACTGGCTTCTTTCAGGTACTCAGAGTCTGGGACCCACGAACATGTGCAAAACTGATGAAGCTAAAAGGTCACACAGACAATGTTAAATCCTTGCTGCTAAACCGTGACGGCACTCAGGTAAAATGTTATGAAAAAGTGTCTTCTAGCTGCTATACAAATGTACGCAATGTAAAGCAGTACATGCAGCTGGATATTTGTAACTTCTCTGGCTTCTCTCAGTGTTTGTCAGGTAGTTCTGATGGGACTATCCGACTGTGGTCCCTTGGTCAGCAGAGGTGTATTGCCACGTACCGGGTCCATGACGAAGGCGTCTGGGCTCTGCAAGTGAATGAAGCATTCACACATGTGTATTCAGGTGGCAGGGACAAAAAGATTTACTGCACTGATCTACGTAACCCAGACATCAGAGTGTTAATCTGTGAAGAAAAAGCTCCTGTGCTCAAAGTAAGAGTTTGTTTTCTAGTAATCCCCAAAAGGAAGTAAAAAAACATCTTACAAATTGTTAATATTGTTTCTTTTTCATAGCTGTAAATTTTTTGTCTTTTGTCTTTTGCTCAGATGGAACTGGACAGATCCGCTGACCCACCGCCAGCAATTTGGGTCTCCACCACCAAGTCATCCGTTAATAAATGGGTAAGCATGCATAACACGTTTGAGATCACTGTACTTCTTCAATAAAGCTGCTAGAATCCACTGTTTACAGACTAGTTTCTGTGACCTCACTTAATATTTTCCTACCCCATTCCCATTCACTCAAATTGTATTTAACAGTTAAACTTAAATGTGTTGTTTATCATTTCAAATCGCAAACAGTAAATTGTTGCTAATATGCAAATGTGCTTTCCAATAGTCTTTAAAGGGAATGCACAACTTCAGATCATCAGGGGAGTATGACAATGACTGCAGTACACCGCTGACACCACTTTGTACACAGCCAGAACAAGTCATTAAGGGTAAGTGTATTTTTAAAGTGTAATTAATGGCTAAATAATGTCCTGTGCGCTCATTTGAACTATGTCTGATTTTGAAGGAGGTGCCAGTATTATCCAGTGCCACATTTTGAATGACAAGAGACACATACTCACCAAAGATACCAACAACAATGTGGCATTCTGGGATGTCCTAAAGGTAGAATTAGCTCAGCATGTAACTGTAACATGTAGTTGTTTTTGCATTATTGTTTTTAACTGTTTGGCTTGATTGCCAGGCTTGCAAAGGAGAAGATTTAGGCAAAGTAGAATTTGACGAAGAGATTAAAAAACGCTTTAAGATGGTCTATGTGCCAAACTGGTTCTCTGTTGATCTGAAAACTGGGGTGAGTAATTTCTGCTAACACATTTAATTCAAATTTAATGCAAAAATTGTTAACTTTGGCTTTGTGCATGTGTAGATGCTCACTATCACCCTGGATGAAAGTGACTGCTTTGCTGCCTGGGTATCAGCAAAAGATGCTGGTTTTTCAAGCTCTGATGGATCTGACCCAAAGTGTATGTAGGCTTACTAAAACATTCTGATATAATTTAACACTCCTGATTAGTTATCACCTGAGTCATTGTATTTGTGCAGTGAATCTGGGAGGATTATTGCTTCAGGCCCTGCTGGAGTTCTGGCCCAGGACTCGTATAAACCCAATGGATGAGGAGGAGAATGAAGTTAACCATGGTGTGTGCTATGTGCTCTTTGTACTCTTGGTTGTACAGGTTTTCAGAAATATGGGTCTGAAAATGTTTCTTTGCTGCAGTGAATGGTGAGCAGGAGAACAGGATCCAGAAAGGAAATGGATACTTCCAGGTGCCACCACACACGCCAGTTATCTTTGGAGAGGCCGGAGGCAGGACTCTATTTAGGCATGTGTAAACTAAATGTATTTCATTATAAATGTATAGTATAGTAATGTATAGTTCAGTCTTACACATTCATTTAACTTGTTTGTCTATTGTGTGGAATGTTGCAGATTGCTATGTAGAGATTCAGGAGGAGAGACTGAATCAATGCTGCTTAATGAGACAGTCCCTCAGTGGGTTATTGACATAACTGTAGATGTGAGTATTACTATTTTAACATTTCAATAATGTAATCTCTCCCCTAGAAGCCTTTGATTGGAAACGCACAACTCCATTTAAAATAACAAATTTCATGAATATAATAATTCACAGCATGGTCTTCTCAAATCAGCGCTCACAGTTGTATAATAAATTACAACACCTGAAAGACAAATACTTCCATTTAAAGATGACTTTCTATGTTTCAGAAAAATATGCCCAAATTCAACAAAATTCCATTCTACCTCCAACCCCATTCATCTTCCGGTGCAAAAACTCTAAAAAAGTAAGTCATTTTTTAACTTGGATTTGAAAAATAGTATATGGAAAATTAATCTAAATGCTTTTTTTTTTTTTTTTACAGGGACCGGCTCTCAGCCAGTGACATGCTTCAGGTGCGGAAGGTAATGGAGCACGTCTATGAGAAAATTATCAATCTGGACAACGAGTCCCAGACCACCAGCTCCTCGACTAACGATAAGCCTGGTGAGCAGGAGAAAGAAGAGGACATGGCTATGCTCGCGGAGGAAAAAATCGAACTCATGTGTCAAGACCAGGTACACTCGGTGCTCTCAGCATGCTCACTGTGTGTTTGGACCATTTTAACCTTTTGATGTTTTTTTTTTTTTGGTTTAGGTTCTGGATCCCAACATGGACCTGCGAACAGTAAAACATTTTATCTGGAAGAGTGGAGGGGACTTGACTCTACACTATAGGCAGAAGTCCACGTGAAAAAACATCATTTTTAACAAAACTCTTGTCATTTGCCAATCACCACCCACCACTGACATGTATGCCCCAACCCCATTGTGTGGTCCAGAGTCGCAGTAACTGAGACTCCAGTCAGATTTGTGCGTACAGGACGTGGATACGGTGTAACATAGGAAACTATCTGATGGGACTGAAGCAGCTAAGACACACCTGGGAGAGAACCGGTCCCTGTTTTTCTTTCTTTAATTTTAATTTTTTTTTTTTTTTAACGTACACCTCTGACTGCTTGTGTTCCTCCTCGTTGGCGTTTAATTCAAGGCAACTGCAATTAGCGTCCATGTTGTCTGAGCGTGTTTATATGCACATGGATGTAGTAGATTGTTCTAGTACATTCCAGAAACTATCCTTGTTCGAAACACTCCACGCATTTCACCAGTTTGGGAGTATGTTTGGGCTACTGGTAGTGTCACAGTTTTTCAGAGCTATTGTCCTGTTTTTGGCCATCATAACTTGAACTTAACCTCGGCTTAGACATGTAATTATTGCAGAGCTTAAACCTCATCACTAGATGCACATGTCTCTGTCTTTGTTTTTAGCTGTGCCGTTTCAATGGACTAAATGTTTTCTTTTTGTAAATATATGTATAACAATTTTGATTTAAGTGACTTATTTCATTTGCAGCAGTTTTATTTTGTTGTACAGTTTACCTAAAGCTATTATTTTTCAAAATCTTATGGTCATAATTATAATTAGGATAACTTGACCTGGTTGTTAAAATGTCTTGGTCACAACCTGGAATTTGCAGTTTATTGTTTAACAGTGTTAGGTGTCCAAGTCATGTTAGCAATCTGGAAACTTAATAAGGTATATATATATATATCACAAACAATAAGTCTTCAAAATTAATGATGCAAATGTATATTTCTTTTTTTTTTTTTTTTAATACGGTAGTAGTTTGATTAGGGATCAACAAAATCAAAGTAATGCCCTCTCAGAACCATAGATCCTTTCAGTGTAACTGTTATGAGGTTATTTTGCCATCAAGAGTGTGCGTAACGCCATAAAGAGAAATGAGTGAGCTTGAATTGGCCAAAACAATGGGTGATCAGGCCATAACACT
This sequence comes from Taenioides sp. WSHXM2023, assembly GCA_029959045.1. Classification (NCBI taxonomy): domain Eukaryota; kingdom Metazoa; phylum Chordata; class Actinopteri; order Gobiiformes; family Gobiidae; genus Taenioides; species Taenioides sp. WSHXM2023. The sequence goes on along the minus strand of CM057096.1, from coordinate 14,981,170 downwards.
GCAATATCCCTTGTTGTAATAATTTGTGAAATATGTATATTTTAGGCATTCAACAAAATAAATTGGAATGATTTAACAAGTACAGATTTTATGGACATTAAAACTGGTTTCTTGAATTGTACAGAGTTGATAGGTATGAGAAAAGAAAAGCAAGAGACAACCTTATTTGAAATGATTGTTTAAACCATCAAAGATTTACTCCTGTCATATTCATCAAACATTTCTGCATTAATTCCTAATAAAACACAATTCATTGATAAAATATATGCAAAAATATTTCTTATTGTTTTACAAATTAGCACCTACTTCATCAAAACACCAATCCCCTTTATCCCCGCTAAAACAGCACAGATTTAATTCATTAACAAAGGTTATATAAAAATGCCTCTACTATTGTTTTGACATAAAACTTTCATTCTTCCAGTACTGTTGCATAGTAAACAGCAGTATATTTAAATGTAATGCTGGGACATAATTTAAAAATTGTAAAATCTTAAACAAGTTATGAATGATAAATTGCTTCTTTGTAAACAAATGACTCTGTTTAGACAGAAAATCATCATTTGCACTGTGAGAAACAACCCCTTGAAAAGGATTTGTACATTAAGGTGCAACTGTGCATTGTAGTTATGTCAATGCATCTTTGGAAACCTTCAAGTCTTGTTCTCTTTAGTGTTTCAGAAAATGATAATGTTTTGTCACAAATAAAGCTTAACATTGCACAGTGGCACACATGTAACTACTTAATTAAACAAATTACAGTCAATTGGATCTTGACCTAAATTGGCAGTAACTTGTATAGAAGAGGTTACTTCAGTGTTTTCACATACAAATATTACTTGTCTTTTGTAAAACTAAGACTAAAATATAATTAAATGTTACTTGTACATTTCCTTAGCCTGTCATACAAAAATACCAAAGACTGTCAAATCTTTAGCCTTTGACCTGATGCAAACTTACTCAAGGGCACATTCTTCTAGTTCACTATGCGTCACTGGCTCTGAAGACACCTCACTGATTAAGTTGGGAGGCTCCTCTGTATCGTCACCAACCTGAGACACAGAAACATCTGTGGCAGCTTCCTCCACAGTTGGGGCTGGGATGAGGTCCACGGGGGATACACTTGGGGGGTCTTCAGTCTCAATGAGGGGTGCAGTGGGACGTTCAAGTGACTCTGGGGAGGGGCAGAGTGCAACATCAGATGCCTCAAAGAGAGAACCAGACAGCTCCGTGGACTCCGAGAAGAGGCCAGAGGATTCAGATGGTGGAGCAACAGAATCTAAGCCGTTGAAGGCAAGAGCAGCAGTGAGGTCCATCGCAGCCTGAGGACTCAACTCTGGGGCATTTTGGATCAATTCATTGTCATCAAGCTCCTCTGTACAGGAAAAGCATACATACATATTACATATTAATACAACCAAGATTACAATTAATAATATGTAGTTCAGTCCTGCATTGTTTAAAATGTACTACTTGTTTACTCACCCACTCCAGATATTTCACTGTCCTTTTCCTCATGCATAGCAAGGGAGGTGTTTGTCATATCAATGGAAGACATAGACAGATCAATCTTGTCTAACAAATCTGCAGGATCTGGAGACAATTCTGGTGCATAGGTATCAGAAAAACCTTGGGGAATATTGAAAGACCATTTTAAACAAAATCTTGTGAAAAAGAAATTAATAAATAAAGATATGCACTCACCAGGGTCCATGACTCTCTGGATGGGTGGAGGAAGAGGCTCTGTCTGAAGAGAGACCTGCTCTAGATCCAGTATGTCTTCACTTGGGGTGGAGGGGGCCATCAAAGGTGTCTGTAAACAAGAAAAAACATTCTAAAGCTCAGTGGGTGATATTGATTCAAGACAATTTAAAACATGAAAATCATATTCCAACATTTGTTTTCAAGAAGAATGTAAGCACCTCTGTGTATCCATGATTTGATGGCTTTGGACTTGGTGTCTCTTCAGGAACACTGGTAGGGGTCAGAAGTTTTGGTGTTGGTGCGTCATCCTGAACAGGGATTCGGTGCAAGTAGCCATAACCTATTCCACAACCCAGACTGCAAAATACAAAAAATACTTTAAAACATACATGCATAAATCCATAAATACAAGTATACATCAAAATATACTGCTAATCAGAAAAAATGTTTCACTATGTGACATACCTGCCCTCCCCACCCCATGCACCATTAGGTGTTACTACCACGTCTCTGCACGTGTCAGTTTGTGTGTTGTATACCATCAGCTTTAATGCCTTTCCTTCATGGGCCTCAATCAGTGAGAAGAAGTCTTCAGACTGAAAAGTTTAGTAGTATATTAAAATAATAAATAAATAAACAAATACACATACGCACACACACACACACGCACACACGCACACACACACGCACACACACGCGCACACACACACGCACACACACATGCACACACACACACACACACACACACACACACACACACACACACACACACACACATTTAATTCCTCTTCTGGATCTTACATCTTGTAAAACCTGATCAGCTCCAATGATGTAGTCATTGTGAGGCTGAAGTCCTGCCAAAGCAGCTGGTGAACTGGCTTCTACATCCTGATGTAAGGAATAATTTAATTATTAAAAAATCTTGATGATGGTTGCTGTGTTTCAGATAGAGAATCTAGATTGGTATGCAAACACTTCCAATTTAAAGAACATTTTTTAAATTATATTATTATACTTTATTATATTACATTTTTACTTCTTACCAAGACATGCCAGACATTCTCATTGGCTCCTTGGTAGCTACAGAAGCGGACGCTGGCTCCGAGCAGACCTTGTCCTCCCCACATGTTACTGGGCACCACTTCAACCTCACGAACTCTCATGGTTTTTGTGCTGTACACTTCCATCCTTATAGGTCGCTCCATGTTGTCTTTTAGCACTTCTTTTAAGAGCTCATTTTCCTCATTCTGATTAAAAAAATATATATATAAAGAAATGGCAACGTCAGAATGCATTTCATTAAAGGTAGCAATTGTATTTCTAAGAATGTTGGCAGCATACTAGTCTTTTATTGTCCAGAGACAAAATAAAGTCGAAGTATGGTTGAAGTCCAGCTTTTTTTGCAGGTGAATTTGGCTGCACCTATAAAATAACAAGGCAATGCACTCAATTTGTGAACCCTACTATAACAAAGAAAGAAAGAAAGAAAGAAAGAAAGAAAGAAAGAAAGATATACTAAGAAAGTCATAAAACTATTAAATGTGAACATGGAGAGTAATGCAATAAAGTAGAAACATTAGAACTTAATTGTTTTTAATTAAGTCATAAGACAGCGTACAGTATGTTCACTAAGCTGATCAGCATGCTGTTGTACATTCACTCGAGAGTAAGTAAAAAATGCATAAAGAATCCTTACACCATGAACATGGTATCCATACGTCCCTCCTTCAGACACCTCTGAACTCTGCGATAAACCCATTTCTAGAAGTTAGCCTGTAAAATTGTTTTATTTAAGAATACCGATGGAGATACTTCTTTTTTTTTAGTACAGCGAGTCGGCAGCCATCTTGTATGCAGTCCAAAACAATCGAGCGTCGTGACGTCAAACTAGGTACGCACGCGCCATGGTAACCGGTAAACATAGCAACCAAGTTAGCAACCGCACTGACTGCCGTAAACGTGACTAAATAGCTGTAATTTCCAAGGTCATTGTTTTTGCGGTTTGTTTTGTTTTTGCTATTATGAAGAATGAATGAATCCCTTAAACAAAACCATCAAGAGGCACATTTTTTTAAATAAATAAATATGTTTATTAGAGAAATTCATCAGCTGTTTTGAGATTGACATTTCTTTAGAAAAAAAAAAAAAAAAATCTGTTAATGAAATATCTCGGCTGGTGAGCCTATGGCAAAACAAACATTATTTTACAATAAATGTTGAATAATATGATGAAAAACACCAAAATATTTTAAACTAAATAAACATTTTCAGAATTCTTTATGTTAATAAATATTTACAGTTGTAGGCCAATTTTTAGGCCTATGGCAGACTTTATCATCATTCTAATTTCATGAAAAACATATATTAAACAGTTGTATTTTCAGTATAAGGCATATAAGGCAACATAAAATATACAGCTCATAAATATTTAGGCTTTACATAGAAATACAGTTATGTCAGCTCACAGCTCATACACAGTCTATAAACTTTTGGTAACCTGGTAAATCCAAACTTAATAAATGTTTGTTGATACAGATAATCCCTGCGTTTCTCTAATTAGCTAATCCACCTGTCAATCGCTAAGGCCTTTAGAAAAGGAAAAACATGTCATTTTGGCTGGCCAGGCTACACATTTGGTACCTTTAATGACAAAGTATTCAGTCTGTAAGACCTATCAGAGACTCCAAGAGGTAGGTGCTGGATTCATCCTGTGGAAGAGAGTCAGAGCTGAATAACTGAAGGTGTTCCAGGTCTGAGTGCCGCTGACTCTTAAAGGAGCTGTGTGGTAGCCCAGTTGTGTAATCACTGTCAAAAAACTCAAGGTCCGAATCAGAAGAAAGGCTCAGGTCCATGTAGTAGTCCCCAGACGGTGAGGGAGTGTTAGGAAAGTCTTCAAGAGAGTTTTCATCCAGACAATTGGATTTAGGGGACAAACTTAGAATGTCTATGAATGTGTTGTCATTTGAACAAAGAGGTCCTACAACGTCAGTATATGTGTTGCTACTTTGGCTCAATGGTTCATTTGTATTTCTAACTGATGAGTTCTTATTGTCACAAATATTTAAATTATGAGATGATCCCATGTTGTTTTCAGAAAGAGCTGAGCATCCAGTCAAGCTCACAGCATCCAAAGAAGAGCAGGAAGAGACAGTCATGTCACTACTGCAGCTGTTCTCCTCCACCACAGGCTGCTCTGGTAATAAACTAAAGGGACTCACAGTAGGGATACTGAGAGGATTATCATTGTCTTCCTCAATATAAAACCCAGAGGGATAACTGTTGTCCTGCATATTCTGTGATGGCTGAACTTTAGATTGGTCCTTTGAAAATGGAGTCTCATGTTTTAGTCTCCGCTCGAGCTCCAGTCTCATGATGGTGTGGAAGTGATGAGTGCGCACACGTCTGGAGTCAAACTCCACGCGACCCTGGTTGTTCCCACAACCATCCTGACTACACCCACATGGGAAGTTAAAGCGATCCACCTGTAACATATAATATTACTGTAAGTAATTAAAATAATAGACAACATACATAATGAAAATGCAAGAACACTTTCTAAAGCTTGTTGGAAGACCAAAGAGCAGAAACTGTTGAAGGTCTAGGATTTGTTTATTTACACTTTGTACCTGACACTTGATGCCTGCCAGGCTGCATGCACAGCTCTCTGGTTCGCAGAACCCTTGGCAGTCACAGCCGCAGGTCTCCCTGGAGAGACGGAGTGCATGGAGCTGCCTCTTCTCCTCCTTGTCAATGCGCTTTACCCCTGCTGTCAAGAGGATTGCCTGCCTCTGCTTTGAAGAGTATGGCTGAAGAAAGCCTCCGCTCTCCAACTCCACACTGTTAATGTTGATGTAGGATTCTTCAATTGGCACTTGGTCTATTGTGAGAATCTCAGCTTCTGTTTCATTTATGGCCCCACTGGAGATCAACTGTAACAATACAAATACAGGTAAGGACTATAGGGTGCATACTGGTGCATTTAAGTGTGATCAAACATATATTTCTTCTACTCACTTTTTGTCTAACTTCCTGAAACCTCTCCTGCCTCCGTCGCTCTCGGAGCTGCTCCCGGCGCCTGTGGCGTTGCTCCACAGCATGTTCGGCAATTGTAAAAGTTTGAACTTCACTGTGTCTCCTTGTCATGCCCAGAGTGGCACCTCCACGACTGGGGACACTGGTGAATCCCTGACAACGCGGAAAACTATACACAGTCACTTGGGTGAAGCACACACTATTCTGGACATCTGCAAACTTTGGTCTCTTCAGGATAGATTTCACTGTAAAAAAAAAACCAAAAAAACAAAACATAAATCAGTTACAATACATAATGCAGTGGTTAGTACAGTAGACATAGATAAGCAAATATAGATATGTAGTTATAATCAAGGAGGCTATATAGCTAATAAATATAGGTCACTGTAAGAGACCACCAAAACATCAACTTGTTGCAGAAGACTCAATGTGCAGTTTTCTAAATAGCCACTAGGGGAGGCTCAGTATACTTCATCAGTGCATGAACATTAAAAAGAGTAAGTCAATGCAAAATATGCAAATGAAAATAAATGCAGAATCATTATTAAAGTAAAACACAACATTCTTGTGTTATTTACACTCTGAGTTACTGTTTCACCTCACAGTGTGGTTTCAACAGTTTAGAGCAGATGACTAAACTCATCTCAGCTGCTCCCTCTAGCTAAAAGTACAGGCTGCATCACTTTAATGTTTACCCTACCACCAATGCCTATAATAAAGCGTGAGTATGATTTTAAATGCATTTGTGTCTGTGTGTTATCTTAATAGGCGATATGATATGGGTTGTTTAAAGAGTCCTTGCAATTCAAATTAATCCCACAGCTCTCTATTGGTCAGGCAAATTATGGCTTCACATCCCAACAGTGTATCGGCTCTCATTCTATTATCTGTAGCCCTAAAGTTTTCATATCAGCATGCTTTGACAGAGGTGCTGTAGACTGATAAGAGACACTCCTATTGAACATATTGGGTAAAATTAGTAGATAAGGTTTGCATTATTTGAAAAGGAAAGGTGGGTGGGGCTTTTGAGTATTTAAAAACTTACAGGGCAAAGCAGCAGGTGAAGGTGGGCTGTGAGGGGTAATGTCGAGGTCTGAGTCCCACCCAGAGGAGGCAGGGGACGGGATGGAGGACACAGAAGATAAGAAAGAGGAGTAGCAGGGGCCTTCATCCAGCTCAGAAAACTTCCTCTTAAGGACGCCCATCATTATTTGGCTCAAGAGTTTTTACGCTATCTGTAAGACATAAAGTAGTACAATATGAGTTATACATGTCCAGTAGAGGTGACATTATATAGATGGATTGTAATTCATGCCAGAGCTTCAGTTTTTCTAAACCTTTTCCCAAAGTACACAAATATGGTTTATAAGTGACAAGTGGAGGAATGAGAGGTTTTTGCAGGAGATCTGTGAGCTGGTTGAACCGGTTTTTGAGTTTGCTTAGGATAATTACAGAATCTCTTTGAAAGTGATGTTTCTAAATGTACAAATGTAAACTGATATCCAGGCTTGCGTACTACCAGCTGAGCACTCATAAGAGAACGCAGGGGAAAACTGAACAGCTCCTTTCGCCCTCGAGTAATTAACATTCCAATGATTCCTTAAGTTTTTTTTAAAGAATGCATGGAAACTGTACTCCTGTAATCCAAGTGACACAGTGGCTGCTATTTTTAAATGTAGAATTTAACAGCCAGATTGTATTGAAAATCATTGTGAAATGGCTCTCTTGGTAAACAACAGTCTTATTACATAAGACATGTCGGTATTAGCTCAGTACATATCACTGAAAATAGTGTTCTTGTCTAATTTTGCAGAACATTTAAACATGATGTCGCAGTTGAAAGCAGCTGACCAGGATTAGGACTGACCCATCCTCAAGTCCCCCTCTGATAAGTGTGCTCCGTTACACAACCTAATGAGTGGAAATCATTTTAAAACTCCTAAAAATTGTGCATAGTCATAAACCTTGGAAAATAAACTGCATGTGTCAAAAATAATCACTCAGATATACAGGCATGTGATCATCCATGGTGCATGAGAAAAGGTGCTGATTGTCTGCAGTAAGCAAATACTCAGAGCAGCCAGACACTGAGAGTGAGCAACTTCCTGGATCCATCAGCAAATAAGAGGTGAAACAGGAGACACACTCTAGTGCCATTACACTGTTTACAGGGAAAGAGTGAAGTCTCTGCTGCACACGGACATGGAATTCCTCATAACCACCAACACAACCACAGCTCCTGACAGTTTCATTTCTGATCTGATCTCGCACTTGTGGACTCAGAAATATGGGTTATATGTCAGATCTCTGTATCTAGATTTCTGACCGAGGACTTGACAGGACTGTAACCACTGAGAAGTATCATCAATAATTTAAAGCTCAAAGCAGGAAAAGCACATAGAGCAGAGGGGGACCATGGAGATGGACTGTAGTAATATGACAGAGCTAAGTGGCTTTTGAATGATTGACACCAGTTCTTAGGAAGCACACAATGATAAGGTCTGAATGTAAGCAACATTTTAATTGGAGAGACTCGTTTCCTGTTTGTTAAATACAGTCACTGGAAAGCTGACCTGTTCACCCACAGACACAGCCTTAAGAAACCTTGTCAGCCACAATCACACTCTGTCCCTAAGCTACATTCTTTACACTAGGGCTAAACACTGCACACATTTGTTCAAACTAAGCAAACTTTCTTTGACAGGACAAACTGACTAAGCTCTAAAAGGTTCACAAAACAGTACTAATGCATTATCATAACAACATATGAAACACGAAATACATTATGACAACAAAACAAACTAACAAAATTATGAGATCACATTTAACTCCAAGGTATTCTGGTGATTTCGATTAAACATCACTATAGTTGATCGATTATTTAAACTTATTGACGGACTCAGAGTATAAGAAGCATGAGTTTACTTTACCGCAATAAACTCACCGTGTAGATGAAGACAGGCAGCATAATACAAGGCGAAGTTTTTAGTGTTATCCTCGAGTGAGCCAGCTGAGCATTGTATGTCCCCTTGTGTTTGTGAACAGTAGTACCAGTGTGAACATGAGAGAGGAGCAGAGGCTGGGACTGCCAAAGAGTGGGCAAAGCATAAAATAGTTACACACAAGGAGGAATGCGTGTTGTGGATGGACGTTTTTAAAATGTTTATCAGCCCAGCAAGTGTACACGCCATTCTACAGCAAACAACACGTAAAAAGTCAAATGTTATATTGAAGATAATAAAGTAACTCGCCAGCAACTGTAGGTAATAAGCAGTTTGCAGTAGTCATATAATGTAACTATCTTGCCTGACATAAACACTCTTTGACTTTCTGTGACGCAGTTAGCGCAGCCGATGACACATGTAGCGACGTTAAAGCTCACGAGTGACGTCGCTGCCCGCAACCGCTGTCTTCACACACACTACACTGAGTACATTACTTGGAGATCACGTAATAAATCGTGGTAGTGTTTTGTCTACAAAGACCGTCAATACATTTTACTTTAAAATTAAATTGGTATAAGGAAAAAATGTAATAAATTTAGTTTGGGAGAGTGAGAGAAGCCACATAGTGAATCATGCATGCAGTTTCGGAGACCATGCATTGACATTACGGTGATTAATTTTTAGTTTTGATCCTTTTCTTTCCTCTATTGGATTGAGTATATTCAGTATTCTTGATATCTAATTTATTGACTATCAGTATAAATTGGACTTTGCAAAGTGGCACTGGAACAGTCATTGTTGATCTATCCCAATCCACCCTCCCAAAAACACTTAACTGCATGAGAACAGACTAAATATAAATCTGCTTCTTTAATTTAAGTTCATTGCTTTTGGCTCTGTAAATAGACTTTGAACATCTAAATGTGGACATTTGGACACAGCCTGGTGCAATTTTAACAACGTTGGAACCAAATCAGCAGTAAACACCTGTCCGTCTAATTTTTGAGGCCAGGGGACAAATGCCAGTTGTGACCCCGGTGCTTTCTGAAGCACAGTGAAGTGTGTGACCCAGATTGGGTGGGATAACTCTGGAGTGAGCCTGTTTTTCTAGTCCACTGACCTATCTAAGGAATCAATTCGAGTTAGCCTAGAAAGACAAGTATTAAATTTACATCAAAATTTAAAAGAGGTTTATTCTAAGTGAAATTATATAGCTTGTTTGTTTTTGGATAACTTCTAGTGACATTTTTAAGATTCATTCAAGGTGTTTCCATTTCTGTTATTTTGGTTTGACTTCCTTTTAAGTTATGAACAAAATGCTCTGTGCTGATTCAAGGCTAATAATAGAACAATCACACAGTGCAGTCAAAAATAGGCATGTGCAATACCGTTGGAGTTTCCTGTTTCGTTTTGTGTCCATAATCATGAGCAGAAAGAGGTGTCTAGGGTCATGTGTGAGGTGAGCTCAGTATGTCTGGGAGAGATATTTTGAGGGAACTGCACTATTTGAAATATTAAATATGCATAGAACAAAGAGCATACAAAAGGCATGGAAAAAATAATAGAAATAAACATAAATTCAGATTTGTTTAGGCAGAAAGTCAGTAGTAGCCCATTTTAATTCATGATTTTAAACAGAGACACATCTCCTGGTACCTTGTCTCTACCCATATCTGCTTAGTGGGCAAACCATCACAGACTTGGTCCATAGTGCATGTTACATAACCTTATAGTTAACCTACATTCAGGCAGTTCTCATAGTGCTTTATGGCTGTTGTGGCCCAATTTTTGAGGCACGCAGCTCTGCTCTGAACTGACAAATACTGACAAAGCATTACTTCACGCCCTCATTGTAATATAATGTTTAATTTAAGGATATTTGGGAATACTTACTAAAATCAAATAGCATCATCCTTAATCAATATTTGTTCAATATCAATATTAATATTATTGATATCAGGTCTGTAATGATTGCTTTACATTTTCAGTTTGTCCAGTGTGTTTATTATAAAATAAAGATATACTCCTGAAAAAGAAAATTTCACACATTTAATCCAACATCTTATTGCTGAAATATTGCTGAAATAATAATAACGTTGTAAACAATGCTGCATTTACAGTAAATTTCAGCTTCAGTCTCTGTAGCCTGCCAGTGATTAAACTTTTATATTAAAATTATGCACATTTAGACCTGATCTGTGGAAAAGTAAAAACTGACAAATCATGCTTTCCAATCAGCTTGTTTTTGGTGTTTCTTAGTCACAAATCCGATGAGTCAGTCAAAAGAAGAGGCAGCACCAAAATAACTGATTCAAACTTGTGATACTGACAAATCATGAAACAGCAGACTCCCACTTTTTTCCCACACACACGTCCTTTGAGCCTGTCACAAGAACAGACTGGGCTTTGTTAAACATAGCTGCTGATGTCATATTTTGCTGAACATCACTATGGTCACCAGGGCAAATATGGAGTGTCTAAATTAGGGTTTGGAAAGAGGGTGAATCACACTTCTCCAGAACCATTATTACCAAGAGTGTTATTACCGTAGCCACCGCTAATGCATAAGGTTGCCTATCTATGATTAAACTAAGATTAGACTGCAGGTTCTATTTTCATGCCATGTAACACCTTCATAGCAAAGGAAAAGTTTTCCTTGACCTAATTTGCTACATTTCAGAATAAGAGACATCAGATAATAACAGTTAACAATATTTCACTTTATTTTATTAGTTAGTATAGTGTATAGGAGTGCAGTGATTTAACCGTCAGTTGCACACACCGTTGCATATTGGTAAATAAATATCTAAAAGAGCAGTCACAATTGGATGTCTCTCTCTCCTGTGTAAAAAGCCATTAGATTACTCGCTCAGTGGTTTGACAACACAACACCTTCAGCGATGTTTCAGCCACCACATTTTGCTGGAAGAGTTCACACAGTGACACTTACACTTCCTGTTAAGAGGCCCAGTTCTAATCTAAAAAATATTTAACCACAGTGGTTTCAAAAGTCATTTAAAGCTAAGAATTCAGGTGATTTGATATGAACACATTATTTTCTGCACAATGGAAAAAATTAAATACATTCTATTACTAAAATACTAATAAAAAACTATGCTAATGTAGAAAACAATCTTTGCGTTCTCTAAATAGTTGAGCTGTTGACACCAGAGGCATCTGAATGAATTGCAGCTTGTGTAATGTACAGGGAAAAACATTTTGGAAGTTGCTTTTGTAAACTATAGGTACTTAAAAGGATTCATTAAGTATTCAGATTATATAACTGAATATATTAACAAAAGAATGTGACCCAATCAGTGGAAGTCTGCTGATTGTGTAAACTGTTGATTATTGACTTGTTTATAGATTTCCATCTAACTGATAAACACAAAAGGAAGGGATCAATTTAAGGTGTTTCATATAGTGTTAATTCACTAACCCGGAGACTATAGACTATGAACAAATACTAACTTCTTCCTCTTTGTTCTGCTACAGAGTCACAAAGGCCCCTTCTATGTAAACACACTTGTGCAAGTGTAAGAACAGAAATATGTTTTACAGGCAAATTCACCTCTACATTGTTCTTAAAGCCTGCAGGTGTGAAGGTAGGGCCTTTTATTGTGTTGATTTACATAACTTGTCTTTATTGTCCCACACATGACAATATTGTTGTTATTGCAAGTCCATTTGCAGCAGTGAGTGCAAAGTAAGTTACACAACTAGAGTTTTCAACAGAAATGATCTTATCTGTCTCTACATGTGAGCCACACGAGCCTCAGCAGCAGGCAGCTGTGTGATTGGCTTTGACATTCCCCATTCAACAATGAAGCTCTTGTCAACATCCGCCACAAAACTGCTCTGACCTTTTCTGACAAACTGCTGGTGTGCCTGAGTAATGCAATAGGGTTATGAAAGAATGTGAGTGGAAACGAGTACATGTGTATTAGTGCTGTTTTGCATCCACAGTTACAGACTGCATGTCTTGATCCTAGCACTGGGAGCTCCTGTCCTCACTGTATTTTGCTGTGGGCTGTCACATGTGGCTGCATGTGAGCGTTAACAGCAGCCATGGGTGGAAGGAGAGCTACTCTGTTCTCAGCTGCTCAGCCCAGGACTGACTGTTCTGAAGGCCCCCGCCCACCTCCTCTCACCCCCGGACTCACTGGACACCTCTCCCTTCCTCTGCTACTGCTGCAACACAAATAATACACAAACAATCATCTTTCACAGATTACTGCAAGTTGTTCAAAGCATCAGTGTATCTCAATGATTCCAGTCCACGGCCAAGTATAACGATACAGCAAACAAAAACAGTTCATTTACGTAAAATGAGCTGATAAACAAGAGTGTTTTTCTCTCAATGAACCAACATCTACCATCCGTTTACCAAAGCCACCAGAGCACGTCCCTCTAGCTCCATCTACTGGTTGTGAAACATCAATGAAGAAACATGATAAAAGTGCAAGTGCCGAGTGTCTGCATGCATACGCCCCCTATTGGGAAATATGTGAACTGCTGCAATACATAAACTGAGCCGCTATGTCAGGCATTTAAACAGTAACATCTGACTAGACCAGCTGTCATCGTGTAGGAGTCCATTCTCCACGTTCGCAGGGGTTTCAAATGCACCACACTAATAATTTGCTCATCATAATCCCCCTTTAAAACTGTCAATAATTTTAAATCATTTTACAAAAAGTTCCTAGTAATATTAAGGCTGTTTGTTTTATTTCCAGGAGAGTCTGGAATCACAAGGTGCTGCAGGACTTTGACCCCTTTAACTTTGCTGTGTCTATTAAAACAGTGAGAGATGCTCTTCAATAGTCAGTCATTCAGGGACTGAAAGATGCACAGGTGACTTCTCTGCAGGTAAAGACTATTTAGGTTAATAATATGTCTACAAATCAATTAACTAATCAGAATGATTATTTTGTAATCAATACAACCACATGATTCAAATATCATGTGTTTTTGTGTTTAATTTAATAGTGGGATTTGGATTAAAGTATGAAATATCCTTTAAATATATTTTGTGTATTTTTGTGGTTGTAGATCTACTGATATTTATTGATGATTAAAACATTATTTACATTTAAACAACACATATTTTATATTTGAAAGCAGTTGTGTGAGGCAGTTAAACATTAACAGTGTCATATGACTTTGAGAGTGACTGTCCGTTTTACCAGAACCCTGAGTTTGCCTATGTACCAATCTGAGCTGGGTTTCAGGTACCATCACAACATTCTGTAGACTTTCTTAGGTTCAGCATTTGTGAATTTACCTTTTGGATGTTTCATAGCAAAATACAATGATACAATGAAAAAAAGTGACTCTTGATCCCAATCTTGAGTATGACACCATCACAAACTAGAATCTGAAACCCACCAATTAGTGGTTTATTGTTGCAGTAGTTTTATATACATTTTCTAAGTTGTTTTGTCACTCATTTTATAGCCATGCCAGTTTTAAGCCGCTGGGACCGTAAGTCTGTGTCTCAACTGGTGCAACAGTAAGTGTGGACCAATATCCAACTTTGACTGACTTGCCTGATATTCTAAAATAATGTATTTCTAACAGTTATCAAAGCTGTTCTGAATTAAGAAGCACTGGAAAATATGACGAAACACAGGTAGCTTTTAAGAATTTGTTGGTCAAAATGAAGGAAAAAATGAAACCTAACTGCCTCTACATGGGGTGTAGGATGTCGACCTTGTGGATGGCAGATGGAGGGGTGGCATTATGGACAGCTCCAGAGTGGGTTTGTCCCGAAGCCAGTCCATGGACGTCCTGCCTCAGAGGGGAGTGTGCAGCACAAAAGCTCTGTGTGCTCTGTTTGAGTCAAAGAGCTCGATGCACAGCGGCTCCAGCCTACAGCACCTGACCACACCATCAGAGGGAGCTCTACAAGACTGGAAAAAACAAAAAAAGAACCAAATGTATCAAGTATGTAAATCAAGCAAGACATAAAAGCAATATAATGAAATGGCCTAATGGCAAGATTTACCAAACAAACTTCTGAGACTGGCTGTACACATGCTTAATATGCCAGTAAATACTGCGAGATACAGCTTTTATTGGGCTTTTATTGGGCTGTAAATCCATGATTAAAGGCTGAATATCATGTGATGCAAATTTTATGTCGGCATTTTATACTGACTGTTTTTCAGAGAGATTTGAATTTGGCCAGTGGAACAGCTATGAGTGAGTCCAGACTGTTAAAAGGTGAGTAATAAATATAATGGTAGTCTGTGCCTTGTTGAGTGTTGCAACAACAGTGTTAGGTCAGCGCTATATTTTGATGTCACATTTTGATGACGTACAGATGTAATGTGATATCAAATGATAGAGTAATGATAGGCACACATAACCTCTTTCTTATAGGAGAGTGTGTCAGCCTAAAAGCATTTCCCCAGTAACCAGTGCACTTCCTAAGCTTCGGCTGATGTGAGGAAACAGCTAAATAAAGGCAGAGCTGTGTGTAAATACATAAGTATGTGTCCTGCACATACCTTCAGATCAGAGGCAGACTAGACCACATTTCATTATCCTCATGTGTCAAGGTTTGCTTCAGTGATTCTATGTATGTGACAAAATATTGAGCTTTTGTTACATGTGTAGTTGGCAAGCTGCCATGATTGAAGAAAAACACTAGAAATGCAATTAAACCAATGACAGTGAGCAGAGGCGGGTAGTGCTTAGTTTAATTTACTTGAGAAACTAAGTAAAGGAGCAGCACACTTTCACTGCTTGAGTAATATCTAATTGAAATAACAGTACTCTTACTTGGGTAAAGGTTTTGGTTACTCTTTTACTTTTTTGGTGAGTCTACCCACCTCTCACAGTGATTAAGAAAAAATGTTTATTATAATGTTTATCAAGAGAATACATCGAGATAAAATGGTTTAAATTATTCTAATATGAAATTTCCTCATTGTGGGACAAATAAAAATGATCTTACCTTAAAAAACATAATGAGGCAACACTTCTGTAATGTATTTCATAAACACCATTTTCTGCAGTCTAAATTGTTGACGTGAAAATCCATTATCATGGATTATTATCATTAAGAGGTCCAAGATACTAGAGCCTTTGACTCATTAGGTTCACCTGTATGTCATTTGGTCACTGACAAACCCCCACTGACATTCCCAGGCCCATTTTAGTGACTGACAATGTCCGAGTGGGAATGGAGGGTGGAGGGGTGCCCCCGTCCCACATTGAGTCAGAGGGGAATTGACTCGATGCAGTACAGGGCAACAGCCACCTCCCAAAAATAACCAGGGCCACTTCCACTGGATAAAAATCAGCTGTCCGCCAGGCCAGAGCCTAGAAAGACTTTAGACACAGAGGAGAAACGAGCACACAGAGCCCTAAAGACACAGCATATCCACAATAAGAGAACTTCTACAGGCCTCATTCAGTGAGTATTAAGTGCTTTTACTTAACATTCTGTGTGTTGTCCAGTAATAATGAGATTATATTGTCTAATTCTGACTGGTTATAATAAGGTTTCAAATAATACCCAGCCACAGTTTAAAGAGATAAACAAGTGCTATTTGTCCTAAATGTGTGTAAAATATTACCCAAATAAGATTTTCTATTGTCAAATACTGAGAATAATGTTTTCTGACCTGTAACTGACCCAGATCAAAATCATTTTTTAAAAAAAAAGCTTTCTGGCCCCTAATACAAATTATCCATAATATTGTGTTGTTGCTTGTACTTTCATTTATTTAACAATAGGCCTGACCTCTTGAATGCTCAAAGAGGACCACAACAGGACGTGCGCTCTTTCTGTCTGCTCACCCATCTGTGACAATGTTTTAAGTCCGGGCTTGTGAGAGGCGCCACTCTTTTGGTCAGCTCTTTTGTCCCTTCAGTGCTCAGTGTGTCAAAGAAAAGTGTGCTACAAACCTGGACATTAGTTACAGCTGGGTGCCTGCAGCGCTGTGACCTGCACAAACATATGATTACATTCACAATAAGTTACAGCATACCTCATTTGAGACCACAGGCACTAAAATTACAAAACTGTTCATTCACTGGCATAGTGACACAGAAAAGAAAAGGTAAAACTATAAGTAATTATAGCCATAATGTTGTAATAATCCGTGATTCTTTCAGATACTGCAACCACTCCATTAAACCTACTTCTTAACATTGTATTCAGTCATGTTATTTCAGACATTTCTATTTGAGTGCCAAAGTTGAGCCCATGTTTAGTCTGAAGCAGCTGAAATATAAATATATTTTTTCCGGCTTTTAACAGTGTCTCTCAGACACATTCCTTATCAGGTGCTGATGCCTGTGGCTGAGTGCTCTGACCAACAATGTGAAAACAATCTGGGTCACTCCAGCTGACACCAGTTGGTGTTTTTTTTTCTTCCTGGGCGTCATGGTCAGCCATGGCATGCTGAGAGCTGAGGTCTGGAGGCTGTGAGACAGCAGGCACTGTCTGTGTGGCCCTATTTATCTGTCGGCCCTGGGATCAAAGGCTGTACACTTGCCGCTGCCATTTTGTAAAGTTATTTAGTACATATGTATTACCAAAGGTAGAATAAAGCCAGCCAATTTTCACAATCCCAAAGATTCAAAATCAAATAAATGAAAATAGAAATATTATATATTATTATATTATGGGAAATATTGCTTCTGATAAAATCATATAAATGTGTTTCATTCCTAATGTTGTGTGGCCTTATGTAAGAGGGTGCCTTGATGGTTAGAAAGAGGGGCAGATAAAATAGTTTCCATAGACAAAACAGATATCAATATCACTATAAATACACACAGGAAGAATCACTATAAATACTCCCTGGGACCAACTTCCAAAGATATCTAAGTGCTAAACATCACAAACAATACACTTGCCTTATGTAATATATATATTTTTTTTTGTTTCAGAAGATAATAATAGTGGATCAGTGATTAAGGGGTCATCAATCCAAGGCAGAAACCGAATACCCACTTCCTCTTCTGTGAGAGACCGCTCCGCTCTGTATCTGTCCCACTCAGCAGACGCCCCAGGAGGCTCAGAGCAGTCCGTGAGTGCTTCAAATGCCTTTTATTATCTTCCACACTGAGGTCAAGGACCGCACAGGGTCAGATAGTACTGCAACAATAAGAAAAATCACTGTAAAATACACATAACATATACATATTACAACTAATTATTATGTTTTTATATTGTTAGGAATTTACTGGTTCTACACAAGGAAAAAAGCCCAGAGTCAAAAAGGTATTGTACAATGTTCACTCTTGAGTTAATTTGTGTGTGTAGTGGTTTTATGCTTGGTTTGCATTTCATTAATTTTGGAAAGGCTTTTGTTTACATCTAAATATAAAAATTTCATAAAGTCAGTTAATTGATTAAACTGCTGAACAGCAATCTAAATTAGTCTAGTCGTAATAGGCTTTATGAATATAAAATATTTCTACTACTCACTAACATTAATAACAGTCACTGATATGTAAAGGAACATACATACATTTATATACATAGTATATATGTGTTTCACATCTGCCTACTAACAGCTCTGAAGTGTTAACCCTGGTGTGATACACGGACACAATTAAAGGTAAAGTATAGCTTCACTTCCATTTTGTCATTTGCATGCAGCAGTGCTATTTTTTATTCCACACGTTGAACCTACTAACTGTATTCATGGTCCCTTCTTTTTAGATGGATGTTGTAGACGGGACCGTCACTGTTTCACACACAGCATGTGGCGATGATAACCTTCCCCCTCCTCCTCCACCGCCTGTCCCTCCCAGGCCCCTCGACTATGATGGGCTTTCTTCTGGAAGCCCCCTCCCTCCACCCCCACCAAAAGAAACATTCTCCACATATTACCAACAACGACAGAAAAGTGAGCTTAAGAGGCTGTTCAAGCACATCCACCCTGACCTCAGAGCCAGCCTGGATGACGTAGCTGAAGAAGACCTGATGAGGGCTGTTCAGACAGAAACCTCTCAGACTGCAGAGGGCTTGTACCAGGCTGAAGTTCAGTCCATGAGGTGGATCTTTGAGAACTGGACGCTGGACAACATTGGGGATCCTCATGGAACCAAGAAGCTGCTTGATGAGGAGGATTTAACAGGAGGAGACGTCAGAGGCACCACATCTAAGTTTGAGCACAGTAACTTGAGCCAGCCATGCACTCAAAGACAGGCCTCAGTCTGCGGTGATGTGCGGACATCAGCATGGCTCTTTGAAACACAGCCTCTGTCTGCTCTCAGTAAATCTAGTGAAGGGAGTGAGTTGGTGGAGGCAGTGCTTAAGGAGCCCATTCAGGCTGGTGATGTGAAAGGTAATCGACTCCTGTTTGAGTCTACACCGCTCGGCGACTTGGGACGCTGCAACTCAGTAGAAGACCACAGCTTTCTGAAACTGAAATCTGAGCTGCAGGAACAGAAAGGAGATGTCCAGAAGACTGTGAAACTGTTCCAGGCTGGTCCCAACTGTGCCATAAAAGACAAGAGCGGCAATTTCCACAGAATCAAATCTATCTGCAGAGAGGAGATCAACAGCAGCGACATCAACACTGCACGCTGGCTATTTGAGACACAACCCTTAGATCTGATCAATAAAGACACTGACAGAGTCAAAATTATTCGGGGGATTTCACTGGAGGAAGGTCAAATCGGAGGAGTTGGTAAAAAGAGGTGGATGTTTGAGACACAGCCCATTGACACAATACATGAGATGATGGGAGGAGACAAGTTTGAGGGGACAGTAGTTGACTGTGAAACAGATGCTGATGTTGTCAATAAAACCAAACTCTTTGAAACAAATCCCTTGTCAGCATTAAAGGGAGATTCTGCAGAGAAAACTCTGGAAAAAGATGAAATTATTGGTGGAGATGTAAAGTCATCACTTTGGCTCTTTGAGACTCAGCCCATGGATACTCTACATGACAATTATGAAACTGGACGATTGCAGAAAATTACACTGTCAGCTGAAGAACAAGGAGAAGTTAAGGACAAGAAACATATTTTTGAGAGCTGCAGTACACAAACCAAAGTCATGACCAAAGAACAGGAGATTGAGAAAGGAGATGTGAAAACATTCAAACATCTATTTGAAACAATCCCCCTCAGTAAGATAGCCCGTTCAGAGGAACATGTTGAAAATAAAGAAACAAAGACTGAAGCAGGAAAGGTCCAAGAAAACAAAGAATTATTTGAAAGAAATAATCTGTATGCAATAAAAGACAGCTCTGGAAATTTGCACAAGGTAACTGCCATCAGTCGAGAGGAATCCATTAAAGGCCAAGTCCAAAACTACAAGTGGCTGTTTGAGACCAAGCCTTTGGATGAGCAGGCAGAAAGAAACGGAAGCGTTGAAATCATTAAAGGCATCACCAGACAGGAAGACACAAAGGGTGATGTCAAAACAGCAAAGTGGCTTTTTGAGACACAAACCGTTGATGGGATCCATATGAAGTTTAACCAGCTAAATCAGCCATCAGCACATGAGGAGCAGCGTAAAGGTGATGTCAAAGCCTGTAAGTGGTTATTTAAAACCCACCCTATGGAGCTACTATATGACAAAAGTGAAAAGGCTACAGAAAAAGAAGCCATTGATAGCACTGATGTGAAATCCATTACATGGATGTTTGAATCACAACCACTAGACAGTATCAAGGATGGTGAACAGTATAACCTCAAGCTTTGTAGTACAATTCAGGACACTGTGAAACCTGAACTTGGTGTTCAAACTGTGAAACATCTTTTTGAAACTGAAACATTAGACAAAATACAAAAATATGCACGTCCAGAAGTGTTACATTGTGTTAGCCAGGTTGACCTTCAGTCAGGAGATGTTTCAAGGGTCAAAGAACTGTTTGAATCCCAGTCACTTGATGAAATTGGGCTAGAAATGACATCATTAGACTCTCAAAATCATGATGAATCCATTGAGAAAGGGTCTGTGCATAAAGTTACCTGGCTATTTGACAACTGTCCACTGAACAAGATCAACAAGGACAATAAAGAGGAGGCCAACCAGAAAGTTGGTGATACCGAATTTGGAGATGTCAAGCACAAGAAGTTTATATTTGAAACCTCATCACTGGACAAGATTCATGAAGAAGAACTAAAACAAAGGTCTGAGGTTGTGGAGAAGCCAACCAGCAGCATCGATGTCAAGACGAGTACCATGATGTTTGAATCCACTCCCTTGTATGCCATCAGAGACAAAGAAGGGCAGTTTCATGAGGTTACAACAGTGAAAAAGGAAGAGGTTCTGAGTGGAGATGTAAGAGGTGCACGGTGGATGTTTGAGACAAAGCCACTTGATGCTATAAAAGCTGAAAATGAGGTCTATGTCATTCGCGCTGTCACCCAAGAAGATGTTGAAAAAGGAGATGTCAAATCGGCAAGGTGGAAGTTTGAAACACAACCTCTGGACACTCTTACCGAGAGAGACACACCCACTGTTAAAGACTTTGAAGAGTTCAGGAGTGGCAATGTCAAGCAGAATAAACAGATATTTGAAGCTGACCAAGCCTCCAAGAAGG
This sequence comes from Taenioides sp. WSHXM2023, assembly GCA_029959045.1. NCBI lineage: Eukaryota > Metazoa > Chordata > Actinopteri > Gobiiformes > Gobiidae > Taenioides > Taenioides sp. WSHXM2023. The sequence goes on along the minus strand of CM057096.1, from coordinate 14,959,965 downwards.
TAAAGCGAATGGTAAGTGTCACAGATGTCCAGCATGGAGACGTTAGAACCTCAACTTGGCTATTTGAAAACCAGTCTATTGATAGTCTCAAGGGGGAGTCCGAGGAGCAAAGCCAAGTTCAAACAGTTCACAGAGAAGACAGTCAGAAAGGAGATGTCAAGCGCTGCACTTGGTTGTTTGAGTCTCAGCCTCTGGACAAGATAAAGGAGCAAGAAAGTTCTTCAGCAGAATGCGTGGCTGAAATACCCAAGTCTGATGTTAGATGCACTACATGGCTCTTTGAAACCACACCACTGGACAAAATAACTGCTACTAATGTTGTAGATACCCTGTCCTACCTGCATGAACTTAACTTTGTCCATTCAAGTGGCATCATAATTGAAGGAAAAGACAGTCAAAATGTCAATATGGCCAAGTATTGCACTGAAAGTAACAGAAATGTTCAAATCCACAAAGAAGAGGCAGTTGAAGGTAATATTAGAAACATAATGATACAATTGCTCCACAAACCAACGCTAAAGCCTCAAATTACCCTCTTAAGAGAGGTGGAGAAAGGCAATGTGAAGACTACAGTGCTCGAACTACCTGACTACCAGTCTAGTTCAATCGGTTTTGAGAAAGATCAAAGAATACAAAATATTGTCCAGAAGATTGACGAGCTACTCAACCAAGACAAGACTTTTAAAAGAGGGCTTATAATGCAAGAGACTGCGGAAGGGCAAGCAGAGATGTCTATTTATTCACTCCTAAATCATTGTGAAACTAAAACAGATGTCAAAATTGAAAAGGGCGATGTCAAGTCCACTATTGGGAATCTGCTAGCCACAGCTAAAGACAGCAGAACAATAATATCATACAGAGTCGACAAGAATGAAAAGGGAAATGTGAATTTATACAAAAGATGCATTGAGGAAGGAGACCTAAAGAGTCTTCATGCAGAGGATTTAGAAGATGAAGTTGATAACTGTCACATGTCACAAGAACAAATTGAAATTGTACAGGGTGATGTGAAGGAAGCAAAGAGAAGTCTATGTCAGCAAAAAGAACAAGTAGAGCGGACTGTTTCAGACGTCTTACCTGGAGATGTAAAAAACACCAAAAAGGTGTTTTCATCTGAAACCAGTTTAAATGTTGAAAACTTTATCCCAAAGGATGAAATAATTCCTGGAGATGTCCTGATGGCAAAGCAACAACTTGCAGCAAAACAGCAGAGTTCTGTGGAAAAGGAGGAAATTGTCAGTGGCGACATTAAAGCAGCAATGCAGTCTTTAGAACGAGCAAAGCAGCAGAGTATGACCACTGAGCGAGAGTTGATCAAACCTGGAACTATCTATGATATGGACTTGTCAGGCCCAGATATTGAATCAGAAACCAAACAAATCCAAAAGGAAGTCATCATCTCTGGGGATGTTAAAGCTGCTAAAAAGTCACTTGAAATGGCAAAGCAGCAAAGTATGCACGTCGAAAGAGAAGTTGTTGTTCCAGGCAAGATATACAATCTGAACGTATCACCTCAAGAAGAAACCTCTACAACGACGTCGTCAACTTCCTCCTCAAGATGTCAGCAAGTCAAGACTTACCCTAAGGTCAGTGACTTAGTAAAACACAGAGAAAACAATGCCTCCTTTGAGGCCTATGAACACAACTCAGTTGTAGTCAGTAATGGTATAGAAACATTACCCAAATATGAGTGTAATGGTCATGCTAATGGGGATGAAACAGGAGAGGTTATCAGAGGCGATATCAAAGCAGCTATAAGGTCTCTGCAAAATGCTGTTTCAGAGCAGAAATCTACAGATAAAGAGGACATTGTTAAAGGCACTGTGCAATTGGCTTTGCAGTCCCTCGAAAGATCTAGTGTAAATGTTTCCAAGGGAGATTATAAAGCTGCTATGATATACAGAAATTCAGGAAGGAGCAAGACAGTTACCAGACCATGTGTTGAGATGCCAATACCACCATCTGACACAAAACTGTCTCCTTCAATTTCAGTAACCCATGAGGAGGCTTCAACCACTGCATCATCCATCTCGGTAGACAAAGGAAATTTTCAGTTGTCCAGCTGCACAAATACTGCTTCAGCACTTGCAACTTCATCTGAAAAATCACACCATGAGAAGCCAGCATTGCAACCAAAACCCCAGTGGACAAAATATGTTTTGGTGGAAGAAGAAAAGACTTCCTCTGATACAATCTGTTCAGCGACAAATAATGTAAAGAATGCTGGCACATTTCCAAGTCCAACATACTGCCAGAGTGAAGCTGCACCAGTAATGGATGAAAATATGAACACCCAAGAAATAAGAGTTAGTTCACCACAGCTTTCAGATGAATCCTCAGAATACCAAAGCAATGTAGTTGAAATGGAACGAAATGTTACACAGAAAATAAATGCTGCAGAAGAAATTCAAATGTGCATGAAGAAATCTGCAGAAGAAGGCAACCATGAGACCAACCTCAGTGTGAAAGCAGCTTTACAGAACTTTGAAAGAAAAGATGCCAAAAGAGGTCCAGTATTGTGTAAAAAGGTGAAAGTAGCTGGTCCCAAAGATACAGACTGTTTTCCACAACCCAACTTTCCACCAAGTCTTGAAACACATACAATGAGTACTGATGTTGCCTGCAATGAAAAACAAGAGCAACAAGATCATGTTCAAAAGGTTGTTTTGAGGGAGAAGAAGGTTAGGGAGACCGAAGAGCAGAGACGGCAGAGATTATCTGTTCATATGGATGAAATTGTGAAAGGAAACGTTCAGGTTGCAATGGAAATCTTTGACAATTTACGTAAACGAGATGAACTCCAAGGAGTCCTAGATGAAGTGCATGAGATAGAAGGAGATCGCAGAAGTATGAATGATAAATCACTTAAGAAACTATACAAAAATTATCCTGTTTGGGCTGCTACAGAGACAAATGCAAAACATGAAACAATGGACGAGAAGTTTGACGCAGATTCCCTAGACGATGATCTAGAAAGCATATCTTCAGTCGAAACAGCATATGAAGATCTAGAAAAGGCCAGCAAAGAAATTCTTCTTTTGAAGGAACAGACCATTGCAAAGCTTCTTGACATCGAAGAAACAATTAAAAAAGCCCTGTACTCCGTGTCCAATCTCAAATCAGAGGCTGATATTGCAGGTCTGTCTGGTCTGTTTGATGAAACATTGAGGTCAGAACATTTTCAGCCTACCAACAACATCAGAAAAATTAGTATTGGCTCTTGTAAATCTAAACCAGGGCCTAACAAGAAAACTGCAAGTAGAAGTGGTTTGAAGCCAGAATTCCAACGCCATGTCCAACCAAAGCAGTGCCCTTCCCAATCTTCACCATCGTTCATATCTATCCATTCAGCAGCAAGAAAACCTGCCGAACAATCAAAGCCCACAATGACAACTTTCACACCAAAATCCAACACCCCAAACCACTGTTGCCACAAAGAAAACACTGATGCATCAAGAAATCCTCCTCAACGTAAAGTCAGTATACTGGAAGTTAAGACTAGCCCAGGCCAACCACCAGCAGGGGTAATTGGTAAAAAGATGATCAGTGAAACTTATGAGGAGACAGACGGATTCGGAAATGTGTTCATGTCCTCCACCACTTCAACATTTGTTCACAAACAGTCTGATAGTCAGTCCTCCGCTTTGTTCGAAGTAGTTCCCGGAAGTGAAATTGTGACATCCCCTTTAATGCATAGACGCCATTTTGAGGATCAAGTGTTGAAGTCCAAGGATGAAGGGAGTGTTTTTGTAACATTTAGCCCATCAATGGACAAACATTAGCATTTTATATGATTTTATTAAAGTATTCTAGTTGTTATTTCTTTATTTTTTCTGTATGCATTTTAGAGGAAGTTTTGTACATAATCTTAGATTTTTTAAATGATAATTTTTAGTATAAACATTTACTGAATAAAAGCATGTAGTTTGTATGTTGCTGATCAATGTTAATTAAAGAAATGATTGATTATTAAAGTGACTTGATTTTGATTTCTTTGTGATCATGATCAGTAAGTAAAGTAAATAAAATAATACAATTCATGTATATTTAATAATTTGCCTTTTACCATATTTATCAAATACTAATGTTGATTAAACAATGCCCTGCAAAAAAGTATGATACATGATTAAATTCCTATGTAGGCTAATTAATTGCCAAATTGAAGTATCTGCTCGCTAATTTCTTATCAAGTCTTTTCCTGTTAGTTTCAGTTACCTGCCAGAGAAATGTGCTCCGCCTGTTTGACACCTGTTTATACAGTGGAAAAAATGGTGGCCAGTAAACTAATACTACACACTAACTGCTTTCGCTGCAAACACTGCAAGAAGAAGCTTGGGTGAGAAAATAACTATAACTTTATTTATAACTGATCAACAAATTAAATTAACTTCAAATCACAAATTACATGGACTTTACATAGATTTTATATGATTCGGCTAATTGCTGATGATTCATGATACTGAACATTTCATTTTTTGTAAATATATAATTGTTAAATATAGTTTTATTGTATTGCAGCATTCACAACTATTCATCTCTTCATGGAGAGTTCTACTGTGTTTCTCACTACCAGCAGCTTTTTAAAAGAAAGGGCAATTACGATGAAGGATTTGGCCATAAGCAGCATAAAGACCGCTGGATTCAGAAGAATACAGACCAGCCTGATGCCATTTTAACTCCCAAACCAACAAAAAACACACTTAGCCCTTCAAATGGTGGCACACAGTCTCTGAATACAGTAAAGCTAAGTAAAGCTAAAGAGCAAAAAACTACAAGCAGCCCTGATGGTAAGGGGAAACTCAAAATAAGTTGGCCTCCAGAGAACAAAGGCCCAGTTAGAAATCAGTTAAAATATGCACTGCCTCCAAAGAAAGAGGCTGATAATGATACATTTGTTAAAACAATACGCAATAATAATACAAATCAACAAGAGCATCACAAACCAGTAAAGACAAATTTCTTACAAACAAAACAAAGCTCTCAAAAATCTGACTCCAAATTAAAATTAAAGAAAGAAGTTCAAAAAAATGATTCTGTAGAACTGAAATCAACAAGTTCAAGTAAAGAAAGTGTATTTAAAGTAGATAAAACAGATAAAACAAAGCCAAATATTCAAACACCACAACGAGAAATGAGTATCATAGTTACAAAGCAAATAAATCACTCACATGTGGCAGCTCCAGCATCCAAGCCAAGTAAAGTTAAGAAAACAGTGCACTTTGACCCCAATATCAGCATAACTGAAGTTGATAGTGCTTCATCTGTAAGTCAAGAAGAAAAAAGTTTATTTCAAATCAAGGAAGAAGTTGAAGATTCAGGTATTATAATATCCAGTGAAGTCCAGTCATTTGAAAGTACGAACCTCAATGAAAAATCTGCAGATATTGTAAAGCTTAATGATACGTTGGAGAAAAGTAACAATGAGACAGAAAATGTGCTGATAAATAGTAAGAAAGACAGTGCAGCGGCACAAAATGTAAGCCAACCTAATATAGTGGCTACAGCAGAATTATCTACAAAAGAAAGTGAACTAAAACATTCAGGAAAAAGAGGCCAAATAATAGACAATAAAAGTCAAGCTGATGTCAAAACAGAATTCCCTGTTGATGCAAAAAATTCACAAGTGACACATAATTTCCAAGAGGTTTCTTCTGAAGTGTCTAGTGACCAAAAATCTACAAATGTCAATAGTACAAATGAAAACATCGAAGAGGGTAAACCTATGAATGATGAAGTTAAAACAGACAACTTTACAGAGGTAAAAAGTACACTGGACATTCAAACTTCCATCCAGTATAAGGATACAGATGAATCAATGCAGCTGATTGCCAATCAAAATAATGAGGAAAGTGAAATTGAAATACCGAAATCAGCAAAGGACGAGGTAAAAAGAGACAGTCCTATCAATGCAAGTTCATCACAAGAGCAAATTCCAGTCCAAGTTAATAGTACTGCTGGGCTAGATCAAACACAAACAAGTCACACTGATGAAAAAAGTCAAGTTGACAGGCCCAAATCAGAGTATGAAAATGGGCAAAAGAAAGTCGTTTCTAGAACAAACGCAAAATCTAAAGTGGGATCATGGTCCAGAGGGGCGAGTCCTTTATCAAAGCTTTTCACATCAAGTGGAAATAACCAGGTTGCTAAAGCTAATGCTAAAGATGTGAAGAGGTCAGAAATCAAACCTGGAAGGGGGATTTTGGGGAAATTATTTCAGACATCAGTAAGTGATAAAAATGACACAGCTGAGGATAAGAAAACTATAGATGATGAAGAAACAGCACACACTACTGTAGAATCAAGTGGCGCTGAACAATCAACACCAATGGAAATCAGAGATCAAGACCAGAATGAAAAGGCTGGAGAAATAGGCCAACAGAGTGGTTTGGTTGTGGCACACAGTCCAATGTCTAAAATTGAAAATACGGATAAAGTGCTACTAGTAGACCCAGTGAGGTCGAGTTCAAACAGTGATTTGTCAGCTGCTGCTGAACTGTTAAGTGGTGACATTTTTGGAGAGGTTTTGGAGCGCCAAAATCCAGAGTCATCAAATACAATGGATGCCAATGAAATGAAAGGAAGGAATGTAGCAAAACAAGCACTTTTGGATGATAAAGATGGAGTTCAGGATAGTCTTTTTGATCAGTCCCAGGATATTTTCAGTAACATTGCTACTAATTCAGCATTTGACAAGCACACAGCAACAGTTCAGGTGCAATCCATACAAGATGAAAATGATTTGAGTATTTTTGATTACCCATTTTTGCCAGACCAAAATATTATGCATCAAAAAGCAGATGAATCTTTAAATAGCTTGACTATCGGTGATACTGATTTTAACTTTGATATATTCGCGTCCAACGAAGATTTTTTCAGTCAGTCATCTGAAGCCAATGAAGTACAGACAAAAGATATTTCCTGCCAAGATGACATTTTTGGATTAAGTGATTTTCTAAGCAACAACACTGATCATACAGAATTAACTACGAACTTGACCTCTCCTGCTGCCTCCCTTGAGCCTCTGGACATTTTTGGTGGAGACATTTTTACATCTGAGCCAGAGCCCTTTTTGTCTCAATCAAAAGAAGAAGTGTCACTCTTGGATGGGGTTTTAGAGCCAGAAATGAATAATCAAGAAACAGACAAAACTTCAAGCTCCAATAACAAATGGATGAATGATTTACTGGGTTGAAAATGTAATCTCATTATTGTTAATATAAAAAAGACACCACTACCACTATCACTATTACAATTAGTTATAGCAATATCAAAAGTGTTCAAAGTATCTTAAAAAGGCACCGAGGCACTAAGTAACTTTTCTGCTAGAGGGTTCATCGCTTGTTTTACTGCTTTGGCATGTCCATTGTAAAGCATTAAACTATATCTAAAGATCTAACCTGTAACTTGGCCTGTTAGTGCAACCTGCTTGTATCTATGGAGATAAATAAGTTTAATGTGTGGAAGGAACAACATCTCCATGGAGACAAGCACAAACCTAATCCTAACCCAGTTACACAGTGCACCTTTAATCTTTATTTACTTAAAAACACAAATACTAAACAATTGGTTTAGTAACTAAAGGTTATTGGTCTTTTTGCATTACTTCACATACTTCAAATTCATGGTTGATATTTTATAAATATTTGTAAGCATATCATTTTTATGTTTGATCCTAATTAAGATGTATCATTGAATTAATAAGTGATCTGGCTAAATTGTATGTTTTATGCACTGCAGATGATGCAAAAGAATAAAATCAAGACGCAAAAGACAAGAATGCTCAAATTCTTCATTAACTCTGTGTATGTTAAACTTGTCACACCATAGTTTGTGAATAAAATAATCTTCATAAACTTCTTGTCTTTCAATTAAACTAGCCTAAATCAACTACGCAGTTACTTCTCCATATTTCAAAATAAGGTAAAGGTCAGTGAAAATCCAAAACATATTTAAAATACATGTTTCTAGATAAAATAGATAAAACTTCTACCACAGTATTAAAACAATTCAAATATACAGACTAGAGAATTATATAAACTGAATAAACTATTACAGTACAAGAATCTGAACAGAAGATGGCACTGTTCATCAACAGCGCAACAGGAGCCACACAGGAAAAAGTCAGGGGGCAAGGTCATGTGACCTACAATCTTGTGGATTTCAGCTGAGAAAATGTTGAAAGATCCATCTGATGTATTGTCAAACCTTTTTTTCTGTGAAAGCAAGGAAACACTAAACATAAGAACTCTTGCTCAAATCAACGCTGTACATTTTGATACTCACTTTATCCTCAAATCTGCAGTGGAGTCTGGCAGCTCTCTCCTCCTGGTCTCTGGCAGCAGTAATCCCAAAAGTCCACTCACAAACATGAAGGAGCTGTAAACTGTGATAGGAGCAAACCAGTGGTACATAACCAGCATGTTGACCACTGGAGATAGCAGGCCCCCAGCGCGGCTCGCAATGTTACCCAGACCAGAGGCAGATTGTCTAAAAACACAGTCTGATTTATTTTATATTTTGTATATTCTATGAAATATTCTGGACCACCTCAAAGCAATTAACAGTTACCGAAGAGATGTTGGAACCAGCTCCTGGATATAAACACTGCAAATGGCTCCTGCCATATTGGAGAAAATGCGTCCCAGTGTGGCAAACAGTGTCACAAAAATAAGATTTTCTGAAAGCACAACATTTGAACAGTAACCACCTTTTGATAGCCTAACAAATGAGAAGCAGTGTGTTCTACCTTGGCCTACTGCGATGATGAGGAGGCATGAGAGACCCCCTGATAACAGTGTGGTGATGAGGCACACTCTTCTCCCTACAGCCTCTAAAAGCCAGATACACAGCAGGTGAGCCGGCAGCTCGGACGCTCCAAATATGAGCTGTGTCAGGAAAATGTTCAGGCCCAGGTTCCCCACGTTAAACGAGAGGCAGTAGTATGTAAGGTTTAGAGAGAACCTAAAACATGGGCGGATCGGTAAATGTCAGACCAGATGTTGGAGGATTGTGTTGGTTTGTATTGTCATGGTGTCACTCACCATGCCAGAATAATTGGAAAAACATTCTTTATGAGCACAGGTGATTTGAATATAGTTAAAATGCCTCCTTTTTGCTCAGTTTCTGTCTCCACCACAACCTGCAATAAACAGGAAGTGGACAAAATAGGACCACTGCTTGTCCTATTGAAAACACTTGTAATATATCCCTAGTCACTTAATTAACACCTGAACAAAAACATATCTGTAATTTCATCATAAACAGTGCTCTGAAAACACAGCAGGTTTTCAATTATTTCTTCTTCAAGGCCTTTCTGCAATGAATTTGGAAACACCCCTTTATTACAAATCAGTCATCTTTATCATAACACAGGGGTTATGTATGTGAGTTTATTTAAGTTTATTCAAAGGCCATATTTACACAGGCTGGACCAAAGAGCTAATCATAAAAGGATGCAATGAAAATTACATGATGATCATATTCAATAAAATCAGCCTTGGTAAACTGTGCTGTTCCTGTAATTGTAAAGTATCTTTATCGTTTTATTTGTGAGACGCATGACAACTGGTCTCATATTTCAGTAGGCCTACCTTTTCGAACAGAGAATCTGGGATGGTGCCTTTATTAATGGCTGCTGCCTTCTTTAACACCTCCCTAGCCTCTTTCACCAGTCCTCTGTCCAGCAACCACCTGGCTGACTCTGGGATGAACCTGGCAAAAACACAGTACTTTTATTTGTAGACTTCACATGAGACGTAACAAGAGCGGAGATGAAAACACACCATATGTAAATTGCCATCACTCCCAGAGGGGCCGCCGAAATGAGCTGAGCCAGTCTCCAGTCTCTGACGAAGTAGATCACTCCAGCCATGACACACAGACCAACGGCAAAAAACACCTGAGACAAACAGGCACCCCAGGACCTCTTGGACATGCCAATCCACTCTGTGGCTATAAAAGCAAAATATTCCATTGTAAAAGTAGAAAGGCCAAAAAGATTTTATTTTGATGAGGTGTATGTTACCCATTATTATAGAATTCATCCGAAACCCTCCATAGCCAACGCCTACCATAAACTGGGACACCATATACAGGTTGAAATCAGGACTAAGTCCAGTTACAGCTGTAAAGACGAATACAAGAACTCCTGGGATCTGAGTGGCTCGCTTGCGACCAAATCTGAAACACAAGTTCAATACTGTTAATATGCGCAATTGTCACAATTGTCAAAACTGATAGCTTGATTGATTTTAAAACTAAAATTATTATGAACAATAACGTGGAATCCAGGCTGATGCATGCATAGTCAAATAACAATGTACAAAATGCTGACTTTAAATAAATGTATTATGTAATTGTTTTCCAAACTAATAGTTTGAGGTCTTTCAACATACACATGTTCAGTAGTTGAACTCAAAATCCAACAATTTGCTTTGGATTAACTGGTAAATGACACTAAATGATCAAATTAAGCCTTTTCTAGTTAGTGCGTGTAGATTACAAAATTATTTTGTGCCCTGTCACAAGTGATTGCAAAAAACTTACGATTCAGCGATTGGTCCAAATAAAAGAGACCCAAAAAGCACACCAGCCATTAGCACTGTCTGGGCCACCTGTACCAGATTGGATCTCCCACAGACTAAATCAAACTGCAAAGATACACATTTAAAACAATGAGGACATGGCATTCAATAAAGTAATTAATAAAGAGTCTCAACTTACATCTGTTACTATGGTGGCTTCATACTGAGTGTTTTGGTACACCCAGCCTTTGTCGCACACCATTGTCTCGTTCAGCCCGTAGGTCCTTATGGCCTCAATGCTCCAGTCCACAGGGGAAAACATTAGACAGCGGCTGAAGCTCCCATCCTCTTCGCGGGGCAAGGTGAGGTTAAGCTGCTCCTCTGCAGTCAGGTTAGGGTCAGCTCCCAGTATCCAGTTTGTGTTACAGTGTCTCTGCGGATCTGATTGGACAAATACCACAGAGGCAAAGTGGAAAGGCAGGATTATATTTGGAACACATAGAGCAAGGAGCAACACTTTCTGAAACAAGCCAAATTCTCCAACACTTTGCAGTATTTTCCCAAAGTCAGCCATTACTGGGAAGCAGAGAGGCAGTGTCCAGACTCCAGCACTTCTTGGATGAACTTTATACGATGCCCATTAATGTTTAAACCCTTATTTACATTGTTCAAGAATTACTGGACGGACGATTCAGAGTTTTAATTAAAATAACTTCAGCTGCCAAGCATCTGACTACCCCTGCTCTGTATTTCATTGTACCCTTTAAGGAGAGATGGGCCTCATTTTATCAGTGCAAGCTCCTCCTGCAGAACTGCCTTCCTGAGAAGTCCAGTTTTATATTACAGGGGGAGAATAAACTTAATATGATCTTACATAAGAATTACCTCTGTACAAAGACTCAGTATCAGCTGCGTACTCTAATGTCCAATAACATTTATATGGCTCTGTACATGTCATCTTTTGTTACACAATTGTTAGTGTTGAACTCATAACCTCCTCTTCTAATTGCTTTATTAGAACAAAAGCCTTTATAGTTTCCGCCATGCAGGACTAAAAATAAAAATCAAATCTTTTCAAAATATTGTTTTAGGGCTGCACAATATATCACAGTATTGACGAACACAAAAAAAAAAAAAAAAATCTGATTTTTTTTGCCTTGCTTTGGTCTTGGTTTAGTTTATGGTTAGGTTTTATTTGATAGTTTAACTAGTAAATTTAAAAAAAAAGGTTGTGTAAAAGGTGTAAAAGAGTACATTAAAATATCCCAATAATATTGTTATTGTATAGTTAATGAATAATGCATTCCCATTAAATCAGTTTGCACTAGTATACTTTTCTCATGTTGTTAAAAAAAAAATAAAATAAAAAAAAATGCCTGCAGTCAGATTACACTGCTTTTGTGTTTTCTTTATTATATCCTGTTTGGTACTACTCCTAGGCTACTACTGTTACAATCCTGGCTTTAATCCAGTACTGACTGCTTGAAAGATGAGATAGGCCACCACCTTTTGCCATCTATCACTGCAAATCCTACACTAATTTGAAGTAAATTTGAAAGTACAACTTTGCCAAGAGAATACATTAATTAAAGTATTACTTGAGTAGTGGCTTTACACAATCACGAGTCTGGTTGAAACCAGAGACTTTCAATAACATAAAAGTGCCTCAGCCCTAGTTACAACATGACTAGAGGTTAAGGTGAGGGAGGCCCTTGTTTGAAATACATGCAGTCCTTTGTATTGTTTAACCAGCCATAACAAACTGCTTGTGTGTAAAAGAGAAGTTTTGCTTGCTATTATTATTATTATTATTATCATCAAATCTGGAGTAAAATACTGATTGGGACTAAAATAATTTGAGTAGTTGTTAGTTTACACCTGTGCCAATTCAGAAAGTAGCAAGAAGTAATTATTTAGTTGTGCTAATTTTACAGGTAAAGAATTGTAATTTCTACATTCTGGCAGAGCGGTCAGAGCTTCAGACTAACAGAAAGGTCCCTGTTCACTCTCTGTACAGACGGGACCTGTGGAGTTTGCATGTTCTACCTGTGCCTGGGTAGGGTTTCTCTGAGGGGTTCATTTCATCTATATCCCTCAAACATCTAAGATCCTCATGTGCCTGGAGGCCTCTGAAAACGAGATTCCAAATAAATAAAACAATTAGACTCAAAACATGTAAGAAAATATATTGATAAGGGTATGCTTATCGGTGTCGGTGCAAACATGTGTTCAACTCATCCTCTCTCTTCATGCATGTTAATGATTAGTGTAAAATGGTGTTCTGCTTTGAACATCCAAACCAAAACACAAGTCTTTGGTATTTTGCTGTAATGGCTTCAAACAGTTGTATGGTGCAACTCCATTTCACACTTGTATTGTCTATTGCATATCTGATGCATTAAGATTCTCTATTTGTCAATTCAACTACGGCAACTCCAGCATTTTTCACTCATAAGTCAAATAACATCAGGACATTTAAAACACATGTTCTGTGAAAGCAATGAATAAAATAGCTTTTTGGACACTCGGTGATGCTTTATATTGCATTATTCATTCACACACTAGATGGTGGTAAAGCTACTACTGAAGCTAACTCTTGGGACAGACTGCCAGAAGCAAGGCTGCCAGTTTGCATCTCCATTGGCCACTCCAACCACCACCAACAATCACACACACACACACACACACCACATTCATGCTAGACAATGTAAAATGTCTTGCTTAAGGAGTTTTTTTGCCAGCGGCGCCTTGCTGGGGCACATGATATTCCCAGCCCAGCCCAGATTACCTATGGAAATCTGATAAGATCTGACTTTGATAGGGAGGTACAATGCAACAAGTTGTAAAAATGTGAATATTGCAAGAAAAATGATAACTGACAGGGACAAATAAATGAAATAAATCTCAATCAAGTTGAGAGCACTTTTTCTTATTTACAATTAAAATGATTTTATCCGGACATGTACACTTCAACATTACACACAAACCTCGTGGTGTGGGTGCGGCAATGCAGTTATGAACAGTTATGACATCTTTACATAAGTCCGTTTATATTTGTACCTGAACAAAAGGGGCGCATTAGAGACAGTTTACATGTGTTTTAACAGCCAAACTAGGACAACATCGTGATTAATTCAAAATAGGCTATCATTCTACCCAAAATGCAGAACTTAATATCTTAAAGAAACTGTTCTGCCAAGAAAAATGGGGAAATAAACCTGGAAAACAGATGGTTGAAAAGAAAGTGTTTTCAATCATTACCCATTTGATCACAGTCAATGTTGCTAGTTCGTCAAATTCAAATATAACCAAAACATATGACTGATTAATTATTTTTTTAATAACTGATGTTACACATTACTCTTGTCAGAGTTGTAACAAACATTCTGATGAAAAATAAACTAATTTTGTTAGCACTATGAAATAGGCTTCACATTTTTATACTTTTGGCTGAGTAAAAGTATAGGCAGTAAAATTTCATATTCACTGATTTAAACAGCATACTTACAACTGTTAACTGGGTTAGTTATTATTAGCCCAAATTAATGCTCAATAAGATTTTGTATATATAGTTGAAGAATTTGGAGAAACCGTTTCATTCACCTGTTGTTTTGGTTTGTTTTACACTGGTGAGCATGCACTTCACCTCAGAGGTTCAATAATGTAAAAGCATTCAAAAACAAAGTGTCCAAAACACCACCATCTCAATCAGCATTCAGGATCCTTTCAGCTTTCAAAGAGCAAACACGCACTCCCTCTTTTTGGGTTGATCAGAATAAAAAGAAATTTGTGTTAACCAAATGCTTCCCAAACCATAGCTGATACAAGCAGAGATAGATATGTTAAATGTTTTCAGTCCAAAAAGATGTTGCTACAGCCAAAAAATGTACAGAAAAACAAAGAAAAACAATTTTGCATAGTACAAGGAAATGGGCCAACCACCTGTGAATAATGTTTTTAAATACCCCAGAAACCTAAAGCCTGTTGATAACGGCCAGTCGTCGAATGATATCTATTACATGCACTGATGCTGAGGGGAAAATTCATTGACTGCAACACTGCTCTTCATAAAGATACAATCTCTTTAATTAAAATCAGAGCTGAAATTTAAAGACAAGTAAATAAAAGTTACTAGCGTGCAGCTAATGGGTATAACTCAATTTACACCCACTGAATCAATCACACTAGAAAAATTGAATTTGTTTGACTAAGGCGGGTATTACACTTTTTTTTTTTAACTCTGTGTAGCATAAAGTGCCATAAAAAGCTGGCACGATACTTGTGTGGCACTGTTACTTTAAAATAATAATAATAGTAAAAGGCAAATAACTTCCAGTACTGGCAGCAGATGGACTGTGCTCATGAAAGAAACAAGGAAGCAAGTACAACTAAAACAAAACAATAATAAGTGGATATAGTTGACTGCATCTCTTTCCCCATTTGTAAGCGCACTGTAAATGTTCAAGTGTGGTTCCTGTGTTTGAGCTGTGCCCTATCCGCATGGTCGTCAAGACTGCATTAGCGCTTCACTGCTGCCAGCTTTGTGAATTCTCTCGCTCCTCTTCACTCTTTGGCAGTAGTGGTTTCTTGAGAATTGACTACAATGCAGCTGTGCAATACCATCGGTTACTGTCCGCAGTGCTGCTCATAGTTTAACTGATGCTGAGCTGAGCAAATCCAATGAGTTTAATGTCGTCCGGGATTTCTGACTCCTCCACACCAGAGGCCTGTGCAACAAATAAAACACTTACAAACTAACAAACTAATCGCAAATATAGTGCAAATTTCAGGCAAGATTAAATGTGATCCTGTTGTAGGACATTCTAAGTAAAACGTAGATCTTCTAGGTTTGGGGTAAATGCATTTTCTACAAATTCGTAACACTCTTCCTTGCATCAAAAAGCCTGATGCTATGACAGTTGTTATGTTACTGACCTTCTGTGGATTTGACACTCTTTCAGTATTACAATTAAAATTAACAGTTTATATTTCCTTCGCTTGTTAGGGTTGAAATAAAAAGTGATGAGATGATCATATTTAATATTAATATTATCCAGCCAAGTTTTTCATATACTGTATGTACACACACATATCCACATCATATCTTTTGTATAACAAATACAGAGTGGGATTTACCAGTTTGAAGGTCACATTTTTATTACTGTGAGGGTCATCAACAATCTTTTGCAAATTGGCTGCAACTGGAACATAAACAGAAATGAACAAAATGTTATTGAAAAAAATAAAATTTAAAAAAATCTAGTATTTTAGCTTTGCAGTTACATACCAATCACTAGATCCCTCCCATCAACCAGTCCAGCTGAGACCAACTCCTGAGAAACCCCGTCTGCGGAGTCTGTACAAAAATAAAACAATATATTTTATTACTGCTAGCCTCTCAAATACAAGTAAAGCATTAACAGGAGAATAGATGAGCCTCTGTACCTCTGCCGGGCATAAAGTCAAAACGAATGTCATTCAGCTCCTTTTTGGGGTTTCTCAGTCTGAGCACAAGGCTGATGGAAACACTAGCATTGGCTGCATTGGAATCCTGTAAAAGGAGACAATAAGAAAACTATGTGAGCTTTGTGTGCTTGGAATTTTTATAGAAGATTATGTTGGTTTGTTTCTTTGCTAGGAAACACAACATGAGAAACATAACTGAAATTGTCAGTATTTGTGGAATATGGGCTGGTGCAATAACTTGGACACTGCGGTTGTACAGTGCACAAAATGGACATTAATAATGGACATATGCATCTTGTGATGAGTTGTCTAACTGTACTGTATGTGTGAGTGAGTGTGTTAAGCTGCGGGCAGTGAGCCCAACAGAAATTTGCCCTTTGGGACAATAAAGTTTATCCTATATTAATTGTTAAATTACAGTAAAATAAGCATCAACATCTATCTTGAAATTTAGATGTTAGTAGTTAGTTAGTTAATAAACCAAAAAGTTGTAGAGTAGAGTTGCAATCAGAATAAACTTTAGTCAACTAATACAGACTCTAAAACACATTCCTTTTTCCTATCAAAGACAGACGCGGTATTAAAATAATTTTAAAAAAGAAAAAAAAAACATTTAGTTTTGTCAATAATACACTGTGATTATAATCAATAATATACCATTCATAAATATTCTCCATCTAGAAGCCTTTCGTCTATATATTTTACCTTATTTGGAAATTTATTTAAACAGTCTAAATAACCAATAGAAATAATGGTTTGACTAGTCTACTAATCACTGACTAGTTGACTACTAAATCATTTTTAGTTGCAGCCCTACAAATCAGTCAAATGTAAGGGAGTAAGGATCACTTTAAAGTGTAGTGTAGTTTTACCTGTATGATGGGAACATGTGAGGGGCTTTGTGTGTTTGCAGGAGGCTGTGGAGCCAGAACAGGAGTGTCATCCCCAGGCTGTCCCACATTCACAGGAGCAATCACAGGGCTCTCATAAGTTGGACCACTAGGCTGTAAAAGCCCTGTGGCGCCATCTGTTGGCTGGAAAATCTAGGCATAAGGTGCAGCGATTCAGAGACTAGTTAAAAGTGTAAAATAACAATGAGGGATGACACAGGACAGTCATGCAGATCAGATTATAAAGGATTTGAGGTCATGTCCACTACGAATACACTCACCTCCATATTCTGGGAGCCGTCCTTCACTCTGGGAGACTGCAGATTGGACATGACAGATTGTGAGGATTACAAACATGCAGATCCACTTTGTATTCCCCAAAACAGAGAGTATGAAATTAAAGGAATTTAACACAGTTCAAATATGTATAGCGTATATGACAAGACCACATAGGACAGTACATCCCACACCCAGATGTGAATTATCCACCAAAACATACATTGGCTACAAGGGAGAAATGAAAGATTCTGTCACTTTTATGCTACAAGTGTCAACATGTGCCATCTTCCTCGAAACACAAGCAATGAACTCATAAAACATGTTGGCGTCCCACTTTTTATAATAAAGAACTTCAGAGTGGACATTTTTTCTAGGCCCTTGGAAGTACAATATGTTATTACAACATTTTAATAGCTCATTGCATTATCACTGCAAGCACATGCAGGTATAAATCAGATAAATAATCTTTTTCTTTCTTTTACAATGTAATTGATACAGGACAAACTGTGTTTTGACCACATCTGAATGTTAGACAGCATGAAAAAACTGACAATAACCACAAACACTATTCAAATAAAATGTCACAGGGTCAGACTTGGGTGACTTTCAATACCACTCTCCTGGCACAAATAATACGCTTTACAAACATCTGGTTTAGTGACATTGTATTTAAAATGTTTTTTTAATAGGAAAAATAACACAATAAGATGCACCAAAAAAATAAAATAAAAAAAGAAGTGTTCAGGTCTCACCCTCAGAGCAGCCACTGCAGCTTTGCCCTCCTCGCTCTCCTCGTCAAGCTCATCATCACTCCACTCCCAGCCTCCATCCTCCGTTTTATGAAGGCGGCCACTAGAGCCTGGTACGCGACGCACCTAAAAGCAACACCATATTCTTGGTAATTTACATAGCAAAAAGGGCTGGAATCTTTATTATCTGCTTTGCTTTACTAAAGCTGACCTTCTTTGACCGCTCCGTTATTGTTGGCCCTTTATGAAGAAGCCTCTCTTGCAAGTATTCATTGTTCTGCAAAAAAATTTTTAAATGTAGAAACATGTCTTTTTACTTCGAAGTAGTCAACTCACCTTAGCTTTAGTGAAGAATTTGTGCTTCAATAACTCAGCAGCTGTTGGCCTAAAAATATTAAGGTGAAAATATTTTAGATTTTTGTAATAGATCGACAACAATCAACATTTAATCACAAACTATGCATGTACCAACCTTTTTTCTGGATCCTTTTGTAAACACAGAGAAAGCATTTTCCTGAAAGACTTGCCATACTTTTTTACCATTTCCTTATCTGTGATTCCAGTCTCAAGGCAAGGTGGGTCATTCTGCAATGTCAGCATTAGCACCTAGAGACACAGCAACAACTCAACATAAACAATTGCATACAGGGACAACATGAACAAAGTATGAAATTTGCCACATAAATTTTGTTTACCTTCATTGGTGGGTATTTGTGATACGGTGCAGCTCCAGTTGCTAACTCAATAGCAGTGATACCAAAACTCCAGATGTCAGCTTTAAAGTCATAACCACGCACCTTAAGAAACGGGACTTGTTATGAAAGTGGTATAATATGTAACAAAGCAAAACTGAGGTGTGAAATTTTAATATTCTCTGACCTGCTCCATGACCTCAGGTGCCATCCAGCATGGCGTACCAACAAATGTTTTACGAACTTTGTTCCTTGTCATGTCTCCTCCAGTTGCTAGAAAGGCACTTACACCAAAGTCTGAAAAAAAAACAAAATTTGCAAGATGTTTGATGACACCAATATACAATAATATTTGTTGGGTGAAAAAAAACAATATGTGAAAGTAGAAAATACCAGCAATTTGCACAGAGCCATCCTCCCCAAGAAGAATATTTCCAGCTTTTAAATCCCTTTGCACAAAGAAAGAGTGGATTAAAATGTGATGTGACCACAGGACTCCAGCGCCAGGGGAGCAGTCAGAACAAGATCAAACACTCCACGCTATCGCATTGAAACCTTTTAAAGGAGTGCTGTGCATCTACTTTATTCCAACAGCAATGTGTGAATGAATCTGAAGTACCTTCAATACAGAGAAACGGTGTGTGAAAATATACTAGTGTAAACTACATTCTCCCCTCAGCAACTGTTCAATTAACTGCAACTAATGTGATGTTGTGGAAATAAACATGCAGTTTGATTTATTCTTCTTTGTAAACAATATTTAGCTATCCTATTTTTCATAAGATCAATGACATAAAATCAAATATCAAGTGTGAGAACTAGGTTTCTTTAAATTAGTAATATATTTGAAAAAAAAAAAAAAAAGAAACCTTTCACAAAAACGACCAAAATACACTGGCATGCACAAGTAAATAACATTGTTCATAATCATGATCAGACATTAGAGTTCAGTGGAGGCCTCACCGATGAATCTGTCCATTTTTATGAAGGTACTCCAGCCCTTCCAAAACCTCCTTCAGAATCGTTGCAATGCTGGCCTCATCCAACACTCCAGTCTTGTGCTCACCACGAGAGATGATATGCTTAATGATGTCCAATACAGAGCCTGAAATACAGTCAAAACTAAAAATTATATTAGCAGGTGACTAAAAGAAACAACAACAACATGTGACACACTTTAGAATGAGGACATTTTTTCTTTCAGACTAAACTCAAAGAATTACAGGGGGTATAACAAATGAGGTGAGGTTACAAACCACTTACCGCCACTGAGGAGCTTCATCACAAGCCATAATTCATCTTTCACCACAAATGATGTGTAGTATGACACAATGTTTGGGTGATGACACTGACTCATCGCTTGAATCTCTTTCTGTAATAACAACCAAAAAGACAGTTAACAAAAACCTCCAGTATAGTAGATGAGAAAGTGTAATAGTTATAGCTGATGACGAATGAGATCCATTACCAGAAGTTCATCCATGCTAGTTTGACATTTTTCCAGGTTGATGCGTTTGATGGCCACCTTCTCCTTCCGGGGCTTGCAGAAAGCTGCTTGGACCACTGCTGTGGCTCCACTCCCTGCCACAGAATGACACCCCACAGTTAAGAAACAAGTAAAAACAATATGCAGAAAAACAACAGCAAATGTGAGGAACGCACTAACATAACAGGTTTAATTAAATAAGTGACTGTACTAAAGGCATCATAAGAAAACCGTAAAAACATACAAAGATATGCGAGAACGTAAATTGGTCATTTGAGCCATTTTTAATAGTTGAATCATTTAGGAACAACATACTATGACAAAATATGACCCCCACTCCCAGTGCTGTGCTAACATAGGTTAGCTGTCCTGGGTGAATGGTGATTTACCAAACAACGAGCTCTTTTAGTTTGGCAAACACTATACTCGGACATGTTTCGTTTAGGTTGAGAATAAGAAAGCTCTGGTGCCATTACGTTTTTCTTATTAGAGCCAAGTGTTTAATTTGTCCTTATAACGACAGACGTTAATTGCTAGCAGCAGGTAGCAGTCGGCAGACTACAGTACGGATACGGAGCTAACGTTAGCAGCTAAGCTACTCACCTATAACCTCGTTCAGTTCATAGTCATCTTTGTCGATAGACCAGGATTGGGATGGCTGGTCTTCCGCCATGGTGTCGCAGTTTGGTCGGTGAAAGTTACAGATTAAAATAAGTTGGTGTCGATTTTAAATTCTGTATCAGTCCTCCATTAGGCTCAGATGCTGCTGCTGTCACTACCGCTGCTGTCAACACAACTTTACGCGCGATTGACGCACTGTACGTAACAAACGTACGCACGCACGCACGCACGCTCAGAACCGTGGTGTCGCCATCTTCAGTTTGTTTCAGGATCTGCACAGATATGCTGCGCAGCCGAACAATTTAGATATTGTGGCCAGTTAATTCTGAAAATTACCTTTTATTTACCAAGACAACAATGAGAAGAATAAAACAGGCTTGAGGAAGAAAAGAGAGAACACTTATGTGATCAGATGATATTTAGTGCAATAACACGAGTCAGGGTTATGTGGAAAGAGTTGACATGTTCGGACATGTATTCCTAATAATCTTCAGTAAGTTTATTACAAGTTCAGTTTCATCACTGGGAATGCTGTGCTTCCAATCATCCATCCATTTTCTTACACTTATCCGAGGCCGGGTTGCGGGGACAACAGTCTAAGCAGGGACTCCCAGACTTCCTTCACCCCGGACACTTCCTCCAGCTCCCCCGGGGGGACCCCAAGGCATTCCCAGGCCAGCCGATAGACATAGTCCCTCCAGCGTGTCCTGGGTCTTCCCCGGGGCCTCCTCCCGGTGTATGACTGGTGCAGGAGTTGTGTTCTATTGCCAAGAGTAAGTCGGACCTGTTTCTGGTACATGTTGGACTCTGCCAGGGCTGCCCTTTGTCACCGGTTCTGTTCACTGTATTTATGGTCAGAATTTCTAGGCGCAGTCAGGGGCAGGAGGGGATCCGGTTTGGGGACCACAGGATCTCATCTCTGCTGTTTGCAGATGATGTTGTCCTGATGGCTTCATTGGATCGGGACCTCCAACATGCACCAGGGCGGTTTGCAGCCGAGTGTGAAGCGGCCAAATCGGAGGCCATGGTTCTTGACCGGAAAAAGGTGGCTTGCCCTCTCAGGGTGGGTGGAGAGTCCCTGCCTCAAGTGGAGGAGTTCAAGTATCTCGGGGTCTTGTTCACGAGTGAGGGGAGGATGGAGCGTGAGATTGACAGGCGGATCAGTGCAGCATTGGCAGTGATGTGGTCGCTGTACTGGACCGTTGTGGTAAAGAAGGAGCTGAACTGAAAGGCAAAGCTCTCGATTTACCGGTCAGTCTACGTTCCTACCCTCACCTATGGTCATGAGCTTTGGGTAATGACCGAAAGGACAAGATCACGGATACAAGTGGCCGAAATGAGTTTCCTCCGCAGAGTGGGTGGGCATTCCCTTAGGGTGAGGAGCTCAGTCACACAGAAGGAGCTCGGAGTAGAACCACTGCTCCTCCATGTCGAGAGGGCCAGCTGAGGTGGCTCAGGCATCTGTTCCGGACGCCTCCCTCGGGAGGTGTGGGCATGTCCCATTGTGAATGTTGTGCTTAAGTTTCTTCATTATTTGAAAAGTCCCCATCTGGGGAATTTTGGAAGAGTATGTGAAACACATGCTGTGTAAACTTGTTTGCAATACAGAAAAGAAAAAAAATAAGAACCTAGGTTTTAGCATAATTAACTATTACATATTTTGGTAGAAGATCTCTACCAATAAAGATCTCGCTATTGGATACCGCTCAAGTGATCTTAATAAAGTGACCCATTAGTTTCAAAAATCAATGTGATGTCAAATTACACATTTTTTCCTCATACAAAATTAACTTCTCAAGTGTGTTTCATTAAACATAATTGGCTTCTCAGTGGGTCCCAATTGTCATTTGGAAATGAAAGTATAAAATGTGTCCACCCAATAGATTGCTTAGGAACCTGAAAGACCTGAAACCCGTCTTATGATTGTTTAGCAAACTCTTGAAAAAAATATTTAGCCTCTGACCATGCAGATTTGCATTCCTTCAATAAGGTCTCACTGTTAGGTCCATATACCCTACCATACAATCATATGTAAGATGGAATAATTGTCATAATCTCTCATTAGAGCAGGTCCTATCCATCTGAATGTAAAACACACACAAATATAGGATAAACAAAAGCTGGTATTTTCTTTCCGGCCTGTCTCTGTCTGGCCCATATGTGCCCATAGTCCATATGTGAGAGGTTATCTCTTGCCCGGAAGCTCTGGACTGCTCCTGCATTAAAGCTCACTCATCCTGATGCTGACAGGGCTCCCAGTTTAAGCCAGGTCTGAAAGGGAAGTGCTGAGAGCCACAAGAGCCAGAGTACCACAGTGATTGCAGTACTATTATTCCACCAAGGCTTGCCATGAAACGGAAAGCAAAAACTTCATCTCTCTTCCCTCCCTTCACTGTAACCAATATAGTCAAATCTAAACTAATTAATCTGGGGCTGGGCTGCAGACCAACTCATCCAGACAACTCTCTTGATCTTGAAATGTTTTTAAATTACAAAAAAGCATTATACTGCATAAAACAAATGTTGACTAAATAATGAAAGTAATTTGTCACATCTAGTAAGTTGTTTGATAAGGTTAGTTGTTAAGGTAGTTGGTTAGTTAGTAAGGTTACAGTTGATATATTCTGGCTGAATATCTGCACCTCCGTCAGTTCATGTTTCATATTTGTAAAGAATTGGCTAATTGGTTAATCCATGTTGGCAAGTTGTATAAAGGAACAATTTGAGAGTGTTAAATTGTGTGCGTGTCCTTATTCTCAAATAGTAGCCTGATAGCCTTGTCCCAGCCCACACGTCGCTCAGGTGAATGCAGCCCAGTGCCCTGTTGTGACATCACACGCACGGCTCGTTTGCCAGGCTCGTCAAACCGGTGTTGAAGCTTTCTCAGTTCGGACCAGAGGAAGTGTGTTGTGCTGCAGCGCTGCTGTGGGACCTTTTCTAAAAAGTTTCCCCGACCAATCTGAATAGCGCCTATGGAAAGGAAAAACTACACTGGTTAAGGGGAGTTCAAATACACTGATTTACCCACGAAAAGGAGAGAAATGGAGACCAATGTGAACGAGAGACAACCAGGTAGGCCCAGACAGACTATTCCTAGTTTTAAGTATTGGAAAACAAAATTCGCTTTGAGATTGCGCTTTCCTTTGAAGACTGGTCAAGTAGGTAGTCAGAAGGTTTCATCAACGTGAATATCCTGTACTGTAGTTTATACCGCATGAGTCAAGGATTTCACTTTTTATGCATTCATTGCTGGTGATCTTTAGGCCTAAAATTATTTCTTAAAGGTTCATGAGCCTTTTGTGAGCTATAGTGGTCAAAATGATCTTTCACTAACATTACTAACCCCGTTGCCAAAGGCGTGGCCACACGCATCGTCTGCTTTTTTACCTGTTGCATTGATTATTGTTACAGCAATGCAAAGCTGCATGTTTTCTTAAATTCACTGGGATTTAGATGATAATCTTGCACATATTTCCAAGACCGGAGGAAATTTTAGACATATGCGACGCTGCTGTAGGTGGTCCAAGTAACAATGCAAATCTTATTTGGCTATGGTTGTTTATCCATAGTTTACCACTAGGTGGTGTAGTTATGTCAATAGTCACGCGTAACTTTACACCATGGATCTATCGCGTGTACGCACACATTTATTGGCTAAGGTGACTTAATAGGAGGTACTCACACGTTGAATTCAAAAGTCATGAACAGGCAATTCCCCTGTATACATATTGTCCAAATAAAATGATTATGATTGCCATGCCAATAAGGCATTTTCTCCCATCTTCTTAAATTAAACAAGAGCTGTCTGACACCAGAAGGTCTGCAGTTTAAGATTCATCCAATATCTGAAGAGCTGAAGTCATTACTAAAACATTTGAGTGAGTTGGCGCGTTGATCATATTTACCAGGATTCCGAATAAATTTCCTATTAATCTGACAAAGTTGTTTTAAAAAACAAAAGCTAGGAGACATAATTTGACAAACCTGAGAGTGAACTTTGGCTTTTATCGTGGGGCAGTTGTAGCTACGCCTTCCTTGCATTGCGCACTGCCACTACGATTTGGGATCGTACAGAAGTTCACTGAGCGCTGAAGTCACTGAAGTCACTGAAGGCACCATGAGCTGCTTACAAAGACAAGATAGACCGAGCAGATCGCAGAAATTACAACACTATGACGCGAGCAGAAAAGTTATTCAAGTGAATGCGAAGCTTCTAGGTATGCTGCCTCTTGACTGAAATCCATGGATGTTTGGGACTCAGCCAACAAGGACTACCTGGATTAGACTATGTGCAGACGGATGTCGAAGCTCTTTCATTTGACTTGGCTATTGTATGTGCAATGTTTCAGGTTTGGAGGGAGATCCAGAACTTCAGTTTCTCCTTCAGGGTGGAGACCTTCTCAAAGTTCGCTCTCAGTCCTGGAAGAAGACCCGATATTTCAGGCTTCAGGAGGACTGCAAAACCATGTGGCATGAGTCCAAAAAACTCCTCAGGAAAAACCCCACCTGTGAGTGCGTCCCTGGCAACCTACCTGCGTCTTGCAATGGTTACAACAACTCAGAAACATGTACAAAACATTTGTTCTTTTGACATTACAAGTGTATATGGCATACATAATATACAAAACTTTATTAACTCAAAGCTGACAGATCATACATCAATAAAAATACTTGCTAAAAATATTATTGTATGTAAAAGATAAGATATTGAGATTTGTGTTTAAGGAGTGGTTTAAAATAACTTAAACTTTCCCCTGGGACTGGATCCAAAAGGGCTGTCATGTGGTAACACACCGATAACAGAGTTACCTTTGCCGCTCAAGCAGCTGAATCTGTGTACTGTTTTAAAAATGTGTTCTGTCAGATAGTTTCAGATAGAGTGAGGGAAGATGCCTGCCTGTATAAGGCAGGAGAAGATATAAAGCTCAGATTTAAATTTAGAGTTAGACAAAGTTTATTGATCAACAAGGGAAATTTTACCTAGATTTGTGTTCATATAAATAAATCCATATATTACAGTCTAATATTGTTTTGGCCTCAGTTTCCTTGGATGATGTCTCCGCCTTACGATTGGGCCGTCAGTCAGAAGGTTTGAAGAAGTACACAGAAGAACAGGTGGATGGGCGCTGCTTCTCCATCATCTTCAAAGGTCGCCGCAAAAACCTGGACTTGATCGCCAGCTCTGAGGAGGAGGCCAAACAGTGGGTAAACAGCATGGAGAAAGTGATCTCCAACTTAAACAACTTGAACCACGAGGAGAAGACCGAGCAGTATCCTTTGTTAGTTGTTTGTTTCAGTATTTTATTATCATTATTATTATTATTATTTTATAATAACGGCGGCACGGTGGCTGAGTGGCAACACTCATGCCTCACAGCAAGAAGGTTACGGGTTCGATCCCCGGTCGCCCGGGCCTTTCTGTGTGGAGTTTGCATGTTTCCTCCCCGTGTCTGGATGGGTTTCCTCCGGGTACCCCTATGAACAGTATACAGTCAAGGAATTCCTCCCTCCTGTGGGCTCACCACCTGCAGAGGGGTTCACAGGGGTCTGGGTCTGGTGCACAGAGTAACGTGCTGCCCCCGCGACCCAGCCGGATTAAGCGGGAGAAAATGGATGGATGGATATTATTATTTTTGAAAACTTGAATATTTTTATTCAAGCTGTCCTTGTCTCTGCATCCCCCCTGTGCCCCATTCCCAGATTGTATTTTTGAACAGACTTGTGAGTTAAAATAGAAATCCAGGAGCAATGGAGCTAAGGAGGCGTCAGTATTTTTAAAACAATCATCACAAAAAGCATTAAAACTGCATTTTATCAAAGATCATTTTAACAAAAGTGAAAAGCTTTTGACATTTTTGAACTTTATTGCAATTGTACTACAATTTGAAGGCCTTGCTATACATTTTTAAAATATTAATATTGACATAACAAGTTTATCTGGTTTAGTCTGGTTTTAACTATAGACCACTTCAGTTCTTGGTTTAGTTTAGTCTGACCATGTTCATATCAACTGGATTTTGAATGATTAATGTGAGGATGGTATGTAGATGAGTAAGGCAATTCGTAAACAAAGTAATTCAAAGTGCTTTACATATTAAGTTATTAATATCACAATGCAAACAAATTAAAACATAAATAATTATCATAAAATTAACATTAAAAGAGAAGAGTGCAGAATAAAAACCTTTCATATGCACAGCTAAACAGAACTGTTTTGAGCCTGGATTTAAACATGCCTCACATGATCAGATAGAGTTGGTATTTTGTGTATTTTGTGTTTGAAAATTTGTAGATTTATTAGAAGAGCTTTTGATGTTATTTTCCTTACATCAAGTGTATAGTTGGATTTTAACATGTCTGAGGAATGCAGACAAAAACAAAGATGACCAACTGAGTGAATCTGAGGTCAAAAACTTCATGCGTTTAATCAATGTTGACTTGGATGACGAATACACAGAAATGCTCTTTAAGGTAATGATTTTCTGAGCTGTTCAGACTGTTTATTTTCATACATACATTTTCACCTGTGTGTGTTGCTCAGAAATGTGACACATCAAAAAGTGGACATCTGTCTGGAGAGGAGATCAAGCATTTATACGACTTGTTAACCGATCGAGAGGAAATTGATGTAATTTATGGAGAATATGCCAAAAGCACAGGGTACATGAATCCTGACAATCTGGTGGAGTTTCTAATGAAGGAGCAGAGAGAGAAGGCTTCACTGACAGACGCCCACAGGATTATTGACCAGTGTGAGCCAGATGAAACAGGTTAGTACTACAGAAACATTTACTTAAGTTTATAAAGCACAATAGATTTACAGAATTCTGAAATATATTTATGTTATTTGGTAAGGCAATGTAATGCATGTGATTTTAAGGATTCAACTGATTAAATCCACTGAGGATTGGCGGGTGGATTGGGTGTGATCTTTCTAAACCCACATTGCAATGTGGCTGGCTGATGTGATTAACATTAGTACTTCTCTTCCTCAACCTTAAATTAAAACTGTGCCTGTATTTTGTAGCAGCCTATGGCCCAGATATGGGTGGGTGTGTTGTTTTGTATTGTGTGTCTACTAAATATCAAGCATAAATATCAAGTCAAGTACATTCATATTTTCACTTTACCTAGTAGGCTGTTACATAGGTCAGTGTGACTGAGGGCTGCATTCAACTGCTTTATTATTATTTCTATTTGTTTCAGCCAAAGCCAAGAAGCTGCTGTCTAAAGATGGGTTCCTCATGTACCTGCACAGGCTTGAGACCTTCATCCTGAATCCAGACCATAAAGATGTGTACCAGAACATGAGCCAGCCCCTGAACCACTACTTCATCTCCTCCTCCCATAACACTTACCTGGAGGAGGACCAACTCAAGGGGCCCAGTAGCACCGAGGCCTATGTCAGGTAACGGCCAATGGACGATGGAACTCTGAACTTTTACAAAATAATAAGTTGAAAGTAGAGAATAATGAGACCATTGTTGTCACAATACTAAAATTATATTTTGATACTATGGAAAAGGTTTGGCACTGATTTCAATAACACTAGACAATAGAGTACAATTTTCAACACATAAGAATTTGCTACCATTTTACAAACTTTCTAAAACTAATGGTCTAATTTCTCTGTTTTATGTAATTAGCTTTTTTAATATATCTAGGTTTGTATCTAGGTTTGATACTAGATGTATTATTGATTTATTCAAATATTTAGCCAGTCTGACAGTCCTGACACACTCACTTATCTGAGGCCAGACGTCACAGAATTTAGTTAACATAACATTTTATTTTCCTCACATTCTTTGCACAATTAATTATTAAAACATGCACCATTTGTCTATCAGGGCTCTTCTTAAGGGCTGCCGTTGTGTGGAGATGGACTGCTGGGACGGCTCAGACAACGAGCCAGTGATCTACCACGGCTACACTCTCACCTCCAAGGTCCTCTTTAAAGATGTCATCAAAGCCATCAAGCAGTATGCATTTAAGGTGTGTGCTAGTGTGATATGATTCAAACCCATAATATGAAAAAAATTAAAAGTTCTTGCGTGTCCATGAAGATGTTAATGCTTTGCCTGGAGTGTTCCACATAAGGCATTAAACATGTACAGTAAAGGTGAAGCAATTAGGGCAAGTTACAGGTCAGATCTGTGGAGACATGGGCACACTCATAGTAAGAATCCATGTACTCAGTGTATTTGATCTGTAATTGAATAAATGGATAGATAAGCAGATAAGCAGATATAGATAAGTTTAATGCGTAAAATTCTATTAAGGGTTATTTTCGTCATTATCACTGAGAGCCATTATTTATAAATTGTTTTTATGAATATTTGAAGAGGCAAAAAAATAATTTCTGTCAACTGGTCAAAGGTTTTAGAGAGAAGACGTTTCACTGCTCATCTAAGCGGCTTCTTCAGGTTTGGTCAACTTTTGTCCAGTTGATAGAATTAAAATTTTCTTCTGCTATGGATCATACATTGATGATTGAGGGATTACATGGACAATATTTGAAGAGCTTTATAAATTATATTTGGACTCAAGCAGCTACAATACAATGTACTTTTCCTTGAAATGTGTGGTATTTTATTGTGAAACATGTAAATAGGAACAATTTCTATTGTTGGGAATTTTGAGTTAATATTCCGAAAACATGTATGAAAGCTTAACTATTCTGTTTAAACTTTGCAGACCTCAGAATACCCAGTGATCCTCTCTCTGGAAAACCACTGCAGCGTAGAGCAGCAACAAGTCATGGCTCATCACATGAGCTCAATCCTGGGCAGTGCGCTTGTTACCAAACCCTTGGGAGAAGGCATGCCCATAACCTTCCCATCTCCAGAGGTCTGCCTATAACTGATCTGTTTTATATTTTTGTAATGAACAACAATATCTAAAACTTGTTTTAAATCTAGGAGCTAAAAGGAAAGTTCTTGATCAAAGGAAAAAGGTTAAACAAACTTGAGTCCCTTTTCACTCAAGAAGCAGACACTGAAGATACAGATGTTACAGAAGAGGAGGAGTCGGACTGTGACGAGGAGGCTGAGGGGAAACAAAAGGCCAAAGTAAGAATTGTGACACAACAAATGTTAAACTATGAATTAGCCCCTTTACTGTTTATTATACCTTTGCATGTTCTGTTATGTTTAGAAAAAAAAGAAGTTGAAACTTGCCAAAGAGTTGTCTGACATGGTGATCTACTGCAAGAGTGTGCATTTCCATGGTTTTGAAGATGCAAGAAACAACTTGAGTTTCTATGAGATGTCGTCTTTCAAGGAGGGAAAGGCAAAGACGCTAGCAACAGAGTCTGGTAATGGTTTTCATTAGCACTGGTGTATTCCTTATTTCTTTCTGTTGTTTAACATTGAGTTCTTTGCTACAGCTAATGCTTACATTCGTCATAATGTGGACAAACTGAGCCGTATTTATCCTGCTGGCTCTAGGACTGACTCCTCCAACTACAATCCAGTGTCGCTATGGAACGCCGGCTGTCAAATAGGTATGAAGGTATTTGTACCTTTTCTGGTGAAGGGTACACCACCTGCTAATCACCATGGAGATTTGCTTTTGCTAGAATGTTTCCCACACTGGCTTTAAACTTATCTTCATCTTGCATTTCATTCCCCTTATACCTTGAAAAACATGCATTGCTGTGATTGGGGTCACCTCTTCACAGATCTACACTGGGTGCTTAATTGTATTGGTAGGCAAGTTGTATTTATGAGGATTAATTTGATAACTGAACAACTACAGTGCTCTCGGTCAATCCAAAATGTTAATAAACCCCAAACCTGAATATTTAAGAAAGTAAAAGTGAAGTTTTGGCTTTTTAGGAGAAAATCTGTGTGTGCACAATTATTGGGCAACTATTAATGTACAGAATTATTATGCAACTAAATGAAAAATGTACTTTTTCCATTCTCAGTTGTTTATTTTCATTTGCCAGAACAGCAAACAACTCAAAATTTACAAATAAACACTTAACACACTGACATAAAAAAAAAAAAAAAAGTCTTGTGACCCATATAGTCACCCTTCTTCTCAATAATGGTCATAAGCCCTCCATTCAAGGAGTCTGTCCGTTTCTTGATCTGTTGACAATCAACTTTTGATCAGCAGCAACCACAGCTTCACAGACACTGTTCAGAGAGGTGTACTGTTTTCCTTCATTGTAAATCTCCCGTTTAAGAAGTGCCCACAAGTTCTCAATAGGGTTTAGGTCAGATGGAGCATTGTCCTGCATAAAATTCATGGTCCTTTTGAAAGATGCAGACTTTTTCCTGTACCACTGCTTGAAGAAAGTGTCCTCTAAAAACTGGCAGTAGGTTTTGGAGTTCATTTTGAACCCATTTTCAACCCGAAAAGGACCAACAAGCTCATCTTTAATAATATCAGCCCTACCAGTACCCCACCTCCACCTTGTTGGCGTCTGAGTCGAAGTGGAGCTCTGTGCCCATTACTGATCCAGCCACGGGCCCATCCATCTGGTCCGTCAAAAGTCACTCTTGTCCATAAAACCTTTGAAAAATCAGTCTTCAGATATTTCTTAGCCCAGTCTTGATGTTTCAGCTTATGTTTCTTGTTCAGTGGTGGTCAGGTTTCAGCCTTCCTTACCTTAGCCATGTCTCTGAGCGCTGAACATCTTGTACTTCTGGGCTCTCCAAGTAGGTTGCAGTTCTGGAACATGACAGCGCTGGAGGACAATGGGTTCCTGGTAGCTTCACGTTCGTTTCTTCTCAAGTCTCTTGCAGTTAATTTGCATCTTTTTTTCTCAACACGTTTCTTGCGACCCTGTTGACTGCAACAAAACGTTTGATGGTTCTGTAATCGCTCCCCAAAATCTTTGTAATTTTGTGTTTTTAGTTGCCTTAAACTTTCAGACAACTTGTGAAGACATGGATGTGTACCAGGGCAAATTTATGGTGAATGGAAAGAGTGGGTACATCCTGAAACCGGCCTATATGAGAAACAGGGCCACAGAGTTTGACCCCATCACTCTGACCAGAGGAGAATGGCTCCGACACAAGATATTCCATATTATGGTGAGTGTTGCTTTGGAAACGTCACATTTCCAATGATCAAAATTTTTAAGGTGAACTGTTTCCACAATTTGTTGATTCATCAGATTATATCAGGTCAGCAGCTTCCAAAAGTCAACCAAAAGAAATCCTCAGTTGTAGATCCGATAGTTAAAGTGGAGATCCATGGAGTTCCAGCAGATGTGGCCACAAAAGAGACCCACGTAATTAACAACAATGGTACAAACCTTTGCCATCATTCATTGCTAATCTTTACTAGCCATAAAAAAATATACTTGAGATGACACTATAAATTATGTTTTAAGGTTTTAACCCATCTTGGAATGAAAGCTTCCAGTTCGATGTCTATGTACCAGAGTTGGCACTGGTGAGATTTCTTGTGGAAGACTACGACTCAACGTCTGATAATGAATTTGTCGCCCAATACACACTTCCCTTCACTAGTCTTCAAATGGGTATGTTGAAATAAATACAACTTTTGTGAAACCGTTTGAAACCTTATTTTAGTGTATTTTGTCCACAGGTTACAGACATATTCCTCTACTGGACAAGGCTGGGGATGCCCTTCCATCAGCCAGACTTTTTGTTCATGTCATGGTTGTAGATGCTTAATGTCACTGGGAAGCTTTTTTTTTTTTTGCCAGATCATTTATTCATGTTTTGATTTTGTGTTTAATTTATTGGCTTGTATCAAAAAGTGGCACAAGTTACTAGATGCATATATACATGATCAAACTACACATTTTTTCCTCTTTTTTTCTTTTTTTGGAGCAAATATTTAATTATACAAAAGCGATCACATTATTTTATGTTCCAATCTCATTTAAAGCCTTAGTAATATTGAGATTTTTATGAATTCAAACATTAAGCTTATCAAAACATTGTACTGTGTGTGCAGGTTCAGAGTTTAGGAAGATTATTTTTCTTGTAAAATCGGCACTGCGCTATATTTTATAAATGAATATTTTGAATATTCAACCACCTGCTGTTTCATGTGTTGAATTGTTACATAAGACATCAACTCATCTTCTGCTTATCTGGTGGCCAAGTCTGAAAGGCACTTTCCATGGCGAGCCAGTCCCTCTGTGAATTACTGTAAAAGCCAAAATGTTAGAACACCAAACTTTTTCAGCTTTCATGGGGAAAGTCCCAAGAGAACCTTGTTATTACGAGCAGGCCAAGACCACAGATATCCCCCTCCTTCATCTATAATATTCAACTAGTTCTCAATTGGTACTGTCACTCTGAGTTTAACCTGCCTTTGTGGCATGATTTTTACCATACTGCATTAACAGTAATACACTAACAACATTTAAATGTAATATTTAGAGTGAGACTACTCCACAGAAATACCTACTCACCACTGTAACATGTACTCCTTGTTCAGAAGCAATTTAATGTGAACTTTGAGAGGACACGCCCTTTGTACATGTTACAGTGCAGCCACTAAAGTAGATTATATGACGCACTCACCAACAATGTATTGTTTGAATGAAAAAGTCACTTCAAAAAAAGTATTCAAATGTGCTTTATTGTAACATGTCCGGGACAAAATGACAGTCTTTATGTAAGGAAGTAAGTCAGAAATAATGATTCTTTGGCCTTGGTTTAAAATTATGAATTAAAAAACAAGACATGACAAACAGATCAAATGAATCTTTTTTTATTATGAAAATAGCCAAAAAGTATGCTCAGGATGACAATATGCGGCCAACACGCAAAAGAAAAAGCCAACAAGAAGTGACAAGTGTTAAAAAGAAAACTTGTGAATCTGCCCCAGAATAATGACCTCAAACTCAAGTGTTTCTGAACTTCGGTGTTAAATCAATGCAAATGAGTTGTGTGAAAATGAGTGAAACAAAAACAATGCTTATGCTGGCACGCATGCATGTCCCATGAGAGGACAAGACCTGACTCAGATTTTACTGAAGGCAAGAGGGAAAAAAAAACTGTAGGGTGGAACATAGATAGGGAAAATGACACTGATGCAACATATTGAACCAAATACTGAATAAGAAGGTAGAAAAATCTGACCGATACAATGTCAGAAAGGAGACCACAGAGTTTGAGAAGAGTCAGTTTTTTGAAAAAGACATTGCACTGAACCACCTTGAGCACAACACTCACTATCAATAATGTAAAAGAGCAAATATGTGTTCAAATGTTTACAGGTTGCAATCATTTCTGAAATGGTTTAGGCCGTCCCAATTTCACATTATAAAAAGATTTCACAGATTTAAGAAACCAGAATACTAAAAAACGTAAATTTAATTTAAAAAACTGAATAGACTTTTTTTTACTTTGTCTAAATTTTTAACAATGACAAAACTAACAATGGTTAATTTAGATAGTTTGTGCAACCATTTGTTTAAAAGATAATATAATTGGCAACTCACTATATATGAAAAGGAATACTGAAATCCATTAAGTATGATCTTGGCTGGATCTGAACCAAAGGCATAATGTTAATAAATGTACCTTCATAGGGATTATTGCCGCAGTGGTTTTGCTAATGTTGCAGCATTCAGTTTGTGTAGCTCCTCTCAAACATAGGCACTGAGGTGACGAGCAATTTAAAGTTTCGCTATCCCAACTCAAACCACCACTATCCTAAAATCCCATACAATATCCTCATGAGAAGTACAAAAACATGGCACTAGACCTATTCACTGTCAGAACAAATTAAACAGTTTTGCATCTGTGTACAACTCTGTCAAAGAAAATACAGGTAGCCAGATAGGACATAGTAACAAACACATACAAATGAATCAAAATTATAAACCTATAATAATGTTATGCTTACTAAATGTAACACTTAGAACTGAAACCCTTGTAAAGACAAAAATAATTTCCTCATTTGGCAACTAAAACAAAACACAAAAAAATGCAAGACAAGAAGATTAACGGCACAGTTTTATCTGAACTTTGAGATGTTAAATCTACTCTCAAATGGCCATTGCAAACATATTCAATTTCCTAAATCAAGTAAAATACAACATTCCTACAAATAATGAAAGCAGAAAGAACAAAGTTGCATCTATATAATGGCACAAGTAAACTGAGGGGAAGAATACTATGAAGATGTTTACCCAGCGTTTGATGATCACAAAACTGAAGCCAAACTTTTATATAAAGATAGTTCTGTGTCCACTTTAAAGCATATTTTTCTGTGAAAAGACTGAAATATGCCATGTACAAAACACTTCCTCAATATAAACTACTTTCAGACAAGGCACTTTACTCAGTAAGAAAAGAGTCACAGTCCTTTCTATCACCAGAAACTGCCTGCATAGCAACGACGAGGAGTCAGACTTTTGTGTAGCATCACAAGAGGTCTCAAAAATGTTCTTTTTCTTTTTTGGTTTTTAAAACAAGCACTCTCCCATTACTAAAACTCTGTATGTTTGAAATAAAAACCAGAGTTCAATCCTCTTAGTAATTTTCTTCAATATTCTTGAGCTAGGACGCTCTGATCTTATGTGGTTTAGTGACAGTGCTTCTGGGAGTTTGAGTTTTTGATGGCACTCGGGAGGCAAAGGCCAGTCTCCAAGAGCAGATGGGTTTCCACAGTGAGACTCCAGGGCTCCTGCTTGTGGCAGTGACAAAAGGGGCATGTTTTGGAGGATCTGCCTGAGTCCGAGAGGTGTGGCGTAGGTTTGAGGGCACAGAAGGACACAGAGGAGTGTGCAGATCAGCCGTGGTGCTTAAGTCCGTCCTGCTACCTACTCCTGAGGTTCTGCAGGACGCCATATACCTCTTCTTCTTTGCTGAGTCCCTCAAAAAAAGGCAGCAGGTCCAGGAGCTCTGTGTCAGTCATGTCGTCAAACCAGGACTGCACCGGCACCTGTAACAGGTGCAACAGTAGAAAAGAGTTAAAAGTCTTTTTATTGTATAAGATGAATGGCGAGATGTCCTGCATAATCATGTGACCGTCAAAGTGCTGAGAAGTGATGTGGAAGTCGCCTTCTTAGCAACAAGTCCAGATTAATTCTTAACAGGCAACCAGTCAAAGGTTTATGGATGTACTTAAAAATCACAATACCCAGAGGTTTGTTTTTTGTTTTTTTTTTTTACAGCTGGGTTTCAAATGACATCACAACCTTCTATGGGCCTATAATATTTATTAGAGATGGGGGTGTGGCGATTGTGCGATTGTGCATTATATTATTTAACCCCTATATAGATGTGAATAATAATAATAATAATAATAATAATAATAATAATAATAATAACATTATACAGTATATTCTATAGAAAACTGCCTTTATTTGCTAGTGTGATGTGATCACATTATCAGTATCAGAAAATCCCACTCACAGCATTTTCAGGGTGAAATATGTAGGAAGCAGGCGAGTTGTCCACTATGATGACATTGTTGAGCTCTCGTCCGAGCCGGCTGAGGTCTTTGACGTAGTTGCCTCTGTGAAAAACACAGGACTCTCTGAAGAGCCGCGCTCTGAACACGCCCCACTGGTCCAGCAGATCGGCCACAGGGTCTGCATACTGCATTTAAAGGACTTTGTTAGATAAATGACTGAAGATGTAGACAGATTCTGAAACATGCACACTAATAAAGAACCGAAGATTGACAGTTTTCTACTCTATAACCAAATGCACAACTGACCGCTACCGACTTTACTGCAACACTACAGTAGTCCCTTCATAAACTTACCCATGCATTTTGTATAAGATGCAAAAAACATAGAAAGTGAAGAGTGGTGTGAAAATGAAAACAATTATAGAGGAGACAAAGAGCCAACGAAAATATTTGAGCCATACCTTAGCAAGACTGGCTGTAAACAGCACACACTCAAAAAGCTCTCCCATCTTTTGAAGAAACTCATCAACATGGGGCCTTTTCAGTACATACACCTGGAACAACAAAATTCAAGATAACTGTAGCATTTTGGTGTATAACCAGTTACAACTAAATAGTGTTTATTTATTTAGAGAATATCAATTGACAAAAACAATACACAACATACAGTAGTAAAGCTTACTACTAAAAACATAAAAAGAATACACATTTCTCCCCACACAAGCAGGATCAGTGGCTGCCATCCAGTGCAAGTAATCATGAATAGGCTAACCGGGAACACACAGCCTATCCTGGATTACTTGAACTGGATCACCGCCTCTATCTTTTCCATCCTTACGAATCCTGTAAATGTAATTAACAATAGTGAAAAAGTCTCATATTACATGACATACCTGATGAACTATGCCATCAATCTCCACAGGAACAATGAAGTCAGCGTTGCTTATAGGCTAAAAAAGAAACAAAAGCAAATTCATTATTTATTGTAATTTACTCTTTGACCAACAGAGGTCATGTCAGTCAGACAAATATCAAATATAGTATGAATTTTTTTTTTGCTTTGCTTTTTGATTATTTTATTTCCTCATTAAAACATGGAGATGTGTTAATTTGCACATGAGTAATTAAGAACATTTAGGTTGTTTTAAAATCCATTCTCTATTTGCAAGACAATTTCAAATAATTTAGCACTCAAAATGGACTTTGATGTTAGCAGCTACCAGTCTTAGTCACATTTAAACTGCTCCATTCTTCACTGTACCAGAGTAATACAAAGTTAATTACACCAGGCTGACCTGAACCCCTCCTTTACCTTAAATGAGCTGTGGACGAGGGTTTCATCCAGGTCTATCACAACACACTTTTTGCCGTAATCAGAAATCTTCATCTCTGGCAGGAGGTATTTGGCTGGTGGCTACAGAGATATGGCAGAAAATAAACAAAATGAATGAAGGGAAATGTGAGGTGTTGGAGATACAGAGCGAATTACATTTAAGGCTGAGCAGAAGAAATATACAGTACCATAGACCAAAGATGTAAGATTGGCACTCAACGAGATAATTATGATATTTAAAGAATCTTTAAAGACATTATTCAAACTAATGATTGGAAATTTGTAGGAAAGGTAGTTTTAGTGCGTTTGAATTAAACTGCCTAATATACCCTCAATTGTGAAATTATACAACACAGATTGTCACCAGCAGCATTAGCAGTAAGGATTGTCCCCATTCCATGCAACAATGCTCCATGCTGTACCAATGATATTTATCGAGCAAGGCTGAAGTGATGTACAGTTAAATCAATAGCTTAAATCTACTGATTTGTCATTACACCATTTAAAAGTAGTAAAACAGTATGACAAACTGGAAGTATGGCTTTTTACATAATGACCGCGTACACTTTTGTGGGGTCTTTTCAAGTACGGTCATTAGTGCCAGCAAGTTGTTACCAGCAGATCACCCATGCAGACAGCGTTTAACACAAGGTCTTTTAGACCCTCTCTGTGCCGAATGCTGCAGTGGATTCAAAATGGACAACTGCCTGGTATCTGTGAAGCACGCTGAGGAGCCCACACAAGCAGGAAGTGCCGGCACCAACCCACTCAGCCACATGCACAGGAAATGGAAAAAAGGTAATACATACACTAGGGACAGGGATGACCTCGACCTGGTCACACTACAACACAAGAGAGATAGACACGGACACACAAAAATAAGGTGAGGGGAGAAAGAACTATTTAAACACTTTAGAAAAAGGGAGGTTCAAGTCAATAACACAAAACAGACAAAAGCTACAACATAAGTTAAATAATCTACAGACTCAAAAGTCAAACATGTGAGAAGTGGAGGGATTTGTCCAAGCAGCACACCTTGGGAGGAGATCCGTTCTCCTCGACCGGTGGAGGCAGGGCGCTGGTGTTGGAGTTGGCGGCTGGTGGCTCAACATTGTAATTTCGGAAGCAGCAGAATAATGTGCTGAAGATGCTCCGATTCCTCTGCTTCTTCAGGCTGGTTTTGGACTGTGATGCTGTAGAAATAAGAGATGGAAGATGGTTGTGAATTTAATGTGTAAACTTATAAAACGTTAAGTGAAGTTGGCATTGTGTGTACATCTTAGAAAGGAATTACTGCACATTACAGGATTTTTCAGTCTTAAGCGATTTTTAAACACACCACACACATGAGGAGACTCTTGAAATTTTAAATCTTCCAATCCTCCAAGCACAATGCTAAAAGCTGTGCGCTAGCAAAACTATAGCACACTAGTCAACCCCTCTAACCTTGATGCCATTTTATTGACTGGTGCAGTGATCGTGATATTTTGTAGTTAAGATATGAAAAAGCAGCTCAGAATCGACACCACACACAAGGAGCGAATTAAAAATCACTGACAAAGTCGGGTCACGCCCCCCCAAAATCAGAAAGAAGCAAATGGGGGCTTAAATTGGGCAAATTATCCTGTAGTGTGTGCTGGTCTTTGTGGGACTGACTGAGGATCGGCAGAAGCATTGATCAGAAAGAGCTTCAGTTATCATCAGTTCAGCTCAGTTCTCATATCACAACTATGGCGTCGGGCCTAAATAAAACTTATTAATAGTGACAAGTTGAGAGCTGCACACTCCTCCTCTTTTCATTTGCCCTGTCTTGCCTTTCTGTGAGCGGATTGGCCCACAGGTCTCCATTTTGAAAGCATGCTTTATTCCCTCCCAAGTTTGAACTGGCAGGTGAGTGACTGAAGCAGCCTGGACATGCACGAGGGGGAGGAGGCCCCGAGTCTGAGAGGAGGAGGCTATACAAGGGTGCATTCCTCTCTGCCCACGCGGACCTCCGGCCTTCAAGACCAAGAATGCTTTCAAAGTGTGGGCCTGTAGAGATGTGGCTGTATGTCATGTGTGTCTCTATGTGTGTCTGCATCTTGAATGTTGCCAGTACTCTGAACTCAAACTATTAAAAACTGTTTTTTTAAGCATTTATGACATGAGAAAAGGCCAAGGCTGAACAAAAAATATGCAATTGTGATTTTTCTGATAAGCAATGCAACTAGATTCATGTTTTCATCTGTTCAAAATTCACATTTTAAACAAGTTCAGAAGAATTAACAAAGACAAAAATATGAACTGACAAACTAATATAAGAATTACATTTCAGAACATGTTTATACAGATCTACATTACAGAATTTGACGTTTTTATCCTGAATAAGTTGTTTGTTGTTTTAGTTGTTTGTGGGAAATTATGATACTTCAAAAACTGCAGATTTTGCTATTTGCCAATTGGTCTTAATTGAGGTGGCTCACTTCAACTCTCAATCATAATAAAACACTACACAGGATAATATAGGTGGTGTTAAGTTACATATTTATCCAATCTGCTCTCCAAGTGCTTATGTGTGACTGTATTGCAGAAGAGGAAAGACAAACAGACTTCCCTCACCATCTCTGTCCCTTGAGTGCTTTGAGCAAATGTCTGAATCAGAAAAGGTGATTGTAAAATGAAATCAAAACCATCGCTGCCATGTAAACAGAGTGGCAAAGGCACAGAGGAATAATACCCAGTTGACTCCTGACAAACAAGCAGCAGCTTTACTGAGAGCTCCTCACCCCCTCCCCAAGGAAACACCCAGCCTCCTCTGACTTCAGGAGACCCTTTTCAGTCTTGAGTATTCAGGTTCTTGTTCACTCTGGACCTTGGGACAGGTGAAAGCAGAGAACTCAGAAATGGTTCAGAACATTTAACTGCTGATCCCTGCAGCAATCAACCTGCCAATCTCATGTTTTATCTTTCTCTCTCATAAACAAAATTAAATACTCCATCAATGAGGAATGTACAATTAGTACTCCCAATTTATTCTCCAAGCAATTACGTTTTGCGATTGTGACTGTTGAAAACGTAAAATGTGATTTTTTTTTTTAGAACAAAAAAATAAATAAATTCAGAACTGTATCCCAATGACAACAATATTCAAACATTATGGCAAAGTCCATTAGATTTTTTATTAACATCCCTGGAAATGTCTAAAAGGGCCAAGAGTCTGGCTGCAGACCTCCACCCACCCTTTTTTTTATTTTACTCTCTATAAGCAATTTAATTACACTTTTTATTAGTTGTTACCTTAGTTTGCCATTAAATGTTATTAAAAATTATAAAGCTCTTTTCATTTTTTGCACTTATTACCACTCCAAAAATTATAGGTCTACATTTGCCATTGTAGACCATTTGCCATTGTAGACCTATATTGCCAATCCAGTGTCCTAATTATAAATTAATTTAAATTAAATATGCTCCACTCTGCTTGTATAGGGAAAATAGCAGTTTAAGAAGATGTCACAAACATAACACATTTAACAATCAGCATGTGGCCTACAATGGCGTAAATACAAATACAGGTGTGTGTTGCAGTCTGGTTAACATTAGACACAAGCCTGTAATGATTAAGGTTAGGAAAAGGGTTTGGACGTATCTTTAGAATAAAACAATGTCAACTTTTGTAATGTTGAATTCAGAAGTCAGGAATTCACAGACATTCACTTTTGGCATGGGGGCTGTTTTTTTTGTTTTCGTTTTTTTTTTTTCAAGGGACCTGTGGATGGAAGCAAGTCAATTGAGGGTCCTCCTGGTGAAGGTCTGGAACCAGATCCCTCTCAAAAGGGTAGAACAATCACTTTTTCCTTTTGTAACTTTGACTACAGAGACTGTAATTTTTTTAAACCAACAATCATCAGTTTTTCAACCATTTCAACCATATGAACAATCTCTCACATTTAGTATAGAGCAATCATCAGCTTTTTCCTCTCGACTAATACCAGCTGCTTCAGTGATTACAGCAGTGAGACTCAGGTACTGCCACAAAGACGGGTAGAAAAAAAGAAGTCATTCCACATAAAACAACATAAAACAAAGTTGTTACAGTATAGATGTAGTTCAATAATCTGCTTTCATGCACTGTACTCCTGCATCTTGATATTTATGAGGCCCTCTAAGATAATGACTGAGAGGAAGGACTGTTGATTTAAACGACTAAACAAGACAAGAGCAGAGGGTTTTTACCCAGAGAAGTACCCAGAGAAAAGTATACAAAAAGTGAAAGCTTGGAAAAATCAATTGATTTTTCAAATTACACAGACATGGTATAAAGAAATTCAATCAATCAGTTCAGTTAATCAAAATCTGCCGCAAAAGAAGCAAACAACAACCAAAGCATTAACTTCTATATTTAAGTTTGAACTTCACGCTTACAGAATGTTTCAAATTTGTTTAGAAGACACACAGTAAGACATGTTAATAACAGAGCCTTCCCTCAAACACAAAGGGCAACTACATATAGCATGTCAGGGTAAAAATAGACTTCTTACAGGGGGGCGATACAGTCTGTACAACGAGGGAGCTTTATGAGACAGAAGAAGGGAGACAACGGGTTGAATTTGTACCCATTTGTTTTTGTTTGAAATAAAGTGTCACTCTCCACAATCAAACATTCTCTTTTAACTCTTAATATGAGACGACTATACAGAGCTTCAGACTGTTCCCTGTAGTTTTACTAACCTAACCTGCGAATCATAGTGGTTAAGAATATGGTGAAATAATAGTCATTGTTGAGACATGGTGAAATAATAGTCATTGTTGTCATCTGTGAAAAGTTATACTGACTGTGAGGTCAGTGGTGCCCCGGACCACAGGCCAGAGGCTCTAAATTTAGGCCGGAGCTTAGCAGCAAAAAACAGTGTTCAAACAGGAGACACATGTCATAAGGCCACAGGCCAAGCTACACTGGCTAAAGGTGGTCATGCTCTGTCCAGACAAACTGGAGCCTGGTCAACCAAAGCACCATCACCACTGTCACCTGTCAAACTCCCAAAATCCTTCTTACACAGACAAAAGGGCAAACAAGAAAACCCAAAACAACAGGCACAACAACAGTATAGCTACATGTATCTCT
Organism: Taenioides sp. WSHXM2023; assembly: GCA_029959045.1. Taxonomy (NCBI): domain Eukaryota; kingdom Metazoa; phylum Chordata; class Actinopteri; order Gobiiformes; family Gobiidae; genus Taenioides; species Taenioides sp. WSHXM2023. Next base: position 14,917,465 of record CM057096.1, on the reverse strand, counting down.
GACCGGAAGTAAATTACCTCATGGGAATCATTTTTATAACTTTTCAAATTCAAGCCTGGCGGTGTAGGAAGGATTGGCAAGATTGGTAATGGAGCTATTAAAGTCAAGTTACATTGTGCTATATGTTAGTCAAGCAAGCAATACTGTAGTAATTACTGTATTTCTGCATAATCCTCTAGATTCTAGCAAGCAGATTGTAATCTGTGTAATCTCTTTGCAGATTGCGTTAGCCCTTGAGAGATTATCAGAAATAAATGGAAATCAAGACATTCTTTCAACGTTCTCTTTACTACACTGTAATTGTGTATGTAGTCACTGATCTGAACAAAACAAAGATAAAAGTGGATATTTTTAGTAGATTTAATAGAAAACAAATATAAAGAGCAACAAGAGTTCACTCGTATCTTTGTAAAATTCTGCCAGTAACCCTATCCACAACATTAAATGCCAACCCTCTTGTAACTGGTATCCATTCAAGATCCATGCCAATCAAAACTTTCACCTACTACAAAGTTGAAAACTTTGTAATAGGTGAGATCATAAGATCATGGTTTACAATGATGCCACATAAAATCCAGTTATGATTTATCTCTGTAACATGTCTTTTTCACACAATACAGGACATAGAGGATGATGGTGTTTAACGCCATGAGGCAAATGTATTGTTGTGCTTTGAGCGCTCATATTACTAATGGACTCAAAGTTGAGTAAGGTTTGACTCTGATACAGTTACAGGTTTCTGGGGCTTTGGTGACCCGGAACCTGTCAAAGAACCCTGAGGAATGACAGTGAATGGGTATCTGAAGTTCTGAGTCCCCCAGAGTGTGTTTAGATATGACCAGTGATAACCATCAGCACAAACATGCAAACACGAACATTCACTAATGAGTCAAAAGATCATAATTATATATTCATCATAAGGATTTGATTAATTGAAAACATAACAAATTAACACATTTTAGTATTAGCTTTATATGCAAGATGTCCATAGATTTTTTTTCCTTTTTTGTTTTAAATCATGGTCCAACAAATATTTAGTGTTTAAGTTATTTCATCTGATATAATCTGGTGTACTTATATCTATTTTTAAGCAGTCGTTTTTTATTAGTGTAGTCTAGATACTTTTAAATCTTTGTGACAAAACAATGAACAATGTGATTAGTTATGTCAGTGTATAGTCCAGGTTGTTTTTGTTTATACAATGTGGGGTCAACATTTACTTCTCTATTAATGTGAAACGCTGTAAAAAAAAATGACAGATTACCATACCACCTATTGGATTAGACGATTCAAAGCTGGTGCTACTTGGTCAAAGACCATCACAAAATGCATTAGCAGTCAGCTGTCATATAGATAGTTGGAACTACACTATGAGGGCTAACAGAGTTTTGGAAAAGCTAAATTACAACCCAACAAGCAAAATAAATGACGATACAACGCGCTCTTGCAACACCCAGATACGCCTTGCAAAGTGATGCATTTTCATAAGCACACCCCCGAAGAGCCGCTCATACAAACTTGTTGCATCTCAAGTTTATAAACTATGAACTGCGCTGTTTTTAAACAGCATTAAAGCATTTAACCAGTAGATCAATCTCTTATGCAAGACACAGCTAACAAGCCTGAGCTAATGTTAGAAGTGAAAGTGACTAGCACGCTACCAGTGGCAAACTAGTGTCCAGTTAGTTTATTCTTACCTTTATCTTGGTTAAAGGCTAATATTTCCTCCTCCTTCGGGTTGGAAACCTGGGTTATTATGGACATGTGGTCCATTTAGGCGGGTGATTTTTGCGGCTTTGTTTCCCAGAGCGTATCCGTGCTAGCGCGCTTTCTTCGTGTGCTAACGTTAGCTTAAAGATGGAGCTCGGGGCTAGGCGCCGTGCGTCACCGTCTGTCCGAGGCGCAGTGTTGTGGCAGCGGGGTTAGCCAGCCAGCAAGCACGGTGGTGTGTGGAAGCCAGACAGGGAATGTCATTTATGACCCGTCGCAAATTGGCGTACATGCAAACAAATCTATTAGAGTAAAAAAATAACTATATGTAACTTAAAGAAAAAACTACGCTGCATCAACCCTTTGCTAAAGTTAGCAACTAGCCTTGTTAGCAAGTTAGTGTTAGCCGTGAAGCTCAGATGGTCCAAATGTACGGCTACACTGTGCCAGTCAGAAAACGGCTCTGTAAACTACAGGAAGTCAGTAAGAGAGACGTTCAATCCAAGGTTCAAAAACCCTTAAAACAAAAATATGCCGTTAACTCAACTTAGACCTGGTTCAAAATAGCCACTTATAGAAAACACTCCTTTACAATCACTCTAGGCTACATGGATGATTCATGTATTAACCAAATTATCTAACAGATACAAAAGACTGTTCTTAAAATCTGATCTGGGTTTTATTTTTTTCAAATGTTCAAATATTCTAAAAACTTTGATTGAAGCATCAATTAGGCTATAACTTGCGTTGTGACACTGCAATTTCCCCATTGTGGGACAAATAAAGGATTATCTTATCTTATCTTATGTACCCTACCAAATTTGATACCTTAGTAAAATATAATAGACTTCTAGTAAAAAAAAAAAATACTGTTATTCATTTGAGCAGCAATTTATACCAGAAATATACTGTAGCAAGAACCTTTAGTGACAGCAAGCAATAAGCTTATAGGCTATATTTTTCATTTTGACTTGTGCCTATTGGGCCCTAAGGGATTCAACATGCCAGTGATGACAATGTTTTTCCTTCCTTGATAAATATGAATCACTTGCCTTAAAATGACATCAATAAATGCACGTGTCGTGTGAATTTCTTTCTCACTGGAGTTGGCACTGGCTGAATAAACCATTTAAGCTCTGCACTACACTAGAGATGGCAAATGTATTGTGAGGTTGTGTTTAATTCGAGATGCAGTGGCGCCCCCAAGTGACCTACACAAAGATTGCTCTTTTTCTGATGAAGTGAGCGACTGATGTTTGCGTGGGTGCTCTTAAACGCTGCACTGCACTCACAGCCTGTTAACTGTATGCCTGTTTTATATTATTTAGGCCTACCTGTAGTGTAGCCTATTATTGACAGTGATGGTGCGAACATTAGCCCCACTCGCCTTATTAAAAAAGAAAATACAAGAAAGGATGCTTTCAGTGATGCTTTACTCCTATTAGTCTCCTCCACTGTTACTGTACTGTCTGTGCTGTGGACCACCCCTCATTGCAGAGCTGTAGTGAAGGATAAATATATCCCCCACCTCCACCTCCTCCCGCCGTGAATCCGCAACATCCTGACTGGCCCAGGCTGGCGAGCAGCAGCGGCAAGCCCCCAAGACGGATGAAGTGAACCTGCTCTTCCTACATACCCCTTTAAGATATATTTTATTTTTTATAACTCAAGAACCGGGCTACAAACTCCACAAACACCGTCAAAACAATTAAGTCGATGCAAGGTTAGTAAAAGAGAGTGTTTTAAATAAGTTAAACGATTAAAAATTCCACAGGTCAGTGTGTTTGTGCCTGTGTGCATGGGAAAGCAAATCACATTTGTATGCATGGCGCTTTGCTGGGGGCGCGCAGACATGGTTGAGGTAGGGATTAGATTTGATCCAACACCGTGAAGTTCTAGCGCACACCACAAACAAAGTTGATGATGCCTGATAATAAACATAGGCTTATTCTGTGGTAGCCAAAGTATGATTTCTTGTTCTGCACACACCATTTGTGGACATACAGTCAAGGCTAATTATTCTTGAAGTGAGTCCCAAGCACCTCTCACATGGATCACATAGCACTACAGCTGCGCGCTGTGTACAGCAAGACCAACTGTGAGCTATAATAGGAAGGGGGAGTAGAGTTGCGCAGCTGACGAGGCTGATTCTGAGGAGCCACTCTACTGCAGACCTATTTAAGTGCCTGTCTGATTCTCTTGGCTTATGTTAAAATGTCAGCTCACATAACTGTTTTGTCACTGGCCCTTTAAATGAAATATGTAGAAGTATGGGCAATGTTGTTAAACAACTTTAGGCTATGAGTAGCTAGATGCACTTTAAATCTTTGTTTTACCCCAACCCATTTGGTAAATAACTTCACAAAAGTTCAATCATGCACACACATCAGACTGGTTTAGTTAGTATTTCATGAATGGTAAAACAATGCACGATTATTTCAAACTCATTTCCGTTTTAACAGCCTAGTCTCACACATCCAGCCTTTGCTGAAAAAAACTGTATTGTATGTGCTATTGTAGGCTATTGGTGTAACAGGCTCACTCACTCCTGTGTGCAGACAAACCATGGGGATTAAGGCTGCTCTCCCCAGATATGAACTGTATCTCTACACTGCAGTGCTGGCCGGGTCCTTGATATGGGCAGGCAGTTGGATACTCGAAGCTTCAAGTGGTGAGTGTATGACATATCCTGAAATATTTAAAGCACATACAGAGTCCACACATCAGCCTTAAAAATACCTGGTGCACACATGCCACATTTAAATTAACCCTCAGAAACATACTAAGCAGTGTATAGGGCTGAAGAATGAGTCCATCTCTTTCTGCTGTTAGAGATATTTATGGATTATATAATTGTGGTAACTTTTCCAATGGATATGTTTGAATGTGATGACACACTGAGCTAATTAAAGCGCCTATCAGGAATGTAAAGCGCCTTTTGTCATGAGTGTTTTCAGAGTAACCCAGCGAATGGCACGGTCTGTCACTCACTGAGGCGTATTGTTATTCACTGTTTTGCACCAATTACTCTCTCTCCCCCTGACTTCATACATCCTAAAATGGTCACACTGACACTACAGCCTCTGTAGCTCTAGTCACTTTGTAGGCACTTTTATAAGTTTGGTTTGGTACCTGCATCGCTCCCCTTTATAAATAAAAAAAACACAGCATTTCAGTATATTCTGCAAGTTTCATCTCAGGATTGTCTTAATGCTTTTCCATTTTAAAGGTAAATAAATCATAAAAATTGTGTTTAATTCTGCCCTCTTAATATCTAAGAGTTATTGACACAATAATAGAAAACCACAATCAAAACACATAGTGTGCCCCAGTGAATTATATAATAGAAATAGGTCCAACAGCTAAGATTACTGCATGGAACCCATCAATTACATTAGGTAGTTTGATGCACAGGAGCACTCATCACACAGAATCCTTGTTTTATGACCTCTGCTGTTTTGTCTGATCAGAGAATGTAAACAGAAAGGCCTTCAAAGACAGTGTACAGCCGGGATGGCATTATTTTGGCAGGAAAATGGTATGGCTATTACATATTTATAAGCCTGTTGTAACATGAGACTTAATCTTTTGATGATGCTGGTTCTTCACAGGATGCAGCAGACTTTGAGTGGATGATGTGGTTCACTACATTCTGCAACCATATTCTCTTTGCTCTCGCTGGTCATGTGATCTTCGCCAAAATCTTCACTATTGTGGCTCCAAAGGTGCGTGCACGTGTTTATATTCACAGTGATTCACCATTTTTTGTGTAATAATGGTTACTTTTTTGCAAATAACCTGAAAGTGAAATACATTCTTTCCTAAACCATGATTTAAAAAAAATTATACAAATCAAAACACATTAATTTAATTGACATTTGTAAATTTGGCGTTGTCTTTAATTGCATGTGTTTATATGTATCCTGTTTCAAGGTGCGCACATGTTTAGTTCTGTATTGTGAGTTAGTAATGTGTGTCATTGTACATGTACGTATCATATTTAAAACTATTAATTATGTTTTAAATATCTTTCTGTCTTATTTCATGCTTACTATGAAGATTGGTATAGATGGATGTAAGGTAACAATAAAACATGCATGCAGTTTATGCATACAGTCTGCATTCATACCATTTGTTCTTTTTTTCAAACCTTTTTTTCAAATCATTTGTTCATTTTTAAATGTCCATCTAACTGATGTGATATAGTTTTGTCCCTCCATTATGTATAATTACAGTGCATCCAGAAAGTATTCACAGCGCTTCATTTTTTCCACATATTGTCATGTTACAGCCTCATTCCAAATTCTATTAAATTAACCTCTTACCTCAAAATTCTACACACAATACCCCACTATGACAATGTGAAAAAAGTTTTTTTTTACAGTTTTTTAATTTATTAAAAATAGAAAACTAAGAAATCACATTTACATAAGTATTCACAGCCTTTGCCATGAAGCTCAAAATTGAGCTCAGGTGCATCCTTTTTCCACTGATCATCCTTGAGATGTTTCTACAGCTTCATTGGAGTCCACCTGCGGTAAATTCAGTTGACTGGACATGATTTGGAAAGGCACACACCGGTCTATATAAGGTCCCACAGTTGACCGTGCATGTCAGAGCACAAACACCAAGCATGAAGTCAAAGGAATTGTCTGTAGACCTGCAAGACAGGATTGTCTTGAGGCACAAATCTGGTGAAGGATACAGAAAAATTTCTGCTGCTTTGAAGGTCCCAATGAGCACAGTGGCCTCCATTATTCATAAATGGAAGACGTTTGGAACCACCAGGACTCTTCCTAGAGCTGGCCGGCCATCTAAACTGAGCGATCGGGGGAGAAGGGCCTTAGTCAGGGGGGTGACCAAGAACCCGATGGTCACTCTGTCAGAGCTCCAGCGTTCCTCTGTGGAGAGAGGAGAGCCTTCCAGAAGGACAACCATCTCTGCAGCAATCCACCAATCAGGCCTGCATGGTAGAGTGGCCAGACGAAAGCCACTCCTTAGTAAAAGGAACATGGCAGCCCGTCTGGAATTTGCCAAAAGGCACCTGAATGACTCTCAGACCATGAGAAACAAAATTCTCTGGTCTGATGAGACAAAGATTGAACTCTTTGGTGTGAATGCCAGGCGTCATGTTTGGAGGAAACCAGGCACCGCTCATCACCAGGCCAATACCATCCCTACAGTGAAGCATGGTGGTGGCAGCATCATGCTATGGGCATGTTTTTCAGCAGCAGGAACTGGCAGACTAGTCAGGATAGTCAGGAAAAAATGAATGCAGCACTATACAGAGATATCCTGGATGAAAACCTGCTCCAGAGCGCTGTTGACCTCAGACTGGGGCGAAGGTTAATTTTTCAGCAGGACAACGACCCGAAGCACACAGCCAAGATCTCAAAGGATTGGCTTCAGAACCACTCTGTGAATGTCCTGGAATGGCCCAGCCAGAGTCCAGACTTGAATCTGAACATCTCTGGAGAGACCTGAAAATGGCTGTGCACAGACGTCTCCCATCTAACCTGACGGAGCTTGAGAATTAGTGCAAACAAGAATGGGCAAAACTGCTTAAAGATCGGTGTGCTAAGCTTGTGGCATCATATTCAAAAAGACTTGAGGCTGTAATTGCTGCCAAAGGTGGATCAACAAAGTATTAAGCAAAGGCTGTAAATACTTATGTAAATGTGATTTATTAGTTTTCTATTTATAATAAATTCAAAAAATGTCAAAAAAAACTTTTTTCACATTGTCATAATGGGGTATTGTGTGTAGAATTTTGGGGTAAGAGATGAATTTAATACAATTTGGAATGAGGCTGTAACATGACAAAATGTGGGAAAAAGGAAGCGCTGTGAATACTTTCCGGATGCACTGTATGTAATAGAAGACACATTTGTAAACTTATTTTCTTCGTCCACTGTGCTAACTCTGGTCCCTCTTTGCCCACAGCACAGATCCTTCATCTTTGGTCTATATGGAGCTTTGGCTGTTTTAGTGACTATGGGATGGACCTACATGGCCCTGGTGCTGTCTCACTGCCTGGTGCTTTACAGCATCGCTGTGGTCAAACAGAAGTGGCTGGTGTTTGCTGCAGGCCTCACCACTTTGGCTTCCATTAAGTTAGAGCCGTATAACTCCTGGCAGGTGAGCTGAGGAAGAACATGAACAATAGACAGGGCACAAGTAAATGACTAATGACAGGAAACAGCTGAAACTCCACAGAAACCCTGTCAGTGTAAACACATCATAACTGGCTTATTATTTATTATAAATTGTTCTTTCCCATTTCAATATAACATATTTGATATCATCAATTTTGTGAACATTGCTGGGTTGGTTTTAGGAAGCACTGGTGACAGGCAGCTTCGACCTGCAGGACGTCCTGTTTTATGGGGGCGTTGGCTTCAGTATCATGCGCTGTATGAGCTTCGCTCTGGAAAACTGTGAGAAGAAGGAAGGCAACTACAGTTTTTGTGATTTACTTAAATACAACTTCTACCTCCCCTTCTTCTTCTTTGGACCCATCATGACTTTTGACAGGTACCATGCACAGGTAAGGTGTAGGAGTAGAACAATTACACAAAAATAGACTGTATTGACTGTATCAGTATAAATACAAAAATGCTTTATCATTACACAGGCCACCACCACTAAGCTGACACGTAAAGAGAGGGAGATGTGGAACATCACCAGTAAAGCCCTCCTGCACCTTGGGGTCATCCTGGTGGTGGATGTCTTCTTCCATTATCTGTACATTTTGACAATCCCCAGTGACATGAAACTGGTTGGAAAGCTTTCGGACTGGTGTCTGGGTATGTAAAAGTGCACCATGTTGGTGTTGTGTAATCATTTCTGTGCTTTTTTTTTTTTTTTAATGTTATTTGAAATTATCCTTCAGCTGGTCTGGCTTACTCTAACCTGGTGTATGACTGGATCAAAGCTGCTGTCATGTTTGGTGTCATTAACACTGTTGCCACTCTGGACCATCTGGACCCTCCTCAGCCTCCCAAATGTATCACCATGCTCTATGTCTTTGCTGAGACGTAAGTATCCTCTATATGTACTATATAATCTGTATTCACATGAAATGTAATGGTATGTTCAACATCTTTTCCCTCCAGGCACTTTGACAGAGGCATCAATGACTGGCTGTGCAAGTGAGTGTTCAAAGCGTCATAGAACATGTTTTAGTTTGTGAGTTAGCTATTCACTGTGTGAATATTTCATAGGTACGTGTATGACTATATTGGTGGAAATCATGACAAAATCTTCAAGGAGCTTTTGGCCACTTTCTGCACCTTCTTCATCACCACTTTGTGGCTTGGGCCATGTCAGCTGGTTTACCTCTGGTCTTTCTTCAACTGCTTCGGTTTAAACTTTGAGCTGTGGGTGGCTAAACTGTTCAGTCTTCCACCATTTTCTACCATTGAGGTAATAACAAAAATAAAAATAAATACATATAAATATAAATATAAATGATTTTTTTATTTAAAGATTTTTAAAATTATTTATCTGTTTCTTGACCCCCAGCATTTTATGGGCGAGGCAATGTCACGCAGGATCAGGGGTGTGTTCAACGCTGCAAACTTCTGGGCCATTGTCCTCTACAATGTCCTCTCCCTCAACAGCCTGGAGTTTGCCAAACTTGTGGCAAGAAGATTGATTTTCAAAGGTAATACCAGTAGTGTATTCGATAAAATTGTGTTATGGTGTTGGCATACTCATGGTATAGTGAAAGTTTAGTAACTACATTTCTTGTGTTTATTCACAGGTTTCCCTCTGTCCACTTTGTCCGTGTTGATGGTGACCTACTGTGGTGTGCAGCTGGTGAAGGAGAGAGAAAGACAGCAAGCCTTATTGGAGGAGCCAGAGCCAGAAAAGCTTGCAGATGCCAAAGAAAAATCTGAATAATAACAATAATATTGGACAAAAACCTTTTTAGCCATTTACTGGTTTCCGTCACTGCTCTGAACATAGCTTCTCTGAACATGTGCTGTTCATGGCCTTTGTTTTGAGATGAGAGAGATGTCAATGAGAGGAGAGGTAAAGTTTGTTTTTAGAGAAGCTAATATATGGGGCTGTGAGAGATCCTCAAGTGCACTTCCTGTAGACAACTGGTCCTGGCACAAACCCACCGATGGTGCATTTGCAGTTAATTTTAACAAAAAAAAAAAAAAAAGATTGTTGTGAATATAAGAATATAAAAGAATGTAAGAATATAAAGATAGGGCTGATACCTCAAGGAAAATATGAATTTTATGCATTTGGTTTTGTCCTGTGTTTTCAGGTACACAATTTTATTCATCTTATAGTGTCTTTGACACTTATAATTCTTAAGATGACAACTGCAGTATATACTGAAAGGATATAAAACCTAGTCAAACTTGAATTCAAGGAGCTGCTTACAGATATGTGAGAGGAGAAAAGGGTGCTGTGGAGTGTTGATCTCCATTTTGCTTGAAAATTAATGTTTTGTATTTGTCCTCTGTTAGTGAGCAAAGATAAAATATTTTACAGTTACAGTATTGTTCTACTACTGATCTAAACTATGCAACAGGTTTACAGTGTGGCAACTAACGGGGTGTGCTGAGATTAAACAGCAGATTATTGACCATGTCAATCTGACCTGTGAGGTGTTTGGGACAATAAATGCAATGACTTTTTGAGAATTACAACTTCAAACTACAAATTCAAATATTTTTTTTGTTTGGTTTGAAATAAAAAAAATAATTTTAACTACATGTTCCTTATTCTTTTGTTCAGCACGTAGTCTATAAATGTAAACAAACACTACGGTGATGCTGCAGTTACACAGCTTCACCACTAGGCAATGACAAAGCGCCATACACTGGGGGTGCGTTCATACTCGCACAAAATGACTTGACCAAGTATGAACACAGAGTTGAACTAAATTTGACAAAGACCAGGACTACAACAGGGCCACACCGCACTAAGTCTACATCAGGACCCAAATGAGCTCTCAAACCAGGACCAAACCAGGACAAGTGTGAACGCACGCTAAATAATTTTGCGTACACTTTCTTCCTGCCACTAGGTGGTACCATAGGTCTATTGGGTGGCACAGGAGGACTGTGGGGTCAGCGCGTGACAGGAGGAGCTCTTCAAAGCAGCTTCAACAAATGGCACAGGTCTGGCTTTGGCTGAAATCATCAGTTACTGGGTCATTACATTATGGGTTAATAATACATAGTGCACACACAATGTTATTTGAATGTAATCAAGTTACACATTCATTAGGCGTAAATAACATTAGGGAATTCAGCTAGGCCTATGTAACATATTTAGAAAATAGCGTGGCAGATAATTTGTCATATTCTCATCGCACTCCTCATAATATTGAATTTAACTGGGTATATTTAGGCCATTGCCATCCAATGAAAAAGACAGACCAAAAAGCTTTGGAAATCTGGGTCATGGCAGTATATAGACCAATTAAAAAATAAATCAGCTATTTTAACCATATAGCTGTCAAGAGGATTTGGGGCGAAACAGTAGCACAGTTGGTACAGTGCTCGTCCTCTGATCTGATCCCTGATCCACTGACTCAGGTTGGTGGTGCGATTGCAGCCACAAATGTGTCCTTGGGCAAGATACTCGCCTCCAGTCTGGGGACTTGCCCTGGTGCGTGCACTGATGTGTGACTGTGTGAATGTGCGTGCGTGCGTGTGTCTGTGTTGATTGTCAATATGTTAATATTGAACTACCCTCACCTTCACTTACATTTGATATAAACAAATAAAAATAAGAAATTATAAAATGAAATTAACAAATGTATCATATTATAAAGCGACCATCCATTCATATTTTACTGAAGGACAAATATCTTCAAACTTAAACAGGAAAGAAAATCTGCTGTTAAAGACAAAGGAGATTTCTTTACTAATGCACAATGTTCTGTGTTAAAAACATGATTTATGTTGTGAATAAATTTGTGTATTATTTATTTTTTCAGATCTTAACCATATGAGACTGTTAGCGGCTTCCCTAAGTACCTATGTGTCACCATCTGATGCACAATATAATGTCTAAGATATTCTCAACATGTTGTCATTGCTCCTATCAGCTGTTGAGTGCATTTGGTAAGTTTTCCCAGTCACCAAAATGGATTCTTCATCTTTGTGAGTCTATAAATACATTGGCTAACACATTGAGTGACAGGCACAGACAGCTGCAACTCCTGTCCACGAGGTCTACCCCACCCCCGGGAACCTGATCCAGCTCTGGGTCCAGTCCTTCTCTGTTGTGGGGAGCAAGCAAGAGCCAGGACACCCCTCTGAGCCTCGTCTCTCTCCTGCTACCAAGACCAACGGGACAAAATGGCTGCCATGACCATTGATCCGGTGGAGCAGCCCCGTATGTACCAACAGACTCTGCTTCAAGATGGACTTTGTGACCTGCTGGAGAATGACAGGTTTGTGGATTGTGTCCTCAAGGTGCAAGATAAGGAGTTCCCCTGTCACCGTCTGGTCCTGGCAGCAAGCAGCCCATTCTTCAAAGCTATGTTCCTATCTGAGCTAGAGGAGAGCAAGAAGCGTGAGATTGTCCTCAAAGATGTAGAACCTGGGATTTTAGGAATGATTTTAAGGTATTTATACACTTCTGATATCAATCTAACAGAGCAAAATGTCCAGGATATCTTCATGGTGGCAAACATGTACCAAATACCATCCATATTTTCAGTCTGCGTGTCCTACCTTCAAGAGAAGCTAGTACTTGGAAATTGCTTGGCCATCTTCAGGTTAGGGTTGCTTCTGGACTGCCCCAGGCTGGCTCTGGGTGCAAGGGAATTTATATGTGAGCGTTACCAAGTTGTAGTGAGGGACCAGGACTTTATGCAGCTCAGCCCGAGTGAGCTGGCCATTCTAATTACATCAGATGCCCTGAATGTGGACAGGGAGGAGACAGTGTTCGAATCCCTCATAGACTGGGTCAAACATGATGAGAACAACCGGCTCAAAGATCTACCAGAGCTCCTTCACTGTGTCAGATTTAGGCTTATACCTTTGGATTACCTCAAGAACAAAGTAGAAAAACACCAATATATTCGCTTCAGTCAAGAGATGAAGAAGGATCTAGAGCTGGTCAAAGATGCACACAAGGGACGATTGCCAAAACCCCAAAAGCACAATTCAAAAGGGGCATCAGGGGGTGAGGGTGAAGATGAGGAAGACGACGAAGAGGGGTACCTCCCCGGTATCCTCAACAATAACCCTCGTTTTGGGATGTTTGAGCTGGAACTGATACTGATGATCAGTGACACAGGCACGGTGGCATATGACCCGGTGGGGAACGAGTGTTTTGTGGCATCAGAGTCCACAGAAATCCCCAAGAACCACTGTAGCCTGGTGACCAAGCAGAACCAGATCTTTGTTGTGGGTGGGCTACTTTTTAACGAAGAGGACAAGGATGAACCATTCAGCTCATACTTTCTACAAGTAAAGTATAATCAAAAACACTACTACATATGTTATTTAATTGTGTTTGGCTAATGTTTGTTTTTTCAGTTTGATCCAGTGAGTTCAGAGTGGCTGGGGATGCCCTCACAGCCCTCCCCACGCTGCCTGTTTGGGATGGCAGACGCTGAAAACTCCATCTTTGTGGTGGGAGGCAAAGAACTGAAGGATGGAGAGCATGTGCTGGACTCCGTCATGATCTATGACAGACAGTAAGCATCATGAAGTCAATGAGAAAAGGTGTTTGGTTCAGGGTTAGATGAGCCCCAAAGCAAATTTAGCAACAGAGCTTTGTTTAATATGAAGTCAATGAAGAATGCAATGCAGAAGGTCAGGCAACATAGAGATATAGTAGGTAATTGTAACTCACAACATAACAATGGAGCAGATATAATCAAACAGATCCAGTTAAAGGGAATTAAAATCTAAAACTATATACCCAAATCTTGAATTAGGATCATTGTTAAGAGTACTTAGTTCGAAGATTAGCCTATCTTTATGAGGCATCTTATCTGTGCACAATAAGGCAAATAACATTTGTATATCTCATTAGGTAATAAAACTTTAGTACTGTGTCATATTTAAAACCATGATGACGAAAATCATTATACGTTACATGTTTTTTTGACTTACGGTGCACTGTCCCCTGCAAAAGTATTGGAACAGAAAGGCAAATTTCCTTATTTTTGTTGTTCACTGAAAACATTTGGGCTGAAGATCAAAAGAAGAGTATGAGACAAGAGTTCAGAATGACAGCTTTAATTTCCTGGTATTTACATTTAGATGTGTTAAACAACTTAGGATATATTAGCGTTTGTATTACACCACTGCATTTTTAGGTGAACAAAAGTAAAGGATAAAAAAATCTTAAAGTAAATAAAATTTAATATTTAGTGGCAAAACCCCTTGCTTGCAATAACTACCTCAAGCCTGCGACCCATCGACATCACCAAACTGTTGCCCTCTTCATTTGTGATGCTATTCCAGCCTTTTACCGCAGCTTCCTTTAGTTCTTGTTTGTTTCTTAGACTTAGACTTAAACAAACTTTATTGATCCACAAGGTAAATTATTTGGACACAGTAGCTCACTCATCACAATATAATATAACAAAGAGTAACAAAAACAGATGGTATAGCAAAAAAAGATGGCAAGAGACAGGTGTCAAATGAGACATAATTATAAAAATAAATGTATATGTACAAGTCAAAAATAAAATAGAAAAATAAGTAATAAACTATAAAATAAACTATAAAATCACAGCTATATACAAGAGACAAGAACAACAGCAAATAATATGCTGATTGACAGGACATAAGGTTATCCGTTACTTAAGATTAAGTTGTTGTACAGTTGTAGGGAGTATTATCTGTTACATAAGGGTGAGTTGTTGTATGGAGTATGGTATGAATGTAGTCCTGTATCTCTCACTGTTTGAGTGGAGCTGTAGGAGCCTGTTGGAGAATGAGCTCCTCTGTCCCTCTATAGTCTGGTGCAGTCTCCTCTTCAGCAGGTAAAATGCATGCTCTATCGGGTTAAGGTCAGGTGGCTGACTTGGCCAGTCTAAAACCTTCCACTTCATCCCCTGATGAAGTCCTTTGTTTTGCTGGCAGTGTGCTTAGGGTCATTGTCCTTCTGCATGATAAAATTCTTCCCAATTAGTTTGGATGCATTTCACCGTACATTGGCAGACAAAATATTTCTGTACACTTCTGAATTCATTCTGCTGCTACCATCATCAGTTACATCATCAATAAAAATGAACAAGCCATGACATTACCTCCACCATGCTTCGCAGATGAGCTTGTGCTTCGGCTCATGAGCAGGTCCTTTCTTCCCCCACACTTTGGCCTTTCCATCACTTTGGTAGAGATTAATCTTGGTCTCATCAGTCTATAGGATTGTGTTCCAGACCTTGTGCAGCTCATCTTTGTACTTCTTTGCAAATTCCAATCTGGCCTTCCAATTCTTACTGCTGATGAGTGGTTTGCATCTTGTGGTATGGCTCTATACTTCCGCTCTCGGAGTCTTCTTCGAACAGTGGATTGTGATACCTCCACCCCTGCACTGTGGAGGTCGTTGGTGATTTGACTTACTGTTGTTCTGGGGTTTTTCTTCACAGCTCGCACAATATTTCTGTCATCAACTACTGTTGTTTTCTTTGGCCGACCTGTTCGACGTCTGTTACTCAGAACACCAGTAGTTTCTTTCTTTTGCAGGACATTCCAAATTGTTGTGCTCGCTATGCCCAGTGTTTGTCCAGTGGCTCTGATTGATTTTCCTTCTATTCTCAGTTTCAAAATGGCTTGTTTTTCTCCCATAGACAGCTCTCTGGTCTTCATTTTGGTTTATGCTGTTTAACAAGAAATGCCGT
Source organism: Taenioides sp. WSHXM2023 (assembly GCA_029959045.1). NCBI lineage: Eukaryota > Metazoa > Chordata > Actinopteri > Gobiiformes > Gobiidae > Taenioides > Taenioides sp. WSHXM2023. The sequence goes on along the minus strand of CM057096.1, from coordinate 14,901,915 downwards.
CTTGCAGCCAAGAAGTAGACTAATCATGCAGAGCTATTTAATGGTTGAACAACCAACCTTAAAGGCAAAAGGAGAAATTAAATTTGTCAACTGGACAAAAGTTTATTTGCTTGAATACTTGAACCGAAATGTCTTCAGTGAACAACAAAAATAAGAGAATTTGCCTTGCTGTTCCAATACTTTTGCAGGGGACTGTATGTGTGTTAAAATGTTTTCTAAATGAAGTAATGCATAACAACAACTCTTGTTTTTATTACTTCCACAGGTCTTTTAAATGGGGTGAGTCTGATCCACTTCCTTATCAAGTCTATGGACATGGCACTGTATCACACAATGGTCTGGTGTATGTGATTGGCGGAAAGTCTGAGAGCAAGTATGTGACTCCAGTTCTAATATTAACATTTAAAGGTGCACTATGTAACTTTTCTGGTTACACAGTTAAAATATTATTAATTTTCTAAATTCTCCTGGAATGTTTCACAGTATGAAATTAAACTTATTTATTTACTTACAGGAGTTTTTATTGCTCAAAAATACCTTGAAAATCATGCATTATTACTGTGAGTGGGGTCGTCTCTTCACAGAACGTGTAATTTAGCCATTATATAGGTTAATATCTCCATGGAGACAAGCAGTTGGCAGACCCTCTAAAAAGTTACATACTGCACCTTTAACCCTTACAAAATATATCTTGGATTTCGAATTCACCGAAAACTTTTAATTAAACAGAAAGTGTATGAGGAGAGTGTGCATGTACAACCCCACAAAGTTTGAGTGGAAGGACCTAGCCCCGATGAACACAGCCCGTGCCCTCTTCGGAATCACAGTTCATGAGGATCAAATCTATGTGGTTACCGGGGTAACGGACTCAGGCCTCACCAGTTCTGTGGAGGTCTATGACATCACCACTAACAAGTAAGTAACACAAGTAAAGTAAGACTTTGTATCACACAATTAGACTTAGATTTCAACAAAATTTATTGATCCACAAGGGAAATTAGACATATTAGCTCACCACAATATAATATAATCAATTAAAGTACTGACATATATTATTGACTTTTTTGCTCATTAATAATTGTCCTTACTAGATTTTTCCATTTTTGGTTAATCAGTTTGGTGTAGTTCCTTTTTTGGGCTTTCATAAAAAAATGTACTATTCAAATAGTTGTCGATGTTAAAATATGTTATATTAAATTTAGTGTTTCCACAAATGCTACTTTCAATAAAGCACAGGCCATCCTTTATTGGAAGAACTTTATTTATTGCATTTTTTAATATAAGAAAGTAAAAACTTATCTAATTTGATTTTAAAACAGTATTTGGCCATGATAATATAACACACAAAAATATAATTTTCTATACCAATTTATTGCTTGTTTTTCAAAATGTGAGAAAAGAGTATGTGCAGCACTGTTTAATTGCAGTCATGCATGAACATAAATGTCTAAAAAGAATTAACTAGAGAATTTAGGTAGGAGTAAAATAGCTTTAACTTATTTCTTTTAACAAATTGAGTTTTGTTTGTTTACCTTGGTGTAAATTCTTAGTGCTCCTTTCCAACTCTGAATAGAAGGACTGTTTTAATGCTATCTTGCGACAACATCTGTGGACAGTAAGCAAATGACTTACACAATATTTCACCATTAGGCCATAAAATAGCAGTACATCCCAGTGTCATATGTAAATCTAGTGTTTGATTAAACAGAACCATAACTTCCTTATTTGTGTGTTGATATTTTAAGATGGTCAGAGTTCACCGAGTTTCCTCAGGAGCGCAGTTCCCTCAACCTAGTCTCAATGGGTGGGTTTCTCTACGCCATTGGAGGATTCGCCATGATGCCCACAGAGACCAGTGAGGAGCCTGTGCCAACAGAAATGACTGATATCTGGAGGTGAAGCGCCCACATTTGTGCCATTACCTATTCGTTTTTATTAATTTATCAATGTGACAAAAAGAGCACTATGTGCATTTTCTGGTGTAGGTCCTGCTTGTGTTCATGGAGATGCTATTGTTTTGTTTGGAATGTTTCACAGTATGGCATTCAGCTTGTCTATCTACATGGAGACAAGGAGATTTTTAATGTCATACTATGGAACATTTTAGGTTAAGCAAAACGATGGGATCTCCATATGAGAAGCAGGTGGTGAATCCCCCACCAGAAAAGTTGCAGGGATACTGAAAACAAGCCATATAGTGCACCTTAAAAAACCAAGGGGTTGCAGTTGTGAAATTGTGAAAGATAAAAAAGCTCAGATTTTGATCTAACTGGCGTCTAACATTATAGCAATTAAATAGTATTATTCGGAGTAATCTGGATATATCAGGATCGACAGATTAACACTGATTCACCCAGAATTAATAAAAATCTAAGTACAACTACTAATGCAAATACAAGGGTAAGATATATCTCCTTTTGATTTTTCCTTTAACATTTTTTATTCTCTGCCACTAAATGATGTTGCTTTTTCAAACACAGGTACGATGAGGTGGAGCAGAGCTGGACTGGCATTTTAAGAGAAATAAACTACGCAGAGGGAGCCACCATTCTACCTGTGCGCTTGAACACACTGCGCCTCAACAAGTTATAACCAAAGTAAACCACCTAATTATATAAAGAGAAAGGTCAAATGGAGTTCTTAGAAGATCATAAGAGATTGTACATACACTATTTTTGACAGATAGTGGATTTCCTGTATAGATTTAATTCCCCCTCCGAGAAAGGAGTAGCCATCTTACAATGCTTAGACACCAATTATTGTTGTTGATCAATAAGAAAATACATCTAATACCTAAAACCTAATCAATCTGAACTATGCTAGAATCCTTCAAATTAATACACTGACACTCCAATCAGGAATAACAATATGGCCGCTACCACAGTACATATTGTGATTACTAATACAGCCCTATATGCAGCTATGAGTGTGTATTTTAAAAAGTAATACTAAACCTTATTAGAAATCTGAGCTACAGTAGTCCCTGTCCCAGTAGTCATACTCCCACACAGAGTAGTATATGCATGCATTTTATTTGCTCTTATGCACCCACTACATGTGTCATGATGGTGTTTAATCCCTTATTCACATCACCTGTCAGTGGTCATATTAACATCACCTGTCAGTGGTCATATTAACATCACCTGTCAGTGGTCATGCTGTAATGCCTTCCACTGATTTGGTGCAGTGGTCAGGTGAGAGTAACTTTGGTTAACTGCATTATTTATTTGTTACACATTTTAAGCTCTCGAGGAGAGCACATTCGGAGTTAAAAAGGCTTTATAAACAGTATGGCTTTCCAGATCAACCAAAATGGGACATAGAATCCAAAAAAGTTCAGTCAAGTGGTGATAAATAAATGCATTTTATCTTGGCCTTGTTTATTAATGCATACAGATACAGCCCCAGTGGCCTGAATCCTTCTCCAAATTTGGTTTGTCTTCTACAGGGTGTACAATATTAATGAGTTCTACATTGCCCTTTACAAAATATAGAAGCCTTTTTAGGAAAGCCCCTGGTAAAGCGTTTTTATAGTGCTCTACTAATTAAATTAGTGTCTCCTAAATGAGGAAGGTACATTTCAAGATGTTTTTTTTTTTTTTTCCAAAAGTCCCAAATATTTTTGTAATCTTTTTAAAGAAAGGCCAGTCAGGGGCCATGGAGGACATAGCTGGCAGAGATCCATTTTTAAAAATAATTTATAAACTATTGCAACCAATGATTGCAGAGCCAAACAAATTCCAAACATACATTGTTAATAATGGTGGATAGAAAAAATAACAGTATAGGAAATTTCAGCCTCTGTGGATTCTTTACCCCTGAACTATGAGATTAGAATGGGTACTTTTGTATATTTTTACTACTCCTTGGCTATTATTTGTATGTAATTTTGTTACTTGGTTTATCACTTTTTATTCCAGAAATAAAGCTCTGATGAATGGATGCATGTCCAGTGCAAATAATTTTATATCATGGGACACAAATATAAGACGTTTTAACAGTACATGTATGTACCATGTCTGAAAAACACACAGCTTCAATGTAAACAGTGGTCACCTGAGCACTACGTCATCACCATAAAACATATTAATACATTCACATTATTTACAATGGCAAAAGTGAGATCATGTCTGAGGTACTTGGCTTTTATAGAAAATGGCTTGAATGGAAACTATAAGGAACAAAAAGCATTTACTTTACATAGGTCTGAACACTGCAATCTGTGAAAAAGCTAGGAAAGATCCTGTTTATAATTTAATTGTAAAAGCAATAAAGTTTTCTTTCATCGTCTGCTTATATACATTAACCAGTGATATGATCCACAAGTGCTTGCTTTTAATTGTAATGTTAAGAGCAACAGGTATTAACTGGGGCTGGCAGTTCAATTCCTGCCTCATTTAAAAAAATCACAGTGCAATCGATTGGGTGAGACATCCTTTAACTAAACGCCATAACATCATCTATTTAAAAATGCAGGATGTGTAACTGTGTCAGGTTAAGGTCAGGTTAGACCCCAGAGAGAAATCTGTCTCAGCAGTTATTATTGCGATAGAGCAACCTGTCTGAACTGTGGGTGGCCACAGTGCTGTGTCTGTGTGTATACTGAAATTGTGATTTTTACTTTTACCTGAACTATATGTAGGGCTGGGTACTATTTAACAGTACTTCTTCTACATGCACATACAACTGGTGCTGAAAAAAGGGTGTTGAGACTACTAGTAAACTACTATCTAAAAATGTTTTCTTTGGAAGTTTTTTACTCTTGGGTGGTCTTAAGACAGAGATATGTAAGTTACTGAACTCCCAGCACACGTAAATGATGAAAAACACTGGATTTACCCAAAGAACATGTGCCTATAATTATTACATTTTATTTATCTACATTATTGTAGCATGGATACTAAAACAAGTTGTTGTTAAGGTACTGATATTGTAAAGCAAGTATAATTTAAGTCCTGATACTGAAAATTAACTACCCAGCTTTAACTACAGTATTCATGTATTCAGTGTTTTAGATGCATCTGTATGTCTTTTAAAAGACGAGTTTCTTGCCCCCTCCTTCACTGGAATGTTATGTCCTTTATGCCCTATATGTGTATAAGTGTCGTGGCCAGGACAGAAGCTGATTATGATATGAGTGCATTCACTGTGACAGCCGCTCTTTACAGGCTCACACTGTCATTAATGCTAACACTGGTCCCCTCAGCAACATAGGCCATTAGGTTAAGTGCCCTGGCCCTGCATTGAACAAAAGCCTTTTAATAAACATCATGGCTCTTATTAGATACAGGTCTATTCATCTTAACAACAGATGGATAGACCGGTCCAATTTTTAATTCACTTGATTCACACAGTGACCATAAAGATCTGCTTCCCACAGTATTCAAGTGTTAGTTGTAATGAAGACTGACGGCTGGTTTTGTAAGAGCCAGTCCAGTGTGAGTAATCGTGATATTCCTTGATAAAGTGGTCCCTTTTTGCTGCACTGTATCATTAGAATTTAGAGGTAAAAATACAACAGCATGATAACAGTTATAGAAAAAAATTTACTAGATATGATACTGGTCAGAAGGGAGGTGAAGTTTTAGACAATCTTTGTTGGCAGTTTAGAACTGTGTTTCTCAACCAAGGGTACGGGGACCAGGGGGTATTTGGAATGATTTTAGATTTTAGAAAGTGAATTTTAATATAATTTGAATAAAAACTCAGTGTGAGACAAAGTTAGAGGTTTAGAAAGTCATTGTTTAAATGTAAAATGTAAAAATGTTCTGTAATGGGCCTAATAAAGGTTTTAGCAGAATTGCAGTACTATTGCCATATACTGTACTTAAGCATTTACTCTGTCAGTTTAAGTCCAGTTTTGAGCAATAAGATTTCACCATTGTGAGGGAGCAAATGATTAAATAAAAATAAAAAAGCTTAGTGGGCTAAATTAGAACACATTTCAGGATAGGACGCCTAGCTATGGCCTTGCCATCTCTGAGTGCTTCTAGTTATTAACGGTCCTTCACTGCTCATAAATTGGTATTGTCTTGGTTGAGATGGTAATGATGCTAGTAATGCTTAAGTCACACAGCACATTTTTGTTATTGCTGACAGATGAATAAACTGTACTTTCACTTTGGTAGGATTCCTTGCACTTTGATAAGACTTCAATTAAAAAAAAAAAAAAAACATCATAAAAGACATTTAGTAACAGGCCTCATCTTTGCTACAACAGTCCAAGCAAGCATCTTTAGAGAAAATAACAATATGAAGGCTTCAAACTTGCAGTGTTCGTTTTATATGGAAGAGAAGTGTTCCTGACAGGTAGTAGAGGCGCGGCGAGTAGTAGGGCTGCATTTGGTCAACATACTGATCTGAGTGCTGAAGTTGTTGCCGTTGCTGCCGAGTGAAGGCTGCTGGTACTTCAGGTCCGCTCCCAGGAAACGCTGCAACATCCATCTGCGCCACTTACGTTTAATCTCCGACTGCACCTGCCACAGAAGAGACAGAGAGGCAGGCAAACAGCATAAGAGGGGATGACAGGGAAGGGGTCTTATTTGTCTTGTCAAGGCAAGATTTATCATGCCATTTTTATTAATTGGATTTACAAATTCACAAAAAAAAGTTTCACTGTTAGCAGGGCTGTGAAAATCATATTTTTTTCTCATATTGATTGATCAAAAATGTTTTAATGAAAAAATTCTTAATACAGTCATCATTTTCATGACAAACTATATTTTTTTCAACAAGCCCTATCCAATTACAAATCCACTTTATTTCTATAGTCCATTTTATCAACAAAACAGGTTCCAAAGTGCTGCACATATAAAGATAACATTAAAAATAACAAAATATACTAAAAAAAAAAAAACAACAGAGGGTATAAATGCTCAATTTAACCTTGCCAGTCATAAAACACTAAAACCAATAAAATCAAATAAAAGCAAACTCATAAAATAGCAATAAATATATAAAATAATATAAAAATTTAAATAAATAAAATAAAAAACACAGAGGACCACACAACTCAAGTGGTGTTAAAAGCCAGAAAGTAAAAGTGGGATTGGATGTTTTCCTATTTACATGTTATTACACAGAGGGAAATCCAAGTTGTTATTGCTGTTTGTAAGTAAAAAAAAAACCTCCATTTGTTTGAAAATAAACGATATACATTATGTCAGGATAAACTTACCTCTCCGTTGAGAAAACAGTACAGCACGGCCACCACAAACCCCTATGAGACACAGGATACAGGGTGAATAACAACAGGCACATCTTTAAATCGAACAGCTGCTGAAAATATTTGCAGATGAATAATGATCGCGTGATTCTGAGCGGACAGAGATACAGGCAGGAGCTTCATCATTTACAGATTATTCCCCAGAGAGCACAGCTAAAACTTCATATAAATTATGAATAGTTTCCATAGCGAGGTTTCCATCATTGTGCTTGGCTCTGAGTGTTTGTATTCAATTTCAAAGACAGTAAATCCTGAGCATTATTAAGCAATTGTACAACATACACACAAACTAAGCACTAAACACACTGCCTGTCCACTGTTGTAATGTCTAGCGGCAGGAAGAGGGGAGTTTTGGGGAAAAAGATTTGAAAACGATCAGTGAATTTTAACATGTTTTATATTTTGTGTGGTGCAAAGTGAACAGATTTCTTGGGTGGAAGATGAGCTTTGGATCATGATGACCAACAAAGTGACACAGCTAACACTATTTATTGGTTTTAATTTAAATATTACGCTAATTTCAGATCCATATTATAATTATTGTTTCCTTGTCAAAAACATACCTTGAGTTATGTTTTGTTTCATTCACACATGTTTAACACACAAACCCTGCATATTTAGGCTGAGTTCTTCTCTCAAACTGGAAACACTCTGTTGTAATACAGGAAGTGCTCCACTGTGTTTTTAAACTCCATACACCATAATTAGAATCATTTGGATAATTTCAGCCACAGAATTACCAGTATCTACTGAACTAAGGTGGAACAGAGCATTTTGAGCTTTGGAGATGTGCACAGACTAATAATAAATGATTACTCAAACATGTGTGAATGTTATGTTTTTGCGGAGGTAACATTTTAACATGGCTAAAAGCTCACAAGATAGGTTTAACAGGTTAGGTTCATGTGACATCACAACATTGAAAAATGTTATACCTATAGTTTTGGTGAAATTTGCTGTTTAACTCTCAGATTGCAGGTCTATGCACATGAAGCAAAAACGGTCTAATTAATTATGGTGGTTACAGAAAGTGTTGGCATTATTCAACACCAAATTTGCATTGGTTGTCAGCTGAAAAAGGCTTTAAGCGATAAGATTAATATGGCGTTTATGGAGCCAATCCCTAACAAATAATGATAAGGTTCAACATTTGTGGATCATAAGTTTGAATATTTCCTGTGAAACAGTGAGTCTCCCATAGTTATCGTATATAGAGCCCTGCCCTCCATCTGATATTATGACGTCATCAAATTGTAGAACCTGAAAGTAACCTATTTGTAAACTGTTGAAAATCATCTTAACTCAACTCCTGTGTAAGTGTCAGATGCCAACTTTCTGACAAATGGTCTGTATAAGAACAAATAATTACACTGGGGAGCATAGGGCGTCTAGTTCCCTGATTCAGTTCTTGGCTCTATTTACTACTGCAAGATAAGGCGAAATGGTCTTCTCCTATTTAGTACATGTTTTTAGTATGTTCTTTAATACGACAAACAGGTTAAGCAATTATTTGAAATTCAAAAATATGTTAATTTTTTACCTGAAATGATCCCAGAATAAGGTCAAATACCATCCTCACTTGTGGGTGAATGTTGTCCGGGATAAACGCAAAAATAATGTAGTTTATTCCAAACAGTGGTATCAGCAGTAGTGTTGATTTGGCCAGTCTCCTACAAAAACATCAAGGCATTTGTCAATGTATGGGTGAGAATAACAACAGTTCACTGCCAAAAACACAAAATTAATTTTAAAACTGTAAATCTTACGTATATTGATTGGATTCTTTTCTTCCAATATCTGGGCAATTCATCTTCTGACGCAGAATCCGGATTATGCAGATAAAAAGAAAAAAGTTGATCTAAAGCAAGAAAAAGAACAAGCTGATTATTTATGAGACCTAAGTGTTTAATAAAATATAACAAACCAATATTGCTCACAAGTATAGTTAGTAAAATAGGTGTTTTAATGATCCACCATGGGCTGTCATCAATAATGTCCCAACAACTGTGGGAGAAAGAGATACAGAAAGAGATAAGTTCTCAATCCTTGTTATAATGATGAAACCCATTTAAGAAAACTAAATGTTAATTAAATGTTTTTACTAATGAGGCAAGTTATCAACAATCTGTGAACATTACATTAAAAATTTTCAGTGTTGCTGATTTTAACTCCAGATCTTCCAACAGTGAGTTTACCCTCACTGTTTCAGTTCAAAGCCTATTTTCACAGTATTCGTATGTGATGAATTGGGTCACATAAGAGACAGTGTCATTTTGGTCTGTTATTCATTAATAGTTTTGCACAAGCCTCTTCAGAGAAATGCTATAAAAATAATATGCCAACTTGCTCAGCAAAAACATGGTGTGGTACTACTTATTGTATCAAAGTACAATAATGCAGATGATTCACATACCCTGGATCGTTTAGCCAGGCTTTTGTGATGACCCACGAAGAGATGAATATAGTTGGTGCGCCTATAGAATACACAAAGAAATATGTGAATTTCATGTTTGATACCAAGCACTAAGACATTGTGGTCATCACATTTCAATAAAAAGTTGTTTGTTGTACATCATTTCTATGTGGTCTTTATCCTTACTGGAGCAACCACAGACTGTATAAAGAAGTGGACTAAGGGAGTGTGACGTCACCCACAGTGTTCAGCTCCACTCAAATGAAGCTCATGATGCTGCCGGTGACAGGGGCGAATTTGGAGCTAAGCTCCATATTAGGAATAGGAATTTATTAACGGACAAAATAGCAAAATAAAAGCACCCGGATCACGTAGAGCAGGTTAATACGAACATTGGAGCCAGGGTCAGAAGGAGAGGGAAGCACCTCCACTCTCACTTCCTATTTGGACGTTAGCTATGTCCATTTATATATACAGTCTATGGGGGACACCTATCAGCAGCAGTAGGCGACCTCAGTATAATATGGGAATCAGGATCATTTGTAGTATTTACTAGTATGGGACTGGAGCACCACAAAGAAAGAAAAACAACAATTTAAGGCTGAGCTCAAACTGTATTAATCCACAAAAAAATGAATACAAAGACATGCAAATGCTACACTCGGGATTTAACCCAGTCCCAATTTATCAGTTAGGCAACAGTTTTAATCACATTAGCACAAAATAATGTCTACTCTCAGCTAATGTCTGGCTGATTCAATCAATAGTTTTTGCTGCAGGAAAGGGGTACTAGCCATTCACCAACACAGTTTATGCTAACCACGCGCATACTGTACATACACACTGATGATCTTTTATTCATAGGGAAGTAGAACATAACATGACATTGTGTCCAAACAAGTGTATTTGTGGTTGTTATACTTGGGTTTCTATCGTAAAAGTACAAATGTGATCTCATAAAAATGGATGCAGAGAAGAGTCTATCAAAAAGGCCTCATAATGTAGTGTCTTCTCTGTCAGAAGCATCCATAGACTGACAGCTCTGCATTAGACCAGGACCTGTGAAAAGGAGGCCTGCTGCTTCTAATTTAAAAACAACACAACAGCCTCATTTCAATGTGAAGCATGCGGTATATTTCTGAGGCACCTGTGCAAATGAATTCAGGCTCGGAGATTAATTTCCATGTTAATTTAGTCTGGATGAGGACAAACAGATGATGCCAAGCACAACCATTTAAAGAAATACGCTCTTTTTGTACTAAAGGGGCATTATGTAGGTTTCTAGGTAAAAATAAAACCCATGTTGTACCTGGCTTCACCTGTTGCCATAGCCTGATGTGAAGAATAAATACGGCTGCCTCTAAAAGCCTGTACATCCCTTAAACTCAATTCAAAGTCAGGTGTACAGGTACAAGCATTGTACGTGCTTGCAACATACACATTCCTGATAATGTCCACTTGTTGTCATGTAACCAAACCATAGACATTCTTTGAAAAAAATAATAATTAACTTAACCTACCCCAGCCAATTAGGATGTACCACCAAAAGTACTTCCTCTCTGAGAAGAAAGAAACAGCTAAAAGGGCGTGGAGGTAAAGTCCTTCAACAAGCAGCCAGAAGTAACTCGCCATGACACCATAGTGAAAGAAGACCACCACAGCTTTGCAGCCCACCTGCAAAACAAGCACATGTGCTAATAAATAAACCCTGTATACACATAAAGAAACAAGTTTCCACTTGTGCAGTTTACCTCAGTGACTTAAAGTAAATATATGAGTAACAGGAAAAGAAAAAAAAGATCTCAGTTCTTATTTATTCTTAAATGAAATTACTAAAATTATGATTTGTTTTGTATTACACTTCATATTGAGAGTTTAGTTTATTTTTTGAATAAGCCTTTTTAGAAAACAGGTGCTCAGAGCTTTCTGAGTCACTACAACAGAAGTGGCCTCTTATCAATGACCCACATTCGCAGCAGTTCAGGCCCATAAATCACATAATTTTAATGATATATCTGCATTTCTGCAGGAGTACATTTGTAGAGAGTCGTAGAGTTGTACACTTTTTGAATGTTTAGAGCTCTTGCACAAATCCAACAGTATGTTAGAATAAAAACAATTATATAAAAAACAGGAATTAACATATTTCTACAAATATTGGGTCAGGGTGGCCTGTAATGCATGCAGAGCATTCCTTCTTGTGCCCTTGCATGTTTTTTTCAAATTGTTCAGGGGGTTAACAGCTGTGTTTGAACCAGGCTAAAGTGTGTGCTCTTAAGAGGAAATACATCTAAACTGGACCATTAACAAGCAGCCCTCAGAGACAGTAAAAAAGTAGATTTACAGTCTGATGACTTAATCCTCCCTCGTAAAGATTAAGCTAGAGTCGTGCTGAAACAAAACAAATACCACTGTGATGTTTGTGCAGTTTTTTGTAATTATAAGTAGCAAAACTTTTTAAAACTTTTAGTTGGTGGTATCATTGACAAAGCTTTCTGAAGTAAATGTTCGGCAAACATTCACGTTGACAACATCCTGCTCCACAGACTGAAAAAGCTCCACAGCGTATGACAAATAGTGTTACACCCAGGTGCACCTGACCCTTTGTAGATTACATACTGCACCACAAAGCATTCTAGTCAGAAGAGAGATCACTTTATTTAAAACTTCTCCCATCAAAAACAGGAAGTAGAAGGTAAGAGCAAGCATACTCACAGTGGAGTGGCAGTTTTCGGCCTCACCAACGTCATAGAGAACAACGTCCTTAATAAACACAGATATAGCTTTGAGAATAAATGACACAAACAGGTGCATGTGGATGTAGTTTCTTGTGCAGTGCAGCTTCCTAGAAAAAAGAAGAAATTATAAGTTGAAAATGTACCAAGTGTAAAAAAAAAAAAAAAAAAAAAAAAAAAAAAATTATAAAAACTGTAAAAACTCCTATTGAGAAACATGTTTTTACTAAATATAAGCATGATAGCAACAAGAGCAGTATCAAGTAACCCAAAACTATTGCCATAAGCTGTTTACTTGACTCTTATGTGATGAACTACATTCACAAAGTCACAACAATGTAAAACAAATGTGTGAACATGATAGGTGATTGTTATCAGCACTTACTGCAGAAGCTATGGCTGTGTTATCCGTTATCTAAAGGTCAAGCGACACATAAAACCTCCATCATACATTAGCGCGTGCTTTTATCATCAGCCATATAGTTATCAGGAAAAAAATGAGAAAACCTCCCACAATCACAAAATGGTCCTTTTCTCAAAGGTCACTAAAGTGAAGTCTCTTTCAAGTGCATGGCTTCCCAGTGATCGTCTGATTGGTGTGAAACATATAGAGCCATCAGGCCTGGCCATCAAATGGTGTGATGACACACTGCACCCCACAGCTGCGGAGCACAAACATAAACAGCCTGTGCACATCCTGTGTCTCAGTCCAAGCTGCAGCATTTCACAGCCATCAGAGTAAACATGACTCTGCTGTTTGGTTCAATAAAGGGCTTATTGCAAGTCTCCAGAGCCATTCTTTTGATCAGAAATTATCAACATGCAGATACTGAACATGCCGAGATTAAATGTCACATAGAAATATGTTATCAACAAAGAGAAGAATAAATGTTTATGGACTATCTCCTGTGACGGCTCTGTTTAGAGTAGTCTAGCAAGATAATGTCAAATTTGGCACTTTGGCGAGCAAAACACTGTAAAAGTGTGAGAGTAGCACTGTAAAAGTTCAATAAAAAGGAGAAGGTGGACCCCAGAGCAAAAGTCACAAGCATAAAGACACTAAATGCTGTAGTGAAAAGGTGTTTGCCCATTGTTTATGAGTGATTATAGGTTTCTTACCGAAATACACAGAGTATTATGATGGCAACCGTTAGGGATATGAGCGATACACTGTGACCAATGGTGTAGCCCACTTTGATGGCACTATAGAACTCGCCCTATGAACACAGGAGGAATAAGGTAAATGTGCATAAGTTTGGACATAGGCAGGCAGTTGCTATACCAACCTCAATGTCATCTGTAGTACTGTTGGGGTTGTATTCACAGTCCATTATGTAGGACTCCAGGCTGATTGGACTCCAGCCACCCTCAGTGCAGGTCTGTGACAGGTTTCCTAATGAGTAGAAGACACAGAGAACACATTATCAAGATCTTTATTTTAACAGACACATAATTAAGCCACAACAAGACACATTTGTCCCAGTGGATTAGTCCAAACACTAAAAGAAAGCACTGTGCTGCAGGAGATCAGTGGTCCCATTGGCTCAGAGATGTAAGTACATTTCCCCTGTGTATTCCCCTCCATCTGTTTCTTAATTATTCTCCAACCACACGCACTATCTGGCCAATATAGTCATCCAGAAGCCAGAGATATTTTTGCTCGGTTGTGCCCATGGAGGAAGGAATGAGGTCCAAGTTCATTTGATGCCCATAAAGAGAGACTTAATTATCCAAGGGAACAAGGAAGAAGCATAGGGAAAAAATGTAAAGCTTAAAATGTGCATGAAAGTGCTCTGATAAGCATTTATATTTATTTGTCTAACTAGAGAGAACTATTGGTGTTAAACATGCCAACAATAGTTTCTTTCTTAAAGATCTTAAATGTTGATCTTAACATATTGAGAGAACTGAGAGACCCCAACTCAACAGTATTTTTAACTGTAGCAAGCAGTGGAAGACCTTTTTGACCCTTCTTATATGACCTGGAGTTAGAATTTTATAGATATTTGGAAGTAAATACAGAGCAGTGGGTGGGCATAGGAGTAGGTGACAACATACTTTTTCTGAGCACTCAAGTCTGTAATGCAGGGCAATACAGGATTACTCAAACAAGCACGAATCAAGGAAATACATATTTGAGTAAACTAATGATAAGTGAAGTCCGTAAGGAAAAGGCCTGAGCCGTATCATATCGCTCATGATGTACAGTTTTTGCTTTGATGTGAAATAATATTGTGTTGTAATTTGCAGGGATGATGCAGCTCTCGCCAACACTTGTAGTTTTAACACGACTGTGAAGACTCCACAGATGATAAAAACACTAATAATGACAAAGATTGGAATCAGAACCTTCAACTTAAAACAACTACAAGCTTGAAACAAGTTATATTGCTATCTCATAATTTCCTTTTAATTTTCATGAAATACATTTTGATATAATGATAAAATCTTTATTTAAAAGCCATATAATTTTCCACTAATCAAGTATAATTATTGCAACCGCATCCTCGTAATGAGATTTAATCAACCAAAGCAACAAAACAACTATTTCACAGGAATCCAAATTGTGATAAATTAAACGTTACCATTTCCTCTTGGCGTGTGTACTGCAGCTTACCACACGACCATGATACTACAAAATTGTGATGTAAAAAGTCCAACTCTAAGTCTAGGTATTGTGGATTTGTGTTCAAATAAAATCAGTAAGATAAGACTTTGCAATTGTACAAATGGCATCACTGTGCCAATGTACACACAGGTCACAAGGCGAGACAAATTCAATTGAGTTGAACATTAACGGCGCAGCTCAAGGCTCCATTAGCGCTTCAAGTTTTCAAAATAATGCTTTGCTAGCTGCTTGCTGCTCACAGGTGTTGGCTACTTGGTGCCATGGATGTAAAACTTGGTCAGGTTATTGCCGCAGTAAAACAGCTGATGCTTTCACTTAAAAAGCTTGAGAGTCTGGCATAAAAATAACATTCTGTGAAAAGCTCTTGGCTTCTGTTTACAAATCACCTCTGAATACCATGTTTGTGTTGAGCAGTATCTGATTCATGTTAATGGCTGATGTGCTAATATATGCAAAAAGTGCCCTTTCTGTCAATGATTAATCCAACTTCCTCTTTTCTTACAGCTCTTTTCTGGAGTTATCTCACTTGAAAACTTTCCTCCTGCAACAGTTGGTGGAATTATTTGGATTTGGCATAGGCTTTACACCAGATGCCCTTCCTTTTCATTTTATCCAAACACTTGTGATTTGAACAAACATACACTGGCATTGAAACATTTTGGGGCTCAGTTATTGGTTCCTGTCCTGTTAAACTCTTAGTTGACTACTTTTAAACACAACAAAAAAATAAGCTAAATTTATTTTGTACAGTAACGATGGACTGATATGGATTTATTTCAGTCAATATCAGATATTTGTCTTGTAGTGGGTGCAAATTAATTTTATTATTTATTTTGTTAAAGTCACAGATAAATTCACAAATTAACTTTTCATCTTTGTAAAAATAATTACAAAATATCTGTTAGTTAATATCATTTGTTGCATTTTTATGATGATTGTGTAAACATATCGCCACATATTCACCTCAATTGCTCATATATTTTTTTAATTTTAGTTTTTTTTGTTTTGTTTTGATGCACTGAGAATGACGTATGAGCAAAAATTATATTGGCAATTTTCTTCAATATCAAAACGATGTCATTATATTAAAAATATATATATAACTATAAGAAAATCCACCAATATCACGTAACATTAGCACAGATATATTGTTCATCCATGGTGGGCATTGCACTGGCAGTTAGTAATAATGAAATCATTTTGTTAAAGTTAATCTAATCCTGTCACAAGGTCTTTGTTATTTTATTTAGTCTTTTATTGTGAAATATTTATTGACATCATTCACTTATTTACTTTCCTGTAAGTGACAGAGCTACGTGTGTTGGCTAGAAATCCATCTCTGCCCTCAATGCGGCCAAAGAAATAAAAAATGTATGACATTCCTCACATTGCCCAACACTATCATTGAGCTGCCTCTATCAAATCAAGACCTGAGTTGGGAAACGCCAAAGTCTTACAATGTATTTTGCATCAAACTGGGCAGGCGGCAAATACCTGGGCGCCGCACTGCAGAGAAGATAGAGGCTTAGCTTGTTCAAACAATATGACAGGAGACAATGGTGACCACTGCTGTGTTAGCCACCACTGGACGGAGTGAGTTTGAAGGATTGCCAGAAGAATGCTTTCATCATCAACCAAAAACAGGACTCCAAGGATTGTCCAGGCACGCACAACGGCACGAAGAGCTTAAACGAGTTAATCATCCACTCGTGTTTGGATTTTGTTTTTATGGCTTCATCTGCGTGTTGTAGTTAAACTCTTCCTTATTATAGCTTAGGAGGAAGAGGACTATATAGCATGACAACAGTGGTGCTCTGTCATACAGGTTAGGAAAGTGGGCAGGCCAGTGTTATTAGTTGAGATGAATGGTAGTGTTTGTCTTAGACCTGGTAGGTAAAGAGTTCATGAGAATGGCAAACTTTACTTCGACTAATTTATGGCTTGACCCCTGAATCTCTCTGGCGCCATATTTTGTAAGTTCTGTTTTCTTGTGTGCAGCGTGTGTCAATAAGTTTAATCTTTCGTAATCCTGAAAGTCACTTAAAAGGAAATAGGACTATAAGATAGAAACATTGTAAAAACATGAAGTTCCTATAAAATGTAAATCAAGGTAACCCTTTTTTGACCTGCACAAACAGCACACAAATACACAACATCTCAGGTTTAGGAAATAGAGGGTTTTGCTCTGAGGTGAATTTGCAATGCACCAGCTCTAAGACAGTTAATCATCGTTTAATGTGGTCCTCTTACTTGACCCGAAAGCAGCGTACCACAGAGACTTGCTGATTTAGTGCATAATTGATATGGACTGCATCAGGGGAGCAGAACTTGTATCATATGTAACCCAGGTTTTCTTCATTAGGAGATTTTGCTCCTTGCTGTTCTCGTGTGAGCTTTGGGCCCAGTGCTTTGACATACCCGTGAAATATGTACCTCCAGCTCAACCCCACCAAACTGGCCATTCCTCTTGCCCCTGCCCACTGTCTGTCCCCTGGGGTGCTCTGCTCACTCAGGTCACACTATCTTCCATCTGGGTCAAATCACAGCTTCCCAGGGAGCCCTCATCTCAGATCCTGATGATAAATGTCCAGCCCGATTCCCTCTTATAGCCCACATGATGGAGGGCACAGAGGCGAAAGGCCCTGTGCTGCAGAGGCTCTACACTAAAGAACAGCAAAAGGACAGCTCTGGACATGTTTGGACAACTGAACCTTTGGCAAAGCTCACAGCTCACAAAGCTACAGTAAATATACTTCATACATATGTAATAACAAGTAATAACTCCAATCCATTTGTCCAAAGGTGAATACAGTGTAGATATAAAAACTTGAGTTTGTCTGAAAACAACATGTCACACTATTTTGGAAATATATAAGTGCATCAATGACAATGCAGATATAAAGGTGAAAGGTTCAATAACAATATCTTATTTGTGAAAAGTCTCTGTTGTGGTTAATGTGGCGTAAACTACAGCAATGTGTCAGGACAAAGTTGTTTTTCTAAAAGCTTGTATGTGTTTATATTAGGCACCTCTGAATGTTGACTGCATTTGGCTGCTCTTCCAGTTTTGTGTCAGCAGATGCACCCTTATCAACATTATCCATTGTTAATGTTATTAGCCGGATTGTTTGATGCTAATCAAGAAAAACCAAGGAGCAGAAATAATCAAATTAGCATTAGTTTGCATTTGCAAAAGAAAAAGCCCGTAAAAATTAAAAAGGAACAGACCAGAGTTCTTTGTTTCAAACATATGTGGTGTGATTTCTTAGTGTGACTGAGACCATTAAGTATTCATTTGATGCTTACGTATTGGGATGCCCTTTGAAAAGTAGAAGAGATATTTGGGGCAGGGGATGGTGACCACTTCTCCAACTTCAGCACTGGGCCAGCAGGTAATCTTGTCCCACATGACAGCACAACCTGGGTCAGAAATACTTACAGTTATTACAATTACAATTATAATTTAATACAACAATTACATATTTGCTAAAATCAGAAATCTACAGGGAAAAATATAGCATTGTGATTTGGATATAACCAACTTTTACCTGAACTTATTGCAGCTACTGAAGTTAAAACAACAATTGTTTTTTACTAATGGTCTATTTTAGCAGGACATGGTAACCCACAATCAGGTCACAACACTCTGAAATCTGACAAGAATAAAGCTGACTGGGTGTGAAACAATCAGCTATACAAAAACATTTTATCTTTTGCAGAAGTTGATTTAAAAAAAAAAAAAAAAAAAACACTTGAAACTTTTCTAGTGGAGGGTTTGCCACCTGCTTGTCTCCATGCATATGCTTTGTCTGAAATATTCCAAAGTATAGCATTATAGCACACATCTATCATGGTCCAACGAACCGACCAATGACATGGAACCGGAGAAAAGCAGATCAAGCCACAAGGCCAACTTACAGATCAGTACTTAGAACTGGGATGATGCTTATCACAATGTGCTTATCACAATAAGAATGAATATTTTCCATTGTGGTTGTACGAATAAAAACACTAACTGAATAAGCAGTAATTAGATTTGGTTGATGTCTTCCTAGTAGAACATTATTTATTCAAGACTTTCTTCTGTCTTTTACAGTTGCTAAGATATTTGCATGTCATCCAAGGATAACTTTTGAATGAATGCATTAGCACATTGCAGCCTAGTTAAAATATTACAAAAGAATAATTTCCTGTAAACAAACCTGTTGTTTTGTCCTCATTTTGAGCCTCACACAAGTCACGCTCTCGGGCTATCTCTTTTTTTATGTCACACATCTGATGCTGCACTGAAAAAGCCTGCATAGAAAGCAAATGTTACAGTAGTCAACAGCAGAATATTTTATTTTCTTTATGGTATTGTATTCTTTATGGTATTGTATTTTTTCTTTTTCTGTTTTCCTCCACTCCACACTGGGCAGGCAGGTGAGAAAGTTTCAAACTTGACAGTGAACTTGAATCACATGACAGGTTTTAAGCCAGATGCCCTTTCAGCTGTAGACCTCTTCATGTTTTCAGACTTTGGTGTTGACAATAAATCACAAATTGATTTGAGTTAGCTTTAGAGTCAGATGCATTACATAAGCTAAAATGTTAACACCAAGAGACATTAACTGTATATTTATATCAACTAAAAGAATAACACACACTGAATTGCTAAATAATATGGAGAAAGAAAGTGAACTAGGACAAGACCAGAAGCATGTTCAAAGCACAAAATGAGGTCTAAAAATATTATACCAGGCAGTAGCTGTATAGAAATAATTTATATGAAATGTCTTTGTGCTAGCACCTGTTCCATAGTAAGAACCACTGCTCTATACTCTGTTGTTTTCACACTGAGTCAGACATATGGGAGAATGCAAATGATCCATCCAGCGAGCATCCATGAATCACATAGACATCCATGCACATATCTAACATTAGGATGCTGTGATCTGAATGTTGTGGCTGTGATGCTAAGCAGACATGGAAGATTTATAGTCAGGTGTACACGTCTCCTCTCCACGGGCATTAATCAGACAACTCTATACTGCTATTGTTAGGCACCAAGTGAGACCAGTGTTCCCCCTGCAAGGTGACTCCCTCATTCGGCTTGTGATTTATCTGGCTCCTGAGGTAGAGCTTGCCCATAGTGAGTTGTTGCGTCCACAACACGTCAGTGGACTATGATTGGAGGCCATATTGTCAGTGATGATAAATGAACAGCCTATCAACACAAAACTTCCTCAATAATTCATCCCTTTCATCCTCAAACCACTTCCACTACAATGGATCCCTCGGACCTTCCCAGAATTCATTTCATCATTAAGTGTCCTAAAGATAGCCCCATATGGTATCTGGTTCTTCCAATACAAATGCATATAGGGACTACGGTAATAAGCTCTTTGACCTCCTAGATTCCTGCATGAATCAGATGAGCTTCTCTGGAGACAGTCGCAGATGAAGACACTGCAAGGTGAAGCAAGGGAGCACAATGGAGTTTGTTGTCATGGCGCCCCATCCCACACATTTCTCACCTACAGTTTCCATAGATGTCTTTCATAGTAAATAACGTAATGTCCCTTTAGTTGCAAGTGTGTGGTAGCAGGACACTAAACAAACACTGACCTTCACCTGAAAAACTGTCAAATGCCTTTACTATTGTGTGTACTGAATGTCTTTTATTCAGCAAAATTGTAATTATACCCCTCTAAACCCCTCTAATTTACTAGACAAACTAATAAGAAATAAAATGGTTTTGGCTCAGAGTCTCCTTGAACGTCTTGCTCTGACATATACATTGCACTTCAAATTTTTCAGCAGTTTTGATGTCACTGTCTATGCGAGTTATGAATAATCAGGTGTCTAGTTAAGTGCATAATGGCATTTGCAGAAGGTACTTACATGTCTCTTAATTTGACTATTTTTAGTGAAAAAAATATTGTTTTTTCTGTACCTGTGCAATGTACAGAACATATCTATTAAAGGGCTAATGGACTTTGGATAGTTTAAGCATTTTATTAGCCTACTTTGTTAAACCTTTTACCAGGTCAGATGATAACGTTACTTGGTAAAAATGCTACAGAAAGTACATTTTATTTGCATTGCCTTTTTAGATCAATGGTCAAACAAATCAGTGACAACACAGTAGTAGCCTCTAGTTCAGAACTTGAGCTATTAAATAATTTTGACTAAACTAGGCTACATGACACAACTTAATCAAAAAATTAGTTAAGAAGTGTCCCTATAGAGAGAGTTTGTTTGTTTGTTTGTTTGTTTGTTTGTTTGTTTGTTTGTTTGTTTTTCAAAAGTAAGGTAAATCATCATGCGATGGTTACTTACCGGGTTCAGAAAGATACAGGAAAGAAAAAAAAGGTTCTTATAAACTTTCGCCATAGTGCAAGCTTTAAAAGCACTGCTGTGGTCGGCTACCACGTGGGCTAAAAGAAATAACAATAAATTAGATTGAAGTTAAGTACAAGGATAGTCCTCCGCTGAGTTACTGTGCGCTCCTGCAGCAGCTCCGCGCGTCCTGCGCTCCCAGAGAAATGTGCACACGAGCTCCCGCCTGCTCCGGAGCCCCCGCCTGCCTCCTCCCTCTGCTGGCGGCGGGCGCCTCTGGTTCTTTACCTTCAACTTCAACATTCAGCCCATCATCCGAACAGAGCATGTAAAAGTAGGGACGTAGACAGAAAAGTGACTAATGAAATTCTAAACGAAGGGTGTCAGGTATGTAGAATTACATGACCTACGTTTAGACAAGTTCTTAGTCTTTTATCATCACAGAAACTACAGGCACAAAAACCTGCTGGAACCAGGATGTTTACCTCCACACACACAAGCTTAACATGAGACTACCCAAACACAGTGGCTAGTATACAAATGACTAAAGTGTAACAAAAAGGGTTAACATTAACAAACAATTGTATATTTATTTAAGCCTAATGGACACAGTTGACAAATGTATTATTTAGATTATAAAAAAATGAGTGAGCATATTCTCCCAACAGAACAGATGCCAAATTGAAAGGTAATTTTTATTACACTCCTTTCCCCTCATTCCTCCTAAGTCACTGCTACTATTTAGCTTCCCATGTGCAGTGCTAATGCCACAGTGTGTAAAGTTCATAGCATCTTCATAACATAGCTTCTGGATGCATGCATTCAGAGAGACTCAGAGCCATAAAACTTCTCTTTACATTGGTCCCTATAGACTTGCTCACATCACATGCAATCAGATAAGTTAAACCACAGAGGCTGTGTCGGAGGTGATGTAAACTGGAGTTGTGTCTGAGAAAAATGTGAGTGTGAAAAACATGCAGCGTGGTCAGCTGGCTGCTGGCTCATCGGCGTGAACACATTTAAGCATTAACCTTGGACAATGCACAAACCCAGGCTTTGTCTGCTGCATTTGCTTTAGGTGGCACCACAGACTGTAGCAGAGGGTTTATGGGAGTGCTTTAATGATCAGGCTCTGAGTCACTGCAGCTTATAGGAGCTTTTGATGGATGTCAGAATAACCTTCCTCTGGGATGAGAGTCAAACGTTTGGGCTTTCAGGAACTGGCAGATAAATCTTGAGGATTTTCAACAGAATGCTAAAAGACGCTTTTCTATTTTTGGTTTCTAGTCTTATTAGATTATATTTATTTTAGATGCCCTGGACTCGAACTATCACTGGTGATCTAATGCAAACATTTTACACTTATACCAGAGAGTGAATGAACACACAGTGATATGGATATGCACTATAGGTCTACAGATCTTGTAAGGAAATCAAACTATAGTCTTAATTAAAATTGAATATTGTGTGTAATTTAATGTTTGGCTGAGATTTGTGTTGTACACATCATAATCAATAATTATTTCATTGTGGTGCCATTATCTCTTAATTATACATCTTAATTGCACATTTCATTGTGAATCATCCTCCCTCACATCTGCTCTCTATGATATCTTGAATAACCTGATGTTAAAGTGCCTCTTTGATTGCCTGGAACACATCTTCTGCATCTGCAAAATCAACCTGCGCGGCGCTGAACTATCTGCTGATTTGAGCTGTCAGTCATACCTCAAGTATACACTATGCATTATTTTTAACCAAGGTAATGGTTAATAGCAGAGAGTGAAGCAAAAAGCAGGGAATATATTCTAAGAATGCAGAAACTCCATAACGCATATAGTCCTGTAAGATTTGCCTTCAAATGATCTTCTGCTTGTTTGTATTTCTGAGACTTTATTGTTCCTGGAGAAACTTGTCATCTGCATTTGACCCATCTTGCTACCACTGTTTAGGCAACCTGTCAGAAGCAGTGAGTGACCACAGTGAAGAGCTCTGGCCCATTTTCACATCTTGAGTCATGCAGAAGAGAAGGACTAGTCTATATGCACGTGTGAGGTTGAAACTATAGAGTGTCAAGGGAGAATATGCAAATTTCACCTAGACAGCAGGAATCAAACCCAGGATAGTCTGCAGGAGGCAAGAGTGTGAGTCACTATGCAACCAAATGTTGCCAATAACCAGTGGAAAGGAAATCACCATTAAAGTTGCACTGCGCAGCTTTGGAGGGTTTGCTTTCCTTTGAATGTTCCATATTATGACATTAAACATTTATTCATTACATGTGCTTCTATTGCTCAAAAATTCAATAATTCCTCCTGTGAATAGGGGCGACTCTCCACAGACCTGAATTATATAGTGTATCCTGTAATCTGCTTGTCTCCCTTGTGATAGGTTTAATCTGTACTGTGGAACATTCTAGACAATGCAATGGAGACAAGCAGGTGGTGGGCCCTTCACAAGAAAGGCTGCACAGTACAACTTTAAAGTATGGGCAAAGTAGAGTCTTAATTTCACACAACATACACATTCCTTTTCTGTCCGTCTGTTATTAAATCATTATTATCCTATTATCATGGCACTTTCTTCCTTCTACAGTAAAGTTGAAACACTCTGAAATCTGCACTGACACATTCCTCAGTGGTCGGAGTTACCCATCAATCAAAAATGTTTTATCCTCTTCTTTCCCGCTTGCTACATGACACATAAAACATTGCAACAAAAACTTTATAACAATCTATTAACTTTGCTAAACTGTGTAAAATTTAACACCATACATTTGTCTCTGTCTCAGTTTGACTGATGGACTGGAGGGGAATAAAGAGGAGAAATTTGGCATGCACACCCTACGACCTGCTTGTTGCTATGACGGTAGTATGTCTTTCATCTTCTCTTATCAGTAAAGCTTTTGGCTGAAGGGGCTGGCAAGACATCCAGGCCAGGCAGGCACATAAAAAAATGGAAGCTCTTGGAGGAAATAGACTAGATACTGACTCTATCTCACAGTGGTTTTGTACTTTTCTTTTGCATGTTTTTCCACAAACTGACACTTTATTGATGTGATACCACATGGTAAAAAATAAAAACATTTCGAAAAGGATACATAAACTGTAGGTATTGCACACGTAAAAAATTACTTGATGTAATTGCTTGTTTTGCTCCTGATTGCTGTTTGGTCTTGTGTTTTTTTGGCAAGGATACAAACAAGGAAAAAAGATATATATATATATATATATGAGGACGCACATATTGAAGCATATGTTGTACTACAATGCATTGGAAACCTTTTCAGCTGGGATATTCTTGTGATTTGAATTAAATAAACACGATGCACAAAATGCCCCTGAATAGGTGGTACAAGAAGGAAAATGGGAATTGAGCATTCAAAGTGCAAAACAATACTACTCTAAGTAACAATATTTATAGAAAAATATGTTATTCTACAGAGCACTGTCTTCTTTTTAAAAGGATGAGAGCAGAGGAAATGAAAATGCTGATTCAAATTTAGCTTCAACATTAGTCATTTGTGGCTTGTCTAAGTCTTAAACTATAGAAAGAAAGAAAGTAGACCCATAAGGTAAAGGCATGTTCAAACTATGGCCTTGGGACCAGAAGAACCCCTAGGATGAATTTTCCTTTACCCTCAGGATTCCCGTGAATTGGCCCAATTTGCATAAAAGTCTGGTTGCTCTGTGTTAAAGGCCCAGTAATGCCTAAATTCATTATTCGCTGTGGACACGGCTCTCCTCTTTGTCTGTGTTTGTCTGACACTAGATGAAAATATATCCTGTATCTAAATGCATTGCTTTGCTTTGACATGAGGAGGGGAGGGCTTATTAACAAGATTTTAAAGCTGACAAAATATGAGAGGGATCTTGGAGACAAAGTGAGTTCAAGAGAGAAAAAGCAACTACGTTCCTTTACATACAGACTGTTCACTCGCCCTCAGAGAATAATTACTCTGGCACCATCTAGTGGAAAAAGCTCACAAAATGAATGCCATTGGCTGCAGAAATCTGACGCAAGTTAAGGAAAGTAGGAAGTGAAGTGTCCTGATGGGGCTTGTTGTTTGTTTCGTTTTCTCTTAGTCAAACCACAAAGCAAAAGTTGTTATTCATTCATGATACCCTTTATCAGGTATGCACTGATTTCTGATTAAATCAGTAGCCTCATATGTTTCACTGTGATATTCTTGACTTGGTTTTGTTTACAGGTAACATGAGTGACTTTACCGCAAACCCTTACGTGTGGATTGGTATTGGGTCTAGTTTTGCTTTCTCTGGCCTTTTCTATCGTCTATACCAGGACAAAAAGAAAGAATTAGAAAAACTAAAGGTATGAATGTTAATGTATACCGCAACTTTAATCAAAACATATCTGTAGGCAACTGTACCATACAACAAAATGCAATTTACATACTTTTTATGTTGATTTTTAGGAAATACCTATATTCAAACCTGATCAATATTTGGTTAGTGTGGTGAGAGCTTCCCCTCACAAACGACTCCAGTATGTCGCTGTAGAAGGTAGGCTTAAATAATTTCCACAAATGTCTGTTCTTTTTCAAATGTTCACACCACAGGAAGCATGGCCATCTGTTTAAATTTAGAGAAAAACTTAATTAATGTCCATATTTTTCCTTTAAGGTATGGTCCAAGCTGATGGGGAGCCTATAGCCAGTCAGTACGCCCCTCGATGCTTCGGTGTGATTCAGAGAATAGCAGTCGAGGAGCACTGGAAATACTGGAACTCCTTCACCAGGACATGGTAATGTTAGACACTAACTTTTCTACTCATAATTTGAGAATTTTAAAGATGCACAATATAAAATTTTCTGGTGACGGACGGATCTGCAACTGGCTTGTCTCCATGGAGAATTTGAGATGTTTATTACCTCGACTGGAATGATCCACAGTATGGCATTCCTGTTTGATTTACATCCCTTTTATTGATCATAAAACAGACATTCCTATTGTGACCGTACTCCTACCCGAAACTTTAATGCCTTACTGTGAACCCTTACAGACAAAGACAAATAAGTTGTGAATCCTTCACCAGAAAAGTTACATGGTGAACCTTTAATCATGATCAAATCTGAACATAGGAATTCTCGGACAATGAACAAAAAGGAAACAAAGAACTCGGTCCCCTTCAGCTTGGTGCAGCCTGGAGCTTACATCAGTGATCTCTATGTCAAAGTTCACAACCCTCTGGAGGCATCAGGGCACTTTTTGGACAGAGTTTACCACAAGATAAAGCACGCCGAAGATGATATGGTGAATATTGTACTGCAGGGCATCAGTGGAGAGAAACCTGGTGCACTGGTGGAGGAGGAGGAGATGTTGAAAGTGGGGAGTACTCTAACTGGTTTTGGAGAGGTGGTCCTGGAAGGGGGACAGGTAATGAGGCTGCAGGCACCACAGGATGGGCGCAAGTTCATCCTGGTCCCTGGTGACTACCGCAGCTTCATGAACAGACATGAGAGCTCAGCCAGCATGTGGAAGACACTCACCGCACTTACAGGAATCACAGGAGCGGCCATTCTGGCAGCTGTCATTTACAATGCAGTTGGGGACCAAGACAGCAGATCTAAAAAGTGATTCTAATGGCACACAGCATCGGGTTGTTAAATGGTCTTCTCATAGATATTTCTTACTTTGAACTGATTTCTTTCTTTTGTAATTGTGTTTGGTTATCAGATAATTACTGCAAATCATCTGTAACAAGGACCATAAAGGGAACTTAATAGATACTGGACCAAAGTCTAAAATCTGTACCTAGTTAAGACAATACTGGAATTTCTTTTCAGAATCAGAAAGATAAAATAAAAGTAAGGGCATACATTATGCTGAACTCAGTTAAATAAACTGGATACATAATGTTATATAGTATTTTGTATGCAAATTGCTTTATTTTATACTAATCTCTTGAGATATAACTTGGAAAAGTATTTTTACTTAAAACTGTGACTGTGACCACTGAATACCGCTGCTGTATTTTAACAGGTAGTCTTTAATAAACTATGGAAAAACACAAGAAACACAAATTGTAACAGTCGGAAGTCTTTTTTATTTTCTATAACCAGATATATAGCCTATTCCATAGTCCTTATGTGTGGCACTGAGATAGTTCCAAGTATTAGAAGCTCTTTACCCCTTTGTACAAATGAGTTTGTTAATCACGCTTCCTCCTCTGAAGACTCCTCTGCTTCCTCCAGCCATTGAATGAACTTCTGAAGCTGCAGAGGGAAATAAAGGAAAAAAATAAGATTGTGGTACTAAATAATATCTTTAACAAAATAAACATTTAACAAAAGTAATGTAATATTTAATGGTTTTACAAGGGTTAGTATCCAAATGAAATGATTGATTTGGCATACTGACCCCTTGGTTTTTGCGAAGTTGCCTGCTCTTGTCAGTGGTCGCTCCCTGGGAAAACCAGCGAAGGATCAGCTCTTCCTCCAGAATTTCCAGCTGGTACATGTTCATTAAAACCTGGGGTGACCACAGCGTGTTCACATATTCATTATTCTGTCTAATTATGAGTTATTTAAGACATGATTTAGAACATCTAAAATAATAACCTTGACCATAGCAGCCCAGTGAGACTCTGCTTCGAGAAAGTGCTCTTCAAATGCAGACAAACAGTCCAGATGGTCCTGTGCTCTTTTTACATAGTTTTTAAACACAGGTGCCCATTTTTTCAATAACTGAAAATGAAAATCTGTTTAATGCACAACTAATCTAATATTTGCATAGGATAAAAATAGCATTTCTTAAGGCTTTACCGGTAGCAGTAGAGTCACATATTGTGCCGTGGTGAGCTGTGGTCCCTGTTGCTGAAAAGGGTAGTCCAGCACCACTCGAGTCAAAATCTGCATGACCTCTTTCAGAGTGATGTTATAGGCATATCTACAGAGGAAATTGATAGCACTGAATATTTATCAGACAGTGTAGAGAAAATCAATAAGCACCCCCCTTCTTACTTGAGAGAGTTGATTTCAAGTACAAGATTGTCACAGCCAATATTTTCCTCCAGGCCTCTTTGAAGTGTTCCCAAAACCTCCATTTGAAAAACTACAGAAATGGTCAGAGAATGTGAATAAAACAGTACAAATATAGTACCCCCATCTCAATTCAATTCTCATTTCCTTAGTTGCATGAATGGCCAGTAGGAGGGAGTGTTGTCAAGTCTTACCTTTGACATCGTCCATTTCTGGGGAGGGGATCACAGGATCATCAGGATCCTCTGGCTCACTGGCTTCACTTTCACTCTCAGGGTCAGGATTCAACACCAAACCTTGAAAATACATGCAAAAAATATACAACTGGCACTGGTACATATTGTATACATCCCAAATGAAAAACCTACCCCAAAGACAGTGTGCCAACTCTTCATCCTCTGTGTCATCCAGACTACTGGCCTTCCAGACGTAACCCTTTCCCTCTTCTCCAACTTCTTTTGGATTAAACACTGCTGGAGCAGAGTGTCAATGCTTTAGTTTTAACATTCATTTGTTACATGATTATTTTAAATGTAATGAATGAAACAAACCTTTCTGTTTGTTTTTGTCTTTGCTTTGACCAACTTCAGCGTCATCACTGAGAAACTCATCATCATCATCATCTTCCTCTTCTTCTGGGTGGTGCATGGACAACACAGTTCCTTCAGGTAGAGAAACATTTGGTCCAATAACCACCTATGAAAATAATTAAAGTCAAAATCATTAGGTATGTAATATATGCGCAATTAATAAAAATATAGAATAAAGAAAAGACTTACATTAAATGCAAGGACACATTGTTTATTTAGTGTCACACCCTTTTTAACAACTACTTTGTCACAGACCACAGATTGACTGATTGTCACATTACTTGCAATGTGAACATTATTCCAAATGTAGGCATGGTCTAGAATTACATTGTCACCTGTTTCAGTGTAAAAAAAAAAAAAAAAAACTTTTTAGCTTTTGAAAACTTTAAATTTGACAACTTAGATTAAAATACAAGCATTGGCTTACCTATAGTGCAACTGTTACCAATGACACTGTTTGAAATGTGACAGTTGGCGCCAATGCTGGTATCACAGCCAATCAGCACGTTCTCCTCCATCTGGCTGCCGTGGCCCAGGCTCACTCCTGACCCTCTGTAGACGTTGTGGCGAGAGAATGTACAAGAGTGCCCCTTGTGGTCAGTGAAGTTAGCCTCAGGGGTTAACGGGTAAACCCACCGCCGCACAAGATCCGATGACACGGAGTCATACATGAGCAGATTGGATACTCGAACACCATAACCATCCTTGGTTACATGCATGTGTATCTGATTACCCAGGATCTGAATAGATAAATAATGCATTATGTATATGGTGAAAATAATGATGTAATTTGTCTTTCCCAAAGTATATTAATTACATACTTCTTCATTGACTAGAATGCCCCGCACAAAGTCATCCCTAGTTTGGTAATCAAAGTTATCGGTGAAAAGTTCTGCAACCTTAAGACACAAAAAACATACATTTTAAAACCAGACAGTAAAAATAAATGTTTTTTTCTGTCTCAGTTGAAACTGACCTGTGGAGAACATATACTGATGTGACAGTCCAAAAGATCATGTCGTATTTCAAACTCATCACTTGTACTGTGGAATAAGTTCTGCAAAAAAACAACATATAAAACAAAATTAATGAAAAGAACCAGAAAAAAATCCAATTTACAAAAACAAGCCATACCATAGGAAACTGCAGTTTCTTTAGCCCTTGTGTTTTCTGGTAGTGTAAGACACGTTGGGTCTTACTGTCCATAGCAACGATGATGTCGTCCTCCTCGCAGCGAGATCTGTGTCCTGGTGATGACTCTTTAAAAACCATTGTCATCACAGAAATGTTCTTCTCCATTTTTCTACGGTGTCTAATAAAGTGTGTTGTAAAAATGTTACTGTAGACTTAAGTTCAAGAAAGGCTTGATTATCACTGTATAGTAGATGTTTCACCTGTGTTCCTGTAAAGCCTGACTGACATCAATGTTTGAGACAACGTCTCCATAGACCAACACAAAGTCAGAGCGCACAAGGGACTTTGCATCTACGTCCCTGAGCACGTCCCCCAGAGAGCGGTACAGCTCTGACGTGATGATGTGGACTGTGTTTGGAGACGTGGGTCGACACCACTTGGACTTACTGCCAGACGAAGAAGCATCATCGGATGATGATTAAAAACATTTTACATAAATATCTATTTTTGATCAGTTTGCAGAGTATTTATACTTACAGCAGGTGCTCTTTGATTTTTGGGGCCATCCAACAGCAGAAGACGAAGGTCTCCTGAACCCCGGTGGATGTGAGGAACTCCAGAGTGTAGTCGATCATGGCAATATTACCCAGAGGCAGCAGCGCCTGTCACCGGCGAATAACAACAGATGACTCAAAGTTAGTTTTGACAAATGTAGCTCTATTGTCTTCCAACTTAAAAGTTATGCGAAAAAGGCATAAGGTAAGCAAACAGGTACAGTACACTTACTACAGTAGCAGGTCTATTGAATAGCTCCCATCTGCACGTTTACAACATGGGCACTGGTCATGCAATTGGTACAGTTAGCATCGCTATTAGCTTAGCTTGACGCTTACCCGAGGCAGGTCTTTGGTCACCGGGAAAAATCTCCTGTTGAAGCTGTCGGCCACCAGAACGGCCTGAAGAGGCTGCTCCTCATCCTCATCCCCGGTGCCCTTTCTGTCCGAAATCCGACTTTGTTTTACCCCTTTACCGGACATGATTGACTCCCCATTAGCTATCCAACTCTGTCATCAGCAGACACGGATACGGCAACCGCAGAAGGACAATTGCGCATTCGGGTTTGAAGTCACACATTCAGCAAAAACTAGGTAATATGATTGCGCTTATAATAAATGACTAGATCCTAATGATACTGATACAAAGCCTTTAAAATGCTCAAAGGAACAAACTATAGGCTAATGATCACTTCAGAGCGCCATAGAAATTGAAAAATGTAGTAAGCTTTTGTTGGACTGGATATTTATTACAAAGGTTCATGTGCATAAACATGCTATGCCTAAACAGATACAATAACAACATCTGGTTATTATCTCACATTTAGACAATAACCTTCATTCACTGATCTGTAAAAGCTAAACATTTTTATGAAAATCCAGCTTTTGTAGACCTACTACTGGTACTGCTTTGTGATCTTCCTGGCATGGTCTAGTACTGCTTCATATCGCAGGGTTTTTGATGTCCATGAAGATGGAATTGCTTCAAATCCAAACTAAAAGAAAAAATAACACATTACAGTTCTGAGCCATGATTGGAACATTCCACTTAAAGCTTAAAATAAATAATAATCAATAATATACCTATAACTATGCTATTGAGTTTTACCTGAGCACCTAGACATGCCCCGATGAACGACCCTCTGCTGCAGGTGCACCCGCCACAGCTCATGGTGTCCCTAACAGCCTGCTCAAACTGAGTGGCTGTGAGGACTCCATGCAGAGCAGCTTGGAATGCACCAGGCAAACCTGAACCACAGCATGAATAATATAAAAATCAAAACAATGACAACAAAGTAAAAAAAAAAAGTTTTGCCATTTTACCTCATGCATTTGGAAACACAGAGGGGATAAGATCTTTAGGACTTTTAGATAAATGCTCCTTTACTTGCATAAGGTGTCCTAGGAAGAAAGAAACTCTTTTTCATAGACATTGTGATATTTAGAAAAAAGGAACATAATATTACAAGTGTTTTCAGCATTTAACAGGCAATTTAAATGGAATCACCAGACAAATCATATAGTGACTTGGTCTTGGTCTGGAGCAAGATTAACCCCATTACATACCAATAATTGCTTTGTCCAGATCTTGGGGGTTATTTCTTTTTGGGTCCCTGAGCTGACCAATCACTACATCGAGGGCATTGGGATCAGGGCCATGCAAAATGTAATGCTCCAGGAACCTCAAAAAAAAAACAAAAAAAAACACACACACACACACACACACACACACCCACACACACACACATACACACACACACACACACACACACACACACACACAAAACATTACCATTACACAACATTAAACAACTCTGCTGTGACCAAAAAGCTTAAAGCTACAAAAATGTTGCGCAAATGTTTACAAATGTGATGCTCTTCAGACTTGGGATCAAAGTCATTGTAAAGCAAAAAAGGGCTGAGGCACTCTAGGGATTTACAAAAATGCTAAATGCTGTTATTATTTCATGGCAAAAGTTTTTGTTTAAAAACGTCATCCCATTTTGACCTTACTAGGCCTTCATCAGGGCATGTTAAAAAAAACCTTTGCCATGAAATAATGCAGGCTTTGAACATTTTTGTAAATCCCTAGAGTGCCTCAGCCGCTTTTTTGCTTCATAATTCTGTTGTTAGTTAAAATACTTACCTTGCTGCTGCCAGAGTCTCTGCTACACAAGGATCATAATTCTGGGTCACACGGATAGCATCTTCAACTTTCTCCAACATTTCAGGCTTCCCAGCGTAATAAGCCACTATAGGAGCAAGTTTAGTTATTCCATCAATCTGACAGTCGGAGTCACAACCTGTGGTCCAAATACACAACATTACGAGCTGTTGTCTTCTCCTGATATTGTAGCCTGATCAGCCAATACTTCACCGGTATTTTCTTTGCCTGCATCCAGATTTTTTAGGAAGCTCTTCAAACTTCCGTGCCTCCATGGTCCCTCAGTTGGTAGTTGAGGTCTTGGGGCTAAAAATGTGGATTGTGGACAGGATTGTGGATCAAGTCTGTCTATGTCTAGGTCTAAGTCTAATATCATCACTGTATAATAGCTACACTTTCATTAGCCTTACAGGATGTTTATTAAGAGTGATTAAGGCATAGTGACTACTTAATGAATAACCCAACTCCTAAACCTTAATTAAGTAGTTACTAATCCTGAATCATTTTTAATAAGCATTTTTTTCCCATTATGAATTACCCATTAATACTGGATCATTGTAAACTTACCTCCTTGCTGCCTGTACGGATCATTCACAGGAGTGTCATACACAGACCCTGGACCAAAGAATTTCAGTGTACGCTTTTTAAGATCTTCAACATCAAGACCTGTCAAGAAAACAACTTAGGTGAGAGAGTCATTACTTATCACATGTACAGTATAATAATTGTTTGCACCTCCGCACTCTGACAAAGACTCAAGCAGGACATAGGCTTGGTCACCATAGCAGCTTTGTTGGCCTGTTTTCACTCTGTAAAAGGGGTTTGAAGATACAGCCCGAAACTCTGGGTTTGGGTCCTGAGCCAGGATTGACTGTAATTTCTGCAGGTCATATACCCAATGGAGTGGCTGGGCTGCAGTGTAAAATGCAACATGAATGTCATTTAAAATGTCATTAGATATGTAGGCTACTACTACTACTACAAAAAAAAAAAAAAAAAAAAAAAAAAAAAAAAAAAGTACTTTGACCTCTAGGTTTGAATACCTGCTGCATCTGCCACTGCCGCTCCTACAATGGCTCCTATGGCTCTATTGGCCACAGCTGAAGACATCTGAAAACATAAAAATAGCCTTAGGTCATTGATCAAATGAAACATCAGTCTCTAGCATAAGTAATAACATTATAAAGTGAGCAACTAGAGCAGCTATTTGACTGAACAGACGTTAAAATGTGTCTGAAAAAACATAGCAGATAGCCTATGTATTTTACGTGTACTAGCCTAATACTGGGTTGTGCTATAGTCCAGTTATAAGTATCCAGAAGTTGTAGCCATTGTTGTAGCCCACGAATAGCTTGGTTACAAAATATAGGTTATTAAATAAAAGCTAGCATACTTACTTCCAAATACTTGCTCTAAACACAGCTCAATGGTTTAAAACGAGGCGGATCGTTTGGCTGTATATCCCATGTTTGTTTAATACCTTTACACCGTTGTAAAATCAGGTTAGGCGTGACGTCTGGTGCTGTCACGTGGTCAAATATTGAGCAGTGAATAGCGCCCTCCTCTGGACACTAATTGAAAGCCTCACGGTACAAGCCTGATAATAATAACCCTAACTTGTATTTGTGTTGCAGACGCGTCTATATTGCCTCTTTATAATTTATATAGCCTAAATAAAAAGGCTATAAAAACACTGTGACAACATAAACTAGGTAGATCTATATCACAGAACTGTAGCCTGTGCTCTTACTGGGTTAAATGTACCATCACAACGGAACCTATGGTTGCCAGTGCCTTAATTTGCATGTTTTGCATACAAGCTTTTCTCATTCTCAGTACCTATATATTATAGACTGTATATGACCTATATGGACAAGCCATGATTCACGTGAAAGCTTAGAACCTTCAAAATTCACACACTGAGCTGCAGAAGCTGCATTACACTGATGGGATACAGGTACTGGTGTTTAGATTAGAGTTAGATCAGTGAGAGGCCCCTTTAGTCCCTTAAACCAACTGAATTGTGCTAGCAGTAAATGTTATGTTTGATTTAAACATGTTTACCTCATTTATTGTGGAAACATAAATAGGTCATGTTTCTGAAATTTTAAATCAAAACTTTGCATACTGTCCCTTTAAATGTGAATTAAGAACCCTTGTAATTTGATAGTGGTTTTACAAGTGGAGAAGTTTTTGTGCAAGTTAAAAGGCTACATGTCTTTTTCAGTAATGAAGGGTGTGCAGTAGAAATGATATTTGGAGCATGCATTTATTTATAGCTTACCCCATTTCTATTTGTAAGATAATATCTGCTGAGCTCACATGCATAGAGGTGGTGGCTTAGCAAATACAAACTGAGTTTTGCCTGTCAAAATCTTTCTTTTTGACTGAGGGATAAAGGATGGACATTGGGTCAGCAGGTGCACCTCTCTTGTATCACTTTGACCCACAAGCTCCGTTCCGATGCCAACAGTAGTGCATAAGACACCAAGAATCCACCCTGATATGTACTTCTGTATACCACATTCATTATTTTTAGCTGGGATCCATGGCCCCATCTATGCTAAATAAGGCAGCAGTAGACCTTGAATTCCAAAATTACTATCCATAAGATTTTCTGGTTCACTATTGTTTGTCTAAATCCTCCTTGTGCATCCACAGTGTTGCACATCTCCCCTGTTATGTTTGAAAGAGGGCCACCTACCCAGTACTGTAACTTGTACTGTGCATTCAAGTACATGTACACACAGCCACCACACCTGCCCCGCCTCATCTCTGGCCCGTGCACTCCTTTAGGGCTTACACCTATGACAGTTTAGTCCAGCCCCTTGTGAACACTGTCCCTCACAACCACTGCCCATGGAGGGTTTTTAATTAGGTGCATGCATGCGTTGGTCTTGCTCTCCTCAGGGTGACGCCGATTGGTAGGGGTTCCTCTCAAATTAATTTAACTTTATTTTAATTTTACTTTTTCAAATTGAAACCCCTAGCCTCTGAAACAAGCCATGAAGTGGGGCTGGGTGTTTGTGATAGTTGTACTGTTTTTTGGGGCATTTTCTCTGGCCAAGGAGAGCTTGGACTTCCCTGAGTATGATGGTAAAGATCGTGTCCATGACCTCAATATCAAGAACTATAAGACTGTGATGAGGAAGTACGATGTGTTGGTGGTGTACTACCATGATCACCCTGGACCCAACCATGCTGCCCAGAGACAATTTGAGATGGAGGAGTTAGCTCTCGAGGTAGGTTTGCATGTGAACCTGTGCAGATGTGGACTGTAAAACAGAATCTGCTCAGCTGTAAAAATGTATTTCGTGAAAAAAAAAAAAAAAAAAAATGTTAAAAGCTGAATTTAAATTTAAGTCGACTCTGCAGAGCATCTACTTCCATTAGAGGTCTGTGGTTGGCGCTGGTGAAATCACGTAATTATGAAACATTAATCATCCCAAAAATATAGTGAATATCGAATATCAAATATTAGAAGAGGACATGTTGGACATTTCTGTCAGCGGGAAGCAAAGATTTATTTGACATTAATCACTGATGAATTACTCCAAAGTGAAGACAGTGAAAGTATGAGGGCAGTGGAAGGTTTGAAGGATAAACAATAAAAAGTGATGCTTGCCTTAGTAATCTACATATACATTGTTGGCAGTTTATTTACACAATGAAAGAAGTCAAACTTCTTTGCACAGGTAACATTTAGCAGTCATGTTCATGTACAGTTCTAAGTAAGTAATCCCTGTCAGGGTAAACTAATATGGACATGGAAAGAATTTGAAATCTGGCAGAAAACAAGTCACAGATCTGCTGTGACTGATTATAGAGACGATAGAGTCTGCAGGAGTGTATCTCCTTGGCACATGACGCCAAGTACAGTTGTTGTGCCTCATGCTTCGGGTGGACCTGGGTTTCCGTGGTGCCAGCTCAGCTCGGTGGTGTGACTGACACTCTGAAGGACTGAACTGTCAGCGGATCTCCAAAGCTAAACATCACTGCCACCTCTCCAAAATAGTCCTTGGGCCTGAGTAGTCTGAATGCTATATTTAAACCAAGCTCCTTTTGTAATTCTGTGAGCTGTGAGAGGGCTCATGTGCGCCTCTTATGAATGTATGATCATTTGAAGATGTGTTTATTATTGGCCATAGAGAGTCATGAGATAAAAAGGGGGAGGGGGGACTTGGAGGGGTAAAGAAAGCATTCTCCTCCTGATGCTGCACTATTCATTATTGCAGTCTTAAATGATTGTGTCAATACACTATATGTCTATAGGCCAAAATAAAAAGAATATACACATCAAATGAGAATCACATGAGAATTGGTGTGACCTATCATCAGTTCCATCATTTGAGTGTCATAAGCTTAAAGTGTACTTTTGAGGTAATAATACATAAATGTTTTTCAAAGGTGTCAGTAATAGATAATATAGCCATGTACAGTTGTCTGTTATTGATTTTATGCATATATTGATATACTTATGAGTGAATGTTTGCAGCTTGTAGCCCAAGTACTTGATGAATATGAAGATGAAGATATTGGAGTCGGTCTTATTGATGCAAAGCAAGACAAGGATCTTGCCAGGAAATTAGGTAATTCTACAACAACAAGATGATTGTGCATGAGGTTTTTGTTTTTCACATGTCTGGTCTTCCTTAGGTCTGGAGGAGTCAGACAGCATCTTCATCTTCACAGAGGATGAAGTCGTTGAATATGATGGAGAGCTTGCAGCTGACACTCTAGTGGAGTTCATCTTTGATGTTCGTGAGGATATAATCTCACAGTTAATAGCCTGCCTTATTTGAGAAAAACAATATATATACATGTTTGTGTATATATTCCTTGAAGACAAATTCATAATCTTGTTGTCTTCCTCTTTGTTATAATGATGATGATGATGATGATGATGATGGCGCCTGTAGGTTCTTGAAGACCCAGTGGAAATCATTGACAACAGCAAAGAGCTAAAATGCTTTAAAAACCTAGAAGAGGACATCAAACTGGTGGGCTACTTTAAGAATCACAAATCCGACCGTAAGAATTTCAAATTGATTGCAAATTTCACAATGCACTATAGGCCTGATTAGTATAGAGTCGATTAGGAATATCCTTTGTAAGGTTATCTAATGGATAAAATGTATCTCAGATTTCGAGGCATTTGCTGATGCTGCAGAAGAGTTCCATCCTCACATCAAGTTCTTTGCAACATTTAACCCTAAGGTGATTTGCCAACATAAATGTGAAAGGTTGCAATAACATAATCATAATCCATCAAATGCATGAATCATGTCATAAGTTGTTTGAAAATTGTCATTACATTATGTTATTACAGTTGAGTACATTGATCTAAAATGCAATAATAGTCATGACAAGTCTGGTACAAATTGAACAGTTATTTAAAGACCAAGAGTAACTGTTAGGCTACTCCTGATATTGTGTAAGATATGCTGCATCTAAAATGTATTATTTTCTTTACAGATAGCCAAGGCTTTGGATCTTAAACTAAATGAGGTAGACTTCTATGAACCCTTTATTGAAGACCCTATGGTAATACCTGGTAAACCATACACTGAGAAAGAGCTGGTTAAGTTCATTGAAGCCAATGACAGGTCAGTGTTATTATTAATATAGTATGTAGTCCTAATATAAACTATGGCCAATCCTTTACTTAAATATATATTTTCAATTAAGACCTACCCTGAGGAAGCTGCAACCACACAACATGTATGAGATTTGGGTGAGATTTTTATGACACTTTTTCAGATACAGATACAGATAGAATATGTTTGATGAGCATTTTTTTTTCTTTTAAATTCTAGGATGATGATATTGATGGTGAACACATCGTTGCTTTTGCAGAGGAGTCTGACCCAGGTGAGATGTGCCTATTTTCTGCCCTTTTTCTGCGCTCTTTCTTTTCATGCTCTTTTGCTATTTACAAATGTTATTGATATAAAATACATCATGTACAGAAATAGAAACAAAATTATTACCAGTGTCTCCTCAAACGTCAGACATGACATGTGAACAGTTAGCTGTTAAAGAGAGAGAAGAGAGAGAAACATCCAGCTAATGCAGAAATCTCAGACTGGGATTAGTTTTAATTCCAACCTGTGTTCTTTCCTCAACAGATAGCTATGAGTTCTTGGAGACTCTGAAGGAAGTTGCTGAGGATAACACTGATAATCCCAATTTGAGCATTGTGTGGATCGACCCTGATGATTTTCCTTTGGTAAGAAAGCGGAACAGGCTTATATGACAGGCCATCTAACCATGCATGCACTTTATAATGGTAACTTTGTCAATTTGCATTACAGCTCGTGCCTCATTGGGAGAAAACCTTTGGAATTGACCTCTCCTACCCACAGATTGGTGTTGTTGATACTGAGGATGTAAGTATCACACTGTATTTGATTGAATTAACAAAATATATATATATATATATATATATATATATATATATATATATATATATATATATATATATATATATATATATATATATATATATATATATATATATATATATGTATTTTCTTAAGATGTCAGATATATA
This sequence comes from Taenioides sp. WSHXM2023, assembly GCA_029959045.1. Taxonomy (NCBI): domain Eukaryota; kingdom Metazoa; phylum Chordata; class Actinopteri; order Gobiiformes; family Gobiidae; genus Taenioides; species Taenioides sp. WSHXM2023. Next base: position 14,862,597 of record CM057096.1, on the reverse strand, counting down.
TATATGTATTTTCTTAAGATGTCAGATAATATTGAAACTTGTCAGAAATAACTCAAAACAAGTGTATACCCCCCAGTTCCGGACGAAAATTTTTCATTAATTTTTCCCATAGACTTTCCAAATAAATTAAAAGTTTAAAACACAATACCTATATATATATAACTGTATTTAAATTCTGTTCTGAAACATGTTATTAAAACATTTAGCAGGATCTTTCATTTTACATGTGTAAAATGCGTAGTGATTAGCCTCCGCCGTGCCTTGAACTCAATATTTGAAAAAAATAATGGAAAATTTAATTCTGGAACTGGAGCAGGTGGTCACTGTTGAGGTCATACACTACAACTGAATAAATGTACTTACTAAATAAATCTATTTACTGGTACATTCCACAGGCTGACAGTGTGTGGATGGATATGGATGATGGAGAGGACCTTCCCACTGCAGACGAGCTGGAGGACTGGATTGAAGATGCACTGTCTGGAAAAATTGACCCTGACCATGACGACGATGATGAAGAAGACGATGATGAGGACGATGACGACGATGATGAGGAGGACGATGAGGACGATGATGATGAGGACGACGATGATGAGGACGATGATGACGATGATGATGACGACGACGACGATGATGACGACGATGATGACGACGATGATGACGACGACGATGATGATGACGATGACGACGACGATGATGACGACGATGATGACGACGATGATGACGATGATGACGACGATGACGACGATGATGATTACTGAATGATTTCGTCTTAATTTACTTAAAAATTTTGACCAATACAACTTCAAGAGTCAACATCAGTGACTGTCACGTTCACACATTCTTACGCTGTGTTCGTCTTTACGTCATCATCTGCATCTATATTCCATTTTTGTTTGTCCCTTTAGTGCCAACCGTCCTCTTTGTAACATAGGCTACTAAAGATCATTGTAGTCCACACTCATACGTTATACCAATGAAATATTTTTTATATCAAAAGAGGAGTTCTAATGTCTCAGTCCTGTGAAGTCTTTTACAGTATTCATGTTTTGTTAAACGTTGTATAATTTTCTTATTTGCCCCACAGACAAAAACAACGTAACAAATGTTGGAGTGCTGACAGTCCAATGGAACTGAACTATCGTCAGCCTCCTCTATAAAACAATGTAACATTGTATTGTGAATGTGATTCGCAACAAATGGATGTTTTATACTGTGACAACGTAAAAAACAGTCAATCTATTTTTTTTTTTTAACAAGAAATACTTTGGTTATACTGTAAGGTCTTAAATAAATAACATCTTGGACATTTATGCTACAACTGTAGAGTCTTTTAAGTGAATGTATAAAATATGTGCAAAGATTGCAAAAAAAAAAAATTCACTGAGTAAATCACTAAAATATATTGGGGCCATGGGCGGGTGGTCAATACAGTGAGTCCTTGGGTTTACACATTGCTTTGCAGAATACGCTTGTCGTATTGGTCTTTCTGATGCCATCCACCTATTGTGGTCAAAGAATAACGCTACAGGTACAGCTGTACAGTTGTACAGTTGTGATCATCAGTCTGTGATCACAACACATCAACAGTATACCTCCAACAAAAAAGAAGATGGGGTCCATGCAGGACACAGTGGATTTCTATCATCTGCAATCTGCAGTCCTTTTTAATGTCGCATAATGCGCCACGCCCACCCACGACCCTCAGAGCAGCGCTCTTTAATAGGCTTAAGTCATTTTAATGGCCATTAAAATAGTTTGTTTACCAAAAGGGGGTGCTACCTTTCCATGTGAGTATAGCGCATGCGTAGTCTTTAAACACGCCCTTTCTTCTTTTAAAGCCATGCGGTTGGTTTCGATGATAAATAACAGGAATACTTGACGGAAAGCTTTTTTCTAACATTATTTTGATCCCCCTCAAAACGAAACGAAGCACAGGACAACATGCAGTCCCGAGGCGTCGTGGAGCTCCAGCAGCAGGTGGAGACGCTGCTCGGGACTCTGGTGAAAGCGGCCGCGGTGGAGTTGACCAAACTATTCGAGAGCACGTACCTAGCCTCCGCTGAGGCCACAGACACGGGCCGCAGGGATGACCAGAGCGGAAGTGTGAAGGCATTTTACCCTTTAAATGGTGCAGAGGGTAAACAAAGTATCGGCGTGCAAGTGGACGTTGTTGACTGTACGTCGACAATGTTGCATGGTACGTGTTTTTTCAATGGATTTCCTGATTTAATGCTTCATTGATCTGCTTCAGCTAGAAGGCTTTGGATTTCAGCGTGTCAGCATAGCAGACATTCACTCATATTCTGAATGCACGTTTTGTTGCATGAATTTCTGGAAGTTCTTAATGTTGTTTTCTGCTGGGCGTTGCTCTGAAATTCCCACAAAATGTGCACTGACCCCTGTTTGGCCCCTCCACCTTATCCTTGCAGATCCCCTCTTGTGCTCGCATGAGACTGGTTTTAAGGTGGATGGCCTTACGCCTTCAGGGCTTCTCCTGGCAGAAGATGAAGCCCCCATGGACCCCCTCTGGTCACCGATGAATACACATCAGGTCAGTGTTAGAGAAAGTGAATAATCTTTGTATCTCCTGCATTAAATGTATTGTTTAAAAATGTATGTGTGGATAACCCTGTTTTCTTGGATTTTAGGATGTTGCTGACACTGGAGACCTGTTGCAGTCTTTTCTTCAAATTGACGCTACAGCTCCAAGTCATTCTGGGGCAGAGTCACACATGAAAAATAAATCTACGGGTGAACCCAAGGGTATGTCTTTCTTTGTATGTATTCAATTTAACCTCAGGTTTGTCTCAATGTTTTGAAGAGGATGTCATGGCTCAGTGCTAAAGTAATTAAACATTGTAAAATAAAATTTAGAGTAAAGGTTTTTCATATTTTGTATTAATTTGCATTACTCTTTTCATCTTTAAATTATACTCTGAGTCTGGAGATTTAAAAATGAATTTTTCTCCCCCAGCATCTTCAGACAAATGTCTTGAAAGTCCATCACGGTCTTCCAGTAAAAAGAAGGTGTATGTAATACAACCGAGCATCAGTGGCACACTGGATCAGACTAAGTTTGTTTGTCCAATAATACTCAAGACTCAGTCTTCTAACGCAGAGCCTGAGAGCTCAGAGCGGTCCACTCATACTGAGCCTCAACAAGCCAAAGTGAGCACCGCTAAAGGCAAGGCCTACAGCCCGTCTCTGTCTGACGGGACAATTACCCCTGCTCAGGCGCGGGTGTCTCCCCAAAACCAGCCCTTGATAAAGCTACGGTCTCTGGATATGAAGCTTCTAAAGCCATGTACGGTACAACTGGTCAATCTGCTGTCTGTGCCCCAGGATGGGGCTGTGAATGTGAAAGCAGGGTGGTCTGTACCCAGGGACCTCCGACCTCACCAGAGTCTTCACACGGGCCATCGTCTGTGCTGCTTCACAAAGTGTGACAACGGCGTGTGGCGCCTGCAGAAGATTGTAACTCACTCTCGAAGTGGCTACGCATGCAGCAAATGTGGGAAAACGTTTAAGCACAGGAAGATTCTGCGGCGCCACGAGCGTTTCCACACTGGAGAAAAGCCCTACGTGTGCTCACACTGCTCCAAGACTTTTGCCCTGAGGAAGAGCCTCCGACGACACCTACGCTTCCACTCGGGGGAGCGGCCGTACAGCTGCACTCAGTGTGGGAAGTGTTTCCGGCTCCGAGAGAACCTCAAGACTCACCTGCGCTTCCACTCGGGGGAGAAGCCCTACTGCTGCTTGGCCTGTGGGAAAAACTTTAGGATCCAGAAGAACCTGGAAAAGCACACGCTTAGCCAGTGTGGCTTCTTTGTCCCCTCCTTCAGGACTATCGCCGGCTTGTAGCTATCACCACTGCCTCATGGGACATTTGCAGCTCTACCTCGGGGACTCAAAGACCACTCAAGAATACTGGAGATTAAAACAGAAAGTTACTTTTTATAACACTGGATCATTAACTGATTCTATATCTGTTGTTTACATTTACCATAAGATCAAGATAATGTATATCTGAGATATTTTTACTTTTTTGTAATTTCTATATTAATGGCAACATGTTAATCTCTTTTATAATGTGGCTAAAAAATACTTTACTACTTGTTTGTGATTTTTATGTCTTTGTTACACTATCATTGCTCATTTGTTAAAAAAAAAAAAAAAAGTTATATAATAGCAATAATAAAAAAATCACAAATCTTAATTTAGGTCATCTGTTTACAGATACTTGGTGAAATATATGACATTATATAAGGATGTGTTTTAGGTAATGGTTTAACAACAATCAACAATCCACAAGCCTTTTCTATTTGAGATGCTTTTGAAATGACAACACTTGTAACGCAGCATTTTACAAAAGACAACACACATCAGTAACTAAATGACATTGGATTTTAGTGCATGGGTCCATTTACTGTAAATGTGGCACAACCCTGAAATGTTCCCAACAGTCAGATAAAGCTGATGTTGTCATAGCTGCATTATCATAGGGGCGTCTACAGTTCAGTCAGGCATTTCAGGTTCCAGACAGTGAGGATTTCTTTTCATTTCTGTATCTTAGAGATGTATGTTTATGAATACCTTGTGAGTTTCAGGCGTCAGAAAAGGTTGCAAGAAGGTCCAACAAAATAAGCCACAACTTCTATATTTGGTCAAAACTGGCTTTGGTATTTATTAGCTTTGCACTCAAAATAAAAAGACATTTCGGTGATTTTTACAGAGCACTTGTCACACTAGCTCTGTCTGGTCTAACCCTCCTGCTGTAAGGCCACGCCCACCCGGAAGTGTCGATATAAACAGCAGCGCTTTCGGTTTGGGTTTGCGCCCGTGCAACAAACGACAGGAGAGAAACTTTTATTTGGCAACCAACGCCTTTTGGTTAACGTTAAATAGTAAGTTTCTTTATTTTAACCGTCTATAGATCTAGAAGTTGGAATTGCCTAGCATAACTCATTTTAATATTATTTACTTCTGTACGTTGACTAGACTATCTAGGTTAATAGTTAATAGTTAAATTCCTGAATTATTTTTTGGGCTATTTGTGGTACATTTTAGGACTGAGGTATTTTCAGTTAGTTGAGTGAACTAGCTTACTACTGGGTTACTAAAAAAACAAGAAGTGAGTCAGTAAGCCATTCATAGGCCTTAATCTATTTTAGTTGTAAGCCCTTATTTGAATGATTGGATATCAATGTACATTAGAGTTGTTAAAAAAATAGCATCCTATAGAAATCCTAAATGTAAACTGTATTTTTTCTGGTCAGTGAGTATCAAGCGTTTTCCTCAGTACTGAAATCAGGTTTGAAATAGTAATTTAGTACTATTTTAACATTCTGTCTGAATTAATTGTATGTGTGGATAATTTTAAAATTATTTGAAATACAATTTTACCTGTAATTAAGTGGGATATTTCTGGCCATGCAAGACAGAACTACACATTTTCAATATCAATTAATTATATTGTGTTTTCTCTGTGAAATAAAGCTTGTGAGACCATCATGGCAAACCTCAATGAGAACGAGAGGATGCAACTGCAGCAGTTTTTGACCTGTCCCGTGTGTCAGGACATCTTTAAGGAGCCTCGGCAGCTGCCCTGTGGACACAGCCTGTGCCTTGACTGTGTGAAGAGGATGATTGCTCACACCTCAGAAATCCCCTTTCGCTGTCCGGACTGCAGGGCCGACTTTGGAATGGTCGTAGGGATCCAAAACAACTACATCTTGTCTGGTATTGTTGACGAATACAGGAGCATGAGTAATGTAAGTAGAATCCACTGGAGATGGGTGATAAACGGATGGACAAAATAATATGGCATTTGACAATATGGAAAATTTCAAAGTTGGCACATTTACTATAATTACACTATAATAACAGATTAATATGCACTTTAACTTTTTCATAAATAATGCGTAGATCTATATTGGCACAACTTTTGCAAATTTCAGAAAGATTATAATTCTTATACAAAAGTAAAAGAAATTAAGCACTTTTGTAATTTAATTTACTGTCAGTTAACACGTTTTTTTTTAAAATCACATTTTATTGTTCTAAAACACCACAAATATTTGTTATGGTTTGCACCACAATCATTTTTTTCTGAATAGTTACTCAAATAAAGGCTAAATAATTACATTTATTTGTCAACTGACAACTTTTTACTTGAGTACTTATGTACTTATGTTTTTCCTTTCTTAAACAGGAAGTAGAGGAGAAGAAAGTATACTGTGACTGTTGTCCCGACAACACCACTCTGGCGATTAAAACATGTCTCAAGTGCGAGGTGTCCATGTGCCAAATGCATGTGAGATCACACCAGGAGCTGCCGATTTATACGGGACACCCTTTGGTCCAGCCCCTCAGTGACCTGCATGAACGGAAATGCCCCCAACACGAAGACCAAGTGCTCCGATACTACTGTCGCATCACTAGAAAGTACATATGCAACCTGTGCTCCCTCAAAACCAAACAAAAGGATCTTGCTACACAGACCTGTAACGTCATGAAGAAGCAACTTACTGTAAGTATTAAGGCTCCACAATGTAGTGCAGCTAATCCAGTTTCTCAAATCAACCTAAAACATGCACTACTACCCGACCTCCATCTTGAAGGCTTTAAGAGTGAAAGAAATCCCAGTCTCACAATGCACTGTGGTTTTTGAATAGGGTGGTGCATTTAATAAAATGTTTATTGAGTCATTACTGCAGATTGCTATTGCAGGGTTGTATTTTAGGCATAGTATTGATAAAAATCACATATTGTTGATTCTTTTTTGCTGTGCAGCTTTGTGATAAAATGTCTTTTGGCATGTGTTTTTGAGTTGTCCACATAAATACTAATGATTGTTGAAATGATTAATTTAATTGAAGATTAGTCATGATTATTTCAATCAAACCAATTCAATTAGCCCTACTCCTGACAATGTTGCCCCTGCAGTGTTGAAGGGTGGGTCAAATGCACATTCAGTACATCTGCTTCTGGGGACAATAAACTCTGATACCAAATGGAATATAAACAAATGATATAAACATTCTTCAAAACATGCTAGGTTAAATTGCTACACAGTTGAGACTTACAAACATATTATTAAAATACGCCACCACAGACAAGTGCCGGAGAGAATGTGGTATAGTTGGAGACCACACCCATATTTTTTTTTTTTTGTTTGACCTGTATCTTAGGAACCCACTCACCAAGGATCAACAGTACATATTACATGTACTTTTGTTAGTGGCAAGGAAAATAGTGACCCTCCATTGCTCAATGGACACAAAAATTAAAGTACGTATGTCTATCAGATGGACTGACTGCCCAACTCTAACTTAAAATGTATATTCTTTAAGGCGATGCCATCTCTATTTGATTGAGCTTTGTTTTTTTTTTATTTGTATGTCTCAGCCGTGTACTGTATTTTTTACATATTATTTGGGTTTAGAGTCCAGTCTCAAAACTTGTTATTGTTTGTTACAATGAAAATTGCCTACCTTTTTGCGTTCTAAAAAAAATACACTATTGAGGTTACAATAATCAAATAGTATTGCCATAATATCCTAATATCAGCAGCCCCAGGTTTATTGTAAAACTGTCCAGCTGACGCACACTTCAATACATGAAGTGTGCATCAGCTGGATTTTCTTGTTTCATAATGAAAGTGAAAATGTTTATTTAGTATTTAGCATGTTTTTAATTGTTAGGAGTACATGGATGAACAACTTAAAGTACTTCAGGAAAAGCTGTCGGAGTCTATATCTTCTGTTAATCATCTGCAAGAAGAAATCCATCAAGAAGTGAGTTTTACAGTATAATCAAGCACATGGGTTAATAATACATTATTCATTTTTCAGTTTAGTTCTATTATTAGGTACAGTCCCCTCTAAAAGTATTGGAACAGCAAGGCAAATTCTCTTATTTTTATTGTTCACTGAAGACATTTTGGTTCAAGATCAAAAGATGAGTATGAGACAAGAGGTCAGAATGTCAGCTTTTATTCCCTGGTATTTACATCTAGATGCGTTAAACAACTCAGGACATACCAACCTTTGTTTAAACCCACCCATTTTTCAAGTGAGCAAAACTATTGGAACATGTGACTGACCGGTGTTTCTCCTTGATCATGTGTTGCCTTTAAAGGTTGGTTGTTCAAGCATTAAATAGCTCTGCATGATTAGTCTACTTCTTGGCTGCAAGACGGCATTTCTTGTTAAAGAGCATAAACCAAAATGAAGACCAGAGAGCTGTCTATGGGAGAAAAGCAAGCCATTTTGAAACTGAGAAAAGAAGGAAAATCAATCGGAGCCATTGGACAAACACTGGGCATAGCAAACAATTTGGAATGTCCTGCAAAAGAAAAACTACTGGTGTTCTGAGTAAAAGACGTCGAACAGGTCGGCCAAAGAAAACAACAGTAGTTGATGACAGAAATATTGTGCGAGCTTTGAAGAAAAACAACAGTAAGTCAAATCATCAACGACCTCCACAGTGCAGGGGTGGAGGTATCACAATCCACTGTTCGAAGAAGACTCCGAGAGTGGAAGTATAGAGCCATACCACAAGATGCAAACCATTCATCAGCAGTAAGAATTGGAAGGCCAGATTGGAATTTGCAAAGAAGTACAAAGATGAGCCGCACAAGGTCTGGAACACAATCCTATAGACTGATGAGACCAAGATTAATCTCTACCAAAGTGATGGAAAGGCCAAAGTGTGGGGGAAGAAAGGACCTGCTCATGAGCTGAAGCACAAGCTCATCTGTGAAGCATGGTGGAGGTAATGTCATGGCTTGGGCGTGCATGGCCACTTCTGGAACAGGCTCATTCATTTTTATTTATGATGTAACTGATGATGGTAGCAGCAGAATGAATTTAGAAGTGTACAGAAATATTTTGTCTGCCAATGTACGACGAAATGCATCCAAACTAATTGGGAAGAATTTTATCATGCAGCAGGACAATCCTAAGTTGTTTAACGCATCTAAATGTAAATACCAGGAAATTAAAGATGACATTCTGACCTCTTGTCTCATACTCTTCTTTTGATCTTCAGCAAACAACAAAAATAAGGGAATTTGCCTTGCTGTTCCAATACTTTTGGAGGGGACTGTAGGTTTGTACTGGATTCACCTTATTCCACCCCAGCCACTTTTGCGTCTGACTGCTGCCTACTGACCCCCTTCCTGTTCATTTCAACATTTAAACTAGGGAAATATCGTGGCGCTAAAATATAATATAAAATAGGATGATTTGTGTAAAATGTTCATTCTTTCTCTGGGTGACTTTAAAACTATGCACATTTACAAAGGTTTAATTAACATTCAATTAACTTTAAAACTATGCACATTTACAAAGGTTTAATTAACATTCAATTAACAGTTGTCTCTAAAACGTGTATGTCTTTTGATGATAGCAAATACCATTGTGTAATTTGTCTTACTATCCTGTTTTTAACAGAGAAAGAGAATGAACTCCCTTGATTCCTGTTTTAACAGTGTCACTGTGGTTCTACTGTGTTTGTGGTTCATAGTTCTGTATTATGGTAAGTATTATTGTAAGTATAAAACCAGCATCATCTGACTGCTTTACTGAAAACAGATTTAATTTCATTTTCAAACAGCTTATAACTACTCTTCAGAAAATCAGAAACTAACTGACAAGTGGGAAAAGCAGGAAAAGCATGTGCAAAAAATGTACTCTACAATAGCAGGTAGCAATTTTCAGTGTTTCATCTTTTTTTATTTTTAATAAGTTCACCTAAATGGAATAATTGGTAAAGTTTAGGGTTTTTTTTCTGCATAGAGCTGAAGTTGGATCAGGACTACTCGTGCAGATGGCAAACTCCAGTGCAGAGTCACGATGAAGGTAAAAACATTAAACAGCAACAACACATGTGGAATTAAAGTAACCTCTGCAAACCCACTTCTTCCCATCAGTTCAACACTGACGATCACTATTGAGTTAGAGCTGTAGAGCTAAGCATTCATTTCTGATTCATACCCTTGATATTTATTTAGGTACTTAAGCCAGATACCCTTCCACCATCAGCTACATGTACAAGTGCAGTAGGAAATGTCCAGGATACTACACAGACTTTGCGTGTGTATGAATGCCTTGATTAGAAGATGTGTTTATTTGCTTTTGATAATCCACTCTTAACTGTAGTCATCTGTCTGTCACCCAGAGCTTGATGAGGCCGACCGATAGGAGCTTTGGGTGGGACAAAGTGTATAAGACCTCAGGCACTGTTTATCCTTAATGGAAAGTAACATAATTTGGGCCTGTGTTTTTTCTTTAGTTTTCGGACAATCTTAAAACTTTTTTGCTAGTGTTTGGTAATGTGTGCATTGTGTCACCATAGTAACTCTTAAATATTCCACCATTAGAGATGCATGTAGAACACCCCCGTCACTACAAAGTATCAATACCGATTTGATTTTTTTTTTTTTTTTTTTTTACCAAAATCTTCACTGTTTATAGAAAACATTGTATCTATTCTTTCAGAAAACCTAATGCTGGACCTGGACAGTGCGAGTCCTTATCTGCAGGTGTCTGAGGACTTACAGACGGTGCAGCGAATCAAGACCAAGATGGAGTATCCCAGCAACAGACACCGCTTCACCGAGGTCCCCCAAGTGCTCTCTTCTCAATGCTTCACCTCCGGGACACACATTTGGGAAGTAGAAGCCAACGGCTACTGGGAAATCGCTGTGACTTTCAAAAGCATCCAGCGCAAAATCAAAGAAACAAGTTCATTTGGGGGCAATGCAAAGTCATGGAGCCTCTTACACAACGATCAGGGCAAACTGTACGTGCTTCACAATAAAGAGAAGACAGCTCTAGCTGAAAGTCTAAAGACAAACCAAATAGCAGTGACTGTGAACTTTGTGAAAAGCACCATCACATTCAGCACTACAGGAGGCAAAGTGACAAAGCTCCATGAGTTCAGAGTCCAGCTGACGGAGCCTGTGTGCCTCGGGATTGGCCTGTATCGAGCGGACCTCTACAGCTCGGCCTCCATCTTGAGGGCTTTTAGAGTCAAAGACTCACCAGTCTCATGATGTACTGTGGTCTTTAAATGGGGCAGTGCAATTAATTATTACTGCAGATTGCTTTTACAGACTTGAATTTTTGTAAATGACAGGTCTACCAGTCAATCTTGTAGCAGTAAAAGCACATTGCTTGGAGCAAAGTTTGGATTGTTAAATGGAACTGGAGTAGAAAGTATTAATTTGTTGTTTAAGGTGAAGATTTTATATAGGGTTATAGAGTCTTGTCTATGTATGAACATTGTAATTGTAAGTTGTATTTATTTTTGATGAGTAAAAAAAATAAATTATTAAATATTTCACAGACCTATATGAGAAAAAAACTGTCATCAATATATTTACATATCACCTACGCCTGTTTATGACTTTTTACCCAACCACTACCAAATTAAACATTTATGTTTCAGCATTAGAACAAAAGCCTGAATACATTTGATTCTAAATTGAACAAAGCAGGTTGCAGAGGAAATGGCGTAATACAATGGCAGCACCAGGCATATGCTGAGTCAGCGGATACGTTTTGTAAATATCAAGTTATATTAGTAAAATCTGACATATGATTCAATAGTATTACCACCAGACATGCTTCAAAGAAGGAACACAGACATTAACATAGAAAAACATTAAATTATGCAAAGTTTTTCAAGGAGCTTCATCCCAGATCCAAATCTGAACTGTTTTAACCAGCTCCAATTTAAAAGCATAAATTATTTATTAACTTAACCCAGAATGAGCCTGGGTACCATTGTTAGAGGAATACTGAATACTGAATAAACAGATCTACCAATGCTACTTAAAGTGAGTGATAAAATTTACTGCTGGTGATATGAAGACTATTTTAGTCTTATCTATTGTGTGTGTAATTCACAATCTACTCAAGATAAAATAAAGTCAGAAAAAAAAGTTTGTTCTCATTTATTTAGAAAACAAGAAAATTAAGCACTTTGGTGGTCATTGAATCCAACACAGTGTTGTATAAAAATGTCTTGACTTGCATTAGAAACTTTTTGAAAGAAACATATCCTTGAAACAAAGACCAACTACAACATGAATGTGAACAGTATAAACACCTTTTTTAAATTACTGTTTAAATTCACAGAGAAAAATACTGCAAGTCAAATACAATTTTGGTAAAATGTCTACTGTCTGGGCACATCTGCTGTAATCTCTAGCTGCCTAAAGCATCGTCTTATCTAGTGCCAGTTTAACCAGTTTTATGGCAGTGGCACTTGATGAAGGGATGGTGTAATACATGACTGAATGAAAGACCTATGACTCTCATGTTAGACTGTAACTACAAGTAACACTTGTTTTAACAAACACTGGCGGTGAGTCTTATGTGAGGGCAGAGTTCACTTCACTGCAGCAACAGACTGACTTCTGATGGAACACCACGCCTGAAAAACATCCCTAAAAACACAAACATAAGTTTGTGGTTAATGACATTGTCTGTACTGCTTATCAACTTCAAACAGAACTTTACATAACTGGCTCCTGGCTGAGTTTTATGCAAATAATATTAAATAAATTGTAAAAAATATTAAATAATTTCCCTTGTGGATCAATAAAGTTTGTCTAAGTCTAATATATGTTTGTTTGATGTCCTGTAACAATGGCAACATGACAAGAGAGACTCACCATAAATGTAAACAATGATGTAATTAAACATAAAAAAAAACTTACAGTACCGATATGAAAAAATAAAGCCCCATGAACCAATGAGGCCTTGTAGCCAGTTACTGACACAATGTTGATTTCAAGGCTTTTTCAGTTCTGGTCAGATGCTGGCGGACACTGCTTTATATTGATATAAAGCAGTGTCAGATGTCCGCCAGCATCTGACCAGAACTGAAAAAGCAGCTTAGATGAGCTGCGAAACGTATTCAACCAAATAAACTTTTGTCCAGTTGACAAATTGAATTTCTCCTTTTGCTCCTCTAATGTACACAGAAATTATGATCTGACAAATAAAATAAAAAGAAAACACATTTATTTTGTTGAAATAATGTTTAAGGTATCAGAAATATTGCGTGTAAACTGTGTACAACCTTTGGTTAGAATTTCCCCTACTGTGATGTCATCAATGTTGAACTCTAAAAGACTCTGCACTTCCTCCAACTTTTCCTTCACAAATTGCTTCTTAATTGTGTGAAACTATAATTTATATTTACAACAGGTATCCTTCCAAATTAAGTGAAAAAGATTTCAGAAATGTTTGACCGCTAAAATATGGTATAAAGTAGGTTCATTTGTGTAAAATGTTCAATATTCATGTGCTCCAACAGTGCACCAATTCTTTGAAGGCTTTAAAACGGCTTTATAGTCCATATTGAACTTATTTGCTGTCAAGATCAGCAGCCCCTCAGAAAATATACAACCCAAATGACAATGGCAGTGCCCACAGCAATTTCCGGAATAAGGTGAAATAGATGAGTGAATATTTTCCAGACTACTTTTAGCCTGTAAGATTTTATTTGAATACACCTTCCATCTTCTGTGGTCTCTTACCTGCAGTGAGTGGCCACACATTCGTTGCTGCAGTATTCTTTGTCCCAGTCCTCACTGTCCACAGCAGGTTTATTACAGCCAGCTCTGAGGCACACCATCTTTGAGCTCACTGTGGGTGCACTCACCTCCATCACATCCTGTCAATAAAAAAACACATGGTGAATATGTTTTTTTTTTAAGTTTTATTTTTGTGATTAATGCACCAATCAAATATAACATTTTGCTACTTCTGCCATTGACACAGATAGTGGGTAGAATGTTAGTAGTATAGTTAAAATATTTATTTTAACATTGTGACAATCTATGACAATTCATAGATACGATTTCAAATGAATATCTACTTTTGATACTAGTTTTACTATTAATAATCAATAAATATCTGGGTATACATTTCTGACAACCCTGATTGGGCAGCAAGTTAATATTTCAGAAGCAGCCAAAATTCTGAAATCTATGATTTGGTAGAAAATATTTTACTAAAGATTTGTGTATCATCTGTTATCAAATATTTGTATAAATAATACAAATAAAAACAATGCACCTCCTCCAAAGGCTCCACTTCTGTAACATCATCGTCTTCCGGGTTTCCTTGCTCATCTGTGGTGCTCACCAACTCCACTGTATTTGACTGAACTGAAGCGGGCACTATTTTGATCTGGAGCGGAGGAGGAGGGGCTGCAGAGACAGACACGCCCTGAGCTGTGGAGGGCTTGGCTTGTAGTCGCGGAGGGGCAGGGGCCATCTGTTGAAGTCGTGGAGGTGGAGGAGCATTTTGCATCTGCTGCAGAGGAGGAGGCCCTCGAGCAGCACCAGAGACCAGGAGTGTGGTGGGCTGCAAAGTGCGCACCCCACCTGGCAACACTGTGACCACCTGGCGTCCCGCCTGCAGCATGTGCTTCGGGATAATGATCTTGGTTACGGTTGGAGACTGTGCTGTAACTGTGGGTTTAAGCCCTGTATTTAATATAATGTTAGGGATGTTTTCTTCAGGAGAGGTCAGGGCTGTAGGACTAGGGCTGCCTCCCTGAGGTGATGCTGACTCCGCCTCCACCTCTTCAGAGTTAGACTAAGTAAACAGATTTGTGAGTTACTGCAACCATAAGTTATTTAAAAAAAAACAAAACACTGTGATTTACCATACCTGTGAGAGCTGGTTTGCCTTGTATGCTGCTAGGGCTTTCAGATACCCTTTTTTTGCTATCTCTGTCTTTTTCTTGTAAACCTAAGACATAAATAACATATTTGCATAGATTTTTCACATAAGAAATATTGGAATAGCAGTAGAACCAATAATACACTTTGCATTACTGAAATTAAAATGGAAATTCAGAAATCTTGTATAAAAATATGTGCCAAAAATATAAAAGAGTGATGTTGTCCTACCTGTTTCTGCTCCTCAGCCAGACTATCCCACATTGAAGCAACTATTTTGGACACCTCTCCAAAAGAAGCGTTTGGATTTTGGCCCTTAATGGCTGCCTGTGTGTCTCGGAAGAACAGCGCATATGCAGACACTGGCTTCTGTGGCTCGTTCGGGTCCTTTTTCCTCCTGCCTTTTTTGACCGCTGATGGTGAGGCTACAGTGGTAGGTTTCCCTCCACCTCTCCGGGCTGTGGGGGCTGCCGAGCTGCCCTGGGACAACGTGTGTGAAATGGAGGCGATGGAGACAGGAGAATCTACAAGAACGCTCCTCTGAAATAAAGATTTCAAAGATTATCAGCTTAAGTCTTTTTTATTTATTACCATTAATCAACAGCGTATGATCTAACCTTGAAGTCATCCATGTCTTCATCTTGTAGGGAGCCCGCGGGTGATGGTGTGGTGGGCATGACTTCTGGCCTCTCCCCCATGTCTCCAAGGCCCAGGGTCAGCTCTGATGGGTTAATAGTACTGAGTTGACTACTTCCCAAAAGACCTGGCTCCATATCTCCAAGCTGAACATCAATCGTCATTGGAGAGGAACTGCTGAAATGGGACGTTGTATTTCCCATTTCCTACAAGACACATCATACTTATAAAGATTTTATAATTTAACAACACTAGGAGGAGCATAAAAATATTTACCAGAGCTGATGAGCTGAGAAGAACGCTTCCCTCCGCATGAGCCTCTGCCCGCAGGTTGTGTTGGGCCATGCCTTGGGACCCAGAGTTGAAAAAGGGGGACGCAAACGAGGGGTCGTTGGCCTCCACTACCATGTTACTAACAAGACTGCGGGACACGGGCGTCTCAAAGTGGGACACAGCATCACTGATGTTGAGGGCTGAATCCGGATCAAGAGAGATGGGAGGGATCTCAAAAACTTCATCCCCCAGGCTGGGTGTATGAAAGGTATGCTACAGAAGGAAATGGAAACACACAGGATATAACAAAACACTGCACACTTTGTCATGCATTGGTACACTCACTTCTGCAGATAGAAAGGGATGACCGCCTCCATCTATTGTAAGATAGTTGTCTCCGCCCCCCGAAAACTAAAAACATTTGGCTCAAATTATTGAATGGAATAAATAGCAGTTTCTAAGGAATTTGTAGAGGGTGGGGATGGCTTTACCTTATTTTCCTCAGAGTAACCACTAAAAGCTTGTGTGTTTAAAAACTCAGAATCCACGTTTTGGGTGTCCGAGAGTTCAGAGTAAAAATTAAGATCCATTGTTGAAAAATCAATCGCAAATATATCGAGACAGTACCAATATTCAAAGCGAAATCTACCTGACAATGCAGGCTTTTTATTTTCTTTTTAGTTAACTAAGTTTAGCCCATTTGCTGTTAGCATACCTATTAGCTTAGCAACCGAATGGGCTCATATTGTCAAACTTTCCGGTCAAAACAATGATGTTTATTTCAATCTAGCGACATATGGTATGTATACTCAGAGTCAGTGCAAGTCTGGAGGTTTATATGGAGTAATTACAAGCTAAAAAGTAAGTAAAATGAGCACGTATCCCAGAGAGTGTGTGTTTCGTCCTCCATGGCATTGATTGAATGCACGTGTTGTTTCACCGCCAGCACACGCGAGGGCGCAGATGCTGATCACTGTGGAGGTTCTCCATTTTATTTTACAAGTTTTTTTTTTATTCCCTTCTGGTATCTTAAGCTTTAGTTATGTCAGATCGACTGTTTAACCATGTTACAGGCCTAATGGCGTTCCCCCATAAGATTAGAGTTAGATTTAGATGAATACATATTTGAGTAATGTATTTCAGGCTTGAGTGCTCCAAAAACTTGTTTTCACATACGCTCTATCTCCACCCAGATTCCTGGTCAAAGATGTTTTGGCTCAGTCTTTCAACAATTGTAAATTGAATTCTGCTGCTTGGTACGTTGAAATGCCACTATGAAGGGGTCTATCAGCAATTTTCAGCAATAATGCATTTTACAAAGAACCTCTAAAGTAATGCTCTACAAATATTTTGTAGTAAATATCCTCAAAAAGCATATTTCTTACATACTACACTGTGTAATACTACACTATATTTGCATAAGTTTGCAAATTATTAGTTACAAAAGCAAACTTGTATGTTTACTGTATTACACATTCAGATCTATTTTATTAGTTGTGTTTCTTCTATAAATATCTACTGAATGAACATAGTTACAACATACAAACCGAATGTAGTACATTTAAAAAATAAGGCAGATATAAATCCCTTAATGCTTGCACCAACCATAATAATTCACACAAAGCGGTGTTCGCTGTAGATTGCTGTTATTCATCACAGACACAGTCAGGTCATAAAACAAGAATAGTAACTCATTGCTGTCATCTTTGCACCATAGTACACAATTGACAAGCTCTACAATGTACAACACATCATCCTTCTAGTCCTGCTTCAGTAACTATTATGTCCCTCTTTACCCCAACCCTCCCACATGAAAACATTACAAGTACATTCACACGCCCATCTCAGCTCATCTGATTTGGACCGACCAAATAGCAGAGGATTGTGTGATGGGGTTGAGTCCAGATTCATCTAGAACCAGCTTTGAGGTCTGTAGAAAAGGGGGGGGATTGGTACAACAGGGGTCCTCTTTTGGTCACGGCTGGGAATGTGATAGGAATTCAAGATTTGGTGGAAGAGGAGGCAAAGTCATTAAATCTTTTTGACTTGTGAAAATATGAGAAGGACAAGGTAGTAAAGATGAAAATGAAAAACAGATGGGTGAAAAACAGATCAGTTCATGAAAAAGAAAAACTCTATAAAATAAACGATAAAAGTAGCAACAAAACATTTATCCATTATTTGATACACAGTAAAATAAATGAGGAATAACATGATTTTTTTCCAATGAGGACAGTCTGATTTGTTCAGGGTGTGGGGGCCGGTCAATCCTCTGAACTGGAGGAGGAGTCAGTGTCTTTTTGAGCCAAGATGACGTCGTCCAAAAGAGCTTCCTGGTCTGAGCTGTCATAGTCCTGGGAAAGGCTGTCTCCGCCCTCAATTTTCACGTCAAAGTCTGGACTGGTGAGGAAGTGATGGGAGGCCTCCAAGTCCTCCTCATCCATCATGTAGGCTCCGTCCGACACCAGGGTCTCCTCCTCCACTCCATCCAGACTGGGCTCCTCTGGAGTGGGGTCTGGAGTGTGATGGTGGTGGTGGTGGTGGTGGTGATGGTGATGCCGCTTTTTGCTTTTCTTGGGAATTTCCGAATCCTCATTTAGCAGCCGGTGGAAGAGATGTTCAGGCAGGAAGCCCTGTCAAACAGATAACATTTAGCATGAGTTTAAAGTTTAAAACCAATTTAGATAATCCACATCTAAGGTGTAATAAAAGTATAACTTACAGACTTGCGCACAGTTTCAGACCAATCTGGTGCCACAGCATTGTCTGTGTTTTCCTCTAAATATTCTCTCAGGTCTTGTAGCATTGGACAGAAAGCTGCTCCAACCTGCATGAAAATAATCGAATGGCCAAAATTGATAAAAATCTGTATCACAAATCAGGTCTTCATGTTTTCATTCCAGAATATCACCATGCACAGTAGGTAAAGTTTAGTATTTTAGATAAACTTTGATTTTCAAAATAACTATACCTTTTTGCCTGTCCTCATATTAATCAGTTTGACCTTCTCTGTGCCCGTCAACATTTTGTCAGCCTTTCGCCTTCGTTTCCGTTTGCTCCTGTTCACCAGAAGCTGAAAACAAAGAGGTGGCAATGAGAACATGACTCAACATTATGTACTCTGTTTTTGAATGAATGAGCAACTGTACCTCCAGCATGTCCCCCTCAACTTCATAATCTGGGTTCTCCTTTAGCCATGTTGGAGGGTCTCTTCGACGTGGAGTACGCTCCAGTGGATCATTAATCCCCTCTGGGTCTGAAAACTAAAAATAGACAGATGTAACATTACAAACTATTAATGTACAATAAATTTTAAATTAAGTGCAGCAGAGCCACAACAGAATACAAAAAAGTAAAGTACAAAAATTACCTCAAGATCCTTGCGTTTCTTGCGGCTACTCTCTCCCCCTGAGCCATTGGGCATAAGAGCCTGCTTAGAGAAGGTCAACTTCAAGCCCTCCTCCTGGAAAGACAAAAATCAATGACACAGATTTTGTTAACTACTATTAATTATGTTTAAATGCCTGTTCTCACCTTGAGAAGTTTGACTGTGAACTCTCCATCCTCTCCCTCAGGCCCTGGGCTGATGGGCAAAGGTTTACGGATCAACCTCGTGTAGGACATTTCATCACCTCCAAAATCTGCGCTGGGGTTGAGCTGGACCTCTGGCAAATATCGCCGCCCTGATGGCCACTGACCTGACAGCACCAGGTTACACAAATTATCCAGTCTGTTGATAAGCACACGGTCCTGAAGGAAAGATACACAAGTTTAGTCTGATTTCCAGCAGGAGTAATAACAGTACACCAAAGAAGTCACAGTTACCTTTGGCCAGTCAACTCTGACAGGAGGTGGGTTACCATCTTGAGATTGAGTGATTGACAGTAAACTATTCTCATCATTTATTTTCATGCCTGCTGAAATAAATGTAAATATAATGCACAACGAAAGACAGATGAACCTGACTGTACATTAGGAGAAATCATACCTCCATCTCCCTCGTCGTCGCTGTCCCCACTTTCGTCGCTGCTTCCAGAGCGATCAGACGATGATGAGCCTGAATCAGAGTCAGAGTCTGAGTCTGAGCCACCCTCCTTCCTCCGGCTGGACTTCACTTTGCTCCTCTTGAAGCTCCAGCTCTGGTCTCCAGGTTTCACATTGTGGCTGAGGGGCATGCCTGTCAGATCAGCAGACAGATCGACTCCAAGCAGGTGGCCATGCTCAGGGCCTTCCTCCTTCACAGTTGCGAGCTCATCCTCAGACTTTAGCTGTCCAAGTGGCATTAGACTCTGGGGCTGTGGAGGTGGAGGTGGAGGTGGAGGAGGGGGAGGTGCTTGTTGATTTTGGACAAACTCGTCTCGAGCTCGAGTGAAAGTGAACTGCGGGTCTGAAAAGATGGAGAGCTCTGTGCGGCTGACGCCATGCAGTGAGGCGCCCAGCATCAGCTGGCGGTCGTGCTCTGGAGTACTCCACCAGGCAGGAAGCTCTCCACTGGGCGGAGCCAAGGCTAGACGCTCCTCCAGAGAGGGATGGGGCAGGACTCGCTCACGGAGGCGGCGAAGAAGGCTAATGCGGTAAAGGGTACGGGAAGCACGCTCCTCAGTGATGGGAGCTACAGCTACAGAGGGCTCAGCTGGATCTAGAAAAGTAAGAGAATGTGGCCCTTGTATGTTCATCTTTCATCTTGTGCTCCACATAGTGTTTTAGATGTTCTTACCTTCTACACGAACTGGATGCAGATGACAGACTTTCCGACACATTCCAACAAATGAGCGGAAGTATCGACTCAGACTCTCATCAGTTTTTTTGTCCAAACGTGCAAATGTGCGGAAGCGAGTCCAGTCAAACTCAGCTACTCCAGTCTCAAAACCTGGCTCCTTCTTCATCTTTTCCACACCAAAAGTAGACACTACGCGATAGAAATCACATTCCTCTCTGCGTGTCCATCTAAAACATTTATTAAAGCCGTTTTAATAACATTTCTGAGCCTTCAAATGCATTTTACCCAGACAAATGTGAATACCTTTGCTGCCGTTCCTGACGTGCTATCTCCTTGAGCTTGCTCGCTTGTTCACACCTCCTCCGTCTGCGGTCGCCTTTGGCCTCAGCCTCGATCTTTAGCTGCTCCTGTCTGTAGCTACGTTGGTATGCAGTGATCAGCTTTCGTAATCGCGCCGTTAGTGATGAACTGGAAGGCCACTGACAAGGACCGCTCTGAGCCGCTGCTGGTTCTGAGACCACTGGTCCCACTTTATCCTCCACTGAAATTTCATCCTCTACGTTCATTGAGTCAGACTGGACAAGGTTAAAAAGGAAGGTTAAAATAATCCACATTTGCAAATGAATGAAAAGCAATGCAGAAGATAATGATAACGTACCTCTTCATAAAGGTCTTTGGGTAGTCTTGATGCTGGTTTAAACTCTGGGTCCTCTGAATACTTGTCAAAATCCGCACTGCAATTAAAAAAGAAACAATAATAAAGCCTTTCCAGTGAGAAAGCATTAATATCATATTAAGAAAACAAACAAAAAATAAAATAATTAGCTTTATAGCACTCACTCATCTCCAAGTTCTGCATCACCAGTGTGTTGTTCAGCATCGATGGCCTTGTCATCCGGACGACCCGCCCGCTCCAAGAAACAGAGGCAGGGATCAGCTCTCATGGTCGTATACATCTCGTAACCTGTTGAAACAAATAAAAATAATGAAAGAATTCACATTTTAAGCACCTGGCGTAACCTAAAACCAACTATGAACAAAACAAAAAACAAACTTGGCCTAGCTTACCGTGCTTAAATACACCTGCAAGTAGCGAGCGGTCTGCCTCAGAGTCCCACCAGGTAGAGGGCACCTCAGTTTGCTCCATTTCTGGCATCCAGATATCCAGATCCCTGTGAATGTGAACTTTAGTTAGCTTCACTTTGGGTCTAAAATTATGTGGGTTTTTTTAAACATAATTTGTCTTCTCAAATTATTGACCTGATATCAGCTCCTTTAAGGACAGAGTCCGCATGCTCCCCAATCACTTCCTGCTTAAGGTAATAAAGCATGCGCACCCTCAACAGCACCCTGAAAAAGCAAACATTTTAAAATAAAATCCAAATAAAATGTGTCAAGTCAAAGCTTCATGTAAAATTTTAATTCTTTACATACTTGTTGCACTGATGCTTGAGGTGTTTGCGATAGCTGTCGTCCAGCAGTAAAGTGTCCGGGTTGTACTTTCGGATCCATTCAACTTTCTGAACATCAAAAGTGCTCTGGGCCTTCACCCTCTTCCCCTTCCTCCCACGGGGCACAGGGATGGACAAGCCTGGGAGGAAAAAAAACTACATGAAAAAACAAATTCTTTCTGTAATTCTTTAGCTTTTTTCAAAGCCTTACCTGAATGGTTGAGTAACGTTTGAGGTTCTCGTCCATTCTCTGGTGGCGTGATAAGTTCCCAGATAAAGCTTTTGATGTTTTCATCACCACGGTAATGGATTAGACAAAACACAAGGATCACACGGCAGATGGTTTCCACATCACGTTCACTCAGACGCCTCTTACATCTCG
Organism: Taenioides sp. WSHXM2023; assembly: GCA_029959045.1. Lineage (NCBI taxonomy): Eukaryota > Metazoa > Chordata > Actinopteri > Gobiiformes > Gobiidae > Taenioides > Taenioides sp. WSHXM2023. Next base: position 14,840,425 of record CM057096.1, on the reverse strand, counting down.
CATGGGAGAGGATGTCTTTCCAGCGACCCCAACTAGAAGTTAAGTAACTGTCAGTTAATCTGAGGCATACATTAAAAACAACATCCCAACTCTAATGTAGTATATATACCCATAGACCAGTAGGTGTTTCTCAACTCTGAAGCAGTCAGTGCGTCCGTAGCCTCCTCCGCTGTGGCGCTCCGCTCGTCTCGAGGCTCGTGACTGTCGAGAATTGGCTGGTGGATATTCGTCATCACTGTCCAGGTCCGACATGTCGCCTTCGCCTCTCAAAGAGAACTGCCGCGTTTGTTTACGCACTCGTGGAGTATCAATTACAAGCGTATTCTAGGAGCAAAGCAGAGATGAGGCGAGTTAAAAAAAAAAAAAAAAAAAATCCCAAATCCACCACATTACAAAAATCACTCATCATAACAAATTTAAAGAAAATGTACCTTTCTGTTCATGGAATCCATGTCTATGTCAGCTTTTTTGGCCCACTTTTGCCAGAACTCTGGGTCGTCCAGGGCGATATCTGTGCGGTTTTCTGAAGCCACAAAACTGGCCTTGGAGAAAGTAGAGCCCTTCCCCTCGCTCTCGATGGTGATGGTGGTGGCTCTGCGTTGAAGGATCTGGTCAATATCCTCTTCACAGAAGCGACTGCCTTCATCGTTTTCATCCATAATAGCAGCATAAGCGCCTTTCCTCAAAAGATCCTCAATCTCCTTCTTAGAAAACTGCTGGATCTGTAATAGTTGACAAGCAACAACAAGCTTTGAATATCATTTTTAAAAGATTATCAATAGGAAAACATTGCAATAATTATACCCCATTAACACTGGTGTCTTTGTTGCCGCTCATGCTCTGTAGAACAGCACGATCCAGGCCAAGCTTCAGACTGGCTTTATCCAACATTTCTCGCTCATAAGAGTTTCGAGTGATAAGGCGATACACTTTGACTGCCTTGGACTGGCCAATTCGATGACATCTGGCTTGTGCCTTAAAAATATATACATTTATATATATACTGAAATCTTAACAGAAATTTGATGGAACAACATGAGCTTTGACATGTCTATTTTATTAGCTACTTTGTGAAGCGTCTTTGGGTATCTTGAAAAGCGCTATATAAGTATTATGTATTTGACAAACAAAGTGATACCTGCAAGTCGTTCTGTGGGTTCCAGTCGGAGTCAAAGATGACGCAGGTGTCAGCAGCAGTGAGGTTGATACCCAGGCCCCCAGCGCGGGTACACAGCAGGAAGACAAATCGATCTGAGTCGGGTTTACTGAAGCGGTCAATGGCAGCCTGACGTAAATTCCCACGCACTCTGCCATCAATGCGTTCATAAAGATACCTGAAAAGTTGCAAAGATAAATAAAGTAGTCCCACGCGCCACTAAAAGAGAAAGCTGAGGCAAATATAAAGTTACCTTTTGTTGATGAGGTAGTCCTCTAAAATGTCGAGGCAGCGCACCATCTGAGAGAAGATGAGCACTTTGTGGCCACCAGCTTTAAGACGTGGCAGCAGCTTGTCAAGTAGCACCAGCTTTCCGGCCGAACGGATCAAGGCTTGCAAATGGAAGTCTGGCGCAGTGGGGTCATACACCTCTCGCAACTCTGCTACAATCTTCTCTTCCGCGCCTGTGTGAGAGATGAGACTCATTTATGTACTTTATAATTCATAAAAATTAAATGGTTAGGCATTTTATTTTTGCATCAGTTTATTTGCAGTCATTAGTTAAGTCATGGAAACCGTTACACACCATTGATGAGGTAGGGGTGGTTGCAGCACTTGCGCAGCTCCATCATTGTGTTGAGCAGATTGGGAACATTGCTGTTACTGCTTGCTCCTAAACTGAGAAAACTGAAGTTTCTCTCTAGGATTGCCCGATAGTACTTCTTCTGAACATCAGTCAACTCAACCTGGTCAGAAAAGGTACATATAAGTACTGGCACAATTCAGCATTTTATAAATAAACATGTGTAATATGAACCAACCTCAATTATGGTTTCCTGTTTTGGTGCCAAATTCTTTTCAACATCTTCCTTAAGCCTTCGCAGCATCATTGGTTTGAGAATGGCCTGTAGTTTCTGAACCTGTAAGACAAGTTAGGACATAGTACTGGATAGGAATATTTATCTCACATTAACAAAATACCAAAGAATTCCTAAAACAAAATTTATTTAAAAAGAATCCTAACCGCTTTAATTGTCTTAAATGTGTGTACTGCAAATACCTGCTCCTCTGTTTTGAGATCTCCAAATTCTCTGAGGAACTCAAACTCCGATGGGAACTGTGCAGGCTCAAGGAAGTGCAACAGACTGAACAGTTCCTCCACAGTGTTTTGAAGAGGTGTGCCAGTCAATAAAACCTTGTGTTCCTATAAGCACAATGACAAAATCATTAAAAATTTTAAGTAATATGTATTTTATCACCAACTATATGCTTTTGTAGGTGCATTCTCTCACCAGGTCGAGCATTTTCAGACTGTCCAGTAGCTTGCAGTTGCGATTCTTAAGACGATGGGCTTCATCAATAATGACACAACGCCAGGAGATCTCTCTCAGCTCTGGACAGTCGGACAGCACCATTTCAAAGGTGGTGATGAGTGCATCAAATTTGTATGCACCGGGAATCAAATGCTCCTGCAGACACAGAAGAATCGTATTTACTAATGCTAATACTACAGCTTAACAAGTATCAGTAGCTTGTTAAAAATCAACTCCACCTTATCATCCTTGCAGTACATCTCATACTGCTGGATCATCTGTCTACTGGCCAAACTCCCATGATAAACAATGGCATTCATATGAGTCCACGTGGAGAACTCCCTTTCCCAGTTGGTGATGGTTGAGAGTGGAGCAATGACCAGAAAGGGGCCTTGAATGCCGGCATTGTATATTTCAGACAGTAGTGCAATAGACTGAATGGTCTTTCCAAGCCCCATCTCATCCGCTAATATGCAGTTTTGTCTACAACGGAAGTAGGAATACATGGTTAATCATGTTTTACAGAAGAGTCACAAAAACCATGTTACAGGACAAGTTGAATACCTGTTGTACCAATTGAAGAGCAGCCAGTTGACTCCTTCAAGCTGATACTCTCGAAGAATATTGCCATTTTTGTATTCTCGTGTATCTTCCAATTTCTTCCAAGAAGCGGCAGGTGGTCTGGGCTGAAGAACACCATGAGACAAAGAAAGTTTAAGCTTTGTTTATTAAGAAACATAAAAAGCCTTGATGTTTATAACAAACCATTCTTTTCAGACGAGGTTGTCGGTTTTTAATTTTGCCGAACTCCTCAACTTTGCCCTCATCCACATCTTCTTTAAGCTCCCAGGTAGCATCTTCATAAGGGAGGGAGCACCACTTCACTAAATAATAAATAACAGGCTGGTGGAGGGAATGGGACAGAAGCCCATTAGAGACAATGGGTAGAAATAAGACAAATTAACATAAAATTATAAGTTTGTTTTGACTTCTCTACCTCTCCATTGTCCTTGTCAACACTGTGGGATACATCCAGAATGCGGTCCACCTCCACATAGTCTGGATTGAAAGGCTCTTCCTCCTAAACGAGCGCAAACCTCATTAATGTAAATCAAAAAGGCAAATCAAACAAATTGCATGCATGGATGTAGGGGGTCGTACCTCTTGGAAAATATTCCTCATTTGTGCGTGCTTTGTCCTAAATCTCTTAATCTTTTGTGTTATCCTTTTATCTTTTTCCAACTGCTCCATAGTGGCCCACTCACAATGGAGATATGAACTGTAAAAAAAAAAAAAAAAAATACAGTTATCATGTGTAATTATTAATTCAAGTTAAAGATAAAGATTAAACCTTTTTTAATTTAAAGATTAAATAAATGATGAGACTTACTAATTCTTATATTTAACAAAAAATTCTTCAACATTGGTGTACTGGCCAGGGCACACCTGTAGAAAAGGAGGAGAGACGCATGTAACACAACATAATAGTTCTCCCTGGTAAAACAATGAAGGTTAAATAAATAAATGCTCCAACTATGAATAATATAAAAAAACATACCTCTTTTTTAGTTAACCTCACAGACAATATTTTGTCAACAATAGCTGCATCTTCCTCACTTGGGTTTTCCTGTGAACATTTTGTCAAATACATCTTTAAATTGGCAAACGGAAGTTTGCCACATTTTTCATTAGAATGACAAGTCTCACCACAAAGAACTGCATGCTGGGTAAACCATCACCATCCAGCTCCACTTCTTGAGGAATGTGAACAGGAGGCACACCACTGATGGAGGCCACCGCTGCAGCAGTTGTAGTAACATCTACATCCTCCTGCTCATCCTCATCGTCTGTGATTTTAATGTCCAAGTCTTCAGTGTATTTTTTTCTTTTTACCACTCGATTGGAACGCCTCTTCTGGGCAAAGAATCATAGATTAGAGAAAAATGAATCAACATACTACACAATTTGAAAGAAATTAAAGTTGGTTTAACAGTAATTGAACCTGAATGGGTCAAGTTAAAAATGCATGTTGTGTTCTTGGTTTCTGTGTAATTTAATGTTTTTAAGATTGTCAAATATGTACCATGATCAGGTCTTCATCAAGCATAGCTGGTGAGGCTGGGCTAAGTTCTCCATCTGAGTGGTCAGAAGATGCATTGCGCTTTCTTTTCTTAGCGCCTACAAGAGTAATTGTGCTGAAAAAGATGATAAACCAATGATTACTTCTGCAAAGATCATGAGCCACAAACCAACATGAGTTTAACTAACTTTGGTTTAGTTTTGCTCTTGCTTTTGTTTCCGGATGCTGTCATTACCGTGCCCCCAATCACTGTGATTATTCCCCCTGTCGGCTTTGCTTTGCCCTTTTTATCGGCCACTGCACCCATTTTGGGTGTTGAGGCTAAAGGTGTTTTCTTCTTGCTCCCTCCTCCGCTGCTTTTTTTCTTTGGAGTGGTGACAACAGTCACAGTGCCGCCTATTTCTGGAGACATTTGTGAGGCTGGAAGTTCATCCTGGTTCAAGACTCTTGGGAGGTTCTTCTCTCCACGTGCTTTAGCACGGGCTATAGCTTCAGCCACGATGCGATTAGCCTTTTCTTGTTTGCACAGGATCTCCACACGCCGCACAGAGGATGGTTCACCACTCGCCTTTGTGATGCGAATGGCCTGGGACGGAGAGGTGGTCGTGGTTGAGGTACCAGCAGCTGAAGAGTTTATTACCTTCACTACAGAAACAGTGCCACTTGCCGAGGACGCCGAGCTAGCCTAGAACGTTTAGCAATTAACGATTAGTTAACCTCATTATTTAAAGACTTACCATAGCTATAAAAATATGCATCTAAAAGTTATACCTGTGGCTGCAGAAGCATTTTAAGAGGCAATGCAACCCTCTGTCCTCCCTGGCCCTGGGAAATCTGCAAGACTTGTGGGCTGCCAGTATTACCAGCCCCAGAAACCAACTGATACTATAATAAAAAAATAATGTTTATTTTTATATATATATATATTTTTTTTTCACAAAATTCCTTACAAGACCGTAAAGCACAAAAAGCACACAAGATGTGTTTTTATTACCTTAACTCCCCCCTGTTGATTGGGCTGCTGCTGCACTTGTAGTTGAATGGTGAGGACTTTTGGCTGTCCCCCAGGTTGCCCTGTTGTCCGAGCCTGGGTTAGGGCAGCTAGCTGGCTCCCTTGTAGCACCAGTTTTCCTCCGGGGAGCTGCCCCAGCACGAGCCTGGTAGGCGTCTGCGGCTGCTGCTGTTGAGCAACTTGGACCTGAGCCACCGGCTGCTGTTGGGCCACAGTCTGGGCTGCTGGGGCAGACGCAGAGCTTTGAGAAGGCTGCTGGAGGACGAGTGTGATACGCTTTGCTTCACTTCCCTAAAATTAAGAACACCATAAGTAAAAAGCTACACAGACAGGCAGCTTAGGAAGGCAGAGAAAGAGCGACTTACCGGAGTTTGGGGCTGCATGGCAGGCTGGAGCTGCACCTGGGTCTGGACCTGAGGCTGGACTTGAATTTGAGTGGTCTGGGCTTGGACCGTCTGCGGCTGGACCTGGACCGTCTGTGGCTGGACCTGGACCGCCGGCGGCGGCTGGAGCTGAGACTGGACTTGGATTTGAGTGGTCTGAGCTTGAGTCTGGACTTGAGTCTGGACCGGGACCGTCTGTGGTTGGACCTGGGCGACTTGAGTAGCCGCTGGAATTTGAACCTGAACTGACTGGCCCTGCGTCTGCTGCACCTGCTGGGGCATGGAGGTCAGCAGCACCTGTTTGACTGGCCCATTGGGAGAGTGTAGCAGCCTCTGTACCCCCGCAGTGCCCACTTTAACTTGAGTCTGTCCTGCATTTGCCTGATTCAGAACTGTTCCACTTTGCAAGATGGACATGCCAGGTTTGAGGGAGGTTCCAGACAATAGTCGAATGACTTTTCCACCAGCCTGTCCACCAGACACAGTCTGCAGCACCTGAGCTTGACCCTGGGGCCCTTTGAGGATGACAATTTTCCCACCAGCCTGTTGTGTGATGGCGGCGAGCTGCTGGGGCGTGAGCTGGTGAGTGATCTGAGTGAGCTGCTGTGAGGTGGCAGTGGTGGCGGTTTGAGCGGTAGAAACAGTCAGAGGAGAGCTCAGCAGCACGGTGTTACCAGTGGGCACAGAGGTTTGGATCTGCTGAACCGTTTCGACTGCAGGAGCTGGTGCTAAAGAAACAGTCTGAGCAGGTGCTATTGGGACAGGCTGAGGTGCAGGGATTTGGATGGGAACAGGCTCTGGGATGACAGGAGTTGCTGCATGTATACTCAAACCAGTGTTGACTGTTAGCTCTGGAGTGGGTCTGGGCTCAGAGAGTGGGTCAACCTGGCCCAGTGCTAGCTTCAGGGCCTCCTCCACGGGATCCGAGGAGCCCTGAGTGAAAGAATCATCTGGTATGGCATCCAGGTTGAACAGAGGTGTATCCTCAAAGAGGTCCATGATTGGATCAGCCATTTTGCCCCCTCCACAAAGGGAGATGGGCACAACACTGAGGGACGCTTAGATGGAGGCTACAATTAGTTGTCCAGTTCTTCGTTTTGATTAATGAAACTGAAAAAGAGAGTGGGAGGAGTTACTTCTACAAAAGATTCCAGTAAATTGAACCAATTAAAATAGTAACCTGAAGATAAAACAGTAAGAATGGCCTAAACAGAAATGTTTTTCATCTTGATCTGTTTTGATCTGAAAATACATAGATCTATTGATCATCTAGATCATTAACCATGCATAAATATGCAAGTTATTTTGACAGAAGAGAAATTAATAAGGTTTTCCAAGGAGCCAGTTAAAACGTTGCACAAATAAAACTTTTTTTTCAGCATACAAGACAACTGGGCAATCTTATTTAAGCTACATCATTAATGTTCAGAAAACACTATAGAATCACAAAAATAATATAGCCCAAGTTAGTCACAAAAGTTGCACAGGGAAATGAACCCACTTGAAATCCATGAATGAAAAGTTGGTTGTGAGCTCAGTGAGGAGGGTACTGATGCTGTGAGCTGGGATGCTATGCTCTGTTCGCGTTGCAGTCTTTATCCCAAACCCATGGGTTAGCATTAGCTTGTGCCGCCACCAATGTGCCTGTTTTACACACGTCCATAAGCAAACTACTCGTTTTGATGTTAATAAATAGCATAATTTGTACGTTAAGAGTGATTAGTTTGCCTCACTGTCATTTCCTATCGACCACCAAGTCTTCGGGATTGCTTCAACCTCATCAACAAACCGGACCAAACCAAAGCAGCGTGCCACAATAACCATTGCCGTCTACGTTCAGACTAGGGTTAGGCCGCAATAGTCTTTCGGTTGACCTGCGCCTGTTATTCGGCAAAAATATCTGAAAATAACCATCATATCAACTGCCCTAACACTCTCAGTGATATTTCGGGTGCTAAATTTACCTTTGCATCGACACACATGGCTTTCTCCGTCTCACAACACTGTACGATTACAGGAAACGGCCAGAGGAGAGCAGGAACTAACCTTCTTGCCAGAGAAAGCAGAATGGGTGTATCTTTCAAGTCTCACGAACAGCGATTGGTGGGCGTGGGTCCAAGCCGGCAACACACTGATATTCTATTGGCTAATTTAATTGCCAATCATATATACGACGTCTTTAGGGCGGGACAAACGCCAGGGTTGGTTGAGGAAGCAATAAATGCGGCCTAGCTCGGATCATTTGACTGAATGATCTACTCCTTACATCGTTATTAACACTTAAAGATGGTCATTAAACCAAATTGTGATGTTTACATTAGTACCTGCAAATATTAAACCATTTTAATGTAATTAAAACATTTTGAAGGCCAACCTCATGGTCTTTGATTAGGCCACTGTCTTTTTCATATTCATTACACAAGCTCTAAATCGGGAATAAATTCTAGGTGAACGAAACAATCTCTGATCAATATTTAATTTTTTTTTTAAATATATATTGGAAACAATTATATTGACTCAAATTAGAATCGTTGGTAATTACACATGTCAACACACAGAGACGGGTTTTGGTATTTGATGGCTCTAGCACATAGTCTGCTTTTGCATATACATTTGTTTTAGTGCCATCTAGTGGTCAACCAGGAAGATCTTAATCAACTTGAACCACTCTACTGACCACTAGAGCACAAACTCTTAAGTTGGTTGAACTAAATGATCTTTCTCCGTAATTTTTGTTATATTGTTATTTTAACAGGGTAAATTATACAAATACTACCCAATACTAGTCTATAATTAATAAGCAGGTCTATATTTTTGTGTTGTGAAAATAGCCTATAATTGGCCCTACTTACTAAAATATAGTCGTTTATATTCTATAGTCTACCTGGCAATCAAGCATTTGTCATTCTTGTTGTAAATTCAAGCAGGGGTAGTAATTAAAGTTTTAGGATGAAGACATATTTACCCTATGTTTGTAATAAGAAAATTAACTGTGCCAGAATCCATGACCAGAATGGGAAACTGTGTCCATAAGTGACTCCATGTGACAGCACACCGCACTTTATCCACGGCAATCCTGCAGCGCTCCGCCAAAGCCTCCATCTGTCCGCTGCTCTGCGTGGCGCATCCGCCTCACGCCGGTGTGCCTGGTAAACGCCAACGCCAACTCTGCTGGTGAGAGCTATATTTACAAACATCTGCCATGGCACAGAGCGGAATATCAAAGGAGGGAGGGGAAGAGCCTGATATCCAGTTTGTTCATAAACTTGAACTATTTTCTTATAGGCAGGGAACAGACATAATCATCCATCATTGCCTGTTTGACATAAAACTTCCAACACACACGCACATTAAAACACAAACAATAATTTAAGTTATTAGTTTAATATATGAAATCTCTCTATAAATAGACATTTGTTGCAGATTATAGATATTCTGGCATAGGATATAGAGGGGTAGTCATACAACACAGGAGAATAGCGAACAAACTTGGCATGATCTTAAGATAAACACGGGGCCATGTGGTGCACAGCAGTGTTTCAAATGTGGTGGATTAAATAAATAAAGTGTGCAACAAGAGTTGTAACACAGAAAAAGCCCACACTGTACATAATGACAACAAATTTCTGGATACTTAAATCATCACTTCTATTATTAAATGGAACCAATACATATACAACACACAGGAACAACATGATGGGCTGCAGTGTAAGTGGGATGTTAACCTTTCTGATTAAACGTCCTCCACTCCTTAAGAATTTGACCACTGTCACCTCCTTGGATCACTTTTAATTCTACATAGTGTACTTAGGCCTTGTCAGACATACTGAAATATTTGCAATTGCAACAGATCAAAGCCTTCTCATTTGCCAGTAGCCAAAATGTTATTCCTTATTGGTGTATACTGGATTACACAGACCAAGATTTTGCATAAAACACATTTGTTCATGCATGGTATAGAGAGAAGTTAATTTTCTTAATTCGGAAGCTGTCTCTTGTGTTGTTCTTCCTCACAATGGAAACACCAAGAAGCCTGAAAAAGTTGAGTATTTCCATCCACCCATCAGGTTGCCCCTCTCCAGTCTGAGGTAGGCCTTATCCCCCTTCTCCATGATGACGAGGCCAGCATTAGTTGCGGCTTCCCTAGTCACATCCTGATCTCCAGCAAAAGCAGAAATCATGGGCCAACCATTCACCATCAGGCTCACCTAAGAACAAATAACATTATTCTATTAGATATGACCCAAAGTCATCAATTGTATACTAGTTATAATCTCACCTGTATAGTTTGTCGATTATATGCTTTCACAACGTGGAAGTTGAAGCTGTAAACTCCTCTTCTTGGTGCCAGAAAGATGCTGCTCTCTTGGTCAAAGTGACTGCCAACATTCACCAAAATCTAATTCAACAAAAAAAGGAAGATTTAACAAAAAGTGTATGTAAATAGTGCTATAAAACCCCAAAAATTACTTGCTTCCATGGAGATGTTATTGCTTCCACAGTATAACATTAAACTTTTAATCTATTTTGCGTTTGTTCAATTTATTCAACAGGCATTTATATTGCTCAGAAATACTTACATACATTCTTACTGAGAGAGGGGTTACTTCTCCACAGATCTGCCCAGTGGCATCACTTGCTTGTCTCCTTGGAGAAGTTTAATCCTATACTATGGAACATTCCAGACAAAGTGATAACATATCCATGGCGACAAGCAGGTGGCCAACCCTCTACCACAATAGTTACAAAGTGTACCTTTAAATAAAGATAAAATACAGTTTAATAAGATTTCATGTCTACATGTTGAAGAGACTCACATTGTCAAAATAGATGATCATTGTGCGATTGCTCATGTCTGTTGGCTCGTGGTTGGTTTGGCGACTGGCAGAAAAGGCAACTCGTCCTGATCCCGAGCGCACAGACATCCCCAAGGCATTACCAGCCGGTTCGGATGAGGGAGTGGAGTCACAAACTACTAAACACTTTCCTTCAAGTACGATCGGCTCAGTGTCATTCTGACCATAGGCTCCCCAGAGCAGAAGCCCCACCAGCAGTATACAGAGTACAAAGGGGAGAGGCCTGGGATGCATGGTAAATTGAGCTACTATACTATGGACAATTGAAAGTAAGGGAAAACATGCTATGGTTAAAGATTTGATATTTGGGAATTTTCTTTAAAATGTTATGACATGTGTATGTAGTGTTATTAGTTGGAAAAGTAAGTATTAGCAAAGTATTGACAAGAAACTGAAATTGTGGTCAGCAAAATTATTCACATTTGGTGAGTCATAGTCGTAGTATTTAGTCAAATCCTTTTATTTGCTCCAATCTGTCTGTTCACTCGTTCATTAATCCTGGATCTAACAAGTTACTTTTTAGCTGCTGTCTCAGATAGGTCAGGCCTCCCCACACTGTTGTATTCAGAAAAAAAAAAAATAAAAAACTGACACCCGCTGACAACCAGGCTGAAGGAAAATAGCTGGGGATAAGAAAAAAAAGACATGAGAAGACGATTCTAAAAAGCAAACAGTTGGGTGAGAAAGTGGGGAAAATAGATGAGGTAAGGATCTGGATGGGTGTCAAGGGAAGGATGCAGGACTCAGGAGGGAAGCAGAGGGAAACTGAGGTTTAGGGACAACTCCACTGAGTGACCATCTGCTTTTTATGCACATACAATATCCCCCTCGCCCCTCCCAAACCCATTCAACAACAGATTCACTATGTAGCTTTCAGAATCAGAAAAAAAAGCTTTAAGCACAGTCTGGAGTTCAATGACTTGGGAAAAAACACCTAACTGCAATTCTTCTAACTAAGATAAAGTTCATGGTAAATCTATTGAAATATGAGCTAGTAGACTAATACAAGAATCATATGCGTTTCAGGATTAGCAGGTGTGATGCATAACACTACCCTGTGGCAACAAGATATTTTTTTCTGCTATTTCGATTTGATTGTGATAATTCTTGTAGCCTGAAATATGTGTACCAGGACGTGTAATAAATCAATCAATAAAAAGTAATCAATGATTTACCATGTGACAGTTATTACTACAAGCATTATTTCTTACACTAATATACAACAAATCTAATTGAAATATAAATGTTCTCAATTTTCCATAGTCCTACTTGTTGTGACTTTAGTAAAATGTAATTAAAAAATAATTACCTTGTTTGGTTGAATGAAGATATTTGAGTGTCCTTATGTTATGTCCCTGTGTAATCTAAACAAAGGCGGCATACGTTTGATTGCCTCTCTCTCACCTCCCTGTGTGTCTCTCCATCTCACCAGCCGCCTCTCTTCTGTTTGCTGCTTTCTCACTCTCTGCTTCATCCGCCCACTCACGCCTTTAATACCGCCACAAATTACAAAAATATAAAATATTGTTGTAATTTGTAGAGGTATTATTTGTGCACAAACTAGATCAGTTTTAAGTGTCATGTTCTCATTGTGGCGCACTTTTGGTACTGAAATACATGAATAATACAAATGAAACCAAGCAAATGTGTGCAGCATTTGTCTTTATAATAGATATAAAGGCAGGAAAAATTAGAAGAAATAATATAGTGAAATAATATGATGCAATTAGGAAGGAGTCTGTAGTTTAACCGGCTGAGCCAATGAGGCATGTTATGTAATTTGTATGTATAGTAAATAAACATATTGATCTTACATACTAGTTTGTATAAACTAAATCTAGTAGCATTCATTTATTCACCCGCTACAAGCTGCTTCTAATAACTTGGCCATCTGTTTTCAATATGCTTTCAGAGAACAAAAGAAAAGATAATCAGTTGTCATACTGCTGTGTTTATTGCTCAAAGTGAGTTAGATTAGAGCTACACATTTGAACACACAAATTTCTCCAAGCCATTTTTAGGAAAACTCAAATTCTGACAATGGCTATCCGACTGTTGAGCTCCACTTTGTAGAGTCCAAAGCCCAGACACACAGGCTCAGTGAAAGATGCTGAGAAAGTGTGAATGTGTGTGAGGTTTCCAAAGGCTCCCACCTCAGAGAAGGTGATGGTGCCCGCACAGTAGTCCAGGGCTACAGCCACTCGACTCCCAGTCATTTGGTGCATGAGGCGGATCTTCTTACGGTTGTGCCAGGCAGCCAGTTTCCTGTCGTGCTGCTGATTTAAGCTCCAAGAAACCTAAAATTAGATTGAAACTAAATATTAAGCTTAGAAAATGCATTAAACTTATTTCTTATTACAGTAATACAGGAGACTGTAGTGACACCCCCCATTGTCAAATTGATGAACAATATATTGGCATAAGAAATTCCACACGTTGAATCATAATCACTATTAAACTTTAACTAAACTGATGAAAAAATGAATAAATATAAATATTCATATAAGCACTGGCTGTGCACCATAGCCTAAGTAGAAATAAGTGGAAAATAGTACTGTTAATAAGTAAGTTTAAAAATAAAAAATTAGATGTCATATGACAGTGTATTATTTAAACTGTGCACCTTGTTGTTCCCAAAGGCATTTCCCTGTTTGCCCTTTCTGCCAATACGTTTGTAGCATACTCCAATGTCCCAGAAGCCCTCAGCCTCCAGTTCCCAGTAGTGTGTCCCAGAGGAGACAGACTGAGCTGTGAGGATCTGGGGCCAGTGGTCAAAGCGTTCAGGATGAGGCGGATGGGACAGGTGCCTGTTAACTCGAGTGACAGAGCGAAGGTCCTCTGCAACATTCAGAAGAGGATGAGCTGTGTTCAAGTCCAGGGTTAACGGGCTGGTCACTGGATACAGAAAAATAGTTTAGTAATAATTTAGGTTTGTACTTTTTGTCCAAACATTTCATCAAAAGGAGTGGACTTACATAGCTCCCTCTTGAGTTCACTGAGGCTGCGTAGAGTGGATGTGATGAACTCTCTGTACCTTCTCTCTATTTCCTCTAAGATGGGCTTCCTGTCCAAACTGATGGGGTCAGGATTGAATGGAGGGCTGTTCAAGTCAGATAAAAGTCTAAAATACAGAAAAAGACAAACAACTAGTTAAAAACTGCCCACTACTGCTTTGGTTTTGGCAGCTACTGTGTGACTTCTATGTATGTCTATGTGCCTTTTCTAGATACATTACATACAATCACGGTTGAAGACACAGCATCTACAAGAACATTCAAAAATAAGACTCACTTCGTGTCATCTGACTGAAAAGCCTAAGAGAATGCAAAAGAAACATGAAATCCTTTGTGAGTAAATCACTGAGAATAGTTTGTTTCGAAATTGTTTTTGTCAAGTCTATTTAAAATATAATTATCTCTATCTCAAATTCATAAAGTACTATCTTTATATCTATAAATAGCACAGAAATAATTGGCAACACACAGTGAAGCTGCACAAAAGCAGTGTGTGATCCATTTCTCAAACATACACCCCTTTTTGAGAAGATAAATTGGCTTACATAAGACTGTGTGATCAGTCCCTTACCCAAATGAGCAGGAAGGGGTCTGTTTCTGCCTGCAGCGCGGACAGGTACTCCTGGATGCTCTGTGTCTGGCTCACATCCCTTCTCACTTTGGTGCAGTCTTGCTGTACACGCTCAATGATCTGCTGCCTCTGTCTCTCAGTCAGCTCCCTTAAAGACATGACCAGGGTTTTCACTTGAGTTTCCAGGTCTGTGCCCATGTGCTCCACCTGGGCATCATCCTCCTTCAATGACTCCTATACAAAAGAAAAAGATGGATCTTGCCTGTGAACAGATCTATAAAACTAAAGGATGTAAGGATTGTTATGACTTACAATTATAGCGCAATCACTATTTTCATGTTCTTTAAGAATTTTCTCCCCATTTTGTATTTTGTCTTCTGCCTTTTGAAGCAGTACATTGAGAATGGCCTGTAAAACAAAAAGCTACAACCCTTGTAGTGATTATTGTACAGTACCCTAAGTTATGAAGAATACAGTATGAATATGCGAATATTCTAATTTCATGTATTGAAAGTAGACATAAACATCTGTAAAATTAGGATACTGATAACCTTCAGATCATCTTCGACCTGCTTCAAAGCCTTAACATGGTGTTGTGCGTGACTCCCATCAAGCAGACAGTCCCCGCACACATACACGCGCTCATCAGTGCAGTAATAGCGGTATATCTCTGAATGACTGGGACACCTTCGCAGGGAAAGATCACTCAGTGGATCCACTAACAGGTGGTTACTAAACACTAGTCGCTCCAAATGGGGCTGTAGATGTTGGGCACACAGAGACACTTCACATCTCAAACAGGTCTTCACAGCCAATGCCTTTGCTGCCTCAAGAGGGCAGCAGTCACATAGCACTTCACATGGTTCGTCCTGACACTGTGGGCAGGTGAGACGTTTGCAGTTAATCCATGCCTCCCGGGTACATGACGAGCAAAAGCTGTGTCCACATGGCAAAGGCTGAGATTGACTGAAGATGTCGCGGCAAACAGAACAAGAGAGGTCTTCCTCGACAGAGGCCATTGTGAGTCAGCAGCTGAGAGGCACCTATAAGAAATTACACAATATTAAAAGAAACATTACATGAAAATTATTTGTTTTGACTGAGATGAGATTGTATTTGCTAATAAAACACATTTTTATGATCAGGCAACAGGTCAACAGGTCAGTCCATATGAAATTAAATGAATCTGAATTCTTATCACGGACGTTGCACCAGTATTATTAGCCAAGGGATCAGGAGATTATCCCAGACTGACTGCACACTGACCTCAGTTCACCCTTAGGATTTCTATGCCTTAGTACAAGCCAAACTTGTATCAGCTCATCTCTCTCATATCATCTGATTGTTAAAAGTCAATGAAAAAAGTAAAGCATATTACCTGCTGATGACCCAGCACTGTGACTCTTTGGCCTTTGCTAAGCGGCACTGGAATGCTTAGGAAGTTAATCCTGTAGGAAGTCTTTACATCCTGGAGTTTGCTTCTGTCAAGGCACTGGACACAAAAAGATCACATGATCATAAACCAATGCCACACATTATAAGTGAAATCAATTTCAAATCTGCCTACTCCAAAGAAAAAAAGCCGAAAAATTGTTATCTATTACTGATGTATAATGTTTTGTTTTTTGTTTTGTTTTTTTTTTTTGGGGGGGGGGGGGGGGGATCTCCCAGAAGTCTGGAGCTGCACTTGTTTTCTTATTCACATTTTGCCTTATGATTAATTATAGATTAATAACAATAATTTAAAAAAACATAATCATCTGACTAATTGATTAGCCAAATAACAGTCTCAAGTAACCCCACTCCAAAGCAAGCAATTCATTCACTTTTCTTCACTGAGTTTGAATAAAATGAAAGACAAAAAATCTGCAGCCTATAAAATATCAACAAATGATACTCATTGTTCCTTTGATGATCTTGGCCCAAACCAGTAAAGCATGCAGATGTTTCAAGCAAGACACCGCCCCCTATAGACCGGTGTGAAAAGTAACGAACTAAAAAATATAAACAGAATAGGCCTGCATAAGGTCGTGCTTACTGAAAATACAGACTCATAGCTATCGCTGTTTAGTGCAATATTATGTGTCAAGGAAATTGTTAAGCCAAGCCTTTGAAACAGGGCTATTGACGTTGCCAAGTTAATGAAATAAAAATGCACTATTAAGAGAGACTTGAATGTAGGAGACGGCACAGTAACCCTGTGTTTGAACAGAGTAGCTCGGGCAGGAGGTCTCTCTTATGTGAGATGGACAGAGCATCGTGGCCACCGTCTCCCACAGGACCGTCTGGCGGAGAGGGCCATTCATTATAACAGACAGACAGCTACAGACCGACAGACGGACAGACGGTACCGCAGAGGAAACAGACAGGAGCGGGCCCTCAAACACAAAAACGAGGAGTGGTGGAAAAGAACCCCCCCCTACGATTAGCTGCTGCTGGGTTAGCTTTTAGCCTGATGTACAGTGTCGTTTTCATACAGGTGCACATAAGGTAAAACGTCCAAACATACAAATCCTTTGTCCCCCGAGTGGTTTAAAACAGCTATTGGAGACGGAGATAAATAATTGAACCAGAAAATGCGGTTGTCCGACTGCGCATCCCAGGGAGTGAACAGGGAAATGCAGCGCCAGTGTCCCGGCTGAGAGACGGATCACACCACCTCGTCTGCTTTTTGACCCTTTGCCTAGAATATTTTCTACCAAAGATCATCGTTTCCGACATGGTGAGTGTTATGATCTTATGTTTAAGATGGTCAAATCGACGACGGTAGTCTGGTGGGGAAAAGCACATCCGGGATTGCATTTGCGAGGAGTCATAATTTTATGAATCATAACTTGTTATGATATGGGAGCGCGCCTTGCGCGCAACAGGTCGCAGACGCGGTACTGTATCTTGTTGGAGCGCGCCTACAGTGATCAAAACTAAGGTCAGACGTCGAAGGCATCTGAAGGCTACAGACAAAATGGCACGACAAAAATACGAAAACTAAGTCCTAAGATAAAAAGCTATACAAAATCGACTGTATGATGGATTTTTTTGGAGGGAACGTAAAGTGTAGACAATAGTTGCGCTCATTGCTCTAGGGCACATGATCATTTAATTTTAATTGATAATTAGGCCAACATGATTGATAATTAATTAACAAAAATATTTGAATGATTACTGGAAAAAGAACAAGAAACACCACTGTATTCTTAAAAACTGTACACTAATATGAATGCATATTATATCTCTGCAAGTATTATTTTACAAAATAATACACATGCCACATGGAATAAGCCTTACAAACAACATATGACAACATTTTACATACATAGTCATATTCATGCCATCATTATTTTTCAAAATTCTATTTCTGTATAGACTTATTTTATATAGAAATGAATTAATGATCTCATGGAGATCAATATGCTATAAAAGCAGAGGTATTGGGGCCTCCTTCTGTGGTGTGGGCTTTTACAGCACGTGTTAAGCAGTGAGATGTGGGTAAAAAGAGAGCATTGTGTCCAGTCACTGGCCTTATGTGTTGGTGAGGCTCCAAGAGGGTGATGTGCACTCAGCTATGGTGCCTCCTTGCCATTGTTGGAAATACCAAAATTCCACATAATTCAAGACATTTACATGGGCTAACCCCCATTGTCACAGAACTCCCCACAACAATGATGACATGCATGACTATATTTTATGATGTGTTTGGAAGATTTAAGTATCTTTAAGCACACTGAAGTGGACTTCTGCTGACCCTCCCATTAAAGCTACACATCCAAAAATTACTTGTGTGAGTCATGTTAAATCAAGAAAAGATTTTAGGTGATGAAGTTCATTGCAATAGGCTTTCATTTAAAGGCAGGGGACACTTGGCTCAAAAGAAGGAGCATGCACTCGCCATTTGAATGTAAAGTAGTGGATGAACAAGTGAGCTGTGTGTAATGAAAGAGAGAAAGGGAAAGAGAGCCAATGGTGAAATTTGTGAAAAGGGAGACTTGTTGAGAGACACTGTCACACATGTCAACTGGCTCTTTCGTCTTCAGTATGCTTAAACTTTTATTTTCTTTTTTTTGTGCCACTAATGTGGACACACATTTTTTCGAGCGGGATGTAGCATTTCATAGATATACTTATTTTTGTAAACTTTTATTAATTTAGTTGCCTACTTTTTGGTGTCCAGATAGACAAAATTAAGGTTGTTTGCTGGCCATTGGTCCCCTGCGTGGGTCCAGTCCTGCAGAGGCATGTCCCGTCGGAAGCAGAAACAACCCCAGCAGCTTTTGTACCTGACCTCAGCTGCCAGTCGGATACCAGAGAATGGTGAGAAATAGACTATAGAAAGTTCTCTTACTTAAGGCCAATGGTGTATTTGTTTTCAGGCTCATTTCTTTAACAACCACATGTTTTTTTTTTACTTTAACACAAAGATGGCATTGACTATAATGATAAGTGGTTTTGATCTTACAATTGTAAATCTATTGGTTAAAACACTAAAATAATATAAAATTGTTTATGTTAATACAATGAAAATGGTCCTTACCCTCAGTACTAATATAACTTGAAAGCCTTTGACTTTGTTGCCAGGCACTGAAGCATGTGCAGACTCTAGTTACTTGATTTACTTGGTTTGTGCTTAGTTTATGTGTAGTGCCTGTAATCCCACTTATATACTCTTTGTGTCCTAATTCTCTATCTTTGGTCATGCTTCCTACAAATATTTCACACTGTTCTCAGTTAAGATGATGGATGCTGATTGATAAGATTTGGTTGAGGTCCTATTGTCTTGGAAACAGTTTGCCTTTTCATTAAAAGCTTTTGAGTGCAAGTGTTTTCTGTCTATGACCCATGTGTGGTCCCAGGGCCAGGCAGACAAGATGGGAAGTGAAGGGGAAAAAGTGACAATGGGAACTGGAAGTGGTTGTTATTAAAATTATATTGTAATTATTTGTTTTTGCATTTGTAATAGTTAATGTAACTTATTTGTTTTTCTTAGATACGCCATTGGCAGTGAAGTCACACTCTTCATTGTTTACCCCAGACTCATCCTTCACGCTGCAAAGACCTCAGCTTTCCCGTGACTCCAGTCTATCTCAGAAAAGACCCTACAGTGTTTGCATCACAGAAACCACCACAGAGACCTGCTGTAAAAGTCAACCTCTTGAAAAACTGCCTCTTGTTTTCACACCAGAGATTCTTAAGCCCTCCATCTCCTTCACCTCTTCCCTAAAAGAAATCTTCATTAATTCACAAATGGCTTCTCCGAAGTTGGGGCTATCAGCCACCACAACCTCCTCTTCATCATCACCATGTGCCTCCTTATGTCCTCCATTGCATCCTGGAAGCCCAAGCCGTGTTCCTGAGGGACCGCCCAGTCCTGTTACCCCTGTCCCGAGCCCGGGAGTTACATCTGCAGCTGCTGCACCACCTCGAATGCAGCTCAGCATTGCCCTAATTCTGGAAGAGCTGCGTGTGCTGCAGCAAAGGCAGATTCACCAGATGCAGATAACAGAGGAGATCTGTAGACAAGTGCTCCGGTTGGGTGGTGCCTCCTACAGTATAGAAACACCCTCACAACAGTCTTTATCAACCCTTCCTCAACTCTGTCTGGAAGGAGACAAGCGTGCACCAAGCCCTGCAGTTACTTCATCTGGAACTCAACCACCCACCTCTGTGGCTCCTCTGCTAGCATGCTTCTCCTCTCTTCTTCCCACACAGTCAACCAACAAACCTCCCAAACAAAGCAGTTCCTTATCTCAAATCCTTCAGCCCCACAAACCTACAGTTGAAGGCTCCAGTGGGAGTGCTGGAGCTTATGGCTTTCCTAAAGTTACTCCTCAATCAACCGCTCAGTCTCCTTCTACCCTGGCTTCCTCAACATTTCCATTAGCCCTCTCTTTAGCTATGCCCAGTCGTCATCTTCATGAGAAGTCCTCAAATACAACCCCATTAAGTGGATATAGTGGTTTATCCTTACGAAACTCAATGCCTACATCAGTATCTAATAGTCAGCACACTCAGCAGTTAACCTCTGAGGGAGACTCTGCCTCCACCTCTGGCCGCCTTCTGCATGTTTGTCGTTTTTGTGGCAAATCCTTCAGCAGTGACTCAGCCCTGCAGATACATCTGCGCTCACATACAGGTGAACGTCCTTTCCAGTGTCCAGTCTGCTTCAGCCGCTTCACCACAAGAGGTAACCTGAAGGTGCACTTCCTTCGCCATCGAGAGCAGAACCCGGAACTTTCACTTTCACTGCTCCCTCCTTCTTTGTTTGGGATGGCATTAGGGAGTAGTGGAGGTTTGGACATTGGGCAGAGCTTGAATAGTGGGAACAGCCAGAAGATGAGAAAAAGATTTGAGGAAGGGCCAGAGGCCAGTGGTACAAGTACTGCTTTATCAGGAGGGGGAACAGAAAAATCTACCCCTTCATCCTTACCTCTCCCTCCTACTGTGGACCTGGCTTTATTATCACAATCTTTGTTCCAGCTTAACAGAGCAGCAGCTGCTGTAGCCTCAATAACAGATAGCTCAACAACTGCCTCCTCTTCGACCTCCTCTGCTCTATCTTCCTCCCTCTTCTCCAGCCCTCCACTGGTTTCACCCTCTACACTCACGGGAGCATTCAAAAATTCAAAGCATTTTGATGAAAATACCCCTCCCCATGTCCCCATTCTTTCTCCTGGTCCTTACTCCCAACTAGCCCAACATTCCAAGCTCCTTTTTCCATCTGTGTCATCTTCACCTGCTGCCTCCATCTTCAGTCATCCTGCTTTGGGGTTTCTGTGCTCTCCAGTTCCTACAAATCCAAACCTGCACCACCTCACCGCGACTAGTCATTCTCCAATGGCATTTACATCTTCGTCTTTAGAGAGACCCTCATGTCCATCTACCACTACCCAATGCTCTCTGTCTTCATCAGTGGCCACTTCTACACCTACATCTGAAACATCCAAATTGCAAAGATTGGTGGAGAAACTAGAAAAAGTGTCTTCTCAAACCTCATCTTTATGGGTGCCATCTAGCAGTACAGCTACCTCATCAGGGTTACCTAGCTGTTGTTTCACAAATGCCAGCACCTCAACAACTTATGTAATGGCATCCCCAACATCCTCAGCACTAGTTGATACTTCGGTTTCAGACTTGGCACATAATGTAGTTGCAGCTCTTGGATTGAGTGCAAATGGATCAAACAATTTGGCAGGAGGCCAGCTTTCAGCATACAATATGATAGGGATGACTAGCAATTTAGTGGCCAATCAGTGTAACGTTTGTTTAAGAGTTATGAGTTGTCCACGTGCACTACGCTTACACCAGGCTACACACCTTGGTGAGCGGCCGTTTCCTTGTAAGTTATGTGGCCGATCCTTCTCAACCAAAGGCAGTTTGCGGTCTCATTTAGCGACACACCATGCTCGACCAGCCAATGCCCGTGTCCAGAACTCCTGTCCATTATGCCAACGCAAGTTCACCAATGCTCTTGTGCTTCAGCACCACATACGCATGCATCTTGGTGGGCAGCTGCCCCCAGGTAGTTCAGATGATCCCACAGCTCAAACTTCAGAGCAGTGTAATGATAAAGCATTGCCACAAAGTCAGGGCCAGTCCACTGAACCAGGCACAAGCAAAGCACCTTTTTTTGAGACAGACCTCTCAAAGAGCCCAGCTTTAAATTCACAAAATCAAACCTCTGCAACTATCTCTGTGAATGTTACTCATGATGCAAAATCAAAAGACGAGTGCAATTCTACATCTGCAAGTCCTGGCCTCACCACACAGCCCATTTCTGACTCCCCCTCAGGTCCCTGTACGGAACCTACTCCTCCAAGAAGTGTGGATCAAATCAGTAGCATGCTCCCAGCAGATGACCAGCAAACTGAACAAGACACAGGAGTTAGTGATCAGCCGACAGTAGAGTCTCAGGCGTCTCTCTCGGATACATTACCAGAACCTTGCGTTGCAAAAAGCACCATGTCTTCAACAGCAGAGACCATAGATTCCCTCATGGATTTGGAAGAAGCTGAGGCATCTACTTCCTCTGATATCTTCCCATGTTCTGGATCATCCATTGAAAACATCTGTGAGACTTTGGTATGCTTAACACCTGACCCAACTCATAATCAAGAAACATCTCTTGTAATTACACAGCAAATTCTGTCAGAATCCAAATCACCAGAACCTGCAAAAGCTGAGAAAGACAATCTTTCCAAATCTGGAACACCAAAGCAGGACCACGTGTCTGATAAAGATCCAAAAATACCATCTGCTTTGGAGACAGTAGATCCAGTTGGTGGTGAAGTAAACAGTCCACCATCTTCTGCTTTTGTTAAAGAAACACAAAAGCACTTTAATTATGGATCTTATGAAAAGGAAGACACTGCAGAGTTTAGTGAAGCAGTGGATGTGCCCATAAGCCTAACTCCAACACTCCCCTCACCTATGTCTCGTCCAGAGAAGAAGACGTACTGCTGTGCAGAATGTGGGAAAGAATACGCCAGCCGCAGTGGCCTGAAGGTAAAAAAATATATATTTTGTACTACTTTGCTACTTGTATTGTGAGTAAATGTAAACTGCTCAAACCTCTTTTTTCAAGGGTCACATGAAACATCATGGAGTGTACTCAAAAACTCGGCCATCAGTGCGCAGCAGCCGCTCTAGCTCTGATACAGTCAAAACTCCGGTGAGCTCCTTGAATGTTCCTGCCACAAGGAGCTCTGCTAGTTTTTGGAACCAGTACAAAACCCTCCTCAACACCAATGCTGAGACTCATGATGCCCCCTCAGGCAGCCAGGGGGAGAGTGAGCCTGCCCGGTCTGTGCGCTCTGCTCGATCCAGGATGGAGTCAAGAGCTGCTGTTGAGGCTCATAAAGGGGATGAAACATAAGCTTTCTGTCATAGCGCAGTAGGCAATGGCTTACTGTATGGTGAAACTGTTTTTGTGTAGTGTTGTTTTTTAAATCATGAATCAAGCCGTCAGCCTGATAGTTATTGTAATTTAATGTGTGTCCTGTTGTGCTTAATAAAGACAAGCCTAGTGCTCAAATCTTAAAGAGAGAGTGAAACTGATGAAAATAGTTTAAGTTAAAAACATGTTTATGGTGTCCATAGTAGTTTGGAGAGACTATTTCATAACATGTCAGATCTCTCCTTATCTAATCAAAGCACCTACCTGTAAAATATAGCCTACTTTGCGCCAACAACAAAACTAGACAGTGTCTGTGCTGAATCTCTTGTCATCCATGTGTAGTTCAGATAAACTAATATTTCATGGTGTTTTTATTAGTCTTGTTGTCAAGCCAGAAGCACAGTCTTATAGCTTGTTATCAGTGAGCATAAGGTGTTTGATGTAACTCTTGACCTTAATATCTGTAACTGCCTCTTTGTGATATTACTAAACCATGAATTGAGGATAAACATCTGATGCCTGTCTTTTAAATGTATGTCACAGTTTCGCAGTATTAAAACATTGATTTGCATCAAATTATTATTTACATACATGTGAATATATAGCATATTTGTTTCTTAGATTTTTTTTTTTAGATTTTAGGAGTCCCTGCTCAGACTTGCCCCCGTGACCCGGCCCCGGATAAGCGGAAGAAAATGGATGGATGGACATAACAGAACAGTACCACACCACTGGTTAC
This sequence comes from Taenioides sp. WSHXM2023, assembly GCA_029959045.1. Taxonomy (NCBI): domain Eukaryota; kingdom Metazoa; phylum Chordata; class Actinopteri; order Gobiiformes; family Gobiidae; genus Taenioides; species Taenioides sp. WSHXM2023. Next base: position 14,816,414 of record CM057096.1, on the reverse strand, counting down.
GACAAATGCAGTGCTGTTATGAAACTGTACAATAGAGGGCGCCACGTAACTACATATTCACGCCTATAAGCTAGTCGTGAGAGAGTCGTGAGGTATTTTGTAAAGAATATATGCATAGTGCAAGTCATACTTTATTTTCAACTATAAGTCTAAATTATTAAAAAACAGAGCAACCTGGCTATATATAGCCTAGTGGTAATTTGTGGTGGTAAAATATTAAGCTATGTCCGAAATGCTGTCTTATAAAACATCAAAATAAAACTACAGAGAACGTGCAGTTACTTTACGTACGATGGTGGGTAATTAATTATCTGCATTAAAGTCCCTTAATTTTCATCTGACAGTAGGTTATGTTGAAGAGGCGGGCAGACTGGAGTGGGACGATTTCAAGCCTCTAGTTTCACGCAAGCGTCTCCCGGGAGCATCGACTACCACGTCTGCTGCGCTCACTGGAAAAGAGAAGAAACGGTAGAGTATGGGTCGATCATAATAAGTCGGTGAAGATAGGAGAGACTGAGTGAGCAACAAAGAGTTACGCCTCCTTCATGAAAACAAACTTAGCTGGCGCAAAAGGAACGAAGTGCTTATTTCTTTTTAGAGAGGTCTTTCACAGCGCTACAGAACTTCCTGCTCAGTTTCAGAAATCCGATGAGACTGTGGATATAATGATTTTGGCAGATTATTACTCTTGAAGATACGCTGGTTGACATTTCGCCTTACCGCTCTCGCTCCTCAAAGCGCTCTGGCACACCTTTACAAATGTTATGACAAACATTTCATCGAAGTTAACAGTCTGAGTAGTTCGCTTTGTGTTGTTTTGGGGAGAGAAAAAGATGAACCCGCGGCTGAAGTGTCTAGCTCGACTACTTTTGCTGGCCCTGTCTTGGGAGTTCAGCGCACAAGGAGCCACGGAGCGACAGATAAACCCGGAGGTAAGTTGACTAAATGATTAGAATCTGAACAGAAGAATAAGATAAGTATTAATCAGTGTGAGCAAAATTCATAAACATAAGCACTGAAATGCATTCCAAATTTGAACAGCCATAGCTAAACACAAATTCCAAAATAATCCCAATCAGGTGTTAAATAGGCCTATTAGCTCTGCAGCCTAAATCAGATTTGAGTTTCAACTACAGTCTAGTTTTGTTGCAAAAGAATTCTTCTAGATGATTTGGGGATGACACGGATAAACCATGTGACTTCACAATCTGTGATTTATAAACATCGTTTATCTCAAAGTGAATTAAACTGCTAAAATATTTGTGTTCTCCTCCGGGATGGTGTCAGCTGGTCTTCTTGCTTGGGTAGGGCTGTGACCCAGGGTTAAAGGAAACGGCGAATCATGATGATTGTGCTCATAAAGTACTGAAAAATCGCTGAAATGGCAAAACAAAAGAAATCGGAGAGGAGGGAAATGAGAAAGAAATGCATGAGCTTGTATTGTGGTTAGGGGCAGAGACGGGCGAATTTTGTGGGAAGGGTAAAAGGGAGAGAAGTACAGAGGAACCATCATCATCATCATCTGTATATTATTCAGAGGGATGGGCAAATGTAATAGTTGACATCTGTCCCAAATTATGATCTGGCCAATGGGTGAGGTGGGTTTAGAAGTGTAAACGTTTTAGATAAACACATGACAGAGTTTGTTGTGGTTTTATTACACTATATCATTCAGTCTTCGAATCCAAGAGCAGTAACACATTTCACATCAGTGCTGTGTTAAAGAAGTCACATGCATTTTTCCCTTTGTTGTAGTGAAATATGATTCACTGACCTACTAAAGCTACATGCAGTGATCAAGGCATTTATCATGGTGCCAAGATTTGGGTAAAGTTCATAAAAGCCTAGTACTTAGTACCCTAAGTACTGTTATACAATATTGAGCATTTATATTAGATATAACACATGCACGGGTATCTGAATAGGGAAGAAGATTTGGTAAAGCTACAGAAGTTTACTTTCATCAGTACTATTATTTTGGTGTGGTATTTGTCAGCATTCTATGATATGCCCATAAAAACACATATTTGGAACCATCAGAAGGCAATGACCACATAGCCAGACAGATGGTCATGAAAGAAGAAGTACAAAGCAGCAAATACAGTGAGGACACTGTTGATGAATAAAAGGCAGGCATTGTCGCAAAGAATGATGTAATTGAGGAAGTAAAGTGAACAAAATCTAATACATCTCCATTCAATGCACAGGCTGCATTGAATGGAGATGTAGTAGAGATTTAAGCTCTATCCTGAGGATGTGACAAAGGAAGGAAGAGTGGGTATTACTTCTGAGTCAACATCGAAGGGTGGTCTGGCCCATTTCCTGAACAAAGATATAAGGTGTTAAAGGAAATAGAGTAATGAGTAAAATCATTACTTAATTTCCCATTCATAAGCGTACAGAGCTAAGAGCCAAATGTAAGGTCTGTAGTGTATTTTGAAGACTCACAGACTCAAAGGGCTTATGTAGTAGTAGGTTTTTATACATGGCATAAACTTGGTCTCATCATCACTGGGTTTTTTCCCACTGGCTTTCAGTAAATGGAACAACTGACTTCTTTCTTTGCTGAAATGTGATCCCTGTCACTTTTCCTTGTCCTTTGCATGGCTCTGACATGCATAGCAACCGTTGCTTTATGCTTGTAGATATTCCACTAAACAATAAAGTCACCGCACACGAACTCAGCAGCTTATAGCTCAAACTGAAAAGGTTCAACCCTTCAGATCACAAGTAAGGGCACCATCTTTCACTGTGCAACAATTTTGACAATTTTACTTCAAAGACTAGCATTTGCATATGCTGTTAGCTCTTATAACACTGTAAAGAGAGACCATTTCCTCTTACTCAGGTAATTTCTGTAGTCAGAAATAGCCATGCTATAGTGATGAATAAGACGTGCCTCCTATCCAAGAAGTATGGAAGTCATGAAGTTAAAACAGTATAAAGTGTCAATGGGCCCCTTTTGCCTGAGTTCAAGAAGAAAGGAAAAGCTCTATATTTTTGCAGTGATGCCTGTGTGACTATACAAAAGTCACTGCTTAAATCAACAGTTATTAAAAGGAGATCACAGAAGTTGGGCAGGTTCTTGTACTGACTAACCTCTGCCTTTCCTTCTTCTGCTCCTCTCTCTGGCACTTGTGCAGATGCGTTCTAACACTGCGTCTTTATGTGTCCACCGGAGCGCCACGGGTGAGTCACGACCAGAAAAGCGTCATTCAAAGACTAACCACGCAGACCTCCATGCTTCCCTAAAACAGACCAAGTGCCACAGACTATTTAGAAGATAATAAGGCCTCCCAGAGTGCTCATTTAGTAAAAAAAAAAAAAAAAAGAAAGTCTATACGCAGCTGAAATATTCATGATTCTGGAGTTCAAATGTTCAAATAAACATGTGCAAAGAATATGCTTCATCAAGAAAGGTTACCCATTATTGATTTGTGATATAATATAATGGCTACCTTCTCGTCTCATGTTTTTCTACAAACTCAAAGAAGTGGGTCAGTTGTTTATTCATTCAATATATTTGCTTGTACATGTTGAAACCTTAACATTATACTTTTTCATCACTGTAAACAGGTTAGATTTACATCAGTTATCTCTCCTGGGTGTGGTGTTATATTGGTCTTAACACATGATTTGTCCATAAGAGTGAGAGAGACAGAATGGGCAGTTGCAAAGGAGTGGAGTGACAGAGACATGAATATAGTTTGAGGTTTGGATGGGATGAGGAAGAAAATTCCCACAAAAAAAAATATTGTCTGACGCTGCAAAAGGGCTGGAGTGGAGACACTAGCTGAGGTTGCCCAAGGCCTTAGGCTCACTCACCCTTGGACACTCCCATGATCCTATGCTCTGTTTGTTGATTCAAATTATTACTCTCGTTTTCGCTTTTTGCCTGCAATCCAAAGACATTAGATTATTATAAATGAGATAAAGCATTTTGAAATCACAACTGAAAAGTATAAGTTGGGTGAAGTAAGTCTTAGTGTGTTGCAGAAGTATGTTGGCAGTTGTTCAATTGTTAAACCAAAACTGGATGGAAACTCAAAGATTTTAGAGGCAAAGCAAGGTCAAGTTTTAAGACTGAAAATACAACTTGGAGCATAATCAAATGGGGTATGTCATATTCTATGTAAAATAATGATGATTTCTGTGTTTTGTTGTTTTTTCAACTCAACTTGGTGTTGGTAAAAATGAAACAAGATTTTTGTTTGACATTGTTTAAACATTAAGGCTTGTTTTTAAAATAGTAGAGTTGAGTATCAGTTCACTACTGCACTTGCAAGTTTCAAAACTGCACTATTTAAGAGCTTATTTTTGCTGTCAGTGTGGAATGTGTTTTTATCACACATATAAAAAAGACCACTAGATGATACACGTAGGTGCTTTGTCAATTCTAAAACTGCATACCATTTCTTAATTTTATGTTTATCAATGTTTATATTTATTAGTCACTGTTTCATCTTCATTGTCCAACAGTCATGGCTGCAGCAGTATGGGTATCTGCCCCCAGGAGATTTACGGACCCACTCTCTTCGTTCACCAAACTCTGTCACTTCAGCAATTGCCAGTATGCAGAGATTCTACGGCCTCACTGTCACTGGCACCTTTGATACAAATACTATTGAGTAAGTACTTTTTGAAATACTTTTTGCACACGTAGACATGTACCTTTTACTGGGCTGACATTGTTTAATACCACTAAGGGCAATGAAGCGGCCGCGTTGTGGTGTTCCTGATAAGTTTGGTGCTGAGCTCAAAAGTAACCTTAGAAGGAAGAGATATGCTGTCCAGGGCTTGAAATGGAACAAAAATGACATCACTTTCTCGTAAGTAAACAATAAAATTACCCAGTTTGCTGTATGCCCAGAATAACTTAAACCTAAATCTTTACTTCTCCATTTGTGCAGCATCCAAAACTACACTCCAAAGGTGGGTGAGCATGACACCCATGAAGCAATCAAGAGGGCTTTCAAGGTCTGGGAGAGTGTAACCCCTCTCCGGTTCAGGGAAATCCCCTACAGCTACATTCGGGACAAAGTGGAGGATTTTGCCGACATTATGATCTTCTTTGCTGAAGGATTTCATGGTGACAGCAGTCCATTTGATGGAGAAGGGGGTTTCCTGGCTCATGCCTATTTCCCTGGTAATGGCATCGGGGGAGACACTCACTTTGATGCAGCTGAGCCATGGACTATTGGAAACCGAGACCTACTGGGTAAGACTGTGTTGAAATGCAATGACATTTAAGGGATTTTCCTCAATTATCAGATTTTATTTAAACTAGTGACTCATTGTGTACATAGATGCTGGGAGTTTCTTTAGGAGTCCTAAGCCTTTTGTCTACATGAGTTTCAACTGTAAACTGCTGTGTCCAGTCCTCCCTAGTTATTACCACATTAATGCAGAAGTGTTTATTCCCGGGGCAAAGCAGAAGATGAAATGCTGACTCTTGAGCGCTTTTTAGATGTGTGAATCACATATCACAGTGATTAAATATATATTTATGTTATTATAAGCGTCTCATGGCCAAGGAGATTAAACAAATGAACATTTTAATTCAAACTAAATAATTTTTTGTCTAGGTAATGACATATTCCTGGTTGCTGTGCATGAACTGGGCCATGCCCTGGGTTTGGAGCACTCCAATGACCCCTCTGCCATTATGGCACCGTTTTATCAGTGGATGGACACTGAGAACTTCCAACTTCCAGATGATGACCGCAGAGGAATCCAGCAACTTTATGGTGCAGGTATTCACATGTCAGAAAATGTTAATATTATTTACAAAAAATCATAATATCTTAAGTTGAATTGAACATCTGCTTTGTTTGCAGGCTCTGGTGTTCCTCGTGTTACACCTCACACACCATATGATCCAACACAACCTCCTTATTCCCCCGGCAAACCCCGCTTTGGCCCAAACATCTGTGAGGGACACTTTGACACAATCGCCATTTTGAGAGGAGAAATGTTTGTATTCAAGGTACTTGTGTATGAAAATTATTACAACACAGATGAGTGAAGTGTTTTTCTCTCATCTCATAAAAAATACTTTTGGTTCGGTCTAGTGGTCTGCTAAGTGGAGAGTTGCTATAATGTAATTTTCATATCTTCAGGATAAATGGTTCTGGCGAGTACGAAACAATCATGTCATGGATGGATACCCTATGCCCATTGGCCATTTCTGGAGAGGATTGCCCACTCACATCAATGCTGCCTTTGAAAGGGAAGATGGAAAATTTGCTTTCTTTAAAGGTATTTAGATTCCGATTATATTCAAGATATTTTGAGACTTTTATTATTTGATTATATTTTGTGTCTTTGTTTCCAGTGTATTTCTTACTAATATTTTATGGTTTCTACAGGTGATCGATACTGGGTATTCAGTGAGTCTGTTTTAGACTCGGGTTTCCCAAAAACACTGACTGAAATGGGCTCTGGACTTCCTAGAGATCGAATAGATGCAGCACTCTTTTACACACCAACAGGACAAACATTCTACTTCAGGGGAAACAAGTTAGTCACTTTCTTTTTCACTATGCACCATATGACAATTTAAGAAACTGGTCTGCAAGGGAAAGTACTTCCATTAGTCACCAAACAATCACTATGCAAGTGATTTGAATTCAGAATGTTAAAAAAAATCAAAGTATGGCTCACATTTAGTGTAATTAGTAATTGCTTAGTTGATTGATGTAATACATAACAAAACTCCTTATTCCTGTTAAGGTATTACCGCTTTAATGAGCAGTCACGGTCTGTTGACGATGGCTATCCAAAAGCTGTAAGTGTGTGGCAAGGGGTTCCTGACAACATTAAGTCTGCTTTCATGAGCAAAGACCAAGGTAAGGATCTCCAAATCTGAGTTATATCACTTTCCTTTTTGGACTAGATTGCCTATTGGTATTTCCCCTACTTTTAGCATACACCTACTTCTACAAATCCAACAAGTACTGGAAGTTCAACAACCAGATGATGCGTGTGGAACCAGGATACCCCAAATCCGCCCTACGTGACTGGATGGGCTGTCCTAACGAAGACCCTAAAACAGACGGTGGAAGAGGTGGAGATGGACACGACAAAGACAAAGAACGTGAGAAAGAAAAGGAGCGAGAGGACAAAGACAGAAACCGTGACAGAGAGCGCGAGAGAGAGAGAGATAGGGAGACAGACGACGAGACGGAGGTAATCATTATAGAGGTGGATGAGGACGGAGGGGCAGGTAGTGGGGGCGGAGCTGCCGCTGTGGTGGTGCCTCTGTTCCTTCTAGTTTGTGTGATTGCAACACTGGCAGCGCTGGTATTTTTCCGACGTTATGGTACGCCACGCCGACTCCTTTACTGCCAACGATCTTTATTGGACAAGGTGTAAACAAAAGGTGCAAGGAGAGAAGCAGGAGACAAAAGGATAACATTGAAAAGAGATGTGGTTTCAGCACAGATAAGAGAGACCGAACAAGAGACAGAGCAGCGAGGAGTGCTAGACGTGCAAATTCAAATAACCTTTACCACTGCAAAATTCTTTCTGCTCTATCACTTGTTTTCCCCCTTTTTCTCTCTGCTTCTTTCCCTGTGGTTACTGACAACAGCTCTTTGCTGTTTATCCTAGCTTTTTCTCAAAGATTTACGCATAGTTTTTTGAGTGGTCAGTGTTTGTTTCAGTGTGAATGTCTGCTTCAGTTTTCATTGTCATGACCCCATTCTAGCATGTTGTTGCTTTGTTTTTGTGTGAACACTCATGTGAACACAATCTGCACTTGTACACACTTGATCCAAAAAGTCACACACATTTCCAAACAATAGCCACATAGTCCCTTTGTTGTCTTATCCAGTCCACAATGCAACCGAGCCAGTTAACTCTTACTTAACTTAAAGGAAAAAGGATAAGCAACATCTTAATGAAGCATGAGATACATTCATCTGGAGTTAAGCCACTGTACTGACCACCAGTCTGTGGCCCTCTGCTTCAAATAAGGTTCACTATGCGGCCCTCGGTGAAAAATGTTTGGACATCCTTGAGTTAAGCAATAAGAACAGCTGTGTTTTATTTTCATGTCTTTAGTGATTCTTTTTGTGATTTGTGGTTGTCATTATTATGACTGTTACTATTATTATTATTGTCCTCTTTGTAAAGAATGTTTTTTGTACATTGTCATTAAAAAGTCCTGCTGGACAGTGACATACAGTTTTGAAAGTGGCCTTAATTTTATATGTGGGGACCATGGGAAAAGGGTATTATGTTCCTGAAACTTGACTGTTTTTTAATTATATGGAGAAAAGACAATAAAAGAAGATAACTACAAAACGACTCACTCTTGTTCTTATAATTATGGTGCTAAAATGGCATTCAGGGATTAGTAATAAAACAATGGTAATATTAGTAATGATATTAATAATGATAATTTTGTACATTGTAATTATTGAAAATAAAGACGATGCAAACCTTACTCTGTCCTTTATTTGCAAGGGTTTTTTTTTCAGTTAAACTGGACTATATTTGACAAACTGAACTAACTGCTATATATTTCTTGCCATATCACTTATCACAATGATTCTTCAAGTCTTTCTGGACCTCTAGGTTTCTTGCTCCCAAATGGTCCATTGAGAGTTAGTGGGGCTCGGAAACTGGCTGACTATAAAACTGGGTCGGAAAACTCAGACTGGATCCAAAGCTTAAGTAGGAACAGAAATGAGGATTGTCAAGCAATTTCTGCGCATCAGGAAAATGCATCAAAGCTACAGCACAGTACACAAGGGTGAATACTATCTCCTAATAATGCTGTTTTTAGTATTTAGTAGTATATTGTTTGACAATGAGGTTTCCGTCTCTTGTGCGGAAACCACGATTTGGCATGTGTAGTTTATGCTTGAGTATTTTGACTGTCAGTCTTTTAGTTTTAGTTTAGCCACATTCAATGGTGATTTTAAGTGTACTTAATTTTAAAAGTAGAGTGCAGATCTATTATACTCTACTTTGTCAATGTATGTATTTTGATCAACTCCTAGGCCAGTTAAGCTAAAAATGGGAAAAAATATAATTTTATTATATATATATATATAAATGATTTGTCTAATAAAACATATAAGGTCCATAACTATGACGTTATGATTACTAGAACAGGTCTATATGGTGATTATAATTATGACGCATTTCCACATTGTGCCAAGAAGATTTACAGCAACCATTTGCTTCTAGTTCAGCTGCAGTGTTTTGTTGGAATTAGGGGTGCAGAGAAGTCACGAGGCATTTCTCATATAGGGGAGGGCAGAGGGAGAAGGAGGGATAACGAAGAGCGCAAAGTCACATTTGGAGGCCAGAGATGGAACAGAATTCCACGAACAACATCTGGAATTCCAACTGCATCTTCTGACCGGCAGCACAGCGGGACCCAGCAGTGAAAATGTGGGGGATGGGTGCAAGTTCAAAGTGAATGAATCAAAATACAAAATAGTACTTACAATTGATACAAATGCCTTTTTTACACGTGAGCCAAATGCAATAATCCTGAGTGCTTATTTTCTGATTGTTTTCATACAACAGGTCAGTTATTTGTCTTTCCCAGCTGATTCTGTAGCCTAGAGAAAAGAAATGCAGCATTATCAGCACAATTTCTCTCACATACACTACTGCAAAGAGAGAGATTAGCCCTCTGTTTTTTTTAACTGTTGTTAAAAAAAACTAACTCCAGATACTAAAACTAGTACTTAAACTAGATGTTCACTTGACATTGAAAATATGGATTAACTTTTTGTATAGTGACAATAGTGCACACCAATGGCAGTGCAACTGGCAGACATTTCTGATACATCACACACATATCTTTGCTGAAATGGGCCCTGAGTAAACAAGTACACTTTACGCCCCAGTCTGACATACCTGCATACAATACTCCTTTTTAACTTCTTAAAATCCGAACACAGCATATATACAACCTACAGTGCAATACATATCAGTCAGCTTACATACTTACAAACTTGAGCAAACCATGCTACCAGTATCCAGACTAGTAACAGCATCATGTCAAACAGAATGGGCCCACAGTCTTTCACAACGCTGGACATTTCCTTTGCCACTTAACATACAAACATCCTCTCAGGGGAAGTCCTGTTCATTTCTATTGTGCTCTTAATAGCAAAAAAGCTTTAATTCATCACACCAACCAACTACAAAGTACCATGCAAAGTAAACAAATCAGAAGAGGGACGTTTCTCTGATATCAAGAATGTGGGATGAAGCTTAGCAGTTGTGTGGAAACTATAGTGGTTATATAGGTTACACATGGTTTTCATCAGTTAAGGCTCTACCCTAGCCCTACTACAAATGCAAAAACAAGAACGAAATGAAAGACTACAGAATACAAGCCCACATGTTTAAACTCTGCAGGTGGTCAGCTTTTGTTAATTACAACAGTTCCATGATTAAAGACTACAACCAAACGGGAAATATACAAAACCTGTGTGAGGTATTAACACAGACTATTTTTGACAAGAAGGTGAGGGCTCACACAGAAGGAACTACTGTACTACTAGTTTTTCCGATCAGATCATCAATAACACATTGGTTTTGATTAGTTGGCATACCTACTTTATTAAAAAAAAATGTATAGACCATTTCTGCCTTGTGCCCTGAAAAGAGATGTATGTCGTGAGATCCTGCATTCAGAGCCACACACACACATGCTGGCTTGCTACTATAGTGACTTGCATAACCTTAACCTATTTTAACCCATTAGCCAACTCTAAATCATTGTAATGATCCCAGAATTGAGTGTGTATACAGACCCCTACCCATGCCTACACGCAAGGGTTATTTGTGTTTTCTTGTGTGCCAGACTTAGAGATCCATATCCAATACTTTTTTTTCCATTGTATTAGCATTTTATGAGGGTCACATTGCCTGTTTTGGCCTTGAAGATAAAAAATACAGGTGCAAAAAAGGTGGACAATCCACAATCTAACCACTCCCGAAAAACCTGATGCAGCATGGTTTCAAAAGCCTCACAGGAAAACCCCATCCTGCTGATCCAGACTGGACAGCCCAAAGCTTCAGCAAGTTCACATCTCAAGAATGCTACAGTCAAAAGAATTCCCGTATTTTTTTAGTCTGCACTGTAGTTTGATCATTGCAACAAAACAAAAGCTAGGATTTGTTTTTGATGTAGAGAAGTCCAAAAGCATTTCTCGTGCTTGTATTTTACAAGTGAACTGCCTAGTTGTTCCACCGCTACCTTCCCATCTGGTTTTCATGAGTAGATAGCCTACATGTGATCATGCAGCAAAGGGGGAAGGGAGCATACATAAACCACATGAAGTGGTCTCCACTTTATGGTTGAAAAGAAATATAAAAACAAATAGTAATACATTTGGAAAACAAATTACGCCTCTATTGTATCACAAGGTAAAATGCCAGAATTTGGCCATTACATTATAAGTAGGCAAAGTACACTATTGAAGTAGTACTGACATTAAGTTAGTATCACTAACTTCTGTTTTGTGCAACAACACAACATTCTCTGGTTAGAATTAAGAGGTCAAGAGAAAAATGTGCTTGCAATGCAATATTGTTATATATTGTTAGCATGAGGCAAGTGGCCTTACTCAGCTGAGCGCCAGGTCAACATTTGACCCAAACCATTCACCAGTCTCTGGTGTTCCACAGTGGTCCAACTGCTGTCAACTGTGGTTTCATAAAAGCCCCATAGCTGTAAAAACATGATTTTAAATCTTCTAGACATTATGGGTACTGGATGGGTTTGGGGGTGTAACACCTTTCTGTCCTGCGGTGTGAAATGCGTTTGTAGCAAAATCCAGAAATGATTTTCAAAAACAAATCAGTTCGACAACTGTAAAAAAGCCTTTTCACAAACATATCACATAATTTTTTGCGTAACTCTTAATTTTAGACATTTTAACCCTGCCATGCAGTGTGACTCCTGTTACCCCGCTGGACATACGCTACAAATTTGCCATACCAATTCATTTTAATTACTCAACATGTCTATAGTGTTGGTTTAGTAATTAATAATTCATTAAAGTGTTACAGTCACACCGCAGGAGACTTTAGTGTTAAGTGTTAAAATACAAAGAAATGAAACATAAAACAATGAAACATTCTAAAATTATATGTGATTTATGGAATACATATTTGTGCACAGCTGAGTTGAATTTTGGAGGAAGAAAAATATTTAGAAAGTCATTTAAAGTGAAAACGCCGAAAATGTACGTCACGTCAAGTACCTATTTACATCCGTTATAGGACTTGAGCACTTTAAGTCGAGTTCACAGGAGCCCACACTACCTTTAAGTGACAGATGCATAGAGTAAAACCCACTTGTGCAAATAAAAGGGTTATCTTGGATAAATAACGAGCCAAAAGAATATTTTTGGTTGAAAAATCTTCCCCGAGTGTAGGCAACGATCATACGTTCAAAAACCACTTCATCTTTCCAGCAGCACAGTACCTGCACCCTCACCTTAAATGCAGAGACCTATACAATCTGAAATACATCACTACCAGGCTAAAGAGTTCACTGGTCCTCTCCGTGTCCAGAAGTAAAGTTGCATCAGACCAGAAAAATGTCTAGCTCAGCGACCATAGAGCTGTAATTACATAGAAGCACTGCTGAGCTCCGCAGGACTAACGTCAAAACCAGGGTCATTCTGCAAGAAAACTGGAGGCCAGTGTATGATTTACGGACTATTTCGCTCACCTGGCGTTAACAATCACTACTAGCAGATGAATTAGTTGATAGGTTTGGTAGTGAGGTCATATTTTCAAAAGAGTAGTTTCAGGGGGTAGCCAAGGATAGTATTATAGAATCTTATAAAACGCCATATTACAGATTACAGATTTTATTTATTCATCCACTTATTTGTCCTCACATGAACGAAAATTGACAAAGTTTAACCTGTTCTCTGTAAGCACAAATTGTCAAATTAAACTATGAATCTTCTGTTGAGAAATAAAGGCTCTCCACTGCTCTCTGACAAATCACCAAATTTGAACGTAACCTATACATAATCTCCATTAAACTCTTGACATGGTCAATTAGTAGCTACAAAACTATTTAGCATGTCTGCCACCTTGTGGACAGTGTATGCACTGAAATTAAAAACCTCAGACACAATATTTCATCATTTATGCAGACTAATTACAGTTTTAGATCAAGTGAAAAGTTAACTAGAAAATAATGAAAGGATTTTAAGTCTCAATTTTTATTATTTGTACATTCACCAATAGGCGTACTTAAAGAAAATTAAAAAAAAACAAAAAAAAACCTTTGTACTAAAATGATAAAATTGCAATTAAAAACAATATTAAAACCATCAGTGAGCGTACTCCTCTGAAACCTGCATGAATACTACAGGAGGGGATGAGGGAAAAATGGAACAGATTAAATGCTGAGGACATAATCATAAACAGGTCAGGCCTGTGAAGAGTTGGCTCAAGGTGAGAAGAACACTACAATACCTTGGTTCGTTAATATACACCTGTCCAAAAATATCCCAAAGCTGCCTCATTTACAGACTTGGCTTTTGATTATTTTGTCTGTACAAAATGTTAAACTTCGTATCTCCAAATATTTCTTATGTTATTTGCCGCTGAAAAGAGACAGATATGTTTGTTTATCCCAATGCTGCAGGACATCCTCTGACAACAGCAACTGAAGGACTGAACCTTGGAGCTGAGCTGCTAACACTTGAGGCAACTGATTGCAAGTTAGTCAACACCTACATTTAAGCAGCAACAGGGAACATCAGAGGATACTACTTATAATTATCCAGTGCTATAACGCAATGCTGTCAAGACAAAATAAGGCAAACATACAAAGAGAACTTGACTCTTGACACTGGCAAGACGTACAGCATTCTGGAAAACACTGCAAAAGAATAATGGTCCCCTCTCAGCGTGATCGGATGTAGGTGCAGATGTGATTTAAAAACAAGTAATTTTAGAGATGCTGTGACATCAGTTGGTCCTCCATTAGGGTCTGTCATATTAAAGTACATATAGTGAAAGGCAAATGGAAGTATGGTCTCTTGAATTCCATTAAGCATTTTTCGACTAGCGCCTACGTTCTCGGGGGTCACTTCGACTGCGTGAACGGCGTCCACTAGGGGGGGCGTAGCCACCAGGCCTACGATAACCCTCCCTGCGTTTGTCAGCCTCCCTGTCCCTTTCCCTGTCCCTACCTCGGTCTCTGGCTCGGTCCCTGTCTCTGATCTTGTCCTTCTCGCCCTCACTGCGGTCGACTGTAATGCCACTTCCAGCTCGCATTCTCTCCTTGTTTTCTTCCTCTTTTTTCTTTAGCTCTGCTTCCTCCTCTTCTTTTTTTCGTTGTTTCTCTCGTTCTTTCCTCCTTTCAACTCTAGCCATTTCACGCTGAAGATACTACAGGAAAAAAAAAAAAAAATTAGGTGCTTGATAATTTGTTAAAAATCAATCAATTCAAAAGAGGTATAGCTTGCCTGTTCCTCTGTGAGGGGAAGCCAGTATATGCAAGGAACTGCTTTTGTTTTTCTGAACAAGTCATCAAGCAATTTTGCCGGAGGATCCTCTGTTTTCTCTGTCAAAATCCCAAAACAATGAAAAAACAAGCCCCATTTTCACTGTCACCATTTGTAAAGATCAGACTTACCTTTCTTCTCAGTTTTCTTCTCCTTGCTCTTTTCCCTCTCCTTGCGACGTCTCTCTCTGGACCTAGATCTCCGTGCACCTGCTTCCCTTTCCTCTGGAGTCTTCCCAAACTCTCTGACCTTATCCCTATCCCATTCCCGCTCTGCCCGTGCCCGTTCCCGGCGCCCCATTTCACGCTCACGTTCAGCCCACTGATCTCGCTCTGGGAGGAGTGAAGGAAGACCCTGACTATGACTTTGTACTTCACTTCCAGGTCTTTCACAGGAGCCTAAACCTTTGTGGAAGTCCAGCTAAATGTAAAAAACAACAACAAATGTTTAGAAGGCAACTCTAACACCATAAAATAGCATGAAAATAATGTGTTACCTCATCCTGTTGGCAAAAATCTACTCTAAGAACTTTTGGGTTGCTTTGAGGCCATTTAACGCCATGAAGTGCTGCCCGTGTGGCAACTGCTTCTTCAGAGCTAGAATACTAAAGAGCAATACAAAATGGCAGTTAGTGCAAATATTCTTTGCGCGTTTTGTAAATAAATGTATAACTCACAGTGACGTAACAATGAGACTTGATTTTATCAATCCAGAAGCCATCTTCCACAAGAGTGCCTGTTCTGCTGAGCAGTTCTTTGAGCTGTCCCAGTGTAAATGGTCTGACCTAAAACATACAGCTCTTTTGTCAGGGCTTGAAGCTCTACAAAGTGCAAGATCTATGAATGTGCAGTTCATTTACCAAGTTGCAAACATGAACAATGTTAGAAACATCTCCCCGGGGAGGAGAGGGGTGCCTAGCTGTGCGCACTGGATCATCAATAGTGATAGAAACACCAATCTTCTGTTGGCTAATCGAACGACGAATAAGGATATCATTAGGAGTCACTGCAAAGAGAAAACATTTTACTGATGGATTCAATATAGAATTAAGATCAAATAAAGCAAGGTAAACAATAAGAAAAATATGGATGCTTTTAATGTCTTGATTTAACTGAATACCAGTGTTAATTTCTGCTTCATGATGCGTGTGCAATGGTGAGGGTGCTTCTATGGCTTCATCATAAGTTTTTGTCTCTTTTTCATCTTGCATATCCTCTTCTTCTGATTCTTCTCGTCTTCTTTTTGCTTCTTTTTGACCATTCTCCTGGTTCTCCACATTGACAATCTTAACACACCCAGAAAAAAATAAAATATTAAGAGGAAATCACAGTAAATCATAGGTATTGCTGCAGAAACCATATACTAACTTGTGTTACAGTTCGGCAAATCTGAAGCTCTTGATCAGCATGGCCCTTGTCTTCATCCTCAGTTTCAGACAGGACAGGATCCTCAGGATGAAGGTCCATCACTGCTTCCTGGTTTAAGGCAGGTTTGATATCTGGAATCAAAGACTGAGAAACAAAACTAGTGTGAAATTTGAATATACACATCTTCAATCTAGTAGTACGAATAAAGCTTGAACTCAGATTGAACCAGCCAAACAATTGACTGCATAATGCAGTTTACCTTAAGAGAATCTGTGGTGATGCTGATCGTAGGTTTTTTGGCAGTGACAGCTGTACTAGAGCCCCACCTCCTCTTACGGCCACCTGCAGACCCCAACTCATGATCATTCTCTGTGCTGCCAGGTGATGATTTGCTGCCTGGTATACACAACAGAATTATGCGTTACCAAATTCTACATTATAAACCATAATTCACATGGAAATGCATAGTTTACAATAAAAATGACATATTCACACAAATATGAATGATTTTGACAGGGAAGGAAGGGTTACTCACTGCTAAGAGAGATCTTACGAGTTGAGAAGGCTTTAGGTGTCTGTAACAAAGGAGATAAAACAAGACCAAGAACACAGGGGAAATGATCAGTAGGGAATTATGGGAAAAGAACAAAAGGACACCAGGCTGGACTAAAAACTAAATTATAACGCAAACACAAATGGAAAGGTACTGGTGCAAAAAATCTAAAATATACAAGTGTTTTTTCTTTCATATGAAATATATCTAAAAGCTGCTTTAAAAATAAATGTGAAAATTGAATATGTGACGATTAAATAAGTGAAGAATTGATTTTGGTGCGCACTGTAACCACTGAAAGCAGCTGGGACTAAAGTGTATCACAAGTAATGAGTGTTGCGATTTGTCTACTTATTCCCTGGTATTAGGCACCTGATTCTTACTGGTTTGGATATGGCCGAATCTTGGCTGCAAGTACTGATCTAGGCAACAAAAGTCCAATCAAGGTGGCTGAGAGATCTTTTAAGTTGCATGGCAATAGTTCATTGAGGGAGCGCCAGAAAAAGCTTCAGTTTATAGCAGTCCAAACTCAGGTTTCCAGATGAAGCTCAGAAGAAATGGATGAGCTCCGATAAGTACATCCACTATCAGACATGTAGGTATAGGCTGCCATTGTAAATGTTCACTTAAATCAAGTATTAGTGGGGGATTATGGAAGTCCACAATTACTCCACAATATTGTCTTTTGTGGTAAACAAAAGTCAAAATGTCCAATGCTGAAAAAAACAATCCAAGAGTGAAAAACAAAGCCAGCTGTCTTTATGCGTAATCAGAAAAGTCCAATGGTTGGAGGAGAAAGCTGGTTTAATGTTCAAGACGTTGAAGAAGTACAGATTTGTTTACTGCCAAGGGGCTTCACTGACACAATTCTCAGCAACTGGTAAATTTGCCTTTTCGGGGGAACAGTTTTTGCTATCCATGTTTAATAAGGTGAGCCACTCGTGTTAATGAAGTCCTTCTCCAGAGTCTGCAGAGCAGGCTAGGGGGTAGGCTTGATGTCAACTCTGTGTTCTTGGGGACAGTGGGCAGGTGTGGAAGTGACAGCAGGAGAAGTGGTAGTAGTACGCAGGTACCAATATGGGCAATGGAAGAGGCATGACCACCTTTTAACAAAGCAATCATTTGGGGTTTAAAAATTGACCACAATGAGACAACCCTTGACGTGAATGCCTGTGACAGGCTTTACAAACAGTAATAACAAATATAAACATAATCATAGGCTAATGCAAGTTAATAAATGGTAGATCTTTATCAGCTTCAAGTGCCTTACCTCGTTGTTGCCCTCAGTACCCTTTTCTGGCTCTGACACAGCAGTCTCTCCTCGGCTGCAAATACATGGAAATGTGAATTAAAATTTTGATATAAAGCACTAATAATTACATTAGTCTCAAATATAAACATTTAATGTAAATTAATGATATATAGCAATGTTATAATTGATATAGACAAATATAAATTCAAAATATATACAAATATAAAAAGGGTCCATCAAAATACATATCATTTTTCACTTACAATAATCTTGACTGAACTATGTATATGTGTTATGTATATTGAAACTCAGACCTATTTTGAGGCTTTTCTTTCTCATCATCGCTGCCTTTTCTTCTTTGGGCATCATCTTGGACAGGTGCTTCATTTTGCTGTGTTTAGAAAAAAAACAGGTGTTTTTTTTTTTTTTCCCACCACTCAAGATTCCATTTTACTTCTATAAATATTTCAGCTTACCTTGGTAAGAACATCTTTATTAAATTCTACATTCTCTGAGGAAATCTCTATATGGATTGGAGATGTCTTCTCTTGCTCGTTTGATACCTCAATAGCTTCAAGCGATGATGAATTCTACAATGAAGAAAGAGAACTATATCAGTGTATGTGTATAAAAATTCTTAACTATAGACTTAGCAAATAATACATTCTTTATAACAGGCTTAATGTCTTCACCACTCACTCTGCGCGGCTGTGAGAGGGAAGTCTTGTCTACAGAAGAGGAGGATGAACCAGTGGAGTGAGTTGAAGAGGAATCGGATTCAGAGGAAGACGAATCATTTGATGATGACCTTCTTGTGTCTTTTTTCTCTGTCTTCTTTACATCTCTTCCTCTTCCAAACGGACCCAATGGCCTTGAAGGACACACTTTACTGTCTACAGCCATCTTAACAGATCCCTTCACTGCATCCTCAGTTTTATCATGATCTTCCTTATCCTCTGACATGAGGTTTGAGTCACCTTGATTTTGGGCACTTTCCACAGCTTCAACGTGTTTTACCTCTGATATCACCATCCCAACAACATCTAGATTTGCAGATTGTTCTTTGTGCAATTGACCTTCAGCATTACTATCCACAACAGGGCCAGAATGCTGTGGTGTATCAGAAAAAGTACGGGGCCTCTTGATAATTCGTGAGGCTGCATGTGGTTGCAATGGGGTGTTTCTTGAGAATCGAAACTTTTTGAACAAGGACGGTGGTGACTTATTTGACTCCTCTGCTGGGCCTTCAAGGGTAACCGGACCATGGACTTCACATTCCTGCTTGTCTGCTTCTGTTGATACATTTGTTGATGTTCCTGTGGAGAGGGGGGTAGGAGTGGGCAGGGGGACAAAACCAATCTCACGAGTAGGAGGAAAATGCTCCTCACTCTCCACTTCAGTCATCCTAGATTCCTCTGCCACAGCCTTGGCTTTTCTCTCTTCTTCTAATGCTTGTCCCTCCTGTTCCAGCCCTTTCTCCTGCTCCACTTTCTCCTGTTCAGCCTTTTCCAGCCGTTCCCTTTCCAAACCTGCCTCTCTTTCAGCCTTTTCTTGCTCTATCCTTTTTTTCTGCAAAGCGTTTTCTCGCTCAATTCTCTCCTGTTCTAGAACCCGTTCTCGCTCAATTCTCTCCTGTTCTAGAACCCGTTCTCGCTCAATTCTCTCCTGTTCTAGAACCCGTTCTCGCTCAATTCTCTCCTGTTCTAGAACCCGTTCTCGCTCAATTCTCTCTTGTTCTAGAGCCTTTTCACTTTCTATCCTCTCCAGTTCTAGAGCTTTTTCTTGCTCAATTCTTTCTCGTTCCATTCTCTCCTGTTCTAGAGCTTTTTCTTGCTCAATTCTCTCTCGTTCCATTCTCTCCTGTTCGAGAGCTTTTTCTTGCTCAATTCTCTCTCGTTCCATTCTCTCCTGTTCGAGAGCTTTTTCTTGCTCAATTCTTTCTCGTTCTATTCTCTCTTGTTCTAGAGCCTTTTCTCGCTCAATTCTCTCCTGTTCTAGAGCCTTTTCTCGCGCAATTCTTTCTCGCTCTATTCTCTCTTGTTCTAGAGCCTTTTCTCGCTCTATTCTCTCTTGTAGAGCTTTTTCTCGCTCTATTCTCTCTTGTTCTAGAGCCTTTTCTTGCTCTATTCTCTCTTGTTCTAGAGCCATTTCTTGTGCAATTCTTTCTCGCTCAATTCTTTCCCGCTCTAAAGCCGCTTCTCGCGCACTTCTTTCTTGCTCAATTCTTTCCTGTTCAATCCTTTCTTGTTCTAAAGCTTGTTCTCTTTCCATCCGTTCTTTTTCCTTTCTCAACCTCTCACGCTCCAAAGCGGCCTCCCTCTCCAACCTTTCTCGTTTCAGTCTTTCTTGCTCCAAAATCTTCTCTCTCTCTGTCCGCTCTCTTTCTAACCTTTCTTGCTCCAGAACACTCTCTCTCTCCAAAGCCTGAGCTCTTGCTTGTTCTTCCCTCTGGCGCTGTTCACGTTCCTCTTGTTCTTGCTGCAAAGCCAGTTCTCTCTCTAGAGCCCTTTTCCGTTCAAGCTCCAATGCCCGTTCCTTCTCTTCTCTCTCTTTAGCCAACGCTATCTCTCTTTCCTGTTTTTCTCTTTCTAAAGCAAGTTCCCTCTTCATTTGCAGAGCTTTTTCTCTTTCTAACGCTTCCCGTTCCAACTGTTCTTTCTCGAAAGCCTTCTGTTGTTCAGCTCTTACCCGTTCCTCCTCCATAGCCCGTTCTTGCTCAAGTTTTCTTTGTTGTTCTTTCCTTCGCAGCTCGAGAGCCTTTTCTCTTTCTAATTCAGCCCCTCTCTCTGCCGTTGCCTTCAATACACTTACAGGGACTTGGACATTGCCTTTGCTTGAGCCTAGATTAATTGGTGCATGGCTTGAAGTTGGCATATGAAGGACAGAGGACACCAAACCCTCTGGGCAGACTTGGTTGGGAAACAAAACTGAAGAAGAGCAGTTGTCTTGCCGGTTTGCATCACGGCTATGCCATTCAGCTCCAGAGAAAGCACCTTCTGACTCCATTTTTCTTGCTAGAAGCGTCAAGGGGCCAGGCTTGCGCTCAGCAAGTCCACCATGAGGTTCAGGACTGCTGCTACGACTGCCACTGCTTGATGAACCTGAGCTGGAGGAAGAGGGAGAACGTCCTGGAGCTTCATCAGGACTAGGGGGACTCTGTTTAGGGGTGTCAGGTAAAGGAAATGATAACTCTGGTGGTGGAGACGGTGGAGGTGTTGGCTGGCGCAATTGAGGAGACAAAAGTGAAGGAATATGTTGCTGCTGAGGTTGGCAAGATGCTGCAGATCTCTCCCTGACCATGGGTGCTCTCACTGGCTGTCTGGGGAGTCTTCCCTGAACTTTACTGTCCCAGTCGTCATCATCATCACCATCATCCTCTCCATCGTCACTATCATCTTCATCACTGTCAGCTGCTGCATCTCTTCGGTCTTGAGTCACAGAGCCAGAGGCAGGTGGACGTGACATGGGTGACATGGCTGCCTCCTGATGTCTGTGAGTCAACCCCTCTGGCACTGCATGTCCACTAGAGGGGCCTGGTGGTTTGAAATGGTCAGTCACAGCAGGTGAAGTATCCTGAAAAAAGAAAAAGTTATTTATAAATCACTTACCATATGTTTAATATGACTGCAGTAGATGACAACTTTAACCAAACAAAAACAAAAAAGGGCATCTCACCTGGACTTGTGGAGGACAGGTGCTGTTATTTACATCATTGTGATCCTCTTGATCTATTTTAAAATGTTTAATATGATCATTAAGAAGATAAATTAAACACAACACTGATAATAAATCAGATAATCAAAAGAGTCTATAGTCTGCTAAACTCAGGAATATTAATAACTGACCATTTGTTTCATAAGCTTCGCGGGCTTCTCTCTCCAATCGCTGCCTCAAGAGCTCCTGTTGTTTAGCCAGATACTGCTTAATAAAGCTGTTCTGGCTCATTTCTTCACCAATCTGTAAAGGTACAACTTTGTCAAGTATTGCTTATAATTTAACTTACCTTATTGATATACATACCTGAGAATTGGGCTGGAGTCCAACATGGGCTGTGGAGGTTCGTTGCAAATTTTCCAACATGAGGGCCTATAACAACAAATTTTGAAAAATATTATAAAGTACATCAGTACTACCACATTGCATAAAAACGGCACTCCTCGCTTTTAAATCATTTAATAATTTTATTATGGTACACAGAATAAACAGTTCACCATCTCAGACACAAGAACAAAGAACTAAAAACAGTAGTACTAAATTGCGTGTTGCACTCTGTAAACAAACAGTGAAACAGCGCGAGCGCTCTTGTGGATAAACAATTTTGTCGCCCACATAAAATACTAAAATCCAGACTAAATCATTGCACATCGTGCTGACTAGCGTGTGGGCGGTTCTTTAAAAACCAATAAATAAATAAATAAATAAATGCACAATTTGTGCACAGCGTGTACTCATGTAACGTTAGAGAAATGCAAACAGCGGGTAGGCGCTAAGGCCAGCGTTCAACTCCTAACGTTAAGCATTAGGTTAGCTGCGAGAGCTAACATGATCATGACAACAGTGCCTGATCACATTAGCAACATAGTTAAAGAACATAAGACATTTAAACAATTTACATGGTTCTATTTAGCAAAATGCGCGCTGCTGATTAAATATATTCCATCTACAATTATAACTTAAAAAGATCCTTTCTGTTGGCCCTCGGCAAAGCATCAGCCCGTCTCTGCACTAGCCACTGCTAGCAACAACTGTAGCTGTTTATTTTGGGTTAAACTCACCCCCTTGAGTCTTTTGATGAGAGCATTTTTCTGTCCACTTTTGGAAAGTCCCCTTTCTTCAAGGGCAGCTTTTAAATCAGCAACTCGAAGGGACTGGAGCGGTCTCCCGTCCAGAGTTACGTCCTCGAGATCCGCCATTTTCCGTTCCTCTCGGTAAATCCAGAGGCGAGCGACGCCTCCCTGTCTGTGACGTCAGACTCCGTGACTTGCGTCCGTGACTCGCGTCCACTTCGAGTACTTATAAGAAACTCTTGTTTTGAAAAGGTGTTGAACTATTCATACCAGGCACAGCAAAGCGGCAAGGTGTACATTTATTTCCCGAGCGCTTTAATTTGTTTAACATAGTATCAACGTCCACGCTCCAATCCAGTAGGTGGCGACAACATCAATGAATTAGATTTTGCAGTGGGTCAAGGAAGTTACCATCAAGTGTTATGTGTGAGGTTAGTGAGCATTTTAATGTTACTCTAACACAATTGTGAGACATATTTGCCTGGTTTGCTAATCACTTGGTAAATTGACAGGAAGACAAAAGGTAACAAATATATTTCCGTGTCATGGCGTGGTTTCATAGTGCAATTCAAAGCTCGAACGAGCACATTGATTCTGCAGATTGTTCAGGTCGCTTTTGCACTCCCTACAACCAGCTTCAAGGATTAACAGAAGTAACTGTACCCACGACCACCCCCCATGAATGGCCCGGTTGTACCTCATCCAGCTCCACAGACTTTCCATCTGCTCCCCACTACACACCAGGACCCCCCAGTCTGGAGAATTTGTCGTGCAGTTCTTCTAGTGGACCTCAGGATAAAGAACCGCTGCCCATTTCCTACGTGACCCTCCAGGAGCAGCGTTGTGTTCTAAGTTGGTTTCAGGGTTGGGATGCCACTCAAAGGGAGCGCTTCATGCAGGACCTCCTGGGAAAGGCTGTACCTGGGAAGGTGTGCACCTTGTTAGACTCACTGAGTACTCTTCAGGTACGTTGTACCGCGATTGAAAATATAAGTTACGAATCACATTTCTAACCGTATACTTTTTACATTGACAAGGTGAAGGACAAACTTCCAAACATCTTTGAATGCCAGTTAAGACTTTGGAGCCAGTGGTTTGAGTCTTGGGAAGAAGAAGAGAGGAATAATTTTCTACATATTTTAGAAGAAAAGGACCCAGTTTTTGTAGCACACTTTCACAAGTGTGTTGCAGGAACAGCTGGAAAAGACTAATTTTTATTGGGAGCTTTTTGTACCTTTCACTTTTGTGCAGCAGAATACAAAATACACTTTACAATCATGTAACTGTTTATTTTGCACTACAGATGTAATGTAGCCTGGCCTAGTATTTGGGTAAGGTGGTATGTGGGTTATTCATGATAGTTTAAGTTTACATTTCAACTTAATAAATCTAAAGATACAAAAAGATAAATCATATTTTTTTTACAGTTTTCAACAGCTCATCAAACCTTCCATCAAAGGAGGCTCTTGCCTCACACACCAAAGTACACAGATAAGATAATCTTTTATGGTCTCCCATGGGAGAGATTTATCTTGGGACGGGGTCACATGCTTCAACACAGAAAAGATCACATCCACATAAATAATAAACCCAGAGCACATCCAGATTCTGGAGCCAGGTAAGTGTCCTTTCATTTCAGTGTGTGCTGGTGGAATGAGGGATAGAATCAACCAGTGATGAAATATTTGCTCATGCTTGCTGATCAAAACAAAGCCAGTATATGGTTTGCTTAGATAACGTAATTTGTGGGGGAAAAAAAAAAAAAATCTCGCCTTTTCTCGCGAGAGGGCATAAATGAATGCTTTTTGACCGACTGTCTCACCGCTCACTTTGGCAACACTAGTGTTATTGTAAGAGAAATTTACGGGTAGGTCTGTTCCCTTCCCTTATAACATTATGACCAATTTAATTATTTGAACAAATCGGACGTTTGAGAAGCATGTTAAAGAAATCAAATTTTGTATTTGGTGTGTTTGTAAAAAAACAACTTTCATATGTTGTTCTTCTGTACACAAGACTATAAAGTAGCGGATAAGCGAGTGTAGCCTCACCCACAGCGTTCGGCTCCACCATGGATCTATAATAAAACTTTTTTTTAATTTATTTTAGATTTTATTATAGTTCTACGGGCTCCGCTCAAATGAAGCTCGCGATGCTAGCGGTTACAAGGAATGAATTTGGATCCAGGCTCCGTATTAGGAATAGGATTTTTTTTAACGGACAAAATGGCGAAATAAACATACCAAGGTCATGTAGAGCGGGTTAATAAGAACATTTTAAGACAAAATGACAAGGCTCACAGCAGGAGTTACAGAGAGGGTGACAATATTCGTATGAATGTCAATGGGAGCCAGAGTCGGTAGGAGCCGGAAGCACCCGCTTGAGAACTTCCCATTTGGAATGCGGCGGATAAGCATGGATATCCATTTATATATACAGTCTATGGTTGTGTAACGCTTAACTGCATCTCTAATGTGACCATTGACTTTTTCTTTTATGAGACTTCAAAATGTCACTATCCGGATGGGTGTGTTTGGTGACGGGTGCTTCCAGAGGCATTGGCAAAGGTATTGCCCTGCAGCTCTCTGAAGCTGGAGCCACTGTCTACATTACCGGGCGCTGTGAGAAGACACTGAGTGAGTGCGCTGCTGAGGTAAAAGTCTGCCTGCTTGCACAATAAGATCAGATAAAAGGGGCCGTATTAGGCCTCACGACAGTTGGTCCAGTGTTGGGAACTGGCCTGCATACTAAAGTAGCTTAATTCGTAATTTAGATGCCTTGTTTTTATAATTATTTTCTACTTCTTAAAGACTGTTTTATGTTAAAACATTGTTACACTTTAATTAGGCGTGCGTGCGGGTGTGTGTGTGTGTGTGTGTAATATCCACTGACTATATAGGCTACTAAAGTTACCTTATATGCTGAATTTACAGGAAAGATCAGTAAACATTCTGCAATGTGTTTGCAGTTTACCCGTATATGTTTTAGGTTGAGTGATAATACTCTCCTAATCTATTGTATATGTTTGTATTATAAAGGTTATAGAAAGAGGCGGCAACTGTGTGCCAGTTAAATGTGACTCTACAAAAGACCAAGAGATTGAAGAACTCTTTGAACAAATTAAACATGAACAACATGGCAGACTGGACATTCTGGTCAATAATGCCTACGCGGGAGTGCAGGTAGACAAATAATATGTATATATTATGTAACTTTAAAAAATCAGAGGGCCCATTGTCATCCAATATAAAGTGAATACATTAAATGTTTTTCTAGGCTATTTTTGATAATATGGAAAGAAAGTTTTGGGAAACTGATACAAGTATGTGGGATACAGTCAACAACACAGGTCTCAGGTGAGTATGTAGCCTGTGCATCTACTGTTTTAGAAAAGGTATTACCACCAACCAACAAGTTTTTCCTCATTCTCAGTATATGGACAGGTCATGTCTCATATGATAGCTTGGCACATCCAGAATTCACTAGCACTGATTAATGGTTGGTTGTAGGTGCTGGGGCTTAGGCAGTGAGGATTTCAATCAGAGCGACCTTTTAGGTTAATTTCCAACTGGTTTTAGTTGTAGGCACTGGCAACCCAAATCCTCACATGCAAGGCTCACTCTGCTTTCTGACTGGATGAACAACATCAAGAACTTGGCCATCATGTTGTATGTTTTGTAATCAAGAATAGACCTATATATCAATTGGCCAATATCTCAGGCTGATATTTGCACATTTTATTGGGTTTTAGCTATCAGCTTTCTATCTCCAGCCATTTTTGGGCCACCTGCTTCCTAAAGTGTACACATAAAGCTTTATTTTAACACTTATGCGAATAGATAACTGCACAAAACCTCTTTTACACATTTATGGTTAAAAAAAAGGGCTGTGCACATACTGGCCCATATAATCACAACTGTTGTCATGTCTACCTCATATCTGAAGATACAGATATGTTTATGAAATTTAAAATCAAAATACATATTACATATTGTCCCTTTAAGTACACAACTGATGCATATATTTATTTATCCTTATGCAAAATGTTGTATTTCACCTTAAAAAGAAATTCACAGATATTCCTGGGTCTTAGATTTGTTGTTTCCATTACAGGGGGCACTATATCTTCTCTGTGTTTGCTTCACGTTTAATGGTGGCACAGGGGCATGGTTTGATAGTCACCATTTCATCTATGGGTGGGTGGCGCTATCTTTTTAATGTTGCATATGGAGTCGGTAAAGCCGCAGTAGGTTTAATTAATCTTTCTTTGGTTTGAAAGTTACAAATATTTACTTAATGTATAAATTGTATGTTTTGTAAAAGTGTGACAGACTGGCAGCTGACATGGCCTTTGAGCTCAGAAACCGAGGAGTAGCTTCTGTGAGCCTCTGGCCGGGACCAGTGCAAACAGAACTGATCTCACAGTTTGTATTGAAAAAAGATGCACCACAGGGTATTGATCCAAAGGTGGACAGCTCTCAAAAAACAGTTACAGTTCATTCACTTGAAATGTTTTATTACATATTAATGTTTCTCTATTTTTGGACACATAGATGAAAGACGTGTTTGTGAATGGGGAAACTACTGAGCTGAGTGGGAAATGTATCGTCAACCTGGCAAAAGGTATAGCAAATCATTTGCATCCATGAAATCACCAGTACTCACTATATTATTATATATTTTCTTCACACAAGATAAAAATCTGATGTCCTTGACTGGCAAAATTCTCATGACTTCTGACCTTGCATGGCGATATGGGATCCAAGATATTGATGGTAATTTTGGATTAATATTTCATTTATCACATTTAGTACAACTGTTATTTTTTATTTATTTCTATTTCTACCTCCTGATTTCAGGGCGCTGTGTGACTGATTATACCTCCCTAAAATTCCTCCTGACACAGGTTCCTTACCTGTCATGGCTCTCACCTGTGGTTCCATCTTTCATAAGACTGCCACGCTTTGTGTTTGCTTTGGCCAGCAGTCGCTTTTAAGCTGAGCCCAGTTCATCTAATCATGTAACACTTGACTGACCTTCACACTTTTTGGTGTTTGTTAGTTCATTCTAGCTATCCTTTATCAATGAAGGAAGTTGATTTTCTATGAAGAATGTACAATTGTAGTACATATACTATGATTATTGATTTGCACCAAGTAGCTTCACCTGACATAATTGTTGAAAATGAAGCTTGTTTTGTTATGTTTGGTAGTGGGATCATTCTTCATTATCAATTTCACTATATTGTGTACCATTTTAACTGGCCCAATTGGGTTACTGAGGGGCTATCTAGCTCACTTGAGTCCATTTTGCTTTAGAGTGTCAATATTAGGAAGGCTGACAAAATCTCTCGTAGATTAACCTAATGCTTTATGGCCCACAGAGGTTTAAAGCTTGTAATGAGTTATAGATGCTCGGTCTTGAAAAACATTCACCAGCTTTAGGGTTATTCTCGGTTCCTTTATGGTCCCATCATGTTTTGCGGGCAAACGGGCCTAGGCTATTTGAAGAGGCGGGTTCCTTGTGGGGAAAGAACATTTACAAGCACCTCCATGAACCAATCTATGATCCGCTTCCCCAGACGGGCACACCCACAGAGTTGAGTCATCTGGATTTTTTTTTTTTTTTTTTTTTTTCTGCGTTTCCTGGTCTTCAGCCCCGCCTCGCCATGATCTGACCGGACGGGAGGAAACACTTGAGTTAAAGAACAAAAGCAACCACGGACCGGTCGAAGTGTCCAAACTATTGTCATAAATAGAGCTGTATCCAGCCATTGGGGTGTTCGTGCCTTTTGTGACAGGAAGTGGCCTATTACTCAACTCTTCAGGAAGGCGACGAACTTGTATGTTTGTAGCTCAAACATAATCCGCTGAAGTACTCATTACAGGCAAGGGTCAAACATACGGTCAGACGGTATTGTTTCCGTTGTGTTCCCTCAAACGTCGCCTCCGAGGTCAGAGTATGGAATAGCAGGTCTACTTTTGTTTCATCCTGGCTTTCTTTCAACGAAGACAGGGGTCGGTCTGGGTAAGTTTATTTTTACTTTTCTGTGTAGCTCTGTCAGGGGCGAAGTGCGCCTGTGCAGAGGAGCGTTTTAGTTAGTACGCCATGGGTTTATCTGCTTTTGTTTCTGACTACAGCAATATAGGCCTAATTGTTTTGATTTAAATGTATTGTACCACATTTGACTAGACCACAGCGTCTGCGTCTAACACAGCGCAATGTTGATCAAAAAGTTAGCAAAGCAGGCGCAGAAAATGGACAAAGATCCTTTCTTTCAGTGTTCGCCGCTTTGACCCCTCGTCAGTTGGGCCTAATGAAAAACGAGTTTAATATCAGAGACTTTGTAAAAATCCCTCAGTCGTCCAGGTAGAAGCCATGGCAAAAGGAGAAATTCAATTTGTCAACTGGACTAAAGTTTATTTGGTCGAAAATAAACTTTTGTCCAGTTGACGAATTGAATTTCTGAGACTGTTGGTGAGATTACGCCATATTAATGAATTGGTGGTTAGTCTTATTTCTCTCGGTTATGTTTACAGTAGGTCTATACAGTGCGGTTGATATCCCAGTAAGTAAAATGAAATGACACCTGTTGCAGAGCCACGATTTTATCCCATACACTTATTGTATTATAGTACAGCCAAACCTGGACTTGAATATTACACGTTGCCCATATTTTTACTTCGCTTTCTTTTGCAGTGTCTGAATATACATTTTTTTGGACTGGAGTATTGGAGATCGGTAGACCATCAGAGAAAGGGTGAGAAACTTTATTGCAATGAGTACAAACATCATACCTCCTCCCGTTTACAACCAATCCCCCACACTCACACAACAAAAGTTGGCCACAAAACTGGGGGAGGGGATCTCTGGATACCAGTAGTTTTGTTGGGATTCACAATCAGGGGGCAGGGTGGTTTCTCATTCTTGTCATAGGCAAGAACATAACACAACACTCATAACTCTCAATTAAAACCGAAGATGCTAACAAATTGTTTCTTCTAGGTTAAACAACAACCATCAATATCCTAGATGGAAGTCTACAGTGAAATAAAGAGCAATGCGGCACAACCAGTGGATCTGAAATCCCCTTCAAAAGCCAAAGGGATGGGGTGCAACTTCAAAGGAAATGACAAAGCAAAGCGTGATTCTCACAATAAAAGTAGCAGTGAGAAAAGCGGTATGGCTAGTTTCACCACTAATACTAATTCAGTAGTTTGTCTCCCACTTGTGTCTGAAGGATTAAAGTTGGTTTGGACACAGTCCGATCAGACCAGTGAACTTGACTCTATTCCAGAACTGGTTCAGGCCTTTAATTTATTTCCATACCCATCATCTCATGAGGTTAACCTTTTAGCCAAAGTTTGTGTCTTACCACTGGATAAAGTGAAAGTGTGGTTCATGGTACAAAGAATTAAATATGGCATCAGCTGGTCTTCTGAGGAAATTGAGGAAACACGCAGAAAACTATCTGTGCCGGAACTTTATGATTCATCTGAAACGCATGAGAAAAAGCTAGAGATAAGTAACAAGGAGAAGAATTCCAATGACACTGTGGTTGAGGACACAGTGGAGGAGTCATCTTTACTTGCTACCCCAAAAAAGAAATCAAGATGTGAGTCACCAGATTCCTATAAGCCAGCAAAACATACTCCTCCCTGCTTCAGCTCTAGTCTTCCACCCCCACAAGATTCATACTATTATCGCTTACCAGCAGATAAGCAAGAACCTCAATCAGATTCTACTCTCAATATTACAGAGACACATTCTCAACAAAATCGTCACAGCCGTTACAGAAAATCAAAATCACAACTTGCAGCCCTTCGCAAGAGCTTTCTAAGAGAGAACTGGCCGTCAGAAGGCGAATTAAGACGTCTCCAGGAGGAAACTGGGTTGAGTCGTAATGACATACGTAAATGGTTCAGTGACAGCCGCTACCAGCTTAGAATTGGCCGAGGAAGTTTGGCAGCTGCACAGGGCTTTTCTCACAACTCTGCTGCTAGTTTGAAATCAGATAAAATTAATCAAAATCTTCCATTTGTTTCTCAAAAGCATCACGATCCAACTGATGCCAGTGATTATGAGGAACCTCAAAGCAATTCAGATTTCTTTCAAAATTTTTTGTCCAATAGCTTAGAAGCTTTTAGGGACAGGCCAGAAGTGTATGATTCAGAAGAGCTTTCAAGAGATAGTGAAGACTGCATTAAAGATGAACAAGAACAACCTTTGCAACTCACTAAACAATGCAAGACTGAGACAGACGCCTTAGAGGAACCAAGCAATTTAAAATCCTCTCCCAAATCTCCTCCCTTTGGCAACCCACTGCAGGCATTCTCGACGGTCAAACGACTTTCAAACGACATTACCACATCAAAGAAGTCAGTCCATTCAACTAAAGCCAGCCCTTCACAAACACCTATGAATGTCTCAATGGCTTCTACGTCCCTCAGCCTCACTCCTGCTGGGCGACCACGCAAGACTAAGGAACAGTTGGACATGTTGAAGCAGTATTTTTTACGCTGTCAGTGGCCCAAAGGTGAAGATTACACTGAGCTGGTCAAACTGACAGGTTTGCCCCGTGCTGATGTAATTCAGTGGTTTGGGGATACACGATATGCTGTAAAAAATGGCCAGCTACGCTGGGTAAAGGGAGTAAGAGACCAATTATTAGCTGAAATTAGTTCCCAGCAGAATGTTGTTAATAATGGTTCATCACCAAGGATTGGGGGCAGCCGCAAACAAAAATCTGTATCCCCCGACATCCAGCCTTTGGTAACCTATTATCATACAACAGGCTTACTACAAGAAAAAGACCTTGACTCACTATGCAAGAAGTCAAAAATGAGCTACCAGCAAGTCCGAGACTGGTTTGCAGCTCAGGATTCATTAGACCAAACTGTTGCCATGGACGCTAACTAAATATATTTTTGAACAATTAACAAAGGACGCCACTGTGAAGTCTTACATTGTGTGTGTATTGCCTTAATAAAGGCATATTTCAAGTCTTCCCAATGCAGGCCTTATCTTATTGTAAGCCCCCATCAATACTTGATTCTATATATTTTTCCAGAACTGTTTTTACACTGGTTCACTATTTTTAGGTTATCAGTTACATAGTTGTATGATGTAGCGAAATAATGTAAAGCATTTTATTAATAGTATGCATTAGCCATTGGTATCAGCATTAGCTCTATTCAATAAATCTATTAGTGAAAGCACACTTGACTTTAAATTGACATCTTGCACTTTGAGAGCATGCTGCTAATTATATATTGAGAAAATGACAAGCATAGTATCAATTCCTGTGCATGTGTTACACTGCTGTAGTTTCAACTGTATTTTTTGTTAGTTGTACTTTAATTTGCTAATTTCAGTATTTTTTTTTTATTATTTGAAAAACTTTCCAGTTTTTGAGCCTGTCACACCAGACTGTTTGGTTTGTCTCATTCTCTATCCACAATACAAAAAAATCTGTTCAAACTGCATTTTCTATTGTTTAAATTAAAGACATTTCAGTTTCAAACAAGGGTTTATTTTTTTCCTTTTTCTATGGGAATAATGAATGATAGATTCAAGTTGGAGACATTTTGTAGTCAACCTAAACAGTTGTCTTAAAAATGGTAACAACTTCAACTCATTACAATAAATTGTCGTATTTGTAATCCTGTTAGTGTCTAGGTGATTGTACTGATAATCCACTTAAAAACTGGAACTGAAAAACCTGAGGCGTCAGAGTTCTGAAAGATGCAAAACGTTAATGTAAGACTTAATGTTCTCGACTGAAGAAATGTATATTTTAAAACAAAAGTCAAATTAAGTCACCTTATAGGGGTACTGAAAGATGCTGGAGTTCCTGTAAAACACGATTTTCATTAAAACAAAATAAAACAATATACGACAATGTCCTCTTACTATGTCCATGGTCCTGAAGAGAGCTGTGGCTGGAAATGGAGGTTGCCGATCCAGGAGTCTGACAAACAAAAATGGTCAGTCCGTTTACTAAATTGACAGCTACACAAATTACAATTAGTAGTTATTTAAGTTGGCTACAATTTCAAGGTGTGCATGCCCATTTTACTATACCAAAAATGCGCATAATATATCTTACTGTAATTCCTACACCTCTTTCTCTGGTCAATCCCTGTGACTCTGAACTTATTTGACTGAGAGAGAAGAAATTAAACCAGTTAAGAGTGATGAACAGTTAAGAAATAATTCATCTTACTAAGAAGCATCAAATACCTCATAGTTCTTAACCGAGGAGTCACTG
This sequence comes from Taenioides sp. WSHXM2023, assembly GCA_029959045.1. Lineage (NCBI taxonomy): Eukaryota > Metazoa > Chordata > Actinopteri > Gobiiformes > Gobiidae > Taenioides > Taenioides sp. WSHXM2023. The sequence goes on along the minus strand of CM057096.1, from coordinate 14,783,675 downwards.
TAAGTAGAAGGAAAACATGAAGAAATAAAGATTAATCTACCAACTGCAATAGGAGGTACAAGTATTTTAAAACTATATAGAAGTTTACCTGGAGATGTGACAGCTACAGGAAGTGACATCCTTCGATTACTGCAAATAAAGGTAAGAGTCAAACATGGTTTTCTAAAACATGTTTTAGAAATTAATTTTGTCTCACCCATTGGTCTGAAATTGTCCAGGGGACACCTGCAGTAAGGATACTGATAAACCTAAAAACTCTTTGGGCACCTTTTACATTTTGCCTTCAAAATAATTTACCCTTCTCTGTGAAAGTGGCTTTTTGAGTTCTGCTGTTTCCCTTTGCAAGTCAAAAAGTTGCTTTTTCAGGACAGCATTTTCTCTTTTGAGGTCAGTCAGTTGTCTGTTAAAAATATATATATTATAAAAAATATACAATTAAATATTTTCAATAAATAATGACATTCACCTGTAACAGTGCTCAGTGACTTCCTTGAGACGCATGTCTAGCTCAGTAGCTTTGTGTTTGAAATGTACTGCTACTCTCTCCATTTGTGTCCTCTGAAAATGTGCTATCTGAATACAAAATACTTGGACTGAACCTCCCATTTCTCCATTTTATTATTAGAGTAATTTAAGTACCAACCTGTGATATGTGCTCTTGGCGAGTTTGGATGAGCTTTACAGGGTCCTTGAAAAATACTTTTTCCTGTGGCTTCATCTAAACAGTTATGCCATGGCTATTAATTAGACTAATGTAATATTTATTATGAAATATATTCAAGTAAAATTCACCTCATCTGTAATAGGTAGAAAACTGCACATGGATCTACATACACGACACTGTTCTTTGTGAAAAGACAACATTTATGAATTTTTAAAAGTTAAAAACATAACACAATTGGAATTATGAAGCAAGGCTTCTTACTGGATGTGATACATTTTTCACAGCAGATGTGACCACAGCTGGAAACTGCATACTTTGATGCAGATCTGGTAAAACATTGGTTGCAGTGAAACCAGTCCATTAGTGTTCCTATAATAGATTCACAGTATCACAAATGCATTGCAGCATCACAGTAATATAACATGTGAAATATTTTTTCATAATTTGCCCCTTCAATAATGTTTTTCAAATTTTACATTATAGATAGATAGATAGATAGATAGATAGATAGATAGATAGATAGATAGATAGATAGATAGATAGATAGATAGATAGATAAGGAGAGAGAGAGAGAGAGATTACAGTAACAGTTTACAATGGATTAACCAAATGTTTGTTAGCAGCTAGCTAGCAAGCAAACACTTTAAGAAAATCTTAAAATAATACTATCTTAGTGAGAGAAACAAGTACAGCGTACAGAAAAAATAGAGAAAATCAGGTTACATTACCCGTCCGTTGTGTAATCCTAATTTTCGAAGTTAACTGCGACTGAGAAGTTCTTGAGTTTTTCTCGGCACTGTGTGCGCGTGTCTTGTTGCGGCCTTATGATTGGCAGAATATACACTGTTTTAAAAAATAAAATAAAATAAAGGAACACTTTGAAAACACATCAGATCTCAATGTGGAAAACAATATGATGGATATCTTTACAAATATGGACAGGGACATGTCTTAGGAATAAAAGGATGCCACCTCTTTTAATGGAAATCAAATTTTCAGTACAGAGGGCTTAATTTTAAAGACGCCATGAAAATCAAAGAAATAATGATGTGGCAGGCTAGTCCATTTAGCCAAAATTTAATCTTTGCAACTCAAAATGCTTCTCAATATCTTGTGTGGCCCCCAGGTGCGTGTATGCATGTTTGACAATGTTGTGGCAAGCTCCTAATGAGACCATGGATGGTGTTTTGTGGGATGACCTCCCAGATCTGTGTAAGCGCATCACTGAGCTGTAGAGTCTTAAGAGCAACCATCATCTAATGGACCCAAACATAATGTCCCAGAGGTGTTCTGTCGTGTTTAAGTCAGGTGATCATGAGGGCCATTCAAATGTATCAGTCCCTTCATTCTCCAGGTACTGCCTGAATACTCTTGGCACTTGAGGCAGGGCATTGTTGTGCATCAGGTGGAACCCTAATGGCAGTCAGACTGCCATTTTCTAGCCAGTAGAGGTCTGTGCGTCCTTCCATGGATATGCCTCCCCAGATCATCACTGACCCACCACCAAACCGCTCATGCTGAGTGATGTTATAGGCAGCATAGCGTTCTCCTTTACGCTTTTACGTCTATCACAGGTGCTCAGGGCGAACCTGCTCTCATCTGTCAAAAGCACAGGGCACCAGAGTAGACTTGCCAATTCTAGTGTCAACTAGCAAATGGAGCTCCATGGTGCTGGGCGGTGAGCACAGGGCCCACAGCACGTGGTGCCCTCAAGCCACCCTCATGAAGTTTGTTTCTGATTGTTTAGGCAGAGACATTCACACCAGTGGCTGGCTGAAGGTCATTCCGTAGGACACGGGCAGTGCTCAACCTGTTCCTTCTTGCACAAAGGAGCAGATATGGGTCCGCCTGCGAACCGGCTGAGGACCAGCTCTCCTAGAGTAACGGCCTGCCTCCTGAAATTTCCATGTTCTAGAGATTGTGCTGGGAGACACATTAAATCTCCTTGGCATGGCAAGTCCGGATGTGCCATCCTGGAGAAGTTGGACAATCTGTGCAGCTTCTGCAGGGTTAAGGAATGGTCTCATACTCCCAGTAGTAATGCACTTTAGCCAAAGCCAGTGCTAGTGGAAAACCAGCCAAAAAAGAGGGAGAAACTTGAAATTACCTCCACTGCAAAACCAGTCGTGTTTTAGGGGCTGTCTCATAGTTGCCACTGTAGTCCACCTCTTGTTCATTTCCATTAAAAGAGGTAGCATCCTTCTGTTACTAAGACATTACCCTGTCTATATTTGTATAGATATCCAACAGATCTGATGTGTTTTCAGTGTTCCTTTACATTTTTTTGAGCAGTGTACTTGACTTCTCCTAATAAAGGAAGGGAAAACTATTCAAACATGTCTGACTTTGTTATGTATCGTATGTACAGTGTCAGTATATACAGTTGGACAAATGGTAACTCTAGAGCAATAAGCTTTCATTTTTGTAGAGTGCCTAATAAAATCTGAATACAACGTTCCTTGGTCTAGGCTTGAGTACTAGTGGTATGGTGCTGGACTCTTCTGATGCACTTCTTTGGCCTATGCAAGCTTCATTCTGATTTTAGTGCCATTTTTACTTTAACCTGGAAATATCTCAGGAGATATACTTGAATTGTGAAATTGGGAGGCCTAATTTTGACCAAGCAGGAGCACAGTGTGATACTGTTCTAAGGAACACAGTCATTGACCATAATATCCTTTGTACAAAGTAAAGACCATATGAAAGAATTGGAGCGTTTCAGTTCATTAATAAAATTTATTGCTGGAGTCGACTCAGAAGCTCTGGAGCAGAAACAATGTTGGTCAATGAAGGCAGACAGTTGTAATTGAATAGTAAAATGGTAAATACTTACGTTGCTAAACTCAGTAACTGCGACTGGTCCAAGCACCACGTCATGAACCATTTCATTTCCTGCAAAATAATTGATTTGAATAATAATTCAGAGTTGTAAAGTTTGGCAGAAATAAGTGTGTAATTTTATATACCTAATGGAGTACTTCTAATCCTTCTTGCATTGCAACTTGATTCACAGCAGTCACAGAGACTGTTATACGAAGGGTTGTCTACCAGTTCCCACCTACAATGAGTTAAAGACATTTGTCACTGTGTATTGCTCTCTCAATACTGTTTTATCTGGCATTGCACCAAATAGTTACCCGTGGCCTTGGACAAAGTTGCAGGCCTTTTTTGTCTCATCAAGGCCAACAGGATCCCATGCCACAAGTGTGCAGTGAAGATATACCTATCAAATAGGAACAACTAAATCAGTATAGGAACAAGGACACAAAACAAAAGATGTTGTATTTCACCTGTTCCCCAGTTGAAAACCTGAAAGCTTGGAGTAATCCGAGGATTTCTGATGACTTTTGGCGTGGTATAAATCTTGAGCGTGAGACTTTACTGTCCACAAGACATCTGTAAATAATAAGTAATTTTCCTGTAAAGGAGTTGCTATTAAGTCTAGTAAAGATTATAGCCAAGCATATCAGTACCCTTTATTGGTTATTATTGTGTATTTATCACTATATGGTGATAGTTGTGGTGTGGGGGCAGCAACACATTCCTCTATAAAAAGCTGCAATGGCTGGTGAGATGCTTGCTGCACACTTGCCATAATTGGAATAAGAGAGCCCAAAGGAAAACTGGAGGACTGAGCTGGCCCTGTGAAATCATCTAGAAAAAAAAAAAAAAAGTTAAAAGCACACATCTAAAATCAGTTTAGTTTATCTGGTTACTGTTACATAAAAAAGAAAAAAAAACACAATTTAAGTTTATGTAGGATGTAAGTCCAAATCACAATGCAAGAAACCTACTGTTCATTATTTCAATGTGGAAAAGAAGTTCTCCTTGACCATATGTATCAAAAACAGGATTATAGATCATAGGGTACCAATCCTTTGGCCTACACAAGGATAAAAGAGGATTAAGATGAATTATAATAGCATATGTTGAGGAACATTCATTTAAACCCAACAGTCCTTACCTTTGATAAAAACATGTAACTGGGAGACTGAAAGGAAGAAATTGCGACTCAGATGACACATACGTAAGATTATTGCTATATTGCAGAAGGTCTCCAGTGACCTAAAAATGGAAATGGCATTGTTAAAAATATAAAATGATAGTTTTTTCCTTCATGTACACACTAGGTCTACCCACCAGTCGCCTGAATTTACAAGCATTAAGCTCCACTTTAAAAATTGCCTGAGTAGCCATTACGCTGGTGGGAAAACAGTTCCCCAGGCGATACAGTGAGGTGTCTACATGTGGTTTTGTCTCTGTCCATATCAGCAAAACAAAATCCTGCTGACAGTCCACTTTCATGTCTTTAAAATAAACAATATTTGGTTATATTACAAAATTACATCTACTGTCCAAAGAGTGATTTAAATGGCTAATTTCCTATTACCTGCATACACTGAAACAAGTGTGCCAAAAGCTATAAAAAAGGCAAAGTGACAAAAGGTAGCCATTGTGACAGTCACTGGATCCTCTGCCATTTTTCACTGCAGCAAAATCTAATTAAGCACAGCTACTTCACCTGCTGTATGGCATCCAACCCAGGTGCAAGCCAACTTCACAGATTGACTGCAACCTGCGAAATTCAGAAGGAAATGTTTAGGCTACTTAGGTCATTATATTGAGTTTCATTCCAAAAAGCATTCAATCAATGCAAGTGCAGATCACATTCTCATGTCTCCAAGAAATTTGACATAACAGATATTGCTTGAGCCAGTGCCCTTGTCTTACATAATCAGGCAGGAACACAGGTTAATTTTAATTCATGCAAGTCCCCATATGGTTGATCAATGGTGATTTATAGTACAAAAGGTTACATTTTATACAGAACTACAGAATTATTCAAAATATAATCAAGAAGTCATTTCTAATTCTCAATGATCATTTTGGGGGTAATAAATAGATTTTAAAACCATGTGGTTTAGAACAGAATATTGAAGTAATAAATTCAGCTACTAATACCATCATGATACACCATGTTCATGAAATCAACATTGAAAGGTATTTTTATTTAGCTTTTTAAATGAAAATTGAAATTAATTTTCTAACCCATTTATTCCTTTCTTATAGTATCCTATATTAATAAGATGATTGTGAGGTGGTTTATACAGCAGAGTTTGAAGACTCTTAGATCTTGCAAGTTCTGATGAATGCCTTTTTACATTATTTGTGGGCATTTTGGCCTTCAAATTCAGAAATTATCAACATCTTTAATTCAGTGTCATGCAACAACAGTAGAGGTGGATCCAGTTTTTGTGTCCTGCACTCCTCAGTCCGATTGATCAACTATAATTACTGGTCCTACAACGGAGTTGTAGCCGAGACCTTCAGATTCTGAAACAAGATACAGCAATTACATTGGGAGAAAAAAAAAAAAAAAGAATCTTGAAGTTCTCAAGTACCAATATCAGTGTGTCTCCTGGATCTTGTCATGCAGTTTGAAGCACAGCAACTACAGATGGAACTCTTTTCCGGACTGTCTAAGAGCACCCAGCTAAAAGAAAGGAGAACCAGAAAAAGAGACATAATAGGACATAACAGAAGGGAAAATGTGTTGAACATAGAGGTGCATTAAAAAGATGACATGACCAAAATGGCATATTGTCTCAGATCAGATCATAAATGAATATTTATTGTCAGCCCTAGTTGTGACAGAGTTACAATGCCTAATGCAGTATTACCTCCCACTCTTTTTAGAATAATAGCAGGCTTTCTTTGTCCTATCCAAATGGTCTGGGTCCCAAGCAACCAATTTACAATGTATGTACAACTGTATGAAAACAACATTTTAGTTAGAGAAAGTTGACAAATTGCAAAATTAATTATTTGTCTACCTCCTGCCCGAGTCCAAATCTGAAGGACTGAAGATACAAGATGATTGAAGACGAGTGATATCGAGGAAGGAAGACAGAGTTTCCCCCCTGACTTTCCACAAGACATCTAAAGGGGTTAGCAAAGATCAAAGAATAGGCCTAGAAGTGATAAGTGAAAAATGGATTACATTAAATTTGAGAGGGCCTTCCCTACCCTTGATTAGTAATGAGGGGGTACACTTGGCTATCAGGATAAAGCCTGGGAGTTGTTGCTGCAATACATTCCTCCATAAGTAACAGTAAGGGCTGATGGGACTTTTGATCCACTGCAGCCCATATTGGCATGAATGAGCCCAGAGGGATGATATTACTTTCTGCAATACCCATTAGTTCAGCTGCAAGCATAAAACAAAAATAAATAATAATAATCAAAATTTTTAGTTTTTTCTGTCTCAAGCAGCTCACCATTTAGAAGAGCCATGTGGAAAACCAAGCCTCCTCGAGCTTCAGATGAACCTGCTCCAGGATTTAGGAAATGCGGAACCCAACTGTCAGGTCTGAAGCGCACACATGGAAAACATCAAGCACAAACATCAGTTGTTTGATGAAACTTTTTCCAAAACAACACAAAAAGAATATAATCAGAAAATACTTAAGCCAAGCTGGTCAATACCTTTTAGATACACACTTTATGGGAAACACAAAGGCTGCAGGTTTCATCCTTTGTTGTGGCCTGAAGGCAAGTTCATTTTCAAATATAATGTGCTTCCCTTTCATCTTGAAGAAAAATATAGGTTTAGTGGCCAGGCTAATGGTCTATAATGCACTTAACCCTAAACAGTTTCAGATTACCCGCTTTTTAAATCTGCACTCTGCAAATTGATAATGAAAGAGCACTTCCCCTTCTCCAGTGGGCAAAACATCGAAATGTGATGGTTTGCAGTTTCCAAGAAAAATGCGCGCCACATATGGTACCAAATCGGCTTGGATTCTCCATGCAATGCTCACTGAGTCTTTTAAGCAGGATACTTTGATATCTGAAAGCAGATTACAGTTTGTGTTACACTGTTAAACACATTTAACATGTGTTAAACATAAAGCAAGCACTGATTTCAACATCCAAAAATACCGTCTTTAGCCAGTGTCGCTGAAAGAACAGCTACTATAACACCTAAATGAAGCACAGTTACCATGACTTGCAAAATTCACTCTTGACAAATGACATTGAAGAGAACTTTCTGTCTCATTAGGTCAATGATCCACATCTGCGTCTTCTTCCTCTTCTTTGATGTAATAAGTACCGCAACCACATCTGTGTCAAACAAGTATAGCCACTGCATATTCAACACGTTATTTAACTTTTGTACCTTGTGCATGTGATTAAATTAAAATATATAAAAGTATTTAAAACAAAACACTAATGCTTCTCATAAGAAGTAATTGAAATATGAATGGCTGGAGTATTATTTTGTATGGACAATGTTTTCTTTGCCCGTTACGCAGGTAATTAGAAATATATAGGTATAAAAGCTATAATAATGTATTGTAAAATAAACACAAAAGCGTACCAAAACTTCTATCAGCCAGTTAGGCGGAACTTTCCTTTGACGGCTTCTCCCCGAGCGGGAACATTGTTTGAGCTGCACAGGAAGTGAACTCAACCGGCCAAGCAGATCGTCCACTGTTTTGCTATCACATAATTATATGTTTTTAGCCCCACAGACTTAATTCAAGATGTTAATTAAAGTTAAGGTAAGCCCGTATCTTGGTTGCCCTTTCTCCATACATCAGGCATGTCTTTAGTTATCGTGCTGTGAAGCTGCTGCATACAGTAATTTGCTTGCTAACAATGGCCGAAAACATCACTGGATATTCTAATTCTGAACGCCTCATTTTTGTTTTTCAAGATTTTGTTTAATGTCTTGAGTAGCCCATATTCAACGATATCCACTCAGTTTTGTAAAAGCTCGTATAGTGGGGTGTTTCACTAGCCTGACAACATGTATGTTTGTTTCAGACTCTCACTGGAAAAGAAATTGAGATTGACATAGAGCCAACAGATAAGGTCAGAACGTGTGAATGTATAATTGCTTATTTTACTGTAAGCAGTAAAGTGTAATTTTGCATTTGTTTTATTTAGGTGGAACGAATTAAAGAAAGGGTGGAGGAAAAGGAAGGGATCCCACCTCAGCAACAAAGACTCATTTACAGTGGAAAACAGATGTAAGCAAGTCAACAGTATTTGCTTGGTCATACTTCACAAATGTTTGATAATATTAACATTGTTTGTCTTTAGGAACGATGAAAAGACAGCAGCAGACTATAAGATCCAGGGTGGCTCAGTGCTCCATCTTGTGTTGGCATTAAGAGGAGGAGTGTACAGGCCTTGCTTACCCACATCTATGTCCTGAGTAACTGTCTTCACTTGCCCAGCGAAAAAGTCATTTTGCAACACAAAGATGTGGAAATGATGCAATCCTGGTCTAAAATCATACAATGTCACCCATAAACATGGACATACTAATTCTTTATAAATGTTTTTGGAACCTACATTCTTAGTTTGAAACAGTCATGCAGGAAGGCAACACAGAACAAATCAGAGAACTGTGCTTTTGCTTGTGAATAAATGGTTGAGTTAGAAAAATTGTTTTCTCATTCAGTTAGCATATGTATAAACCTAAACATTAACGTTAAACAAATACAACGTTAAACATTTTAGGTACCAAGTCAAGACAGGAATAGTTTATTAGAAAACAACAATCAGCCAACACTTGTAACACATTGGCTCTGGGTTCAAAATAATGTACACTAATATCATGCAGATTGGATAAAATTATTTTTGAGCTGTGTTAGTGACTTCTGTGAATAATAAAAATGGAACATTCTCAGCTGATGCTAATGGTTTCTTTACTAAAACAGAAAAGTTCTTCGCCCAGTCACGTGCCACATAAAATACTTTACATTTATTTAAAGAGCATTTAAAACTATTCTAAAGAGATATCCGTAAACTATAATTGAGGTAATAAAGAAACCCTTTGTAGTAGAAGTTAATAAGCTTTGTAAAATTCAGTTGTCAGTACAAGAATTCCACTTGGAAAGGCACAAGAAAATTAAAACTAGTCATCACCTATGTACATTGTATAAGTCACTTTCTTAGCAAACCCCCAGGCATCACAATAGTAAACAGTGATTGATCCTATTGTCTGAGTAGCATTTAATGCATACATAAAAAGTATAAAATACAAGTGTTTTTGTTCTATAAATTAATAGAGTCTTGTTTTGTGTTGTAAGTACAAAATACTTAAATATTTTCAAGTCCCACAAAGATAAACCGAGCTTTTATGCAGATGTAGAACAGCAGCAGCAGAAGTTGTTCTATAAAATTTTACATCTGTGACATCAAATACAGTGTTAACTGCGCTTTGTGTAGGGTCTGACTACCTGCATTCAGGTAAAGAGTCAACCTGGACTGTATCCTGAAAAGCAACTCCTTGGCTTGTAAACGACACGCGTATCCTCATCTTTAGGTTCACCTGAAAATTGTAAATCCACCAAGTTGGCAAGCTATAAGAAATGTAACATTTACTTGCAGTGCAGTGCTACTTTACCTTGTTAGGATTGTTAAGTACCACCACTTGTGTGACCTTAGCTGTGCCACAAGCAGGAAGACAGTCGCCACTGGGAGCCTTCATAAGTAACTGTACACTCTAAAAAGAGAGGGTTTGAGAAAACAAGTCCTAAATTGGAAGTGGTGCTCTGAGGGCGGGGGACAAACCTTGGGCACTGCTGCCTGCAGAGTGAAAGCAGTGATATCTACATCAGTGGAATTGGAGGCTATCAGAGTGACAATCAAGCTGGTTTCTGACTGTTTTTCACAACTTAGTGTTAAAGTTACCCCATTCTTCTCATACACCGGCATTGTGGGCACTACAAGAAACACAAAACGCACAATTACTAAAGCACTGTGTAAAGGTATAATACTAAAATTATTAACAAAATGAAGAGGTTTCAAAATCCTTTGGAGTGTAACCTAAGGGTGTGTTCACACTTGACCTTGTTGGGTTCTGGTATGAGCCCAGTTTAGTCCTGGTGATTGACCTGGTTTGGTCCTGCTCTACTCCTTAGTTCAGAAATGAGTGTCTTTGCGAGGGGGGGTATGTATATCATCTCAATGCTGACCTGGTGTGGGTGGCATGAGGTCTAATCCCCCCAGTAAATCCAGTAGGTCTCCCCCTGGACTGCTGGCACTGTTAGAGGACTGGGCAGGTGAAGAACTTGGCTTCACATTATCATTAGAATCACCCAACAAATCCAAGAGGTCACACACCTGGGGAAATACAAAATTATGTAGAAAATAATTAAACATCATACACTTGAATGGTTGATGAATGCATCAACCAAATATAATCTCTACACACTTGAGTAGCAGGTGGCTGAGTTGGTGGTTGATCCTGAGTGACTTTTACTGTCTGAACTTCTTTGACAAGTTCTCCTGTTGTCTCTCCATTAGTCTGACCAGTTGAGTTTTTCTCCATTATGGGCATCCTCTCTAACACTGCTGCCCTGTAAGAACACAAAATGTAACAAGTTTTGTGCTCTTCAATTAATTAAACTATGTTTTGTACCTCATGTGGTCATATTTTTTGAACAACGCATTATATTCAACTGCTCTCTGCTGGAGCTCCAAATCTATACAGCTGCCATAGATACTGACAATGCTTCTGATCCGACTGGTAAAAACAAAGCAGAATAACACAATGTTAAGATTTTAGAGGGTGCTTCTCATTGTATAAAATTTTTAACTTAGCTATATATGAACATGCAAATTAAATTAATAGTTCTTACTCTACGTTCTCTGTGATGCGTGTACTGAGTTTCATTGTAGCCGTCAGGGCAAAACCTCTTGTGGCAGGAGATGACATGTGGGACTGTAGAACGGTTTCCAGAGCATCTAGGACATCATTTTCATTTACCTTTTGCAAAACGTTAAAGATATGAGGCAAAAAATAAAATAAACCTTTCAGCAATAACATTTAAAAAGAACATTAATTACTGACTAATTGCAATTATACCTGTATTGGCTCAATTTCTTGACAGTCTCCTTTTAATAGAAGGTCACCATACTCTCCTATGCACCAGCAAGCCACCTGGACCAGGGGTTGCTGTTAAAAAAGAAACGCACACATACACAATGCAGATGAGTGCAAACACCAAAAATGTAATAGTCAATTTTAGTAATGCTACAGTATAACTCTCATACCTGGGAGATGTCCTGCAGCAAAGCTCTGTACAGTTTGTGCACAGTGTAGCAGTGCAGTTCCGATGCTGTAGTGATAAGCTGGATCAGGTTTGGAACGGTTTCATCTCTTACATCGCCCCCTGCCTGTCACAGTGGGTATTACAAACACAATCTTAAAAAACATGCAGATGGCGTACTAACTAGTAATCAAAGGGATTCAGTTTTTAATCAGAGTTATTTACATTTTGAGTGCATATATAAAAAAGTATAGTAAAAGTTTCTATTCATGTGTTTGAGGCAAATGATTCCTTCCTGATTTGAATGATTTTGTGAGGTCCTTTCCCCATCAGAAGATATAATATTTTGGTTTCAGTTACATTATTGCTAACAGAAGACAGTTGCAAAGCCAAATCCTTAAAATCAGTAACAAATCCTTTTTCTGAAACCCAAGAAAAGGTTGGGTTCATATGACATGGCACATCACATGCCTGAAATGGAGGGAAGGTCAGAATTCTAAACTAACAAAAACGTGACACAGAAAAACAAATTAAAAGTGAGACTAGCTGGCAAAAGATTTTAATAATAATAATTAGTGAGAGTGCATTTACCGTGGTAAGAACATGCAGAATGGTGTCAATGTGCCACCGCTGAGAAGGTGAATATCTGGCAAACAAGGAAAACGCATTTGGTGTTTTTTTTTTGTTTTTTTTTAAATGACTACATAAAGCCATAGTGTGTCCAGGAAAATACTACAGGGTTGTTGTTGTGCTGTGCTCACAGTAAAGACAGAGATGTCATTCAGGCAAAGACATGTAGTCTTATAGTCTGTTAAACAGTCGCAGTGTGTGCATTTATGCACACTGTTGCACTGAAAGTTCATTTATTAAACATGATTATTATAAGCCTTTACTGCTTACCTTTCAGCTGCTGCAAAAATGCCACTTGCTGCATGAGCCCTGAGCTCCAGTGGACAGGTAGAAAGAAAGTTGAGAAGTTCCTTCATCATGGAGCGAATGTTGGAGGCAGAAACCAGGGCCAAAGAGAGCTCTAGTGCACGACTGCATTTGAAGGTTATTGTTAGTGTATACACATGAACATAAATGAACACTGCGTTCACCAGACAAGAGGTGTGTGTAGTGCTAGAAAACTAGAGAAAACATTTACCGTTTGACAGAGGCATCAGGGTCTTTTAGACAGTCCACTATGGTTCCCCTATGACGTTGGACTGCAATGTGATCTGTCCCAACTATCTTTTGAAGAGATGTCATAGCTATGTACCTGAGCACATCCAATCATAAAATTTAAATAAACAAAACATACTTGTATTAACTCCATTGGTTTACATAATGGAAATACCCCCCAAAAATTAATATTGACAAAGCCCCTGAAGTACATAACTTCTACTCAGATATTTAGCTTGTGTAGAGATGCTATCTGACTTTCAGGTCTCACTGGAGTAAAACCACTCATATACCCACAGTCAGAGACCTGCACCTGCAGGTAAAACCAGACGGGCGAGTCCAGTCACTAGGGTTTGGGATATTAAGGTCTCATAATGAATATTTAAAACCAAATTGTGATCTCAGTCTGACAAAACATAAAAACACAACGCACAAGATAAAAAAGCATAAAAAAAACTACAACTGACCGTATATTTCTGTCATTGTTAAGTAGAAATCTTCCAAGTATATTCACAGCCAGAACCTGGGGAAACATCATTATAGCAATAAGCATTATTAAAGGGAGGGTATATAGACTCCGCTCTTGATCTTTTAAAAAGGGTTGCCAGTGCTTTAGCCTCATCCAGTCCAAATCACTTTCAGTATAAGGACAGGCCATGCCTCATGGGAAAACTCAGCCCCTTTTAGGTAGAGATAGGCCAACATATCAGGTCGAAATATTTTACTTATTAGCGGTTTGGCAATCAGCCTTAAATCTCCAGCATTTTGTTTTGATCGATCTGCTGCCTAAAAAATACAGACAAAGCTTTATATTAACATGTTAATATGTTAATAAAATGTTAATAAAAGATAACTGCACAACTACACAGCTCTCATTTGTGGTAAAAGGGAGGTTGGGGAGAGTTTGTAGTTAATTTAAATTACATCACTTGGGGAATATAATCAAAATCCGTCCTACATTATCTGCTCAAAAATTTCAGCAGAGCATATGGGCCATCAGTTGCTCTGTATTCTAAACTATTGGTAACGGCAGTGAAAAACCCATTTCAGTCGATCTATACTTTTAGGCTTGATTTGAAGAACTAAAACATGAAATGACAACATAAACAACTTGGCCATCATTTTGAATATTTTTCTAACCCAAAGTAAATCAACATGACAATTGTTATCAGCAAAAACAATATTTGATTTGAACATAAACATGATCTCTCTATGTCTCGGGATACAGATAGGTCATGTGTATGATGTATGAAATAAAAATTCGACATACTCTCCCTTTAAAAACTTGTCACTCACCCTAAGGCCACTCTCAGACTTGATATCCAACACAGTGAGAACAGTCTCATACAAAACAGCGTTGCCAGCAGTCTTTGTGCTATCTGTATTGGTTGCCACCTGAAAATAAATAAAAAGATAAATTCCTCATACAAGGACGTAAAAACAAGAGCGTTTGTGCTTTACATGGTTTTCTATGGGTGTCTTGGGCCTGCTGAAAAAGGGGTTTACCTGAGCTAGTAAATCATTCATATTATCACTGGCTACTTCGTTATTGTGTCCCAAAATTCTTAGCAGTCTCAGGATGCGAACCTAGCAATGAGAAAAGTACATTTGAGTTTTAGCAAATATGTCCCTTAGTTAATACTAAAGCTGCACTTTAAATGAGACTCACCTGTAAAAAGGGGTCACTGATTCCGGCCACATCATGTTCTGGGGAATAACCTGAGAGCACTAGGCCCTTCATAATATGGACCAGCTCCGGCACCGACTGACAATAGTATAATTAACACATTAGACACAGTAGAATGTGATGAAACAATTCAGCATGATTTTAGGTGTCCTGTACCTTTCTGAATCGCTCCAGTGTTTCCAGACTGCGCTCACACAGTTCAGTGATGAGCACTACAGCTCCATGCAGCACCCCTAGACAGAACGTATTTAACTGACTGCATAATTCACATCATTTACAACCATGATGCTTGGAAATCTCACCATGGTTCTTCTCAGAGAGAAGGGAGCGAGCAGCAGGAGCAAAAAGTTCCCCAAGGTCATTAACTTTTCTAACAATATGAACCGCACAAAGTGCAGCCTGAAGGCAAGATAAAGGTAAGATGAAGGGATGCACTATTAATAGTTAATTTGAAATTAGAAACATACCTTTTTCTTGATATAGGAATTTGAGGATCGAAGCAGTTTGTCAATCTCTGGTGCTAGATCTCTACACATCTCAGCTGAACCCATACAGGCCAGAGTGCACAAGGCCAGGGACTGGACAAACTGGCTACTGTGGGAAAGATCACTGCAAACGCATAAAGATCTCTGACATAACTATACTTTTCAAAGTGAAATACTGTGGTAGATAAATAAAAGATATATTACATATACACATAAGCAATATCCTACTTTTTAATAGAGTTGGTGATGAGGAGGCTAGCATCTTGCTTTTCATCTAGTAACATCATAGCTCCCAAGTAACCCACGCGCTTCTCACTGTAGCGAGGGCTGGCAATCATACGGACACACTCCATCTAGTAACAAAAGTCATTTCAGCATTTCAAGATAATTAGACTGATACAAACATGGCCTTGAGGACCTTTTCTACTTTGTGGCAGCAGGGGTTTGACTCTTAGCTCAGTGGCCTAGTTTCTACTAGTACATGTGCACACATTAACTCTAGCCTAGTGCAGCAGACAAGAGTTGATATTGTGTGAATATCAGCTAAGGGATAACAGTGCTATAATGACTCTATGAGACTGCTACTGAAGGTGCCCAGACACAAGTGTGTTAATCAAATGTTTGCGAACGTGGGGTATGCTCAGGTCCTACAGCAGCATAGGACATTTTATAGTTATAGACTGTGCACTGATGTTACCAGCTACAGCTATATATCAGCTACGATTATCTTATCAATACAGACCAGTGTTTCTCAGACTGTGGTACATGTACCACTGGTGGTAGGCCTGATAAAGGTGATAGGTGATTTAGAGCTGAGAAACACTCATTAAGAGTTTTTATGTCCCTTGATTTTTGGCATTGTCCTCACAGCTGCCCAATCATCAGCCAAACCCATGACAAGCATTAGCTAAATGCCCTCACCTGACCAAAGTGAGCCGGATAGCCCAGCATGTGCACATAGAGGAGTTTTGCCAGATTGTGTGATCGCCCCTCGTTGTCAGCCTGTCTGAACTGCGCCCGAATAGCAGCACACTCCCTCTGGATGACCCCCCGCTCCTCACACTGGGTCCGGGCCGACCGGATGGCCCGAATCATCTCCTGCAGGGGTACTGATGGGGACATCCTGCAGTCTGTGTAATATGCAATCAGACATGGGAGGAAAAGAGCAGTATATGAACAAAGTTAGACATGACTATACGTGGATTTCACTTCCTGGATGATAGGTGTGTCTAATGCAGCAGTAATAACAAATCATAGTTTATTGTCACTGTAACAACTAAGGCGCATACATTTAATTGTATTATATTTGTAGATATCATTATTTGGTGTTATCACCTATAGCCTACATTGCATAATTTGCTTTTACAATTATGTCGATGAAAAGTAAATAATATCCGACTTTAAAAGTTTAAAATCATTAATGACAGTTGGTCACAAGCTGTGAAAAAACTAAAACAAACCATGACCACGTTAGCAGGTCATACAACGTCCAGAGAGCGGCTAGCCCACTGGCTGGACTGGGCTAACCTTGTAGATGCTGTCAAGCCTGTTTTGGAGGAGAGTGGCCTGCTTTTAAGCTAACCATTGAATACTAAAACAATACAAAGGAAATGTAGCATTTTGTAATCAATGTGTACGTAGTGACATACCTCACAGCTGTGCAAACACTGGTCAGTATGCAAAAGCGAACCCGTTTTACCGACTATCATCCGATACTTGGCAGTTCACAGTTGGCTGGACACAGAGTTCTGGTTAAGTCAACAACACGAGCGCACCACTTCCTGATGTACCTTCAAAACAAGATTCTCCACTGTTGTTTTACAATTACATTTCTGTTATTAAAATAGTATTAATGTTATCCTTTCATTTAAAATTATAACTACCCATAACCAGACCTCGACATCTGTAAAATGTTTCCAACATTGTTCAAGAATAAAGATTAAAGTTAGCCAGCCATGAAGTAACCAGTAAAAAGCAAAATATAAAATGGTCTAATGCACTAAGTGAATGGTGAGTAAGCCAACATCTGTAATCTCCTGTGAATTACATTAGCATCAAAAGCCTGAGTACTTACTGTCATTGTTGACGCTAAGGTGTATTTTATTATGGAGATAGTCTACTTACCTCTTTTACCTCAATTTGCTTCACGTGGCTTCACAAAGTGCACCTTTGCTCATTGGAGAATGCAGTGACACTGCCGCTGTGATCCAGTATCCGGAAGACTCCCTCTTTTCCGCCAGGTGAATGAAACATTTGTGAGCCTATGCTGCCACCAGCAGTTTTATCAGACAGCGTCCTGTCTACATCGTTTCCCCCGGGCAAATACATATGAAGCGTTTACAATAATAGACTAATTATATGTTTAGAAAAAATAGCCCTTTTTCCACAGCTTGACTGAATGCAGTTTTAACTTCAGACGTAGGTCTGCCCCTAAATCGAGTTAACATGACATCCTATGGAAAACGAATTAAATTAAAAAACGAATCAGATTAAGTAAAGGGACATCAGCACTTCACTCAACTTAGGGCTATTAGGCTACATCAGCATAGCTTTATCCCACTGCAGAGATAACATGGGAAAAAGTAAGAAAAACATTACAGTATGTTTTATTGATATTTCACTAACAAAATACAGACATGAAAAGACAACAAGTGCAGTGACAGTATGAAACCTAACCAATTTCTTCATTTTAGAACAGGCCTTTATGAATGCATTACTTGGAATGTGTTAAGGCAGGAGGGTTGTTACATTAACATGTTTTCTGCAAAACAACAGTGAAATAAAGCATAAAAAGTGGTGCACTATATGACCTAATGTGACCAGTAAGTCATCACTCAAAGGAGACATATTTGTAGTCTGCAAGTGCTTAAACTTTGAGCCATGTCATTGAGAAGATCTAGTAATTTTTATGAATGTACCTCAAGCAGCATTTTCTTATGACAAACATATTAAAATTCCAATTCAAATGGCTTACACACTCCACCTGTGCAGTCTCCTGGCATTAACACCACAACACATTAAATCCAGGGTACTTCAAGTGAGCCCACATCAAAAAGAGCATGGGTGACAATGGCCCTGATGAGAGAAGCTAGTTTCTAATCACAGGCCAATAGTGTAGGAGCGTCCTGCCGGGTTGTGGATAGCGGAGCAGGAGGGCTCAGTTACGGCCCATTCATACCACACCTTCTTCCCGTTGTTGCAACGCCAGAAACGCACAGTGACATCCTCATCCCGGGAAACAGAGATTGGTTGCTGTATCAAAAGAGAAAGAATGGTGTTGGTTTTTGTCGCTTACAACTCAAGTTCTTTTTGCTAAAAATGTTGATTTTTACTTTAAGGGGGAACAAGATGGGAAACCATGAGAACATCCCAGGTGAATGTGTATCTGGTTTTATACCTAAAACGATAAAATATAAGTTAAAAATTACTTACTTTAAAAATATTTAATTTTAAATAAATAAAATAAAATGAATAAATGTGACTCACTAAGTGTGACATCTTTGTACAGTGTTGTCTCGAAGTAGCCAGCAAAACCATGCAACACTGAGTTACATGTTACAGGAAATCGGAGGCACTGGTAACGATTATTATCCATGTCTAGTAAAAAGGAAAAAACAGCATGAAAATAAAAAGAAATACTTAAACAATAACGTTTAATTATTTGTGAATTACTTGTTGTGGGGTGAACAAAAGTGAAGCAAGGTTTGGGATCTGCTAGTTGATGAAAGTTATGAAGTCGCACAACGTATGGCGTCTCAAAATGACACTCTGGATGCTTGTCACGTTCTCTACATCCTCGCACCTCATTGTAAAGCTTTGATGAAGACAGCGGTGCCAGGAATGATGTGTAGGAACAGGGAATGCTGACTCCATCATCTAAAGAGAAAATGTGGTTAACACTACATTAAAAGTCATACATTCTGAAATTTCCCTTTGAAATTTTACCTTTGAGAAAATGCTGAGCACCATCCAAGCACTCTGGAGACAGTTCATTGTCACCAAATGAACCAAGCAATTCACTGACAATGATGTCAGCTTTTTCAGGTGCTGTCCATTCACGCATATCACATGACACCACAGTTACCTGGTCCCCCCACTCCTCAAAGCGCCAGTTCTCCAACCTTCAAAGAAATGCCTATATTGAAAACTGATCTCTAAAACATAATATTTAAACATACAACTTACGTGACAACAGCATTGGGATTTTTCTCCACAGCATACACCCTCAATTTCCGGTCAGCTTGTTTAGCAGCACGCAAGGAAGCATTGACCAGAGGGCCTCGTCCTGCACCCAATACCATCAACACCCTATTTAAAACAGAAAACACATTATTCAGTATAAGCAAAACAGTTCTTGAATGCCTAAATTTGACTCACTGAACATTGGTGGCTTTTTCTTCATCTGGAACTCTGTCTAGCAGACATTTATAAACGGCCTGTAATAAGAAAAGCAACATTGGAGGCATGTTCTAATGTTTTATCTAAAAACAAAAAAACATAAACAGCTACTTTTCTGTTTTTATGATCATCGGTGACTGAATTTTTGCAAAGGAACATCATGTTCAGTAGTCCATAATGAAAAACATGTTGGAGAATCTCACCTGCTGGTATTGTGAGTATTTAATAGGGTCCTTCTCAAACACTTCATATGTTTGGGACTCCAGGTTGTCCATGAGAGGCTGAAATAAATATATATATATATATATTTTTTTATGTAATAGTAAAATAGTAAACTATAATTGATTTACAATACTAAACTAATATTTTAGCCATTTCAAGTTGAAGATCTTAAAAGATGGTAAAACATATACAAAATGTATCAATAATTGTATTGTGTGTATTTTTGTCTTTTTATTACTTGAAGGGGAGACTGCAGGTAGTCCTCATAGCCCTTGGCAAACATCTCATAGGCATTGGGTGCTGGCCGGTTCTGGTTTAAATATTCTAGGTACTGCAAGTACGATCTGAAGTCCTTTTCTGTGTGACGGCTGGTGCCAGTAAAGACAAACTGGGCCTCCAACTACAAAAAAAAACACACACACACAGATTTTAATTTATACAAAATATAGGCTTTAAAAATCCTTTTCTTACCTTAAAAAGGCGGAAAATTATTCTCTGGTGAGCTTTAGACAAGACTGGAAAGCCCTTCTTATTGGTTAGGAAAATGCTGGTAGGAAGTATAGCTGCTTTGATGGGTTCTCCAAGCCACTTATCAATCACGGCATCAGAGGGCATGTCTGCACCAATTTCAATTGCTGAAACAGAATAAAGCTTGTTATTCGTTTGTATTTGAAAACACTGCCTTTTCCCAATAAACTCACCTAAAGTTATTCTCTTGTTGTAATCACAAAGAGTTCTAAAGGAGTGCCACCTTAGCAAACAGAAGCAAAAGATGATAAATACAAGTATTCAACAGTTTAAAGTCAGACTCTAAATATGTGCCTTACACTGATTCTACTGTGAAGTGTAACTGGACTTACCAGCCCCATGTCTTCTCTTCAGTGCTTAAGTCATCAAAACAAGAAACTTGTTCATTCTCAACAAGATCCTCTCGCGTGTCCACTGAGGCCATAAGGGGAACCCTGATCCAGAACTAATAAAAGTGAAAAAACACTGATCTGAGCTTTACACTTAAAATATTAAAAACCTGTTGAAATAGTTTCTTACATTTGATGTGTGGTGGCCAGTGTGGATGTGATTAAGCAGGAGGCGAGCAAGATTGGCATTATACGGTCCCCTCAGAGGGAGCATAAACACAGGCAGACCCAAGTATGCTGAGAAATTCAACTCCTGGACTAGAGCCTGGACATATAATTTAGAATTAACAAAGGTGATAGGACTGGAAGCATGATCCACCTAAACCACACAAACCTTTTGACCACACCCTGAGCCTACAGATAATATTATACAACTTACTGCCTCTGAATTTCTGCACTCTGTCTCCAGCTCTGAGTCCACGTCTATCCATGGTGAAAGCTTTCCAACTATAAGGGTATTCCAATCTGCCAAAAAAAAATATTTCAAGCATATTTTGAGGTCAATGGCACATGTACAATAATTACAATAACAGTTTATCCAGTAGTAGAACCAACCTCTCCCACAGAGTAGCAGGTCTGAGCGAGTCTGGGCACCTGGACGTGATTTAGCGGGCTCAAGCTCATACTCTCTTCTGAACCTCGGGTGATAAAGGGGCATGCAGAGGAAGTCAAATCTGGAAGAAAAACACATAAAAGACACTTACAATATATGGAATTACTGAGTATGGTGGATTTTACAAACACAAGAACTGCATAAAAACACGCGAGACACGGATGAATGCCATCATTGTGATGTGCACGTGTTGTCATTTCACCGGATTGTAGCTCACCAGACACCGCTCACGGAAGGCATTGCCGTTTATAACACAGTTCGTGTTGCTAAGCAAATACAGTGCAGGAAAAAAAAAAGTTCTTACCCAAGTTTGGCGACGGCTGCGAGCGTGTCAGCAATCTCAGGCACACAATTCAAGTCTCTCCCGCAAGACACTCGGCTGCCTGTACTGGCGGACGCCATGACTGAGCTGCTAGCCCGAACAGGACCACGGCGTTACAGTCTCGTGGAAATAGGCGCCATGTTGGATCTGCAAGGACGTTAACGCAACAGTCGATAATGGGATTTTAGAGCCGTAATGACTTCTCATGCACATCAGTCCCAACATCTCGTGCGCTATCGCGAGTAACAAGGAGTTCCTAAAATGTAATATAATACAAATTTTAATATCGTTTTTTTAATATCTATTTTATTAAGCTTGTGAGATTATTTCTTACAGGCGTATATACTAAATCATTTTAAGTCTGTTTTTTTCTGTTTGTGCCTCACTGTAAATTTGCAATAGGCACACATGCAGTTATATTGAGAATAGTAGGAAATGTTCAGTTCTAATTGTTGTTGATTTTTTGTTGTTTTTTTGTGTGAAATTGTCTTACTAGGTTTATTATTGGTTGCATCAGCATTTTTAAGTGGAAACTATTAAAATAAGTGAAACCTCCAGCAGAATTGCATAAAAGAGCATCCCAGTATCATGTTCACAGCCAATATTTGATGTGTTTGCATTAATGAACATTATAAAAAGGAGAACATAATTCTACCAAGGATGCCAATCATGAATGTGGTTTTTGTTTTGGACCTTATTGTGCTGCATTATGGCTTTAGAAGATATCTGTGCCTTAAAATGCACACTTTCTTCATTGGAGAATGCACCTACATTTCAAAGTAATGATTTTTCCAACGTAAGAAGATCATCTCTAATAACTGGGACTCCACTGACCTTCAGTGTACCAAACTCTGTATCTTCATTATTAACTTCTCACTTTTCTAAACCTCCAGTTACTGTCCCCAGACCTTTTGCTTTGTCTCATGGGACAACAACCCTGGGATTCATCTTCCAAGGTGGGGTCATCGCTGCAGCAGACACACGGGCAAGTGCCGGGGGACTTGTAGCTTGTCCAGCTGTCCACAAGATTACTCCTCTCCACTCCCATTTGGTCGTCACCTCCTCTGGTAGTGGAGCAGACTGTATGCTGTGGGAAAGAATTCTGACAAGAGAAATCAGACTTTACCAGCTAAGACACAAACGACGATTGTCAATAAGAGGAACAGCCAAGCTCCTTTCATTTATGTTACATCCATTTAAAGGGACTGATGTGTGTGTGGCCCTAACTTTATGTGGTTGGGATACAGAAATTTGTAACAGTCAGTTTCCAGGTAGTGCACAGTCTCCTTCAAATCAGAGCGTTACTGACAGAGCACAATCTGCATCTACCGACAATGGCCCCAAACTGATATACGTGTGCAGTGATGGAGCTCGGCTCCAGGGAAATGTCTTCTCTGTGGGCTCTGGGTCCCCTTATGCCTACGGGATCCTAGATAGAGATTTGAAGTGGAGTCTGAGTGTTGCAGAGGCTGTATCTTTGGCCAGAGAAGCTGTGTTTAGAGCCACTCACAGGGACGCATACTCTGGAAACAATGTGGATCTCTTTCACGTCACGGCTCAAGGATGGCATCAAAGACAGAGAGAGGACTTGAAAGAGGAATGTTACAGGAAAATGGAAGAAACACAAATTAAAGTGGAAAAAAGAATGAAGTCTCAGTAAAATCAAGAAGTTAGGTTCTTATGTGCTTTATATTTTCATATAATTGATGAATGCAACAGCAGAAAATATAGTGTGCTATATAATCATGATATATTATTTGTTGTGTTGTGTGATTTGTTTAGTTTTGTTCTTTTTTAGAATAATTTTGGTTGATTTTTTTTTTTTTTTTTTTTTAATTTTGGTTTGTTTTAGAGCTCAGAATACATACTCTAACATGTAAGACAGCTGTTATTATTTTTCAAGAGTGCACCATAACCAAGTCTTAAACCATCTGCTTGTTAGTGTCATTTGTATCCTCAGAAATCTGGTGACTGGTCTGGATTACTTTATTTTTTCCTATCACCTCCGTACCTATAGAGGGTGCTGTCAGAATTGATCAATAAAGGCAGGAAGTTGCTTTCTCATCCTTACACTCAAAAAGATGGCACTTGCTAGTGTGTTAAGTAGTGATTTTGGTGATTTTTCTTACGAAAAATGTCAGCTGGTCGACTTCATAGGTGGACTGGGTCCTAGCGGAGCGAGCTTTGAGTCTGCCCCGGGGGAAAGTCTCAGCTTCACCGTCAGAAACCCGCTGTGTGCCGAAGCTGAGGATGATGTCGAGAGGAAAATACAGTTTCTGCATGGGACCACCACTTTAGCATTCAAGGTGATTATTCAATAAATTATTACTAACTTGATGTTTGCTACAAAAAGCACTAAAGCTGTAGTCTGCCTCGTCAGATGGATCAAGGCTAAGACTGCCCCGCCACTGCAGTTATGAATAAATTGATGTTAGCATAGCATGTGGCTATAAATCGCTTTCTCATGCAGTTACTTAGAGTTATTTAGTTAGTGTAACTGTCAGAAATAGACGGATCCTTATATTTTTGTAATGGCTTCTTGTTAATTCTCTTGTTATGTCCTACAATAACCAATTTGCGCTGTGTATCATACGCCTCTGTGGTGGTACCTTCATAAACCATCCTGATGTACTTTGAGTGACTGTCTTAAATATTAATGAATTAATTATTCAGTTATATTTTTCAATTTTAATTTTTAGTTATCAGAACAAACCTATTGCGTTAGTCAATTGGTCGTCTTCCATCTCTATTGTGTTTTATTTATATTTTTTGTCTATATTTCTATTAGTTTTTATGCTAAACTTAAGGTGTGTAATAATTCTTTTTTTTCTTTTAGTTCCAGCATGGTGTTATTGTAGCAGTGGACTCTCGGGCCACTGCAGGCGCCTATATTGCCTCTCAGACGGTGAAGAAAGTGATTGAGATCAATCCATACTTACTGGGTACGATGGCTGGAGGAGCTGCAGATTGTAGCTTTTGGGAGCGTCTTTTAGCCCGTCAGTGCCGCATCTATGAGCTTCGGAACAAGGAACGCATCTCTGTGGCTGCAGCCTCCAAGCTACTGGCAAACATGGTGTACCAGTACAAAGGCATGGGACTCAGTATGGGGACAATGGTCTGTGGATGGGACAAGAGAGGACCAGGTAAATGTATGCATGGCTACAAAAAATCTAAACTGAACCAAATCAGAAACTTGTCATTTATACTTGGCCTGTAATGAATGAAAAATGTAAAAACATAGTAGGTATTTCACAGTGTATATTATCAGTCTTTGACCACTAGATGGTGCCGTTATGCTTCTTTTTCCCCTCGTCCATTTGGGTTTTCAGCGGTGACTCTTGGACACTGTGCCCTGTGTGTGAGGCCATACATCAGGGAAGGTGTGCTTAAAGAGGCCACCACAGTGACACTGTAATGGAAAATCAATGAGACTAGGGCTGCGGGCCAGCAAACACAAGGCAGAATGATAGACGTTGGATCCCAGTGCTGGACAATTGGGTCACATGCATAATGTGTGTGCACCTGTTTTTTTTGTTTTGTTTTTTTTTTTTTAAAGTTGAGAGGCTTGTGATCACTTGACAGACTGC
Organism: Taenioides sp. WSHXM2023; assembly: GCA_029959045.1. Taxonomy (NCBI): domain Eukaryota; kingdom Metazoa; phylum Chordata; class Actinopteri; order Gobiiformes; family Gobiidae; genus Taenioides; species Taenioides sp. WSHXM2023. The sequence goes on along the minus strand of CM057096.1, from coordinate 14,758,547 downwards.
CAGTGTGTTCCCACAGTCCTGAATGACACTTGTTAAACTACGGACAGTCAATGAGTAAAATAATGATCTCGGTGTAAGTCCAATATAGGAGGTAGCCCAGTTTGACAGTGATTGAATGAAGAGGTAAATGTCATGTAAATTGAATCAATTGCGATTAGGTGGGAAGCTCATTAGCTGGCTACAATCATGTCAAGAGCACTTACTCCCCTGATGGAGTGTCTTAAGCTGCATGCAAACTAAATTGAATAAAAGCCTTGTTGAAGAGCTTTGACAAATATGGCTCCACACATTATAATGTTCAGTGTTGTGACATCGTAATCAGGATGTAGTCTGTCTAACCTGCCGTGGCTTCGGTTTGAGAAATGGGTCTTAATCATGTGTCACTGCGTCTCACAAGGACGTGTGCAGTTTATTACGATGTGATAATGGATTAAAGTGTGTGTGATGATAGCTGAGACCCATGTGGCAGTCAGTGTTGGACCATCCCCTTGGAGAGTGATGCAATAGTTGTGATGTGGTGTTCAGCTGCTACCCCTCTTCTCTCCTGATCCAACGGTGAATCCAGGTGGGAAGGACAGCTGACTGACTGACACTTACCCATTTGATGCTGGAAATCCATTGGTCGCACCGCACTGTGCTCTGTTCACCAGCTCTAAAAGCTGACAGTCTATGCCCTAGTTAAAAAAGTCTTCTTTAGCACCTGCCAGTTGACTGATGAGGTGGAAGGAGAGTGCTGACTGCCACTGATGCAATTCTCCTGAATACCACTAGGTAAAATTTTAGTGTTACAATTATTGTGAGAAGAGAGAAGAAATTACACTATTTGAACAATTATTCTGTTATTGACACAATGTTGCAGCAGCAGTGGAATCTAGGGCTTGTAGTCCTTTATTCAGTGAATCGATCAATGGTGCCATAATCGAGCAGTATTTGTATTAGTTGAGTAATTATTTAACTTGTCAGGTTTGTGTAAATTGTTGTTTTTGCATCAACTCAGATGCAGTTGTAGTATTTAGAGTGCAATTACATGGTCAGATCATAGACATAATTGTTGGATAGCGTCTGTCATATTAGTTGACTAATCGATCAATAGGGCATTTCTTTAGTCAACCAAGCATTTCTTTTCTTCCTAGTAAGATCCGTAATTTCCTTCATTCTCATTGTCGAACATTTTAGTATTCCTAAAGAATGTGACCAGCTTTATGAAATGCAACTTTCTGAATTTAAAGGTGCACTATGTAACTTTTTGGTTGGAGGGCCATCACTTCCTTGTTTCTATGGATATGTCATTGCTTTTCCTGGAATGTTCCACCGTATGGCATTAAACAGCTCTACTTTACATTTATTCAGTTACAAGTGGTTTTATAGCTCAAAACTACCTAAAAAAACAGGCATTCTGACTGTGAACGGGGGTTTCGTTGGGTTTCCATGAAGATAGAAAGGTTTAATACCATACAGTGAAACATTTCAGACAAAGCAATAAGATTTCCATGGAGAAAAGCAACTGACAGGCCCAAAGTTGCACAATGCGCCTTTAATGTGACATAAACAGATAAAAACATTTTGGTTTAGACTATAGATTGAAAGGCTTAATTTTGCTTCTAAATATGTTTTCAAATTCTTGCGATCATGTAGTGACCTCCAATAGCAATTGTTAACTTTATAATCTTAAATTAATATCCCTATATATCGCTATGATCCTGGGTTAATGTCAACCCTGTGAATTATAGGCTTATGTTTTACTTCCTGAGCTCTCTTCAGTTCATGCTTTGAGTATCTAAGAAGGTTATGCAACAGCGTAATTTACTACAAGATTCCAGGTGTGTGGAAGTTTTTTGTGTTTTTTTTGCATTGCTTCTATAGTTGAATCCATGCTCTGCTCCCTCTAAAGGCTCCACTCCATACAACCCTTTACAACTTTCTCCCGCAGCTGTTATGTTTTTAACGAGTCTCTTAGAGTTTTCAAGAGGAACAGACAGGTCTCCGATTGGCAAATTACCCTTGCGCATAGGCAGGCACCAAATGATTATCATGGCAAGCTAACGACAGGCTGAGGAAGCTGCAATTTGGCAGTTGGAAGCAATGGTAAGCCGCTTTTTCAGAATAGCAAGTGGCTTTCCATTGCTAATAGACTGTTACCGCTTTTGCAGAGGAGTGTTCAATCTAAGGGCACACTGAAGTGGCTTTTTATGCAGGCGAGGGTGAACAATAAAAGCGTCACTTATTGAGTGCTCTTTTTTCATGTCCCTTTATTTTTTTATTTTTTTCATTTTCACCTTTTTTATCCAGTGAGGCATGTCTGTTTCCCACATCTGTGGGCGTGTTTACATGCCAGAGCGAATCCGTGTCATAATGGTATCTCACATACAGTATCAAGTGTGTCGTCATGATATACCACAAATATCTCGCAAGTACATCTTGAGTGACCCAAACTGTCCTTTTACAGTTTTGTCTGACCCACGTGAGTTTGTGAACTTCAGTCAGTCCAAATGTGCCCAGTCTCAGGCAAAGTGTGTCGTTGCATGTGTGAAAGGATATTAATCTTCAAACTGTACATTTTTATGTTGGCTGAATTTGATCAAGCATTTTTTTGTTTTTTCTCTTGTTTTTTCTTGAGGTGCAAGGTGTGGTTACCTGCAGCTCTGGTTGCAGGTCGATAGTTAATTTTTAGCACGTTTGCAGGGATCAATAAGGCCGTGAGCAGGGCCCCTGGGCTGGGTGGATGTGGATCATGCTGTGTCAGCAGGTTCCCGGTCGCCTTGGTTTTACTTGAGGATGCAGCTGTTCATATCTGCCTGCTTTACTTCATTTGGAGAGGCTGCAGCTGTTAATTTGTCCTCCGGAGGAGGTGGAGTGTGTGCTTGTGGTACTCATGTGAATTTCACAGACAAATCTTAACACATGATTGGATATTACTTCAAAAAGCAGTTTGTTCCCCACACTCATGACCTGCTTTTTGTTTCCTCAGGACTGTACTACGTGGACTCTGAGGGGAACAGAGTGTGTGGTGACCTGTTTGCAGTGGGCTCGGGCTCCATGTACGCCTATGGTGTGATGGACAGTGGCCTGCGGCAGGATCTGACCGTGGAGGAGGCCTGTGATCTGGGGCGCCGTGCCATCTACCAAGCAACATACCGTGATGCCTACAGCGGCGGGCAGGTCAACCTCTACCATGTCCACAGTGAGGGCTGGACCAGGGTCTCCCAGGATGATGTCCTGAAGCTGCACCAGCAGTATAAGGAGCAGGCTTAAGCCATAGAGGGCAAAGGGGCAAATTAGGTTTTTTAGGGATTTGTTTAAGATGTTCTGTAATATCAAACCATAAATAAAAGAAACTGAAAACGATTAAATTCTACTTATTACTTATACGCACACACACATACATACACATATAATATACACATAATATACACAGACACGGGTCAGCCACCAAATGTGCAAGTTCTCCCACAAGATGAGAGAGGCCTGTAATTTTCATTTGCACAATGTTCATTTAGTAAAATAAGTATTTGGTCACCTACAAACAAGCAAGATTTGTGGCATTTTGCAGAAAGCCTGTGAATAAAACTGTCAGCAGAATAAAGAAGTATGCAAAACATGTATATTGTAGTGAAGGCAGTATACGGTGTCTATACTGGCAGTATAGAAAATGATTATTTGGAAATGATGGAAATGATGGCCAGTGATTATGGTTTAAGGGACACATCATTGTTTTTTATTTAAAAACAACAGTTTCTCCACTGTGGCAGGTCTTTCTCCTGCTTTGGAAAACACCCGCTCACAGGGCACAGATGAGACAGGCATACACAAGAATGCCACTGCTAACTTGTATAAACGGGGACAGACATAATTGTCTCTCCCAGTATGGAGCCTGAGGGGTTTATATCGCTGTCAAAACTCGCGGCAAAATCCAAACCACTTCCTGAATCAGTCACGTGGTACAGCCGGGCAGCGATGCTTCGGACGTCGTCATTTTCAACTCCTCCCCTAAATGAAGCGAGCCTCGATACGCGCATCGCGGAAACGCCCCCTACTCGGCACACACTTCAAAGCCTCGATCACATCACTGCGGTCCACAACCTCAAACAGTCACACTCCAAACTCCACAATGGCCAAGACCAAAGAGCTGTAAAAGGACACCAGAAACAAAATTGTAGACCTGCACCAGGCTGCGAAGACTGAATCTGCAAAAGTTAAGCAGCTTGGTGTGAGGAAATCAACCGTGGGAGCAATTATTAGAAAATGGAAGACATACAAGACAACTGATAATCTCCCACGATCTGGGGCTCAACGGAAGATCTCACCCCCCGTGGGGTCAAATGATCACAAGAACGGTGAGCAAAAATCCCAGAACCACACGTGGGGACCTAGTGAATGACCTGCAGAGAGCTGGGACCAAAGTAACAAAAGCTACCATCAGTAACACATTACGCCGCCAGGGACTCAAATCCTGCAGTGCCAGACGTGTCCCCCTGCTTAAGCCAGTACATGTACTGAAACCAAAATAGAACTTTTTGGTAAAAACTCAACTTGTGGTGTTTGGAGGAGAAAGAATGCTGAGTTGCATCCAAAGAACACCATACCTACTGTGAAGCATGGGGGTGGAAACATCATGCTTTGGGGCTGTTTTTCTGTAAAGGGACCAGGACGACTGATCTGTATAAAGGAAAGAATGAATGGGGCCATGTATCGTGAGATTTTGAGTGAAAACCTCCTTCCATCAGCGAGGGCATTGAAGATGAAATGTGGCTGGGTCTTTCAGCATGACAATGATCCCAAACGCACCGCCCAGGCAACGAAGGAGTGGCTTCATAAGAAGCATTTCAAGGTCCAGATCTCCACCCCATAGAAAATCTTTGGAGGGAGTTGAAAGTCCATGTTGCCCAGCGACAGCCCCAAAACATCACTGCTCTAGAGGAGATCTGCATGGACGAATGGCCCAAAATACCAGCAACAGTGTGTGAAAACCTTGTGAAGACTTACAGAAAACGTTTGACCTCTGTCATTGCCAACAAAGGATATATAACAAAGTATTGAGATGAACTTTTGTTATTGACCAAATACTTATTTTCCACCATAATTTGCAAATTAATTCTTTAAAAATCAGACAATGATTTTCAGATTTTTTTTTCTCATTTTGTCTATCATAGTTGAAGTGTACCTATAATGAAAATTACAGGCCTCTCATCTTTTTAAGTGGGAGAACTTGTACAATTGGTGGCTGACTACTTTTTTGCCCCACTGTGTATATTACAGTGGGGCCTGTATACATTTATTTGAATCAGACCCTCTATCTAAAGCTTTCTCAATAAAATGTGTCATGTTTTTTCAGAGGAGCTCTTGTTTTTGTACTTGGACACAGCAGAGATAATTTGGGCATGAATGAACTTGATGGACACAGTTCACTGGTGCTACATTGTATTTTTAGCTTTTAACTTAACTTTGTTCCTATATGTTGTACATTTATTAGTGGGGAGTAGCACTGTCTAAATAGCACTACTTAATTGCATACCTCCAGTTTCAGTAATTGTGCCTCCTGACTTGTAACAGTGTGTTCTCTTCCCTTCATTGATAATGTTGCCTGCCTCCACTCATGTTGCACAAATGCTGCTTTTAATTGGAAGAAGAAAATTTATTCCCTAATTCCTTGCAGACTCAACTAGCTTCTCTATGCGCAATGTAGTGTGCAGCCCTGCCACAGTGGTTTACAATGTAACGACGTACTCTGGCGGTGTGCCCCTCCAGCAGTTTTTATGGTTGGGAACAAACACTAATAAAAAGGATGAGGTAGGCATGTGAAGCCAATGCACTTCAAACCATGGTTAAAAACTAGTTTCACAGGTGACTAGTCGGCAGATGGAACCCAAATAGGATTTCAATAAATGGTAATGAGCAGGTCTCATCTGTGGAGCAGCCTAAAGTAAATGAAGTGGTGAAATTGCTCTATCAATACAAGTGGCAGTGATATGTATGTGTGTAATGTGAGAAAGCTGGGCCTATTCACAATACTATCTTCAGGTAAGAGTTTATTTATGAAACAGTGCTTTAAGTGTTATGAACAAGATGAGTTATTATTAATTATTCATTTCATACTTGGTGGTAGTAATTGTAGCCACAGCTGCCCTGGAGTAGATTGGCAGAAGTGAGGCTCCCAGTCTGCACCTCCAATCTGCACCAATCACGTACACACATTCATACATATTAGTAAGCAAGCTGGGTAAAGTGCCTTGCCTAAGGACACGCAATAGTATGCATTGACTAGAACTATTGCTCCTTCACTGTGGTACCCAGCAGTCTTCAATCCAAGTAGGCGACTAACCAGATCCAGCACTGCTTAGTTTCTGAGACCAGACAAGTTCGGCATTGTCAAGGTCTAACAAACTCACAAATCCACTCTAATGTTAAACCAAAAATGTTCATTTTGTCTTCTTCTGTACTTTAACTTCGTCACGTCACCACCAACACCACCAACAGTTCTGAAGATGGCTTGCAGCTAGCAGCCGAAACATTTCAACAAGGTAAATACATAGCAAAAGGAGAAATTTAATTTGTCAACTGGACAGAGTTTATTTGGTGGAATACGTTTCGCAGCTCATCCAAGCTGCTTCTTCACTTCAGAACTGAAGAAGCAGCTTGGATGAGCTGCGAAACGTATTCGACCAAATAAACTCTGTCCAGTTGACAAATTAAATTTCTCCTTTTGCTATGGATTCTACCTGGACGACTGAGGGATTCTACACACAAGGTAAATACATGTTACTGTACTGTCTTTTAAAAAGAACCTAAGAAGTTAAACCACTCTATAATGTGTATTCAGTAAACTTATTATGCCATCATATTTATCTCAAAATAATAATGATCCCTTATTCTTAATAATGGAAACTAGCACTAGCCTTTATGGCAAATTGCAGATATGTTCACTGTCCCATTTTATCAATAGATAAATTATAAAGATTAGGCTATATAACAAAAGCAATTAACTTATTTTTATTCACCAAATGTACCGTGCAGTTAGCCTACTTCATACTATTAGCTTCATAAGTCTATTAGCTACATGTAGATACAGAGATGTTTTTAATATGATTTTATCACTGAATACTTACATCTAAAATAGAGGTACACCACCAGTGGGCGCTGCGTGTTGTTAATAATGAATGAGCTGCTGCAGGTGACACACAGCAGTGGTTACACTTCAGCCAAATCAGGCAGCCCTGAACTCTCTAAATTCACCTTGTAAAAGTAATTACAGCTCACAATTCTGTACAATATTCAATCAAAAAACTACAAAACCTTTTTATTTTTAACTTTTAACTTTTATATTTTTAACACATCCTCAAACATTTCAAGTCCTTTGTGGCCCATTTCAAAGTTTGTGACATATCATTAGCACATTTATTTAGTTAAAAAAATAATTAGGCCCAAGCGCCAGAAGCTGGCGAAGGGCCTATTAGTATCGCAAAGCGATGCTCCTAGTGGGCAGGAAGTGAAATTGTGACCGGGGACCCTTGCCGTGACATAGGAATTTGCCAGAGATTTCCGAAAATGTATAGTTTGTTAGCCAAAAAAAACCCAGAACATTATTCGGAATATTCTTTCTTTCTTTCTTTCTTTCTTTCTTTCTTTCTTTCTTTCTTTCTTTCTTTCTTTCTTTCTTTCTTTCTTTCTTTCTTTCTTTCTTTCTTTCTTTCTTTCTTTCTTTCTTTCTTTCTTTCTTTCTTTCTTTCTTTCTTTCTTTCTTTCTTTCTTTCTTTCTTTCTTTCTTTCTTTCTTTCTTTCTTTCGGCCTGAGCCTATTGCTTTCACAATGATGAGTCGCTGTCAACTGTCCCTTGGTCACCCCCTGCATTAACAGCAGTATCCCAGCAGTATGGGCCATATTTATAACTGCGAAAATGAATGGAAGTCAATGAGAGAGCAGTGGGCGACCCCGACGAGATAATGAATGACGAGTGCTGATGCGCTCATCATTCACATATAATATGCTGTTCCAGTGTTAACGGATATATTGTTTTTGCTAAAATTATTATTATTTATTTTAGACCCGAGCCCCGACAGGGCGTAGGGCCTATTGCTTTCATGGCCCTACGCTGCATGTGCTCATCATGGCGATGAGCTCATGGGCAACATGAGCGCATGGGCGCATGCGAGAGGATGTTGTGCAACTTCGTCCTCGTGGTTGCCCCCTGCATGAACAGCAGTATCCCAGTAACCTACGCCCAAGGCCTGGGCCCTATTTATGCTGTAACTGCTAAAATGAATGGAAGTCAATGGGAGGTCAGGAGCGACCCCGACGAGATCCCACGGTGATGTGGGGAATGTTGAGAGCTTTCAAAAACATATGATAGGCTGTTCCCATGTTAACGGATTTTGTTTTTGCCTGAGCGCCAGAAGCTAGAGAAGGGTCTATTAGTATCGTAAAGTGATGCTCCTAGTGGGCAGGAAGTGAAATGACGCGACGTGACTCACCCATAGTGACTAGCCATGATGCAGGAATGCACCAGAGCTTTCCGAAAATGTATAGTTTGTTAGCCAAAAAAAGTGGAACATTGTTCTCGTATCAGAATATTATTCTTTCTATTTTCTTATTTTTCTCGTAACTAACTCACCAGTTTTTTTTACCCCGTGAACAATGATGAAAACTCACAAAACTTTGCCAACTGTTAAAACTTGCGCTTCTCTAACTTTAGGCTATTTCCATTTTCCAAAAATAAATTAAATGGCACATCAGCGCCCCCAAACAACTCAAAAATGCATTAGTGTTGTAAATTCCCCTGAACTGTTAGTTCAGTAACTGTTTATTTAGATCAGGCATTCTTAGGCAGCTCAGGGGCCCTTTGGAGCACCATGGAAACGCTGTTACTGATACCAGGGTTACGATCATTACCTACCTAAGTCTGTGTCTATGATAGAGGTGGGTTTGTAAATATTTACTTAATTGTTTCTTTAATTGTTATGTAATGTTTTGATGCTAATTAACTTGATTAATTTACATATTTTGGGAGATTGTTGTTGATGTTAACAGTTATTCATAGACTGATTATATGATGTATATGTAATTTTCACTTAGTAATATGATTAAATTTTCCTGTAGATAAACAGATGAAAGGATAGAGAAACAGACAGATAAAAAGATATGAGAAAGGACATTAAAGCTCCTCAAATCCATTCAAGTGTCCGTCTTCACCCTCTGACCGGAGTATTGTTTGGATGAAGTGTCCCAGCATACAAGGCATACAGTCTACAGTCTTAGATATCTCCAATAAAAAAATTTTAGTTTTTCAAAGATTTCTGAAATTTTGCACAAAATTCCATTTTACCATCCTGATCCAAAAAGTCAATGACACCCATTTTTTATGGCATTGCCATAGCAATGACATAAACTCTCCATGTTATTCCAGTGGTAAAATTTCCAAATCGCATAAACTTTGGCCGATTTCACTCAAATTTTAATCATGGATGCACACCCCGACCCTGAACAGACAGACTGATGTAAGAAAATATAAAAATGGGTGCAATAGAGCCCCCTAGATAATTTGTATGAAACAATAACGTTTTATTGGTCATAGATATAGAAAATTTGATACGCACATTTGTGACATGGTCTCCATTAAAAAACTCAATGATACCCACACCCCATTTACATTGGGTTGCCAAGCCTAAAATCTGTCCTTGCCAATAGGATGTCTTCACATAAACTTTGGTGTAGCCAAACCAAATTTGGTAGCCAGATGCATCATGGCAAGAGGAACAAAAATTTATATTGTGACCACTCCCATTTACAAATCTTGGATTTTTATTTTAAATAAACACATATAATAATATAAATTTTGAAAAATGGATTAGATTAGGAGTTAGGGTTATGGTAATGGCTAGGATTAGGTTTGGGGCTATGGTTAGGGTCAGGCCTAGTGTTAGGGTTGGGGCTAGGGGTTAGAGTCGTGGTTGGGGTTTATGGTTATTAGGGTTAGTGTGGGGTGTGGCATTTGCGGGGCATGACATTTGTAGGGAGCAGTGTTTGCAGGGCGCAGCTTTTGCGGGGCGCACCATAGGCGCACGCAAGGGCTGATCATTGCCGCTTGTGGCTATATTTATTATGATTATTATTATTATTGTACAATTAATTGTTCATTTGTTGTCGACAACTGACACCTTCTCAGTCACCTGTCATGCACTCATGCCTCTTTAATGAACATTCAAACAGTTAACTAATCTTAAAAGAAGCAACAGGCTAAGTAAAGGGGCTCCAGTTACTGACTCAACATGTAAACAGCAGACATGGTGCAGTGATTCTACATTTGTTGAATCATTGTCTTGATTTGAAGCCTCCCCCCGTCCAAATATAGTCCATGGACATGTGAGATTATTTATCTTTAATGAAGCCCTGTGTGCCCAAGGAGATGTGTGTGCACTTGGCCCCTCACCCAGAGTTCCTGGTGCTCTGCCCAGCCCCTCTTGTCTGACGTTTGACCTTGGCATTAGCCCAGCAGACAATCAGCAGCAGCAGTGGGCGAAAGGAGGAGCTAGTCTGTCTGGCACCAAGATTGCAGGTTGTCAACAGGTATTTTCAGAATAGCTGCTATTATCAGTACCAGCTTTCATATTTTTTCACAAAGCTTTACACTCAGGGCAAGATGGTGACACTCTGGGGAGGCATTGCAAAATGAGGAAAATGGCTCACTTTTTTCATCTAAATTACACAGAATGCAATGAAAAAGACCAGCTGGCGATATTGAAAGGTGCCAGCATGATGATTTTCACACTGTCAGAAAATAACCCCTGTGCCCACATTATACCATCTGTCAGGTGGTCTTCTGTGATGTGCTCCAAGGCTCCAGGACGGATCTGAGCACAACGTATTTTCCCTCACACCTTTACCCACACGGTCTTATTCCCATGATTTAAAACTGGCCTTTATAATTGGATTCTCAAAGGCACATACCCCCACATCAGGTGCGGCTGACTGGGTTTTGAGGAATCATTGTTTATTTCTGCTGATGCATCCCAAGATTGAAAAACAAATGAGAAGTCTATTTGGCTGGGGTAATGGCTCCCGGCTGGCGGCCTGTCGTCCACCCCAGGGCTCTGAGTCCGGGTGTCATATAATCAGCACACCCAAGCCCCTAAAACCTCGCCAGCTCTGACAAACAACAAAGCCGCTATGACGATAATTGCATTTGTGGTCCCCGCGCATCCCCTTTTGGAACTGGCGCCTGTGCCTCGGCTCGTTTGAGAGCTGTACTTTTTCATCCCTCACCATGACAGTCGCGCTCTTGTCATTCCTGCTGCGTGCTCACCACAGCTGCCTCATTCCACTTCACACTTTTCTCTTCCCCTTTCAGCATGCTTTTATACAACATGTTCGCCGATTGCTTTTTTGACTTGATTAATTCAGTGACACGACTGAATACAGCTCTGCAAAGTAAACAGTGCAGCCCTTGAGTTTTATCCAATAGGAGACGTTTGTCCATTTCCCAGTACCACTCGGGCCCCTGCCAACAGCTCGATTGTGGCTCTTGATGATGATGATGATGATGATGATGAGGGTGGTAGGAAGGAGGATGGTGATAGCTCCTCTATTAGCACGACCCAGGTCTCCAGAGGCCCCAGGCGCTGCAGTTTATCCCCTGTCATGACACCTGACTGTATAAATGGGGCCTGTCTGTTTGTTTTATTGTCAGCAGCACTGGTCCTTGGCTCTCAGGCAAACACAGGGTCAGGAGACTACAGCTAAAGACGTGCACAGAGAGCAATGGTGGTTGCCTCGGTCACCCCCATGTGGCTACTGGCATTTTTATAACACCACATCCTCTATTGCGTGGTGACTAAGACCCCTAGGGCTGGCAAAAGTAAATTGTAGATTCTGTTTTTGCCCACATTTTTAATAGTCTTTTTCTGGCCTCTTGCTATTTTAGTGCCTGTTCAATTTAGCCTACATGTGTCCACTTAACGTTTGTTCACGTGACACACCATTACAGAGCTATGAGTCAGACATGAAATTGTGCTGGTGCAGCTTTAGAAGTCTTTGCTTCTGAGAACACAAGGTTTGAAGTGATCATTACCTTTATGCTCAAGGTTTTTTAATGACATTAGAGTCACCCACTCGTCCCTCTTAACCTGGCAGAGATAGAATAGATATGTGTAGCTGACTTGATTCAAGTTATTCATCTGGGATCTCTCTTGCTGTAAGCGATCAAGGAAAGGCAAATACTTCATGTTAAATCAAGGTGAATCTGCGAGGCTAAGGCCAGATTGATATGTGTAGCACTCTGAATTGGGTTCTACCCATTTATCAATCTGGAATGCCTCCCACTGTTATTGATATGATGAGTGACTCTCAGCACAGTTTTAGCCAATCACAGTGTATTTCTTATACAGTGTATTTCTTATACAGAGGTATATCAGTCTGGTCACCATGCCCTCCATTGCATCTCAAGTCAGAACCAAATGTGAGAATGTGGTCACATTTTTTTTTTAAGTCACACATATGAAACAAAGGAACTCATTGGTCATTTATCATTTACAAACAAAATTACATTTTTTTGACCTCAGATTAAAAGAGTTTAGTATTTCGCTTGCTCATTGATTCTGCAGAAATATGCAGTGTTTTTTCAGTCTTCTGTGGTATTGTTTCCTTTCTTTTTAGCAGTCATATTTCTTTTGATATGGCTGGACCATGCATGTCCGTGGTTGGCCAATCCACCTGTCAGTTAAATCCATCTGAACTGGTGACTTTTTTATAAAATATAGTATGTGTTCTGGATCCCAAGCAAATACTAATGCTTTTCAAATTTCTACGTAGAGATAGAGAGAGTTGGTCGTCTGTTAATGTACATATGTCTGACCATTAACCAGATAGAGATATAGCATAGGCTACATGTGACATCGAGCAGTCTGTAGTTTCAGATGCCATTTTAGTTCAAAATCAGTCTTTACTCCTGCAAAGTCACGTCAATAAAACAAACCATCGGGTTTCACATGATCTCCCCCTTTGGCATTTGAGCGTCACCATACTGACAAATGAGAGCAGAAATACAGCTCTCCCTTATTGGTTTAAAGTGTCACTCACAGCTTCAGGCCTTTTGACAGAGTAGCCAGCACCAGCACAAGTGCAATCTCAAGACAAACTACTTCTGCCAAGCCTGGAGCCTCAGTTCCCCTTTTCTCTTCTTCTTCTCCTTACCGCGTCATCCATCTTTCCACATTTCCAATTTGAATTATCTCTTCTCAGGCGGGCCTCCACTCCCATCTGGCCCCATCCCACAATGACACACAACAAAGAAGTTTAATGGAGGTAATAATTAACCACACTTGTAATCCATGTGCTAGAACTGCGGCTTCCTTCCTCCACAGTTGTGAATTCGGCTAATAACGAGGGATAGCTGGCCAAAACGGACGATGGTCCACTGATAGATGGCCTCCTGTCTCAAATGTGAAGGCAAAGGGGGCCAAGAGGGACTCCAGAAGTGATTGACACAAAGTTTTGGCACCAGGATTATATGTGTGAAAGAGAGAGAGAAATAATTGATGAGTTCCTCCACTGGCGCCGAGACGAATGCCAGAAGTGAGTAATGACCTCTTGGAAGTTCGGCTCTATGATCACAAACAATAGCCGGAGTTGTCACGGCTGTGGAAGTGACACAATGGATGGTGATCGGAGAGTGAGGAGTTTAATGGGTTTAATCATGTGCAATGGCAGTATAATTAAATAAGAGGACTGTGCATTGAACATTATTACAGCAGTTCTTAATGATCACTTTGTTTTTTGTTTTCTTTTTTTGTTTGTCTTTGCCCTTTTTGCTTTCCCCCGTGACAGTTTGAGTGCCGGTGTGCCCAGCGGTCAGCTTCTTTTGTGTTTTTCTGCTGTGATGTTTTCATGTTAGGACCAAAGTCAAAAGGAAAAGAAAAAAATGGATAGAGCTACTGGTACTTTGTTTTCTTGAGAATAAGCCTGAATGTTTGGTCCAGGTGTTTTTGCTGCCAATTATTTTAGCTCACCGTTAATTGTGTGTGTGTGTGTGTGTGTGTGTGTGTGTGTGTGTGTGTGTGTGTGTGTGTGTGTGTGTGTGTGTGTGTGTGTGTGTGTGTGTGTGTGTGTGCGTGCGTGCGTGTGTGTGAGAGAGAGAGACAGAGACAGACAGAGAGAGAGAGAGAGTGTGTTTTTTCTTCTTTTTCAACAAAATATCAGATCAGATTTTATTTTGATTCTGAGGAAGTGTTAGAATCTGGGAAGCTTGTGGCTGAATTACAATGTGCTGATATTGAAAAGAATAGCTTAGAAAAAAAAAAAACTGTTTCTGTATGAGTATGGATTGCAGTCTAGTCTAGTCTAGAAAACAGAGAATGATTTATCTGTGACAATCCGCTGTGAAGAGTTAATGTCAGTCTTTCAGTTTATGTATAGCATGTTTGCCACATTATATGAAGTATAAAGACTAATGGGTAGTTTATAAAAGAACCTGCAAATTATATATTTAGAAACTGAGAGCTTAGATTGAGTTGATTATTGCACCTTGACTCTATTGATTCAAAGTATCAACACAACAAAGTACTGCTTGTTTAATCACAGTACATTGTTGTGTTTACCATTCCATCAGTTCACTCCTGTCCCCTATCTGTCTCTCTTCTCTCGCTCTCTCTCTCTCTCTCTCTCTCTCTCTCTCTCTCTCTCTCTCTCTCTCTCTCTCTCTCTCTCTCTCTCTCTCTCTCTCTCTCTCTCTCTCTCTGTCTCAGACCCTCTCATTATTCTGATGGCCCTGATGCTTCTACTGAGTGGTGCCCTGTCCTCCGTGTGCCGCACCATGGGCTTCTTCTCAATCTTTATTCACGCCTGCCTCACTCAGCTCTGACAGCAGTCCATGTGAGCACAATAACAGCGTGTCACCTGCTTCACCACCTCCACATAAAGGTAACTGGAGGATTTGTGTATATGCTTTATTTACCAAGGTTTCCTGACATTAGTTTACTGTACATCTTCCACATATTTCATTATATGACTTTGTAGAATGAGAATTTTATTAAAGTTCAATTGATAAGGTTCAATCATTAATTATCCAAGAAATCCAACCATAAAGGGTCTGATAATGTATTCACCATGCCAGTCTCAAGCCCTGAAAAAATATAGAGGTTTATTTCTGTAAATGGTCCTCATGTCAGTTGAGGTTCATCATTCATCTTATAAATGTTAAAGTTTACTTCAATAGAGATGTCTGGAGTAAAAACTGGTTGGTAATTAATCAATGCATTTATATAGCCCCTTTCAAGTCACCCAAAGCACTTTACAGAACATTATTCATTCACTCCACACTCAGTGGTGGTAAGCTACTACTGTAGCCACAGCTGCCATGGGGCAGACTGACAGAAGTGAGACTGCCAATCTCCGCCATCGACCCCTCTGAATGGTAGTTTAGGTATCTTTTCCTCTCCGCACTGGTTTGGATCATTTGAGCACACTAAAATGGCCTTTTTGATATACCACATTCTCCAAAACTGCCAGCAGAGGGTGACAAATACTAAAGAAATATATTGAAAGTGAAAAAAAAAAAAAGACATCAAGATAACAAATTTTCAATATGTGTCGTATTTTAAGATATACAGTATACTAAAGATAAAGGCAAACAAGTATAATATGGAAGGTTTATTGCATGTATGAGTGGTAAAAGTTGGTTGAGCATCAGCTGTAAGTGGTGAGTTTGGTCGTTATGTCCATGTGTGAGTGTAACTGTGGAAAGGCATTTAATGAGCTGTAAGTGGGTTTTCGGCCAACCAGTTCTTCTCCTCTGCACTTCTGGTATAATTTAGTCCCCCATGTGCGGGAGTCCCCCTTTGATCCTAGCGCTCGCTCCCACTACTACACGCTACCTGAGCCACAGCCACTTTCTATTATTCAGTGCTAATGGTACAGGCTTGTACACTTATAGAGCTGGCTGTGGGTCACCTTCTTTTTTATTAGATCTCATCACTGCTTAAATGCAAATGTGTGGGCTTGTTCTAACACTGTCGCATTTTTCCTTAGCTCCTACACTCCCATTCCTCCCAATCTGGCTCTACATTAATGTGAAATGTAATGTAATTTCCCTACACTATTTTCATCTGAGGGGAGCTACCCCTGTCCTGGGAGATGCTGTATTTTTTTTTTTATTATTATTTTTTTTTTACTATATACAGATACAGAACATACATTAGTACACGAGTCACACAAATTATTATGTCATATGTGAGAAGACGTCGTATCTTTTCCTCAGTTTAGAACTAGTCGTTGCTTACTCTGGGTTCCTTTTTGTTTATGTTGCTGTGATTTAATTTGCTGTGTTAGTTTGGAGCGAAGGACTAACTAAATCTGGAGGAGGAGCAGACCGAACTAATTGAACATCGCCCCCACTCAATACTATTGACTGTAGTTGGACCAGTATTTTTTTAAAAGACAGACAGAGGGCATGAGCGGGGAGGAAGACCTGGGGCGTGGGGTCGCAAAAAAGGAAACGGAAAGCAGCAGGCATCGAGAGAGCGGTGGAAACGGGACGCACGTGACGGAGAACGGGACCAGACAAGGCCAAGGACCAGGCGGAGTGACGCGCCATCAAGGGCTAATACTTCGCCAAGACCTACAAGCGCGAAGTAAAGGAACGTACTTTGTGAACCTTGTGGGCGTGATTGAGGCCTGTCCACGGCCTCACCCACGCCCACAAGAGTGTTAAGGGGCACTCTTTTTGTTTACAGCCGCCCGACCACAACGCGCCAACGGAGTCCGGAGGGGGGCAAAAACGGACCAGATGCAGGCGCGCAGACGCGGCGGCATGGATGTAATGCCTGACAGAGCTAAGTAAAGGGACGTGGTATAACTGTGTGTGTGTGTGTGTGTGTGTGTCTTCTGGCCTGGAGGGGCATTAAAGGCTTGACTTGTCCTTCCTCAGACAAAAACATCACTGGAGGGAGAGTGACTTTGGTATGAGTTGGAAGGTCGATGTGGAGATGTTTCTGACACACCCTCCACTCTCAGAGCTTCCATATGTCGTGGGAGAAGCCAGAACTCTTGGTTTGAACAGATCATCCCGGCAGGAGATAGCAGCCGTGAGTGCCTCCTCCACTTGAAGGCGTACTAATCAGGTTTGGTTGGACTCAGAGCTACAGTCTGTTTGCTCTGTGTGGCATATGGTTGGTTGTGTCTGCTCAGTTCATCTGGCAGAAACATATCAGGCTATAAGTCAGGCAGGGACAAAGTGTCTCCTCAACAAATGACTCAAAATAATCTGAATTTGGATTTATCTGACTATTTATTGCTCTATCTCTCTATTATGCTTTTAGCTCAGTGGTTCATTTAACCTTGGAACCTGTTGCATCACTGAATTATCTTTTGTGCAACATTGTCAATGGCAACGTGCTCAGTAACAGCTACTAAAATGTTATTCATATACACAATAACTGGTGGCCTTCATCTCAACTCCACCCACAACCACATTTAAAATAGAGCTGATAAACTGGGCTGTAACTGACTCAATGGGAGAATGAGGAGAGAGTGGAGAGTAACTGAGGAGGGGGTCTGGGGGTATAAGAAACAGTGTGATTGGAACAGGTATCCACACTTCAAACTCCAAGTGTTTGTAATTGGAAGCACTTGGGCTTCAATCAGTGCAGTCCTGTTTGACATCACCAAGCACTTAACATTGCAGTGGTCACTGGACACACCCATTTTAGTTTGTACTAAAATTGCTTAAAAACCCCCCAAAAACACTAGGAACAGTAGACAATGCTATTAAAACATCATATACACAGTTTAGTAGCGAAAAAAAAAAATTGATCTAGAGGTTAGTTCCACTTTAAAATGACTTCTGTTGCTAATACTACCCTCTTTATAACGAATGCCAAAACTAATATTCATATGGAACTTATATTAATACATTATTTATTAATGCTTCAGGCAATAGTAGCACAATTTATTTATTTATTTATTTATTTAAAAGTGAAGCCCCTTGAGATGTAGCATCATGTTTGCAAGGGGGTTCTAAATACATTAACAAAAACAGCATTTACAGAAAAGAAAGAAAAAACAAATCAAAACAAAACAGAAGACAAACACAACACAGACAACATCCACACTATACAATACAGGATCCTAAGATATACATACATCTCTCTAAATTTATCATCCGTACACTTATATTTGTAAATTACTGAGGGAAACAACTCTATGGTCATCAGTTAAACAGTGTTACCAAAGCAGTATGTTCTCATAGAACGTATCATATTTCATGATTTATAGATTGGCATACCCCATATTCTCTTACCAGCATCCACACTGTTTCTGTTTTCAGTTTGTAAATCATTCCATTGTATTTGATTCTTGCTCTGCCATCTGTCACGCCACATCACTTGAGCAGCAGGTAAAATGCTAACTACTCATGTGACAAATTGATACAAAGCTTGCATTCATTATTGTTTTCTATTTAGCTTTCCTTTTCCTCATCATCAACAGCAAAAAAAAGTATCTCGACATGGCTCTTAAGCCCAGGATCATAATATCTCACTGTAATGTGCAGTTCTAGTTCACTGGCATTTTTCCCGTGGACATTTGAACTCGCTGTCTCTGCAGCGGCCCAGGTGTAACTAATATCCTAATTAATTGGCGTCTAAGTGAGCCGCATGGGACGTATCGGGAGCAGATTACACCCGGGCAGCGGCGTAATGCGTTTAGTAATGCGTAATGCGCCATAGCAGAGTGTCCACAGCCAGACTTTGGCGTGTAACAGCGGGGAACGTCTGTGTAACTAATAACATTAATATTGGGCATGTCAGGTTCAGGTGCGTTCAGATACACACCACGCTGACTCACAGTTAGGCCTTCAGTGGGACATCTCAGAGCAACTGTGCCACTATTAACATGATTAGTTCCACATGAGCAGTTTCTATGTGCCTGTTACAAGGCCAGAATACTATGTGATGACAAGTAAATACTGTAGTGGGTATTTTATTATATGCAGAGCGACATGTCTGTGGTCAGTAATGACTTTCTTCTAATAAGTTTTCCCTACAGTTGAAGGGTAGTTATAGAAGGGATATATAACCCAAAATCCTTAACCTTATAAGTATACAGAAATGTTTATAACCTTGAGACAGCTGTATGGTTTTGGCTTGGAGAGTCTGTCCTTCCCACTTTCTGTACAAATATACTGTTTGGGACCAGACCATAAACTGTGTCAATGTGTGACATGCCAATCACAGCTGCGAATTCTATCAAATGTGGGAGACGTCGCTCTCAAACATTCTCTTATTATTCAGAACAAAATGTATAACTTCTTTTACATCAGATATAAGAGGAGAGGATACAAGAGATCAGTGTTTCGCTTGTTGACTCTGCAGATATGCACAGTTTCTCAGTCCTCTTTTTTACTCATAAGCCGCCATATTTGTTTTGACATGAATGGACCATGCAGTTCTCTGATTGGTCAAGCCACCTGTCAGTCATGCCCATAGGAAATTAGGGAAACAGGATTCGGTTCCAGACCCAAGCATCTTTATAAAGTATTATAAAAGAGAGTGGTCTTAGCTGGCCAGGCGAGTTTGCAAAAATAATTTGAATGCAGGCTCGATTCATCATGCCTACCTACTGCATATACAGTGCATCCGGAAAGTATTCACAGCACTTCCTTTTTCCCACATTTTGTCATGTTACAGCCTCATTCCAAATTGTATTAAATTCATCTCTTACCTCAAAATTCTACACACAAGACCCCATTATGACAATGTGAAAAAAGTTTTGTTTTTTTTTTTACATTTTTTTAATTTATTAAAAATAGAAAACTAATAAATCACATTTACATAAGTATTCACAGCCTTTGCTTAATACTTTGTTGATCCACCTTTGGCAGCAATTACAGCCTCAAGTCTTTTTGAATATGATGCCACAAGCTTAGCACACTGATCTTTAGGCAGTTTTGCCCATTCTTGTTTGCAGTAATTCTCAAGCTCCATCAGGTTGGATGGGAGACGTCTGTGCACAGCCATTTTCAGGTCTCTCCAGAGATGTTCAGATTCAAGTCTGGACTCTGGCTGGGCCACTCCAGGACATTCACAGAGTGGTTCTGAAGCCAATCCTTTGAGATCTTGGCTGTGTGCTTCGGGTCGTTGTCCTGCTGAAAAATGAACCTTCACCCCAGTCTGAGGTCAACAGCGCTCTGGAGCAGGTTTTCATCCAGGATATCTCTGTATAGTGCTGCATTCATTTTTTCCTGACTATCCTGACTAGTCTGCCAGTTCCTGCTGCTGAAAAACATGCCCATAGCATGATGCTGCCACCACCACGCTTCACTGTAGGGATGGTATTGGCCTGGTGATGAGCGGTGCCTGGTTTCCTCCAAACATGACGCCTGGCATTCACATCAAAGAGTTCAATCTTTGTCTCATCAGACCAGAGAATTTTGTTTCTCATGGTCTGAGAGTCATTCAGGTGCCTTTTGGCAAATTCCAGACGGGCTGCCATGTTCCTTTTACTAAGGAGTGGCTTTCGTCTGGCCACTCTACCATACAGGCCTGATTGGTGGACTGCTGCAGAGATGGTTGTCCTTCTGGAAGGCTCTCCTCTCTCCACAGAGGAACGCTGGAGCTCTGCCAGAGTGACCATTGGGTTCTTGGTCACCTCCCTGACTAAGGCCCTTCTCCCCCGATCGCTCAGTTTAGACGGCCGGCCAGCTCTAGGAAGAGTCCTGGTGGTTCCAAACGTCTTCCATTTACGAATAATGGAGGCCACTGTGCTCATTGGGACCTTCAAAGCAGCAGAAATTTTTCTGTATCCTTCCCCAGATTTGTGCCTCAAGACAATCCTGTCTCGCAGGTCTACAGACAATTCCTTTGACTTCATGCTTGGTGTTTGTGCTCTGACATGCACGGTCAACTGTGGGACCTTATATAGACCGGTGTGTGCCTTTCCAAATCATGTCCAATCAACTGAATTTACCGCAGGTGGACTCCAATGAAGCTCTAGAAACATCTCATGGATGATCAGTGGAAAAAGGATGCACCTGAGCTCAATTTTGAGTTTCATGGCAAAGGCTTTGAATACTTATGTAAATGTGATTTCTTAGTTTTCTATTTTTAAAAAATTCAAAAACTGTCAAAAAATACTTTTTCCACATTGTCATAGTGGGGTATTGTGTGTAGAATTTTGAGGTAAGAGGTTAATTTAATACAATTTGGAATGAGGTTGTAACATGACAATATGTGGGGAAAAATGAAGCGCTGTAAATACTTTCCAGATGCACTGTATAAGAATGCTTTTGTTCAGACCTGAGGTTTGTTCAGACCTCAGACTCCTCATTGTATTGTTGTTCAGTTTCTTCTACAGATGGATCATTAAGAGACTGCAGCTCCATCATCCACAGGTGGGGGGAGTGAACCACCAGGGAATGCTTCTACGGCTGTCAAATGGATATTGCAGAGGTCCTGGGTCCACACAGATACACACTCACATTCATACATAAAGGCAGATATAGTCATCAGGGTTACCATCCTTTGTCATGTTTCGGATCAAAATTAAGGAAATAGAGAGAAGTGCACATGCTTATAATATGTATTTAAGAGGTACAAGGTAGTGTATAGTGCAGTTGCAGTTGCATTGTAGTTGAATTATGGTGTATTATGAATGTTGTCTCTCATGCACATTAACGCGTGTTAGTACAGCATGTAAATGTGCCAGAGTTAGCCATGCAAACTCATTTTTGTCTGCAGTCCCATTGGCAGGTCCATACATTCAATCCATACACATGACAAAGACATAAAAGATCAGTGACATACAAAATGAAGACATATTAGTAAAATGAGAACATGCTGAAAGCACACAATACACAGATTATAAACTATAGACAAAACCACAACCTCACAACAAGACAGAGACATTTGTTAAGATGTCAGTTAAAACATACATAGATTATGGATTATGGATATGGACTGAAAAGGCCCACTATCCAGAGGAAGTCTTTCTAAATGGGATTTTACAGTCTCCTCTGCTCAGTGCTCGAGTGTATTTAAATTTAAGTGTATGAACTCTTGGGGTGGAGCGAGACCATGGAGGGTTTTATAGACCAGAATAATGTCTGGGTAAATAATTAAGTTTTTCCAATAAAAAAAATAAAAAAGCACTTAAAATTCTAGTTTATGGCTTGAAACAATAACCTTAAGATTTGTAGTATTTGTAGTCCTTAAATTCAAAATTCAAAAATATACATTTTACCAATTCAGTGTAACTTAATATCAAAATGAAACACATCAAATTGTATTTCAGATACTATTTATTTTACATCTTACATGCTTTGATATCTCCAAATGGCTCAAGCTCAAAGAGTGACCTTTTAACATTCCTGCTGGAATTATAGTGAGCATCAAAAGTGCACTATGTAACTTTTCTGGTGAAGGTACACCACCTCATGTTTCCATGTTGATGTTATTGCTGTGCCTCGAATGTTCCATTATAAGCCATTAAGCCATCATTATATAGCTTGTATTTGTTTAATTATAGGTGTTTTACTGGTATGAAAAATGCTTAAAAAAACAGAGACTAGTGTCTTCCCCAATCTGGCCTGTTTTTTTAATCTGGTAGATAGGTTTAATGCCATACTATGGAACAACATGTGAAAGCAATAACATCTCCATTGAGACAAGCAGATGGTGGACACTCCACCCGAAAAGTCCATAGTGCATCTTTAAGCAGCCAAAACCGTTTTGAAAATATTTGGCCCAAATACCATACGATTTAAAGCAATAGTGGCCTGGATCATTCATGACCCAGAAAAGCAATTGGTGTCTATGAAACAGTATTCGTTACCAGGTATTTCCCTCTCAAGTCTACAAATTATTACAATTAAAATAACAAATTTATGGGTCAGACACACTGAATGTTTGGAATCAGGTACAAAAACTACTTAAAGAGCCCATATTATTGATTTATGTTATAATGTTGTTTCCTGTTGTTTCATGATGAATGCCCTGATGAAGGCAGCCCAGTAAGGCCAAAAGGCATTTGCATTTTTTGTTTTGTTTTTGTTTTTAACATTTGCCATGAAATAATAAAGGTTTTTAACATTTTTTAGATCCCTAGAGTCCCTCAGCCCTTTCTTTGCTTTACAGTGACTCTGATCCCAATTCTGAGGACCACCAGGGTGTATATTTGAAAATACTTGTGCAGCATTGCAGTATCTTTTAGCTTTTTGTGTACTTTTTGTGTCATTCACACATCTTTATTGCAGAAACTCTGCATAATTAGACTCACTTCTTCTTTCAGACTGAAAACACTTTGTTCCACCTTGTGATGTCATGTTGTAATGCAGGAAATGCTTGCTACACTGTGTTTTTAATCCATATACCTTCGCTAGAATCATTTGGATGATTTCAGACCTGGAATTCTGCTAAATTAAAAGTAAAAGGTAGTTATGTGTTAACTTGAAAAACTACCACTACAGGATGGAACAGAGAAGTTTGAGCTTTAGGAGATGTGGACTGATTAATAATAAAGGGTTATTCAAACGTGTGAATGAAACAAAACACAAATCCAGATATGTTTTTGAAGAAGTAATAACATTGTAACATAGTTAAAAGCTCACAAGAATAAATTTTATGTAATAAAGGACCTATAAGGGAACTGTAGTCTTGTCTCGAGCTGTCCCAATAAATGGAAACATCTTTCAGATAAGAGCTTTAAACAGCTTTAATTTACCAAAAAACTGTTGATAGTTGTGTCTGATAACACAAATCATATAAAACAGAAGGAAATTTTACCTGAGAGACTATTTGCTCTGATTGTCATAGAGGGGTGGGAAGTAAACTCCACTCCACTGAAAACTTTTAATAAATGTATTGTTAGTGACAAATGTTGCAGGTATTATGGATTTGTGGGAGACTAAACGCTCACACTTTGGGACTATTCAAATATACAATGCTTCTGGATTGATGTTAAAAATGTTTTGCTAAATAAACTGACATTTGATCTTTTCTTAGACCCGCTGATTTTTTTCCTCAATACATTTCTTGATGGTCTCTCTTATTCTCTCTCTTTTCCCCTGCATCTTCTCCTGATGACTGCAAGAAAAATGATCACAATCTACTGGCTGAAACCTGAGCCACCAACTACTGATCAGTGGATACCAAAAACCTGACATGTTTATAAGTGGAACTTTTGACAGCAACTACAGCAAAAAATGCCAGTCTTTGAAAATAAGTGGTGTCCAATTGTTAACTCTTATGCCTTTAACATTTGTTTGATTTATGTGTGTGAAGGCCCAGTCTTAGGACATTCTGTTGATTTGAATTTGCCATCCCATCCCTGCCAATGGGACTAGAGATGAAAATTAGCCTGCACAGCTAACTCTGGCACATTTACATGCTGTTCTAACACATGTTGATTAATGTGCATTGTCCCATATTTAATAAATAATATAAATAAAATATAATGTGGCAATAAAACTAAAATTAAACATTTTAAAAATGCCACACAATTGTTTTACAAAAAGTTTGGCTTCAACAAACATCAAGTATAAGGTGTTCACTCAAATCACTGTTTTACACTGCCTTCATCTCAGGTAGCAAGCCTGGAGAAGATGACAGGATACCAATTACCTCACAGACTGTAGTTTATATGTTATTGTCCACCATGAACAGAAAAATCCTGTCTTCATTTAAGTTTCACAACACATTATGTATTTTATCTTATCCAATAGCTTAATTTAGCCTTTAGCGGATGTTGAAATTTTCACACAGTGTTCTCCTCTTACAAGCCAGTGCTGCAGTTTTCTTTCCTCTCTGTAAGTGTACACTTTATTTTTTCCTTTGCCCAAAACCCCTGAAGTGCTTGTTACTACTGTACTCTTCATCTAACTATTCATTGATATCTTTCTTATATGGAGCTTGCTGGGGATATTATGGCTGCAGCAGTGGCCACCATACACACTTGTTTTTCTGTCTAACCTTGTGAAATTGGGCATCATATTTATACAGTGTCTTACTGCATTACCGCTGTCCCAGAACATAAAACATGAAAGTGTTTTTCTCACCTCTGATAACACTGCTTTGTGGCTGCTTCCTTCCTCCATAAATATAGTGGGCATTATCCGCACAAAAACCCCCCATAAAATCTTTCAATTTTTTATCTTAAACTTTTGCTTGTTATACCTCCCTGTGTCCTGGTCAACAAAAACACACACTAAGAGAAAAGACAACCTCAGCGTGACAGAACTATACTTTCAATACCACAACACAGTAATCATTTCAGTGGCGGTTTTGTAAAACTTTTACAACCAAATAAGACAAATTATAGAAGTACAAAGATTAACAATATATAACAATATATGTGTACGTAAACTGCATAGGCAATAAATAGCTTACAATAATACAGTCAATTTACAATACAATAAAATAAAACTAGTCAAACTAGAGTGCTTGAAAACTGCAGCTTTTTGTGTCTCTACTCTGGCACATTTTTGAGATGTGTTGAGAGGGAGAGAGAATAGCCTATAGTTATAATAAAGGTGTCAATAATCTACAGTATATATGTTGAGTGGGAGGTTAAATCTGTCCTAACCCAAAAATGCATGAGAAAGGGCACTCAAATTCATATGCAAATCCCCTGCATGCTGGGAGACATGATTACAACTTAAACCTGAATCAGAGAATTCAACTCAGAATTGCTGAAATAAAAAAAGAATAATAGCCATCTTAAATCACAAGTTTTTCTTTTGTACATCAAGTCACAATCTTAATGACAAAGTAATGTGTTCTTGTCTGTGATCTGCGGTTCCGGAGCACAGACTTTTATCTATCCTAATTGGTTTCAATGGACTCTGCAGGGAGTGTGAGAGATGGTGAATCTGCTGCACTCACTGTGGAGAGCTGGATAGGGCTAAAACGGCTCTAGGTGGGATTAATGAAGGGTTAAACTAGATGAGGAGAGAGGTCATAGTTCAAGAGATAGGAGCCAAGCAGCGTCCTTCTTTCCTTTCCTTCTTCAGCTCTCCATTCAAAAGAGCAATGAGACTGCAGTGTCTGACCATATGGGATGCACTGAGCCATTCACAAAGCAAAGAGGCTAAACACTTGCACCACATTTACTGATAGTGAAAAAGACTTGGTGCCAGGAACCACAGTGACTTTGCTATATGTTTCATTTTAGGCTGAGGGTTGCACAAATAGTTCCTACTAAGTCCTCTCAATTTGAACAAGATAAAGATGACATTGAAGTAACGATTTACATCAAACTGAAAGAAACATGTCAAGTTACCCATTTGGCTGTTGCCTGGTAATCCTCCTGCATTGTCACAACTCAACAAGGTAAGGACCCAAAAGCAGACAAAGTCCAGGGAAAGTTTAACAATGATTTATTTACAGGAATTGATCAATATTGCAGGGAGGGGAGGCAGGTCGAGGAGCAGCAGGTAAGTGTGAAAGGCAAGGTTGAAATGGCTGGAGCTGGAGGTGGAGCAGGAGCAGGACCAAGCAGGTTGGCTGAGGAGCTGGAGCAGAGAACAGAGTAGGTAAGTAAAAATTGCAAAAGACACTTGGCAAAGATTCAGAAAAAGGCTGCAAACATTCACCACATAGGTTAACTGATGATCTGGCAGAGATGGTGTGGAGAGCACAAGCTTTTATACTGGTGATGATGAGAGATGAGACACAGGTGAGCAGACCAGCCCAGGAGCAGGAGGAGGAGCCAAGGTCACACCCAGCAGCTCCAAACAAGACAGGCAAGTATTGAGCTAAGTGTGGGGGAGGGACAACAGAGGAGAAAGAAAATCTGGAGTGAACTATGACATGCATGGTCATATGAAATAAGTGAATTTAAACAATTAATTTTTAGTACTGCTAGTAGTGGATATAATTGGAAGATGCACTGATTAACGGACACAGAAATCAGAACAGATTTTTGGGCTACATGATTATTCAGATTTTACAGGACATATAAATGTACCCACTGTTCAAGATGTGAAACTTCAAGGTGACATTGGGAGCGGGTGCCAGGAAACCAAAAGTACTAATATCATTCCACAATTTAAAATAGATCTATTTTGGTTTGTCCAGGCGAAATCCTACATTATTCGGATGAATCTCAAGGATGCTCGATTCCTACTGCTTGGTTTGTAACACTGCAATTTTACACAGGCTTAGCATAGAATTACCTTTAAAATACACACAGGCCCATACAGAAACAGGCAAAGCACACATACTCTAGAATTTCACATGCTAACACATGTTATATGCAGTTCTTCGAACAGCTGCTGACATTGTCATTGTTGGATGTATATAAACTGGCAAGTAGCACTCATTTTAAGAACTTACAGTTGATATATAACTTGTACAACTTAAAATAGAATGACTGTAACTCAAAGTAAACCACCCTCTTACTTCTAGTGCATTTCCTATAGAAAGTCTTTCTTTTTGTAAGGTCACCAGCAAATAATCTACCATTATATTTACTTTGACAAGCTCTGTATGCTAGATGTTTGTACATCTTACTACTTAAATTCTTTCTATAGATTACCTGCCCATGAATAAACAAAACAAAAATCTTGTGGAGGGCCCTGGATTTTCCTCAAAATCAGTGATTTTCCTTGTATGTGGCTGTGGGAGCATGTGTTTCACTGTGTGTTCCAATAAACAGTGTCAGGGAAGGTTTTCCATGTGGTTTGATCTTATCTGTCATGGGGACTGGCTAATTACTGGTTTTCCACTTGAATACAGTTGGCCTGGTGTTTCAGCCAACCACAATGTGCATGGTTGTGGTTGACTCATTGTTTAATCTCTTCATCCACTGCATATACAAAAAGAAAAAAGGCAGGAAAAACTGGAGCCAACTGAAAAAAAAAAAAAAAAAAAGTTTTATTGAAGTTAAGAGTTGGAAAAATGTCAGAGTCAAAGGTAGGTAATGAGGTAAAACATTTTAGGGGATAAAGGGGCAAAATAAGTTAAAACAAAATGATCAATGCTTTGTCTCTCTTTTTAAAAAAATGTGAAATTTGTATTGTTTAGCAACTGGTGGTTTTCAGAATATAATGATATCAGATGGAGGAGGTAAGAAAGAAAGAAAGTATTACATGGTTCTCAACACCAGAATTTTCACTTGTATATTAAATACTATTATTATGCTTACTTGATTTAAATTATATATCTTCAAAAAATAAAAACAAGTCTTTTTACATTACCCACCTGTGGCAATTGGTCCTTCACATCCTCTGTACGTTCATATTGTTTTTGTGTTCTTTTATTGAATATTTAAAGAAGCAGAACATCTAAGGAAGCCTCCTGTGGCTGCAGTTCTGTTCACTCTTCTCCCTCAGCACACTGTGATCACATTTGTGGCATGACTTTGATACTGCCAAACCAAATATCATTGTCTATATCTGAAGGTTATGCACAGCAAGCCTGTGCTATGCTCCTTTTTAAATGCCAAAACTCAGTTTTGTTTGCCATTTTCTTCTGTGGGTTCTGTAGATATCTATAACCAAATTACTGTTCAGTAGTAAGTCAACCAGTATTTAACATTCAATCTCTTCACATGTGTCTTTAGATTTATATTATTACTGATAAAAGGTTTGACTGATGATTTGAATGAAATAATGTTTCCAGTAATAATCATTTGTTGAATCCTTTGAATTCTAATGACAGAAAGATCTTGTTTCTGTATTCTAAACAAAATCTCACGTGCCTAACCAGCGGTGGACAGTGCAAAGACAGCAGCACTGAGCAGAATATGCCTTTAGACTTAGTGATTCTCCTGCTTGTCTTGTGCCACATGTGTCTGAACCAATCTCTCCCTTGCCTCTGCACACACTGTTTATCTCTGCCTCTCTGGCTGTCCATTCACATGTGGGCTTAAACTCCATTATGTGTGCGCTGGTGCATGTGTTCCTGCATATGGTAGGCGCCTGCGCTCTCACCTGTCAGTCAAACTCTCACGGCAGGGCTTTTTGTAAAGGCAAGGTCATGGTGACTCCAGAAGCAGGTAGAGCCACTGCTGTGCTGTCCTTTTTTTCTGCCTCAAAGGAATCTCAGATGCCCACTGAGAGTTGGCAATTACTTTTATAGCAACAAGAAATACACAAGTTAACTGGAGGAGATGAAAGGATGTCTCCGAGACTGCTTTCCTCCAGCAGGTATAAAGCCAGTGTGAACATGATCAATTTATGGGCAACAAGTAAACCGTCTATTGCATTATACAGGATTATCTGTGACACAGCTCTTGAGGAACAGTTTAAAAAAGACCTCTATCTTCTCAGAGAGCTCCATCAATAAGAAAGGACAATATATCCAGATTTATTTACATAGATTTTAATCTTGCACTGCTGGAATGCTGGAACTGCTCTAAATCTAAATTGCCTAGGAAAAATGGATACAATACTCTTAAAGGTACACTCTGTAGTTTTTTTTGTAAAAGGTCTGCCACCTGCTTGTCTCCATTGAGGTGTTGTTGTTTTTTTGACTGGAATGTTCCACAGTATGGCACAAAACTCATCTATCTTCATGGAGAAAAGCAAGTCAGATCTTTGGAGACTGGAGAGGCGATCCCACTTATTTTGTCATTTCTCTCAGCAATAAAACACCTGTAATTGAATAAATGCAGTATAAATTGTTTGGCCCACAACCCATAATGATGTTAGCTAGGGCAGGGCAGTTTCATTAAAAAATCCCTTACGGGGCAGAAGTATAAATCCCAGTGTTTCAAACCTGTACCATCAAATTGAAAATGATTTCTGGATGGAGGCTGAAATGTTTTGATTGCAGAAGCAGTGTCCAGATCACTATCTACATTGCAAGATTTAGATTATTAGAATATTTCCAAGGAGACAGTTAGGTGGTGGACCTCTCACCATAAAAGTTACACAGTGCATCTTTAAGCACATGGCCCCATTTGTCCAGGGTCATCTAAGACTGATCTCAACAACCTCCCTCATACTCTTGTTATGGAAAGCGACAAGCAAAAATGCAAAACCAAAGCACTTCTTCTCACTAAGGAAAATATACACAATATTCCACCTTAATTTCAGGTCAAGAAATATGGGGCTTTGTTGAGACTGGAACAAAAACAAGAAAATAAAGTTGATGCCAGCGATAACACCGGGTGATAAGTCCAGCAAACACTTCCCAAACACAGAAATACACCAACAGATGGTCTGAGTGCAGCAAACTCACCAAACTGTCTACCTAAGCAGATGTGTACACACTCACAAAGACACAAGGAGATGCAGTTTTTAAGAACTAGCACCAGGAAATACACCATAACCTGGGCAGAAATTTAGATCAAGTGGCAATCAAACAGTTTTGTGTAAAAATATGAAATGACTGGAGCAGAATCTTGTGTCAGGCTTGTATGCGGGATTGACTGAGGGTCCGATGTGTACCAAACTTGGACGTGGCCCATGTGAAGCACAGAGCAGTGGGGAGAGTGGGGAGAAGAGGGGAGCAGATGGGTCAGCCATCTGGTGGAGGGAGAGAAAGAGATGGATGAAAAGAAACAGAGAGGCTGAGCAATGGAGGGATGTTGGAGGAGTATGTTGTGAGTGTGAGTGTGAGTGTGAGTGTGTGCGTCAGTGTGGCATGTGCAGTGGGGTGGTCAGCTCTGGACCAGGGGCAACAGAACAGAGCACGAGTCATCAACATGCTGCTCAACATGTTCAGCCTACAACACACACAAACAAAAGAGCAGGGCTGATGGAAGCCCCTCTGTCAGAACCTGCCATACCCCGTCCAAATGGTTAAAGTCCCTACATGATACAAGCTCACATAGATTACACACAATCCACTGTTGTTCTGTTCATACTGTATGCTTTGTATTATATTCAGACAAAGTTTATTTTATTTACCTGCTTTTAATGCATGCCTTTATTTATTTTATTTTATCCTAAATTATCTTTACAAATTTTCATTGTTTTATGTTGCATGTTTTATGTTGCATATTTTCCTGAAGTTGCTAGTTTGTGAATTTTGGTCATAAAATCTTTTCTGATTCTGTTTTGTGTTCTGTGTTCTGACATACATTATTTTTAAGTTAATATGGAATATTCCAATTAAATGTGGTATATTCTAAATTGAATGATTAGCATGACTAGCACATGTTGTTTTATTTTTTTTAGTTGGTTACATTAAAGCACTGTATATATTTGGAGGCCTGGTGGCTGAGTGGGGGCACAGTGGCTGAGTGGTTAACACTCACAATTCACAGCAAGACGATTCTGAGTTTGATCCCCGGGAGCCCAGGCCTTTCTGTGCAAAGTTTGCATATTTCTCCCTGTGTCTGGGTGAGTTTCATCTAGGCACACCGGGTTTCCCCCATCAACCCAAAACATGCACAGCAGGTCAAATCCTCCAGCTAAGGTAGTCCTGACCATGCCTAGCAACAAGATCATGGAAATGGCACTGCACTATGGTGTTCACTGCTCCACAGGAAATGCCCATGTGGCATTGAAGGATGGGTCAAATGCAGAGGACAAATTTTCCTATGGAGACAATAAATTTTTACCATAGTTGATACTTTTTCCTCAGCCATAACCAACTAATTCTGAAGCACTTGTGAACTGAGATCTTTAATTTACTATGAAAACTATGTTTCTCCAGTGCTTGCATTTTGATTTGAACTGTTCAATAAGAATTTTTGTCTTTAAAAGGAATTCTTGGGAAAACAACACAACTGCTTTCAAATCAATAATCTTCTTTATTTCCACAGTCTTTGTCTGAACATCTGAAATCTCCACAAACACAATATGGTACAATATTGCTTTCATGTTCTGAGAAAATAACTAATCCAATATAAACAAACACATGTCAAGTTACAATTTCCAAAGATGACAAATTAAGTTTCAAAGAGATGTGATGAGCTCTTAGATGTAAACTAAGCTATGACAAATATGTTCCAGATAATGACGTTGATGCTGAAAGAAGCCATATAAAAAGGAAGATAAAACTTGAGGAATGGATGGAAAAACAATAAAACACAATAAAATGACAAGACAGGCAGGTGGGTTGAAAGACAGAGAAGACAAGACAGGAGGAGAGCCAAAAAGAGTGTGATGATGTAAAATGAAACACCAAAAAGTCTCGAAAGATCAAAGAAACCATCTTTTCCCAAAGTCGGTATGTCAGAAAATGGGGACCAATTTACTGTGGATGGCAGGAAGCCCGGGTCCCACCTGTAAATTACTCTGTGTCTATTCCTGAAACAATACCAGAGAACATAAAATGACTATCCACTAAGATGGAGACTCAATTTCCACCTTTTTGCATTTCACTCACACGACTCCTTCATCAAATCAATTGCCATAATTGTTGTTAATATGCATACAGGTATAGGCGATTTATCATTGTTTTCAGCTAGCACGCCTCTGTGCATGTGCAGGTTGGAAAAAATTAAACGCCATATAATTGATGCAAACTTTATTTTTGCACTGCTTGGCTGCCTGGTGATTACATTCATTACTCTGATTATCACTCATTTGGCTTATTGTTTTGCAGAATAATTTTCCTTCATCTGCTTCAATGTTGCTTCAGTGTAATTTAAAGCATTTTAGACTTTAAACAAAGTGGAATTTGATTTATATCTTTTTGGGCATTTTATCAGTTAAATAAATAAGGCAGCCTAAATAAAATAAAAATAGTTTACAAAGTACCCCATTGTGTTTTTATTTTTATTTGGAAATATGTGATTGGAACTATTGTTTGGGTGTAGGGTTTCGTTCGACAGTTAATTGAGACGCACAAAGCTTGATTAAAGAAAACATTATTTTAATAGTCCATGGAGAATCGTGGCAAAGGTGTTGTTGTTGTGAACTAATAGTTTTCACTTCTTTGAATCGTGACTCAGTTGACAAGGTACATTTTTATATATATTTTTAAGTTGCTACAAATGAGGTAAGCCTATTAATTATAAGGGCATTAGTTATGTTAGATAGATGTCAACTTGTGGTCGCATAGCCTAATGTTTTAAGACAAAGTCTTAAACTTTACATTAAGAATCTATAAAGTGCCTTTGCCATAAATATGATGGATGTGGCTAAACTTGGTGTGTGAACCACAGTAACAAAGGATCCTCTCACTGCACGTGCACTTCAAAAACACTTGCATTAATGTTACTGTTGGACTGCTGTTTCTTTGAAGGGCAGAGGCAAAAAATAAAAGGGCACTTATTGCACCACGGGAGGCACTGGCATCAAAGGCCTATTCCATACATTATGTATGAATATGTTAAATTAAAGCAACATTATGTAACTTCTGTGCTCATTTATGTATTTAAATAGTTAGCTTAAAATCACTATGATCCACAGTCACTGCCAGATTTCTCCACAAATGAGGTGGGATTTCATCAAATATGTTTAACTAAACATGACGAAAAAACTTTATTTGAGTAAAACATTTATTTAACATAATTTCCTAGTCACGTGACATGTTGTGGAGACCTGTAGGCTTATCATAAGTCAGCAGCACTACCATTTGAATTCTTTAGATTTGTGGATGCATAACTGAACATTTGATTTTATTGTTATTGTTATAGTAAATATAAAGAATAACATATCAAGGTAGTAATATCACAAAAACAGCACTAATGGCTATAGTTAAATTGTTTCTGAACACCAATATTTGTTCAAAGACTGCCATACATCGTGTTTCCCCACAATACAATAAAGAAACAACAACATAACTGCAATGTTATGTAGACAACGTAGACATTTCTTTCTGTCTTTGCTTGAACCGCATTTTAAAGAGTTATCTGTGTTGTTGAGGTTTTTTTTCTTCTCTCATATTAAGTGATAATAGTCCTCTCTCTTGACTGGACCCACTAAATTTGGTTTAGATCTATATAATATATTGAATAGTGAGACTGAGCAATATTCACTCT
This sequence comes from Taenioides sp. WSHXM2023, assembly GCA_029959045.1. Lineage (NCBI taxonomy): Eukaryota > Metazoa > Chordata > Actinopteri > Gobiiformes > Gobiidae > Taenioides > Taenioides sp. WSHXM2023. The sequence continues at coordinate 14,724,692 of CM057096.1, read as the reverse complement.
TCTATCCATTTTTCTTTAAAATTAAGAGTTTCTAGTCATTGTTTACTGATGCAATGGTATAGGGCCAATCAATGGGGCAGTTTCCCAACCTGCATGGGACACCTTCCCTCAATCCATGAGGAAATCTTTCTAATAGATGGCATAATTTACCAGAAGAGAGCACATAGAAGAAGATATTTCAGAATAAGATATTTATGACTGATGAAAGAAAGAACTGGAAAGTTTGAGTCTTAGTGTAAAATGCAAACTGTAGTGTAATATTGTTGTCCTTGATTGCTTCCGCACATTCTCTACCTCTGCTCCTAACTAGAATTGTCAAAAAAAACAAAAAACAAAAACAGATACTAATCAATTTAATTTATTTTTGTTGACAATTACACAAAATTATTGTTTATTATTATTATTATAATTATATTATTATTATTATTATTGTAGTATGCTAAATCATGTGACTTCCCTCAAGACAAATTTCTCCCTATTAAGACAATTAAGGATTATCATATCTTATTTTAGTAACAACAGTTTTATTGAGTATAGAGCATTTTCCTTAGTATCAAAATCGATTTTGCATTTTTTCTATGGTAACAGCTCTATATTGTAACTGTAAAAGCTGTAGGTACCACTGGAGATATACACTTGTATCTCTGAGTGTGTCTGATAGTTATTCTGTGCGGAGCATCGGGGCAGACTTGGTATTCAGGCGCTGTCGTTACCTTGAGGGCCTCAGCTGATGCCTTATACTTTGGGGAATGTGGAAAAAGCCTACTATCAGCTGGCAGTTTGACATTGAACCTGTACTTTTTGAAGATGAAAGATGACGCCCCACACACACACTTATTCAGATCACACTTATTTAACACCCTGAATATATTTTGGGGAACTGGCACTTTCTGTTATTAAGAATACATGGACTGACAACGCAGTTCAGTTTGATGTTCAGTGTTGGATTCATCTATAATTGATGCAAGAGGCATTTACTCTTTGTTTGTCTAAATGAATATTTCCCCAGTAAGCGCTTTAGGCTCGTTGTCAAACAGTATTTAAAGCAACATAGTATAACTTGGGGTGTAACTCAAGGCTTGCCATCTGCATGATTCCATGTAAATAGAAAGTTAAAACCATACTTGAGATAGACAACTACGGAGATAGACATGTTTTATGCCACATTGTAAAATATTATTATAGCCAAAGGAACAACATTTACATGGAAGCCCTCCTCTAGACTAAATAAGTATCAGTTTTGTGGAGATACAAGCCCACTCATAGTAAGAGTTTTTGTATCTTTTTAGTGCAACCAAAAAAACAAAAAAAAAAACAATCAAAATTTAAAACATGCATTTATTTTAGTCTGTTTCTTGGCTAAAATGTTACGTGGTGGGACTTAAAATTGTAGATACGGCTGTTTTGGATTTGAACAACGTTAGTGCCCAGATGATTTAGCTTTTGGCGTAAAAATATAATTTCTATAATAAATGTTGACCTTCTCCTTATGACCGCATTATACCTTAGCTTGTGTAATAAAGTCAAATCTAGAGTAATTTTCTGTCATTATGGCTATTTAAAGCAAAGTCACTGTGGTTCATATATAGGAGTTTAGAATGTTGCCTTTATACTCTTTATCACAATATTTTCAGACCCATTTTAGATGTTTTGCTATTATGTTATTTTACCTGTAAAGGCCTGACCTCCTAAGTGACCTGGATGGAGCACAATATTTGATTCATATTGAAAGGGCAGACAGTGTCAAAACCTGGTTTGATCTCATTTTAAAGATGTATGAAAGTACTATTATGGCTCAAAATGCTGTTAAAATGACTGTTGGTTTTGACGATGACATCAAGTGAATTTGTAGAATTAGAATAGACAGTAGTAGCAGTAGCAGTGGTAGTAGTAGTAATAGTAGTAGTATTAGTAGCAGTAAGAGTAGTAGCAGCAGTATTAGTAGTAACAGTAGCAGTAGTAGGTGTAGTAGTAGTAGTAGTAGTATTAGTAGCAGTAAGAGTAGTAGCAGCAGTATTAGTAATAGTACCAGTAGCAGTAGTATTAGTATTAGTATATTATTAAGTATTAGTATTAGTAGCAGTAACAGTAGTAGCAGAAGTATTAGTAATTGTAACAGTAGCAGCAGTAGTAGTAGTAGCAGCAGCAGCAGCAGTATTAGGAATAGTAGAAGTAGCAGTAGTAGCAGTAGTAGTAGCAGTAGTAGCAGTAGTAGTAGTAGTAGTAACCCTAACCCTAACTGCATCTATCGTCTACCAATATTTCATCATTTTAAAGCACTTGGTGACCTGAAGCTCAGTACTCTGACAGTTTCATCACTTCTCATCTCATATTCCAAACCAGACAGGCTACTCCAAATGATAACCATAGCTGGTAACTCTTTAGCAACTAGTAGTAGTTAATTTTTTTTAACAAAGCATGACAAAAGACTCAATTCATAATTAATAAATAATTTGCGAAGAATGCTTCAGAGTGGAGATTGCTTTACCTGGAATGTCCACAGTATATAGCATTCAAAGTTTTGTTAAATGTATTCATTTATGGATGATTGGACAGATCTGACCTGTAACTCTGACAGTGTTACCGCTAACATACTGTAAAACCTTCTGTGCAAAGCAACATCTTCACCGGCTAGTGGCAAATCCCCATCTGAAAAATTACACAATACACATTTATATATCAAATAAATGTTTGCTAACTGTGCGTTTTGTTTTGTGATGTGTTTTTGGGCAGCTGGAAGTCTGTCTCTCTGACGTTATCCTCTGGAGCTGTCCGTGGTGCTGAAAGTGGGAGTCTCAGTCACTGGCTCCAGTCTTTCCTCTCTGTATCAGAACTGTTGGAGGAGGTTAGTTGGCCTTCAAAGATTATTCTAAAGATATGAACGCAATGCTGGCATCCAAGTAAGGAATGCATTTGAATGTCCCCATTATCATACACAAGGTCTGGTAAAGATTGAAATTTCCTGCTACAACCTGTGTTATATCTTATAATTTATCAGCCCACAATATATGAATGTTCTGAACAGATTTCTGGCTTCTTGTGATTTAGAAAAAAACATTTCAATGTGAAGCCTTGAGGCATATTTAATTATTAGGAGGAGGTCCTTGAAGTCATGGAAGCTACTGACTGGAGCTTAAAGTATTCTTTTACTTTTTTCAGGTACATACTTTCAAAGAGCAGATTGTGCAAAGTTTACACACATTTTATTGACAAAACTTGTCACTGCTGCAAAGAAACATTAGCACTACTGACTCCAGTCTTGATTGTGCTTCTCATTCTTTCCTTTCTTTTCTGTAATTTGATTAGTAAGCCACAGCACATTGCAAACCTCTTATTTAGTGTCAGTGTTTCACAAGTTATATATTATAAGTTAATCTTTATAGTCATTGTGAATATGCTTTTAACAGCAGTAAAGAGAACAGAGAATGATAACCTTTTGTTTTTATATCATCCTCCTTTGTAAATAAATATATATGTTAAGAGTTTGCAACTAAAACTTTGCTAGACTACATTTTGTGACAGATAAAACATGATATTAAACATGCCCTAAAACTTAAAAGATGTGGAGCGGACTCCCCTGCTGCCTGTAGGTGCTGGGGACTGCTGTGTTTGCTGCAGATGCATAAATGAGGTGGATTTAGCTAGGGGCCGCCTTGTACCTGATTTCACTGCCTGGCTGACGCTGCGCCTGTAAACAGACTCTCCTTTTAGGCTTGGTTAGGCTTCTGTTTGGTTACTTTGCACTTGAGAGGCAGCTGGTAGGCACCAAGCATCTGGAAACACAGCCCACATTGTGCACGTACATGCTCTCCTGTATACATACTGTAATTTATTATGTTCACTGACAAAACTCCTTTTCATCAAGTAATTATCTACACCTAATTTATTTCCCATATAATTGATTGTTGCCCAGATTTCAAGGTGCTATAAGGAAGGAGGAAATTTATTCATGGCTTTTTTCAATCTGCAAATAGATGACACAGTAATTGTGCTCATACTTTTTACACTCGTCTGCACAGGCAACAGTGTGCAAACAGAAGTCTATCAATCACATCTTAATACCGCTCTATGCACGCTTCACGGGTTATTAAAATCCTAACATGCTTGGCAACCAAAACAAGATCTAATGATCTATCATTTGAAAAAAAAAAAAAATTACACACACATATATATATATATATATATATATATATATATATATATATATATATATATATATATATATATATATATATATATATATATATATATATATATATATATGTGTCTCACAAGTTAGTACAAAGAAATTCATGTAACAAAAGGTAAACATGGTTGTGTAACTATTTCTTCCCATATGCATGCTATTATTGTAAAAGGCCCCAGCAAGAATTATCATGCCAGTTGACACATGTATTTCTGCAGTTCTTCTCTACAATAATAAAGCCATTCTGTTTTTTGAGCTACTGAATGAGGACTTGTGAGATTGTGGGTGTGAAGCAAATCTGCATCCAAGACAAAAAAAGAGGTCAGTAAATTTAGTTGTAAACAGATGTTCACTATCTCATTCAACCCTGAGCATGCGTTTCCCAGACGACCACAATACAAAAATGCAGCGTCTCGTCGTCCATCATCTAGTGTTCTGTCAAGGTTAAGTATATTATCTACATTAGATGTAGGAAATGTTAAAGTAATTCTTTAAATAGTGGTTACTAATCAAGGTATAGTGGTATTAGTTGTGGTAATAGTACAGATAACAGTCATAACATTAGTGGACAGTAATATACTTTGAGTAGCTTATGTGTATTAGCTTGGTCACATTGTTTTTGTCTTCATAATTAGGAGTTTTGTTTACATAATAACCTAGATTAAAATACTGATTTGTTCATTGAAAAATATTATTGATTATCTCTTTGATTTTTTAAATTTATTTACTCATTACATTTTAACTAGCAGCCAAATGTCAGGAGCCAAATGAAATCTGTCTGTGACACTAAAGCACCAAACACAACAAATTAACATGCCAATCATAGTCATTCTGTTTTCACAATGTTATCATTTTTCTCTGGGTAATTTTTTTTTCACAGCCACAGGGTAAATTATAAATGGCTTATATGATATTTTAAAAGTGACCCTGAGCATGGTAATTGCTTTTGGCGTTCATTCCGATCTGTATTGCATATTGGCGTTTTTAAAGGCAGAGCCAGTTCTAACCTGACACTGTAGTTATGAACGAGTCAGGAGGCACATTAATATTGTTTTTATTCTGTTTTTCATCAAACATAACACTAACACTAAATGGTGGTGTCAATATCAAGAGATATTATAATTATATCTTACATAGGTCTTTATTTACAGAAACTAATTGCTATGACAGAAATGTTTCACAGTATAGCTACCTATCTTGCATTTATTCAATTACAGATGTTTTTATTTCTAAAAAAAAATACCTTGAAAAGCATTCTTACTGTAAGCGTGGTCGCCACGCCACATGACCGCCTGTAACATGGCCCAGTGGCATTAACTGTTTATCACCATGGAGCGCAAAGCAATAGCATCTCCCTGGAAACATGCAGGTGGCAGAGCCTTCATCAGAAAAGTTACTTAGCACACTTTTACGGTTATTATGCATAACCTACAGTATTTTGTTCTGGCACAAGTATTTCTGTAAGCTTGAGTCAGAAAAAAGATTTAATTTAGCTGAATATATCCAAGACTTCCAAACCACTAGAACTGGTAGAATGTGGTTTTAGTTGAAAAACAGAGCGTTTTATAAGGTGCAAAAAGTCTTTGTGGGAAAGCTTTTTGACACCAGTTTTGCACCACACTCTTCCTCAAGTAGCACTTAGTGGTTGTCAGGGACTCTGTACATCTTCAAATACAAACCACTCAGGACAATGAAGTATCTGAAAATTAACATTTAAGAGGTTTAAGACGACAAACATGAGCAGAGGAACAAAGACATTTTTTAACACTACTAAGATGTAAAATAATGTATTATTACTATATTTCATAATTAATAATAATTATTAGCAGCATTAGTGAAAGTGAAGGATTGTTTTTTATCTACATTATATTAAATTGTAAAATATTTATTTTGGGTATTTTTTTTTTTTTTTATATTTTGGTTCTCAGGAATTCAGTATTTGCACAAATTAAAGTCTTGTAGGAGATTAAATCAGCTGCGGCTAACACACTTTTCTATTTTTGCTCTGCTTCAGGATTTGGAACATGCTCATACAGAAGAATGGAAACGCCAGTTGGACATCACAAATCCACTGTACGTGACCAGCTGGATGACAGAAAGCGAATGTAATAAAAACACCACTGAAGCAGCAAGGGGAGGAAATCTGTGAGTAATGCAAATGTTATCCAAACTAATCAGCAAAGAAAATATTTTTAAAGTAATACACAAAACTAAATTGTTACTTAAATAAAAGTAGACACTACATAAGTAGTTTGTCTTCCAATACTAATGCTGTGGCTTCTATTACTTTCATAACTCACAACGTTGTCATAAATTAAATATTAAATATGTACTTTTTACTACAGCTTTTCTCCATACAGTAAATGTGTTTTTTCCCTCCTAGGGTGTCCAACAATTCTATATACCAATGTAGAGAAAATTTTACTTCAGATGCCCTCCTGCATAATTTTTTCTTCAGTTTTTCTAGATTTGGGATCACCACATTAAGTAAACTTGACTTGTATCCAATGGGGCAAAATCATACTCAGAAAAGTACATAGGTAAGTGTATGCTTTAAAATAGCTTGTTCAGCTCGCAGTTATTTACTTTTCATCCTTCGTTCCCTGTTAGTACTTGTCACACTGGCTGATGCAAGAGGCCATGTCCAGTTATAAAATGATCCATATCTTTTCTTTAATTTAACGCCTTAAGCAATCACTGCCAGCTGCCTGAGTGACAGAGGCGAGCTATGCCAAATAACAATGCATTGGTATATGGTCATTTGCATTCTGACAATGGCTGGCGCACCCTGTCCCTGGCACAGAGCCCCTGTCATATTCATACCTGGAGTCGGGCCATCAACACACAGAAAAATACAATTCTCTATGCGCCGTCTGTGCTTTTGTTATTTGTGAGGGGTGCACTTGAAATGGTAAATGCCACATTTAAATTGAAAAAGAATGAGAAAATGATGGTGGAAAAGAGGAAAAGGAGACATGATGGAGAAGATGACGGTGCCGGAGGGAACAAACATCAGGTTGTGTCTGGCTCGGTGACAGCATGGATCAGGTGGAGCCGAGCAGGCAGAGCAGTATGATTGGTCTACCTGCAGAGTGAAGGGCATCTGTCTGTCAGGGCTCACTGTATGAAACCCTCTATACCAGGATCAGAGGAGGCCAGAGGACACCCAGTCTGAACTCAGATAAAGGTTTTGGTTCTTGCAAGATTTCAGTGACATTACTTTGCTCAGCACACTGCTGTAGAAATCCATCCTTAGTCCTTTCTGTCTTGTCGACATCTAGAGACAAGAACAAATTCAAAGTAAGTACCGAAACAAAAATGGTGATTCTGGCAATGTTTTTGAAAAAAACAAACAAACAAAAAAACCCAAGCAGATTCATTCATTCTAAATCAGGAATCAGAAAAACAAAATATAGCCGCAAGCGGCAATGATCAGCCATTGTGTGCGCCTACAACACACACTGCAAACACAATGCACCGCGACGACCGCGTCGCCCAAAGGCCACGTCCCGCAAAGGTCAGGCACCGTAAATGCCCCACTGCGCCCTGCAAAGGACGCGCCCCGCACTAACCCTAATAACCCTAAACTTAACCCTAACCCAAGACGTAATTCTAATCATAGCCCAAACTCTAACCCTTGCCCTTACCCTAACCCTAACCCTAACACTAACACTAACACTGTGCATGTTTATTTAAAACAAAAATCCAAGATGGTGAACCTCCGGTTTGTAAAGGGGCATGGTCACAATATAAATTTTTGTTCCTATTACCATGATGCATCTGGCTGCCAAACTGTGTGTAAGGATGTCCCATTGGCAAGGACAGATTTTTGGCTTGTCGCCATGGCAACACAATGTAAATGGGATGTGGGGGTCATTGAGTTTATTAATTAAGACCATGTCACAAATGTAGGTACCAAATTTTGTATCTATGACAAATAAAACATTGTTGTTCCATACAACTTGTCTAGGGGGGGCTACTGCACCCATTTTTGTATTTTTTTACATCAATCTGTTCAGGGTCAGGGTGTGCACCCACAATTAAAATTTGAGTGAAATCGGCCAAAGTTTGTGTGATTTGTCGATTTTACGATTAGAATAACATGGAGAGTTTGTCATCGCTACGGTGCAGCAGACGACGTTGGTGTAATAGTATTTTTTCCTTGTCTTGTCATGATCTACTTCTGTGTCAGATTGCATTATTCTATGTGCATTTTTTTTTTCTTTTTTTTAATGCATTTTTTGTATACCCTAATGCATTTTTGAGTTGTTTGGGGGCGCTGATGTGCCAATTTATTTATTTTTGGAAAATGGAAACAGCCAAAATGGAAAAGCGCAAATTATAGCAGTTGTAGTAATATTCATGCTATTCAGTCCTTGTTTAAAGGGGGTGTTTTACTTCTATGGAGTATTAACTGCTAATACTTAACATAATAACCATCACCATGTTACCTATTATTGTTCTGAAAATGCACTATTGACCGAAAACTATGGTGGCCGAAGGGGGCCAAATGCGCTGCAACAGCCCAGTGCGTCTCAGTTAGAGAAAACAGCTTCACGTACAGAAACGATGCAAATTCACAAACTCAAACACAAGTTTAAACGAGGTACAAACAAAAAACGTGGTACAAATGAAAAAAAAAAAAAAAATCGCGCTGCAAGAAACAAAGACAAATGTATTATCATCAAATGCGCTGCAAATAGAGAAACGATGCAAAGCACAAAACGATGAAAACCAAGAAAACACCTGCAAACGATGAACGCTGCATAAGAATCACCTGCAGGGGGCGCTCTCAGTTGCCGTGTCCTCGGACCGCAAGGCCGTTGCCGAAATGGGACAGGTCCAGCCCACGGAGCCGCTCCTGTCGCCCAGCAACCGAGATACGCGCCTAACACTAAAGCTAACAACAAACACCACGCGAATTACGCACACGGATCAATAACAAAGATTACGCACGGGTAATCAAACTACCATCCAAATCTTATGGTTAAAAAGGAAAATTTATGTTTAACTTTTGCAAAACAAAACGGCTATATTTCTGGGATATATCTAAAATAGGCTAAATTACCTTAAAGTTTCAAAAACAGTGATGAGATATGCATTATTAAGTATTGTTAAATTGATAACATTTATACAGGGGATGCATTTAAGTCAGTTTATAAAGAAAGACATCTCTCCTTTGAGAAAATATGGTTTATTATACAATCAAAGTGAATAGTCAAACACTGAACCCATTACACACATACAATGCATTAATAGGTTAGTAAAAACAGCTGTATGTCAGTGTACTTTCAAATTGTGTTACATTTTTACTGAAATTGAACAAATTATGATCAGGTGGATTACCACTGCTTAATTGCAGTACAAAATTCTTGTACATGTAATTAGTTACATCAAGAGACATCAAATAAATGGCACATCTCACTATGAATCAAATGTCAGTATAGACTGAAAAACATATAAATCATATAAACTTCTTATGAGCAAATTATGTTTTCAGTTTTGTCTCACACACTTGTTAAGGTCATATAAGGCCACATTTATCATGGTACAATTCCTTAGTCATAAAAAGTAATTAAATCTAAACTTTATGGACACATCTCTAGTAGGACACATTAGGACAGCAGCAGACAGAATGTGCAGGAAGGAGGCCTGATGCAACAGTCTGGACTTCCTCCTCAGTGAGTCTGGAGACCAATATACTTGGGCCACTCAGTCTGATGTATCTCTTGTCTTCTGGAGGAGGAAGAGCAGAATGGGCCTTACGGCTCATTGGTTGAAAGTCCTCTCCTGCAGAGTGAAAACCTGTAATGACACACACATTAAGAAAACTACAAAACTATTAGAGGAAAATTAGGTTCACAGTGCATGCATATTCATATCCAAAGGCAGCTAAATAAATAGAGGAATTCCACACATTTGAGAAATTTGTATTTTCACAATATAAATAATGATTTCAATATGAGCATGATTAATACGCAGCACTTATTATAACTGGAGTTTTTAATGCCACATGCCCCATACCTAATCAGGGGCAGGAGTCTGGGTCAGCACACCTCCAGTGCAGTGTTAGCTTTACTTCATCATCTGCATTTGACCTATTTCATGACCCATGTGCATCTTATCAGCCAACAGTTCTGTGGCCCCAGCAGTGTTATGTCGTCATACAGGAGGCTACAGATGAGAAAAAAATTAAAACATTTCAAACAGTTTTCTCATTGTTATACTATTAGATGTGATAGACATAACAGACACAGGTGTCAAGTATCTACACCAGTGTCTGCACCTGTTAAATGAGCCTAATGTCCATCTTAAATCTGACCTGTCCAGGCAGTGTTATTTATTCTTCACTTTACAAACATGCACAGATTGTAAAAAGCAGATAATGTATTCCCAGAATAAAATGCATACGTTGGAGGCTTATATTGCATGATTTACAAGTAAATATGAGCTTTGATATAGTCAGACTGTGTCTTTTAAGTTTAATGTATGAAATAATGCGTGTTTTTACCTTACCTCCGAGCTACACTGACCAAGTGTTTACGTGTTTAGTCCAGTGTCCGTGAAAACGTGGCGTTTTATTACTGTTTGATGGAAATCTGTCCAAATAGGAAATTTGAGCGGACGTTTCATCGCGTTTGCTGCAGCTTACTAGCCAAACTTTTGGCTCAAAGCTCCTAGGTTCACGCAGTTAAAAACAACCTTATTTAACAGTTTTGTGAGTTATGGCCGTATTTTATGTTTTCAGTTTATAAATAATATAAATATCGCTGTAAAGTCTGGTGTGAAATACAATAAAATAAATGACACGTGATGTACCGCGTTGTACAGCGATATTTATATTATTATATAAACACAGTATATTAATATAATCAAATAAAAGCCACATTACCTTAACAATAATTTGTTCCCGCTGTAGTTTATAGTCTGTTGGCCGTTTTCTGTCTCTCTCATAGGCAGAGTCTCTCTCTCTCTATCCTGTGTGTCTCTTTATTGAGCTGTTACACTACGAGCGCCCCCTGCAGGTTTGGAGCACTTCCGTTGTGATTCTTATGCGGCGTTTTCGTTTGCAGCTGTTTTCTTAGTTTTTATCGTTTTGTGCTCTGCATTGTTTCTTTATTTGCAGCGCATTTGATGATGATACATTTGTCTTTGTTACTTGCAGCGCGTTTTTTTCCCTCATTTGTACCACGTTTTTTGTTTGTACCTCGTTTAAACTTGTGTTTGAGTTTTTGAAATTGCATCGTTTCTGTACTTAAAGCTGTTTTCTCTAACTGAGATGTATTGGGCTTTTGCGGTACGTTTGGCCCCTGTCGGCCACTGTAGAGAAAACAACGTATTAACATGTTTCACTTTCATTTTGGATTTTCTTCCTTTCCTTTGCTCCCTGCTCCAAGTCCACACCCTTCACAACACAGTGCTATCACAACGCCATCAGCGTGCATGCTGCTAATGAAACTACTGTACATAGTATTTGTCAAGTTGCTGTGTAGTTTTGTATCATGCTTTTGTATATTTACGAAGAATTGTCGTGTGGGATCATGGAGGACATAGGCTTGTGGGCTGAGCATTGCTCAAAATTTTACAGCTAAGTAAGGAGGTTTCAAATAGGAGAGATCACCACATTTCTCAAATATGCATGAATGACATCTAAAAACTCTTCAGACATGTTTTTGATGACAGCATAACATGGGAGAAAGCTTAAAAAAAACAAAAAAACATTTTGCATCATGCCTTATGATTTTTAACTCTTTTAATTAGTTTCTTCATTGTGCTATCCCTGATATCATGTCTTGAGTTTTTACAAACACGACTATAATAGATATAAATAGATATAAACAAAAGACATCAGTTATAATGCCATTGACAAAGATGTATCCACCATGGTCCAAAGACACATGTAATGACTTGAATGCAACTTGTTACTAGCCACCTTTTCTTTGATAACATCCCGGGACGTCATCTGTGGACGTTGATGTGGAGGAGCAGTGTGCATCTGTCCAGCCGTCTGCTATCCTCTGGCTGCCTGCCACTCTGCCTGTCTCCTCTCCTCGTGTCCGTCTCTCCTGGATGCCAAATCTGTGCGTTTTTCCCAGATGCAGTAAACACACTTATCAGTCCATCTCCTTGTCCATGAAGCCCACCTGCTAGTTCTTCTCCGTGACAGAAGAATAAAGTTGCCCTAGTCACATCCTATACTGTCACTGAATGTGCATACACCGGCCTGTGTGTTCATGTGGAACCTATGGTAGATATAGCTGGGAGATATGAAGGATCAAAGCCCCCCAGAGCCTGCAGGGGATCTCCTGTCTCTCTGTTCACTTCACACAACATGACAGTGGCCTTCAAAACAGGCTTCAACACAAACAGCTCTGTGAAAAAAGAAAAGGAGCATAACAGCATAATTGTATTGAAAGAATGAACATGTTTTTCTCTGTAGATCATTAGGCACGTTTGTTTGGTTTTCATGGTAGTTTATAGTTTGCATGTTGCTTGCATTTTCCCTGTAGACAGAAGAGGCAAGTAGCATCAAATGAACAGTATATTTTTTGCTCCAATATGTGACCAAAAAGTGGTAAAATTTCATCTTTTTGTTGTAAATTCTCAAAATTTACTGTGTTTTCTCACTGGATTGTTGGGTTGTGTTTAACTATTTTTTATTTAACTTCTAGCACATTTCTTCATCAATCTTCTGATTACTCCCATCAGGGGTCACAGGTGGCTGGAGTCTGTCCCAGAAACTATGAGCCCCAGGCACAGAACACCCTTGTCAATGCCAAGTTACCTTTTCCTTACCTTTAACTCTTACACTGACACGTTTAATTTACATACACAACAAGAACGCAAAATCAACTCTCAGGCACTAATTGAACCTTCAATATGGTAGGAATATGTAGAAAGCTGCAACACAATTATATGCACATAAATTATTATTCATTTTTAACCTATATTTTACCATGAAATCCCTTGAGAGAATTTTTTATTTTTATTTTTAAAGGGAGACCTAGATTTTTATAGTATTATTAAGTAATGAATAACATTAGGCTTCTCTTTGATTGATTTGATGCCTTGTTAATTCATCATCTACCCTGGGGTAGACGCAAGCGAGACTGCCAATCTGCACCACCAGTCCCTCCAACCACCAACTTTCGCTCCCGCCATAAACTCACCATATTCATACTAGGCAAACTGTCTTGCCCAAGGGCACAATAAAAGTATGCTCTAACCTGGGATATGGATGAGCACTCTAACCACTGAAGCACTGTAGAATCTAAATAACAGTTGATCATTTAAGTATTTAAATTTGTGTTGTTCAGTTTTAGGCCCTGACTCTCATTTCTCATTTGAGAACCCTAAAGCATGGGCTTGAGGAGATTCATTCAGCCCTGTGAGGCCATGTAAACCTGGTATGTATTTTGATTTTCAAAGCAAAAATATGTGATTTAGAGTTCCAAATAATATTAGAGTGGATTTTATTGCCTGGGACTTAGGGATAATGGAGTATCTGGGGTGGTGTCCTGTCAAGAAAATTCATTTCTCTCAAACTTCTGTGACTTTGGCTTTTCTTTGACAGATTTGTTCAATTTTATTAAGTGCCAAATCGACAGAGACAAAGCTTCAAATACAACTATGACTTTTGTGTTCATTTATAAATACAAAACATGACCTTCAAGGCTGACAAACAGTATACTCACTACTGCAGTACTACTTCAAATCTGAGATAGAGCCGGCAATATGTGGGATGTTGCTGTTTCCAAATGTCATTTCTTTTGTAGCTGTGAATGCCAAAGCGACTTCTACACTCCCCTCTCTACAAAACTGATATCACAAACAGTTATATTTGAAAAAGTTCAACAGTAAAATATACTCCAAATACTTTCAGAAGTGACCAGCGAGCTTGGCTGAATTTTGGTTTGTGGAAAACATGTTCATCCCCTCCAGCTCTCGAGGCACAAGTTGTCTTTTCACGCTGACTTTAAATGGCCCAAAGCATATTTTCTGGTGCTGTACTATACATGTGGTCTTCCTGCGCCTCTGCTTCCTGGCCAACTCTCCTCCTTTGCCAAACACATGTATGGCAAGGACAGCTCCGCAGGCTGCAACACACTTTCTCACATCCAATGGTGTCCACTCTCTGGCCCAGGAAAAGAGCCCCCAGACCAACACTGAGGTAGGCATTCCTCATTTCCTTCATTTTGCACATGGTGATCCAAATGTAGCAAGAAAACAATGCATACTGCGTTTCTGTACTTTGGTCTGTGCATGCAGTCTTGTGCCAAACCTCTTCCAAGTGGATAAAATAAGTCTTTTTTTACTCTTTGTTAGATATTGGCACTGTGTTGCTTGGTTATAATAGAGTTGAAGCAGTCCTCTTCTTTGACTATTCTAATGGGCTCATGTGTGTCTTCCTGGCTTCCTGCCTTTCTTGTCTTCAAAGGATTTCTGCACAGGCAATCTACAAGTCCACTGTACAACCTGAAAGAAGGGACTTCGAGCAATTACATTGGCTGAGATGAATATAGAAAAGAAATGAAACATGCCTATGTGTATGTGGAGGTTAACATGGCAAAGTGTAATTTCTTCTTAACTGATAAGAAAAAAGGTAATAGCTTTTTGAAATGATGATGAAATGATGAAGGCAGAAATGATGAACAAGAATATAATAATGTAATCTTTAGTCTGTGATCAGTTGGTGGGTCTCAGATGATAAAGAGGATATTAATCTTAAAAGAGATCTACTGTGAACCCAATTACTGTTAGAAGCAAACATATGCCAAATGCCATCTACAGGTAAGTACTAAGTGAAGTCTTGTTCTGGTCTAGTCTGCATGTAAATGTTTCTATATAGAGTATAGTAAAACAATTGAAAAGGTTCAATGGTCAGCAAACCTCTCGTCTCTCTGGCTTCCCACACAAGACAAATCACACAACAGCAATAGCCTTGCTGAACTTAATTATTAAAGAAAGTTAGAAAATTAAAACAGTGAAACAGTCATTGGTCATTAAAGGCAAGCAGAATAACCAACATTCATAGAAAATAAGCAAAATGGTAGCATGTCATTATAATCTTAAATCATTAGTTTCAACGTACATTTACTAGTTGAGATTTGCTTACATATTAATTTTTATTTGCTCTTATTGACCTTTTTCCATTTCAATCATTCAATCAATCACTTGCATTTGCTCCTTGGCTTAGCACCAGAAGCGCCCTTGTCTGGATGTGCATAAAAAAATTAATCTTCCCATGTGCAACAATAACTACAGTGTATTAAAAGAAGAACACGATGTGAGAAAAACACACTTTTATGGCACATATCCAATTGTACAAGGCATTTATTGGCTGTTGGAGTTTGAATAGAGATTCCTTTGTCAAATACTTAAGTTATGTGGTGTACTTCAATACAGATGTTCGGCCTTGTATCTTACTTTCTTAACACTGCGCAAAAGAAAAAGAGCTGTGAATTCAGCATGTTTTCTTGAAGGGTTTGAAGTGAGTGGAGCGGGCTGTGCGTCATGTGCTGGTGTTAGATGGACTGAAGAGATGGAATAATAAGTAGCCCTATTATTTCATTACTGCTTTTAATTCTTAGTACTTGAACACAACTTACTTTCTCTTTGGATGGACAGGGATGGTTGTTTACTTCCTTTCCATGTTTGTTTGTATTAGGCACATCTGGATCAAATCAGTTTAGATTTAACAGTGTGAGATGTCCTGCCATTATCTTGGGATGAAGATAGAAAATGTTGTAAGACGTGGCCACACGTGCAATAATTCGCATCTCTTCATTTTAGGATGGCAGCCTTTTTACTGAGGAGTAAACGTGAGAGAGGAAGAGAGCGAGAGGCGGGAGAGAGTCCGCGCGCGAGTCTGTGAGAGGCGCGCAGTGATAACAGCCATCGTCCTTCTTGGAATCAGTTTTGTGTCCGGTTCGTGGCCAGAACGGGACGAAGACACTTCCAAACAGTCGAGGGGTGAGCGACATCCACAAGGTAAAGAACGTGACCGCTAAATTATTAAATCAAATCACACGCGTCTCGTTTATTTGTGAGCGGTCAAATACGCAGACCTAGTTTCGGTCTTCAGCCGAGGTTTGTGGCATCAGTGTTTGTGCTTCATCACATTTCGCTATAACCCGCATGTGTTATTGATCTTATCCCATGTAAAGCCAATGATATACTGTGGTATAAGATTTCACTGTGCGAATGACTGTGCTGATCCCAAGCTTGAAGCGTTTCCGCGCGTTATCGCAACAGTCCAAACGGCTGATTATGTAGCCTATAATTTAATGACAACTACATTTCTGCTCCGCACAGAAACAAACACAAGGTGGTATGACGATCAGCTGTCATGTAAATAATTTATGATGGAAAATAACGAACAGTGTATATTTTAATGACCGTTTGGTGAGAGGTAGACTATGCGAGGCGCTTCTTTACGCACAAAATATGTTCCATGTGGTTCATATCTAGTCGTATAAGCAGTGTTAACATTGGACAGTACACGTGTCGATTGCATGTTAACGTCAGATTTGGTCTTTGAAAACTATGAGAACGGGAGCATCACTTTGGAGCTGGTTTGTTTTACGCGGAGCAGGCGTGTGAGTTGCTGTGCGCCCTTGTGCGTGTCTGTCTGCACCGCTAAGGAGGAGAGGAGAGGAGGGGGTAGAGGAAGGGGGTATTAACTGACTGTCACTACTGGCACCGACAGCCGTGGGGCAAATGTTTTACCTGCGCGCGCCGTGCGCACGTGCACGCGATGTGTCCGCGGATCAGCGCGTCTCTAATGAGCTCCATCTCGCTCCCGTCGCTTCACAAAGCCACCTTAATTGTGTCCATTTATAACGCGACCCCATCATAAGAAGTATTTGACTCCACATACAGGCTGCTTATGTGTTTGTGAAGTAGTCGCTGAACACAAATGTAATAGTGCTTGCTCTGTTGCACGACCTAAAGCATACAGTGGCCTCGTGGGAAATACATTTGCCCAAATTTATGGCCCTTCTTCACAGGTGATATCGATTATGGCATCCCCACTGTGTACCATATTTTTGTAAGGGCATAAGAAAAATGCCACATTTTTCTTCCTCTGTTGTTGCAGGGAGCTCTTCATAGTGAGTACAGCTGGGTCAATTCTCCAGTGCTCCTCTGTTGCCTCATATACATCAAAACTAATGCTTTACATGAGCGGCTGTTGCACACTCAGACACAGTCATGATGGGCCTTAAGCGGCAGTAATGGCTCTGATCAGTGCCAGACATGTTTATCTGTGAGGAAAGCTCATGCATTTTACATGACCCTGCTACAATCAGCAAGTGTGAATGCTATTTGTTTATAATCATCTTGTGTCCTGAGTGACTTAATGCCTTGCTCTTTGCATTTTGAAGAGCAGCCATGTCTTTTGTGTCTATTTTTCTGAACCAAAGACATAGCTTTTGTGTTGGGGCACATGCACTGGACTTTCATTGTGCTTAAGAGGCAGACAGAGCAAATGCAGCAGTCTATTTTGCTGTTTGTAATCGTTTACACTGATGCTTGGAGAGAGATGTAAGCAGGCTTGGGGAATGGGATGGAGAGAGTCGTTTAAGAGACATCAGAGCAAGCAGAGAAGATAGGAAGAGCACAGGGAGATTAACTGTGGGCCGAGCTAATGTTGCAGGATTTTGAAGACGAGCAGCAAGAATATGTGGACAAGGAGGAGAAGGTGGTTGCGATAAAGGTTACATTCTGAGTCAACCTTTTTATTTCATTAAAAGCAGTGATTTTGAATGTTGATGTTGCTAAATAGACAGAAATGCAAATGTAGCAAAGTTTTTTTAAATGTTCAAAACTGTATGGATAATAATGCTTTGTTGTTAGAACTCTTGGAACTGCTCATTCCAGGAGACTTATTTATCTGTGTTTTCGTTATGTACATGTTTGTTAATGCTGAAAAATATTTTAACTATTCTATTTCTAGTCTGCTATGAGACATTACAACCACCAACTGTGACTATTATTGGTGTACTCTTGGGACAAAATTAGTTTACTGTAAACACTGTGAAAGCTCAACATTTAGCTGATCACTTGTACAATTGTAGATCCTTAGAAAAAAGAACATTGTCAAGTAACTAAATCTACATGGACCGTTATGTGCAGATGTCACTGAGTGCACAGCATATCAACATATTCAAAACAGTGTTTTGACTTTTTAAAGTCACCAGTGCAAATGGCTGAGGTTCATTCATCTCCACAATGAGCAAGCACAAAGCTGCAGGTTACTTTACAAAAGCAGGCAAAGCAGTATCCAACCAGGCAACATTTGGTCTTGAATGTTGGTGGTTTGTGTTGCTGTTATCCCTTTAGAAAAATGAAAGTAACCTTGTAGTCTCTCCTGTTTTTAAGTGCTGTGTAATATTTTGCCAGTAAGACAGATTACTCCTTAACACTCCTCAGGAAAAGCAGTTCTTTTTAAAGACTTCATGAATGACACAGCTCCAAAGAAGCTCTCAGTCTCTTCCTTTATTGTCGATCACTCATGCTATAGTGAGAAATATCTCTTGATACCCCCCCAAAGGCAGCACACCCAGCCAACATGTTAACTGATCAGTCAGCAGCCTATTTCTTTTTGATTCCCCCCTAATGAGAATGGAAAAAGCCACTAGATGAACACCCAAGGGGGTATTTCTTCTTTCTTTCAGCTGACTGGGTGGCACGCGACGGATGGGTACCATTCATTAACTGACAATTCAGTAAAATGAATCTGACAAATGCGGCCTCCCAGGGATTCTCGAGGAGTACAAGGAAACAAATGCTTAGTGCTCAAGACACCAGCATTCCCCTGAGCCCCTTCACACTGTGAGATAATGTAATGGTACAAATCCCTTCCCGGTTGTTTCGTAACTTGTGTTGCTTTTACAGCTTTGAGTTTCAAAATGACTTTGAACTTTCAGTTGTGCCTTGTCATTTGTGTAGATATGGAACCATATAGTCCTTAGTTATGTCTGAATGTCCACGGAAGCCTCAAAACTGTGATATAGTGATTATCACTATTTGCTACTTTTCTAGATGCATTTTGGGAAATTGTAAGCACACACACTTTATTTTCAGTTTTTTCAACTACAAAATGATGTGACATAGTGTGGACATTCAAACACAGCTTCATCCTGTCTTATTAAGCCTTCTTCCAGTCCTGTTTCTTGACATGGTTCAGGCCTGGTTTACACCTGGTTTGGACCCTGTTACAAACTTGGATTCAGTTTCTAGGTTGGTCTAAGGTCCTGTTTTGATTTGATTGTATCCTGAATTTATTTTGATACAGAGGAGGTAAGAGAAGCTTTATTTGTCCCAAAATGGCTGTGTTGCAGTAGACCTGGTTTAGTGCATGCTTACACTCGTTTTAGGCCTCATTTAGTTTTAAGACCTGGTTTAGATTTGGTCAGCTCCACTCTTCTTATTGTTCAGCCCAGATATAAAAGTTCTGAGTAACACTACCTTAGTCTTTTGAAGGATTATGTGAAAAGTGTGACTTGGCAGTGACTTTGCAGGACTATATCATCTCAAATTAGCTCCCCACAGCTGCTGACTGATGAGCGAGTTTTCATCTTTTCCTTTAGCCCTTAGACTGACGTTTTTGATGATGCACCGTGCACCTTCTCTCCATATCTTTTGATAGAAATCATGCATCAAAGAGCTGTATAAAGGCACCAATGCTGACTTTTAAAGACTGTGTGAAGAATGTTTTTTTTCCTCAACAGCATATCCCTTGAAAGTTGAGATTTAGCCTCAAAAACTTCACAGTTTGACTTCTGTCATCTCCCATGCTGGTCCTTGTCTCCAGTTTCCACAGGCAGGGTCAAATTGGGGCACACTGACCCAGCCTGAGCAGTGGTTGGTGGGGACATAGAGCTGCTCTGTCCCCAGTGTTAATAGATTGAAGGGGCAGAGTCATTTGGAGGAAATAGCCGTGTCTCATGGTGCAGTGGTGTCTCTGTGGGGGCACTGGGATGGTGTGGCAGACTCGGTCACGGTCTGATTACTCACACACACACAGCCTCTGCTTGTTTGCTGCTTTCTGTACATTAGGATTCATACACAGCACGCTTCTACTGAAAGATAATGGAAATAAGACTTCCCAAGGCACAGACGCACGGAACATTACAGGTGTAAAACAAGGATGCTTAAATATCTATTCATATGTAAATCGCTGTAGTGATGTGTGTAACTGGCACTGGTCCAGGGTGTTGGCTGTGTCACATCCAGAAAACTTGAACATGAGTGATCATTGATGCAAAGCAGGTTGAAGTGAAAGAGAAAATGTTATTGTTTGTTTTTAAATAATCAAAATGATAAAATAAATACCTTTCCATACTATAGTACCTTTTATTTGTCAGGTTGACTATTGTGGCCTTTAAAGTAACAAAATCAGTGTTCAATTTTGGGTTTTAGCAGTTTTGTTGTGGCAGTTCTAGGTGGAATTGTAGTGACAGGATAGTGCTACCACCTTTACAGTAGTGGAATATGTCATAATTTTCACAATATTGAGGAAACTAATGTGCGGCTTCTGAGAGTGTCTGTGTCTGAGCATAGGGCTGCATAAAACAGAAGAGTATCGATATGACAGCACTACCCAGCCCTACATTTGATTACTGACTTATATTTGAAAGTAACACAACCCTGTTATACATTTTATTTTATTTTTTTTACATTCTTCTCTTTTCCACACACTTTCCACATCAGTTTTCCTAAGATTCATTTTCTCTTGCACCATTCTGCTGCTTCATCCAGAGTAAAGCAATGCGTTCTCTTTGTGGAGCCAACAGGGAGCCCATGTAGCTGATGGAGTGGACTTAGACTCGGAGTGGGATAGTGAGATTGGGGCTGCAGCTCTCTACTATGGCTATTCCAATGGGTGGGATGAAGGAGAGTGAAAGCACAGTAGCATGCATCACTGGAGACATTATTATTGAGAAAGAAGGACTCTGCTCTGGGCTGAATGTGTTTATTGGTGTGTGTGTGTTCTTCGTATTTACATTCATGTCCTACTGTGTTGAAAGCCCGAGAACTGGGACGAGAGCCAGACAATGGCACAGAGAGACTAAAGCTTATATGACTTGGGTTTATGGGCAACTATAGTGCAAGTACTGGAGCAAAAATGAATCTTTTAAATTATTTCCTTTCACAAGATAAGCCAAAAGGGTTGGTTAATGATTTTAACTGTTCCTTATACCATTTGCTAGATCGTGCTGTGAAGATTTCTGTGTTTGTCCGTGACAGGTGTGCAAATATGAAATGTGTAGGAGGTTTGGGTGTTGAATAAAATGGAAGATTGCCAACAAGCAAGATCCATTGCTGTAAATTACCTTTTTAAAATAGTGTTGCCTGGTGATAAATAAATAAAGAATAAATTGAACAAAATTACTGGAAGGCATTAATTCGAGAAAGAAAACATATTTATAAAAATAAATCCCAATAGCTCCCAAAATGTCATCGAAAAAAGTCATTAACTTTTACAGTTTGTTTAAAAGTGTTATTTACTGACACTATTTTAAGTCAACCATATTAAATTACAATTTCTAATACCAAGTAATAAGAAGTGTGGCTTATATCAAAGGGGTCACTGTTCAGAGAACACCAAAAGTAAGACCCATCGTTGCTTCAACCATCCAACATCTTTAAACAGCTCATAAGAAGATAAATGTATGTATTTAAAGCAGTGTATGAGTAATTTAGTTGCTTTGCTTGATTGAACAGCTACACAAGCTTCTTAATAAGATTTCTTGAAGCTTGAGTCATGTTAGTGGGAGGTGTCAAGGAAGACATCAAAGTGTATCATAACATTCATAGCTGAAATTTCATTGCTCCCATGTACAAGAATAACAATGGGGAATTACTTACTCAACTGTACAATAAAGTGTTAATGCGTTTGCACTTACACTATCTTCAGTTATATTACCCCCATGTAAAACCTTTTATTTATTCCACTGCACATATATCTCTACTTGTGACAGTACCTGTTTTTAATTAAGTATAAGTTAATTCTTTCAATTCTTTAGCACACATGAAATTGAAGTCACCAAACTGTATCCTCTTAAATTATTTCGCTGTGGTTCAACAGGATTTACACTTTTAATAAGCTTTGCCACAAAAGATGCCGATGACTATAAATACCATTTGGAAATTAAAATTTTTACAACCTGAAAATTAGCCATCTTCTATTAAAAATAAATTTTCTTGGTATTTGGATGTCTTTGTATATTGTTGGAAAGGTTAAGTTAGCTTGATTTGATATTATGAGTTATGAGTTATGAGGAATTTCTTGGATCACCAGCGGTAGTATGCGCATAGCCATGAAAGAAACCTAAGCTGCCACCCTTGGCATGAAGGTCCTGTAGGAATGGACTAAATCCATTTGTAAATTTGCCTACTCTATGAAGATAATTGGCTTACTCCTGAGTTAAGTGTCTACTCCTAGGACAGTGGCTAGGCTAATAACATGCAGTGTGTAGGCACTGTGACACATGCCTTTGCTTCTGAGGGACTTACAGCCACATTACATCCTGAATTATGGTATGACAATGATAAACCGATAGCCACAGAGCCAAGGGACATGCAAGGATAAACCGTCTGCTCTAAGCAACACAGAGCTAAACATACAATCCTTTGCAAATTTGCTGTGCTATCGGCAAGCACAACATCTACACATCATGTGTTCTGAGAAAGTGACAGTGACAATCAAAGTTGTGTATCCAGAACGCGGTTGAGATTCACGAAGGCATTCTTTATTAATTTTGAAAATGGAAATGAGGAATAAAAGGTTAATTTTAGCTGATTTTTTGCCATTTTGAAATACAAATATTTTGGACTTAATTTTGTAAGATTTTGGAAGCACTTTTACCTCAAAACTTGAATATCTGGGAATTTGAATCAGTGTCTGGACACCTTTTTGGCATCTTATTGTATTTTGTATAGTGCTAGGCAATCAAGTTTAAAATTTGGATTAAAATTATTATTGTTTTCACATTTAAATAAGCAAAGCCACTTATTTAATCTAGATAGACTTAAATTAAAAAGTATGTAATAAAATGAAAAATTAGATTTCAGTTATAATCCAACTAATTTTGAATTTTGCCCAAATTGAGCAGTCCAATTTTTGTACATTTTAATACGCATTCTTTACTAATCAGCCAGGAGCAAGTCTTTTGTCAGTGCACGTAACTGAAATTAAACTGTTTTTTTTTTTCAATGTAAGCCCTTTGAAAAGTGTCTAAATATAACCAATGACTTTGTTATTCCGAGAGACAACATTGTTATCCTTTTCCATTATTGTGTGGTCTAAGTAAACAAGCACTCGTCTAACTCCAGCTGGGTCTCTTTCTTTACAAAAGCACCCAGGATAATTCTCAGTCCAGGAAAGTAGTTACAACAAGAGACTCAGGTTTAACAAGAATTCTACACCCAGGACTTCAGAGCTTACATTTCCCTTTGCTTTTGTTACTCTCCCAGTTTCTGTTGTTCTTACACCAAACATTCAGGTTTGTATAGCACTGATATGAATAGAAAGTGTTGCATAGCCTTACCTAAATCATTATCCACACATCAAACACCATCTGGGTCTCACTTCTTACTTTGAAGATTCCTGTCCTCATCAGCTCAGCGCCTAAAGGAAACTCCACAGCTACATGTTTGTGCGGCCGGATATGTGTGCAAATGCAAACAAGCTCACAAGTGGCTCTTTTTATGCCCATTTTAAACCTCCATCCTAACCGTTGAAGCCTCTCTTCTTCTGGCCTAAGGGGCAGCTGCGTAGAGACGGACTAGGCCCCAGCTGATCCCGCGGCTCAGAGGAGGAGGGGGAAAAAAAGCACAAAAATGCTCAAACCAGAAAATGAGAGATTCGGAGATGGATGAATTGTCAACGGACATACAGCTGTTGCGTCTGTTAGTGTCTATGTGAGAGAGAGGAGGGCTGTAGAGCTGTAAAATGTGTAATTCTGGGACGTAACCGAAAACTGTCTAGTTACAGCGCATCAGGAAGCGGATGAAAGCGGGACTTCCCCACATGTTGAGAGAGAAGAGAGGAGCTCCAAATTCCTCGTCTGTGTGTGTCCTGATGGCTGCTAATTTGTACAAAGATAACTCCAGAGATGGCAGCATCGTAAGACTCTCTTGTGCTGTGTATCTGTGAACACATTTTGGACTCAGTCTAATGGAAAATGCCTGAAAGCGTCCTTTGAAAGGTTGACTGATTATACTGAGCTGATGAAATGGCAGTACCCCTGAGATAGAGGTTTTTGAAGATAAAAATACATCAACAAGAACACCTAAATGTATGTATTTGCATTTATATGTAAAAGCCAGATTTAGATATCTACAGATGTGAGCTTTTATGCAGGGACTGATTAGTGGAAGGCCAAATATGCCAAACTAGAAAGAAATAAAGGGTGTGTAGATTACTGCTGTCAATCAGTTAAATGCACATAATGCCAGAGCTTCATTAGATAACATAAACAAGCAACATTAACACCATTTAATCATGCACAATTTGCATATGTAATGACAACATATGGGACACATTGGAATTCCTCACTGCCATGCAACTAAACCACTTGGGCTATACCACAATTTTTCGAGAACTAAGCAGCTGTACAAACTTCAAATCAAACCCACTGTCTGCATAAATAAAACTCACTAAATTAAACAAAATACAAAACATGATCAGGCATTACAAGTGTTAACATAGCAGGATTTATATCACAAGAGAAGTTTATTGCTGAGAATGTGTTTCAGGTCAGTGCAATTAGGAGAATAAATGTAGTAATTATACCATTGGTACACAGTTAATTTTAACACAGATGTTCCGTTTTGGACCAAGCTGTTGCTGTTTTCATCTCTCATATGTCCAGGTGCGCGCTTGTGTTTCCGTGCTCCCCACAATCCGAAGGGCGCGCCGTGGAGCGTGAGGTTCATCAGTACAGTAATTAATGTAGCACGCTTTGGTTGTCATGCGTGATATTTCTGCGCTGCAATCTACTTGAGAAGGCTTTTTGATGAATGGCCAATTAGAAGTAGAGTCCTCGTGCCTGGTGGCTGACTGATCTCTTTTTAATAGCACTCCTGTTTCACTGATAAAACGCAAAATGAATCATCGATACTCTGGCCCCCAGGACGACTGGGTGCGGGATTCTATTGTAATTGGGAGCGGAGCCTTCAGGGTCGAGGGCTGCTCTTGTGTGTAATTTGGTGCTTGGGTGTTTTAAAGATGTGGGAATGCAACGTATAGTCTTAGGCAGAGGTGGAAAATAATGAGAGATTTAAGTAGTTGAGGTAGATTTCTTGAAAATAATTGAATATTCTTCATATACATTCCAATGACCAAATAAGTGAAAATATTTTTGCATTATATTAGTATTGCAATTGTGATTAGATTTAAAAAGTAGGATTCTGTTTAGAGTGCACACTCCAGGAGCTGGCCAATACAATATGAACTAACACAAGAATTCCATGCATTTCAGAACAGACAGGATATTTTGTTCTTTGCAGATGAGATTTTATTATCTAAATAATTGCAACTTTTGGGATTTGATATTTGCACTAATTGAAATTGTGATTTCAATTTAATTGCAGTATATTTTGCAGCCCCACCATCGATAATGGACAAGAATTTTTACACAAGTAAACTTGACTTATTGCATCTGACCTATAGCACACTGAGAAAAGGCTTTGAAACTGAAACTCTGGGTCTGATCCATATGGGATTTCTGAAACACACTTGTATAAAAAGGCAACACCATCAATCATCAATATCTCATCAGTTAATGTGTAGCTATATTTCACCAGTACATCTGTTTTCATCTGATTCCATTTCAGCGTCGGCCCAGCTGCATGTGCCTACAGCTCCCATTCAGTTATATTGTCATTGATTTTTCTGCGTGTTTGAATACTATTAAACTGCACTTCAATGAGACTGTCTAAGTTTCCCTTCCAGAAATCCATGCTTGAAGTGTTCCGCCGTGTTTTGATGTGTTGATGCTTTAATCAAAACGTCTCATTTTATATGCATAATTATTGTAACAGAAATGAAAGGCAGAAGTGAGGGTAAAAAAGGCACGAATGTTGACAGAAATACAAAGCAAGTTTAGATGTGTTTGCTGATTCCAAAGCAAGGTGATTTTCATGAAAAGGGTTTTGTTTAGAAAGCTGTGAAAATGCACTGTGCAGTTATGTGATTGCACCACACATATCTGAACTCAGTCAGAGAGCTGAGGACCACCTATGAGGAGCCACATCATTGCCTAGCTGCTCTTTTTGTCTATTTCTGTAGCCTGCAGCTGCAGGAGACTGCCCTCCTCTGAGCACACAGACCAGATTCACAATGAGGTGATTACTGTTGTCAAAATGTCACTCACTCACCTGCTGATCTCCGAAGGTTCAGGACAATAATCTTGTAATTCCAAAGATGA
This sequence comes from Taenioides sp. WSHXM2023, assembly GCA_029959045.1. Lineage (NCBI taxonomy): Eukaryota > Metazoa > Chordata > Actinopteri > Gobiiformes > Gobiidae > Taenioides > Taenioides sp. WSHXM2023. The sequence goes on along the minus strand of CM057096.1, from coordinate 14,698,067 downwards.
AACGTGTTGCTGGTAAACTCCTGCTGTGAATAGAAAAACACTGGCAGCACATTGGTCCATTTGCATTTCCTTAAAACACTTAACCGTGATTCTTGCTGAAATTGCAAAGCAGACCTTGCCCTGTGGTCCCAATCCCAGCATGCTTTGCAGGTAGGCACTTAAGGCGACACAAAGAACCTTATTTTGTAGATTTAGACTTCATAAACATCATTATCATTTCCCTGACCTTGAGTGTCTGCTCCGTTCAGCAACAACCTCAATTTTGTCAGGAGTTTTGAATGGCGCCGCTTGCTTGTACATGGCCAATGGAGTCAACAAAAGAGAATTTTTAGTGAGATGAGATTGTGAGCGTGTGTGCGAGGGTTCACATCAGCATACGTGCGCTGAGTCAGTAATCCTTGTAGCCCTTTCCTGAAACTGTCAGCATCTTTGCTCCGAAGTTTTCTGACTGCGCTGCTGCCAGACTTAAACTGTGTAGAACATTAGAGGAACAGCTCACGCGCTAAGAATACACATTTGTTCTTGAGTGTGAGCCAAATTGCCTCTATATTTTATGAGCCTTCTCGCTACTAACATACCGTCGTGAGACTAATTATCATGGTCGCACTCTAACACAAAGCTCCTTTATTATTGCATTGACATCACATTTGTTTTGGCTCGGCCCACATGGCAGGAACTTCACAGTGTTAACACCGGTTTCCTGGTTCTAGGCTATGTGCTGTTGTACTTACAGCAGTCAGGCAGATACGTGAGTTTGTTGTCGTAAGCATATCCTTTTAGTCGTCTAATTGCCACATAGTCCACTAATCAGCTGATTGTGTCTTAGTCAACCAACATTTTTATTTGTTGACTAATAGTTTTATTGTGATCATGAGGATTTAGATGGATAAAAGCAAAAGAAGAAAGCATGATGAGTGAGTTAAGAGTTTGGTGAGTGGATGGTTTTTGTCCTTTTTTATACATAAATACACTTTACTTGTACTTCAGTGTATGTGTTTTTGTTATTATGTGAACTCCCAAGAGCCAGTCCTTATGAGTACTGTTTGGAGTGGACTGTACATCACAGAAATACTTAATATTTATTGAAAGCTTTTACCAGTGTCACCCCAAACCACATATCCTTTTAGTCGACTAATTGCTGCACAGGGGATGTCTTTAGTCGACCAAGAATTTTATACTCCTCTCTGTATTGTATGTTAGCTGCTCACTTGGGATCCATGCTGATTTCTTGGGAAGCACATTTACAGTTTTCGTCCTGGCCTAGAAATGCCTCCATACTTATCATAATACTTTCCCCCAGCTTATTGAATCTACTGAAACAATATGCTGGGGAGAATCTATTTTTATTCATAGTGTAAGCCTATTAATAAAAGCACGAGTAAAGTTGGACTAAAATGAGAATAATACAAGAAGGGGAAATGAAAAAGTGTCTATTAAATGCCTTTGCATTCTGTTAGAAAAAAAACATAGCCTACTGTATGTGACAACATACAGTAGCAGTTTACAAGAGTTCCTTTGGATACTCAGATAGGTGATACATGGTCTACTGGGATACTAAATAGATATAGATAAAGAGCTGCAGCAAGCTAAAGATATGTTTAACTTGCTGCACACTTATTTATGCTGTTTTGAGAATTGGCAGCCTACAAGACCTGTATCACTATTTAAGAAATTGGCTATCTCCCAAAACAGAAAATGTGATGTACTCAATGTTTTATTTATATTTGCTTTTTCCAGCCCCCGATGCGCCCTGACTTGTGCCTCAGGGGCAGATTTGAGCTATAAGGCCTTTAAGGGGTGAGAGGAGATGTGCCGCATAAGCAAACTGGAGCTGCTTGCACTGATCTCTCTGGATGTGTGCAACAGGTGACGGCTAATGCAGCTCTGGAGAGACTGGAGGCTGAAAATCACATTGTTTCAGAGGGTTGCCTAACTCTCTATCTGATACATGTACTTTACAGGCCATAGGGTGAATGCCAACATAATCATTATTCTATTAGCTTTGTTATGTTTCATTCAGTTGTAAAGGGCATCTTTTATGGATGTAGCCTATAATACAAATTCAGTTTGATGAATATTTTCCCACAGACCTCCGTTTTCCTGTGGCTACCCTCTGTTTAAATTCTGACACATTATTTAACAGCCTGCAGGAAGAATGCATCTCAATATAGCTCTGTGCATGAACAGATTGTTCCTATGGCTGCTTGACATCTCCCCCATCCACCAGTGAATAAATCATAGGTGTATCCAAACATAGTAATTAGATGTTATCACATGCCTGATGACTGATGTGTTTGCACACTGTTGACGTGTGGCTGACTCCCACAAATTGGCTTATAACTTCCATAGCTATTTATGTCTCAATGCTCTCCAAATTACATTTTTGACTGAAATACTTTTCTGTCGCCTAATAATGATTTTCCCCTGCCAAATTACACTGGCCTATTCCACTAGAGTAGAACTAAGTGTGACTTGCAATGTGCAATCTCAACTGCAAAGCCATTTTGAACACGTCATCTGTGATATTTTTATTTGTTGTTACCAAGACCAAATGCAGCACCATCCCTTCTCATGTTTGCCTCCTCTTTCTGCCAGCATGTACAATCATAGGCAGTGACAGCACAGTATGGCACTTGTCAGTATGCTCTACAACAATCCAGTCCCAGGTACAAGCAATGTTATTCTTCTACATATGCATTTGCAGGTGGAGCATCTGGAGAAAATGTAAATGTAGTCAGTTCTGTGTGAGTGTAATTCTGGTGGGACTCATGGGAGAGGGGATGTAGGGGCTCCTGACAGGTATAGGGCCTGGCTCTTGCTCAGTCAGGTTGAGCCTCATTCCACATGTTTGCCCTCTGCTGCCTGCCCTGCAGTAGTAGATATAGCAGCTCTTAAAAGTAACATCATACTCCCCCTAATGTCTCATCACTATTCAAACAGACAGTTTATCAGAAAGACACAATGTTGGCTTAACTTAATGAAATCATATAGTCTACTAAATTCATGATTCATGTTCACATTTTCCTTACTAAATATGTGATAATTTATATAATACATTGTATTTTTCTGTGTTCTGTATTGAATCAATGTAGTCTCTTACATGTGTTGCATGCATGCACCAACCTCTTCATAGTCATAAGAATTCTTAATTTAGATGACTGACAGTACAGTGCTCACTCTTATTTTAGCAATCAACAATGCTTTGAATAGAAGTCTTTGATTGTTGCTAATAGCAAGCAGTTGGCTCCAAATCACTTCCATACTGTACTGTTTGTATAATATGGTTGCTAATTGGCAATGATTCATCTATTTTTATGAACCTAAACAATAATCAGCACTAGGGTTGGCAAAAAAAAAAAAATCCATACCCAGATACTAATCAATACTAAATGTCCGATAATAAAAAATAACAAATGACAACAATGACAAACTTGGACCTATCTTAAATATTTTTTATCTAAATCTATTTCAGTGGTGGTAGTTATTTGTGCTTTACTACATTCTGTTGAAATTTACAAATATATATATTTTTTGTCATTGTGGTATCAAAATATTCTTATATTGAAATCAATGAAATACTGTATTAGTTTGTGTATCCAGTACTAGAATAACATGCTATATTTAATTTTGTTCTGTAAGGATGTATGACGCTCTCAGTTCACCATTTTAAGGTCAATGCACCCTTCTTTTCATCACCCTTCAGTTACCAGACCCATGCTTTTAAGAATCTGATCCCTTGGTCCACTGTTCTTTGACCTGCAATGTTGACAACACACTCAGCTGGTTAAAAGCACTGAGGGTCTTGTGTCGTGGCCTCGGAAGTGTGCCTATGTGTGACACGACATGGCTTTTGTGAAACATGAGAGGAGGGAGCAAGCATGGAGAGGACGTGGCCCAAGGGTGTGAGAAAAAAGGCGAGCAATGGCGGCTGCTTTAGGTCTCAAGCGTGCATTAGACAGAAGCTCCACTTGATGAATGAGGGCGTCACTGACACCGCAGCATCATCAGCAGCACATGGCGACCGCCACGGAGATGATAAAGGACACTCCAAGCGTCACACATTTCCATTCGGTTACATTTGGTTTCTTTTACTGCCATGTGCTTCAAGGTTAGCTCATGATAAGTCATGGGCCAGGTATTTGAATATTTGAAGCTACACAGTGTAACTTTGCTTTCCTGCTTATGACACAAAAGGCATTTGCATATATAGGGATTTTTAAAATAGTTTTTCAAAGTTGTTTTATGTTTCTATAATTAACTAAAATAAAATTGTATTAAAATCAGAATAATACTTTAAATGAATATATTATTAGCAATTTCAGAAGTGTAAATGGTGAAATAAATTGCAATTGTGTACCCATATGTTTAGGACAGTGTTAAGCATTGAAAAACATTTATTTACTTTTTATGGATAAATAAACGACAATGCACATCTTTCTGGAGGTGATTCCGTGGAACTAGAAAGTTAAAATCATACTTTTGGAACATTCTTCATGGAGATAGATATATTTTATGCCATATTGTGACATATTCTAGCCAAAGGACACCATTTCCTTAGAGACAAGCAGGAGGAAGCCCTAAGTGCAAGTTTTGTGGAGATGCAAGCCTTATCACAGTTTTTTACCATGCATTAAAAACATCTAAAATGAAGAAATGAGAGAAAAAAGGGTACCGAGATAAAAAAAAAATAGATAAAATAGCTTTGGGGTTATGGAAGTAGCATAACGTCAATTCTATACAGTGTTGCTTTAAAATGTTGAGTGAGAATATGTTGTGGATGCATAGTCCCAGTGGGTATTGTATTTCAGATGAGTCAAACCTGACAGATAACATGCCACAGTGCTGGTCACATCTATTATTGAAGGGATGGGAAATTGATGGACCTGAACAGCTAACCCACCATCTCCAGTGCTACCACATATCTCACTGAAACACTACTGTCCTCCATCTAAACTTTCTCACTGATGGACTACACACTGTTATTGTTTTCATTTATGTGGTTAGAGTGACCTTTGGTGACTGTGGTTCAGCAATGTTCAACTTCTTCACTGGTCAAAAATGACTTGTCTGGATTTCTTTCTGAATTTCTTCAGTGAGTTCAATGGGTGTATATGTTAGATCATTACATTCTTCTGAGTGAATTGGTTGCATTATAATTTGTATTGCAGGAAGCTGTTAATTTCCTTGTTTAAATGTATGCATTTCATTCTTATTTTCTGATGGAGCAGGCAATTATAGGGCTTATGTAAGAACTGTCAAAAGTCAGTCACAACTTTGCAAATTAATAGGGTACGTTTGAGTGTACCATATAGAATTGAGAAACTTAGTCCATCAAGATTTTTTTCACCTGCCTTGGGAACTGTATGCTTTGTTGCTTCATATTTGGGATTATATCATTGCCTCAAAAACTCAATCACTGGCTTTTTCAGACAATTTGGAAGACATAAACAGTCTGTGGGGTCTCACATTCATGCATCTCTTTATGTTGAAAGTCTTTCAGTTTGGGCCAAGTTTGACTTTTCTGGCATATGTTGGAGCTGTTGAGGTTGTTGCTTCAGAGCACACTGACACAGCAGACTCCTGACTTCCCGGCTCCCTCCTCAGCTCCTCATCAGTTCAAATCACTGCTCTGACTCACCTTTGATCACTCTCTGTGGGAGCTCTTCAATCCAGAAAGTCAAATGTTTTAGCTTTGTTGTGTGACAATTCTCCCTGGCAAAGGCCATGTGCTGCCAGCCAACATGCCTGTGTGCGCAAAGTGAGCTGCACAGAGAAGAATAAAGCCTAATTTGAGCTCAATTCATCACGACAAGATTGCCCCCGTATTTATTGATAATTGCTTTTTTCCGTTTAAAGAGACGCGGTTTAAAGCGTCAGTCGTATAAACATGAGAGATGCAGCTGTTGCCGCAATTAACTTCTCACTTTCCCTAATGAAAGGATTAATCCTCCAGCAAATCTTTCGGCTTCCTTTCAAATGCCAGGCCCCCATTCAGCGGCTGCCAGTGCAAGAAAGGCGACCCGTGTTGAACAAAACGCCGCTATCTATAACAGGAGCCAGAGTTACATTTATCGCCGCATGTCACGTCCCTCTGGCGCTGCCGAACAAGCCAGACCCTTAACCAACTGCTGTTTGAGGATTTCTGAGTACAGACTTCCAGTGGCTGTTTTCAAGGCCCCTCCACAATGCTCCTGTCTGTGTTCAAACACTTCCCCATAAAGACTTGTACTCAGACTCAGTCTTAAAAAACTCTCACTGCAGCCTTCAGTCGGCAGCCTTGAGAATGGAAGTGGGCCTACTTCTGCACTACTGTTAAGAAAACCCTCCTGAATAGTTCTCCCCTGTTAAGACATGTCCAGGCTCCTCGCAGTGAATGACAGCCTGGTGAGGGCGGCCACGGCTTAGGTTAAACCATCGATTGCTCCTATTGATCTCATGTTTTTTTCTCTTTGCGACGCAGAGACAGGAGGACAGATTTAGAGATGACGAGATAAGTTAAATCCATGACAAATGCCAATCACAAGCCCCCTTTCTAAGCTGCTCATTGACATGGAAGCGAAAATGGATTGTTATACACAACATTTGCTTAAGCGTTTGGTGTTTGCTTTGATAGTGAGCTCTTTTCCTGTTAACATGCACAACAGACTACTAACATGGACAAGAGGTTAGATGTGCACAAAAGTACATCAAATAGAACGTGTATCTATTTTGGAAACTCAATATTTCATGTAGCTATGCTTTGGTAGATACTAAACCCAGCTATATTTCTTATGATACCTCTACAGTTGCCTGCAGTATTTCTTTGATCTGAAATCAGTTGGAATTCAATGGAACTTCTAATGCCTGACCCAGAAGACTATTGACAATACTACATTGATTACATCAGTTTAAAGGAGAGCTCAGTGGTAAATAAACAAAGACCAACAGATCTTATGTCTAGATGCAAACATATAGCCTTTTGTGTTGTTTTGTAGTTGTGTAGAGCTTCTTTAAGATGAGGTGAAAAAGTACTCTATTTAAATGTTTCTTGAAAAAAAAAAAGCAACACTTAAGTCATTAAAATACTAAAATAACAAATATTATATTATTATTTCCACAGCTGTTGCTACTACTACTTATCTAAATTAGTACAAATTACAGTTTTAAAATTTGTTTAAGGACCACTCGAGTTAATCAAAATAATTTATTCATTATTTTCCTTTCCCATCACTCGTTTATCATCTAAAGCTTTTTTGCATTTTAAAAGTTTAATTATGCTGCTGTAGATATCCCAGATGAACGTAAAGCAAATAACCTATTTAAAAGTTGTAGGACCTTTTAACAGGATGCCTAACCTTTGTTCTCGCCCAGCCCTTTGTAGACTCATTTATGTTGCTTGCTCCAAATCCATATTCTTTGTTATTAGTGCATTGATTTTTAGTGGGAGCTAAAACAGTTATTCTCAAACTTAAGAAAGCAGTGTTTAGTGATACGCCTGTGTTTAAATAACCGTCTCTGCAGGTGCACGCTCAAAACACATCGATTCATTACTCTGTTTGTTTAGCTATTTTAGGATCTGTAGCCCATTTTCCTCATTTCTGTTCAGTTTGCATATATCATTGAAACAGCGAGCCAATTATGCTTGAGTTTACTGAAGTCTGCATTATAGGTTACAACTCAAAGGCTGGTTTTGTTGCATTAGAAGCTTTCATTTCTTTTTTATTAGTGTTTATGTCCTGTGGGCGTGCTGTGGTTGGGCCAAAGTGATACGTGAGGAGAGAGATTAGCAATAGGCGGATAAACCGCACTTGTCTTGATCTATGACTTCTGGACCCTCTTTTATCTCTGTCATTATTATTAGTGTCCATATCGGTGCCTATTTTCCTGCACAATCCCTCTGTTATAATCTCATTTAAACACCCCCTCCTCTGACCACAGCAGTTGTGGACTCATTTAAAGCCTAAGATTACAGGACTGCCCTTCTCCGTATCTCAGCTGCCTCATCTCTCAACTGTGCCTCGGCCGCCACTAATCCAAGTATCTTATCTCGGTCTCAAGCTCTGACTGTCTCCCAACTGTCCACCTAATTCTACCCTTCACTCCTTCGCCCTCCCTCTCTTTTTCCTCATACCCAGCTTGAACTCTTGCCATTTTTTTCTATATTATATATAGCATTTTTTCTGCTATATTCACACTGCTTTGTACACTCTTATACTGTTATCTATTTTTTTTATGTTGGATGTTTTTTTGCACTGAAAAACATGTGTCCTTACTGTGAGCGGACATCTCTTGGTGGAGTCACCAAGTTACAGGTCAAATCTGTGGGGAGGCAACCCCACTTACTATAAGAATATGATCAATGAGATAAAATAAGATTAATGCCATACTGTGGAGCATTCCAAGTAAAGCAATAATATCCATGGATACAACCAAATTGTTTACTATTGCAGTGGATTACCAATAAAGATGAAAGTGAAAGTAAGGTCTATGTCTGTCTGACGCACTGAGTTCAGGGTATGCCAAATAAAGCCGAGGTTTCTGGGTTTGACTCCCGTCACCTGCAACTAAAACCTCTAAGAGATATACTTAAGACATAACATATTCCACACAGTTTCAAGTTTTTCTGTCACTGCAACATATGTTATATATTTATACTGGAAAAAATGCTAAACATGTGCCCATGTGTTTTATTTTGTAGCAAAAAGGAGAAATTACATGAAATGAGGATGATTAGAGGACCTTCAGCATTTGCTCCATTATGTGCAATACGTGTTCCAGAATCTAGGCTACACCATAGCATGCCAATACAATTTTAATCAAACACAACTCTTATATACAGATGTGATCATCATGAGGCCTTTCCAGTTTTCAGTATGGCTCCCATAGCTATAAGATGAGAGACTCACTCTCACAGTGAGATGTTGTGTTGATTTCTAGTCTTTTTGGCAGCTCTAAGCAGAAATTTTGGATTTCTTCTTGCCTTCATGACACTGCCCCATCTTTTTCCACACATCTCACATCTCCCCACCCTGGCTGACTTTATTGGCCTGACAGGCAATCATCAGTGGACAAACAAAGTGTAATGGGTGCAAACCTCCTACACATGCATAAAACTGTGTAGGCAGAAGCGCACACGCACACACGCACACGCACACGCACACGCACACACACACACACACACACACACACACACACACACACACACACACACACACACACACACACACACACTTCTCTTTCACAGCCCAATGCTCCTTCACTCTCATGATCCACTCTCTTTCTCATTCTCTTTCTCTCCCTCTTTCCTGCCCCCCCTCCCTTTTTTTTTCCATCTCTCTCCCTGTAAGCGGAAAGATGAAGTTGAAAAAAATTGACTACTTAGACCTCAACACATAGAAACTAATGATTTTTGATTAATTCATTAGCCTGACACTGCCATAGATGTTTACTTTTTTATTGCCGTCTGACCCGCTTGCTCTCAGCATGTGTCCTTTCTTCTCTCGCTTTCATATCCGATCTGTCTTGGCACACTGAGAACTAAAGCCAGATGATACAGTAGTCCTGGAGTGCTTTTTGGCACACAGTACTACTGCAAAGTCGATTCTCCCTCTCATCCCCATCAAAACTGATGTCTTAAATGAAAAAGGATCAGAGCACACTCCGCACTTAAATCTGTTAGTAAGTGCTTTTTGGAAAGGACATAAAAACCCAAAAGATAATGGCAATGTGAATGGGATTAACTTTATATTTTATGAAGACACGGTCAAGTGTTATCTGACGACACTGGGGAGTCAAATTGGGGTCAGAGGAACAAACAGCTCTTTATAGGAACGCTCCACCAAAAGGGACTCTATCTCCTGCACCGTTGGGCGGCAAATACAGAGGATCACATTAGGAAAATACGAGGTACCCCAAAGAGCAGACCTCAGATATTGCTTTGACCTCATCCCACAATGAAAATGATGTATTGCCCAGACATAAACTTCCCTTCAGCTTTCAGTAATATATTCTCTGTTTATTGGGTCATAAAACTTCTTATACAGTACATTGTCTGGAAAGTAATCCAACTACTGGTTATAGGCATTTTTAATTGAATTCACGATTTTTCCTTTTTTGCATTTTTACAAATGATTCAAATCAACTGGTGTTTTTTTAACTTGTCTAGCTAAACACCATAGTTCTACTTCTTCAGAAATTATGTTCCCCAAATTTAGACTCCCCTAATCTTTTAATCATGTTTTGACCCACTTCTTATTAACAGTTTGCCTCAAGACTGTGGCTTTTAATTGCTTTGTGTTTGTACAAGACACAATTAAGAGGGTACACAAGGGCCAAAACTCTTTTAGGAGCCACATAATTTCGTATTTCCATTTCTTCATTACAGTTTAAGGCTCTCTGATTAAAAGTCTTATGGCACCATACAGATGATATGGTTTTACAGTGGTTTCCTTTTTAATACAAATTCTAATACCATTTGGCTCTAAAGAAACCATTAAATTAGGGCCTATTTTCTCAGCTCTCCTGAGTGTCTAAGATTGATCTTCTCACTGATTGGTGATTAACTTGCCACTTAATTCCTCCTTCAGACTCTGGAAAACAAAGTACTTTTTCTGAGTGCTCCAGTTGGCTGAGGAGTTTCAAAGTGTGAGATAAAATGAAAATTGCCAAATGTCTCTGCTGCAAGGTTAGCTAAGTTGGTGCCCAAGGATGAATAGAGAAAATTCATTTTAGTCAAGTCAAGTCAAGAATACAGGGGTAAAAATATAAGATGAAGGGAGTACTGTCCAAAAACAGTAACCTGTAGGAAGTGATAAGAGCTGACAGATGGGTAAAGCGATAAATATACAGATGGGTATTTAGATAGATGGAAGGCCTGATTTGCTGAGATGGAGAGGTTCACAGAGATGATGGGCAGATGGAGAGATACAGAAAGATACTGCCCAAGCTCTCTCCTTGAGCAAGTACTTTTGTACTTGTCTTTGGACTTAGTTACAACAGTCACTCAGCTTCCTTCCTCTTCTTTCCCTTTGCTGTCTCAGCCACCACCACACTCACAGGGTATTTTAATAGAATTAGGCCGCTCTTGTTATCTACTGAGCGGGTAACCACAGAGTGAGGCGAGATTGAAACAGCGATTTCCAATTTGAGATTGTGTCACACACATCTCCCTGTGCCCAGATAGCATCATGGATCAGCGCCACCATCTCTTCCTTCACTCAGTCTTTCTCTTCTTCCGTGGGCTGGTCTTTTAGCCCTCTGCAAGACTTAACATCCCAGTGCATGCGCTCGGCCTCTGTGTCGCTCTGGATTGGTTGGATTCTCCTAACTGTTTATCTCCCAGTCACATTCACTTTGGTCTGTGCATGGCTAAAACACATCTCCCATTCTCCACTGTCCACTTTAGGTTTTAGTCCATCACGACACGCCTCTACTTTAGCATGTCCTCTCCTCTGTCACACCCCAAGAGTTTTTGCTTTTCTTGCACACCTTCTAAAATGTTCCTCCCCATGTGTGTTTCATTTTGTACAGTGTCACTTTGCAGCTCCTCCATGAATATTTCTCCTCTCCCCGTTCTTCATCTCCTGCACCCTTCTCTCCTTTTTTCTATTGCCTGGAGGCACTGGGTCCCTTAGACTTGTCTTGTCAGGTCTTTGGATTTCTGTCTCACCTTGAGAGAAATAGACCCTTCATAGAGTAGGGTCCACCCTGCTTGTGGCGTTTTTTCCAAGATGGATGCATGTGTGGCCAGAGGGTTTTCTCACCCGGCTTCACAACGCCACAACTCTTATTTTTAGAAAACCTATGTTGAATTTATCCATAATCAGAGAATACAATGACAATTGTCTGAGTGTACCAACAAATCCATGATAGTAATGTTTAAATTGAATGGAACTGTTTACAGCAGTCAACAGCACATCACTGCTATTGTTAGCCCTTATTACCTCTGTCAATGTTGCTATGTGTCTCTTTTTTACTTACTTACTTTTTCTTAACTTCCTGACAGCACCAAGAGGTCTGACCCACCATGTGAGAGAAAGTTACATCTGCCCGTTCATCCTTCGCCACCTGTTTCTCTCATTCTAAATTAAATAAACTTGGAAATGTTTGCCGACTTTGTTGTGGTGAAGCTGAAACAGAAGGACAGGACTTACCACAGGTCAAGCGACTGCACACATTAAAACATGTAGAAATGAGGCTTCACATTGCCATATAAAAGCTTTTGAATAATTCACATTTTCAACATTAAGGTTAAGAGTTCAAAGGCATAAAGGATCCAAGTTGTGGGAAAGATGTGTGAGCATACACCCACATATATGGATGTTAATGCTATATTCCAGCATACAAACTCTCCACTGCCTCTTCTTATAGATCCACTTGTAAATTACTTAAATCAGCAGTTATTCACAAAGCTGCCAGTCGTTTTTTTTTCTCACATTGGAGCACTTCCTGTAACTTTGCGGTTTTGCCTCGTCTTGCTACGTTGCAGCTGGTTCTTATGATGGGGGGTACAAGCACCACTTTAAGATGAACACGTTTTTTCACTTAATTGCTTCTGTATATGCTCTTGCTGATGTTACTTTTTACCCTAAAGATTGCTCGAGGGATTTAATCTTGTTCACGAAACGGGAAGGGATGAAGAGTGAAGGGTTGGCAAGACTGAAAATTGAGAAACACTTTTAAGCTGTTGTGGTGTCTTGGAGAAAAGTCTCAAAATAAGTAGGATAATTTCTTTTTACAGCCATAGATATCATATTTGTGTTGTCAATTTGACTTTCAAGTACAGCTATTATCAAGAATGATAATATAGAGATGCACTAGACAATTTTTTTTAATGAAAAATAGGCTTGAAATATAGACCCGTTTAGCCCATAAACTGATTAGCATTTAGCTTGAGAAAAAGTAGTGTTAATCAATCAGTAGATTTTTTTTGCTCTAAGAGAAGATAACCAAGGTAACAATATAATTTTAACAGAACAAACAAGTTTTCTTGGTGTGCTGTTGAAAATGTGAGTGTTGTGATGATATTTTATGTGATACTACTTGATTTCTTTTTTAAACACAAAGTTAGCTTTGCCATTTTCACTGTCATTCTCATGAAAACTAGAAGAGCATCAATTTACTGATAAGTTAAGACATTAACATGGCTGCCAATTAACATGTGTCAAACCGCTCCAGATTATAATTATATAAAAATTAGATTCAAATTGTCTATAGATCCAACATAAACCATATTTTTCTAATATTTAGACTGCTACTTTGAAAGCAACAGTGTATCAGTGCAGCAATACACATGTAAATGGTTAAGATACTGTGGCCTTGAGACATATCAGATCTATACAAAATTAGAACACAGTTTCTATTCAGTGTGCTACTATCAATGAGGTGTCACATGTCTTACCAAAAATGTTTGTTCTGCGATCTACAAAATATCTGACACTATACAAATAATCCATTATCTTCTAATTGCTGCACTTATTGCCATTGTGCTAAGATTTATGCATGCGGTTTATTGGCAGTTCACAATGGAAAGGCTAACACAAAGCCAGGAGAGGATACCTAATGTGCTGATTTACACACAATACACACTGCCATGGCTTGTAATATAGTGAATAGAGCTGTTTAGGCATGAATGATGAGCTCCTGATGGCAGTGATTTGATTACGCTGGTCGTTTGTCCTCAGATATCTCACCCCCCCTCTCTCTGCCTCCCCCCTCCCATCGAGCCAATCCATTTCCCTCTGAAAGTGACACTTTCAAAGGTTGATAGCTCTTTGGCCGAGCGTCAGAGCCTCAGATCGATGGTTGAAGGGAGAGAGAGGCGAGCAGCGCTGTTGTACAGGTCTACAGTTGAACTCTGCACACCAGGTGCACATGCTTTTCGATTTTTATGCCACCACATGATCTTTAAGTCCCCACAGATGGGAAATGGGCAACTGGTGACATTTTTTAGCTTTGACTGTCGGTGATTTTATCAATAGTTGTGTTTTAGAAGAATTTATGGCATAATGGAGATAAAATCAAATATTTTAATCTTTGTACACCGCCTCTGTAAGCTCGGCTCTAAGGAACAGCTGTTCAACAGACAACAATGCATTTTCCATAGAGGAATTCCACCATCCTCAGTTACCATGAAGTTTGGTCATGTTTTGCCTTTTTGAAAACATTTATGCATTTTTCAGTAAGCTAAAGGCTGACCAGTATAGACATTTTTGACTATGATGAGCAAAAAGTTGCACAAATACTAATAAATTCTAAAATGTGTTTCAAAACTATAATCATTTGAATAAATAGCAATACTGATAAATATCACATAAATTTATGTTTATATTTTTTTTTGGAAGGTCTTTATCAGTGCCACATGATAATATTAAATAAACAAATATTATCCTGTGTTGACAATTACATTCTATTGCCTATTGTCTATTATTATTGTTATGAGATTCAATAGATGTAATACTTGACAATAGCAGATAGAAAGGTCTACTGTATATACTCAACAATAATCAAGGCTGCATTTCTTGTTTTTCTTATCACATGAAGTTCCTGCCCCCTTTCACCTCCTGCTGCTCCATATTGCTCTAACTATTGCTTCCCAAACATTATGGTGCAATCAGACTGCTCATTCTGGCGCCTATAATTACTTGCACACTTGTGTTCAGCTCAGTGCTCTTGAACAAAGTTGCGGTGAAAATAGAAGCCGGTTTTATTTTGACAATAGCTGCTGAGGTGTGCTGCTGATTGCTAGGTGCTCGAGGAGGAGGAAGATGTCTGTATGTGTCCCAGCTCCTGTGGTGTTGCAGCTATACGTCCCTCTGGCTTCAACTCACATCCCACTGTGCACCCACAGGAAACACCTCTGCCTTTTGCTGATTGGGTCCCATGAGTGGACTCTGCATGGAGCTTGCCTGGTCATAGGAGAGCTGAGAGCGGTGGCGGAGGTGAGAATAGTTGCTATCCAGAGGTAAAGCCCAGCTCGAGGTGATATGAATGGTATAGTAAAAAGGCAAACTTAAGCCCCTCCTGAAGGTTAGAAGAAAGGCCAAGGGAGCAAGCCAACACCTGCCCTGTAAACCTACAGGCATATTCCAACAGAAAAAAAAAACACCTAAAAACTCTAAAGTACACACATTACCCCATTAGGGACTCAATGTCACTTAGTCTTTGTTCTCACATACGCATTTAGAGTATCACCAGTGCAGTGAAATGGCTGAGCCGCGATCAGGCAGTGTGAACAGTATAAATATTCATTAGTCGGTGTGTGAGAGTGTGGAGGAGCAGCAGCCAGGGATCTCAGAGGGGAAAGCGAAGACTTCCTTTTTCATGCCCCCAGTGCTGTGAAAAGCTGCGTTTGTGTCAGGCGGTTCTGTTCTGCAGCTGAGAGAGACGTCCCTGTAGGTATAGGTTAAATCTATAGCAGCTTCCAACAACGCATTGTCTATAAAAATTTATATAATTTTTCATGCATGAGGCACCTTTACATGTAACAATGTGCATTTCAAGTCAATTTTGCATCTCATAAGCCTCTACAGTAAAGTTAGCTTAGCCTCCTTATTATAAAAATGAACAGCTCTATGTTTTTACAGGAGTATTGTTGCACTAAGTTTCCTCTGACATGCGCAGGTTTGACACAAAGGCCATGGCATTAAGGAGCAGTGACAAATTGACTTCATGAGCTATGGTGGAGCTCCACAGAATTACAATGTGTCCAAACTTTTTCAAAATTTCACAATATAAGTATGATGATAAAGGAGAAAACCTTACCTTTAAAGTGAATAGACTTTTATATAATTGAAAATACATTGTCAGATTGTCATTTGCAATAAAAAAAATAAGTGTAGCCATAGTATGATTAGAGACACTGCATGGTGCTGGGAAAGAGCTAACAAAATTGCACAAAAAACTAATATTTATACAAAGATTAAACTGTCCAGTCACTATCAAAACTCCAGCTAACTCACTTCCTTCATGTGTTCTCTTCTATTATCCATATAAATCCTTATAATCCTAAAAAATTAGTCGACTAGTAAAATAATCAAAGACAACATCAACCAATTAATCGACTGAAGGACTACAGCCCTATAATCCGCTTAGATTCCATGGAGCTAAATATGCTTATTTGCAAGTGAAAGTAAAATTTATGGATTCAGTTTCCTTTGACCAAGATCTCTGTACTGATTTTCACCAAAAAGATAAGTATTGGTGTCTGTAAGGCTCCATTTTGACAGTAATAGAGGTACATATACACCTGCCTATGCTGGGGTCGCCCTGTGGGCTCTGGATTGGATCCCAGCACGCCGGACCCGCGGGCCTCTCCTCCCTCCACTGTGCTCATCCTATCTCTTCATCTCCCCCAGTCTTTATCACCAAAACACAGCACACCACATTTTAATCATGCCCCGAATAGAGAGAGCTTTTTTCCAATTAACTGCGCTGCCGTTGTGATGCTCAGCGACTCTGAGAAACTGCAATATGCGAGTGGGCCAATGAGCTTTTGCCGCCACTTGATGTATGACCACCTCACAAGTTTTGAATGTGAACAAGATGGTTTTTGAAATGGAGAAAGCTGTGGTGGATGAAAGCCCATTGGAGATGTGAATGACTAATGCTGCCATGAAGCTGCTGAGTGGCCAACAGTGGGGTGTATATAGTGGGCCGCGCTCAGACTGGATGTATGGAATTGTATGAATGTGAAGTAGGGCATTACAAAAGTGGAGCATGCAAATTCAGCAAAAAGCCCCTGAATGAATACTTAACAGCTGTCATGACTTTGAATGGTGTCATATAAACCCCCAATAAAGACACTGGTCACTCGCTCTGTGATAGACCGCCACAGATAGCCACAGTTAGCTTTCTCATGGCTTTAAAGCAGGTTTTAAGTTTCTGTTACTGGCGTCATAAACAATAGGAAGGAAGTTCGGCAATAAATGTAAGCGCTGCTCTGTTTCACTTGCCTCTGTATTGGCGGTTTATATGGGGATATATTTCCCTCAGAGTATTTATAACTCTGGGCTTGTTCCAGCTTCCACAAGGGCCTATCACTTTTCCAGAGAGAAACGGCACTCAAACACTCTCCTCTGTTGTGTGTATTTGTTTTAAAGGAGCCGGCAGACAAGTGCAAATGTACGCACACGCTCTGGTAAAGAGGCACATTCAATTTAATCCTCATATGTTTGCGAACACCAGGAGGAGAACAACATCCAAATAGCTGCAGCTCTCTCCACAGCGTGAATTCTGCTGGTTCACATATTAACAAGCTGTCCTTTTCCATCAATCACCCTGACACCAGCGTGAATCCAAACGTGTCAACTGTTTATGAAACTTGAGGAAATACATTTAGGAATCCATGAGAGGAGGGGACAGTCTTTGAGCAGAATTAAGATGAAATGGTTTCTGCATGATGCTGACAGGAGACGCTGACAGGAGAGGTAATTGAATGTAGATGTGAGCGTGCCCAGTTTAGTGTGGGGATTAACCCTTGACACCTCTGCTCTGTGAACCAGCATCCTCCTGTTAAGAAGTTGGCGCAGGTTGCAGACAGAGAAAGTTGTTGTCAAAGTGGAAATGTTTAGAGTCCGGTGCTTTGGCTCAGTTCACCACTATTTATCATGAGTGACGGGACGGAAGTGAAGGAGCCTAACACCTTTCCCAGTGAGCAATGAAGCTGTCTGATTGCCTACAGTTAGTAAGTCAAGAGGGTGCTGCCGACTAGCTCTTTCACCACAAGCCCAGAGACATTTCTTGCTTTTTACACAAATACGTCTTTATATCTCTCTTTATATACACATTTGTAAGAGCCAGGCGCACTCCAAAAGTTCAAATGTTGAGTTGAAACTTGAGTAGGCAGTGATTTGAACTCGTCACGATGATATTTGGTGTAATTGACTCTGACTTGACTTTTCGTACACATTTATAACTGGAAATTGGATTTGACATGGAAAGAAGACATATTCTTCACAATAAATTTTGAACTTTGCCTCTGTATTGCGAAAATTGTAGACTGAAAGAATACAATTGTTTTTGCGCTGTAACATATTTCCTCTTGTTTACATTGCTTGTGTATACTTCATTATATTTGAAAGTTCACATCAATTCCAAAATCTCCCCAAATAACCTTGTCTAGAGTAGCTTTACAAAAAAGTGTATATGGGTTAAAGTCAAATGAAAGTTATAAGAATTTAGTCTTCCAGAGATGTGGTATAATACAAGTGAAAGAATAGATCATCTTAAGGGCTTCGGAGTGTGTTGGTTTTTCCTATGACAAGACATAAGGCAATTAGAATCTGAACAAGTAAAGTTTTATGGGGTGAGATGGAAAGAGCAAAGAAATCCACATAGTTAGAAAGCGGATACAGTCTTTTTTACTACCGTCACTAACTGAGCTAGTTTCCACCAATTACACTGATGTCAGTGTGTGTCCCTGATTCTCCATGCAAACTGCCTGGAGCGGCCTTCCCTCCCTTGGTCCAAGATCAACAGCATCACTTCCCTCTTTCCACCACACAGAGAGGACACCCACCCCCATACATGCCTTTGTACACATAAAACTCACATTACAGCCTCTAGCTGTGTTGTCTCACTCTTACACAAACCAGTGTAGTCACCCAGTTAAATTCTTTCTAGTAACACACCCTCAGTTTCTATTTTTTTCATTTATTTGTTGGCGATTATTCTGTTGAATTTGATGTAAATGTATGCTTAGTTGATTTAGCAGTAATCCATATCACATCTGATTTTATATATATATATATTGGTTGGTTATATAATGTCTGGCTAGTTAGCGCTGGTTTGACAAGGTTGTGTTCAGTTCTTCCTCCAGCTGAGTTGACAAGTGGGTGGGTTTCCCG
The DNA here is from genome assembly GCA_029959045.1 of Taenioides sp. WSHXM2023. Lineage (NCBI taxonomy): Eukaryota > Metazoa > Chordata > Actinopteri > Gobiiformes > Gobiidae > Taenioides > Taenioides sp. WSHXM2023. The sequence goes on along the minus strand of CM057096.1, from coordinate 14,679,243 downwards.
TGGGATTTCCTGTCACCATAAAACATACATAATAGACTCACCTATATAAGCCTAAGTGGTCCACCAGTTCTTTTACATATACTGTAAGGTACAAAATTGTGTTGGTAGTACTTAGGCACTTTGCATTGGCAGTAGTTGTGGTTTATTTATTGTTAAAATGTACAACCATGAAGAACACATAGCTTATAATTTAAGGAAAGTGAGGAGAGACACTTTCCACATCGGCACAGTTTGTACTTGATGAAACCACTGTGTTGAGATTTCATTTGCTCGCCCACATTCTTAAACAAATAAGTAATAATAAATATGGGCTAATATCGTTGTCAAGGGCAGCTACTGTTTTTCTATAGCACAGTATACGGTTATAAATTATAGGCCACAGATAGCTTTTTTAAGAAAGATTGTGCAATATGTGGTGTTATGGTTGAGTTAAGTCATTATACTGTTAACATACATATAGGACATGCATATAGGCAGTAGCTTCAATTAACATCCTGACTACTTCAACTTGATATTCCCAGCTTGCCTGCTAATCACTGTCACTACTTGTACTGCATTTTAACATCTTCCACTCAGGGCTATCTTTACCATTCTCCTCATCCATATACCCAAATCCACTTGAATGTGACTGTGACTCTCCTCTCAAATAATAGTAATAAGATTGCCAGAGATGGAAACAAGGAGCGGAGGCATGAGGATGTTCATTAGTATAACCAGGACTGCTGCTGCCTATAGCTGATTGAAAATGGTTGGGAGCTCTGTGTAGAAGTAGACGCTCATTGGGGTAAGGGACAAGGAAATGTTGAGGTAGAGAATCCAGTGGCAGGACAGGTAGTTGTTAATGCATGGAGAAATGGTATGATTAAATGAAGCATAAAACGCAAAAGGAAGAGGCTTAGGAAGAACTACTTATGGTGCAGTGAGTGTAAGGGAAAAGCGAAAAGCGTTGACAATTAGGACATTTTATAGAGTGGGTGCATTAATAAATAATTGTCAAGCTTTTGGTGGAGAAAGGCAGTAAAGGCAGCGGGGAAGATGACCACAAGAAAAAACATGCTAAAGCCTGCAACATTTATGAACGATATGCTGATTTTTATAACAAAATACACACAGGATAATACCTATTTTTTCCTACACCATTTGAACAAATCTATTCTTCATAAGATTATGATGTACTGTTTATGCACAGTAGTTTTCTGACACTAACCAAAAACTATTCAGATGTAACTGATATTCTACTACTGTTTACGGCAGCAGGGACCATTATATATTACTTGCTATTAAAGATGCTCTATAAATTTCTGGAGGCGGGTCGGCCCTCTGTTCTATGGAGATGTTATTGCTTTTCTTTTGCTTTTGGAATGTTTCACAGTATGACATTAACTTATCTGTCTCCATGGAGACAAGCCAATTATGCTACTAGCCCAAGTTATAGGTCAAATCTGTAAAGAGGCAAGCCTGTCATACGGAATATCCCAGGCAAAACAAGACAATGACATTTCAAATCACAAGCGTGTAGTAGAGTTCCTCCCTAAATTGTGCACTTCTAAGGGAAATAAATGGAATTTTTATTCAAACATTTAATACCACCCGCATTATTCTAATAGTCCTTGAAATGCTTGAAATGCTACTTCCAAGTTTTTCTTTTATTATTCTGACCACTCATATGTAATGCTACGTCTTTTATTTATGTGCTTCCACCAACCTTGACTGCCAGAGATGAATAAGAAAGCTGCTAGAAAGTATTTCAGATCTGAAAAGAAGTCTCCGTTCTTTCACCAAATACTAGTCCTGTGCGGCGAGTACAGTTCATCCTCCAACAGAATGTTGCAAACCTATAGATTTTTGTGTCACTGCTTTCTCAGCTTTGTTTGATTGGTGACTATCTGAACCAACATGGGATAGCAGTCAATCCATGCTGTGCCCTTTCTGACAGGCGTGATTTAGCAGCACAATAGCACCCCAGCAGAAGCCGCTAATCAAATTGTCACACCATGCTACAAACATGCTAACAAAGCGACTAGACAGGACCAGGATCAAGCTAACGACATCATCAGTCATGCTAATAACACTGCACGCTCTTCCGCTGCCCTTCTATCTCCGCTACCTTTTTAAAAATGCAGAAAATACATAACAGAAGGGAAGAAAATCCATTTTAGCATTTGCACCTTGATTCTGCGCCGACGTGAGACACATTAATCAGGGTCAAATCAGATCCATCGAACTTAAAAGGAAGATAAAAATAAAAAGGGTAAAATGGAAATGAGGTTAGCAGAAAAAAACATTGTGATGGAGCAAACTTGGGGAAGAGGGAAGGTGGACAGCGGTATCGACCTGAATATTGATAAGTTTATGATAATTTGTGTAAAAGGAGAGAAAAGACAGGCAGGTGAGTAAAGGGGGTGTACCTGGGGTGACTTGGTGCCAGAGGGAAATTCTGTGTTTGGCATCTGCCGCAACCGCCCTGAATTTTTTATACCATGAGACACCATGATGTGTCTCGCCCATGTTCCTCTGGGAGCAGCCTTTCATTAACCATCCCCTGACCTGGGCGGCAAGAGGCGCTGCTCCAGGAAGTTTGCAGGAAATAAAAGTCCAAATTGTTTTGAGAAAAACAGGGAAAGAAAGTTAATACTGAGGAATTTATGGAGGCCTGAAAAATAGGTGTTGTTGTGATGAATCTTGGGTAATGGAGTTATGATGGATGAGTGGTGTCGAGGGTATGTAATGGCTAGGGCTGGATATTACTGGACTCCTATTGATATCTGACCACAAGTAACAGCATCAGTGCTTTTACCTTTAAAGTATTTAGTTCTAACCACTTTAGTTGTTAAATACTGGATATCACATAACCGTCTTCATATGTGCTGTCCTCCAGAGACCAAACCACAAAGGGGTTTCTGAAATCAACTTCTCCTTATGATCTCCAGCTGGAAATTTCCTGTCAGCGGGCCCTCCTTTAAAAGACTGCAATTAGCCGAGGTAAAATGATAATGTTTTCGTTTTTAGCGTCCCTTCGGTAAACATTGCCTTTAGGATCAATTAACCAGCGGCTAATGAGCAAAGTGGGGTCTCGCGTTTCAGTATTGCACTATTGTTCACTGGCCAATTTTAATTAATGGGTTTTGAAGTAAAAATTGCAAAAGTTTTAATTGTTTTTCCGTTTTGGAGGCGGGGATGTAGATAGAGGGAGGGAGGAGGAGAGGAAGGGGTGGTGTTGTGCGATCACAGTGTTAATTATAAAGTGGTGGAGGATTTAGAGTTTTAATTAAAGAGGAATTTGATGCGACCAACAGGCTGGAGTTCAGTTGCGTCCTGATTTCTAAATCTGCAGCCTTCGTCTTCGTCTTCTTTGGAGCTTGTGCCACTCATCTGTATACTTTCTCCTCGCAGGGTGTTGCTATCTGTGCCTGGATTAGGGATTTTGAGACCACTCCAAATAGTGCCATTCACGCCTGGGTGGGAAGGAGGGAGGACAAGTGCAGTATGATATCTCTAAAATTCTGCCAAAATATTTGTGTATAATATTTGATTACATTTGTATTTCTGTGTATAAAATAATATTTAATAGAATTACCATCTCTGAACACTTCACATTTTACTTCAAAACCTACTGCAAAGATTCATAATACTCCTCAAAACCATAATTATTATGTTCCAGAACTCAGTTGTTCCTTCATTATAGATGCTCTAAATTGTGAAGCAAACTATCTCATCTGGCTAGTGGGCTAGTGATATATATATACAGTATATATATATATATATATATATATATATATATATATATATATATATATATATATATATATATATATATATATATATATATATATATCTTACTCACTCCATTGGATGTTCCAGACTGAATTAGTGACACTGAAAACACTTTTGGAGTATCACTGGCTTTCCCCTCCTCTCTGTCTCCATCTCCACTTCCCAGATGTTGTCCGCTCAGCTTTAGATTGTTTTGGTAGCGGCTATAAATTAGGCTGAAGCGATTAGTGCAGTGTGAAACGTGATTACATAGTGTAGCGTTGCTGATTTGTCGAACAGATGCCCTCTACCAGCTCCACTTGGGTAGGTTACGCTGTTAAAACGCAAGTCTACCACACACGTACACAACGTAGCTGAGACTCCCAGTAGACGTATACAGGTTAATTGCCTTGATTGTGGATATAGCTCCCAACATACCGCCGGGAACGCAAAGCTGCAAGTCCATTTGTTATTGTGTTAGCTGTTAGCAATGAGTCTCATCCTCGCCTACACACATATTCATGCATAGGCTGTTTGTCATCAGGTCTGCTTGTAAATACAGGGTGTACATAACAGGGCCAGGTGGGAGGCAGTAGTGACGCAGTAGATTTTGGGTTTGATTTTAGTCATATTTGTATTTTAAGTGGATGATTAGCTGTTTAAAATTATAACAACATTTAGTCATTCTTAATCAGAATATGTGAAAAAGTTAATGCCATCTGGTTAGGAATGTGACCAGAGATATCCAATATTGGAGGGGTTTTCATATTATCATATTTCATATTATGCTATTTTCTGATCTACCAATATGTTATGCTGTTTCCTCATCACAAACATACTGGAGTTGTGTTTTGTTTCATTCACAAATGTTAAACACACAAACCCTGCATATTTAAGCTTTCTTCTCTCAAACTGAAAACACTCTATTCCACCTTGTGATGTCATGTGGTAATAGAGGTAGTGCTTCAAAGTGTTTTTAAACTTCATACACCTTTGCTTGAATCATCTGAATGATTTCAACCCTGGAATTGCCAATCTCTACTGAACTAAAGGTTAAAAGTAGCTGTTAACTTGAAAACTACTACTACATGACATCACAAGGTGGAACAGATATTTTTGAGCTTTGGAGATGTAGACAGACTAATAATAAAGGGTTACTCAAGCATGTGTGAATGAAACAAAACACAACTCCATTCAATACATTGTAAGTGGTTTTGAAATAACCAGGTAAAATTTATTTACACACTCATACCAGTTGATGTACATGATTTTTTTTTTTCGTAATATTTTAACTAAATTGCTTTGAAAGATGCATCTCTATATTGTACCATAATTTATTTGCATTTTTAGCACAGCCAGTGAGACTCCAACCTTCGCAACCCCTATTAGTGGAATAAAAATGAAAAACATCTTAAAAAACAACCTTTCACACACAATTTCCAAAGTAGCCTGCAGCTAAAAAGCCTTGCTCTTCCAATATTAGACCATGCGCTGATTGTGACCGGATGAATCAGCCGGTACATACATGAGCATTTTTAGAGGAGTCCCATCAGCAGGGGAGGAATCACATGTAAGAATAGTAAGTAGTGAAACGGCTGACCTCCTGTTGTCTCACCCCTTCCGCCCGTGTAACTGTGATTACGCCAATCACTGTCATTAGCATTCCCGTAGATTAACGCCATTTCTCATGCTTTGTTGAACACAAGCTAATGGCATCAGTAACCACGGTAACTGTATCTCCAAAGCTCTCACCAAACTCTCATCCACTGAATTAACCCAGGAGCACTGTATTACCCAAATCCACTGCCGATTAAGATGACAACCTGACCTGCCTTTCATCTGCGTTATAATCAGCCTTATCAAATTTTGCCTTAGTAGATTGTGATCTCATCATTTCTGCCTTTGTAATTTTCCAAACTAAAAAGACTATAAAAAAAAGGTTGTGATTACCTAATGTCAACCTTCTAACCTTGGTGCATTTCATTACACGTTTGCTCCCTCTGGTTTATCCTCTCTTGCTAATCTTCAAATTTCTTCTCCTAATTCCTAATGCCTTTTGTAGCCTTTATCTGATTCCTTATTCCTACGTCCTAGCTCCTATGTGTTTCCTAGCTCAAGGTTAGTACTTAGTTACCAGTGTATACATATGGTGCATATGTTTTATAATATGGCTAAATTTGGCATTGGCTATTCAAACTAAAAACCCCAAAGGATATCTTTTAATGCTAACATATTTATCAGAATTAAGGGAACATGTGCTGTTGCAGTGAGTAGATTAGAAAATACTAATAAGATTAGCACTATATTTGTGCAACAAAAAAAGCATTGCAGGCTAATGGCCTTAATGTGTTTTAATGTATTCAGTGTGCTCTTCCGTTTCCAATGAAAAAATCTGTCCATTCTGACTTTTTCTTTAGTTTTGTGTTTTGCTCCTAAAGGCTCACTCAAAGAAGGCTTTTCATTCATCATGATTAAAGCAGCCCGATAATGAGAAAAACTGGAATTAATATTCATTTGTCACTCTCAATCCGCTTGGACGTGAATATGTAAATGTGTGTACTCTAGTGTGGCCTTAGAAGTCTGTCTATAAGTCCAAAAAGTATGTTTCAAAGTCAAAGTACTAGACTTTTATAGAACTTATCCTTTAGCCTTTGTCAATCCAGACAAAATGGGATATCCCGTGATGAATACATAACTACATGTGAAAAGTAGCCTTTAATTCTGTCTTTTTACTCATGTTTATTCATGTGTTTTATGAAATTGCACTGTCATGCTACAGATTACTGAGTATGTCAAAGAAAAAATTAAAACTGAATCCATCCATAAAGTGACACGATTGTGTATATTGTTTTCCTGATGAGCCTGACCTTTCTAATTCCGGTTCAAATGCAGGAGAGTCTGGGACCAGATTATAGTGTGCATAACACAACTGTTTAATTTTAGGACATCTAATTGAGCATCTTATTTGATATGTCCTGTTAAATATTGAATATGAATATTTTACCTCAGGTATTTTTTATTTTTTATTTTTTATTTTTTTCTAGTCTAGAGACAAGATATGATTCCAGACTTTATGTCTTTGTAAAACATTGTAAAAGCAAGCAGTCTTTGCAGTTACAAAAAAAAAAAACTTAAAAAAGGCCTACAGTTTACAACATTGATATTTTGGAACTTTTAATCAAGATGTTACAATATGTTTTTTGTTGTGTTTCATTTGCCCTGCAAGCATATTTACTCCCTCTCCAGAGCTCAATACTCTGATCATTTCAGTGCTCAAATAGCCTCTCTGAATCAGAGTAGGAAGGCTGCATTAGCAGGGTTTGTTTTAACTCATATGCACTACTTTTGGATTTCAATATGGAGCAGGTCTATTGCTGTCTAGTGGCGTTTTATACCTGTTATTGATCCACTTGCACTGGGGCATTCTCTTACATAAATTATCTTATGTTGTACAACAGAAATACCAGTGCTATGCTATACAAAATAGTACAAAAATCCAAAATGTAATATAGTCAGTACTTGTACTGTATTACAAATGACTGTATTAGTGTGCTTTTTATTGGATTGTAGCTCTTTGTTAGACCAAAGAGAGATCTTAGGTCTAACAGTACACAGTTCAGTTCAACTAGTGCGTGCACAGGGGGATTTTATTTTCCTAATTTGTGGTGAATGAAGTGGAGGAGGCTCTTACGTCCCTTGAGACACTGAAGCAATATGGAGGAAAATAACAACTTATTTAGATATGTAAAAAGGGATTTTGGTTATGACTATCCCAGAGCTGTGTAGTTTTAAATACCTGCAACAAAATGTTCTTTTTAGTTAAATAGCATAGTGTATTTTGTGTCTGCCCTAAATGCTCTAGCTGCTCTTCAAGGTAAAAGAAATCTGCTGAACTAAGGTCTGAATTATGTACAGCAGTTGCTTGTCATATTTCTTTAATATGCGACTTTTGGCTTCACATTACAATTTAAAGCTGCCTGGTGTCTGGTGGAGGGTCCACCACCTGTTTGTCTCCATGTTATCTTTTTGCCTGTAATGTTCCACAGTATGACATTAAATTTATCTCTCTCCTTATACTTGACCATTTTAATGGCTTTCAAGACATCAGCTTTGAGGTTATAATATTGGACTGACCCACACACTAACAGGTGCCCTCTGATAAGCTGTTACTCACTTCACCTCCCAGGGGTCATAATATTCTGCTTAATCTGAGAAAAATATAGCTCTAGTCAAAAATAGTATAACCTTTACAAACCGCTTTCCTGCTGATACACCATATTGAACGACCCTCAACTACAAGTTTGATTTTGGACTTTTTTATTATTTTCTCTGGGTTTGGGTCAACACATGCTTTTGCGGCAAACTTCAAAATACATCCCTGGTGAGTGCTCTCAGGGTTAATGTAAAAAATATAAATAAAAAAATCCAGAGGATCCTGCGAAGAAAACTGTTTAGAGAGTAAAAAAGATGCAGAAGGGAAGGTTTGTCAAATGGAAGGACAAATTGCATGAGACCTTGGCAGTGTTTGACAGAGCAAGGCTAAATGAGTAGACAATCTGAGCAAGAAGTCTGGATTAAATAGCAGCTGACAAAGATGAGGAGATGACTCAAGGAGACCAGTGAAGGTAGTGGGGGGGTGAAAAAAGGGGGCGGGCGGGGCAGGAGATTGATGAGGCAGAGTAGGGAACTAATTTTCACTTCACTCCGGACTGCAGATTAAGTAAGATTACTTAGATGGGATGAGGGAGGGGGGTGAGATGGAGCTATAACTTGTAGCACACGCCACCAAAAGATCTCTGAATATGTAATGCCCAGTATAAGAGAGAAGAAGAGGCAGAGGAGATTATGTAAGAAAATAAAGTGGTCCATGAAAGACAGTAAAACGCTGAGGAGACGAGTGCTGATAAGGACAGGAGCAAATCAGGCTCAGAGGGTCCTAATAGTGGTGATCCGTGAGAGTGTCAGTGTCCTTTATATTAGAGGCCATTTTCAGCTCTGTGCCGTAAAACAGAGTGTAAGAGAGCACAGACAAAATCCAGGCCATCTCTGCTATGCCTCTCTTGCTCAGTTTCCCCACAGGGATTCAGTCTCTGGTACTGTGCAAGTCGTCTGAATGTATTTTTTACTTTCTGTTCGCACTTCGCAGGAAAACCGCTTCTTTGTCCTCATTTACAGTGTCTATTTATTGACTCTCAAGACAGTGTAAGTGCAAATGTATACAGTCTGACACAGAAGACAAGGCTAAGAATGAATGTGGACATAAACTAGCACATGTCTGTAGATTTATGTGTTATGTTTGCCTATAGAGGAGCACGCAGCGGCTGGTGCAGGAGTTTCAGAGGAAGACAGTGGGGAGAGAGGCCAGGCGCTGCAGTGGCAGACTCAATCCGTCATGCAGGATTACAGTGTAAGCTTCTCCACGGCCATAGACGTGGCTTTATGGGAGAAACAGAGAGCTTTTCTAAAGGCGCCGGCCCTTTGCTCTGCAGCGTCATAATGCAGACAGAGACACAGGACTGGGATGGTCCCCTGTGGTCCTCGCTGTCTGACTACTGCTGGGGTTTATAAGCTGGAGCTCGCCCTCTGCCTCACCTCTCTGAACTCTCACCCTGAGGCGGAATGATTATTGCACCTATGGGACAAGTGACCTTGGGAACACACAGGGGACAGTGTGAGTTCTTAAACCATTAGGTACAGTGCATGTCATATCTGCTGACAGGGCAAAAAACAGGAAGTGATAGGTGGAACCAAGGATCCACTTAATAGTACATCTACATAGTAAATAGTACATGTCTTTGGAAGTTTGATCAAATGTACTGTAGAATAGTCTGGCTCTGCTCAAGAACTTAAACCACTGGGGTAGTTTGGCAGCATATACAAGAAATCCTGCACAAAATTATAGCTAATGCCTATGATATGGCCTAAAGATTGTTTTGTTAAAATAAACAATTAAGTTTTTGAAATGGCTATATATTTACTCCACTGTCTTTTGCCACTTTATTTCCAAACAGCTGTGTCCACTCTCTCACATGGTCATCATCGTCTCCTTACACAGCAACAGTCAGCATACATGTGCAGCTTTGAAAGTAGGAAGAAAAGAATGATAATCCTTTGCCTGCACAAATACAGTATGGCAGTGTAAAATATAGACCTGTGTGTATAGCTGACATGGAGTGAATGCTGTCGCTTCTGATGCTTGTGCCTCTGAGAAGCCAACAACATAACCAATACTGTGTGATGCTTATTGTAGGCCACCACAAAGCAGTTTTCAATTCCACATTCCTTATCCTCACTAACCCTGGTGGCCCTGGACTATAACCTGCCACATATAGAGCGACTTAAACAAGCCCCAATCTCATCCTCCTCTCCGCGCAGCCAGAACATAAACAAAGCTGCTAAGTGACCCAAATAAGAAGAGACAAAAGCGAAATGAACCTAAAATTGGGTGGCGTCATGAGAATTATGGACTGTCAGTTACAGTGCTGCAGCAGGAGGAGACCTGAGGCATGGAGGAGGTATGGTAATAAGGATAGACTCTGGTAAAGGCTTCAGTACAGCACCAGCACTGCACAGCCAGGAGGATGCTAGACTTAAACATTTACTTTATATACCTAAACATTATATAATAGTTATGATCAACTCAAATATGAATCATGTTATATTATTAATATAATCCTTATTGGATCATAAAATAAACAAGACAAAACAAGAATGCATGTGGCAAGTAACATGTAATGGTATTGTTGGGTAGTATCTTAACCACACTGTCATTTGAATAAGTATTAATTCTGAAAAGAAAAGAAATCACCTAAGTAGCACACAGTTGAACCTACTCAATACTGGCACTTGACCACATGGTATTATTATGAAACCAATGTTATATTTTGTGTTAAAAACATTCTGTTGTCTAAAATAGAGTGTTTATGCTGAACTTTTCCACAGTATAACCACTGTGAATAACTTCAGTGTGAACTTATTAGTGGTCTAAACTGTGCCTGCCACTGAGCCAACACTGGGAGATACATACACACAGCTGCTGAAAGTAAGCTGGCTCTACCCTGTTGTCTTCCCCTGCAGATAAACATGAAAGTGATCCTTTAATGAAAATTGAAGTGTGAGTTGTACAGATTAAGCTGTGCTAGTAAGAGCCATTATTCACTTTTGTTTGTTGGCATTAGCCTTGGTGCCTTTTTAAGTGCTATCTACTCCCCGGTAATTCATTATGGATTATCAGCGCCACCTTGAGCGCGTTGTGTTTATTCATCTCTGAAACGGCCCCTCTCTCACTCTTGTGTCCATTCTCCAGACTCTTGTCCAGTCACCACTCGTGTCTGAAAAGGACACCCTTGAAAGGTAAACAGGAGAGGTGAAGGGTAATGGCCTCATTATCTCATTTTTAGGCACTATGTAGTAATATGCTGGTCTTTAGAATCATTTTATTGAACATATAATTGACAATTTGCAGATCACACATGTTAAGGATGTGTGTGCACAACCTCGCTGCTTTATTGGTTAATGAATACTGAATAAACATGGAGTAATATCAAAGACATAATATACCTTTTCTGGCTATGTTTTACACTAAACAACAAATATAACCATGGCAATATTTCCTTAGATTAGAGCCTAAATTGGTTCATAGTTCTATAGCTTCATGTGTACTGTAATGGTAGCGTCGGCTTCGTCTTAAAGTCTACACTTCATTGTGCTTGGTTAAATTCTCCTGTCAATCATTTAAATGTCAACAGAGACTGACCAATGTTAGAGGTTCGTAAGGAAAGTCAGATTCCTTTTGATTTGCACCTTATAACAGGGTCAGGGTCTGCATTTTTGCAATTTTGTGTGATTATATTTCCCATCAATATATGAGAGTCACAGATTGTTGATTTAGGTAGGGGGTTGCACTTGTTATTTTTCATGCTAACGTTACATTTTTATGTAGTCCATCAGTTTCTTCCAAGGATACTCTCCTGAAATGTCAGGTGCTGTGCTGAAAGGACCAGATAGCTTTTTGATGTTTTCATGCATCCTGGTGGAAGAGTACGAGAATGGCCATCCTGATAGGCATCAGGTGTAATTTTGGTAACAGCTTTGGCAGTAGATGACTCACCATTATAAATACATGGCTTACACTGGCTCTAAACAGACGGACAGCTATAAAGAATGACCTTTATGCCTGAAGATCAATGGAGCTTATCATTCCCTTTCATTTTTCTTCTACAAACAGGAGTAAGGATCATCAGGTTCATCACGTACACTGGAGTGGGCTTGTGTAGGAAGTAGCTAGTTCTCTGTATTGCTGCTTTATCATCATTTATAGGTCAAACATCAGTACACTAGCATAGAAAAGTCAACTTTATCTACATGGTTCAATTAAAACAAAGATACATAATATTTAGCATAGCCAGAATGAAATGTGCCAAGACTTTTATGTGATTATTTACAATTTAATCTTATTGTCCTCTCTTTCATGTGATCTGTATTTTAAATAGGTTGTATGGTCCTGTGGGTTAGCTTCTTGATCCGGTCTCTTTTATAAAGGTAAAAGAGATTTGTTATATCTAATACCTTTGTATTCTTTGAGTTGGTTCCTGTCACAATAACAAATGGTTTAATGTGACATAGTGTGATAAACAATAGTACTGAAGACATCTTTATGCTTCTGAAACAACAATCCTAAACCAAGTGAAGCCTTTTCTAAATGAATTGGACCATATCTTAAACAAATACCACATTGAACACACATCATTAATGAGTCATAAATATGTTTTCAATCCTGTACTACAAAAATGTACACAGATAAATACTGAATTAATAAAATATTGCTCACTGGTCATTTATTGATTTGCCATATACTAATTTGTTAGTATTCCCACACCTGGATTAAGAAACAAGAGAAAGTATCCTATGTAGTATTCTAGCTCTAAAGGAATTTCACAATGAATTGAAGTACTGAAATACAGTGACCTTTCTAATTGTTGATTTATTTGATGAAGAAAGCCTTTTTGCACTAATTAGCTGCTGATAACCTTTAAAAAGCTCATTAGCATCTCGGGTTGAGTATTACTAGTCAAATAAATTCTCTGCCTTGTTTAACTGAGGCTGAATATTGTGTTAATGCTTGGGGATATTTCATCAGCTCGACCAATTACAGTCCACTATGATCCTTTTGCCACAGTTAATTAGGCAAATTAGATGTGCTGTGTTCCAATTCATGTCAGAGTTGGAGTAAAAAATACAATGTGGTGTGCTTGTGCCCTGTGAGTGGGGCCATTAGAATGTTTGAAATGTGTTTGACTTGACCTGGTTGGAATCTGTTCCTTTTATTTGGCATTCAGAAAACAGATGAGAGATGCGGCGGTGTTAAACACTTATTTTACGATGGTTTATTTGCTGATGTGTTATTGTGGAAACAGTGCACAGCTGAAGGTCAAACTCGAGCAGATAAAGTTCACAACACCGCAGGTTTTGTTTTGCTACTCGAAATTCAACAAAAATTATCAAAACAACCATTTGATAGTGCATTATTGCTTTGGCAGAATACTATTGTCCAGAAATAAAAAAGAATGTTTGAAAAGGATCTGTGATCATTTCACAATATTACAAAGAAAAAAAAAACAGCGAAAATCCCCCAGCAACTGGCATAAACTGCAGATTATGGTAGAAACATAGACCTCTCGTCAGATCTCAGAAGACAGGCAAGGCAGGGCCTGGTTGGACTTAGATTGGAGATTGCTGGGAATACCAGGTGCCACCGTGGGGTCCTAGAGGCAAAAATTGTTGTTGTGTCCTTAGGCAAGTCACTTAACCTAGTATGGTGTGCACGTGAGTGTTGGTGGAGGTCAGAGGGTAAGGGCACAGATTGGCAGTCACGCTTCCATTAGTCTGTCAAAATTGTAACGTGACTTTGAGCGTTGCATTATCATAATCATTATTAATTTAATTACTTTAAATTACTAAAACTAGTTTAATCATAATACTAGTAATGTCATTCATACTTTTCCTGGCTTTACATCCTATTGGCAACATTGGTAGTTTATCTCATTTACTTTTTGGTTATGTATGTTAGGGTATATGACAAGGTTCAAGGTTCTAACATAATATACTGAAGTCACTTTACTGAGATTTACTCTGTTCATATGCTGCACTGTTACTTTTATTGTACATAATAGTATTTTTTGGTGTTTTATATTTTGTATTTTATATTTTTGCTCCACCGGAACAAAATTAGAGTCTATCTTTAAGTCTATTTCTAAATTATTATTTTTAAGCCATTATCTATTATCTTGTTTTATTGCATGTTCCATTTACCTGCTGTTCTTGAACTGTGCGTTGCAACACTGGAATTTCCCCACTGTGGGACTAATAAAGGCATATCTTATCTTATCTTATCTTATCTTATCTAATTACATTTTAGTGACATTTAGGGCAAAAAATCTATTTCTGTTTCATGGACTCAAAATATATCAATCTAGGGTCAAATTTTCTCAGGAATCTGAAAATGGAATCATTTATGCAAAATCTGGATATATTGACTTTATCATTGAATAAGTACGCAAATACATGCAAAATTTTCAGACATTTTCTAAAACAAATATGAAAACTTGGCTGTAAAAAAAACTTGATCTCAATTTATTAAAGTTATTAGGCTTAAACAATGTAAACTGCTTATAGCCCATATAAATGGATATAAGTGATTCAATTTTGGTTGCTCTACATTGACAATTGAGTGAATGCAAGTTTTTTTTACGACAGCATGTATTTTTTTCACAAACTGAAAATTGATGGGGGTAGGGTTAGTAAAAGTTATGATTTTACTTAACTAATGTTAGAATACACTTATGTGTTGGGTATTGCTTTATTCCCAACTAAATTACAAAGAGATTGATGTATAGTACATGCAGATTTACAATTAAATCAACTCTATAGGGTGAATCAAAAGCCAAATTCTTACCTAGAGTCTCAAAATTTCCAAACAAAATTGTCACCGGACATCTTCGGAAGAACTTGCTGGTATGACATCATTTATAATTGCAACCACTGAAACTGATACTCATTCAAAAGAACACAACACTGAGCTCTTATTCCAAGGTTAATAGTAAGCAAGTAACCATTAATTTGCAAGCAGCAACAGGATTAATGTTTGTATTCAAATTATTTTGTCACCAAAATTTGGTCATTTTCACCTACTTTTCAGCAAACATCAAGCAAAAGGTCACCAAAGGGCTAGTGATACACAATTTTTGGTGTTATATTCTAAAACTACACTATTTTTTCTATAAGAAAAACACAAGACATTGCATGTATGGTACCCATTTATTCCACAGTATTTTTTTCACACTGATGTCACAAAAACGAAACTCAAACTTTCAACCTTGTCATATTGGTTAACAAGAGACAACAATATATACTACCTATAATACTATTTATTCACTATAGGAAATTCAAGTTCACCCAAGTTCAAGTCCTTCCTTGACAGTGGGAGGAAGCCGGAATATCCATGCGCCTCAACATGAGTCACAGGCACAGCAGTAAAATTTTGTTATGCAAAAAATGGAGCAGTGACATGGTTTGATGATCCTATTCTTTTTTTTTTTTTTTTTTTTTTTTTTTTTAAGTACTGGATTCATTTTGATATATAATTAATCATTTTTAAAAAGTCTGTGATGAGCAGCATTGAGCTCTAAATCACACGCCTTTATGAGATCGTCACTCCTGGTATTTCCAACAGTAGACCATGAGGTACCTCGGATCACACAAAACTACTTGACGTTTTGCCAAAGCAGTAAGATATGGTCCACAAACGCTGTCCCTGTGCAGACCTGCTGGCATGTCTCCTGGCTCTGTGATGCTCTGCTCTGTCCGTCCTCATCATCATTTATTAGATCTTTATAGCACCTCTCACAATTTATATAGTGTAGCCGCAGCACTGGAGCATGTGGGTACCTAACATAAAGATAATACATTTGATTATGTTGTTGATGTCCTCTCTATTATGTTTAGTGTCTCTAGTTTTTACTGTGCTTGATGTTGTGAATGGACTGTTGAGCCAAATGGAAAGTTTTCTTTGCCAGGGAAAGTTAGTAAGCATCTTTGTGCCATTAGCACGTTTTCTATTTGGGAAATAGGTTTGAAGGATTGCTCTCTGAGATGTACCAGCTTGTTTTTGAGTGGGTCCCAGACTCCAACATATTAATTCATTAATTGATAAATGAATGCATTTATATAGCGCCTTTCAAGACACCTAAAGCACTTTACAGTTCATTCTTCATTCACTCCACACTCAGTGGTGGTAAGCTACTATTGTAGCCACAGCTGCCCTGGGGCAGACTGACAGAGGCACGGCTGCCAATCTGCGCCATCGGCCCCTCCGACCACCACCAGCACTCACACACACTCCACTTTCTTACTAAACAATGTGAGTGAAGTGTCTTGCCTAAGGACACAACAACAGATTTTGGAACTGGTGCCCCACTGTGGCACCTGGAATTCCCAGCGTCTCCCATCCAAGGACTAACCAGGCCCGGCCCTGCTGAGCTTCTGAGATCTGACGGGATCAGGCTTTGACAAGCCGGTATGGCACAATGGTATTCAAAGGCACAAATATAAAATCTAAGTTTATTATGGTGAAAACTTAATTGAAGTTGATAGTAAAACTAAAGTGACTTAAAGTTTTACAAATTTCACACTTTGGTAGAACAATACTTAGTTTTTTGTTTACTGAAGTCAAATGAAAAGAATGTGAGATAACTGCCCTACCACTTGATGTCATTATGTTTTATGTGTACAGTGATTCACACTATACAAACACTTACTAACAAAATAATTCCAATTTATCCTCATATACAAAAATAACTTGAGCTGTCCCCTGAAAGTTTTAAGAGGATTTCTAGCGCTGTGCCCCAGTGCTGACCTCTCTTTCTCTCATTGGCTTAATGCACAATTATACTCTCATTTGAATATCCATGACTTGTATTATCCAGCTGGGGTCAGAAAAAAGAATTAATTGTCTAGGAAGTGCCTGAGGTATGGGAGCCTGTGGAGGAGCAGAGGAGAGTGTAGGAGGATGAGAGGGTGGTCAGCTCATAGTCTGCTTGTGGGGATGGTCCTGGGGTGTCACAAAGGGTCTGCTCTGAGGCGAACCTTTGCTCCTGCACAAAGAGCCTCCTTCAAACCCCACGGATGACGCAAGGTGTTTTCTCCGAGCCATTCTGAAAAAAGTAAGGAAGGATGCAACAGAACTATGTGCCTTTTTCTAAAACACACTTGTTTGACAAAACATTCTTGAATCTCTTTATACTTTTTATTATTTTGCGATCACTCCAACTATAGTAGCCAGGAAATAATTCCGTTCTTAAGTTTCCAAATAAATAGCAATCTGTAATTCCACCAAAATAAAATAAACAAATTATGTTTTTATTTTTCTGTTGCAAGTAATCTTAACAAGACTATCTACCATCACAGTAGGCATCTCTCTTTTGTAATGTAATATAAAATATGCTAATTTGTGCATTTACTATAAAAAATAATGCTTTGTTGCCAACTGTTGTTTATATGCGGACCATCCAGTAAAAACATGGCTCTCTTAGGACGTGTAGTTTTTCCTAGGAGAGGCTAACACCTGCTTGTTGTCAGGATGTATCAGGCATTCGGAGATGCAGCTCGGGGACAAAAGCTCTGTGTTGAATGTTCTCACACAAATTTAAGCAAGAGCTTTTTTCGTCTTAGTGTCTGACACCTTGACACGCCTGCTTTTATCTACCCGGGTTCAAGGTGAGGAGCAGCACTGCACTTAAACACAACTTGTCCTGCTCTGTCTCCTCAGAAGTCTAAGTACCTGTGCTCTTTACTTATCCCAGTCCTCTCAACTGCCTCCACACTCTCCAGAGCTTATCTTTGTTACTTTATAGAGGTGGGAGAAACACTCTAAATCTGTTAAACTACAGCTATGTAAGAATTTACAACTAGAGATGTCACAACATCAAATGTAATGTTACAATTATTGTGAGAAAAAACATCACAATTAAACAATTTCCTGACAGATTTTCCTTATGACATTGAATGATGACTAACAATTTTCTCTACCTAAACCTTAAAGGTAGGATATATAGCCTGCACTCACACGCCTCATATGGAAGCTCAGATTGTCCAGAATTCACTCACTACACAGGCTGCTTTTGCCTTGATTGATATTTGGCTGCTACTGCTGTTTTTTGAGAGTGAGTATACCTCATCCAAAAGACACCTTTTAGGTTCAACCCGACTGGATTTAGGCACTGGAACTGGCAACCAGTTCAATCTTGAACTAAAACACCAAATGAAAATAGCAAGTATAATATTTTTGTAATTAATAAAAGGTCAACATTACATTTGTAATCAGTTAACACAATACTTGATTTGAACATGTGTATCTCACATGTGGAGACAACTAGATCATGTTCATTAAGTGTGATCCTACATACATTACTTTTAACTCAACTACTAATTATGTGTCCATGCCTTTTAAACTTGAAAATACAGCATATTACTTTCAAAAATTACCTCAGTATCCAGTGTACTTTACAATACTGTTACTCCATACATAATTCTTTTGGATTAGTATACGGTCTCCATTTTCTTTCAATGCTCAGAAACACCATCCCCAGAGCTTTGCGTTTCCCCACCACCCCCTATCCTAGTGGTGAGAAAGGAGGCGTTTGGAGTGGTCATGTTTTATGCGTGCCTTCGTGAATGTGAGGCTGTAGCGGGTGGAAGTCTGTAGCAGTGTTAGCTCCTGTGGCGATGTTCCATGTATGTGTGTGCAACAAAATAAGGGATTATTCTTGTGAATGTTTTGTCAGCTCGGCTAGAAGTCACACTGTATGTAGGCCTATGTGTGCCTTGACTGTACTGGAAAGAGATGGTGGGTAATGCTGCACAATCTACCACTGTGCCACAAGTGGAAAAGGTGGAAAACAAGATTGACAGAGAGAACAATGAGGACTTGTAATTAAAATTTGCAGTGTCGTAAAAGTTGGTGACACTATTCACGGAGCTGTGGGTTCTTACAATCGATGGAGAGAGCCAATGAAGCAAAATAATTTAAACTTTTAGGTGAGGTGGGAGCCGTAACACCAAATTAATTAAAATATTTATTGGCCTAATTAAACAAAGCAGAGTGGAATTTGCTGCAGGTTTATTGAACTTAAAAGAAAATACAGCCCAAGTAACTATCATGCTCGTGCGAAATCTTCTCAGTATGTATGGGTTATTACACAATTCTAATTAGCGAGTAAGGAGTCCCTAAAGCAACACGGCGTAGCGCTCTATGATCTCTATTTGCTACTTGAATCCATAGTAGCATATTGTAAGAGCTACGGGTGAAATCCTCCAGCTGATGTTCTTGGTTTTGTGAGGATGAAAACAACGATTTGGCCACATTACATGATATAAAAGTCTAATGAGGAAATGTATGCTCCCTCGTGCTCTTCAACCGCAACACACAATTATGTTCACTTACTGTTTTACAGGCTCAGCACACGGTAATGACACAACAATAGCTTCTCCGTTGAGATGCCTCTACACAATGCAAATAGGCTGAAGACACAGATCGATATGTTACTGGAATAAAGTCTAAGAGTGCGTTTGGGGGCGAGATTGCAGCCTTGAATATGGCTGAAAGAGAATGAACAAAGAGAATAAAAGCAAGTGTTTTAACAGCGAGTCCTTCAAGAAATAGTAACTGACAGCGCCTTGGATGGAAAAATGTTTATAAATTTGTTCTCAGCTGTTGTTGATATTCTGCCATGCATCCTGCCACCTGCCCTGGGCTTGTTAACTAGACGCCCGTGGCCATGATTGCCTGGCCATCAAACTCCCAACCGATAAGTTCCTCCAGGAAAGAGAGAGTGAGCGGCTTTGTCATTGACTTCACCCCAATCGCCTTCCTGTGCTGTACGTTGGCGATAACGCCAGACCCGAGAACTCTTGCTTCACATCCTGCATTATCACCTCTGCGACATTTATATACATGTCTTTTTCAGTAAAGGAAGTGAGGTATTTTAACCGCCACAGTTTCATTTAACCACTCCTAATACCTTGTCTGGAGCAGTTTATCGGGCGATGACTAGATTTATGCGTTCAATTATAGTGGTGTAGCCTATCATTGACGTAGAAGCTGGAGAGACACCTGTCATTTCCAATGTTAGAGAAGGGATTGTGTGATTGATTGAAGCCTCAGAGAGCACGCTGGGTTAGGGACATGGTGACAGGCTTTTTTGATTGACACAGCTGGGGAAAGCAAGGGTGGTTCCAAGAAACAACAAGAACAAGATGGTAAAACAAAAGCAGGTTAGATAGAAAGAGATTTACGAAGACAGTTAGGGCCAAAGCCAGAGACAGGTGGTGTGTGGGAGAGGTGGCAAAAGCATGGAGGATGGCTAATCGTTTTATATGTTCAGGCAGGAGAGAAAGAATGACGCTTTGACTAAGAGAAGGAGAGGGAGGGGGCGAAGGGTGATAAGTATTCCATGTGGAAAAGCCCAACTTCAGTCATGCCCCAGTGAATGTGCTGACAAGGTCTGCCTGTGTCTCCAAGGAGCAAGTGTCATACAAGCGGTCCAACCACACCACGATGCACCAAACTCAATGTAACAGGCACTGCTTAACACAGAAATGCACAAATACATGCACTTTTATGAAAATTAGAATTGACGCAAACTGTGGTCTTCCTTAATGTATTGGTTTTACTCTGTGGTTAGGTGTTATTCTTGTAAAGGCAGCTTGATTTTAACACCCTGGAGGTAGCGCCTTGCTCCTTTAGCCTTTCATTCATATATGGCAAGTGAGAATTTTCTGTGACAGGTGAAAAACCTTAGGCAGCAGATAAAAACCGTGTGAAACCATGAAAAGTACTGAAACAT
Organism: Taenioides sp. WSHXM2023; assembly: GCA_029959045.1. Classification (NCBI taxonomy): domain Eukaryota; kingdom Metazoa; phylum Chordata; class Actinopteri; order Gobiiformes; family Gobiidae; genus Taenioides; species Taenioides sp. WSHXM2023. The sequence continues at coordinate 14,658,589 of CM057096.1, read as the reverse complement.
TTAAAGCTACATATACATATTGTGTTCCAACAACTGCTGCGTGAATGACCTTGTGCTAGTAATAATATGTAATTTTCTTACAATAACATACATGCTGATGTTTAACATGGTTTAAACAATTACTGCAAAACAAAAACTATTCAGTGTACTGCATATGTTATGAAAGATTTTTATACCCATCTCTTATTACTACAACTTCTACCTTATAGTTAGTACTCAACCTTTGACAGCACAATCTACCACCACTAAATAGTACTGCTGCTGCTAATGCTACAGCTTTAAAACAATGAAATATTAATGATACATTCTTATTTCAACATGTTTTTTTTCCAAGGTCAGACATTAGAACAAAGTTATTTACGATAAAGGGGTGGTGGTATGTTCTGAGCAGGCATTATGTTTTATTTGTTATGAACTATTTACAATTGCAACATAATTTTAGTCAATCCATCAAAATCTTCAGCTTCAGGGTCACCATAGCAAACAGCATCTGTCTTATAGAGATATGAGAGAACCTTTCAAATAGCTCAAGGCACTGCGTCGAACAAAGTGGCTCCACATCTCTGGACTGACACTCTGACTGATCAAAGCATGATATTAATCCACCTAATTAATCCTGCATCAAAGTTATAACAACCCACATTTTAATTAAATATCTGGCAGCATAGTCAAAAAACCTAGACATTGTTTTCTGTTAATAAGTGCTGAGAGCGTTCTGTAATAATGTTATCTCTGTCAGTTTTGTAGATGATAACTTCCAACATCCCAATACTTTATACTACTCTTGGTGATGTTCTGATTCCCTTCTCTTGCTCCAAAGATGTTTTAAATGTCATAAAAGTATTAGTATATTCAATACAACATCAATACTGTACTGTACTAAGGATGTATTTTTGCAGCAATTGTATCCATTTATGTTGTTTTAAAAATCACTGGTATTTTTAAGCTTCCATTATGCTTTGCCTGGAATGTTTCACAGTAAGGCATTAAACATATTTATCTCACATCTATTCAATTATAGGCGCTTACTGTGTACTATACCTTACTGTGAGTGGGGTTGTATCTCCACTGATCTGACCTGTAACTTGGCCTGCGTCACCTGCTTGTCTCCAAGGAGATAGATAAATTAAATGCTATGTTATGGAACGTTCCAGGAAAAGCAGTAACATCTCCATAGAAACAGGCAAGTGGCAGACCCTATCACCAGAATAGTTTCTCAATAATAAGAAATTATCATGAGAAATGTAATTTGTGTTGCATTATTCAAGATATGCAGTGCAAATCATTTGAGCATTTTCTTAACAGTATCCATCTTTGTCAGTGCAGCATTTGATAACTTTGTCTCATCTAATAGAGCACGCTCATTTGTCATTATACAACTACATAAACGGCATTGTTCTGAGCCTAAAAGGCCCAGTGTGCTTGTTTCTATGCGATTGTGCAATTTTACAAAGCCCTTCTCGCCTCTCTTGTCTGTAAGTTCTTGTACCTGTCTATGCTGCCACACTTCTAATTACCACCTCACAATGATTAAAGTTTTAACTCAATTATCTCTATCTGTTCTCTCAGGGTTTTCTTGCCTCCTTGGGATGGATAGAAGGTGAAGAAGTGGCACGGAGAAGACGCTAACCGAGATAGAGGGAGATATATAAGGCAGCAAGGAAAAAATACCAAGTGACTGACACCTGCCCTCCAGCTAAGTGTGAAGGGCAGTGAGAGAGAGAGAGCAAGAGAGAGGGAAGAGGAAACAAAAACAGAGAAGAATGAAGACAACCGGAAAACAAGGCCGGCTTCACTGCAAATTACCCTCAAATTAGGACTCATTTCATCACAGGTCAACATGATTACAAGAAGTCTGCTCCTATTGGTCTCCCTATGCTTGTGGGAGGGGCTTTTGAAAGTTGCCACGTCCAGTAAGATCGCTCGGAGGAGAGGAGGGGGTGGGTCTCATATGTTGAAGCTAGGAGATAGCCGAGCTGCGGACCAATGGGACTCCAGTGTGGAGGCGTTGCCCGTGGTGACGCTTAGGAACCTGGTTAGCCGTGAGCAGGAGAGTGAGGAGACTGTGTCCTATGCCAAAATATTGCAAAGTCACGTTGCATCAGCTGACAAGGATAGGCAACTTTTCAAGCCAAAGCGTGAGGTGGACTGGCACTTGATGGCAACAAGTAGGGAGGTAACTCAGGAGATGCACAGGCTAAGAAATAATACTAAGAATGTAGAGTCCAAATCAGTGAGGCCAGAGAAAACATATACAATCCATCACAAGCAAGATCTTCACTACAACAAGACCAGGTTTAAAACAAGTTTAAGAACAAGAATTAGGCCAGAGCTGAGCGCTAGAACTACAGGGGTACCAGGAAAAGCCTTCAGTATAGAGTCCAATAGAAAAATTAATCTGACTGGGAGCTATGAGGTGTTGAAACTACTGTCCAAAGAGAACCTAGTACGGATCGTCAATTCCCAAATGCAGAGTGTCCCAAGCCTGAGTTTTCCCAGCAAGGGCAGCAGGAGCAGGAAACGAGATTTGATTGACGTTAATCATGGACAGTCCGATCCCCAGAAGCTGCAAAGACAAGATATAGCTGTCACTCAAACTCATAGTGGACTTGATAATCAGACTGCATTTCCCTACGCGAGCCCAGTACCCACTCCATTGGATCATAATCGGGGGCAAAGTGCAGAGGCACATGTTAATCCATTAAGCAATAGGGACAATTTGGGAGATCCAGTTGGCAGTGACAGCAGGAGCAAGCACCTTGTCAGTTTAGCTCAGATTGAGGTCAACAGCCCCAAGAAAGAAGTAATGATCGACCAAACTGAGCCACCATTTACATTGACAAAACATCTCCCACAGTTTGTCCCCTCTGAAACAAACGCTCCGTCTATGCTGACAATGCAACCCCAGGGACTGCGGCCAGGGAACAGAGCAGCCGATTCCCACCGAGACCCATTAGCAGAGTCAATTCACTTCGCCAACACGGAACTCAGCACGGCTCAATATCCCAAAGATGAAGACGGCAAGCTTGTCAACAGCAGCGGTAGCAGCAGTCATGTCCTGAGGCTTCATCCCGCTCCCCCTGAAAACCGCAATGGCAAAGAGGCCAAAATGGTAGAGCCTCAGATGCAGGAAAATGGTGTGGGCCTGGTGTTTGAGGAGCTAGAGGAAGAGGAGGGGACTCTGGGTGGGATTTCAGAGGGGAAGGCCGTACGGTCTCGGAGCAGGAGGAGCTGGATCTGGAATCAATTCTTTGTGATCGAGGAATACGCCGGGCCTGAACCTGTTCTCATCGGACGGGTAAGGAATAAGCTAACTTCATTTATGATTTAGCAAGGTTGTGAATGGTGTATAAATGTTTTATGAATATTTAAGAAAGTGTGACTTACATGGCTTGTTCAACCTAAGGTCGTCCTCTCGTATCTCTGAGAAAGAACCAGGAATTATTCTGCCCTACATTTTTTAAATGATTTTTTTATTTGACTAGGAAAACAGGAGAGGAGTGAGAAATTTAATAAATGGGTCTCAGCACATTTTCATACTTATAAAATCATATTTTAAACTTAACACATAATCCTAATAATCCTAAATACTTAAAACACTCATATTTAAACACTCATACTTCCACTATTGTTGTTTTGACACACAACAAACCATTTTTAAGTAAACTCTTTTCTCCTTTTAAGTAAATTCTTCTTTTATTCTTTTCAAATAAAAAAGACAGTTAAGGGATGACAGAAAGCCTTGGGGGCGACTATAGTTGCTATCTATATGCTTTCATGCTCTACCAACCAAGCTATACTTTCTACACTTTATGTGTTATAGAATTGCAATCACAGTTGATTTATACTGCTCTGTGCAATGCGTTGCCTTCCAGGTAGCCGTAAAACCTTCAATTAATCAATGGTGTGTCGAGGCGCAACAAAGCCCCCTATCCCAAACGCCCGAGGGTCCCGTCATGATCACTGCCAATCTGTGCCCGCCGATGGGAATTGACACATTGAGAATGCCTTTACTTTTTCCTTCCACCATTGATGTTTACCTGAAGGCAGAAAGCAAGAGCAGAGTCTGTCCTCATTTTCCTGTAGGTCACACCTGTCAACTCGACATGGTCAGAGGTCTGCAAGGTCCCTGATAATGCCATTTCAATCCCACTGATTTACACTGTGTTTGACGGGATTTATCGCCGCGTGTCCCTGCACACTACACAGGGAAGCTTGTATTGGTCTGATGTGAAATTTATTAGAATCATTGAGTGGACATGGCCCTCCCGGCTCTTATAAAGCAGTGGGCAGATGAGATAGGAGGAGGTCACGTTGGCTGGACAGAAGGTGTGCATCTACATCTGTACACTGTAATGGTCTTGGTCTCGTTCTCTGCATGAGCCAGTCTGTCTCTGTATGCAGCTGCCGTAGATAAGCTAATTTATAAGCCTGTGTGGCCAGTTTGCAGAGTAAATGAATAGTAATGATCCCGGTGTGGCTGCTGCGGGCTGTTTGAAACCACACAGATAGTTGGTGTGTTCTGTGTTTGTGTGTGTTGGCTTGGGTCTAGAGTTTAGAGTGGCATCTCAGCTGGGGGAGTCACAGAAAAAATACTAGTTTTAATGTTTTTCTCCCATTGAAGTACTTTATTTATGGATTTAATTTCGCAAACTTCAGTACGGTTCAGTAAATGTAGCATACTTAATGTATAAAATACGTTCTGTTATACCACTAATGCTATCTGGGCTATTGGTACTTCTGTTGGTTATACTACTCTCACATTTACTACTGCAACCATTAATACAACTGTAAAACTGTTATGCTGTTACTATAATCACTACTTTTGTACTTTTGAGGTCATCCAGAAATACCTTTCTTTATTAAGAAAGAATATACCAATTCTTAATATGTATTTTTCAGTAATAATAAATCCAACAAAGTAATCTTTATTATCTTTAGATTATTCTAAGAATTACATGTAAGCTTTTTATTATTAAGAGTTAGTTTTTGATCTATCACTCTATTTAAGCCAAGGGAATGGGTTAGTTAACATGATTTACCGTTGTTTTTCTGTCTGCATCCTGGGTATTGACAACGGCTGTAAAAAGAAGTTAGTAGCCACTGAAAAGATGCAGAAGCAGAGCGGTCCAGCTTGCAGATGGCACCCCGTGTAAAGCCATTATTGCCAATCTGCTGTGTCAAGCAGGTATTTATGCCAGCACATTGTATGGCATTCATGGAGGGAACAGGGCCAGGCAGGACACATACAAGCCCATATGATAGTGCTGACTCTTGGAGTACACCCAGAAATGTTTTTGTGGCTGTGTACTGACCTAGAGATGCCTGTGATTAGTTCCTTATTGTATTAGACAGTGATGGCACACATGAAAAATGCTCTTAAACATCTTAATACGCTTATGGATGTTTAATCTCCTGCTCTGGTCCACTGACTATTGATACTTTGCAGCTGATGTTGTCATCAATCCCTGGGAGTTTGCTTCTAACTGAAGGCTCTACTCTGTCTGAAGCTGTTAGTCAAGTTAGACAAGATCATGAATTCTCGTATTGGTCACAGTTTCCTGTTTAAATCAATTTTTTATTGTAGTTTTCATCTTTAAAAAATTTGACTGTGTTTGCTAATGTGTGCATTGCGTCTCCATTGTAACCAATGAACATTTTGCCAATGTGATGTCACTGCAAAGTATCAGTTGGTACAAATGATTAATTTGTAATTAGTTTTTCGATTCATGGACCTCATTTTACTATGGTTAAAGTTAAGCTGAAGGTATTCGTTATTGACCCCGTAGGGAAATTTGTAGGGCTGCAACTAACGATTATTTTCATAATCGACTAATCGGACGATTAATTCAACGATTAATCGATTAATCGGATAAATGGCACTTTTTTGCAATTAACTCCTAAATGTTGTTTTAGGGATGTTCTAAGTACCAATGAAGACAAAATGAATAATTAATTCTTTCAAAAATATTTTATTACAGCTTTCTGACTTACGTGTATACTACAGACATGATAGCTATGTCTATGACTACACGAAGTGTAGTTTTCCCTTATCACAGATCCCATTTCAGCGCTCATGTTTTCATGGCGAAATCGCGCAACACGATGGCAATAAGACATCCCAGTGACGGGAATACATAGTTAAAAGCCAAGACAGACAACAGTGTTTATGCCAATACCATGCTCGCTCATAAGCTAACCTACCGGGGTGAGTCTTTATCTTCGAGTACTCCGACATGTCTTCTCTTCAGATGTTCGTGCATAGTGGTTGTGCTCCCGTGCCAAGCAAAGTCCATCTTGCAAATGTTGCATGTGATTCTTTGCTTCACCTTGTCAAGAGTGAAATGCTCCCATGTTTTTGAAGTTTTAGGACGATCACGCGCCTGTGCCGAACAGGACGCAGCCATCTTTGTTTGGGATAGCGCAGGGAGATGCGAACTTACTGCACATGCGCACAAGTACGGGGAGACGTGCCCTGTGGAAAGCTCACCGGAGCGCTCGTCTCAGCAGCTTTGAAGCTACAACTAATGTTGGAAAACACTCGCGATTAGTTGCCGACAATAATCGATGATTAAATTAGTTGGCAACAAATTTAATCATCGATTTTTATCGATTTTATCGATTAGTTGTTGCAGCCCTAGAAATTTGACGTCTGCATTTGACCCATCCTTCATTCTTCCCAGTGCATTGCCTGGAGACATATCTTGAGCTAGGCTTGCTCAGGAATACTCTAGCTGGAGAATTTAACCTACTGCACTACCTGTTGTGTTGTTATGTTTTGCGTACCCCAAACAGAACTACAGATACTCTTTTAAATATTTTGTAAGATTCAAAATTCCATTTATTATTCCAAAATTATTTTTTATGTTTGATATGTTGCTTTGTCAGAGATTTCAAATTTCTTAATTCATTTAATTTTAAAAAATATAGTATTGGGTTTTCAAGCAATTCTTCCTAGTCATTTTTCCATTTGTAGTCATGGTTATAGCAGTTTGTCACTGAGCTAACATAGAGACATTGAAAACAATTAATCAACTAAATAAAATATTTCATTCAGCGCAAACATATTTTTGTATCAAACTTGACTGAATTTAACAACATTATTTGTATATTTTATGAGCCGCTCCACTTGTCTAAGCAACTGTCCAATAACAAGGCATTTTAATCTTAAGGTGTGATTTTTGTGTTTTATGAAAGGCTCTCCTCAACAATCCTCTCTCGAGTCTGACTCTTGCTGTGTTGTGTGTGATCTCGGCCTGTTTTGGGATAAATCTGCATCAAAAGCTTTAGACAAGAGCCAAGACTGTAATCTGTGATGTCAATGAGAGACAAAGGCTCCCCAGCACTGCCAGCTCTTTGGGTGCTGGAGCACAGAGACATTCTGAAACATTTTTCAGGCTTTAATCTGAAATTCTTTGTGATTTGTTTGTCCATTAACTGTTAGCTCTTAATTCCCCTAAGGGTAAAGGAGTTTGTATGGGTAATATTAGATTATGTATGCCATTTATAATGTTGTATTACATGTGCAGCACTTTGGACACTGCCTTGTTTAGTAGGAATAAAATAAAATTGGATTCTCACCACAGTTCTTTGAAAAGACATGATATACACTTTTTTTGTGTAGCATACTTAAACCTTTATTTTTTCTAGTTCAGGAAAGCACACCATTCAGCTAAAGAAAAAGTGAGTGATGCTTTCAGGTTCTCCAATAAAAAAGGCAATTTCTTACAGTCAGGCATGAAACCCTATTAAGCCCATTTAGACACATTGTTGGATCCATGTACAAGGAAGGAATTGTTTTTCATGATTCTAAAGCAGGGGTCTCCAACTTTTTTCTTTTGGTGAGCTACCTTTACAAAGCGAAAATGCCAGAGAGCTACTAAATTTAGTGGTTGCATGAAATTGAGTATATAAAAGATCCACAGCAATCCTTAGATGGGGAACAGTTAGATGCCTATAACACATAATCCATTATCTATTTATTAGTTTACAAGTTAGGCATCAAAATGATACATTTACAATGGTAATTCATCAAATTTTGAGTTATTCAGCACAATATGTATAATTCAGACGTCCCACAGGGCCTTCATTCACCCACTTAGAAGTAAAAAAAATCGATTCTCTCTTGCACTAGTACAAACTGTCATTGTGTCTTGAGGTAAGACACCTCACTTGGCTAATTGTAGGATCGGTAGTCAAGAGTGGCCGATGATGCAGTTTGGTGGATTTGCTTGCTTTCATCAGTCTACCTCATGGCAGTTGTTGCTACAACTGTAGCGTTCTATCACCACTAACACCACAGGGCCTTTAATACAGTGTCATCTCAAGCATGCATTACATCTAATATGACCTACTCTATACTAGCAGGATATGAGTTATTTTTAAAGCCATATTTAATTTTTTACTCCTCACCTTTCTGTGTGCATGAGGCTGTGTTTGCTGTGATCTTTGTGTTTGGATCGTATTTGTGGATCACAAGCATTGCTTAAAAGGGCAAAGCAAAATGTGCAGTGGCTGGTCTGACAACTCTCTTCTTAAATCTTGTGCATGCGGACATGCATACATTTGCACTTGAACTCGTCGCTGCTGTTACTATATTTTCTCACGCCACATTCTGTCCGTCCCATGATAATTGTGAATTTAATTGATGCTGTCACATGGACTGTATTGGGCTAATGGGTTTCAAGTGATTGCAAAGACAAGTGTGAAAGAAACATAGATTTTTGCTTTTTTAATACCATAAAAAGAAAAGGTGTCTCAGCAGTGGATTAAGAGTAAATATACATCTTGCTGATTAGCTCTCCATCCCCCATTCAGCTTTGACAAACGCTTCTGTGAAAAGCTAATCAGTTATAACAATATGACCATCTGTTATTAGGAATGCATGATCCAGCTCTTTCAGTCCCAAAATCCAGACCAATACCAGTGAGGAGACTAGATAATAAACTGATCCAAATATGTGAAGAATTGTACTCTATCAATGCACTGTATAAACCAAAGTGTAAACAGTGTAAACCAATACTCCAACTTGATACTAGTGTGTCTCTCTCTATTAGATTTGGTGGTCTGTCACTGGTCCTCCTAGGTTGTTGGCTTGAATCATTTGCTTAAGATTTACTTTTTTGCTTCCTGAACTGTATCTTATAAAATAAGATATACATTGTCTTTAAATCCTATTACCAGTGTTCATTATGGTAATTCTGTTTGGTGTATAATTCCTAGTGAATCAAGGTTGCCTTTTCACCTTAATACTCAGTGAAGAGCAGAGATTAGTTTGAAAATATGCACACTTAATCTACAGAGCAACAGGAAAGAGACCTAAGCTATCATCATCATTTGCATAACATTATCATCAGCAGGAGCATAAATAATTCATAATTAGTGAAATATGCCTATATTACACCATTAACATTATTGTCTTTGCCACACAAGGCACCCATATTACATCATAGTGTGAATATAAAACACACATCAGGATCAAGTCTAATTAAATGCTTTCATCTTCTGACACCACCAGAGCAGAACAATTCCCTTAGAGGGCTATACTTAACTTTGTGATTATTATTCTTGAGCTTTCATGGTTGATAATTATACTCTGAAAAATTGAGCTAAAAAGAAGCCTCATGCCCCGGGGCAAGTAGAAATATATAATTAACACCCTTATTGACTGCTTTATTGATAATGCTAGTGCTTCAACATGCCACCTGCTATAGTGCACTCTGTGGACATACTCTGTTCATATGACTCATTTTAAGAGTTTGAGATCCTGCCAAGTTTATGTTGCTTCTACTCCATTTGTAGTTATTTGTAGTCGGGTGTTGAGCGTTAAACCTCTGAGAAAGGATGTTTATTGTACTAGATTCAGTATTCTAAGAAAAAGCCATTAAAATACACTAACAACAAGGGGTCAATGAAAGTACATACACCTTAATTTACTGATAGTTCATTGCAATTATTACAAAATACTTCTTAAGAAGTATGCATTCAGAATCATTATGCTTAGTCATTAATTGTCATTGACTTTAACCTTTATCTCTCATTGTTGTTTGATACATTTATGCAATGGTTCCAGAATTAAAAGAATTGTTTTTCCTAATTGCATCAAGAACATCATAGCACAAATATAAAAGACATCTTAATGTAACAGATAACAGGCGTCTTTGAATTGTGATACTACTGACCATCTTTGATGAGAATCTTTTTAACATGTGCAAGCCATGGGTTCTTTGCCTCTTGTAGTCTCCCTATAAAAGGATGGCCAAGCTCAGCAGGGGTGAGCTGGCAATTAGACAGTGACCACAGCGGCTGACCAAAGAAGACAAAATCAGACATAAGAAGAAAGAGGGGAGTTAGAATACCATTTTGGAGGCTGAAATCATAAAGAGAAGGTACATTGCTGTGTCTGTCACTAATGGTTGCAGTATAGTGCAATTGTACACAGGTGAGAAGAAAAGGCACAAAGAAGGAGGAAGGTGCACTAAAGGTTAATTGGCAACAGTGGGTAGTGGCTGGAAAAAGTGCAAGCCAGTTAAGGAGAGGACTAAGAGATCACACACATTTTTGACGTTGACCCCGATCTCAGCTAAGGCCCAGAGGTCTGCGGAGACACACATAACAAAAGGAGCAAAAGAAGCAGAGAATCCGGGGTTCTGGCATTGAAACGTCAAGGGAAGAAAATCACTGCAAAAGTGTGAGGGAGATAGTCAGAGAATGGAAAGCTAAATACCATTTTATTGGGTGTCCCTCGTGGAGGCTGCTTGAGCATGAGTGGCTGCAGAATCACATAGAGCAAAATAATAGATGAGGATGACTAAGGGAGCTAGGCTATGAGGGGAAGTGACTGTGGAGTCTATTAAAGATGGAATTCAAAGAAAAGAAAATGTAGACAGCCTTTTAACTTTCTTTTCTCCAATCGTTCGTTCCTTCTTACAGCAGCGGTTTCATCCTGGGATAATGTCGGACAAATCAGCAAAGTGAGCCTATGCATTTAAAGGATTGTTCTCCCCGATGTAAGACGCCAGTGTTTCTATCTGTAAAGAAAAAGGAAGCTTGTTGGTTACTGCATTTTCTGTCGGGAAGATACATGTAAAAAGATCAGGCCAAATAAAAGACCATTGGACTATTAACATTGTCCAATCAACACCATAATGATAACTTCCTTAGCACCAAGAACCATTACTGCTATTTTTAGCTATAAAACCTTTTCAGATCTTTTTTAATCACACATTTTTATTGGTCAGATCCATCTATAACAATATCCTGACTAAAAATGTACCACCTCAAGTTATGGAAATGGGTCCCACTAACAGGCTGCTCTAGTGGCATTAAATGATAGGTCAAATCCCAGGTACAAGGATTTTCCTACAAGGACAATAATTAGTATCTTGCCAAGGTGTCATATTTATGAGCTAATTAATGTTTTTACCTCTGTCCATCATCTCATCATGTTATCCCAGATCGGCCAATCTAACTGTCACATTTGTGTGTGTTTTGTGTGTCAAAATGGGCTCTTGCAGGGCTAAGTTAACTCTTCGGGGGTTAGAAGGTGCAGAATGCAGTGCAGAGAGCCATAGCAGTGGAGGAGTCATAATTATGCATTGCCCTGTGTGAGCTCTGTGCCCGCGACCTTGAGCTAATATTTATGCATTGGCCTGGACTGTGCGCTCCACTGTCCCCTGTGGAGCCCTCAGAGTCAGAGAGCAGAGGGCAAGTGTGAGGAAGGCAAGAGCAACGCTGTGAGGTGACACATCCTTTAGCAGTCACACTGGAATACATGAGTGCACATTTAGCCCCTGTTGGCTAGCATCACTATATAGGCTGTCAGGACAACATCACGGTTTTGTAGCTACCATGCCAGTTTTGTGGCTGCTAAGAATGTCATTATAATATCCATGGGTTTCAGAATGAACAAATATTAGGACCATTACATACTGATTAACACTTATGAACAAAATATGATATCTTTTGAGTAAGAAAAAGTCCCCAAAATATTGCATAAACTAGAACGTGAATATGGCTACATAAGCTCCACCCAACAATGCATTATTTGTTTTGCTTCTTTTTTTTGCTCAGTATTAAAGGACGAATGTCTTGAGCATTTACTCTCAGACTAGAAGGTTCCCAATTCCTGATCATTTATTTATCTTTTTATGACAACAATTATACCTATTCATTTACTCATTTCAGGTGTAATTACAACATTTGTCACAGTAGAATATTTGAGTGCACATTTCTTGGTTTGATCACTATTAGCTCCCAGGACATCATCACTATTTGGTACATACATTCCAATGCTATTTTTAAATAATGACTAAACAAGTTTGTACCTAGAGCTTTTGAGATTTGAGCTGCAATCAGATTCCAGGGCTCTTGGCAGCAAAGTCTGGTCTGATTAACACCAATTAATGGCATGCCTTCGATCTTACTTGTAAATATGTGATGCTTCTCTTAAGCTGGAGGAGGCTCGGCTTATTTTCCTGTTTTTGCTTGTAAGTCGTAACTGCAAAGTGTAAATGTGACAAATATATTTCTCTCAGTGGTTAAATTATGAACCATTTTATTTACCAATTCTGGTAAGATTGATTTTTATCTGCTATAGTCAATGCATATTTCATGTACCTAATGCTTCATCCATTAGTTTTATCTGTAGTTGATTAGCCCATGACATTTATTGGCCCATGGTTTGTACCACTGCCATATAAAAAACATACCAGATTAATCAAGTAAACAGTTGTGGTTTTGACTCTGAATAGGCAATATTTACCCATCAATTACATATTTCTTGTTCCAGTCCAGGGCACATGCATTGTATGATCAGGCTGTGTTAGTTGGTTGCATAAGATAAAACTCATGAAATTCAAATTTATTTATAGTATTACTGATCTAGTGTCATATAGTAGATTGTATCAAAGCCTAAAGTTCATAAAGATGACAGAAGCAGCCATGGCTATAACTTTAAGGAGAATATAATGGTGCAAAAAACATACGCTCAAATAAGACAAGTAAACATTTCCATCTAAATGAGCTGACACTTGACTCCATTCCCTTCTGGTTGTTTTTAATCTTTGCACTTTCCAGCACCGCAGGCCAGAATGCCGTTGTTATTGCACTGACACGCAAATGCCCTTTGTTTCTACCTTCAGGCCAGACTAAATAGTAAAAATTAGCCATCAAACTTAGCCAGAAATATTCATGTTATGGTTATTGCTTCCAATCCTCAAAGTGTACATGACAGGATTTCATGTTTTTTCTAATTATTACTTGGTTTAGTGTGATAGTACCTATGGTAAATATTTAATTAGTTTTACATCAGTCAAGTGCAAAAAAAAGTTTGTAAAAGACAAGTACAAAATACAGAAGATAGCAGTTAGTTCTAGTAGAAATTGAATATCTCTACTTATGTCATCAACACCAAAAACTCAATCCAAGCATCCAAATCTATGCAGGGACAATTTAGACACAAGGAAGGCATTTTTCTGTTTAGACCTTAATTTAACAAAATAAAGGTGTTGACATTAGTCTATTGGGTCATTTAGACAAGTTTTAGCCCTTGTTAAGATTATGGTTGCTTGTTAACGCTGATAGAATTACCTCTATGTTTGTCATACCTGCTGCCCATGACCAACCAGGAAGTAAAATTGTATTATATTATTGGAACACTGACCAAATCAGCCCTAAGCTCAGTGCAAGACTTTTCTAGTATGTGGAGTCACTGGTGTATGAGCTTCTACAGAGAAGGATGTCTGTCTGTGTGCTGTTTTTTTCTTTTTAATGTTCTATGGACCAGATTTGATGATAACGGTATAATCTTCACAAAAGATAAAAAAAAATAAAATAATAATATAATGATGTTAATTATGTTTCAGTGAAATGTGTTGTCTAACCTGTTATATGCACTTTAACATGTTTTGATAATTAAGACAGTGATTCTTGAGGGAGGCATGTGCACTGCATCAGCTGAGATTAATGGGGGCCTGATGGTGGTGTGGCGGGGTCAGGGCGCAGAGAGAAGGGGGCATCAGAAAGAGAAGCCCCCGGCCACAAGAGGGCAGGAAAGATAGGTGACACCTAATGGGAGAGGAGGCAGAGATGGAGGGAAAACTATCACAAGGAGCAAACACAGAGCAGAGAGGCACAGCATGTCCTAAGCCTTGCAGCGGCAGACACAGGGTCATTTTAGACAGTTATTTTTATTCTCTTAGTTTAGTTTGTCTCCTGAGATACTAATATGTATTATATATATTAAAGTCCAGCATTTGGTTCTGAAAAGATTTGTTCCTCAAAAATTTGAATGCATGTATGTATGTATAGCTTTTTGTGAGATAGGAGGCAATGTGTGGTATCAGTGTTTCCAAGTGGCATATGTAGTGTAGAAGAAAAACAATAGCAGACATAGCAAAAGAAGGCTCATATAAAAATATAATAGCAGTATACAATGTGGAGTGTGTGTCTGCGTAAAGATTCAGCCTAACGAGTGCATGTAATGTTCTCCATTGTCGTCATAATAGTCAGAGTCTTCCCCATGTGGTAAAAGCATAAAGTTATCAAAATAAAAACACGCCTTTAATATGAAGTGCACGTATGGGGAAAACAAATGTGAAACTTTAACTATGCGGCTCTGGTTCATTTGTTTGCACATTTATTTTGAGTTATAAATGAACAGACATCAAATAGCACTAAGTATGTTTTAAAACAGAGATTTTAATGCAATTCAAAGATTGAAAATTATTTTTTGCTTCATATTGACCATAAAATTACACTTTTAAGTTTATTCCAGGAAATTCAGTAGCTCAAATTGTACTTTCTCCCGCTCTTTGCTTAACATTTCACATAATTTCATTAATTTGCAAAAAAACAGATGTAATTGAATACTAATAAATAATTCAAATGTGAACAGTTAATAATGAAATGGAAATAAAGCCAATGAATACTTGGATGGATATATTATGGAGGGCTGATTTACATTATTTATGCGTGTATGCCATAGCTGTTAATGCATCTACATTTATAAAAACCTTTGGGAGTGATCCTTGTTCAAAGAGCACTAAATGATTTAATGAATATTTATATAGAGACTGAACCTTTGTGAAATAACCACATGAGATGCAGACAAAGATTTGTTTTTTTTCTTGTCTGCTCACTTTTTTGTCTGGGTTTGCAAGGTGAACCAGCTGCAAGTCTTGAGCCAGATGTCCTTCCTGACGCTATGTGTGAAGTGGGCAATGGGGGTTAAGTGTCTTACCCAGGGGCACAGCGGTTGTTTGTGTGTATAGAGTGAGGACTGAATGGATGTAGAGACAGAAAACAGGTAAAATACTTAATTTCCAATAAACAGACTTCTTTCTTATCTGTCACATCGACCTTGTTGTTTTGTTTGAATCTGCCCACATCTTTTGTGCTAGAGGACCAACTTTAACCCACTCATCCTTAAATACAAGCCCTGAGAGACATTTTTCTGTCCTTTGACCTGATTCAAACTTCTTATTCTTTCACATAAAACTTGTTCTTCATGCTAGACACTGTAGACGTTTATCTTAGACTGTAGACGTTTATGTTAGACTACAGCTATCCATGTACCAAATTGCTATCTTTTTTGCTACTTATTTAGAATTTATTATTACCATTTATTTTTTACTCTTTGTTATTATATTATATTGTGATGAGTGAGCTACTGTGTCCAAATAACTTCCCTTGTGGATCAATAAAGTTTGTCTAAGTCTAAGTATTGTATGATAATGGGTAATTCTGTTTTTCACTGTTCTAACTAGACCAACACGCTACTCCCTAAAATAATTGGAGGATTTTAAAAAACGTATTATTACACACAGACATCTGTTGTGTGACAAGTCAAAATGAATAATTATTTGCTTGCCAAAACAGAAGTACCATATTTTGCATGAGAGTGGAAATACTATCAAGAAAGTGATATTTTTTTATGTTGTAGCTCTACACAGTATGTAACAAAGGTTAAATAGCTTTGGTTTATGTTTGGTCAGTGTAATGGATACACTAACCTTATCAGAGCTGAGACCTAAACTGCCTGATGTCCTTACACACACTCCCCTTATACTCACACGAGGTTTGCACTGGTAAAAGCCATTCATCTGGAGCTGGCATGCACTGGCATATATGTGGGCGATTTGCCCTTTCAACGTACAGCACTGAGTTAAGCCTCCAGTGGCCTTTCCCGAGCCCGTCCCACGGCTAAAAATATGATGTTGAAGTCCACCCTGCGCCAGAGTGGATCGCTAAAGCAATAAAACACATACAAGCACACAGACAGTTCCTCTGCCTTTCTCGCATCAGCTGATTATGATAATCAAAAGAAGGATTTGCATACTTGGAGGCTAACAGCTCCGTTTTGTCCTGAATAATGCATACTATAGTGGAGGAGGGGATATTGTGGTGAGATATATTAGACTTCAGCTGTGGCAGAACGGAAAAGTCTAATAATGATGAATAAGAGATGAAGGCCACACAATGTGCCCTCTGGAGACAGCTGGAATTACATCAGACAAGAACAGAACAACATGTGCACGCCTCAAGTGGATCACCAACACATTAACCAATCTCCAATTCACAATCAATTCTGGATCAATGCTAAACAATTAACACTCCCAACCTCTGTGCATTCAAAGTGCCAATAGAGATGAATGGAAAAGTGCTTGGTGTTGACCGTTTTCAGGGTGTAGTGGAAAATAATCACCAGAAATGCATGGCAAAAGGAGAAATTCAATTTGTCAACTGGACAAAAGTTTATTTGGTCGAATACGTTGCGCAGCTCATCCAAGATGCTTCTTCAGTTCTGGTCAGATGCTGATAGACACTGCCTTATATCTGCCTGAAAGGAGGAGCTAAATACAGTGAAATTACTCTGAGACTATACCACACCTATTTGTTTACAGTTTCTGTTGGTTACCTAGGCCTATTGAATATGCAATGAGTGTGGGGTCTTTTTAGCATAACCTTTCAGGGCATAATGGGTGTGAACCTCTGGACCTGACCTGGCTAGTCCTATTGTTTTCTTTGTTTGTTTTGATTTAGGTTTGAGGATAGTGTGGGAGACAAATGATGTCTGAGACCTCCATTTCTGTGCAAAGAATTCTCTATCCTCAAACCTAAATCAAAACAAACAATGAAAACAATAGGACTAGCCAGGTCAGGTCCAGAGGTGTGAAAACACCCATTATGGCCATGAAAGGTTATGCTAAAAAGACCCCACACTCATTGCATATTCAATAGGCCGAGCTAACTAACAAAAACTGTAAACAAATAGGTGTGGTAGTCTCAGAGTAATTTCACTGTAGTTAGCTCCTCCTTTCAGGCAGATATAAGGCAGTGTCCATCAGTGTCTGACCAGAACTGAAGAAGCATCTTGGATGAGCTGCGCAACGTATTCGACCAAATAAACTTTTGTCCAGTTGACAAATTTAATTTCTCCTTTTGCCATGGATTCTACCTGGATGACTGAAAGATTTTACACACACCAGAAATGCATGTTTTTTAATTGTATTTTGGCAGTGTGTTCTTACTGCAAATATGATCAAATACCAGATTTAACATTCTGGGCTTGTGTGGTACATGTGGAGTTCCTTTGGTGCCCTGGTTTCCTCCAACAATCTAAAGCATTAGGCTACTCCTCCATATAACTCTTGTGGGAAGATCCTGACATCTGGTCTAGACTCTTGGGAAGAAATGGTCAAATTCATGGTGACATTTTCTATACATTACATTATTATGTTATATATTTGCATAAATTGGTCATTCATACATTGTTAAATCTGAACTTTTACTAGTTGTATAACTTGTAAATACTCTTGATTAATACTATTTTGTATGTCGTGTAGTATGTCATAGTTAAACTTTTATTTTTGATCCATAAAAATACACTTTTGACATCAGTCCTTCCTGTACCCCTGACTGTGTGACATTTTCCTTCATTACATACAGACACACTCACACGCTCCACTCATGCACACACACACACACACATGCGCATGTGCATGCGCACACGCACACACACACCCACCCACACACACACACACACACACACACACACACACACACACACACACACACACACACACACATCCCTTCATTCTCTCCACTTAAATCCTGCTGGGAGAATAGTTCTGATTGAAAGTTGAGGCGTGTTTCTGAAGTTGTCACATTACAAAGGGGTCTTGAGCGTGCACAAATGCTCCTCAGAGGATGCTGCGTTTCTTCTCCTCGTGAAGCGGGAGTTTGTGTTTGAGACTTTCTGTAAAATAGAAAGGTGTTTGTCTCTTCAGATTACACAGGCAAGTAATGCCCTTTTAGCATTTAAGTGTTTTTATGAACAGCTCTTGAAGAGTCTCCTTACTACTTAAAGATGTAGTAAGGAGAATATGATTATCAGAGAGGTTTAATATATTGACATCATGTATGCGAGAGGATAAATTTACACAAATCAAATCAGGTAACCATTTTCTTTCAGTCAAGGTATGTTCTATGAGTGGGATTTGAGATTTCCCACCTCCTGTGGCTCCAACATGTGTTTCTTCTGAACCTTTTGACTGAGCATCTTGGGAGAAGCTATCTTAAACTTGTGTTCAACAACTTATCCTGTCAGATCATTTATCTTTTTCAGTGATCATCATAGAGGATGATGTTACTGTGAGTTGGTAAAGTTTTGGCAGAGGAGACAGGGCTGTACATTATCCACTGAAATAACATCTATCACAACATGATAGTGAATGTTACTTGATGATGCACTGATGGTGTCCTGGACTGTAGTATTGCTTTAGT
Source organism: Taenioides sp. WSHXM2023 (assembly GCA_029959045.1). Classification (NCBI taxonomy): domain Eukaryota; kingdom Metazoa; phylum Chordata; class Actinopteri; order Gobiiformes; family Gobiidae; genus Taenioides; species Taenioides sp. WSHXM2023. The sequence continues at coordinate 14,639,803 of CM057096.1, read as the reverse complement.
TCTAATCAAAGCAAACTCTTCATTGTTGCTTGACTGAGTGTCCTAGTGTTTGCTCTCAGATATCTAGATTACAAAGAAGCACCACATGTTGCTATGCCCTATGGACCCTGTGGACCCTGGCCCATATGTGGTGAGCATTTCCAGATGGAGAACAGAGCGGCCGTGTTGATAGAGTCGATCACAGTGCGGTCCTTAGACCCTGCTGACTTTAATTATTGGTCCCTGTGAAGTTCTTAGGCTGAGCTTTGTGTAGTGCTCTGTGAATTGTTCTGGACCTCCCTGTCTCCTTTTCAAATGTCCCCCCTCTCTCTGGGTCAGCTCTGCAAGACACACACACACACACACACACACACACACACGTATGCATGCACGCACGCACACACACACACACACACACACACACACACACATACATACACACACACTTTTTCTCAGTCACACCTCAGCTCTGACCACTTGCCCCATTGGAAGTGCCTAGAGCAGCTCTAGCCAGGCCACAAGGAGACATAACACCAGGTATAAGCACTTTTACATATATATCACCAAAATCGAGTAAAAATGTTCAAACAACAGTGGTCATAATCTTTTGCATGGTCACTGAATGTACTAACACCTTGTAAACAGCATACGCCACCTCTGAGTTTGGTACAAAACATACCCACTGTTCATTTTTATCTGAACTTGCTTCCAAATTCATTCCACTTCTATATTCCACTCGTCATGCTTCTGAGATTTCTATGAATTTTGTGGGGCTGCTCCAAATCGATTGGCTGACCCCCTCACCCCTGCCCTGCTGGATCCTGACTGATATAAAAGAGCTGGCAAACTCCCAGCTCCCTTCTCTCGTCTGTGCGGTTGTGAAGTTTGGAGCGGTCTGTTGGATTTCCACTTGTCTTTGCGTCTAGGGAGTCTTTTGAAGTTGCCACACAGCAGATGAAGTAGTTTTACGTTTCCTTGTAGTGGTGATTTGGGAATAGGCCAAAACATGTACACTGCTCAACTCTTTGAAGAATGCTTGATTTTGTAAGAGATGAACCTGGATATTGGTGTAAAAATCATCATCATATTGCCCTACCTCTGTATTTTTGTGGGTCAGTTCTTTTTGTTCAAGATTTCACACTGTGCAACTTTTATAAATAAAGAGTAAACCTAAACAGAAAACACAATTGGTTATAATCTTAACAAGGCTCTGTTAAAATGCACAACAAATATAAAACTCAAATTAAATAAACTTTGGCCTATACATCCAATTCTGATCCTGCCTGTTTGGATGTGCAAATGACAAATTATTAAGTATCAGTCAATATACTTTTAATACAGTTTAAATGTTTTTGTAATGTACTTTTAATTGTAATTGTGTTTTATGTGGACCTCAGGAAGAATAGTTATCAGTGTGGTAATAATTAATGAAGATCCAAAATAAAGAATAAAGAATGATACATTTTTCATTTTACAATTTTCAATTCTCAATACCAATCTGTGGCTACTGATACCTTTATATTTAGGCCTATCTATATTTTTCAATACAAAGCAGTAAGAAAGTACCTGTCCTGCTTGATATTACATCCCGACTGCCTTTTAATTGCCCTCACTATTATTCTGACACTGAAGCCACAGATATACCTTATCTAGCCATCTAGCTGTTTATTGCCTTCTGTTAACATTTTTGTAAGACAGGTTGCCCCTTATTTCATGAGTATCAATTCAAATTTGTACATCATTGCATTCAGTTTCCCATTTTTCCCTGTCTTTTTTGCTGTGGAGTTTGTTGTTTGAGACCACACACATGCTGAATTGGCAGTGGGAGAAACAGTCACGTTCATTAGTCTAATGTATGAGTGTGAAAAAACACTTTTCATAGGGTGTTTTCATGATTTATTGAGCGGCAGAAATGTGAAATTGTGTGCGTGGTGTTATTCCACTGATTTAGAGGTTGGCACAGAATAGTTTTCCTCATCATTTGGTGATTTATGGTGATTGCAAAAATGTGAAATTGAGTATAAGAGTATAAGCATATTACTTTATGATAATATAAGTAATTGAAGAGATTTAGGAGTTGGGAAAGGCCAGGAACTGCATTCATAACACGTGGGAGAAAAAATAGTAGTGGTCCCCTCGATAAGCAAAGGTGACACATTGGTAAATTTGGATTTTGTGGCCTGTGCCTTCTTATTATTTTGCTCTTGAAGTATTAGATATGAAGTGTAGGAGTTATGAGATTATGAGATTTATGAGATTTCGTATTATTCAAGCTAAACAGATGTGATAAATGATATTATGTTTGAATAATATTTAAATAGCTTTGCCTGACAGGTGGCCGAGAGATATACCAAAGTTGAACCACCATTGCCTATGAAATATCCATAACAGTTCAAGTGCTACTTCCCTTCACCCGTCCTCTTTAATCTTGATAGGGGGCAGATATGGGTGAGAAGTCTTGCTTAAATGAATTTGGTTTCCTAAGGCGGGACAGTCCTGTTGCGGAATAGCCCCGAGCGGTGCTTTCAATCAGCCACACCAGCGCTCACTGTGGTAATGATGGCCCGGGCTTCATTAGGACGCTCGTTAAGTCCTCTCGTTAAGCCGCGAGGCCGTTAAGACTTTGATTGTTAATGGCTTTTGGTTAATGAGACTGTGGAACCCGACTCCCCAGGTGGTCCTGACCAGTCGCATGTTTGGGTCAATTGGCCCCGAACGGCCTGGAGACCAAGATGGCGTGTGAGAGCCGGGCATAGCGTTAGAGGCGAGTGGAGATGTAAACACTTTCAACTTGACCCTGTGCGTACTCATCTGTGAATATAATTGATAGAAGCAGATTCTGGGACATGCGTGTAATAACTGACTCAAGCAATGAAAGTCCTCTTTGTCATCACATATAAATTATACATGTAATAACAATAGAATGTTTTGACCATGAAACAAACAACAAAACAGAAAATGCCCTTGAACTGTATATATGAGATTTTTATTTGATTTTCATTAACTATATAGCGTATACCCAACAATAGTATTACATTTTCTGACATATATTTTGGGCTTTCCACGTTGGGATGTGCGCTGAACTGTCCAGCTGATTGATACAATACATAGTCCCACACTCCAGGGCATTGAGCCATGTTAAAGTCATTACACTCAACTTGCAGGCTAAACCCTGAGGGATAAAGAAAATCTAAAGTTAGTGTTCAATTCAAGGAAAGCAGAAAACTGTACTTAGCCACAGCTATTTAGAATGAAATGCTCTAATAAATGCTTTCATTAACATGCAAATGAAAGTTGTGCCTCTGAAGCAGTTTAAGACATTTAGCTGGGAGCTGACCACAGCCACTTTGCTTATGTAAATGTAAGGGTTATGAGGGCACAGTGGTTTGGAGTTTTCAGGAAAAGCCTCTAACATATGTACTTTGAACACTGCATGTACAGTATGTACTTAAAGACTGATATTCTGTAGATTTTTCTTTTTGATTTCTCTGAATGTAATTTTTTCTTTCTATGTATTTCTATAAGTGGTCTTTAAGTGGTCATGAAATATGCTTTTTCTTTTTTACCTTTTGACATGATATTATATTTCTATCTTTTAAATCTCAACTGCTTTCGTAGCTCCAAACAACCTTTTCAACTTCAGATCATTTACCCCCTGGAAGCCCAGCTATTTCCTTCTTTGAAAAATGACTATCTTCAAAGTAAATGAACATTTCGATTCACAGTATCCATTCTCATTTCATTTAGCAAATGTGCTTAGCTGTTGCCATGCAACAATGCTCCCTCAGTTAAAGGCATCGCTGTGCAGTCTCAAGTCACAATGTCACACTTTTTCTCGAGCAGGGCTAATTTAGGGCTCTTTTTTTCGGACACCCTTGCCATTCGTTTCACGTCAGTGTGGGGTAATGAGATTGAATCTTGATGCGGTGAGTGCGTCCTGCTGCAGTCTCTGTCTGAGGACACAGAGGAGTGTGTGATATTACTTCTCTCTGCTTGAGAGGACACAGGCTGCTCTGCTGCTCTGCCGTCCCGCCAGGCACTCATCCAATAAGGCTCCACACAGGCCTGGATCAATAAAGCATGTCCCAGGACCAAGCGCCCTCAAACTCTCTGCCTCATACACACCTATTAGTTACAGAATAATTGATTGGCCCTCTGTTCATTATACCTTTGATTTGGTGCTTTCATTAAACACCCTGTGCAGTGTATGCATGCAGACGAGTAGGTCCTCCTCCTATACAGCAGCTGTAAAGTAAAAAGGCTTTGGAGTGAGGCGAGGAGCATGTGTTCTGGATATAATAGAGATTAGAAGGATCCCCCTTCATAACCGCTGTGCTTCAGGAACAGCCATCACAATGAGAAGAAGTGTGTGAAAGGCATTGTGTGCTCTTCTTTTGTGTGCTTTCTGTTTAAATTCATTATGTCCCGGATGCATGAGGATTTAGATAATCTGCTTGTTTTGTCTTCACTGCTTGTCTCAAAATACAAAGTACATTTTTGACTCTTTTTTTCTCTTTTCTCTGTATGTTTCTCCACATTTCTCTTGTCCTGTGGCTGTGGTCCCTGTGTCCCCACTCCATCGCTCCCACAGCTGCACACGGACATGGACAGGAATGATGGACGCACTAAATATGTGCTGAGAGGCGAGGGGGCGGGCTCTGTCTTTGTGATTGACGAGAAGACTGGGAACATCCACGTGACCAAACCACTGGACCGAGAGGAAAAGGACGAGTACCGCCTCATCGCCACGGCAACTGACAGACAGACGGACCGTGCCTTGGAGCCCTCGTCCCAGTTCATCATCAGGGTGCAGGACATCAACGACAATCCGCCTGTGTTTGATCAGGGTCCCTACATCGCCACTGTGCCCGAGATGGAAAATATAGGTAAGGCAACAGTCACTCACATGAATAAAACATTGTTCATGTATCAAGGTAATTTATATTTGCTTTGAACATATGATTCTTGTTTTGTTCTTGAAACTCAGCTGCATCCACAAGGTAGAAATGTTAGTGTAACTTCAGTGTACTTCACAATGTACAGTATCACAATATAATAAACTTACAGAATGCATTCTAATATACTAATATTCTAATATTGTTATTATAATTCTGGAAAAAGTTTGGTACACCCATAATACGTACACCAAATTCATTTCTTTTCAGATTAAATTGTATTGCACATAAAAGTCGCTCATTTATAATAGTATCAATATAAAAGTGCTTGCATTTTTTTACAGTCAAAGTTATGTGTTGGATCCTCGTTGCTAGAAAATAAAAACAACTTAAATACTTCTTAAAAATGAAGAGTATCTTAAAGAAACATATTTGTCATTGAAATAGTACCCACTAAACTGCTGCTATAGTTTTTACATGGGAGCTGTGGTCCACTCGTAGTACAACCCCTAAATAAACTCCTCACAGCCGTCTGCCCTGATCCCGCTCAGAGCAGTGACTAAGCTGTTTCCTGATCTCAGCAGAGAGCCCACATGGACACTCTGTTGTCACAGTTTGACCAATAACCTTTACACACAAGTGCACCAGCAGAAACACCATCAAACATTTATGAACACGAGCTGTGCAGAGACAGCAGCACAAATCAAACCAGGCCTGAAACACTGGTGCAATCACTGTTATTGGTTAAAAAACATTATTTCAATAGATAAGGAGTTACCTCCAGAGAGAGTTGTGTACAGCTGTGTCTCGCCTCTCTAATCAGACTCGAGTACCAGCAGCATTCAGGCCTGTCAGGGCCCAATGATGGATGTCCCTGTTGATCACAGACACACACTAGCTTTTATTATGTCTATTGCACCGGGTCGAACTGTCTGCAGGCATTTTGCCCAGCAGCAAGAAAGACTGATACTATGAAAAATATATGCTGTAGGATGTACTACAAATAATATACACATAAAAGTTGACTTGTACAACCACTGACCAAATAAAAGTTATATTTAGGTTGCCAATTCAACCCCAGTGTTTTTTGTGTAGAATGCTTCTGAGCCCCAACCACTGATAGAGCTACTGATGCAACAAAATAAAATACATAATTCATAAGTATTATACATGTTAAAATAGTCATAAGTAAGCAAGCTCTTTGGGCCAGTCCGAAGCCTTAATGAATAAAAAATATGCCAAATTTGTATTCAAAACAAAACAGATAGGCCAAAGAGAAAATATCTTTTCTCTGTATCACTGATGTCTTAGAAATCTTTAAGAAATTCCATTTTAAAATGGACTAATTTACACTGAAATGTGTTTTTACATCTATGCATTACTTTTCTGTTGAGTCAAATCCTGCAATAATGTTTTGTAATACATTTTTCCCTATGAACAGTTGCTCAATGTTGTGCTACAATAACAACTTTAATTAAAATCTTCCATTCATTTTATTTAATGCTGTACATTTTGACTCTTACTCTGGAAATGAAACTAATAAATTAAAACAATTGTTTAACTGGGTCACTTTGTACTTGAAGTATATGCTAAAATATGAACTTGTTTACGAGCACAGTTACATCTATTATTACAACTTAAATTATTTTAGTCATTGTGGATTTACATGCTGCCATGTTTCATTTAAAGCATTTGGTTTTGCTCAATATTGTAACTATAAATTGATACAATCAGCTATATGTGCATTTCCCCTGGTTACTAGCACTAAAATGTGAAATCTACTGCATATTAATATCTGTATGGATTTTGACAGCTCTGGCACCTCAGCCATCTCACGACACGCTGTTACTGCCTGGATGCCTTTCACACTCTATTACCGTTTTGTGCACAGGCTTTTTAGGTAAAATGAATTTTTAAATGGCGGTAAAATCCTGCTGCACTTTGGACGGTTTACTGTGCTATTATACACAAACACTGGAGTCAAACCAGGCAGCAATTATTTATGGGGAAATCGAGGAGAGTCTTTTCATCCAAAATCAAAACATCCAGTTCAAAACCTCACTTTTTAGACTGGAGCCACTCTTATCCATAACATTTGCAGTTATAGAGAAATGTTTTTGCCACTTTCTTTGATCACATAAAGTTGGATGTAGAGTGGTTCCCAGAGTTTATGGTGAGTTGTACAAGTTTTTCACCTTTCAGATTTTGGGATTAAGGCAGAGGTTGTTAGACAAAAAAACCTGCATATTTAGGCTGAGTTTAGGCTGTTTTTAAACTCCACACACATTCACTAGAATCATTTGGAAAATTTCAGCCCTTGTCGATCTCTACTGAACAAAAGATAAAAGGCAGCTGTTAACTTGAAAACTACTGCTTCATCACAAAGTAAAACAGAACATTTTGCACTTTAGGAGTTGCAGACAATGAATGAAACAAAACACAACTCTTTGGATGAGGTAAGAACAGCCTAATATGTTTTAGAACATGTTTTAGAACAGAAAAAGAGTAAATTTATATGCCTTTCTAGACTTAAATTATAGCCAGTTGGGCTTTAAAATAATTAATTTAATTAATTTAGATTTGTGGAATAAGTAAGTAAGGTAATTTTTGTAAAAAAAAAAAAAAAAAAAAAGGTTTAAAAATGAAAGTTTACAATCATTAATCATTAATCATGATTAATCATATATCAGGAGCAATAGGAACCAATCTTCAGATTACCTACAGTAGCTGGAGGATTACACTATGTTTTAAAGTTAATGGGGAAAATCTAGTGAAAATGCTGGCCACTCAGCCACTGTGCTGCCTAATGTAATAGCATTATAAAATATAATATACAATTTCAGTGTAGTTTTTATTTGAAATAGTATTGACCTGAATACATTGAAAAAAAAAAAAATACCATACCTCCCCACTAGCTATCAACACAATTTTGAATGTATCTACTTACCAAAAGACAAATGAATGATTTTTTGTGCCCACTGCCTAATTTCATGATGCCGCTTGATAATTGTATTCAAGACGAGCATCATTTTATGCCTTTGGCCATTTTTAAATCAGTCCGTTTACTGAAGCTTAATTATGTAAAAACACAAATTAACCTGGCCTCTGTTTAATGAATGTACCACATAATGATGCATGTCCATACGCTTTGTTAACAAGACCACTTGGAGGATTACAATTAGCCTTTGTATGTGAGAACACTCTACAAAAGAAATTGAAAAAAACTGTCTATTCTTATCTCTTTCAATCTAGCCTGGTGTCCCCGTCATATCAGTCTAGGGAATCCTGGATGCCCTTTGCGCACACTGATGCAGTTCAAAAAGGGACTTGACTTCAGCTAAAATTGGCCCATAGTCAAGGGCATGTATACTGTTTTATATAGGCCAGATGCTGTACCTTACCACATCCTATATCTTCCAGTTAAAACTGAACTTTTCTGTGTCCACCACCTCTTCATGTATTATGTGTCAACCTAGAATTTTCGACAATCTGGCATTAAGTTTGCATATATCATTATAATTCAATTTAAGATGTTTTTACACTAGCAAGGACCACAGTCCCAGAATACTAATATAGTATTATATGAAGATGATGACGGTAGACAAAATGATTTTCGAGGGATGGTCTGGGGCTCATGAGGCAAATGGCTTTAATATATAAAATGAAGTACAACCTTGTACAACCTGGACTATTTTTGTCAAGAGATTGGTATAGAAATTTATCTTTAAAAACTGACTTTTCTTCTCAAAAAAAAAAAAAAAAAAAAAAAAAAGAAAATATATCAGAAGTCCCCCCATTTCATGATTCCACTTTCTGGCATGAAATTGTATCTGTTTCCAGGCGCTGGGACTTGGACTTGGCTGTTTTACAGTGGCAGCAGCCTCTTTTCCAAAACAGCAGAATAAAATGCTCATCAAAATAGGATTTAAATTCAATCCTGTACCGGCTCTGTTATGCCATAGATTAATGGTTCATCTCTAATAACACTGTCAGACTGTGTGGTTGTAGAATGTATGGGCAGCCTCTGTTCTTTGATTAAATACCTGTGACCATTACTGGGCTACGTACATATGCAGCTAATTTCACAGCCTGTAATTACACACCAGTCTAAGGGCACTGCTTATTATTGTATTAATGCCATGACCTAACTATGCATCAAACTAATGAATTTACAACTTAGTTTCTATGGTCACACTCTATTTTATTTGCAGAGGTCCAAAGTAAATACTTGCATTACTGTAATTGAGTAGATTATTGTAGATTTCTAAACATCTACTTGTAATTGAATATAATTCGAGCCATTTTATAGCTGCCTTTAAAATCTGACCACTGTATGTGCTACTCTTTATAGCCACAAACACACATATGGCACTACATCGCCTGCATTGACTAGAACTTGATTTAGCTTTAAATTCTATGTTGTTTTCAGTAAGACTGATCTAAAACGGCATAACACATACTTTGAGTAGTACTTTATAGTTTTACTCATGTTTAGCCATGTAGCTGTAGATTTACTTAAGTACTATAAATGTTCAATACTTCCACCAGTGTTGCACTTGAATTTGTTCATATGCAGTAAAAATGCACTCACACTTTAAAGAAGAGGTGATGTGTGGGCTGTTGTAGCAGTGTATTACTATTCCATCAGTGTAGGACATGATGCAGCGCAGTGACTCCACTGCACCACAGAACGCTCCTCTCTGGCTCATTAGGAAAAGTGTGGCCTGTCTTTAAACTAGTGCATCCAGTTCTATAAGTGGGACCTGATTTGACCTGTAGTTAGCTGAGATATTGTCGGATGTATTCAAGAAAATTAGTCTTGAGTAAATTAAAGGCGTAACAATGTTTTCCTTGTTCAATAAGGAGTCCTTTATTTATGGATGCTATGCTCCTTCAGCAAGATCAAGGAAATTCTAATTAAGTTCTTCTTTTCTTTGTTAAGTGCACCATTTAACTATTCTGGTGGGCAGTCTGGCACCTTCTTGTTTTGACCTGTATTTTCCACAGTATGGCATTAAACAAATCAATATTGCTGTTATTACATTTTCAAATTGTATACGTTTTTATTGCTAAACTTATCTTTAATAACGTGAATTCTACGAGCATCGTTGACTGTCCACAGATTGACTGGTAACTTTTCCATTGAGACAAGCAGCATTAAAAGAGTGACATAGTTCTGTACTCTTTTAAATTATAGACAAAATATCTTGGAGTGCCTTATCTTACCTACGTACCTCAAGACTAGCTCTCAGAATTGTTAGCGTGATGTGCCAGTAACAGTAAATGGGACTTCAGTAACTCAAATTGGCAATAAGCAACCAACCTAAAATAAAGAGGAGATGCAAGACACAAAACCATTGACTGCTTGTTAATAAATTTGCAGAAACATTTGTACCACTAGTTTTGGTGCCTCACCGCTCCTTGATAGTGTCTGATTCTAGCTCTGATTATTTTTTTTTACTGCAACCTAAATAACACACCCAAACACATACTTACCCTTGGTTTAAACACTATAGTAAAAATGCCAGTACGTTACAAATGTGAAAAGGTAGTGAAATGAGTCACTTTGTGTAAAAGCAAACAGTGAAATACTTTAAAGGCAATTGAAAATATATAAAATTAGCCAACACATCCAATTCCAACCACTTTCTTTATGTAGCCCATTTCTGAGTGCTGCACACAATAGCATCATAAAGCAATAGAACAAGCATATATTTATAGGAGTGCTTTATAATATAATGCAGGTTTGACTCTTTAAGACATTTATGCATTTGTTACAGAATATAAAGTAGGAGGCACACTTTAAAGTGACGCTTTTATGTCATTGGCTTTAAGCAGTGATACTAGTGGGATAATGGGAACATTGCGTGCAATGTAAGACAAGCACAGTGTAACGAGCGAGGCGAGGTGACACGGGAGGTTGAGGGGCAAAGAAGAGAGAGTCCTGGGCTACTATCAGATGTCACAGGGACAATAACAGGATTCTGGGCACGGTTGTGAGTGCCTCTCAGAAACAGCCTGGATGGACAAAAAGTGCTTGAATCTCCATCTAAACTGTTCTGTGCCCTCCTAAAAAGAGTCTATGTCGTGGATCACTTTTTGCTTTTTAAAATCAATAAGAATTGCTCTCACCTAGACATTGTGAAATTTTCTGGGTAGGTAAATATTTTTGACATAGTTTTTGGGTTTAAAAACAGATGTAGACTATTGATGTAGACTAACTAGCTCATAATGCATTTTCCGTAAAGAAACTAGAACCATCAAATATACTGTATATTCATTACTATTCTGCACATGTCAGAATGGTTGTGGGAACTGCCATTATTGTGTGTAATACTTGTTAGAGTCTGTTTCAAGGGCCCATATTACATTTTTTCTGATCTATGTTATAATGTTGTTTGTTCATTGCAAACATACCTGGAGATGTGTTTTGTTTCATTCACACATTTAACACACAAACCCTGCAGATTTAGGCTAAGTTCTTATTCTCAAACAGAAAACACTTTTGTTATGTGGTAATACAGGAAGTGCTCCACTGTGTTTTTAAACTCCATATACCTTCACTAAAATCATTTGGATCATTCAGCCCAACTGAACTAAAGACTTAGGCCCAATCTCAATTCTCTTTTTTACCCCTCTGTCTTTGTCTTAACCCTAGCCCTCGCCCTAACACTCTGTCTTTAAACAGAGGGAGAAGGCAAAGGGTTTGTTTTAAACCCTTAGAAATGGGACACCCTTTTGCAGTCGCAACAATATGACGTCATCGCCTAGCGCCGCCGGCGTCCCCAGTACGGAAGCGTAAATGCTGGCGCCATGAGTATACCTACAACTTTTCAAAAGTTACTACAGTTTTATACAACTTTTTATGAGGTTCTTGAGTGCAAAATGCTCACATTTGTGCGATTCCTTCGGCGCCATGTTGCTTTCTGCTGCGTCTTGCATTAAGCCACGCCTATCCCCTTTGCGCAAAGGGTGCATCTCCAAAAGCTCTGCTAAGAGAGGTGAACAGCCCTTCCCCTTATCCCTCGCACTTACAGAAAAGAGTATTGGGATACCCCTCTGTCTCTCGTGAACGCGCACAAGAGAGGGTTAGGGCTAAGACAGAGGACGAAGGGGGAGAATTGAGATTGGGCCTTAGAATTAGACTTACTTAGACTTAGACAAACTCTATTGATCCACAAGGGAAATTATTTAGACACAATAGCTCACTCATCACAATATAATATAATAAAAAAGAGTAAAAAATAAATGGTAATAATAAATTCTAAATAAGTAGCAAAAAAGATAGCAAGAGACAAGTGTCAAATAAAACATCATTTTATAAATAAATGTATATGTACAAGTCAAAATAAAATCGAAAAATAAGTAATAAAATATAAAATCACAGCTATGTTATCCATTACATAAGACTGAGTTGTTGTGCAGTTGTAGGGAGTATTATCTGTTACATAAGGGTGAGTTGTTGTACAACTGTATAGGGTATGGTATGAATGTAGTCCTGTATCTCTCACTGTTTGAGTGGAGCTGTAGGAGCCTGTTGGAGAATGAGCTCCTCTGTCCCTCTATAGTCTGTTGCAGTGGGTGAGTTGTTGTAGGGAGTATTATCTCCTCTGTCCCTCTATAGTCTGGTGCAGTGGGTGAGCAGGAGTGTCCATGATGGAGAGCAGTTTGTCCAGTGTCCTCCTGTCCCTCATAGTGACAAATGTCTCCAGCTCACAGCCGATCATGTAACCAGCTTTACAGATCAGTTTGTCAATAAAGGTGAAATCTGTTAACTTGACATCACAAGGTGGAGCAGAGCGTTTTGAGCTTTGGAGAAGTAGACAAACTAATAATGCAAGCATGCTCAAGCATCTGTGAATGAAACAAAACACAACTCCAGGTATGTTTTTAAGGAGGTAGCAGTATTTTAACATGGCTTAAAGCTCACAAGAGACAATTTGGCATAATATAGGACCTTTAATAATAAACCATATGTCAGTTTAGCTCACTGCTGCAATAACCCAATACATTTAGGCTAAAGAGCTTCCTGTGCGATTTGTCAACAAAAAACATCTGAGTGTGTTCATGATTTGAGGGTAAATCATACTGTAAATTGTGGCTGTAACGCTAGTACAGTGTTTCCATAGAACGACCCTGGCAGAGTGACAGCAGCACTTCTTAGTCATTCTGTCAGCTTCTTCATGAGAGCCACTCAATGCTCAGATTGTGTCGTTCAGTCAATCATGAATCCAATATTTACTTTGGCAATTCAGTATTTATGAGGCTTAGCAGGACGCGTGACTGATGCGATGTGCTAGTGCTGTGTTATGCGCTTTGTACATGATACATTTAAGGACGAGGTGACAATGACACTATAATGCGAGGTGCACTGGAGCCCTGCCAGTCCCCCATCTTGTTTTGAACAGCCCTAGTTTTTACTGACTGGATATAAACCCCTCACCAGATGTGTATCCCCGCTAAGGGAGACTGACTCACATTCAGAGTTTAACCTTGAGCATAAATATTGAAAGCTGATATGTAAAAACTACACAGCAATTGTTATTCTTCGGTCCCCAGCGCCCAGGCGTTTCAGAGTCAGAACATGCGCTCCAGATGGGTGCGTTATTGTGTGACTTTTTGATCTTTGTGGATTGGGCTTGCTTGTATATGTCTGCCGGGCTGCATACAAATATATTTACAAGCTCTTTGCACTTGTTGCATCAACCCCAGACACAAGCAGCTTCATCAGAGTCCTTATTAGTTTTCACTGCTGTCAAAAAGCATGTGAGTGCAACTGCATGTTCAGATCTATAGTCTATATATGTGATTTGTGGGTTCTTTTAAGTAAAAAAGTGTTTAAAAGGTTTTTTTTTGTCATGCCTTCCAAATAGGAATATTTATATTCTGACAATATTATGTTAAACAGAAATGTGTTCAGTGTCTTTGAGTGTATTAGTTGAGGTTCAGCTATCACACAAATGATATTGATATTTGTAACATTCTAATTGTAATGTATTTCCTAAAGGCATGGTGTTAAATAGTGCAAATAATAGTTAATCTTTTTTCTTTTTGCTCTTGTAGTGTGCTAAAGCCATGGTGTTAAATAGTGCTAATAATAGTTAATCTTTTTTCTTTTTGCTCTTGTAGTGTGCTAATATTGTCAGATATAGTTATTTTATATCAAATCATATCTCCCATGGTATCCTACTTCAGCTTTGGTCAATAACAAATTTGAAACAATATGCACTTTTTGCTTTGCTTGTTCTTCCATTTTAAAAAGAGCGTTACATTACACATTACATTACATGAAAATGTCAAGAAAATATCTGTATAATTGATGATGCAGTTTTTTTCTAAAGCAGTGGTTCTATCCCTCGCAACAATCTTAAAGTAACCTTTTAAGTAACCAGTTATCTTAATTGGTTAATAATCTCTGTTGGTGACACGTCCTGGTTTAGTCTGATATAATTGATTAATTACAGTGTGCATAGTGGCTTGTGGGCTTGTGTGTAACGGCACACACTCCAACACATAATTACACCTTCCACACGCTTGTAAATGTCAATCACATTTGGAGCTGTGAATGCCACCTCTAATTGAACTTCTCAAGTGTGAGCAGAAATCTTTTATTCTGTAATTAAAACGTGTCTTTTGTTGGGTTTTTTTTTTTGTTTTTTTTTTTTTCCAATGAGCTTTCTGCTTTCTGTCAAATCACTGTCACTGTGCAGTTGCAAGTGCTGTTTTCCCTTTATGTTTCCATTGTTTGAACACATGTTACAAATGGTTCCAGATACACTGTTATAAACATTTCAGGCAGGAATTTGTCAACAGTGAAGTGAAAATCACCTTTACACACTTATGACAGTTATGTAAAGTTATGGCAACAGTGGTCATTAATAAACAGTGAGGTCTGCTTTCTCAGCTACTTCTGATTTCTATTCAGAGCACTTCAAAAGTAGTTTATTTTTTTTACTGTTTTTACAAGGTCAAGGTTATTTTTGGGACACATATTTAATTATTCATTTTTCAATAGACAATGGAATAATCACTGGGCTTTTCAGATTTCACAATTCAATTTTAATACGCATAATTTCATTTGAGTCACTTAAAAATAAAAAAAATATAATAATCAAAATTACTCACCAATTTGCCATCAATCCTTTCTATCGTTGAGGTAAGAAAGAAGTGCCTGACTGACTGTAAAAATTAGTAGTGGTGGTACCATTTGTACATCCACAACACTGGGGCACTGACTCATGTTAGTGCTGGGGGTGGAAGATGTGAAAAAATGTATGCCATGAACTTTAGAGCCTTCATCATCTTTTAAATTCTAGGATGATTCTTGTATGCTAAGTATTTTTATATTGTTTTTAAGAACACTCACTTTCCTAACACATTCACAGCATTTTATTTATTCATTGTGCTGTGTTCATTGTGGACGTTTCACAACTTTTGGGGACCAGAGTTTTGTCGTCACAGTTAACAAACAATTAGCATGCTAACAGCGCACTTCTTGGTTCTCTTATGATAAAATGCTTTAGATGCAGACAGCAGTCTTATTTCACCCCAACGGAGCTGCTTATACAATAAATCTATACTCGGGCAAAACAAATTTAACTCAAATACATGAAGAAAAGAACAACAAAAGAAAAGAAAGCAAGTACCTTAATGTAATTATGCTAGACTGTATGCTTTGGTCAGGATGGAAGTCCAGCATCTCTGACCAGTTTATTTAACCCTAACTCTGGTAACTCTTTATGATTAAAAAAACACACACACACAACAACACATTTTCTTTGTACTAGTGAGGATTTTTTTTTGTATTTTTTGTACTATGATTAGATTTGAGCTGTGGAGGGTTGAATAACTTCTTTGGCTCATTATAGATACAAACTAAGTGATTAATTCTGCTAGTTATTTATTGCAGTTGGTATTTTTGTAACTATGCTGTGAATTTAGAATAGTTTTTGGGAATAACTGCTGTAGTGTTTTTGTGCTATTGATATAAATTAGTTTCAATATTATCATTTATCATCTATATTTTCTACAACAAGGTATTGTACTTCCTTTGTCTTGCTTTATCCTTATTATTGATTCAGTCACAGCATGTCACTCTGTGCCCCATAGATTCACACACAGTTCATATCCCTTGACACAGGCCTTCTGCTTCCATTATGTCTAAAAAGATGTATGAGAATACACAATGAAGAACCATGTTTACTGTTTATCATATCTATTTTCCCTTACCTGCCAACACTTCCCAAATATTTCAGGCAAATTGGAGCTTGACGAGGTGTAGAGGAATTTGAAGGCATTTGGGAGGGGGACCCTGGTGGGGGGTATTGAAAAGACAGACGGTCCAATGGAGAAGCAAAGGGAATTGGAGACAGATAAAGAGAAATGAAGTGAGGAGAGGTGGAAGTGTGGGAATAGAGAGAGCAGGTTTAAATCAAGTATTTGTCACAGTGCCGCTGGAAGGAGATTGGAAAAAGGAGTGGGACATCGCTAGTCTTCTTCATGTAAAGCTTTCTCATTACCTTCAAATGCAGATACTTCAAGATTTGGAGAAACAATTTGAAAGTATCGTTCCTATGATTTAATTTTTCTTTTCAGATATTCCTGCAGGGGTTAGAAAAATGTTAAAATTTGTCATTTCAAAAGAAAATGCCCATATCCATTTTTTGTGCCACCAATATGCAAACTTAAAACTATATGCAAAAGTAGCAACCTTACTGCTCTATGTATAAAGGCACTAATCTTATTTGGCCATAACCCAGTGTCTAGACTTACACTTCTATTTAGCTCTTTAGCTTTGTAACCTTATTACTATTTTGATAGACTATGTTTTGATGGTTTAGTCTTGGTTTGGGCCCAGTTTAGTGTTAATGTAGGCCCGCTTTTTAATCCTCATTAGTTATGGTCTGGTGCTGTTTTAGTTCTGAGATGTGGTGGGTGTAGAAATAATCTGTTATGAGTGAACTGAATATCTTTTATCTCAAATGATTCAGAATCCCAAAAATATTGAACACAAATATCCTTTTAATTTTTTTTATTTTATTTTACAGGCATTATTGCACGCCTCCCAATAGCATAAACATACTGTATATAGTATTTTTTGCATTTCACATCTCTACCATCTTCTGCTTTCTCTCTATCTCTTACCGCCAGCCATACTGCTCGCTCTCTCCTTCTCTCGTCTCACCCTCAACTCTCTCTCTCCCCACAGGCACGTCTATAATCCAGGTGACAGCGACAGATGCTGATGACCCGACTTACGGGAACAGCGCCAAGCTGGTGTACACTCTGGTGCAGGGCCAGCAGTACTTCTCGGTTGATCCTCAGACAGGTAAAGTGTGTGTGTGTGTGGGGGGGGGGGGGGGGTGCGTGTGTGTATGTGTGTGCGTGTGTGTGTGTGCGTGTGTGTGTGTGATGGCAGTGATTACCACTGGCACAGGTTTAAAGATGAGCAGATGTCCACATGCAAATATGCACACGCTGATTGAAAGCAAACATGGTCAAGATCTTGGGGACCAAACATGCATGCAGTAAAAATCTAAACATCCAAGACATGGGGAGTGCTAGTTGGATGTTGCCATTAGTTATATAAGATGTGAATGATAATCAAGGTGATACAACCAACAGGGTTGTACGATTGTTCACTTCCCTGGGTGCAGGGGGGACTACATCAGAATGGGTAAATAGTTCTAAACCTCTGCCAAATCGATATGAAAAAGATTTAAACACAGTTTGATATTGGTTCATACAAGTAATTATTTTTTAAATAATTTCAGATGGCAAACACACTTATCTCACATTGACATATAACCCTGTTTTGATCCACACCGTTTTTAGATCTATCCCAAAAAATAACTTTAACAACTTGGGCCATTGCTGACCTTTCTCAAATCTAATCATAACTTTTAAATGGTTTCTCTAACATACAAAGACACCAGTGCCTACAAAAGCATGTACTCTTGGCTGGTGGAAAAACTATCTTTCATAATGGTGCACCTGCCTGGTGAGATATTGCACAATACTGGAGTGGCAGGGTCAGTGCACAGCTCTCCACACATTTATAAATAGAAGACATCTATTGACACATGGCAGTCACAGGAGCATTGCAGCAGATGGTAGAGACTTTTTAATAGGTGCAGGTTTGAAAAGGCCAAAAGTTGTTACTTTAACAGTTTAAATCTGATAATAGTGTCAAGATGCCCTCAATATAAGTATGCTCAATAGTCCATCTTTCATTACCCTTTTCACATAAATGGAGACTATAACTTTTTTCATTTAGAGGAAAATGTTCTGCGTTGGATCTTGAATACTATACAAAGAATAAACATTTCCAAAGTATAAAGTAGATTTTCTATTTTGCAATGTTTGATCATGATATAGTAGGCTACCCTGCTATCTTGCGTTGGATATAAATACTGAATATACTAATACAGGAAGTCATCATAATCACTATCAAACATGTTTGCACATAATTGCAGTTTGATTGAATGTTGTCACTCGAAAAAGAGCTAAATCTTGCACCACTTGTCCATGTTCATTTCATAGTAATAGCCTTTTGATGTTCAAAACGTGTTGAGTTTTCATTAAAACTTTAATCCCAGTGTGTGGATTAACATGCAAACGACAAGTTTAATTATAAAATGCAGTGTCTCCCACCCTGCAAAGTTGACAGCACTTGTTTCCCCTGGTCTGGTTCATTCCACTGTGAGCTGGCACAAATGTATTCATGCTGCCAGCGCACTGTACGCCACGCTACTAAAAAGAGGAGGAATGAATAAAAAACACAGACACAGCCCCAGCAGCCTAATATTATTATTTCTGGTGACGTTGAAAACCAAAAGACTTGTGTTCAAAGAGAGATGTCAGTGCAGTTTTGTGGCCTATATTACACTGAAGCGATTACAGAAGACACAAAGGGACTGCGGATTCCTGTGTTATGGATATTACCTCCCAAGGCCTAGAACACTGAATGAAAGATCAACTTCCTTTACTCATTTTTATTCTCAAATATATTACGATCTTGAGGATTATACCTTTGAGGGCAATCACATCTGAATTGATCTGTAGATGTCTGGTGCAGTTAGACTGACACTAGCGTTTGGTGAATCTGCTAAAGGGTGTTTTATTATCCGTGTGGGCTAAAGCGATTCGAATTCACCCACCAGGGTTAGAAAGGCGATACTTGTGCTGTGCCTGGTGAATGTCAATGTTTGATAATTGATTTCTCTGACGTGTGCTGGAGATTGCTGTCTTAAAGTTGAAATGCAAAGTAGAAAATATAAGCCTAGCTGTGGCACTATTCAACTTTTAGTATTTCAGTCATTCTCGGCTTTTTTAAATGTACGTAATTGGGGACTTTATCTTATACAGTATTGTGCCAAAGTCTTAGTTAATAATTCCCTTTTTTACGAAAGTTATAAGCAACCCAAATTTTATCAGTAAAATGGTTGCTAAAGCTTAGCATAAGTTCACAGTGTCTCCAATGATTCATTAGTACTGCTTATATAATAAAAAGTCTTGTATAAAAATGGAGCACCTTGATTTGGCAAGTCACCCAAGACATGTGTCTGTGTGATGTAATGGTATCAGGTCATTTGCAATGGAGAGAGTGATCAATGTTGGATGAGTTTAAGCAATGCATTTAAGTGTTGTTAAAATGTCAGAGATATACGAGAGTATTTTATGCGCTGTCAGCACGTCTCATGTGCTGATTTGTTCCTCCCATATTCTCCAGTGACACATAATATAGAATATGGAATAAGCCCATTTCCTACCTTTTAGTTTAATGGAGGTGTGCTTCCTGTACATTTTATTGATTCAAACATGAGTTTCATGACTTCCAACATATGATTACTTTATAGATGAAAAATGTATGGTTTCTTCAAAAGTTATACTGTGTGCATTTAATCCAAACCAAGAAATGTACTACAATATACAATGAATTGTACATGTAATTTAATCGGTTCATTAGGAAATGCTCTTACTGTTACTGAGAAAATTGTGATATCAATTTTTTGGCATATCGCCCACCCCTAATCTAACTATAACAGATTCCCATGCTAAACTCAGTATGTTAAAACAGTATATAGTGTTTTTGAGTGTCTGTTTGTCTGTGCTGCAGTGAGTTATGTTGTGTCACCATCAGACGGAGTGAGTCACAAATGTCAGTGAGCTGTCACTCCCAGCAGTCATGTCCAGTGCTGTCTGACAGCTGCCTTTGACAATGTCCAATACATTTGTGAAAAGAGTTTCCAAAGCCATAAAGGGTCATATGAGAGCCCTATCTTTCAAAACAGACTCAAACACTACCTAACCCTGGCTTAAAAAAGAACAATACATGGCTTCATAAGAACTGGAAAACTTAAGGAAATGAAGTTGTAAAAGGAACTAAGCTAGATTGCTTCTATTATTGTTTAGTCTTTGTCAAATTAGTGAAGTAATGTTAGACCTCTTCCATCTTAAAGGTCCAATATTACACAAAATTGACTCTTGTGAGCTTTGAGCCATGTGATAATGCTGTTAGCGCCTCCAAAACATACCTGGAGTTGTGTTTTGTTTAATTTACACATACTCTGTAACACTTTGTGATGTCATGATGAGGTAGTTTTCAAGTTAACAGCTACCTTTTACCTTTTTCTGTAGATATTCCAGGGCTGCTATTATCCAAATCATTCTAATGATGGTGTATGGATTTAAAAACACAGTGGAACACTTCCAGTATCACAACATGACTTCACAAGGTGGAGCAGAGTGTTTCCTGTTAAAGAAGAGAAGAAGTACATATATGACATACATGTCAAGAGACAGACACACAGACATGTTTAACACACTTTGTGTGTTAAACATGTCTGAATGAAACAAAACACAACTCCAGGTGTGTTTTGGATGAGGAAAGAGCATTATAACAGGTCAGAAAATTGCGTGATATGGGCCCTTTAAAGAGTCTAACTTCATCAACATATATTGCCTTATCAGTGCAAAAAGGTGGCATCTTTATCATGGCTTCATCTGAACCTTTCTTGTACTTTGTATATGATATGGCTTTGTGCTATTTTGTAAAGCGGTCTGGCTCTGATCCCAGTGCCTGAGCCGTTTTTGTTCCAAACAGCAGCACAGGCCAGTGTATTGTGTATGCCAGAGGCTACACTGCGTGGTAATCACTAAGTCATAAATATTGATCAAAAATACCTTTTAGCCTCCTGCAGATATATAATGCCATTGGGTGCAATTTTTAGCTGTGAGAGAACAGACTTTTCCTGCTTGATATTCTAATGCTGTGTTTGTGTTTTGTAGGTATTTTGAGGACTGCAGTTCCGGACATGGACCGGGAGAGGCAGGACACATACTTGGTGGTGCTACAGGCCAAGGACATGGGGGGGCACCTGGGGGGTCTCTCAGGGACCGCTACTGTCACTGTGAAGCTCACCGACGTCAACGACAGCCCCCCACGCTTCACACAGAGTAAGTCACACGTCTGATGTCCAATGCTGTCAGTATTTTAGTTGCAATTTTCAATGAAGTAAGATAAGATTTTAGAAATGCTTTGACTTCTTTGAATGGTGTTATCCTTTCATTTCCAACGTTAAGGGATTTTACGCTCTTCTGATCTATTGAATTGTGCTGCATTACTAATCAATGTGTTTTTATCTTTTGCTTTGGGTGTTGTGGCCTCTTATTTACATTTGAATATATCAATATTAACAAGGTTTAGTAAGTTAATGGAATCAGAACGAAACAGTATCTGGCTGGATAGCCTCATTTTTTCCTAACCAAGTTATGCCACACAACCGCCACTTTGCAATAGTGGATATGATAGCAAATGTAAATTTTTCACAACTCAATTTTTAACAGTCATGTTAGGGCTAAGATTAGGAACAGTTACTTTTGTTGAGATTAGAGCATAGGAACAGGTTAGCTAACCGGGTTTTGGCAGAACTCCAGTTCTGTCTACACTTACACACTGTTGTCCATAATTATAGTTCTCACTTTCGAAATACATTTTATTTTTAATTAAATATGTTTTTTAGAGATTGTAAGTGAAATGCCAATCTCCACCAAACCATTCACTTGATCTGCTGCTAGATTTTCAGATCTTTTGTTCTTTTTTGTCCTTATTAATATTTCAGATCTTGGCTTATGAACTTGGCTGCCTTAATAGCATAAACAGAGTGTTTGTTTTGCTCCTGGAGGCACTGGACTCTTTGACCCTCAGTTTCTCTCGGGGTCTCGTGAGCAGCTGGGCTCCTGTAGGGCTGCTCTGTGCCTTATTCAATACACATCACACATATCTTCAACATGTGTAACAGGGCAACCAGGTGTGTATTTATAACTGCAATAGTTGTGATAGCTTATTGAAAGTGTTGCCTTTAAATTAGCTCTAAAGTGTAATTGATAACTGCAAGAATCAAACTACATTGGCCTACCTGATAAAAGCTTGAGAAGATTTGTCCCATTCAGGTAATATGCTGAGTTACTAACACACTGTTTGTATGTTGGACAAAATATAAATATAAAGTAGTCATAAATCTCATTTACAATTTATTTGAAAGGACAGACCTATTTCATATTAACTTAGAACAGTAGAGTACTTTCATCTTTGCATATAGTAGTATATTGTGCACTATGTTATTTTATTCCACGGACTTTATGGACCAAAAAATTGGTTGAATAAATCCACAGGCAATGGTGAACTGTGAAACCTAAGTGTGAAAAGTAATAGTTCTGTCACATTTCAGATTGCATTTTTGACAGGTGGCCACTAAGTTATGCCTGGTCAGTGTAATTACTCTTGAGTATTAAAATACTGTTTGGTTTTTCCAGTGGTAAGCAAGTGAAAGATAAATTGTTCCTAAAAGCTGTTAAAACATGCAGTGACGTGAGAAATTTGGTCATATTTGCACCTATGAGAATGAAGGTGTGAGTAGCAGATGGATACTTGCAAAAACCTGTGAATTTGTCTCCATGTCTGATTTTAAACCCAAGATTTGAGGTAATGATGACCCGTGGTGCTGAGTTTGTTGGTCATGTTGAGATCCCATCAAAGCCGTTTGGGATGGAGATGCTGCAGGGCTTCTCGGGGCAGAAATGGACTCAGTTCTGATGTTTCGGAGTGATAAGGGCCTCATAGAGCCAAAGGATGCTTTGAAAACAGTTTAAGTCAACCAGACCTGCTGCTTTTAATATCCTCCCAGTTTACAGCTTACCCCAAATGTTACAGCACATTGCTTAACATTGCTATGACCTTTTATATTTGGTATTTTTCATATTTTATGTGTCTAGTTGGATAATTTAGGGCTAAATGTTGCTATCAAAGCATGTGTTCTTATTATACGCACATCTGTTACTGAATTACGTTGGGGGATTCTGACCAGTTTTGTAGTCGATGGTTTTAGCAACATCTAGCTTTTGGTTCAATGGACAAATTGAATGTTTTTGGTCAAAAATTCAATCTATCTCCATGGAGACAAGCAGAGGACGCTATAAGGCCAACTTACAGATAAAGAAATAAAGGAGTGTTTTTCAGTGTACTAGTATTTTTGAGCAATAAAAACACCTAATAACAGAATAAATGCAAGGTATGAAAGTTTAATGCCATACTGTGGAAAATTCCAGGAAAAGTAATAATATCGCTATGGAGACTGGCAGACAGACACTAGAAAAAGTTACACTGTGAACCTATAAAATATTGGCTTCACATATTAGATACAGTCTTGTGCTTGCTTACTTTTTTTTTTTTCACTCGTCTGTACGTGAACGCTATCAAAGCCACTCCACCTTTCATCTCTATTATGCTCCAGAGCTTTCAGAAAGACACCCTGAAACTAATCCAGCTCTGCACTGCCCAAGGTCAGAAGCCTGTGTTCCTCGTGCCATTTAGCAGGCGGAGAGGATTACACGGAAGTCTAACACCAAGTATCAGCTGTACATTCACGGAGACAGAGAAATATCAAGTCCAGCGGTGTGTCCTTGTATTTCAGCGCTTTTACGAAATACAACTCCAGGAACTAAAGTGGGTTTGTGGTGTGTGGTTTGAATGCTGCCAGGGGATTTTCATATACCCGGAGGAGGCACTAAAGCACAGGAAAACTAGGCTACTATACATTCTGTAGTTGTTTTTTTGGTAAGTGCTGAGAACATAAAATGGGATAGTTTCATTGGCAAACACAGAACTGTAACCACTCTTTCCTGTGTGCCTCATTATCAAATGTGTTCACTGTGTGCCAAATATTGTAGTTGGACAGCTAAGTGGTATTTTTGGTTGTGCTGAGATGTTGTGATGCTGTTTCATGTCCATTGAAGCTAAACTACTTAACTTTCAGATTGGATTTGGATTTTATTTGTATTGAAGTAAAGGAAAACAAAAGGGGATGAGTAGACTTTTTAACCACATCAAAATTGGGACTTCTAAACAGGAATTAAAACACAGAACTCAAACCTGGACTAGACCAGAACTAAATCAGGACTAGAAGTGGACCAAATCAAGTTTACACCAGGAATAAACTGGGCTGAAACCAGGATTATGAATGATCATGAATGTGGGGCGAGCGAGTGATTGGTGGTACTCATAGGGGCTGATTGTGCAAAATGGCAGCCTCGTTTCAGTTAATCAAAAATTTAAGTCTACCCCAGAAAGTTAATCTATCCCAGGGCAGCTGTGACTACAGAAATAGCCACCACTAAGTACGAAACAAATAAATAACCTGTGTAGCGCTTTACAAGTGCACATTACAAGTGCAAGGCATTCATTATATAATATAGAGGAAATGTAGCGATCTAGCAGTTGTTGTCAATGATTTTGTTTATCATTATTACACATGGTTTAAGAAATACTTCAAAACACCCACTTAAGACTGCCCTGAAACATGACATGAAAAGTTGCCATTCTCCCACTGCTTTTCCAAAACGTAACAAGACAAGTGGATGCAAAAATTTGCTAAAGGGGAATTTCTATTATTATCTCATTTTGCATCAACTCATTGCCTGATTAAGCACTTAATTATGGCAGTGTGCGTGTGGAAAAGACATGCTCGGGTAATTGTCTGAAAGTAAACAAGGATGTTCACTTTCAAACCACATCTCAATTTATCAACTTCCTGTTACCATGCTAGAGGATAAGTGAAGTGCACTGGTTTAGATGTCGGCTATTATTTGTATTCCGCTGGGAAATTAAACAAAGTGTGGTTTTCACAGCTGCAAATCTCGCCTTTGTAGTCCGTATATGGCCGGAGAGGTGTTGTTTTGAAAATCCTCTTCAGACATGTTTTTCCATGTTTACTGTAGTTGAATAATTTATGACTTCATGCGTATGGCACAGCTGAATCCTCACCGGGACACAAGGAAATAAAAGGAAAAAAAAAAAAAAACAGCCAGTTGCATTGCCTAAAAATACCAGTGACTACTCTGGAAAGTAGGTGATACTAAACAATAGTATGCATGTAGAAATAATTATGTGATGGAAATTAATACTTCTTTATGGAGTGGTATTTCCCTTGGTACAGGAAGCAGCTATCAACCTTGCCCTCTGCATCCGCTGCAAAAAGTTGACTTTGTGTTTTCAGCACTTTGTACACTCATTCTATATAGCACGGAACAGGTTTTCAAGGTACCTTACACTTTATCTCAAAATAACTGTGACCTAGTTCTTGTTTCCATCATAAAGGTGGTGTCATAATTTAATCCTGCAGTTTTTTTTTTTAAATCCCCTTGACTCATTTCTCTATTGAAAATTGACAGTTGCAAAACAGCTCACACAAAATCCTAATTTAAATTTTCTAAACAAAATTTTATCTAAACAAAATGCACTTTTACATTAAAAATTGATAAATTATCCTCCAAAAGCAAGTTTTACCATAGACCACAGAGAATCACTGATTTAGTGCAGTCTGCAATTGGGAAGCACACTTCATACTACACATAACAGTTTGGAACTGGAAAAGCAGTGTTTTTTTTAAGTTGCTTTGCCACATTTGTCTATAGAAAACTGACCATCTCAGCAAAATTCAGTTTAACATTCAAAACTGATCCATCATTCCCCAAAAGTTTTACCATCAACACTCTCAAACGTATATATGTTTTTATGTACTCTTTCATTCATTTGACACTGTGGCTCAGTGGTTTAGTGCAGTGCAGTCTCCATTGGGGGTCACACTTTACACATATGAATTTGGGTCTGGAAAGGCTGTATTGTATAAAAAATATATATAATTTCAAAATAAACGTATACTTTACCAATCACAAAGTAGAATTTATAGAATCTGATCAAAGCTAGTTTATTTATGCTAAGAAAATTGAAAGATGTTGGAATAGCAAATACATCAACACTTTTACACATCTCACATGTAGGATGTCTCTATTCATACATTCTGGGCTCTGCTGAGACCCTACTCTCGAGTTTTTTCCTGTTTGAATTTCGATATTGAAAGTGACAGTGCCTGTAGTATTGAAAAAACTGCATTCAAAGATCATGTATGTTTTTGAATGAGAGCTCTGTCAAGTGTTCTGAAAAAGAGCCTGAGAAGTGTGTGAACTGATGAGAAATGTTCCAGATGATTTGCTAAACGACTGAAGTATGATTATTACGCCTTTTGGTTTGCTTCCAGCTAAAAGCTGTGCCTATATTAGTCTATAATTATGTAAGAGCAAAGTACAAATTTATATAAAGAACAATAATTTAGCTTGTGCAACTCATAAATAATTTTTGTCTTTAAATTGTGATTTTCATCAACAACAGGGTTATTTTTATGTGATGACAGTGCCTAAAAAAAATAGCATATACACAAATGGGCTAGAATTCATACAATATCTTAAAGTTCAGATCTTTCCTGGAGCATGTGTGAAGTAGCTGATCATGCACTAATGTATTTTTAAAAATGCATGTATTTTGCTGTAATGACGCGGCATCTTGAGGCAGAAATCTACTAATTCTGTGTACGTGTCTATATTGCTATTTTGTTATGCAGCTCATTTTAGATTTTCTATCGAGTGTTTCTTTATGAAAAAATAAAATAAAAAAATCGTAGTGGAGTAACATAATATAAGCCAATGCCTAAGTAAGAAATGTCCCAGTGTCACCAGTACCCAACATACAGTGCATCTGGAAAGTATTCACAGCGCTTCATTTTTTCCACATTTTGTCATGTTACAGCCTCATTCCAAATTCTATTAAATTAACCCTCTTACCTCAAAATTCTACACACAATACCCCATTATGACAATGTGAAAAAAGTTTTTTTTTTGACAGTTTTTGAATTTATTAAAAATAGAAAACTAAGAAAGGACTCTTCCTAGAGCTGGCCGGCCGTCTAAACTGAGCTATCGGGGGAGAAGGACCTTAGTCAGGGAGGTGACCAAGAACCCGATGGTCACTCTGGCAGAGCTCCAGCGTTCCTCTGTGGAGAAAGGAGAGCCTTCCAGAAGGACAACCATCTCTGCAGCAGTCCACCAATCAGGCCTGTATGGTAGAGTGGCCAGACGAAAGCCACTCCTTAGTAAAAGGAACATGGCAGCCCGTCTGGAATTTGCCAAAAGGCACCTGAATGACTCTCAGACCATGAGAAACAAAATTCTCTGGTCTGATGAGACAAAGATTGAACTCTTTGGTGTGAATGCCAGGCGTCATGTTTGGAGGAAACCAGACACCGCTCATCACCAGGCCAATACCACCCCTACAGTGAAGCATGGTGGTGGCAGCATCATGCTATGGGCATGTTTTTCAGCAGCAGGAACTGGCAGACTAGTCAGGATAGAAGGAAAAATGAATGCAGCACTATACAGAGATATCCTGGATGAAAACCTGCTCCAGAGCGCTGTTGACCTCAGACTGGGGCGAAGGTTCATTTTTCAGCAGGACAACAACCTGAAGCACACAGCCAAGATCTCAAAGGATTGGCTTCAGAACCACTCTGTGAATGTCCTGGAATGGCCCAGCCAGAGTCCAGACTTGAATTCGATTGAACATCTCTGGAGAGACCTGAAAATGGACGCACAGACGTCTCCCATCCAACCTGATGGAGCTTGAGAATTACTGCAAAGAAGAATGGGCAAAACTGCCTAAAGATCGGTGTGCTAAGCTTGTGGCATCATATTCAAAAAGACTTGAGGCTGTAATTGCTGCCAAAGGTGGATCAACAAAGTATTAAGCAAACGCTGTGAATACTTATGTAAATGTGATTTATTAGTTTTCTATTTTTAATAAATTCAAAAAATGTCATAAAAAACTTTTTTCACATTGTCATAATGGGGTATTGTGTGTAGAATTTTGAGGTAAGAAATGAATTTAATACAATTTGGAATGAGGCTGTAACATGACAAAATGTGGGAAAAATGAAGCGCTGTGAATACTTTCCGGATGCACTTTATTCAGTCCTTTTACCTCCCATAACATTCCTTGAATTTCTCATTAGCATAATGGATTTCCTGTTTTTCATTACACTTGGAATGGACTTTTTTTTCTGCAGTTTTATCTGACTCACACACAGTTGTGTTCTGTAGCATGTGAGCTCCAGCATCCATTAACTCCAGTGCTGATGCAGGCCTAATAGGACTGTGTCTCCCGGTGGACGCTCTTCTCTAATGTGCTGCTGTCAAAAGTCCACAGAGCTCTGAAGGCTGAGACATGTTTAATATTTTAATCAACTTGTTTGCTGTAATTATTTCCTCTCTATGATTTAAGTTACATCATGAAAGCTATTATACATGCAACATGAATAACTGCCCCAAGCATGCTTCAGAGGGGAATAGCAGTCAACACAACTGGACCTACTTTCATATTTTAAAATACAAACTAATCAAAGAGCAAAAGAAATGCAAGGGATGCAATGCCCAGTTTCTTAAGAATGTGATTGTGTTATATGGTCCCAGTCCTGGAGGGTCGTGTAATGATGGGTGAATTTATACATTTACTGACCGAGTGAGGGCCAGGTGCTTAAACTGCTAAACTAATAATAAGGCATTTTATTTATAATGTACAGCGCATTGTGCAATGAATTTTGTTGCAATAATGCTCACCTTTGAATGATATCAGTGAGCTGATTGGATGTTTTCTAGTTGTATCATTCTTCCATTAACATTGTAGCCAATTTAAAATCAGTCCTAAGATTGTATTGTATTTTAGTTAGTAGTAGTAGTTTGACATATGACATATAGATTTGTATGTTCTCCAATGTTTAATCCATGTAAAGAGAGATGATCTCAACCTTACTGGCATGTTCTGGTGGGACCCTAAGAGACCTAATGAAGAAACAGATACAAAAATTATTCAAACTTGGCAATTCCCCAACATGGTTATTATCACATGCCTTTTCTTTGAGGTCTTGATGGTGACTGTCCATGTAGAACAGGTTTACCATTAGAAAATATTTCCCCATATAATATAGAGAATCCACAGAAATTTCCAATTCCACTGTGAAATCTTAATTCACCTAAATTATCATGTTTTCTAGTGAGACCCAGAAAACCATTGTGCTCTCAGAAAGTGAAATGTCAGTCTTTATATTCCTCTTTTTGTGAAATGTCAACATGTGATATGTGATGTGCCTCTCTCCATTCTGCACACGGCTCTGCATGCGGCGCACACCCGCACAGAGAAGCGCTGGACTGCCAAAGGCTACACTGCTAATTCATTGCCTTGAAAAGCGACACTTTGTTAGCCTCGTCCACACTCGCCCTGGGACTCATAAGTTGTGTGCTATAGAAAACTTCCAGCTCTGCCCGAGAGAATGTTTGAACAGAATCAGAATAGTGCGCAGACGGAGGCGCAGGTGTCGCCCGCCATTTTGATGTGCTTTTGCAAACAACCTTGGCTCCTCGACGGTGCCACATAAAAACGCTGAGGGAGCCATCACTCTCCCAGTGGTTTGATGAATGGAGAGATAGACACACTGACAGATGACTACATAGGTAGCACCGATAAGATCAGTGTCATTTTATGCACAGAGGAGATGAGACACACTGGTGCAGATAGAGGTTGGAGAGGAGAGATGGGATTCATCATAAATATTTCTAATTCATATCTCTGGGGAGTGAGGAGGCTAGGGTGGTGTGAATGAGAGAAAGTGTATGGGGGAAAATGTGCCTTGTGGTGTCTGTTTTGGTTTGTACAAAGTAATGAGTTACATTTATCAGCTTTAAAGGTACACTATATAATTTTTCTAGTAGAGTGTCCGCCACCTGTTGTCTTGAATGATAAATAAAATAATTTAATTTTAGTATGTATAGCTAATAAAAAGCAACAAATAACCGATCACAACATAATACATAGGGTACATAGTACATTACAACATATCTCAAAGATGTAAAGACCTATTCTGTAACATTCCAAGCAAATCAATAACATTAATGTACAAGGGGGTGACTGACCTCCACCAGAAAAGTTACATAATGTATCTTTAACTTTTGAATAAGTAGTACTTGGAACCAAGCTTGTACTTTAATATAAATGTTGGATATGTATTGGACATCGACCAATATGGGTTTTTCCGAGAGCTGTTATTTTTGGGCTGATATGTAGGGGCAATTTTTTATTTAAAATGTAATTTTAAATGACTCACCCACAGCTCCCCCTTTTTTTTTTAAACCACAAACCTATAAAGGAGCAGTGTAGTCACATATTGTGTATTGTGCAGTTATCACTTCATATAAAAAAAAAAAAAAAAAAAAAAAAAAAATTGGCCTGATATATTGACCAACCAATATAAATATAAGCATATATATATATATATATATATATATATATATATATATATATATATATATATATATATACACACACACACACACACCTATGGTTTCTATTTATTGATTGTAAAAGTGTGTTGTAAAGATTAGGAAATCTTTTTTTTTTTTTTTTTCAACTCTACTATTGTTATGTTGCACTTTTATAGTATAAATATATCCCAGAAGTTGTACAATGTTTTATACTTTCTGTAACCCAGGTATTTTTCTGCCCCTGGCCAATCTCTATCTTACATTTTCATCCACGGCTAAGTTTTCATCTATTGCGTCAAGCTCTCAACGCGTTACTATTCAGCGGTGTGTTGTGTCGGTCCCGGGTGTAAATTGAGCGGCTGCAGGTAGGCGATTATCCCTCTAAAAAAGTTACTGTTCTTCCTCTAAAAGTACTCTAAAGTAACTGTTATGCTGCCAACCTTTCTAGATGCCTCTTGCCTTCATGACGAAGTGCTGTCACAAGCCTGGGTGATTTAACTAAGTGGAACTGGTGAGTGCTAACTGGTGAGTGCTAACTGGTGAGTGCTAACTTTGTTTGTTGACGCTCGGAGCTACAACGCTAATGCTAGCGCTCCCGTTTAATGAAGCCCCGGGGTCTAAATATGGCAGGCCTTTCATGTCAATAGGCCGAGCTCAATGGCGCACGTCTCCAGATTAGCCGAGTCCGGCTAGGTACTTCCGGTGGCTCCCTGCCCATTGAACATGTGCAGTAAGGCTCTTTTGTCGTGCAAGGAGCACAGTCTTGTGTATCACGTGATCACTCTGACCAATCAGAGTGAGAGAAGCTAACGCGGCGCCGGAGCTAACAATTAAAAAGCTGTTTTCACACAACTGAAGGACTTTGAGCTGAGAAAAAGTTTTTGATCTAAAAATAGGTAAAAATCGCCACAAAATCCGACCTTTTTGAAAGCTGTAGGTGCCGTGTCACCCGAACACGAGCAGTTTGTGATTACATTGCGCTCTAAGGGAAAAATCCTTTCTGGGGCGGAGGAATTTTTTTGCTGTAGTACCAGTGAGTGGCCACTACGCCAACTCGAGACAGCTCTAAGCCAGCATTACCCTATCCATCTACTTTAAAAGATCCATGAGTTTAATGCATTTTATATGGACCTGTCAGCTCATTCCCATTCATATATGAGATCGCTGTTAAACGCGTTATATGTATTTTGACCAATGCACTTTATTGACGTTTTTCTGAACTAATATTGACAACGAATTATGATAAAGATGAAATGGTCTGCTAACACTGCTAAAGCTAATCTAAAATGAATTGTTGCCTATTGTTAATGGGACATATTTTACTATGGAATACTCTTGATGACAAATATTTATACATGTACATGGATGATTATTATTACGACTATTATTATGACAAAATGTTATGATATTGTGGAACTGTATTTATAGTGATTTAGTTGTGATACTTTATTAGTAATTGTATTACTTACTGCTGGTCCTGTTTGCACAGGCCAGGTTCCAGAAACTGGATGCTCCAGACACTGGATGGCGAGCTAAGGCTTAGAGCCTGAACCAAACTCAAAGAGTTCAAGTATCTGCCGGTGCAGTAGGAGGCGTAGCAGCTGCTCAGCCACACACACACTCACGCACACCCACTGCCCACTGCTGTGGGCACTGGGCACTTATTGAACTTTGCTGTCTTTACCCACCTTGGGTAAATCGCTGGAACTCTCTAGTGTCTTTTGCGTGACCCCTTGTAGATTATATGAACTCTGTTGCGGCTCATGCGCTCAGACTCAGAACTGTAACGCGTTGAACTTGTTCATCAATGACTTTGAATTCAGTATCTCTGAAAGTGAACAACTGCAAATAATGTAAATAATGTCTCTCTGTCAACTGT
The DNA here is from genome assembly GCA_029959045.1 of Taenioides sp. WSHXM2023. Lineage (NCBI taxonomy): Eukaryota > Metazoa > Chordata > Actinopteri > Gobiiformes > Gobiidae > Taenioides > Taenioides sp. WSHXM2023. The sequence goes on along the minus strand of CM057096.1, from coordinate 14,607,349 downwards.
AAATAACAGCACAAGTAAGCACTACAAGCCCTGTATTTTTGTCTCATTGAATACCTCATTTTCCTCTGAGCTGAACCAATAGTCTTCTGAACTAGGCTACTACTACTACTACTACTACTACTACTGCTACTACTATTGCTCCTATCTCTAGTTCTGATCCATATTGCGGCATTGTACATGCTACACTTCCTCCTTAAGATACTTTCAAACTGTACTTGGGTGATTACTTAGATGATGTTTTGAGTAATATTTATTTCAAGTAACAATACTGTAACTTAGCCATCCATACCATTATATTTCTCTGCTGTGTTGTGAGGAATGTATTTTCCACTGAAAAAGAAGTGTGGTTCATAAAAATAGAAAAAAAACGTGTGATGAAGTCGTCAGAGGAGTGAGACAGAAGAAGACAAAGAGGTAGTGGGTGCACAAGGAACAAATGTGGGAGAGCAGAAGAAAAGGCAGCGGGGGAGGAGAGGAAACTAGAAGTTGTAGGTATAATCAGGGTGTAATGTCCTTTAGGGTGAATGAGACCTGCAAATGCAAGACAAGACAGAGAGGAGTGCATGCAACAAAGGGGAGTGTGTGGGTGAGCTCTTACAGTCCTCACCCTTTACAGCCTGTAATGGAACTGTTTTGTATAGTCTGCTGTTCTGTGCTCTGTTATCCAACAACCTAACAAGGCTTTCATACCGGAGCATCTTCTTTTCATAAGTAGTTTGTATAGAGCACCACAAGGTCTTTTGAACACTAACTCAATGTCTGTCTTCATTCTTATTACAATAAACGCTCATAAATCATCTTCTACCATTGTTTGTTGTATTCTTTAGTCATCCACAAATCATGCCTCAGATTAAAAAAAAAAAAAGTTCAAACTCAAAAACTAGTTGATCAGTTACCTGTTAAACAGTGCTAAATTCATTTTCTTAAAGGTGGCCTGCACAACTTTTCTGGTGGAGGGTCCATTACCTGGTTGTCTCCATGGAGATGTTGTTTCTTTGTCTAGAATGTTCCACAGAATAGATTAAACCCATGGAGAAAAGCAGGTTACAGCATTACACTACATTACAGTTCAGATCTGTGGAGAGTCACCCCATTCACATAATTTTTGAGCAATTGAAGCAACTGTAATTAATAAATGCTAGATGTATATGTTAAATGTCACAACATGCAACATTCCAGCAAAAGCAATAACATCTACATGGATACAAGCAGGTAGCAGACCCACCACCAGAAAAGTTGCCAATGCATCTTAAAATCCATACCAAGTACCAAGAGAAAATATCATTGTGGAATTAGTTATGCAGCAACTTACAATTTCATTCTCAAAGTGGATGTGTCCTGGAAGCAAGTAAAACTGGTACGAGATTGTCAAATGTCTGGTCGTGATGTCTAGACGACCAGGTCAGAGCATCTCCAAAACAACATTTTCTGTGATGTGTGTCTGTGCTGAAAGTGCTCCAAGGAAGGTGAACTGGCAACAGGTGATGGACGTAATGAGCCAACGCCGGCGCTGTTTGATTTAGTAAAAAAATAAGGCTTGACTAATTGGTTGTTTTTACATTCCTGAATGTGATGGTGCTGCACCTGGATAGGGGTAGAAGGCAGATTTCTGTGGCCTATTTACTGTACTTTATTTTCATTATAAATATTAGGTGAAATCCACCAATGAAGAAACAGATCATTTTATTAGTGTTTATGACCATGATGTCACTAAACTACGTCAAAACAAGAACATTATCTAACTTGTCTTGTGGAGGGTGCGCCACCTTGTATCCATTAGGTTGTTTTTACATTGCCTGAATGTTCCACAGTGGCATTAAACTTGTATAGCTCCATGGAGACAAGCATGCTACACCCATCAAGCCAAGTAAAAGCAAGATCTGTGGAGAGGCGACCCCACTCACAATAAGGATGGCTGTTTTATCAAGAAATTTAATACATCTGAAATTAAGCAGCTGTTTAATATCATGCAGTGGAATATTTCAAGCAAAGCAGGAACATTTCCAAGTAGACCTTTCCCACAGAAAAGTTACAAAATGCACATTTAACAAATAATTATTCACCCTTGTTGCCAGATTATTGGTTGTGGTAATATGTTGTCAGAATACGTTATGTATAAGCTGATTAGGCAAATGGTCATAATGTTATGGCTGATTTACATACAACCACAGACACACAGTCAACACTGCTTATCTTTTCATACTAAGTTAGATCTAAATTTGCACATCATCAAACTTTGGCCTTAAAAACAAAATCACTCTCCATTAGACATGCATTATTATGAACAGTGTCCCTCCTCCTCTCCACACACCCGATCCCCCTGTGTCCTGCTCACTCTCCCTCCCATCTGCTCCTGTTTAAAACACCCTCAGTGGACAATCATTTTCAGTCACTGTGGCAGAAAGAGTCTGTGCTGAGAATTCCCACTTGCAGAGCCATCCGCGGAAAACTATTGTTAATAATGAACATTTGTGTTATAAGCCGCCATGCAACAATTTCTATTCTGGGAGTCCATAACTATCAGCACTGTGGTTACTGCTAATACTTAAATAATGAATAATGCATGTAATTTTAATGTGCAAAAAAAAATGCAAATAGAGTACGAGGAAACTGCCACAAGACATCTTTTTACAATGTCTTTCTATGGTTCTTTAAAGCAGAATTAGGGCAGAACTAAAGAAACCTTTATACAGCACTACCATATGCTGAATTCTACATCATTTCTAGTTCGAGCTTGTTGAGCAGTCCAATTACATTCAATGTCCCCTCAGCAGGGCATTGATAATGAATCGACTTGAATGCTCTGACTAATGCACATTTGTGGACTTGTAATTGTCTCATTAGTGGCAAAGAAGTGACGCCTAGTTCACTTCAACATGGCTGCCCATCACTGTCATTGTTACCTTTTTCAGTATTCTTGTGGTTTCTCTGAAGGATACAATAATAATAAAAAGAGAGACTGTATATATAAAATGGTGTTATTTTTGTACTAAAAGAATGTGACTTTGCAGTTTGAAGTACCTCAAGTTAGCTCCATCTTCTGCCGTAATGTGACAGACATTTGTTGTTCATTTTATGTCTGAGAACTGAATATAGGCTTGAAATCCTCATACCTAATATAATGGTGAAGCCCAATTTTATCAATGTCATAAACTTTTTACTTATGCAATTTGAAACTTGTACTGCCATTCTTCATTAAAAACAAAAACAAAACAAAAAATCATTTTATACTAAACATTATGGTTAAGAGGCATTCTCCAACCTAAAGGCCTGTGGTATTAACGTCTTCGGATACTGACATTGTGCCCATAGGCAACATACTTTACCCAAATCAGATGTAATGTGTTTGAGTGATTGGTGGTGATTGGCCTCAGTCAGACTACCCCAGGATAGCTTTAGCTTCTGTATATGCACCACTGAGTATGGAGTAACTGAGTAATGCATTTTAAAGCATGTAACATCATTTCAAAGCATTATTACATTTTGTTGGACCCATGTTGCTTATTTCACATCTGGGCATTGGTGTTCTCCACATTCATTTTTGGGACATTTCTAATCCAAACAGCATTTGATTGTTATTTTTCTTCCCTTTATTTTGTATACGTTTTCTCTTAGCTCCATGAGGTATACAACATCGTGAATGCATGAAAAGCCTCTTTGTAAAATGGCTCCTTCATCTCAGAACGCACAATTAAGTCTTTGCCAGTGGCACGGCTTGAGCCTGGAGTGAGAGGAGGCAGAGAGGAGGAGGAGTGATACTCTGTGCTGCTGTGGGGTGTTATGGGCTGCTCTGTGCTTCGCTGACCAGCCAGTCCCTTCTACATTCTGTTTGAATCCAGAAGCGAGTGGTACCGGACAATAGAGGGTGAAAATCCTCTGTCCAAACTTGAGACGATCAAACTACAACTGGTAATTTGTAGCACATGTCTCTCAAATGCATTCCCCAAAATTCTTGGAACATTCAGTAGAAGATATTTAACTTCTTTTACCCGAGATAAGTAATAGTTCGTTGCTTTGATTGTTGATTCAGAGAAAATCAGTTTCTCTCAGTTTCTCCTTGATGTTGTTTTTTTCCCCCTTTTTATGTGTAAACTGCTGTTTGTTTTTGATGTGAACGGACCTTTGATTGGTTAATCCATCTGTCAGTCACGCCCTCTCAAATTGGGGAGACAGGATACATCTCCAGATCGACTCATCTTTGTAAAGTTTTGTCAAAGCATATGGTTCTGGCTGGTCTGGTAATCTCTCTGCTCCTCTGTGCTGCTCTGAGCTGCTCTGTGCAGCTCTGGACTCTGACCTGTGTGGGCATGTGCACAGCCCACTAACTGCATTGTGCTGAGGATGTGAGTGCATCAAGTGTGCCTGAGTCCATCGGCTGTGCAAGGAAGAGGCAGGGGTTAGTCAACCTTCAGGCTCTTTGTTCTCTTTGACTCTTTCCAGGTCTGACTATAGTTCTCTGAAACACACTCAAAGGAAAGAAAATTAGCTCTTACATTTTACAAGGGACGTTTTCTTTTTGCATCTTTTGTCCAGACACACAACACAAAGTATACATATAGTAAAGTTGATTATATTAGCGATTGAATCCATAATCCTGACATTTATATTTACATATATTTGCAGAAGAAAACACATAGGGGCTGCTGCTTGTTTAATTGTTCTTAACTTTTTTTTTAAAACCAGGTTTCTAGATCAATGTTTCAATGACCTGAAGATATCCAATATAAATATAGATTTTATTTTTCATCCATATTTTCCTGGCTCAACCACATTTTTACAGATGTAAAATTGCAAGATGTTACATAACTACAGTATTTTTCAGCATGTGCAAGAATTCTGCACTCCATTTTCAAAGCAGCCAGATGAGACTATAGTGAGATTCGTTGCACACTAATCGCCCAGTATAATAAACAGACTTCAGTAGACACACAGCAAAGGAGATTTCCAGATCCTCTTAGTGCATTCTTCTCACTCCCAACTTCCCAGCCACCACAGTGAGAAAACAGGAAAACTTCATTAAATCCAGAAAGGGAAGGCTATTTCTGTTTCTATCCCATTGTATAAGTGGAGGCTTTGGTGGAAATTAGGCGAATCCATCACTAGTTCTATAAGGCGATGCCAGGCTCCTTTCTCATACCTCGAGAAGACAGGTGCGAAGAGACTGTCCTGACAATTTTCTATTTATTCTTACTTTTTCATCTGACCCGACCATACACCTCCCTGCACAGAATAATCGAAGCTAAAGCCATTCCCCTTTTTGCCAAGCCATCAGTGAGCCATGGCGAGCTCCGATTTCCATGTTAATAGGAACCTTCCCCAGCTCTGTCTAAATCTCTTTCTCTCATCACTTCATCATTGTCTTCTTTGTGTTTTATGCTTACCAACCCTTAGTGGCGTCTTTCCTGACCATTGTGTCCTGTAGCGTTACCTCTCACCCTGTCGCACTGTTTACTTCTACCTCTTCGCCTCCTCCCGCTCGCTTTCTCTCTGTCTTTCTCTCTCTCCCTCCTTCCCTCCCTCTCTTGTCTAGTTTGATGAATGGACTCGCTGGACTGTGAGAGGCACATCCTCACTGGGGTGTGGTGGGCCATTGCAGGCTGCCTCAAATCAGTGTCTCGAGTGTTTGTTTGTTCATTTTTTACCATAGCCCCCCGCCTCACATTGCTATACACAAGTGCAAATCCGGTTAAGCCTGTCAAAAGACATCTCCAACAGCAAGGGGAAATGGTGAGAGTCCTTTCTTTATCGTCACCATTTATGCCACACTGGACAATCTGATAATGCTCCTCAAACACACACACAACTTATGCACACTATGCTATATGAAAAGGTAGTATAGTACCTTCTGAGAACTCATTAGCAATTAGCAAATGAGGCCCATTTGTTAAACATTCCATGATTCTTACTGATAACGATCAGCTGGTTCTTATGAAATGTACTGTATAGTGATATTGACCAATAAAGATTGATAATATCAAGGAGAGGAGCTATATTTAGAAAATTCATTTTGCCTTCTTTTTATGTAGATACTTTGTGTTTAAGAAGGCTTAAAACATTCATTTCAGGTCTGCATCACAATGCAATAACATGTTATTGCAGTTATAGTGATAGATAGATATATTTTTTTTGGGTGTAAAAAGTAATGCTTGTGATTAATTAGGCCAGTTAATCAGAACTTTATTGACCTGAGGGCTAATAAAAATTGGTCTAAGGGCCGCCTCTGTCCCCCGGATCATAGTTTGGACACCTCTGTTTTGAGTCCTATTAAAGGTATCACAGCTCTTTCAAAACTACAGTGGATTGTTCAGATGGGTTCAGACCAGGAATAACCGGGACAGTACCAAACCAAGAATTTGTTAGATTAGTTATTTCTAATTTAGCACTACTTCAAAAACCACCAACATTGTTATCATTATGCTCCTTGATTGCCTCTTGTAAATCCTATTCATTATTCCCTGCCACTAGAACGCTACACTGTTGTCCACTCCACAGTTAACAGCAGTGACCTTGCTCTCCAGTTAGGACCCCATACACAGCTGGATAGTAGCCAGGCATGTCATCTCTGGGGAATATGCTAAGCAGCTCCACCCAGTGCACAGGGTGTCAGGCGAACGGCGGTGGGTAAACTGCTCCTCCACAGGGGTGCACAATGAATCTCCTCCTCTCCTCCACCTCATCCTTTATACATTAGAACTAGCAAGGCCGAAGCCAGCACTATCTCAAAGTGTGGCGCACTCACATAAATCACACATGGAGTTTTGACATTTGGTGTAAACAGATTATCATTGCTTCAGCCTATAAATGGTTGGAGTAACTTTTCACATTTCTTGTTATGAGTAGTTTCTTGTTCCTATTAATACTCATAAATTGTCCCTTTTAAACATTCTGGCTCCTTCTGCTTCTGACAACACAGCAGTGACAAATTTGGGCTCAGTTGCTTTGTGTTGCTTTATTTTTAGATGGTGCACACAATATCACAGTTTATTTTGTGTGTTTTTGCATAGCTTTTCATCTGTTTGTATTTTTAGTCATTTTGCCCTCTAAAGTAGCTGTCCAATTGTGCAATCATTATCTGCCCTTAGGGACAGAAATAAAATGTCATGTGTTTTTAAAATGTGATGGTTAATTTAATTGATACGTCGAAAATGACTTTAATATCTAAATGATTTGAACCATAATATTAAATTCATTAAATTAAATTCATTAAATTCATTGTGGGACAGTTTGTTTTGATCTGTTCAGTGCTCTGTTGTTTGCCTGCCCCTTTGATCCCATGATCATAGGAATATGAGAAACCATGCACTTACAATATATGCTTCCTCTATATTTACTTTTAAGGTGCAGCAGTGTTGCAGCAGCATGTTTTTCAAAAACAAAGTAGTTATTAAAATATGTTTAAGTACTTCCCTTCTTTGGCTTCACTTTTGGCACACATCCAAACCACAATGCTGCCCTGTGATTGGTGCAGTCTCTGGCTGGGCAAAATTTTTTGCATCTAGAAGATTGCTTGAAAATAGTTTAAAATAAATGTTATTCCTTTGAGTTGTGAATTTAATTGTAGTAAAGCCATGTATGTGATCTGTCTTGGGATCTGTCCAATATGTGTAAATGTCAACGCCCTGAAAGGTACAATAGAAGGCGTAATTGCCCTGTAAGAGTCAGGTAAACATTTTTCCTCTAAGCTTTGTCTGGTATTCTTCTCCCTGAGCTAACACAGAGTTAGCCGTGCACCTGCTCCGTCGGTGTTGTTCCTGATGTGTAAGATGGCTCCCGCTTGGTTTGGAAACTTGTAGCAGCAGCTACTGCAATTACGACTTCAAGCCTCCCAGGCTCATTTGGTTACAGTGTGTGAATGTGAGTGCACCACTTTGCATAGTAAAACCACAACACAGACCCGAGTTGAGTACGACCCAGATTTCTGTCTAAGATACGGATTTTTGGAGATTGCACTGACTTCTTTTCTGTTAATGTGCATTCAAAACATGCTACTGTTATCAGCATCAGTATGAATATGTTAATCAACTGCAATGGAACTCACAAATTTTCCCAATTATCTTCAATTTTGCTCAGAACAGTGCCATTTGACAAGCCTCTTTATTTAAAACAAATGCATATTTAATTTGTTTGTTTTCAGACTTCACTCACCCCTTGCTTCATATTTTCCTACTCCAGTCATTTTCAGTTTATAGTGTCAAGTGATGTGTTTTTGTCTTTTAACCACAGAGATATCACCTTGTGTTAATTAAACCTGGCTGCTAAGAATTTGCCATGAAAATTTGATTTGTTAAAAAAAACAAAAAAAAACAACAAAAAAAAAAACACAACAAAAGAAATATAAGCACTTGACCTGGTAATAAAATTAACGATTATGCAGATAAACTAAACAATTAGGTAACAGGCAATCATTTTCAATGATTGTTGCAGTTTTAATTAGGTTCCTCTGAGCCAATGAGAGATGGGGGACAGCCGAATCAAAGCAGGAACTAATTAAAATGGAGCTTGCTAATACCAGTGTTGCTTTTATCCCCTTATTTTCTCTATCCCCTCTGTTTCCTTTTTAATATTTCATCTAAAGTTCAGTGCTTTCTGCTTCAATAGACAGCAAAATCACTGCTGGCAACAAGGTTTTCAGTCACATTTCGCACAGTGTGATTTTTAGCCCTTTGTCTCCTGACTCATCCACTGCTTGTGTCAGTCCTGAAGGTGGAAGCCAAAGTCAAACCATGTCTTTAGTCGTATTATTCAGGGCATACAAACACAACAGAGAAAGCCATTGTCTTTTCATCATTTGTCAGAGTCAACAGGTATCAGTCACAATACGTAGGCTTTGTGAGCATGCAGTACCCCGGGAGCTCAGCTGTACCAAATACCTACTATAACCTTGACGCTTGAATTTGATATGAAAGAAGGAAATGTACGCAAGCAGTTTACAATGTGACACCTGTAGATTATATGCATGTTTTCCCAGCTTTACTTGAGATTGCTTTTCCAGTGTGCAATCGAGACTACTCCTCCAAGCTTAACAGTGGTGACTGACTAATGCACTGTAACTTTGTGCACATATCTGATTTCTACTTTGCTCCTTACTGTTGCATCAAACCCTAGATCTATTCTACAGCAAAGAAATGTTTTTACCACATTTAAAAATTTTCTCCTTTTCTTCCTGTTTGATATTCTAATTGCGGTTTGTTATGCCCTGAATCCCTATGTTATAATATTTCCTCATCATCACAAACATACCTGGAGTTGTGGTTTTTTTTAGTTCTGTCAATTGATTAAAATATTTAATTACAATTAATCTTAAGAATGTCATAGTAGTTAATTTGAGATTAATCGCAAATTAATCACACATTTTTGTCCCTCATTATCATTTTAATACTCTTATCAGCATAGAAAATTGGATAGGCTTGCTTTGTGCAAACAGTGTGAGTGAAGTGCTTCTCTTCTGTCTTCATCACAGTCAAAGGGACTGAAGTTCCCACTGTGGGTGAAATAATGTGCTGTGACCCTGAGGTAGTTCTCATTACTGAGGGACGTCCAGTAATCTCCAGTTAGAGCAACTGTGTTTGTCTGCCCCAATGCCTGCTGTACTAGGGGCGCACTCGTGCTGGGACTTTTGTACCGTGTCGTGCTCGGGCGCGGCTGCCTGGGGTTCTGTGGCCCGTGTTCGCACCTGCCGATGGCGTTGTGGCACAGCCCTGTTTGTTTGCATGTCACAAGGCGGAGCTGACACTTTTAGTGGAGAGGGTGGGTCCAGGGGCATGGGGTGCCTATTGAGTGGTGGGACCGATGTGGGTCCTGCTGCGGTGCGCGCTCCTCCGTAGGTTTGTGGATGTGGTGGCGGCGTGGGGGAGTGGGGGTGGGCGGGAGGCTGCGGGGCTTCTGTCGCTGTCCCTGGTCCTTGTCAGGGGTGGGCACAGATTTGCTGTATGTTTTGGAGCGGACTTTGTTTCATGTTTTCCTCGTGTGGGTGGCATCAGCACGCATGCAGGGCTTGTGTGGTGAAGTTGTGCGTGTGTGCGTGCATGGGCGGCCGTGCCGTGCTTTGGCCCACCTCCTCCAATTGGGACTTCTCAGTTTCGTACAAATTGTTTTCCTTCCTGTTTACGGTCAGATCATGTAGTTTTTCTAACGTTACTAGCAGTGGCCACAGCTTATGAAAAAAATAGTTCACTAGGTCACAAAGAGCGCTAATCTCATGATTAAAAAAATGGTTTTGCGTTAACTTGTTAATAGCGTGATATTTTTGACAGCACTATTTTTTTTTTTCATTCTCACATGTTCTCTCAGACAGAAAACACTCCACCTTGTGATGTAATTTTGTCATGATACAGGAAGTGCTGTCCATACACCTTCACTAGAATAATTTGAATAATTTGTAGCCCAGGAATTGCCAAATTTTCAAAGTACATCTATTGTTTTAGCCTTGTGGAAACTCCTTCACTCCTTGGCGCACCAGAAGATATTGTAGACTTTCTATCTAGAAGATTATAAACAGTGAGTTCAATAGAGGCTAAAAAAAAAAGCTGTTAACTTTAATGCACTTAACACTTAATGACATCACAATGTGCAACAGAGCATTTTTATTTATTTATTTATTTTTTTAGCTAGGAAACAATGTTCTAACAAGCTCATATGAGTCTGTTCTGCGTAATATAGGACTTTTAAATTGCTGAACACCAATAGACAGCATAATCAATATAGCATAGTATAAAATCCATATCTAAATGAGCAAATGTGCTGTTGCCTAAAAGGGAATGACATGTTTCTCTCTACTGTATACTGCAGACATTTTGAAGTTGTGACCAGCAGAGCCACATTAGAGCAGAGAGTCCTGATGAATCAAATGACTGCTGTTTTTTAAGTTAATACATTTCTGCCCTGCTGGAAACTACTGGCTTTGATCATGGCTGATGCAGCACACATTGAGAACACATTGTTTAGAGCAGTTTGCACTCAGGGGCACCGCGACCACATGCTCCACTGGACTTCTATCCTAACTAATGGACTAATGGACACAATCACTGGCACACCCTGCTTTTTCTATTTCATGTAGCATTCGCTTGGAGCCAGGTAATGGCTAATGGTCTGCTCTTTTAACAAGTTAAGCAGCAGATAGCACAGAGATACAGACTACAGTGCCTGTAAAAAGCACAGCATAGCTTCATTATTAACAGCATTAGTCATACATGGACACATCACCACTCCATTCTTTGTCTTATTGTAATATTTAAAGCACAATTTTACATTCATGTATTAATTATTAAGCTCTGAATAATGAAGTATTTTAACAATAATAAATCTACGAAGAAAGGGTAAGCAGCACTACATTGGACTGAGCGTTGGCGGTCCCCCTCTACTTTGCTTTGCCCTCTGAATAAAACAGTTCTAAAGTTTGCATGCACTTGAAAACTTGTGTCTATACTATCAATATCAATATGCCAAAGGGTTTGTGAGAGCTTGGAACTAGACTGATAGATTTAAGTACTTTTTCCTCTTTAGACACAGTTAAATAAACTGGGTAATGCTGCTTTTTTCATCTGATACCTACATTATCCTATTATATCCTATTATACTCTAAAGATACTGTATATAATAATGTTAAGTTCCAGTTTCCCTTCATGATTGCCTTCGCCTCTTTCGCTTGGTTGGTCGGCCTCCCCTTTAATTGACAAATAAACAGATGCAAATTTTATTCAAGCTATTTTCAAAACCATTGCATGCATTTTAGCTAGCTAGACACTTTTTTAATGACTCCCTTAATGCTTTTCTCCCACCACCATCAGCTGTGAGAAACACTCAACTTGTACTTCTGATAGCACGTGATACCAAATACTTTTTATTTCTCCATTTCCTCTTTTCTCTACACCCCTTGCATGTTCAGTTTTTCAGAGTGCACTTTGGTCCACATTTGTTCTCCAAAAGTGGCTCCCTGCTGCTGCTTTTTATCTTTTTTCCCTTTATCCATTGTTTTTCTTTTTTTTTTAAATATTCTTTTTACGAACCATTCTCCCGCGTTTTTAGATGAAAGCCAATTCAGCATGTTGCTTTTTATTTGGAATAGTTAAGTTTTTACAGCTGAAATCTCATATTTTTAAAAACTTTTACACCTGAAAATGTACTGTGTATATTTACATCATAAAGGAATAGTTTAAATAATTCAATGGTGCAGATTTCAAGCAATGAAAAATACTACTGTTTGTTCAAAATATACTTTATAATTATGTGTTTATAATTCTGGGGGGAGAGAAATATTTGTTTTGTAGTTTCCTTTACCCTGAAACTAGACAATGGTTTGATTCAACTCCTGGACACTGGCTCTAGTATTACAGCCCAGTGCCTTGGGAGATATTTATACTCTACATGTGCTCATTTGAGCCAGAGGTCAGAAGCCCTTTCCACTTCCATTTTTGCAGCGTCTTTCCAAAATCTTCAGCCTTTAGTTTATTATTATTTAACAACATATTTGACTAATTGTTTTCACAACCACATCGAATACAACCTCACTAAAAGGCAGCAATTTGACCTTCATTTTTTATTTTCAATGTACAATGGTCCATAAGACACATATCAAAAACATTTTCAAATTTTAAGAATCAAATATTTTTGGTTTCAACATGTCCGATGGTGTTACTGTTTTCTCAACCTTCCATCTATCCATCCATCCATTTTCTTCCACTTATTGGGGCTGGGTTTTGGGGGCAGCAGTCTAGGCAGGGACTCTCAGATTTTCTTCACCCCAGACACTTCGTCCAGCTCCTCTGGGGGGACTCTGAGGCGTTCCCAGGCCAGCCGAGAGACATAGTCCCTCCAGCGTCCTCCTTCCGGTGGGACATACCTAGAACACCTCCCCAGGGAGGCGTCCAGGAGGCATCCGGAATAGATGCCCGAGCCACCTCAACTGGCTCCTCTTGACGTGGAGGAACAGCGACTCTACTCCAAGCTCCTCCCATGTGACTGAGCTCCTCACCCTATCTCTAAGGGAACGCCCAGCCACTCTGTGGAGGAAACTCATTTCGGCTGCTTGTATTTGCAATCTTGTCCTTTTGGTCATTACCCAAAGCTCATGACCATAGGTGAGGGTAGGAACATAGATTGACTGGTAAATCGAGAGTTTTGCCTTTCGGCTCAGCTCCCTCTTCACCACAACGGTCCGATACAACGACCACATCACTGCTGACGCTGCACAGATCCACATGTCAATCTCACGCTCCAACCTCCCCTCACTTGTGAACAAGACCCCGAGATACTTGAACTCATCCACTTGAGACAGGACCTCTCCACCCACCTGGAGAGGGCAAGCCACCTTTTTCACTTAACACTCAGCTGTAATTAATACAACATCATCTGCAAACAGCAGAGATGAGATCCTGTGGTCTCCAAACCAGACCCCCTCCGGCCCCTGACTGTGTGGTCCTTGTACCATTTGTTCTTTTGAATTTCAATTAAGAACAAAAAACAATAAAATGGGATTTATATGCCCCGGAAGTTATGCTGCTTAGCTCACCGCGTGTAAATTCAGTGTCAGCTGAACAAAGGAGATTGCCTAGCTGTTACCTGTTTCTCATCATAGAGTTCAACAATTACTTTCTAAGACACAAAAGTAAACGCGTTGCTATAAAAGAAGAGGACGTGTTTGTCCACAAAATTGCAATGATTTTTCAGGTAAGCCCTTCTAGCAGCATAATTTCTGGGGCATATGAACCAGAGAGAATAAAATATCAAAATTGAAATAGGCACAATAACTGTTTTTGACTGGTGTTAATTGAAATAAACTTTAAATTAAATATTGGAAATAGAGGTCAAAATCTGTTTTTTTGTTTGACACTAAAATGGAATAATGAAATAACAAACTGTTTTCCCATTTTATTGTTTTTCGTTCTTAATTGAAATTCAAAAGAATAAATGGTACACGGACCCTGCGCCTAGAAATTCTGTCCATAAATACAATGAACAGAACCAGTGACAAAGGGCAGCCCAGGCGGAGTCCAACATGCACTGGGAACAGGTCTGACTTAATGTCGGCAATGTAAACACAGCTCCTGCTCTGGTCATACGAGGACCGGGCAGCCCTTAGCAAAGGGCCCTGGACCCCGTACTCCCGGAGCACCCTCCACAGGACCCCATGAGGGACATGGTAGAATATCTTCTCCAGATCCACAAAGCACATGTGGACTGGCTGGGCAAACTCCCATGAACCCTCCAGCACCCAATGGACGTAGTAGAGCTGGTCCCGTGTTCCACGGCCGGGACGAAAACCACACTGCTCCTCCTGAATCCAAGGTTCGACTATTGATCGTATTCTCCTCTCCAGTACCCTGGAATAGACCTTACTGGGGAAGCTGAGGAGTGTGATTCCCCTGTAGTTGGAACACACCCTCTGGTCCCCCTTCTTAAACAGAGGGACCACCACCCCAGTCTGCCAGTCTAGAGGTACTGTCCCCGACCGCTACTGATGTTGCAGAGACGTGTCAACCAAGACAGCCCCATGACATCCAGAAACTTAAGATACTCAGGACGGATCTCATCCATCCCCGGAGCCTTGCCACTAAGGAGCTTGCTAACCACCTCAGTGACTTCAGCCAGGGTGATGGATGTATCCACCTCTGAGTCCCCAGTCTCTGCTTACTCCACAGAAGACGTGACAGTGGGATTGAGGAGATCCTCAAAGTATTCCTTCCACCGCCCGACAACATCCCCAATCAGGTCAACAGCTCTCCATACGCACTGTAAACAGTGTTGGTGAAGCACCGCTTCCCCCTCCTGAGGCGTCGAACGGTTTCCCAGGATTTCTTTGCACTTCTCCGTGACCTCTCCGAACACCTCCGAACCCCGAGTGTTAGCCTCTGCGACTGCCCTGGCTGCAGCACGCTTGGCCTGCCCATACCTGTCAGCTGCCTCAGGAGTCCCACGAGCCAACAAGGCCTGATGGGACTCCTTCTTCAGCCTGACGACATCCCTTACTAATGGCATCTACCACCAGGTTTGGGGATTGCCGCCGCCGGCACCACTTATGACCACAGCTACAAGTGGCCACATTGACAATATAGGCCGAGAACATACCCCACTTGGACTCCATGTCTCCAGCCTCCCCCGGAATCTGACAGAAGCTCTCCCAGAGGTATGAGTTGAAGGTCTCCCTGACAGAGGACTCTGCTAGACGTTCCCAACAGACCTTCACTATACGCTTGGGTTTGCCAGGTCTTTCCGGCTTCCTCTTCCACCAGCGGACCCAACTCACAACCAGGTGGTGATCGGTTGCACTGGTGTTTGGCCTGTAGGCTGATGCAACAGTGAGAGACCTGTCCCCGACCTGAAGGCACAGGGACATGACCCTCTCGTTCACTGAGGTGAACAGACATGGCATCTGAGCTGTGGGGCAATGAGCAGGCCCACATCAGCCCGCCTCTGCTCCTCGCGGGCAACGCCAGAGAAATGGAGAGTCCAGCCCCTCTCAAGGAGTTGGGTTCCAGAGCCCAAGATGTGCGTGGAGGTAAGGCCGACTATATCTACGCTCAACCTCCCGTACAAGCTGAGGCTCCTTCCCCCCCACGAGGTGATATTCCATGTCCCCGGAGCTAGTTTCCATGTCCAGAAATCCGGTCGTAGGGGCCCCCGCCTTTGACTGCCGCCCTGATCTCTTTGCAGCGGCCCCTTACCCCAGGTTTGCCCACCCCAGTTTTGGCTCCAGGATGAGGCCCTGGTGATGCCAATCCGGGCGACGTAACTGGCTTTGTTCTTGTACTCATCATAAGGGGCTTCTGGGCTTCTTTTCTCAACCTTTGTTTCAAAAATTTTAGTCATGCCCAAGTCACTGGTTAATGACATGTTTTAAAGTATGACAAACACTGAACTGCTCTGTTTAAAAGAAAACCCTACTATTTTTGCAAGACTAAACAATTTTTTCTAAACAGAGATGTCATCCTCATTACCCAAAAATAACTACAAAGAAGTTAGAGGCTGAACTCAAAATATTACAATGTCTCTTATCAACTCCCTATAATCACCCACACTTTGGACACAGGCAGCCCATACTTTACAATAGCAGTAGGTGTTCAGAAAGAGGCCTTCCATTTTGTCTCTTGGCACAATTAAGAGCCAGTCAGCGGGGTGCGGCTGTATTAGTCAGATGGAAAGCACTGACCCACTGTGCTCCTGCTGTGTCCTCCCAGGCTGCTCTAATGGACTCACCTGGACCAACAAAAGACTGGGACTAATCTGGACCAGTCTATTGTATGATTTTGTCAATGGCCTTGTACCTCTCGGTGTACAGAAATAGCCAGTGTTCTTGGCCCTCTCCTCCATCCCTCCTCCATTTCACACAGATTTCTATATCCCACTGGATTCAGTTTCTTTTCCCTCTCGTCCGACACAGGTGGAAATGATGTATCACTGGTGCTGCCGGTGGTGCTGGTAATGACAAAGTGTAGCTGACGTTACACTGTAAACCTCAGTAACATCTCACTGTAAGAAGGTTATTTTACTTTTGTGCTAAAAAGAACATAAGAACGTAAAACATAGGATACTTTTTAGTACTTATTTTAGTGATAATACACATTCCTCTTGAATCAAGCATGTTAAACACAAATTGGACTCAAATAAGCAATGAGAATGTATGTAGTATGGGGTTAAAAAAAGCATACTGTCCCTGTCTCCCCCCATTACGATATCAGTTTGAAAATGTTAAAGGTGTACTATATAACTTTTCTGGTGAATATAATTTATTTGCCTGGAATGTTCCACAGTATGTCATTAAATCTATTAATCTCTATGAAGACAAGCAAGTTACACCTCTTGGCCAAGTCATAGGTCAGATCATGGAAGCGTGAGTCCAGTGAAAGTAAGAATGCATGTTTCTCGAGCAGTTTTTGAGCAGTTAAATCACCTGTAATTTTTATTAAGATTATCAAGATAGACAAGTTTACTACCATATTATGGAATAGCTATAACATCTCTAACGAGCCAAGCAGGTGGCATGCACTATATGGGAAAAGTTACATAGTGCACCATTAACTAAATACCACTAGGTTTGTGCAGGTGTCTTTATTGCTTTGTTTTTAAATTTAAATGTTTGGTCAAATTATTGTGCAACAACTCAGAAGAACATTTACAGTTGTTTTACGGTATATCCGAATCAAAGCTCTGTGTGTGTGTGTGTGTGTGTGTGTGTGTGTGTGTGTGTGTTTTTCCATGAGGACGTGAAACCACAGCTCCACTCACAAATGACGACTCATCTGTTGTTGTTGTCGTTGTAGGTGTAAAATGGTGCGGATCAATAGAAACCGCAGCCTCTGACTTGTAAATAACTCCCTAATTTGCTGTCTCATTAGCAACAGGCCTGGTTATGTCCAACTTGTCTTCATTTTCTGCCTTCTGCCGCTTGTGTCGCTCCCAGATGGTGGCGATGGTAGACACGCCACATAAACTGCCATTTAGTGTTGATTCAGTGGCACAGACCGGGTACCCTTGCACAGCCATACCCTGTCAGCAGAGGGGTATTGAGCTGGGAGAGGCGGCCGCTTTGTCAAAGAAAATAAAACTAACTGTAGCAAAGACCAAGTCCGTGTGGGCAGGTAAGACTAACACGGTTATTAAAAGCTTTTTCACACTAGTGGGGTCGGGATTGGATGCCAAATGATGAATGGTTTTCTATTCTTGCCTCACATAAAAGAAACAATTGACAATAATAGGTTGTACTTTGGCACTATACTACAACTACTACCATTCAAAGAGAGGGGGATGCATTTGTTCTACTTGACACTATGAAAGTCTGGATATAGATCTTTGTATTGAGTATATTATAGCTTTCCACTTCACTCCAAACACATTTTTGTTCCTTCTTCAGTTACTAAATAGCCCCTATTTTATTTTCTTTTGGACAAGAAAGTAAGTAGTCTGAGTTGGGGGTAAAGAGGCTGGAGTGACAGGAAATTTGGCACCCCAATATTTGTATTATTTTTTTAATACCTTATTTTTTTTTATATAAATGAAACAAACAAAAGCTGAACCAGTCTTTAAGGTTGGCTATACAGTAAGTGCATTGAAATGAGTCTACCCATTACATTTGTACAGTGCTGTGTGGAACAGTAGGGGACCCTCCCAGAGAGCGTCACACAGAGAAACCTGGAGTAAATAGCACTGAAAGCACTTGAGAGGAGAGGCCGACAGGAGGTAAATGTGGCAAAGTAAAAATAGGAGTTGGTAAAGAGCAGCCTGGAGAGCAGCTAACTGTAATGGGACCAATAAGAGCCCCTTTACAACCATAGGGCCAGCAGTCAGCCTAGCAATAGCCACACTTCCAGACTAACATGTGACATAAGGCTGCAACGCTAGCATCTAGAAGCTCAAATTTGTGTAACTATGAAAAACAAATATAATTTCAATATCAGTTTGTTGTTGTTATGCAATCTCCTGTGAGGATTTAGAGCTGTAGCAGTGGCATCTTCTAAAGCTATTAAACAACTAATAAATGTGATTTGTGTGGCGTCCGTATAGAGAATTTTTCACAGATAATAAACCAGCAAATGACACAAAACAGCCAGGTAAACAGCACAGTCAAAACTTTGAGTGGATCAACACACGTTTCATTAGTGAATATATCATATTTCCCCTTTCTGTTTGCGCTGAACTCTACAAAGAAATTTGTATCTACTATTTGTTTGTCTAAAAGTAGAATGAATCATTTTGTTTGTTTTTAAAGTATGTAATAATTACCCTTTGTGTGATCTCCCGTGGGTATGGGATTAGTGTCCTCCTGACTTTAAAATGAGCATTTAATACTCTGCCCACTGCTATTTTCTGTGCATTGGGCTCCATTTGTGGGTTTTGCAAATGTTGATCTAGAATTTGAATACACCAGTTCTTATTTAGCATCATACGGTAGGACTAATGTGTATATAGGAACCAAGGTCAGCTGTAGCACTGCACATTAAGTAAAATTTAAGACTGTCAATCTATGCATATTTTGAATCTAGTGATACAAACTCATTTTACGTATCTTTTGTGTATCAAAATATCTTGCAAACAGATAAATAGGTTAGAAGGTGGGAAAGACATTCAGCAAAAACTGACCCAAGAAAGGCTACCCTGCATATGTGCTACAGAGTTATAGTAAGCTTTTGTAAGCCACACAAAAGCTTACTTTAACTCTGCATTAGACAAACCCACAAAATTAAACTCTATTATTTCACCATTCATTCACCAATTTGCTGTTCAAGATTAGACTACCGTTGTATTGTTCTAGTATTGCAGTGTAATTACTAACAGGAAATCCCTCAGGTGGACATCATACGTTTATACAAAGGACCAGTATCAAACAGTACAGTCACTTTGGTGTGTGAACTGAAGTTACCTCATGATTTTTGGTGTGTGATGTTGTCAGATATTGCATGTTGCCGTGGCTGTGATAGCGTCTTGTTGAAGAGCGACCTATCTTTGATTATGTCGGCCTGATGTGTTTGTGTGCGTTGTTCCCTTGTGCATGTGGATGGTCTATCTGATTCCTTTTTACCTTCAGCGGATGGAGATAAGACTATGACAGAGCTCGTCTATCACTAGCCAAGCACTGATATTCTATACCTGCTTTTATTGTGTATTCCATTGTGTGGGCATGGATTTATCACACTGTAGGGAGTAAAATCTGTATTATGTCATGTTGGCCTGATTCTCCAGGCAGGTTCCATTATGGAAATCTTTTATTATTAGATCAACAGCATGGTATTAAGTTCAGATATGGGTTAACTAGATTAAAGGTAGGGTATAGGTTAGGCAAGTAGTAACTATGGTTAAAGGTGCATTGTTTTCTTGTGGAGGGTCTGTCACCTGCTTGTTTCTATGGATATGTCATTGCTCTGCCTGGAATGCTCCACAGACATTAAACAGATCTACCTTACTAATTCTATTCTATAAATATTCTAATACTGGTTTTATAGCTCAAAAATACCTAGAAAAACAGGCATTCTGACTGTGAGCAGGGTTCCCTCTCAACAGATCTGGGGCCTCATTTATTATGCTTGCTTACGCATTACGCATGGCACCTTCTGCGCCAATTGCGGGAAGTATAAAACTCCTACTAAGTGCTGCGCTTTGCTTATCTCAACGGCAGCTAGAGATAAGCAAAGCAAGTCTGGAGACACGAGGAAAAAGCGACACTCGTGGAGAGGAGCAGAACTGAAGAGAGTTTGAGGAAGTGCTTGATCAGGAAATTATCAGAAAATTCACATATATAAAATAATTACATTCGGATTTGTGCATTTAAGCAGAGGTTAGTCAAAACATGGAGAATGGCTGTTTATTCCACTCACTATTTGCGCGTTGTCATGCACAAGCGTGTTCACTTTCGCGGTGCAGCGCTGGGTCTCCACCTTAGTCTTCTATAGACCACAGTCTGTGGCTATGATCCTACACAGAGAATGAAATAACGAGTGGGGCTCAGCGAAAACTCTTTCCTCGAACGGAGCACGAGAGTGAGGCTTTGGTTTAATGAAACACTGGCAATAAACACAGCTCCAACACTTATAATTGTCCTTATGCACCAAGTGCCAGAGTGGCCTGAGTCCATGCATGACACGAAGCCTACTGGCCGAATCTGATCCCAACCCATAATAATCTGCATTTTTGAGTAATGGTGAGCTCTGGTAATTAAGAGCTTGCTCTTAAGAGCTCTCCCTGTCTAAATAAAGGACAGAAAAAAGTATGTGTCCGGTTCAACTCAGCCCTGCGTATCCACAGAGGTAAGACCCAGCCCTGCGTACTCACAGAGGTAAGGCCCAGCCCCGCGCACTCACAAAGGTAAGCAGAGTTTGGATGTTCCTTGATTTTTATTATCAGAAGCCAGCCTCTGAGAAAGATCAAAGCAGTCACCGCACCAATCATGCCTACAGCCTGGCACATGCCCGCGAACCCGGTGCCCTATAAATACTGGGCCGCTAGCCACGTAACTTCCTTTTCTCAGAGCTCTAGGTGCTCAGCTCCTCTGAGATTTTTCTCCACAATTCATTGCAAAAGAAGACTGAAGATGGATTCTGCCTGAGATTCGTCACCTACAAGTGTCGGGCACTTCAGATGCCACTTGCGTAGCACTCCGATCCACCGCGAAGACAAGCATGACTGCTGTTTCGTCTGTCTGGGATGGCTCCACCAGACTCAATGCTCTTCATGCGCGCCGTGTCTTGCACTCCCCAGAGAGGAGTTGGCCGTTCTATGTGCGCTGCACAGCTCGGAATGAGACCTCTGTGGCTCGGCTTGTCCTCCTTGGCAGAACAGGTCCAGAACGGGTCCAGAGAGACATTCTTCGGCATTCTCGGGCTGCCCATCTCCACAGCTTCTCTGTTTCACTCAGATATTGGATATTGGATTGGAGGCTGCTGCCAGAGGATCCCAGCAGCTAGCTCCCCATCTCTAGCCCCGGCGCAAACAGTGTGGCTTTCGCTGCTGTGAACCGGCACTTGGGGATCCCAGGACCAGACCACAGCCCACGTCCTGGCTGACTCAGCACCCACTTCCAGAAGTGCTGGCCAAGTGAGGGGAGGCGATACTCGGCGCAAAGGAAACACAATTTTTTTGCGCTCTTCACGTGCTCCCAAATATGTTAATAAAGGCCTGTTACCTCTTCCTAAAGAGCAAAACCTCTTTAACTCCAGTGCATGCCTTTTGCCCACTCTCCTGTGCTCCGTTCGCACAGATGGATCGGACTAGAGGCCACGGTCACAGCAAACACCACTACGGCCAAGGCCCAAAAACGCAGCGGCCAGTTGGAGGGGAGCACGGTGGTGGTTTGTAAGTGTCCAAGCGCCCTTACCCACCTACCGCAGTACGTGAGGCAGGTTCAGCAGGTCTGGGGCTGGGAGGGCCCCAGGCCACTGCGAGGGCGCAGCCCCAGTGGTTTTGCTTAGACGCCATGGTTCTCACGGCGCCACCATAAGTGCCGGTGTGGACCTGCCCGTCTCTCAACCCACCGCAGGGCTCCGGGAGAGCGGGCGGGCCATTCTAGCATTCAATCGTGGCACAGTAAAACCTTTTACAATCTTTTTTCCAATGTGGGTGCGCCTGGTTGCTCCACTCGCACCCTGGTTGACTAGGACGCTGAGGAGCGGCTATGCCTTACAACTTGCCTGTTGCCCTCCTCCTTTCAGTGGCATTCTCTACCCAACCAGCAAGCGATGCGGACCTCGCAGCCCTTCAAGAAGAAATATTGTGCTATTACAGAGCTGGACGCTGTGGAGGCGGGAGCAGGATTCTACTCTCCCTACTTCTTAGTTCCCAAGAAGAGCGGAGGAGTGAGGCCTTACTCACCCTGGCCGTGAATTTGATTGCCACTCCATCAGCCCCATCTCACCAAGTGCGTTCTGTCTTGGGAATGATATGCCTGCATCTGCTGCACATGCGCAGACTACAGCGTTGGTTCACTCGGCTCCATCTGCACCCTGCCAGAGGCATCCTGTTCAGGGGAACAGCCCGAGTGCCAGGTGGTAACCGGACCTGGTACGAATGACGGTAATGGACCTGTGGCCTCTCCCCGACATACCAGATGTGCTAGTACAGGTGGGGGACTGCTTTGATCTTTCTCACAGGCTGGCTTGGTGCCAGAGAGAGGTAACCAATAGCGAAGCCCGTAGGTGGGCTCGCACACACTCATAGAACTATAGTTACATTAAGTAACTGCAATTTCTATCTGCCAAAGCGCTCGTCCCCAGGCCGCTTATATACATATCCCTCCCTCGCTCCTTTCGCTGTCTCAGGGAGGGTATCTGAATTTCTCGCGCGTGCTCACAGCCCCCTCCTTTAACCATTCAGACCACAGTGTGCATGTATCTATGTGCGTTAACAGGGCCAGTCGCCACACGCATATCATAGGCATACTTAAAACTACAGTGATAAAACTCTTGAAACAGCGAGAAAATAATTTGGCCATATTTGCAAAGATGCACTGCCTAAATATTATGATGTAATATAGTCTATCATTTTCTCATTTAAATTAAGAGATCAGTCATTGCAATTACTTTTAGTTTTGTGTTTATCTTGGTGTTGCGTGGAGCGCCTCTCTGTCCCACGTGTCTTGGTCAAACCCACTGATTATCAGCTCACATTTAGGTAAATCTCATTCACGAGTTACTTTGCAAGGTCCTTTTATAGTGAAATGGAGGTGTGGAGAGGGTGTGGAGGGTGTGGAGGGTGTGAAGGGCGTGACGTGACGTGGTTTCACATGCGCAGATTCTTGCTGCAGGTAGGATCTGTAAAGCACAGATTGAGTGGTGGAGCGTGCATGGAGGGTTTTATCAATTTGGAGTTTGAGTGGCGCCCGCTTCTGGTGGCCACTAAGAGTATGCACTAGCTTAGGAAAAGTCTTGTGCAGTCCTTTATAAATGAGGCCCCTGACCTGTAACTTGGCCTTGGTTTGGTCTCCATGAACATAGAAAGGTTTAATACCATACTGTGAAACATTCCAGACCAAGAAATAACATCTCCATGAAGAAAAGGCACTTCAAAAGTTACACAATGCACCTTTAAGGTTAAAATCAGTCTCCAGCAAATTGATTTCATTCAAGGTAATGTCCCCAAAAAGTCTGGTCTGATTTAACAGTTTTTTTTGTTTTGTTTTAGGGAGATTAAATAAAAAAGATCTAGGCACAATTCTTGTGCGTGTCTATGGTAGAACCTTTTATATTTAGACACAATTGTAAATGTGGTTTATTATCAAATGTTTGTTGCAGGTATGACTCAGTACGTTTACAACAGGAAGAACATAAACACATGGATCACATAGAGCCAGATGAAACCAGTGTATACCCATTCAGTAACTTCTCACAGACACTGCTGCTGTTTTGTGGTTTTGGTCTTTGTTGCGTACATAAAAGACACAGTTTGCCTACTGTAAACTATGATGTGTTTATGCACCATTAAGAGCTCCAGTTAGTCTTCCCACTTTATTGTATGCCATATTCAAAGTTGTTTTTGTTTACTTATATGCAGATTTGCTATATCAGTTGTTTTCTACTTGTATATAAACAAAAAGCTATTTCTTTCTGTAAGATTGAAATTGTATCTTGAGCGTAGTCCACATCATTTCTGCATATTCCAACTGCTGTCTTGATCATATCCAGTCCTGCTGCTTCATGTTGTATAAAGTAAAATAACAAATGTCTCGTAATGTGCTATTTTAATATTTTCTACAGTAGAAGTATAGAAGCTGCATGTTAAACAGCCAGCCTGGGCATAAAAAAGCCTGTTGTCTTGATTAATACTGGGAGCTGTTAGCGGGAGGCAGGAAATGGACAGCAACAGAGAGGATTTAAAGTAAAGTTTACAACAGTTCATCAAATTAAAATACTTTGTAGAGCATTGTGTTACAGCTCAAAGTGTCTTTTCTTATTCTTGGATTGCTATTGTTTTATGCCTGTGTTTTTAAGATTTCCTATAGTAAAACCCATTGACGGTTCCCTAGTTTTTATCTGCCTTTATCTTTTATCTTCTCTTAAATGAAACACTCTTATCTGAGCTGAATGTGTAGATATTGGCTAGGCACACCTGGGAGCATGCCTTATAAAATATTACAAGGAAATAAAATGCTTAACTGAAAAATGCAGTGTGCTTATCAGCGCCTGCTTACCTTTGTAAATTCAACTTGTATTGCAAGTAAGCTACAACTGCTTTAGTTTAAGTTAGTCCTGGTGTTGTTCTGGTTAGTTTCAAGATAGTCGCAGTTTAGTCCTGATGTTGATGTGATGTGTGTGTGAACAAAGCCAGTGTCACATTTACACACTTTACACAAGATAGGTAAGTTTAAGTAATTTAAAAGATGACAGGCATATTATAACAACAGAGATAAAATAATAACAAGATAGCTACAAAGTAATTTGTTTATTTTGACCTGTGCTGATGATTACATCCTCTCTCTTCACAGGTACATGGTCCTTCTCTGTCTCAGAGCTGGCCATCCCCGGGGCAGAGATTGGCCGAATCTCAGCTACAGACGCAGACTTGGGGGAGAACGCGCGTCTGGTCTACACTATTCTGGACGGAGAGTCTGGAGACACCTTCAACATCACTGCTGTCAACCAGGAGGCCGTCATTACACTCAATAAGGTCAGGGGAACATCAGATCTTTTTTTTTTTTTTTTTGCATTTCAGTGTTCAAGTTTTATATTTAAGTTTCAAGCAAAACTACAATACATTCTTTCCAACTGGGGTACACCGTGAAGATGTCTATTGCCACTACGCTGACACAGAGACTGACATATTAATTCACTAGAGGCAATTAAAATTAAACAGTTCTAAAATATGAATGTCCTTTAACAGAGAACCTGAGAGAATATAGTGCATCCAATACTCGACTAAAAGAAATAGTTATGGTTGGACTGATTAAACTTTATAGAAATGTAAGTAGTGAACAAAAGAAGAAAACATTAGCTATTGGTTTAGATCCACAACTGTGTGTGTCAACAAGAATAATCTACTGCAAAACTAAATCAGTTTTACTTTGCAACAGTTAGTTTCATATACTAGTATGTGGGTATGAGGTTATGGAATCTATTTCTATAAAATGTATTCCAGTTGAACATTTGGTTTAGTTTGTAATAATAATATTTAAAATCATTTTGAAAAGTCATTGGCAAAGGAGCTTTAATAATTAATTAAAGTAAAGCAGTCAAGTATCTCTTACTGTAGTTCCTGTTGCAGTCTAGGCCTAGTGTATGGACCATCTCTGACTTATCAGAGAAGACAGGCATAAGTTTAATCTTATTTAAATGTTGTAAGGTCTGCCTGTATAACTGACAGCTATTTCCATGTCGCCATAAATGCCATCCTTGCCAATTGCTCTGATTGGATTAGAAATTCAACTAGCTTCTATACTGTAACACATGTCAGCAGTCAGCACAGCATCTGAAGCTATATGCAATTCAAAATTTTCAACATTCAGTGTACAGAATAAGAAGAACTTGAACCATCTCTCACTTGTGACCTTGTTTTAAAAAGATGTATGCAGCTCTCCAGTACAAGAAATACAGAAAATTATATATGTCTGAATGTTAATTTGCAAGGCTGAAGTTACAGAGTATAGCATATGATGAGGGGGAAGTAAAGAACTTTTAATATAAATGATTATTTTGAATGTTTTGCACATTTAAAACTTGAATTTAAGACATGTTTAAGTCCATGAAAGGTCAATTAAGATCTTCTACTTTCACATTAATTCATTTATATAAACAGCATTTGTTTTAGTGTTTTGATTGTGAAGTTGCCACACAATGCACAAGCAAAAGTAAAATACGCTAATCAGTCATAATATTACAGCAGTTTATGGCGCAGCAATGGAAAAAGTTGTTCTTAGAAGCTTAAAAATAGGCAAACATGATAATTGAATTGGCCTGTTGTAGTTTAATTTGTTCTCAGGGTACATGTACAGAGCATAATTATAAGCAAGTGTAATTTAATTTGAGCAATTTCAGTGGTCTAAAGTAATAAACAGGTGAAAGGTGAGTATTGGGAGTGAAGGCTGATCTTTGCGAGTAAGTCTAATGGATAAGCTAAAATACTGTGGCAGTTGTTTTGGAAAATTGGTTTAAATATATAATGCACGCCTATTTGTAACAGATCAGAGTCTGGCTACTTGGCAAGTGATTATAGGAGTGGTTTAGAGATGTCAAGCTGATTCTGTCCAATAATTGCAATTATTTAGGTCACAATATATTCAGAGGGACAAAAAATAAAAATTATGAGAATTTAAGTAGCAAAAATGTTTTGCTCCAAAATAGTTTAACTGAAATGTGAAGTGCTTTTATTATGCTTATGTCATTGGTTTACTTAAGCGTTCAGAAAATTTGATTTCATAAGGTTACATGCTGGAGGAATAGTAATATATTAGACAATGGTACTGAAGGACATTAAGGATTTCACTGTTTTGTTATAGTGTCAAAAATTGGTGAATAATCATTACATTGTCTGCCTATTAATTATAAGTAATATTTGATATTGTGAAATCTTCGCTTGGCAGCTGCATTTGCT
Source organism: Taenioides sp. WSHXM2023 (assembly GCA_029959045.1). Classification (NCBI taxonomy): domain Eukaryota; kingdom Metazoa; phylum Chordata; class Actinopteri; order Gobiiformes; family Gobiidae; genus Taenioides; species Taenioides sp. WSHXM2023. Next base: position 14,580,346 of record CM057096.1, on the reverse strand, counting down.
ATAGACAGCCTTTATTTACCATGAAACACAAACCTCATCAAATTATTCTTGTCCATTCACAGTGAAAATGTCTGGCAGTTGTTGAAATGTTTTGGCTATTGCAAGTTTCCACACAATATAAACGATAAGAATCTGTCCATATTTCTTCTCTGTTCACATAATAGTTGCTGTCAGAGTTGGTCTTGATTTCAATTTCAAAGGGTCAGTGTGTAAGAAGCCCGTCGTCCTCAATAATCACATTGGTATGGAGCAGTGTGGGTGCTCTGTGTGGAGGTGATGCGTGCTGACACATGATCATTAGTGGTCTAAGGCTTGTTGAAATACACGTGTCTGTCTGAAGAGAAGGCCTATGGATCAAGCAGCACATTTAAAGTACTCTTAATCAGGGGGCGGGCCGGTGTAGGCGGTCTGTCTCGTCTGTTTTCATTTTACTTCAACAATTCAGGCACACGTTGCCTTTAAGGGCCCAGACAGCTCTAATCTCATCTTTGTCCTCATAATGAATGTATTCTATATGAGTTTTTTTAAGGTTACTTGCGTTTCATTTGTTATTCAGGGTTATTTCAGAATGATGAAAAATTAGGACATGTTGCCATAGCAATTATACATTCTAAACAAAATCTTTTTTATGGCGAAAAATCCTCAAAATGTTGCCTATTCATGAGTTTCAGATTAATGTTATATGCAACATTTTGAGGATTATTTCCCATTCAAAAGATATAATATTTTATTAATTGCTACGGAAACGATTCCGCATTTTTCATCATTCTGAAACTCATGAATAACAGGAAGCTCAAACTGATGAATACACTGTCCCTTATGAATGTAAAGGCTTTGTTGGGGAGAAACATACAGCAGCAATGCCAAACAATAACATTTTGAAATTTTGATCACAGATACTAACTCCTCTTAGACTAGGCCCACATTAGTCTAAGAGGAGAAATTAAAATTAAATAGTGGATTCACTTATTTTTGTGAGAGATTTAGTTTGTCTTAGGAGAGTTTTGTGTCAGAACTGTAAGATCTTCATATTGTAAGCAAGACCTTTTTTTAATCCCTCGTCTTAGATATAGAAAATATTATAAAGATTTAGTAGTAGCCCTGTCCATTTTTTTCATAACGCATTCAACTGCTTCATATCATTTCATATAAAGTAACACAACGATAAAATATGTCACCTCAAGGGCGCAGACAGCTCTAATCTGGGCTTTATAGTGGCTCATCATGGATTTATTGCGTAAGATTTAAACTTCCCTCTGGGTCTGTAGGCTTAATTTGTTACGATTTACAAAGTCTAATTTCACTGGAAAAATAAAAACAGTGTAACATGTTTTTTTCCCATTTGTCATGAGCACAAATCCAATCAAAGACAACTTGTTGCAGGCAGTCAGTTGTGAATGTTTTTATCAAGATTACAGCAAGTCAAATATGTTTTATTTTTGACTGTAGCAGTGAACCTTGGGGGTTTGCAACAAAGAAAACACAGTCAAAACAGCAAATCTAATATTAAAGTGTACCCACAAACAGCACAAGACAACAGAGGATGGATTTGATGTTCCAACCAGAAAGAATACTGTTAAAAAATGCATATGTACTCTATACTATTAGTTTGTTAACTATTTGTTTTTTTCCCTGCATTGTTTGTTTTTTCTAGGTTATTCACTCAAAGATATATTTATTGAGTCTAGAGGTGTGACTTAGTACAGTAGGTCTGCATACTCTGAAAAAAAAAAAGACATTTTAAGGTACACTTTATTGTCCCTGTAGAGAAATGTGTCTTCTGCATTTGACCTATCCTTCAGTGAACACCCTGTCAGGAGCAGTGGTCGCAGTGCCATGCCCGTGGACCCATCTCCTGATATAAGTTATAAGTTTAGTCAGGACTACCTTAGCTGGAGGATTGTACACGTTTGGGGGTTGAGGATTTTAAAGTTTCATAATATAGATTTGGCACAGTCTGCTTGTAAAAAAACTAAACTAAACACTTCAAAAACTTCCCTCAGTATAAACCATGGCACCTCGAAAATATGTTACTTTTGTTACTTTCGTTGCATTTCTATTTCCGCAATCCTGCAGACATATGACAATTCTAGTGGAGCTTGTGCAGAATGCAGAGTCTGACTATATACTGCAGACATGTTGAATTCATTAAAACAAGTTCAACCAGCACTCGGTGATGTTGTGTCGAGTTGTGTTTCCTCTGCCTTTTGAAATGCATCGCAGACTGAAGTGAATGTGCCGTGAGAGGTGTGAGAATAGAGATGGGAGGAGAGCATCCTACAAGCACGAAAGGAGAAAGGAGATAGAACTTAACACAAGGCCCTAGGAAACCGAGACAATCCGATAGTCCGCTGGTACAAGTTGAGTTTGAAAGATACAAGTGGTGACAGTTAGAGAATTAGCACAGGGCTCAAGTAAACAAGAAAGAGATTTTTAAATTCGGGTGAGGATTCAGAAGATGTGTTGAGAGGTGAGAGGAGTTCACAGCCAGCACAGAGTTTTAAAAGCAGATCGATCACTCTAACATGCACACAACTGCTGGCAAAACATCTCAGGTAAGTATTACAAGTCAAAAAACACTGTAAACACCTTGCAGCCCTATCCGCCTTCCACTGGACTCGCGTTCAGATCTGTAGAAGCGCTTACAATTAGTCTCAACAAACATGAACAATTTAACTGTATTTTTGAACACTATAGTAATCCCTCAACGCAAGTAAGAGTGAAATAGATTTGATAGCAAAGAGTGAAATATTAAATGAGTCTGAACAGGTAACTTGAGAATCGGTTGTTGGTTCTTGAATGTAAAGTGAGGGCAGTGTTGCATATTCATGTGGCATAGGCCTCGTTTCAGAGGCTTTGTAAAAGGATAGGGATGGCTGTCGCATGAATAAGAAGTAAAAAGGCTTTGAAGAGTAGCATCTTTAGGGAGCTATGGCTGGAGCTACATCTTGTTCTTGCTCTGGGATAGTCAGGCCATGATTTGTATGTAGTTAAAGATACACTATGCAACCTTTTTCACACCTGTTTGTGTCCATAAAGAAGTTATTGCTTTGCCTCGAACCTTCTACTATATGCATTTAACACAAATTACAAGTCAGATGTGAAAAGGCAAATACAGCATAGATAAGTTTAATGTCATTCTTTGAAACTTTTAACTTACTGTCATCTCTATGGAGACAAGTGATAGACCCCCTACCTAAAAAGTTAAATAGTGCACCTTTAATGATGGAAAACAACACCTTGTATACCAGGTGTAGGCACATGTGGCCTTTAAATTTATTTTTTGCTGCAAAGCACTTTCTATTTTTAAAGTTAGATACTGAAAGTACTCTGGAAGCACTGACTTTCCTGGAGGCATTGACCTTATCTTGCAACGCTAAAGCCATCATGCTGGACTTGAACCCTCAACTCTTTACTTCTGGTGTACAAAACTAGATCTCACAAAACCAAGTGAAAAATCCTCAACAAAGTTGATTCACAACCACAAGTATATTATTGGAAAAATGCTTTAATACTTCGTTATTTTGCTTAATGTCTCATTTCTAATAGTAAAAGTAATCTTATCAGAGTAAATTCTGTTTTATTGTACCACACTCACTCCTGATATTCACGTTCACAAATTATGTTGGAATTGGACTAGCCCAGCATGAATAATAAGAGAAAAACACAAAAGAGAGAAATAAATTGTGGCTCCTTGTTTTTCTACTGAATTAGGAAGATTAAACAATGACTGTGCAAGGAAATTATATTTTTTGCTGAACTGATGTAATCATACAATAATGAATTGCCTGCTCAGTGTAAGTGTTTTATCGCCTGTGATAAAAATCTATTAAAAAGGCTGTAAAAAGAGCTAATTTAAAATAAAAATTAAAGAAACTTGCAATGTAAATTCCAAACTATCATATTTCTGCATGTACAGGGTACATGTACAGAATGAGAACATGTAATGTACACTCTAATAACTCATAAGAAGTGATGTCCAGTTCTGGTCTTTTTAAGTCTTGTATATGAGCTGATCCGCAGGCCCAGGGAGGAAGGAGGATTTCCAAGCGGAACAAATTGTCTTGCCACTGAGTTGGCCTTGACCTTGGTTGGCCATTTCTCCGCTGTGGGCTGAATCTGTTTAACCAGTGATCTAAAGATACACACACAATCACACATATATACCCACATTCTATAAAATACACCTACACACGGAAAGCAGCGAGAAAATATCCGTGCAGAGAGGAGCGTCAATACCACATACTTGACCTTGCATCTCCTGTGTCTTGAACTGTGGGGAGCGAGGGAAAAAAAACTGCACAGGCTCAATTGCTCATTTAAGTCGGACATAGGAAGTGCTTGTGGTGGTCTTTACCTCAATCTGATGTGTCAGATGGGTGGGAGGGGGTTAGCACTCTCGCTTAGCAGCACATCGGAGATCTAAGGAAGAATGGAAAGTGTCAAATGGACAAAATAGAGTTTGGCAAAAATGCAGAGGCAAAGTATTGTGATTTGAGTTTAAAAAAGGTAATCCAGGGACACCACACCAGCTTCGTCATTAACAGTTTGTGGGTGCAGAGAGGAGCCGCCTGCTGCTTATTTTTATTTTATTTTTTTTACTATCAGTCCCAACAGAGACCTCCGGCAATAAAAAAAAGAAAAACAAAATCCCTCTCTTTCCATACTGGCCATCCCTATCCTCCCCTCCTCTTTTTTTCAATCAGCTCTGTTTCTCCACATTTCAGCGCTCTTTCTCTCGCTCTGTCTGATCTCTTCCTTCTGCTGCGTGTCCAAATAAGTCAACACATAAACATATAAGCCAAGCCCAGCCAATGGTGTCTCTGTGCTGTGTCTGGGGGCCATAGCAGTCTGCCTGTGTGTGGAGCTTGTCTGCTTGGCTCTAACCTCATTCTGCCTAATGGTAAAAATAGCGTCAGATGATGTGTACCAAAACCGTTGATCTTAAATGATTGCAGTAACACTTTTATAATAACCACATCTTAGTTAGTCTTAACAAAGCATGAACAGTGACTTAATTCATGATGATCAATTAGTTAATTAAAAATTACTTATGCTTAGTAAATACTGATTTTGTAGTAGCATCTGTGCTCCCATACAGATGTAGAAATAACAGGTAAATCCCTGTTAGTCTGTTGCAATGGCACCCTCTTATGGCCAGGTATAGGCACTATCCAGGCCCTACAAATGTAAATGGTATTTCAGTACAACGTGCAGTTTGAGATATAGCAAATAGACTCACTTAGTCACTATTCATATTTCTAATTAATGAGTCAGTCAGTTTATTAGTCATCACATATACAGTGTGAAGCAAGTGAACAATTAAGTGCAGAGTTCTGTCCTGACTTCTGTAGGCTAATGCTCTATTTTCTGGTAAATTATTATTCAGTACTTTGTGGATTTAAAATCAATATCAATATTAATCCAATAATTGAATCCATTGGCTACTAAACTGCATTTTGTCTGCACCTTTCCGATACGATCACAATAAAGCACAATTTGGACCCCAGGAAGACTAGCAGCCCTTGTACAGTATGTGCAGCTAAGCCTGAAGGCTTAGATACAGATGAACACAAACTTCCAAACTCTTCCAGTTTATTGCACCCTCATCAAATACAGCACACCTCAGTTTTTTGACCTCCTTGATCAGATTTTCATATTTTGGGTGCCTCTGGAAATATCACTTTTCTCAGAATTTTGTTCATCGTTAAAACGGTTTCACCTGAACTGTCCTGAAATTGTAACAGTGATTGGTCAGCCATGCCATAACTCCCTCTCTGCTTTGATTGTGATTGCGGTGTAAGAGTGTTGCGTATTAAGAAGCAGTAAAGTGATGCTGTGCCAACTGCAGAGCCACTTTTAGCACCACTAGATCACTGGCCATTTATGTGCCATGTAATGTGCCATGCATTTTTAAAGTCTGCTTTGTTCTGTATTGTTTTTAGTTTTTTGTTTTTTTACCATAATATGATCTATCCATTCTGCGTTGAATTCTTAACTTATTTATTGTTCTTTTCTTTCCTAAGAGTAAATCTGTATCGAAAGAATGATCCAAACACACAAATTATTTCAGCATAAAGTACTTATGTCACCTTTTTTTTTCCTAACTCCTCAGATGCTATGCCTAACGTCTCTTGTATCAGCCATTTCCACTTAATAATACAACATTAGAAAAGGGTGATTACTCCAAAGACAGTTGGAAAAACTTCATTTGTCTCCTGGAAACCACTTAACTGCCGAATGACAACAGCCCATTACAAAGGTACTGCGCCTCTAAAACTGCGAATAATAGAAAATAGGATCACTAGATGCAACAGCAGGCATGTCATAACATCATTAATACAAATCAGGTTTGGGGATGTTTTCTATGGGTGCCGTGAGCAGTGTAAGCCTCCTATTTGCTCGCCTTTGAGTTTCCCCTCTTACCTGAGGGAAAAGCTAGCATGCGCATGTGTCAGTTTTTTGCTGTTATTATTTCCATATGCTCTCACTTAAAATGCTCGGCTAATCCTCGGTCACACGCCAGCAGCTCGCCCGGGATTATCTGTGTTTGTTTTCTCACACTGAGGAGAGATTGCGCTAATCTGCTCGGAGGGGATAGACAGAGCGAAAGAGCTGAAGAAAAGAGTGGAAAAAGAAGGGAACAGGGAAAGAGAGGCGGGTGTCTTCTTAACTATAGCCAGGCCTAGAAGACGTGGACATCTGGAGACAGGAGGCAGCTGAGATAGAACAAAGTGAAAGGGAGATTTAGATGTGTCTTTGTTTTTCAGATGTGCTGTGGCGCTGGTTGGCACAGTGTCTTTGGCTGTGCTTGTAATCAGTGAAATGTGATGTGATCTTGATTTAGAAAGCACTGGTCGCAAGATGTATCAAACCTCTTCATTTATCCAAGCTTGGCACTATCTTAAAAAGAACATTTGAGGCCATCTGTTGCTGGATTATAACTATTTCTCTATTACTTTGTTACTGCTATTAGTAGCTACTAGGCCACTGGGTTACTATGCTATCCAGTTCAGCAATATGGCGTTTTATGTTGCAGGCATATGCAGAAAATATGTGTCTTCACCAAGAGCACAATAACTATTTGCAATTTCAAAGATCTGCATGGGAATTGAACCCCCATTCATCCAGTTATTGAACACTCTGCTTAAAGAGACTGTACCCAATCCATGTAGTTGAGTATTTGCTTTTCAACATTATATTATAAACATTATATTTTAACATTATATCTTGCAGTAAAGATATAATGTTAAGACCATTGTGTTTTTATTTTATTGACTGTGAACCAAGAAGTATTGCTGGAATGCAGTTAGGAGGCTAGTTTTTATTAGCAGTGGCTGATAACTTGAAAACTGCTGCAAACAGTTTAAAATTAATTACTTCTGTTTTTCCACATTTTAAAACGGTAAAACTGTACAGGACCTTTTAACAATTTTTAGGCTACTTTTAGTTATAATCACCAATTTTATGTCGAGAATTACAATTTGTCCAAAATGTTATTGCCATATGAGCAGTTTCTTTTCACTTGCTCAAAGTAAAGACACTACATCCCACAAAACCTAGTTGCTCCATGTACAGTTTTGGAGGCCCTCAGGACTTTTCCCTATTCACGCGGGTTTACTGCATGCACCTTCTGAGCAACTGCAAGCATTACCCAGAAGGCTTTGTGTTTTCTGCTACAACTCACAAACACACTCCCTCTCCCTCGCTTGGAGCTGTGTATTATGTATCACCAGTCTAGCGTGCAGGTTAGCCAATTAATTTCTGCTAACTGTGCAGTGAATTTAAAAGGGAAAGTACACAGTGAATTAGAGTTTGAAAAAGCAGTGGGCGCAGGACAGCAGAAGGTGGCACTTGTGGAGCGTGTGGGTTTGTGGAAGCGTAAAGAAAAGGCCAGAATGAGCGATCTGCTGCTTTAACTTCTACTCACTATCAGTTCTCATTTGTAATTTGTTTGATTACTTAATGAGTAGCTTAATTTGTAGGGTGTCAGAAAATTACAAGTCACAAATCTATGTGATTGGCTGGAAAATTATATGCCATTATTATAACCCATTCAAAGGAATCAGCTAAAAGAATTGTTGGCTGTCCTAATGAATAAATCACCTCAGCATTTTAAATCTTTAACAGTTAGCATAATAATAAGGGGGACAACATCTTTTACAACGTGTTCCTTAATTTTCTGGAATATATTACATTAATACATTATGTTTTACTGACCTTTGCAGAAGTAACCCACAAGACACTTTTTAAGTAGCAAAACTATGTAAAGGAATATTGATTGATAAGCCTTGGAAAATGCATATGTTTTCATTCTATGTTTCATACTTACATACATACAGACTGTGGTGGAGGAGTATATATATGATGTACTTCACCTGCTTGTTGCCAATGACCCAAATAAGAGATAGAAAATGAATTGCTATTTGCTATAAACATTGATTTTGTGTCAAGTGCACTTGTATATTCGACATGGCAATAAAACATGGAAAAACATTACATTACTGTGAAAATGGCAGCTATGTGACAGAGAGGGGAGTGTTTATGCTTGCCATAGGCTGCAGTTACAGATGTCTGTGATGGTGGCTGGTCTTGAGTGATGGACTGTGGGGAGGGGGAGTGTGGCTGTGAGGCTCTAGTTTGTTGGAGGGGCTGCAGTGATGAGTGTCTGTTCCCAGTAGAGGTGGCAGTTCTCCTCAGATACATACTCTCTCTGTCTGTAATGGGCACTATGTTTGAACTTACCTCATCCATACTTCACCCCCCACATGGCTCCACCTCTCTGCGCTTGTACTCTCCTTATTTATTTCTCAGCAGAAATATTCCCCCAAATGGAAACATCCCTATGTATCTCAATTCACCTTTTCTTGGCATGATACTTAATCAATCTTCAGCTATTCTAAAAGTGCTGATTTTCCATAAAGCAGTTTACTGCTGCAAGGGAACGAGGTAGAGAAAAGAGAGATCAGAAAAAGGCAGAAAACCTGAGCAAGAGGGTATCAATATTCCCACTGCTGCTGGGATCCTTGGAATGATTTTCCCCTGTTTGAATCTGACAGCAGATTCTCGCTGTAGCCAGGAATCCTATTTATCCCCACTTAAACATGCTTCTCTCTGTCAGTCATGCTCACTTTAAGGGCACACTGAACATCTAAAGACACAGATTCAAAAGAAGCACTTGTAATTGTGCTCCCAGCACAAAAGCAGATCCAAACTACATACAAACAGGTTGCTTTTCCAAAATCAAATCAGCTGTGGTTTATGTGGCTCATGCCTCAGTGAATGAGGAAGTGTAAATATGTTTGAGTATTCGCCCTCTGCTCACTTACATGTTGGCAGAGCACTCACAGGCTGAAGGGAGGAGACTGTAGAGGACTCAGACAAATAGACTTCATAACACCAAAGTTATGCACAATCACCTGGGCCCCAGCCCCATGCGAAATGAAATCTGCCCACCTTCTTTCAAGCACATGCACAGAGGAGTTTTAATGTGGCTCTAAGCAAGCTATCTCCATGGTGACAGCAGGGTCTCCATGGTGACGGAGACAGTTTTAAATGAAGCCTTTCCATGATAAATGGCACCTCACTTTTGTTTTCAATATTGTAGATGGCAAAACACAATTATGCAAATAGTGTATTGGCATTAGGACACATAGCCCACTACTCCATTTTTGACTTGAGCAGGAACAAATAAATCCTTCTTCTTCAAGAAACCCTAAAATACTTCTCCTGACACACACGCGTAACAAAACACCTCCACAGTGGAGGTGCCCACAGTGCAGCTCCAAAGGCTGATGGTGTTCAGTGTGAGCACACACATGTGCGCTAGACTGCACTGCTCCGGATTCTGGATCCTCTCTAAGCCGCATCAGCTGGATACCAATGAGCTACCCTGACTCTCATAGGCCACACTCTTATGTCAGAGAACCACTCACTAGAAACTGGCTTTAGAAATTCTCAAAATGTGACAGTTATAAGCAAAAAAAGAGTTGAGAAGGCATCACGACTGGCTGTCATAATGTAGTTCCAGTGTAGTTCCAGTGTACTGTATCTATCTAGTGCCAACGGCAGCATGTTTATCAGATTTTTATTGAATTTGGATCTATATATTTGTACCTACGTGAAACTGCAAAATTTGAGATGTTTGTGTTCATTTGTATGTGTGATTCTTCGTTAGCAGTGACTGCTGTATTCACGTCTTATTCTACACTAGCTCACTCAGCAGCAATCCTGTATACAACTGCGGCCATGTATCCCTGTCTTTTAACATATTGTCAGAAACTTCAAGTATCTGCTGCTGAGTCAGAGCAACACTCAAACAATCCAACAGTCCTTTCAAGCCGCGAGCATCAGAATCTCTTTGACTATGCAACTACATCAACACCTCATGAATATCTTATCCGCACTTCACACAAACCCCTCTCCATACGTCATTCCTCCTATGCACCCAGTCCCTCAGAGTCCCGCTATGTAAGGGACCCATGCTGTATAACTGCTTATTTTGGGTGTTACCACTTCATAACTGTGGAATTATTTTTATAGAAGTCATTCATAATTTTGCATTTGTCTTTGATATATAATCTAGCAGTCATTAGGATGGGAGTGGGTCCAAAGCGCAAAACATCATTACATCTCAGTGAAAGTGGCACATTTGCATAAATTCCTGCTTCTCTTGCTACTTCCAAGCCTCTGACTGCACATTATTTTTTATAAATCCTTCAATGCCTGTGTCAGTGTAACCAAATGTCAATCAGTGAAATGACATTTGTTAGATGTTATAAATAAATTAATGGAATGAAATGGCTTCCCATGCTGTTTTACAGACATGTTTAATGTAAAGTAAATAAAGACTTATTACTTTTTCAGCAACATTGGAGTCCTTCCTGAGTATCGCGTATTCTCTTTCAATACCTCTGAAGGCAGTGCAGGTGTAATAGTACCAATATCAAAATCAGAATTTGTTGCAATGTTAAAGATAAACTATGATACATTAAAAAGTTAAACTACTAATTGAAATACTAATTGAATCATAAACATTGTAGTTTTGAAACTTTTGATCAGTATGCAGGTCCTAATGGGGAAAGAAACCAACCAGCAAGCCCCAAAAATGAATTAATAATAATCTTTACCATAAAACTCTCATAGACATAATATTTAGTTAACAGAGCGTAAATTAGATGTGGATCCACGTGTATTGAATAATGCAAAAAATTTGAGTACACAATCATCACACATCCTGGTACTAAGCGAACATGAGGTTAGGCGTGCCCTCTGCAACATCAATCCTCGCAAAGCACCAGGACCTGACGGCATTCCCGGGCAGGTTCTGAAATATTGCGCAGGCCAACTGAGTGTAGTGCAGTTTTCACAAGCCTGTTCAACATCTCCCTGGAACAAGCCACAGTCCCCACCTGCCTGAAAACCAGCACCACTGTTCCTGTCCCCAAGCAGGCAGCCATCACGTCCCTGAACGACTATCATCCAGTGGCGCTCACGCCCATTGTGATGAAATGCTTTGAACAACTGGTGCTGTCGCACATCAAGGCCAGTAACCCCCCATCCCTGGACCCACACCAATTTGCATATAGGGCAAACAGGTCAACAGAGGATGGCATCTCATTGGCCCTTCACACTGCCCTTTCTCACCTGGAGGAACCCAACAGCTATGATGCTGTTCACAAGGACAACAACCTGGCCCTGAACTCTAAGAAGACAAAGGAGGTTATCTTAGATTTCAGACGACAACGACAAGGCAACCACCAACCCATCAGCATCGGAGGGGAGACAGTAGAGGTGGTCCAGAGCTTCAGGTTCCTGGGAGTGCACCTGTCTTGGGCCACAAACACTTCTGCAGTGGCTAAAAAGGGCGCTCAGAGGCTACACTTCCTGAGGATACTGAAGAAGACACAGCTACCTCAAAAACTGCTCATTAACTTCTACCGGTGCACCATTGAATGTATCATCACACACTTCATCACGGCTTGGTACTCCAGTTGCTCCTCCAACAACAAGAAGGCCCTACAACGCATCATTAAGACCGCCCAACGGATCATCGGTACCCAGCTCCCTACACTAGAGGAGATACACCACACACGGTGTATGGGCAGAGCAAAAAACATCCTCAAGGACCATACTCACCCTGGGCATAGACTTTTCACTCTGCTGCCATCCGGCAGGCGCTTCAGTACACAGCGCACCCGGACCACGAGACTCAAGAACAGTTTCTACCCCACCGCCATCAGACTCTTGAACTCCATGCGACACCTGCCCCCCCTCGCCACGTCAGGTCTTGCTGCTCTCACTCACTGACTTGAATCCCTGCTGCAAGGGACTACACTGGACACTGTGCAATTGTGTCTCTATTGTGCAATACCTTGGGACTCTGCAATGTGACTCTATTGTGTCTGTGCTATCTGACTTTGTCATGCACTCCACTTGCTGCTATCATTTCCTGCACCTTATATTATTATTTATATTATTTATCTGTAGCTTGATAGTGTAAATTGTACATATTTCCACTGTTTTATAGTCTTACTTACTTGTATATATTGCTGTAATGGTACTTATATTTTTATCTTTACAAGCTATTCTTATCTATTTTAATTCTATACTTACTTACTGTCTTCTTTGCATCTGTTGGCTGCTCCAAACGACATCTCGCTATACTTTGTATTGTGACAATAAAGTTTTCTACTACTATAGTACACAATTATTATTTATTGTTTAGTACAGTTGTTAGAGGTCAGTATGATCATAGTTTTGTTGGATCCTGTGTATGTCCGTATAATCATGTAAATTCAAATTCAAAGTTGCCTAGTATTTCCAGATTCTGTTTCTTTCCATCCCCAGCCTGTGGACTATGAGAGTCGGAGCTCCTACTCTTTCTCGGTGGAGGTGATGAACCCGATTGTGGACCCCCGGTTTCTCCGCCTGGGTGCCTTTAAGGACCGAGCCACAGTGCGCGTAGCAGTGCTGGATGCAGACGAGCCCCCCAAGTTCTCCAGGTCCAGATATCTGATGGACGTGTCTGAGAACTGCCCCCCAGCATGCACAGTGGGCAGAGTGAGCGCCATCGACCCTGACACGGGACTGACCAACAACATCAGGTACAAATCATCACTATCTGTTTTAGGAATGGGACAAGACACAGTGTGAGATTTTGACATAATTTATCATAAATATATTGTGCGGCTTAGTTTACACTTTTGACCTCACCCGTTTTTGTTTATTTTCTTTAAAGAGTACATAGTGTCCTTTTTCAGGTATTTAGTATTAAACTTTAACATACATAGATTGTTATTTTACATTTTGGTCATTGTAAACTGCATTATTGATCTAAAACAGCTTAATCAAAAACAGGTAGGTTGGTAGGTTTATGAGGGAAGACTGTTACAACGTGGTTAACAGTTTATAAAAGTAAATTTTACATAATATGCCCCTTTTAATTTTTTTGCACTCATTGTAGCACTGCTTTTTGGAAGTACAACTTCTCAAGGTGTAAACTCACCTTTTGTTCACACCAAACATAACTACATCATGGGGGAACAAATCTCAAGATTATTCTACATCTGTGTCCACAATCTGTGGCAATTTTATTTTGTGAGATATTGTTGGCACGAGATCTTGGCCCATCCCTTCTCTGTTTTATATTCAGTGTGGGGAAAGTTGGTTAGATACAGCAACATTGGGGACAAGAGGCAAAGCAGACGTTGAGCTCTCTTGGGGAGTGACAAAGATATGTTTTGAAATGAGTACCGGTACATCAAACATACAGCATGTTTTTAGAGGTAAAGTCAGAGAGGTCAAGTGGAGATGGTCTGGACATGTACTGAGTAGGAAGATGATTTGTTGTTGCCAAAGAGAACTGTTTAAGGAAGGATACTTTTACAACTTGTTCAGTTTAAATAGTTTGCAGCAAGTTTTTCCTCTCTTTCATATTGCATTTATAGCATGCTAATTATTCATAAGTGATGAGTATAAAGTAGTTACGGTAATGCCAACTACAACTAACAAGCTTACTTACCATATTAGCTACATTTACAATATTTCTGTACCTGGGAAAAACAAATTTCACTTTGTTACATGAAAATATTGACATAGCGCCTTTAAGACAACAATAACATTTGGTGCAGAAACTTAAGTTATTCTCTAATGTTTTACAAACTACCACAATAGTGTTATTATTGCTTTCTGAAAGTCTTTGCAATGGCAATATAGTCGGAGACATAGCGCTGGATGTCCTGATGGATGTGTTTCTATAGCATCCCAATTCTGCCACAAATCACGTTTAGTATTGTGAAGTCTTTCAGCCTCTGTTCTTTTCTACTTCTCCATTTGTCTATTATCAGAAACTGTACAAACTGCAGAGGAACACAGTAGTGAGTTTGTGTTTTTCAGAAGACTATCAAACAGTCTGCACATTCATGTTCAGATGCCTTTACTCCTCCCTGCTGACACTAATTCGGTTTCTATATTTGAAAGTCAAAAACAGTCCCTTTAAGGCATTCTCCAGCTTTGACATGATAATAAATAAGCTCCAAGATAACTGTGAATAATTGAAAGCCATCTCAGTTTTGCTTTGATCTGGGCTGCAACTTCACAATCAGGAGTTAAAATGTATTGAGTTGTGAGCTGAATGAGAGAAAGAGCGAGTCACTGCATTTGGTCTCTATCAGTCACAGAGTAAGCATATCCCAATTAACACTGTCTAAAAGTGCTAGGAGTGTTTGTGTGGTTTACAACGATAGTCGCTACATTTATGGAGATAGTCAGATAATCAGCGGGACTTCAAGACAAGCTCCTATCTCCTCTGATAATCTTACAGTATTAATTCTTTGGCCATTTGAATTTGAATTCTACTTGCTTATCGCTTCTTAGCACACTTGCCCTCACTGTCTTTTTCACTCTACTCCCCATTGCCAACTCCTCAGGCTTCTTCTTATTTATTTTCCTTTCTACTTATTATTTCAATATCTTTCCTCCACACTCTTTAGGTTCTCCATTGATCCTCAGTCGGACTCTGAGGCAGTTTTCCGTATCACGCCAGACACAGGCCTGATCACCACGGCGGTAGAATTGGATCGGGAACGTGAGCACTGGCACAACATCACTGTCATCGCCACCCAAAGAGGTCAGAGGTTACCACCTGAACAAATTGTAACGTTTTGATTTGCCCCACCCTACACCGTGATGAGCTGTAAGAGGTTTAAACTGTATGTTGTGGTGCATTAGAAAAAGGCTCTAAGCGGCTTAAGCAGTGGAGTCAGTGGGCCATGAGACTGATGCTGCTGGTTGGTTTGTTATAGTGTTCACAGGAATCAATTGATCTATAAGGTCTGAGTAATCTGATGTGTGGATAGATCTTCTTTTAAGGAAAGAATTCAAGCGGAAACAAAGTATTCAGGCTGCAAATCGAAGATAGTTTTACAAAGCTCTTGTGAATAAAAAGCAGTGTTTATAGACTTAAAAGAAAGTTCTGCATCTTTTATAATAATACCACACAGTATGTATTGTATATACCCATTTGGGGAAAAACTTGAGAGAAAGTGTAAAATTGGATACATTTACAAGTATAAGACAATTGTATTTGCAAAAGAACATATACAGTGCAGAATGTCAGACGCTGGATTGAGATATTTGCCATTCAGCACTTCCAGGACATGAAAAATTTGACAGTTCAACAGAAAAGCAGAGTGTATAGCAATTACAGTATTTACTCACAGTCATTTGGAAACAGTCCAGTGCAGTTATACTTTCTTTTTTATACTATCTATATTTCTCTTTTGTGGAAATGCTGACTGTCTGAACCATTTTTGATATTGGCTACATATAACTATATCAGTCCTGAATTATTGACAGATCTTAATTATAAACCATTTGCAAATGTCTCTCTCCGGTTTTTGTTTTATTTTTGGAGTGATGATTGAGGAAAGGGATTGCCTATTTTTTATTCATTATTATAGGATTAAATAATATGCAGTCACATTAAATCCCATATTACGAGTCATTTGCAAAATATGTATCTGGGTTTGTGCCTGTATCTGGGTTTGCTGTTTCAATCCTAAGTAAAAATGGATATATTTATGCCTCCACAAAATTTGAGATTCAAGAGCCATTTTAAAAACAAAGTATTACAGTTTTTCAAATTTACAAATCCCATTATCTTAAAAAACACACCAGCTAAGCACCATTATTTCTCTAAAGGCTCATTTCCACAGTTATTTTTTAGCTTGCACTAACATTATTGCTGTTAACACTATTAAAAACTACAGTGCTCCGATACACAGGTGATGACTAATTATGCTGGTGTTTTGACAATACATAAGAGCATCGACCCTTACTGAGCAACTGCTGCTAAATTTGACCCATATTAGTAACCCCGTCTGTCAAACGCCTTGTTAAATCCAGTTTACTAAATACTCCACAAGGAATACACCGGCTATGGCTGATTTTTCTTTTCTAAGGCAAATTAGGTAGCTGCATGTTTTGAAATAGGATGTGTTGATACGTATGTGTGTGCAGCTCAGTTGATACCTGTTGGCAAATGCTGTGAACATATGAAGTTAGTGGTGCTTGAAAATTAAGCTACATTTTGTTTACTTTTTGAAAGCATTGGTTCCTTGCATGCAGTGATGGGAAAAATACTTTAAAAATGTATTTGGTTACAGAATACTGAATACCTGCATTAAATGTTTTCTTTTTTATGTATTCTGATACATGGCACAATCAGAGTAATGTATTCTGAATACTTTCATGCAGGGTTGCATTTAAATTATATTGTAGACATGCAACATACGATTAAAACAGCTTTATATTTGTGTCACCATTTGTTCTACATTCATTTATCAGCAATCAGAGAAGGAATAATCACACTTACACACACCACAAGAGCAGTGTTTCATATTTTTCTCACTAATTCTGTGCAGTTTGAAGCCTAAATTGTGTGATCAACTTAGAAAAGTAACTGTACGCTAAATACCACCAAATAAAAGAGTAACTGTACTGGAATACAGGTACTCTAAATTAGTATTCAGAATACATATTCCCAGTGCATGTATTCAGTTACTTTCCAACACTGCCCGCATGTACATCAATTAATTTTGTTTAACCTTTTCCAGTTTTCAATAACCATTCTACTCGCCTGATGTTAGTAGATGTTATTATTCCATTGTGAGATAAAGAAAAAATTATTAGATGTCTCATGTAGTTGGTTTACATGAGTTATATAAAGCAGTATTCCAGTGCAACCTTTGCCCAAGTGATCTTCTGGGTCCCTCTGTAGGTCAGGCTTGTAACCAAAAGAATATAGACACAAATTAGAAAGAACATTTGCTTTTAAACTTACATTATCCATTATGTACTTCAGAATGGTCTTGATTAGACACACAAACAAACGGGAGCCTTCATTCAGAATATAATGTACAAGTATCCAGAGAATTCTATTAAAAGTAAGTAGAAGACAGGAGAAATAACGACTGCTGGCCTACCTAGTTATAATGTAAGTACATCCTTCCTGAAAGTCCTCCAGGCTCGCAACATCTTCCTCATCATCGGCTCTTGTCAAAACTATCATGACGTGTACTTCTGTCCAGTGGTCATTGTGTGAAGGGAGGGAGAGTTGTTCGTCTGCCAAGTCCTGCGTCCTGTGAGTTAATCTTTAGTTAAAATGTGCTCGAGCTCCTGGTTGGCGGCAGGTCGGTGTCCGTGTGGAGGCAGCTGTCTTGAATAATGAGGACTCTCTAATAAACAGACTGTCTGCTGCACTGTTGACATAAAGCTCAGTAGGAGCGCTGCCATGGCCACGGGCAGGCTAGCTCACCTGTGGCATCTGTAGCATTAGCACCAGCTCATTTTCTGCTCGTTCACTGTGGGGACCAAGGAGCTGTCACCCTGTGTGTAACTGCGATGTGGATGTGAGAGCAAAGTGTGGCTCTTGTTTAAAGGTAACTAAGGTGGGTCGAGGGTAGCCAGGAATTGGACTCAACAGTGTAACTTAAAAATAATGACTTTTAAAAAGTATTAAAAGTGTTATCCTAAAATACTCTGTAGTGTAACTGTTAGGACATACCATCTGTTGTTACTGGATACAATATGTAGAAAACAGTGAAAACATCATGTATCTCTTGGGTTAAATAGGATGAGGTCTCGTATGTCTTACTTTTTACTACTGGCAATGATTTTACTTTATTTGCTCAACTCTTTACGACTTTATTCATAGATTTCAAAATGATAAAAAATTAGGACTGTTGCCATACCAATCAACAATTTAAAAAAAAATTGTTTTAAATAGGGAAAACTGCATAAACTCAACAGGGCGCTGAAACCCATGAACAGTAAACAATGATTAAAGGTGCACTATGTAATTTATCTCCTGGTTAGTCTGCAACCTGATTCATAGATTATTGCTTTGCCTGGACAATCCCATGGCTTTAAATCTATCTTGCTTTTTTATATATATACTGTGTGTTTTAATGGCTAAGAACTAGATTTAAAAAAAGCAAAAAAAAACAAACTCTGTCTCCATGGACATAGATAAGTTTAATGCCATACTGTGGAACATTCCAATCGAAACCAGGCATATGGTGGTTCCTCCAACAGAGAAATCAAGTAGTACTTTAAAAAAAAAACTTTTTTGAAGCTGTAATATACCCGTTTTGAAGAATCAAACTTGAGAGACACTCAGTAGTTAATATGTTTTGTACTTAGCTTCTTGCACAGTGAATGTAATGCTGGTTGTTGAGCTGCATGCGCCTCAAGTGCAAATGGGACGACTCCGTGTTTGAGAGTGTGTATCCGGCTCATTGGAGTACACGAGACCCATTGCCAATCCATTTACACTGCGCCTTGGTTGTAGCTATGCAGACTGACTCCATTCTATTGCCTCTCACTCTCTTCTCCTGCCTTTTCTTTAGAAGCATACTAGAACTGTGTTGTTCTTTTGGCTGGGAACACAACAGATTGATGTGGAAAAACTGACTGCTACAGAGGCATTACTAACACTCCAACTGGGAGCCAAATGCACCCACGTGCACTGCTGTATATTTAGCCAATTGTGAGTTCCCTAATGGCTTACAAGAGCTGCCATGTTTCTGGATGGACATGAGAAGTTTGATCTCACTCTAGAGAATAATTGAGCAGATATTACAGAGTGCACTTAGGGAACTGGAGTGTGTCCATGTGGTTTTTGTCCCATTTGCAGCAGTGTGAGGATTTATGTTTTTGGCTGTAAAGTGTCTCTCTGTTTCAGACAATCCCAGTCAGGTGTCCCGGGTCCTTGTTGCCATAGAGACCTTAGATTTGAATGACAATGCACCTGAGCTTGACCGGCAGTACACCACGGCCATATGCGACTCCTCCAAAATTGGCCAGGTGAGTACTGTGATGGTTACCTATGGTTTTAAATTGCCAAAGACATATATTGTGTTGTTAAACTGTTCACCAGATGTTTCCCCAGCAGGTTGTAGTCTTCTTACCTTTAAACTAATACGATTTAACACATCAGTTTAATGAGACAGGATAACACATGTGGACTGTAAACAATAATATGATAAGCATATGCAACCAGTCAATTTATGTAATAGTTTCAAAATCTGTGTAATTACAATTTTAAGCTTTTGTACTAAATTAGCATTTGGAAATGGTGGTAATCTGGTTGAATAATAGAATTTTGCACATTTTCAATATTCCATGTTTATTTATTTTTTGGCCAAGGTTTAATACTTACATATTTTGATTTCCATTTTGAAGGTCATAACACCAGCTGTAATCAGCATTAATGATTAAAATACTTAATGAAGGAAAAATTCTAGATTTGATTAATTTTAAATATATTTTTTCTCATAACCAAACAAGGATCAAAGGTCATATGTGCTTTGCTTATTTTTGCTCAGACTTGTTTTATACAAAACATTTAGACTTCCCACTGGATTTAGATTTTTTCATTGTACTCTGTTGCACATCTACCTTGCAAATGAAAAGCTGTTTCTGCAAATGAAAAGCTGTTTCTGCAAATTAAATAATTAGGTGCACCATGCACAACTTTTCAGTTTGTCTCTGTGGGTATGTTATTGCTTTTCCTGGAATATTCCGCAGTATTGCATTGAAGTTGTCTATCTTGTATTTTTTTTATTGTTCTGAAATATCTTGGAAAGACATTAATTCTTTCTGTGAGTGAGCTTGCCTATTCACAGAGCTGACATGAAACTTTTCCTGGTTGTGTCAGCTGCCTATCCCCATGGAGGTTACAAGTTTAATGCCGTATGATAGAACATTCCAGACAAAGCAACAATATTGCCATGGAAACACAGACCCCACCAAAGAAGTTACATAGTTTGTCTTTAACTGTCTAGAAAACATCAACATTTGAACCCCACCAAATTATGTAGGGAAATCAGCTATTATTAAAATGAGCATACTGTATATTTCACACTGTTTAGAGTAAGGGCTCTATATCTTTTGAAAGTGAATGCCACAAAGCTATTCATATACAGTGCATATCAGCATGAGCTCCCGAGTGCTCATTTAGCACAGAGGCAGGTAAATCCTCCATGGCCCGTTATCTGAGAGCCACAGCATTCACAACGTAATTAAAGTGTAGCCTCCTCTTCTTCCTCTCTTTCACTCACTCTCCCATTCTCTTCCCTCTCTCCCTCCCTCCCTCCCTCCCTCCCTCCCTCCCTCTTTTCTCACTCTTGGCTGCTTTCTGCCATCTTTATTTGTATTCTTGACTTTTAGACGCTCTGCTCTTACTTGATGCTATCTCAATTATATTTTAAAGAATCTCAGGGCGCACTCACACTAGGACTTTAGAACTGTGCCGTGCTTAAGCACGATGGCATAGGGTTCTATGTCCTGCACTCACACTTGCACAACCGATCCTGGCCACTGCCTGATGACGCCATCACACGCCGCTGTTTGTTTACATGATGCGCAGCAGAGCTAACGCTTTTAGCAGAGAAAAGAAGTCCAGCGGCATGAAATATCTATTAAATAGTGAGCCAGATTTGAGTCCTGCTGTGATACTCACTCCTCCGTGAGTTTATGGATAGAATAACTGCGCGGAGGAGTGAGGACAGAAACGAGGCTGCAAAACTTTTGTTGCTGTCCACAGTCCTTATTGCAGGTAAGCGCAGATTCACAGTGTGTTTTAGAGCAGACTTTATTCACTGTTTTTATCGTATGAGTGACATCAGCGCACGCACAGGGATTGTATAGTAAAGTTGTGCGTGTGTGCGTACATGAGCAACCATGTCATGCTTTGGCCCACCTCCTCCAACCGGGCAAAGTCCCAAACGTACTGCGCTTTAGGGGCTATCCGTGCTTGGGCACGGTTCTAAAGTCCTAGTGTGAGTGCACCCTCAGTCACTTCTTTCTCTCTCCCCTTTTCCTCCATCATCAAAGTAGGCTACACCAACATCATTTGGGCCCATCTGCTGTTTTTGCTGTCTTTTTCATTGCCCTGTTGGTGCCTTTGTCTTGACTAAGGATGTGATTTTGATGATTTGTTCCTGTGTGACAGTTATCCTTTTGCACATTTACCAAACAAATAAAAAAATATGCATATCTGTGAATGTCATCTTGGTATGGTATGTTATTAGCCAAAACATATTTGAACAACACAATGCAATACAGCCTTTGACTAACTCTGCATCTCTGCATTCATACCGGCTCTCGAAAGCGTCTCTGAAAAGAACGCCTTGCATAGTAATGATCTCCATTTTTCATTATGAAGAAATTACCCATCAGCTTATGAGCTTATGAAGATTTTTAGAGTAATTTTGTTCCCTTTTTGCCTCTGCTAATTTGAAACCCACACTGCAGCGTTTGCGTTTGTGAAAAGCGATGTGCATCAGACTTTATTTATTCCACGCATTTGCTGCTAATTGTCAGCCTTGTTTTGAGCCGTGCTGACGTATGCTAATGGTTTGTAGCTAAAAGCACTCTGTGTAAGTGTTCCTTTCAGGCTTTGACTCTCTCCTCTCGTTTGCTTTCTTGGTCCATCTGCTACAGGTGGTGCAGGTGTTGCGAGCGATTGATCGAGATGAGGGAGGAAATGACAGCACCGTGTATTTTAGCATCCCCCCGGAGTCCAGAGCCGTGCTCAACTTCAGTGTCCGGGACAGTGGGGGTAAGAACCATCTCTCTGTCATCCATCCTATTCCACAGACACACTGGTCCATTCATGTTCTTTTAGTTTAGCTTTCAGGCTTAAGGGAGACTGGGTGGTAGTTTTGTGTCCAGTCCAGTGCAAACATATTCAATTGACATAAATATACAAGAAATATATTTGAAAGATGAATTGAAGAATCTCTGTCTTATAAAGTGTTTTTTTTTTAATCAAGATACAGTTATTGTAGGTCCTGAACATGATTTTTTGCCCATTTATTTGAGCACAGTTTATCTTGGCCCAGTACAGATATATTGTATAAGATCTTGTGGTCAAAATAAGTCCACTGTATGCTATTTGCAACTATAAAGCATTTTATTGTCTGATAATCAGGAAGTGTTTTCTAAGAAAGCTTAACTGATTCAGTAGTTTCAAAAATAGTGTACCTGATTTGTGAATGTGTGATTGCATACATAAATGTGATTGACAGCAGAATGCAAATGAAATGGATGGTCCAATAATGACATGTGTTTTAGTTTGTAGAACAGAAATAAACCAAATTTTAATATATTTCTGTATTACAAGTTTTCTTTTTTGGAACGTGCCAATAATTTGTAGAGAAACAGTTCTGGTTAGTGAGGAGCAGACTACAGCTCTGTCTCATGCTGCTTCTAATCCATGTTCACAGATGATGCCCCAGCCTGCACTGAGTAATAGCACAGTTTCCATGTGTGGCCCCTTGTCTCTGGCACCAGATCACACAGTTTGACTCAAAGTGTAGTGTGTCATTTTTGGCACAGATAGCAGAAGTCATATTTGGAAAAACAAGAAAACTGCATTTTGCCCACTAAATACTACTGTACATCCGCTGTGATCAGTTGTTTATCTATTTTGTTTAACCAAAGACAAATACCATCCAATAAATACAGTTTTTTATTGTATCTTATTGATACTTTGCAGATACATTAGCAAACACAACCAAAGATGTTTTACAAGTCTGAAGAAAAATACGAAATTTTAAAAACACCAAGCCTGTGGCTAATGCTTGTTAGCATGTGACTGTAATGTTATGTGAGAGGAACTTGTAAACAAATCTCCTTACCTGTTATAGTTCCAAGCAAGCTCTTTTTGGCCAGATTGTGTTAATATAAAGCCAGGATTAAAGTCTAATAAGCCTTAGACAGAGTAGTGCTTACAGTTAGCATCATCCCCCCAGGGAATGTTCATGAGATCAGCTGCAAAGTGTATAGTATGTGTATCAATAATGGTGCATTTCTGTTTTGCACACTGTTTTCTATACTGAACTCAATACCTTCATGTCTTACTAAATCAGCTTCAAGATACAACATCAGAACATCTATAATCTTCACTGATCTAGATTTATCAATGGTTAAATCTGATCCTTCATTTCCTGATGTTTTGCAGTATCTCCATGTCTCCTCTCTCCTTCTCTGTCTGTATGAATGTCCCTGTACATCCATCTCTACACTCTGGCGTCCCCATTGTTTTGCTCTATTATCCTCTTCTTCTTTTGTTTGTCTCTCTTGTTTGCTTTCCCCACATTCTCCACATCTATCATGTCCTCCATCGTAAATACTTATCAAACAAATTAGTACAACAACAGCAGCAGCTAATACACGTACTATTTTTACTTCCAGTACATTTGGCGCTTCATGTTCGATTGCATATGTTAAAATGGGGAGCAGTTTATTTGTGCTGTATGCGAATGATTAGTTCTTGCCAAAATGAGGGGTTATTTTCTGCTGTTGTTCCTGTGCGCGCCATGAACACTGACGCACAATGGAAATAACAAGACACGTGTTTTCTGGTTAGTTTTTTCTTATTAAAATGATGTTCTCACAAATAAAATGTGTTCGCCAGCCCGCACAAATGTAAAGTAGATCAGCTCAAATCCTAACCAAGGTTTGTTAGATAGTCCATTTCTTCCATTTTTTAAACAACTGTAGGCAATAGATGCGTGTAAACAATTAAAAACTCTAACTGCATTTGAAAGTGGCAATGCCCATTGATTTAATTGATTTAACGGCTCGACATTATCAATACAAAAAAATTGCTGTCACCAATTATCCCATTAAATAATATCGACAAAGTAAATCCTAAGGCAACCTGTTCAGTATATACAACTCAAATATAAAATGCTGAGACAACAAATCTCAAAATAGTTTAATATTGTTGTGTTTATGACAGTTTATAACTGTCAAAAAGTACATCTGCCCTGAGCACCCCACTAGTGAAAATGTTCCACAGCTCTGGCTCAGCTAAATGTGCACATAAGTCGGCAACAATGTTAATTCTAGTTTTCAAAGTTATGATTCTTAAATCAGTGATATTATGTTTAACTATTTTTTTCTGTTATATCTGCGGTAAATAAAAATAATTGCCAGTGCAGAGTGAGGCTGATAATGCACATGAATCAGATTTGCCTTGAAACAGAATAAAGTTCTTTGATGTGCCATCAGATGCCACACTACACAGGAGGAATTTGTGCTGCTCATATCAACAGTTTTCTCATCATGAAACAATATGAATCACAGAAGATCATCGACTTTTAATGGCCCCTCCAGACTATTGGTGTTGATTGTATTTCTCCATAAATTTGACCTGTAGTCTCTTCTCAGCAGCACAGTATCACAGTTGTGCTTCTCTCACTCAGGCCCTGACCACCCACCTGTGAACTTCAACTGACTTAGTTGAATGAGTCTTTTGAAAACTCTCTTTTTGTTTGAAATGTTGTTCTTTTAAAAATCTCATTGTTTCTCTTTTATCTTACTGTCCCGTGCAGGTCCCACTGCTAGCCTGGTGCTAGTATCCCAGCTGCTGCCTCTGTCCCGCTCTGCGTCATCCACTCTGACTATGTATGTCCCCTTAGTCCTGCGGGATGGGACATCAGGCCTCACCAGCACTGGGACGGTCACAGTGTCTGTGTGTCCCTGCCTGAAAGGAGGGGCCCGAGCCGGGGATAAGGACAAGCAGACAGAGGGCGACTGGGACAGAGAGGCTGTCTGTCTGCCTCAGCAGTCCACACTGCCTTCACCTGGGCTCAGCACCGCCGCCCTGCTGGCCATCTTAGCCTGTGTGGCCACACTACTAGGTAAGCACACACAAGAAGGTTCAAAGGACATAGAAAACACTAACATATACAACAGAAGAAGATTTGAGCAGTAGAAAGCTGCAGTTGAAATGTTAAAATACTCTTGTAGCTCAGTGTAAACCTTACAAACTAACAATGCAGGGTTTAGAGAGTGGCTCTACCCTCACCTTACAAAGTTATTTATACACATCTTTTAGATAATCCCTCAGAAATGAACAGGTTTTTTTTTTTTACACTGGTGTCTTCTTCTTACTGTACTGACTACGTAGATCATATTATGCAGTATCGTTTGAACCACTGAGATTTAGTAGTTTAATGCTAATCTGCAAATAAAAAGATGTGCAAATAGTGTTTAGGGCTGTTTACACTTGACTGCATCCCTTGGTGCTTCATCTGCATATGGAAATAAAGGAGGCAGGAGCGTAAATATTGCCCTTAGTCACAGCTCTGTGGTAGCGGTCTTTTTCATATTGCGCCCAGTGCTCTCCTCTGCCAAGGTCAGAGCTAATCACAGCTAAAATAACAATTCTGCCTGAGTGTTGGGCCTCATGGTTTAGGATAGGGCATAATAAAATGTCAGTGCTACCTGTGCACAAATCCTCAGAGCTCAATTGGATAATGTGCAGGTGCTGAGAAGGATCTGGCATGCGGCCAGCATCATTGTCATTTCCATTCAGTCTGGTGGATCACTACTCATGCCTCGGTGATAGGGCATTATCATTCCAGAGGAGACTAGTTCAATCAAGGAAGAAGCGCAACACGGCGTGAAGGTGATCGCGCCGAGTGACTTCAGCTGGAGTTAGAAAATGACTTCTCAAGTGACAAGGGCGTTATCTGCCGCCGGAAATGTATGTTTGGACAATCAGCACTTTTTTCCGAATCACACTGTTTCCATTACTGTAATTAAAAACCTATAGCTTCAAACTTGGACTTTTATATAGTTTTAACAGAGATTGACACAATATAATATATTTATCTTTTTTGATTTTATTATGTCCAGCAGAAATAGTTTGTATTAGGATTATTTAATTTTATGATATTAGCCCTTATGATAATTAATTACTACTTTTATATATCCTTCAATCAAAAGGATCTGGCCATTATATTTGAGTGCACCATTTCCAAAATCGCACATTTATGCGATTGGTTGGAATCCACCAGTAACACCTATGAACATAATTTGAAATCAACCCATGTTGAAAGACATGGACATGCCAGTAATCCATACTTCATATGAATTAAATCAAAGGCCGTTTGTTAAAGAGCTTGGTTAGTCTCCCCCTGCCCCGGGTCAAACGTGGTGTGCTCTGGGGCCTGGGGAGAGCCATGCAGAGTCATGAGAGAATAAAAGGTCCATTTGTCTGGCTGCAGCTCAAAGTCAATTACCAAGCGGCGGCATGCAAGCTGCTGATATGATATACCAGCTCTAACCCAGGGCCTCGTCGCTATTCGCTTTGTCTCACCTCCTTTCCTGAATGTGCTCCCTTGCTCTCTTGCCTCCTTACTCTTCCAAACCTTTCCTTCCTCTTATTTCCCCTGCGACTTGTGCCCCTTCTCCCTTGTTCATCATTCTTTTTCCAATTTCTCTTCCATGGGTGCCTGTCGTGTTTTTTCTGTCACCCGTCCCCAGCCGTGAGCGCCCTGTCATTATCACTGCGGCGTCAGAAGCGTGACTCGCTGTCTCCGCTGGAAGAGGACGATGTGAGGGAGAACATTATCACCTATGACGACGAGGGAGGAGGAGAGGCCGATACTGCAGCCTTTGACATAGCTGCGCTCCAGAGCGCCCCCCACAGCTCACGTACCAGAGGTTATCGCACGCTGGATAGCAGGAATATGTGAGTATTCTGTGCCCAAAACACTTTGCTTCAGGTAATGGTTTATCTATGAAGAACAGAGCATAAAAAAGGTGTATTTATATTTCTCTTAAATGCAAGTGCTTCTTTTTGTAAAAGCAAAATACAGTACATCATCAGTCCTGTAACAGCTATATCCACCTATAGCCAGTGTATAAAGTTGAATGAATATCAGTATTCTAACATACACAAAAGGAAAGTCAAAATCAAAAATGCCTTTAATGCTTTAGCAATGCAGTGTTCTCTAGTGATTATCAAGTTTCAGTCGAAACACCACTGTTGTGTTTGTTTAGATATGGCTTGTTCAGGCCCTCTACAATACTGTGTTGTGTTCACCCACTTTGATG
Source organism: Taenioides sp. WSHXM2023 (assembly GCA_029959045.1). NCBI lineage: Eukaryota > Metazoa > Chordata > Actinopteri > Gobiiformes > Gobiidae > Taenioides > Taenioides sp. WSHXM2023. Next base: position 14,552,926 of record CM057096.1, on the reverse strand, counting down.
TTGCACTGAAAGAGCGTTATTGCCTTTGGACTAATAATTAGTTTGGATGGATTCATATGAGCCATATGAGAAATACAAAGACTGCTTTAGGAAAATTATTTTTCACTGTTTGCGGAGGTGGACACAACAACAATACATGCTACTAATGCAATTCTGCGCAATGTTTTGTAATAAACTTAACCTTTCTCCAACAGTACTGCTTTACTTTAATTAATGTATGAAGATTTTTTACATAGTGTGAAAGAGTATTCCATGTTAGTCAATACCAGTTGTTACCCCATTTACTTGAGTAGTGTAATATAGTGCTATAAGACCTCCAGCTCTACCCCAGGACATTTACAGAAAATGATGTCATGTGCTTTTTACCCACTATTGAGGCACTCTTGTGCACAGTGTAATAAGGTGTATGTTTGTTACAGCCGTTACGCCCATCGAGCAGTGGAGAAGGGTCGCACGTACAGCTGGGCTCAGAACCAGGGTTTGGAGCAGACCTACAGCGGCCCTGGGGGTCCTCTGTACGGCCGCCTCTGTTACAGCAGTGCCACTCTCCCGGTCCTGCGCCGCACTCCTGGAGGGGCGTTCGAACCAGGCCTGGCCGAGCTGGGATATCGCTACCCTGGAGGCCAGCCGGACCACTCTCTGGTCATCCAGAACCAGGCAGCCATGGTGGGGCCCATGGAGTCTGGGGCAGTTTACATGGCCCCCACAGACTTGAGCATTGGGAGTCGCACTGGGAGCAGAGAGGGGACAGCGCCACAGAGCAGGGTGAGCACCTCAGACGGAGGAACGCCAAGGACATCTGACAGTCACGAGAGAGGAGGGGGCACAGGCACGGCCAGTAACTGCACCGAGGCCAGTGAGGACAAACTCAATGGTCAGGACATGGACTGGGTAAGATTTACACCAGCTTCAAGTGTGACAGTCCACAGAGTATAATGAATATGTCCACTGCAGAGAGCTGCTACACGCACCTGACACCTTTGTGAGACAGTGCACATAAGCAGGATTCTGCCCTGACTCCACTGCTATAAAGCTTGGCCGATTAAAAGGCTGACAGCAAATGTTCTGGCCTCCCGCAAATGCATTTTAGCAGCAATTACACATACTATATAGTTTTATGTGAGCTGCTCAGTTTCTGCGAGCTACTGTCTCAGCCTTGGGACACACAATAATATCTTGCACAAAAGTAGGTAGAACTTAGTAGTGTCATTATGTTATATGTATTTATAAATGTTTGTAATAGTTCATGTTTTATTATCTTTACTTGAGGCGGACCGGCTGTTCATTCAGTTTACTCAATAAGAGCAAAATATTGGCATTTGAGTAAAAACAAAATTATGAAAAGCTCAAATTTCTTTTGTAACAATGCCCACTGATAAAGTGACAATGCTTTAGCTTTTTCTGCTTAAAATCCCTTGCTATTACACCTATAGTAAAATGAAAGTACATGGGGAGAAAGGTAACATTACACAATGTGTATAATACAAAGTGGTAGGCTACTATAATAATACCTGTGTAAACAATCCTGGCTTGTGAAGTGAGTGTCAGCAGTTAATGCATATGTGAAGGGCGAGTGGGAGCTTTAATGGATGGCAGCCCTTGTGTGTGGGGAAGAAAGCTAGAGATGTTAAAATTGGACAAATATTACATTGATTTGTCAATTAATATGGGACTTATATAATGCATAAATGATAATGAATCATTTAATTAAATTTGTTAGTCAAAGCAAATACGTTATATACAATTTAATTAATGCTGATAGTTGTCATGGTTACTGTAATATTGTATTTATTTAATTTGAATGCAGACGGAAGATTTGGACAGCCATTTATATTCTGCTATTCATTATCATTTTGCATTTTATTTGTTAGGCTTCTTTGTTTAATTTGGAAATATTTTATCTTTTTATCACTTCCTGTCCATTTCCTTCTCACAGTGCAGTGTTAGCTCATTCTAGTCTTTAATTAATTAATTAATTAATATCTTCCATTTGCCTCTCTTCATCTCCCTTGTTTGTCTCATTTGTCACCACATCCCATTCTTTCCAAAATGTGTTGATGGCATTTTATCTCCAAACTTAACACTCCCAGATCTACCCCCAAGTCCTCTCTGAATCCACTCACCTCCACTCCCCACAGGCGCAGTCCGAGGGCTTGCCCCGGGAGCAGAACCTGGTGATGACACGCTCTGGTTCCATGATGGGACAGGGTTGCCATGGTGCCACGGGGGGCTGGGTTTGCGACTCTGCCACACTCCCATTGGCAGGACGAAGAGCCTCACGAGCTGGGACGTCCCCAAAACGCTCAGGGTCCATCCAGGGTGAGACGGAAGCAGGAGGTGGGACAACCGGAGAGAGAGAGGGACCAGGGCAGAGGGACTATCCAGGGACACTGGGGAGGGGCAGACTGGAGATGGGGAGCAGCTTCGTAGTGGGTAGAGGAGACCGAGAAGGCGGGATTTCTCTTAGTGGAACGCCGACTGGATTTCCGGAAGGCTTTATCGGAGACTGGCGTGACCGTGTTGGGATAGGGGGTTATGTGGTTGGAAGAAGAGATATGAGCCCTCAGCTTTTGCCTTTGCCACGAGGGGGCTATCCTGGAGTACTGGGTGCTGCCTGGGCTCCCCCCGGTGTGGAAGCTGTGCGAGGAGCTCCTGGAGGTCCATCTTTGGCCTTACGAGTTGGGGAATTCCTCCGTCTACGTCTCGCCCAAGTCACCTTTGACCCCTCCCAGCCGCCGTACGATTCAGTGCAAGTCTACGGCTTGGAGGGCACTGGGTCGCGGGCTGGCTCCCTAAGCTCGCTGGAAAGTGATGCAGACAAAGACGGAGACAAGGACGACTGGGGGGCCGGCATGGAGGAGTGGGGTCCGCAGTTTGAGAACCTTGCGCAACTTTTTAAAGAAAGAGAAAAGGAGAAGGAAGAAAAACAAAAATGTATGGAAAATGCAAACGAGGATTGTGAGAAAAAGGAAGGAGGACACGAAGGGAAGGACTGATACATATGGAACAAATGGGGGGCAAAGGGGGTAGGGGAGAAAGGAGGGAACGGGGATGATGAAAAGGCAGGCCGCGGCAGAATAATGCGAGCAGAAGTTAGAGGAGAGAAAGATGAAGAGGCAAAGTAATAAAAAGAGACAGAGAAAAATGAGCCCGAGGAGGCCGGAGAGTGAGAGGGCAGGGGAGGGAGTGATTGATGTAATTTAAAGCAATAAGTGTTGAAACGCAGATATGCTTGAACACAGATCCTGAGACAATGCACAGTCTGCTTCTGCTCGGTGCAACAACAATTTGTTAAATGTTTCGGACAAAGAAAAACAACCCAAACATCACCAGACTGGATTTTAATTCAACTCTCACAGGAATGAGTAACGGTGGCAGACAAGAGGGGAGACGTGGCACATTGTTTCTGAACCTGTAAGGAATACTATGGATGTATATGAAAAAACACTCATCTATTATACTGTGCAGAGAGGAAGTGACACAACCACTTTGTAAAGAGTGATCATATCTGAGATGGAACATTAGTTTTGAGAGGAAAATGTAAGAGTAAACATTTAACAAAAGCAGGAGATGACAGGAAGAACCACAGTGGAATAAATATATACAGAGGGCATATACTGTTGTGAAAGACGCACCCAGGAGAAGTGAGCCGATTGTACAGAAACTGTTACTTTTTATTCCATCTGCGGCGCTGGAAAAAGTGAATTATTCAGCTCACTACTTCATTCCAAATGAATATGATGAATCATTTAAACACTGCAAAAGATTCCCCCTCCTTTTAGCCCACAAGGATAAAAAAGAAACATTGTGAAAAATTTAAGCTCGCTAAGGGTATCATCCACTGTATCCCCGACCTCACCTCGCTCGCCATCCCCCGGGTCTTCTCAGCGTTCACAAAGACACACAAAGTAACTGGCTCTGATTGTATGGCGATAAAATACATACATTCAATTTATGTTATGGAGAATTCAACACTTTTATTGGACAATTAATGTTTTTATTAAGGATGTCCCTACTATTTTTTATACACAGTCCTCCTCCTCTTCTGCAGACTCACGGCATGCATTTAAAAGCAGTAAAACAAAAGAAGCTACGGCAATCAATTCTGGCCAAAAATGTGAATACATACAAATGTTAACGGTCAGAGTTTTCAGTTGGAAAGCACTTTCTACTGTGTGATGTTCAATATTAGACAATGAATCATGTTATAGTTGTTTTCTAAGATGTCAGTTAAACAAAAAGAGTTAACATGTCTGACTATATGTATAAATAAAACTATGTAAATATTGTCACATATTATTGTGATCACATGTAGGTCTGTGCAAAAGTTTTAAGAGGGTGATTAAAATTGTGTTTTAAATGGTTAAAGCATCTTTTATTTATTTATCTTTTTTATTTATTACTTTTTAAGGATAGTTAATCGTGGACCAAGAACTAAATTCTTAATTTTGTGGGAATGTACATCACTGTTGGTATCTGAGGATCTGTTTGTGGCTCAGTGGTACCCCTGAACTTAAAAAAAAACTTGAGTGCACTCTGGGGCATTGCTTTGTCCAGTGCCTTGGCAGAGGTCAATGTTCTACAGGTACTCCAAGTTGTTTTTACAATGTGTATTTTTGTACATTTGTTACTGTTACTTATTACTTACATAGTTTTTCTTAACCTTACTAAGACTTTTGCACAGTCTTGTACATGACTGTAAAATATGTCCAAACGCAGCACTGTGGAGACTATGTGTATGTATACTGTAGATTAGAAATGGATAAAGAGTAAGACTGAGCAAGAGAAGATCTGTTTACAGACAACATGATGTGGCTTGTTCCCATTTTGGATGGACAGGCAAAGCTTTCAATTATACATGTGGCCTCTGGCCAAAGTTTCCTCTGCACAATATTAGTTACAGAATGCCTCAGAGCAAGCCTGTCCTAGTGAGGAGCCAATCTGAGCCACATCCAATGGTGAGGGTGAGGAGAAGCTCTCACAAGACTACAATCTCTATCTGAATATGACACAGAATAATGTAGTTTCTATGTAAAAGACCAGTGCTGCTTCTTTGGCCTGGTTTGGTATTATACAGGTGCACATCAATAACAGTGAAAATATTGTGCAAAGTGATTGCAGTCTAATAATTATATAATATTAATTTATCTATGTTTTTACAAGTTCTTAATGGGATATAGAATTTTGACTGCAAAAAATCATTACAAAGTTCTTGAAATATTATATACAAAATAAAAGTCTTTTAAGGAGACACTACTACTGAAATAAATGTATTTATCAACAGTATTTTTGTTTCATGAGGTGCACCTGTACTGACTGAGAAAGAGCTTTATGAAATTAGACGTATAGAGTTTGAGATTTAAAGGGATTACAGTGTCTCAGTGAAAAATAATGGCATATTTGATTATACCATAACAAAGTCATATATTATATAAATTATATAAATACCCAATTTATAATCAAAAATGGTATCCCACACAATCTATCTATATACAGAATGTGGGCATCTTCAGAATACTATATCAGAAACATCATAGTCCATCACTGGTTCACTGTAAAGCCACCGACCTGCTCTGCCTGTTTGGTTCATGTCTTGTTGTCATGGTTTCTAATGTGAACACTGGAGGTACACATGGGGCACTAGGCCGACTAACCCATAGTACACTCTACCTGAGCCACTGACCAGCACCCACAGCGCCTGGATGGGGTTAGGACCAATGTACAATACTCTGTAGTACTTGTAATACTGCACAAGGACCAGAGATGTAAGCCAGGGGTGCACAACCTCAGTGGAAATGATGAATTCTGGCCTTACGCCAATGGACCTCTCAAAAACATATTGATCTGCACCAGACAATAACATTATGCTGCAGTACTGAAACACACAAAACATCATATGTTTTAAATTTTGATTTATTTACACAAGTAATAATTGCACGTTTATTTTTTGTTACTTTTTCTGTTGTTTTGTTTCAGTCCTTATTTATTTTTGTGTTATTTATTTTGCCATTGATTAAGGGAATTTGTGCCAAAATATACTCACAAACTGGCTGTCAATGCAGAAAACACTGTGAATTTCATATACTGTGGACAAATCTTTATAATTAGAGAAATAGACTGAATATAATTTGCCAAGGCAGTGTGAGCAGTAATATAATGCAAATGAACTGTGCCAACGTTTCGATTCCCTCTCTCCAAATAAGCACCTTACAGAGCCAATAATTAAACTATAATCTAAAATAAAATAACAATTAGCAGAGCCTATAAGTGACTCTTTGTAGTTAATCCCAGTCGTGATTGGCTCTAGATTTTCCTCTGGCTGTATTTTTGAGGCGCTCTTTTGGCTGATTGGACCAAATCGAGCTGAGGATCGCCTGATTTCTCTTATATCAGACGTGTGAAGCTGTTCACCCACTGAAGCACTGCTCTCTCTGATTATTCCCCCTTTTGAGCCCCCAAAATTGGTCCAATCAAATGCCTGATTAGCTGAATAAGTTGTTTTAAATAGGATAAAGCCACATTCCCTAGAGGAAACTCTCTTTTTCTTTACTGCTTTTGAGAGAATAGATGCACTATAAGGTGACAGGAAAAGCCTTCTCTAACTTTGTCTTGGCCACAATGCTTGGAAAATCTAGATTTCAATTAATTACATTGCCTGCATATTTTTGTTTGTTTGCTAACACTTTATAATAACTATAGGGCTACTATTTATAGCCTTAATAAATTATGAATAAAGACTTACTTAATAATGAGCAAATAGTGTATTAAGAATGATTCAGGCTTAGTAACTGCATAATTAAAGCCTTAACCATAATTCTTAACCCTAACCCAAGGCTGTCTAAACTTTTTTCACCAAGAACTGCATATAGAAACCTTTGTAGCAGAGGGCCACAGACTGGTGGTCAATACAGTGAGTCTCAAAAATAGATGCATTTTACATAGATTTGACTGAGCCACAACACCTTTAAAAACTCTTGGAACACTATGCAACTGCAATGGAATGTTATTGAGGTTACAGTGATAGAAATACTTGAATTTGCTGTAAAAAGTACTGTCTATGAGTATAGCCAGTTCAGAAGGATTCCTGTGGGCTAACAGAAACTTAATGTCATAGTATGGAGACCCCCGCCGTAACCCTTTAGTAGTTACTACGCCTGAATCATTGTTAAAGGCCTCGTATTAGGCTATTTTCTCATCTATGTTATAATGTGGTTTCCTCATTATAAACATACATGTCATACAGTCTGAATAAAGCCTGTTAATGCTGTTACCGCCTCAAAACATACCTCCAGTTGTATTGTTGTGTTTTGTTTCATTCACACGTTTAACACACAAACCCTCCATATATAGGCTGAGTTCTTCTTTCAAACAGAAAAGTCTCTGTTCCACCTTGTGATGTCATGTGGTAACACAGAAAGTGCTCCATTGTGTTTTTATACTCAATACACCTTGACTAGAATCTTTTGGATGATTTCAACCTTGGAATTGCCAGTCTCTATTGAACTAAAGGTAAAAGGAGCTGTTCGCTTGAAAACTACCACTTCATGACATCACAAGGTGGAGCACTGGAACATTTTGAGCTTTGGAGATGTAGACAGACTAATAATAAAGGATTACTCAAACGTGTGTGAATGAAACAAAACACAACAACACAGCTGGAGGTATGTTTTGAGGAGGTAACAGCATTAACAGCATTAAAGCTCATGAGATTTCTGTCATATAGGACCTTTGAGCAACTATTTGTTAATTTTGAATAAAGTTTGTCTTCAGGGTTTATTCAGACTGTAAATAGTGACATTATTATAAAGTGTTTGTTTAATTTGTTTTGAGATTTATTTATTTTTTTGATGACGAAGATGAAAAGAATGTGATGTGTGTTACAGCCTTCTTCTGTTATCCCTATATCTATCTAAACATGTTATTATATAGACTTTCTTATGTAGATTCTCAAACCTCTAACCTTTAACCTTTAAACTGACCTTTGAACCTCTTACCAGTCATTCCCATTGGTTGTGCACCCTCTCTGGATCTCATTGCTTCTGCACAATGTCAAAACAACTCCACAATTGCGTGCACTGTATTTATTTCGTTTGAACATTTTTTTGTAAATTTGAATAAAAAAAACATCTATTTCCAAACCTTTGGCTTTCCACAACCTTCAAAATTCGGGATAATCAGACCTCAGCTGTATTTCTTCGTCATGTTTTTCAGTGAGAAGCCAGACTGAAAGCAATTGAGAGATGAGCCGTGCAGTGCATACAAATCACTGTGCTCCTTGTTGTGAGTAGGTGGGTGCGCCTTGTCAAATTGGCCCCTTGACAGTCTTGTTTGTATGTGTGTGTGCGAGTTTGGCTAAGATGAAGGAACACCTTGTCTGGACAGATTCAGCCCGATGGGGGATGTGAGGTCAGTAATGGAGGACAGACAGAGCGATCATGTTTTCAGACGAACAAGGAGAGTTCTCTGTTTGCGCTCTGGCTAAGAAAATAATCGTGAAAAGGACATTTTGAACTTTGCAATGGCGGCAGCAAACAGACCATGCCTGATTACGCTAAAACACAAGTCTCTTTTTTTTGCTAATCCTTGCTCTTCTGGCTGTTTGTCCTCTCCCTTCTGATGGATGAAGGAGATGTTCCCCATTGCCATGTGACTGAATAGCTGTTTAAAAAGATTTATTACAATAATCAAATATGAAGGAGGGGATTATTTCTTCATGATGGTTTAGAGAATGATCGTGTTAGCCAGGTCTCGCCTTGATTACAATGATAATACCCGCCTCAAGTCAGGGGAAGACGGGGAGGGCTGGAGGAGAGAGGGAGAGAGAGCATATTAGGAGTTAATATCCACAAAGTTGGCATTACACAGAACTGTTTTTGCGATTGTTACAGTGGGATTTCAAGTAATTCGAGTAAAGCCATCTTAATGCATTGGCGTAATTATTAGAGTCTGAGCGCCAGTAAAATTGATCTACATATCCAATAACAGAGAGAATCAAAGAACCAAATATAACATATTTAGACTTTTTTTGAGCATGGCTACCACAAATGAAGAGGGTCAAATAAGAATTGTTTCATTATGATTGTATATTTAACAGTTAATGGAGGTAGTAGTTACAATGTACTTTATCTCCTAAGTAATAATGTCAAAGCCAGTCACGTGTTGGTGGTAACAGGAAGGGCATCTTGCAAACAAACATCTTTTAGTCAAAGAACACTATGATGGTTCTTTTTGTTGACAGATACATTTTTATCATAGAGGTCATTATTGAGATTCTCTGACAGCAGCTAGTAATGCCCAGTTGGCAATAAAAGATACACTTTTCATATTTTTCTAAGAGGCTAAATACATAATTCACACATTTAAAAAAGGATGCATTTTCAAAACTGTCAAGTAACCCACTTAATAAACTGGTGTCCATAGAGTATGCTACAATTACTTTTATTTGTTAATTTACTGAGTAACCATAGAATATCTTCTTGTGAGTTAAACTTTTGTGGTTTACAAACCACAGTCTACAAACACTGTAAAATGCACAATATGTCACAAAATGGCAAGTGAAGACCAAGTTACAGATCAGATAAGATACGCCTTTATTGTCTCCAAATGGAGATCTGTGTCAACCCTCTCAGTAAAAATACAAGTGTAACGTATTTTTGATTACCTGTAGTGAAATAAAATTCAAATAGACACATTTAACCCCATGCTATGGTGTTTTCCAGGCAAATAATGACATCTCCATGGAGATAAGAATATCACCAAAAAAGTTACATAGTGCATCTTTAATGGAATTTTAAATTTCTCATAAAAAACAATAACAAATGCAGTGAATATGTACATATATGCACACAAGTAGTGCATCATTACAATATTATTACTTACTTGTACAATCTCATAACTTTTATTAAAAAAAAATCCTGTAGTGAGTCTCGCCTTAAACCCACAACTGATATCAGCCACCAAACATTGCTATCAACATAACATTAGCATGATGTCTTGTGAGGCAGCCCTAAGCATCAACACCGCAATGCAGCAGTGGAGGTGAGACGCTGCACTGTCATCGCACTGTCAATAATTACAGCATGCATAATTGATCACAGTATTTGTACCGCGCTGCTCATAAAGAGTTAGACGTCCACCTGGGAGTGACACAGGACTGAGAGCTGCGTAAGGTTGCATTACAAGACATGCTGTGTGAGTGCGTGTGTGTGTGTGCATTTGTATGAGTGCGTGTGTGTGTGTGTGTGTGTGTGTGTGTGTGTGTGTGTGTGTGCGTGTGCGTGTGTGTGTGTGTAATTCCAGCATTGACATTCTCCATTCTGTTTGAACCTTTCTGACACTCAGCCTCCCTCTGGCTACGGCACACAGCGTGAGAGCTCCAGCGTTTGGGGTTAGTGCGTTTTGAGTAACTTTGAATTTCAACTACATATATGTTTAAAGAGGTTGGTTTTAAGCAATATAAAGTTGAAGTAGGTAAGGATTTTTTTTTTAAATGGACAACACGGATTAGCAACATCCTCCGGGCTGAGAAGACTGGCAGACAGTAAAACCTGGATTGTGAGGTTGCAAGAAACTTGAGTCAAGTCCAAACAATATATATTTTTTAATTCTAATAGTGACACAAGAGAAAACAGTAGCCTAGGCTTATTTCCATAGGGTTATGTGTTTTAAGGGCTCACTATTTAACTTAAAGGGCTCGCTATTTCAAACAGACTATGATACAGTGTGACATCTATCTTCATGAAGATAACCAGGCCAATTTACAGGTCAGATCTGTGACGAGGTGAGCCCACTCACAGCTAAAATGCATTTTAAGCATATTTTTGTTACCATTAAATAAATAATAAATAGATAAATGCAAAACATTTATTTTAGTCTATTGCAATACTCGGGGAAATTCCAAATACTTGATATCAACAGTGATATCAGCATGGTGAAAAGAAAGTGGAGGACCTGGTCACCACCAGAAAAGTTACATGGTGCATCATTAACATACAATAAATTAATTATGAGTCAGCAATTTAGCCTGTCTGACAAGTGCTTTAGCCAAAGCCAGTGTTGTGTTAATCTACAGTTATCATGGTCTTTCTGTAACTTCATATATCTTGGTGAATAATCATACACCCTACCTACCAGATTGGTTAGTCCATATAGAAAACCTAAAAGTTCCAGTTAGTTATTCTGCATCAAGTTTTGCTGGGCCCCAGTTTAGTCAATAAAGTTTCACTACATGGTAAAAGTCCTCATGTTGTTTCACAGGGTTGACTCCAGACTCCTGAATCATGGGCTTTGAAGAGGTAAGTTGAATACTTGAAGTACAGGACCAGGGCTTCCCTGACTACTCTCCGCTACTTTGAGATTACAAAATTAACTTCTTCTTAAGTGACTTCCAACTATGCTGAAATTTTAGTCCACTGTTCCTCTCTCTCTTACTCTTGCGTTGGACTCAAGATCCACTTGGAGTTCAGTGGCTCATTTGAAGTGGAAAATTAAATCTTCATTAACAATCTTAATTAGAGTTCGATCTCCCCACAGCACAGCGACAGGGAATCCATAGTGTAACGGGGAAGACCTGCAGGAGGCGCCACTTTCACAGAGGTGACGTTTGGGAGGATTAGGGCTAATGAGTGAACGGGAACTTCAGGCTGAATTACACAAAAGGTATTTACACTTGTGAAACTGGGGAATAGAGGGTAATTAAAATGGCCCTCTCCTTGGGAGATGGCACACAAACACCATAAACTAGGCAGATTTTAAAAGGTGAACAACAAAATAAGTGGGTTATTAGAAAATGCACTTAGCAATACTCAATGTCCAAAAATTAGCATATTGTCCAGGGATATAGCATAAATCGTATCTCGCAATAGTGAAGAGGTAGAGCACAGGCCCGAGGGGTCTCATTTATGAAACTTTGAATAGAATGTTTAACGTGTACGTATAAAGAAAAGACAAATTTTGTGGATCCAAAAGCATATTTCTTTGTAGATCTCAAACTTAACATGGAAAGTCACATAACATTTTGTACGTATGCATGTTTTTTTAAATGAGACCCAGGAATTTTTAACTGAATTATGACAAATATGGGTAAAATGGGTCTAATGAACATTCCACAAAATCTAACATGTATATATTTACTTCTTAACTAGCTCAAATGACAGAATCCTACTGTCAATTGTCCATTACACCTTTTTTTTTTGACAATTATTGAAAATATCATAACTAAAATGTATGTATGTACATAAATATGTAGCTAAATGTATTCCTGTACTTGTATTTGAACAGTGTAGCAGACAGTGAAGCGGCTTCATTAGTGTGTTAGACTTGAGCGGCATCTTGTCTTTTTAGTAACACACTACTAGAGGCGGCCTAATCCTTTATCATGCTTCCCTAAGCATACAGCATTTGCCTAATACCAGGAGTAAGACACAGAGCATGCAAAACACATTTACACACATCAGTGCGTTTAGCTGTCACCAACATGCACACACTGTGAAATTAAACAATTAGATATTATTTGGTTATCATTTAGCAATGGGACAGGTCTGAGTGTAAATCAGTTAACAGTTAAGGTCAGTTAAGGTTTGTTTGCAAGGGCATCTGGTCCCATATTAATGCCATGAATTAATATTCTAACCACCAAGTACAGCTCTGGGCAGTTTAGTTTATTGTATCTCTGAATAGTTTGTAGACACCATACTTTTACTCCTACTTGAATAATATATTTTACCTCCACTGTGTACAATTAAACTGAAGTATATCCATGGCGATAAGCTGGTAACCCTATCGGTCCAGGTTACTTGTCAGATCTGTGGAAAGGTAACCCCAAAGAGCGTATTTATTCTCTTACTATTTTCTTGGACCACTTCTTTGGAGCATACTTACATGATTAGTATTGACCTTCCAACAACTCCTCTCCTAAATTGTAACTTATTGTAAAGTACGCTAAAGACATCTGTGCCATACAAGATTTAAATAATGGCGCTCACTGGACTGGGATAAACATCCAGAAGTAAAGTAAAAGTTACGACACAATTACAGTCTCACTGAAACAAGGTGTTCTCGACTGCCCTCCATAACTGTTGCTGTGAATGATGCCTTCTCTCATTCTCTAATAGGCTCTCCTATCAGGACCCACCCAAAAAAACTGACAGTGTCCGAATTGCGTGCTGCTGACGACTTTTGCCTGGGGGAATCTGGGAGCAGAGCTAGCCTAGAAGAACTTCATTGTATGACAGGTAGGCCTATATCCCAGAAAAAAATAAAAATAAAAAAATCCAACGTGCCTACGTCCCTGTCGAATACATGATTAGATTAGCTGTCCAGACACAACTTTTGTTTGCAGAGATGAGGCCAATGCGTGGACTGTGGAAAAGGCAGAGATACAGTGGCCAGCCATGGCTTGTTTATCTTATGTGGCTTTCTTCACCCACAGGAGCTGAGCTGAACTGTGCTGCTGCTGCTGCTCTGGGCTCCGTGATTATATCTAAGACCCCAGAGAGAAAAAAAAAAACTGCCTTCATGTGTGTGCGGTTTGTGCGTAGAGGTGACAGACTGTATTTCCACATTATTTTTCATTATGAAGGAAGGAGAAAAAAATCGGACATGAGAGCCAATTACAGGCACACAAACACTACAGCTGCAGCAGTGAGGGAGCTAAGTACGTTCATTAGCCCTTTGTGTCACATCGGTTAATTGTTCAAGGGAGCTATCAGCATAATAAGTCTGGTGTTGTGCTTTTGGTAGTGTAATCTTGTCAACTGTGTAATACCACTGTGTATGAATTAGAGCTAAATGCTAAAAGAGGTGAGAAAGATGGTGTTTGTTTAACTGCCCACTCGATAAACAATAATACACTTCCTCTGTAAGGACATTAAGACCTCTCATGTCCTGTATTAAGAAGCCTCAGTGAATCCGATCAGCCCATCTAAGTGCACATACGCAGCAATGTTATCTTAAGTACACTCTAAAAGAACATGGCTGCCTGCTACAAGTCAGTCTACTCTACTCTCTAAATATAGTGGTAGGTGTTTGTTAAAGGCCCTGTATTACACAAAACTGACTATTGTGAACTTTTAGCCATGTTAGAATGCTGTTACTGCCTCAAAATCGTACATTTGAATAATCCTTTATTATTGGTCTATCTAGATCTCCAAATCTTAAAATGCTCTGTTCCACCTTGTGATGTCATCAAGTGGTAGTTCTTAAGTTAGCAGCTACCTTTTACCATTTGTTTAGTAAAGAACAGGAATCCCAGGGCTGAAATCATCCAAATGATTCTAGTGCAAATGTATGGAGTTTAAAAACACAGTGGAGCACTCCCTGTATTATCACATGACCTCACAAGGTGGAACAGAGTGCTTTCTGTTTGAGAGAAGAACTCAGCCTAAATATGCAGGGTTTGTGTGTTAAACATGTGTGAATGAAACAAAACATAATGTTTGTGATGAGGAAACACCATTATAAATATTAAATTGTGTAATATGAGCCGTGTAAAGTTCTTTATGAGGCTACAATTTTAGGTGATGTTTTGATCCATTTTAACAAACAAACTGATCGTTTTTGGAATAGCCATAAATCAGGATTTTCACAACCTCAGGGCCCTAATTATTAATATTATGTAACATGAATAATGAAATGTCTATCTATTTTGTTTCAATTAGATTTTTGTGTGTCATCTGACGGTAGATGTGATGTGAATAATAATGCCGAGCCTTCACTCCAGCAGTGTCCCATAACCACCAGTCACTCATACGCCTAACCACTAAGATGTTGCTTTGTGCCTGCCGCCACCTGCTGGTAATGAATATTTTCATACAATTCCTCACAACTACATACATAATGCATTTACCATGTTAACAGGTGCTTGTTTTTAGCTCAGATCATGACAAGCTATGCAAACGTGTATATCCTAATATTTTCCACTAGTCAACACAGTATACCTCATACAATAAATAACACATATTGTAATGTTTTTTGTGCACCATGGGTCTGGTAGGGTCCACCATAAAGATGCTATTGCTTTGTCTTGAATGTTTCACAGTATGGTATTAAACCATCTTCATGAAGACCAAGCCAGGCCAAGTTACAGGTCAGATCTGTGGAGAGACAACCCTGCTCAAAGTCAGAATGCCTGTTTTCTAAGTATTTTTGAGCTATATACCACCCGCAATTGGATAAATGTAAAGTAGAGCTGTTCATTGTCATACTATGGAACATTAAGAGTAGTGACATATTCATAGAAACAAGCAGGTGATGGACCCCCAACCAAAAAGTTACATAGTGCACCGTTAACTTACACCTTTATTGACTTAATGTTGCAGTGGCTATTCAGTGGCTGCTAACTGCATTCATTTTAAGAATTGTAAAAACGTTTTTCAATCAAAAAATAACTCTGAGCCAAGTGTTTCATTTAAAATTGTCCAACAATATCAGGCCTTATGTTTTGCTATACTCAGACTGCATCAGATTTGCAGTAAACATGATGGTTTTGCTGACGTTTTTCATATTCAGTTATTGTCAGCTCAGCAGTTTTAAGTGCTTCTTCCCTGCAGTGTCCCAACTAGGGCTCTGCCTCTCTTATTCCGTGTCCATCAATCTGTTCCCCTCCCAACTTCCTCTCTCAGCCTCCTCCCCATGCCCCCTGGATGCAGCATCATTTCAAACAATCATTTTCGATATTTTCCAACAAATAACAACAAGCAGTGCATGCTGGGATACATCCGCAGGAGGGATCCTTAGGCATTTTGCAACTAGACGTGGCAGAACTTTTTTGTGGTCTTGTCATATTTCAAAATTCATGCAACTCAAAGTATGTGCAAAATAGGTGGGAGCAGCCATGTTGTATAATTTAGAGACAGCATAGCAATAAATAGAGCAAACTGTATAGTTGTAAGTGCATTCTTTTTTATAGTATAATATTGATAAGAGCTGAAGATATCTGGTTTATTCCTCACTACTTTTGTTGCATCCCTGAGTGCGACATGCGACATCCTTGCCCTCTCTAGTCACAATAGGGCTAGTTGCATTTGAAAGTGGAAGGTGGTTTAAAAATTTTATGTCATATTGGCACTAGCTTTTTGTGACAATCCCTCAGGAGAAAAGGAGCAGCCATAACAAAATGATTTCCAGCAGTCCAATCCTTGGTTCTCTGATGCTCTCTGGCCTTGGTCTTGACATGGTCCCGGTGGTCTTGACTATAACTCTATACTGGTGAGACATAATAATTGCACTTTCGATATCTTGCTCTGCTTCCAATTGATCTGAAGCTTCTGCAGGTCAAAGGAAATTTTACGAAGAGAGTTTTGAGCGAAAAGATGTGAAATTAAAACCAAAATGACAATACAAAAACTGGTCTCAGGACATCATTGCAGATTTCTATAGACCTCTGCACACTCTGGCTTTTATTCAGCTGTCTTGTTCTTGTGTGGAGTTATAGCCCACAGTAACTTATGTACTTAGTTTTGAACTCAAATGCAAAGCAGTCATTTTAATACTGGAGCATAGAATGATCTAAGAAGGGACACACACGTTTAAGAATAAAGTGTGGTGCATGAAATACTCTGGGATGACTTCCAGATGGTCCCCAGAAGTTAAAAGTCTCTCTATTACAGCAGAGAATGTGCTTATCAATCGGTTTAGGAGCCTTTTGGGCCAACTACAATACAGTGACGAACCAGCCAAGTTTCCACCATCTCTGATATCTATATACAGTCACACTACTTACAAAAAATGATTCCCACAGTATTATCATTTTCTAGAAATGTGTTATCACTTTAAACTCACAACATAACAACATTCGTCCAAAATAAGAGTAAAACATTTGCTTGTCTCCACAGAAATCCACAGTATTGCATTGTACTTACTGTATATCTTGCAAAAATACTGAAATACATTGAAAATCTTGTATTTTATGATCAGGCTCACCTCTCCACATATTTGACCTTTTACTTGGCATATACTATGGAACATTCCAGGCAAAGCAGTAATCTCCATAGACACCAGAAAAGTTACAAACGTTTAAGCAGAGGCGAATTGGCAGCTGAACTGAAGCTTGTATCAGGTGAATTTATAGTTGAATGTTTATGCATGCTTAGATTTTTTTTGTACAAACTGCTAATGGTGAATAGGAAGCTGCTGCGACCACAAACAAAGCAGACTCTGGATTAATGTTTTATTGGATTGTAAATGTCAGATAAAAGATTGATGGAGCTGATCTGCTAATAGTGTTGGCTGTCACAAACACTGAGAAGATTCAATAATGGTCAGTGTAGCATTATCAAAGGAGATATATTGTATTAAACTTTAATTACCTCTTTGTTCTACTATTTTGTATTCGTACTCTATTTTATGAGCTACAAATTGTGGATCAATAAATGTTTTAGGTTAATGTGGAATTGTTTAGTATGGACTTTGGAAACTCCTAATAGCTATCAGTCTATCTATATACCAATCTTTCTTTTTGTGGTTGAAAGTGCATAAACACGCAACACTTTAACTTTCATAAGGTCACTGGTTTAATTGACGTGACCTTATAAACTGAATGAGAGTGAGCTGTCTGATGGTGTTTTTTTTGTTTTTGTTTTTTTAACAAAATCCTTGTAAGACTCCAAAAAAGATGATTATTAACACATTGTTGAAAATACTCTATTGTTCAAACAGGAAAAAATGATAAAAGCACCAAAATAACATCTGTAAATGCTGAGATATCTCCTGGAGAGCTGCTGTCTTGTGGTGCCAAGAGACAGTTTGGAGCCATTCAGAGGAAACTGTAATAACATGATTTGTTTTGGCATTCATACAGCAAATTAAGTTTTGATTGGTGTGATAGTTAATTTTACTTTCAGAATACATTTCAGAATCTGGGGAACTGAAGTAAATGAGCTTGCCTGCTTTGTTTAACAAGTGAACAAAACACACTTTCCTTAGGGTAACTTGTGAATTTTAGACTTCTTTCTCATGTTTTCTCCTGAGGCATGCTGGGACAGACGGTGGCCGCCCCCACAGACACACAGCATATGGTGGTAAAAACACTAATGAGTGACTGAATGGGGTTTGGAGGACTAAACTGCACACTGATCACTTTAGAGAACAGCCGTAAAACTGTAATTCTTACATTATCAACAAAGAAATGAAACACAGCTGACAAGTGGGTCTGGGCTCAAAGCATTGAGTCAGTGTTTTTCATGTGACTGGAATGTATTTATTATACAACAATTATATGACCATTGTTTCATGTATAAGTTTTTTTTTTTTTTTTTTACTTTGAGCAGGATAGAAAAACAGTGAAGGAATTAATTGTGTATAAATATACTTATATATAACAGAATTTAACACGCTAAATGATATAAGAGATAAACAATTGCTGCTGATTTCAATATACTACTAGTATATAAAGGGTTCCTACATAGAGGTGAAAGAAATCATTCATAGCTCCAGGTAGTACACGTTTCATAGAAGTGTTTCCCTTGGCGCCCCACACTAATAAATCAGACTTGCATGTTCTTTTATAAATGTCATGCTGCATTTGACTACGTGGGATTGGTTGATATAGTATTTATCTGACATTTCATGGTCCTCTGATGATTGAGTATTCTATTCATCATTGTATTAATCCAGTGCCAGTTGACTTAAAACATTGTTTCAAGATTTAAAGGTTCACTATGTAACTTTTCTGTTGGCGGATTGATGATGTTATGGCTTTACCTAGGATAGGAATTGATCAGTCCTTTGTGTCCCTATCAGGCCAAATTATTATTATTATTATTATTATTATTATTATTATTATTATTATTATTATTATTATTATCATTATTATTGATGATAATAATAATAATAATAATAATAATAATAATAATAATAATAATAATAATAATGTTTCTAATAACTTCTCTGGCAGAACCTCAAATAAAATGATTAGCAGAAGCAGAAGACTGACAGCTCTCACAGACTGTGCTTCATTTGGAGTCTGCAGTAGTTCTCTCACACATTATGAGTGTTGAGTCGGACTGACCTGAGGTCAGCTGTAGAAATCATATCTGTCTCCCCCTGAATACAAGTCAGCTACTGCAGCCAACACTCAAACTATTACATTCTTCATACTTCTTTCAGGGAATATTAGTCAAATGCTCTGTTTATTCACTTTTGTCAAATTTGATCTCCGAAAACAAAGAGAGTTTGAAGGGGACAGCTTATTTTGTCTATTCCCAAGTTGATAGTTATGTTTTCGCACTATTCAGAAGCCTCATTTGCATTACAAATGTGAATCCAGGTAAGATTTGAATATTCCAAGGTCACTGGGAGTTTTGCATACTGATGGATTTATAGATAGAACAAAACAACAGCAGCACATACCCTGTTCGACCCTCCCCTCTGCTCTTTGTGCACTCAGCACTGATCCCTCCTACAGACCCGCAGCATTAGCATTTAGATCTGTCTCATTCCAGCGCCTTTCTCTTCTCTGTGTGTTGGCATTTTTCCCTTTTAACAACTACAGCTACATTATATCCAACCGATATGCCATGTTAGGAACTCAGAGATCACCAACCTGTGACGTCAAACCCTGATCTTGTCATATCCCAAAAGCTTAGAAAGACCAGGCCTGGTTAGTACCACTGGGAATATCAGGTGGCACAGTGAGGCACCAGTAGCAAAAACTGAAGTTGTGTCTTTTGGCAAGGCCCTTCACCCACATTGCCCAGTATGAATGTGGTGAGTGCATGTGTGTTGGTGGTGGTCGGAGCAGATTGGCAGCCTTGCTTCTGTCAGTCTGCCCCAGGGCAACTGTGGTCACAGTAGTAGTAAGATATTGTAATTACCGAGTATGGAATCAATTAATGATGCACAAAAATGTAAAGCGACTTTGAGTGTCTGGAAATGTGGAAATGTAATTACTGGGACTTTCTTATTCTAGGCAAGGCAAGTTTATTTGTATAGCATAATTAAATTAAAAGTAATTCAAAGTCCAAAGTTATTCTACTTCTATTCTTAACATGGCTATCACTTACTCTACTCTAGTTTCTTCAGAAATATGAAAATGTAAAAATTTAATTTTTTCTGAAATATATGAAAATCTAAATTTAGTTAAGGTAATGAGCATTCACCACAGACTGTATATGGCATTAGCCAAGACGAGCCCTGATTTTTCTTCACACTGTTTTCTTCTACACTTCTTAAAAGTGGTCCCATTAACTTGCAATATGTGAGCGCCCTCCTCCTGTTCCCTCAGGCTGTACAAGATTAAAACAGTAGAATCAGACAAAATAAGGCTTGAATCAGCAGGACCTGACAACAGTTCAGTTGCCTCTGGTAGAGCGAGGCCCATAGACTCCCCACATGTAGCATCTGTGTCAAATCACTGTCACTGTTAGACTCACTCATGAAGCAAGATACAGCAGAGTGCTTTGACAAGTCTTGCTTTCAAGGTCAACACTGATATAGGCCAACTGCTGTACTAGACCTGAACAGGAAATCAAATACATAGGTAAGCATTACCTACTCATTACAATTCATCAGTAATTTTGTGAGTGATGGAGCCAGATATTTTTGATTTATTTATATTTATATTTTAAACAATACTCGGACAGAGTCCGAGGATGGTATTAGTAGCATTTGTGACTGAACTGGTAGTAGTGATAGACGCAGAAGTTGTTATGACATAATAAAAGAACATAAGTCATTCAGTGTGCTACTTGCCGTTGCATAGCGAAAACATGGCTTGTTAGTTTCAGCTTTTCTCTTTCCACATGTATATTTCATAAAATCATAACAATAACAATTTTGTTGAATATTCTCTATTCTATCTTTTGGGCTGTAAAAACACATGTGTCAATCAATTAATCAATAGATTAAGAGAAATTGTGGTGTTTTTAAGACAAAATGTAATCACTTTGAAAATAACTCAATATTAAACCTTTTCTCTTATTTTTCTCTTTGCCACAGTCTGCCCATTTTGCATAAATGTTCTTGTCAAAACCTGTGCAGATGTGAACAGTCAGAAAGAAATCACAGTACTCACATCATATGTAACTAACAACTCCAGAAATCAGTTAATTTGATTTTTGGTGTACATGTAAAGCCAGTGCTACAGGATCCATACTACACTATTTTCTTATCTACTGTACTAGTATGTTATAATGTTTGTTTCATTCACACATATTTAACACACAAACCCTGCACATTTAGGCTGAGTTCTTCTCTGAAACAGAAAACACTTTGTTCCACCTTGTGATGTCATGTGGTAATACATGAAGTGCTGTGGACGATTTCAGCCCTGGGATTTCCAATCTCTATTGAAGGAAAACTACTGCTACATGACATCACAAGGTGCAACAGAGCATATTGAGCTTTGGAGATGTAGACAGACTAATAATAAGGGATAAACAAAACACAACTCCTATGTTTTTAAGGATTGTATTGCCTCTGAAAATGCTTATACTATGTCGAACCACTAGAGTGCAGTATATCCCAGCTTTACAGTTTAACGAATGCCTCGCTGAGCAGAAAGCAGCCGGGGGTGTGTGCGCATCAAAAGAGGACTTTGAAGCATCAGAGTTGTCATTGACGTTATGGGGAGCAACGTCACGCAGTAGGTGTTAACGCTGAGGAAAAATGCAGGTGCCAGTATAGCTATGCACTGATACTGAATCCTCAAAGTGTTTGTGGAAAACGTGGATTGTGCACATATTTCTCACGCCACAGCTGTTGTTTTGTCACACATAGTTGTTGTCTGCCAAGCCTCTTCATCACAACAATCTCACATAAATAAAGCTTTTCCTCCATTGTGCCTAAGCTGGCTGCGTTCAAACATAATAAATACTCGCGTGTTAAAATACATTGTCTTATTCAAGCGTCCTTATGTAAAATAATCCCGACAAGTGATTGAGGCCATATTCAGAATCCTTCTTATCCACGAGAAGCTGCATTGATGAATAAATAATGTGGCAATCTTTCAAGTGCATCTTTGAACAGCTCGAAGTTTTAACCCGTACAAAGCTGGGTATGTTCAGTTGCTATAGATTTATCATTGGGTCTCAAACTGTGCTATGAGTATAAACTGCACACTGCATACTGATGCCATATTTTTTAGAGAACAGACTAGTTTAATTCCTAGCCTGGCTCAGACCTTGGTTAGAGTTTGTTAGTCTTGTTTTAGAATATCACTTTTAAGGATTGATGCTACATGACAGAACAGGTTTGAACCATTTATATTTAAGGTGTGGGGTGTAGTTACTGGCATTTTCTGTAACTTCTAATTGTGGCCATTTGACTATAAAGCTGCCCATGTCTTATTGCAGAATTTACATATTGTTATTTGCGTTTTCAACAAGCCAGTGCTTCCTGCTGTGAAAAGTTTGATGTTTGAAAAGGCTACCTTATTTATTGTACCTATACCAACCAACTTGCAGCATGTAACCCAGACATCTCTAACCCCTAACCCTAACCCTTAGTAGGCTACAAGATAACAAGATTATTGCAGGTTCAGGTTGTTACACAGTGTGCTTTGTTGGAGGCCTATTTAATTGTAATTTTAATTGAATTTAATTCATTGTAAAATAAAATGTGCTAAAAATACTTTAAACCTCATTATGAAAATTAAAGATACTTACTGTGTAGTATAATTTACAGTCCAATTCTGCAAACATTCCTTCCGTGGATTCAGCAGTATGTTGTAAAAAACAAGTGAGCCAGTATAACAGAAGTTACAAGTTTGTGAATCTCTGCTCTATAAACTCTTTTCTTAGCCTTTTGCAGGCGGCCTGTCAATGTTACCACCTCCGCCTGCACTCCCATAGCATAAAGCCCCCCACTGGGCTTTTCTTTTATCACTGAAGCATCTGTGAGTCAGTGGAACAAAGGTCTCTCTCCCTCATGCACAAAATGACATAAGGATGGTACATGCATAGTGCACACATGGCACTTCTGTTCTATGGCCTGAGGTCTCCCCCAGGGCCACAGTGACACCAGAGACTTCTGCACCTCTAGCCCAAGTTCAGGTGCTCACAAAGACACCATTCTACTCCACATGGGCTCATTTGTCATAATTAAAAGGGCTGTGTAGGTTTAACAGGGATACAATATGGCTCGGACAACTACAAATTAATTAAGGGCACAAACAATGGCATATGAGCTGCATGCTCTTCATTTTTATGCTACAGAGATATAAAAATGTGCAGACCAGGCCAGAACATTAGATACTCAAATGTGTCCTACATAAACATTTGATATTATAATGTCAGTTCTGATACCCTCACCAGCTGCCATACTGGATGAACAGTTGTGCAACTGTTATTAGAACATATTGTCTGTGACTGTCATACGATGGAATTGAACCAGGAGCAGGTGGTCAAGTAGCAAACACAAACGGCAAGTGTATATTTTTCTGGAAAGTAAAGCTGCTAATAGCAGCTTGAAACCTAATCCATTTCTGTTCAGTCAAACAAATCACAAACTGTTTTAGAATGGATCGTTTTAAGGCAAAAATGTGCAAAAATAAATAAATAAATAACTTTGGTAAACTCATTAGCCTACTTAGTACTGGCCTACAGCTGCTATATTTGTCTGCTCTAAATAGGGTAGCCTATTGTTGTCTAGTAGGCTATGCTTTAAAATGGCATTTGCCTGTGCCATATAATTGGGGGGACGCTATTGTGCACATTAAATTTCAGAAGATGCAGTTTGCATACTAATCTTTTTTTAAATATTAATGCACATCCAGCGATAACCCTGCCTCCGCCCCCCTCCTCTGTATCACCGCTTCTCTCTCCCTCTCTTCTGCCTCTGAGTGTCCTGGGGTGCTGCGCGTCGCTTCTCATCACTTTGCGTAGCGGCTGTTGCTGCACCTGCGGGCGTTGAGAGCCGAGACAGAAGGAAAAAAAAGAAAAAGAAAACGCACGGATCTAAATAGGACACTAAAAAGAAAAACAGAACTAGTTTTGGACCGAGAGGCGAGGCTGGTGAAGCGCAGCGCACCATGGCCTCAAAGGACACCACCGCTACGGCAGCGGGGTTTGCCAGCGTGAGCCGGGAAATCACAGGTAAACTTCGTCTTGAGTTTGGCGGAAGTGTGCGTAAAGCCCGCGACTTAACATGTCTTAGCAAAGTGGAGCATGTCGCTGAAAGCATGTGTCGATTTACTTGTATCGGCTTTGAAATTATAGCCAAATGAAGGAGCGATTCCCCACAGGCTAAACACATGAAATGGATAGCCTACAAAGCGCGCAATGTAACTTCATCGATTTCAGAGCGTCTTGACTTTCTAATCGATCTCCTTGTGAAATTGATCTCACGTTGGCGTCCTATAAGCAGAGTTATTTGAAGTACCTGTGTGGCTTTGCAGTGAGCCGTTCATTACCAGAATTCTTTGTATGATTGCGTAGGAGATGCGTGGGATTTGGTTGGATACTCTCATAGAAATCAAGTTGGTGTTGGAGAAATGTAGCCTGCTTGATACGTGGTTACTAAAGATGTTGAAGAAGTTACATCCCTGTATAAACAACAGCCGCTCATCCTGGCCAGGTCTCCGTCTGTCTGGCACTGCGATAACAGCCAAAAGCGTTAGGCCATTAACACACCTGCCACTCTTGCACCAATGGGGATCAAGTGGGGGCATTTTGAGAAGAGGAAAGTGAGAAGATCCATCAAACTGTCAAAAAATGCAATGTGGGATTAGAGATTGAATTGGACTGGAAATAAGATATTTGATGTTGTTGTTGAACTCTTGTGCTACCCGTGACCCCTCTGAGAGCAGACGACAAGGTCAAGTTCTTACTCAGATCAACATCTTTTGCCTGAATCCGTTTAGAGGTGTGTAGCAGTCACCTTTCCGAACTATTCACACGAGAGAACCAACTTTCTTTGGTCTGTACATGTGAAAGTATTTGTGCAAGATTTTGAAGGTGGGATGACACTGGGACATAGTGAATCAGCATGGCATGTGGAGCATCTCCATATGTTGATGTCCTAGAGTGCATTTCTAAACTGGTGGTCCCTAGACACATGTTGTGATAGCCTATTTACAATTTTGCATGTTTTCTATAGATCAAGTGGTCATAATGTTATGTGTAAAGACATCTGCTTCTTTAACAGAGCCATATGAGACAGACTGATGCCAAGTCTCCCATATTCCCACACAGAGCAGTCATTACTTGTGCATGTCCTGTTCCTAATTTGCTTCTCTTCCTGCTTTTAAAATCTTTATTTTTAAGGTTTAGAATCATATATAGAACAATATCACAATAAATTACAGACACAATTTTTCCTACCACTAATAGATGAAAAAAAATCTACATACTCAGTTGTTAACCCCTGTTCCCTTATTTCTTTCCATTAATATTTACATTTTCTCAGCACTGGCAGCAAGCTTTAACTTATATGTCCCTTTATTAAACCACTATTCACTACAGGACATACAAGCAGGTTTTTTAAGTTCCTTTGTGATCTAGGCATCATCATTTTTTGTCCCTTGTCCTTTTGCCTCACCATTTTGCCTGCTTCTCACTTATCTTTGATCTTCATTTGCTTTAATGCCCCCAGTAGCATGTTCCATGAGACGAAGAGTCTGACTTTACATGCCACTGGTCATAATGTTTTGCTCTATCACTGAACATTGACATTGTATTTGAGTGCTGGAATGTGGTATGCTCTTTAATTGGTTAAGACCCCCTGCTCTTCGTTTCACTGGTTTAGTAGTTCAAGTGGGGCCCCAAAGATTGCAGCTCCTGATCCTGTGGCTGGTCCCATTGAAATGAGAGGAGCTGCATCTCCTCCTCTTTCTCAGTCTAAAAATAGCCCGGTTATGAGTCCTTTTCAGCTAGAGGTTGTCCAGACTCTGTTGTATGTGCTTTTTTTTTTTTTTTTATTGAGGTTTTGGGCTTTTTGCTCTGACTGTTCACCCCTGTGGTATTGTCTTATATATAACTCAAATAAACCACCACCATAAGCAAAAGTATTAGAATTGTCTCTGTTATGTACTACATATTTTTGCTGGATAAAACTTACTGTATCTCTCACGTTAGATCATGCATTAAAGGAGCACTACGTAAATTTGCAGGTTGGAGGTACACCACCTGCTTGTCTCCATGGAGATATTATTGCTTTGTCTGGATAACATATCTGTCTAGCATTTATGCCATCATTATGACCGTTGTATTTCCCATAAATTCAATCAAAAACATGCATTATCATTGTGAGCCCTTCTCTGAGCTCTAACTTGGCCTGGTAGCATCTGCTTCCCTCAATGAGAATAGATAAGTTTAATACATTTCTGGGGAACATTCAAAGGGACCCTCTACCAGGAAAAATTACATAATGCACCTTTAATATCCTACTAGAATTTACAGATTTGCAAAACTTGTGGCTCTTTGTGATTAGATTATTATGTAGGCTAAATTAACATATTTCTCTTTTATACTAAACATTATTGATCTTAGTATCTTAAAATATAGTGTGTTTATTCTTTGTGGCTGTCCTAAAAGCTGATTAGTAAGAGGCCTGCTGGTGGAAGGGCTTATGTCTTAAATTTAATGCCAAATCAAAATGCAAATCACTGCACAACTGAAGGCAAATGATTTGCTGTGGTGACCTGAGAAGAAGCCAAAAAAAAGATATTCCATACTGTACTCATACTGTACTCTTCATATGGTCCCGCTCCACTTTTATTACAACTTTGCTTTGCCAAACATAGCCAATGTTAACGTTTATGGACCCTCCCCGTAAAAGCTTTTTACAGGGCATCTAAGTGCATCCCAGGGCAGGGTTTTCCTTCTGTTATGTGTTTTCATTATATAATTAGTTTTTCTGCCTTATCTTGTGTTTTTACTCTCCCCTTCCCAGAGAGCATCAGGAAGGTGCTGGACAAGCAGCCCACTAAATTTGTGCGAGCCATCAAGCAGGACACGAGGAGTGGCAAATCAGAGGACAGGATTCTGGTGAGACACACAGTATACTACTGCACAAAGACATCTATTTAATCACCAACCATTCATTGTACCATGTCAAAGACTTCTGATGGATGCATTATTTAGTGACATTCCATGTAGTTACATTTGTGATGTTGGTGTGGCTTGGTACTAGACAGACCAATGTCTGTCCATTAGGGTAAATCTTTATCCAAATACTAACTGATACTAAAACTAGTAGCAAAACTAGATACTAATTTGAGTATAACTCTAATCTAGTCTCCCGTTTAATAGGACAATATTGGACCTTTTCTGAGTTTTAGAATGGTCTGTATGGTCTATAATTGAACTAGTATAACATGATAATATTAAATTACTTTCTATTGTATAAAAATATGCGTTTTAATCATAATTGTGTTTAAAAAAAAATTAAATAAGTTTTTAATAAAAAAGTTTTGTCATCCGAATTACTTAATTGAAGTTCCTAAAGGTAGAGTGCTATGCTGTCTGATTCTATTTTGAAAACCAGTCTACCTACCACAGTATTAACTTATTTACACGCTGTAAGTCCTGTTGTTTTCTTTTTGTTGGTGGTGAAATCACAGCCCTAATTGAAGGCGCCATAAGAAGTCCCAAATCTGTTGGACACATGTGTTGAAAATCAGGCTAAAGAAGACAGTTGCAGAGCAGATCCAAGTAGAGTGGACATTGTGCCACGGCCTAGTGCGTCCAGCTGAGACTTTATTAGAAGTGGCAGGACGGCTTTAATGCCCTGCGCTCGACTTTAGCCTGCGATTGTATGTGCATGTTAGCCCCGCCATGACGCAAGGCTGGGGGCATTTTATTATTGCATCTTTTCCCTTTGAAGAGGCCTGCCTTTAGTGGGGCACCAGAGGGTGAGTGGGTGGGCAGCCTTGTGATGTGTTCAAGGAGCTTACGTGCGCACGGGGACACTGCTGATATGGAGAAATTGTCAATTAGTCAGCTCTATTACCAGCCGATCGGTTTCCAAATGCGACATCCAGCTCATTTCCTCCTGTGAAGTATTCGAGAAGTACTAGATAAGCGAATCGGAGCTATTAATCAGTAATTTGTCGCCCTATCTCCATTCTCCATCCTGCCATCTCCTCCCATATGCAAGAGTGCAGAACTTTTAGGAAGATGTGAGAAGGTCAAAGTGGGCCTCAGTAAAGATTTTTAGTACTGTTGTGGAAAATTCAGGAATCAAAAATGATTAATTCAGCCTTGGATTCATATCACTAATATGGATAGTGTTTGAGACTTTTGGAGTTTAATTCACTTTTTGCCCGGAAATAGAAGTTTATATTGATATTTGGTAGAATGAACCAGTGCCTTGACACTTTAGATATCAGAATTAATATGTTTTATTATTTTTGATTGTATATGAGGGTTATTGGTTGCAATTTTACAATATATGGTTCTCTCCCACCCTTATAGAACCTATCAGTAACTTTCAAATAATATAAATTTGTGTCAATAATTGAAAATATTTTACACATGTCTTTGTTCCCCATCTTTGTTCTTCTCTCTATCATCACTTTCCAGTTGCCTCTCACCTTCACCCCGATGCCCTTCCCTCCAACTCAAACCTATTTAAAGTGTGTTGAGCTCCTCTTTCCAGCTCAGGTGATTCAATTAGATCTTTGCTGTAAATTAGTTTTTAATTAATTTTAAATGTACTATCCAAATAGGTTTTCATTGTTCCAAATAATTCTAAAGTAAATTGGTGCTGCTGTCAAGGTCTGCATGCTCAAAAAGTCTTTTCACTCATTGATGGTTAAATGTGTTTGATGTGACAGTGAAAAGATAAGAAGGGTTGTCTAAGTAGAGTCTTACAGTGGTTCAGTGTTGCTTGGTGATGTTGTGCAAAGTTAAAAGTGGATTATTTCTGGATTTTCAGCCTTGAATATCCTTTCTATGATGTTATTGTTTGAAGTTAAGTATGGTTGTCCAGAGTATTTTTTCTTAAGTGGGGTAAAAGCCTTATCATGTTACTGAAACCATGGCACCATGAATAGGCTGTATATAAAATGTATATAAAAGCTTAGTAATAATTTAACATTTCCTCGAATATATTTCACCAGTAACACATGCACTGTAGGACCCAACGCTAACATTTTAGCTTTGATGTAAGATCAGATTGGATTGTAATAGTCTTAAACAATAATGCAGGATTCAAGGCCATAAAAGTCAAGTGTAGCACACACAGGATATGTATGGCAGCTCATTTATTGTATGATTGCCTAGGTCATAATTAATAATCAAGAAATGACAAATAATCATGGGGATAAAAGCAGATAGGAAACATTTTTTAAAATATCTTAAAAGTGCCTGAACCAATGAACCACAAAAAGATGTATGATAATTGGTCCTAGGGATGCAACAATTAATGTAATTAATTAATTGGACTTAATTAATGGACTGTACAGATGCTAAAAACATGCAAAAGACGATAAAATCAAAATGGGTACATAGAATAAACAATTGTTAGTTGCAAATAAGTCTATCACTCTACTATGTCAACTTTCCATATATGAAAGCTGGAACAATATATTTTGGGGCTCAATATTTATCTTGGGTACTTTTTCTTTGCAATAGTGGACAGATATGTGCCATTTTTCTGTACTATGTTAAAATTTGAGCTGTAGAGAATTAAATAAGTCTATTCCTAATTATCATTTAATTCTGCTATTTATTTATGGCTGCTCATGGCTTTAATGATACTGTCTATTTAAAAATGGTTTACTGGGATTATCTTGCTTTATGTCAGTGGCATAAAGTAGTTTCAGTATTATCGTTAATTGCGATATTTCTCTGTTACAACATATCGTGTTTCAAAATTTGTTATTGTGACAGACCTAGTTGCAACCCTAATTAGTCTGTATATGTCACTTGCTTTACCAACTTTATACATTTCAGTTTCATTATATACTCTTTCCTCTTCTTTCTTATCTCTCCCGCCCTTTTGCCCCGAGAGATGCCAGTATCCAGCTGTCTGTGTGTATGACTGTATCAGCCATCACACTGCGACACATGCAGAGGGCACAATCCCCCATCACAACTCACACAGACACAGGCAGAGCACCGCATGACATCCCAACACCACCGGGGGCAGCGTGGATACCATCAACACCAACTCATACGCAGACATGCACGGTATACAAACAAACTTCAGTACAGTTTGACATGATGGGAGGCAATGTCTCATAACACACTTGGTTAGAAACCAGCCCCAACAGCCATTCTTAGATCAGCCTATTTGGAGATTAGACGCATCTTGCAAAACAAAGCCATCTTCAAAGGCTGAGGGTGGAGAGTGGGTGGGTTGGGTGCATTGGGAGAGGGAGGGCATCCCACCAGAGGAAAGACACAAGAAAGAGAAATGCGGGAGGGGGGAGGAAGGATAGCTGTTGTGCCCCAGTTGCTGGTTGGCTCTTGTCTTAGGCTGCTTACTTAACCTGATCATTGGCTGCGTTTTCCCCTTTGTTGACTCTGCACTTCCCCGTCCTATACCTAATAATGGGTCTATTAGAGGCTGCCAGTGGCTGACAGAGATGAGAGCGCTTGAACACTTGGACACTTGATTTTCTGTGTGTCTATAGTGGACTCTCAGCATAGAGTGTGAGGTTGGACATTACTACTGGGCCCCGGTTTTGTGCATGCTCTGTGCAAGTGTCCAAGTATGAATATGGATTATCTATAATTAGCATCTTTATGATATATAGCCAAGAAACTGGTAGCCTCAGCCATACCTCAGCAAGATAGGAATATTTTAATAGTATTTTAGTGCATTGTTTTATCTTGCCTATTCAGTTTTATTTAGTTTCGTTTTCCTTTGTGCGTTGTAATTGACTGTAGACAGTGGGCACTTGATTCCAGCAGACTAATAGGCTTTACTTGGAGTTAGGTTGAAAGAAATTGTCTGTCCTCTTGCAAAGCTGCTAAGCCTTTAAGCTTAACTGTATGGATTTTATGTTATATGGACAAGTTCAGACAATTCGTTTTCTGAAACTTCCGCTAGCCAGGTAGGAAAGTGAGCTGAGGGTGTATTATGTAAAATAGACTTTTTTGAGCTTTCTACTGTGTTATAATGTCGTTCCCTCATCAAAAAACATGCCTGAAGAGGTTTTAGATGTCATCCATGCATGTTTCAGTATTTTAGCAATATCTTCTGGGCCCTATTTGAACTGCTGTAAGATTCTGTGCAATGCTTAGCCCACAAGTCTACATCATCCATTCTGCCACATGATAATTCTCCATAAATATACAAAAACATGATGCAAAACTGTACAAAGCAACTTGACCTGAAGCGATATGCAGTAGTTTCATTAGCGGGATGCACACTGATTGTGTTGTAATAGCGCTCTGAAGGGGGAGTGACTTATTGTGGAGAGCTAAGAGAGAGGAGCCAAAATGAAATTGAAACTTTTCTGCAAATACAGCATTTTCAAAACAATAAAAGGTAACATGGTGATCTAAATATGTTATGTGTTAGCAGTTAATACCCCATAGAAAATCCCATAGAAGTCAAGTGAAAATAGTTTGTACATTTATTGTTGTTATAGTCTAAAAATAATGATTAAAATTCTCTACACAGCACACATATTTTCTATAGTGTACATATTTTAAAATGGACTATACATGATTCTTATATTGCTGCAGAGACAGAATTGATAACATTATGAGAAAATTAGTAGGAAATAGCTCACATGGTCCAATGAAAGAGTCCAGCTGTGACAATAAAAGTAAAGTACAAAGCGTTTGCAGAGGACTGGAGGCTGCTGCAGCGTTCAGTATTGTACACCCACACTTTTCATCAGTCTCTCTCCATACTCTTCATCATTCTCTGGTGTAATGGTTAACGCTGCTGCTGCATCTGCCATGGCTTCCTCTCATGTCCTTCCGTGCGCAGTCATATCTTACAGCATTTGAGTGAGGATGGAGGCTTGTGCAATTAGGAGGCTCTTTCTTTGATTTTCCTGGTTTCCCCATAGCAAACTATGTGCTCCATGAGAAATACTGGTGAATGTGGTGCTCTTCAAATCTGCCCTGATACCTATTTTGTCCATCTCTTCCAATAGGATCATATTGTAGCCTCTCCTTCCTGTTTTGGCTTGATCATTTATTTACTCCTTTTTAGCGCTCAGCAAATTGCACACTCCCTACCACTTTGCAGCCTCTTCTCTCTGTCACATGTCCTAAATGACCCTGAGACCTCTCTCTCTTCCTATTATGTCCCTCATATCGCTCGCCCTCCTTTTGAACATTTTATACAGCCTCCTTGCAATCTTTTTGATTTAGTGGCTTTGGACTCTGATTTAACAGAATTTTATAACAAGATGTGTTTTTAAGTTTGGCATTTCTTCCCCTCATTTGGCTACATCATTTTTGGCTGTAAGTGCACGCTCTCTCTCTCTCTCTTTCTTTCTTTTTATTTCATTCATTTTCGGTCCACTTTTAAAGCAGGTCCTTGGGGCATATGTGCTTTGGCCCCTCTCACTTATGCTTCAAACAGCCAAAGATGCACTTTTTGGATTCCATTTTAAAGACAGATTACTAAATTAATGTAAATCATATGAGACTGCTTGTGTGTGTAGAAGAGAAAGAGAGGGGTTTGTCCAAAATTCACACTTCTACTCATTATATTCAAGGAATGTACAGTTTGTAACCCACCCTGAACATGTTATATTTTAAAGGTGTACTATGTAACTTTTCTGGTGGAGGATCCATCACCTGCCTACCTTCCTCAGAAGTGTCACGTGATGGTGTAGTGACGTGTCTTATAGGCAGTATTACTTGTTTTTGCCAGAAAGTATGCTTACGACCCCAGGACTGCATCTCGTGTGTGATAAGGTGTGTGTTCCCTCGTCATGTTTTATGCTCCTTGGACCTTATTTGTGGATCTTGGTGGTATTTGTTGCTTTCTGCACCGATGACCCTGACATTGTTCCAGTCCATGTCTGTCTCCTATCTGATAAAAAGAATAGCTATTTCTAAGTTTTAAAACAGAAGACAAAATGAACTTTACCAAAGAATGCACGTTTTTAAGATATTTTGTGAGCAATAAAAGACACTAAAAAACTTGTTTGAATATGGAGATACATACATTTATGTTATACCATGTCATACAGTATTATAGCCAAAGGAACAACATTTCCTTGGAAACAAGAAAGAAGCCAAATAAGAATCAGGTGTGTGGAGATGCTAGCCTGATCAGAGTAAGGACGCAACCAAAATAACAATAAAATACTTACTTTTATTTTAGTAGTATTCTTTGGTAAAAAAAAAAAACAAAAAACAAAAAACATCTAAATAAAACCAGACTAAACAGCAGTAATCAGAACTTAATAGTGAAGGCAGTTTGCTTGATATTCATTCTGACAGGCTAATTATTTGGGGGAAGAGTTAGGAGTTGCATTGCTGGGTTTTATTTACTGTGTTGTTACTTTATTGATTAAGTAGTAAATTCACAATATGGTGTCCTCATTTTTGCTGTCTTGTTTGAAGTGCCTGACAGTTCATGATTAATATAAGCTGGTACCCTCTACCATCACACCACACTCACGGTTAGAAATGCATTATCTGTTTTCAAGCTGCTGTCTACCCCTGTGTCTCCCAGCGTGCCCCTCACATCCTCCCAGGGCTTTGAACTCTCCTGTTTCTGACACTGTGCCATTGGGGAAAGCAAGGGCACCAAGCAAGGGCACCTCCTCTCCGCATCACATCAGCTGCTCCTGCGTCTGACCGCTACATGCTGCAGAGTGCATACCCTTTGAAGATGACAGAAAAGAGAGTCCTTGACCCTGAGCTGTGTGTATTACCTAGGTCTTTACGTTAGTATTTTTACTGGAATGTTGCCAGGAGAAAAGTTATTAGTGCAATTAGCTTTTATTTAGTGCAGTATTAGTTGTTAGCTTGAGATGACTGTTCTTCAAATGCGATACACAGCCATATTTTCTCAGTTAATCTCATATCAGGTTTCTTGTTTTATTTTCTTGGTTTCTCTGAGCATACACATTATACACTAGAGATAAAATAAAAGTACAAAAACAATATACTGATATACCAATATACCAATATAGGTTTTCATTGGGGACTGTGATCTAGTGATGCACTGAACACCGTTGTGAATGGCAATTATTATAGACACATAACTTAATGTGTGGATGGTGTTCCTTTACATTTAAATATACTGTCGTTGTTTAAATTGATTTATCCCTTTGTTCGTTGAGCCCCACAGTAGCATAACCATGTTCTACTTAAGAAGGAATTTACTCTTGCAATGAAACAAAATCCTTTTACAGTGATTTGAGCAAACAGTTTCTTAATTTGAGAATTGATTGTTTAAAAAGATTATGTGTAGTTATTTAACTTAAATTTCCACGACTTCACACTACAATTTCAATACGTTGCCTTTCCAACACGCTGCACTTGGAAGTAAATTAGTGTTTGTGTTACTGATAATGTCTAATGATATCTCTATAGCTTCCCTATAGCTTGTAGATGATATCTTAAACCAGAAGGCCTCAAGAAGATCAAAAGGACTGAGGCTTTGAATTATTGATGCATCTTTTACATGACGAGACTTTTAGACAGGTTACAAAAGAACTGATATGAACTTTTCCAAACATTTTTCTTTCTTCTGCCTCAAACTCTACAAGTCTGAGATTATGTAATAAAAGTTTTCATACTTGATTTGACTTACAATCATCTTTCCAAGCCGTATCTTTTGAAATCGCACACTGCCAATGTTTCCAGGTATTGATTGGGGTCATAGTTCAAGAAATGCACTTTGTCCATAAAGCAGCAAAGTCCTATTAACCCCTAATTGTAAAAAGGTGTAGAAAGTTGTTCTGCGTATTCTATAAAAACATGGATTTGATTTTTATCTCATCTATTATTATTGCAGCAGTCCTGACCTTTGGTGTTAACTTATTATAGGGAATTCATATGAAAGTGTATTATGTGTCTTTGTAGGTCTAAAAGTCTCATGTAGAAATTCTTGCATTGTAGTACACAAGTCCAAAGGTTGCATAGACATTCTACAGTGGATTAATCACTTTACCCTGCTCCTTATGTTAAATATGTTATTCATGAGAAAAAATATTGCACTTTTCATTCAACTACAAATCAAATCAAATGGTATCTATTCACAAAAAAAGTCTGTAGTCCTTTGATTAATGGATTCTTAGCTGACCAAATGTTTTATTAGGCATCTAATTATTGTACTAGGATCATAAGGATTTATGTGGACCACAGCTAATGTCTTTTCAGTCATGAAGATAATGTTTACTAGTACTAGACTTTTTGTGCTAGATCCTAATAATTTTGAGAGCTTTTCCCAGTGCTGCTCTGAGTCTAGGCCTGTCACAACAACAGATGTTGAATGTGATATATTGCTGCAGAATATTACAATAAACAATAATAATCAATTCAACACATAAAAAACATGAGCTGCAATAAATAAACAGCAAAATGATACATTAGTTAGTTAATGGATCATAAAAGTAACTTATTTGACATCTCAAACCTTATACTACAAACAAATCAGAAACAGTTTGCCACTTTTGCAAAGAAAAGGCCCATGCGATAAGTCGATATAGTAATTATCGGGCCAGGCGTAGCTGTGTGCCCTTTTAGTCAATGAATTGATGCACAGGGCACGTCTTTGGTCGATAATGGATTTCTTTTGTTAACTACAAGCCCACAGCATACTCTTTAACCTCTCCTGAATCCTCTCTTTTGTTTGAGTTATCTTGTTAACATTTTAACAAATAAACAAACCACTGACAGTGACATAACTCTATAATTTAAGCAATAATCACTGTTCTCTCTCAGTGGCTGAGTGTGTCTGCTTTTGTTGTATTAATGTAATTACAATCTTTTGTCCCATTAGTGGCCTGTTAAAAAACTCCAGGACGTACAGCAAGCTGATGTGTGCAGTCAGCTTTGCTCACAGTCAGCGTAGTATGGCGTAAAGGAATCTGAAGACTTTATTATCAAGAAGGAAATCTTTGCTGTCCTCACTTCTCTGTCTCCCTCTCTCCATCACCATCCGTCTTCTTTGTGTGTCTCTTCTTCTTTCTTCCCGTCTCTGCCACTCAGCGGGGCGCCATTAGCCATTCAGCGTGGAGAGACCTTGAGGAATTGAAAGCGACAGAGCAGAAAAAGAATAGAAAAACTGCAATGGGAAAGCAGACAGGGGAGTTGGGAGAAAGAGGTGGAGGAGAGGAGGGTGTGAGGGCAGTGCCAGTGTCAGTGGAGGTGTTACCAAAAGCAGGCAGGGCCCAACGTGGCGCATTGGCCTGTTGGAAGAGATTGAAGGATTATAGGGGTAGAAGATGGAGGAAAATGAGCAGATTTCCATGGAGATGAAAGCAGGGTATCTGGAATGATGGAGAGAAGCTGGGAACAATTATGGACAATCCAGGAACAGGGTTTAAGCGGGAGGGCAGAGAAAGAGCAATCGGGGGAGTGTGGCCAACATCTAGACAAAAGCTATAGAAGGTGAACAGATGCACTTTGTATGTAGCCAGTATGCTAATTGCATCTTAGTGAATTATGAATGGGATTAATTGCATAGGCACTAGCAGAGATATTCACTGTTTCTATCACTCACTCACTACGATGCACTTGTAAATGTATTTTTGGCAGTTTAAACGGTTGTTATTGTTGCTCATTCTCTCTCGCTGAGTTTTGTTGAAGTTCACATCTAAAGCATCTAATAATTCATCTTCAGAGGACAGACAGTCGATGTGGCAGACCTGTCTCTATAGAGAGATTAATGATGGAAGACCATCCATGGAAAACATCAACTTTTATTTAGGGCTGTTTATTTATTGCTTTTTAAAAAACAATGTCTGTACCCAACAGTATTTTAGGTTTATTTTGAGATACAGAACAAATAATCAGTTTTAAAACAGATTTTTGCATATAAGGCAGTGGTGGAACGTAGTTAATTAAAATAGTAAAGTATTCTTAAGTTGTAGGAACTTTACATAAGTACCGGTACATTTTAAAGTGGATACTTTTTACTTTTACTTCACTATATTTGAGAGCAGGTATCTTCTACTCCACTACATTTTTGAACTGGACTGAAAAGTAAAAGTATTTTTTATCGTGGTTTGAGACTTGCTGAAAAGGCTGAGGGTTTATAATATGTTCATAGTTTGAACAAAGAAAAATATACAAATACAAACAACTAGGAAAGCTGTTTAATAAAATTCAGCACAATTTTTAAATTTCACACATTTTATACTGTAGATATAATACTGTACTGTATACTATACTATACTGTATACTGTAGACTGAAGACATTCGAGTCCAAATGTTGGCAATCCATTTACACTTACGAGTCACTACTAGTGTCTTGTGATTCCTTGTTTTGTTCTTTTACTATTTCACATATTGTTGCACATTGATACACTTAACCTTTGTCTACTGTATTTACACATCCTAAAATAGCCCCGGCATCAAACATCGCCCAGTAAATTGGACAGATGTCACACAATTATGCACAGTTTTCTCCACACACTTGCTAACCTCATTAGCAGCTTAATGTGTGAAGTGCTTAACGTACGAAGCTTTAGAACCAACACGCCGAGATGATTTGGTCTTTTTACTGGGTATTTGTGCCGTGTGCTATTTTTTGCTCCAATTTGCATTTTGCATTTCCTGCTTTTTGACACTAAAATGAATGTGTTTTTGTCGCAGGTTCTGGCTACATGGCGACTGTATCTCTTTGCTGTCAAAGTGCCCACCAAGGTAAATGTTCCCCAGCTCTCCAAGGAGTTTTATGGCTCTTTTATTTCCTGTCTTGATCTCAGGGTAATTCAGCAGCGAAGTGACAAAAAGATACAGTTCATGAGCAAAAGGGAAGCGGGATAATCATAATGAATAATATAAGCAATGATCTGAACACTTTGGATAAGAGGCTAAATGGGTGCAAAAACTGTGTTATGAAGCTGATACAGTTTGAATTATTATTCTCATTTTATCACTGAAATGTGACTTGAGACATCAAAACAAGTTTGAGTATACATTATTATTATGTTAATGAGGCTGGATTATTGTTTAGATAAATAGTTTTGAGGTCCAATAACTTCTATGCAAATGTGAATAACAGAAATTACAATTACAAACTGCAATTTTTGGTAATCTGGTTGATAGAATAGCTTGCTTTTGTTGGCTTTTTCTGATTATTTTTGTGGAGTTAAAGAGCTAGTTTTCACAAAATAAGAAAACTCTGGTGTTATGAGTGGTAGGAAATCCTTAGTATATAAATGTTTAATACACAGGCACAAGGTTTTTGGAATTATGATTTGAATTCAAGAACAATGAATTCACTTTGGTTTGGGCTCTTTACAGCTGGAGGTTACTTTCAACTTCTTAGAAATCCGGGCAATGAACACATATCCAGAATGCCAGGTTAGTTATTTATTTTTTTTTATCTTAAAAAGTGAATTCTGCCGCTCATTTACACATACTATGGTGTCATATTTCATCAGGTTGTTATCGACACAGACAAGACGACCTACTCTTTGAGACTGCAGACACAAGAGCAGCTGGATCTTATGGTCAGCCACATTAACTTCGCCCTATCCCGAGTATTCAACAACTCAATCTATGCGTAAGTACAAATACATAGCTCATTGTTGCTGTTTAATGTTGGCATGTTGAGAGCAGGGATACATGTGAACATCAAGCGGCATGTCCAAAAACATATACGTAATTTCCATATGGTCTTATTTGTGTGTTGTGCATATAACCTCTGTGTTCAAATCAGCCTTGCTACACAAAGTGAGTAGGTGGTTTTTACCTTGAGGCACTGTGTTGTAGTTTTGAAGCAGCTTATTTAAGCAGAGTGTGGAGAGAGTGAGAACTAGAGGTAAGAAACAAATCCTGCATCATACAGTTTATGGGGGAAAATTAGCAGTGCTCTCTGAATAATAATAATGATGAAAAGGTTTAGCAATCTGGCTTTACATGTAAGCAATATCAGAGCATGGTTAGAAAATATGAACAACTGTTTCAGATAGGATTGTGAAACTGATGGAATTTTAATGGAAATTGACCTTTAGTCATTTGTAATTGTTAATAATTTGGTATTTTTAATTGATAGATCCACAGCCAATCCTCTGTCTGTAAAAACACCTTGTTTGGGGCAGAGTTCCATAGGAGATATCACATTTTTTTTCCTGATGAAGTTAAAATGCTTGAAAGCCATTGTTCTTTGTAATACAACCCTAAGAATTGAATTGCATATTGTGAACTATCAATATGAGTAAAAAAAAAAATAGGAAAAAGACATACTTGTATATCCCCCAGGCTGTTACCTACCATATGCTGAAGCATAAAACACTAATGTTATACTAGTATATATGTCTATTTCTGATAATTGTTCTGATCTGGTTATGGATTCAAATTTATTTCCTAAAAATAAAGAGTATATGTTCATTCAAAAAAGTGTTTGTGCCCCTTCATAAAAATGAAAACCAAAAATATCTCAGAAGAACACTTGATCTAATCTTAAAGTTGAAATCCATGCCTAGTAGCCACTTGAGCCCCTGTCTCATGTACCTATCTGCCAGATAAAGCGTTCAGTGCACATGCCTCTCCTCTCTTCTCCTCTCTTGGCCTCGTGTACATTTTCTAAGAGGAATAGGCTTGACTGTGCTCCAGCTATTGACCGGGACACAGCTATCTCCACACTCTATCATATTTCCAAATGGCTCAGTTCCATTAGAGCCATGGCAGATGATTGCTTTGAGAAAGAACATTTAAGGAGAAAAGGAGACATCGCCCAACAGTGGGAGGGACATTGGACTGCATGGTCTCATATAAAAGCTTTATTGAACTACATATTGCAGATAACATCTCGGTAGCATGAAAAAAGTGCTGCTGGTGCTTGAGGGCCAGATGAAGATGCCGTGATAAGTTGAAGATTTGGGTCAGCCAATGGATAGGTGTTGACTAGATGTTGTCAAATGAGATTAAGGAGCGTGTACGTGGTGTAGTTGTGTAATCCCATCAAAAAGCCAATGCAGGTATAATCACTGTTTAGTACAGTTATAGTACAGTTACAGGCACTCAATATTCTAGGTCTATATTTCTAGGTCTAGGTCTATATTTTGCTAAACCAACTTGGTTGAGCTTTTGACTATTGTATAATGTTGTTGTAACCTCAGAGAAAATGTAACAGGGGTCATGTTTGTTCTGTTTCATTTGCACGTTTCAGATAATTCATTTTCTCTCTACTGAGCTGACAAAACATCAGTGTTGCTTTTTGCAATGCAATCTTTATTGTATTTAAAGTCCATACATTTTGACTAGTTCAAAGAGCAAACACATGTTTATCTCTCTATCAAATTGATGTTTCTCAGTAAATTGATCTGAGAGTAGCATAGATATTCAGTACAGCTACTTTTTCCAGTGGGGTTGCAGCAGTTCTTTTTCTTCATTAAACTTTGGGATATTCACTCAACACTGTTCCTGAACACATGAATCCTGGGTTAGGACTTATCAATAGAAGTCTGAATAAATGCATGCATGTTTGCTCATATATATCACCATGACAAACATATTTAACCATTTTTAACATACAATTTGCCTTTTCTTTACAAAATTACAAAGACTGTTCATTAGTTTTGATGCACTTTTATAATTCATAATGTTAAAACCTATTGACTTTGGTTACTTTCATCTTATGTGAGTCTACAGAGATGCTTGTAAGAAAGTGAAATGTTTATTCTTTACACTTAGCAGCGACCTTGAGCGTGTTTCATAGTCTCCTGACAATTAAACTCTATTCATGGCTTTCAGCTTCCTGTTATATGCAACATTTTGCAGACTTTTTGCAGACATTCTCCCATTTAAAAGACATCATTTTGTTAATTATTTGTCAAATGCCATGCCAACAGTCCTAGATTCTTATCATTCTGACACCAATAGCCTTGCTATTTCCTTAGCTCCAGAATTCAAATTGCTACTAAACGATTAACTTTCTTTTACATTTCAGTCCTCCTATTTGTCGAGCGGAGGAAGAGCTTCTCGATGGAAACCAGAAATTTTCTCCAAATTCGGAGTCGTCCCTGG
The DNA here is from genome assembly GCA_029959045.1 of Taenioides sp. WSHXM2023. NCBI lineage: Eukaryota > Metazoa > Chordata > Actinopteri > Gobiiformes > Gobiidae > Taenioides > Taenioides sp. WSHXM2023. The sequence continues at coordinate 14,511,920 of CM057096.1, read as the reverse complement.
ACCCTCAGAAAACCTGTGGTGAGTCACACGCTGCCTGTTCTTTACACACACCTACACATTTTTACAATAGAACTAAGGTTTTTTTTTAGTCCAGCCTTTTTCTGACTAACACTAACATCTTTTGGCTTGTTATATTCTGGGTCAAGAGTCCAAAGTTATAAAGTTATACTCTTTGTGAGTATAATCTGATTAATCTAGTAAAGGAGTGACTTTATAATGCAATGCTCTCTCCTCACCTTCATTTTTACGAGTCTCATCCTCCTCCAGTCCTCCTCTCATCACTGCTGACTTTTATCTTGTCTTTTTTTGCAGCTACTCCACAGTTTCCTTCTTTCAGTTAGCCTATATCTCCTGTCTCATTGCATTACATTGTGATTTTTGACCTTACATTGAGCCATTTCTCTTCTATTTCAGGTGGTTTCTCTGAGACATATGCAGCACTGTGTGACTATAATGGAATCAGTTGCAAAGAAGAAGTGCAATGGGTACATCCTGTCTTTGTTTTATCCCATCAAAAACACAGTATGATACTGCACAGGTTTTATTGATGTGTGAAAAATGCACTTAACTTGCAATCAGATTAGGTGGAATAATATAATTATTATTGATTTGGGCTAAGTGCCAAATTCAAGATATAACACATAGCCTATTGCATAATACAGACTAAGGTTGTCTATAAAAACAGTGCCCAGATACTAAGCAGTACCCAGATACTAGGCAATATAAAAACTCGTATCCCCTACCCCCTCTGAAGTAGTCTTCATCCTTGTCCTGTTCTTAATGTGAATGTATGTATGTTGTACATTCCCATGTAAAATAACAAATAAAATGAAAACTAGTATAGAAACTAGATACTCAATTATGCAATAGTATCAGTACTGAAAATAATTACGGAGAGCAATATTGGAGGTTTGGAATGATCTTGGATCTATTTTAAAAGTAGAAGGTAGACACATGGAAATATTAAAGAAACTATTATTATTTTGTGTTGATATACAATGAGATTGTATTGTGTATTTTATCATCATATTGCAGTTTTAAATCTGATGTCAAGTAAGCATTTTCTTTGAAATCAAGCTTGAAATTTCAGTATCACGAAGGACTACTACAAACATCACAAAAAGATATAAAATGAGGGAATTTCGTAAATAAAAAAATAATTACAGATTGTTTGACACTCTTTTTTTTTTATGTTACTTTGCTTTACAGGATGTTGACACCATCTACCATTCTCAGGACAACAGAGAGTTCAACCTGCAGGACTTCAGTCATCTTGACAGCAGGTAACATTGTCTACTGACCATAGCCACAGTCAAAGAACCACTATTATGAAGTTCAAGTTAAAGTCTTAAAAGGCTTCTTCAAAGGGAGAGAAAGTAATTTATTTGGCAGAATTTCACAGTAATCCTCAAACACACACATCTGATTATGATTCAACGTGTAACTAGATCTGAGCTACACAAGCTGTCCAAAGGTCGAATATCCAATGATTACTGCAGGCTTATTAACAAGGATTTCTAATGTGTTGTTAATCACCAAAAGGCCACTATTTGAGATTTTGAGATGAGAAAATAATTTACATTTAAAGCTCTCTACACGCAGTAGTAACCAGCACCCAGATATATTTTCCATTGAACTTACCATCCTCATTAAGATACACCACTGTATAAATCACTTCAGTCCTTTTGCTATTTTCTTATGCTGTGCTACTGCATCTTTAAATGCTTATTTGTGTTTTTATGATTTTCAGTTCTATATTTGTATTTGTGATGTGAACTACAGTTGGTGACGCATAGCAACTTGGCTGTCAAGTTGTCTTATCAAAAGTCTGTCAGTTTTGATGGGGTTATCCAAGTCCAGTATGAGTAAATTAACAATTTCGTTTTGGATTTTTCGTTTGTCATAACAGACTCCCACCTTGCCTAATGTTGTCAGTCATTGTTTTTTTTACTTTTCTCTTTGGCACACTTGTCCCGAGCTTGTGTTGCATTTTGTAACAAGTGTGCAATGATCATAGCAGTAGGAATGATGTGCCTGTCACTTGCAGAGTACAGCTGTAAGATACAACATGTCTCCTCCTTGGCGTTCCCTGCTGGCATCTCTTAAAAAGTCCTGATTTCTTTCACTGACATATCCAGGATCTGTTTTCACTAGAGCTGCGCTGCTGATCATGAATGAGATGCAAATAGCTTTTTTGTCTATAGTTTGAAGATTGTTTGGAGTTTAGAAAATCCTTGCTTATGGAATCTCTTATGTTCCGCTGTGTGACAACCATAGTGATGACTAGAAGATGCATATCCTCTTAAAAATGTATATCTCATATCTAGGCTTTGCCATGTCGGTAAATCAAAAAAGCATTTGTAGAGGCGTGATCGCTGCAGAAGCTCATGAATATATTAATGTTTTTTTCATATTCAGAAAAATGGTACAATCTTTGCATTGTTGTTTTTCCATTGCTCGTATTGAAGTTCATGATAAAGTATGCATGAAAAATTGCTGAGTCATGCTTTAAAAACCTCTGCTTCTTACTTACACCAGGCTTACAACAGCCCCAAGATAGATACAAAAATGGAGTGCAAAGGTTTAACAAAGGCACCTCTAAAACAATGAAGGGAAATTCTGGAACCAGATGAAGAATATGGTGGAGCTATTTGTAGAATAGAAGATTCAAGAATGGCCGTATTTCCTTTCTGTGATAAAATAGCCAGCCACAACTGGAAATGAAAATTGTGTATTGGGGTAAATAACTGAATTTGGGGTTCCCTCTGAGTAGTAAAAGTATTATGGGAAAGAGGACCTTAAGTAAGTTGGCTTGATGTTAGTAGTTAGAGAAGAGAATGAAAATGATGAGGTTAAACAGTGTGACCATCTCTAAAGTTAACACTGAAAAGGGGGAAAGTTTCCTTGTCCTCAACTTGTCCTTTTCCACTTTTCTTTCCCATTTCTTTACTTATTGAACATTGTCACCACATGCAACCAATGGATACCTGCTGTCCATCACATCACTATCTCTGGCTATTCAACAGTGGACACTTCTGTGCTCTAGCCCGCAGCCCTGTTTCGCCTATTCTCCCAGTGTAAGCTCCACACATTTTCTCCACCTCTTTTACATTCTATTCCGTGTCTCTGAGTCATACTTGCTCACACAGTGGTTGGGGCTGACAGCTTTGGCAGACCTGGGTAAGTGGCCACTCTGGACTACTGCTCTGAAGTCATGTTGCATTGACTCCATCTTATTTTGTTGTTTATTAGATTGCTAAACAGCAGTCTTGTATATTTGAAGAATGTATTAAAATTCATGAAATTCCTCGAAAATCATGTGTACACTTGCTGCTTTTATTTTTTACCTTTGTAAACGATGTATCTTCCAGGGAGTGGAACTTTTGTGATTTGAAAACATTCTCCTGTTAGACGGAGAATGGACGGTTTGCCAGAATTTCTTTGAGGTGGTCCAATAGCTCTCCTCCATGGCCTCTCCAAACTCCTCCCAACCCCGAGTTTTTGCCTCTGCGACTGCCCAAGCTGCAGCACGCTTGGCCTGTCCTCAGGAGTCCCACGAGCAAACAAGGCCCAATAAGACTCCTTCTTCAGCCTAACGGCATCCCTTACTCCTTCTTCAGCCAGACGCCATCCCTTGGGCGTTGAAGTCCCCCAGTATGACAACGGAGTCCCCAGTCAGTGCACTATCCAGTACCCTCCCAGGGACTCCAAGAAGGCCTGGTACTCTTGCACTGCTATTCGGCCCGTATGCCGACAAAACAATGAGAGACCTGTCTGCAACCCGAAGGCACAGGGACGCGACCCTCTCGTTCACCGGGGTGAACTCCAGCACATGGCGGCTGAGCTATGGGGCAATGAGCAGGCCCATACCTGCCCACTGCCGCTCCCGGCGGGCAACGTCAGAGAAATGGAGAGTCCAGCCTCCCTCAAGGAGTTGGGTTCCAGAGCCCAAGCTGTGCGTGGAGGTGAGGCTGACTATATCTGGTCAGTAATGCTCAAAGTCCCGCACAAGCTCAGCTCCTTACCCCCCCGGCGAGGTGACATTCCATGTCCTCAGAGCTAGTCTCCATGTCCGGAGATTCGGTCATCAAGGCACCTGCCTTCGACTGCTGCCCAGTTCTCCCTGCACTGGCCCCATGTCGCTCCTTCGGACTGTGCCCAGCTGGGGAAGGCTCAGCCACCAGACGTTTGCTGTCGAGCGCCTGGCTCCAGGGTGGGGCCCCAGTAACTCCAATCCGGGCAAGGTATTACTGTGTTTCTCATCATAGGGGCTTCCAAGTCGGACCTGTTTCTGGTGCATGTTGGACTTCGCCAGAGCTATCCTTTGTCACCGGTTCTGTTCATTGTATTTATGGACAGAATTTCTAGGTGCAGTCAGGGCCAGAGGGGATCTGGTTTAGGGACCACAGGATCTCATCTCTGCGGTTTGCAAATGATGGCTTCATCGGACCAGGACCTCCAACATGCACTGGGGCGGTTTGCAGCCAAGTGTGAAGCGGCTGGGATGAGGATCAGCGCCTCCAAATCCGAGGTCATGGTTCTCGACTGGAAAAAGGTGGCTTGCCCTCTCCACGTGGGTGGAGAATCCCTGCCTCAAGTGGAGGAGTTCAAGTATCTCGGGGTCTTGTTCACGAGTGAGGGGAGGATGGAGCATGAGATTGGCAGGTGGATCGGTGCAGCGTCGGCAGTGATGTGGTCGCTGTATCGGACCGTTGTGGTGAAGAGGGAGCTGAGCCGAAAGGCAAAGCTCTCGATTTACTGCTCAATCTATGTTCCTACCCTCACCTATGGTCATGAGCTTTAGGTAATGACCCGAAAGGACAAGATCACAGATACAAGCAGCTGAAATGAGTTTCCTCCGTAGAGTGGCTGGGTGCTCCCTTAAAGATAGAGTAAGGAGCTCAGTCACACGGGACGAGCTCAGAGTAGAGCCACTGCTCCTCTACATTGAGAGGAGCAGTCTGTTCCAGATGCCTCCTGGACGCCTCCCCCGGGAGGTGTTCTGGCCCCGGGGAAGACCCAGGACACTCTGGAGGGACTTTGTCTCTCGGCTGGCTTGGGAACGCCTTATGGTCCCCCCGGAGGAGCTGGAGGAAGCGTCCGGGGTGAGGGAGTCACCTGGGAGTCCCTGCTTAGACTGTTGCCCCCGCAATCTGGCCCCAGATAAGCAGAAGAAAATGGATGGATGGCTAAAAAGGCAAATTTTTATAAGGTAATATAAGATAAATATGCATATTCAGCATGATTTGATCACATTTCATCAACATGAAAAAGTGACGTTTATGGGGATCAAAATAAGTTTCAGAACAGCACTGCCAGGCTCCTGGTGACGGTGTGGAATCACAAGTACATCACCCCCATCCACCACACCCTGTACTGGCTTCATGTTCACCTCCACACTGAATACAAGGTCCTCCTGCACACCCACCACTGTCTCTCACAGAACTGCTCACAGCACACAGCTCAAGTCAGGCCAACAGCAGCATCTGCCCCCGCCCAGGACATGACTCAAGACCACTGGGGACAGGGCCTTCGAGGCTGCCTGTCTGTAACTCAGGGCTCCACAGATGGTGGATGCTTTTTAAAAAGGACTAAAAACATTCCTTTTTTTTAAGCATATTCCTTCTAGTTTTAATCTGTTTATCAATGTTTTATTGTTCGTTTACTGTTGCATTTTGAGTTTTGCCTTCAAATGTAAAGTGCATTAGAAATAAAATTCATTATTATTATTATTAGTACGATCAGCATAGAATGAATCACATCAAGTTCAACAAGTTCAGAGTTCAAATTCTCTAGATTAGGCTCACAAAAGTCAAATTAAATGGACGTTTGTATTCTGATTGCTCTTTTCACAAGCCTCGGGAAAGGGCACACCACTACAGACACTGATTTACTTAACAATAATAGAGTCAGCCGACTATGATTCAGTTCAGTGGGTTGTACCTCCCAGGGCTGTGTGTGTGTGCGGGTGAGTGTTTTTCTGTAATAAAAAGATAGTAATTAGTTGATTCAAATGTCCTTTGTGGCTTGAGATAGTACTAGTATACCCTAACTGTATCTTGCATTGATGGAGGTGATCATTTTTGGAATGTTAAACATGATCTATTAGCATTAAATTAATTACAGGGATTTTTATTGCTTAAAAATGCCATGAGAAATATGCTTTCTAACTATGAGAAGGTTTATCACTCCACATGGATGTCCTTTAATTTTCTTCAGCTAAATGAAAATAAGACTGAAGTTATTCTATTTGGACCTTACACTGACACCCTCACATCTGACTTTGGGCCTCTTGCTACAAATTTGTAGTTCTGCAAAGAACCTTGGTGTTTTTATGAACTCTCTTTTTTTTTTCATCTAAGACAAATCGCTAAATTAAAAGCAATCCTAACACGCAATAACTTTGAAACAATCATACACACTTTTGTAGCCAATAGACTGGACTACTGCAGCTCGCTATATTCAGGCCTCCCACAATCCTCCCTCATTATGTTACAGTTAGTCCAAAATGCTGCTGCCAGACTCACCGGGTCCAAAAAGAGAGACCATATTACACCCATCCTAGCCCAACTCCACTGGTTACCTGTTAAATACAGAATTGATTTTAAAATTAAAATATTTGTTTTTAAATCACTCAACTCATTCACAGTACATCACTGATCTTTTAACCTCACACACTGCCCCTTGGTCTCTCAGGTCAAACTCTCTCAATCTACTGTCTGTTCCACCACCTCAAAGCCAAGGGAGGCTGAGCTTTCTCTGTTGTGGCCCCTAAGCTCTGGAATGGCCTCCCTCTTCATCTGAGATCATGCTCCTCCCTACCTCACTTTAAAACCCTCCTAAAAACACATTTTTTCAAGATGGCGTTCAACAGCCCATGAACTCTGAAACTGTCAACTTTAGACTTTTATCTTTGTGTATTAAGCCACTCTTTCATGTAAGATTTTAAATATTTTACATTTGTTTTATTGTTTCACTGTGATGTGTTTAATGCTGTAAAGCACTTTGGTGAAACTTGTTACAGTTGTTTTAAATGTGCTATAGAAATAAAATGACTTGACTTGACATCTGATCTGTAACTTTCATGTCTCCATGGAGATAGTTAAGTAGCGTAATGTTGTACTGTGGAACACAAACAAAACCATAACTTCTCCATGGAGATAAGCAGGTGGAGGACGCTCCAGTGCATAGTGCACCATTTACTAACATAACCTTTTGCAGACTCAGTAAAGCCAGGGTCATATAACAGTCAGCATATTCTTACTGAATATGAATCAATATATATTATATTTATGTATAATTTTAAAATATAAACCTGCCAGACCATGTTCCTCACCTTATATGGCCTAGAGTGAACTTACAGTATAGCCCACTGTGTGATGTGAGTAAGACATCATGAAGGTCACTTACATGTCCTTTTGTCAGCATGTGAATCAACTGTCCATGTCACTGATGCATTCTGACGTGTGCCTCACACACACATACACAAACACAAACACAAACACAAACACACACAGTCCCAGCTGCAGAGGTCTGTCAGACTGGTCTAATGGAAAAGAAACAGCCTGAGGCCATTTAACTCCTCTGAGATTTACTGTAATGTCCTGTTGGCTACTGCGGTTACTGGCATTGGACACTCCCTGGCCAGATTTTACTGCTCCCATTCTTTTCCATTTTGCAACCCCCAACAGGTTAGGAAACAACATATGAGACAAAAGAGCTGAACAATTTAAGAAAAATATTATATGTTATTTATATATGATTATACATTTTGATTCTTCAAACACATTTTGAAATTATGAACGGATCTGCAATTGATGCTTTCAAATGAAGATTTAGTTGAGGATGCACATCTCAAACATCACCAGAAGCATTAGAAAAGGCTGAAATAAGCTGCAAAATGAAATGGAATGCAATTCAGATCATGTCTGCTAGCAGAGTTCTTACAAGACCCTCTGGAGATAACGGGGACTGTTTGTTATTTAACAGCAGAATAACTGTGTTGGATTTGAAGGGACAGTAGTCAAATTTAGAGTTTAAATTTTATAAACATAACCCATCACAATGTAGACATGTATGTAAGTCGTATGTGTCCTCAGTGTTTAGATGCTGACATTCCAAGTTGAACTGTGATTGTAGTACCCTTTTAAAACAGGAAGAGTGCAGGCTAAATACCTTTAGATTGCATCCATACACATTTCTATTTGAAGAGACATAAACATCACTTTAGGTGATACAACAATTTTTTTACTTGAATTTGATGTTGATACACTGTTTCAGCTCTGTATTTCTCTGCTTCTGTTGGCCTCTCTCTCTTGCATTGTGGCTTGTTTGTCAGATGATCTATGGCAGGTGTAGCTGCGGCCCTGCTTTAGTGGGGCCTGAGAGGATTCTGAAACTCTCGATGGTTCTCTCTCTAATAAACCCCATGTACTCTGCCATCTGTGTGTCTGTTTATGTAGCAGTGGATGTAGTGACGTATCCAGGATCAAACACAGGCTTTAGTGAATAATCCATTGACCAGGCTATCGATTTTAGCATCTTTCTCCTCTCCTTTTTCCGTCCCTAATTCTCTGTTTCTTGTCCTGAGCCGAGCCACCAATATCAGTCATTTTTATGAAAGCAACTCGACCCGTGGTGTTCCAACTGTCACAATGATGAACTATGTTTTACAAAACAGAACACAGACAAAGTTTGGCTCATGATAATGTGAATTTATAGATAAATGAAATCAGATTGCTTTGGAGCAGATGGAGTTTGCTTATATAAGATTTAGGATTTCATCTGCTGTGTTTGTGTTTACATTACAGAGACTTGGCGGTTATTGTGGCGTCCATTGCATATAACACCTGGTTCACCAAGCTGTACTGCAAAGATATGCGTATTGTAAGTATGCTTTGTATCTATTCATATATATTTTACCAGATGTGTCTTACAAACCCGTTTTAGTTTTCTTCACTTTTATTTTTCTGTGCAAGTTTTCATGCTTACAGAATTTATGTTTTTGAATCAGCTTGTGTAGCAGCCATTTGGCAGGCTTAAAGTTACAATATTGGAAGTGAAACCTCACCGGAAGGATTACCAGAATCACTCTTTAGTCTAAAAATGATACATGTTTGGGTAATTTCTTCTAGGTCACAGTAGGAAATATTACATAAAGCAGAAAAATGCTTTAAAAGATGTTTTGTCATTGCTGTAAGATGTGTTTGTTTTTGGCATGTGTACTAAAAACAAGTGTAATCTTTTAGTTACATAAATATTGCTTAGACCTGCGCTCAAACAAATCACCAATCACAAAGTACAGCAAAATTCTCACAGCCCTACAAAAATGAATCTTTTAGTTTGTTTGTTTTGCCTGTCTTATACAATCAAAATGATTCATCAGTATAAAATAGATTTCTTCTTTGACTGAAGAGTAAACTTTCCTGAAAATCAAATCTGAATCTCATCATTGTTTTCCAGCCAAAATGAAAAGCACAGCTATCAACAACATTAAAGAACACACATGAACCACAAAACCAACACACGAGAACTAAAGTGGCACAAGATGACAAAAACATGAATTGCATTTTTTCTCTCATATTGGCCTATCACAGTATTCTATTTTTTTAAAATATATTTTTTAAATTGTTATTTAAACCTGCCATCTGTAATTAGATTGGCCAATCTGCCCCTGTTATATTCTCTGCCTTACTGCAGTCTGACAGTGTGCCAGCTTTGGTCTGACAGAAGACCAGAGAGCACAGGTGAGGCTGAACAAAGGCCAAGTGAGGGAGGAGAGAGGAGGACCCCCCCCCCCCCCCCCCCCCAAAAAAAAAAAAAAAAAAAAAAAAAAAAAAGTCTGAACTCTGCTTCAAGCTATATTTTTTGCTACTTTTATAAAAGTATTGCTGTAGACATCTCAGTTAAAAAGACCCAAGCATACAATTGACAACTGAGGATGACTCAGCCTTGATCTAGATTTAAAATTGGTCAATTGCCCAATTGCCCAGCCCTACTTGGAATTATAAAGTTTTATCTTTAATGAAGTTATAAATACTTGACTCTTCTTCATTAAGATTAAGACCTGTATTTTCTTCTGTTATTCACTCCAGGGGTCAGAAGTTGTGGACCAGGTCCTTCACACCATCAGCAAATCCAACTGCCTGGAGGAGATCACGCTGGAGAACGCCGGCCTCAAGACGTAGGCTTCTGCCCATTCTGACATGGCCATAACCTTGTCATCCCTTTTTGTCCCATCTAATTTTCGTTTTCCCCTTTTTCTCCACTCTGCCCTGTTTCTCCTCTGTCTCTGCTCCGGTCTATGCTCCGGTCTCAACTCTCAACTTGTATTTTCTTCTCTCTTCCTCTATCCTGACCTTTTGTGATCCCGTCTCTTTCACTCCTCAACTCACCTGCTCAGACCACTTAAACTTTCCTCCAGCTTACCGCAGCAGATCAATTGTTTCCTCTCCGCTGTGATATTGAGTTTTGTAGCTTCATCTGGCATGACTTCTCACCTCGTATGCATGCAGAATAAGTTAGCAGGGCCCTTCCCTTATCGCCTGTTAATTGAGATGAATGGACAGTTGCTTTGGATAGAATGATTTGCAGCAGAGTAATTACGACGTTACAGAGTTCTGATTAACTCCCCGTATTAAATCTGTTGCAATCGAGAGGGCAGTTTTTATGATAGGTTTTTCACCAGCGTGGCACTCAAAGTTAAGAGAACAAATGTCATATGCCTGTAGGAGTATGACTTACAAGGCCTGATATACAGCTGCTGAGTATTGGATTTCTGTAAAATATTGCAGTGCTGATAGCTCAATTCTGATGTTTGAGTTACTTTCTGAAATCTACAGCCATAACATTTTCTCCTCTCCATCACACGCTTTAGTCAATAGGCTGCAAGTGAGCATTTTGAGTGCTCCAATGATATGTGGTGATTATCACAGTATTGGCCAGCTGCACAAGTTCACAATAATAAATAACATACTATAATGGTGATTAAGGACAGTGGGGCAAAAAAGTATTGAGCAGTTATAGAAAGGGCCCGTTTTCCCACTTGAAAAGATGAGAGAGGTCTGTAATTTTCATCACTGATACAGTTCAACTGTGGGAAACAGAATGTGAAAAAAATCAAGGAAATCAAATTGTGTGATTTTTAAAGAATTTATTTGTATAATGGGGATAAAATAAGTATTTAGCAGCTACAAAAAATACTGGCTCTCACAGACCTCTTACGTCTTCTTTAAGAAGCTCATCTATCCTCCACTTGTTACCTGTGTTAATTGCACCAGTTTGAACTTGTTATCTATAAAAGACACCTGTCCACACCCTCAAACACTTAGACTGCAAAATCCACCACGATGAAGAACAGAGAGCTGTCTAAGGACACCAGAGACAAAATTGTAGACCTGCACAAGGCTGGGATGAGCCAATGTACAGTAGCCCAGCAGCTTGATGAGAAGATTTCAACTGCTGGAGCTGTTACTAGAAATGGAAGAAATATAACATTACTGACAATCTCCCTCGACCTGGGGCTCAGCACAAAATCTCACCTCGTGAGGTACAAATGGTCTTGAGAACAGTGAGGAATCATCCTAGAACTACACGGGGGTAACTGGTCAATGCCCTGAACAGAGCTGGAACCACAGTCACAAAGGTTACTATTACACTCTACATCGTCATGGATTAAAATCCTGCAGTGCTCGAAAGGTTCCCTTGCTTAAGCCAGCACATGTCCGGTCCCGTCTAAAGTTTGCCAGGGACCATCTGGATGATCAAGAGGAGGATTGGGAGAATGTCATGTGATCAGATGAGACCAAAATAGAAATTTTTGGTATAAATGCCACTCACCGTGTTTGGAGGGAGAAGAATGCGGAGTTGCATCCCAAGAACTGTGAAGCATGGGGGTGGAAACATCATGTTTTGGGGCTGTTTTTCTGCAAAAGGGAAAGGACGACTGATACGTGTTGAGGAAAGGATGAATGGGGCAATGTATCGTGAGATTTTGAGCAAAAACCTCCTTCCATCTGTAAGAGAACTGAAGAAGAAACGTGGCTGGATCTTCCAGCATGACAATGATCCCAAACACACTGCCTGGGCAACCAAGGAGTGGCTCCGTAAGAACCATTTCAAGGTTCAGGAGTGACCTAGCCAGTCTTCAAAGCATCACAGATCTAGAGAAGTACAAACCTGGTGAGGCTGGTTACATGACAAAGTATTGAGGTGAATTTTTATTAGTACTAAATACTTATTTTCCCCCCATTATACAAACAAATTCTTTAAAAATCACACAATTTGATTTCTTGGATTTTTTTTCACATTCTGTCTCCCACAGTTGAAGTGTATCAATGATGAAAATTACAGACCTCTCTCATCTTTTTAAGTGGGAAAACGGGCTCTTTCTGTAACTGCTAAATACTTTTTTGCCCCACTGTATATCACTATATGCTACATCACTTCAAACACACACAGATGGACTTAACTGTCGACAGAAGCTTAAAACTGTTTGGGTAAATAATGTTGATAAATAGCCTCTATTTACATGTCATTCTGCTGTAAGTCTTATTTCAGTAAATGTTGATTCGGGAGGAAACGTTTCCAAACAGTTGTCTATGGATAAGAGAAGATAAGAGATTTCATTCCACAAATGAAACAATGACCTGCATATTTAAATACAACAAGCATTTATATTTAGTCACGTTACAGTTAAGGGTATATGAAATGTATTAAAGTCCTTCTTCATGCTAAAGCGAATTCAGACTTAAAAAGATGAATAGCATTTAAAGAATAAAATGTTCAATACCTCCAATACCCAGTTGGCAAGAAACCTTTCAGCTATTATGTTCTGCACTTTGTTCACTTTTTAGATTGGCACACACAAGTGAAAAGTGTCTTGCAGGGCTATAGAACACTCACTTTTGGGGTGAATAAGAGAGTGCAAAATGGATTTGGTTTAAGGCAGAAGAGGTAGATAAAGTGAATATCCCACACTTAAGAAATTCTTTTCAACTTCTCTTTCCCCAGGGATTTTCCACAGAAGATGGCGTCTGCTCTGTCAGAGAACCCGGCCTCAGTGATCCACTCTCTGAACCTGGCTCATAACACGCTCGACAACCAAGGTACACCTCCTGAATACTCTGTGGCAGCTACTATTATGTGTGCAGCAGTCTCTCATGAGTTTTGTTTTATATTTTTGTTTGCTCTTAAGGAATAAAAATCAATCTATCGCTATATATGCAGTCTGTATTACACTTGTTTTGTCTCATTCATATTTAATGCTTTGTAGTGAGTGTTTTGTAGCTTGAGTTAAGGCCTCTTTTTTTAATATTATCCTTACAGTTATTTGCAGTTAAAGCACCATATTGCACAACTGTCTGTATTTCCCAATTCAAAAAAGTTTTTAACTAGGATTTTGAGTCATTGTGAAACACAGAAAAAGATTTTCCTGATTGACAATGTGATCACTTTTTATAACTTGTAGTTATTATCATTTCTCAGTGGGCTACCTGTTAGTGTGAGCAAAAACTTTGTGAAGTGAAAGATTGTTATTCCAATCTCAAAAGGGTTTGTTATTTGTTGTTTTTGTCAGTGTGAGATAGCTGGTATTTATTGTGCATATATTTTATACAAATAAATAAAGATTAGGGCATTATACTATGACGGACGTCTGCTCTTTGAAGTGTAATGATTTAAATGTGAATCTGTGAACGAGCTTCTGAATGTGTATTTTTGGCTCACACGACCCGCAAGTCAGAATCGCTCATTAACTGATTCTCTGTCTCTCAGCTGACATGTGTCACTTTCACTCTCCTCACAACAGTCTTTGTACTCACACTTGCCACATTATGTATTTGGGCGTTCACAGATTGGGGCAGTCTACATGTGAAGAGAGCTGAGAACGCCTGCTCTGCTCATGCTCTGCAACAATGTGTTTCATTTGGAAATGCTGCAAAGTACTTGAATAACTCAGTGTTTATTTACTTTTTTCAAGATGAAGAGGTTAAGTCCTCGCTGTGTTCTCACCATCCTCCGAAAACAGTGCATTATGCTTCTTTGCTAGCTTAGAAATCATGGTTCCAATGGCGAGGTTATAGTTGGCACCAGGTTTGACACTCTGCTTGTCTGCCAAGTTAATTTTGATTTTGAGTTCAATTTGGTCATTTGTTGATGTCTGGGTGTTATGGCTTTGCATCAGGCTCAGATCCTTCTTTGACCATCAACCTTTATAGAAATGACTTATGAACCAGAAATGACTTATGAATCAGACTGTTAGAATGCACCCTCCAGGGTCACATGCAGCCTGTTAAGACTAGTCGTCTGCTGTGTAAGATACAAGAAAAAGTCCAGAGGGTCTCCTCCAAAAACAGCATCATGTAATCCTCCCCTTTTAGGCCTTTGAATGGGTACAGCTCCAAAATGAGTTTTCTATAAAAAAGGCCAAACTCAAGACAGAACTGTACAATAAGATTAATTGACGCAAAAATGGACACACTCATTGATCATTTTTCATCGAATAAAGCATTTAGGTTTGGCTGACCAGGCAATGAATGCAATTTGGTTTGGAACATTTTCACTTTCAAAGGCAGTGAGTTTAAAAATGACCCAAAAGGTTGAGAAAAAAAGTTACTAAGTTTGCCAATTTATGTAATGTCTGTAATGAGATTGCCATAGCCTGAATCGGATGTTGCGTAATGTGCTTTGGCATATGGTGGCGTATATGGGGTTCCTTGCCTGTTGCTTCATGTTGGGGAGTGTGAGATTGTGAATTAGACTTTGGTGTTTTGTTTTTTTTTTGTACTATTTGTGGATGTCTTCCTTGTAGGAGGTGTATTTAAAGATGCAGTAACAGAGCTGGTAAAGCAACGTGTTTTAGATATTATAGAGACTGTATGTATCTGTCACGTGTTATACTGAATCTGTGTGTGCTGTTTAGGTGTGTCCAACCTCATTCAACAAGTGTGTCGACTCAACAAGGGGCTGCGTCTGCTCAACCTGTCCAAGACCTCCCTCTCATCTAAAGGTATGTGCCCACTAGCAGCCCCTTGTGGTTGTGTATTATTATCACAGTATACATGCAGTTAGTCAATTAATTACTCCCTTTAATTATATATAAAACTGTTATGGTGTTCTGGATTGTCTGAATTTGGGTAATATTTGTAAATGTTTATATCCTTAGTTGAGGAAAAAGAAAAAAAAAACAACTTATTGCTAGTTTGGAAATCTTTTAATGGCTTAAAATGTGTATTTTTTAAATTAAAATTTTTGGTATAGAGACTGTAATGATTTTACCTGGTAATTTTAATTGAAACATGCGTTTCTATTTGTGCATTATTTTGCTTTTCACACTCTGTCAATCTCTTCATTGCACCACATGCAGTTTTACACATTCAAATCAACAGTGTTCTTTCTGCTCTATCAACCCAATAATACTCTGGTCATAATCAGTAGTAGATCTTTTCATATAAATCCTGAGCATTAGTGCTGTGTCCTAGTTTTGGTTCTCATCATCCCACTCAAATCTATCATTATGTTCTGCAACCAACCAACCAAATATTATACTGTTTAATAATAAAGAATTTATTTTTTTGTAAAAGAAAAAAAAAAAGCACTCTACAATAGTTTTTATGTACATGTTTCCATTTGAATAAAAATCACTTTAGTAGGATTTGTTGCTTTTATGTCATCTTAGCTGCCCAAGAGCATTATGAATGATTAACTGTTATTGTGGTAATATTTTCTGATGCACCGGCATACCGAGCACGAACTATCTGAGCTGCATTATTGTTTGTTGGGGGGATCTTTCTGTCTTGAATGGACCAAGACCAAGACCAGGTGCTATGATGAATTTGTGGTCATAATCTTTTGCCTGATCAGTACACAGTAACACAACCCTGCTTCATTGTGAGTGGGCATCTGTGAATCCAATCTGCTGGACTGCCAGGTTGGTAGAGAGGAGTAGAGAGGGCGACCTTGTGGAGTAGGTGTTGCTATGACATCACAGGCACATTTTTGTTACATATTTATAACTGTCTCTTCCTCCGCTGTTCCTTGAGCCTCTGAACCACCTACATGTGTGACATCCTAAAATGCCATATAATTAAAAAGGCAATAGGCATGGAAAGTATGACACTCAATCACACACACAGAGCCCATGATGACTGACTGAGTGATAGATAGATAAACAGACAGCTAGATAGAAGAGGGATTAGATGCAGCGTTCCCTCATTCCCCCATTTCTCGCCTAATCACCACAAATTAGGGATGAAGATCTTAGCCCGCCTCAGTCTGGCACACTCACGCTGCTTCTCTCTGGACATTGCTGCAGATGACCTCAAATCAATAGCAATATTAAAGGTTGTATGGAAGATTTTTTTTTTTTTTTTTTCAAATTGTCAATGATACCATTATAGAGATGCAGCAGCCTTGTAATTATGATGACCAAAAAAAAAAAAGAATGAAAATGGTGTGGATGTGGTGGGGCCAGATAAACATTAGCCAACAGATAATGA
Organism: Taenioides sp. WSHXM2023; assembly: GCA_029959045.1. Taxonomy (NCBI): domain Eukaryota; kingdom Metazoa; phylum Chordata; class Actinopteri; order Gobiiformes; family Gobiidae; genus Taenioides; species Taenioides sp. WSHXM2023. The sequence continues at coordinate 14,495,424 of CM057096.1, read as the reverse complement.
GGCTACCTCGTTATCTATTGGCTGTTAGGTTGTCAATCAAACTCCCTACGTGCTGGGATTACGTGGTTTACCTATGCCTCTCACGCATTCCACAGATGCAAAGCGCTGTTTACTCAACCAGTGCAGCAGTTCTTATCGGCTTTTTCGAACTGTAGCTTCCTCGCAGTTCGCACAAAGTTTGTTGCGATGGCAAACAAGAATCCACTACCAGTTAGCTGCAAAAGAAAGTCAGTCTTTGAGGTTGCCTAAAGAAGAAGAGAAGGGGATAAGGAGCGAAGCCAAACTAAGGTGATTCTCTGAGATTCCTTCCAGCGCCTGCACTGAAGCAGAGGGTGTAAAGAGTGTCGCGTTGGTCACTAAATTACTTCTGGGCAGGGAACTTCTGCTTATCATTTGAAAATGTACAGTCTAGTTACAGCAGCAACAGCACTTCTGAATGTGCACTGGTGGTAAACAAACATCTTCTAGTGTAAGGAGGAGGTGGGAGGAGGCGTTTCTACTTAGGGAGCTGTGGGGGAGGGTGGTGGTTTCACACATGTGCAACATTTGAAAAAGGACAAACAGTCGCTGGATTTCTCCTTCCTTGAAAAATCCTCTATACATCCTATAAGTGTCACATTTTCCACTAATTAGTAAAGACTGTTGGCAGATGAATCACTAAAATACAAAGAATCCTTATAGTTTTTTTTCTATCCAGGGCCCTTCACAACAGTGTTAAACCCTTGCTAATTTGCGCAGTATCACATGCAGTATGTGGGTGAGTGAATAGCTTTTAGTTTGTCTGAGCTCAAAGATGGTAAACATTATCAAAAGCCTTCAAAGTCAAATGCATATGAAGAAAAACAGTTCTAAGCATTTTCTTTGCAGTCTATATTGCCCATGTCAAACATTATTGAACATTATTAATATGGCAGTGCAAAGTAAGCCTCGCAAGTCAGCAAGTGTACTCTTTGTGGCAGACTCAAGCCTGTTTCCAAGAGTCACATATGGAAATTATGGATTATATATTTCAAATAGATCAACTTAAAATCTAAACTGTTGGATCAACATAAAATTGTTACATAGAAAAAAAGATGACATTTTATTCTTTTTAGTGAAATCCCTGCCACATTCAGCAGTTCATTTACAGTACATTCCTGCCATGGCCTCACAGACCCTTTTAGACATACTTTGCTAAGAGACAGGTTAATGTATAACTTTAAAACAGTACTTTGGCAAATGTAATAACATGTAAAAAACAAAAAAATGGCCAAGATTCGTCCCAATTCCAAATGGTAACACATATTCCAACTATTAGCACAAAAACAGCTACAGTAAACCTCTTCATGATTGGTGGCCTGGTCCTATTTTGCTATCAAGACTATATTTAATTCTAAACTAGAGCAATGCGTCAGAGTTTAGGGTGACGATTTTAATGAGGGGTTCCATCGAGCCTGTGGGTGTAATTGCATAGTGATCTAATTTGAGCAAATGAGTTTCTTTTGTTTGGGCTTTCAGGAGACATTCGGATAGTGATACAGAGAAATAAAGGTTGCTGGCTGCCTCCTTCCAAAAGCACTTTTCTACCAGCTGCCTATGGAGCTCTCCAGTCCCTGCTCAATTATGCTTTGCCTCATAGTGGGCTAGCATTGTGTTGTTTTTATTCATGACTCACCGGGAAGTCGCATCAGGAGCATCAGACTGGCCCGCTGAAAAATAAGGATTAACTGACTCTAGGCTGCTAAACTACTTGAGACAGCAATACTAAATGCGTTTCTTCTTGTTTTTAGGAGTGGTTTCCTTGTCCCAGGCATTGTGCTCCAGTGATGACTACTCCAATTCACTCCTTCATCTGGATTTGAGCAAAAACCCTGGTGTACTGTCTGGAGATGATGCCATGGTTAGGAAAATATATACATTTTGTAGCTATACTTTCAGTTAGTATGAGCCTATAAGGTATAAAATAAAAGAAACATGACTTCAAGCATATATTTGAACCTTTGTGTTATGGTGGTGGTCCCGCGTTGTGCCACCTACATTTCTCTACTTTTATGCTTCTTACAGAAAATTCAGGAAGCAACTTTTTGATTTATTTTGTGCTGTTGTTTTGCACCATGTCTAATATTGACTTTTATTTCAGAATCTGTACTTGTTCCTGGCCCAGCCTAACTGCTTGGTTCATTTGGATCTATCAGGAACAGACTGCACCGTGGACTCGGTTTGTACTTTATTTGATTGTGGCCTGACCTTGTTGAAAGAGAGATAGAAAGTTATGAAATATGTAATTACTCAGGTAGACAATTCATAACTGCAAAGATTTTTTTATTTGCATACAGTAAATAGGGGATATTACATTCACTGCATTACTACTACCACTGGTGAAAGGTTCCACATAATTTTGTTTTTCTTTACTTGAATAAATGCTTTTTAAAATGTAGTCAGAGATTGGAATAATATAGACATTAGACACCAAAAGTTACAGGACAGTTTGGTGGTGGTAGACTGACAGAATCATGGCACCAGTAGGCCCTTCATAGCAAAGCAAAGTCAGTTTAATCCATCAAAACTTGAACAATATCACAGTAATTTACAATAATACCAATCTGTGATGAACATTGCAATCTACTGTGTAAAAAATGTGTGCTTCATATCGAAATTGGTATCCAGTATCGAGACTTTTCCTTAGTTTTGGTATAGTGACAACACTGCCTCTTTTAAATGTACTACAGTACCTACTGGCAGTTTCTATCCCTCTATGAATAGCTGTGGCACCCAGTACTTAAAACCATTGAAAAGCCTGCTGAATACCCTGCAATAGAATGTATCTCTATTATAAATAATAGATTTTAAACATGGCAGGAATAGAGCCTTTGATGCAGCCTTTTGTTCACATCTTTGACACTTTATCTGTGCTTGTTGCAGATCTGTTTTTAGCCTGTCTCTCTAACAGAGTGATGAGGCTGGGTCTTGGCAGAATACTATAATCTAGGTTTTAAACTTTTCACTGTCACCAGTTCCATTGATCTGGTTAATGGTAAATAAAACAAATTTAATTTAATCGCTTTGGTACAGTTAGTGGTAAGACTTTATTTTTAAAGATCCATAAGATATAAAAGTATATTACACAAAACTCACTCTTGTGAGCTTTAAGCAATGTTATAATGCTGTTACCGCCTCACAAACAAAAGTACCTGGAGTTGTGTTGTGTTTAATTCATACATCTTTGAGTAACTCTTTATTGTTAGTCTGTCTACATCTCCAAAGCTCAAAATGCTCTGTTCCACCTGGTGATGTCATGAGTTAACAGTTAACAGCTACCTTTTACCTTTTATTTAGTAGAGATTGGTAATTCCAGGTCTGAAATTATCCAACTCATTCTGGTATAGGTTCATGGAGTTTATAAACACAGTGGAGCACTTCCTGTATTACCACTTGACATCACAAGGTGGGGCACAGTGTTTTCTGTTTGAGAAAGGACCTGAATATGCAGGATTTGTGTGTTAAACGTGTGAATGAAACAAAACACAACTCCAGGTATATTTTTTTAATGAGGAAACAACATTGTAACTTAGATCAGAAAATAGCGTAATATGGGCCATTTAAATTAAGTTTATCAAGGTCAAGATCAGGGTTTATTTATATTGCACATTTACACACAGACAGTAGTGCTCTGAAGTGCTTAACAATATAGATAAAAACAGAATGAGTAAAACACAAATAAACACACTGGGCCCTATCTTGGCCCCGATCTTAGCACTAGTGCAAGTGTGGGGCATGTAGCTCTAAATATGAGGTGTTCTGTGCCTGAATGTCGGATGGAGTGGAGCAGACTGAGGGCGTGGTGTGGCATGTTCAGTAAACTGCCAGAATCATTAAAAAAAAAATAATAATAATAAACTAGTCCACTGAAAAACAACATGTAACATGCTCAATGCTTCTTTTATTTGGAAATATATTAGGATGACAAATACTTAATATTCATAACATGTTCATGTGCCATGCGTGGTGTTCGTTCACCGTCCGGATGTCTTCCCACAGCAGACCACAGTCCCTCGCTCGCTTCCTGTATCGGCTTAGCACTGCTTTATAGTTTGGTTTGATCTGGACCTGTACAAAAGTTGCTCATTCACATGAGGCCGTTTACAGCGCTGTCCTAAATTGTGTTTTCTTAACCTGTCTGCAGTCCTAATGCTGCGATGTCAGCTTTCCTCACATCCTCGTACCCTTTCTGTCATCAGTTCCATTTAATTTTGTGACCAAATTATTCCCATTGTGCCGCTTTGGTTAGGTTATAAAGTTAGTCGCCGGCAGGTAGACTACCATTGGAACTATAGAAAGTGCCAGATCATGAAGAGATTTAAAAACAAATGATAAAAAAACATAGGGAGCTAGTGGAGGAATGCACAGGAATGATTTGCTCCTGGTCTCATTTCTGTGAGGAGGTAGTAAGTGTATGTATATATATATATATATTTTTTTTTTAACAAATTATGCAACTAGTCTATTAATATAGTACATAAAGCAAGAAGTAGAAGTGCCTCTTTGTATACCGGCTATATACATTACTGTAGCAGGGATCAAACAGCTTACACTAATGGTCAGTAATTCAGGGAATGTATGGTTGCAACTGCTTAGAGCTCAAGGCATTGCCACATAGGATCATAAACATATAGTCCTTAAGTTACTAAGTTCTATTTCTCACTGTCTCACCGCTCCCTTTAAACTACACGCTTGATTTAGTACTGCTATTTCTTCATAATTTCTTTCCTATTAACTTGGCACCCACAATTCTTCGTTACTGTTTGGTTTTCATATTGGACTCAAACCATTACACTCATAGAAGCTGTCTGACTTCCTCATGCAAGAAATAGTCCACCACCTTGTGAAACTCAAGTTACTGAAATGGAGAATGGCTTTTGTTTTTATAATGGGCATCAGTGAAAGTCATTTCACCCATTTATTTTTGTCTTCTTCTCAGTTTTTGACCACACTTTTATTGCTATCCTTTAAACGTAGATTGCACCCTGTTGTGCTAATTGTTGTAAATACTTAAGAGAAGAACTGTTTGGGGAAAAAGTGTCTGTTTAGTGCTGATGTCTTGAATTGAATTATTAATAAGTTCCTGTGTTTAATCTGTAGCAGCAATGGTCGATTAATCAATTTGCTTGATTGATGACACTGCCTCTGGAAAAATAGAAATGTCCTACACTTTAACCTCATCTCAAATGATAAAAAAAAAATAAAAAAATCTTGGAAGAAATTGAGACTTGGTGTAGATTATATTTGCAGGAGCTCCACCCTGTCTGATAAACACACATATTTCATCTTTATTTCAAGATTAATTGGCTCATAGCTGTCAGTATGTATAGCCACACTGTGAGCCCTATCTTTATAATATGAAAGCATCATTTCATATGCACTTTAATAGATGAAAGTGAGATTTACTGCAGAACTTTTCAATGTGGATGCAGAAAGCAGCCATAGAGGTGACAGAGCACGCTTTTTTTACCTGCAAACTGATGGAAAGTAGCACAATTAATTTAATATCTAGCATTGCATTAAAGCTTTGGATAATGTGGGAAAATACTTAAAACTACAGTGGTTTAAAGGCAGAGAATTTCATTGAGGTCAAGGACAGACAACAATATGCAGTTAATAAAATGCACTTGTTGCCTTAGACTTAGAGACAGACACAGTTAATTGATCCACAATGGAAATTATTTGGACGCAGTAGCTCATACATCACAATATATTATAATAACAAAGAGCAAAAATATAAATGGTAATAATACATTTAAAATGACTAGCAAAAATAACAAGAGTCCGGTATCAAATAAGGCATAATTATATAAATATATATGCAGAAGTAAAAATAAAAAATATAGAAATATAGTGATACAAATCTTTCAGCTATATAGAAGAGGTCGAAAGCAGTGCAAAGAGAAATAGTGATTGACATGACAGAAGGTTATCTACATAAGGGTGAGTTGTTGTATGGAAATAAGTAATTATGCATCTCTTGTAGATACATAATAGTTGCCTCCATCTTTGAAGCTCAATAGATGGAGCATTAAACTAGATAATCTTGGAGTTTAGTCTAGTTCTAGGGCTGACCACAATATTTTAGGAATTGCTAAGCAGAACCAGTGCTTCTGGCAGAAGTCTCAAATGCTACAAGTTCTGATGTCTTTATCTCCAAACAACCATACTGACATCTAGATGATATGATTAATTAGCTTGTTTCTTTCCCTGTGGCTTATTGACAGCTGTTTGGGGCTTTGCTGCGCGGCTGCTGTGCTGACTTATCCTACCTGAACCTGTCCAAGAACTCCTTCTCTCACAGGTGGGTGCTTAGTCTCCACAAGCTTTAAATTCTACTGAACTTTTTAACCTTTGCACATGCACATTAAAGTTTTCCCCTTGTGACTCTACCACATTGCTACAGAGATGCCAAACATAATGAAATGCTTGCTTATTGGACCTGTGTGTGTATCTTAGCAGCATGTTATCGTAGGAGTGTTTTAATGTACACGCGTCTTCATTTGTTAACAAGTTCATTTAGTGTTGACTCATGTATGTGGCCCATGAGTCTATTTATGCACCGCTGTTTACCTCCAGAGCAGCAGGAAGGAGCAGCTCTCGTCCTGTCCCCCGAGAGCCCAGGAGCTTCCCCACTCACAGTATCACGTTACCGAATTACACTGAAATAAGTTTGTGAAAAATGAGCCTAATTTTAGACACAATGATTGTTCTAATCCCTGGGCTCCTGGGCATACATATATTTAGCCTCTCACATTATTCTGGAAGCTGAATCAATCTTGTAACTTTACTTCTGTGACCTCTTTGTGACCTTTCATTTGCTAAAACCTGAAGTATTTATTCTATGTAGGATTCCAGTTTAATTTACCCCAACTGAAAGCTACTGGTGCAGCATGACCCATCAGTCAAAAACAAGTCTCTTTTTTCCCCTCATGTTGTTCTTGATTTTTTAATTTGATTTTGTTTGTTCAAATACAAATTACATAAACAATACAGACTTTTAATCACTATAATTTGACCCCAAAAAATTGTAAAATTTCATCCTCCAACACAAGCTGAATTCTGCTCCAAACTGACAATTACAATGACCAAAGCTAATCACTAACCATTAGAAATGAATCTTTATCTCTTTATTAAAAGAGTATTTTCTATATTTTTGGCACTTCTGTACCTCAGAAACACATAGTTCTATTGAACATATTCACCAATATAAAACTCTTCAAGTTACAGTCTTGGTAGAAGTTGCATGATTAAAGATATTTTCATGATCGATGCCCATAATCTATTCTAGAGCAGCTAATGTTTGATAAGATCTGCCAGTATTTTGGGAAAGGCATATAGCCCTATCGTCTTACAAACATCTTAGAAAACAGTTTAATCTGTCTGTATATGTTTTTACTTTTGCATCTGTGACTTTCTGCTGTTTTATTTGCTTAGTATTTGTTTATTTACCAGTTAATTTCTCACAGCTCCCCTGGCTCACTTCCCACTATTTCTTAAACCTCCTCCTCTGTGTGCTTCCATACCCTTGGCCACTTTCTCTCTGTATCTTTTTGCTTCTCCAAAGTCCCAAGTTCACACTGTCCCCTGCAGCTTGTGTATTATTAAATGCTCTCTGGGTCACCGCTGCTGGTCACAAAGTTTAGATATGTGGTGAAAAATGAAGCAGCCAACCTGAGCATCACTGATAAGAGCCACATGACTGCTTATGAATATAGAAAAGACAGACAAATACAGCCACACTTGTAGCACCTTTGATGAAGGTAGGGTTACAGACATGTGTGCATGGCTAACAAGTTGCTGAGGCAGCTCTCTGGAGGGTGTTTTCACTGAAAGACACTGACACTGGATCTGCTTATGCGTTAAAAGCCCTTCTGGATCCAGTGTATGTTGACAGGCTGCATGCTAATCATAACAAGTGAGTCAAAAAACGCCACTGCTCCCCACAAGGGAGGTGATCACTGGAGCAAAGGCAGCAGGCTGGGGCAGACATCATCTCATTTTTAATATGGAACAACTTGTTAGACTATTTTGCTTTTGACTCTAACTGTACTAAGCTGTGTTTCTGTGTACACTGATTTAAAATACTTTGCTTTGCTGATAGAGCTGAAGTGTAAATGGGCTGATTTTCTTGTTAAATTTCAGTCTCATAATCTGTTTCCATAACTGATAAACTAATGGTGTTTGGATATAGAAAATGGAGTTTGATATGGCTATTCTCCTTTGTTGCTGTCACATTACTGGGCGGACAGACGGCCTCTAAATGTTATCATGACCCAGCAGTTATCCAAATGGTGTGGGTCAGGTGTGACAGCAGCCTGGTGTCAGCTATACATGAGGCCTGGTTCAATGGGCATTAAATGAGAATGTGCAGTGATTGCTGGTTATGCTTTCAGGCTCTCGTATTATGGCTCTCATAACAATTAAGCAGCTGTGCCAGACACATGCGCCAGATTCAAAACTGGGAGAATTTAGAGGCAGCTGCATAAAAAGTTGTGGACTGCAGTGAATGGACAGCCTGGACCCGTGTACTTCAGATGATGCTTCTCTTTGGGTTACAAGTAGAGGCTTTTGGCCTTTTGGCATAATAATACGTTTAAAAATGTAGTCTGATTCAACATTCAATCAAACTCTGTCTTGTATGTTAATGTCAGTTTTATTTCTATAGCACATTTACAAGAACACCAGCTGCTCAAAATGCTTCACACACACTAAATGGTAAAAACTGTAAAAATGGTTAAATAAATAATAAACAAATGTTAAATGCAATCACATATAATTTACTGTACCAACAAATTTTGACCAACAGCAAAACATATTAACGGACGAAACAAGCTCAAACATAGCACATTACAAATTAAAAATAAAGCTTTACAAAGCATCAAAGCATGTCCAAATTATGGCCCGAGGGTCAAATGCAGTCCTCAGGCCAATTTTTTTGATCCTCAGCCTTCTAGGTGAATTCCAAATGATCTCAAGCAGTACTTTATACTGCAAGTTGTTTTTTTTTAAATCTACATTGATAAAGCCAAATCTTTAGTGTGCGCTTTTGAGGACCTAAGCTTGAATAAAATTTTAAAATGAACATATTTCAATTATTCACTGTATTGAGCACTAGTCTATGGCCCTCCATTGACCCTCTGCTTTGTCTGTGTTTTGATATGTGGCTCTTGATGAAAAAAAGTTTGGACTTGGAAACACTCCTGCATTAAAGTATTACAAGCATTACACTGGCTTCCAGTTCCTCACAGTATCAATTTCAAAATAATTTTTTTGGTCCACAGATCTCTAAACAGTAGAGGTTTAAAGTATCTGACAGACCTGTAAATCCTTGTGATCTCCATAAGCCCATAAGATACAAATCAAATTTACTTGACACTTGACTTGTCTACGCACTAGTCCAATTTCATGAGTTGATACTGCCCTGAGATAAAACTCATATGGTTGTAGAAGGCTGGTTGTATTTCTCAAAAACAAACCATTTCTTTTTTCGAGCCCCTGTTTTCTGTCTGCCTTGTTGCCCAACTTTCTATCTTTGTCATGCTGTCTCCATCTATCTTTTCTTCACCCCCTATGGTGATCTATTTGTTAGGTAGTCCTTACTCTGGCGCACTGGCTTCTTTTGACAGCTCCTAAATGCAGAGCTCTTCGTGCTGTCCTCAGATAGATCTTTAATGTTGCAGTCTTGTTGTACACACACAGGCTTTGCTCCCTGTCGCTGTGCCTGTGCTATTGCCAGGCTCAGACGTTTGGGCAGATGGTCGGCTAATTGGTCAGTATTACCTTTAAACTCGTGGCAGTAATTAATGCCAACTTCACCTTATCACAGTGTCTGCTTAGAATAATACTGGCTGAGCATCTGTTGGGTCTCTCCCCCCCGTCTCTCGCTCTCCTGTCACTAACTTCCTGACACAGTAGATAAGTGTGTCATCTTTTCACTGTCTGTCATCATCCTCCCACCTCCCTTCATTATCTGCCTTACTCATATTGTCCTCAGCCGACCTCCAGCTTTGTTATCTCTGCACATTTTTAACACCAATTTTGTTTTGTGTCTTCCGCTAGGAAAGCCAGAGACTCTCTGCCAACTTTCCGTCAGTTCTTCAGCTCGGCGTTCAGTCTGACCCACGTCAGTTTGGCCTCCATGAAAGTCCCTCCTGATTCACTGCGGTGAGTCATGGTGCTTGTTGTGTGTGTAATTTCAGTGTGTCACGAATACAGTCATTATGGTGTAACACATAGAGGAACTGTAACAGTTCAACTGTTTGAATGGCAAAGGGTCATATAATTCAGAGAGAAAAAAATGCACTTTTATTTTCACCACCAATAAAGCATCACAGTCTTGTGCCAACCCTAGCCCTGATAAATAAAATACATGCCAGATCAATATGTAAATAATTAGATGCTAGGAGACAAGGAAAGTGCTAAAGCTACAGTATGTAATAGATAAAAAGGTCATGTTTTTCAGGTGAACAGTATTTTTAATATATATATATATATATATATATATATATATTTAGCTTCTTTTATAAATTATGTACAGACTATTTGTGTCTCGTTATTATGACTACAGCCTAATTAAAGTTCTTTCCATTTTAAACATTTCTACAACTTATAAATAGAAGCTTAAAATAATAATAATGATAATGATAATGATAATAATAATAATAATGATAATCATCATCATATTTTAAATTTGGAACATTACTTAGCTGGAACTTCACTGTACTGAAACTGAGAGATTTGGGATAAAAGAAGCTCATGACAATCCATGCGTACAAGCCACTGTACCCTCCTCTTGAGGACACAGATGCCATATTTTAGTTTTAGCTTTAGTTTTATCCAATACTGTCATAATCTTGCACATGGAAAAAATATGCTATTTATAAGTGCACTATGTAACTTTTCTGATGGAGGATCCGTCACTTGCTTGTTTCCATGGAGATAATATTGCTTTGTCTACAATGTTCCACAGTATGGCTTTAAAAATATACATATCTTGCATTTATTCAATTAGATGTGTTGAATTGCCCAAAACACGTTGGAAAAACAACCTGTAACTTGGCCTGGTTGACCTGCTTGTCTCCATGAAGTAACCTGGCTCTCTCCAGATTGATATACTGTATGTAACTTTCTGACTGCTGTTCTCACATCAGTCTGGGTGAACATTCAAATAAATACTGATTGGTCGAAGTGTCACAACAGTGGAACAAGCCGAAAAATCTAATCACACAACATATGCGTCTTATCTGCCCACAAATACACAAAGCACTTCCCTCTGCACATTTTTTGGTTTGGTCTGTGCTTTGTTGAGTGCTGCGCTCTGATTGATCAGTCTCGGACCTTTCACATGTAAATACTTCAGCTGGAGCTGAAATCACAAAAATTGTGCTGACAAGGCTGTGGGACTTTCCAGGCAAATCATAAACATCACCAGGGCAACCACCGGGTGGCATACACTCCACAAGAAAAATTACACTGTGCACCTTAATCACAACAATTATTAGTCAAGAATTTTTAAATTTTAATGTACCGAAAAATAATGTTTTATTAAATGCTAATTCAGTATTTATATGGTTAGCAGTCTGGCCTTCACATGAACAGTCTAAACAGCAGCCTCCCATAAGGCTTGCTGTTATTTTGTATCTGTGTCCATTACGAAATCACAGCCAGTAAGTGAGTAAACAAAACAAAGTGCCAACAGTTGAGATGATTGTGTGCAGCATCGATGGCTCTCATCCAAAATGGCTACGGCAGCAGACTCCCCACACAGCACTTCTGCTCATTACCTCCTCCTGGTGTGATTCTTAACTGTGCGGTCAATGTAGAGCCACCAGCTGAGCTTTAATGGGCGAGCGCTTTGTGTCCGGACTGAAACTGCCAGGTCCCTTTGAGCATGTGCAACAAATAATTACGCTGCATGAATATGCTTTTAAATTTGTGAGATTTTTAGGCTTCAAACTTTCAAACCAAAAGTAAATATGTAAATGCATTCTGAACTATGAGCTCATTCAAATCTTATGCTTCTTCTTCTAGCTGAAAATATAAGTAAAAGCAAAAATCTAATGAATACACAACTTGATGAAAATCTGAGAAGTTTTACTTTTATTTCAGACTACTCATACTTGTAGTAGATTTTGTTACTTGGTGCTGCTTTTAAATTCAAACTCATTAATTTTTGCTTAAATTTCATATAAATCTATTGCATCTTATTGCTTCCTGTTTATGTGCATTCAACAGTATCACATATTTATTTTGAATCAGATTTTGTATATTTTGGATTAATCTCTTCCTCTATTGCACACTATGATGCTTTTGATAATTACCACCACTGTTTTTCCATATTCCCTCCCTTTTCACACTCTTTCTTCCATGTGTCTTTCTGCTTGTGTCTGTGAATGCTCCTTTGGCCTGCAGGGCTCTGTTCTTGGGCCTGTCCAATAACCCTCATATCGCTGATTTACACCTGGACATCAGCGGCTGTGAGGTATGCTGTCTATGGATGTATTCAGCCATGTCTCCAAAGATTAGTCCTCGGGGGTTACAGTATCCCATCATGCTTTGCTTCTCTCTGTCTTCTCGCAGCTGAGGTCGGCCGGCGCGGCAGTCATTCAGGAGCTGTTTCCCCGAGTCTCCTGCGTGGGGACGTTGGACATTTCTGATAATGGTGAGAGACGGGGCTGTGCATGTTTGTCCTGCAGCTGTGACTGTATGTAGCATTGTTCTGTTTTTGTAATGTACTGTAGACTCAGTTTTGGGTGTTGCCAAAGCAATAACAAAATGAAGGTCCCAGTGCTTGCAGGTATAGTGTAATAGTCCATAAACTACTACACAATGCCTGTAATATTCTTAGCAGGTTGTATTTTGTTGGTTTGTTATATATTGTTTGTATGTACAACCAGTCAACACAGAAGTATCATGTGTTGTTATAAATGACTTATAGAACATTAAATTAAAAATCAGATTTTAATGATAAACCTTTTTAAACATTGCATAACAGCGCCTTTAACAGTTGCACATGTGTAGCCATGGTATTCTAATGACTGTAATTTAATTTGAAATGATATTGAACTAAACTCATTACTTTAAACAACTAAGCATTCACAGTGCATGTCTCTAGCATATGGTGTAAGGCTGTTCAAATCTTACAAAATATGTTCAGCATCAGCATCTCCTGATATCCTATATTGCCCTAGAGTATACAAAATACACACAGTTAAAGCTTCATTAAATTCACATTACAGAGATAAATATATGCGAGTTGTATTATGACTGTCTTGTGGTCAGTAAACCTATAATAAACAAACCAAATAGCTTTTCTTTAGCTTCTGAAATTTATGCACAATTTTTAGTGCTTAATTATCCTGCTTTCCAACATAGGCCACTCATTTCCCTCTTGATTAATTCCCTTTATTAATATCTGAAGTATGTGTTATTTATGAGCACATATTTCTGTTCATATAGGAGGTTTGTGGTTGATTTCGCCATGGTAACCGTGTCTTCTCAAGGTGTCCCCGATCCTTCAGCGTGTTGAAGATGAGAGTGTTTGGAAGGGAGGGTTGATTGGTTGTGCTGTGTTTGGGCAGAACAATTGTTCAGAAAACAAACAACACAGCGACTATTATGGTTATATAACACTGAGCTGAAATGCACTCTCAGCTGTTTTTGCCTTCTCTCTCAGCCTTGTATTATCTATTAATGGTACACTATGTAACTTTTCTAGTGGAGGGTCTGCCTTGTCTCCATGGAGATGTTATTGCTTTGCCTAAATTTTCCACAATATAACATTAAATACATGGAGAAAAGCAGGTCAAGTACAAGGCAAAGTTACAGGTCAGATTGCTCATGCACTGATCAGACACAATTTGAGAACTACCTGTCAAATCAGAATAAAACTGTATTTCTTTCACCAGTGGGACAGATACTCACCAGAAATGACATCCAAAATAAGATATATTAACTTGTTGGTATATTAACTTATTGTATAGTATGAAGAATGATCAAAACTGCTTTTTAAAATTTATTTTCTCAGTGAATGAAACATAAAGTTGTGCCTGATCCCCTCACATCACCTATGTTGTGTTAATTTTTCTTAAATGCTTTTTTTTTTCTCTTCCAGGTTTGGATGCAGACATGTTGGCACTGATCCCTGCGTTCTCCCATCATCCATCCCTTAAGCACCTGATGCTGGGGAAGAACTTTAACATCAAGGGCAGGTAGGTGGAAGTGCACTGGGACACAAACGCACTACAGATGGCTACAGACTGCACTCATGATGGATGTTCCTCTGTTTTTCTGTGCCTCCTCAGGGTGCTGGATGAGATACTACAGAAACTAGTTCATTTGGTGCAAGAGGAAGACTGTGTGAGTTACACAACTTATGCATGTATATTTTCTTAATCTGGTATAGTTTTATGGCTATAAATCAACACATTAAATCAGTTACCATTGTTGCAACTTAAATTCATCTCATTTTATTTAGTCTAGTTATTTATTAGTAGTTATTTAGTCTATTTTGTCTCCATGTAAATGTTACTGTTTTGCTTGTAAGGTGATGGTCACACAATTAATTAAACTTATCTGTCTTGCATTTGTTCAATTACAGATTTTTTATTGCTTGAAAAATATATTAAAAATAAATGTGAGAAGCTTGCCACAGATCTGACCTGTAACTTAGCCTGGTGGCATGTTTCTATGGAGATAGATAAGTTAATATGATACTGTCACTGTCTAACATTTCTAACATCACTGAGACAAGGTGACAGACCTTCCACCCGAAAAGTTACATGCTACACCTTTAAGTGGAGATGGCATTTAAAACTTATCTTCTTGCAAAGGCATTGGATGGTTAATTTAATTTCTGTTTTTTCATGTACCCTGCACCTGAGGTTAACTGCACTAGCTGGTCTGAAAATCCAGCATGTCAAATAGCTTAGTCAATTATTCACCACTTTTGATGATGTGAACTGGCAGATTTGCTCTCACATTTATCCAGCGAACACGGGAGAGCACTACAGTTACTGTCAGCTGATGGAGAGGTTACTCAAGTAGTTTTTACATTTTGGAAATATTTTTACTTTGATAATAGTGGTCAGAGTTATAGTCACACTTTTTATAGAAAATGTTGCACTACAAATAGAAAAAGACATGCATGATAGTTATAACAGCGGTATCAGAGGTAGAAACAATAAAGGTTTTAGTATTTGTAGGCTCATTAAATGATAAGAAAACTAAGATTTTTCTGAAGGAACATTAGGCTACTTACTTTTTGGGATCTTTTTTTTGTATTTCCAACAAACTCCTCACTTTCTAGTTAATAAAATTGCACACATTCCTGACTATTTAGAGAATATAATGTGCAGTATCACTGAGCTTTGTTTCGGTACCCTTCTGCTAATACAACATGTAAGTCATGCACTGCAGACATCACGGTGAAATCTCCAGCAGTCTTAATAAGATTGACCATTTTTAATATCCCCCTACAATATTTGCCTTTTGATTCACAAAGCCATGACTGCAGTTTCATTTCTGTGATTTCTTCCTATGATTACCTATACTTTCTCTGCTCTGTATAAAAAGCATACAATTTTATGCGCCAAGACTATACCTCTGAGTTGAATTTTTAACAACTTCTTCCTCTTTTTCTGTCTCCAATCATTGTCTTTTCACCTGGATATTATCATGCACACACTCTCAACTTCTAATGAGTCCCACTGCAAGAAGACAGAGTTTTTAGTTTAGTTTCTGTACTTGTCTGGAAGTTTTTTGGTTCAGGAAGGAGGAAACGGAGAAAATAAATCAGGGTTGCAGATGAGCCATCGATTACTATGCAGTTGGCCGAGGTAGACGAAGTTGGTGAATATTTAAAATGGTACTTTCAAATTCATGTATTGATTTTCAGAATGTAGTTACAAGAAGATACAACTCAATGCAGTCGTTAGCTTGACCCAAACCTGCATAAATGGAGAGAGTTGCACTTGGAAAGAAATCAGTTGTAATTAACATGCAAATTTATAGTAGTAGTTTGTGGAACAAGACAGAAAGATTCACCTAAACTACACTATATTTTATTGGGGCTGTTACTTTTAAATATTCCTTTTTTTTTTCTCTAATCAATTGGGTAATTGTAAAACTATTCATATTATTCTGCAATCTATTTTAATCGTCTGTAGTGCTTATCCCACATAGATAAGCACTAGAGTGATCACATTACATCAGTTATGGCCCATATAAGAACAAATGCTTTTTTTTTTGAGTAGCCATTTACTACATGAAGCATTTGGTCAGATTTGTCTTTGTAAAATAAAAGAAGTAAGTATTTTCTATATTATATCATATTCTTTAGGTTATCCATTATCCTTTTATCTGTCCATTCTCCAGGTTCTTCAGTCCCTCTCGCTGGCTGACTCAAGGCTGCGTCAGAGAGGCACTGTGCTGGTCAATGCCCTGGGCTCTAACGCCTGCCTCAGAAAGGTGGACCTGAGTGGGAACGGTCTGGAGGATGCTGGCGCCAAGATGCTCAGCAAGGCTCTGCAGATCAACACCACACTCAGGTAGGTTTAGTAATGGAAATGCAGTTTATTGACAGTTAAAGGAAAGTTTTTCTACATGTATTTGTTTTGTTTGAATGATTTGTGTAGAGAAGAAAGGTAATCGCAGTGGTGCAGAGGTTAGATAAATCCTTAACCCCTGTCAGCAACAAGTATAATGTACCTCCTAAATAGACCTAAAAAACTTTTATTCTGTCATATTATTACCTGAGTGCTCTTTTCAAGTGTGTTCCCTTGATAAAACTACAACGAAAAAAAAATGAAAATAAGAAGGAAGCTTTGATAGGAACTGGGTTTTATGTGGAGCTGGAGATTAAAGCTGCACTATGTAACTTTTTGGTTGAGGGTCCGTTGCTCTTGCTGGAATGTTCCATAGTATGACCTTAAACAGCTCTACCTTACATTTCTTCAATTACAGGTGGTTTTATAGCTCAAAAATACATAGAAAAGCAGGCATTCTGATTGTGAGCAGGATTGCCTCTTCACAGATCTGACCTGTAACTTGGTCTTGGTCTGGTTAATAACATCAATAATATCATCAATAACATCTCCATGACGAAAAGCATTTGACGGTTATTCCACCGGAAAAGTTACACAATGCACCTTTAACTGTAGAGCTGCACAAAAAGTAGAACCGTGAAGGAAAAAAAAAAACTGTCTGGTGTAGTCACAGGCTGATGTTTGTGTTGTTAAAGTTGTCTGTCCTTGCCAGTTTATTCTTCAGGGTTCTCAAACAAGAAAATGCCTTTCAAAATATATACTTGATATCATTCAGTCTTTTGTTCACAAATAGCTGCTTTTACTATTCATGGCTTTGTACGTCTTGATATAGGTGACATTTTGAGTCTCCATTCAAATGATATAGTTTTAGAGGGGAATTGTTAATTGCTATGGCATCAGTGTTAATTTTTCATCACTCTGAAACCCATGGAGTGAAAGATGTTTTCCTGAACTATAAGAAATAAAAGTCAAGTACAGTCTTTAACTTCTCCAAATGTAAAAAGGTTCTTCTTTTCCAAAAAAATAGTGGGTCTTTAAAGTTCTGTGAGTCGATGAAAAGAGTGATAAAACATACAAACGACGTACAAGCAGAAACACTATATCCGTGTGTAGGAGTAACACAGCAGGATCTGGGGAACGATAGAGGAAAGTTGGATGGGATGGACAGGGAAGACCTCCTGGGGTGTGATGTGGGGTTTGCTGGAGGAAGATCTAGGGCAGAGGTATGAAATGATGGAAGTGAGGATGGATAAAAGGAAAGAGTGACATATTAGAAACAGCAGTTAGACAGACGAGTGTGGGAAGAGGCTCCTCTGAAGTCGCTAGAGCTCATTAGTTTTATGGCTTGGGTCCATGCATCCCTAATTTGGGAATATAATCGAACTTTTCGCAGCTACGTTTGTGTGGGTTTGGAGTTTTATCTCTCAGTTTGCAGCTATTGGCTAAAATATAAAACATAAAATCAAGGGAAACTCCATAAGTATTAGTCATTAAAATACTTATATTTAATCAAATATACATTTATTGATAAGTTTGCTTTTTGTTTCTTAAAGCCATAGACTGTATAAAGAAGTGGACTAAACAAGTGCGACATCATCCACGCAATGTCGCACCACTAGCATCACTCAAATGAAGCTCGTGATGCTAGCGGTTACAGGAGCGAATTTGGAGACAGGCTCCATATTAGGAATAGGATTTTTTTAACGGACAAAATAGCGAAATAAAAACACCAAGATGATGTAAAATGGGTTAATATGAACATTTTAAGACCAACATGACAAAGTTTAGAGAGAGGAGCGACAAGATTCCTATGTAAGTCAATGGGAGCCAGGGTCAGTAAGAGCCGGAAGCACCCGCATGCGAACTTCCCATTTGGAACGCAGTGGCCAGTACTTTATGTCCATTTATATATACAGTCTATGCTTAAAGGTGAACTATTTAACTTTTTTGATGAAGGGTCAACCACCTGCTCATCTCCATGGAGATAAGCTGGTGGCACTACTAGGCCAAGGTGCAAGACAGGTAATAGTAAGAATGCATGATTTTAAGGCATTTATAAACAATAAAATCCTGTAATTGAATAAATGCAACATAGATAATGCCATACTATAGAACATTTAAAGCAAAGCAATAACATCATGGAGACAAGCATGTGGGTGACCCTCCACCAGAAAAATCACATAGTACACCTTTAATATCATGCCTGTTTACTGCCAAGGATTGATCAAGGTTGATATAAGGTAAGCTCAAACCCCTCCCCATATGGCTATATATTCAATACACTTCAAGTTTTATGAAGTTAATTTCAACAACTAGATTAAAGCTGTTTTGACAATGAGGAAGAAGGAAATAGACAAATACACTTTTTAAACAAATGTAAAATCCCCTTGCCATGTTGGTAAGTTACAGTCGATATCTTGGGAATGCCATGTAGAAAAGAAAATACTATCTCTGCTTTCGTGGTAGTGTTGGGATGTCTCAAAAGCATCAGTTCTGTGTCTGTTTTTCTTCCTTATCTTTTATCTTTGGTTTGATCCCTCTCAGGAGCGTGATGTGGGATCGCAACAACACCACGGCGACCGGTTTCCAGGACGTTGCAAGAGCGATGGAGCAGTAAGACACACACACCCAAAACGTAGTTTTGAATATCTTTATGTACACATATCAATTCACCAGATGCCCATAAAAGGACATTCCTGATCCTGTCTTCTACACATTGTGACTGTGCAATGTTTACTATTACACAAGATTTCATCATATGCCTGACACACTTGACATTCATTATTATTTCTGTCTATGCTATTCCCGGAGTTAAGACAAGGAGATGTGGGTGAATTAGCATTTTGCAAAACTCAGAAACAACTGTTAAAGTCTCTTGGGTGTTGTTGTGTGTTCTTGTTGACATCAAACACATTACCAGGGCAGAGATATAAATCATTTAACTTCCTCTCCACCTTCTTCTTCTTCTCTGTTTGTGATATTAGTAATTTCACCCTGCAGTACATGCCCCTCCCACTCAGTGACATCTCTCAAGCATACCGCAGTGCCCCCGAGAAAACTGAACAAGCTCTGGCCAAGGTGAGGACAAAACGTTTCCGTCAACATTTACTGTGAATTTAACGGAGGAAATTTCACCTTAGTTCTATGAATCAAGCAAAAAAATTACACATTTTGGATTATGTTCGATAATAAGTGAAGTACTTGAAATGCTGTATAGTGTACATATCTCAGTGTGCATTGATTGGGCAGTGAGTTTATGTTGGCTGTACTAACCAGCACAAGCTCTAAATAGATGGAGGGCAGGAGCCTATATTTCTTGGTATGAAAGTTAAAATTTGGGCAAATTTTTGCTTAAAGGTTGTATGGAGTATTTTTTTTTTGTTTCAAATTGTCAATGATAGCATTATAGAGATGCAGCAGCCTTGACCAAAAATAAAAGAATGAAAATCCATCAGCTGTGGATGTGGTGGGGCCAGTTAAACATTAGCCAATAGATAATGAGCCTACTTCATTATCTAATGGCTCTTAGGTTGTTAATCAAACTCCCTACACTTCTAGCGTAACTGACTTGCCGGCGGTCTGGGATTACGTGGTTTACGTACGCCTCTTAGGCATTCCACAGACGCTGTTTACTCAACCAACGCAGAGGATCTTAGCGGCTTTTTCCAACTGTAGCTTCCTTGCAGTTTGCACAAAGTTTGTTGCGATGGCAAACAAGAATCCACTACCAGTTAGCTGCAAAAGAAAGTCAGTTATTGAGGTGAAAGAAGAAGACAAGGGGATAAGGAGCGAAGCCAAACTAAGGTGATTCTCAGAGATTCCTTCCAGCGCCTGCACTGAAGCAGAGGGTCTAAAGACTGACGCGTTGGTCACTAAATTATTTCTGGACAGGAAACTCCTGCTTATCACTTAAAAATGTACAGTCTAGTTACAGCAGCAACAGCACTTCTGAATGTGCACTGGCGGTAAACAAACATCTTCTAGTGTAAGGAGGAGGCGGGAGGAGGCGTTTCTACTTAGGGAGCTGTGGGGGAGGGTGGTGGTTTCACACATGCGCAACATTTGAAAAAGGACAAACAGTCGCTGGATTTCTCCTTCCTTGGAAAATCCTCTATACAACCTTTAAAGTCTTTTCAATTGACACCAATAATGCAAGAAAGAAAAATACAAGTACTTTTCTAAACATCTGTTAAAAAACAAACAAAAAAACACATTTCACAGCTGGAAAACTTGTATTTGATTTGTTTTCATTTATGATATGCCCAGTAATTACAAAAATATTAAACATAATACATTATTATATCTGCTATGTGACACAAGACAAATTCACCACCGAATACCTTCCTTAACAATGTTATACTATATGTGTTACGACCCAAAAGTGGATCCCAACATATTTAAAAAGGGAAACAGAAGACGAAGTTAAGGATTCGTATTTATTTTATTTAAAGTAAAAGTACTTTTCAAGTAAACTTACAGTTGGATTTAAACTCCAGACCAGAAAAGTCAAAAGGAACCAGATTTTGTCTGCCATGGATCTACAGCCTATGTCTCTGCATAACTGATGATTGTAACCACCACTGCTGAAAAATAGCCATTGCCTCAGCTGCAATATGTTGGTGCTTTTTAAACAAGTGTTATGGTCACTTTTAATTAGCTGTGGTAATTAAATTTTCTTTTACTTGGCCTAGAAAGAGCACTTTAACAGACTGTTTACATTGCTTGTCAAACTCCCATTTCCCAGCTGTCTTAGCTATCAGCCAGTCACGGTAACCAATTAGAAAAGCACAAATTAAAAAACAGGATAACAAAAAATAAACTCTTATGATAACATTTTTTTCTTTGCACAGTTGGTACATGTATTTTTCAGCTTTAATATTTTCAGAAAATATGCATAGAATATATCATTTATGGCCACATATTGAAGAAGAATGGTTTGGTGGTCACTTTGAGCCATTCAGATGGGTACATTTAACTTAGCTTTGGCTGAAAAATTAGTGCCTATGATCATTTCAGCCTGAGAGCCAACAAAAGTCGGTTGAAATGTCCCATTTGGTCATAGAGCCATAATTTGAATACCACTGGTTTAAGACGTTACTAAATTGTATGAAGACAAACCAAACCTTTTTCTTTACATAAGATAATAGAGAGTGCCTACCTGCTGAGTCAACCACAAAAATCATAAAAGACCACCCTCTTTTCTGTTGGATTCTCTTTTTTTCTCATTACAATGCAAATGGCCGCGTCTTCTGCCTCCTCCACAAGCCCTTTAAACACCTGTCATCCTCACTCTTCTGTCTTGTTTGTTTTCTCGTTTAATGTTCATTTGTGTGAGGCAGATCCAGCGTGCTCTGCTAAGGAACAACCAAACTCAGCGCTTTTCTCAAAAACAGGCCTTAAGACTGCACCAGGGCCTGGTCACCAGCACTGCTGAGCAGGTAAGTGTCAGGCCCTGCAAGTTAGGATTGTGGTTGTGTTGTAAAGGTAGTGTTTTTGACATTAGCTTGTGTTTGATCAGGTGATGGAGCGACTGTGCTCGCGGGTGCAGCAGCAGGTATGTGTGCTCAAAGGCTGTGAGGAGACAGAGGATGTCCAGACCGCCAGACAAATCCTGAAGGAGGCTCGAAACTCCAGAGCGGTGAGACATGAGTTCATCTGCTCAAACCTCTTTCCTTTGTTCAGTTCAGTGTCTTGTTACAGTTTGCATTCTTGTTATTGAGCACTGCTGTTCCTTTGCTCTCTCCTCCATCAGCTGTACCCCTCCCTCTGTGAGCTGGCACACGTCCTGTCTGTGGATGGCCCGGTCAGACAGAGACTGGACACACTAGCAGGAGAACTGGCCAAGGCTGCAGACAAAGAACTGCAGGTAAGGATTTCTAACTATAACTATTGTAGATATTTATGATACTGATCATGCTTTTTTTAAACAGATATGAACATTCAAAGCCGTTTATGTGTAACCATGATAAAATACATTTGATAAATACTGTATTTCATTATAACACTAGAACAGCATTCAACAAAAGGATGGCAGGAGAAAGTTAATTTGTTAGATGACTACAGAAAGAACATAAATTATGCACAAATAAGACGTTTTGCCCAAACATAACTTAGATAAATGTACCTTGTCGTGCACTACCCACTTCTCTTAATATCAATATTGTGTGTTTATGCACTTAATTTTTAAAGGGACTACAAATGCCTGTGTTTATATTAATAAAAGATAATACACTGAACAAGGGAGATCATAGCTGCTTATGAATAATTTAATATTTTTGAGATATATACACAGAACGTGACTTTGTTCTTTGTATGCAGGTTGTGGTGGACTCTATGGTGTCTCTGTGCCGTGAGCTGTGTCCAATGTCATGTGCAGCAGCAGAAAGGCTCAGTCCCCCTCTGTCGTCCATCTCTGAACAAGTGTCCATTCCCCGCTCTTCCATTCGCAACGCCCTGATGGAGAGAGCAGCCGAGGACATCAACAAAGCCCTGGAGTAAGATACAGAGCCAGTTCAAGGAGTTCTGATTCAGAAAAACTGTATTCGAAGTTTTTTTTCTGCATTTCAGGGAGGTGAAGTTGTCTGTGGTCTCCTATCTGACCAACTCAATAGTGGATCAGATTCTTCAAGAACTCTATACCAGTCATAAAACCCTGGTACTGGTAATATATCTTTAATGCATGCCTTTTTTGTAGGAGTAGAAAATACAATAAAATAAATAAAATTTTTTATTTAACTTTAGATTATCTTTCACTACTAAAGAGCTAAACAATGACCTAAAAATGAATGACCTTTGACAACTGGAGAAGAAGTGACAATAGATTAAATTAAAAGTAATAGAAAAACGAACAATAAGTTTAATAAGTAAAATTATTAAACTTCTTTATGTAAAAGATCATTGCAAAATTCATTGCCGAAACATTTCAAATTAGCAGTTAAGAATAAACTACCTTTTGGGAACAATTTGAAATGATTACTTT
The DNA here is from genome assembly GCA_029959045.1 of Taenioides sp. WSHXM2023. Classification (NCBI taxonomy): domain Eukaryota; kingdom Metazoa; phylum Chordata; class Actinopteri; order Gobiiformes; family Gobiidae; genus Taenioides; species Taenioides sp. WSHXM2023. Next base: position 14,471,880 of record CM057096.1, on the reverse strand, counting down.
TCACTGCAGAACTATTTCATCTAATTTATTATTCACTTTTGTATCTTCAAGGTTCTTGTTAATTACTTATATCAAACTAACAACAACAAAATATGGCAATAGAAATTTTAGCTTTTATGTTTTGTTTTTCATGAGTCAATTCTTTAACTATTTATTTATTTTATTTTTTTAATGGAAAAATTAAACATTGCCTGTGTAAAAATAGACTGATAATTTTTATGCTTTGCTGACAACAAATGACAAAGATGAAAAGATACAGGAACAATATGAACACAAGATACGAAGAGTTTTTTTGGTTACAGCAGCCCATGCCTAGCTCTTGTTTTGTATTCTCCTCACCTCCACTCAGTTTTATATCTCATTCTCTTCTCTGAGTTTTGTAGCAGCAGTGGTTTGTCCTCTATCATGTCTCAAGTTTCTTTGATTTTCAAGGAGTTGTGTTTTATTTGTGTTTTATTCATATATACACAGAAAACAACAGAGTAGTGCCAGGAGCTGCTTTGTACTGGCAGTTTTTGGTACAAGGGCACTTTTCTTTAAGTGTGTTGAAGGTTGGTAGTTCTCATGTCACCGCTCTCTGTGTGTATTACACTTAAGCTACGGCAGGTGTCACAAGTCAAGCGCTGGGACGATGCAGGGACAGGCAAGCGCACCATCAGGCAGTCCAGGCTCGTAGAGGCCTTAGACTTCCCCGATGAGGACTTTGGAGTCAGCCTGGGAATAGTAAGTACCCTGTGAATATATTTTTGAGAACTTTCTGTGGACTTGCTCATTGATCATCATGTTTCTGGAGGAAAGAATTTGCTTTATGTATTTGTAATAGTAATGTATTATTTTTACAGCACTTACAGGTGCACAGAGTTGCTTTACAATGTTATGCATTTAAAATGAGTATTTTTGTATGGCCTTAGGATACCATGGCTATCAAGAAACGCAGTTCAAGAACTAGAAGAATTCGACCAGTATCTACCAGATTGAGTAAGAACCTATTCAAAGCTTCACAATTAAATAAATAAGTTAAATGCCCACTACATTTTCTGTCTAGGTTTAGGTGATGACCCTAGTTCCTCGCCTGTCCCATCTGCTCCAGCCCCCCCAAATGCTGCTGCCCTGTCCCACTCTGCGTCCTGGGAGTGTCTGTCAACTCTTCCCACCAACGGCTCACCTTTACGTCATGTGACCCACGTCAGGCCACGCCCCCCACGCAGGCATCGAGCAGAACACCTGCATTCTGACCTGGTGAGCTGATGAGTTTAACCTTTGACCTCTATAAGTCCAACAACTGATGCTGCAGTTTTAAAGATCTCTTCAAAGATAATGCTCTGCTTTAGCTTTTGACAGAGCAGATTTCAACCACAGATTTCATTTCAGAATAGAGTAGCTGTTCCTTCCTCTTAGCTGAGGTAAGAAAGAGACTTGTGTTTACTTTTGAGTTGTTTCAAATTTTTTCCCACTTTAATGTGAACTTGTTATTCATCTTGTTTTCTTTGCCAATGACACTTTCTAAAAATAGCTTCCTTTTAAGTAGAGAGCTGCATGTGTGTGTGAGACTTCAATGTTAATCATGCAGAGCTGTCCCTGAGGGACTGCAGGGCACCCTCTAACTTGCTGCTTGTTTGTTTTGCGACTTTGTAAAAGCTCTTTTAAATTGCTACAAACTTAGTTAGGGCAGCATGAGGAGGAGCTGTTCTACAAATAGGCTTGTGTTGGCAGTGGATCAGGTGGTGCCAGCCAGGCATTTGAAATGATAATACCGTTTGTCTGCCTTTCAGCTTTTTGTTGACACAGTGGATTGATCAGTGATTGTGCTACTTTTCATTGTTGTGTTTTAGCACTCCTTGGAGAACGGGGGAGTTAATGTGCTTGAGGATGGACTGCCAGATTTCTACAGCAAGAGAGTTCTACCCGACAGGTAACTTCTTTAGTAATAATAATGCAGCAAATGTCTTGTTAACTGTTGCCCCATAAGGCAAACATTCTAAATTGTAAACAAGACCAATAAAAGCCTGCAATAAATACAGACAGGTGCAGCACATTTATACTGACAATGAAGATTCCAGAAACCTTCCAATAGAAATCTGAACTCAGAACTCTAAACGTGAATTTTGCCAAATTCTCCCCAAATCCATAAACTTGCTTCTTTTCCTTGTTTCTAACAAATCCATCTAGAGATCAAACATTATCTCATCTGTAAGTCTGTCTGTAGTTTTGATATCAAGTGTTGTGCATCCTACTAACAAAAATGACACTCCGAATAATTCAGTCCTTTTCTACCTATAATTCTGGGTGGTTGTAGATTTGGCATTTCCATCATTTCTCTCTCTCTGTCTTTAGTCTTTAGAGCTAGCATTTCCATAATTTCTTTCTGTCTGTCTTTAGTAGAAAACTCCTCATCTTTCTGCTCTCTCTTGTAGTCAGCTGTCAGACCTTCATCACTCACAGTCACTGAGGAGGAAAAAGCGACGCAGCGTCTTGTCCATTTTTTCAGGCTTTCGCAAGAATCGCAACTCCACCGTCTCTAATCAGGACTCAGAGTAAGCATGCAGAACAGCAGCTAGAGCCAGTGGAGGGAGAAGAAGCTGTCAGTGCATCAAGTGGACTTAGAGTGAGGCAGCTATTAAATTAATGCCTCTTTAAAACTTAATAAATATTTCAATAAGAGAAAATGTGTTGGCCTTCAAAACAGCTGTTACATAACCACCAAACTGTGAAAAATTATTAAGGAAGAATATCTATGTAGAAAATATCTTTAACTTTCCGGGGATTTACACAAACTCAACAGTGAAGGTGTGTTCAGTATAAAATTATGATAAGGTTAAATGATGCAATGTGCTGTACCAGTTGCTGTGCTAAAACAGCTATGACTCACTCTCAAACCCAATCTATACAAAGCCATAGTTTTTGCTAATAATGGCCTGTATTCTCAAACTAATAAACTACATTTTGTTAAAGACATAAACAGCATGTCTTGGACAATTTTTCTTGCTGTTTTGCTGACATTAAGTTTTAGTGAAGTAACTGATTATTTTCTTCACTTTATATAATGTGACTTTTTGTGTCTGTCTCATCAGTGGTGTCTGTGAGAATGTTTACTCCATGATCCAGCATCCTAAGGACATGGGACGGGCAGAGGGTGCATTCCCAGGAGAAAACGGGACCATGCCGTCTCCCCGGCCCACACAGGGCATATCTGCACATGGAATAAGACCAGCCAGCCCTCCTTGCCTCATACAAAGACAGGTATCGCTTTTATACATGTTTTTACAGAACTTATTTTAACAAAGTAAAGAATAATAAAAAGTAATCACCACACCTGTCCACTGGAAGAAGACTGACAGCAGGAGTCAGTAATGGACATTTTTAAGTTTAAGAGGCATGTGGCTTAAAAACCTGTCTCATAATAAAAATTCAGATCATCAATGTGATTTCTAGGAGGAATTTGATAAATTGAAAAGATAAAAGAATCTGTGCCCAAAAGACACAATATAAGGTTTACAAGGTCAAAATGTTGCATCTTATTTCACATTTATGTTCATTATGGAAGATATACAGTTTCTAGTTTCAAATTTCGGAGTTTAACTGGGAAACACACAATCTGCTCACAGTTTCTCGTTCAGCATGACATTACACACTCAATCATTTCTTGCTGTGCTCATTAACGGCTCTGCCCAAATGACAGTTTTCTGCATTTGATTTGTGTGATAGGTTTAGGGTTTCAACACCGAATCCAATAGACATAAATAAAAATATGCTTCTATGAAAAGAGCTCATTAATTCTGCCTCGTTTGTCCTTGTCCAGTCCACAGACCTGGTCAGCATGGTGTACAGCTGCATCGGGGCTGAAATCGAGGACTCGGACGGCAGCAGCACCTGTGACACCAAACCCTCAGACCCAGATCTGGAGCAAGCCCTCACCACAGTCTCAGACCCCCCTGTGGACTGTAGGAGTAACGGCCACATGGGGGTCCCCTTGCAGCAGATGGACAGGCAGATGGAGCCTGGACGACAGGAGAGAATCGTCCCTCTCACTGATGTACATTCAGACATGGAGGAGGACAGGAAGAGCAGTGGTGGCATTGCAAGTGTCTCAAGAGCAGAGTCTTCTCAGTGCACTAAGCCCAGTCTGTCTGTGATGAGACAGAGACACCTGCAGGAGAGTTTAGGTAATGCACCATTGAGCAGATCGGAGTATCCTTACCCTTTAATGCCATGCTATAGATTTACAACCATATTTAAACAAGATGGAAAAATTCCATCAGGCAAATTCACAAAGTAAAGTATATACTTTTACTGATACAGCTTTATCTACGTTTGTGTGATTAGTAATATCAATATTATCTGTAGGCCATAATCCTTATCATAAACAATACTTGAACTTGAATCATCCTATACTATTTTACTCTCTTTGAACTATTCACTACATAATAGCAGACAGTTATGAAGGCAAGATTAATTTACTTTTGTGTTTAATTTTTGCATCTTAGTAAGTAGTAAGTAACTAACCCAGATAACTAACACAAAGGAAAATTAAAAACAGGTTTTAGACGGAGAGAAAAGTACTGGTTTAGTTACTTCATCTCAGTCTTGACTCTTGACTTTTAATAACCAGCCTTTTTTTTATGACTATCGACTTTTTAGGAGCTCAGGGTATTGCTAGAGGCAAAAGATCCAGCATGTAAAACTAGTGCCTGCATCTAGAAATATGACAAATCTAAAAATACGAGGACTGGGTTGGCGGCCTATTTAACATCACATAGTTGCTGTAAATGGCCCATTCCTGCTCAGACTTTATTTTTAAATAAATGAAGTTTAAGTCTACTTTTTTACAGAAGAGGCAGGCCGACTTGAATTAGAAGAGGAGCACAGCGATAGAAAGCAAAGAGGCAGTGGACCAGAGGGGCAGCATCCCATTACTCCAAGCCAAGTGAGTTTATAAACTACAGCACCAGGGGAAGTATGTCCACAAGGCCTAACTACATTTTGGATTCATTCTGCAGACCAGTCTTGATCAATCACGAGACAAATCCTCCTCAGAAATGTCCTCGTCCAAAAGCTCCCCCGGGAGTCCTTGCGAAGACATAATTCCCGAACACCGAAACCTGTCCTATTTACAAGAAGAACGAGTGGAGAACAGAAGTCCCCCTGTGCCAGAGAGAGTGAGCCCTGGAGTCCTTCAAGGTGGACATTTTGAATTTTGAATCCAGTATCAAGCTTTCAAATTTGAAATAATACAATTTGATAGCAATGAAATGCTAATTTTATGAATATAATTTTTTACTGATTAGAAGAAGGAGAGGGCCATAGCGGAAACCCAAACCCATTTCATCTCACCAAGAAGTCCAACTCATTTGACATAGGTATTGCATGTGCCACTTTTAATTTATGTCTATACTAAACATGCGTGTAGTCTGTTATATACATGCTGATTTGGTTTTTATTTGTTTTGTTTGTTTTATTAGAGGTGCAAATACTACTATCTTATGTTTTTACTGCTACAACTATTACTGCTACTATCACAGTATTCTATTGCACTACTACCAGTACATTATTACTTTACATGTGGTATATAATCCAAATGTATTTTCAAACATCTTTACTTACTCACATAATATTTAAAACAAAATAAAATTATTTCATAAACACCTTACATAACATTTTTCTACCTTGTTATGAGACAAACACTGTTTCCCATTGTTTGTAATGTTTTCAGCCCACTGATGCTGAAAACACAGACTTATGTGTCTCCATATATATTAGGGATGTCACAGTATCACTAATTACAATTATTGAAACGTCACAGTTTTACAATTAGTCACAATTATTGACACTCTGACCAAACTAATCCTTAAATTAACTTCATTCACATTGTCTTATAGTTTACCAATCCTCTATGTTTATTTTATCTATTTATTTAGTTTATTTATGAGACAGGGACAGTGCACAATCTACATTAATCTTAACAGGAGAGATGCATTGTGCAGGTTGTAACACTAGAGCTAATTTCCACCTGTAGTCCCTGGTGCATGTTTTTTAGGTTTGTGAACAGCTTTATGAAATCAAACTTTGATAAGGTTAATATTTACTTCTAAAATGTGCAAGTTGTTTTTTATTACTGTTTTATTGTGAATAATCACAATTATCAATTAACCAAATCAAATAATAATAATGTTGACATCCCTAATATAGTTTGTTTTACTGCATGATTAGCTGTATATGTCCTGCTTTATCCTTTGTCCCTTTTAAACCCAATTGCACCCTCCACCACCACATGCCTGTTTCTCATGCCATTTCCCTGCAGGCATAGAACAAGACAGACCTTACGATCTGCAGAGGTCCTCAGATCACAGATTCCCTGTGAAAAAACCCTACCTCCCCCAGTACAGAAACAGATCTCTGGACTACCCCCCAGGGCCCAGGTGTATGTATCTGCGTATCCTTTTGTTTGTTGTTCTTGAGTAAAAATAATATTATTTCAAAAGTACACTAAACCATTATGACCACAACATGTCTCTGGAATGTCTTGTCATCACTGAACATTATAGTATGTGGATGTTTTCAACTGCTAGACTTTATTTTAGGCATTCTTTAAACACATTAAATATGTTTTTTATGTGACTTAAATAATATTTATACTCAGTTTAGGTCTATTTTAGTTTTAGACCAGTTTTGTGTGATAGTAGCTTGGAATTCAAATACTGAAATAGTTTTAGCAGTTGACTGAATACTCCGGTCAATTACAAGAACTATTGCTCTATTGCATGGGGGAGTGCATATAAGTTAGGTTGTCATCATGTTTGGCTTGATTGGCGTAAGTGTATTTGAGATTTTTTCCTCTTCCAAATAAAGTATCTACTTTCCACCTCCGTCAGAAATGATATGACAATTTTTAAGAAATTCTAATTATATGGTTCACTGGGGCTAACTTTTTTTTGCGAACGTGTCATACCCTATGTATTCAGTGCATGCTTGTCATAGTTTTGTTCATGATTACCAAATAGCACCCTTCATGAACCATAATTTAAAGATGGCTGTTTACAAATGCTGTCGCTCTGTGTGGCTGGCAGCTGGGTCTGAGTAATCTTTCCAGACAAGAGCCTTATCATTCCTGCATTTAAGACTCTAGAAATCTGCTTTAATTTGACTGATTTCTTTTTCATGTCAGTGCTTAATCTAAGAGATATGCAGGAAGAATTAATGATGGGGTAAAAATGAAGCTACTTATTTTGAAAACACAGATATTATCAAAACAACCAGAATGTATGATTTATGCTACTAAAATATGCATAGGGCACAGATAATATTTGTCCTAAACTTTACTCAAAACCTGTACCTAAACTTAACTCTAACCCTAATCCTTATACCTTAACCTGATTGAGAAATAATATATCGTTAAAAAAGAGCCTTTGCCAACAATAGCACCAATAGCCGTTGTGCTAAAAATGCACCTTTGAAACCCATGGCTATATTGCTATCTAATGAATTCTGTATCAATCAGATTTATTGATGACTGTTATTCTGATTCTGAGAAGTAAAGGGAAGAGTGGAATTGTGCTATTTTGTGACCTATTTTAACTGATTGACCGATGACCCACTTATTAATGTTTTGTTGTTTTTTTCTTCATCTCTATTTGTAGTTAGAACATATGGTTTCTACTGAGATGTCAATATTCTATGAGCAAGTCAAAATGGATGCTTCTGCTGTGCTAATATATGTGTATTGTGTGGGCTCTTGTTTTTTGTGCAGGTTATGACAGTCCCCAACACGGTGATGCTTTATGACGGTGTGAGTCCTTGGGAGGAAAGTTTGAGCTGAACAGAGAAGACTGGAGGGAGACCAGCTTTTAGGCTCTGTGGACATTTTTAGAACCATGTAGACACTAGCTGTTTTAAAATGCATGTGACCTTATTTATTATTTTCAGATATTTCTTATACTGGTTGCACTTACACCGATTTCTCAGGCCTATTTATGGGTTTCAGCTTTCTGATATATGTGATATTTTGAGGACTTTTCACCATTCAGAAGAGATTTTTTTTTTTTAAATGTTAATTACAATGGCAACCATCTTTCCTAATTCTGAAACCCATGGATAGTAAGTTGAAAGCTGTGTCTATGATAAATTGCACATCACAGTTTTAACGCTCTTCACAAACTTTATTACCTGTGCACATTCCCTCGCAACTGTTTTCAAATCAGTCTGTCTGTTCCTGACAATCTGTGACTACGTGAGTTTCGATGTGTATTCTAATGAACTGTACATACTAAACCTGCACTAACCTCTATGGTAACAATCATGTTTTTATTTTAAAAAATATATACTTTAATATGTGTGTTTGTAATGTATGCTGTTGGTGTATGTATGCAGATGACGGAAAATTCTTGAGTCATGTAGTAACTCAAGAATACTTAAGTCACTATGTGGATAAATTATAGTTTTAGATTTTACAGGCTTGAAAATGAGTATATTTTCTAAAATGCTCTAAATCCGAATAAAATGGAATTTAAAATATTCATTATGTTGCTTTGTATTATATTGTCGTCCAATTGCCCATTACTCATGCTGTGCTCAAGGTTTAGTAGCCTACTTAATACTCAAGTGCCTGTGTTTTATAAAGATATTGTCAAGAAGTGACTAGTTTAGTTACAGTTTAGTTACAAGTTGCCTGACCAGCCAATGCCTTCTACATTCTGTTTTCTCAAAGTGTGTGGTTCTAGCCCGGTAAATTAGAAAGCCACCTCTTATTTAATAATTAAAAACGTCGTTAGTACATTTAAAAATCCTATATTACACAAAATTGACTCTTGTGAGCTTTAAGTCATGTTATGATGTTGTTACCTCCTCAAAAACATAGCTGGAGTTGTGTTGTGTTTCATTCAAACACATTTGAGTAACCCGTTATTATTAGTCTGTCTACATGTTCAAAGCTCAAAATGTTCATGAAGTGGTAGTTTTCATGTTAATAGCTACCATTTACTTTTAGTTCAGTAGAGATGGGCAATCCCAGATTTGAAATCCTCCAAATGCTTCTAGTGAAGGTGTATGGAATTTAAAAGCATGGTGGACCACTTCCTGTATTAAGATAAGATAAGATATGCCTTTATTAGTCCCACAGTGGGGAAATTCCAGTGTTGCAACGCACAGTTCAAGAACAGCAGGAAAATGGAACATGCAATAAAACAAGATAATAGATAATGGCTAAAAAAATAATAATTTAGAAATAGACTTAAAGATAGACTCTAATTTTGTTCTGGTGGAGCAAAAATATAAAATACAAAATATAAAATATAAAATCCCCCCAAAAAAATAAAAAAAAATTACCACATGACATCACAAGATGGAACTAAGAAAGCACAACAAACAATGCTTGTGATGAGGATACAACATTATAAGAAATCAGAAAATAGTGTAATGTTTTAGGTAACCAGTAGATGGCAGCAGATACATAGAAGTCAAGTTTCCGCCTCAGCGTCTCTCGGCGTTTCCTCTTGTCACTTGTGTTTCTCAAGTCATCAAGCCCCGTTATTACCATAATCATAGACCCTCGCAGTGCTCTGCTCACTGCGTTAATGACAGCAGAATATGCATGACGATACAGCTGTTGCCACGTAGACTAGAAACAGATGAACAGATGAATTTAACATTGGCTTCTTCCTAACCAGCGACGAGACTTCCTCAGTGACAGGATACATATGTTCACTTAACGTGGAGAGAGAGAGCAGCTGTCTCCTAAAACGAGTCTATTTATGTATAAGCGGACGCTGTTCATTTATAGGCCTACAGCGATGGCGACGGTAATTAATTTTCCACACACCAATCCGCTGTTTTTCCTGCCACAAAAACAGGTTTTTAATTCGCTCCACGAGTCACCTGAGCCGTGCACCAACTGGATAGCTCACGTTCATTAGGTTACCAGATAATCCCGCTAAACCCCATGTGTTCCAGTCACCATATGCTCTTCTCATGCATAAGCAAACTCAGACTTAAGTTGCAATAGGCTACAGCAAACTTAGGTAGGCCTCATAGTTCTTTATTAATGGCATTTATTACTGAGATTAATTCCAGTTTGGGCGCGTCTCTAGTGGATTTTCCCAAGCACGAGTCGGTCCTTTTACGCACGATTTCTGTATCATTTATTTGTGTGTAGCGCGTGTGGCACGAGCAGATGGGTCAGACGTAAGCCACTTGACTCTGTGTCAACAGTGGTGTCATGTGTAATGACTTTTCATGAGTCGGAGCGCACATGCACACCTACTGAGAGACAAAGACTGCACAAAAGGTGGTCACGACACGCGTAATAGGCACTGGTAAAGTCTTGTGTGAGTTCAAACCTATGAATAAGTTATTTCTCTCATCTGCATATCAAGTGGGCATTCGTCTGCCTGCTTCTAATATGAATATATGGGACGCATTTTTTGAAGTGAAAAGTCGTGACAAATGCTGCTCTGGAGATGGGGACCTCTTCTTATTTCTTCTGTTGTGTTTGCACTCCTCCCGATGCCAATTTGTTTTACTTGGCGTTGTTGGTGGAATTACTGTGTGAGGAAAGTTATTGGTGGTGAAATGGGATTTTGACGGAGATAGAAACAGTGAGTGAGTCACTGGATGGGTTTGGATTGTCAAATTACTATGAAACTGAACATATGACTGGAGGAGAATGTTGACAATTTCTTACCACTATTCCATTCGTACTGATTGTGTCGCTCCAATAATCAGGTTGTGGGAATCATCATATCCATTACTGATCTTTAGATGGAGTTCATATAGGGGCCATGTTGCCACACACATCAATCTCTTCGGAAAATTCGAGGAAGCTAAAGTATGTAATAAAGACCACTAACCAATAGGCTAATCTTCCAGCTACTTGTTGTGACCAAGATCAAATGAAAGCCTCTATTGTGATACAGTGCTCTTTGTAATGCGAAAGGAGGGGTTAAATTCTAATTAAGATAATCTAGAAATAAACACATTGTCCCATTTTTAAGTCCATATTTGGTTCAATGAATTACTTTATTGCTAGTCCCATGAGGCAGCCATTCAGTATATTTTCCTATTTCCACAGAGCCCTTTGCATCAGCCAGCATCTATGGGGCGTTTTTGTCTCTGCTGTGTTGTGCCTAATTACACTGAAACTGCTGCAGCAAACCAATAAAGTTTATAGCCTCTATCTTGGTGTCATAGAGCCGCTCATCGCCTTTTTGTTCGTCCATAAAAGAATGAGCACAGTGCAGCCGAGTGGCACAGTCTCTCCACATTCCTCTGGCTCTATCCTGAACTCCTCTCCACTCAGACATCTTCTGCAATATTTCAGCTCTTTAAAGCATTCACTTCACTGTGCCCATGAACTGAGGAGGCAGACATTCATTTTACCGTTCAAACTGTCTCTCTAGTTATTTTGGTTTTAGACAAACCACCTGGATTCAGACATTTGAAATGACCTAAAATGTAAACAAACAAAATTCAGTAGTTTATAAATTGGATACTGCATGCAAACATCTCATTTTGATTACTAGTTTTGAACTATTACTTAGACTTAGACAAACTTTATTGATCCGCATGGGACATTTTTTGGATATAGTAGCTCACACATCACATTATATTATAAAAGCAAAGAGCAAAATATAAATGGTAATAGAACTCAAAAGACAATACAGTAACGTGTATTTACCTTGTTACTGTATTGTCTTTAAAAAAGAACCCAAGAAGTTAAAGTACAAAAAGTAAATAAAGTACATAAGAAGACAAAATGAACATCTTTGGTTTAAGAACTCAAAATATTTAAACCAGACAAGAACATCACAAAACATAAAAGTAATTACCAAGCTATTTGAAAAGATGTTGCAGTAGTTTCAAAATTTGGTGGATTATAGACGTCAGTATTATTAAAACAGGAATATAATAATTGACATCCATGTAGTAAAGAGATTTATTTGCTTAGCTGAATTAGGGGGTGTCTGAAACAAAGCTTACTTGAGGCAAAAATGAGAACCTAGACCATTATTTCCCATAAAATCAAAATATCCCCTTTGGTTTTTGAATACAAATTGGTGTGGTTGTTTGTATGTGTAGGACTGTGCTGTGTGACTCTTAACACAGCAGTCTGGATCAGTGCAGGGCAGTACAGGCACTGATAGATTTAGTCGAAGTGAGGTGAGTTTTTCAGACAACAAACAACTGCCAGACAAGCCGGGATAATTTAGCCAGAGGGAATGAAGACGGACCGCTGTGTTTGGCTCTAAGTCACCAGGCTTCTCTTGTAACTGCACTGATTTACAAGTGATACTGAGGAGGACACACTCAACAAAAGGTATGCAGTCAGTCATCCAGAGACTTAAAGGTGCCAGATGTAAGTTTTTGGTTGGGCGTCCTTACATTAAGTTGCCTCTGCACAGATCTGACCTGTAACTTGGTCTCCATGATGATATAAAGGTGTAATACCATACTGTGAAACATTCCAGAAGAAGGGATAACATCTCCATGGAGAAAGCATTTGATGGAGCTCCACCATAAAAGTTACACAGTGCACCTTTAACATATGAAACCTGATAGATCTAATGTTTTGAAGTTGCATGGTGATGGTAGTAATCCAGTGGTGTTCTATTCTTGGGTATCAGAATACTAGTAATTAGGACCGTTGCCATAGCGATTAACTATATTAAAAACAAAAACAAAAAAATCCTCCAAAAGTTGCAGATACACTCTTTTTTTTACTTTTTCCTGTGCTACATAATTCCATACATCTTCATATATTTGATGTCTTTTGTATGTATATCAAATGTAGATGGTAGTAATCATATATAAAAAAAAAAACACTGACAGGGTGAGTCTAAACTTTTGACAGGTAGTGTATACAGGGAACTGAAACATGAATATTTTCAATTTAATTTCAAGAAAAAAAAAATATTTGAACTTTTCAGCAACTATGGATATGTCACTGACTCTATGATGTAAACCCCGGAATTAGGATTGCAGAGTGACTCACACATTGTCCACCTACAGGAGGGATATTGATTCAAGTGATGGTCCAGACTTATTACACCTCCTCCAGACAGTGCCTATAGTTCACTATAGGATTCTCCGCTGTTTAATAAGTCATAGCAGACTCATGCACTAGCAATGGAATACTAGCCACATATAAAAATGATTTATGCATATGGTTAAAGGTCTTTAACTGTGAATAATGCAGTATAATATTGTTGTACCCACAGCACAACATTAACCTAATCAAAAAGAGACTTGTTTTCCTCCAAATGTCTTAAACATATTAACGCTTAAAGTTATATTACCAGCAGCAAATATATTTATAATTTAGAGAACAGACTAGATGTCATAACACAAGATGTATAAAAATTGCATGGTATGGGCTGGGTGTGTTTTATTTTTTTGGTAATGATACGTGGTTTTCAGCAGTGGTACCTCAACAAACTTTATTTAGTATCTGTTATCTATTAATCATCATGAATGAACACAATTTCAGATGTATTTATATTAAATTTGTGGTGACACTATAATCTTCTACGGTGCTCTCTCTTCCAGGACCCACCAGGCATCAAATCTGTCAAAAGGACCATTGGCACCAGTTCTCCACCAGAATCACATTTATAAATATATTTAGTATTGGAAACAGTCAAAAGTGCTGCTGGCTGTAGGTCTTAGTATAAAAAATGGGAGATTAGATTGTAACTTAAGATGTAATAAACTAGGCTGGTTTGTTGTATTATACAGAATACATCCAATGCTTCTTTTTGCCTTAAAACATTTAGGTAGTTAAGTAGGCAATATCTTGTGCCGCCTCCTGTTCTGTCCCTGTATGTTGTACTCAGTATCTTTATGGTGTAACTATCACAGAGATGGGTGAGATGGGTGCGCAGGTGTGTGGCTTCAGTCCCTTCTCTTCACTCTGCTTCAGCTGAAAGAGTTCAGAGCCGTTCCTAGGAGCACACGGCGTTCACAGTAAGTCACTACTCATTTCACAGCCTTCTCCAGTTCTTCCTGTATTTTCCATGTTTGATTTGAGCTTCTACTGTCAGCTCTGGTGCGCCCAGGTCAAATGGAAACACTAAATACTCATGAGACAGGCTTTGTTCACCTGATGGTACAAATGTTCAAACTTAGAATGAACGTTTTATTGATCTACTGCAATGTAAAGTAGATTATAAAGGGACTGTTGTTGAATGTCTTTCATATATTCACGAAATGCTTGAATTCAATATTGTACAAAATAATATATCAAAATGTATTGATGGAGATGATGGATAGTTGTATGACAATAGAAATATTGGCTAAAAAGCTTAATGACAGCTTATTTATTGTTATGAGGTTTATGAAAAAGTGAGGGTTTTAACTTAGAATTTCATAAACAAGCAGATTTTTTAAATCATTGACCTGCTTTGTTGGAGATTAACTTCCATTTTAAGAAATTGTTTTGAAGATGTTTTGGCAATTTGGTGATGAAAGTTTATTTTGATCTTGTTTTGGAATGTGACAGTTTTCTGGTTTGAAGTGATTATTCCTGCTTCACTTTATAGTGTCTAAATTGAAGCACAATGCGTTTACTTGATTGTAAATCAGAATGCAGAGAAGACAGTCAGAGCCCTGGGATATAGCACACACAGGCTGCAGGCTGTGTTGCACCATCATCTACAGTGAGCAGTCAGCTAGTGTTAACATCTCCACCTGTTTTCCATTGCAAATATCAGCCTTACCTGCTACTATGCCTTTTTTTGGATAGTATTTTGGTCTTGGTTCAGTGTCACCTAGGAGTCCCAGAGAAATTACGATGAAATCTGACATGTCAATCTGATGTGTGTGTTGGAGCATCAGCTGTTTTTGTCATCAATAGAACATGTCATTGCTCAGAACTGATTTTTTTTTTTTAATTGAATGACTCAATACACCAGTGACCTTTAATATGATGTGAAATGAGCCACAGGTTTGAATGAGACTTGGCCCTGGACAGAGGCAGAGGCACAGATGAATGATGAATGAATGTTTTTTCATTTGTTCATCCATCTGTCCCTCACACAATATCTTGCTTTGATCTCATCACTAACACAGTGAGTAATGATACATCCACCACCATGTGTATTTGGAAATCCCTCTAACAATAAGAGGCTATTATAGAACCTCAGGATGAATTAGTGTGAAGTCAAGTTCACTTATCATCACTGAGTTTTAAATTTGACAAGTCAACCATACTGACTACCTTGATAAATGAAAAAGATTGCCTTAAGGTGATGTCAACTCAAAATCCACAAATAAGTGATGATAACTGTGCTGTAACTGTGCTGTAACTGTAACTGTAACTTGCATAAACTCTCACAAGGTGTAAACTGAAGTTGGAAGTTTTTTAGTAAGAAAATATTGACTGCACTGTTCCAGTTAGAACAGTGTATAAAGTAACCTTTTTTTTTTTTCTTCAAATGTTGTTTTCTTATTCAATTGATGTTTTAATTTGTATCAATTCTGAAAATTACTTCTTCAAATTATATTATTATTATTATTTTTACCATTGTGATGTTTTGTGAGTTTTTATTTAATGTTTTTTAAGATGGGGAAGCTCAATCGGTGATTCAAATACACCATCTCAATGTCAGTGCGTAGGCGTAGTCACATTCATTACAGTTTAAGAAGAATCATTTACAGTTGCTTAGTCAACTCTTCATTTTTGTTGTATATTTATGCCCAGGAAACCAAAAATATTATGAATAGTTTCAGTGTTTTTTCTGTTTGTGGAGATGCTGGGTTGTTTGTTACCTGGTCTCTGGAGAGCTAAGGGGAGAGAGGCCAGCCCCACTGAATCATCAGGGCTGTCAGTCACTGCAAAGAGCTCGCAGTCTCAGTCTGCCAACTCTTATCAGTATGAATAAAACATGGAAGAGAGTTGATTATTAAAATGAGTATGTGTTTATTCACAGTCATTCCTCACCATTTTTCTTGGCTTCATTTACTCTTCAGTCTCTAAAGTTTTTACTAAGATCCAATGGAAAGAAAAAATGCAGTTTTTATATTGCATATGAAATCTTATATCAGTCATGTTTGCTTGCGATGTTCAGTATTATGACAAATTATGATGTGTACACGGTCACTGGACTGTATTTTTCTCTTTCCCAGGAACACCAGTGACAGCAGGCCCATTAAAGTGCCAAAGATGATCATGCAATCCTAAAAACAAATAAAATAATCCAAAATGAAAACAAAAAAGAAAACTAAAAAAACATGCTTTTATTTTAGTCTATATTTTGGTTAAAAAGTTACATAGTGAGGCTTTAAGTATGTATAACTACACACTATAACTAAAATGTTTCACTTTTATGGCTTATAAATGCCAAATGATTACAAATCTGTTTGAAGGATTATTTTTAATAAGATAACAGAACTATAATCACCTCAGCAAATAGCCTACTATATTTAAAGGGACCATATTACACTGTTTTCTGATCTATATTATAAGTAAGTAAGTAAGTAAGTAAGCTTTATTTCTATAGCGCTTTTCTCAGACATAGGTCACAAAGTGCTTTACAGTAAAAGACAACAGCATAAAATAAATTAAATAAAATACAAGGCAATAAAAACATGATAACAAAATACAGTCTGTCATAGCAACCCTAATTCTAGTGGCTCTGAAACGCCTGTCTAAAAAAATATATAATGTTGTATTATAGTATTATAATGTTGTTTCCTCATCAACAACACACCTGGATTTGTGTTTTGTTTCATTCAAACATGTTTAACACAAGGACACACAAGGACTCTCCACAGTGGGTGCCTTGCCTCAAGTGGAGGAGTTCAAGTATCTCGGAGTCTTGTTCACGAGTGAAGGGAGGATGGAGTGTGAGATTGATAGGCGGATCGGTGCAGATCGGTCCCTCAGTTGGCCTGGGAATGCCTTGGAGTCCCCCCGGAGGAGTTGGAGGAAGTGTCTGGGGTGAAGGAAGTTTGGGAGTTCCTGCTTAGACTGTTGTCCCCACAACCTGGCCCTGGATAAGCAGAAGAAAATGGATGGATGGATGTTTAACACACAGATCCTGCATATTTAGGCTGTGTTCTTCTCTCAAACAGAAAACACTCCATTTGTGATGTCATGTGGTAATACAGGAAGTGCTCCAATGCGTTTTTAAACACACACCTTCAATAAAATCATATCTGAACAAATATACTGAACAAAAGGTAAAAGGAAGCTGTAACATCACAAGGTGGAGCAAAGCATTTTGAGCTGTAGATGTAGGCAGACTAATAATACTCATACTCAAACATGTGTGAATGAAATTTTGTGCTAGTCCCAAGACTGGATAAATGGAAAACAAGGAAAAATTTGGCAGCACGGTGGCTGAGTGGCAACACTCATGCCTCACAGCAAGAAGGTTACAGGTTCGAACTCTGGGTCGCCCGGGCCTTTCTGTGTGGAGTTTGCATGTTTCCTCCCCGTGTCTGGATGGGTTTCCTCCGGGTACTCCGGTTTCCCCCCATCAACCAAAAACATGCAACACCCCTATGAACAGTATACAATCAAGGACCGTCAAGGAATTCCTCCCTCCTGTGGGCTCACCACCTGCAGAGGGGTTCACAGGGGTCTGGGTCTGGTGCACAGAGTAACGTGCTGCCCCTGCGACCCAGCCGGATTAAGCGGGAGAAAATGGATGGATGGAAAAATTTGGAATCAGAAGGAATCTTACTGTAATCTTGTTCTCTCTTTCTCTTTCTCACTCTCTCTCACTACAGATTCACCATGCCTGCCATTGTGAACCTTCTTTTCAACGTTGTCTCCACCAACACCACCATCTCGTTCCACGTGGTTCTGCCCACTGTGAGTCTGGTGTCCCTACTGGTGGGTGTGGGGGGACACTTGTTGCTGTGGCTGGTGCTGTTGAGGAACCCACGCAGTCGCTCTAAGCCCAGTTCAGTTCTGTTACTGAACCTGAGCCTGGCTGATCTGGGCGCGCTACTCACCCTGCCCTGTGTGCTGCTCAGTGCCAGCTTCCAGAACTGGCAGCTAGGGGGTGGTACTTGTGTGCTTCTGGGCTTCATGACCTCAGTGACTGTGGGTGTGGAGATCTTCAGTCTGGCTGTGCTGTCCGTGCTGCGCTACAGGATTGTGGCGCCACTGACCAGTCCACCTGCCAGCCTCGTGCAAGTGTAAGTTATGGGTCTCGAGTCACATGCTCTTTAGCTTTATTTGTATAATTCCCTACACATAAATGGATTTTGTTGGTGCAATTGTGTGTTTTGTCACTGAAGGATTTAAAGGTGCAATATATAACCCTTCTGTTAGAGGGTCTGCTCCCTGCTTCTAGATGTTATTGCTTTGCCAGGAATGTTGTACAGTATGGCATTTAACTTATCTATCTTGCATTTATTGAATTACAGATGTTTTTATTAGCTTTTTATTACCTTAAAAAAAACATTCATTCTCATTGTAAACTTGCTCGACTCTACCCTGATCTGACCTGTAATTCCTTCATGAAGATTAAGTTAAGTTCAGTGCAGTTCTACTCAAAACAATGCTCCATGGAGACAAGAAGGTGACGCTGGCTCACAGCAGAATGATATGTGAATTGAGTTCTTCACATTATCAATCTGGGATGGCTGGCTCTCAGGGAAAGAAACTGGAAAATGTTACTTTCTGCATGTTTATCACAAACAAACAACACAAACAAAGTAGTCTGTACTGATACTAAAATAGAGTGAAGTACGTCTGTCGGGGTTGCTATGTTTGGTTCGCTTGGGTGCTTCGCCTTTGTCTTCCACACAAATCTCAATACTCCTTTGTGATTGGTTTGCCCGCCCGATTAACCTTACAGCAAGCGCACACCAAGATGGATTCTCGTGATTTTGTGAGCTGACAAATATTGTGAGAATCCATCTTGCTGTGCAAGGTTACAGGTGACAAAAGTGACATAGTACACCTTTAAGGCACTGTGCTGGTCTGCCACAGGGCAACTTTAGCAATGCTACTGCATTACTCAAAAACCTGGATATCTTTGTACTTTTGCATGTTTTTCTTGTGTCTTTTTGGACTTCATGTAAAAAAATATGATCACTTTTGTTTATAACCTAATTTTGTATCCTTTCTAACAGACTGTGTACTGTGGTTGCCATTTGGCTGATCTCCATCACCATGGCACTGCCCAAAGTCACCTACATCAACTTTGACGGCGGTTGCACGTGGTCAGTTGGTCGAGACGAGTGGCTGTTCTTCCTGGTTCCTGCCTTTTTGGTGTACTACGTGGCCCCTCTGCTCTGTATCACTATCAACTGTGGCCTCATCATCTCCCAGCTCCACCGCTGCCGAGGTCCCATAGCTTCTCATCGACGCAACAAAAAAGCTACTGCATTGCTAATTAGCGCGACACTAGTTTTTGCTATTAGCTGGTTGCCTTATTATTCACTTGAGTTTGTTAATGTACTGTCACCGTATATTATCTCAGAGGGGTCTCCTGTTAGCTTACCAGGACTTTTCACTACTACTTCTAGCCCACCAAACGTCAAAGCAGGAGTTTCTATGCTTTGGGAAGTAGCATCTCTCACTGCTATTCTGTTAGTTTGCTTGGCGCCATGTTGGAATCCTCCGCTCTATTTCCTGTTGTCAAGGCCAGCTGTACGCCAACTCCAAGCTCTCCTGCCAACTTTTCTTACTAAGCATTTTAAGAAACCGGTGCAGCACTGGCGTATAGCTCCAGCTCCTCCCCCACACGAGCCACGCCCCCTGCCCACGACCCATTCAATGCCACAGCAAGTGCTCACACATCTGACTCAGTAAAGTGCCCACACGGTGAAACACTTTGTAAAAGAGACATCCGCTCTCCTTTCAAATATGACTCACAAAATGTGGATCTGCAGCGCCACGCAAATGTCTTAAAGAAGTGGGAAGATGCTGTTTAATAGGCGTGCTTTCTTGGTTAAATACAGACTTTAATAATCCTTGTTTTAGTGAAACTTATGAGTCAGGTTAATATTAGCTACCGAACACAAAATCATTATGCTGTTTAAGTATGCAGAAGTCATTCCGCTCCACTGTCCTATCGGGAACATTGAGGACAAATGCCTTGGTGGAGGTCTCAAGAGCTCTGTATGGTTCTGTGCTTTGATATACTGTGCTTATATTAATGTACATTGTTCCATGATTTTCAGTTGTTTTTTTTCTGGAGATTTTTGCCTAATTGATTAATTGAATCTTTTTCCATTTCTCATTTCCATTTCTGACTGTGGCCTTGTTTGTGTGATCTCTTGTGTCTGAATTTAATTTTTGTGTATACAAACAACTTGCTTTTCTCTTTTTTTTTAGTGGGCCTGCTGGATGTTTAGTGCAAACAGTTATGTTTGCTGAGATGGTTCTGTGGTCATAACTACATCCGCTCTGCTCCTGGCAACACAATATAACTCTCATTCATATACTGTACAACAGAGTATCACATAAACAAAATACTCAACATAGCAATAAAACTCAAGCCAATACCTCTGTTACCATGTAGTTATATAACACAGCGTTTACAGGAAAATGAGATATCAAAGTATATATGTTTATTCAAAAATCCAGGTCAGTGAACATAAAAAACTCCCAGATGGGACTATCCCTGTGATCTGGTCAGCCATTTTGGAGACAGAGAAGGTCGTGGTGACAGAAATAACCATTAGCGCAAACATAAATCAAAGTCTCGATGGAGCTTTTAAACTGCCCTTCTCTATCTGCAATATAGCAGGCCTGATTAAGCACCCAATACTTTACACGGTATTTCCAGACCACCAATATTACATCTAACATTAGCTGTGCATCTCTGTAACCTCATTACAAAGCCACAACCATATAACATCGCAACATTCCAGGAAGGTATTTCTATAGTTTGATGTGATGGCATCATACAATCTATGCATTCATTAAACAAATAAGAGGGCTTGGTTTTAAATGTGCACTATGTGGCTTTTCTTGCCTGGGATCCAGAATACGCACTTCTTAAATACTTCACTAAGATGTGTCTGGTCCCTGGTGAATCTCAAGCATGGTCAGTCCATATCAAAACAAATATTGCTGCTTACAAGGAACAAAAAGGTAGCAAAAAAATATCACATGGAAGGGACTGAAAAACACTGCAAAACATTGAATCAACTGAGTTTTACCGTGTAGGCAGAGTACATTTAATTATACTCCTGAATTAAGTACAATTACCAAGTTTTAAGACTGATTTGAATTAATGAAAAATTGGGTGCATCATGTTGAGGTGGCAGGTTTATCTAAGGATGAAGAACTAAAACAATAGTCTTGGTATGTTTCATATTACCGAAACTGGGTTATTCTAAATCTGACAAAAGTTCTTGGTCGACATCAAATTACATTGCCGCATCTGTCCTTGTGTGGAGAGGTTTCCTGACTTATGACATGCATTAAAAACTAGTGCCTTGCTTTTGTTCAGTACACAGGGATTTCAATACAATCACATCGGAAAAGAGTGGCATGAGACAATTTGGTTGTAACAAGTCAAGGCCATCCCAGACAGTGATTGAAGGGATGTATGGACTCACAGTCGCCAAGGACCGGCAGCATAATAAACTTGGAACGAAGCTGTAATTGGATTTTTGTTGTCAGGCTGTAAACTGATCTGAAGCGTTGATTTAAATGTCGTTCCATGTTTTGCATTATTTAAGTTGTGAAAGACAAGACCAATGCAGCGTGAATTTGAATCTGACACATAATACGACTGAAATTTCCTTACATTTTCAGCTTTACGTGTTCAAAAGCTGTGTGACTTTGATTAATGTGCAATGGATTTCCTGACCTTGCGCCCGCTGTCTTATTGGCATCTATAAATCTTGCTTTGCTCACTCTGTGACCTCCATCCCAGCCTGCACCTCTGAGTGTTTTAATCACATTTGGAATAGTAGCCTGTATTAATTGGGGGCACCCTTTTGGTTTTTTCTCTTGTTTTGTCCTCACCATAGTGTCTTGGTGCCTTGTTAGACCAGTTAGTTATCTTTGTCATCTGTCTGCTCTCTGATCCTTCTCTCACTATAGGACAATTATATCCTGATGAGACTTAATTAAGACTGGAAATTAGCCCTGGCTTTAAATACAAAGCGAGCACAGCGGCAGGCCTATAGGGAGGTTTTTTTCCCATTTGTGCGCAGTCTGTCAACTTTGTGCGTGTGACAGACAGGGGACAGGTGCTGTGAGGCCATGATCTGAAGAGAGATTATAATGTACATGCTGGTGGCAAGATGGTTATTATAACAGATATAGGTGAGAGCTATTGATTCCAGGGAAGGAGGGACAATTTGATAAAAGCAACACAATGCAATGGTGCGCAACTATGGAGTAGACTGATTTTGTATTTATTTTTTTTTTTGTGTGTGACTTGACGACAAAATATAGCAAATGCTTTAGGCTTCAGTCACATTTGAATTTCAGGATAAATAAAGGAAAGCTCTTTGGGTGTATAAAAGGTAATGAAATTATTCATGAAATTAACTTTATTGATGGATGTCAATGGAAAAAGCTGAATGCTTTTAAATGAAGAGAAACATCATTTATATGGTGTGTTCTATGGTGAGGACTTGAAGGTATTACACAGCCAGGCAGCGGAAGGGTCTCACTGTGGAGCTGAACATAAAGTCAGATCTGGTAACTGCACTGATTTCTCTGAGAGAAGATTACTGCATGTGGCTCTTCTATGCTTTCTGTCCAAAAGTTTTGCCAATTCACTAAAAATAACAGGGGGGAAAGAATGACAGCTTGCTCTGCTCATTGCACCAGTTGCGCAGCTGAATATAAAGTACTAGATCAATACAAGTACTTTGCAACAGTCAGCATTGTTGTGGTGACTGGTTTGAATATAAAAAGATTAAGTAACAAAAATAAATAAAATGTATATGCAATTCATATTAAGTCATGATCTTTTTTTTTTTTTTTTTTTTTTTTTTTTTTTAACAAATATTTAAATGCTTAAACGAGATATTTCCAGGTAAGGTGGGCGTCAAAAAAACCAGTTCAACAGTTTCTGCTCTTTGGCTACCCCTAGTGGTTACACTGTGGCACAACATTTGAAAACACAGGTTCTGACAGATTTGGGCGACGGTAGAATTCGGAGTATTTAAAAAAAATAAAAATAAAATAAGCCTTTATTATTTGTTCTAATGCAAACAACACACATCTTGCATCTTTTTTTTGCATATAGACTCCAAAAACACTGGTGGCTTCTTACTCAAGGGCGCACCCCCTCAAGTCCACAGCGCAGGAGAGAGAGCGAGAGAGGAAGAGAGAGGAGCGGGGAAAGGTGCAGGTGCTGAGTGGTGGAGGTGGGAACGAAACGCGCTGGCGACTCTATGTGGCCACTGGGACCTCCACAAACGGACGGACGCGCGGAGCAGGTGACGTGCTCTCTCGCGCCCATGGCTCTTTTCGCCCATCCAACCACAAGCCGATGCCACACTGAGACCACTCAGGTGTAGCATCCTCTTCAGCAGCCCTCCTATTACTACAACTATCTACTCTCATTGTCCATGTACTGCACCTCCCTTCGCTTAGCAGCTTCCTCCTCCTCTGCAAAGCCTAAAGCGGACTGTCTCTTGTAGCTACGGGAACATCGTAATGAGCGATGCTGTGGAGAAAAACGTGCTCTTTGTTTATGAGGCGGCTTGTGTTGCCAGTGCCGTTGTAAATGTGCACACAGCGGGGCTACAGCCAGCACAGATGACCTGAAGCAGGGACGGAAAGGCGGTTCCAACTACATCACTTGTTCCACAAAGAAAGACATATTTTCATCACCATGACTGACCAGGTAAGCAAAAACAAACATGTACTCTACTATTATTTTACCAGAGACTCCTTTGGTCTCTCATTCTTTGTATGACTGCATTGCCTGTACATTTTAGTAATCAATGTTATTCATGTACTATTTACCTTAGCTTGAAACTGGGTTGGGTCTCTATAGACAATAACTATGATACAAATACTAGGAGTTTTTCCTTTAGACAAAAACAAATGATTGAGTAGCCTAATTATACTGTAGACCTCTACCAAGGCATTATGTTATCCCACAGCTCAAACTTGATTCAAACTAATTTATTCTCTTTAAATAAAAATAAATAAAATATTTGTGGAATGACTGAATAAAAATGTAATCCACAAACTAAGATAAATATTGTTGAGATTAGTGAATATTTTAGTCTGTCAGAATGGGAAAAAATACTACACAAATAAACAGTGTCACAGCACATTTCAAAGCCTCAGACTGCCCTATCAAAAATACATTTGTGTGCTGCCAGACATTTGGAGATGGTTATCCAAATTGGCTTGTAATGGTCTGTTCAGAACACCTCATTCCTCACAGACCTCATCGTTACAACTCATCTGCTGTGGTCGAAAAGCACAACTGACTGATGTAAGTGATCTGCATTGTGCTAAGAAACAAGAGGAGAAACATAGTCTCTCATAATTAAATTTGTATTAAGCTGCAGTAGTTTGGCCCAGTTTGTGCAAAGCCTATGAGACCATGGGCAGATTAACCCCTGACACTGGATTTCAAGCTGCGGTGACTGCTCTGCCTCCACATGTACTGCTCCCGTGAGTCTGCTGACAATAAAGGCCATGCGTAATTGATGAGCTCTTTCAATTAACCTAATTGAGCAATGTGAAACCACCAGAAACACTGTTGAATATGAACTGAGTGCAAATGGAATGAAGGGACACACCCTAATAACGACCACAGCAATTTTGATTTATTATTTTTTCATTTTTTTGTTAACAACAGTTTAAAGGTACAGAGTGTATATTTGTGGAGATGGCACGTCACGATTCAAAGGAAATAGAAAGTTAGAACCATACATTCTGCATGAAGGTAGAAAAGGTTTTTGCCATAGTATAGTTGTACTAAATGACATACATAATATAGCTTTAGTATTATTAATAGACAAAAAGGGGATGTAAATCAAAACCTTGAAATATATAATTAATGAAAGAACATTAGTTTATTTAGATACTGATGCATTTTCCAGTTATAGCTAGTTTATAATATATTGTGCAACAGTCCTATTATAAAAAATGATTTTGTGCAAATACATTTAGTCTTCAGTTGTTATGCATTTCATCTTTATTATATACATCTCAACCTATTATCCCACAACATGTGACACTTGTAAACAGTTGTAATCTGACTACTGAGCGACCCTGTTGTGATCACATTATATTGTTATGTGTGTTATTCTCTGTAATGAACTCCTATTACTTTAGTCAGCATTAGCACAGACTGAGATATCAGTCCACTCACACACTCATGCATACAGAGCCCAGGGGTGCTGCTGCTGGAAGTGGATTAATTGCCATATTAATATTGATGAAGGTTGTCTTTGCTGACCTGTTGTGGCTTCACGCAGCTCTGTAAAACACATGATTGCTTGTTTTTCTTTTTTACGCTTGTAGAAACATTGCATACTATGGTAAAGCAGTTGTGGTTTTGACCTATTTGTATGTCAATTCATGCTGCAATGCAATCACTATATGGTCTATCATATATAGCATAGCATAGAGCCATCTGAGTGCTTTATTAAGCCCAGCTGGTAGCTTATTTCTGCTGTCCCTACAAAGTATTTATGCTTCACTGGCACCATCTTAATGTGTTCTGCAAGGCCATACAATATAACTTTTGTATTATCATGTTCCTGACATCATATCCACAGAAAGGAGATTTGTTGGCTCACATTATACAAGTTAAACTATTGATACTGCTCTTAATGCTACTGCCATACTGACTGTCTATGATACATTGAGATGAGATAAGGTTTCACACCGATTTTCTCTTCATTAGAACTATAGTTTTTATTCCATTCTTTCTTAACTTTATACAACTTTATACATTAACATTTATAATTTTAAATAGAAAGAGGTGGTTCAGACTACATAAGGTCACACTTACCCAATGTCTTAATACTTGGGAGTGGCCCCTATCATGTAAGCCTACTATGTTTTTTAGTCATTTAGCCAGTGGTTAAAGAAAATAATAAATTCAGTTAAATTAAAATCTGTCACCTGGACAAAGGTTTTAGAGTGAAGATGTTTCACTGCTTCAAGTGGCTTCTTCAGTTCTGGTAATAGGTGTGAGATCACCCATCTGGGACCTAAACAATTACGCTAAATATGACTCAGGGACAGTTCACACTTAGTGTAGCTCAATACACCTAGCTAACAAACAGAAACTGTCAACAAATAGGCTTATTAGTTTCAGTGTAGCTCCTCCCTTCAGACATATGTAATAGATATAATCCCTCAGTCATCCAGATATACCTGGACGACTGAGGGATTACACAGACATTTAGTCAGTAGTTTACACTTTCTAGTCAAAAGTACCCAAAGACACATTATTAAAAACATTTTATATTTATATAGGATTCAATTCTACTTTTCTTTTCAATCTGTATTTCAAAATAATTCCAAGGACCCCCAGATAAGTGCTCATGTACCTCAAGAGGTCCCCCACCCTGACTGCGAAACACTGTTGTACATCATTTTACACAGTGTTTTAAACTGCTGTCTGTTCTTCTTTATCTACAGTTGTTCAGGTCCACCTCATACTGCTACCTCCCACCTCCTGACATGTCCCCAGACCCCCGCTCAGATAGGTCTGCCTCTGACACATAGAGCGTCTTCATCAACATCTTTGCTCTCTGTGTTCTGTTTCTGTCTCACCTCTGCTGTTATCGCCTACCTCCCCTTACACGCAGCAACACTCCCCTCCCCCCTAGTTATCCACTGATAACATTTACCAGGACTGTCACTGGATAAAGGTGAATAGTAGGAGCAGGATGGCTTCATTCACTAGTGTCCCCCAGTGCTTCTTTGTTATATTAGAGATACATATTATACTGTACATAGGCTTTGTAAACGACCTGCTTTTGTGATTTAAGGAAATGTACTCAAAAGAAATTAAATGTTATAACTGATATAGTTGAATAATTTAATTGATCTTTAGTGCGGGTTGATCAAATATTGTCTTCTCTAGTCTTTTCTCAGCCATTATTAATGTCAGTGGTAAAATCTAATTTTATTTATAAAACTTAAACACATTTCTTTCCTTGTTTTTCAGTACAGTATGTTTTTGACTGCGGCACCGCCCCTGCGCAGAGGTAGCACACCTTTACCTGTCAAACACCAGCTGAGGAGAGAGGAGGCTGTGTCTGAGGACTGTGACTGGATCCCAGGTCTAGAGGAGCCTGCCACGTTGCCTATTACTGAAACAGCGGTGCCTCAGGAGGAGTCATTCGGCCAAACGGCAGCTGCCCAGCCCACATACCACAGTCACGGAGGGGCACTGCGGTTAGTGCTGCTGGGACAGAATGGAGTGGGGAAATCATCATTGGCCTTATCTCTGGCAGGACAGTCGGACCGGTCCCTCTCCATAGACTCTGAGTCACAGGCATGCGGTAATGGCTCACACTGGGATGCACTTAAGTTGACAGCACACATCTGGGAGAAATTTATATCATCTTTCATTATTCTGATTTTGATTAAGTAGCATACAAATACTTTCATTCATAATTTACACACTCTTAACTGGAGCAGCTTTTTGGGGAGTGGAGCCATCCATTAGCTATTATTTTTCATTCATAAAGTTTGAGTTGATAAAATTTGTCTCATACTAGTGTAAGAGTTATCTTTTTAGACAAGTTGGATGACAGTAAATTAAGGATTTAGTTGTGTTGTCAATATCACGAATAATCACAATAAACAAAGCCCACACAGAAATACAAAAAGGCACTTGAAAATTCACATGAAATCTTGAGAGGAGCAGGACATTTTTGAATCCATCTGCGTTTTACATTCTATCTTGAATACATACTATATACATTCATAAAATATACATTACTTGTGCCTATACATGGCGACATAATGTTTTCATTGCTTTCATTGAGTCAAGGCTTCATGCTTTATTTAACAATGTGCTGCTCTATTCTGGGATACATAGTGTGAGCAAATGTAGGGGAATACTCTGTGACACCTTTTTCTATTATCACCTCTATATCAATTCTAGGCAGCTCAGAACATCTGTTTTAGAGCCACATCAGACACATGGGCGAAACAACCGACACCTGCTACCAGTAAAAATGAGTTTAAGGTGTAAAGTGAAGTGAAACCAGCACAGATGTAGTCTTTCTGTCATAAGTCCTCCTTGATTACCTAATTTATTTTAGCAGGATTGCTTTTGTCAGAAAATATTCCGAAAAATCTCGTCAGGAGGCAGAACTCATCATCACAGTTTCAAGTTGTTATTCCTCCAGGCAGTTTTCACAAGGACTATCAGGCATTTTACCACAGGTCTGCAGTAAATTGTAGTGCCACATATGATTTGACGTTACTGCCTGTGACCGTCATGGTGTCAAAACGCTAACATTATTTTGATGTGTGTCATGGATGTTTGCAGGTGAAGGGTACGAGTGCTCGGTTACAGTGGATGATGAGGACAGCAAACTCATTGTATATGACAACTGGAAACAGGTGAGAAACTCCCCTGATTTTAGAACTTAAAGATTAAAGATACAGTATGTAACTTTACTGGGGGTCTGTCACCTGCTTGTCTCCATAGAGATGCATATATATTTCTTATTTTGCGTTTATTCACTTACAGGTGTTTTTATTTCTTAAATTACGTTGAAAAAGAAATGCATTCTTACTGTGCACAGGTTCACCTTTTCACACCTGTAAGTTGGCCTGCTTGTCCAATTGGAGTTGTTAAAGCTTTACTGTGGGACACGTTAGACAACCAAATAACATCTCCATGAGACAAGCAGGTATCAGACCCTCAATCAGTAAAGTTACACAGTGCACCTTTAAACCAACACAAGTCATTTATTTAAGCCTCTGTTAAACTCACAGAAGAAGAAATCATTTGTTTAATTATGATGTCTTCTGTGGCCTGGGCATATGGTTTTTAGAAGCTTTCAGTGTTCTTTTCACTACTTTTGATGATGTCAAGCAAATATTAGACTTTTGTGCCACTACACTTTTGCTAATTCTTAAAGGGTTCTTATCAGAGAGCCAAGGAAATGTATTTCTTTGGGGCTTAGTAGAACTCTCCTTGGACATTAGTTATCTTCCTTATTCCATCAGTTTGACTCTTTGATTGGTAGCAGAAAGCCAGAGAAATTCACAAAGGAAATAAAGGACAGACTCCACTTTGAAATGATATTTGTGACTGTGAACCCACAAACTCTCTATAGAGAAGCTGATAAAAACTCAGAAAACATATTTGGCTGTAGAGGAAACAGTGCATAGGCCTTTATAGTAGTATCAGTAGTAAGGAAGAAAGCAGCAGATGTCCTTACTACAATGCGTGCTTGTGTTCTTTTATTGAACTGTTGGCTGTTTTGTTGAACTGAATTGGCGGACCCTCTTGTGTTACTCCTTTTATTTACTCCTACAAATCAGTAATGAAAAGAAATCCCAGCAAGGCCCAAAATTGTGGGTGTTATGCATCATCGTTCCTTTGAGCTGAATGAGGAGGAGTTAATACACCAATGGCAGTACTTTTTGTTACATTCTTCAGCAAGTGAACTGGATCTCATACCCAACCCCATACCGTGACACTGTGAGTCTTTCAAAATCAGATGAAATTCTGTGTGCAGCTATCTTAATTAGTGTGAAGGGTAGCCAGTTCCTTTCACTTGCTATCCCAGATGTCCACTCCTCTACAGACTTGCCCTATGAGATTAAATTATTCACACAGTTCTATGTAGTTTAAGGGAAATGCATCTGAAAGCCTGGTCCTTGACTTTTTGTGTACACTCTTTTCCAATTCACTGTCTGTCTGTCAGCTCTCCTCTCACAGCCATGTCCGTTCATTTGCTGCTGTCTCTTTCATGCGCCTCTGTTCACTGACCCCTTTTTGCCACAGTTAAATTGCACTCCGGGTTAATTACATTTGTTATTCTGTGCATGCTAATACAAAGCTAATGGACGTACAAGCAACACTCACAGGCCAGCAGGAGGATTGGATACGCTTCATAACTGCATGTGCTGGGAAGGGAATATTAGGGGTGTTCCAGAAACCCAGAGACAGCAATAAACATGGCTTTCAGTATTATTTTCCTGAACATAAAGTCAAATTACTTGATCCAGAAGTCTGAACTCCAAACCACACGCTTCTCCTGAAAGAGGATCGGTGATGATTAGTGATTTAAATTTGATGAATTGCTCTTCTCTAATCTGGTGGGGTTTTTTTCTCTTGATGCTAATGCCTTGATATAATGGATGTTAATGAGTCAAGAACATTATGAACACTCATTTATTCATTTTACTATCTCCACACATGCATCACCACTGACCACTCCACTTCAGATGTTTTGTTTTGATGTTTTGACCTAGTGAACTAGAAATTGAGCTATTTTTGGCCATGGTGTCAATAATCAAGAACAATATTCTGATGTTTTCGCTCACAATAATTTTAACACTATAATTTAAGTTGTGACATCGCTTCTACTCTTTGAACCTGCGTCTAACCTTTCACTTTAAGGTAACAGGTTGAAGAGATAATCTGTCATCTTGTCACCTGTCAGTAGTCTTTAAGTTCTGCAGTTGTGTGGTCAGCAGAATCAATCTTAGTCTTGAGCTGAGAGTACATTAGTTGGCAGTCCCTTTGGTCCCTGGGGGAGGTAGGGGCTTCTGGCCATGGAGCTAGCTGTAAGTATTCTCTACGGGGCACCCTAACCTACTCCCCACGTTACCATAGCAACCTGTGTCGACATCCACGTACACACTGTCACACAGGGCGACATAATCAGTCACTCACAAATAGACATCCAATACTGCTGGCATCCTCCCTGTGTTCACTGTGTGTTCTATCTATCCATCTAGAGCCTCATCACATCTTTGTAGTGGAAGCTGCTGCAACACATGATGAGGCGCTATCATTCGCGCGCACACTGTTTAACTCAATTATGGCTGGTCATAGTTTGTTAATCGCACCTGGTTAGCCAAATATTTCAGCCTGTTATTTCTACTTTTAGTGCCACTGTCTGCACCCAAAACAAAAACTGTTACTCTGAACAAAATGGCAATTGAACTAGCGATAGGACAACATAAAGGTGCTATTATCAATTTTGTCTAGTCAGAGTAAAGAGTTAAAATGATAGTGTAAAAATATGGCTAAAGAGGTGGCCATATGTTTACACTATCACCCAAAATACATCAGGGGGTGTTGAACGGGGGGAGCAGGGGTGTCCAGCGCGGTGACCAGGCGCAGGGCTGTGACAGTAACCCATATGGAGAGCACTGGAGCTGGGACAGACTGAATCTCACTGCAGCCTGGATAAAGTCTGTTAGACCCAATAGGCTACATGATTTATAAAACTCCTCATAAATGTTATTGGATCATATAGTAATATGTTTACAGGAAATAATTTGAGAAAATATATAACTTACAATCATGGAGGAATTAGAATTGTTAGTCACATTATAAGCGTAATAATATTCTTAAACAGTAGAATTGTTGTTCTTATGAGCGCTCCTGACTGTTCGTAGGATTTGTTCTTCCAGAAGAACATTTTTAGTTAAGAAGAAGTTTTATGAATGCCAAAAATGTTCGTAAGAAGGCCTTAAGTACAAATTTGTTGGTAAGAATGTTTCATGAATGAGGCCAGATGCTGACCTTGTACCAATTCCAAGCCTGGTTATATTGAGAGGACTGCCTTAAGAAAACACTGATGGAAGGTTTGCCTGCCATTCATAAGTACACATTAGTATACATCATGGAATGCCAATAGCAGCCTTTGGGCCAGTTCGGTCTGTCGCTAATTTATTTCCATTATGTTACAGTCATGGTAGTGATCTTACACAATAGCTGTCCTTCACTGCAAGCAGCAATAAAGATAAATGCAGGGTTAGTCTATGCTTGTTTTTGTGTCACAATTATCATAGCTAAAATAATTGTGATTAATGATTAGATTAGGCTTGGACAGCTCACACATCACAATATATTATAATAACAAAAAACAAAAATATAAATGGTAATAATACATTCAAAATAAGAAGCAAAAATAGCAAGAGACTGGTGTCAATAAGGCGTAATTATATACATTCAAATTGCTGACAATTTAAACTACTGTTATAGAAATTATTTATAAGTGTAAACAATAACAATCTTCAACAGATGTCATCCATAAGTAGCTTTTTCCATACAATCTGGTAGTGTAAAGGTGATTATCTTTGTTGAAGATTGTCACAATTATATATAGGCCTGTCATGATAACAAGTTTGATATATTTCTCAGGTAAATTTAGATGATAAATGATAATTTATGCCACTGACACAGTAACTCAAGAGCAGATTTAAACTACGAAAAAATATTCTAAATCTTCAATGTTAATGTTCAGTGTTAGAAAATAAACAGCTGAATGAAACACTTTACTACTTAGTTTGCATCTGTAATGAATCATCGAAGTTATTAATTCAGTCTTTTACAGCTTAAATTTTATCATATAGCCAAAAAATAACAAAACATTTTCCAGTAGCGCAAAGAAAATGTACACACGATAAATACTGATGCAAAAAATATTGTTCCAACTTTCATATTTTGAACAATAAGAAGTCGATATAGTAATTATTGTGACAGGCCTAACTATATAAAGCGTATGATTATTGATTATTATCACATCCATCCGTAGTTGCATGTCCAGCTGTAGTACCTCCCCAGTAGTAGTAGCTTCTGTGTTCTGTAATGCAATGCACACACCAGGGCACATGTGACTCCAGGCTCAGAGGCTGGAGTCTGCTCAGCCAGACACTTTATCCTGAAAGTGTTGTTAACGTCATGGTAGTTTAAATAAGTAATCCATGTTCCCAGAATAGAAGCACATTCAGCTTTGACCGTATCAGCATTGCAGTCTTCAGACCAGTCGTGTGATGTATCACGATGAACATTACACTGGAGACTGAGGTCATACTATACAAAGGGGTACACAAAGCCTCTTCTCAATTTTGAATTTCTTGTCTTTGTATTTGCTTTTATATCTTAAAGTGATTCTGTCAGGAGCATGAGCCTGACTGGAACTTTTCATTATTATTTGATGCGGTGAAATTGAAATATTTATTAAAGACAAGTGAAAGGTGTAGCCTGAAGCCTGTGAATGTAGGTCAAGCAATATGTGTGTGGCCGTTATCAGGGTGAATTCCCAGCTGCCTCTCAGGACTATTTTTTATCTAAGAGAAAATTAGATAAATGATCCAGGATGTAATTTGCAGAGGGATAATTGCAGCTTGACCACATTCCACTGAGCACTTTCAAGCACTATATTTCTTAGCCTCCTGTTTACACGTCTCTGCATCTTTATTACTTCATTTTAGGTAAACCGAACACAGCCTAATTGAAATCAGATTCTCATTATTTCTTGTCTTTCACTTTTGGACAAATTTGATCCTCAAGCCTGATTTTAGTTCGTCTCACTTTAAAACTAGGACAAGGAAACCAGGCAAGACAACCAATTGTGTTTCACAGGGCCTCACCAGATTAGACAGCGTCAGAACTAATCCAGTTTTATATTATGGATTAACCAACCTTGATACATCTGTCACATCACATAATATTGATGTTAGTGAGAGAACAAAATTAAAAACTGTCTTTTTTCAATAGCTATGTGGCAATTATGCATGCAAAAAAAGTTGCTTGTAGACAGAAAAGTAGGTCATGATAAGACATATTTTGCCGTGGAACGTAATGTTTTTTCATCCTGTTATTGGAAGTCAAAGGTCAAATGTGGGGCAGCGTCCCTGAAGCTGCTCCAGATGTGGATGCAGATGTCCACTTATGAGGCACAGATATGGGTCACGCTGGAGTGCACACCACCCACTACAATAATATACTGCTGGTTAACATGAATATCATCTTTGACTACATGACGTTAATCTAAACTAAACTGTAAAATACATCAAGCATTATTTTATATTTTGTTTATAGTAAACCACAATATTGATCAAAACATCTTAAAGAAAAGAATCCATTGTCTTCCTGTTCAAAACTGCAGACATAAGAGGCCCTGCCCCCTCATAGTGGCATTTCATCGTAGTAATCAGGTGATTTGTTTATTACTAAAAAATGGTAATGTGACATTTTAAACCCTACATCCATGACCAGACTTCTCATTTTTTTATATAATCTTATGTAAATAAAGAACAATGAGCGAAGATGGGGGTTAGGTGAAAACAAATTTCACCTGAACACTTCCATGTAGTACAATACAGCATTACGCAAACATACATGAATCAATCGGAATACAATGTTAAACTAATGAGGAGGAATTGTTATAAAAGCTCAATTTTTCATAATATGTCTCCTTAATTTCCTTAATAAGAATTTAAGCTTTATCCCCACATCTTAGTACTTTTCCACTTCTTGCAGTTCATATATTTTTTAAAAAACTCCTCCTTTGTCTCCAGCAAAAAAGTACAAAGTCACAAGCTCAGCGCTTCTATCCAACTGCAGTGTGCTTGGTCATGCTGTTATCAGATGTAGGAGGTAGGAGAGGATTGGAAGAGTCTTATGTTGTTCGTCCTCATCCTCACACTCTCCATTCATCACTTTTCCATCCGCATCGATCGCCTGCTCCCTCGTTTCTCTTTGTCATGCACTTTGCACACATCTGTCACCTGGGGTCAGATGCTGTTTGCTTTTGATATGGCTAAATGGCAACACAAACATGAATCTATGTCCTGTGTGTCTTTTGCAGGTGGTTGTGTGTCTTCTACTGTTCCAAAGGCACAAGCTGCTTTGCTCTTGCATCTTGTGCTCAAAGTGAGTGCAGAGATAGTTTAGGTGTGTGCTTTGGTCTCTAGGGAGCGGGTTAATGAGAGATACATAATCTCACATGTAAATAGGCTCAGTCAAAGTAGAGCTGTAGTTTTGAAACTGAAACCGAATAATAACTTGAGTGCTTACAGATAGTGTAGTTTATGCAAATGCAGTGTGGAGAGTGATTCATTTGTCCTCAATGCTAATGGTCACAGATGCAGCACGAGCTCTCAATGTGGGTTAAAAGCATGTTTTTCATGATCAACATTATTCAAGAAAAAATGTAACACTAAATTTAAATGCATATCAACTGGTGGTAATTTTAAAAGTTAGAAGTAGTCTGTAGCAGTATATGGTGGTATAGTTTAGTGGTATATTGAATATATGATAAAAATGTTTATGTTTTTGTTTTGCTGACTATTTTCAGCAAAGTACTTCTTCCATTTCTTGTTGCATGAAAGGAAGGGGGGGGTTACATGATTTTTTATGTAATCCCAAATTGAATTTTACAAATCTCAACTAAATCAAAACAACCCAGCAGTACTTTGCTTAAGGCCTGCATTTCCCATAGTAATTCTTTCCATTGAGGATGTGCATTGTGCAGCATGTCACTTTAATGGCACCAATACAATCGCTTGAAGCCATGTTATGTATTAGCTAAATGCTGTTATTTCTTATCTCCATCGGCACCAGAAACAGGATGTTGTGTCTTAGATGGCCTGCTTTTTTAACTGTTACAGTTTTAAATCCAAATCTATCATGGGATCAAGAATGATCGCCTCATTAATCTGCGTTTAGAGCTATTGTAAAAGTAGTGAGCCAAAGCTATAAATCACACAGCAATTGTAGCACAAACAAATTCATGTTCGACCATGAAAACAATGAGACGTTTTTACTCAGAAATAATTTTCGTTTGCTAACCTTTGACGATTTGTCGAGCAATTTCTGAATAATTTGTGAAAGTTATCTCAAGTACAACCTAAATGATGAAAACCCAGTTAGACATCTGTTGGCAAGAGTCAGTGGAAGCAGTAGCCCAAAGCAAGACAAAAATCTGACAAAAATGTTTATTATTTATTCATAATTTGTGCGCCGAGCCAACGCTGTAAGTGAAGTTTTGAATACCAATCAGTGTCAGTGTTAAAACTGAGGATCCTGTACAGTGTGGTTTGAAGGGGTGTGGGCACTTAGACACTTTGTTAATAAGATATAAGCCAGCTAGCCAAACTTGATAGTCATGAGCCAGACAAATTATCTTTTTGAGACAGTTGAAGCTATTTTTTTTTTTTTTTTTTTTTTCAAGATTTGACCATGAATTACAGCAGATGAACCATGAAATATTTATACACTTTATTCAGGAAGTTGCCACAAGCGCGATAAATAAAACAGTTTAATCTGCTAGGGTCTCAGCTAATTTTAGATCTGTTTTTTTTGTCTTAATGCCAGGATTCAGTAATGTTTTATGTCCTCATGCAAAGTGAAGTCTTCTGCCAAGGGTGCAGCTCTAATGCTCGCACATGTAATTATATATGTAATATATCTTACTGTCCTATTTATTGAGTATCAAATCCCTCTCTCATTTTTCAACAGCATGGCCCTAAAATGTTTTAAAGTGTGAATCTACCAATACTCAATCAATAGGTAAATATACTTGTCCAATTTTTATATATTCCCTATGTGTACATATCAGTATCATTCAACTTTCCGGTACATTTAATTAATTAGTTATAATGTTAATGGTGCACTGTATGACTTCTAAAGTTGAGTGTCTGTTAGTTGCTTGTCTCCAGGAGATGTTATTTCTCTGCCTGAAATGTTCCACAGTAGGTCATTAAACATATCTCCCTTGCATTTGTTCATTTACATGTGTTTTATAGCTCAAACGTACCTTGAATGATTTTTTACTATGTGCAGGCTTGCTTCTCTATCTGACCATTAATCTGTCTACATTGTGATTACCAAGTTTATCTCCATGCTATACAATGATCAAGGTATAACAGTAATATCTACAGAGACAAGCAGGTGGCGGACCCTCCACCAGAAAAGTTACACAGTACACCTTTAATTATTGTTCAATATTTAAAATAAAATACAGTTACTAGTAATATTTCTACACTATAAACTAGGGACACCATCTCTCTGGCGCCAACCCTGAAGAGAGAAAATGAACTCATGATTCCTCCTATGATTCATGGTGCTCGTTCATGCATAGTCTTTGTCTTTGTGTGTAACTTGTTCTGTGCTACTTATGAATGTGTGTGTGCATGGGAGGAGTAGGTATTGACAGATGGCCTGCTCCCCGCCAACCGTGGAGAGAGAGAAAGAGAGAATGAGGCACAGACAGGGAGAGAGAATTGGCTTCCTCCCCATCTTCCGTGCCTTGGTTCCACAAGGAGGCGTATTCACTTCATGGTCACACTCCTGCTAATCGACGTGCCCACTCTGCTTTACTACTCTTTCGCTGATTCCTTCACTCTCCATCCTCTGCTACTGGTGTGTTGTTGTTGTTGAGCCACTCGTCCGCTGCGTCCCTCAATCAGACAATGACAGGTGGCTGAGTTGTCGTGTGTGCCAGTCCCCCCTGTCCTCTCCCCTCATCCTCCTCTCTCTTCTTTCCTCTCTGTCTGCTCTCATGTGCTCCCTGAGATAGATGGACTGCCAAGGCTCTCCCTGTGAATTTCCTGCTTCAGGGTGTGATCCGGTGCTACAGCTCGGCCGCTTTGGATAATGGGTATTTTTTCTGAAACCCTCCAGAGAGCAAGAATTCACCTTTCCGGTTGGGGATGTGGGGCAAGGGCGTTTGTGTAGGGAGGACACACACATACAATGCAGAATGGAGTTAGTGAGAAGATTGAGTTAGCTATACAACATGGTTGTATATTGATTAAATTTACTCCAGAGTGATTCTAGTTGAATCATAAAATCAATTTGTCATTTAGAGTGATCTAATATAAATCAAAGTTGAAAATAGTGCCAAAATCCAGTTACTCACATAACTTTCTATTTTCAACCATTGAATTAAAAACAAATTAAACGCAGACCAGTGGATATTGTCACTGTGTCCCTGGGCACGACACCACACCCAGCTTCTTTAGGAGTCACAACCAATTTGATATCCTATTTACTAGAGAACTAGGCCTTAACCTTTACAAATTGTTCATTTCTTAAGCCTTCACAGTATGGTTCGGGTCAAATTTGACCCAGACCAAGAATTCCCTCATGGTAAGTGTCTATACCAAATTTTGAACTACATATTTATTTAGAATGTCTAAATAGACTATCCCACATTAATAAATGTATATATAATATATAAATATAATGTTTCAGAGAGCAGGAAGAGCATTTTTTTTAAAGTTTTACAGCACTTCTTTTTGGAGTAAAACATCTACTATCACACATTATCATGTCCTGTTTTACATAACAGATAAACATAACACAAAAACATTAAAGCCATTATGATTATATATATAAATATATATGCTTATTTCAAACTAGTCAGTGCATTCAAAGCAGTGGTAGGAAGCTCTGCGTGTGTGGGACTTGCATATGTGTTTCTCCTCATCTTGGAAGATCAGATCAAAGGCCTGTTGCACAGTAATTCTTGCTGCTTTGATGTCAGTCACCAAAATGGCAGCTCAGGTACCTTTATACCCCACCCGCTCCCCTCCCAACCCAAATAGATTCAAATTTATTATTATTTTGTTACATTGCAGGTGCTTGTGCTTGCAGGTGCAGATCTTGTGTCTGTTTCAAAGCACCCTCTGACCTCTGGATGACTTCTGTTCTTTATGTGCACCATATACAGGATGATCGCTCCTTTCACTGTTTTGAGATTCTCAAAACAGTGAACTCTTAAACTCTGTCACCACTGTCCCATAAAAAATACACAAAAACATGGCATGTACCATTTCACAGTTTCAATATTCCCTAAAACTTCGATCTTCCTTCATTTGACCTGCAATGATAGATCTAAAATCCATCTCAATAGATCCGGGTCAAAATTGACCCGAACCAGCCTCAGTGTCCAAAAATTTGTAGCACCTGTACAAAAGTATAAAATTTTAAAATATTTTCATTTTTTTTCAAATTTGACCCTAGTATGTAAGGGTTAAGTCATTTAATTGATTAATTGGTCGATGGAATATTAATTGACAAAAATTTTACATTAGTAGATTAATCATTTTATTTAGATTATAAGCATTTATATGGGACTACGGCAGAAAGGAGAAGTTAGTGAGTGACTGAGTTAGCTGAAGATATGGTATTTTGGGGTAATTTTATGTAAAAAGGCAGATTAAAACTCATGATTCATAAATTTATTTGTCTTTATTTATAAATAGAATGTTTCCTAGTGCTTTTTTCTGCATAATTAAAGTGTTTTTTGCATGAACTTCCATGTGGTTGTAGTCTTGTGAGTGCAGATTGGATCAGATCCGTAGTTTTGAGAGCTTTTATCACGCCCCCTTTTTAATCGACTAATCGATTACTAGGACATGTCTTCAGTCGACCAAAAATGTCTTTTGTCACCTCCAGTCCCACTGTTTGGTACTGCATATAATCTAGTCTTCACATTTTGCCTCTTACTAAAATCCTCACAAAGTTCTCCTCATCTTCTGTTGATGACATAAAAAGATCCTCCCAATGGTTTGTTTTCAGCAATAGTCAACGTTCAATTTATCATACAAAAGGAGCTATGGGACTGGCACTAAGATGGATCATAGAAAAATACCTTAAAGTCATGAAAGAAATACCAAAAATTAGCTCCCAGGAGGAAAAGTGGGTCCACACTCCTGTTCCTCCATTATTACAGGATTTAAAGGCAGAACTTTTCATAGGATTGATCGCACTGACCCTCACTGCACTCTTTCCCAGAGCCCATAGGTACGAAAGTCTAACTGGCACTATATGGGCGAAGGAGGAAGGTTTCAGGTTTCTCTGTTTGGACAAAGCTGTTTGCATTGATTGCTGTAAGATGTGTTAAGTTTCTGAGTTGTTTTTTTTTATATATATATCCTTTAAATAGATAATAATTGACGTGTGAAATGTTGGCAGTACGCATTTAACTTTTATTTTTATTCTAATTGTGTTTGCCTGTTCTTTTTTAGGCAACCACAATAAATCACATGCTTGCACCTACACCTCTATTTTATCAAAGCAACCACTAACTTAATGAACCTTTTTCATTACATGCATAAATCTTATCAATCTCGTGGTCCCTAACCTGAGCATTCATCTACAATGTGCTTTTCTTAGCACATGTCAAACCAGCCTCAATCAATGGCCGTTCCATCCTCTCTCTAAATCTGGCTCACTCACAAAGACTATCCCTCCATCTTAACCTCTGCTTCCTTTATCTCAGCCTCTTGCCTTTTATTTGGAATATTTAATCATACTGTGATTGTGTTTTAATACTGAGATAAAGGTTTATCTTGAAGGTGACCCAAATGGAGCATGTTTAATTCATATTAGATTAATTCATATTAGATTCCTCACAGTATGCCAAAAGTGAATCACTCCCCACCATTACCCTGCCCTGTTCCTGTCGCTAATAGTATCTGGGGTTTCCACACCATTAACTAATGTAGGATTAACAAATTTGTTGGCTGTACATAAGCGTAATTAGGGCATGAGAAGATCAGGCAAATGTTACTGATACTGGGATTATTATAAGGTTTCATGCTTGACCAATACATTTGTCAATTATTGTAAAGCCCAGTTGTATCTTTCTAAAATAAGTTGTTTGTTCTTAGATTTTTTTAAGTGATATTTTAATGTTTAGTGTGGTTGGTGTGCTAAACTAATTAGGTTATTCATTTTCTGTTGTTCAGTTGTTGCATGTTGCTCTTAAATAACTAAGAACTTTGAATCTTTATCAGAGATTTTTGTGCGTGGAGAGAGGACAGTCTCTGTCGGGGGCAGTTCTGGAGGCTGGTGCTGCATTGGGCCACTCAGGCTAATTGAGCTTGTGTGACAGGGGCCCCAGCGGGACAGTGGTGGTCCCTGTTAAAAGGGGCCAAGACATTCAAAGTGAAGTGTGATGTTTGTGAGGTTTCAAAGCCTGAAGCACGCCTGCTTTCTCTCATGGGGCAACAGCAACAACAGAAACTTCAAAAGTACAGGGATGGGCTGTTTCTGTGGCTTAGGCGACAGTGGAGATGAGACAAACCAATTTCATTCACTGACATGTTTGTACAGGGAAATAACATTAAGGTTCAAGAGTATTATACATTTATTAAGTCATAAATGTTCAGAGGAAACGTGTTTCCTTTTTGCCCTTACTGACATTTCATAAAAAGTAGAGTACAAAATTTATTTTACACTTGTACTTGTTTGGTCCTGGTCTGGTCCATGTTTTGTTCCAGATTTAGAGCCAGTTTAGTCCTGTTTTTGGTGTTGTGTATGTGGAAGTATCAACAAACCTTTAGTATAGAAATTAAGTTTCAAATTTAGTTATAGTGATTCCATTAATCTAGATACCAGCAAATACCAATGAGTCTTCACTATAATTATGAGGAAAAAAGACAGTGTAACATGTAGGTGATCTTCAGTTCTCTTCTGGTGGCATGCTCATTTGCATATTCCTTCTCCCATTTGCAGGATCTGTCCACTCTCCAGTGCGACGTGTGCATCCTGGTGTTCTCGGTCACTGACAGACGGAGTTTTCACCGTACCGCCCAGCTTCGCCTCCTCCTGCGGGAATCCCAGCCCAACACTCCAATCATCCTTGTGGGCAACAAGAGCGACCTGGTGCGCTCCCGGGAAATCAGCACTGAGGGTGGGTATAGGAGTGCAGTGTGAGTGCTACCCCAGGTGTCATGTATTCAGCATGCTGCCAACAAAGGACAACAAACAGCTACACAAACAGCTACGATATAACAACTGTTTATAGAGTATGACATCATGTTTATTGATTTGTGCATTTTTAGGGAGTAAGTGAACAAGCAAGGATATAAACAATAAGAATAAATACGGACTATATTGTTTATAATTAAAACATTTTAAAATGAACTAAAAAGAGACAGAAACATCTAGTGTATATCCCAAACAAGGGGAGAATATAGTATTTCTGCCCTTCTGTGGTTAATTTTATGGTCCATTCACAGATTATGCTAGAATTAAATATCAGCCAAAACTTTTATAGGCAATTTTAGCACATTCCAGATGCGTTTTTAAAATATCATCTGGATACAGTTATTGAGATAATATAAAAAATAGATATTATCAATATAATTACGGGCCAGAGCATCTCCAAAGCCAGCGCACAGGGCATCTAAATACAGTGCCTTGCATAAAAGCAGCATATTTAGCATGTGGTCATATAACTCATAACCCTCTTAATGTCCCATTACTCAAGCATGCAAGAATATTGGTTTATTACCAAGGCCTCAGTGTAATTATCTGAATAAATCAAATGCTAATGCAGCAAAAAGCATGCTTGCAGCTGTGGCGTGTGATTACTCATGTATCCAGTCTCTTAGCCTGTCATTGTGTGTCTTGACTATCCCATAAATCTTCCCCTTGGCCCACACTGTCTCCATTTGACGGCCCCAGGGACAATGTATGTTTGATCAGTGAAATCAATTTCTGTGTTTACATTATCCAGGGATAAATGCTCAGTCGGGGTACTCCTTATGGGCAAAGTGCAGCATCATTATCTATAACACGAGAGAGACACGTGTTATAGATAACGTGAGTGCTTAGCTCTGGTCTGGCTCTGAGTTTTACGAGATTTTAGCAAGTTTTACGAGCACTTTTAAGAAAACTGTTTTAAGAGCACAGTTGTTTTTAACTTAACTTATTGGCCAGACCTACTGTTTTTAACATCAGACCCGGCTACTATTGTTTTAACCAAGAGCCGGGTGCACTGCGCACCCATGGCTAGCGCTAGCATGCCTCCCGAGGAGAAACTGGACACTACTCCAAGCTCTGAGCCCACAGAGGGGTCCACTAATGAAACGGGCAGAACCATTTTACACCTGGAGGAGCAGGTCCGGCGACTTTCGCGTGAAATTAAGAAGAAGGACTCAATAATTCACCAACTTATGGACGTCGCTACCGGTCAGCACAAACGCATCGCCTCCCTCAATAATTCACTCCTGGACACTCTTTTATGGGACCCCGCCACATGCCCCTCGCCCTCCTGCTCCACTCCCTGCCTTCAGGTACCCCACAACAATCCCAAACACCCCTCTGCCGCTCCCCATGCCCCTTCCCTGAGCCTATCCAACCGCTACAACATCCTCACACCGGACTCACCTGCACCATCTGGCCTGTCTCTGGACGCTACGGAGTTCCCTCCTCTCCCGAGGAAGGTCCCGAATCAGCCACAGCAGCCGGCGAAATCATCGGCCAGACGGAGGATCCTGGAGGAGGCAGTCCGAAGACGGTCCAGTGACCCCCCGGCTTCGGCTCCGGTCATGCCGCCGTCATCGCCGCTGCGCGCTTCCCTCTCGGCCCCGCTGCGGAGTCCGGCTGTCCTGCGGCCGCAACAGTCCGCGGAAGAGTCGGCGTCACCGCGCACGCAGGCGAAGGAACGGCCACAACCGGCCGCGGCTTCGTCTGCCTCACCGGCCGAGGGCGCGCCACTGCAGCCGGGATTTGCCGTGTCCTCGAACGGCCCTGCTCACCAGCCGGGGGCGTCGGGCCGATCTGCGCTGCCTCCCGCCTGTCCGTCTGGCTCTTCACCGCCGGGCCGCTCCACGTTGCCCAGGAATAGCCGCTCGGACTCCCCGCCACAATCACTTTTTCCTCCATCAACAATAATAATCGGAGACTCCATCATCAGAAACGTCCGCTTTTTTAACACAGTCACACACTGTTTCCCCGGAGCTACCGTGTCACGGATCGCGCAGGAGCTCCCGGACCTGCTCCGGTCCATGCCGTCCACCATCCACCGGATCGTCATACACGTAGGAACTAACGACATGCCCCTCGCCAGGTCAGAACACACCAAAAATGATTTTAAAGAACTTTTTAATGTCCTCAAACCCTGGATTATTACCGGCATGACTGTTTTTATCTCCGGACTACTCCCCACACAGAACCGGGGAGACGAACGTTTTAGCAGGACCCGTTACATGAACACTTGGTTAAACTTCATCTCCAGATCCCACCACATCCACTTCATTGACAATTTTAACCTCTTCTGGAACCGCCCCACTTATTTTAGACATGATGGACTTCACCTCAACAGGTTTGGCACTCAGGTTTTATCTAACAATATGATTTACTCCATTCACAATATCACACCCGACTGATGGTTCACCTCACACACGCCCCTCACTCACACCACCCCCAGTCCTCCCAGCACACAAACCACTCCCACTCCTGTTGCACACACCACTACCGCACTCAGCACTACCTCAACATCAACTGCTCCACAACCGCTCTTTGCCCCTGTCACTCACGGTATTCCTGTTATTATCAGCAGA
This sequence comes from Taenioides sp. WSHXM2023, assembly GCA_029959045.1. Taxonomy (NCBI): domain Eukaryota; kingdom Metazoa; phylum Chordata; class Actinopteri; order Gobiiformes; family Gobiidae; genus Taenioides; species Taenioides sp. WSHXM2023. The sequence goes on along the minus strand of CM057096.1, from coordinate 14,427,692 downwards.
GAGCGGACGTATCCCAACCACAAACCCAAACCTGCCATGAACCCTCATAACCTTCAGCCCCTCCAAAAATCCCAACCACAACCAACAGATAATCAGTCAAGCACAAAAATTAACATGGCCCTATGGAACGTCCGCTCTCTGCTGAATAAAACTTTTATTGTTAACGACTTGATTTTAGAAAGAGAGCTGCATTGTTTATTTCTTTGTGAAACTTGGCTGGGTACGGATGCTGAAGCTGTCCTTGCAGAGGCCGCTCCTCCTGGTTTTAACTGTGCATTTTCAATAAGAAATTTTAAAAGGGGAGGGGGCACTGCATCAATTTGTTCAAACACTTTTGCCCCCAAACCTGTTTTATTTTCACATTTTACATCTTTTGAATATCATGCAGTTGTTTTTAATTCCCCTTCAATTTTATGTGTCACGATTTATAGACCCCCCCCAAAATGTCCTCTTTTTATTACGGAGTTTTCAGAGTTCTTGTCGATTTTACACAGTTCTTATAATATGATTATTTTAACCGGTGATTTTAACTTGCACATTGACAACCCCCTTGACCCTGTCTCCATTGAGTTTTTAAATATTTTAAACTGTCTTGACTTCAAACAAATGGTCAGCGGACCAACTCATGACAGGGGACACACTCTGGACCTGGTCATCACCCATGGCCTGTCCGCGAGTGTGTCCTCTGTCACTGACTTGGCTCTGTCTGACCACAGTCTTGTGCAATTTGAAGTTACTATTTTAGTCAAGCAGGAGGCCTCTGTGAGGACTGTGAGGAAGCGTCATCTGACCCCTGAAGTGGCTGCAAATTTTAAAGAGCTTTTAGACAATTGTCCTCCCCCTGTTTTAACTGCACCCTGTGATTTTATCGTTGATGCTTTTAACAGTAAAATTCGCACAGCTCTCAACACAGTTGCTCCACTTAAAACAAAAACCATACATACAAAAACAATTCCCCCCTGGAGAACCGAAGAGATAAAGAAACTTAAGCGTAAATGCAGGGTGGCGGAGAGGAGGTGGAGGAAAAATAAAATTACTATAAATCAACAAATATTCATTGAACAACAAAAAATCTACAATACTGCAGTCAAAACTTCACGGAACAACTACTTTTCTAAAATAATCAATACTCACAGGAATAATCCCAGAACCCTTTTTACAACAATAGACAATTTAATCAACGCAGACAGCACCAAACCTTATTTTAAAGCCACAGACTCCCTTTGTGAGGCGTTTGCAGACCACTTCATGGGGAAGGTGGACACTATCAGATGTAACATTTTATCCTCCCACAGTAACATGGTTTTAACCACATCTGGGTGTCTGCCTTCACCAGAGGAAACACTGGACAGTTTTGTCCTGGTTGATGCTGAGAGTCTTGACAAAGTTTTCTCCTCGGTGAGGCCCACCACATGTCTTTTAGATCCAGTCCCTACTGAGTTTTTTAAGTCATTTTATGAAGTTTTTAGAGAGGAGCTTTTAAACATGATGAATTGCTCTCTTCAGACGGGGGTCTTCCCTGCCGCCTTTAAACAGGCGGTGGTGAGGCCCCTGCTGAAGAAGAGCAATTTAGATTTTAATGATCTTAACAATTTTAGACCGGTCTCTAACTTACCGTTTTTAAGTAAAATTTTAGAAAAGTTGGCTTTTATTCAGCTCAATGATTTTATTAACTCACAGAACGTCCTGGAGAAATTTCAGTCTGGTTTTAGAGTGAACCACAGCACCGAGACAGCCCTTTTAAAGATTTTAAATGATTTTAGATTAAATTATGACTCACAGAGAGTGACAGTGTTGGTTCTACTGGATCTGAGCGCTGCCTTCGATACAGTAGACCACACTATTCTTTTAACTCGTCTTAAACAGCTGGGCCTCTCTGGTGCTGTTCACAGTTGGTTCACTTCTTATCTCTCAGACAGGACTTTTACGGTAAGTGTGGACACCTGCTCCTCTCAGGTTCATAAAATCACATGTGGTGTGCCCCAGGGTTCGATTTTAGGCCCAGTGCTTTTTAACCTGTACATGCTCCCTCTTGGCAGTGTCATCAGGAGACATGGAGTCAGCTTTCACAGTTACGCTGATGATACACAGTTGTACATCTCCATGTCTCCTGATGACACATGGCCAATGGACACACTTTTTAACTGTATCACAGATATTCGATCCTGGATGGCAGAAAACTTTCTCCAGCTCAACCAGGACAAAACTGAGGTTTTAGTCATCGGTCCTGAGGCCCAGAGAGAGAAACTTTTACCCAAACTACAGTCACAGTCTTTTAATCCCTCCTCACAAGTGAGGAATCTGGGCGTGATTTTTGACTCTGAGCTGACTTTTATTCCACACATTAAGAACATCACCAAAATAGGTTTTTATCATCTAAAGAACATCGCCAGAGTCCGCCCAATTCTCTCTCGGGCCAACACGGAGGTGCTCATGCATGCTTTTATCACCAGTCGCATCGACTACTGTAATGCCCTGCTCTCTGGTCTCCCCAAAAAGAGTATCTCTGGTCTACAGCTTTTACAAAATTCAGCAGCTCGTGTCCTGACGGGGACCAGGGGGCGGGAGCACATTACACCAGTTTTAAAATCACTGCATTGGCTCCCTGTGTGTTTCAGGATCGATTTTAAGGTTCTTTTAATGGTTTATAAGTGTCTTAATGGTCTTGGGCCTTCTTACCTCTCAGAGTTACTTTTACCTTATGAACCCTCGCGGCCCCTGCGCTCCTCCGGCAGCAGGCTCCTAGTTATTCCCAGAGTCAGGACACACACTCACGGCGAGGCGTCATTTCAGTTTTACGGCCCTCACCTCTGGAACTGTCTGCCGGAGGACCTCAGGGCCGCAGAGAATGTTAATGTTTTTAAGAGCAGGCTCAAGACCCACCTTTTTAGTTTAGCTTTTAGATAGCTTGTGTTCTTACTGCCTTTGGTTATAGTTATTTGTGTTTTAGTTGTATTTGTTTTAGGCCATTTTATGTTCTTGTCCATGGCCTTTGCAGTGTTTTTGGACTTTCCAGTGTTTCCTCTGCGGGAGCCCTCTGTGCCGGGGGTGGCGCTTTGCCTGTGGCTGGCTGGGTACTTGGTTCTGGGTGCCTGGACTGAGGTTGACTTTTTGGTCGCGCCTCGGCTGGGTGCCCGGCGCCATTGCCTGGTGGCTGCAGCTGGTGTGCTGCCCCCGGTGCGGAGGGCTTCTGTGATGGCGTTTCCATACTTACTTGCATCTGTGCCCAGCCTTATGCGTGTATCTGATGGGTTTACTTGTGTGGGTGTGCTTGCGGGTGAGGGCTGGGACCGATAGTGTGTGTGTGTGTGTGTGTGGGTGTGTGGGTGTGTGTGTGTGGGTGTGTGTGTGTGAAATACATTTTTTATTTTTTATTTTTTGTGATTTTAACTTGTAAAGCACTTTGTGTTGCACGTGTGTATGAAAAGCGCTTTATAAATAAAGATTGATTGATTGATTGATAGTCTCTCCAGTAGATGAGACTGGTAATGTAATGTGCCAACAAACATATTCACCCCAGAGGCTTCTTAGCAACTTTGATTATTTTAACTGATTCACACAATAACTTTGACAGTAAACAAAAACAAATGGATTCTATTAATTTGTAACACTGGTGTTGGCACTGATGTGAGTTGATTCTTCATTCGCTCTGTCACGGGACTGTCTGTGTTTGTGATAAACTACTTCAAAGTTTGCTTTGAATTGACAAGATTTTTAATTAGATTGTTTAATAATCTTTTGGCTTATTGTCTGATTCCTTTTTTATCGTTGAAGCAGTGTGACTTGTTTTATCATTTGTGGTGCTGATTCACTTCATGTGGGATTTCTGTGTTTTTTTTTTAATGGCACATTCTTGTTGATCACATTCCAATTCTGAAGTAATTTAGTTTGATTTGCTTGAGTTATTTAACATCAAATGAAATAATTATCCACTTTTGTCATTTTATCTACTATGTTTACTGTGACAATAACACTGCAGAATTGAATTATTTGTTTTAGAAAGTAATACATTTAAGTTTAAAATATATTTATTTTTTCTCTCTAACAACTAGAAAATCTTAACATCACCTCTTCCCTTTATCCAAACCACTATTTAAATGCATTCAGGCCCTCTAGCCTGCAGCCCCTCAGTAACAATCAGGTTGTATTAAAATGCTGATTTCTCATTCTGGTCAGCATTTACCTCTCCACTTTGTACCACTTCAATGGCTTCACATAGAAATGGCCAAATATTGTATTAGCAAAAGCGAAACTCTGCCACAGTTTGAATTAATTTATCCATTGCCAAACATCCCTGCGGCCAGGTCGGTGATAATCTAACCTAACTTTATAAGTGGAGTTTATGAAGGCTTAGCAGGACTGCACATGAATGAATGTTTGGGAATAAAAACTTTGAACTAAAAGGGCAGCATCAGACTTTATAGATACAGCCACTGCTCTACCCAAACCTGTTTACCAGCCCCTTCCATTACACTCATGGCACATTGCTAGTCGAGGCACATCTTTTAATGGAGCTACCGAACCATAGCTCTAATACCCTATCGCATCCACAATGCTCTAGCGCATTGTGTGTCTTGGATTATCTTGCTCTTACAGGTCTAACAGGCTACTCTGACAACCATAATATATGTTTGTAGTCTCCATAGGGGTACAATAGTAGGTGTAGCAAGTGGACGTCTTCACACAGGCAGAAACACAGCCTGACGTATCGCTCGATCTTCTCCTGTCAGTGGTAGCGGGGCGGTCAGAGTGAGGGGAGATAAGAGCAGAGTGACAAAGGCAGGCCAAATGAATGGTGTGTGAGACTGTGTGTAGGGGTCCTTGAAGGAGTGAGTTTTCACACTGAAAAAACTCAAACCGGTTTTGGCTGTACTACTTATCAGAAACTACTACCTTTTTCCTATCCACTTTAAATGTTATGGGAGCAGAAGCACCATCTTCTATCTCAGAACCTCGAGATTTGGAACTAATATATGCTCAAAGACTTTTCATATTTTATGGACCACAGATATTTGTATTATATTTCTACTCCCAATACAACATTTTAATTTCACATCTAAAAGAAAGAAGACAGACGTAAAAAAAAAAAGAGGTATAGGGTTTAGTGTGTATAGTGAGAGAGACTAAATAGTAGCAACTGTTTCATGGATTAATGGATGGGCAACAATGGGTCAAGTCGTAGAGGTTTTCCAGGAGGTTGGCAGTTCAATCTAAGCTCCAGCCAGTGCCAGTTTGCTTTGTCATTGTGTCCTTGGGCAAGGCACTTGTCCAAGTGCATAGTGGCAAGTGAATGCAGCGGCCATTAACACACACTGGCAACGAAGTCTCAGCTCCTTGGCAGGTGTGCTTACAGGGCTAGAGTGTGAAGAATGAATGAATAATGAAATGCAAAGTTTTATTATATAAGACTGATGAACTATTGTCACTGTTTGCATTAGAGAGACAGCCAGAACAGGATTTCTTCTTTTTCTTAAATTGTGAAGTTTATACTGTGGCACATTTAGAATATATTTCTTCAAGCAAGTTTCAAGCACTTGGGAAATGTCTCTGTTTTTGCCGTACTAAATAACTGAAAACTGAATGAATCTGTGCCCCACTTTCCCAAAGAATGTATTCAAAAGTGGGTTATGTGGGACTGAATATTTCTTGAATTTGGGTTAGAGTCTTGGCTCATTTTTCATTGCAACCAGAGCGAGCATTACTTGTTTCCAAAGACAGAGTTTGTGTATCGCTGTGGAAAAGCAGAGCTTGGGTCAGAGTTTGGGGTCAGCTCTAGTTTGTTTTGTTTTGCCTTGCACTATAAACTGAAGCAGCAGGTGTATAGTGCTCTCTCACGGGTGCCTACCACTGTCCTCTCCTCTCCTGTTTGTACCTAATGACGTGAGAGGAGCATGCGGAGGCGGGGAGCAAGCCACCAAAGATACTCAGCCACTCAGCACTTTCTCTCCCTGGATAAATTTGGAAGCATTGGTGCGGTCAGCAGTATGGAAATACAGTCTTCCTGGGGCGTCTGACAAGGATCTTCTTATGTTCTCTTCAGACAGATCGGTGGTATTCTTCTTGATATATGAAACTGACACTGACACAGGAAGCTGCCTGGCCCGCCTCGGATCGTTAACAACCTTCTTAAAGAACTACAGTCTTAAACTCGCTTTCCCAGCATGCACAGAGACACTTTTATTCTTTAGTTGTCTTTCACCTTTACCCCAATGTACAGGCTAATATACACAGAACACCGAGTGATAGCAGTGCTGCTGACAGTGTGGGCCCATTTATTATTGGCTCAGTATAACTGTTACATAGCTGCTCTGTGATTAAATATACACTGACCCCAGTTTGCTTAGTCAGCTTTTATTGTATGTCTTTCTCCTCATCTCTGCAATCTAATTTATAGCTTCATATGACTCTACCCACACTAGTGCAATTTTGTGCTGTATTTCTTTCTCTCTTTTTTTTTTGCTGAGTTCTGTGTTGTCCTCATGTATGGGTCATGTCTACATTGCCTGTGAATAAATTAAAGAAAGTTATTCCTGCTTGTTTGGATACTAGCCACTCTGGGCATGAAATAACCACAACCTTGTTAATGAGCAGAAAATACACAGAGATATTGGTATGTATGTGACCAGTCAAATTGTGTGATGTGAGTCGATATTGTCAACCATTTTACCACTCCACACATACACACAGAGAAAAATAATACTTACTAAAGAGAACATAGATGACTGACAAATGTTGTGGCTTAAAGGTGCACCATGTAGCTTTTTGGTTGGGGGTCCATCACCTGCTTGTTTTTATGGATATGCCATTGCTCTGCCTGGAATGTTGTACAGTATGACATTCATCAGCCTTACCTTACATTTATTAAATTACAGGTAGTGTTATAGCTCAAAAATACGCAGAAATTGAGCTAGGGTTGCCTCTCTACAGATCTGACCTGTAACTTTTTCTAGTTTGGTCTTCATGATATTCAAAAGGTTTAATACCATACTGTAAAACATTCCAGGCAAAGCCATAACATTTCCATGGAGAAAGGCATTTGACGGACTCTCCACCAGAAAAGTTACACAATGCACCTTTAATGTATTTCACAGTTAATACCACAATATAAAGTTGTCACCTCTTCACATCCATCTTCCCCATCCATATTGTGTCTCTAACTCACTGTCCGTGCCCTTCTTGTCAGGTCACTTTCACCAAACACTAGTCAATTCACTCAGCTGTCAGAGGTATTAGAGTAAGCTCCGCTGATCTGCTTTGGGACTGGTGTTTTTCTCCTCAAACGCAAACTTGGTCCAATATTGTATTAAGAGGCACAGCTGCTCAGAGACTGCACCATGGCTCAGATCAAATCTACTCCATAAACCAAACAGGCACGCAGGTAGAGTGAGCTGTATTTGTCATATGTGTTAATGCAGTACCAGCCTTAAAGTATTTTTGGAAATGGTGCATACAGTGCAAGTATACATTTTATATTTTTGAGTGATCTTCATGAATCTATAAGTAACAACATAAAAGCTATATTTGATTATTTTCTATTGTTTTTAAGAGTTTTTACCTCTGTAATTATTCCTGTCTCTAACTGTTTGCATACATTTTCCCCTTAAATGAGCAAATATCACCTGCATAGCTAAAAATAATATTCCAACTTTTAATATCTTTTCCAGCTGGCTTGAAACAAGATACCCAGAAGATTGGCATTTGCATAATATCCACCATGTTCTTGTCAAGACCCTTAAACATAGGCAGTTGCTGGTACTAATTGCCTGTGCCCCATCAAATCTTGGCAGAGCATGTTGCAACAAGATGATGCAATTAGTAAGGAGTCAGTTCAGGTCAAATGAAAATAAAATAACTGATTTCTATATGTTTCATCAGCCCTTTATTGTATATTTGCTAAAACTTATGGGTCATTTCAAAGCTCCAAATTACACTGACATTATAATAACAAACACAAATAAAGTTTATAAGTAAAAAGCGCTCCCATTATATAAATATTTTGGGTTTTGCACTGTACTGATTTTAAAGTGAATAAATAAGCATCCAGAGAGCAGCTACCCTGCTTGTTTTCCAGTGTGGTTGAATTAGAATGTGAATAGAACACACAAAACTTTTATACATGTTAGAAGGATTAACCTTTAAGCTTGTTATAACTTTTGTGGCATTTCTCTAAGCACTTGAATTGTATTCTTTTTTTAATATTAGAATCATCTTCCCTCTAATACGCATAATTCAGGTCAGTGGTATTAAAAAAAATACAAAAAACAAATCTGACCCCGTTCTGCAGTCTTTTCATATCAAACAGCTGAAGTTTTGAGTTCTGTTTAGGTCTGAGCAGCAGGAGCAATTTTAAAGTAAAGAAACAAGAATGAAAAGTCAATTTGACGTGACAATGAGGCTTTATGTGTCAGCTCTTCTTATCGTCAGGGCGTGTGTGATCAGAGACTGAGCACTGTCAACAGCACGTTTAGTCACCTGTCTGTGTCCACGGCAGTCAGATAGAAGCCATTAGCACGAGACAACAGCAGGAGATGGGCATGTGCCTCTTTCAACTATCACAACTGTTTGATTCATTTTCATTTGTAGACCTCAGACCATCCAATCATTTCAAATAAAGTGTAATTTTCTTGTGCCGGGGCACGTGTTTATTCTACTCCACAGTCGGCAGTAATTGACATATGATTTGCTACAAGTTTTATTTTTAAGTTCTTAAATTGGACATGTATAGTTCTTTCAGTTATTTTTTATAAGATGTATATCTATGTTTATGTTTTCCAAAGGATGCCCTCTCCTTACTGCTCATATTTGGTTGTGTAATTCATATTTTAATTGAGAGCAAGATTTAGTAATGGACTCTGGAGGAAGAAATTTGACTTTAGTTAAATGGCACTGAGTAAAAGTCTGTATTGTTTCTGTTCAAGAAATTAATACTGAAAAAGTATTTTATTTATTTTTTTTATGTTTTAATAGAAACAAAATAAATGTGCGCTAACTCAGTTACACTGTAGCCCCAGTAATAGTTTGAACTCTTAACTGAAGTATTGTGTTTCTATGTTCAGAGGCACAGTCTAGTGCCATGATGTTCGACTGCCTGTACCTGGAGCTGTCCGCCTCTCTGGAGCATGGGACCACTGAGCTGCTGGAGGCTGCTGTTCGTACCGCCCGGGGGGACTGTGTTGGACCGGGCTGGACAGACGGTGATCCAGGGGCGGGGCGCAGGGAAAGCCTCACCAGCCGGGCCAAGCGCTTCCTGTCTGGGCTAGTCCCAAGGTCGTACTGCAGGGAGCGGGACAGAGACAGGGGGCGCTACCGGGAGATGAGCCGTCACCGCGGCAGCAAGATCTTCAGACAGAAGTCACGCTCCTGCCATGACCTCAGCTCACTGTGACACAACGCACAAGAAGCAGAGACCAGAGACTTAATAATACTACTACAACAATAGAAACAGCATGTGAGAGAGACAAAGCTCTTTGAACTCAATACAAAAATAAACTTACTGGATATAAGTCGCATATATAATATACCAATCGAGCATAACATTATGACCACATGTTGAGATGATATTTGTTAACAAGGATTTACGATATTAAGTCTTTTTTTAAGTAAGCAAGTTTGTCTGATCAGATGTACTGCAGTTTAGGTTTTACTATGGTAGTCGTAATGTTTTGCTTGATAAATTACAGATTACAGATGAATGAACTGACAACAAAATTGCACCTGAATAGCAAAGTACAACCTCTTTTCTCTACAGCTTTTCTGTACAGTTTATGATGTATACACCGAGGGGGAAAAATACAAATTATTTTCTATTAAGCAACGTAATATTAAGAAAACAAGAGATAAATGCTCCTAAACTTTGGTCTCCTTTCCCCTGAGTTTTACCACTTTGACGAGAAAAGCAGGCCACAGTTTGCGTAATAAATAGTAAACAATAGAAGCAAAATCCTCTACAACATGGTTTGCCTCGGTAATTACCTGACAGAAGCAGAGGAATTGAACAGGGGATGGTGGGCACAAATGAAACACTCAAGTAGCACGCACTGATTACTTAGAGAGTAAATAACATATACCTGTTGTAGATCTGTTTTATAGCATGCCAAGTAGAAGACATTACCTTGTAGTTTTTACAATTAATACTGGATTTACTGCACCACAGTGGCCAGTAGCTAATGCACAATCTAGCTAGTGTCTCTCTAGCGATGCCATGTTACAGGCAAAACCCTTTATAAACAATGACGCCCTCTTCTTTGTGCATTTTATAACCACGCCTTTCCCACTTGTCCGGGCTTCACCTATCACCATCAACAATTCATCTTTTTTTACCAGTTCTGCTCCAAGCCATATCTTTGCTGACCATAAGGAACCCTTTACTGGAGGTGGAAGAGCTCGGATACAGTGAGCATAATTATAAAGACATTTCAATTGTTTTTACTGACCGTCAGGACTATACAAGGACACAATGAAAACCTTATCTACCTGTTATATTTAATCTGATGTTTATTTTTGAGACTGGATTAGCGCTTGTGTCTCCGCGGGGGCTGGACGCACAGGTGAATGCACACTAAAGCCTGGGAACATATCTTCAAGCGTGGCAGCATCTCCAAACATTTTCACTCATTTGTTACTGTTGACTAAGCACTCCCATCTACCCACAGAGAATAAATTACTTTTGTTTGACATTCTGAATAAATGGGTCTTGTCTTGTTTTATAGTAGGAATACAGAAATGAGGAAATGTGAATGTGGCAAGAGTTCAGTTGATAGTGGCTGGAGGCTGAAGTGGCAGGTCGTCAGATGACTCAAGGCTCGTCTCCCAAGACTCTGGCTCCATTTAGGGGCATGCAGTAAAAACATGCTGTGTCTGTTTCTTTTGGCTGTAAGGAAATCTCAGGTCAGAAATAGAAACAGTACAATATCAACTTCCCCAGTTTCACGTTCCTTACTATAACAATGTTCTGTACATTAAAACATGATTCATTCTTTGTCCTAATTTATTAAAATTGTGTCTTACTTCAGTTAAAGATGCACAATCTAACTTATCCAGAGGGGACCCGGCCACCTGCTTGTCTCCATGGAATTGTTATTGCTTTGTAGTATAGCCTTAAATGTGTCTGTCTTGCCTTTATTCAATTGCAAGTGTTTTTAGTGCTAAAAAAAAATACCATGACAACATGCATTCCTCATCTCCTACAGATCTGACCTGTAACTCTCCTCCTTAATTCAATACTGTGGACCATAGGCAAAGCAAAAATAATCTCCATAGTAACAGATATAGGCATTGTGCCATTCACCACAAAAGTTACAAAGTGCACCTTTAAATAATAATAATAGTGATCAATATCAGGCAACAGGAAAACTGCAATCTGAAGTTAAAGTAGGTTTTGAATTAGAATATTGAAATTGTGTTGGGAGGGTTCTACAGTCATATAAAACCTGTCTTTAAGAACAATAGTGCTGAAGATACCAACTATGTGTAGAGGTCCCTTTATGTTTTGGAAGAGCTAGTAGTAAGTAATGCATGATGTAATAATACGTAATAGAAACAAACACTAGAAGCTTGGTTTGAACATAAACAGAGCAATTATAACTAAAACAGTGCCTCTAGAGACACGCAATAGTGTGCAAGGCTGATGGATAAAAGGGAGAGTCCATAAAAGAGCACAGGTTTAAAATGTGACTGTTGGGTTTGTGTAATTTTTGGAGGACATACTGAAAAATATGTAGTATTTTATATTCAAAGTCAACTGAAGTGACTCTGACAATATATAAGCTTTAACTTTATCAAGACTGTAGGAAAGAAAATGTGCATAAACCATAGACATAACTACAATTATTATGAGTTAAAGATCTCTTCTTCCACATGAAGATGAGGGGCTCTCAGCATGTCAACTTATTTTTATCACAATAAAGCCTGAACAAATGTTTACACATTTGAGCACTGACAAATTGTGATAGTTGGAATTCCTAAATTTACTGTGACGTGGCAGTAGTCTGTTGTGGTCAGCAGGCTATTTGTCAGTGTGGTATAAATATTTTGTTGTTGTAGCAAATACTAATCTGTAATAATTATGTTGACATATAGGAGGTTTCTAGAGTTTGTGTTGTGTTCTTTTTAGTAAGAACTTTAGTAAGTTGCTGACACACGCTTGCTCTCTGTCCACCATTGCTTTGAGCAGAATTTTAAGAAACCCTCATTGATCCTCCTATTGAGGTTGTGAGTGGGGACATGGGAAGGCTCTGGAGAAAAAGAGGAACTGGCCGAGACACAGAGGGGAGAGATAGAGACGAGGACGGAGGATGCTTTGAGGAGCAATGGTTGCTGGGAGACTGTTGTCAAGGAGACGAGGAGTCCTAAAGTCCTTTGGCATCTCCACCATTGTCCTGTTTAGATTTTTTTTTTTTTTTTTTTACTGGAGGAGATTCTGTTTATCAGGTCATGTTGTAGGAGCATGAATTACAAACCAATTCCAAACAGTGATGAACACAAAGATAAATATATGACCCTTTTGTTGCATACATATAGAAACAAAGCCCCCTAGAATATACTTTCAACGCTAATTCAGGCATTAGATGGGGTGTAGCTCTAACTGTGAGTTACAAGGAGGACGGAGATATGCACATAAAAGCGACAATATAGAAAATAATACAGATAACATATTTTTTACACACAGATTTCTTCAAATTTCCACTTGCCTTATATCACATTTACTCAACCACAAAGAGTGCATATTGTCAATAAACACTGTCCTTCCCCATCTCAATTTCGCCTGGAGAATGTTATTTGACACACAGTAATAATAATAATAATAATAATAATAATAATAATAATAATAATAATAATAATAATAATAATAATTTAAAAATGTGTTCAGTAAAGCAGTGTTGTAGTTTGTAGAGTCTATTTTCAGCACAAAACTTAAGATATGCAGATTTTCCAACTGTATTACTCAAAGTCTGCTATCTTTGAAGAACATTTTTAAAAGGTTTTTCAAGTGTATCTGTTGAGCCCTGGGCATGGGGAGGTCAGTGGACTCACCAATCACTGGCAGTGTCCTGATATTGAGTGGGAGAGAAGTAAGTGCTCGAATTCAGCAGGGATCCAGTGTTATTCGTTATCAAGCAGCAAGTCTTATTGTAGCCTGAAGGTCATTGTTCCTGTTTGGTCTCTGGAGTGCACACTGCTATTATAATCCAAAGCATACAACAAAGGAAGAGGGAACAGCCTGCCTGGAAATCACATTCAAAATGTTGCATATGTAATTAGTAACAGTTTGGTAAATGCTTTCAGTGGTAAACAGGCAGAGGGAGCACATAATATCCTTATTTAAACCCTCTGTGCTTGGATGTCTTTGATAAATAAAACCGAAAACTACAAAATAGACAAATAATAACGACGACTGTTGTTTATTTAAAGGTGCACTATTTAACTGTTCTGTTTGGGGGTCCGCCATTTGCTTTTCTCTGTGGAGAGTTATGGTTTCACTTGAAGTTCCTCAGTTTGGTGATTAACTTAAATCTGTTTAATTTAAATCTGCAATCTGTTTTATTACTCAAAAATACCTTGAAAAACATGCATTCTTACTGTGAGATGGCATGTCTCTGTCTGCCAACCTGGTGGCATTGCATGCTTGTTTCCATGGAAATAGATATGTTTAATAACATTCTAGATCAAGCCCTAAATAAATTATGTGTTGAAACTTCCACCAGAAAGGTTTGTAAATTCTGGCGTGCTACTTCTGTGCCTGTCCCCAAGTCTTTTTAAACTGAGTGTGTATAAATACTTTTTGTCCAAATAAGAAAATGTGTTTCTATAATATATGAGCGATGCTTGACCCATTCTTCAACTCACACAGGAGGAATGTGTTCAAGTTTTCTTGGGGTATCCAAGGAAAGACATTCAGACAATGAATATGCACATTTTATATTGCGTCTACAAACCTCATAATAGGCATGTGGATGAATGATTCATTTAATATTCATGTTGACATGCCAAAACTAAATATCTGGAACTAACCTCCCTGCAGCTTTTGTATATCCCTGGCTGGATTTTGGAGTCAGTGAAGCACATTGTGAAGCCAGGTTGAGAGATCCTGCTGATGTGAGTGAGTCATCGTTGCATTGCTCTAATATGTGAAGAGCAAACCAATTTTAAATGTTTGGAAATCTAAGTTAATCTGGACAACTCCAAATTTCCTCCCACAATGCACTCTGAAAGGCACCATTTATCACTAGAAAGACAGGCTATTAAAGGCACAGTATTTTTCATTGTGGAGCAGGTATGTCACCTGCATGATTCCATGGAAATAAAAAGTTAAAACCATACTTTGGAACATTCTCCATGGAAATAGATGTGTTGTATGCCACACTGAGCAAGATTTTAGCCAAATGAACAACATATGTATGGAAACAAACCCTCCTCCAGAAAAGATTCAAGTTTGTAGAGATTCAAACTAGCTAAGGCTAAATCTAAGGGTAAAGATGCATCTTCATTTTTTTTTTTAAGAGATCTGACAGTTTTAAAAAATTCCACCTCACTGTTTCTAAAAAGTCACTTGGAGACCTGTCTCTCCGTCTGTCTCTGTTATGGGGACAGAAACGTTTAGATGTGTAACTACTCATGTACTCTGTGACACACCCTGTTTTCATTCATTCAGGCATGGCACTTGACACAAAATGGTCTTTGTATGAGGACAATCTCAAAGTGCAAACAAATTTCCTCCGGGCATGGCTCTTTGTTGTCTGTCTCTCGCTGACAGGAGACCAGCCCTGTGTCTGCTCCTCTGAGAAGCGGCTGCTGAGATAAAGGCTGTCCTCCTCTAATCGATTCATGATCAATGCTCTCCTTGGTGACTAGGCTGATGTGCCTCCAGCAGGTCTGCTAGGGATGCCCGTAAAACACACAAAATGTTTCCCCACAGCTTTAATTTGTTTATCTTCACTCAAATCTCCAGTGAGAGAGGCAATTCTTTTGAAACAAGCCCCCTTTAGACACAAATTTAGTGGAAATGGTTTGATCAGAACAAGGTTTGATCAGAACAAATGGCAGAGATTTTCTCATGCAATAAAAGCCTCTTATATTTAAGACAGAGAAAGAGAACAAATAAGCAGAAGTTAAAAAATACTTAAAGGTACACTGCTTAACATTTCTACTGATGGGTCCGCCACCTGCTTGTCTCCATGGAAATATTATCGCTTTGTCTAGAATGTTCCACATTATAGAAACCTATCTAGATAAGCACTACGCTACATTACAATTCCGATCTGTGGAAGGAAATATTCAACTTTTGAGCAATAGAAACACGTGTAATGAATAAATACTTGATGGATATGTTTAATGTCATACCATGTAACATTCCAGGCAAAGCAATAGCATTTTCATGGAGACAATTTGGAAGCGGACCCTCCACTGGAAAAGTTGCACAGTGCACAGTTATTGTAAACATTAACCATTATATGAATATAGAATGATATTTAGTAAAACTATTAGTAATAATAAATCACAACTAAAGTAAAGTAAATTTTAAAATATAGAAATGACTGAGTTATTTCACTGAGCTAAACAATAAAGTTTCAATTCTTGTACAAATGCAGATTTATTCAAGTATATCGCTGAACATTTTGCGCTTCTTGGACTCTCCAGTCTGTATTTCCTGCCAGTGGGCTCTTCTGTGGATAAAGTGGGAGAGGGCAAACTTCGCCCAGATGTGTCGAGCAAACTGATCAGACCTCAGCTGGCTCTCACTTGGGGCTGAAGAATCAAATAAAAAAACAAACAAACATAATTTTAAAGATAAAGATGTCCATTTTGTCAAGATATGTTTATCAAAAAAAATAAAGATATGCCTTACCTAGTTCGTCTGCTATGTTTTGCCTATGTGTGACAGAAGCGCTGTTCCATATGGCCTCCAAAGCCCGACTGCCTGATCTGGAACAGGCCATTGGCACAAACTGACCCTGAAAGTACAACAACAAAATATGAGACATTTAAGGGAACGGCAGAAGGAAAGAAAGAAACTGATATGTAAACAAAAACTATACAGCACACACAGTCAAGCCAAGGAAAGAAATAAAGGGCATCAAGGACAATTGTACTCAAAGTACTTTTGTTTACAAAAGTTAGCAATTTATATGCACAGTGACGGTTGGGTATATTCAAAAGGAGAATATTTTCATCTAACAAAGGTGAACTTTTAAAAAAGGAATAAAAGATGCTTTAGGAACCCCAAAAAAAATCCAAATACAGATTTTTCAAGTTCAAGTTCACTTATAAGCCGCTTATACATTTGTTCTTATACCATATTTTACATGGTTACAGATCTTTAGTAACTAACGTTAGGTAACAGTATAAAAGCTTTATCCGCCCCATGGGAAAATGTCAGTTTATGGGAGTGTTGAAACTTTCTATTAACTTTTATTTTTGTTACCTCGAGTCTCTTAAGGATCTTGCCCCGGCCTTTGTCACTGGAAGTGGTGATGAGTGCCTGAAGCACGTGGCTGCCAACAGAGTCAATGGCCAGGGTCAAAAGGTCATCTGGGCTCAGAGTACGCAGGCTGCTGAGGAGAAGAGAGCGCTCCTTGAATTTCGACAGGGCCTGGACCAGTCGAGATCCATGATAACAGATAACAGAGGATTTTAGTGGGACCTGGAACAAAGGAAAGAAATGGTAAAATTTACAATGTCAGTTTCTTTCCCTTAGAATAAACTTAAAGGAAACATCAGATGAGCGGTTCATGATAGATACTTATGAGAGAAAATAGCAAAGGATATATTTTAGGACATTTCTTTCCACTATTCAACAAAGAAGTGCTAGTGATGATATGAGCACTGAGGGTTACTGATGTTAGAGGAAGATCAAACAGTAGATTTATGGATATCATGAATAGAACATTAGATTTCCCTATTAGGGATGGAAATTTTTGCTGATATTGTGAAGAAAAGAATGTGGAGACTATATTTTCATAATTTTCTTAAGAAAAATGCAAACCATCTCTCCCCATTGACCACAATATAGTGATGAAAAAACATTTTTGAGGCATTAAAACTTCTATAATGTATGAACAGCTGAACATGCTAAGAAGTAGAAGACCCAGTATCTTTTCAAAGTTTGTACAGGAAATACCGAAGCATAAGCTTTTGGATTCATTGATTCTTCTAAGGTTAATTTAATATTTATGTTGTAGAAAACTAAAACGAAAACTAGTAAAAACTAATACATATAAAAAAAATAAGCCACAAAATCTATTATGAATCCTAAAGTGCACCTGTGTGTCAATGCCGCCCTCTGCTGTGTCTGACTGGTAGTACACTTCATAAGTGAGCAGTGAGAGGAAGAGCGGGAGGCAGCTGGTGTGTCTGGAGCCTGGCTCTGCACAGTGGAACGCCTGAGGATGACAAGTAGCAGCTTTAAGCACAGAGGACATAATCAGCTGAAGTGAAAAGGAACAAGTTAATAAAGCACTGGGGAGTTTACACTCAGGAGACAGCGCATCAGTTCCTCTTGCCTCTCTCCACTTTCTGCACAGCTCTCGGCCATTTGAACAATCACCCCCATGTGACCAGCAGCCAGGATTGCCTCCACTCCCTCCAACAGCTCATCAAACAGCTTTAGGAACTGGGAAAAAACACATTTTATCTCATAGTTAGTATTATAAATCAACAAGTATAGTAATTAATTAGAATTACAATTAATTACAAAAATAATTAACTGTAAAATTAGTTTGTATTAACAGAATTGCTATTGCTTGATACTACTGCATTTGTTAGTCTGGAGGTTTATCTGACACTACATACTATAAACACAAGAAAATCTAATCTAGAACCCATTTGTAAGAACTTGGATTAGTGTCTACATACTGTGAACAATTGTCAATCACAAATAACTTCGACGTACCATTTTGTAATTCGCTATAGCTGCTGTAAGTCTCTGAATGACAAAGTTGGCGATGGGATGCAAGGCGAGGTCAACAAGATGTCCTCTGAGGTGATTTTTATAGATGTCTCGCAGCAATGCTTTATGGGAGAGCTGTACAACTTTTTCAATAAGACGACTGGCTGCTTGGTCTTTTAGAAAAACTAGAAGAGGACTTAAAGAAAAGAAAAAACATTTAACAGATTGCAAAAGCATTTCAGTGTCTTCTCACATGACAGGAATAACTGACCTGACTCCTGGTGAAGAGCTGCAATTGGTCAGGTAAGCCATGGTGCGTTTTAGGAGTTGTTTACAAAGTTTGGGCCGTTTTCTGTGACAAACTGTCAACATTGTCTGAAATACAGCACTGGCAGCCGAGTCTGTCACACTCACTGGAAAATGTGAGAAAATGAACATTAGTACCACTATTAATAAAAGACCAGTATCAAAACCTGAAACCAAATACACAAAATCAATGCTGAGCTATCTACTACAGCAAGTATAATTAAAAGCCATTATATTTATTATATTAGGAGAAGAAAAAATTGCAAACTCACGGTTAACATTGGCCATTAGACTTTCTGTGAACTCCTTCAGTTCATACCAAAAAGAAGTAGGTATGTCAAAGTCTGTTAGTTGTGGGGTCACATGACGATCTTTGGCAGCTGAAAACAACAAAACACAAACCATTAGATTTGCCCTTTTTATACTTTCTTTGAATATTTAGTCAAGTTCTTAAGCCATAAAACTGAAAAAGCAGATACTTTACTGATTCTGGGGGAAGGGTTATGCTCAAGAATAGTAAGCAATTTCAAACATTCCATTTCATTTTTTAAAGTAAAATCATTGTGTTATTAATATTTTCTAAGTATACCTGGTGGAGCTGTAGTTCGGGGAGGTCCAATGCAGCCGGCCATTATGTGGAGAAGTGTGCGGACAACATGTGTGCCGTGAACATGTTTGATAAACTCAGCACTGTGCTCTCGAACCATACGGCTGAGACATAACACCTGCATCTCCAGAGGGCCACTGCTATCATCCTCTGCTTCTGTTTGTGTAGACTCTGGGCAACATGCAAAAGATTTTGAAGAAATTGTGAAATGAAATGAAAAATAAAATAAAATAAAATATAATATATTTTATCCATCAGTGTTTTTACTCCTCAATGCCAAAAGAAAACTAATTACCTCTGTAGCACTTTAAGGACACGGGGATACCGTGTTGTATTTAAATTTACCTGACCATCGACACATCTGTCGAATTGCACTTTCCACCACATGGCTGCCACACTGGCTGCAAGCAACAGTCTTCATTTCTGATCCTGTTTCTCCAGCCATTTCTTTCAGTACATCTGCCACCTGATCCAGCCCAGAGAGAGGGAGCAGATGCTGCAGAGTGATACTGGCAGTACGGTCCAAGGCCACGAGGGCAGCTTTTCCTTTGACTTCTGAAAGTACATTCTCCACAAACATCTCTGTGAAGAAGACACAAAAGTGGAGCTTTTCATTATATTATAGGTGTAGAAGAAAAAGACAGAAACAAAAGCACATAACACCATAACAAGCTAAAAGTAAATCTAGGGTAGATTATTACTGATTCAAAGCAATGGTAAAAATCAACTTTTGATTTTATTATGATGAAGAGCTTCTTGTCAGTTTTCTTCTTTGCATGTTGATTCAAATTCTGATATTTTAAAATAAGCCTAGCAGCTATAATTTATTGCCATTACATATCTTGTGTGTCATTCTGTATTTTGTTGATGATAACGTCTTACCCTTCATTTCATCATCTTCAAAGCCCTCCTTCAGTCTGTCGTCCACTCGGCGAAAGTAGCCCACACTGGTTGGATCCAGGCGGTTCTTGCCTCCTTCTGCTTGCCCTTTGATTTCTCCGTCCTCCCCTTCTTTCCTCTTCTTCAGCCCTCCATTTGTATTTTCACCAGCGTGTTTTCGCTTTTTCTCACCGTTCTTCCACGTCTTCTTTTCTTTTTCCATTTCAGCCATAATTACCATAAGGCCGTGTGCACAACTAAACACAGAACACAAACAGAAAGCTTATCTGCATGGTCATGTAAGATGTTATAAACTGCCTTTTGATCCCAATCGGCTTTCTTTGCTGTGGTTGGAATTGAAAACTCTTTAGCAAGGACGTTTAATTGGGTTAAATGATCTACAGCTATGTTACGCTAGGCTAAATTTTAAAGACAAAGCAGAGAAAGAAGAAAGAAAGAAACTAGACAATATACTTTGTGTTTACCATATACTCACATGTAAGCATGGGGGAAGCCATTGGGGGAGCCAAGAGCGGCGCACAGTGATGACGTAGTATACTTTTGTCTCGTCAAAAAACTAAATACATAAAAATAAAGGGAGACTCGTACTGTAAGGTTAGTATTGATTGCAAAATGCTCACCGACACTCTCATCAGCTCAGTGATATGCTCTAATGTGCATTTACTATACACAAACAAACAAACAAACTAACTAACAAACAAGCAAACTAACACATTTACTCAGTCATGTGTTCTTTCTCAGGGCTGAAGTGATTAGAAGCTCTCTGTCTTTTTTTTTTATTATGACTTACCGTACACAAAGTGCACAGTATATTTGTGTTAAATATATGTCATTTAAACTGTAAGAATAATTTGTAATGTTTCAGTTTGTATGCTTACTTGTTTCCCACTAGAGGGCACCATATTATTTCTGTTAATTGCCACCGTGATTTCAAGGCTTGCTGTTAAATTTGCAGTTAAGTCACAAAGTCCGTCAAAGATACGCTGAGTTTTGGGTGTATTTTGCATGTATCTTGTCTTGTCAGATTTGGTCCATACATTGCTGTGGCCTGCAGAAATAGTATAAAACTATTAGGCCTATGTTTAGGGCAATACACTTTATCCATCTCTCTCAATTACAATATCTTCCAGGAAACTAGCTAAATAATATCAGACATTATCTTTTATACAAAGCACTTTTAGAATAAACAACTTTGAACCAGGCTGAATTTGGCTGTGAGAGAGAGAGAGTGACAAATAAGTTACTTCTTCGGTTGTTCTTTCTTGGCTTTGTCTATTTATGTTCATCTCCAGAGCAACAGCAGATCCTGACATAACCTCTCCTGCAAGCCTCTGCAAATGCACTATTGCAAATACTGCTATTGACATAGTGAAGTCAGATGCATTTCATCACTCATATTGATCGTCACTAATCTGTGACTCATGATATTTCAGTCGCTAACACAAATATTCCGCTCCCATCCCATTCTGGTAATGATTAAATCAAAGAAAGACTGTGAGGTTACATTCTTTCTACTTTGTTGTAATTTAACTCAACCATGGACTTCAATAGGCTAAACAATATCTTTAAAGGTGCACTATGTAACTTTCTGGTTGGGGTTTCATCACCTGCTTGTTTCTATGCAAATAATTTTGGAAATTGCTCTGTCTGAAATGTTCCGCCGTATGATATTAAACAGCTCTACCGTACATTTATTAAATTACAGGTGGTTTTACTACTCAAAACTACCTAGATAAACAAGTATTCTGTCTATGAACGGGGTTGCCTCTCCACAGATCTGACCTGTATCTTGGCCTGGTTTGGTCTCAGTGATGATAGAAAGGTTTAATGCCATACTGTGAAACATTCCAGACAAAGCAATAACATCTCCATGGAGAAAAGCATTTGTTGGAACCTCCACGAGAAAAGTTACACGATGCACCTTTAACAAAAGGTCGTAACCATAAGTCATGCTTATACATGTTTGTGACTGCTCAATGTGTTTTCATAATATCTTTCACAATGTATTGAGGCAATTTTTTCCACTTCTAATATGGCATTCTCCCTGGTTGACTGGGCTGTTTGGATTCCCACGTACTGAGGGAGATCTAGGACACAATCCCATCTGTTATGCTCTATACTGTGTTGAACCCAAGTCACCTTTACATTTCCTCTCGTTCAGCGCTCTGCACAAGCTGCAAATGTGGTCTGTGTCATTTATCACAATGGTTTCAGGCCAGCAAGTTCAACAATAAATGGTCAGCGCTTTCAGAATATAAATAGCCCTGTCATGTCAACCAAGAATTTAATGCATGTGCCAAACAACCATTTGAAATTATATCCCCAAATTATAACAAACTGATGTGTACTTTTTTTTTTCTTTTTTTGCAGCAATCCTTACTTACTACGGCAAGATGAATATAAGGAAACTGAGCCAGGTATGTTTTATGCTATAACTCAGTGTTTCCAAACATTTTTTTGAGTACCCTCTAAATTTTGTCTCACACTCCAAGTACCCCCTCACGTGTCTACTATAGGAAAATAAATCTGTTTACTAGTATATTGTCAGTTATTCCAATTACATTTTCTTATTTTATAATGGTATCGATGTCCAAAATATAACATTTTAAAGATGTAAACTTTACTACAAAGTAAAATCTAAGTTGTTAATTGTGCTGTCCAAAATGCACAAATGTTGAACCTTGTATTTTCAATTATTGTCTAAACCCAAGAACTCACTGTATTACAACACAATTTTGCATTTTAACAATATTAATTTTAGTTGCCCCCATCAGTATTCATTAATACTGGACTATAAATGCTGTGATGTCATCTGAAACCCAGCACTTTGTTTAATATTTTTCTTTGGTTGGTTTATAACATATGCCTCATGAAAAGAAGTACTTAATTTAAGTGATTGCAGAAGTCTTAAGTCACCACCAGCATTGGGGTTTGTGGGAGGTACATGTTAATATACAAAGTGGTTCAAAGTCACTGGAATGTTTTAGGATCAGAATTTCCACAGCTCATGTATTTTCGTTTATTTAACTATTTGGATAAAATGTAACCTCGTCGAGTCTAAACGCGCCTGTGCCCATCAGCCTCCCTCCACTCCCTTCCTGAATTGGAAAGTGAGGGCCAGAGGATTGCGTAATAATTCTTTGTCAGTCTGTGATTCAGCCTTAGCTCTAACTCACTTACGCTACATGAGCTCTGTTACGCTGCAGTCAAGAGCATGGAAGCTGTGTGGGAGTGGACATGAAGAAGTTTAAGGGTGGAGCGCAGAGAGGAAGGGGGTGTTTGTGTCAAGGCATTGCATTCTCGGGCTGCTATATAAGAGCTATCAATATCCAAAGAACAGGCACTAAAGAGTTTACAAGTTAACAAAAGAAGCATACTGTGATTTGGACAAAGAGCAGAAGATTAAAGACAAGTAAGTTTGGGATTTTGTTTTTTTTTTTATTTTAGAGTTGACAACTGATGTTTCCATGTTTTGTATCCACTTAACGTGTATAGAATTCTTAAATGTGAGGGTCCATTTAGGGCAGTGATGCTCCAGGTTTTTATGTCAAGTATTTTAGACCAAAACAGGACTAGTTTCAAAGTAGAAAGTAGAATGAAATAATTTAACCTTGACATGTACTCACCGGTCATTTGGTCTATCAGTTGTGAGCAGCTGTTGTACTAGGAGACTTTTTTGGTTAGCTTTGGTTTTGTTAGTTGAACAGCAACCCCTCAGTTATAATTATGTATTTCCACAAGGAAAATTACTGCCACTCTAATTATTATTTAAAAAAAGACTTATCTCAGAAAGTGCAGAAGTAAAAAAAAAAGCAGAAGTTGTACATGTGGTACTGATAAAGAGGTAGGGAGAAAGAAGAAAGATGAAGAAGCAACAATTTCAAGCCTGACTGGTGACTCCATTTAAGTTTGTGTATGAATGTGTGAGCAGGAACAGGAGGCACTGAGGTATTGTGGGGGAATGGCTTTTCTCGGGTTCAGTGGATGACACTAATTGGCAAATCTGAGGCCTCTCAAAGGTGTGTGTGGAAGATAACTAGACTTAAAAAAAAAAAAAAAAAAAAAAAATGAGTAGAAAATAGAATTGGATTTTTGAAGAATTATTTCTGCCAGTGTCTTCCATTATAAACACTTAATCCATGTACAATACAGTGTTTTTCTTGAATAGTTCTGAGTTTTGAATACAGCCAAAACAGTAATCAATTTTGCTAGTCCCACAAGTCCCAAGTCCTTAATGGAGATTTGGGTTGGCATTGTGCACATTCTAGCAAGCAGGTGGTTCCTTCCACATTTTCTTACGGTTCATGTTGGAGTTACGTTAATTGTCTGCGTAAAACAAATTATGTCAACACGCATCTTATACTTTTTTATATTTGAAAGGGAAAGCATCCATGGTGACTGAGGTCAAAAGATGTATGGGTGGAGTAAACTGTTGATGCAATAGACTCAGCTCGTTCCAGCTGCTTGGATAGATACACTGATTTACTCCCAAATTTCACTTTACAGCAAATAGGCTTATCTTAACTTCTCTCACCATGTTACATAACGTGTGCATACCAGTCCATGCTGTATCATAAAATACCTTCCAAAAACTTGCTGAAACCTAGAATATTTAATTGCGCAAAACATCTGTGTTTTTTAACATCTCCAGGTTCTTGCTGACGTATCACCTCTTTCTGCAGCCCATTAGAGCAGACTGTTTAATACCACTCTTTATGGTGCTTTAATGTTGTTTTAATGAACATTTAATAGTGTGTACCACCCAAACAGTGGCCTTTTAGGGGAAAGGGTGTGTGTATGTAGGCTTCATTATCATTGTTGATACAGTAGGTGCTTATGTTTTTTTTTTTTTTACAGTAGGTGCTTAAGTATTTAAGACTATAGAATGAAGTGAGAATTAGTAGCTTATCTTCCTTATCTTCAGAATGGCGAAAAGACAATCTACATTTAAATTGTGTTGTCATAGTTCTGATTTGCTTCCATAGTTTGAGTTTCAACTGCTTCATGTACACACATCTCACATGGGTGAAAGACAAAATATTGAGAAAGTCTTTTGACCCAGTTGAGTGCAAATCAGGAATCTGGTAATTGTGGGAGCAGGCAAAAGTAAAAGTAAATTGTTCTTTTCATTACAACTAGAAATAAGAGGAAGTGGGATGTTTTGAAATGACAAAAAGTTCAGCCTTATTTCTAGAGCCCAAGGGCAGACTGGCAATCTGCACGTTCTGGAAACGTTTGATTTGGGCAAAAACCCCCCCAGGCTAGTGCATTTCATACAGACAGTTAAACGGTTAAAAAGCCAGCTACTGATATAGTCTTTCTCTGTGTTTATAATTAAATGTTATAATGTTATAATTAAAGGTATCCTAAAAGTAAAGAGTTTTATTGAACCATTTTAAGGTGAATGTAGCTGCAGGTATGGAAACACAAGCCTTAACACATAACTCATTCGAAGTATTTTCTTCTTGTTTCGTGTGTTTGCGCAGGATGCCAGGAGAGCGTCTATCGGTGAGGAGCATGTCAGACGTGGGTCGGTTTCCTGGAGCTGCGCCCCCTACCCGCGTGCAGCTCACCATCCACAAAGAGGAGAAGAAGCCAGAAGAAGCAGGCTGCAAACGCTGGTTTAAGAAGATGTGCCCATGCTGTTTCAAAAGGCAGACCAGCACTTCATATGACATCACAGATAAAGTGGAGTTTGTCAAACCCCCCACCCCTGCCCCAATCACCCCTGAACCAGAAAAACTCAAGACTGAAAAAGATGAAATGAAGGAAATGGATGGTACGCTACAGGAATAGACATGTAAAAAGAGTGTGAATCAGACTAAAATGTGATTGGGTAATAGGTTGAGTTGACGTCATGTAGAATTATCCCTTTAAACCTCTCATTACAGATGTCTTGTTGTAATTTATGATTATTTTCTGTTTTTACTTGCATGAAAAGAATGGGTACTGGCAACTCCCCAAAGAATGATGAGATTCAACATATTTGAATTAACTCTCTGTCAAAAGCATGTACACAAAATATTCAACACGTATTTACAAAAGAACATTATACCATGTTGTGTACTATATGACAAATAGATCTGTAATAATTCTGTGCAAATTAATGTTTTACTCATCCAGGAAAAAGAAAAAATATCAATTGATGAGATTCACTAAGCTATAATTACATTATGTAGGCCCTAAATCCCACCTTCTAACTGACCTTGACTTGTTGTTGCAGAATTGAAGTTGTCTGTGTGTTCTGTGGACCTGCTGAGCTCTAAAACAGATCCGAACAGGAAGGAACACCACACGGACCTGTTCCATGGAGATGAGCTGATCATCCGCAGAGGACAGACTTTCCAGATTGAAGTGGAGTTCAATCGGCCTTACTGCGCTGGCACCGACAAACTGCACCTAGAACTCAAAACAGGTATTGAATATTGAGTATATAGATTATAGATACACAATGCAGTAATACTGCTAAAAAATGTGGAGACAAGGTTGTTTAAAAGGCATTTTCCAGGTTTGTGAAAAGGCATTTAAGTTTAATTATTTGGAAGTTACAGGAAATATGCAATACAGAATATTGATATGAAAAAGATGGTGAATAATTTATAATTGTCAATAATCAGTTTGGGTGTTTTTAATCAAGAGGTCTACAGCAAACCCTCTGTCCTTAAAAGCAGGTTGTTCGGAGCTCAGACTTGTATGTTTTTAGTTAAATGGCAATAATTCAAAGTCTGTCTGAATTAATGAATGAAATGAAATCACTTTTTAATTGACTTTAAGAAGACAAAATAGATCTATCCATATGATTAACATTTTTGTCATATAGCCTAGGCCTACTTTACATAGCTTCATCTTACATAAAAGGAATATGGTTAGCAATAACGACATTAACTTATCAATATGAAAAAAATCACGTAAAGGCCGTGAAATATTATTAACCATGCTGATAGATCCCAATGCAATAAACTATTGCTAATGTAATCCATTTGGATAACTTACATAATAGACCTTCCCATAACTTGTGTGGGAATTGAGGTTGAAATGCCTTATGCAGTGGAGCTGTGCTCCGGCTGTAGCTGCAGCACAAGTTCTGGAGTCCAGCCACAGTCCTCAGTGTTAATAGTTTCCAGACACGCAGCACAGATACCTCCCTCTGGTATTTACAGAACCTCAACTACAAGTCCTCATGGGATTATGAAGTTATGGCGTCATCGTACAACAGATCCTTTTTCACTTCAGATTCTTCACATAGGGTGGGGACATAGTACATTCATGCTCAATAGAAGAAAATTACAAGTTCAATTCAATTCAATTCAATTTATTTTTGTATAGCCCAAAATCACAACAAGAGTTATCTCGGCGGACTTCACAAAATTGTTGATTAATAAAGAAACATTCATAAATGTCAAGTGAAATGCACAGAGAATTAGTCAATAATTCATTGTTTCAAACGATAAGGCTCGCAGTCTCTCTGGAAATATAGTTTATTTTGATGACAAGCCATAAAAAAACTGTTATGCTTTTGTGGCTTACTGTTCACTATAAACTACAATTACTGTGTCACAAACAAACCACTTACTCCCATGGTAGTAAGTAGCTTCTCAATATTGAAAAATGATAAGTGCTACTTCTAGGCTGCGCTGTCACAATTTTCCTTTCAAAAACAAACTATGCACAGGCGTGTGTCAGTTCTCATTTGAATTCACTTTGTGTGGGCTGGACAGGTTGTTAGTGATGAATGGCAATGTGAACGAAGGTTCTTTTATTGACTTCGAAATATCTTCTAGCTTTAAAAAATGTAAGCTCTGTTCTGCACATTTCTGTATTTTAATGTTTGACAATTGGGATACACAGTCACTTTTTTCTTTTCTGTGTCACCTTGTAAAGCTGTCATAAATTTGAAATCCAATAAATGAAAGTGAATATCAACTCAGTTATCATGGCGATTACGACAAGAACAGTCTAGTACTTGTGTTGTTACTAAAATCTAGATTTCATGGCAGCATGTCAAACAGCAATAGTAATCTTGTTGTATCCATGGTTATAGGTTGTACATGTAATACTGGTAGCAGAAGTAGCAATATTCACAATAATGTTAGTAGAAACAGAAAAATCTCCCTCAAGGTTCCCCTGAAATGGACTGCAGGCACTCACTCCTTCTGACAAGTTGTCATTTTAACAATGCAGGACACATTTTCTTATGTGACCATACATTAACATAGATAATAATTTTCTCTTTCCACAGTTGACAATATTGTATTACCTCCATGTAAAATACTAATTTATACTGACTACTTTAGAAAGTTTTATAAGGCACTGTCACTGCCCTGGTAGCTTTCACTTGACTTTATGACTGACCCCTGCTCTCTTTGATTTAGGGGGGTTGCCACTGGTGTCCAAAGGCACACATGTCATCATTCCTCTGGTGGATGACCTGGAGGACGAGTGCTGGGAGGCCAAAATCGTGGAGCAGACTGAAAACAAGATCAAGCTGTCGGTCAACTCTCCGGCCTCCGCAGTGGTGGGCCTGTACGGGCTCTCTGTGGTCACCAGCTCACTCAAAGGGGACAACCCCACCACCTACAACTCGCCCAAGCACATTGTGATGCTGTTTAACCCATGGTGCGAAGGTAAGACCAGCCACGTAGAAATTCATTGAAATGAGACTTGGTTGAAATACAGTTTGTCCAAAATGAAAGGATGACTTAATGTTGCACCCTCCACCTTAAAAGTTACATAGTGCACCTTTAACTAAATCAATCACTTATTTGCCCTGGGTTCTATAGCTTTACTGACAAACAGGCAGACAAACAATGATATCAAGCACTGGTGCTAAAATATGGTGCTTTGCTGGTATAATGACTTTCCCTTCAGCTATTTCCTACAAAACATCCTCTTCCTTTTGCACAACTTTATGTTGGATGTTCATTTAATTGGGTTTGGGTCCAGCACACAGAGTTCACCTATTGTGATTAGATGTAGTAGAGTAAAGCTGTCAAATAGACTCTAAAGCTGTATTCTTTTGCAAAAACAATGTTACCAAATGCATTGAGAAGTCTTGGCATGATTTTGTCACAAGAAGAAGCCTTCATAAAATGCAATCTGTGCGAGGACCCTTGAATAATATTTCACATGGATGAGAAATGCTAGCCCCGTCAGTGAGTGTGTTGCTGTCCATCACACACCGCCCCGTGACCCGAGAGCAGCTCTCAGGGTTATGTAACTGCTTTGGCAGAGATTCCCAGGGACTGGCTCCTGACTTGGACCAAAATTATTGACATTCCCGAGTAGGGCATGATATCAGTTTTCCCAAGTGAGAGGAGGGTCGTGTCTGGCCTTAACATTTTGGTGAGACTGTTACGCTTTTAGCAATGTTTGCTCTGTACAAATACAGATGCTCACGATCAATTTTGTATGGATTTGGCCTTTCTCTTACCAGCATCTCTCCAATATTAAAGAGTGCCTGCTTCTTAGATGCCCTGATTTATGTTCTGAATGAACAATATAAACAATAGCTATTCAGTTTAATCAAGTTTAATTGGAGTAGGACTCCAGTAAGTTTTATTTTGATGTTCCTACTCCTACTAGATGATACAGATTATACTGCTGCAGAAAAACCTTTACAAACAAACTAATGTACTACTAGTATATGGTTTATGTAACTATATTATTGCATTTGATTTGGACCATTGAAAAAAAAGTTTTTTTTAGCATTTTGCAACTTTCCTAGATAGAGTGTGCTACCTTCTTGTTACCATAAAACTGTTATTGCATGGCCTGGAATGTTCCATAGTAATGCATTAAACCTATCTATCTAGCATCTATAAAGATGAAAAACATGCATTCTTACTATGAGCTAGGTTGCTTCCCCAGAGAACTGAATGGCAACTTGGGGACAGATGTGTTTAGTGGAGACAACTAGAAATGTTACACAGTACACCTTTATATGTAATCTATAGCCTTACTCGTAACTGGGGGCACTTGGTATTACTAATTAGCACTTTGCCAACATAGATGCAGCTGAATTCTCATCATCTGTGCAGCAGGGACTATGCCATTTTACATGTGTTTTTTATTGCCCATGCACAAGGCAGCATTATGTTTTGATCATTTATATCATGATGTAAGGTTGTTCTTTTATTCATGTTATTTCCTGTTTGCTGACCACTGCAGAAATGTCAGGTTATTTTAAAAAAAGTGAATTTGCACATAAATATCTTCTGGCATGGATTTGGCGCAGGAACCCCATCTGTCTTTTATTGTAGTTTTTTGGCAGATAGCCCAACTCTTTGAATAATCCTTCTCAATCTTTTTCATCCTTCCCAAACTCTTATAAGTCCCAAACCCATGATGACTGTATAAAAACGCTAACAGCTTATCCTGCAGACCTGAGCTGAGCTCCACCCTGCTTTACTGTTTCCAGCTGTATTTTCTCCCACAACAGCTATCTGTGGACCCAGCCCTGCAGCCTCCTCTTACTTGTTTGACTCCCTATCCTCCCCTTCATTCTTATCACTGACTAGTGTGTGTTTTTCTTTCTGTAATCCTCTGTGTAAACATGAACAATCACAGTTAACCTTTCTTTTTTAATTGTTTATTACAGCACTGCATCATTTGGTATTTTAACATCAACAGACATGATTTATATAAGAATATTTTTCAATCTGTAATATTGTAATTTCCTAGCTT
The DNA here is from genome assembly GCA_029959045.1 of Taenioides sp. WSHXM2023. NCBI lineage: Eukaryota > Metazoa > Chordata > Actinopteri > Gobiiformes > Gobiidae > Taenioides > Taenioides sp. WSHXM2023. Next base: position 14,397,312 of record CM057096.1, on the reverse strand, counting down.
GCATTTGAAAGGAAAACAGTTTTGTTTAGCTCAACATTTAGGCGTGGTGTTTTCTTCTGCAAGTCTCCCCATTTATGCAGGCTTTGGGCAGGGACACAGTATTGTAGTTGTAATTTCTTAGGCTAAATTAGCACACTTTCTTTTCTCAAAACTTGAATTGAATATAAGTTTATCATGCTTTTAACGTGAACGAGTGATGCAATTGTGAAAGAGTTATCACGCACTGCTCCTTTATCCCTATTATAATTGACACATTGTACTTCATTCTCTTCCCTTAACCCCAGCCTCATCTCACGCCCTCCCAAGCAAAACTTCCCCTCTTTCTTGCAGCTGTAACAAATGTAAACTTCAGACTTCCCTTCTGTGTGAACTCTCTGACACTTTCTCTTCAGGTGGTACTTTGTGGCATATCGTGATTTACGTATATACTTTTAATAACAAAGATACAGGTAGTAGAATAGTATTTTGCTTCGCTCATGTCAGCACTGAACTTGAATGTGCAGTTGAAAGTGTGCACATCATAGATACATATAAATGAATGCACTGCCTCGGGCCCCACTGCAGGGTCTGGAGTCATTGTGTTTCTTAACAATTTCCTGGCCTCGGGGACCCTTTCATTGCTTTTTATGAATAGAAAAGACATTCCTCAGTGCTTTTGTCACTCAAGAGGTGAGATTCAGGGTCACTCCCACAGCCTGGAAATAAAACGACAATCCTAACGACTGTCCATTCCCAACCATTCCATCTTTGTGCAATCTTTTCACAAATCTTTTTTTCTTTTGAGATAACTTTGAATTACTTTATAACACCGAAATCTGCTTGTCTTATGCTAAAATCTGATTGTATTTCTAATTTTTACAGAGGACACGGTGTTCCTGGATGACGAGGATGAGAGGAAAGAATATGTACTCAATGATACTGGGCGGATTTACTACGGAACAGAGAAACAAATCGGCACCCGCACGTGGAATTTTGGGCAGGTACTTTGGGCAGGACTTTGACGACAAGATGTGACTTGAAATAAAAGTCTGCTCTAATACTACTCTCAGGGGATAATTTTGAATTGGGGAAATTGCTGGAATAATTTGATGACGCACACAGCCTTACATAGCCAAATGTTTTAGCAGCATTTCCATTTTTCGTCATCAAACTTTATAAAAGCTTTTGCCTTCATTGTGTCTAGGGTTAGAATGAAGACATGCATAATAAAATATGTGTAATTTGCAGTTTCATGAAGGGATGCTTGAGGCCTGCCTGTTCATTCTGGAGAAAAGTGACATGCCGCCCTCTGGTCGTGGTGATCCGATCAATGTGGTCAGAGTTATATCTGCCATGGTGAGGATTGTTTTTTTTTTTTTTGTTTTTTTCCTCAAATAATGCATTATTTATTGTGGTGATCCTGAGCCTAGAAAGAACCACAGGAGTAGAAAATGGAGAGATCTAAATAACTGCAGCTGCACCCCAGCTCTAGACAGCTCTAAATATCCATTGTGTTATTTAGCCACCTTGCAGTGTAACAGAATGCCAGGCATAGCATCCAGTTGGCTATTTCAGGAACACATAGCAATATGACTGGATACTCTATTGATAACATAATATACTTTTTACAGATAAATGCTCAGGACGACCACGGTGTTTTGGTGGGGAACTGGTCAGGAGACTATTCAGATGGTGTGTCCCCGGCCGCGTGGAGCAGCAGTGTTGAGATCTTGAAGAAATACCACTCTTCCTATGGCACACCTGTGTGTTATGGACAATGCTGGGTCTTTTCAGGGGTCACAACAACAGGTGCGTATCTCTAAAACTACACCCATAAAGAATGTGTGAAGGGTAATTGGAGACAAAGAACAGTTATGTGCATGGACTTTGACAAAGGCTGTTCAGAGTTCACTTTCTGTTTAATATTTGTAACCTTACTGACCCGCAGTGTATCAGGCCCTTTCATTTAGCTTGCTGTAACAGTGCTCTTCATTCATTGAACATGCAGGCAGTGTCCCTCACATGATAGCCTGCTGACCCCAGCATAGCAAGCCGTAGCATATACACCTAAAATACATTGGCATTCCTGCCATTTCACTACTACTTTTGTCACTCGTAGAGCTGCATGTGTTGCTTTCAGTCAGCCTGGATAATAACTTCAAATACACTGCTGTGCTGTGTAGGCCAAACATTTTTATTGTTGGAAGTCATCATCATGCTCTATGGACCAAAGAATAGGGCCATCATAAAGAGATTTAGTAGGTGATTTCCTTACAAAAATACAAGACCAACCATTTTCACTGCCGCTGTCACACAATGGTTTTTTTTCCAATTTGAATCAAAGAAAGCATTAAGTGAAAGTGTGATGGTGATGTACAAGGGGTAAACGTTAGATTAAAAATAAATTAAGCATATTTAAGAGCTACAGCATAGTACAATATATGCCAAATCAACATAGTAATAACAATGAATGTCACAATAATAATACTGTGTCATCTTAGTCTAATTAGGAGGTTGTTACTGCTTTGTGTACTTAATAGATTTTGTTTCTCCAGTGTTGCGTTGTCTTGGCATACCTGCACGCAGTGTGACCAACTTCCAATCTGCTCATGATACAGACGTGTCACTCACCACTGATGTGTATTTTGATGAGAATCTGGAACCACTTGACTACCTCAACAAAGACTCTGTTTGGTAAGAAGATGTTGGCTTTCTGCTGCCTGATGCTAAAAGTAGGATTGCAATATATATATATTTAGAGCAGTTCTCATTAACTCCAACACTCAGGTGTCATGAAATGTCTTTGAACACAGAATGAACAAATGGCAAAGATGCAGCCAAAATATATAAACAACATTATGAAATATGTGGCTGTGTCATAGTTTATGAAGCTATTTAAAATGAAGCACATTTAAAATGTGTCAAGAGTCTATAACCTTATTAGCTTGTCCTTTCATGTTTTTATACTTATTAAAGCACCACTTGACATTGCCAGAAAAAAAAACAACTCTTTCAGTTTGACTTGCATGTATATACTTCATGTAAAAATTATTTCTCAGAATTTATTTCTTCAAATAATTCTTGACTTTAGGAACTTCCATGTGTGGAACGACTGCTGGATGGCCAGACCAGACCTGCCTCCAGGTAATGGGGGCTGGCAGGCAGTGGACTCCACTCCGCAGGAGACCAGTCAGGGCACCTTCCGCTGTGGTCCAGCCTCTATCAATGCCATTCGCACAGGACAAGTCTACCTCAAGCATGACACACCCTTTGTGTTTGCAGAAGTAAAAGAGAGAGAGAGATCTCTTCCTAATAGGATTCGTTCTTAAACATTTAGTTTAATCATATTTTCCATTCAGGTCAACAGCGACAAGATCTACTGGCAGAGGAACTTGGATGGGACTTTCAGCCAAATTTACAGTGAGAAGAAAGCAGTGGGCCACTTCATCAGTACTAAAGCCGTGGGCTCAGACGAGCGCGCAGACATCACACACCTGTATAAACACCAGGAAGGTACTGCCTTTAATTACACTGTTTCTTCAACTATCTCCTAATCCAATATTGTGATACCTTTCAGCAGTTATCACTGATTTAACTTGTACCTTTGAACTGCTCATTTCCATACCTTAACCATGCTTCGTCTGAAAGAAATAAGCGCTATAGTTTTAACCTTGTCAATAAATCCTGAATTTTTTAACAGAACAAATTGTGCTCGCTTTATCCTATCTCTCCTCCAGGTTCAGAAGAGGAACGCATTGCAGTGGAAACAGCCAGCCGCTATGGCAGCAAGCCAGATGTGTACTCTGCTCCAAGTGCTGAAGACGTGAGTGTGGAGGTCAAGATGGACGGGGAAGGACTCAGGATGGGAGCGGACGCTCAGCTCACCATTGTAGTGAAGAACCTGAGCTCAAAACCTCGCCAGACCACACTGCACAGCCAGGTGGCAGTCATGTACTACACTGGTGTGCTCAAGGGCACCATTAAGAAGGAGCAGATGTCAGTGGAGCTCCAGCCCAATGAAGGTGAGCTCTCACTGAGCTTTATTGGACAGGGCAGTGTAATTATGGCACACTTTATTGGCCAGGAGGCTGTCCTGTTTGCCACAGTAATGAGCAATCATCAACAGTCATTTTTACTATTATGTCTGCTCTGCTTGAGCCACACTTAAAGAAAAAGATTTGACTCAGTATTTTAATTTTACAGAGAAAACCATTGACTGGGTGCTCCCATACCAACAATACCAGAACCAGCTTGTGGACCAGGCGGCCCTGATGCTGACCCTCTCTGGACGAGTCAATGAAACTCAGCAGGTGTTGGCTAACCAGACCACCTTCAGGCTCCGCACACCTGACCTGACAGTCACTGTACATATTTAAATCATATTGTTAACATTTAATACCATATACATGGATTTAAATACCCTAAAGCATGTCTTTTGTGTGCCTCATGTAGCCACTGGGCGAAGCTGTGGTTGGTAAGGAGATGGCAGCCAAAATCACATTCACCAACCCACTGCCAAGAACTCTGAAGGATGTGGTGTTCAGAGTGGAGGGCCTGGGTTTACAGAAGGGTCACGTGGTGGTTGTGGGGTAAGGCATTATGCTTTTGATTTGATTTATTTTTCTATGGCTACATCATTTGAACTTTGAACTCTCCTTCATTGTTCGCAGGGATGTAGGAGGCCTTGCTACAGTGACACTGACAGAGCACTTCATCCCCACTCAGCCCGGACCCAGGAAGCTGGTGGCATCTCTGGATTGTAAACAGCTCACCCAGGTCCATGGAGTGGCTGATATTGTTGTCCTCGACCAATAGATGCTTATGCCAGTAGTATTATACTGTAAAATGCAGACTATTTTCTTATAACCTATGCACATGTGTTAATATACTTAGTTTCTATAGCATAAATTCATAAATTATATATTTTTTGTAAACTCACTTTTTGACTATGAAAATGGTTAATTGAATCTGTAGCACCAACAGTATTACGCTTAACTTGAAGCATTTTGAATGGAAAATGTGATGCGCTGTAATAACATGTTGTACAGAGCAAATGCAGACATACCTTTTACTGTAAATGTGTTAAACCACTGTACATTGAATGCCCTAACACTAATATTTGAAGGCAAAACTTTATTTGGCAGTATTTCTTTTAACATTGGTTTTTACATGTATGCTATATGTGATTTTTATCTACAAAATCAAGTTGCTACAAATGAGGGGTACTGTGAAAATGGTAGAAGTGTTAGCGTTTATTATAACATGACCGTATATATTTACATAATTATAAGTCATTGTGTTTTTGTTCCATTAAATGTATTTTAAATATCTCTTCATTGTTCATACACTGAAGATGCACTTCATCACTGTTTCACCATTTCATTTTTATAATATGTCCTTTAGATTTACCAGATCGCAGTCAACACTCAACACTCAGTAATGTGAAGGAATTATCTATTAGTATAATAATATTTATGTAACTTTATTTTTGTATTGTTTGCAGTAATAAAATACTTTGGTAAATAAAATGGGTATGGATATGCCATCCTTTCACAAAAATAAATGTATTCATTCACTGTAGAAAAAGTTACTTTGGCACTGTCCAGTAAATCAACACGTTCATTTCAGAAACCTAGAACAATGGCTTTATTATAGAGAATATATATATAGCTTTGTAAAATGAAATAAAATTAAATATTTACCTAACAAAACAGCACGTTTACAATCTTCAGCATAAATTATGTCAGTTTAAGTCTGAACAAAATACATTCAAAGAATATTTTATCACAAACACTGAACAGCTATTATTGCAGTGCAGAGTTGCATGGTGACAGTGATGGCAGCATGCTGATCATAGAGTGACTTGTTACTGACCTCTGCTGGTTAGGTCATTACATAGGTTTTAAATACAAAAAATACACTCCGAGGTTATTCCAGTAATAAAACACCACATACATAATATTAAAATATAACAAAAATACAGAACTCAACAAACTGTGTCAAGCACATGTTATAAAATGACAGTAAGATATCACATATTATTGAAGTCAAACAGATTCTAACAAAGATAAAAAATATGGATGCTATTAAATTACCTATTGCCTAATATTAACCAAAGGAACAGGTTTAAAAAAAAACACATTTGAATGTGTTGTTGATAAGGTCGTAAGTATAATTACTGTATAACCTGATACAAAACAATGCTTTAACATACAATACCAGAAAACACTGACATGAAGTCAGTCCACTGTATTACATATATTTTCTACTGCCTTGTTGAATAAATGTGGCTGATCAGCATAGACATGATGGGCAGCATCTTTTATTAACTGGAATCCAAGAGAAAACATATGCATATATATTAATAATAAGAATACTCAAATCAGATACCATAGGTCTGTCTATACATCCAATCTACAATAAAATATTGAAACAGCAATAATTTACAGTTTAGTTTAAGAAAAATATATTATTATTATTTTCTTTTAACTTTGAGAACCATAGTTGTAAGTGAAAAAATTTTCATGACTACAGTGATTAAGATATTTGTAATGTAAATGTAAATAGAAAATTTATATTAATTGTAAAATTGTTCCAAGCCTTACACCTGTTATGAAGCCAGTTATTCCTGTTATTGCCTGGGTGGCCACCTGTGTCTCTCGTTACTCTGTGTATAACTTAATTGTACTCACCTCCACTTTGGTGTGAGCCTGGTTCCTGATCTGGACTACTTCTTCTCCAGATGAGCTGCTCACCCAGGACTCAGCGCCATACAGAATAGTGACGGGCATTTTAGGAGGCAGCAAGTGAACACGATGCAGCATAGGTCTCTTAGCCCAACCTAAACCCTCAGACATGGCCCGGAAGCCTACTTCACCACTGCAAGAACAGAAATGGCACATCAATGCAATTAAACATAGCACAGTTTTAAAATATTTTTGGTGGTAATTGTATAAACCTTGGGCTTTGTGCATTGCAGTGGTAGATATACTTTGTGACAGTGTCATCATCAAAAAGGTCCTCATAACGCCTTTTAAAATCTAGACGAAATCTGTTTACAAGACCTGGACCTGAAATTGTGCAAACAGTGAACATGATGAGAGAGCTGATGGAGTCCAGCTTTAGTTTAGATAAACATTTATAAACATGTCTCACCCCAGGGCCCTGCTGCTCTGATGACAGCCAGAGGGTTAAAGTGAGAAAGCACTGATGCAACAGCCTTGACCCAGCGCGGAGGGCCAGGCCGCTTCACCACCTCTTTACTCGAGGACTCATCTGTCTGTGACTGTGGTCGCTCTGGGAAGCCCCAGGGGTCTACAAGGATGAGGTGTGACACTCTGCAAAAACAAATATTATTTTAAAATTGTACTGAGACAGAAATATTCATTTTTAAAATGTCTTTGCATCACTCTGTTTGTTTTGGTGAGACTGGCTGATTTATGCTGTGTAGTACCTTGATGGATGTTGGATTGCATATGAAGTGGCCAAATAGCCCCCAAGACTATGACCCAACAAAATCATGTTTTCAAGGCCCACAGACTCTCTCCACTGTTCAATAGAGTTGACAAATTGCTCTTCAGCCTCAGCTGGACCTGAAGGGAAGTGTGGCCTGGAGCTTCTGCCAAAACCCAGAAGGTCAAAGGCGTAGACTGGCCGTGACCAGCTGAGAGCATCCAGGTTCCTGATCCAGAGCCCGACTCCTCCTCCAAAACCATGCACCATCACCAGGGGCGTTTTGGCCACTGTCAAAAACATATTAGTTATGTGACATTGAGAAAAAAAATGCTAATAAAAATAGATAAATAAATTAAAGATATATAGAAGAAGTTTCAAACCTTGTTCTGGGGATTTACGAGCCATCTTGTTTGTGACAGTCAGAGTCCATATTCTGTCTTGGCTGGGTAGGGTTACAAACCTGGCCCATAAATCATTCTGTATGCCTGGTACAATATTGTAAGTTAATTTAGTGCAAAAAATATAACTGTAACATATTTCCCTCAATGTTCAGACAATGTCATATGTCATGCAATCATGCAAACCATTCACACAATGCATAAACAAGAAGAAATAACATAGTCTTACAAGCAAGGATTTTTGACTCTGTTGTTTTCAATAAAGACATTGAGGTTGGACACCAAGACGGCCACCAGCTCCTCACAAAATTGGACCTAAAATGAACAAGGAAAGTAAAATTCTGTACAAAGAATGAGGCAGTCAAGTTCATAATATATAATGTCTTTCTAATGGAGTCTACCACCTTTATCAAGCTACACTAAGATTCCCTTAGATCTACAATGACTGTGCTATTAAACAGTGAAAAGGTAAATGTTTATGTCAAAGTGAAGCTGCTTCATAATTTGGTTGCAGCTACTCCTTTGTGTAGGATCTGAGCAAGAATACTTTCATTAACAAAACAAATATGCCACGCCTTCTTCCAGCTGTTACATGAATAGTAACTTACTTCCCATTACAGTGCACTTCACTGTAGTATTCTGATGTAATCTATCCACAACATACTATTAAACAGAAGTATTTGTAGAGCCTCTGAAAGAAAAAGTTAGGAATTTATATTCAATAAGTTCGGGCAGGTTAAAGGTTTGTTTATCAGATACTGTATCACACCGTGACACCTGTCCATTTAGGTACAATTGTGTTTAACATTAGGTAGACGTAAAATCAAATAACAATAACTTATTATTTTAACTAAGTACAGTAATGTTACCAAATATGCGACACAAGGCCATTTAAAAATGAGCACATGCCCACACAAACACAGAGAAGCTGAAGAAATGACTTACTCTGATGTCTCACAGTCGTTCTGTACTGGTGTTATGGTTGTGGTTGTCTTCATTGGCAGCATCATTAGCTCCTGATATTCACATGAAATTGGAGATATTAGCTGAAAACTACACGGCCTGTGTTGTTTTGTAACACGCGCAAACCACAGGGTCAGCAGGCAAAAGATCGTTCATGGCAACAGTATCATAACATTACATCATTGTTACAGAAAGCAAGGCACCTCACAGATAATATTTTATATGTACTGGTATTAGCTACTACATTTATTATAATGCCTATAATAGTGTAGGCTGTTAGAAATTAAAAAAATCGTCACAAGGAACAACAAAACAATTTGATAAGAGTCAGACATCTTCTTTCTACGCTCTTCTGGCCGGTGCAAGTAACCTTTCGTTTACTAAATTGTTTTTTTTTTTTTTTCTTCAATAATTACAACATTATTTACAAAATATATTTCCAATAATTGTAACTAATAGTTTTAACATTACGGATATAATTGATATCTGCAAAAAATGTGAACATGAATTACAGGGTTCCATACGGTGAAGACACTAAAGTCGGAATATATTCCTTGTTGCACTAAAGTTGTTTCCGGTTGGTGGGGACACGTCACTTTTCCAATCGACGAAGAAGCCGAATAGGGACAATTTCATATTTTTGACAGGTTTTGTAAACCATAGGCATGTCGAATTCAGTCATATCGGTTATCTCCCGGTTTCTGGAGGAGTACACCACCACAACCCCCAACAGACTAAAGGTGGTGGATGCATACTTGCTGTACATCTTGCTAACCGGAGCCCTGCAGTTTCTCTACTGTCTGCTGGTCGGCACCTTCCCTTTCAACAGTTTTCTCTCTGGATTCATCTCATGCGTGGGCTCCTTCATTCTGGCAGGTAACGGCAAGATAGATTACAATGTGTTTTTGTTTCTGTAAATGTAGGGCGTGTTGTTCTGATATTATCTTTTTAGTACGCTATAGTTCAGGCGAAGCTATCTGCTTGGAGGCTAACATTACTGTTACTGCTGCCATTTCAGCGAATGTTGATCTGACAATATTGATAGCTGCAATCACAGCATCCATGTAACTTGTAGTGTAAACCACATTTGCACCACTAAAACTGAATAATTATGAACTGTAGTGCACTATCCTTTCTCACATGAATTTCTGTATTTTTTACAGTGTGTCTCAGGATCCAGATCAATCCACAAAACAAAGGGGATTTCTTGTCCGTCTCCCCTGAGAGGGCTTTTGCTGACTTTCTCTTCGCTCACACAGTTCTTCATCTGGTTGTGATGAACTTCATTGGTTAGAGCTGACACTTATCCAGTTTACAAGGTTTGGATTGCACCTATACTACCTAACTATAACACAATGTATTCCTTTATTTGTAATTAATGGCATTAATACTCATTAGGGGTGTGCATTGCCATGAGACTGACGATGCGATACGTACCATGATATACATGTAATGATATGATATATCACGATATATCCCAATACTAAAACAAAGGATGATATAATGCGATTCATCAGTAACTACTTCTAATAACATTTATAAACCATGAGAACATCCATGTAACTAATTAATTTTAATAAAAAATATTCTTTTAAAAAATTCATTTGAGAATTCTGCCCTGAAGTATCACTAAATCTATTTTTTTTCTTGCACCCTTCCATCCATCTTTTTCTGCCCAGATAAGCAGACGAAGGTTGATGGTATGAATATTCTTAAATATTCATATTTAAATTAATATTGAAATTGCAAATGAAAGAGAGAAATTACAATAAAAATAAATAGGGTTAGGACAATAGAAAGCAATAAAATGCAGAAATAAAAAATCCAAGATACTTCAGCTCCTGCATTCATGCTCACACTCTAAATGATATATTCCAGAAATATTTGCAACAGAAATTTTGTTGGCAAGCCAAAATCTCAAAAATAAGGTAATTATATATTCTCTTTTACACAAAACCTCTGAAAAATGTATTTGAATTAATTTAGTCTTGAACAAAAATTAGTATTCTGCCAATTTCATTTGAAGATCTGTTAGACTTGGCTTTAGACTTAGACTTACTTTATTGATCCAAAAGGGAAATTACTTGGACACAGTAGCACACACTTCACAATATATTATAATAACAAAAGGCAAAAATATAAATGGTAATAATAAATAATCTGTTGTGTGGCTTTCATGATTTTTATTTATTTATTTATTTTACAGAAAACCATAAGGAGAGGTGGTTTGAAGACATCTGATTTGGAGATCTACGCTCCGACTCTGTCAGACAAATTGCAGTTCAATTTTCTTACTGATAATGGTTGATTTTTTTATGTGAACATTTGTAAGGCATTCCCATCTGCACTTTTGACACAAATAAAAACGTGTAACATGTAAGGAGTTAGATTTTTGGGGGAAAAAAAAAAAGACGCCTATCTTTACACTGGATTAAAAGTTTGTGTGTAGCACTTTGGTTTTATGCTGAACGCCACTTTAGTGAGAATATTAATAACTAGAAAAAGGCAAAGGTATGCATCATTCAGGTGCTCATAAAGGTCACGTATATCTGCTCCAGTGCAGTTTTATTATTGGTAATAAAACTAGCGCTCACTTATGCAGGTGCTAGAATTTAAATAGTCTGTATTTCAAAGGTCAAATGAATAAGCATTGTACAATAGTTTAAAGAACAATGTGATGATTTGGATACATGTAAAATACAGAATTTGATCAGACTTTGGTTACATAATTAGAGGGGACTCAGGCAGTCAATTGTGAGATGTGCCTGCTTAGCACTGACATTTATTTCTGGCCACACTTCCTACATTGTGTATTTATGGCCCAAACAGAAAGTAACAGACTGCAGGGACATCCCTGACTCACTGCACAGCGCGTTAGAATAATTGTTTGTTAAATGACTGGCTGAGGCTGTATGTGTGTAGCAAATTAATCCCGGCAAATGAACATCGGACAAAATCCAAAGCGCCCAGGCATCAAAATCAAATAATTTTATTGTAGCTTGCCAAAAGCCTTCTCTGCTTGGATGAGAAGTGCAATGGGCAGCTTTGAAAAATGGGACGTTAAGTAAGGCTTGCACTCAAATCATGAGGAAAAAGTGGGACTAATGTACGGGACCTTTTTAGACCTTCCGTTGATTAAAATAAAGGTCTAAGATGTAAAACCTTTTCAATAATTTAAAAAAGCACAGTGGTGCAGTTTGAAAGCACTGGATTAATAACACAGCCTTTAGAAATAAACTTATGACCAAGGGAGTTGCATATGACATTAGGCAAAGAGCATTAAAGCTATACAGATTAATAAGGGCAATTTGATGCTGTAACTTTGGTGACACTTAGAGACTAGAACCAATCTACTAAATGAATTGCTCTAAGAGGACTTGATTAGGTGCAATGGAGCATTTTATTAGTGTGAAAACCTGGATGCAAAATAAAGTAGTCACTTATTACACCCATTTGATTTTGGTTTGGTTTATTGCAGTTAAGCATTAGCTGCTACAATCCAGCTGGCATGTCAACAGTTAACATCTGGCACATCTGGACTCTATAAGCGGTCATGTGACCATGGGGAAGTCGAAACTTCAGTGGAACCTGCCTTCTACATTCGGAAGATTTGCCTAAGAATTGCAGTTTTATTAAGCATAATTTAGGCATGCACCAGCACTTCATACTTACGTTTTGGTTTTTACAATGGATTCAAGGTAATGAAACCCCAGACCAAATATAGCTCAACTTGTTATTTCTGAGTTATGATGCTTTCTAAGGGGGCTTAACTTTCACTTCTTGGGCGTATTTCCCACATTGAGTGCTAGTTTCTATAAAGTGCACATTTTGCTTCTGGCTAAAGTGATTTTTTAATTTTCTTTTAGAAAATTTTGATTTATCCAAGCTTCCTAACAGTGCAACGCCTACTGGCAAATCAAGTATGCATTTTGACAAGCCATCAAAGGTTTATGTTTGTTGTTTTGTACCCAGAACTCTATTGTGTGAACATAATCCAATTTCACCACTCTGTATAGAAGTCTACATTTCCAACATAAATAACATGTTTACCTTTGGGGACTGCTTCTCATTCTGACTTTCTTGATAAAACTTTTATGTAAACGTACTATAGTCAATTATTTAACTGAACCTTACCCCATCAGTTCAGCACTCATCTAAACTCCAAATGTAACAGTTAGCAGTTATCTCCTTTGTATCAGGTTGTCTGTGCAGGGTCACCACGGAGCAGACGTTTGCTGTTCTGGAGGGCAGATCTCTCATTATACCGTGCCATTATGAACCACAGTATGCTGGTTATGTGAAGTACTGGTGCCGCGGGAGTATGAGGGAGTTCTGCACCAGCCTGGCCCGTACAGATGAACTCACAACCCCCGAAATGTCCACCCAGAAAGTCATGATTTTTGATGATCCGGTGCAGTTGGTCTTCTCTGTTACCATGACACAACTGAAAGAGGAGGACTCTGGCTGGTACATGTGTGGAGTGGAGATCGGCGGCATTTGGAGTGCAGATCTGTATGCATTCACTAACATAAAGGTCATTCATGGTGAGGAAACTCATCTCCCATTCATCTCTGACATGTCCCAATTATGGCTAATGTGAGACTCACTTAAATTAGGACTTAAGACAAAAAGGTCTACTTTTATGACTGTATTGCATCTAATTTGGCGTGCATTATGCTTCTGTCCAAATATATAGTCTTTGGAGAAGTGGTGCTACAACGATCAATAATAAACCACAAAAGTGCTTGAATTAAGTGTATTTAACTTGATTTGAGTAGATTTTGACTATTCAAGGCTAAAAGTGTCCATGAAACAGCTCATATCACACAAAAACATAAAAATAGCATGTTGCAATAAACAAAATTATTATTATTATTATTATTATTATTTATTATTGAAATTATTGAAAAAAATAAAAAATAAAAAAGTGACTAAATATACTGATAATACTAATAAATAACTTTTTAAAGATCATCCTGTTTCTCCCACCACAATTGCAACAAAATTGTGATTGCAAACATATTCACCCAATCACGTTATTTTGAATAACACTTTCCTATAACAATATAACTGCAAATTGATTGAGGGCATCTTTATGTAGGATTGTGTATGTGGTAAGAGTGAGTGACAGAAAAGTTTTGAACACAGGTTACAGAGTTATATCGAGTTGGTGTACTGTGTGCAGGTATGTCAGTGCTCCATAGCAGTCTTACTGGAGAAGAGGGAAGCAGTGTCACGGTCGAGTGCTTTTACAGTGAAAAATACAGGTATTTACTTAGAGATCCGTTATAAATTTACCAGTGCATTGAAATGCATCGGGCAGGCCTCAGTAAGCAGCAGACACACAAAGGCATTTCAGATTGACAGCCTTCTTTGCCTCTGCTGTGACAGAGAGAGCCCAAAGAAGTGGTGCCGCAGCGGGGACTGGAGCTCCTGTCTGCTCACTGACTCTGAAGGAGCGTACACAGATACCTCAGTGGACATACGGGATGACAGATCTGGGGCCTTTGCTGTGACCTATAAGAGGCTTCAGAGGAAGGACACTGGCTGGTACTTGTGTGTAGCGGGACAGCAGCAGGTAGCCGTGCACCTGCAGGTCTTGCCTCAGATCATCACGAGTAAGTCTTCAGTTTTAATACGTTCATCAATGATCAGCTTGTTGTTCTTCTGCCAGTCTTTTGTCAGTAATAGCATGTAGTTTGGGACAGAGTTCAAACTTTGAAAGATACATTTGACTATATTGTGTTTTTGTATAGCACTTTTCATACATTTGAAATGTAGCACAAAGTGCTTCACATGCAACAGAAAAAATACAATAATTAAAAACAACAGCAACCCCACCCCCACCCCATGGTTTCTTCCATATATACAGCAATTTAGACAGAAACATAAAACATAAAGCTCCTAAAGGTTGTATTAAAAAATAAAAATATAAAAAATAAAAATAAATAATGGAATTTAAAATTAATTTAAAACAAATGTAATAATAATAATAATAATAATAATAATAATAATAATAATAATAATAATAATAATAATTTCATTTAATTTAATTTCAATTAAAAGCTAAATTAAAAAGATACATTTTGAGTTTACTTTTAAAAATATGAACACTCGCAGTGGACTTAGATCCTCAGGTAGACTGTTCCACAGACGGGGGCCATAAAAACCGAATGACGCCTCATTGTGAGTTTTAGTCCGGACTCTTGGGACAATTAAAAAATGACTACCTGAGGACCTGAGAGTCCGAGAGGGCTCATATGATAAAAGCAGATCAGATAAATAAATAGGACTAAGACCGTTAAGAGCTTTATAAACCAATAAAAGAACTTTAAAATCTATCCTGAAGCTCACAGGAAGCCAGTGCAGAGTACTGGTGTGATATGCTCTCTCTTCCTGGTCCTTGTCAGCAGCCGTGCTTCAGAGTTTTGAAGTAGCTGCAGTATAGCTGTAGTTTTCTTTGGAAGACCAGAAAGGAAAGCATTACAGTAGTCAACAAGGTTTGTAGTAAAAGCATGTTTTAAAGTCTCTGCACTGGCTTGAGAGAGAAATGGTCTGACTCTGGCAATATTTTTAGATGATAAAAAGTAGTAATAGACCTGATATGTGGCTCAAAGCTAAGCTCACTATCAAGAATAACTCCTAAATTTTTTACCTTCTCACAGGAGTTCAATGTATAGGTTTGGACTAAGCTCCAAACCTATTCATTGAGCCTCTCTCTCTGAGCTTCAGGACCAATAATTAAAACCTCGGTTTTGTCCTGGCTAAGCTGGAGGAAGTCCTGCCAACCAGGACAATATCTAAAATGCAGTTAATCAGGCTTAGGTCATCAGGAGACACGGCAATATAGAGTTGGGTATCATCAGCATAACTATGGAAGTTGACACTGTGATCTTGATGATCTGTCCTAGTGGCAGCATGTAAAGATTAAAAAAGGGGTTGGACCTTAAACTGAGCCTTGGGGAACACCGCACTCCATTTTACATTTTGTGGAGGACTGCTACCCATTCATTAAATTAATTTAATTAAATTAATATTGAAAAATAAATCTAAAACTGTAATTTATAAACACAAGCAAAACAAGTTATTAATTGTGTGTTTGTGTTTTATTCAAAGTATGATTGAGTTACAGTACATTCAATCATGGCATCAACATCAGGCAATGAGATTTTACTACTTTGTTTGAAATTATTTTCTATCATAATCATCTATCTATCGAGGGATGTTTTTCTTATTGTAACTTTGCGTCAGCCTGCAGCACAGCTCAGACTCTGAGTACTCTGCCGTCCTAAAGTTGGTGAATCTTTACTTCTGACTCTCACATACTGTTTACTTCCAGTGTGGATAAACTCTAGCCACTTTTTCAGCTGTGTGTACGTATGTGTTTCAGCAACAGTGATGCCTGTCACAACTTCATCCACTGAAAATATGCCTCAGCCCATCGCTAACAGCGCCTGGAACACTCACAGGTAAATACACTCGTAAGTCTTGGATAATATTAACTCACAGCCGTGCATAGCTTCTACCTTGCGCATAGTAAATTTTTGTTGTTGTTCAAAGTCTCCTTTCGACCTATTGAGCTTCATTTCCCACCCAATGAGTGTTACAGAGCAATAGGGTTGCAGGTTCAATCTCTGCTCTTGCTGGGTATTTTATGAGTATTTTATGAGGGATTCTCTCCAGCTTCCACACACAGTGCAACAGAATTCATGCATTGTTGACTCCAAAATTTGACTCCTCTTCTTCTTGTCAGTTATTTGGAATGTTGTGTGTTCCTCTAAGTGTACGCTTTGCTAAATAAATGACAAATTTAACTTGTTTAGAACAGTGAGCCAAACATGGACAGAGGCCCTCCACTGTGAGCACCCCCATGAAAGACCTTAGAACTCACTCAAGCTCACCAAGAAAAATGTCCCTGCATTAAAAATGTATTTATTATAACTGCCAGTGAAGACCTTATCTTCTCATGGATTTGGAAGTCATATCCAGTGACTCTTCATATATACAGCAGTCAAATGCAGTTGTTCTTTCAAAGTTCAGTTTCAACTTTGCCTGAGACAGTTAAGTTCATTTCAAGAGCAGTATAAGCTATCCCTGCTGCTGTTTACTATGGATGCTTGCTTATCTATCATTAAAATGGAGTTCAGGTGAAGTTCAGCTGTGTGGAGCGCACACATAATGATGCTGCCATCTCACCAAGGACTATCTATTTGTCATCATTTTGTGTTGCTGTGGAGTTAGACGTGAGCTGCTCTTAAACCTGGCCTCTGTGTTTCAGTCACATCCTGGGAGCTCTGCTGGTGTGCGCCGCTATTCTGCTCATCCTGGGATTTGCCATATTTGCACGAAGGATGTGGAAACTGCACAGTAAGGATGTCTCTGTCTATTCTCACTGCATTTTAACCTTACAGGAGTAGAACCAACCCCACAGGGAATATTGAACAGAAAATAATGGAACAGTTGGGGCTGCACAGTAGAGCAATTTTACTGCAACATCAGCAAACTGCAATCTCTTTTAATTAAATGTATCAGAATATGTTATAGATGCCTTGCAAAGTCAGAATCTCCATAATCCATCAAATAAAATTTAAACCAAGCTAATATAAAAAATGAACCCTTTATTTGTTTAATTATGTATGTAAATATGTAGGAATTCCTGCGCTACAATATGATTATAGCTTATTCAAAACACTTTATTGGGAGAAAGTGACTTAGCCTGTATGTGTCTGCCATATAGTGTAAATGCATTTGACTTGTTTCACCAATGCCATATATTTATACTGTGTATTTACAGAGAATTATCCAGACCTAGGACATGAATCGGGAATGAATGTCAGATTTAATGTAAGTTTGCTGCATCACTTTGTGTAATCTAAAATATGAGTCATTTCTTTTCATTTGGTCTTTCAGGACTATTCAGAGGAGATGGGGGAGATGCAGTCATCTGCTGTTGTTTTGTTCAACAAGAATTCCCAGAGTTCACATATGCTTTGAGCAGGAAATATTTTTTACATTTGCTGTCACTGTATTTTTATCCTTTTTTTTTTTTTTTTTAATCTCCTGCACATCCTTTATACATGTTTGTTCTTGGCACCACACACAATACAGCACTTGAGTGTGATGCTAGGAACCGTATGAACAAAATTCCCAGTGCCCTCCTCCATCTGCAGGATATTTTTGTAAACATGTGTCTATTGTCAAAATGCTACAGAGAGTAACAATCTGACTAAGGTGCCAAATATAAATAATATAGATAATGATCAGGCATACCAGTATGGCCTGACAGGTCAACTGAACATGACGGTCCAATACTCATTATTTGTATATGGTACTTTCAGTGGCTTTGTCGAGATACAATCCCAATCCCCATTTTCCTGCAGGCTTAAATATCTCTCTTAAAGATGAACACATACAAATGAGCGCTTCTCTGAGAGGTCATATCCAGCAGACAGCCACATTAGAATGGTGGTCCTAATGACGGAAAAGCTTCTATGTGCTCTCTGGTGGTGTAGTGGTTTAAGACATAACACATGTGGTTATTACCTCACGCTGTAGCTCCACCTCCCGGCTGTCTGAATGCCTCTACCTTCTCTTTCCTCATTTCATGCTACAAGTAAAGCCTTTGAGCTGGTAAAACTCGTTAAAAAAAGAAATACAATTTTCTATCAAATAAAAAAAAAAAAAAATTTACTAAAGTGAACATTACCTGGTATTCAGACAGTAACTTTTTATTATTGTCTCTTATTACAAATGTTTTTTTTTTGTTTTTGTGTATGAATTGCAATGCCCTGTGTAACAAAATTTCTAACAGTAAAGTCAAATCCTAACTTAAAACATTTTGTCGTATTAAGAAATTATTTGCAACAAATGCATTTTTGGTACACCCAGTCATACTTGTATCGCTTCTGGCAAATGTTTCAGAACCTAACTGAGTATTTTTCACTTTTTTATCTGTACCAAAACCATTTTTTAAAGAAGTTTCAAATAAACCCAACAGCATTTTAATGGATTTACCGGTGGAAACCAGAAAATATAATGTCCAGCGCACAAAACAGAGAAAATGGCGATGTTTGGGGCTGTTCAGGAGTCAAAAACCACACGGCTCTATATTTCATGCTTGAAGTGCCTGGCCTCATTCTGAACCAAGTGGAGTGTTGGACTTGTAAATTGAATTGGCTAATGGGAGCTCTGTGTAGCCGTCACTCAACTTAAGCCTCCACATTTTATAACTAAATCGTGTTTCTTCATTTTTCTGTGAAAACCACCTACACCCTCTTACAGCCAAAACTTTCACAGCAGATGGATTAATAGTGCATAATTTATGAGATGACATACGGAATAATGCGATTTATAATACACAATCTTTTCCACTTGCAAAATGGTACAAATAGAATCACAATGTCTATACACATTACAGCAAAGACATATAAAACAGACAGGGTTCCCTAGAATGTTGTCAAATTACTTCAGTGTTACATATTTAGTTCAAATGGACCGTTATGAGATTTTAACCATGTAATGCAACAATGCAACAGTATTTCCTCATCATTAACTTACTCAGCGGTGTATTTTAATTATACATGTTTGAGTAATCATGACTGGACTGCTCTTTTCACCTAACCCTTATCTCCGCCCACTGCTCTCTATTTCCTTATGATTTATTTAAAGGTCCTATGCAAAATGAGAATTAATTAGGATACAACATTATAACACAGATCAGAAAATAAAAACAAGAGCCACTCTGTGGCTTGTCTGCATTCATTCTCCAGCTCTTTGCCTTTCTTCTGAAGAGAAGCTGTGAGTTTTTGCATCTCCAAATCATTAGTCTTATTCCTGACTTTTTTGGATTTTGCAAGCTCTTGCTTCAGCTACACATTTTCCTGTACTGTAGAGTTGTACAGGTACCGGATTTCCTTATGTGCATTAATCTGGTTTTGCAGTTGGTTGTCTTTCTTCTGGAGAAAACCATTGAGTTTTTTCAACTCCAAAGTCTTTTTCCTGGTTGATTCTCTCCCGAGACATTGTGGTCCAAAGAATTGCTTATTTGAACCTGATTTGCAAGTTTCGCCAACTCTTCACAGAGCACCCTGACCAGAGAGCTCTCCTCCAGGGGTGGAAGGTCCTGGACCAGGGGTGGAAGTACCTGGACCAGGGGTGGAAGTACCTGGACCAGACTTCTGCCCTCTGGGTTTGAGGGCTCCTGGATGTTGGGAGACACCAGTTGGGTCTCCTGTAGCTCTTGATGTTGATGTGGAGCAGAGCAGAGCTTCCAGGTCAAAGCCCTCATCATAGAGGTGGGCATCATCCTCTGAAGTACAGAGGTACCAGGGCTTGGTTGAGAACGAAGCAGAGCTATCCATGTTTGTGTGCGATTTCACCAGTGTGCTGAGAAGTCTCTCTAGAACAGAATTTTCATTTCCATGGTGATCAAGGATTCTATATTCTGGTGATGGGATGATATGCATATTAGAAAGTAACTATTAAAAACACTAAAAATGCATCATTATCTATGTGTTAGGGTAAGGGTTGAGACAGCATTTATCAATCTGCATTCATCTGTGTTGAAAATATGTGTGCTTTATGTATGTACAGTATGTACAAATATTACTAATACATACAGCTAATGTTTTCTATTTATTCTATTTGTAATTTGTCAGTTGCTTGTGCTGTCATTAAATTAACTACATTTTAGTGGCTGGCACTGCATTTTGACATCAGTGGTGAAGAATGGGTTTAGTATTTACATATTTTGACATGTACATAATATTTAGTATTTAGAGATGGTCACTATAATCCAGGTAAGTATCACATTTAGCTAAACCATCTTTTTTTTTTTTTTTTTTTTTTTTTTTTTTTTTTTTTTTTTTTTTTTTTAAAAAGGGGCTTGATTCATATATTTTAGATTATATAAATACAGTAATAAACAGATCACTGATTACATTTTAAACAGCACATAATAAGCCCTGATTTTTACTGTCCCATTTTTTATTTATTTATTTATTTATTTATTTATTTATTTATTTATTTATTTATTTATTTATTTATTTATTTATTTATTTATTTATTTTTATTACATTTGTGGGTTTACAATACAAAAACCCAAACAGCAAAACCACACAATTTCACAAGAGAAAGTAGGGAGCTATGTTTGTGTAAATGCACTGAATTTATCAGAAAGAAATGTTTACACAGAAGAGCTAAAATATCTAAAATACAAATTTAAAAATATTAATCAAAAGGTGAGATGTTGATTGAGAAAATTAAAAAAAGTTTGAAAAAAATGTGAATCCTCTGATCCTTTATGCAGGTTTAGACAGGGGAAACAAATTCTAACATAATTT
The DNA here is from genome assembly GCA_029959045.1 of Taenioides sp. WSHXM2023. Classification (NCBI taxonomy): domain Eukaryota; kingdom Metazoa; phylum Chordata; class Actinopteri; order Gobiiformes; family Gobiidae; genus Taenioides; species Taenioides sp. WSHXM2023. The sequence continues at coordinate 14,376,176 of CM057096.1, read as the reverse complement.
GTTTTCTTAAAGAAGCTCTGGATATAAATGATGATTTTGACCTAGAAATTTAGAGAAATAGAATTAAAGTCAATCAGAAAAAATGCATCTAACTCAAGCTATTTCGCCTGTTCTGGTTCTTAAATACAGTGAAAACACACATTTCTTTGCTTCACAGCTGTATGGCCACATATTGTATAAGCTTATGCTGTGTCTACAGTTGTTCAGTTTAGCGTCACCACTCCTGCCTTTGTGTCGTTGTGCCTCAGTCATTAATCTTCATGCATTTCGGGCGGTGTGGTTCTGCCACCAGATGGAGGTCAACCTTGTATGAAATATGTTCTTTTTACTATGAATAGTCAGCACTGTTGAACTTCATGCACATTTCATTATGTATCCACCTTTGGGTATAGAAAGAGCTTTTATTGGCTGTTGTAGGATCATATATTATCATTGTTTTTACTTATTTAACAGTAGAATTCTTCAGGTTATGCCATTTTTTTGCTACCTTGTGTATGTTCCAATCACAAGGATACATTATTAGTTTACCTGCTGCAAAATGTGACGTGAAGGACAAGTCCAAAGTGCAGATTGTGGCCATTTAAGTCCAGCTCCATTTGTCAAGTGTCACATAGAGATAACAACAATCCAGTGAGATATACAAGATACTGTATATAGAGTGCCTCACTGATGAGCACCTAATGGGATGGCCAGTGTTTGTGTTGAAAAAAATTAATGTGTTATTGTTTTTTTTTTTCTTTTTTTTTTTTTGGTCTTTGCATTGTGCAGCTCTTAGCCTTCTTGAATTAGTGCATTCTGAGGCAATGCTGTAATAACAACTTAGTTTTATAGCTGTGTTATTTTATTGAATTGTTGCAGATTAATAATTATAATATCAGCCAAGTCAGTGTAATACCAGAAAAGGCATCTGGTGTAAAACTAACAAATAAACTAAGCTACTATAAGCAAAATGTTATATTTGCTTTTAGATGAGCTGTTTTTGAACTACAGTCTAAATGAAAAAATAGTAGTGGAATTGGACTTTACTGCATCAATAGAGCAGCATATGCCAAAGTATTTTTCCCATCAGGCATCGGTATATCTGTAAAATTCACTTTGACGCCTTGACACAATGGAACATCACAAAAAATGGTTTCCTGAACAGTTTGCTGCAGATGGGCGAGTTGGCGTCTTCAGCTATGCCTATTATTATGTATTGTTTGTTTTGAAACCATACATTTTTTATATCACGAAGATTTTCTTTTTGGCAGCCCAAGTGCATGCGGTCCTCATAAGAACACCAATACAAACCCAACTGATTTGTACTCATTGATTCTTGCTAAGTCTATTTTTTGTATTTTTATGATTGGAAGTCTCAGTTGTTTAAAAGGCCTTAGGTGACAGATTACATCAAAGTCAGCACCCCTTGGTTGTAACTTAAAAGTCAATGTCATTGTGGAGCAGGTTTAAGTTGTCCTCATCACCAGCACAAATGCCACAACTGTAACCATGACAACCACGTTAGACCAACACACACTCACACTGCTTCACATCTTTTGAAGTATCACAAAGAAATAGTTTTCAATTTAAGTAAAAATATTGAATCTTTACAAAGTGTGATTAGAATGCAGTGTAATTAATTATTGAATGAATGATGACCTGATATACATAAGCCTCTATTTATACCTGCAATCTGCCATTGAATGTGTAGTTGATTGCATTTGCATTACAGTTCAAAAGATTCAATTTACTTGAAAAACGAAGAGTATGTTTGTATTCTGAGCAACACACAGGAATAATTAATTTGCTTAGCCATTATGTTTTCAAGTTCTTGTAGTTATTCAATGAAGGTAAAGTTATTATTGAATTTTTCACAATGTAAATAAAACAAAAGCAAATGTCAGTAGCTGTTTCCTGGTTTAGACTATGCAAATGCTTAATGATACAGCAATTACGTTAGCTCCCTATTTAATAAAAAGGCTCTTTTAAGTTTCAGAATTATAAAATAATAATTAGGACTGCTGCCATGACAATTTAAAATGTTATGTTATATTTTTGAATGGGTAAAAAGTTCTCAGCTGAAAGCCATGAAAAAATATTACTGGTTGTATTTTGATGTAGTATTTTTCAAATCTTCTGTTGATTTTAGACCATAGACCCTTTAAAATGTGTAAACAAAAACATAAACATCTAAATTCTACAATGGAGGCAACTGGAGACAAAAGTGAAGTGGACATAATGGGAAAACTGGGATTAATCACAGAATATCACAAAATATGAAACTACAAAGAAAATTTGGCAAATGAAAACCTGTTGGATACATACATGAGTGATATCAGAGTCCAGTTTAAACATTTACAGTTGTGTTTTACATTATTTGTTTATTTAACATCAGATTGTATTAGGCACTTAACCTTTTTGACACTGGACAAATCCTTACAGAAAAGTTAAGCCCATTACAGTTTGCCATTACATCTTACATTACATCACAAATTATACTTTTTCTGCCTTTAACAGAGAAGCAAGTCAGCTAACATTTGTGTCTTGGAAATTCAAAATTGTTGTTTATTTTTGATTATAATGTCTTAAAACCATCAGCATTTACATCTGTTAATCAGCTAATCTTTGAAAATATATTATGTCTGCTTCATTTTGTCTCCAGTTGCCTCCTTTCCTTCATTTTGAACTTTCTGATGGCATAAGATTTTAAGGGGTTGTGCTACATGAAACCAAGAGTCCTTGTTTATTGCACAGGACACCCGTTAAGCCAAATACAGCCCTGATAAACAGAGATTAATACCCCTGTACAAGAGAATGGTACACATGGTACACATCTTTGGTTATATCTTGGGCTAATCTCTCTTTCACTGAACTGCAAATCCACACCTCCAGCATCTTTATTTGTTGGCACCATTATTGCATCAAAGTCCATTTAAATCCTTTCATGTGTTGCTGGGATAAGTTCATCTTGTGCTAGCTGTCATTTAATCAATAGTAATATGTGCCGTTTTCCAATACAGCAGAGCTTTAAGTTACGTTATATGCTATTTTTCACAAAAGAGAATAGACACTAGGATCAATATCCATTTCATGCTTCTGTAGTGTAATTTACTAGTGCAACGACTCAATGCATGTCTCCTCTGTAGCCACATCAGGGAGGATTAGATTGGGATTTGTCTGTTTTAGTGGCTTGATGATGTCCCCTGTGGATTTCTTATCAGTCACAAAAATACAAAATGATCCCCGGGACTTGAGTTGAGCACAGTGGGTGGTTAATGCTTTGTAGGGCAGACCACTTAGAGCAGTACTTACAGTATGGTGCACAGCTAAAGCCAGTCAGTGGATAATTAGCTGTAGTGAATGCAAGACTCCTACACAGTGTACAAAATCAGTGTCTGCTGGGACCCTTACCACCCACTCATTAAGACATACTGACAATGTATAGCAAAATATGGGAAAATATATAAGTAAGATGTAATGTATTCATTTTTTGTTTGTTCAGTGTCGCCCAAAGTGAATTTCAAGGTTGGCCACTTTCCTTGCTGATCTAGTTTTTGGTACAGTGTTTTAGTATTTCGTTTTAGTACTGTCATTGTTGCTGGTCTCTTATACATGGGACAAAGCCAACTATGATTGCAATATTTATTTGTGTCCTCTTATATGGTTAATCAGAACTTCATATTGATTATCAGGCGGCAAATACTTGAAACTCAATGTCAGCAGTTTGATCTTAGTTTGATTCCAATTCTGACCATTGTGTCTTTGGGCAAGGTACTTCATCTTTAAAAAAAAAAAACATTTTCAGTGTTTTTCAATAGTGGCGTAAACAATGACAGATATATACAATTGAAAATGTACACAAGCGCACATAAACTCACACAAACTCCCAAACAAACACATTCAGTGCACTCTGGGACTCCTCTAGAACACACCCATATCATTTTAAACTCAGTATTTATGTCTCTGGCCTTCAGTGTGAACTAATATGTACAAATGTCCTTCTATTGATATAACCTTGTAATGGAAGATACACAGTAAAAAGAAAAATATTTAAAAAAAATTAAAAAGACACTAAAACAAAACATTTTGAAGGGTTTTTAATACCAAAGAATGAAAAATATATCAAAAAATAAAAATATACTGGCAAAGTTATGCCTGTAAAAAAAGACATTTTGAATGGAAGTTAATGGAACAAAAATGTACCTAACCACGGGTGTGAGTATTTTGATTATAGTCCGGTCAATTAATGTGATACTGAAAAAAAACCCCCAAAAAAAACATTAAGAAATACACAAACTGGCCAATGTTTATGCTATTTGGTGCAATATAGCCAAAGTTATGCAAAAAAGAAAAGTTGCGATAAACAAAAATATACCCAGGGGTGTAGGAGGGATATAGTCTGTCAGTCTTTCCCAGCTTGGTATGTTGTATGCTAAATTTATTTAGTGTATTTTACCTGCATCCAGGCTTGAGCTGAATAGTCCTTATTGTCTGTGGCTTTTTACATTGTACGTTCATTTATGTCCATTCTATTTGTGGAAGGTGCAAAAATTAAATTATATTGCCATTTATCTTTTTGTGCCTGTGACAGTGTTGTTGGGTTTACACATACATTTATGTTTATTACAGGTATTTAAAATGTCAAGTGCAATCTATTTATTTTGGTCCATGTTTTCCAAGCAGTCATAACTACTAATATAAACTGAAATTACACTGTCACCACTAATGTTAATATGTTGACCTCTTTAATTAAGTTGAAATGGCTTGGGTAATTTTATTACATTCTAATTAATAGCAATGGCTTTCAAAGCTAATCTTTTTATTTTGCACCAGTGTGAAAAGCTGTTTTAAAACGGTCTCTTTTGCATTTAGTTTGATTTATTAACATGGTGCTCTGGCATTTAACATACTATAAAACATGCCGTGGGAATAGTTGACCTTTTAAACAAACAATTTTAAAATGCAGCAAGCTTGTAAAACATTCATTTAAACACCTTGGACTATTTCCAAAGTCTGCTCTCCTTATGAGTTTCATACGTCATTAAAAAACACAAGTATGTTGAATCTGTGTGCCAGTGATACAGTGGCAATGGTTTACATAACAGAAGCAAGTCGGTAAATAAAGAGGTATGCAAAGATAAACGTAGAGGTGCTCATTTTGCTAGAAATTTGCATATTCCTTTGACTTTATGAAAACACTTTAATTTCACATAACTCATTTGTCAGAACCTGCCTCTTTCTTGCATAACAAAGCAATTGATTTCCTATTTAGCCTTTCGAAAGCCACACGCCTTTGTTTGCCTACATGAAATATTTATGTTGGGCGTCGAGCCGGCAAGACCGGTGAGGGCTCAGTGGCTTGATACTTAGCAGCCATCACCACCAAGGTCTGCAATCCTTTTTTACATTTCATTATGTGACAATCGGATGCCCAGGGATGAACGGAGAGTCAGGCAGCGTGACAGTGAGGCATGAAGGACAGGCGTCTGTGCTGAATATCATTTACATCCGTGTTCAAAGACACATTTACTTCTCTGTACAGCACCGGAAAATTGGTCATCAGTATTCTGCTCATCTCAAGTGTTTATACAGAAGGTATGTGTGCTGCTGTAATGCCTGTCACATAGGTGAGCTACTGCTGCACTGAACACTGGGGCGATGCAACTGGTTCTGTTTACTCAAGCAACTTATGTTTGATTTTAAAGGGACTGTACCCGGTGTTTTCATATAATAATGTAAAATTTGTTTTGCCTCTGTATAGTTTAAAGGTGCACTGTGTAACTTTTCTGGTGGAGGATCTGTCACCAGCTTCTCTCCATGGAGATGTTGCCTGGAATTTTCCACAGTATGGTATTACACTTATTTATCTCTACAGAGACAGCAAGTGACGCTATAGGGCCAAGTTAGATGTCAGATCTGTGGAGAGGCGAGCCAACCCACAGTAAGAAGTTTTAAAATCAATAAAAACCCATGTTGGATATGTTTAATGCCGATTCCAGACAAAGCAGCAACATCTCCATGGAGACAAGCAGATGGCGGACCCTCCACCAGAAAAGTTACACAGTGCACCTTTACTGAAGACTTTTTAAGAAAGAAATCAGTTAGGCCTACCTCATTTGTCAGTCTCTAACCAATTTTCTTGGTGACAAAATTGGTTAGAGAGTGACAATATAACAGATGTAGGAGTTAATTTACGGATGACTGTAAAAGTTTGTATTCAGATTCATATTCATCTCATACTGAAGGGTATACATGATCGTCTAGAGAGGGAAGAGCATTCTTTGTTTTTTCAGTCATCAGCTCTTTACTTTCACTTACTTGATCCTAAAGTCAGTTTTTTAGCCAGTAGGAGCATATGTGGCTGCCACTACCCATTTGTAATCTGATTCTTGTCTTTTTGATAAATATTTTAAATATTCTTCTCTCACCTTTTCACTATTTAGGCCAGCTTGAATAGGACAGAGGAGGTATTTGGCTGTCTGCTGCCTTATAACCTGTCACACGGTGAGCTACTGAGGCTGTTTTCAAGTGCCATTAGGAGACACATCACAGGAGCAGAAAAAGAAGATTTTAGGATAAACTCAAGTGTGGCTCTCTCACATTTCCTCCTTCATGTATGCTGTTTATCAAGAACCAATTCTGTGATGGTTTGTGCTTTTATGTGATTATGTTATGTGATATGTTAAAACACACCTTTACAAACTATTGTTGTATTTTGTATGTAGAAATATAAATATTAGCTTTTGTAGAAACAGTAGGCATGATAGAGGTATAATTATAAATAGAGCGTGGTACTTAAACATTTAACTTTTCTGGTAGGGGGATTTTCAAATGCTTTTCTCCATAGAAATGTTATTCCTTTGTGTAGAATGTTTCACAGTATGGCATTAAACCTTTCTATTTTCATGAAGACCAAACCAGACGAAGTTACAGTGGAGAGCCAGTCCTGCACACAGTCAGAATGCCTGTTTTTCTAGGTAATAACATGATGGCAATGACATCTCTATGGAGACAACCAGGTGATGGACCCCCAGTCAAAAAGTTACACAGTGCACTTTAAAGTAGAAGTTGTTGCCACAGCAAAAGTACACAATATAATACAATGCCTTCATGGAGATGTTATTGCTTTTCTTGTTCCATAGTACAGCAATAAACTTATCTGAGATTGTTTGCATTTTATCCAAACAATCAATAAACCTGTGATTGAATAAATGTTAAATAAATGAAGTTAATTCTCATATAACATTCCAGGCAAATCAATGGCATTTTGTTGGAGGCAGACCTAAAAAGTTACATTGTGCACCTTTAATCAAGGAACTATACTGTCTTCTATTTAAGTATGAACCTTGCCACCACATCATCAGTATTCAGCCTGACTGGGAATGTGCATATGAAGAATGTTTACGCTGTTGCCTGATAATCTGTCTCACAGGTGAGCTCTTATGGCTGTTTTCAGGTGCCATTAGCAAAGACATCATGAGAAGTTCGAGTGTGGCTCTTACATTTCCCTCCTCGGGACTTCTCATGCTTGTCGAGAAGTATTTTTGTGAGCTGCGTTTTAGCTCGTTGTCCTCAAGCTATATTTCAAAAAATGCATGCTGCGAATTTGACTTCTTTAATGTACTGTTTTAGTTTTCTTCACAATCAGCTCTAACCATGTTTACGGATGTGGATGGCAAACGCACTTGAGTGAAATGTGGCCCATGTTGCAATCAGCACATGAGGTGGTTGATTATTTCCATTCAAGTCAATGTGGCCCAGTCTGTGTCCCACGCACTCCGTTTACTTTTCTTTGTTTGAATCATCACCAATATCATTTTTTGCGACAAGCATTTGTAGAAAAGAACTGGCCTTGCATCAATATTTCAGTCCTTGTTAGCTGCTGTTTGACCTCCTGCAGAAATCATTGCTTTTTCTCCGCCATATATCTAGAAGAAAGTGGAATGAAAAAGATTCAAAATTCTTTCTCCTCTGTGCTGCATCCTAGCTGCTGATTGATGGGATCACAGCCGACCTTCAGGAAAAAATAAAAAGTGTGAAATGATTGGTTCAGCATTGAGGTGAGATTGGAAACACATGCACTCTCACAATGGGGAAGTATTTGCATTATACTCTGCTGCAAACCAGTTGCTCAATCTCTGGTAGTGAAGGAAATGCCAAAATGCCATTACTGGGTTGATTTGATTCTAAAGATATGTGTAATTGCACTGTAGAGTAATCAGAGGTGGAACGTTGTAAGTATATGTATGTAAAATCCCTCAGTCTTCCAGGTAGAATCCATGGCAAAAAAAGGAGAAAATTTAATTTGTCAACTGGACATAGTTTATTTGGTTGAATACGTTTCGCAGCTCATCCAAGCTGCTTCTTCAGTTCTGGTCAGATGCTGGCGGACACTGCTTTATATCTGCCTGAAGGGAGGAGCTTAATTACAATGAAAATTACTCTGAGACAACACATATTTATTGAAACTGTATTTAAATATGTGTTGTCTCAGAGTAATTTTCATTGTAATTAAGCTCCTCCCTTCAGGCAGATATAAAGCAGTGTCCGCCAGCATCTGACCAGAACTGAGGAAGCAGCTTGGATGAGCTGCGAAACGTATTCAACCAAATAAACTATGTCCAGTTGACAAATTAAATTTTCTCCTTTTTTTGCCGTTGTAAGTATATGTTATTCTATATGCAAGGAATGTATGTTGGTCACATCTATCTACTTTAATGTTTGTATGTTATATGAGTGACTGGTGGTGGCTGGAGGGGCAGATGGCTTCACTATAGCCTCACTTGCATCAGTCTACGCCACTATACAGTGTACCCCAATAGCTCTTACCTCTGCCAAGTGTTGAGTGAATGAATAATGCCTCGTAAAGGGCTTTGAGTGTCATCAAAGGTGCTATATAAATCCATTGCATTATTACTACTCCTGCTACTGCTACTACTACTACTACAGCTGTTGCACATTACATTTAAAAGATACTTGTTTTAGTGGGGTACTTAGACAACGTGGGCTGTAACAAATACTACTCACACTTATCTGCAGAACTGAATACGACTATAATTATTATTTCCATATTTTTTCAGTCTGTTAAATCAATTATGTAGCTCTCTCATCAGCGAACAGCCTGCAGGTACATGTGGTGGATCAGTGAAGATAATCAGCTGTGATTAGGCAAGGTTTGGACTGTGTGAATAATATGAAGGCACATTTATGAATACTGATGTGTTTTCAGATGGGAAACATCAGATAGCTGCAAAAATATCTGAGCTTACTGGCTCAGGTGTGAGAAAGTATGACCTAAAAAGGATTATGTAAGAGTAGGCTATTGTCCTTAGGAAAATTTGAATAGCATTTACACTGGTGAATAAATATTTAACAGAAAATAATGAGGAAGTTTATTTGGGTAATACTTGAAAGTATATCTATTTCATTGTTAATATCATTACTGAGGCTATTACTGATACAGTGTAAAATATGTTTAAAGAGTAAAATTATATACTGGAAGATACAAAAAAAAAAAAACTACTGTATATACCCTTAAAACCTTTACTTCTATGCCATAACTAATATAACATGAACAACATACCTAATTAATGTATAAGATTTGTCTGTTGAATTACCTGATGTAGGCTATATAGTCAGTTATTAAACACACTAGCCTCTGTATCAAAATGATTTCAAAATTATAGTCAAAAGTACTTTTTTGTAACAATTCCACAAGTAAAATAATCACAAAGTTTTCCACTGACTTTTTGCTGAGATTTTATCCACAGTACCTATTCTTCTACTATTGACAAAACCCATTCATCCAATAAAAGCAGTGTGACAGGGCATGTAATGACACCAGCTTAAAATACTATGACAATAGGCAAAAAGATAGAGGCCTCTTTGGATAGTGGAAATAATCGTCGTGTTTGGACTGTGATAAGAAGGTGTGCAGAATAGCGTTAGTCACGTCACTTTTCTTTGCTTCATTTTGTTCTCAGCTCGATTTTGTCTCTGCTATTAGTTCAGCTGTTGGCGGTGAAGCAGCTTTTCCGCTCTACAATATACAATTCAATGCAAGATTTCTTACAAAAATACCATAGCAAAATATTTTCTCTGCAGTCTGCCTGTGACTGTCTGATACCTGCCGTAATTTGCTTTTTTATTAGCTTTCGTGAGCAAAGAGTTCGATGCTGTACCATAACAAGCAGTGCAACCTTCAGTGCACAATAGTCTATAACTGCATGAACATTCTTTCTGTAGGAATCCAGGTATTGTTGTTCAGTTTTACCTCCCACAGCAGGGAAACTTAGCATGCTGTGTGTGTAGAGATAATTTTTAATTAAAAGTTTGGAACACAATACCTCTACGTCTAAGCTATGGATTGAAGTGGCTTTTAAAGATATTTGGGTACATTACTAGTCAAAAGTTTGTCACTTTATCATTCAGTGTTTCTTTCTAAATGCTTACTACTTTCAGCATTTTAGATACATATAAAAAGCATCACAGTTTAAGAAGCATGATGTATGGAATTATCTAGCAAAGAAGAAAAATTTAAATAACTCTTCTACATATATTTTTATATTTTAAAGTCAAATCCTCAAATTATCCACTCATTGCTTTGTCAAAAATATTTAGTAATGTAATTTAACTTCATATATTAGATGTCTTCTGTATTAGTTTAGCTGTTGTATTAGTTTCTTTTTTTATTCTCTTTATCTTTGTAATAAATCTATGGATACAAGCAGGTGGTAAACCCTCCTCTAGAAAGTTACATAATGCACCTTTAATTGATAAAACACATTTTACTTGTATGCAGAACCCACCTCTATAAATAAACAGCATTTACAAGGTTTGTCAGAAGATTGCGTCTTTCTTGACTCCCTATTCAGTATTCACAAATGCCATAAAATGGAATTGTTAATCAAAAAAAACAAAAAAACAAAACACAAAATTGGGTCTAATAGAACCAGTATTGATTGATTATAACAAGTGTTTTATCCAAAGTGCCACTCTGAGCAGATCTCAAAAGAGTAACATTACTCTAACTTTAAGTCCAAGGTCAAACTCTAGACGTTTCAATCTTCTGCAGACCAAACACACAACACTGCACTGAAAAGTAGCCCATTGTTAGTACTAGATTTTGGCTTATGTTTCCTGATGCCTCAGTGTAATATTCCTCAGACTATATATAAAAATAAACAGAAAATCAATTTGTTTTGTTACAGGTTTGAAGCAATCGTAAAAGTAGTGCCAACACAAGGCTTAGTGATCGAAGCGGTCAGTGAAGGGTTTAGAACGATGCATTCGTATAGACAAATCCCTTTACTGCAAGCAAACAACTCACTGTAAGAAAAATGCACTGAAATCCTTGGGCAAGGAGGAAAATCAAACTACACTGGAGTAGGCTTTTCTAATTGGCATCTATATGTTTACATAAAACAAGACCCACATCTTCAAAATGCACTTTATTACTCAATGTAAAAACAAAGATGTACATAATTTTTACAACATGACTGACAATGAACAATGCCAACATAGCTAAACCACTTGAACAGGAAAGAAATGCAATATGTCCTTAATACAGTGTTGGAGAAAAAAAAAACAAAAAAACACTTGAAAAATTGGACTCCGCTATTAATGCCACCCACACATGTTTGCACATACAGTATTGTAATGACATTACTGATGCTGCATTAGAATTAAAAGCAACTGTACAATACAGTGAAATGGATTTTCAGTATATTTATTTAGTACAGACAAATCAGACAAAAACTGTAGAAAACAATATAGAAGCTCTCTGATTCATATGCCTCTCTTTGTCTGCTAAACAACCATTTTATCAAACCCCAAGTGCAAAAATGTTGCCGTGTAAAATGTTAACATTAATTAAATAGAATGGAACTCTTATGAACATTATATCCAAAATAGTAAATTCAGCAATTAAGAACATTTTGTCATTTGTAACCATCAACCTAAAGTTTTAGTTTAGTGAGGTATAATATGGCTTTACATCATACCAACCTTTTTTGTAATTGGGGTTAGACAAATTTTTGAAACAGAGTTGTTAAATATTTTTTTCTTTTAAAATAAACTCTTCACTTACTTCACGCTCATTGCTATGTTATACCTGTAAGGCTTTCCAAGAGGCTTTTGTAAATCATCCCTTACTCTCTCTCATAGATATGCTTCTAATTTCTGTCCATTTTGGTACTTCTCATTCCAAACACATTGTCCCAGCTTTAGCAGTGGATCTCATAGGCCACCTGTGACCCAAACAGCAGGCTCTGACTGAGGAACAGCTCCTCTGGGTCTGTAGTTAAGGGTCCCTCTCCTCCATCACCCGGATTTCTCCTCAGCCCAATCCCCCCAGACCTGCTCAGAGTCTGGACCACCTCATGATCCAGCAGCACCTCCTTTATCCCCTTCTGCTGGACAAACCCACTGACCATGTGACACCTTGACGGCCCTGTCCCTAGACTGGACTTTGAACGGTTGAAAACGTACATCTCATGTCCATTGTCATCGCGATATTCTTCCAACTGAGCAAAGCTTGAAGGTCCTTCTGAGTAATCATTCATGTACAGAATCCCCTCCTCTTTTCCTGAACAACAACTCCCGCCCTCTTCTTTGCGGAACTGTTGGTGGCGAGTGTATATCATGATCAGAAGGAGAACCGCGGTGAGAGCCAGTAAAGAAATGCCAACAGCGATGGCAGTTTGTGTCGCGGGGCCTAAAGCATTAAAATCCATACTGTCTTGCTCGTAAAGGGGCTCTTGGCTTATGTCCAAAACCTCAGGCTGAAAGAATGAATTTGACGAAGAGGAGATGAATGCGTTTGTGTTGAGGCGTGGCCACAGCTGAGAGGAATATGAGGAAGAGGACATATTGACCGCTAAGTGAAAAGTTACTTTAGCAATACCACCGGGATTCCACGCTTCGCATTCGTACCGACCTGCATGAGCCACTGTGACGTTGCTAAGGAACAGCATACCACTACCAGTATCAGGGTCGAAACTGTCTCTCTCTCCGCCTTCTTCTGTCCCACGGATAACCTGGACACTACTGACTTTAACTTTACTGCTGCTGGGTAAGGCAGTCACCACTCCGCCAGTCCCAGGTTTAAAGAAATCTCCGTTTGGTCCGATTTCTTGGACCAGACCTCGTGGTGATAACTGTGCTTTGCCGTGGGATGCTTTCTTCCATGTAACTTGTGGTTGAGGGTATCCAGAAGCTTGGCAGGATACTCGCAGACTCTCCCCCAGACGGACTGTCAAATGGCTGGGCTCGAGCTGAACCACAGGGGGGATGCAGACCAGACTGTTGGGAGCGACCTCCACTAAACTGAGGTGAGAGAGCCGTGGGGGTTCAGAGCACATAAGACGCCGTTGTTCTGCAGAGCTGAGCAGGCGCTGTCCATCTTCACTGATCCAAGTACGCAGCCAGCCCAGCGCACAGTCACAGCGCCATGGGTTCTCTAGAATAACAAAAATATAGATTTCAGCAAATAATAGCAGGTGTTTCAAAGAGATGTTGAGATAAAACGAAGCTTGTTCTACGTAATTAACCAGCAGTTTGCTCAATAATCCAACAGCATGCACACAAGAATTAACAATGAGGTTTAAAAATATCTGGAGTGATTCATTTGGATAGTTGAGGTAACCCTGAAGTCAGAAATTGTACTGTTCAGAATGATAGTATTTTCTGGAATAAATTGTTAAAGAACAGAAACATGTTCAATAAAAAGATAAGAAGAAAGAAACAGGGAAAAAACACTAAGCTAACGATGAAAGACAAAACAGCTTAATTAAAAGTTAACATGTATTTCTTCTGGTGCTGTTCATATTTGACTTGAGATGGATTTGTTTGATTGATGTGTTTACTTTGACATTTCATTTTAATTACAAAAAGTGTAACTACAATTTGAGGAGTGTTGAAGACTTGTTGACTGTTGAGTGTTGAAGACTGTTGCCATACTCCTCACTCCTCGCTCTATGTGGCCATACCCGCTTGTCAAAGCCTGATCCCGTCAGATCTCAAAAGCTAAGCAAGGCCGGGCCTGGTTAGTACTTGGATGGGAGACCGCTGGGAAAATCAGGTGCCACAGTGGGGCGCCAGTGGCAAAAAAATAAAAATAAAATAAAAAGCTGTTGTGTCCTTAGGCAAGACACTTCACCTTCACCCACATTGCCTAGTATGAAAGAGGTGTGTGCTTGAGTGATGGTGGTTGTCAGAGGGGCAAATGGTGAAATGTAGTGTGAAATATATATATATATATATATATATATATATATATATATGTATATATATATATATATATATATATATATATATATATATATATATATATATATATATATATATATATATATATATATATATATGAACTTACTTACTTACTAACAATATCTGCTTGTCTGTTTCTTTTTTAACCATTATCTTGTTCCCTCTTTTTTCACAAACATACAGTACAGTATCTGCAAAAGGAGGACACCATAGTGACCATAGTGAGAAATCTCTTTAATGCCCCTTACCTGTGACTCGGAGCACCTGCAGACTGACCAGAGGGGTGAGGGAGGAGGAGCCCAGCGTGCGGAGGTGATTTCGACTCAGGTCCAGCAGAGCCAGAGAGGACAGACCAGTGAGAGCCCGCTCCGCCAGCAGCTCTATACTGTTCTCCTGGAGGTGGAGCTCTTGCAAACGCTGCACACACAAACAGTAAGCAATAAGAGAGAGGCTACTAAATCTAAATGTATAAAGAATTAACGTATATGTTTGTATTAAGCTTGTGGGATGGTATATAAGAATTTCACTATATATTGTACTGTGTGATGCATGTGATTTTGTGTATTTGACATATACACTTGAAACTGAAATTACACTGAAACCTCAAAACAATGCAACTTTAAAACAGATAAATCAATAAATGTGCAAAGTATATAAGACGAAACTGCATAAGAACTAAGTCCTATAATCCCCCAGTCCCTATTTAGTGAGACAAAAGCCTAGACTTAGACAAACTTTATTGGTCCACAAGGGAAATTACTTGGACACAGTAGCTCACACATTATAATAACAAAGAGTAAAAATAAATTCAAAATAAGTAGCATATATAGCAAGAGACTGGTGTCAAATAACGTATAATTATATAAATGTATATATAAGTAAAAATAAAAAATAGAAATATAGTAATACAAATATATCTCAGTTATATACAAGAGGTCGTAAGGAGAATACCAAATGATTCCTGGTCAGACTGGAAGCTACTCAAACTGTCCCCAAATTGTGGCCTTAGTCCCTATAATTTCTTCTCTGTGTGAACACATAAAAAAAAAGTACCAGAGATTGCAAAATGTTCCTACAGTATTAAATCCCCAATGATTCAATCTAACGTAACCTTATGTCTAACCATTCTTTCATTGATTTAGGCTGGAAGTCTGCATGGCACTGTTGGTTAGCAGCAATTTCACACCTCACAAAATCTTTGGAACAGTACAGTAAGCAGTAGACAACTCTATTTCACCAGTCTGTGCCCAACCAGTTTATCATAAGAAATAAAACAGGTAACTCCTTTCTACATTGGAATAGTTAGCATTGCATAGACCATAGACTGTTTGTATAAATATATATAAATGGACATAGCTAACCTGCTAGCTGCCGCATTTCAAATAGGAAGTAAGCGTGGGGGCCCTTCCAGCTCATCAGTTCGGTTCCAACTGACTTTACATTGAAAAATTGCCACCCTCTCTCTGTAACTGATGCAGTGAGTTTCATTTTGGTCTTAAAATGTTTGTATTACCCCGCTCTACATGATCCTGGTGTTTTTATTTAGCTATTTTATCTGTAAATAAATTCTTATTCCTAATGCTTGGCTTCACCCCTATAACTACCAGCCTCGTGAGTTTAATTTCACCGGAGCTGAACACTTTGGGTGACTTTGTGTTTTATTGTAATAAGACAAATTGTGAAAAGTCAAATGTATCTAAACAAAACAAAACAAAAGGTTTCTATATAATAAGAAGATCCCTTAGTCCACTCCTTTATACAGTCTATGGCATAGATGGACACATATGCATACTAGTAGTACCTTCCATTTGCTCACCTGTAGCCCCCTAAAGGTGTAGTCCTGCACTCTGGTGATCTGATTCCCGGCAAGGTAGAGGATACGAAGATGCTCCAAGCCATGGAACATATCAGGACTGACCAGGTGGATGAGATTCCCATTCAGGGCTAACTCCAGGAGCTGTCTCTGACTGGAGAAAGCCCCGGGCTCCAGAGCAGAGATACTGTTGTTCTGCAGGTAGAGGTAATGAAGTTGGCCCAGACGGGACATGTCCTGTAGCCGGATCTGCGTTATTGCATTGTCCTGGAGAAATATAGTCTTTGGAGAGGACAGGGGGAGATTGCTTCAGTCATTTAAGATAAACTAAACTGCTCAAGTACTTAGTGTTTCAGTGTGTATTGACTTTATGACAAAAGTTGAAGGCAAGATAACGCACCACTGCTGCAGCTATTCATTTGTATTCAACAGGGCTTTAGCTTTGATCAAATTTAGCCTTGTTCATTACTTGTAGATGGGTAATATATGATGTGGCGACAGCATGCGCTTTGACGAGATTTACACCTTATAACAAAGTTGGAAGGACAATCTCGTTTTAAGGTGATTTCTGCCTGTTTCAAGACACTTTCAGCCGTTACACGTCTCGTAATGATGGCCTTCTCCTTTTGATAATGATTAATAGTGTCATGCTTTAGATGAAACCTTTTACAAATGACACCTTATATAGTGAATGTGCACTGAGCTTCACGCTTGTAATATTATTAGCAGAGACAATGCAAGCTGTGCTGTGCTATTGCTCTTTTGTCTCACACTTTTGTCTGCACTTGACAAATGCTGCAGAGACAACAGACCTGCCACATGTGCTCTGAGCCTGCTCCACAATGAAAAGTTGTTTGGTTGACTGCTAATGTTCCTAATGTTAGCGCTGAAGCACGCCCCGGCCATGAGGTATCAGGCGTGATGATGGGCCATATAAACCTGCTGATTGAGGTTAATGGAAGAATTTATGCGTGACATAATTTTCATTAATATTTATAAGCGGTAATAATGTTGAGGCCCTGAACTTGTGCAGGAGAAAAAAGACATGGGTGTAATGTTGAACATCTTCTCCATAGATGATCACTGGGAGAGTGTGAGAGTCCTATTTGGAGGGAGAATGAATAATTACACAGCCAGTAGAGCGGCCCCTCCCTCCAGCGCACATCAAAGAGGGTCATGGAGGATTGATTAACCGCAATCATTTCAGGCTAATAAGAATGGATCAGAAAGGAAGTAAAGTCATGGATGCTGTGGTCCCAGGTCAGAGGAAGTTGGGCCCAACTTACAATAAATGCATTTTTTTTTAGTTGAGAAATAATTTCAATCTTTTTTTTTTTATGTCTACAGTATTTGAGTTCACAGTTTTGTTACAGGAAACCATAGTAAAAGAAGCCTGCTGTTCTGCCTCCGTCGGCTGTCTGGTAATCATAATGCTACTCAGCACGTGTTTTATGTGGTGCACTGAACATGTCACATTATGATGTACAGGAATATTGCAGCTGTTTGCATTAGACATCTATTGCAACAGCAACTAAGCACCATGGGCAAGAAACATAAATACATATTTTTGCCCAGGCTTTTAGTAAATCATTGCTAATTTAGTGCTGCATTGATTATGTATAAAACAAACCAGTTAATGAACCCTTTATATTGAAGCCAGTTTGGCATTTGGCTAAATAGATATCTACTTATAATGGCTATGGACAATAGTGGTGGCTGTGGGCTTTTTTATGGGTCCACTAATTGAACACATAATAATTACAAACAATAATCATTCAAACATAATGGGTTTGGGCTTTCCCAGTGCTTTAATAGTTTGAAAAACATCTAAAAGCACTACATTACAAAACCAGCTGCTCTGGGGGTCAGCTGAAATGTGGCTTCAATTGTGAGCCAGCAGCCTCTCCTACCTCCAGCAATCATTCCCACACCAATTTCACAGGCACAGTGGGTCTAGTGTCTTGCCCAAGGACACAACCAAAGTATGCTTTGGTGAGACCTGGCATTAAACCATCAACTTCTGGTCTGCTACCTGTGCCCCTGTCACTTCAAATTGTACCAATATTATTATATTCTCAAATACTGACTTGTGACTCTAAGCATATGGTATATCATGCCCCACTCAAGGTTGCCTGTATACCTCTATGAGCGATTCATCTTTTTGAAAGAGATATTCAATATGAAAATTCACAAATATTTAACCTTATTAATTGCAATAGAGTTGGTGTCACAAACATGCCATATTAAACTTGTGGCTTTAAGTATTTTCATCTGAAATATGTCAACACATTTTGAAACTACAGTGTAAATATTTCCACCTCATTTGATTGATAACTGTAAACCAGGTCAAAACCTCTATATCTGACCGTTTTAAAGGAAAATACTACCCTCTGACCTTTTCTCAGTTTGAAACTATAGACAGTTAACATGTCGCGTGGACCCAGCCTTCTTTTCCATGTGCCCTGTTTCTCTCTAACCCCACAAGCCTATGCTGAGACATGCCCCACTCAACCCAAGGACTGACCTCTGTCACCATGGGAACGCCCTGTGGGATTTCTTTGATCCCGATGGAGCCACACTCCACAGTGAGACTGTAGCATCGACAGCCGGTCGGACAGCCCAGCACGGGTCTGAGCAGGCCGAACCCTCCAACCAGCAGCAGGACCATGATTCGAGGGAACATGGTGTTTTTCCTCTGCAGTATTTCCCAAACACAACCTGATGAGACAAAAGCAGAGGAGAGACAAGTAAGCATGAATCCCTTGGTGTATTTGTGCCACGGTAACAAGCTGTTTTTCTTATGGAAATGCCTCCGCCGCCCGGCTCAAAGACTGACAAGCTCTGCAGATGTTTTGTCCACTGGCGGATGTCTGGGAAATGACAAGGGAAGATTGATAAAAGAAAAGGAGAAGAAGAAAAAAAAAAAAAATAGGTGAGACACATAGGGCTATCTCATGCCTCATTCTTGGCTGTTTTCAATTCAAGTGTGTCTGCTTGGAGTGCAATTGCAGAGGCTTCTATTATGGGCTTCAATTAATTAAAGATGTGATAAAAGATGTGCAGGTTGCCTCAAGGACCTTTCTCTTGTCAGTTTAATGCATGCACAAACACACACACAGCCTCTCCTCCTTCTTATTCCTCTCCTGCCTTTGTTTCCTGTGACACACGCTCACACATGCACACACGCTCGTACACATGCACACACACATATGCACACAAACTAACTCAGTTCTATTACTTGGGGCATGACACACTTACATTTATTTCCGGAAGACATAACCCAGACCTAACCTTCTCAACAAGTCTTCATCCCAGTCGTTGAGGAGATTGTTCAAAATGTCAGAAACAGGGCAAAACTGGAATCCTATAGCTATATATTGCTAGATAAAATATAACTATAAACTGTGGGATTTCAGGCAGCAAAAAAGGCACAGACATCATACTAAGCAGCGAAATAATACTTGATAATAAGCTATGTTTGTGCAAGTCCCTGTGGCTTTTTCGCTATTCTAGAGATGTATTGTAGAGCACAGATTAAGCTGCAAAAGAGGTTTAATGGTTTCAGTCATACGCAATCTTTCGGCGTATTTACAATGCTTTCAGAAACACAGTTTGCACATATGCTTTTAAATTTTTTTTTTTTTTTTTACCTCAATCAAGATTACAATTGCAAGTTGTTATTTTTTACAGAAAAATACACACATTTTGAAACCACAAAGAAGTCTTTTTGGGGCAGCATTTCCAGTTTCTGATAGCTTCTGAAATAACTTCTGCAATAAAGACCTGGGCAGCACCTAATCTACCACCTGCTTTCTCCCTCACATTGTCGTTCTCTGATTAGTTGACTAACTCTTGATATTACATTTAACTGACAGGCCCTGAGTGTGTAGAATCCCTCAGTCGTCCAGGTAGAATCCATGGCAAAAGGAGAATTTCAATTTGTCAACTGGACAAAAGTTTATTAACTTTCAGTTTGTCAGCTGGACAAAAGTTTATTAACTTTTGTCCAGTTGACAAACTGAAATTCTCCTTTTGCCATGACAGGGCCTGATTAATTTCTCTGTCTAATACCATGTGAAAATTGTATAGTCAGACTAAGATTGACCACTCCAGTCACAATAAGAAACCAAATATTGAATTTCCATTTGTGGCTACATAAATAGATTCTTCAACCCTAGTTGGAAAAAGTCCAGATTTATTAATTGCATTTGCACCTCCTTGAATACCGCCTGGGCAACTTGTCAGAAGCAGTGGACGCAACAGTGCAGCATCAGGGGCTTGGCCAGGGCTACCTCAGCTGTAGGACTTTTGTATTGTGTATATTGGGTTCATGGGGACATCTGCCTGGAGGGAACCCGCCCAGACACAGAGAGAAACATGCAAACTCTGCACAGAAAGGCTTGGGCAACCCAGGAGTGGAACCTGGAAACTTCTTATAATTCAGTCTTATATGATCTGTTCTCTCTGATCTGTACAGTTACACAAATTTAGTCTCCATTTGACTTGATCTTAAAAAAAAAAAAAATCACAGACCTTCTACTGTGACCAGTAGCTCATTTTAATCATCCAATCAGACACACTGGCTTACTCCACCACACTGCTGCCTTTGATATCAAGTCATCGCAGAGCCTTCTGTGTTTGTCCCATAGAGCCTGTAGGGATTCAGCGTTCTGCTTGACTGTCCACATCCGGGAAGCCACTTGTTCAATAAGCCATCAGTGTTGTTTATTAGGCTACAGATATTGGATTTTGGAAATAATATGTGTTGGGATGTCAGGCTGAGCCATTGTGCTGTTTCTTGCCTATACATTATTCCAGAGAAGTCTTCATGTGGCACAAAGAGAAAGCATACGCTGCATTGATCCAATTTCTGGAGCCACATTGTGATGAAACATTCATGTGTGTCATGCCTGTGGATCCTATTAAGCATGTCGGAAATTCTTTTGCTGAATTGTCTTTATTGCTTCTTTCACAGGCAAGAGCAGGCATCCAAGACAGAGAGTAGCACTGGGGCTGAACCACCAAATGGTATCAGGAGCAGCTTGTTACATGTTGTATCTCATATAAAGCATCCAGTAACTGCCCTGCTCTATGTATTGGAACAGTACAGATTTTGTATTATTGGAAAAATGGGACCAAAGATACAAGGTAAAGTCACAATGGATTGGAAGAATGATAGAAGCAATAAATTACATAGCTGTCATAGTTTTGTTAGGGGTGAATTTGCTGTAGACTAGAAGATGAGTGTTTAAGTCCATGTCTGGTATTGCAAGATAGGGTCTAGGCTGTATTTTATATTCATGTTTCCTTTTGAGATACAAATTGCTAGCCAAAATAAATAAAATGAAGAGGGTTGCATTTAAAATACTGCAGTGCACACCCCCGGGGGCATAATTATTTGTTGTGTTGACCCCTGTCTCTTGAATATTTTAAATATAATTAGTTACTAATATTAGAACAAATAAAAAAATGATTTTTCCAACCAGTGTAGCCAAAGTTTCTGCTTCTTCAAGAATGTGTTTTCAAATTTCACACAAAATTGATGACATTCACAGAGGAAACTGCTGCGATCATCTTGTTTATTAATTACTCCAAATGCATACAGATTTCATTACTGCCTGGTGACAAATAAACGCTGCCCTGAAAATAAAGCGCGTCTCATAAATATTAATTTGGCGCATGTCTGACTCCTTGTGTGTCAGATTGATACCGTGCATTTATTATTGTAGATTTATAATCCCAGAGCTGTAATTTCATAGCTAAGTGCAAAACTGACACGACGACCACAATGCACCACCAGGGGAGTTCTTTCCAATGTATTATTTAAAAACAGGAAATGAGCTATCTTAAATATTGCATTTTGAATCAGTGCATTTACTTGGCAGAACGGCTAACTAGATTAATACAATGTGACCTACATAAGCCGCTCAATCATATTCTCACACACACAAAAAAAAGGAAAAAAAGGAAAGAAAAAAAGAGAGAGAACTCTAGCTTTTATTAACAGAAGCATACCATTTCCTTTTCAGAGCTCCCAAAACAAGCATGGAAAGGAAATTAATTATATTTCTATTGTGGGCAAATGAAAGCACAGAAATTGAATTTTAAATAAGGCCTTGGTCTGTCATTGGGCTTTTGTTCCAGCTGAGAGAGAGGACTTTTAAAGAGCTGGGAGTGTTGGAGCAGTGTGACAGAGGGAACAGGGATGAAGACACTTGATGCCTGAGGCTAAGTATACACACACACACACACACACACACGCACACGCGCACACACACACACAGGCACGCACACACGCATGCACACACGCACACACACACGCACACACACACACAGCGCAGGTGCTGTTAGCAACACGCGACACACCACGGGACCTCTTGCCAGTTGCAAGCATCACTTATGTATTGTACTGATTAAGGCTGGTAAGCTCAGGGCTGCACAACATCACAGATAGTCTGTCATATATTCTGACATCAGCAAATGTAGATTTCTATCTAAATGTATTGCAATAATACGATGAGAAGCACGGTATGTGTACATGTACACTTCAGTATTGTAGACAGGTGCTCTTTGGAGAGGGCTTCTTTTTAACTTGAAAATATTTAAGTGGTTGTCTGTAGGATAACATCTCAAAAATGCAACAAAAACAACAACAAAAAACCCAAGGCACTCCATGTGTTTAGAAAAGTGAAAAAGCCTTTATTGCATCTTGGCTGTTAAGGTTAAAAACATATGCTCCAATGCATTTCGGTCAACATAACCTTCATCAGGGTGCAAGGACCTTTGAGATTTTACTTTACAGGCAACCACTTAAATATTTTCAAGTACTGCTATAGATTCCTTGTCCTGGATTTTTGAAACATTGTGACGATAATGTCTGTGTATTAGGCCTGTCACTATATCGTTCAATACAGGACAGATGAAACAATAATTCTTGGGGGTCAAGACTGTGGTTATTTCTCTGTACTACGATGAGGTTTGAGCTGTAAATGGTTTAATTATGAACTTCTAGGACTCGTAGATACTAAGTAACAGCTTGTATTGTTTCATTCTGCTATTGACTTATTGCAGCTCATATTTTTTAACACTATTCTATATTTAGAATACTTTTTGGAGGATACTTCTGTTTTATGGTTTGGTTTCAATATTATAGTTTATCATCAAGATTTTACTACAGAAATATATCACTCTTGAAAATGTATTAGCATGACAGGCTTCCTGTTTATGCCTATAGGAATTCTCAGTGTTTGTTTTCACTTCAGTTCTGAACAGTAGTTCAAATACAGTAGTATTTGACCCCATGGTTTGCATGTTGTTTTCCTCTGTACTCAATTTGCACAGTACACTAACCCTCCAGGTTGGTACTCCTCCTGACTATTGAAAAGGAGCTCAAAGGTATTTCTGAACCCATATTCTGATTTTTGGATTATTGCAAGTAAGCACAGAAAAGTAAGAAGCGATAGAGGGTGTAAATCGATTTTTTTTAGCATTGAAGTCCTTGGTTATTATGATAATCTGTCCCCTATAAATTCTGCAGCATCTTTATAAAAAAGAACATGCATTTCCTCCATGTAAATGTGTTTGATTTAGGTAAATAGAAGCACATTATATATTTAATTCCTTGTGAAATACATGTTACATTTGGTGTTTTTTGTATGTGAGAGATTTATCGGTTTGTCAATTTAGCAAGAAAGCTGACAAAACATATGGTGAGACAAAGGATCAGTAGACCTGCTATGTTTGCAATGCCAAGTTATTTAGCATCATTTTGTGTTATTTACAAAGCCTACAAAATCCCATCTGTCTGTCTCAATGGCCATTGTACTCTAAAAAAAAGAGAAATGATCAAAAGTAAACTTATAGGACAACAAGACTTTTAGTGGACAATGATTCATCACAAAATGTTTTCAAAGGAGGAATAATCTCCAGATGGCCCCTTGAAAAGTCCCAGTGATGACAACAGAATAAAAACTGTTTATACATGTGAAAATACTACTGGACATTTTGACAGGATGTCGATGGCTGAGGTCAAAGAAAACTTCAGCAAGGGACTCCCTGTCAGCAATAGTCCCTGAGTCCCTTCACTTCTACTGTCTCTTCAAAAACACACTCAGTAATACGTGTAGAACCACATTTGAACTAAAGTAGATAAATTGTCTTTATGAGTGAAGAAAACCATTGTAACTATAATTTAATGCAAAAAAGAATTAGCTAGAATATAAGAAAAAAAGACGAATAGCAGGTGTAATCATAAACTTTCTCAATAGGCCTTCAGCTAGCTCAAACCTAGCTCAAGATTTGGAGGTCCCCTGGTGCTGCACTGTGGTCACCAGCAGACAGGATCCCAGCGGCATTACAGGATAGAACACATTTCCTTATAAAGTATACCTCATCTACTTTAGCTCAAGAAGTTATAGTAATTTAAAACTTCTCATTTGAGTCTACATATCTGTATTTTACACAGCATCTTGTTGAATGATCATTTGTTATTCAAAACAGTTCAATTGCTGCGAGTGAGTGATTGCTTTGCAAACAACATTTTCTTTCATCATACTGGGAGGATGACAGGTGTATCAGGTAGGTTCTCTGTTACGCAAAATTGACTCTTGTGAGCTTTAAGCCAGGTTATAATGTTACCTCCTCAAAAACGTGCCAGGGGTTGTGTTTTGTTTCATTCACACACGTTTGAGTAATATTGTACTATTAGTCTGTCTGCATAATAAGATCAAAATGCTCTGTTCTGCCTTGTGATGTCATGAAGCTGTAGTTTTCAAGTTACCATTTACCTTTTGTTTTGTAGAGATTGACAATTCCAGGGCTGAAATTATCAAAATGATTCCAGTGAAGGTGTATGGATTTTAAAAACATAGTGAAGCACTTCTGTATTACCATATGACATCACAAGGTGGAGTGTTTTCTGTTTGAGAAAAGAACTCAGCCTAAATCTGCTGGATTAACATGTGTGAATGAAACAAAACACTACTCCATGTATGTTTGTGATGACGAAACAACATTATAACACAGATCATAAAATAGCGTAATATAGACCCTTTAAAGTACAGCCTCTTCAGAGTTAGATTGTCTCCAGTAAGATTTGCTCTCGTCCTTTGTCACGCTGATGCTGGATTTGAGTCGCAAGAGGTCAATTTGTTCATTTCAGTCTCCGTAATCCTCAATGGAACATACGTAATCTACACAATCAGATGCTTGTTAGCTAAGCCCCTCTCTCAACGCTCTAGACGATTCACAAAGAGGAGGGGCATGCTTTATTCTTTATGAAAAATGAGGTCAGATATACAATATATTTCTGCTGATTGTGTGGTGTAAATGTGTAAATGAGATGATTAGGGCTTAATTTTTGTGGACATACTGAAGGCTGGGGGATTTAGCCTGGACCAGCACAGCTCACGTCAGTCAACAAATGCCAAAGGGAATCCTAATAATTGCAGATCACACAAAGCCACGCGATGCATACAGAGGAGGGGCTGTTTAAGGCTATGCACAATCGGAGCCACTCCACAAAGCATTGTTAAGCCCTTTGCCTGCGTGGTATTATTATTTATTTGGGCATTTTGGAAAAGACTGTATCCTCTTTGTTCTTCACCGAGTGTGCTTTTCACTGGATTTGTTTGTACCGTGAAAAGAGTCAAAGCTGGACCTGTGTGTGCAAACATTATTTGCACACTGTCAGAATGTTAATATTTCTACAAAATAATATAAATGGATATGTCTGTGAGTATGCATGTAAGGTCAATATCATCCATCATATTGTCAAATTTGTATGTTTTCTTATATCATGAATTTCTTGCCTGGAATCCAGAATAACCACTTCTTCAATACTTTACAAAGATGTGCGTCTGAGTCTGGTCACCAGTGAATCTCCCCGTTTTCAAATGGGTGTGATTGACAGGTGGTTTAGCCAATCAGGGACAAGCATGGTCTGTCCATATCAAAACAAATATGGCTGCTTTCTGCAGAATCAATGACAAAACACTAAACTCTTGGATTCAACAAATCTGATTGCATGAAAATTGATTTGTATGAAAAATACAGAGAGATATCATTCTTGATTTACAACATATCCAAATGTCAACACTGGGTCAATAAAACAGAATAATCATGGATTCAACCAAGTTATATAATAAATAATAAGAAGAAGAAGAAATAATAAGAAAATATAGTATTAAATTGCTTTATTTACATTATTTTTCCTGACATTTTCTTAAAATAGTGTTTTAAATTTTGTGACATCAAAATAACTATTGGGAATTGAGCCTTTTCCTCAGTATCAAAATTAGAATTTAGGATCATGACTAAATCACACGGAAGGACTCACTTTCACACTTGCTCAATCACTACATAAAATTTTAAACTAAACTGGGAATAAGACTGGAACAAATCCAACACTAGACCAGGACAAAACCAGAATAAATGTGAGCATGACCTAATTTTTATCTAAATAATTTAAATCAGAGACAATAATGACTAACGACCAGATCTAAACCAGGACTAACCCAAGCTAACCCAGAGATAAAAAATAACTACCTGCAAACCACTTCATAACCTTAACAAACTCTATCACAGAGTTCAAGTCAAAGTCTGATCCTGTTAAAACTTGGATTATTCCTGCTACATCTTTCAAACATTTTTCCACGGGGTTAGTATTGACGTGCTAGCCGCGCTGACTGCTAGAGGCAGCTGCAAAGTTCACCTCCCCGAGCCTCCTTCAGTCCAGGTCGGCCTTATCTGTTGTTATGGAAACGAAGGTCTGCTTAGGGACCCCAAGGCCATGCACACTTCCTGCACAGTTAGAGTAAGGCAAACAAGTCCACAGAAATAGAAGGTGCCTTTTCCTGCAGGGGAGAGACGCCAGCTGAGTCTGAGCGATTTGATAAGCCTGTGGTAATTCATAAATTCAGTTTAAAGCTCAGTCTCTCTACCTATACAATGCTGTGGGCCATTCTTTAGGAGGGCTATGTGACCAAAATGTTATAAAAAATAAACAAAAATATGAAGAGATAAGAGGAATAATTTAACTACAAACCCATACAGACCTCATTGGCAATTTTAGCAGGTAAAAACTGGCTAACGTTTTGAATTTTAGGAAATATTCACCAAAAACTGTTGCAAACACAAAACACATGAGCACCCTAACCTTTCAGTACACCTGGGTAATTAGAAACAAGAAATATTCCAATTATAACTTCCCAACAGGAGGCAAATAATTATGAATTTTAAATGAACTGGATGTTTTGAATCAAGGAAAAAGATGTGTGCGCACCGTCATGAGGCTGTCCTAAAAACCTCCTAAAATGACTTTTGGAGAACTGCACGAGTCTGGGTCAAAAGTCTCCAAAACTACAAAATAGATACAGCTAATTTTATCAGTTCCACAGTGATGGTGGAGGGGAGGCAGCTATAGAAACAACAGTAAAAAGAACTACCAGTGCACAAGTTAGTTCTATATCCTGATTTGGCGATGTTAAGGTGACCACTATATATTATCACATAATGGTTAAAGGCAGTGGTGGACTGTAATGAAGTAAAAGCAGTCAAGTACTGTACTTAAGTATACATTTTAGGTATCTGTACTTTACTTTAGATTTTAAAGTGGATACTTTTTCATTTTACTTCACTACTTTTGAGAACTTCTGTGTTTCTACTCCACTACATTTTTGAACAGGACTGAATGGTAAAAGTATATTTATTATTGCCTGAGACCTGCTGAAAAGGCAGAGGAGTTTATTTTTAACACGTTTAAGGCTTGAGCAAATTAAAATCTACAAAGAAAAACTGTTTCTGTAGAATAAAATTCAGCACAAAACTTTATTAGACTTCAAAATCTGCACAAAATACTTTTACGTTTTACTCTTTAAGTGCATTTTTAAACAAGTACGTTAATACTTTTGCTAAAATAGATTTTTCATGTGATACTTGAGTATTTTCTTGGCTCAGTATCTGTACTTTTACTGAAGTAACACATTTGAGTACTTCTTCCACCACTGGTTAAAGGTGCACTATGGTGGGGAGTCTGCCACATTTCCTCTCCACTCATCTGACCAGTAACTTTCATGGTGGTGTCATCTGCTTGTCTCCATGGAGATAGATAAATTTAGTGCCATGCTGTGGAACATCCAAGTCAAAGCAATAACATTTTCACAGAGACAAGCAGGTGGAATATCTTTTAAGAAAAATACTGCTCTTCACCACAACCAAAGATGTGTTATTTTAGGAAATGAATTCATGATTTGTTAAACCTTGGCATAAAAACGTTTTGAACAGCTGTATCAAAAGTGTGATCTGGATTCACACCAAAATCACCATTCATGTTGTCCTTGGCCCATTACTAACTTATCCTGGAATTTTCACAACCAAAAGAAAACATGAGGTCCACTACTCCTTCTAATAAAACCCTCTTTTTCCTGGTTAAGCATTTCTCCACACCTCCATAACTGTTGCACGCTACAGAACAGAATGCGTCTGTCTCCAAGTTGGCGTGTGCTTTAGTCTATATCTCCTATTTCACACCCACGCGAATCCTCTCAAAGACTCCATCATATTTCACTGGTTCGTCTCTGACCTCTTTCTCGTCTCATCTCGTGTCCTTCTGCGCTGACTGGCAGGTGCTAAATCATTTGTCTCAGTACACCCCTTTTGTCCGCAAATAGAGTGGAGGTTGAGACACTGGGAAGAGGGAAACCATGGCTCCCACCCAACAGTAACAGGCCGACTTTGAGCGATAGTGCGGGGCCAAACCACACTGTATACTGTTTATAAATATGCAGGGCACGGAGAATGGAGAAGTAGCACTCGTAGCACAAGCACCTAGCCACCAACAGGGAGGCATGGATGACACACGGATGTTTATGCACCCGCACACCCTGAATAGACAAGCAGCAGCCATCACTCACTGCACACAGGAGAGAGCTACTTGGTTTAAGGGAACTAAAGGAGACTGGCTGGTTAATAGGATTGTGCTGATTTCGATCTTGATTTTATTTTATTTATTTAACCATCGTTTAAGCAGGAAAGTCCCACTAAGCTTTGAGGATCTTTATTTAAAAGTCCTCTATTATGCAAAATGTACACCAACAGTAGTGAGGTTAGGCCATGCTATAATGCTGTTACCCCATCAAAAACATACCAGGAGTGGTGTTTTGTTTAGTAGTTTCAAGTTAACAGCTGCCTTTTACCTTTAGTTCAGTAGAGATCAGCAATTCCAGGGGTGAAATGATCCAAACGATTCTAGTGTTTGGAGTTTAAAAACACAGTGGAGCACTTCCTGTATGATATGGTTTCCATTTGAGAGAAGGACTCGGCATATGCAGGGTTTGTGTGTTCAACATGTATGAATGAAACACAACACAACTCACATTATAACATAGACCAACATTTTGTGTAATACGGGCCCTTTAAGTCCAGGTCTAGAGGCAATCTGCAACACATCAACATATTTCCTAACAGACATTGTACAATAAATCGTTTCCACTACTATTGTAGCCAAGGAAGGTTTACACCAAAGGTTAACAAGGGCCAAAGCAAAACCACGAATAAACAACAAATAGCAAACATAACCTCACTCGTGAAAACATATTTTTTTTTAATTGGAAAAGCATTTTGGGCACTTTGAGGGTTATAAAGAGTCTATAAATAAAGATTGGTAGATTGATTGATTGACATAGCCATTTTTGTTTTAAATTATTATTAGCTGGGAACGGTCAATTTCTCATCATTCTGAAACCCATGGATAAGAGGGAGTTGAAAGAAACAGTAATAGTTTGTGTGAATGTGGTCTGTGTGGTTTGGTTGTGGTCAGAGATGCTGTTTGCTCTCTGCCCAGCAGCACTTTTGTTGAACCACAGAAGTGGTTAACCATAATCAACTGAGACTGAAGGATGAATGAAGCCAGGAACCAATAATCCAGGATTGAACCAGGCTACATCAAAACTAAATGAACCCTAAACCAGGACTTAACCAAATTTTAAAGCAGGTGTTTTGTAAACCTGCAGGAACTCAGATAAGCAATAGGATTGTTTATTGACACAAAACAGAGGAAGACACTCTCTCATGTTTTGTGTGAAGGCTTGAAGGCTACAGGAAGCCCTGGTTAATAGGCTTGCATTGACTTTATTTTTCTCTCTATCAGCGTGTCCAGCCAAGCCCCACTCATATTGATTTTTTCCCATGAAAGCGCATATGTATGTTTGTGGAGGACAGATTTGTAACTGTCTGGGCTTAGGAGAATCACATGTGTCTTGTTACTGAAATACATGGGTCTGTTTGTCAAAACTACAGCTTTGTTTTTTCCCACTGGGTCTGAGCCTCTGGAACATTCCTCAGAGCAGTGTTTGGTTCTCAAACTGGAAAACTCAATAAATCTGAGCTTTTTAAGAGCAGAGATAATAAAGTGTTAGAGGGGTGACTGCCATGTAGGCGCTGTTAGGAAGATGTTCTACGATCGGAAAAAGAGAAGATTTAAGGCACAATCTCAAGCCATGGGCAAAATAAGAAAAAAATACTCCTGATTTGAAGTAATAACTATTTATAATGTAAAATGCGTGATAATGAAACACAATTACCTTTCCATTTGGCTTTCTGTTTTGCAACTTATGCCTAGTGATTTACTGACTCAGAACATCTATCAATAAAAGTGCACTACTTGGAACTAAGGTATGTTTCAGCAATAAAACACCTGTAATAGAAAAAGGGTAATGTAGATAGATAAGGGTAATGTCATACTGTGGAACATTCCAGACAAAGCAACAGCATCTCCATGCAGACAATCAGGAAGCAGAACCCATGCCAGTACCAGTATAAAGGTTTTGTGTGTCACCTATGGTCATATTGCTATAGCTATTTGTAATAGACAATAATGTAATGAATTCTGGTTGTTGTATAATATTTCCAAATTTAAATTGTTAAATGCAAGATCACAATGCAGAGAGACAGACTTAAAGCAGACCTATTATGCAAAAGCTGACCTATAACCATGTTATAGTTGTTCCCACCTTCTCATTTCCCCTCTCCAAGTTGTATTTGGAGTGATATTGATGTTAGAGCAACCTTTAATCCTTTATTTTAAAGACGCCATATTGCCCCTGTTTTCACCGCCACCAGCATACGCCCTGTACTCCTTACATTGTCCAATTTTATTTTCATTATCATTGAAATGCATGGTATTCAACCGGGTCATGAAGTCCTTTTGGTAAAAAATCTGCTGCTCGCTAGTGTGAAGGCACTGACAGATACATGGCTCTTTGATGTGATGACGTTTACACTGATGTCAGCTCCTATTGGGCACCACAGGTTCCTAACGTAGAAATCAGCATTTTAGATTAATATTGCAATGTGCAAATTATAACATAATGATCCACAAGTGTCATATAACTATATAGGAGACACAAGCACAATAGGTCTTCTTTAAACAAATACAGAAATTTCCTTTTTCCTCTTATTTGTGTTTGTATGCATCCTCATCATAGTTGGCATCTCTTTTTGTTGTAATTTAACTGTTCCATATGACACGTGACAGTTTATTTATTATCCATGGAGCCATTCTTTTTCTGTGTTGAAATATGGTACTTTTTAAATATAATTTAACGTATTATTATATTTTTGGGCAGAGAGTAAAAGGAGGTACCTTTTTCTGTCATGTTTGTTTCTTCTTGGTTGAATAATGACATTACATGCTTTTTATTTTTCTCCTGTTGATTGAATTCTTTGACTTGTAAATTAAATGTTACTGTAAATTAACTTGCCATACAAACAAATGAAGATAAACTAAATGCACTCTGTTTGGCTGTCCACAGTAATTAATGGCTTTATAAACTAAAATAGCCTCTTTGGATAATTGCACTCTGGCCATTTGTTATCACAACAGGCAGAATCAGGACTAAAGCCAATTTATAAACACTAATTAACAATTGATTAATAGCTCACAAACACAAATATCCCTTTGCTGTGAAGTTCCATATTTATCACAGTAATTCATAAATAAAAAATCATTCCTCTTGATATGTTTAAATGTGTCAGAAACTGTGGGAAATAAACATTATTTGTGTCTCGAAAGGTGGTTAAAAGGTCCATTGGAATCAAAAGGTCTTTTTTTCAATTTCCGATCTTGAATCTTATTTGCCTGTAAAATGTGCTGGTAATTAAAATATGGCATTTGCGAAGTTTCTTCGACAGACTGGCAATGATCAGAGAGAGCTTTGAGTGCTGCTTAAGAGTGAAATTATGTGCACATGATAGAAATATAGTAAAAGACCAGCTATATATCCACTTATGGTACACTTACCAATATCACGCTGCTCAAGGGTCATCAAAGCAGTGAAATGATTTCTTACAGTTCAACTCTGAATATAAAAGATAATCAAATCAAATAGCTACGCTAACCTCATAGACCCTGGGTCTGGGCTCAAGGGAAGGGCAAATTCTCTTACTAATATGACACAGGTAAAAAAAAAAAAAAATCTGGACAAAAAATCCTTTGTTCCTTTGCTCTTAAAATTATTATCTGGCTAGCATTCTCTCCTCACAGCCAAATCCTGTTTTATTAGAACTGGATGAGGCCATTCCGTGTGGCGTTTGCATGTTCTTCCTGTGTCTGTGCCTTTACTCTTCAGTTTACTAGTCAACTTACAAAACATCAACAAACAGCTTCAGTAACATTTTGTGCTACCTAACCATGACTAATGTTTAAAGATGCACTGTGCAACTTTTCTGGTGGAGGGTCCGCTACCCATTTGTCTCCATAGAGATGTACATTGCTTTCTTTGGAATGTTCCATATGACATTAAACATATCCGTCCTGTGTTTATTCATTGCTCAAAAAGACATTAATTCCTTCTGTGAATAGAGGCAACTGAATTGTAATGTAGCGTAGTGCACCTTTAAGGTTTTGCATGTTTTTATATTGTGTTGATTTTATTGGAAAGCACTTTGATCAGCTTGTGTGCTGTAAAGAGCTCTATAAAGACTGACTGAAATAACTAAAGATTAATTGATTATATTGTATTATTATACTATGTATTGAACTACAATTACCATATTCTCCTGTTGCGATAAACTACATCTTTAGTCAGCTGTTCTGGAGTTGGTTGAAAGGAAATACGGATTCAAATCTCCAACCTCTCTCATCCACTACATTCAAGTGTGTAAACTATCTTGCCCAAGGACACAACACTGGTAGGAACTTTTCAAATTAAACCATCGTCTGCTTTTAAGACAAATGCTCTTCCACCTGATTGGGAGATAAGCCAAGAAGAAAGCATTATTGCATTATTTCTTGTTCCCTTCCTTCTATATGCCATTGCGTGGATTTACACTGAGGCACATGTCGTGGTGGGGCCATTCTAATTGTCAAGGTTGGTAGACGCAATCGATCACAGCAACTTTATTCACAGCAGCTTCAAGTGTCAGGCCTGGAGATTTATGAGTCAGTGGATTATGCCAAAGAAACATGACGGCTTTCATTTGATATTTTGGCTCCATTTTCATCCATCAAGTTGAAAACCCACTAATCTTTGCTCTTTCTTATGACTTGCCAGAGCCTGGGGCGTACTTGACAAACAACTGACTTAAGCCCATAGAAGTCACAGCTATTTCCTTTGTAATGCAAAACACTCAATTCTAATACTTTCCCCAAATGTGTATTTATATTTGTAGCTTCATTGTACGTGCCCCGGTCTTTCATGTGAGTACATCTAAATAGTAAATACTCATCTTTTCTTTATGACAGTTCAAATGGGAGTGCAGGTGGTGATGATAGTGTTTAGATGTCAGTAAATAATATGAAAACCACTCTTCCATATTATTATTCTCCCATATTGTTGTCAGGCAATATCCACAATATAATGAAAGCAAACTTGGTGAAAAAAGTGCTGAATTTTACAGAAGTGATTTTTGATGGCGGGGCTGCACTGTAAGCGGTAGATGTCAAATTAATGTCATACACACATCGAGCGGCACCCTGTGGTTACTTCGTGCAATGTGACTATTCAACAGGAATTTCAAGCAGTATAGAGCCATAGCAATTTTTCTCCCTGTCTGTCTGTAAGGAGCACAGGAGGCCTAGATACGAGATTCTGTAAAATTTACCGTCAGGGGTGATTTTAGCCATTTTCCAAACAGACAGTATGAAAAATTAAAGAAGCTCAACTTGTCAGCGAAGATCTTTCCAACACGCGACAGGGCGCTCCATCCTCAGAGTTAAACAAAAGGCTTTCTATCCTGGGGCATGGTGTTTGGGTCCACACAGGCTTATGGGCAGAATAGCAATTACACACAGCTCGGCATCCTTACAAAGCAGTTACAAATTGTTGACTTTTCTTGAATAGAAAGTTCTACCCCCAGTAATGATCAGATTTTTTAGCTGGACATAAAAACAAAGACCCACACCTCCCCAAAATAATGCAAACAAACTTGGACTAGCAAATGTTATACACGCTATAGTTGAACTATAGCAACACACTACAAGATTAGACAATAACAGTATGCCCAAACAAGGACATTTTACTCAGTTCAGTTAGTTGGATGTCCATAATTTTTTTTGACAGATTTTAATTATAATCTGCAATAATAATCTGTTAATTTGCCCCAACCCTCCCAAACTTTTGTTTGTTTTTTTGTGGTGTGTTGCTGTCGTCAAATTCAAACTTAAGACCTCTATCTTCCAGCATTTGGTACAATTTAGGGTATGCTTATTAGACCTTGAACTGCATAGTTTTTTTTTTTTATTATTTCATTTCAAATTGATCACAGCAACAGCTTTTCATACTCCTGTGAGGTTTAAATACACTGGCCACTCTGCACACAAATTGAAGCAATTTGTTTCTAAAAATCTATTCAGAAACAGCCATAATGCAGCATGGTAATCTCTGCAAAATACGATGACCTGAATCCTCGCATTGGTTTTTGTGATGTGCTAATAATCATTTATAATAACAAAGGTGCTGCAGTATCCTCAGTCTGAACAGTAAGATGGCTCTCAGTAGGTGCACTGGCTAAATCTATGGAGCATTTTGCAACTCTATTGTGTCTGCACAGGCAATGGATATGCCTGCTCAGCATTAGGCCCTTTTAATAATGATCCCAGAGAGTTCACTATATGGGTTTGTGCACAATATATACACTAATTTATATCTATTTATTCCACAGTGCATATAATATCCTTTTTGCAAAGTACAAACCAGCAGTTTGCTCATTGGAGTTGTCCAATGAATAGCAAATTGCTGGTTGTTAGTTAAGTACGTACGTATGTATGTATATATGTATGTATATATGTATGTATGTATGTTTGAAAAATATTTGTCCAAATGTTTTTTTTTATTTGTTTCGCTGACCACTGACCCAATTTCCACTACTCCAAATTCAAACTAATAGGCTTTAGATAATGAGGTGAAAATTCTTCAACATTAAATTATTTTACACAGCACTGTTATAAACTACACAATTATATCTCAATATCTGTCACATGTAAACATGTACATTTTAGACCTCCAATGAACCAGTTCAACCTGGTTACCATTTGTTAACCACATCTCCCCATGCACGTACACAATAAATCACAATCATAGAAAAAGCATTGCTTGGAGTGGTATAAGTTCAGTAGTAGCAGATCACTGACTAAACTAAGAAGTTAATCTTACTATAGCCATCTAAAATCAATGCAGCCTCCATCAAGGCATAGCCTGCGGAAGTCCACATCACTGACCCTTTTAGCGCAGCTCTGGGAGATCTTTATGCTTATCATTATTAATGACGTTTCCACTTTATTGTTCGAGGCAGATAAAGACGTGGCATAATTCTTCGTACAGGACAATTCTGTATACATGAGTTCCAAAAAGCACTTCACAAAGACCACAAAAGCCGTCTTAAAACTTAAACATCTACGCAGCACGTTAACTAGACTTTACGTGGAGTGAATCTAGAAACGCTCCTTTACCACATGACGCGAAAACCTCTTGTTTTCAACACATTCATACAGCTTACCTTGATATTTCGCAGCTATCCGTGTCTTCTGAAGCAAGCGAAGTAAGAACAAAATCACTCTAAATCACTGCTGCCAGCTCATGCCCCATGCGCATTGTAGCCTTTTGTCGCTCCTCCGCCTCTGCCTCACAGTGCGATGTAGTGTGTGTATACGGGCGCGTTAGTCGGCTCCACACCGTCCATTGTAATTGGATGGAATCGCATCTGCCACCGCTGGACGTCAGAGCTGATGAGGGTCGCTCCGTGCGCGGTCTCTCTCTGGCTCTGCGTGACTTCTCTGTGGTCTACAGTCAGTTCGTCTCTGTTACGCGCCTTTACTGCGCCGTCTTATCTTCCTCCTGGTCTAATTATCTTTCTCACTCTGTCTTTCTCTCTCTCTCTCTCTCTCTCTCTCTCTCTCTCTCTCTCTCTCTCTCTCTCTCTCTCTCTCTCTCTCTCTCTCTCTCTCTCTGTATTTGCGCATAAGCGACACGCGCAAGGGCAGCAGGGGTTGTTGTTTCTTGTTCTGTTACTTCAGGCGCGCTGGTGAGATATTATCACATAAGAACAGAACATGTTTTGAGGCTGATGACTAACTAAGTGAGAAGGCAGCAAAATAAGTCTGATCCACAGTCATTTCCTTTCATTAGATCAAAAGCTAAATGAAATGCACTTTGACTCGAGTGTAATCGACCGATTTGTATCACTATGAGAAGATCAGTGTAACCCTCACCTGGAAATGCCTGTAGTTGTCCATATGCAACAGTGCATTAAATATTACCTCATGAGCTTTTAGTTTAAGTCTGTGTAAACTTCACACAGATTGCATGGAGACATATGAAAACACAATTTATAATCTAATGTTACAATCCTGACCAAGCCAAGATCTGGAGATTGGTCCCTGGACGCTGCACTGTGTTACCCAGTACTTCTGACCTTACCTTAAGTTAAACAACCTTTCCTTTTGACTCTTCCCTTTAAGAGTTACCACAGAAAATACTGTATGGAATAAGTACTGTGTTTTAAATTCTGTATAGACTTCGTGACCCCACCTATGCTATATAATAACTGAGCTTTACACAGGCACGACCCTTTTTGGCAAGATCTCACATGCTTTTTAATATCTTACAACTGAGGAAGTTTCAACATTTTTTACTGTTATGGCCAGGTTTTACTGTGAAATATACTAAGGCAAAGAAAAATACTGGAAGACTCTATACACAGGGCAGATTTAACGTAATATTCTCAAGTGGAATTGGGGCTGTCAAAAGAAACTGGAACCCAGACACCAATCAGTACTAAAACTAATATCACCACTACTCATTTGATCAAGTATCAGTTTTGAACAGTAATAAAAACAGGACAAAACTGGATCTGTCCTGAATAGTAGGCTAAAGAATTACTATCATTATTTATTACCAAGTTCAACCAACAAGTTTAAACTTTTAGCATTGTGACAGCACTAGTGTGAATATTTTCAATTTCAATTTCAATTCAATATAGCATGTTGTCAAATAATAATATAAAGGTTGCTTTGAAATGCAACAGAGGGATTCAGCACCATGGACAGTTCCTCACCCTAACTCTGTTCTTAGAGAAATCCCTGCTCTCTCCCTCTCTCGATGAGTGAGTGCGCAGCAGTTTTAGCAACAGAGGAGAAAACGTCCCTTGTGTTTGTCCAAGGCCAAGTGAATTCAACTCGAAGCCGCGCACTTCAATATCCTCCAGACCCATATTGCACAGTCACACGGGCTGCAGTCCATTACTCTACCGTGCCTCCACTATTTCCAGCAGCACTTCTCCAGTTTATTGTTCACCATCACTCATGAGAACTCACAAGAATTACAGTGCACGTGGAAGTGGGAGCGTGCACAGTGGCGCCGATAATCCCACACTAATCACGCATTCGTCGCAGAAATCCACACTGACCCACATTTAACGATTTGATTAACAGACGAGCGAGCAAATGTTTTCAGGGCTTACATCACCAGCACTGTATGTGTACTACCAGCTGAACCGAACAGTGGCTTTTCACAGAGCATGTGCTGAAATGGATGAAATCTGAAATGTAAAATCAAAATTACTGTACTTTTTGAGAAATAAGCCTAATCTTCAGCAGGAAGGTTGCAAAAATTGTTCCGTCCATTTTTTATTTGGAAGAATTTCAATCTTTTTTCCCCCGACCTTTTACTGTTAGAGAATTTGCATTGTAACATCATTCCACCAGACAACCTGCCAGGAGCAGAGTGCACTGTTTAGAGCCTATCTTCAGATCTGGAACCAGGATCTAAGTGCCTATCTGAATATCTTAGAGTAAACCTAGTTCTGAATAAGCTAACACAATTAAAAAAGCATTTCAATACAAGACTGTACCCTGGCAATAAACAATCCAAAACCAAGATAAAAGACCCAGGAATAGAGCCCTAAATCATATGTATCACCCACAGAGAGGCATTAGCAAAAATTACACAAACAATGCAATACAATACAACAGAAAAAGAAAAAGAAAACAGCTGTGGAACAACTCGATAAACTTCTACAGCACTACTTGTAAACGCATTCATCATCACACTATAGAGCCAGTAGCCCTTTTAAAGAACGCTAAATTAAGTTTTTATCATCTTAAAATCTCCATTGGTCTAAAGGGCCCATATTACTCTATTTTCTGATCTATGTTATGATGTTGTTTCCTCATCAAAAGCGTACTTGTAGTTGTGCTCTGTTTCACTCACACATGTTTAACACACAGATCCTTCATATTTAGGTCGAGTTCACAAACTGAAAACCAGGAATTTCAGTCCTGGAATTTCAAATCTCTATTAAACAAAATTTAAAAGTTAGCTGTTAACTTGAAAACTACTGCTTCATGACATCAGAATGTGGAACAGAGCATTTTGAGCTTTGGAGATGTAGACAGACTAATAATAAACCCTTCAAACATGTGTGAATGAAACAAAACACAACTCCAGGTACGTTTTTTTTATTCTAAGACGGCTTAAAGCTCACAGGAATCAATTTTGCGTAGTATAGAACCTTTAACATTAAGCTAACTGAAAATAATCTGAGGTAAAATGATGACACAACCACTATATCTTTTGTCTATCTACATAATATGATCTCTCTCTCGTGTTATTCTAAGGAGGACTTGACTCTCATTAGAATATTTAGGCTGCCTAGATTGGTACAACCCCCTTCATGTCTCTTCATAATACGCTGTAAAGTGGCTGCATGGGCTCTGGTCTTAGCTGGTGCATGGCTGGTGTTCCTGCGGAGTGTTTTGGAGTCTAATGATGCCCGCCTTGTATCCCCTCTGGCCTCCTGCACCCCCACATCAGGATAATTACCATCACACTCAGATGTCTGCAAACTACACGGCTCTCATTGCACATCCCATTGCACTATAAGCTCCCCTCTGCCATATTATGAAACAACTGCAACCAACACTAAATGAGAGCCCCGCGGTATATTTGTATGCAAGAAGTGTCCCCTCTACTTTTATTTGCACATAAATTGGACTATAAACTTTGCTAACAAGTTGTGTTTTCCTGCCATAAAAAGCAAAAGTGCCTTATTAAACAGGCAGACAAATGGACTTTACGGTTGCCAGTTTTTGTTCCCAGATGAGAGTGGAAATGGTTAGCCCAGTGCTGTCCAGCAACTAAGTGCACTCCAAACACTGGAGGGTCAATTAGGGGTTCTCAGATTGTGGTAGTGGTACAGCAGGTATACATGTTATATTATAGGAACAGTTATATTTTTGTTTTAGGCTGGCTAGTCAATATATGACATGATTAGTGTCCCGGTTCAGTTGTGGTTTAGTCTCACTATAAGACTGGTTTAGACATTTAAGATCTGCTTATGTCTTGGTTTACACTTAACTCTCACTTATTTTTGTTCTTGTATTGGGTTTTAATTATGGTCAAAATCTTGTTCAGTCCTGTTTTAGCCTGGGTTTTGTCTGGCTTTAGACACCACTTTTCCATATTTAGTTAGCACCCTTTTGTAATTTATAAAACATATTAATGAATGTCTTGTTTTATTTATTTTGAACACTATGTGGTCGCCATTTTAACATTTTCAGATGAGATTAGATGCTGTATGGAAAAGAGACAAAAATCTTTTGGGGGACAATGGGGGTGCTTTGGCCATTCAAACCTCTCCCTGGCACTGTCCCTGTTAATTAGTCCCGGTTTAGTTCTGTCTTGGAGCTGGTTCAGTTTCTGAGTTTATTTATTTGATCACTGATAGAGCACAAAACCATTGACCTTATAAAATGGTTCCTATTTAGTACTGTCTGTAATAGCGATTTGCCCTTTATTTATTATTTCCTTTTGCTATGCTCTTATACCAAATTTTAAAACATTTTACTTGGTACTTTATGTAAAAAGTAAAACTCTACTGCACTGGTGCTAAGGCACTACCTGATACTGCATTGAGCTCTTCCTGGCCTGATTCCAGTTCTTGTATAATGCACTGTGTGTGTGTGCGCGCGCGTGTGTGTGTGTGTGTGTGTGCGCGCGCGCGCGCGTGTGTGTGTGTGTGTGTGTGTGCGCGCGCACGCGCGTGTGTGTATTGATCACATTATGGGGACCAAATTGTGTAAACACCGCCATTTCATGGGGAAATTTTAGCTTTGTGGGGACCAGAAATCAGGTCATCATGAGGACATAATTCATTATGGTATAAATTAAAATATGGGTTAATTTAGGTTAAGATTTAAAAGCCAAGAAGTAATTATGGTTAAGGCTAGAATTTGCCTCAAGGAAATGAATGTAAGTCATTGTAATGCCCCCACAAGTCATGAAAACCTAATGAGTGTGTGTGTGTGTGTGTGTGTGTGTGTGTGTGTGTGTGTGTGTGTGTGTGTGTGTGCGCGTGTGTATGTGTGTGTGTGCGCGCGCGTGTATATGTGTGTGTTAAAAAACAACCTTTTTGCTGTTATTCCCATTGGATGTGACTGTAATTAGGAGTGTTGGCTCTAACTCTCGCCTCACTGTGCTAATGAAAACACCTCCATATCAAAGTGGAGCACTCTGACTGTTGGCCCTATGCTCTCGCCTTACCTCCACTATTTATGTCATGTCTTTATACTGACACTTACTCT
Source organism: Taenioides sp. WSHXM2023 (assembly GCA_029959045.1). NCBI lineage: Eukaryota > Metazoa > Chordata > Actinopteri > Gobiiformes > Gobiidae > Taenioides > Taenioides sp. WSHXM2023. Next base: position 14,335,041 of record CM057096.1, on the reverse strand, counting down.
CTTCACTAAAAGTAATTAAAATGGCAAAGTAATTTGAGTGGCATAAATGTGGTGTTTATTTTCCATAGCATAGAATGAGCTGTATGAAACAGTATGAAGAATATGATAGTGAAACAAGAAAAATAGAGAAAAATATATGTTAAAAGGCCCCTTCTCTGCAATAAGGTTATAGATAAACAAGGTTATAAACAAATCCGCCGAGAGCTGTGATATATCTAATTTATTGAAAATATTAACTGCATTTTCTTCTTTGTTTTTTCTTTCTGGAGTAGCCACATAAAATCCTTCCATTTTGCCTTATACCCTCCTCTCTCACACACAAACAAACTAATGTCATTTTTTTTAAATTATTATTGTTATACAAATCTGGTCTTCCTCTTTGACAGGGGTTTCAAATCTCTTCACCTTTTAGTTATTTTTACAAGAGGAGCTACAGTGGTGCATGTCTCTCATACACTGACATACATAGATCATTCTCTTGTCATATTCTTCTGCTGTGAACAGGTCAGATTCCCCAATTCAACTATTCTCAGAATGCGACGGCTTACAGCTAGTGACCATGGAAGGAAGTTGGAGAAAACACTTAGGTGACAGAGCACATGGCTTCCACATATATATCTTGCAATAATTCAAGTATATATGTTTCTGTAGCTAATAATACCATGAAAAACATACATTCTGTATACATTATTTAAGCAGGGTCACCTCCCCATTGATCTGACCTGTAACTAGCCCTGTGGTATCACCTGCTTCTCTCCATGGAGATAAGACAATTCACTGCCCCACTGTGGAACATGCAAGGCACCGTTAGCAATAACAATGATACCTGTGTCCCATCTCCATAAATTATTATAAGCCAGAATGTTCTTATGTCATCCGAAAACCAGTTATTCTTGGGTTTCAGCTTCCTATGATATCCAGCATATTGAGGACTTTCCAGTAAAAAGATGCAGTTGTTTTAAATGATTCATTGTTATGCCAACCAGCCTAAGTTTTTACAAGTCTGAAATTCCCTGCTCTACGAACATTTCAGTTCCACCTGTCTGTTTACTTCCAGCATTACCTTTCCTTGTGACATGTGACATTAAGTAAACGGCGTTATGAGGCGATCCGACTGTTGTGACATTTATGTGAATCTGCTGCAGAGCCATGATGTCACTTCTGTCACTGTGATTAATGACATCTTTCATCTGATGTTTGAACAAAGCTGCAGTGTACGGGCTGCCTTCACTTTTCCTCCTTGTAATATTGTTTTTGCAGAATCACGACTCTTTAGCAGAACACAACTTGTGATAAGAGATCAGATGCACAGACAGATGGGAGTTAGAAAGAAATGAAATACTGCTGTGCTCTGTTTTTCAAACTAAGGAGCAGGTGATGATGGATGGTGTATGGACTTTGATTTTATTTTTTTGTTTATTTGAGCATTCAAAAACATACTTTTTTTTTTTTTTTTTTTTTTTTAAACTTATCCTTATTTCAATAATAAAACAAAGCCCAAAAGGAGTAGGGTGATGCAAAACAAATCTAATTATGTGCAACTATCCCCAAACCAGTCTGAACTAATATTGACAGTTATATATATAGAAAAAACTTTTTTATGGCATGGCATGACTATTATACAACTCTGGTCACAGTAACATTTGTTTGTTTATGTAACAGTCTAACTTAAAAGTCCTATATTATGTAAAATTGACTCTTATTAGCTTTGAGCCATGTTTGAATGGTGTTACTTCATCAAAAACAAACCTGGAGTTGTATTTTGTTTCCTTCACACGTGTTTGAGTAACCCTTTTACTACACCTCCAAAGCTCAAAATGCTCTGTTCTACCTTGTGAAGTCATGAAGCGGTCGTTTTCAAGAAACCTTTTATTTTTTGTTCAGTAGAGAAAGACAATTTCATAGGCAATTCCAGGGCTGAAAATATCCAAATTATTCTAGTGAAGGTGTATGAAGTTTAAAAACACAGTGGAGCACTTCCTTACATTCACATGACAACAACAATGCTTTCTGTTTAAGAGAAGAACTCAGCCTAATTTGTGTGGCAAGATTTGTGTGAATGAAACAAAACACAACTCCATGTTTTTGATGAGGAAACAACATTATAACATAGATAAAAGCGTAATATGGGCCCCAATCAGGGAAAAATAATTGATTATCTCAGTAACAGCAAAGTGACAATTAATCTCAGAGTCTGAACACTTACATTTGCCATGTTACATTCACTGAAATCTAGTTTTACTCTCAGTTTAATTTTGGTGTGGGTGGAACCTGCATTTAAGCTTCTAGCTGTCTAGTTTTGTCCTGGTCTAGTTAAGAAAATGCCAGCCAGTTCAATATTTGCCTTCTCCTCTAGAAACCAGGGCACTCACACGTCAAAGATAGAGACATCTGCCGAGGTGTGAGGCCTTAAACAAAGATGACGGACTTTAATTTGTGGTTTTTATCTGTTGCCATAAGTCTCCCCTGGCCCTATCTGACAATCCGTCTGTGATTAGTGGCTGCAGTGTGTTTTACAGCTGTAGTTTGGGACATTTGTAAAGCTGTCTTGTGCTCAAGCTTTTCTCTGGGATATGATCGCATTACTTGGCCTGTCTGTGAATGTGTGCTAAGTCGTTGTTATCTCTGCAGCATCTGTTATGGATTCAGCCCAGATTTTGACAAATAAAATGCATTTCCCTTATCTGGAGGATAAACATTAGTATGGTAATGGGGCTCAATAGAATGTTGTCGGTGATTTGCTTTCTTTGTCGGTGCTGCAAATTAGAAAAATCAGACCTGTCATCTTTCATATGAAATTATATACTATAATGGACTGCCATACCATTTTCATTATAGGGATATGTATAGTTTTATGCCGTATTTTAACACCAAAAGAGTGCCTTGTTCGACTGTAGTATTTTTACGTATGTCAAAATCAGAAGTGGATACTACTGCACTTGTTTACCCAAGTGCATTTATTTGTGTATCATTTTAGTGAAATTATTATTCTTGGAATAGTTTTCAGACACCATACTTCTCCAACTTGAGTAATATATCTTTTTAGGCTAGGGTTACTCTTCCCACTGTCTAAATCCAAGACACTAAGTGACAAAAGCTTTATTTTATTAGATGATTTGAATATTTGTGTCTTTGCTACACTCTGTTAGTTATGATTACACTTTTTGTTCTTACTTGAGTATTTTTTTGGATCTTGTACTTCTACCTGAGTAATTAGTATTAGTAGTATTATTTTGAAGAAATCCTCTTATCCTCCTCAATTTTTGTCTGCTCTACCAATGGGTAAAAATACTTCTGATCTGGTTCCTCCTCCTACCATTGTTTGGTAGGAGGATAATGTTTAATTGAGATAGAGGTGTATGTGAATGTATGTGATTGCATACTGAAAACAAAAAGTTCATGAAATACACCAAATCTGGACAAATGGACAAATGATGAAAGCTCACACTAATATGAATGAGCTTTCATCATTTGTTTATTTTCTGTAACGGTATGAAACTACAATGAGGAAATACTACAGCTATTAAATGTGCCATTTTCTCTTTCCTGCATAATAGATGTGCCCAGGTAAATGTAGAAACGTAGTCCCATCTGATCATATCAAACTTTATGTAGTCTCTGTCATATGGCGTTGCTGTCCACAGTGTTGAGATGAGTGTCAACAGGTGTAGTTTCCCTGTCTCTTCTCTCCTCACAGTCTCCTGATGCGTTTCATCTCAGATCTCTGCTCCATTACTATTGCAGGGGCCTATCATGCCTCTGCACCGCGATCAATACCCCTCCATTACGGTGATGAACGGCCAGATTCCCCGAGCGACAGTGTGAGCTGCTCATCTGAATCCGTCAGTGTTGGCAAGACTGGCAGAGCACTGGACATGGAGCTTAAATAGGACATTGATATTTATACCGTAGACTGAGACAGAGAAATAAAGTTTTCAAGACAAGAAACTGGTTTTATCTTTGTTTTTGAAGGAGCTCTCGTCTGGATAAAAAAATGGGACATTCAAAGTGGGAATTGAGGATTGTATATTTTGTTGCATATTATTTTACACCAGATGCCCTACCAAATGTATTTATCTGTGCTTGGGACCTGCACCAAGGAACTATTGGAGAATTAAGCTCACATCAGACAAATGCGTAGCCTGTAGACCCAAATAACAATGTGTCTGTAACACAAAATTGTTTGGTTGTAAATTACATAAAACATTTCATAAAATCTGTGAGAAAAATGTGACAAATCAGACCTTCTGTGCTTAGACACAAGAAAGAACTAGACAGTTTTGAAAAGAATGCCATACATACCATTAAATACAAGAGAAACTGCTTTCATAATTATACTTTCTACTGAGATCCAGACAGTCCAAACTTGTATGCCATGTCACTCACATGTAATTTCACTGACCTCCAGCTTCACTCACTATTTTCTCAGGTTGTTTAAGTGCAAAGGGCTTCACTAACTTATTGTGGTAAAACAGTTTGAGGTATTAGTCTGGCAAAGACCTATTTTGTTTCAGCTGAAGTAAATATCACCTTTTGCAAGTCACATAATGTGCAGGAATTTCTCTTCTACTATTTAGGTCAAGTGGTGTCACTCTCATAATAAAAAGACATCCATAGTAAAACATATTCCAATGATTGTAAATAGGTCTAAATGAAAACGTTTAGGTCCTATATGTATAACACCAAAGAATATACAAGCTTCTTTTAAATATTGTTTCTAACACAATATAAAGGGTAATGTTGTTTTCTCCGTTCTGTCAGGGCATCTCAGAGGAGACTGCTGTTGTAATCTCTCAAGTGGTGGCAATACCCAGTGCTGTCAATCTGGACCAGGTCATTTCCTCCTGTCTGAGCAACCTCCGCTCACAAACCCAATCTAGAGTGTTTTACTGCAACTGAAAACACTGTAAACATATAAACACCCATATCTGATCTGGTTTCATCTGATTAATAGAACATCATTCCTATTTTATTTTAGGACATCATTTCACTTTCCATTCCTTATGATTGTATTGTATATTTGTTTGAGGTATATTTTAATTTTTTATGTATTAAAGAATAGCTCAGTCAAATGATCTTTACAAAGAACCCAACCAAATTCAATTTTCCGTAGCCAGATTTCCCACAAAAGATCTAAAAATGCACACACATCAAAACAATAGGCAAACAATGCAATTATATTGTAATAGTATTGTAAACACATTTTAATAATTTTTGTCTCATTTTGACATTTCATAAATGAACATGCTGATTTTGCTCATTAAAATAATTTTTCCCTTTTAAATTTTTATAGAACATCTGTATCTCAAACTATAACGAAGTGCAAGGATTCTAAAACATAATAGTCCTAAAAATTTGTGTGATTTTTGGGACTATTAAGTTATGTTAATATATGTTATAATGTTATTACATGTAAAAATGTAATATAATGCGCAGCAGACTTGTGCTTCAAAGAGTGTTTTTTTTTTTTATCTTTAAGAAAAATCTTTAAGAAAAAAATCTTTAAGAAAAAACACTGGCATATATTGGTATTTGGGTACTTACTTAGGTTGCTATGAAACTAAATGTCCAACAGTAAGTGCTTTGATTCATATAGTCTGAAAAACATACATTGTTTTTCCCAACTTCCACTGTATTACAGCTTATGTCGCTTTGTTTACAATGCTACTGAGCTAGTCCAAGCGCTCCCTCTACAAAACTCCACTTGGGTTATAAAGCTTTTCAATAACACCATATAATGTGAGTCATTTTTTTTTTTTTTTTCCGGGCAAACGGGAAATAAAAATAAGGCATAAAAAAAGATTGGAATTGTCGATTCCTGTCTGTTGTGTGATTTAAACTAATGGCAAGCAAAATATCAATTAAAAATGAAAAATGTGTCATTTTTCTTCAAATACAGGCTATTTGCACACAGGCTGTTAGAATCATTTCAATTTCAATGTGGCTTTCTTTTTTTTGAAGGTTCTGTGTGACCCTTTGGTATGATGATGTTCAACTTGCACAATCTTCTTTCCCAGAACCCGGGTCACCTCTGGATAAAATACTATAATGGTGCTGCCACTTGCTGCTAAATTGTTTACAGTGCCACGAGGAAATGCCCTTCTTGTCCTTCCACGCGTTACACTGCAGAGTTGACCAGCCTCACAGCCTGCGATGTAGAAACAAACTGGACAATGATAAACTGGCCCTGTGTCTGCTCCCTAAAAATACAGAAACTATACAAATGCATGTGATTTTCTGTTACAAATGATCTAATACATAGTGTCATCTGGTACGTGTGGTAAATCTGAGTTAAACCAGCCCTGTGTGCTATAAACCTTCAGAATTTAAGTACAGTTGCAGAGATTGTTGTAGTCAGAGCTGGACAACTGCCTCGCTGGTGCTCAGTGTGATATAAAAAAACAAAAAAAAAAAAACTTGGTAACTGATAAGTAGCCTGGAGTATTTGCAGCATGGTTTGCAGTTAATTGTTTCTGACACCATTATGTTACATTTGGAGCCACACTGCCCCCTCGTGTCTCATGTGGAAATGGACGTAATGAACCTAAAAACACACTGGAAAAGGACTACAGTTTATGTGGACAACTTTGTAGTCAAGTCAAGTCATTTTATTTCTATAGCACATTTAAAACAACTGTAACGAGCTGCACCAAAGTGCTTTACAACATTAAACACATCACAGTGAAACAATAAAACAAATGTAAAATATTTAAAATCTTACATGAAAGAGTGGCTTAATACACAAAAATAAAAGTCTAAAGTTGACAGTTTCAGATTTCATGGGCTGTTGAACGCCATCTTGAAAAAATGTGTTTTTAGGAGGGTTTTAAAGTGAGGTAGGGAGGAGCATGATCTCAGATGAAGAGGGAGGCCATTCGAGAGCTTAGGGGCCACAACAGAGAAAGCTCAGCCTCTCTTGGCTTTGGGATGGTGGAACAGACAGTAGATTGAGAGAGTTTGACCTGAGAGACCAAGGGGCAGTGTGTGAGGTTAAAAGATCAGTGATGTACTGTGAATGAGTTGAGTGATTTAAAAACAAATAGCAACATTTTAAATTCAATCCTGTATTTAACAGGTAACAGTGGAGTTGGGCTAGGATGGGTGTAATATGGTCTCTCTTTTTGGACCCGGTGAGTCTGGCAGCAGCATTTTGGACTAACTGTAACATATTGAGGGAGGATTGTGGGAGGCCTAAATATAGCGAGTTGCAGTAGTCCAGTCTATTGGTTACAAAAGTGCGTATGATTGTTTCAAAGTTATTGCGTGTTAGGATTGCTTTTAATTTAGCAATTTGTCTTAGATGAAAAAAGCTTGTTTTAACAACATTTGACATTGTAGGATACATTCTGGTGCAAATATATAATATAATGCACAAAATGATTATTTTTTTGTGTGTAAAAGATGCATAGTAAGCTTATGTTATACCCAAGTCAAAAAGGTTTGATTTTTATGGCCATCTAATTTCAATTTATATTTATTTTTCTGATTTCTAAAAAATAGTATTTAAGTTTTCAAACGTAAGCCTGGTTGCGTTTGAATAATGGTTACTGTATTTTGGAGCAGCATATAGTATGAATTGTAGTTTGTTATTATACTATTATACTATTCTTCCACTATACTACTAAAGCTACTTAATTTTGTTCAAAACTGCAGAACCATTTGATAAATGGCTGTATATAGTTATAACACTGTGAAAACTTAAGCCTCAAATGGAGGAAAAAACAGGATTAGTCAAACAAGTCCAGAATTATATCTCGCTGTAAGGTCTTCGAGAAGTGAGTATTCTGGATCCCAGGCGACATGCATAAACTGATCAAAATACAACTTTTGAGTAAATTAGTCTAAGCTAATATTTTCTTTTTTCAAGACAATAAAGAAAGGTCTGGTGATCTTTAAAATACATTTTATTTATCATTTTGTAATTCAACAGTTTACGATATACATGACAGGACTAAGACATTTCAATGGATTTTGGCCCTAAAGGTTGAAAAACAGACGTGTTAGATACAGATATGATAAAATCATTGCATTCTCTTTCATTTGTGCTTTTTCTCTGCCTAAACAATTTACAGTGGCACAGGAACATCACAGCGTTTGTTGCGCTGAAATCAGCAACACAACTGAAAAAGAAATTCATTTCATTGTACAAATGTATTTCTATATCGGCTGTAAAACTAACATGATTAAAGTGCTAAGGATGAGAATTGTGCTACATGAGCCATACTAAGAATATAAGAAGAGGTAATGTTTGGTAGCTTGTGGAGAATCAGGTCAAGTCACAGTTTATAAGTACAGTGTTAACGGTTGTGCTTTGAAACATCAGTGCAGACTGCATAATTCAACAACAAGCAAGCTATAAGCATTGAGTGAAGCGGCCTGTTAGCAAATGCTAAAACATTCTTGAGCAACATATCAGAGCTTTAAATGTGCACTATGTAACTTTTTCTGAAGGGGGCTCCACCACCTTGTTCACATACCTTGGTTGGAATGTTCCACAGTATAGCATTAAAATTATGTATCTCGATGATGCAAGCTGGCAATATAAACACTTGTAACTGAATAAATGAACTGATATGTTTAATGCCATACTGAGAAAAACACTACAGAAAAAGCAATGACATTTCCATGGAGAAAAGCAGGCAGCAACCACCCCAGCAGAAATGTTGCATAGTTCACCTCTAACCAGGGGACAGTTTTGAGTGGTGCACCTCTATCATAGAAGTACATTTAGACAAAATGAACATCGATGCAATAACACATGTGAATGGAGAAATGATTGAGTAAACCTGGTAGCAGTCATTTGGTGTTTTCTTTTGACATATCCGTCTGCTTTGATCACAAGTCAGACAACTGTACAATTGTGAGGCAACAGCATCAAAACTTTGTCATGTATCTGTACTTCTGCCCACTGGGAGTTCACAGTAAAAACATCCCATTTTTGTAGTTCAAGTTTTCATCCAAGTGTTTGGCAATGCCTTTTATATCAACTGGCTTTGTCGTTTTACTTTTGATATAGCTTTAAAAAGGAATAAAAAGTAGTGTCCTAAACATGGATGAACAATTAAAATCCAAAGATAAAATATGTACTTTCTCCCCTTTAGTACAAAATACACTGAACATGTTAGTAGAATACAACTTCTCTAGTTCCTGACATTATTAGATACATTGACATCAATACTGACTCTACACCTGCGCTACAAGCAGGCTACACAGCTAAACTACTTCACAGTGATCACATAGTACAAGACAACTAGGTTACACTACATGAAGCAAGTCAAAAATAAAACAACACTCAGGCACCTCCTTTGGGTCATCCTCCTCAACTCCAAAAAGAAACGTACACAGCAACATACAGTCTGAATATATATATTTTTTACATTACTGTACAAAGGGCAGCCACGACTGTAAAGGTGAGATAATAAGACATACCATGACTGCACGACGTTAAAATCCACTTACTACAGCAGCAACACATAAGTAAACTGGACGCACTCACGCTTTCATCACAAAACACTGTAATGCTCTAAATGCAAGTATGTCAGAAATCATCGTACTCAGATGTAGTGGACACTAAAGAGGAGGCATACAGTAGATGCTGCGGTTTGCCAGATACAGCTGGGGTGTTTTGGAATGCTTATTAACTAACTTATTGTTGTTTTATTATTGTTGCATTATGAACTCTTGTGCTTATTTGTATTTTGTAGCTTTTTATTATTTATTCCAGATTTAAAATATTTAGCTCGCACTGCAAACTGATAGTTGCTTGACTGCCCTGAGAGTTAGCAGGTCTCCCTCTTGTGGTCTGACAAAGAAACTGCACAGTTATAGTTCTGGCAATACTGTCAAAGCGTCAACAAACTGAATGCAAGTTTAGTACAGATAGTTCATGTTCGTAAAAACTCAAATGCCCACCCACATTTGACACAACAGGATGCATGGCAGAGCATAGAAGCCTGCTTCTACAGGCATCAGCTCTCCACATGAGCAAACATCCGCCCGAGCATTACTACAAACAGCTCCTTCAGATCAGAGACACACAGTGATTGGCCTGCAGTGAGTGAGCACCCAGTCATTCTGTGCTAAGCCACACCGGTTTCTCCCTACAGAAGTAGGCCACACCAACCACGAAGAAAACAACAAATGATGTCACAGGAAATAAATGGTGAACATTTTTTGTGTAGTTTTTTTTTCTTACAAAATATACTTTTATGATCATTCACTAAGTTAGTTGCAATAGAGAGAAGTAAAGGAGAGCCTACAGAGACGTTATTATAGTAAACAATAAACCTATATTCAAAGTTATTCAGTATTCACGTGTTCTGTGATGTTGCTGTTGACAACCCACATTGGGTTCTATTCTAAAGGTTCTGACTGTATGAAACTGGATCAGTCTCTGTAGAACAAACATATAGGCTTTTAGTAAAACTTGTACAGTACTCAGGTAATATAAACTATTGATTTGGTCACATGTCCAAAAGGGCCACAGTTTTGCTCTGCACATCAGAAAATGTATTATAAGTTATGGCTGTGCAATCTACAACAAGCAAGTGAAGCATCATGAAATGCTTTTACTTCATCATCTCATAACAACATGAAAAGGAAGACTGAGACTGCACATAGGCAGAAGGCAGGTATTGATGCCATTTGTGTACTCTTGCATATGGCCCAGTGATAGCCACACTTGATGTAAGATGATGTAAACAAAAATGTGTCCCTTAAATATGACCTATGACCTGTACCTTAAACAACAATGGCAAAACACACACTGCTCTTCTCGTCTCCTGTTCTCTTCAACACATTTGATTGAAACAAGTACTGGAAGACTTTAAAAACCTAGTTTAGTAAATAAACTAAAGTTGACAGAGTAGTAGAGAAGCATTCCCTCTAATCCAACACTGGTTAGATCACCACCGCTGGTGATGCATACTGCTTTTGTGCCCTTAAATTTCACATTTCACGCACCATGCTTACCATATAGAAATGTGACTGTGGCTGCAGGTGGGACAGAATCACAGTTACACTTCCATCAGTCTGCCCAGGGCAGCTTTGGCTAAAGAAATAGTTTACTAGACCACCAAGAATGACAGAAGAACAATTAAGTGTCTAGAACAGCTCTATAAAGGAACACGTTTTAGATTAAAAATATATGATTAATTTGAATGTTTCTTTGCAATGGTTTAGGTCCCTAAAAATATAATACATGACTTAAAACAGGACAAGGTTTCCACAGGTGAAAAAACAGTTCATGTGGACCCTGAGAAATTGGCACTGTGATGTCCTGTCATGATTGGCTTACTTTAGAGTACTATTGTTAAATTCAAAAGCAGATGATTTGAAGTATCTGAAGTCATCAGTTGAAGCAGCTTTAGTTAAATTGTGGAAGTACCTCCCACTGAGCATCACACCACTCTGTGTCTGGTTAATTAAACATGTGCTTTTAATTTAATACATTTACTGAAGAGGCAGCAGCAAAAAATAACACACTTAAGATTTAATTGGAAACTAAATTTGAGGTCACCATGTGCTGTAAAAATGTATAATAGTTTGAATATGAACAAGAGTAACTGTGTTTCTCCATTTCATCTTCCTGCTCATCAATGTGCACAAGTACAGCCAGTGCAGGCTCTTGTCATTCCGTTCTGCCTGATAACGCACCACTATGTCATATGCCACGTTCTTCACACATGGCACATGGCAAACACAAGTGAGCTGTCTCTGTCAAAGAAAATGCCCTACACTCCACCCTACACTGACTGCATAAAGATGACATGTACATGCACAAGTCTGACAGAAAAATAGAAACAAAACTGCATTATTAAATTATGTGGAACAAATTAAAAACTCACTCATGCTCACTCACAAAACACAAACACGCAATTCATTGTGGAAGTTGATCCAATTTTTTCTTCCTTTTTAAAAACTTGACTCTACAGACGACACACAGATAGATAGATGGTTAGGATAGATATAATAAGCCTTTACAATATGTAAAGGTCTCCAGCAAATGGGATCTCCCCCACAAAGGCCTGTGGGAAAGTGGCTTGGATGGGGTGGGCAGAAGGCAGGTGGGCGAGGAGCTGGCGTTGGGCTGATGGCACATGGCGTCTATGCACTGGGGTTGGGGCTGTTGTGTGTGTTGGTGGAGCCATTGCTTCCCTGAATGGTGAGACTGATCTCCTCCTTCTTCTCCTCCTTCGGCTCTTCCTTGAGCTCCTCCTTCTCCTTCAGAGGGCGTGCCTCCACCGTGTCTTCAGGGGCTGTGGCCATGGGTGCGTAGCGGCCTGTCCGGTGCTCTTGGAGGGCTGGGCCCCACTTTGGATGCGCACGGCAGGCATACCTTAATCGCTGTTGATAAAAGCACAAAGACACTAATAGAGCAGAAAAGGACAAATATAGATTTACGACAATAGGTTTGATAAAACAAGTGATCCAGAGACCCCTTGAATAGAGGGGACTACTGAAATGTAACGTCTTTCTTACTTTTTTTTCAAACATACTTAAGGTGCAGCCACATGTTTCCCATGTAGAAGTAAAAAAACTCAGGAAACTTGCCGGCCTCAGCATGATTTTATCACATTTTAGTTGGCAATAATGCAATAACTGCTTGTACCATAGCTCTTATTTATAATTACACCTTAACTGTTTTCGTAGCATATCTGAGATTTTAATTAACCACATCAAACATGCCTGTATTCCTTTGCACAGCTTGTGTAACATTGGTTGAAGACATGTAAAATATTACACATTGTTTTAATGAAATGCAATTAAGTTACATGGCTATAACACTATGCATACCTCTTTGAAGGTAGCTCCTGGAGATCTGGAAATCTTGTAGAGGGCATAGATGGGTATGCAAATCACAGAGGACAGGGCCATGCAAAAACCAATGGCCAAAGACCAGCCTGGATACACGTAGTCATTGTAGGTTATAGGTTTGTACTGGATCACTGTGAATATCAGGATGAACTATACAAGACAAAAAACAAAAACATAAGTGGCTTCTATTTCAAAAATATGAAAGCGGAATCCATTTATTTTGCTTTAGATGCATAATGCTGTCCCCAAGTTCGTGTTGGTATTAGCACTATCACTAGGCAAATAGAGCTCTTAATCTCTGATGACAAATGCAAAAGGAAACAACAACAGTGACTGAAATCTGACCACTACTCCGCAACAATAGTTGACTTGGTCAGTCCAGCCTCTTAGTGGGCTACTGCCCCTTTAACATGGCACAGCTAAAAGCCACATGTGTCTGTATTCTATTCAAGTACATGTTATTGAATAACAGACACACTAAAACATTATATAATTGCAAATGCATTTGCAGTGTGTCTGCTTACACTAATAATAACAGGAGAAATGAATCTCCAGCAGATCCTGAAGAACAGTGGAGGAGGGAAGCCCAGCATCATCTCAACATCTTTAAAGTAGTTCCTGTGACCTGTAATAGAAATACTGTTTAAAACAAACAAAAACATCTGTTTGTTTAAATGAAGACGCTACATTTGTTGATAGAATGATTACCGTAAATGTACATGATGCAAATGCACATAATACAAGAGATTATGACCAAGGAAAAACTAGCAGCATAGTTGTCCATGAGCAGCAGCCAGTAGATTCCCGCCTGCAGACAGAAGCAAGTTAAAAATGAGTTCTGAACAACAAAATGAGACTTTCAAACATTCTTGGCACACACCTGTGTTGTCAGAGGCACTCCTAATAAAAAGCCAAGGATGGCTACTGACAGAGTCACCACAGTCTTGTTCCTGATGATCCAGTCTGTCCCAATCTCATCCACAATGGCCGTCACCAGGGTTTCTAAGAGGCAGAACTACAAAAACACAAAAACATAACAAAACAAGCATTATTTCTGATGTAATCAGTAATTTATCTAGACTTAAACACATAAACACAGTGGCTTTGAATACATGAATGAATGTATTCATTCATGTATTCAAATGTTCATATGTTCATGTATGTTTTATGAACATTATTTTTTAAGACTAAAAGTGTACACTTCTGAATTTTAATGAACTTTTATGGACATCAAAACATCAAAATATCTGTTATACTGTTTGTTTGCTATATGCTGCAACTAATGGGGTGGTTATTTTAGTAGTCAACTACTACATATATATATATATATATATATATATAAAATAAAGGTTGAAATATGCTAATATTAGGCAAGAGCTGTATTTTATTTGGTCAATCCAACATGTTAATAAACCTCAAACCTGAATATTTAAGAAAATAAAAGTGACATTTAGGCTTTTTAGTAGAAAATCTATGTGTGCAGAATTATTGGGCAACTATTAATGTACAGAATTATTACACAACTAAATGAAAAATGAACATTTTCCATTCTCACTTGTTTCTTTTCATTTGTCAGAATAGCAAACAACTCAAAAATGACAAATAAACATTTCTGACATTTCAAAAAACAAAACAAAACAAAATAAATAGTGACCAGTATAGTCACCCTTCTTCTCAGTAATGGTCATAAGCCTTTCATTCATGCAGTTTGTCCGTTTCTTTCTGTTGCCTTCATTGTAAATCTCCCATTTAAGAAGGGCCCACAAGTTCTCAATAGGGTTTTGGTCAGGTAAGGCCGTTACTGCCTAGCCACGCGGTGGAGTACTTTGATGCATGAGTTGGAGCTTTGTCCTACATAAAAATCATGGTCCTCTTGAAAGATGCACACTTTTTCCTGTACCACTGCTTGAAGAAAGAAAGTCTTTTAAAAACTGGCAGTAGGTTTTGGAGTTGATTTTGAGTCCATCTTCAGCCCAAAAAGGTCCAATAAGCTCATCTTTAATAATAACAGTCCATACCAGTAACACCTCCACCTTGTTGGCGCCTGTGTCGAAGTGGAGCTTTGTGCCCATTACTGATCCAGCCACGGGCCCATCCATCTGGTCCACCAAGAGTCACTCTTATCTCATCAGTCCATAAAACCTTTGAAAAATCAGTCTTCAGATATTTCTTAGCCCAGTCTTGATGTTTCAGCTTATGTTTCTTGTTCAGTGGTGGTCGGGTTTCAGCCTTCCTTACCTTAGCCATGTCTCTGAGCGCTGAACACCTTGCACTTCTGGGCTCTCCAAGTAGGTTGCAGTTCTGGAACATGACAGCGCTGGAGGACAATGGGTTCCTGGTAGCTTCATGTTTGATTCTTCTCAAATCTCTTGCAGTTAATTTGCGTCTTTTTTCTCAACACGTTTCTTGTAACACTGTTGACAATTTGCAACAAAACGTTTGATGGTTCTGTGATCACCCCCCAATATCTAGGCAATTTCAAGAGTGCTGCATCCCTCTGAAAGACTTTTTACAATTTTTGACTTGTCAGTTAAATCTCTTTTTTGGCCCATTTTGCCTGAGGAAAAGAAACTGCCTAATAATTCTGCACACCTTGACATAGTGTGTTGATCTCCTTAGGCCACACCCTCCCTCCTTAGACAAATACACATCACTGGATATGCTTAAATCCAATAAGAAGTTTATACGACTTGGAGTTGGAAAATATGCATAAAAATCATGATATGGTCAAAATACCCACTTGCCTAATAAGGTGCACACAGTGTAGTGTATTCTATTTCAAAATTTTGATTTAATAATGCTGCTGTCTTTGTTATAGAATGTATTTGGCATGTGTTGTTGAGTCTGTATAGTCCTTAATAGATTTACTATTATTTGAATACTTGATTATTCAGATTCAGTTAATCATTGCAGCCCGTCATATGTCTCTTTTAGACTGGCTTTTTTCTGCGAACTAAAGCTTGATTCTTGAACACTAATTTCAATGTTTTGTTTAGTTACCTGTGTTCCCAGTCCGAGAAGGATAAGCATGAAAAAGAAGAGCAGTGACCACAGAGGAGAAATGGGCAGCAGAGTGAGAGCTTCTGGGTAAGCCACAAAGGCCAGACCTGGGCCATGGTCGGCCACTTCTGACACAGGGACATTCAGGTGGTGAGCCATGAAGCCCAAGATGGAGAAGATGACAAAACCAGCATACACACTGGTGGCACAGTTGGTAACACTGATGATGATGCTGTCTCTGTTTAGAACAAGACACAAAACAAGTTGAACCAACAATAAAATTAAGGCATTTCCTTTCTAATATAACATTGATTGTAAATTGTGGATGGAAGCTTGAAGTGAAACTTTAACTTAAACTTTAAGTTTTGATTATATATGTATATATATAATATATATATATATATATATATATATATATATATATATATATATATATATATATATATATATATATATATATAGTATGTATGTATGTGTATATATATATATATATATATATTATGGCATGCCGTTTAGGAAATTAAAGAATATATTGAATGGATGTCTGAATATATGGAATGAATGTTTGAATATATGGAATAAAACCTGAATATATTGAATGAACGCTTGAATATATTGAATGAAACTTGAATATATTGAATGAAACCTGAATATATGGAATGAATGTTTGAATATATTGAATGAAACTTGAAAACTGACGTCATGGCGGCACTGGCGCCATCTTTTGTTTTCGATGTCAGTTGGTACTACGGTGGCCGAGAGGTGCAAACCAAATTTACAAACTGTAAAACACTTTTACAAAGTTTGAGACAAATTTACATTTTGGAAACCATTTTTACATATCATAAAACAAAATTACAAGTTCTGAAACAAATTTGCATTTCAGAAAACAATTTAACAAGTCGCGAAACACTTCTGCGATATAAACCGGCTTCATTCAGTTTGCTTTTCAGAGACCTCATGCTGATGTGAACACCGTGTAAACATGACATCATGTCCACGATTACGGCGTACGAGTGTCCCTCATTAAAATATCTTATACACTGCTGCAGCATATCCGGTCTGTCGATCTCGTCTGTGCCTTTTAAAAACTCTAAAGACCAACCACACGAAAAACAAAATCGCGTTAATCGGCTCATATGTTCCCCACAAAACGGACAAAGCATCACTCGCTCGCTGTCCACCGTGCTTCACCATAAACACCATCAATAGTTCACGTATTGGCCGCTTCTGGTTGTCACTTCCGGTTAAAACCCACAGTTGGGACATTCCCTTTCCGGTTAAATTTCGCTTGTAAATATGTTTTGGGATTTGTAAAAGTGTCTCTGAGTTTGTAAAAGTGTTTCACGACTTGTTAAATTGTTTTCTGAAATGCAAATTTGTTTCAGAACTTGTAATTTTGTTTTATGATATGTAAAAATGGTTTCCAAAATGTAAATTTGTCTCAAACTTTGTAAAAGTGTTTTACAGTTTGTAAATTTGGTTTGCACCTCTCGGCCACCGTAGTACCAACTGACATCGAAAACAAAAGATGGCGCCAGTGCCGCCATGACATCAGTTTTCAAGTTTCATTCAATATATTCAAACATTCATTCCATATATTCAAACATTCATTCCATATATTCAAACATTCATTCCATATATTCAAACATTCATTCCATATATTCAAACATTCATTCCATATATTCAAGTTTCATTCAATATATTCAGGTTTTATTCCATATATTCAAACATTCATTCCATATATTCAGACATCCATTCAATATATTCTTTAATTTCCTAAACGGCACACACACACACACACACACATATATATATATATATATATATATATATACACATATATACACACACACACACACACACACACACACACACACACACACACACACACACACACACACACACACACACACACACATATATATATACTCAATACAAGTTAAATTTATTTCACAAAGTTGTATGTGTTACATGTGAATTTAATGACTCTGAATTATATCTTTAGCATACCTGAGTAAACTTTTTCTCTCTATGACTCAGAGCGGATTTAGTGTAGAACTTGAACACAGGAGTGTTGGTATTTCCTGTGCACTTATCACAAAGGATGTCGTGGACGACAAACTTTGATGCCAACCTTTCTGTTCTTGGACCCGTGACGGGTGTTTGGTGCAGACTGCTTGTATTTATCAATGGGCTGTTGGTGGAGAGCTGAGAGCCACTCCATGGGGACAGTGCAGCGAAACACTGACTGATTAGGTGCTGTACAGCTGTGTGTGCAGATAGTATGACCCTGAAGTACTGACAAATTATATCTTTCTTTTCTGTCCTGCTGCTGTGTCCTCACTGAGTCTGAGTGGATGTGCTCAAGAGAGAAGGGGACTTCTTATCTAACTCTCCCTCTTAAACAACAAACTAACCTTTTCTGCACTTCTTCAATCCTTTGGTGTTCAAAGACTGAAATCAGCTTCTAAAAAATCCTAAACCGTATCTGCATTTCTGCCGGCTCTGCATTAACTAACCTTTGATCACAATCCTCTTGAAACAGGAATGACTTGTCTAACAGATCAATTCAACATATACATCTTAATTTATAACTCCTTTCACTATCACTATTTTCTGTGTCAATTATGAAATAAGTACACTCAACACAGAAAATGTTAATATGTGCTTAAAAAAAATTACAAATAATCTTTTGTACCAACCTGAAACAGTTATTGTGGAACTTGTTATAGGACGCCATGGTTATCAGACCACCCCAGGCACAGCCGAGGGAGTAAAAAATCTGAGATGCAGCATCTCCCCAAACCTGCAATACAAAATAGTTTCATTATGTTATCGCCTTAAAAGTGAGCATTCCTTTGTGTTCCTCTGTGTTTCTCCATTCATTATTATCACCTTGGCATCCAAGACTTTCTGCCACTGAGGGGTCAGGTAGTATTTGATGCCATTGAAGGCTCCTTCTAAAGTAATGCCTCGAATGAAGAGGATGGTCAGGACCACGTAGGGAAAGGTTGCAGTGAAGTATACAACCTACAGAAATGTAGGGGTTAACAAGTGCTGTGTTATGTTAAGGAAGCAATCATGTTACTTGTGTATCGTGTAACAGTATTTGAGCCAGACCTTTCCAGATGATTTGACGCCCCTGATGAGGCAGAGGAAGACCACAAACCAGGACACAGCCAGGCAGCCCAGGATGGGGAGGCGCACCTCACCAAAGTTCCCAATGTCATCGGAAATGTTCAATACGTAATGCCTGATCAACAAAGAGTAAATCAGAGTCAATTGATTTCCATATTTGCATATTAAAAACTGTAGTTCATTTTTATGGAACATTGTGTAGGTTTAATTACTGAAGATTCAGTTGAAGAGAGTGACTGTATAACATAATGCATTAATTAACAGATTCAACAAAGTATTTCTGTAAAACACAAGCCATTTACTGTTTAGTAAAGTCGTTGGCAGTTCGACAGATGATAGTAAATCCACTAACTTACTACAAACCTGCATCTGTCTCTTCCTGTCCTTGTTAATGTAATCCCACACAAATCAGTAACTGCAGTTCTGTCAAATCTAGTTCAAATATTGAAGGAGTGCTTTCCCCAAACACATGGCTTGTTTGAAGTGAGTTTATCCAACAGGTGCAAGTCAATTTTGAACTCTGTGTCAACTGCGATAAGGGGTAACTTGTATAACACGGAAAACAACACATATACATAACACATAACTCTATATTATAAACCTTGGCCACAAGAACCAAAAAGTGGTGTTCTGTAGGTTTGATGATAACAACTCCACTTGGACCAAATAAAGTTAAAATGCACTGTTAATATCCACAAACAACTGATCCTTCCATCAAAAGCACTTACTTCCAGTACTCCTCACTGGGGCTGGTTCTCTTTGTGCGGTTCACTGCTGTTAGTAGGCTGCTAGTAGCATTAGCCAAGCTGGAATTAACATAGGAGCTGGAGTCTACAACACCAGAGCAGTCTGGTGTGTTCCAGGGATTATTGCAGTAAGTCCATGGTAGCAAGTTTGTCATAGACATAAAAAAGTAGTAGAAGGCAATACAGATGACCACGTTGTAAT
This sequence comes from Taenioides sp. WSHXM2023, assembly GCA_029959045.1. NCBI lineage: Eukaryota > Metazoa > Chordata > Actinopteri > Gobiiformes > Gobiidae > Taenioides > Taenioides sp. WSHXM2023. Next base: position 14,315,136 of record CM057096.1, on the reverse strand, counting down.
AAATCCCAATGTAGGTGGACACCACCATCATGCCATAGCCCACACCTGTTGAAAAAGGAAGAGAAATGTAAGATCATTCAGCTGTGCTTTTACACATTAAGACTTTTACCTTTGAACATGGGGCTTATCTTCCAGACACCCAAGCATCCCAGACTGGCAAACTGACCAAAGGACAGCTCCAGGAAGAAAAGAGGGATGCCACAGAAAACAAGCATGATAAAATATGGCAGCATGAAGGCACCTGCATTAGAAGATACAACGTATTATGTTAAGAAAGCAAGGTATAGCAACACAAAACACAGTTGAGTCATATGCTGTTGGTATGCTGCAAACCCACTGTTTTGGCTAGCAGGCCTACATCCCGAAACTTAAGTGATATGTCATTAAAGGTCAAAAGTCATGAAAGTTCTAGTCCAAAAAGTGTGATACCAATAATTCTCACCCCATGGGAAATGTATGCAGTTTGAAAAAATAAAGTTTGTCCCTGTGGGATGTGAACTAGGTCAGGCCAGTCAGGTGAGAAAATACAAAACAAAATGCGGTTATGACATAAGTAAAGTAATGTGTATACATCATTTATTTTGATTTCTTGACGACTAAGGCAGAGTATTTCTACCTATTCTATTTCTAGTGAGTGAAAACATGTCTATGCATGTCATTTTGTCAGCCCCTTAATTAGTTAAGAATGTCCAGCGTGAACTCCACCCTGACCCCCTGAGACATAATATGACTAATACGACGCACCTCCTCCATTTCTATAGCACAGGTATGGAAACCTCCAGACGTTACCCAGGCCCACAGCATAGCCCACACTGGTGAGCACAAACTCAATCTGGTTTCCCCAGTTCCCCCTGCGGGAGTTTTCATCTTTCTTCACTGGCTCGCCCGGAACCGCTCCATTCTGCAAAACAATAAAAAGAACTATATTGAGTATGCCTTAAGATACACCACACAAACACATACACACAAGAGTTTTTGTCATGTGCTCATCTGTCTAGGTACAGAGGGCAGTGGAGCTGAGAGGATGAAAAGAAAAATCAGTGCCTTAAGAATGTTGTTAAAGCATTTGGCCTTGTCGTCCTGATTAGCAGTTCCTCCTCACCTCTCTGCTTCTCCTCTTCACTCCATCTGCTAGCATCAGATGGGAGCACTCTCCTTCACCTCTCTGCTCAGATGAAGAGATTTAGGCCTTTAGAGGAGAATATGCTGAACCTTTCTCTATTTTGCATTAGCACATCAATCCATGTAATGTTTTAGATAGTTATCTATAAGCAGCAGAGGCTTTAAAAAAGAAATCTAATTTATTATTTCACATAACAAACTATCCACAGGGATGCACAAAAGCATAATACATAAGAGCATATGTATAAATAGAGCACTAAAACTGCATTGCTGCATAACTGTACAAAAGGCTGCAGGTTACTATATCGAGGCAATGTTTTTTTCACACAACCCAATCTTGTCACCAACACAAACCCTTCATTCTCTATGCTGATGCTGATGAACAGAAACCAGTGGATCCTGTTCATCAGCAAAAAGACAGTGCAGTCACAAGCACTAAATGATGTGAAAATGCTCTACACATTTTAGCCACGAGGTACTGGTGATCAACATTAAGCCCTGACCAAGCGTGACTAATGAGACAGAAGGTTAAGCAGCAACAAGTACAGAAAACAAACGACATTTTCTCCCAAAACCTGGTCCTGTGTCTGTGAGTCTGAACATGCGCTTGTATTATGACACTGAAACAGAGATGAAGAATTCTTTAACATTTGTGACCTTTTTGAGTGTGAGTGAAGGATGCAGGTGGGACAGAATGAAAAATCAGCAAACATGGATGTTGTTGGTACAAAAAGAATGGTAGTGAAGTGCTATCACAGCAGGTGCCTGCAGAGGACTCCAGCCGGCTGTCCACAATCGCAGCATGTCTCCAGTCCAGAGTCCCTGTCTCAAGTTGACTTTGGACGGAGCGCTCTGCAGCTGTGTGTTTCAGTATGCTGCTAAGACACATCCGGTCCAATCATGAGCACAATTTAAATAAGCAATTATTTAATATATTAGTAATAAGAAATAAAATACTAATTAATTTCAGACAATTTACAATTTTTGTGGGATTATCAGTATAATAGAACATTATAATCCAGATACTAGTATCAAATCTGGACAGTAATTTGAATTAGTAGTGATACTGACAAAACAACAACAGATGGCTAGGACAAAATTATACTATTATATTATACTATTCTTTAATAATTTTAGGTCCAAACCTGCTTAGCTTCCAAAATTGGACGAGATCATATATTATTAAGGTTGTATAGCTATATAAACCATGACTTTTTTTTTTTTTTTACCATATGTCTTCTGTGAAATTATAGTATGCTTATTTCTAAACTAACTGCAAAAAATCTGAATGGTAATGTGTTTGATGTTGCAGGGCAAGCTTCCATAATGTGATGGGAAGTCCAATCAGTCTGGTGCAAATCATAACTCATCACAGCACTTCAGTGCAACATGGTCCAAATTTGAGGAATAAAGGCATGTGAATGGAAACCACGAACAGGCTTACTCAAGACATTGACAGACTCTCTTTAAACCAACTTAAAACCAACACAGGTCAGGCAAGTTTACTGGACTTGTCTGCAGGTTTAGCCATCTTGTGGTGTTGAGCCTCCAGGAGGCAAACTTTGGGTTTCCTCTCCCCTGGCTGACCCTGCTGCTGCCCAGGTGTTATAGCCCATAGCACTGGCTTCTGGGAGCCTCCCGGTCACTCAGTCAGACAGACACAAACATAGAGACCTCCCTGCATCACATGTGTCACAGGGACCATCTGGGCCTTATATAAGACCACACATGCCCCCACTCGTCTGTCCTTTTACTGTGTGACTTTCTCTTGTTCCAAGGTCTCTTCAGCGCCAAATTATAACTAAATAAACTAGTTGTGTTCCTTGTGTGTTTATGAATTAAGAAATCAATATAAAAAATAATATATACAACTTGCACGGCCGGGTCTGGCTCGAGGCGCAGCAGAGGGAGTGGAGACCAGACTGATCCAATCAATCTATCAATCTATATAAAAAATACAGAGAAATATCATTCTGGACTTGCCAGGTAAGACCTAACCTAAGAACATATTACTTATGATTATATCAAACATGTGAGATAAGGTCTGAAGATACTCATGATCATGCCTTAGCTTACCTGACTAACAAAAACACTTATTTTAGCTGATTAAGTTAATATGAAAAAGTCTTTTTATACAATGTTGTAGACAGGAAATGTCTGGCCAGGACATGTAGGAGACATCTGTCCAAACACTGAATGCCATGGGTCAAATCACTTTCTGTACATATCTCTGAGGGCTTATTTAAGCACCCTGCTCTGTAAGAAAAAAAAAAAAATTAGGAAACAGAAATTGACCACCATTAGACCACTGGGACCATGGACGGATCTTTCAGAATAATCAGACAACTGCACAGGCACAGAAGAACACACTGAGGAAAGTGTGCTCACTTTACCAAACCTGTCCAGTGATTTTATGGACAGGTTTGGTAAAGTGAGCACAGAATCATTTCCACACCATTTGGTATCACCCAAATGCAGCATCGTTTTTAATTAAAGTGACCAAAGAAATGCGATGTGTGCACAGCCTGATAATCTCTGCAGCTGAATGAGATTGTGTTATATTGTGCAAACTTGTGCTGACTGGGTGTGCTGACATTCTTTATCTGGGAGATTTTTTTTAGCAGCACTTTCTATAGAGCACTGGCATTTCACTGACAGCTCACTGCTTCACTGCTCACCCACTGTACACAACTGCAAATAGCATACGCACAAAGGAGCAGGGAGCTAAGTATTAAGTAAGAAATTAATTTCAGAAAAGTGTATGTTTTGTTGATGCGAGTGAAGTATTTTAATTAATGTTTTGGATTTATTTAGTGCTAGTTTTTCAATTTGCATCTGAAAAAAATAAGTCAAATCAATTTTCTGAATGCTTGTGCTAACAGCTCTAAAATACAATGGTAATGAGCAGGATGTGCATTTAAAGGGCCAATAGTAAAAGTAACATGTCAGTATGTTTTGGTTATTTAATGTTTGGAACTGGCACAACAGGTACATTTGAAATCCCTGTAGCTGGGTTATGGGAATGTTATACTTTAGAGATTAGACAAGAACCCTATTAAAATGGACACATACGGTGGCTAATACAAATAGTAATTTTTAGCTGATTAAGTTAATATGTAAAAGTCTTTTTATACAAGATTGTAGACAGGAAATGTCTGGCCATGACATGCGGGAGACATCTGTCCAAACACTGAATGCCATAGGCCAAATCACTTTGTGTACATATCTCCGAGGTCTGTTAAAATTAGTGTCTTAAATTTTTAAGCAACAGTGAGAAAGATACTAATAGTACTAATATAAAGTGACAGTACAGGCATAAACATCTCCACTTAAACAATACTGCTCTTGGAGACCATCCAAAACGTGTTGTTAGCCCTTGCCAATATGTAGGATATGTTTATTCAATGTGGCACATGTAATCTCCCCCACTCCAGCAGTGCCCAGTTTAGTAAACACCTCTGTCTGCACACGGGACTGGATCTAGTCTGCTTTTACAAGACAAAAGGCCCACCGGATCCCCTCAAAAACAGGCGGCTCAAAGCTCTTTTATGCGTGGGCTCTGAGGTGAGAGTAATGGGCCTAAAGACAGTGTCGACGGTGGCTTCTCAACCTGCCGCTGCTGGGGCCACATACCACAGGATCTGCTTGGGCAGTGGCTGAATAAATCCTACTCCATGGCTGATTAATTGAGACCAATGGGAAAATCAGGAGGACGAAAGTGAGAGTAGCGTTCTGTCAGATGACGGGGTGAAGCCTGCCAAGGGTCTGGGTCACCCATAGGTTCCCTCACTGGGTGTCCTGACAAGACTAGGTGCACTCCATTTGTAGGGTTTGTTATTGGTGACACATGACACCAAAATACTTATTACGCTTTAAAAATGTGAAGATAAACAAACTGTATAGATGTATTTTTTACTATGATTACTGTAATGGATCAGATTTTTACAATACTTCAAAATGTATTTTTTTCCAGTCATCTAATGTGATTGCCTCTAGATATGCAGTGTTTTATGTCATGATTAATTAACGATATGTTCAGGTGTACTTTAAGATATGTTCAGGTGTACTTTAAGATTTTACAGTTATACATACAGTTAAAATACTATGATGACGGAATATTCTGTTCTCTGCCATCCACCAGTAAAAAGTGCAGAAGTGTATCACTTTGAATCACTGTGTTAAATGATTCGATATTTCTGCTCGGGCAAACTTTCACTCTAATCACACATACTTTTGATCCCATCTTTGTCTTACCTCAAAGTAATTCTCCATGATGAAGGAACACAGGTAGCATCAACAGAGCCAAATAATCTAAAGACTAGACGCTTTGACTAAACACTATTAGCATACTTTTTGAGACTGTTGCAGGAGTCCTTGAAGGAGAGGAGTAAGGACTTGAGAAGGCTGTGAGAAAAAAAGATAGAGGGGGTAGGGCCACAGAGAGGTGAGAAAGGCTAAAGGGGTGACTGTTAGGGGCAAGGGGGAAGAGGGCAAATATGTGATGCTAAGAAACAGTCCGGCAGCTCAGCCTGCATGAGTGTCCTAGATGTAAAAATGGACTGTGCGTATGAGAAAACAAAATGCAATGTGCATCATCTGTGTTCATACTATGGAGCTTGGGTGATATTTTTGTCCCTTTCTGTCTATTGTCCATGAATCAAACATGTTTGACTAGATTGTCAAAAGCTATTTGGGTTTGATTTCAAATAGGATTATATGATTAGAAGGAAACATGCCGAGAATTGTACGTGACTTGAATTAAAAGCCATCAAAGACAGTGGGAGGACAGAAGATAGTGGCTGATGTGTTGAACAGAATTCAATGCACATGGCCGTGCGTCCTTTCCACTCCTCCACACTCTCGCTGATTGTTCACTCATTTGCTTAACAAGTTCATTTGTGCATAGGCCTTTATCGGGTATGGCTGTCAAGTGATGCGCAAGACTGGCCCGCGGAGCTTTTGGCCCTTGCAAGCTGTTCACCTGCATCAGTTCAACCCCCTATGTAGAAATACGAATGTACTAGAATAATAATGGCGACTAATAAGAACACTGACACCATTAAATTAAACAAAATAGTTATCTTAATTACAACAAAATAGTACCTTTAAGTCTGTATTAAACCTTCTCCATCATGTAACAATAAATGTCAGTCCCCTGTTTGCCCTGCTTATTGTTTCTCCATTCATCTCAGAGGAGTTGCCCTCAATCCTTGTTTATGGCTGTGCTGCCATTACAACGGAGCATAAATGCAGTTTTCTTTGGACTGAGTCAGTGTTACACCAGCTGAGGCTGGCGATGGACCAAACTACAGTATAGAACAAGTTTCCCTTTAAACTTACTTCTATGAATCATTGGCCTTCCAATATGCATTGATATGCAGTTATAAACTTATTGGATACATAGAAAAAAACATAAATATAAATATCATTTTAAAGATGCAATTGATTCTGACCTGCACAGACTGTAAGGCAAATTATCAATGATAAATTACAGGCAGGTAAAGTGCCTCAAGTATATTTTCATTGTTTGTCTGAAGGATAATAATCCTGGCACTGGTCACCCAGAGAACACTAATTTGATATGGGTCAGCAACCCATGTTGTCCTGAGAAACACTTTTATAAATAAAACATGGACAGAGCTACTACACAGTACATTCAGTAACATGTGATCACCTCGTCATTATTTGTTGTCCTATTTTTTACTAAGAAGGTTGTATGATCTTTAAGCAAAACACATTTTATTTTCATCACAAACACCCAATTTTGGCACCACTCATGCTCAGAGGTCAAAGGGTGTTGTTGTTATTACTCAGGACAGAAGAAATCACAAACACATATAGAACTGCAACAAGCATTCCAATTTTCCTGCAAACACAGAGAGCCTACAGCTTCCTCCCGCACAATCATAAGCCCTTTACTGGTTTTTCTACATCAAATCCTCCACAAAGCCCATGAATAAGCCTCATCAGCCTTTTCCCGACACCTCATCTTAAAATTTTGCATAGCTTTCCTGAGCTCCAACATTGGTGTGCAGAAATGTAAGAAGAAAAATATTGTCAGAACATAAAAATGATGCTGGATCTTTTAAATCCAAATTAAATAATGGATTTTCGCCAATGTTCAATTAATCTTCTAAGTGCTGAATTATAAACAAAAGAGGAATTTGTTAATTAATTAGTTAATGTTACTTTGAGAACCCTGTTATAATGTGTATGTAATCATGATTTTGAGTGACAGTACTTACAGAAATAATTATTATAGTGACAATACTTACAGAAATATAAATAAGTAGCAATAGTATTTTCTTAATAAAAAGAAACCAGGTATTAACCATCTTTGGTTGGTGAGACGAGAAAAGAAACAACAAAAAACTACCATCCAAACACAAACATCAATACATTTTTTTTGTACCAAAATGGCTTATTAAATAGTCAATTCCAGACATGCACATTAGTAACAGGTGAGGTTAGACATATTCTCGTATTATAGAAATGATACAGATTCAAAATACTTTATGACAGGAACAGTAAAAAGAGCCAGCTATGGCCATGGTCAGTTAAGATCAGCTTATGTCTTATGGAAATGACAGGATCTGACCGTGACTACTAGCTTTAATACCATAGGTGAACACAACCACATAGCAATCTATTTTCGAATAATACTCCTCCATGATGGGTAAAACAGCCGATTTTCTTATGAATATGAAAACTGAGGTTTGTTTGTGTACACCAAAGGCAAAATCCCAACAGAAAAACTTAAAATCAGTGATATCTGACCACTGAAACAACCACATCACAGACTGGAGTCATTTAGTATTAATAGGTCAATGGTGTCTTAGTCAAATTATTTTGATAGGCGACTCATTATTTTTAGTTGGATAATAAAATAATTAGTCAAATATCAAAATAGATTTTTGATTTTGATTTGATTAATATGGACAACAACAGAATGGAGATAGCATGAAGTGAGTTAGCAGGAGTTGCTAGCTGAACAGATCTGCTTTTTCATTTATGAAGCTGTTTTCTCTAGTACTAGTACTAGAGTTCTCGAGTACTCTGAATACAGTATACAACCCCTTTTAATCGATTAAATGATGCACAGAGCGTGTTTCTGTGTCGATCAAGAATTTCTAACGTCAACTACAGCCCTTAAAGAAGCAATCGGGATGACGAAGCAGGGCATAGATACAATCAACTGTGACAAAGATTTTCCTGCTGTCATACAGCGACAGAGGTTGTGGTCACTGATCAACCTGTGCAATGCCTAGGACTGACCACACAGGATGAACATGAGCTGATAAACTGACAAGACACTTGTCACAGACTGAAGATCACAGCCACTATCCTCTATCATGGTTTGCAAAGTCTTTGGCGAAGCAAAAAATCTACATTAATATATATTTCATATATTAGATATAAATATTCACTATACTACGAATACTATAACTCCCAAATTGTGACAAGTTGCATGCCCTATGTGAGGAAACACTAGAGACAATTTTTATTTAAAATGTGTAGAAAAACATAAAAGGTAAACAGCAATAGCACTTTCACTATGTTGGCCTCTTGGACCTCTTCAAGTGAACAGGGTTTTGATTCCATATTAAGAGTCTTGATTGTTTTCTTTGCCTGGGTCATAACTTAAGGGCTGCCAATTTCACAACACATTAGTAAATAGAGCAACATCCATTTCCACTGTTTGGGCCTGTCAAAAGGTTAGAGCCAGCGACATCAGTGTAAATGCTTGCCCTAGGCCTCTAAAGACCTTGGACAGCAAACTTTATAACCCAGAAAACAAAGTTTTTACATCAATTACTATTACATTGCAGTGTGAACAGTGAACTGCCCCAAGTAAGAAGAGTGCAGTCATATTTAGGGCAAATGAGGTCACAGCATTCCTCCTTGTACACTGATGAAGGTTTTGTACTAAATCATTCAAACATGGCCATACGGTTATTAAGGAGTTAATGGTGTATTCCTAAATACATACCTATATTTACTGAATAAAGATTGAAAAAAATATTAAAAGAATGAAGAATGAATTACTGAATGTTACATCTCAACTCAAAACAATTACAGTTAAAATAAAACTGTATAGGTTATGTACTAATAAAGGTTTGGGAGAAAATGTGTGAATGTTTTACCAACTTTTTAATTTGTATTTGGAGAATGACACTACTCCAACACTGGCACAGAAGAAGAAATGAACACACTAAGCAGTGAGCCATGTTGTCAATCTATGTTTAATTACAACACAGCTGTTAAACATCATAATTCCTCTTTAGGAGCTCCAGGCATTGATGGGTTAATTGAGACAGCACAGCTTTTACAGTGTCAACGCCAACCTCAAGTAACTTGGTCAGCTTTTCATCTGCTGCACAATCCAATTAACCATACTCTTACTTCTCAGCGCAATTCTCATGTATTTGCTCATTCAATCGTGCATACATAGTCAACTTCCTGCTAGCCAGCTGTGAGTCTGGAAGCTTAGCAAAATAAAGAGAAGACCAAAGGTTGGGGCCACCATTAGGGAAAGGACAGGAGCAACACATATCTACAAGTACACTCTAAATATATTTGTGTCTCCCTCTTTCACATGTGTCCATTCCCTGGCTCACTAAGCCTTGGTGCGGTGAGTAAACATGGCTGCTTTGCACTTCTGCTCCATAAACCGCCACACCTGCCCCTAGACGCGAGGCCCCTGCTGCACTGCTTCTGCAATATTAGAAGAATATAAAGTACAGTGTTGGGTTAGTTCAACAATATTTGGGCATATTGACTTTATGTCATATAATAAAGTTAATGCTATATGAAATGGCGCTTTGGAGCCCAATACAGCAGAGGAATTTTCATAACAACAAGCCTTATTAGCTTCTTGGCAAGTCATGCTACCACCCAGGCAATCGTTTGGTAAGATTTTCAGGTATGGTCTACTTCATTTGCTTATTGCACAGCTATCAGCTAGATATAGGCAAAGAAGCAAGCTAAAATGTCATGGTCACAAAAAATCTATTAATGAATTTTCAGGTGTGGCTTCCTTTTGTTAATGCAATTATTGTTGACACACATGACCCAGAACTATTGTCTCAACAGTGAGACAGAACTCCTGCTGAGACAAAGTCTGTGACACATGTAAAAATAAATAAATAAATAAATAAATAAATAAATAAATAAATAAATAAATAAATAAATGCTGTCCTTTCTAACCCATCTCTGTGACGCCTTCATGTGATTCACAAATAGATACAGTGCCGTGCACTTATACTATAAGGTGAAAGCAACACATACTAGAGGAAAATTCTAGTGACAATCAAAATGAGCACATGGCTAATTTACATAAACCAACAAGAGTGTGTTGGGTGAACTGTTTAACAACTATGTCACTACAGTAATTAAGATTTCAAGTGAAATACTGTATATATTAAAATGTGATTGTGACAGTGACCAATGTGTAGAGCTATTATAATTAGTTTCTACAATTTAAAAACTCATAGTTTACATCAAATAGTAAAATTTGTGTCCGTTTGAAGGGCTGACAGCAGCATTCGGAAACAAGCGACATGACTTGGCTTAAAGTGCAATGCCAGTACCAGATCAAACGCACACGCAAAGAGCCACCGACTTATTCTCTTGTCCTGCTGTAAATGAAGTAACTGTAAAACATCACTTTTGAGGCAGACTGTGTGCCAAAGAGTGCGATTAGGGCGAGGTGGTGGGGCTTTAGAGGAGCATAAATATTGGTCTTTTCTGGACACTTGTGCTTTTCTCCTCTGACACTCTCTTTCACACACGACGGACCAGCCCACTTCCTTACCAACCCCATCTCTCACAGAGCAGCCCCAACTTCCCACTGCAATTACTTATAAAAACTTTTCAGGGCTGCCACACGTGGTTAGGTTTTTAAAAAGCTCTGCCCCCCTCTTCTTGTGGTACGGGGGGTATTGAGTCGTCACAGACCCCCTGAATGATCACCGAAAAATAAGGCGGCAGAGACAATAGCTCGTCTTGATGAATTCAATTCTTTCAGGACCCTGTACCGTTGTCCAGGCAGCTCTAGGCAAAACAATGGTTGCTTTGATAGTTCAAGAAACACACACTCTTAGTCGCTCTTAGAAAGTCTTTCTAACTACTTCCGAAAGATAAAGATGATATAGATCAAACCGGAACTTGGGAAGTTGTATCTATTGTAATCCCCAAAATTTGTCTTGTCTTGATAAAGAACAATCTTCAGGTGGGACACAACCCCTTGCTTGCTAGTATGTTCAATAAAATAAACAAAAATAATGAAATGTGAAACTGACCTGGTCAGCAGTAAAAGCGGCAGTGGTGTTGGACTCCGACATGATTTGATGCTGTGACCCAGTGGTGCTGCTCGGCTGGCCACTCTAGACTCCTTCATTCACACCTTGCCTTTCAGTTCCGCAGCAAAAGAGGGGGTCGCAAACAAAGTATACCTCCCTTTTGCCCTGGCTTGATTAATGCCTGAATTACTTTCACCTCATTTCATCTGATGGAGCTCTGCTTCCTCTCCGCCTCTCTTCCTCATTCGGCATGGTAGCCCACTCTCTCCCTCTATCCCCTCCCTTTGCACTGAAATCCCCCTCCCGTCCCACCTCCCCTCTCCTCACTACACTAACTTTTCCTGCCTCTCTTCTTCCTCCACACCACATTCTACATTTGAGGCTCTGTTAATCTTAGATTTCTAGCGTAAATCACTATTTTAGCATTTTCCACCTCGCTTTTTCCTCAGCAGATAAGACCCAGGAAAGGTCCACAGGGATTTCCTCTCTTTTCCTTTAACTCCACAATGAATTGCTTGTTGTCACTCCAGCACCTTGGCTGAATACAGAGCGGGTGAGTTGGTTCGAGTTGGAAAGAGAGCTGGGGGGCCTTAAACTTTCTAGCTAGCCAGAGTAAAGAGGGGGGCTCTCATTGGCTGTGGCCAAGCGTTCTCTCCCACTCACTGATTTGTACTAACAGATTAAAGTGCAAGAAAGTTAGGAGCCCACAAGTGAGGAGTCCCCTGCCTGTCGCTCTTATTTCTTCCGTTTGTTTTCAGAGGCAGCTGCTGCAACTCTGCAGACCACCAACAACTTCCCATTCAGAAGTACTTGACTCTTGCAAATCCTCATCCGTCTCTACAGCCTGACATTGCCAATGCCCCCTTTAAAACTGCACTGACAGCCAAGACCCTCCTACAATACGTCGCCCACAGCACGTTCACAGAGTTACACCCTTTTCGATTCAGGCTCTTAGTTAGCTGCACTTATTGTTGTGCTGGTTTGTTACCATATGGCTAATGGCTGCTCACTACAGAAGAAGCTTAGACAGGAAGTCCAGCTCGAAGACAAAATGATATAAGGGCATCACAATTCATGTCAATTGTCTGAGCCCCCCAAACAATAGAGATGTCTTTCAGTTTGTCACTCAGTGTCAGATGTCTGACAGAAGTGCGTTTTACAAAAAACGTCAAAAGTCGACAGGCAACTGGCACTTTGCCTAATGGTTGTTTGATAGCAGTGGACAATGGCCCCTGCTGCTTGAGTGGGGGCCCTTCACTTATGTCGAACACGAGACAACCTATGCAGACAGGATGCTATTCATTTGTCTATCAATTCAGAGGATTAGAATCTCTGAGGGGATCTCATAAAAGGATCATTACCATATAGCCACTCTATTCAATGTGCTAAGAGGAAGCACCAGGCCACAGAAAACAAGTGCCCCCCTTAAATACACACATTGTCACTTTTGCACAAACACTCTATTTTCCTCAGACTTTCTATGCATTTCTGGTGACTTAATAATCACAATTAAATAGCTAAGAACAATCTGTTTATGGTAAGTTAAGTGTTACAAATGTCATTAATAAATAACGTATCCAAGTTAACCTGCAATTAATTTGTATAACTGTTATGTACCACTACTAATAATAAGCATAGTATTGTAGTAGGGTTGCCACTGCAAACTTTCTCTATGAATCTAATTTGCACATCCTACTTATTAACAAAAACATATGTCAAGATCAGATATAGGCCAGCTTCAGGGGGAAAACAATCAAATATATAAGGGAATAAAACTGATATATAGATGTGTAGACAACTATTTAAAGCAACTGTTTTATAGTAATTAGGAGATTGATCTGCTGTAGTTTTTTTTAACTGAACTTTCAATTGCAGTAAAAGTTGACAAACAACACACTTATTATTATATACTGATTATTCACATTAATTGAAATTGATAGGATTTATATTGGTGTACATACCAGCTGTCCTTAAAATGCAGTTCTACTTTAATGCACAGACAAATACATCTTTTAAATAAACATAAAGTTTATGATGATAACCATAACCAGGCCCCCTTCAAACATTCATGCATCTCTATGGCAGAGGGGTAGGGGTACAGCCCACATACACATCAATATGCCTGCCTTGGTGTTGTAAGTTCACGTCCCAGTTGTCTCCTCCAGCTCAACAAACAGTTCAAAAATGGATTTGTTAATAAAATTATATTTTCTTACATTTGATTTCAACTACAATTGTGAAGTCTACTATCAGACTTACTTAAAGGATAATGCAAAATCAACTTTTCAGAGCTGTTAATCATTTTATAATGGTTTCTCTTCACCATTAACCCACTTGAAGTTGGATTTGGAGTGATTCATGCATCTTTCTTCTTCTGATTTTAAGACGGCATTGCACTGAAACTTCCTATTTGCCCTTACCCCCCCATACATGTCCACTACTCTGTACTTACTTCCAATATATTTTTTATAACAAAGATTGATATTGCATAAATGTATGTGACAAAAATATACTTGACATAAAGGAGCATGACCCATGGGTTTCAAATGAAGAAGTAAAATCACTAAAAGTTATGAATGGTTAGACATAGTATATTTAAGTATATAAAAGAAGAGATGGATTTCCCTCTGCACATAATTCCACACACACTTTCTAAACAGGGGCTTTTCTATTTTTGTCTAACAAAAAGTCTTAACTTTAGGTACATTTTATCATACAGAGCACATGCAGCCCATTAATGTACTGGTCAGAGACTCATGCCTACCTCCCAGCATGACTCCATGTTGTTTAATGGCCATGAATCAACTTGCTTTTACAATGAAAGGCTAATTTCACAGGAGGACAGGGAACAGGTCTTAGGCTTATTACATCACTTTCAATCTATGTATCTGTCCCTTTTAGCAATTAAACTAATAAGTGTTCCCCTCTCATGAGCACAGCAGGACTGTGATGGGGCTCCTGACTGTGACCAAGGTCGTGGGGGTAGCACAAGTAGCAGAAATGGACAGTGCCGGCTCTGAGAGAAGTAACGGGTGGAGGCTTCACAATAGTTCACAATGGGACAGTCGCCACAGGGGCAGCACAACAGAGTGAAGGGAGAATGCCCAAAAAGCTCAGTTTTGCAACAGCAGGTTGGCTTTGTCCGGTGCAACAAAAGGACAAAATGTGCTGAATTGCTGTTGGAGGGAAAATCAGGCTTTCTTGTAGAGTTGTATGAAGGCCAGCTCTTTAATTGGAGCTGGAAAGATGAAGTGTGTTCAAGAGGGGTAGAAAGTGACAGTTGCCAACAAAGATCTAAGAAAAGCAGGATGCCACACAGGATTCAAATTGATGAGTAATGTTTTGTCCGCGGCTTAGTTTGACCTGACCTGGCCGCTCTTCACACTCAGGGGAGATGAGATGAATGACGTAAAGAAGACAAGAGACTAAAAAAAAAGAATGAACAGAGAGAGATTTCAACCGCTTGGTTTAACCTGAAGTTCTAGGATGATTTCTCTCCCCTTCCCCCGATCTGCTCCATCCCTCACTGCTTTGGCTGGGAGGGCCCCAGCTGTTGGGTCTGTATAAATAGCGTGAGGCTTGGGCTCAGACCCCCGGGGAGAGTGGGGCTCATTGGAGAGAAGGCATGGGAACAAATCGGGCTGGAAAAAGCACACAACATACACATTTTGACAAACATATGGGACCTTTGCTAGGGATGAAAGTGAGGGACATGTGACTGAAGTTAGCCTCACGTGGCTTACGTAGCTATTCATGAGATAAGAGAGTAAGGGTAAAAAAAAAAAAAAAAAATACACCCTTTTTTTTCAAAGTGGTCAATATCGTCTAAGAGATAATATTAGCATTGCTGGCACGGCTCACTGTAAATTACAGATATCGAGTTGCTAATAATAGAAACAAACCACGAAGTTGGATAAATCAAGGCATGTCAACATTATAAATCTAATAACACCACTATTAATATTATATATTAATATATATTAAAATTAGTTTTTTTCCTTCCTATAATTAAAAATATTGAAAGCGCAATTTGACAAACAAATCAGGCACTGGATTTGGGCCACTGAAGAGAGGAGGAACCATAATAAATAACACCAAAGAGATGTGTATCCGGCCCTGAGAAAAGCAGACCCCCCCCCGGTCCCCAGCTTATAACTGCCATTCAACAATCAGATCACAGAAGCTGAGTTCAAGCGCAACAAATGACCTAAATATAATTCTGAAAGCCCTTTGGAAAGTCTTCACTTGAAAAGCGCACAAAATGAAAGTACGACCAGAAGAAATGGAGAAGATTTAAAGGGTGCAAAGTGTTAACCAAGTGTCTGAACCCTGTCTATAATTTCACTCACTTCAGAGGACAGGAGAGGAAGTCTGCATGTCTTATTTGTCAAGATGTAAAAAAGGGGAGCCATTAAACCATAAAAAGAGAGGAAGAATTTCTGACAAAAACCCTACATTTTCAGCTTGAGTGGTTTTTTCAAATGAAATCTAAATATCCAGGACACAGTGTGGTGGTGTGTGCATAAACATACACAGGGGTGGGCAAGTGGTGGGTTACCTTTTAAAGAGTGCCCAGCAGTGGACGTGTTTGGCATTTGTGGCCCTTGTCCCTCATTTGTACATTCGCCACAGTGGCTGCTGTTACACTGACATTTATTTTTTGATCTTTCTTTTCACTCAACTGACGAGAAAGGGAGAGCAGAGAACGTCTAACTTCTTATGCACCAGCCATTACAGCAGATTCTCTACTTCACATCTGTTGGTCCGTCTTCCCAAAGGCAGCAGACAGCAGGCAAACTGAACACTGCACTAACTCGACTGGACACTCACTTCTTGTATTTGCTCACCTTTAATAAAAAACTATGTGCAATGTCAAAGGATGTCTTCAAGTGAAAAATGCTTAAAATTGATATTGATGAGTAAGTTTCAGTAATACTATAACTGTTAGTAAAATGGAATGAATTTAGCCATTCGGGAAAGGGTGTCCTACTAAACACTGGAAGGTATGTTGTACTTATATCAGTGGTAGTGTACACTAATTGGTTTGCGCAGGATGACGGTGTATGCTTGCACACCTGTCTGTGCATTCTAATGTAGTATGTATAAGTATGTATTTGAACATATGCCATAATGTGTGCTGCCCCCAGTTATATTTCTGTGTGTCCTGATCTCGGGCACACTGTGCACTCACTATTTCTTTCTATTTATTTTTGTTCCACTTCACAGCCTGTAGCACACATTAGCAGCACAGCCCCGGGACATGCACAGTTACACACACACTGTACACACAACAGATCCCAACTCATGAACAACTTGCATTTCTAGATGCTATATTTATATCTATATTTGTTTTTGGGCAATTTAAAATTTTAAATATTTTTTTATAAGTCAGAGTTTCATTGCAGTTGTGAGGGGAGGCAGACAGAGAATGCAGCTATCTGTGAACATTAACGCTTAGAGGCATATTAACATGGACTGGAGACTCAGCAGAGCCTAAAACAGTAATAATGAAAAAGGCTTTGAGGAGGTGAAGTTGAACTTCTAGGTATCACATTAAGCAAGTTTCATATTATAGATGCCAGTATTAAGTCTAGTGTCAGAAATATTTTCAAGTATGTGTTGTTGTTGTTGTAAATGTTCTATATATCACATGTGTCACCTCACATGTTAACATTATATATTATAATGTTTATCAGCAAGTTGCTTAGTCACATCTTCGGACTCATTTTGGATTAAAAGGCAACTTGACATGGGCCAGATCAAAAGCAAGTGTTCGACCACCTCCATATGGTCTGTGACTAAGAGCCAGCCCTCCTGTCCCTCCACCTCCGTGGCTCTTACACCCCTAAACATACTGTATATCCTGGTGCAGACAGGCCCAGCAAACATATTGTGGTGAGCAGACAAAAAGACAACACTGGGTCCAGTTTGGCTTGTGCCAGAGCACCATCTGCTCATCTGTTGAGGGGAAGCAGTGCACCAAGAGCAGGCGTAACACGTAGAAAGATTAACGGGATAGAACTCCATTTGAAAACTGT
Source organism: Taenioides sp. WSHXM2023 (assembly GCA_029959045.1). Lineage (NCBI taxonomy): Eukaryota > Metazoa > Chordata > Actinopteri > Gobiiformes > Gobiidae > Taenioides > Taenioides sp. WSHXM2023. Next base: position 14,297,675 of record CM057096.1, on the reverse strand, counting down.
AAATGAGCTCAAAAGTTAAGTTTGAACAGAATCGTTCTGGCAGAAGGTTACCAGTCAGGCCAAACAGTAGCAAGAAGGAAGAGCTTTGTGTTTCAAAGATTTAGGGTGATGGCTCCATCCACTTGGCCAGCATAAATAAGTTCAAGTATAGAGGAGGAAGTTAGGAGAATGTGCAGGAAAACCTACAATCTGGAGCGTTTCTATGTAAATCAACTAATACCAACAATCAAGGTGGCAACAAATCTAACAGTTTCTCATTGTTTTTCACAATGACTTTGGTGCCATCACTATGAGTCACCATCCTAACAAAGGTCCCAGCCATGAGCACAGCACAGCAGCTGTGTGTGTCCCCACAGCACAGCTTCACAGAGCCTAGCACTTCGGCCCATGTTTACCTTGACTATAGATAAAAATGTGAGCATGTTACTCTTTTACCAATGTCCTACTTTTAAGTTAAAATATGGCCTCATCCCTTGTCATCTTCCTTGTAACCCAACTAAAATGAGCTCTTTATTGGATTGGATAATGTTAATATTATAATTGTGGAGATATGTGGTTATATTTATATGCTGCAGGCATCTTCGCTCTAGTTTTCTGACAAATTCAGTATCCATATAATTTAAGATAATACACACTTTCTAAATTTGGTGTGGCATACTCCCAAACTGCAGTTAATGCATAATGTGTCCCTCTAGTGCCTGGGTGTTGAAATAACAACTACACAGCTTAAGCTTGGCTGCTCATCAATGAAATCAATTAAACAATTAACAATTAAACCCAATAAATATGAGTACATCCATTTCAGCTGTTTACATTATATAATGTTTGTCCTGCTGTGGTGTTGTGCAAAAGCTGAATGGTACTCCTACACTTATTGAAAAAAACAGATAACAGAAAAAAATACAGAATGCAAAATTCATCCCAGATCTTCAAGTCTTAAGTCTTGAGCAAAGAGAGATGGCTGAAAATGTTTCCTTTTTGATCAGGCACTGCTTTCTAACAAGGAAAGGACATTGTGGAAAATACCATTGAAAAGAGTGGAGGCGACTTCAATCAGGCAAGAATGTCAAGGAACAACAAGACTTCAGAGTCTGTCTGAAGGACAGAATATGTGAGGAGCAGGGAGAGTGAGCAGTGACCTGACTGCCAATGACACCGGACCCCTATTGAAAAGTTCACCCACGGCCCAGGACGGACACCCACACATTTACCTCTAGGCTCGGCCTTTCCCAAAACATTATGAAAAGTTTAGAGCTCCAGCCACTAGTCTGGCACAATGAGAGCAAAGCTTTTGTTTTTTATTATATATAATATTATAAAAGATTAAGTCAGTGCGAGAAGCTGTGCATTTGGCACTGCCAGAGAAAACTGGCAGATTAAGCCAGCTTTAGGTCAAGGCATTATAGTTAGTTTGAAAAGGGAAGAAGAGGACATGCTGTTACTCATCATGTGGCCTTGTAGGTTTGACAGCAATGTTGTGTAACCTGTTTATAAATATGTAGTTATCTAAGTAAGATCAATGATTATGAGCTGCAGACTTACCAGTATCCCAGGACATTGCTTCTGTTCCATCCTTCAGGACCTGGTCACCACAGATCCTGGTTGTCTGTGCCGGTGGTGAGGAGGATGGTGCTGCCTGTCTGTGCACTGTGGACTTCTGGGAGATGTTGCGGAGCACTTGAGTGTCTTGAGCCGGCCGTGTTGCAGTCCTCCTCTGCCTCGCCTCTGTTGTTGGGAGTGGAGCTGGAGTGGCGTCGCTGCTTTGTGTTAATTCTGCCCTAATCCAGGAACTTTTCTATGCTGTGAAAGGAACATGTGACAAGCAGAGAGGGGTGGAGGGAAGGAGTGGGGGTGGGATGGAGGGTTAGGCAACAGTTTTAGTTATTTGTGCTATTTAGAAACATTCTGGGGTTCACATTCTGAATCTCAGATATATATGACAATGGCTTATTAAGGTGCAAAACTTCTCTTATGAATCAGATTGGGAGAAACATTCTTCACAGATTTGCATTTTATAGCAAAGCAGTTGCAATAACAAAGTGGCCTTTTGTGTAAAGAGATTAACTGTTAGGGGAATGTTTAGACTTCCCATTGACCACGGCTGTATAGAAGCCAAACTGGAAAAGAACACACAAAAACATCACAAATTTGGCAAAATGAAATGGAAAAAATACATTTTGTCGCACGTGGATGATCCTACTGATGGATAATAGATTTGAGGTCTTGTATAAGGGCAAAAACATTAGGAGAGAGTGGCCAAATATAGCTCCTTTCAGTAATCACACACACTAACATAGGAGGAAAGCCTCATCATTCACAGCAGTCTGCACGGTGACAAAAAGAAGACAAGAAACAACACTAGATTAAAAACTCCTCTTCCACACACTGAGGTCTGATACAGACAAGACACACACATATCAACCAATGACCAGTTACACCGGCAGTTAACTGTATACTACTCTACCAATATTATGGACGCAACGATGTAGTTTTCTCACGATTCGATATGTATCTCGATACATAGGTCACAACATCAATTTGATTTCAATATGCTTGAGTTATTTTTTCTGCTAATGAGCAAAATATAAATACTTATAGATGATATTAACATGAAGCATCCTTTTTTAATTAGTACAACCACTGCAAATCATTCTCTATGGATACTAGCTGCTAATATTCTGTTTGTATCAAGGGTTTTATAGCAGATTTCACCATGAAAGTGAAGTTGAATTTTTATTCTGAAATCTGTCAGTTGGAATGGAATGGTCCCATATTATATCTGTCGGTTTGGGCTGTGAAACATTACTTCTGTTACAGTGACACAGAGCTCATCTTGGGCTTAATCAGAAGCTAGCAAATTGGGGAAGTTTTTTTTTTTTTTTTTTTTAACATATGAAACTGTAAATCAATGCAGACGTGTCATGATCAATTCATTTGAAGAGAGGATTCATTCTTGAGTAAGCCATTTTTATATGTATTTCTATAAATGGTCTAATAATAGTAAATGGAAATGCATAAACCCCTGTAAGGTTATATTGTTGTATTCTTCATCATGTCTGTTTTCTTTGTTCCTAATTTCACGATTATGTGACACTTTATTTGACTATAGCACCTCTTTTAACAGACTCATATCATTTCACACAAGGTGGGTCCCTCAAAAGGGGTTTTGTTGGTCCTGAGACCGAACAGAGTCAAGTTGAAACAGAAGACCCCAAACTCATAATGTCCCAAGGTGTGCACTAGTGAAAAATAATAGTAAGGGTAAGGTAGCAAAATAATCACGGTGGAGGGGTCTGACTTCCCGACTAATAATAGTTAATAATTTTACAGCAGTGCCCTCAGTCAAAAAGGAAACAATTTGGTCATTAATTAGTATTGCGCACCTCCATGCGTAATGTTGTAAGAGATTCAAGGTACGCAGTGCGTACTGGAGTACCCCTGCAGGTGCCACTGACTCGCTGCATCTGGGGAGGACTGTATCCCTTCCAGACCAAAATAAACACAGCGCGCATGGAAGGACATGTGCACATCTAATGAACATGTATTGAATTGTGACACCTGTATCGAAAGATTCAATATTAAATCAAATATGGTTGCATCCCTAAATGATATGTATTAAGCCTGGCTTGAGTTACTTGCGGCCAGTGTCTGACAGAAGAGACAGATGCATGTTTACAAACCACCTAGGCACAGATGGTCTAAAATTTGTGTTTGCCATACATTGATCTATTTTAGGGCCAGTACCTGTTAATGAAGATTTCTGTAAATATGACAGAATTATCCCAAAAGGATATTTTTGTCTCTAGTCCCTTGACAGACTAAAGGCACTTTCTGGAGGAGATTCCACCACTATGTCTCCATGGAGATACAACTGATCTATCTTAATTACAGGTGTTTCCATTGCAAAAAGCAGCAAACTTGAAAACCTAAAAAAAAAAAAAAAAAAGTTACATAGTGCACCTTTAAGGTCAGGAGAGGTCAAAACTACAGAGTATCCGCTTCTCAAAGAGCCTAGCCATTTGTTTATACTCCAAAGGGTTCAGAAAAAAACTTCAGTTTTAATTGGGGGTAATTATAGTCAGGCGTTTTAGGGAAAATCAGCCGGAATGATAATGAAAACTCAAACCTAACTGGCTGAAAACCACCAGTCTATATTTCTATCAGGTCATAGGTCATAAATAACAAGGAAATCTTGTTACATAACAAGGAAACCTTGTTATATATCTGGTGCAAACATGTATTGCTACAAGGGAACATAATAGTTACTAGTTTTATTGCAGTGCCCTCAGTGAAAAAGTTAACAGTTTGGTCATTAACCACTTTGCGCACCTCCATGCGTAACGTCGTATGAGATTCAAGGTACACACAGTGTACCGAGCGAGTCAGTGGCGCCTGCAGGGGTACTGACTCGCATCTGAGAGGGACGCCATGTTACCTGTTTCCCTTCCGGACCAAAATAAATGACACAGCACACCTGGAGAGACGTGCGTATGGAGGAACACGTGTGTATCGAATTGTGACACCCGTATCGAACGATTCCATATTCGAATATCGTTGCATCCCTAACCAATATGTTTTAGCCTGAACTGAGTTAACTTAAGGCCAATGTCTGGCAGAAGAGACAGATGCATGTTTACTAACCACCTAGGCACAGATGGTCTAAAAATGGTGTTTGCCATACATTGATCTATTTTTTTTTAATGATTTTAATAGTTTTTTTATTAATGAAGATTTCTGTAAATATGACAGAATTATCCCAAAAGGATATTTTTGTCTCTAGTCCCTTGACTAGACTCTAGACTAGGCTCTTTCTGGAGGAGACCTTGTTTTCATGGAGATACAACTGATCTATCTTATATTTGTTCAAGAGGTGTTTCACAGTTGTTTCCATTGCAAAAAGCAGCAAACTTGAAAACCTCAAAAAAAAAATGCACCTTTAAGGTCAGGAGAGGTCAAAACTACAGAGTATCCGCTTCTCAAAGAGCCTAGCCATTTGTTTATACTCCAATGGGTTCAGAAAAAACTTCAGTTTTAATTGGGGGCAATTATAGTCAGGCGTTTTAGGGAAAATCAGCCGGAATGATAATGAAAACTCAAACCTAACTGGCTGAAACCCACCAGCCTATATTTCAAGGTCAGGTGTCCTGTCTCTTGTCAGGTCATAGGTCATAAATAACAAGGAAACCTTGTTATATATTAACCATTTCCTTTTTGGCCACTATGTCTGAGTTACTACACCAAAAATGGTGGATCAGTCTATTTTAGATTAAAAACAAAATGGCTTTTAGTGAAATCATGTTTGTTGTTCTTAATGCTGTGTTGAAAAGCTGCTTATTATCAGTGATGACAATATGCTGGAGAATGATTAGGACAGAAACACTGTCTGTGGTGATAGCAAACATCCACACTGGCAAAGATAACTACCTATGAAAGTAGTGAAAGCCTCAAATAACCAAACATTTGCTTTTGTTCAAACAAAGTCAGAAAACCACAGCCAAAAATATACTTTACATTAGCAGTAGTAGACAGAAGAAACAACATGTCCAGAGATATATCCAATGAGACTCTTAGGACAGCTAAAAAGCTTGATATGAGTTTTTCATTTTGAGGTCAATATGAAATAATATGAAATTAAAATCATTACAAAATACATTAAATGAGTTAAATTACTTCTTGTTACTTATTTAAAAAACATATTCAACTTAACTTATTCATCTGAATAAATTTGATTTATTCAGATTTCAGATTATTTATCATCTTGGGAAACACACTATTTTCTTTTTTTTATTCATTTTTTAATGGTGAAGACATCAACATCAACCAACCAACCATCAATCAAAATAAAAATTTGATTAAGCTGATCTAATTGCTTTTAACCCACAAGTGTTTTAAAATTGACATCATCTGCCACTTTCAGAAAAACATCATCACTAACTTTGAACTTCATTTGATAATTATACAAACAAGCATGTTCACAACCCAGTTTTTGATATGGCTTGGAACAACTTGGGGAAAAAACATAGTGTGTATGCACCATTGCTCATAATGTATGGAGGCTTAAATATAGACTATTTATAAATGTATATTATTTTTGGTAAAGTTTGCTCCACAAACTACAGCATTTTTGCATTGAAAGAGGCCCTTGTTTATGATTTGGCGATGGGGGTGATGTGAATGTGTTAGACCAGTAGTACATTCATGGCTTAAGTTTACTTACCCTACATACTGAAACTACAAACATTTATCCAGATTTAATAGGCTACTCCCTCAGTCCAGTTGTTAACTTGTAGTAAAAAAGTATTAGGCTTGTAGTAATAGCCTGAATGTAAGAGTTTAAGTTTAAATTCAAAGAAACAAACAAGGTTGTGTCAGACTCAAGGGAATAGAAATAGGCCTCCATATAAGGAATAATAATCAAAGAATAACCAAAAAGCCTATAACCGCAATAATTACACGAGTTTGTTGGTTTAAAAAGGACATAGAGGCGAATATTTCTCTTTACGCAATCCATTTCAAGTATATCAAAGCAAAGTTCTGGCATTGTCGAGTGGCATTAACGAAAAGCTCGTGTTTTTTCCACGCCTCCCCTCTGCTGCACGGCTGCCCACAACAAGGGAGCACTACAACTGCTGCCACGTGTTTCACCCATCAGCCCAGGTCGCACAACATCCTTTGCTTAATTCACCGCGAACTAGATCTGTATCGTCCAATGATTTCAGATTGGGTTTCGATAAATATTTCGATAAAATGATTACAGAACAGTAGGCTATTAGCTTTCTTTCAAGTAAAACGCGTTGTTCTTTAAAGTTGTCAAAGCCCGGTGGCGCATGAAATGGTTAACTTAACTCATAATAACTTTAAAGATTAGTTTCAATTACCATCCTGCCCTTGGAGCTGCCTTCATGAAACTTACCGCAAAGTTGAGATTACGTGTTTAAGCTTTTCAACAAATATCAGGTTACTCAAGGTCGCATCATTTAAGTCCCTTTCCGTCTTCGGTCGAGCGGACAGCGCAAAGCTCCTCCTAAGCTCTTCAAGGCGGGGGTGGCTGCAGCGTGCGCGCTCTTCCCGGGTTCGACCTGTCTCCAACACTTGTGCCTGATACTCTAGTAGGCAAACTCAGGCAAACAAGCGAACCTCAGCCCAATCCATGACAAAAAACAATGACAGGATAATTCGACTATTGCAACATAATTCTTTTCAATGTTTTTTCACACATTAAACGCACTCGTGTTTGGAAAATTAATAGTAGCTATACACGACGGTGCACCACTGTGTTCCTTTAGCACAGCACATAAACCATTAAGCAGTGTTAAGCCTGCACAGCATCGTACTTTAACACAAGAATAGTTGATAGTTCATTTGAAACAGTCTAGCACAGTGAATAAAGCGCGTCTAGACAGGTGTGGTTACAAAGGTTTGTGGCACAGGATAGATGGCATAATCGTGTAGTTAACCACTGGGTTTATGAAAGGTGAATGCCACATAAAGCCAGGGGATGGATGATCCTTATTGCTTTGGCATGCATAAGCGGTTTACCTTTTCATGTGAGGCGAGGTGTGAACTGTGGGGAACACAGGAGCTGGCGGGGATGCAGGCGATGGGGAGCTGCACTGGGTATCTGCTGAAAAGGCGACAGGGAATTACCGATTTTAGAAAGCTTATAGGATATCCTGAAACTAAAAGTAAACTAATTGTAAACGATGGAGTTATGAACATTTTGATTATGTCATATTTAGATTAGGGAACCTAAAGTGAGATAAAGCCTTCAGTATGGTAGGTTATATGGTGAACAATAGAATTTCGATTTTAATATATATGAAAAGGGAAAAGCAGGTCGACTTATACTTGTTGATCCATGGGTGAAATTAGGTCTATATGGTTGACTTTCAGTTTAAGGTCAACCTTGTAGTCTTTTGTTTTTGTATTATATCTCATATTATTTTGTTGCTTGTTGGCCTTCTATATAATTTTAACTTTTTTAAACATGCATGCAAATATATGCATTCTTGGTGACTTTTAACCCAGTGACAAGTGATAAGACCCAGAATCCTTTGGGTTAAATAAACATCAGTGCACAGAGCACACATAGTTTTCACTCCATGGAAACACATTCACAAGATGTACAAATCCGTCACTTTACTGGAAAATCACTGCCATACTGGAAAGTAAGTGGGTGCAATACAGTCTAAAGCTCACTGACCTGTAATGATGAGTATACGTAATGTCAATAGATATGGTAATTGCCACAAAGTGTTGTAGCCAACAAGTGTGCATAAATAAGCCTTTATATGCAGCTATTGTTGAGGTGCAAGATACAAAGGGAATCTCCAGGGAGGTATTTGCACAATGTAATTTTAATCAAGTTAACCCATTGTTTTGTCTACATTTTGCAAAACATGTTTGACGAACTTGCTCATCTTGCCCTGTCCCGCACCAAAGATGCTGCAGCCTTTCCCCTCTATACTGAGACGCTACAGCTAGTGTCCCAATAAATGAGTTAAAGGGGCCATCTAGTGGACAATCTGTACTATGACAAGTAAAAGGGTTGAAATGGGTTAAGAGATATAATACAACGCTATTGAAATTTCAGGTTAAAACAATATTCTTAAAGCCAATTTATATAGGCTCTATATTGTTTAATATAACACAACACCTGCTGAAACACAGGGACACACAACAATGTTATTTTAGTCTAATGGTTAGACCATAGGCCCTAATAAAAAGAAGAGATAAAACAATGTCATGTGGATTATTTACATTGACTTTTTTCAACTGTAATGCGTTAAGGCGTTATATCACCTATTTCAGACCAGACGCCTGATAAACTGAGGATGTGATTTCTCGTTGTAACGCTAGAGGGCAGCTTTTGCCAAGTAGCTTAGTGCAAGGGATTTTAGTCATAGAAGACACAACTCGTGTCTGTCGCGTCTGCATGTAATTAGATTTCTATATTTCAGTGCTTTAGTCAGCAAAACATACTTCGGACACATCACACTGATTTCAGCAGAACACACGACAAAAAAAAAAAAAAAAAAAAAAAAAGGAATTGAATATATTTTAGAACCCTTTGGAGTAGGACTAAAAAAAAAAAAAAAAAAAAAAAAAAGATCTTACTGATGGTAGATTTAAGTAAGTAGATTTACTCAAAGTGGAAATACATTATGCCTAAAGGGAAAACAGGAAACAGGAACCTAAATGTAGAATAAAACCTCCAGCTTGTGTAACCTCAAAGCATAAATGGGCAAATGTTTTGGGTAGCACTGTGACTACATTATATTATACTCACTGTACCAAAGAAAGAAATGTATATCCACAGTGTGTCGTTTAGAAAAAGTACTTTTATTTTTTGTCAAACATATTTCATTTCAAGTAGTTTGGCATGTCATGTATGTCTTCATTTTAAAACCAAAGGCACATTGATTAGACTATTTTAAACAATGTTTGTCTCCTTAGGAAAAAAATAAAATTGAAACAAAAATGATTGTCTGGTTGGAATGAAAGCATAATCTACATAAAACCCTGATGTCAAGAATATCAAAGTGTAAACAATATAAAAATATACAATATTTACACACAAACATTTTGGGTCCAGCCCACTATGAGCTTGTCCATATCAAAAGGCACGGCTAATAATTTATATTGCCCAGAGAGCAGTATGTGGTTTAAATACAAACTATAATTTAAAATGGCAAGTGTCATGGATAGTTCTTCTTCAGACATAGGCACTTGACATAGCTGATGACACTGAACAGAAGCACTACAACAGAATTGTAGAGCTTCAGCCAAGGAGCTGAAATGTCATTAATTGTCCACCACAGTCAGTGACCATCAGTCTCCAGTGGAACAGACACAACTGTCCAGTAGTGCTTGACTCCCCATTGGGGATTTTGTGTTGGGCCCTGTGATCTACATGTGTCGCTTCATGTGCAGAGCCAAGTGGTCAGAACGGGAAAAGGCACGTTCACACAAATGGCACTGAAATGGACGGTGCCCAGTGTGCTTTCTGAAGTGACGTGTGAGCTCATCCGACCTGGCAAACTTCCAGCCACATCCTTCCCAGTTACAATGATATGGTTTTTCACCTGAAAAAACAAAGCAAAACATAGATTTAGACGGTGCCCACTCAACGAATGATGTATTACACAAAGCATTTGGCACACATGTTAAATAACAGGTAAATTCTGTACCTGTATGTGTTCTCATGTGAGCCTTTAAGTGGGAGCTTTTTGTGTATGTCTTTCCACATCCAGGGAACTCACAGTTGTGAGTAGCAGCTCGTTTTCTGGCCCATGACCTGCGCCCCCTCTTTTGCTTAATTGGACCCACTCCCTCCTCCTGTGTGTAGAACTCAATCATAGACGGGGATGAGGGTGGTGTGAGTATGGCACCAGTCTGATGGTCCCTGTGCATGTACTGTCCAGGATAGTTAGGTATGGTCTGGGGGTGGAACTGTGGGGAGTAGTGTGCGTTCACAAACTGGCTTTGGTAATGCTGCTGATGCTGGGAAATATGGCTCATCTGTTGTACATGACAGTCACTGCGCCCATGCAGTGGGTGGAAAGGCACTTGAACTGAAGTTTGATGGAAAGGTGTTGGTCGCATTTGACACTGTTCCATATAATCATCTTCAGAAGCCATCATACAAGACTGCCCAATAGGCTCCGTTTTCACTTTGTATCCAAGTGGGTACGTGGTAGAAGCATGCAATTCAGTGTACTCCCTTGTTTTACCAGGTGAGGGCTCTCCTGGCACTGCGTAATTTACTTCAGGGGTGAGTAACTCGGCCATCAGGCTACGCACAGGAGCGTCAGAGAAGCACTGGTAATTTTGCGCGCCCAGAGGAGACGTGGAGTGGTCGTTGCAGTCTGGGAGTGAGGCGCTACTGCAGCTGTCTGGAGAGTCGGGCAGTGCATAGGCGCACTGAGGTGGAGAAAGGCTACCATCGTTTTGGTTGCTGTTGCTCATAACTACGGAACCAATCGTGTTTGACAAAATGAACTCGAGGTCCAATAACTTTCCCAGATCATCATCTTCTTTAGGCGCCACAGCAGGGGACTGTACAATGCTGAACTCCACTTCGATTAGCGAGTTGTCGCCTCTTGAGCGGTTGCGCTCACAATCATCCATTTTTGCCGCCTGTAAATTGAACAATTCGGTTAAAACATTTCTACAAGTTTGTAACATTTAGTATTTAGTAGTTTATATGCAAACTGAACTGCAAGTAGCCTATACGAAAAATAAATCTGCTTACGTTGTCAAACTGCGCAATGTCCATAGTTTGAACACCGGAGAAAGCTGCAGGCATCAGGGCATCAGCCGCAGCCATGCTCAAAGTTCAACAAAAAGTCGAAAACGTGCGTCTTCCAACTGCTGAAACAGTGTAAAGCCTAGGTCCACTCAGTCCATTAAAAAAGTCGTTGGCCACAGCGGAGTGTTCCAGGATTCAGGATGTGAGTATAAACAGTGACGGAGACTTTTATGTACCTCTGAAGCACGGGAGGCGTGGCCAGCCCAACGTACCCGCAACATCCCCTAAGGTGATCAACAAAAATAAACATGTCAATGCTTCGAACAGAAAGGCAAATTATTCAGTTTCTTAGACACGTTAGTCCACCTACCACAAGCAGCATACCCTGCTTAATTGTGCGATCTTCAGTAGGTTGTTTTTACGCTACTATAGGCCTACTATCCTGGAAACATTATGCAGAATATAATGTTAGAAAGGCTACAGTAAGCCTACATTTTCTTTACTTTGCTGGGGATCCGTTTAAAGGTGACATGGGACTATTGAAATGGGACTGAGGCAGATAGGGGGCGACACTAACCGAACTTCACTGTTGGAATGACGCACAAACAAAAAAGTGTGAATTGATGGGCCATTCCCAAACCCATCGAAACAACCTGATAATCTTGATGTCAACAAAGAACTACATGCTTACTAATGAGCCCGTCGCCGTCTCACAACCATTGCTATGTTAATGTCCAGGTGGATGGACGATCACTTGTGGCATGCTACGTGTCTGTACGTGATTTAGAATCAGAATTTCAGTATTTCAGTAGGTTATAAATACGTACATACAAACAGAATTACAAATGATTATCACTTTACGCATGGATGTAATCATTATAAATCATATCTTGAGGTAAATGTAAATTGGACACTGAGTGTTCCACCTTCAGGGCTGGATTAACCAAATAGAGGCTACAGGTAACATCTGTCTGATATAGAGGCTTTAGTGTAAAAAGGTGCAGACCTATGTAATTGCTTGTAATCTGGTGTTATTCTTAATGTAGGGACAATCTTTAGGAACAGCACAGTCTGAGGACTAGATCTGCTTCAAATGTGCAAGACTAAGACAGTCTGACTGCCTGGCTCAAGTTTGGATCAAAAACACACTGTAAAAATATAACAAATCTTCTCAAGTTTTGTTCCTGAGCTACATAAGTAAAATACACTACAACTGAAATTTAAAACTTAATGAGTATGATGCAAGATAATAGTGAATAGAACTCTTTATAATGGGTCAGTGCATTTGACTTCACTCTGGGCCTGTGCGCTCCAGCAGGTGTTATGAGCACCACTGTTCAGTCTGTCCCTCTTTATATACTCTGTTATTTTTAACCATCACTGCTTACGCAAAAATTAAATGCCTCGTGTCTATGAGCCAAGTGGAAATGGACCCAGCTTCCTGAGGAAAAACTGGACACTTGCTTCCTCTGCTTTCACCCTAAAACTCATGCAGATTCATAGGAGGTCAACAGTTTGCTTTCCTGTCAATTTATAACCTGACGGCTGCTTGTTCGTCAGACTTTTCCTTGAAATAAAAGTACAGTATGTTTGACATTAGAACACGGGAAGGAGAAGGCTAGTGATTATCTTGTTCAATCACAAGCACTATCAAACATAGGCCATGTACTGTAAAAAAGCTACACTGAACAAAGTATATAGGAACAGATAAAGAATTGCCCAGGGCTCCGGTTTCCTCCTTTGTCTGTGTCTTAAAGGGAGGAAGTCTTCTAGCTTCAGTGTTTTCTAAACATAATTACTTAAGATTATAGTGAAAAGACGGTATGAGCCAAGGCACTTCACCCGGGATACAATTAAAGAATACACTATACTGTACCCACTTTTTATTATTATTTAAGCACTTTCGTTTTTAGTAAATGTACACACATTTGGCATTTATAGTAGTAATATTTTCTCTACATTAAGGTTTTGATAAATTTTGCCTTGAATGATTGCAATGGTGAGAGATCTATAGCACACAGTAAAACAACACAAGTAAGAAATCTTGCATAATATACAATTTATACAATTTTAAAACATTTGTAAAACATTTGTAGAAAAACACCTCATAATTTGATTGTATGACCCAGGACATAGGGACACGTTAGGCTTACTTCAGTTCATGTGTAAATCAATGCATTAAAGTTTTATAAATTATTGCAACAATATGTTTCTGTAAACTTAAAAAAAATTAAAATCACAACAAATCAACTATAAGTTGCTAATAAAATGCAATAAAAGTCCTAATCATGTTTTATGTGAATGTATATGTAACTAGCAAAATAACTCAATCTATTCACATAATAATACAGACCTTTGTGCTGGTATTCAAATGTCTATAGTCATATTACTTGTACCATGTTGGAGAGACACTCAGATCCTGTATACAGACTGTTTGTGTTCCACTCCAGCTCCAACCAGAACAGCCAGGAACTACTTAGGGAGCTGTGAGGACAAACTCATAAACACACACTCTCACACACACTACCGTACAATTATCCCCCATCAGCCACAAAGCTAGGGGAAACCCAACTGTTATCTCAAATAAATATGCCGCCTTGCATGGCATGAAAAATCAACAAGTGATTAAAAGAAGAAAAAAAGAAAGTAGACTAGGCTGGTTACCTACAATAAGAGAAACATGAGGTGAAGGGAAAGATATGCAGAGACTAAATGAATTGTGAGTAAAGGCAATAACATGGTCTTGAGGCTTTGTAATCAGTAATTCAGCTCTTCCTGAGGCCAGACTCTGACGCCTCTTTGCTCAAACAGTCTGCTGCAGGGAGCACTGTGCTGTCTGACCACCATCACACTAAACCACCTGAAAAATAGGTTCAGTAGAAAACAAGAGAGATGCAAGAAATTATTCATATGTGCACTGTAAAAGAATACTTTTGCAGATTTTTTAATTCATAGCAGCAAACTGACTTTTTTTTTTTTTTTTTTTAAAGGTTAGGTGAAAGACCAGCTTTGGAACTTAAAAGTAAACCACTTGACTCAATGCATCTGTTTACTTTTCAGCTCTGAATTTGTACTGTGATAGGTAAATTGAGAAGATAGTAAGTGCTTTAGTAAAGCAGACACTTCATGGTGAGTAAATGGTTTAGTGGTGATAGGGACTAATGAATCATCAGCAGTTTGCCTAATAAGATCAGGAAGCATGTAGTAGCACCCTTTAGCAGCACATTTTCTGCAGGTGGGATCAGCTCCCTGCTGAATCAAATTCTTTGGAAGTTTTGGTGTTTGGTAAAATGATTTCCAGACACATCTCCACTGCCCAGAGACACCATTAAGAATTTTGTTAAACGTTAGACTAAGGCATATACAAAAAACATGAAAAAAGGAAAGAATATCTAAAGTGACAGCAAATAGATTTGAGCAATAGTAACAGAGAAGAGATAGAAGGACAGATGAGGTTGTTACCATAACAAAAGGATATTTAGTTCTCTGCAGAGGATGTCATATCACTTGAATAAATGCCACAGTAAGAAAATACTAATTTGGGCCAAAACACCGTCAAATATCAAATTTATATTTTTTGCAATTCTCGTTCATAGAATCAGACAGATTAAGTGTCATGAACTTGAGTCTAGATGACAGTAAAGACCTGCAAAACAAAAAAGCAGAACAAATTCGACTATTGGTCTGGAAGTAGCTCTAGATCTGTGACTCTCCTCCAGGACCAGAGAGAACCAGTCCAGCCTCTTTGTGAATTGGTTTCATCTGTACAACTTACAGCCTGCCGTAAAGGAGCCGTCCTGTCAGCCACCGCCTCCAGGCCACACTACCTGTTCTACCTGTTGATTCTAGTCTAAGTGTCAAATTTTCACAACTCCCTGTCACTGCATATGTATGGCGTGTGTCCCATACAGGATGTCAGTTGTACTCACATTATGTGTTTCAACAGTTTGTTCATGACTTGGTTGTGTACCTTGTAATCTGGTTACTGCCAGCTAGTAATGCTTTATTATTATTATTATTATTATTATTATTATTATTATTATTATTATTATTATTATTATTATTATTATTATTATTATTATTTTAGATTATTAAGAGATTCAGGCTGGTAAAGAATTGGTCCATGTTTTTTTCTACTTTAGATCTGGTTAAATACTGCTTTGATAATACCTTATTCTTAAATATTGGGATATTCATTCATTTGCTGTAATCTTGGTTAAACCAGCTCATTTTATTCCATTACAATATCTATGGGACAAATATTTGGTTGTATGTGACATACAAACTTTGAGGCTTGAAATCACTAGGCTTTGATATACATGCACAAGTCAACAAAGCATTAGCATTCCAGGTAAGTAACAGCAAAAAAAAAAAAAAAAAAAAAAATTAAATAGTTGACGTTCACTGCAGTACAAAAGATTTAGTGGAATGTTAAGACAATGCTGACAGGGCTAAAAGCATACACATTTCTTTCTAAACATAAGCTTTCTTAAAACAGAATTAGAAGGTTTTGGACAGCATTATGAAAACCTTGACCTCAAACACACTGTTGTGCATTGTATCCTAAAAAGCTCACAAAACACAAGCGGTGAACAAAATCAGGGAAGACAGGCAGCTGACACCCAAGTGCATCCACAGTCATAGCAACCAAGTATCATTACAAGAAGGATACTGTTGACCAAAATAGCGGACAATGGAAGCACCAATAAAAAGGTAATAGGAAGAAACTTTTGTGCTAAAAGCAGTAGTTGGGATAATGTTACAATGGTGCATATTGTGCATATGATCTGTATAGGAGCAATCCTTGTGCTCTTGGGCAATAATCTTGGCTGCTCCACTTAGCTCATTTTTCATTGGCTGAGCTTTCCTCTCCTAAAATACCATGATACTCTAGATATAGATACATAACAAAAGGACTAAACATCTATTGTATGGTCTTTGTTCAGGGCATAGGACAACATACGATGGTTGACATTTTAGCTCATTATTTAACGTATAATAGTGTCCAAAACTGGGAGCATTGTGTTTTGCAAATGGCTCTTCCAGCTTAGTCAATTGAAACCAAACATCTCCTGACAAGTTTTATGGTGACAGGTCATGTAATTCATGGCACCTGTACAACCAAAGGAAGCAGTGAATACATCAATCCCAAAACATTTATCTAACCAGGATTTATGTTAAATTACGTACCTAGTGCTAGAATAGGTCATTTCTTTGCGTTGAGTCATGGGCCATCAACAGTCTAAAAGAGGGTGCCATGCAACGCGGGTGACTGAGAGGCCAAGGGGCGATGTATTGTGCACAACATGTAATGCATTCTGTGTCAATAAGGTGTCTCATGCTGGGGTTACTTAGATATATTCCATTGGGGCCACCCAAGCAGCACTCAACCTGTGGGATTTTAAGTGATTTCAGGTAACCTTTACGGAGCACATGAAAATACCATTTTGCAGTAAATTAACAAAATTGTAAAAAACGCTAACACAGATACAGTATGATACTGATAATGAGATGTTTTTTTTTTCACTTTAAAGACAGGAAGCTGACACCCAAGTGCACGCCACAGTCATAGTAACCAAGTAACATTACAAGTGGGATATTGTTAACCAAAACAGCGGACAATGGGAGCACCAATAATAAAGGTAATAGGAAGAGACTTATTGTCCATATGATCTGTATAGGAGCAATCCTTGTGCTCTTGGGCAATAATCTTAGCTGTTCCACTTAGCTCATTTTTCATTGGCTGAGCCACCAAAATGTAATCTAAAATAAGTAAATGATACAAGTATTGTATTTCCACAAAATACTAGCTTGACGGCTTGACTTTTTAACTTGACTACTTTTTGTAACTGTGGATGAAATGTACTAAAAGGAAGGTCTTAGTCACACTAGATACACTAGATAATGCAAAGCATTATCTAATGGATGTTCGGGCAAGCACTATAGGTGATAGTCAGTTCATGTATGAGAGACACAGAGAGCTGGCTGCAAACCAATTTCCCTGTTTTTTCAAGAGCTGGCAAGTCAAAGGACTGAAAGGCTAGAAGACAGACAGGAGAGCAAATAATTACCTTTCCCAGGTAGCTGTGCTGATTGTTGAGGGCTGCGGGATGAGTGAAGAGGGCTCTGTCTCTATGTCACTGGATGTATGTGTCCAACATGAGCGTGTCCTTTTGACCTGGCAGTGGGGCACACACACATAAACAATCAGTTTTGTGTCTCCAGACAAGAGGGCTGCTTTCACCTGAGTCTAATACGACGCACACACACACACACACACACACACACACACACACACACACACACACACACACACACACACACACACACACACACACACACACACACACACACACACACACACGGCTTTGAATATTTGTATTAATTTTTTAAAACATAGTTTTATCAGTGTATCTATGTGTGGATATCATTCTCAGATAAGAGGTGTACATTGCAATTCAGTAATCAAATCAATACACATGATTTGCCATGGAAACCTAAATAAATGAAAAAATAAATAAAATGCAGTGTAAGGATTTTAAGATATAGTTTGACTTCATGACAGTTCAGTGTGGTATGAGAGGCCTAACTTGTGCAGGTTTGGGCATGGTCTCTAACACTTCTAATGAAAGGTGTTCCACATAACTATTTGGTAATTTGGCACTGAGCTGGTGTCATCTGGCATCAGGTCACATTGTAATTTCATAAACTCCACCTTTCAGTAACTGCTTTTTTGTGGCAAAGTGGCAGTGACATACTATTTATTTATTTATTTATTTATTTATTTATTTATTTATTTATTTATTTATTTATTTATTTATTTATTTATTTTTTAAGGAAGTCCACAATGAACAGGACAAATAGCATTTGAATGATACACCTATGTGCATAGACTTCAGAAATATCTGTGGTATTTTAAGATGGGATATGTGAAGAAACACTGTGTGGTCATGTATTACTAAACACCCAGATGGTAATTATGTGTATGTTGAATTACTTCAACATACACACACATATAATTCTAGGACCCAGACTTTGTTACAAGGATGCTTATTAGATTTTTGTCCTGTGCTAAAGTGGTTTTCTTTTGGTTTATTGTGGAGTATATTCAAACAGCCAAAATGTCTGCCACAAAGATATGCAGGTGTTATTAAAGGCATTATTAAGAGCTTCAGGCCTGTACCTCCGCCGGCTCTCCTAACTACATCCTCAATGATGCAACTCCACACAGGCACGCACATTGCAATGATATTGCATAACTTTATAAATAGTTTTGGTTGGAGTTACCAACAGAATATTTCTAAGAACACACATACCTGAGGCAATCACTATGCTTGTACAATGTTTCACTGAAGAATATATACGAAAGAACTGTTAAAAAGAAGCTATGACTACATACAATACTTTCCAATAGGTTCTTATAGTTATTATATCATTATAATTTATTATGGCTAATAATAAGAAACTGTATGTTGATGAGCAAGTCATGCTATCTAAAACTGTATTTGCATACCTAAATAAAGATCTTTTTCAGTGATCTAGAGATAAGCATGTGTCAATTGAAGTAAAAGCATTTAACTGAACATATATCACATGTTAATGCTAATTTGTCACTATACACCAGTAATGAAGTCATTTTGTGTGGGGCAGGCACAGACAGACTAATACTGCACTGCTGTGCAAACTGCACTGATCCCTGAGGTGGTCCTGAGTGTTTTGCACAGAGCTTAACGGCTGCAAATTTATCATAGGGCTTTACAAATCTTGACAAGTTTTCACACTCGTAATTTGTCATCATACATGTGTGTATGCGAGCTAATTTGACTGAGCCCCCTCATCTGTCACAGGTAAGAGGCTAATGGAGCCCACTTCAGATAACCACTGTTTGTCCAAGTCTGTCTCCAACCTTTAATAGTTTGGCTCAACAAGCAGGCATGCAAAAACAAACACGAGCACTAGACCTCCCCTGCATCACACTCATCCAAGTTATTAGGAGGAATTCTCTAGAGAATAGAAATATTGAACAAGTATATTTATTAGGCTCACTTTTCCAAAATACTGCATCGCTTCAATATTAGTATGATCACGGGATCGTGATGTATCACGACCCCTTTCACAATTTAGTCTCTGTTGCAGACCCGGGCTCTTATCAGTGTTCAGACATTTACATTTCCGTTAGTTAAAGGCTTTATCTCCACCAGCACTGTCCAACCTGTTAACAACAGATTACTGAAACTAGTCAATAGTTTTCACTGTGCTGTGGTTTGAGCAGAGCTAAAAGTGCAAACATTTTTCCTAATGAAATTTTAATTAACACAATAATATTTTTAGGTGTTGACAAATAAACTACACCACATAAAAAAGTTTACTTATAGCACTGTAGTTCCAATGGGTAAGACACTATTACACATAACCTACTCTTTGTAATGCATGATTATTTTGCCTGTTGTATGTATTCAACTTGAGAAATAATTTCTTTGATTTGACAACCCAGTCAGTCTCTTTGACAGGTCCAACTGCTGTGGCTGTGTTTGTACCACTCATGAACTATGGTGACTCATTACTCTGATTTTTAACGGACAGCTCCCAGACTAATGGTTCAAGAGTGATCTCTGTCATATAGGTACAGAGGGCTCTCTGTTATGTAGGTGAATGATATATGTGTTTAAAACAAAGACTGAGAGGTCTTTGCTAAGAAGGTCACATATACTATCTATCATTATATAATCATTGGATCAAGCCTTTCTGTGATTGCACAACTAATGCTGGGTGTAAGAAAGGCAGCATTTTGGCAAGGACCTCAGTTAGATCTAGTTTGTTGTATTCCAGAACTTCTGATAAACTGTAAATTTCAATAGTTTGGGTGTTTGATGTAGTTGTTGTTTTAAAAATACTCCAGATAACATGTTACCTTGCCTTAATCTTGGTGTAAAATGTGTGCAGTCAAAGTCATGCTACTGCATTCCCAACCGCAGCTACTTAAGGTATCTGATGTATCATACTCACTTCATTAATGGACCACACATTTTGCCAACAAGCAAGCTGCCGGTATTTTTCCCCTCTCTCTCTCTTCTCCATTGAGCTAGTTGGGTCCAGAAATGGCGCCTGTGGTTTTGTGATAGCATCGCCCTCCTGTAACCACATGAAGAGCAAAAACCAACAGTCAATTACACCATTAGTACAGCACAGATCAGGAGATGACTTTGTTCACAAACACTGAATAAATTGTGGGTGGAAGCACACACAAAATAACTAAAAAAATCTGTTGTAAGTCTACTCTATTCATTTTTTTCATTTTTGTTTAAAGGTGTACTATGCAACCTTCTTGACTACTTTGAGCTGTTATTGCTTTGCTTGTAATGTTCCATAGTATGGCATTAAATGTATCCATCTCCATGGAGACAAGAAACCAGTCTGAAACACCGGTCAGATCTGTGGAGAGGTGATCCTCCTCATAATGAGAATATACGTTTTTTCAATGTTTGAGCCATTAAACCAACTGTAATAATAATAATAAAGTCAGATAAGTGCCATACTGTGAAGACAGCATATCCAAGCAAGCAGATGGCAGATCTCAATCTGAAAGAGTTACACAGTGCACCTTTAATGCTTAGAGTCAACATCTCCAGGCGCTTTGTTAGCTTATGCTGTGTGGGATATCTGTCATACTACATACTACATTTATACATGTATAAAACAGTACATAATTCATAGGCCTGCTGTGACAAAGCCCTGGCTGATGAAAGTATCTGAGAGACACAAACTACTCTTTTAACATACCTTATTTTGGAAGGCTTGGTATTAATGGCTGTCCCTCTCAGTTCTTTCAAAAATTTGGTGCAACAACCACTTATATTTTACAGTAACACTTACAGATCGTTCACAAGCCAAAAATAAACAGAAAAAGTACACAGTAAAAAAAGAAAAATGTTATGACTTTAAATAGCTTTCTTTTCAGCAGAAATATGGTAGAAATATAGTCAAAAGTGTCATAGAAGATCAGTGCAAAATGTGCAATAAGACAGATGTTGAACTATGATGGAATGCACAAGTAAAGTGACTCTGTTTATTGTTATGTTTGTTACCCCAGTGTAGGAAAGTTGTATTGCAATGATAATTTGATTTTAAATTACAACAGAACAATAACTAATTCAAGTTTCAATAACTAAAAATGTAAGTTGTGAAAGTAGGCGATCACATAAATTCCACAGCGGTCAATGGTTCACTTTTTTGTTTACATATTTTTACTGAGAAAGAGACCTTAGATAATGGATAATGGATCTGTTACTTTTCCTAATTTTGAGCACAGCTTTATTGTACTATAAACTGAAAATTGAAATATCTTATACACATCTTATACATTTGAAGTAACAGTACTCTTGCATGTTTCGGCTAATGATCTCCTGACAAAACCCCAAAATGTTGAAATCGGAGTTTCAAAATAGTTTTCCTAATATCCTGGTATTATGATATATTCCTTGTAATGTTAGTCAGACTGAAACCATACAAATACATAAATTAGATGTTGCCTCAGTTGCTCCGTATTTGAATTGTTTCCCTTTTACCATAAATGTATTTTGAATGGCTACATTTTACTTCTACTTCTACCTACTGTGCTTGTTTCTGCTATACAGCTATAATCTATGATACCGGAGGATCATTGTTTATTGTAACAATCATATCAAATTACTTAATAAAAGAAACAAGGCTGCTGACTTCCGGGTTAGAAAACTGCATTGCCCAATGGGAGCTGACGTCACCGTAAACGTCATCACAACAAAGAGTCAGCACCTCTGATGGATAGCTGTGCATCACACTAGCAAGCAGCAGATATAATTATTTTTTTTTTTTTTCGCTATGTGATGCGGGCGAATCCTATGTCTATCACAAATGAAGAAAATAAAACTGAAGAGCAGAGCAGTGGGAGTATGCCGGTGGCGGTGAAAATGAGGATTGATTGGCAATAAGGCATTTTGAAAATAAGCGATTAAAGATTGCTCAAACATGCACAAATCACTCAAAATTAAATTTTGAGTGAATAAATGGGGCACAACTCTAACATGGTTAAAAGCTCTAAAAAGTTGATTTTGCATAATAGGTCTGCTTTAAACACAATTACTATCAAGATGTAGTTGTGAAACCCTCAGTTCCACCTGTATTCAGAGTGCTTATTTAGTATTTTAAAAAATCATAAAACTCATTTGCATAATTAGAGCACAATTTGTTCCAATTGAGCCAAGCGGGGCTAACTGAAACCCCAAATGACAGGGAGTTGTACCTGATAGCACAGGTGATACAGGCCCGAGGTGGCTGCAGCGTCATTAATCCTCCCCAGAGGCTGAGAGGAGCTGTTGTGGCTGGGACCGTGCTCTGGTTTGACGCCTCGGGCTGTCCCAGGACAGATGGGATTCACTGGTTTCCTACAGGAGCTGCTCCACACTGGAAATCATACACCTCCAGAGCCAGATCTGTAGCACCAGATAACACACACAGTAACACTAACCTGCTGCCTTTCACTGCTGTTGTTTTTAACTTTGTGGAGCAGGTAACAGGAGATGAGACATTTTATCACAAAAGTATGGATCGAAATTGTATTAAATATGCAAGGTGAATGTACATTACGGAGCAGGGACTTAAATGGAACAGTTTGAAAATGTACGCTTGGTTGTCCTCTAATTTCTTTCTACTGATGATCACAGCCAAAACAGAAGCACCTTTTGATTCAGGTTTACATAAAAGCATGTTAAAATAATTATGAATTTTTGCGTCTGTTTTGGATTACACTAAACAGTGTAAAAAAATCATGTTTCAGAGAGGGCATTTTACAAATAAATTTCCCAACGGACTTTGCCTTCAAACAATAGGACTACCACTTGGTTGGCTGGTTTTTCATTACACACCTGAGGTAATACTTAAAGATTAACATTTTATTCCAGTGTGCATAAAAATTAAATATCTGTAGTTCTCAAAAGGCATAAAGTTGGTAATATAATAACCAGGCATCCGTCAGACAGAGGTGAGTGAGCGGGTTTGAGGTTGACAGATCACAGTACGGACCTTTAGCCTTCCAACACCTCTCCTATTCCTCCAGGACATCAGCCATTACTCACCAAACACCAATGGACTGCACATCCAACTGTTTGGAGCTCCTTTTATCTGTATGCAGTCCATTATCGTTTTCAAAAAGTTGGATTGAGGGCTGAGAATTTAAGGACATGGTTCAAATAGATGTGAACTTCAACTTTTGATTAGAACTCCATAGAAAAAAATACCTTAATTTGCTGAAAAGTGCTGTAAAGTTTGCATCTTTTTATCATTAAAGGTGTGCTTTAGAGACACTTTTTTAACATCTACTTACAAGTGCACCTCTTTTCGACAATGAGATGCAATTTTACATTATTTGCCTGGAATGTTCCACAGTATGGCATTAGGTCTATCCAACTAAAATTAAAGTTTTGTTGTTTTTTGTTTTTTTTTTTCGCCATGAACATAGACAAGTTTAATTCCATACTGTGGATCATTCCAGGCAAAGCATCTCCATAGAGACAAGCGACTGGTGAAACCTCATCTTACATAGTTCACCTTTAAACACTTCCACACATATACTAGAAGATCCATACTCATACAAAACACACTGACAGCTAAAGGTTATGACCTGCTCTTGTCTGTTCAGAGTTGAACACCTCGTGACATTTTTCATGCTTGGGACAGTTCTTCTTGACTCACTTGTCACCTGCGATCTTAAAGCACACCTCTTCACATGCTCTGACCTCTCTCTCGCCTGATACTTCCAACAATGTCACCAAAACCCTCCAGGATATAAGCCCTTCTTCCTTAATCCTGGGACCCCTCCTTTTTCATCATTAGTCTCTTTCAGCACTCTGATCTCTCACACTCTCCCCTTACAGGCCTTTGTTTCAGGGCTGCACAGTGCACTCCGTCAGTGTCAGTGGTCGTCAGGCTGGATTCTCACAGGTGAGGCCTATAGGATCAAAGAAAGAGAGGGACAAATTATGGCATCCGTACATCTCAGACCCTGTTGCTTTCATGGCTACAAGCTAATATGTCGTTTTTATACTGGGTTAGATTAAAAAAATTAAAGGTGAAGGGTACCACATGAGTGTTTCCATGGATATGTCATTATTTTCCCTCCAATGTTCCACAGTATGATATTAAACTTATTTAACTAAACTAAATAATACACTGAAAAACAGGCCTCTCACCTCTCAACAGGTCTAACTTTATAACTTTTTTTTATGTCATATGTGAAAAATTCCTGGCATCTCTATGGTCACAGCAGTGCAACGTGAAATAAGTAAACAAAATTAACCAAAGAAACATAAGAACATATAAACATTATATAAAAGACATGTTTAAATAATAAAACAAAAATAACTGTCACTTTTTTTTAGTTCAACCATGTAACATTTAACAACATAATTTTTCAAGGCTGTTTGAGTGTGACTGACAATTAAAACATTGACAAAACCACTGTTTGAGCCAAATGCAATCCCAATTTAACCAATCCACTTGTCCTCCATAGAGCAATTTTCCTAACAAAACAAGCTTCATTATTTTATATTCATCATTCATTTGGATACAGCCCATCATCAACAAAAAGCTATTCATATTTCATGATGTATTCATAATATAATTTGCTATTTGGACTTTTAAGGGCTTTCAACATAAATAGGTTACAGTGTTGCAAATAAATTGAAAATCGTGATAAGATATAACAGTATTACACCTCAAATTTATCATGCAGGCTATATGGGTAATGTACACACAGGATACATCTGCACTTACATGTCACTTACAGTTGTTTTTTTTTTTTTCTACAACCTCCTAAACTGCAACAATTTTATATAAAATATATATAAAATTAATATTACTATATTAAAAATATATACAGTTATAAATATCATACATATTGTTACAAAAAATTAATAAATTAGGGCCCCCTCAATGTGATAAACCCTTATGTCCATAGACGGTGATACAGAACATGCTATACAATGCGGAGACATATTCATTGACTTTTCACTGTGCAATATTTGAGCTGACTCAGTAAGTTTTATTGCATAAAGTATGCTTATGTACAAAGTGAATATTGTGTAAACTATATGTCATACCAGAGTAGTGGTTTTAATAGAGGCGCTTCCATGGAAAAATATTAGACTCATGCATACTGATGGAAAGAGGAAGTTCCCCAGTTTACTCCCAGGGTCACCAGTGCTAAATGTAATATTATAAACAACCACTGGAAAGGTCTCCTACACCTGCAACTGAAGTCAAAGGTCAGTCTGCACATGCTCAGTCAAGGACAAAAACAGAAAGCAACAGATTACATTTGACTATACTGACAAACTGAACTCTAATTTACTTTAATTTACTACTATCTAAGTTAGTAATGCATAGAATATGTGATGTGGGTGGATTCTCTTTCTGGACTGGTTACTCATCTTCAAACATGATTCCAGTGAAACAACTGTAATTCATGCTATGTACACATTTTACCCTTCAGCAACTTCACAGTTCTCGTGGTCACAAATATACCACGAAGCAAGCGTGTGTCTCACTGAGTTCATATGAAGTACAGCGATATGAAATATAAAATAACGTGATTCAGTGCTTCACTGCTTAATGCAACTCAAACAGTTTTCCCCACCCACTCACATATTCTCATATTGGTCAGTAAGTTTCAAAGTGAGTGACAAATGGATTTAATCAGTCAAGGTGATATGCACTGTCAGAATCAGCTAGTGATAAGATGAGAACTGTAATCAAGGCACTAGAAAATTGTGATGTGTGTTTTATTTATTTATTTATTTTTACATATTGTCAAGCCCTCATATGAACAGTATATATCACTTTCTGCATAACTCTCCTCTATTCTCTATTCTATTACAAGGTCCAATCAGAGTACTGTACTGTATTCTGAATATTTTGAACACTTTGAAGTTTTGTTACATTTTAATATTATAGTGTAAAAGATGTAGAGAAAAAAGACGTAAAAACTTAAAAAAAACATATCTTTAATGGCTGTAGCACTGTATGTCATGCTGTACTGGAATACAGTATACTGGATTCTAGGTGGGTGTGAGAAAGGTAACATAATTTAAGGAGCTGTTCTTTGGTCACACAGGGGGTCCTGATGCTGTCCACCTAACCTGGACACACCTGACCCCAGCAGAGAGCCGGACCCCGCCCTGTCTTACCTGCTCCACTGAGAGGAATCCCACTCCAAACACAGCGGGATGCTCTTTACGTGCCTAGAGGTGTCCACTTAGGGCACAGGTTCTCATAGATGCCAGCACATTTACCAGGCAAGACCCAACAAGTCCTGGGATGCAGCTATTTACAACCTGCAACAACATTTTAATCAGTGCAACACATAGTCATTATCTATGTGGCAGGTTTAGGTCAAAACTACTCATTTTAGCATGCACTGACATAGAAATTTGGCAATTCCTGCAAAGTTTTAGAATCTACATTGTCTTGGTCTATAACTAGTATAAGGCCATGGTAAAATAAAATAAAAAATCTATTATAATTTGGTGTCTGTGTCTGAATAGATGGTGTTTTAATTATCACTATAGAATCAAAATCAATACTGAATAGTTTAGAATTGTGACAACACAAATAAGGAGACAAAAATAATTATGCTGAATTTGAATTTATCTGTCCATTCATACCTCTAAATTTGGGAAAAATTTGGAACCAGAGACACAAAAATAATAAAATAAAGCATATAAGCGCCCAAGTCCTTTGAATAAACTAAAATGGTCTGTTATTAAAGCTGCAGTCGCTGAGTCTCTTCTAATACTCACAAATACAAATAGTCAGTTTACAATGGGATTACTACAGGGTTTGTGCATCCTCATTACAAGGGCTATTCAAATACAAATGTGCTTCGCTGCAGTAAAAGCAGGTGAGGCTTTAAGTGGAAGTCCTTCAAACAAGCACTGCAATAACAGCACTATGTTCCACGAGATGAGAGCATACCACTTTAATGTCCCATAAACCAAAGGGTCTCAACTGGTGTGTTAAGATCCAAAAGAGGATTGCATTGGCTAGAAGGTAAAATTGGCTCTCATAAGTTCTTAAGTTTTCATAAGTTGAAACGCTTAATAAAGTATTAAAGATACACAATGGCTATTCTGAGCTTTTGTTATAACTTAAATATTTTGGTTTTACTTTACTTTAAAATTTACTTTATCAAATCTCCAACTAAAATCTGAGCTTACAACAAATGTGTGTTATCAGCATTTACTCCAGCACACTGTTGCCAATGTCCCTTGATTCCTAGCGTCACTAAATATGCATGTTTTCAGTTTATAATACGCAGTTCCACTGATAAGACTTCAGAGGGATTTTAATTGCTGAACTGAATTCTTGGAAAAGAGGAAGAGCTACGATAACTGGAGCAGCAGTGCCAGGAGTCAGACGGCTTCTGGGGCAATGATCACAGACTAAAAACAACAACAAACACCAAAGTAATGTCCACTAAAATACATCCATTATTAGTTACTGAGCAGAAGTTAAGCAAATGGAGTTGTTGGGAAAGAGAATTTCTTTAAATATTGGTGCCACAAGTCTTAAATTAAAAAAAAAAAAGTTGAAATGAAAAAGTTATGAGGATGATACCAGATAAGTTCTATTGAGTCACAGTTTAATGTTTAATAGTTTAAGTATTAACGTAATTGCATCAAGAGTATGAGAAAATGTTGTAGGCTGCACAGCAGGAGCTACTACACCTGTGTTTCCTCTTTGCCCCTTGAGGTCCAACCCTAAAATCCTTAACATCTCAAATTACTGCCCTGAGTTTAAGAAGATTTGCGGATGAGAATGACTATATATTACCTGGTACCATATGTGCTGGCTTGCAGACTTCACTGCGCATGCCAAGTTAAAATAATGAAAGAGAAATATGATTTATGATTCATTTATGACTTTGTGAACAATGGTTTGTTTTGCTTCCACCACTGTGTCTTATGGGAATGCCCAGTGGGGTTCACAGTAGCACAATACCCTTTCCTGGAGGTCCACCTACCATAAAAACACCATTATTTATGGACGGCCCACAGCTCCATTTACAAACCAGTGTTTGTTTTAAATGAACTGTGAAATCAAAAGAACAATGATGATTCTACAGTTTAGATAAGTAATGGCACCAGTTTCTTTACGATATCACAGAATGTGTTTGGCAGAACCATAAATGTGAATCCAGCTCAGCTCTATTTGAATTCACTCTACCATATTGCTTAACCATCTGCCCAAAAATAAGTAAAATAACCAAGTAACAAGTGTGTGTCATGTATGGTATTTCTGATATGATATGATTATGACAATTGGTGTACACAAAATATTGTTGCCTTTAGTTTGACTAAAGGCATGTTGAAATGTCTGAGCAGTTGTGAATGATATGCCAGCCATAACCGCAGCATATGACCAAACCCAAGTCTTTATGAAACTAATTGCACATGTTGTCTAACCTGATCCTGTAATTTCTGGAAGACAATTAATTGTCACTAAACAATTTTCATTATGCATACCTGCATTTTTAAGACTTTTTAAATGTGACACTACAGCTACAGGAAGTTGGTCTGTTCTGTTCAGTCATCATATAAGCATTGAATGAATGGCTGCATTATGCAGTACTAGTGTAACAGTAAATCACACATTTAAATAGCCCACACAGGTTTTCCTCATATGTTAGAATGTACTTGTGCAGACATGCTCCGTGCCCTGCTCAGCTCCAGCCCTCACCTGCTGCCAGCCTGGTCTCCTGCAGTTGGAGGAGGCTTCACGCTGAGGAATGCCTGTTGCCATTTAAGCACCATTACTACCTGCCGCTGTCCCATTCTGCTCGCCCTCTATGGCCTGGGGTTCATATTGGATAAGAGCCGTAAAGCCCCACGTTTCATGGGGCAGGGCCAGGGTGTAATTGAAAGGGGGCAGGCGCTTATTCCCAGCACCACGGGGGGCTACAATCACAGGCTTGCCCTAGCCTTTGGGCCATCCCAACAGACACTAAAGAGGGCCTAAAGAGGACACAGCAGGGGACCATATCAAACTCAACCAGGGTCCCAGGATAACAGCACTGGGCTCAGCTGGAGAGGACTCACACATACACACACAGCCACTCTGTCTGTCAGAGCTTGTTTATTGGTTTGAATAAAGCTTTGTGGTCACTAAAGTGGCAAAGAAAGAGGAAAAACATTGGAAATTAAATTAGCCCCCTGAGAGAATTTTGGCTTTATAAATGTTTGTTTAACAGGTGATTTGTGACCCTCAAAAATGTTTAGTTTAACTTTGAAAGATTGCCAAACCTTTTAACCAAACACACTGTCACCAGTCTTGGTTATTAAGTCCTTACTATCATTATTCTCTTAGAAATATATCTTATACTCGATTTCTTGCCATGTATTTAAGCAAAATTTGTCTTGCCCCAGTACAAATATTCTGTAAGCAGAATATCTTGAGGTACTATCTGCGTCTAATTATAAAGTGTTTTAATCAGAAAGTGCACTGTTAGCATGCTTGTTTTTGTTAGCATTACTGTGATGGCAAAACTCCACTCTACCCACAATTGTGTATCTAGAAATGATTATGAATTTTAACTGAAATTACTATTCTTTATAGTGCACTGTATAACTTTTCTGGTGAAGGGCCACCATCGGCTTGTCTTTAAAGATTCTTTCATTTGCATCACTGAAAATTTGGAAAGATGCTATTTAAATACAGAATACTGATAATCTGCATTTACTAAACCCATGAAAGCCAGAGAAAATGCATGTGCAAATATCTGAATTAATGCCATATTGCTAAACTGCAGTGACAGACATCCTAAAGTTGCTCATCCACCTGCACAGGCCTCCTTATATTTACACAGCCAATGAAAACAAAGGGCTTACAGCGCAGGATGTGTTAGTTGACTCACCGAATCAACAGAAACAATCTCTCATGTGAGGATCAAGGTGTGAGGAGAAGCACTAAAGTAACAGTGAGCCAGGGGAAGACACAGCTTATAGACATATAGCATAGACACTGTCAATATGAGAGGGCAGGGTCCCCAAGGTGTATACACAGGCAGGCTCTGGTATGAAGGACAAGTATACGGAAAGAACATTAATACTGCAATCAGATAAAGTACAGTTTATTTGATTATACCATGGTCAGTGAGAATTCTAAGGCAAACCGCTGTACATTATTTTTGTATAACCGCATAGATAGTTCGGTAACAGTTAATCACTGTTCTATATCACTACGCCAAGAGCATCACCATGGCAATGCGTAAACAAATGAACTACTGTTAAAAGGGACTAGCTTCAACTAGAAATAACTAATGCTTTGAATATCCATGGACATCCAAAAGGTTTTCAGATTTAAAAGTGAACTACTTTCAGTTTGTGGGACCAGTTTGTGGGATTAAACAACTAACCCTAACCCTAACCCTGCCTAACACAGGTTTTAAAATGTTCATTTACAAGTCAACAAGTGAACATTTCACCAAGCCTCCTGGAGGCTTTAAAAAGGCTTTGTAGTACATGAAGAACTTATTTGCTGTTAAGAGCTTCAGCCCCATGCAAAATAATACAACCTAAATGACAATGGTGGTGACCATGGTAACATTCGGAATAAGGTTAATTGGAAGCACTATTAATGGTTTAATTACAGTTTGTACCAGGTGTTATAGTGCTGATTCTGTTCACATTTTAGTATATATATTTTTTGTGAGCCATGTCGAAGTTAGCCTAATAACTAAAACATTGTTAATTTAACTAAAACAGTTACATATCTTATGTACCTACTATGGCTACACTGGATGGCACATACATGATTTATTGTTGGTGTAACATTATTGTGTCATGACTGAGGAGTGGAAGGGTTTTTAAGCCTGGTAGAATCCACACATGACAGAACAAAGCTGTGCTCAGGAGTCCAGTAGGTCATGTTGGGTTTGCACTAAGAACCTGATGAAAATCACAACTCTAGTTTTCTATATTCTCACGAACATTTGGATGAACTCTGGTCGAGAGCTCAGTACAAAAGCTGTAAAGAAAATTAAGCATCTATTTATATTTCAGTGCAATACATGGTCAAATATCCATACTGATTTATTTGGACACTGAGAAGACAACATTTCTATGTTACTGACATTGCGGAGGCTTACAGTCATTGCAGCTAATGTAAACTAGGCTTATTTTGTACTTATGATATCAGATATAGGGCTGTCTGTGTCTGTATTCAGACACAGACAGCCCTTAATCAGCCTTCAACGCCCGCGTGTGCAACGACAGTGACACCTGGAGAGGGGTGATCGGGAAGAACAACCTCTGTGATCTTAACCCGAGCGGTGTCCTGTTATTGTACTTCTGTGCTAGTCAAGGTTTGTCCATAATGAACACCATGTTCGAGCACAAGTGTATCCATCAGTGCACATGGCACCAGGACACCCTAGGCTGAAGTTGATCATCGACCTCTGGCCATGTGTCTTGGACACTTGGGTGAAACGAGGGGCAGAGCTGTCAACTGATCACCACCTGGTTGTGAGTTGGGTCCGCTGGTGGAGGAGGAAGCCGGAAAGGCTTGGGCCTGCCAGGACTGTTGGGAATGTCTGGCAGAGCCCTCTATCAGGGGGACCTTCAACTCACACCTCCAGGAGAGCTTCTCCCAGATTCCAGGGGAAGCTGGGGACATGGAGTCTGAGTGGGCTTTGTTCTCGGTTTCTATTGTCGATGCGGCCGCTCGTAGCTGTGGTTGTAAGGTCTGTGGTGCCTGTCGCGGCGGCAATCCCCAAACCCGGTGGTGGACATCGGAAGTAAGTGATGCTGTCAGGCTGAAGAAGGAGTCTTATCGGGAATTGTTGGCTCGTGGGACTCCTGAGGCAGCTGACAGGTACTGATGGGCCAAGTGTGCAGCAGCCCCTGTGATCGCAGAGGCAAAAACTCGGGATTGGGAGGAGTTTGGAAAGGCCATGGAGGCGGATTATCAGAAGTCCTCAAAGAAATTCTGTCAAACCATCCGACGCCTCAGGAGGAGGAAGCAGTTCTTCACCAACACTGTTTACAGTGAGGGTGGAGAGCTGTTAACCTCGACTGGGGATGTTGTTGGACGGTGGAAGGAATACAATGAGGATCTCCTCAATCCCACCGTCACGTCTTCTGAGGAGGAAGCAGAGGCTGGGGACTTGGAAGCGAACTCGTCCATCACCCTGGCTGAAGTCACTGAGGTGGTTAGCAAGCTCCTTGTGGCAAGGCTCCGGGTTTGGATGAGATCCATCCTGAGTATCTTAAGTCTCTGGATGTTGTGGGGCTGTCTTGGCTGACACGTCTCCGCAACATCATGTGGCGGTCGGGGACAGTACCTCTGGACTGGCAGACTTGGGTGGCGGTCCCTCTGTTTAAGAAGGGAGACCGGAGGGTGTGTTCAAACTACAGGGGAATCACACTCCTTAGCCTCCCCGGTAAGGTCTATTTCAGGGTACTGGAGAGGAGAATCTGACCCATAGTTGAACCTCGGATTCAGAAAGAGCAGTGTGGTTTTCGTCCCGGCCGCAGACCAGGTCTATACTCGCCATTGGTTGCTAGAGTGTTCATGGGAGTTTGCCCAACCAGTCCACATATGCTTTGTGGATCTGGAGAAGGCATTCGACCGTGTCCCTTGTGGTATTCTGTGGAGAATGCTCCAGGAGTATGGGGTTCGGGGCCCTTTGCTAAGGGCTATCCGGTCCCTGTATGACCGGAGCAGGAGCTGTGTTCGCATTGCCGACAGTAAGTCGGACCTGTTTCTGGAGCATGTTGGACTCCGCCAGGGCTGCCCTTTGTCACCGGTTTTGTTCATTGTATTTATGGACAGAAAGGCGCAGTCAGGGGCCAGAGGGGGTCTGCTTTGGGGACCATAGGTTCTCATCTCTGCTGTTTGCAAATGCTGTTGTCCTGATGGCTTCATCAGACCAGGACCTCCAATGTGCACTTGGTTTGGTGCAGAGTGTGAAGCACCTGGGATGAGGATCAGCTCCTTCAAATCCAAGGCCGTGGTTCTTGACTGGAAAAAAGTGGCTTGCCCTCTCCGGGTGGGTGAAGAGTTCCTGCCTCCTGCAAAGCTCTCGATTTACCGGTCAAGCTACGTTCCTACCCTAACCTATGGTCATGAACTTTGGGTAATGACTGAAAGGACAAGATCATGGATACAAGTGGGCGAAATGAGTTTCCTCCGCAAAGTGGCTGGGCGCTCCCTTAGGAATAGGGCAAGGAGCTCAGTCACATGGGAAAAGCTCTGAGTAGAGCCGCTGCTCCTCCATGTCGAGAGGAGCCAGCTGAGGTGGCTTGGGCATCTGTTCCGGATGCCTCCTGGACGCCTCGCTCGGGAGGTGTTCCGGGCATGTCCCACTGGGAGGGGGCCCCGGGAAAGACCCAGGACATGCTGGAGGGACTATGTCTTTCAGCTGGCCTGGGAACACCTTGGGGTCCCTCCGGAGGAGTTGGAGGAAGTGTCTGTGGTGAAGGAAGTCTGCTAGTCCCTGCTTAGACTGCTGCCCTGGCGACCCGGCCCCGGATAAGCGGAAGAAAATGGATGGATGGATGTGTCTGTATTCATCTCATCTCTCATCCCTATGGCAACCCTTCCCTTTTCCTTCCTCAGTAGAGTGGAAATGTGTTCAGCCAACTGTCAAAACAGATTGCTGCAAACTTGAGAACATTATTATATTCAGAAATAAGAAATACTTTAGAATCTTCAAAAGAAAACTCTAAATTGCTCACCAGATGCTAAAGATAAATTGATCTCAGATTTGTGTGTTCTATTGCCTTATCAGGACAGAGGAAAGTGGGAAAAGCCTGAGGGCACTACACTGTGTCAACCTCCGCAATGATAAAATCTAACCAGTTATAAATCCACTGCTTTGGAAGGGACATTTCTCACCATTCACCAGCAGATCTGGTGTGTTTAAGTGAACAATGCATGACAATAAATAATTATAATCAACACTACATCATTGTAGGGTTGATTTGATCAACACATTGTCATCTTGATATATACTATATTGCCAAAAGTATTCGCTCACCTGCCTTGACTCACATATGAACTTAAGTGACATCCCATTCTTAATCCATAGTGTTTAATATGACGTTGGTCCACCATTTGCAGCTATAACAGCTTCAACTTTACTGGGAAGACTGTGCAAAAGGCTTAGGAGTGTGTTTATGGGAATTTTTGACCACTCTTCCAGAATCGCATTTGTGAAGTCACACACTGATGTTGGACGAGAAGGCCTGGTTCTCACAGTCATGTTGAAGAGGAAGGGGCCATCTCCAAACTCTTCCCACAAAGTTGGCAGCATGGACTTGTCCAAAATCTCTTGGTATGCTGAAGCATTCAGAGTTCCTTTCACTGGAACTAAGGGGCCAAGTCCAGCTCCGGAAAAACAACCCCACACCATAATCCCCCCTCCACCAAACTTTACCCTTGGCACAATGCAGTCAGACAAGTACCATTCACCTGGCAACTGCCAAACCCAGACTCGTCCATCAGATTGCCAGATGGAGAAGTGCGATTTGTCACTCCAGAGAATGTGTCTCCACTGCTCTAGAGTCCAGTGGCGGCGTGTTTCACACAAGCATTAGATGCTTTGCATTGCACTTGGTGATGTATGGCTTGGATGCAGCTGCTCGGCCATGGAAACCCATTCCATGAAGCTTTCTACGCACTGTTCTTGAGCTAATCTGAAGGCCACATGAAGTTTGGAGGCCTGTAGCGATTGACTCTGCAGAAAGTTGGCGACCTTTGCGCACTTTGTCCTTCAGCATCCGCTGACCCTACCCTGTCAGTTTACGTGGCCTACCACTTCGTGGCTGACTTGCTGTTATTCCCAGTCACTTCCACTTTGTTTTAATAACACTGACAGTTGACTGTGGAATATTTAGGAGCGAGGAGATTTCATGACTGGACTTGTTGCACGGGTGGCATCCTATCACAGTACCACGCTGGAATTCACTGAGCTCCTGAGAGTGAGCCATTCTTTCACAAATGTTTGTAGAAACAGTCGGCAGGCCTAGGTGCTTGATTTTATACACCTGTGTCCATGGAAGTGACTGGAACACCTGATTTCCATTATTTGTATGGGTGAGCGAATACTTTTGGCAATATAGTGTATGTCTGTAGGGAAGAATAATCAATCACAATATTTGGGAATACAACATTGCTGAACCATAGACCTGAGCAACTTCAGCAACCACT
The DNA here is from genome assembly GCA_029959045.1 of Taenioides sp. WSHXM2023. Classification (NCBI taxonomy): domain Eukaryota; kingdom Metazoa; phylum Chordata; class Actinopteri; order Gobiiformes; family Gobiidae; genus Taenioides; species Taenioides sp. WSHXM2023. The sequence continues at coordinate 14,262,184 of CM057096.1, read as the reverse complement.
GGATAATGAAACATTAATGATAAAAAGGCATTTGGTATTTTCAATGGGTCCATAACACAACATTAGAAAAAGTAAATCATATCTGATAGAATGGTGCATGAAACACAGATAATCACAAATAATTTAATTATTATTTAATTGTCAAGTTTACTTACAGGGCGAAGAGTAACCAAAACTCTTACTCAAGTAAGGGTACTGTTACACTGTAAAATATATTAGTGAATTATTAAAAAGTACATGAGTAAATGTAACTACCATCCGATATACACTATCAGACATACAGCCCACACCCGCCCCCTGCCGAGACAGTTGGAATTCCTCCCGATCACATCCAGGTTTTGAGCAGTACCCACAAGTGACTTCCCAGTGCCTCAGTCCTTGATCATGTCCTGAATGGCAGTAATGATAGCGTTTAGTTCTAATGAGCGAGAGAAGTTTGTTGCACACATCTTAGGAATGTAGCCACAGGGAGAATTAACTTTTTAAATGAACAAGAGCAGTTAATGTGTTCACAGACTAAGAAGAGATCCGTGTGAATTAGGGGCTCAAACAGCTCGAAGGAACGCTGTGTGCTCTGGTCATTAAACCAAAGCAAAACAAATCAGGCAGGAGAAATTAACCGCACTACTTCTCTCAAGGAGCATCTCTATTAACTACTTCATTAAATTATTTTAAAAATAGGGTCCCAATTAAGTTCTGACTAAAACATTTCTTGATCTAGAGTTGTTACTTTGCAGAAATCTGTAAAAAGGACCTCAGTAAGGGAGGACTGGTCTGACAATGTACAGGGGGCAAATCATTTGGTGATTTCAGAAAGAAAAAGCCAGCCAAAAGTCTGTAGAATGGCTTTCTTCATGTGGTTGAGGATGCCATTCTAACCATCAATCCATTTCCTCTGCCTTTTCCAATTTACTCAAGATAAGATAACTTTATTTCAGTCTCCACACTTCATGTCAACCATATAAATAGATATGGTCAGAGAAATCCCCTTTTTCTAGGTGGCCCTAACATTTAGTGATGACATGAACACAGAACCATGTGCATTTAATCCCATGCCAATTTAAACAGTTCAAAGTACAAAGCAAAAAGATAAAATAAGCTGAATAACTTTTCACCAGTTTCTAAAAGCCACTCTCTGAGAAAACGAAATAATAGTCCTTAGTAACTGCTGGATGGCCCGGTGGAGACAGACCAGAGGCACAGGGGACCAAATCAAGATGGTGGTTTTCTGTTAGTACTGAAAAGTGTCTGTTTTGCAGCTCAACTAAAGAAATGCTAAACCTCCAGAGGTTTTGATAATATGTGAGCATTAGTGTGAAGAGACAGAACTGTCATGACTGACTAACTGCCACTTTGGGACTTTATAAAAATGTTGGTCCTTAAAGCATTCACTCATGGCAGACTTGATGAGTTGTTGCCTGTGACTACAAACCTACAAACGTTAAGACATAATTTCGCTGTATCACAATGGGCTGGGATATACAAGCAATATACAGTCCAAATACTGGCAATAATAATGGAGGCCTACTTTATTTTGATTTGTGAACCTTCAATAAAAAGTGGATAGTAACTATGGGTGCAGTATATATAATATTTTATTCAGACAATATTTTAGCAAACCATTACAAATGTGCTACAACATGTCTGTAAAATGTCTTGGTTGAGTTTAACCTCAAAATATGTGGATGGTGAATTAAAGATTATTACATTTATATTACTAAAGTGCATGTTAAAGTGCACATCTATCTATTAGTATAGTATTTATTTTGTATTTAGTTATCTCTAATAGTGTCATATAGCTAACACAAAAAACGTATTCAAACAACACTTAAAGCATCATTAATAATTGCCTCCTCAAACTGAACTAGCGTGGCCTGTCATTGTTTCAGACAAGTGGGAGCCTTGCCAAGCTCTAGGAGGATTCTAACAGGTGTTGAATGAAGTGTGGGAGATATCAGAAGTGCAGATATGAGCATGGGCAGGTTTCCAAGTCTAATCCCAGAGCTCCTGTCACTGTCCTGTGGCACCTGCACAATGTGGAGCAAAACAAACAGACCGAATCCTGGTGGTGAGCAGTGAGACGCTAACAAGACGACAAAGGCAAACACTGGTAATGGGAAATGATACAACTGTCAGAGTCATCACAGGCTCAATACAGCAACTTCAGGCTCATGAAAATGAAAGGGCTGCATGTGCGTTTTGCTTTGTATTCCATGTGTATATTCTACTGTTGTCACAGTACTAAAATTTCAAACTCAATTTCGAATAGAATTGGTATTCAGTACCAATGCTGATACCACAATGATAATTAAAAACTTTCTTCAGACAGTTGAATGTTATTTTTAACATTAAATCATAGAACTTTCTTTTATATTGCCATGTGGCTTTGTAATCTCCATAGTGGCCCACGGGCATATACTATGTGGTCTTCTGATACAGCTCAAGATCATTCTAAAAGTAATATTAAAGATATTAACGAAAGGTTCATTTCTGAATGTGACTTTTTAGTATAGATACCTGTCCAAATGAGTATCTAGTTTCAATACTAGTTTTCATATCAATTACTATCTGATTTTTGATACTTTTGATAACCCTGGTACAGTATATTCAGGAAATATCTGTGTTTTTAACTGTGTATGATTTAAAAGAGCTAAGATTTTTTCTTTCTTTTTTAGCAATATGGTTTACTCTAGCAATATACACACTTCGAAATATCTCAAAATGTTACCTACATCAAATTGCAAAAATTACTTCATTTTGCATCAGATTGTTTTCATATTGCATGGATGGGAGTGTGGAGGGTCAAACAAAAACATGCAAAATGTAGACAATTAAAATGCTTACTGTGGATACTTTCCTTTTTTGTTTCAGTTATGCAATATTTAAATAACAACAACATACGGTAATATGCAAAACGAGGTATAATACATGTATAAATGAGTACATTCAACTGACTAATGAGAATTACAGCAGCTGCTGTAACAGCGTCTGTGTACAGTAGCTGGGCTGGTACAAACACACACGCACACACACACACAGAGCAGAGTACACATGGCAAAGGGCACGTTGAGGCTCCCCATGGGCTGCACCACAATCAGACTCAGTAATGTAAAGAGGAAGCGCAGGTCTGATGCAGAGGAACTTCAAAGCCCTGATGGGACCCTCATTTGCCTCACACAGATTTTTATTTAGATGCTGCTGCTGTAACGGCACCAGCGCCAACCGATAAAGATTCTTTGAATGCGCAACCATTTCAACACAGCGAGCCTCTCTTTGCCTCTCTCCCTCCACTTTCCCACAAAGTCGTTCTCTGTGCTGATTGATGTCCTGTAAGCATGACTGACTAAAGTACACAACTATTCATGCTTGACAAAAATGTCCACATCAAACTGTGTAAACAATAACTTCAAGAGAAAATGAGTTTGTCCTGAATGTTGATATGAATCACTCTGTTATTTCAAAAATGTCTCTGTGAATCATGTCCTTTGAGATTTTCACCATCTCCACTTAGCTATGGTGCAAGGCAGAATCCAATTACGCTAAATGATATTATAATTTTGTTCCAAAGTTTAGCAACATGCGCTAGTCAACAGGACTAACTACTGTCATTATGGTCAACAGACAACTCATAAACATGTGTGTGATAAGGCAGAGGAGACGTGCTCATTTCAGCGGTCCCATGACACAAAACACACTCATAGGTCATCACAGGTCACGGTATGGCAAACATCCATACTTCTTCTTTTTTGGACTTCATTGGAATTCAAGTTCATTACCAGTAGGAGTTTGTTTAATGCTGCCATGTAAGTTGGTCTTTTGTTAGTCTGATATACACACCTCGAAACAGTTTTTGCAGAAAACAGGGTTAAGCCTATAATTCAAGTGTGCATACCAGGGATGAAAAGTAGTACAAAGCATCTACTCTTTTATGACAGTCATGTGTTTATACATTGTTCTTGACAATTAAATAACAGGTTAAACTAAACTAAACATAACTAATAAAACACAATTAGAAAATAAACTTGTATTTGTTCATTCAGAATCAATGCGGTGTGACTGAGATTATAAAAATGCATCTTTTATGACTCACTCTCATACCAGCTCTTTGTTTCACTATAGGATATTTAACACTGCTGTCGTGTTCAAAAGCTCTATGGCCAGTCCTCAGTGACACATCCAGAGTCTCTTTGGTCTTTCCCATAACCAAATCCCAGAAGACTCACTCCTCCAACCTGTTCATCCAGGAGAACTTCCACAACAGGAACTTTTTCCAGGTAGATAGACAAGGAAAAGGACAATGTGTTCTGTAGTTGTTATCATATATCTTTTCCAAGGAATGCTTCAAAGTATTAGTTGTCAAAAGTAAGACGTTGGTAACAGGGCTAAAAATCTAGTTCAGCAACTACTAAAGGATAACTACGAAATGACTATAAAATATTGTGCAAACGAATATATCATTTATTATATTAAATACTGCCTATAGAATTTGTCCTCTTTCCACATTCATATCATTGTAATACTTTCTCTTGTAGCCCCAGGACAGGTGCATGCTGGGACACTGCAGCAACATTTCCTGATTAAATTGATTTCCACTATCCCTGTCAGTTCTGTTTCGCCAATGGCATGTCATCTTTGTAAACTCTTTGTCAATTCAACTTAATTCACTTAGTATGCACACACTTCTAACCACATTTTTACTTTCCGAGTGAAAATTAGCACCATTACCTCAGCAGTTAACAATTCAAAACTATTTATTCTATCTTTTGAATGGTCAAAGGTCTATAAAAAGGATGCTGAAACACATGAATATTCCCTCAGAGGAAAGTAAAGTAAGTTAATAATTTTGTCTAAATCAATTTCTCTAAAACCATCTAATCGTCGAGGCAACATGAATACCCTCTGTGAAACCTTTTCCATTATCCAACTTAACAAAAGCTATTGTCTCCCACAATGCACTTGTCTTATGTAGAGAGACTATCCCTGTGAAAAGCTGGCTGCTGGTATCAAATACACAAGTTAACACTGCACGTCAAACTTGGGTCATTGGATCCATTGGGTAAATCACTAAATCACGCCACAATAGCCGCGGACTTGGCCCTTTCACAGCAGCCACATGAAACGGGAGCAGAGAAAGAGGGAAGTCGGACATCCATGGATCAGGACGAGCTCACAAAAGGCTCTGAAACACCACGGCCTCGGGACACATTCATACGACACTGGTGAGCAGGAAATCGCCCAAATTGTCCATTGTCTCCAGCAACATCAAAATCCAAGGCCTGTACATTGACACACAAGAGTGATAGAAGACAGAGCAGAGAGGCTGAGACACTTTGCCAGAGGGCGTTCACACAGGGTAAGAAACTTGACAAATAGGAAACATTTGTTTACAAGATGCTACAGGGGTGACACTGGGGATAAGGGTAAAATATTAGTGTTCTCAAATAGAAAATAAGCATTGTCAAAATCAGTAAGTGAGTACTCATTAAAAAATTCTTGGTACACTATATAACTTTTCTGGAAGAGAAGACTGTCTCATGGAGATGTTATAATTTTGCCTCGAATGTTTCACACTATGGTTAAGACAGAAAACTTAGTTTGTCTTAAAACTGACTTAGCGGTTATGCAATGAAGGCGATATATTTTAATGTATTCAATGACACAATTTTTATTGCTCATCCTTACTGTGAACGGGGTCGCTCCTCCACAGATCTGATATGTAACTTGATTTGGTGGTGTCATTTGCTTGTCTCCATAGATATATATGGTTAATATCATACTACGGAAAAAGGAATAACTGCCCAAGGAGAAAAGCAGGTTTAAACGATCACTCTATCCAAATTTCGAATACATTACTATATGCATTGCTTGAGTTGAATGTTTTTTGTTCGGTATCCTGAGGCATTTTTTCAGACGATGTATTTGAACAGGTTAGTTCAATCAGCCAATGAGCCGGCGGACTGTCAGGTACAGCCCGGGGCCAGGGTCACCTTCATTCACAGCTCAGACTCACAGACTCTCTCTCCTCTGGCTGCTCATTCAAACCAGCAACCCAACACACCAATTAAACTTCCATGATGAAAAGATATCGCAGTATGGATTTAGTTTGTATCAGCAATAGGTTCTTATTGAAAATGGTTAGAGACACAAAATAAATTTACACTGTAAACGTCAGTTATTTTACAAACCACCTGTAAATAAGGGCAACACAGGTCCTTTGCTCTCGATCAGCCAAATTGTCGAGATCAGAGAGACCAGGCCAGACATAAACAACTGTTCAGCAGCTCAGTCAAGCATTCGTTCAATCACTATCTGACAAGGAAGAAACATAAGAGCTATAGGAGGACACTATACCAAATTATCAAAAATATTGTGAATGTCGTTTTGAGGATAAAAAGGCTAAATTAAATACCAAGCCAAAAAAATCGCAAAAATTGAACAAACTATAGTGTCATCTTTCAAACAAGGCTATAAAGTTAATATTTCTGAACTTTTGTAGGGAATTTTACAGTCCTTTCATGCTTGTCTCATACTTAAACCTCAACTGATACATTTAAAAACATCTTATAGCTCTTTTATGTTGGATTGTCAAAACATCTTCTGCCTGATATCTGCTTATGTTGTCTGATTTTTAGGATACGCAAAATACATTTTCTTTTATAAATATCGCACACTCCTGAGCATAGTAGTTCAATGGCAGCAGTAGTATTATACACGTATTAATACATCAGCCATAGCACTGGCAGAAATATTAGTAATATACTGTAGGTATTTGAATAAATGTTGTTTTAGTTCTTGCTAAATGTCTATAGAAATTATTTGAATTTATGCATAAAGAATACATGTTTCTGTGTACTAGTCCTTCATCTGGCGCACATGTCTTTCATTACTTAACTACTTTACATCTACCTTAATGTGACTATATCACCTTAGTGTGACTATACTGTATACATTGGTTAAACCAGCACCACTGGTCTCCCAGTCAATGTTAATCTCTTGACAAGTTGCTCATTGTTCTGCTGTTTGTCTGTGTACGATGGAGTTTACCCATATACTTTGAAAAATCCTGACCACAAAGACGTCACAGAGGACCTTCCCCTTTGACAAACTCACATCTATGCTTTTGGGATTACGCCGTAGATTAGCCTGTGTCCGTTATGAGTGTTAGCAGCTGATTAGCACAGGATCACAGAGGGGAGTCTTAGAGCCTTCTCAGGGTGCTATGAAAACCAAGGGCTCTATCAGTCTATCATCTAACAGTACAGGATTAATGTTGCTTCATTCTGCTATTTTTTTCCACTTTTTTTTTTCTCTTCCAGAGCAGAGCCATATTACAAACAGACTAAATAGCAGCAATTACATTCTCTTCCTGGTTATCTTTTGTTAATCAAGATTCAGACTTTTTTTTTTGGCTTGAATTGCTTTATGTTTAGTATAGATTTTTTTTTATTTTATGAAAAAACTTTACAGATAGTTTAGACCTCTACAAACATGTTCTGAAATCTTGTGTGCACTATGGACTGTGGAATCCAGATTCAAATACATTTTAAATTATGCAGACGTCTATTTGCATATTAATTTGGCAAGCAATTCTATAATTCTATAAACTTCTGGTCATATGCTTGTTCTATAGTGCATGTTTAACTTGAGTTTTTCAAAATCACTAGACCTTATGTCATCACTGTACCTCATGGCACAGAGAAAGGATTAATTCTAGAAACACTTTTAGGAACAGGTTGAAAACACAGATCATGCTTGACTTACTTTGTTTCGTAATAGAGCAGGATATGAGATTCAGTTTACATTATTTATCTAATGTATTTATTTAATGTGGTCAATGTTGGTGCTCATATAAAACTTAAATGCATTTCTCTTTCTTCTTCTGCCTTCTCTAGAATCACTTTTTTCAATAATTTCTCTCATAGAAACTGCATTTGAATTAAAAATACATAAGTGAAATGAAAGTAGTGTTGAAGAAGTCATCCATTTAGTTGAATGAGGTGATGACAAGACATGACCTGGGGGCCTCCTGTAGATAAGACCTGAGTGCATATAAAACAAATTTGCATGAGAGTCAGTTTGTTAAAAGATGGCAATCAGGGTCTAGTCAGTGCAAGTCTTAACAAAGTAGCCACTGTGTATTAAAATATGGTAAGAATTGTGGATCGTAGCTGTAGATTAGGCAGTACAGGGACATCTATAAATCTAAAGTGAGGCAGTAAATATAAACTAGAAAGTAATATACAAGAATACATGTTTTACTTTTCCATGGGCGTATTCAGTCCCAGTGCATTGATCACATATGCTCTATACATCACGCTATAGACCTGAAGTAGCACAGACACCCTGTTATACCTCCTCCCCATTATCACATGTTGTCATCTCCCACTTTCAAGATCTGGAGATCCAGTAGCAAAGCCAGGACCCCCCTTACCCCTCGCTGTCCCACACGCTCACACACACACACAGCCACAGTGGGCCAGTGTTCTCCCCTGGGGGCTCAGAAGATGAAAGGAGGGAGCAGATGAAACACATGAAAATGACCTGCTCCTCATCCATTCTGGAGCATTGAGTTTCTCTCAGGCAAATTCTTATCAACTGTCAGTTGATAACGCTCAGATAACAATAAGATAAAATACAAAATCTTCAGAACAATCCACTCTTATTTTACTATGTATGCCACTTAGAGAACAATTTATTTAGTTCATGCCCAATCCACAGAGTCAAAAGATCCCAATCACACACTGCCATCTTGTGGCTTTTGTGTCAGCAGCTACACAATAATTGAGCAGACTAAAGGCAATCTCTGGCAACATCTAGTGGCCACATAGCATAACATTTAGGATAAGTAAGCTGCAACAACGAAAAAAAAGGGACAATATATTTTGCAGGTTAAATCAATGTCCAAATATTCCTTTTTAAAATTATAATTGGATGTGGGGATTTTAAGTTGCAGCCTCACATCTGTGTCCATCTCTCACAGCTTCCAAAAGGAAAGGCTGTTGGTGTTTGATTTCAACATCACGTCTAAACCATTTGCAATGTCAGTACTATTCAGGAGATTCCCCTCACTCTCAGCACTGTTATTAGTGTCACTTACAGTCACTTAGAGGATGGAGTCTTGGGAACATTATTAGGATTGGGCGGAGATGGTCCTAGAGCTGAGCACCTCAAATAACTGTGAGGAGGGAAGATGTTCTTCTTTCAAATGGTTCAGTTTCCTGTCTATTTCTGTAAACTTCACTCTGGTTTGATCCTGGGTCAGTCCAGGGGTCAACACAACAAATGAGTAGTTTTGGACAGAAAGTTATTGGGCATCAAAGCTATATTTATTGTTATGAATAAGCAATGGAAATTTAAGCTAACCTACAATTATTTATTATTTCAAATATTTTATTTTTTCTACAAAGATTTGGTAGTACCAGTCTGGAAGTACAGTACCAGTTTGTATTATGTACTAATATGCCTACAGTCATTGACTGATTTGTGATAATCAGATACATTATACAGGTATGTAATTTACTTTTTTCAGAACTAATTCACATTTTGGACTTAGTTTACTCATAATTTATGTGTGACGTAGTCCATTAATAATAGCACAATAAAATAAAATGTGTACTGCATTAAGAACAGGAGTTGTTTGGCTCAGGTAAGGGGCTAGAAGAGCCACATCATTATTATACAGAAACTGTACACTTAGAAGTGTAGCAAATTACTTCTCTGATTTCTCCATTCAGACTCCATTCAGACCAAATGCAGATCTCCTGCTGGGTCCACCTCTGCTTTATTGACATCTGACAGCACTTACAGGAGCGCTTACTGGGCAAAGCACAGTCTAACAAGCGCTCGCCTCTGTGTTACTGCTTTTATTTAACGCTTGGACACAGATCTGAGCAGAGAACAGTGGAAGGAGACATTGTACTGTTGTAATTCCAGCTAATTAATGTAACAGGCAGTAGCTAAATGAGCTCTGATATTTGGCAGTGCTGGTTTCTATAACACAGTTTAACAGGAGTATACAAGGAACACACAGAGAAGTACACACCCAGGAGCATGCTGACACATCTGGTGAACTGCTGATGGCTGCATGACGCTTGGATTATATGGGGTTTTATTAAGAGTTTTATGAACACGACCACCTGCCACTAGGTGTCACTGTTGTCCTCCGAAACAGTCTTCCACGGGAACACCCTGGAAAAAAGTAACCATAACCTCATCTAACCACTCCACGATGATGTTAGAAATAGGTTTCTGCTTTATATCAACCTTAACTCATTTGTTATTTACGTCTAGATTAAAATACAGTTGTGTAAAAAGTAATTCCAAAATAATGTAACTAATGAGGCAGCATCTAAGTAGTGTAATAGCCTATATTACATTTTTAACAAGTAACTACTAACTTCCCAAACAACAAAGTACCTTCCTCAACACTGATGGTCTGCCACTTCTTTGCCTAGAAGAAAATGCTATTGTATGGTCAAGAATATTCCATGGTATGGCATTTCTTGATGAGGACGACCAGGCCAAGTTACAGGTCAGATATGTGGGCAACAAGGAGGCGACCCCACTCTGAGGAAGAATGCGTGTTTTCCAGGGTATTTTTGAGCAATGAAACAGTACAGTAATACAATAAATGCAAGAAAGAGATGTTTAATGCCATACTGTGAAACAATGAAAATCTCCATGGAAGCAGGTGGCGGACCAACAGACCTTTTATAAACATGTTCATCAGCAGCACACCACAGTCTATGGCAATCAATAGTCATAATTATCTGGTTAAACTAGAGCTGAATTACCTGTATTTAATCATTAGATTAAAGTGATTTAACTTACCACACTGGGAGGATCAGTCACTCCCAACAGCCATAACCTTTGACCTTTTTGGTGCTGTGACTTGTTGTCATCAATGCAATAGCGCCATCCAGTGCCAAATGTGATTGCGGCAGTGGAAATGATTATTTCGAAACTGGAATTATAAGCTAAAAGTATTACAGAACAGAAACATCAGTACTTAATATTTTGCACTTTTTATTTTAATCCAACCACCTCTGTAATGATTACATAGAGGAGACTTCTGTTTTATAGTGTAACTAGTATAACAAAGTGCAAAAGTACAGGTAAAATCATGTAATAGTATACTAATAGTTGTTTCAGACATTTATAAAACTGATCTGATTTGTCATCCTGGGGGGGCACTCGACAGAAGGTGAAGGCTCAATTTACGTGAATGTATCCACAAGAAAGCTGAACCCTGAAGGATTATTATTTTAACTTTTTATGCAGGTTATGTGTATCATATATACTGTGAAGAGACTACTCACGGTATTTGAGAAGTTTTATTTTTGTCTTTTTTCAGCATTTTTTACAACAATACAGACATCACAGAATACAGTTTTACAAACACAAGCACACCACCACCTGGGCTGCTGCCACTGTAGACTTCTGGGGGGTTGCCATTACATCCACTTTATAGCTAGAAAGAAGCTGCCTTTCCAGATTCAACATTTGGGATTTTTGCAGCAATGCAGTATTAGAAGAATTATGGAAAATCCTTGGGAGACATTTAAGGGCAAAGCAAAAGAGTGTAGACTATGGTTTTGAGTGCATTTTTCCAAATTAGAAGCAATGGTGGCGTGATATAACAAAGCAGTTCGATTATTTTCTTGTTTTGGGCAACAGTTATTGTTACTAATCTTCTGACATCATCTGACCGAGAGGCAGAAATGTACATTGCTTCTCCCATCAATTACTGAAATCTTTTAAATTTCTGTACAGTGAAATAAAACTTGACAAATAATCTTTTTAAAAAATACAGAAGGCTTTATTCTAGCCATTTTTTCCCAAATATTATTCCCAAACCCATTCACCTACAGGTAAAAACAGGGCCTAAAGATTATAAGTCTGACGATGGTACAGTAATTGTGGTACTTTCTTTATTAACAAGTGTGTATGCTTGAACTCTATGTCATTTACACCCAACATTGTAAACATACATAGAACTATAATACATGTGCTTGCATTTCAGAGGGGCGACATTTTGGTTTTTACTTCACTAGAACACCACAAAATGAGAGGGAAAGAAAAGATTTGAACGAGGTACAAGGGGAGATAGAAGATGAACATCAAAACTCCTTTTTGAGGTGACATTTTTCTCAGTTCAGTTAAGATTGAGTAGCATTTTTTAAATTTCAGTTCTTGCTTGTTAAACAGAAAGGCTTTCCAGCACCACTCAAATGTTGATAGTCTTTAGGTCCTGGTCCTGATGTGGTATCACTTTATAAAAAATGCACAAAATCCAATCCTCTGTGAATGGACACAGCCTGGTGGCATTGCAAGTCTTTTTCTTGAGTTTTTGCACAGTTTAACCACCCGCTGAAAGAGCCTCCATATTAGTGTCTACTAGTCTCTGCGCTCTTGACTTGAGGGGATCTTTTGCTACTAGTGCAGGCCGTGGAAAAAGACAAACAAATGAGGAGCATCAGGAAGTGGCGATAAAATCCAAGATGGTGGAAAGTGAAGGGAAAGGGCAGGAGGCGGGGTGTGCTTTTTACAAATAGACACGCCTTAGGTCTCCAGGTGAGGTGATGGTGTTGCACTGTGGACAAAGCTTCTTATTACCCTGCAAAGAAACAAAATAGTTTAGTATTAAATCATTGAAGATCCACTCACATAGAAACTGATGGTAGGGCACTGCACTTGTAAAATAATTCAAAGTAAACTTGCACATCCTTTTTACCACTTTGATCATGGGCAATCCACAGTAAACCATCAGGTGATAATAAGTAACAAAAGGGTAATTTTCTCTGATCTGGGTGGTCTTTGCTGCTGGCCTAACCACATTCAGGGTTGGGAGTATATTCCTGGAACCACATATTAATACCTCCACCTAGGACTCTAACCATCTCCAGTAATGTGGGTTTGTTAGTCTGTCACCAAGTTACTGATTAGGCAAGCTATCCATTTAATTTTCAGCAGGTGATAGAATAACAAAGCTATAAATACTTACAAGGTTCAATTCTTTTCCCCATTTGCACAATATTGTGAGATGGGACCAGTATCTTGTTGTAGGTCAGCATTTTTTGAGTTTAATATTGTTTCTATACATTTATTTAAATTTCCCTTACAAACCTGGCATTCACTTGACATGGCTTAGTGGAATTTGTACAATTTCTCCAGTTAACTGCAACATGAAAAGAATGTCCATAAATCTGCTTTCTTCCTATGTTGAGCTAAGAGTGTGATATTTAGCACAAAGGAGGAGAATTTAGGTCACTTCAGAGGTTGGAACATACGAGTACATCTTGATTTCAAATATTTAAGTGCCATTTTCGAGTAAACCCACAAAATCAGTAGAACCATTCTGCCTTTTGTTGTACCAGTTGGGCAAAAATAGAACTTTAAATGTGTGAAGAAAAAAATGAAAGAGGGATAGTGAAAACTGTTTGTATATGTGTAATGTGTGTGTTTCTGGTTATGCGTCGCACATTTGCACACAAAGCAAAGCCTATATTCTCCAAACAGCGCCCCAGCTTTCATTTCTCCTAAAAGTTAAAATCAAGACTTGTACATTTGTTTACCCACACATCTTTGTACTGTTGTTTAGCGCGGGTGCTCAGCGCGTGTGGGTGTGTGCCCGTCATGCTGTGTTCCAGATGCAGCGCTCGTTAAAGCGCGAGGGGGAGGGCTCATGTTAACTAGATTGCCTGGCATTTACTTTGATCAGCCTGGCCCACTGTTTTAATAGCCGTCTCCGGGCTATGAGTTTAATGCACCATACATTAAACCTGTAAGTGAAGCATGCAGGTACACAGCACACTCAAACTGTTCTAATAATATATTCACGCTGAGCTAATAGCAAGGTAATAGGGATTTTGTTGTGTTTAACTTTGTTGCTAAAAAAAAAAAAAAAACTTGCAACAGTGGAAATAAGATGCAACAAAATAAGGTGACGAACAATAAAGGACAAACACCCACAGTCAAAGCTACTGTAATTAGGCTAGTTTATCCTCCCAGCAGCAACACAGCACTATTTCTTCAGTGCTCCATTAACTGCTTTAGCACCAGCTAATTACACACTACTGAATATATTAGGCTAACTAATAACCAACAATACCTCTGTACATGTGTGTATGAACCCGGGGCGAGAGGTGCTCATTGGAGGCTATACTGGCCACTTTATTCCAGCATTTTAACAAGCCTTTTGGGTGCTATTTCAACCAAGCCTATTGAGAAGAGGAAGTGTGTGCATTAGGCTGTGCGTGTGTGCGTGTGTGTGTGTGTGAGCAGAGAACAGGTCATCTGAGGAATATTCCATTTTAGTTTGTCCCAGTGGGCATGACTGCTCATGGACACGCACCAGGTATGAAATGAGATTGCAATAACTGCGTGTGGTGACCAAGAGCCCTGCAGCAGAGTACTGTGGATGTGTACTAGTGTGTACTTGTATGTGAGTAGCATGTTGGTGCGTACCAGAGTCCTAAGCCAACACTCTTCACAGTGGACATGCCAGCACTGGATGGAGGTGAGCGGCATCGTATAAGAGTCCTGAAATGACAAAAGTGAACAGTTATTGTAAATATTTACTTATATCACACATGCAAAGACAGTTAAGCAGGCGGCACAACACAGCCCGACTGAGCACAAGAAACAAGTCACGCACTGACCACACAGCCAGAACCACGGTGTACAACAGCATCAAACAAGCAACCTGTGAGGCACGCACAAGCAGACATTTGGCAGGCAGCAGGCAGGTGAGAGACAGAGGGGGAAGAGGAGAACGATGACTGGACCCACACGGATGGGTACACTTTTCTTTTCCTCTCAGAAAAGAAGCAGGCATGAGGTGAGGGGGGGAAGGTGGTGGAGGGAGGAGTGCCTTACCCTCCTTAAAGGCTGTGGGAGGAGCCTCTTTATGCCGCTGCCGTAGCCACCAATCACAAGGCCTCTGTACAGGCAGTACAGGCCGAGGGGAAGGGACTTAGGCGGCCTCTCTCCAACCTCATTGGTCAATGGCCGGGGCCCTGGCCACGCCCCTACGCTCTTGATCTCCACACCTGACTGGACAGCAGGCTTCCTCTGCTGCAGGAGGGGTGAGGGTGCGAGAGAAGAGCGAGCTAAAGGTGGCATCTAATCATAACGGCTCGCTCAAGTCATTTTACATTCAGCACTGAGCAGTACAAGACGTGTAAACAGAAACACGCAGACAGACAAAGCCTCTAGACAACACAGCTGACCCGACAGGAAATGAAACAACAAATGAAATGATTGAACTGACTTCACTTTATGTACGATTTGGGTGAGGGTCATCATAAGTCAATAAAAGAAAAACTTCAGAAGTTGAAATATCTTCCATTATTATTCACCGTAAAAACGTTTAAGTACTTCTCTCTGTTCAGGGGACCAGGGCAAAGAAAGCTACTGAAACAAAGCCCCGGGAAAGAGAGACAAGCTTGAATAAACTTGCAACAAATAAACAAATCTTGCCTAACAAAAAGGGTTAGAACATTTCTCCCCAAAGATTATTTTAAATTTATTTCCCTCATTAACTAAAACCCTTGTTCTGGAATAACACTAACAGCTTTTGGAGGGGCTGTGCTGACAGGTTGGTGGACACTGATTGGGTGCGTGTGAGAGGGACAGTGACAGATGAGGCGCAAAGAGCCCGGTGAGCGCGGGGCAGTGAGTGATCGATCGCAGTGCCTTGCCCTCCGTGTCACCTCGGGCGCCTGCCGACCTTTAGGAAGTGCAGCCGTCGGTAATTACCCGCTTAACTGACGCACACACGGGTCCAGAATGCCGACGCTGCACTGTCTATAGGATTCAAGTGTGACAGGACGTGTGCATGACATAAAGAAAACCACACAAACACAGATGGATAAAGAGGGGTGTTGGGGCCAGGGGCTGAATTGTATGCATCCGAAGTGCATGAATATTGACTATGTCCCTCACACTGCCTGCTGTTGTCAAGGTTAAACATGTGGCTCAGGATATTGATCTGTGTGCCCAATCAATCATCAATACAAGCAGAGAGAATCAGCCAGCAAGCACCTGGCTTTGGGTTAACCTTCATGTGTGCTGGATTGTCATGTGATTTCAAATGGGCGAGAAAGGTTGGGTTTGTGCATGCCTTCACAAATAGAGCACTAGAATGGGAGGGGGTTGTGTACAAGAGCCAAGAGGGAAGTCTGAGTGCAAAGCAAGTCATTTTTGCAAAGCCATGCAAACATTACATCATGAGAACCACCATTTCAACTCCCAGTTCATTCACACTCAAATCAAAGATGACATGAGCAACATGCAGACAGGAAATACACAGAGTATATTTCATCAAGAGTGTTTGGCAATCATTCATGGGTTCTATAAATGTGCTTTCTCTTGATAAAACATGGTACAATCAAGTTTGTTTGCTCACCATGCAGATCAAGCACTTGTATCTGTCCCCTCTGAGGATCTGCTTTTCCAGCTCTCTGATCCGGGCCTTCAGAGCCTCCATAGTGGTCGCTGTGGACTCCTCCTCCGTTACCCTGCACAACATGATATAAAGAATGGTCAATGCTTAACTCAGTGTTTACCCAACCATTGAATTGGCAGGGTGGCCTGATTCGCCAACAGTGCTCCCTGCCCTGTCAATTAAAGTATGTGCTGCTAATCACCTTTCCCTCATACTTTGAATGATGGACTGGATTGGACAGGCAAAGTGATCCAGCCTGGGTTTTGCGCTATGCCGTAGTGGGCTCTGCTCACAGCATAGACCGTATATATGAATGGACAAAGCCAACGCACTAGCCGCTGCGTTCCAAATAGGAAGTGTGCCAGCGGGCTCTTCCGACTCCTTCTGACCCTAGCTCTCATTGACTTGCATTGAAATATTGTGGCCCCTCTCTCTGTAACTGCTGTGAGCCTCGTCATTTTGGTCTTAAAATGTTCGTATTAACCTGGTTTACATGATCCTGAATTTTTCATTTTACTATTTTGTCCCTAAATCAAGATATGAACATCAGACGATATGAACCAATCAGACGTCTTCATTCCCCGAGGTTACTGGCAACAGGTTTGATTGATAGCTAGTGCATTTCGTTGCCAAGTAAGCCCCATTTTTGCTTTCCGGTGAGAAGGGCGGACACATTTAATGACCTCAATCATGACTGAATCTTGTGGTTGCTATGACACTCGAAGCCAGATTTCCAAATATGGAGTCTGGCTCCAAATTCGCTCCTGTACCCGTTAGCATTGGAAGCTTCATTTGAGTGGAGCTGAACGCTGTGGGTGATGCCACACTTGCTTAGTCCACTTCTTTATACAGTCTAGGGCTCACAGGCAGCAGCAGCTCGACAGATGCAGACTGTCCCAGCTCAGGAGGAAGTTATACAAGAGTATATAGATAATAATGCAAGGCAAGTCAACTAGTTCAAATAACATCATGAATAACTGTATTAGGCCAAAACTTAAGCATTCATTACAGCAAATGATAAAGGCTTTAAAGAAATTAAACAAACTAAGAAAATTGAGAAAAAAACCCAAACTTCAGAAAATAGGTTTATAAGGTGTTTTACAGCAATTAACCCTTTTAAATAAAATTAAATACTTGGACATTTAAATACAACAGTGAGATATATAATCTATATAAAAATAGGTCTATATTTTACTCATTTTACTCTACACTTTGTAGAATGTTTTTGTTGTAAATTTGTCCAAAATGCTGTGTTGATTCAACAATCACTGCCAGATGTTTATGCCTTATCCATCTGTTATCTTCTATTATTGTACTGTCCTGGTTGTATCTCAAAGCAGTAGTTGATTAATGTGGAGCATAATAAGAGAAAATGTGCATTTAACACTGTGCACCAGCATATGAAGCGGCCATAAGTGAATCAATAAAGTCTATAGGCAGACCACAGGAATGCTGCTACAGCTCATCATTTGTGCTCACAGAGATACAACCATCCTCTCCTAAGCCGAGTCTGTGTGGTGTGTTTATGGTGATCTGGTCATTTTGCAGCCTGATAGCTCTGTGAGCTATGATATTGATCCATAAGTGGAAAAACGGGAGGTGCGCACTGGTGACTGAGGATATGGCTTTATCCAAGAAGCAAAGGGAAAGCATTTTGTTCCAGAATATGGTAAAATCTAATATCAAGATGTTTTTCTCTAAAATAGTAATGATGTATCATCAATGAGGTAATTATCAATTGGCTTATTATTTCAACACTATTTCAACATTTCAACAACACCTTTAGAAAACACTGCATTAGCAAAATATAAGGATTCCATGAGAAAGTCAGTTTTGTTAATGCCTTTTGTCTATAAAGACTAGTTGGGACTCCTTCAGTCTATGTCCAATAAACATCTTATTAGCACTGAGCTAGTAAAAAGCCATTTAGGCTTGATTAGCCTGCTAGCTTATAAAGCACTGGACTCTGGTCTGAAACGGACAAGATAGGGCTCTCCCTCAAACTGGGCTGTCCCATTTTTTAACAAGAACAATAAAATCTGTGCACCACTCAATGACACCAAGAGGCTTTCTACTTACAATACCAACACTGGCAAAAGCATTCATTCAAATCACATATTCTGGATTCATAGTCCAAATAAGGAACACTAACACAGTGCAAAAAATAGATGCAGATTAAGTGTGATACATTGGGATGGAGTGTGTGAAACAAGCGACAAATGCTAAAGGAAAAACCTTGACTTCAAGACAGAAACACAATTTACCTTGGTCCTATTTTAACAGCTCTAAACCAGGAGCCACAAAAACAACATTAATTTCCCTCTGGGAAGCAAAGTTACAGCGTTTACACTGGGCAATGCTGAAACTTTAAATTTAAGGCAGAGGAGTACACTTCTTATTCCTACTTACAGAAGCAATAAGTTTTGCTGAAGGAAGTCCCTACAGTCTGGTAAATATTAGAAAATATTATGACAAGCTGCAAAAATGTAAATAAATGACGGCTGCTCTGTGTGATTTGTGAAGTTGCACGTCTTTCTTTTCCCTCAGCACCCATCTCTGTAAAAACAGATCTTCTCAAACTTATCAACATGACTATATGGGGAATACAAGTCATTTTATTTACCATTTAGGAATTCATTTTACCCCTTTAAGTCAAGACACACTGGGAAGGTTTATGACATTATTGCACTGACGCTGTGACCTCTACCATTTCCAACATAC
This sequence comes from Taenioides sp. WSHXM2023, assembly GCA_029959045.1. NCBI lineage: Eukaryota > Metazoa > Chordata > Actinopteri > Gobiiformes > Gobiidae > Taenioides > Taenioides sp. WSHXM2023. The sequence continues at coordinate 14,243,016 of CM057096.1, read as the reverse complement.
ACTTTATTGCCTAAAGCAGGCATGCCCAAACCAAATGCAGCCCTCAGACACATTTTTCTTGGCCCTCAGGCTTCCAGGTGAATTGGCCCAAATTATCTTGAGTAGTACTTTTGACTGAAAGTTTTTTGAAAATCTACCTTGATTAGACAATATTTAATATTTATTGTGTGGTTTTGTGGATCTTAGCATCAATAAAGGACTGATAGCTCATTCTAACGTGTTAAACATGCATATACATCAATTATTCACTGTACTGTCTATGGCCCTCGATCGGCCCTCTGCTTCGTCTGTGTTTAGATATGTGGCCGTTGATGTAAAAAGTTTGGACACCCCTGGCCTTAAGTATTCGCTCACCTGCCTTGACTCACGTATGAACTTAAGTGACATCCCATTCTTAATCCATAGGGTTTAATATGACGTTGGTCCACCATTTGCAGCTATAACAGCTTCAACTGCAATTCGTCACTCCAGAGAACACGTCTCCACTGCTCTAGAGTCCAGTGGCGGTGTGCTTCACACCACTGCATTCGATGCTTTGCATTGCACTTGGTGATGTATGGCTTGCATGCAGCTGCTCGGCCATGGAAACCCATTCCATGAAGCTCTCTACGCACTGTTCTTGAGCTAATCTGAAGGCCACATGAAGTTTGGAGGTCTTCAGTTTGGAGGCCACTGACTCTGCAGAAAGTTGGCAACCTCTGCGCACTATGCACCTCAGCATCCGCTGACCCCGTCCCGTCAGTTCACATGGCCTACCACTTCGTGGCTGAGTTGCTGTCGTTCCCAATCGCTTCAACTTATTGTTATAATACCACAGACAGTTGACTGTGGAATATTTAGGAGTGACTGGGCTTGGTGCACAGGTGGCATCCTATCACAGTACCACGCTGGAATTTACTGAGCTCCTGAGAGCGACCCATTCTTTCACAAATGTTTGTAGAAACAGTCTGCAGGCCTAGGTGGTTGATTTTATACACCTGTGTCCATGGAAGTGATTGGAACACCTTATTTCGATTATTTGGATGGGTGAGTGAATACTTTTGGCAATATAGTGCATCTTCTCAGGCCTTGGCTTATTTTTAATACCGTCAAAAATATTGCACTATTAACGAGTTAACATAAAACAATTTTAATGCCTTTAATTTTTTTATCGTGAGATTAAAGCTCTTTGTGACCTAGTGAACCATTTTTTTCATAAGCTGTGGCCAGCTAGTAAACGTTAGAAAAACTAGGAGGGCCAAATCACAGCACATCTGCCCATGCACGTGCATACGCACGACTTCACCACACAAGCCCTGTGCACGCGCTGATGCCACCCACACGAGGAAAACACGAAACAAAGTCCGCTCCAAAACATACGGCGAATCCACGCCCACCCCCGACAAGGACCACGGACAGCGACAGAAGCCCCGCAGCCTCTCTCCCCCAGCCACCCCCACTTAAGTATGACATTCACAAGATTAATCACAATTAAATATTTTAATCGATTGACAGCACTACTTATTTTTAATCAGCTTTTGTGTGGGAAAAAAGTAAAGATAACACACTTATATGAAGTGAAACTTGTATTTCCTATGACCACAGCTGCCCCAGGTGCTGGACAGAGACAGATAGATGGCTCTAGCTTCTTGTATTTAGCACTGTGTGTGGGGCCATTTCTCATTTCATTAGCACAGGTCTGTGCGTACATGGGCAGAAGACCTCTGCCATTTGTCTTTATCAGCCATGTGTCTTAATCTACTGTCTACTCACATTTATTTAGCTCGACACTTACTTTTAAAACAAAACTACACAAAGTTCAAAATAAATTTTCCTACAATTGGTGCTAAAATATACATCTTTGAAGAAGGTGATTCTTAAATGTATGGGCTGTGAAAAGGCAGTAAATCCTTTAAGGAATGATTGTGTGCCCCCAGTTAACTAACGCCTTAACTACACTGACATCCCATGATAAAACATTTAAGTCACTACTGATTTTGTGCCTCCCACCATTCTGTGAGCTGGTCCCAGAAAACAGGGACGGAGGGGGTGGTTCAGAAAGTGGCTAAAAAAATTCAGAAGAAGGATTTGAAGAGTTTCAAGAAGAAAGAGGATAAGAGGCATTTGCAACACAACAATGAAGCAGGGACCAGCCAGAGCGTCAGCCTCGATGTGTGTGCCATGTGTGGCCAAGTTCAAATCTAGCTTCATCACTTCCAAATTGAGGACAGATTCAATTATTTGCAGAAATCACATGGAAATCTCTTTGCATTGTTCCAGCTGGCGCACCAAATTTGGCAGCAATCGCATTGGTGGCATTGGAGGGCCATTTATCTTGGAGGGAAAGAGTGGTTGTTGTACATGTATTTGTGTGTGCGTGTGTGTATGAGCTCATTTATCTTGCAGGGGAATGAGCAAGGGAACGAGGAAGCCCCGGGAGGCGACCAGATCATTACCCATCTGGGATCAGAGGCAGAGATTTCACTAACGCTGCCATGTGCAGAGCCACACACACGCACAATGTATCAATGTAACCAAAGGAGACAAATCTCATTTTCATTTGGGGACGGAGGGGCACACAAGCTCTACAAATGCATGCATTTATAGTGAGCAGAGAAGAGCAGGGCAGGGAATTGTTCTAGCCAGCCAGCTGACGGCTTGTTCCACTGCAATCATTCTCCATCGAGGTGGGCATCTTTAAATGGATGTCTATATTAAGGCATGGTTAGCTCAGGATGCCCACTAAAACCTCAACTATTTTTATGTAGCAAACAATTAATTTATATTTAATATATAAACAGCAGTGTTTCATTTATTTGTGAAAATAACACATTTTCTATGTCAACTCCAATATGATTGTGAAAACTAAAAAGGCTTAATTTAATAAGGTATATTATTATTATACAATAAGATATAATAACTGTATGATTTAAGTGTAATGCAGCCTTTTATTCAGACTGAAGACTACAGGGTTTAAATGAAAAAAGGAAAAACATCACTTTAAAAAGAACACAGAGAACAAAGAAAAACACTTTAAGAAATAAAGAGATGAGAGGAGAGGCGTGTGACCCTGGCTGAGTCGGGCTGTGCTTGTATGGGGCAAAAGGACAGGAGAATATGCCAGACATGCAGAAGCAACCAATCAACCAAATCCCCTTTTCTCTTCTCTGTGTCGGCTGCCAGGACTACTCTGTTGCAATGAGCTGACCTCTATTACCTATGCAGCAGGCCCAGTCTCCCCATGTTAGATTGTTTACTCCAGGTGGAATATGGATGAGGAGATGGAAATGAGGAAATTCCAGAGTGCAGGCCTTTGACACAGACAAAGGACTAATGGATAGAACAGGGTGTTAAGGGGTATGTCAAACAGGTGAAGGACTTGAATACAACAACTTTGTGGTGTGATGAAGAAGGAAATATAACTGCCATTTTTTACGTTCTGATTTTAAGCATGAAAGATCTTTTAAGTTTGGAGTCCATAGGTTGAATAGATGTGATTATAAGTGCAAACGTACACCAATAAACTACATTTCAAATAGGGATGCAATGATCCAATACTGGTATCAATATCGGCATTGATAATGAAAATTTTGATGGATAGGATATTGGCTTCTTAATATCAATTCAGCAGATATCCTGGTTGGACATATAAATTGATGTAATAAGAGTATTTACTGGTCATAGTCAGTCCATGTTTGAACTTTTATTTACACAAAGCTGTTGTTAATTGTTGGAATAATCATAGCTCCATAACATGCTTGGATCAGTGTTGTCTTATTTTATATTCGTTTTAAGGAACTAAATGCTGTTTTCATTCTCTCCACGGATATCAGCTAATATAGGGTATTGGTAGATAATTGAAGATATAGTATTGAAATCAATATCAGAACTGAAAAAGCTGGATCGTGCATCTCCAATTTCAAATTCAAAATTTAAGAAGGGAAAGAGTTTTCATTCCCCTCTTTAAATGTACTACTGAACATACACTGTAATAGAGATGAGTACTTAGAAGACAGCCATGTAGTTGTGTTGTGGTAGACATGTATGAGAAACCTACTTTTCAATTTCGCTGTTTTTACAAGTTCGTGGGACATTTGAGGCAGAGGAGGAGGAAGAGGGGATATTGGCGTCTGTCTTGCTGCTTTCCCCGTTGCTCGTTGAAGGCATTTCTACACACAAGACAACTCAAGTATTAGGAGGAACCATCATAAATTGTGCTATAATAAATGAATGCAGGAAACCTTACCGTCACTAGCCCATTTTGAAAACTCTGGAGTTATTCTATTAGAAGGCACCCCACCACTAGAAAAAAAAAACAAGTCTTACAATAGTCTCACAATAGTTAGCAATTCTCTTCATTGAACCAGTGAGGTCTCATACTTGAGTACCGCTCCACGTAGCGCCTCTCGTTCCCGGGCCTCTCCCTGGTCCTCCCCTGCCCCAGAGCAGGGGATGATGTCAGCCTCTGTGTACTGAGCCTTGCCATATTCCAAAGTGTCATCTCCGTCTACGTCCAGGTCTGCGTCACTGTCTGCACCACTTTCCTTGATACTGCAAGTGGCAAAACCTGTTCCTGTGGAGAGAAGATATCATATTGTTATTTTCAAAAAGTAACAAAGAGGTGAAATAATCATTGTACAAGTCACAGTAAATATAAACACTGAGGAATTAATAGGATCGCATAATGTGAGTTTTAGTGTGTTAATCTTAACTTGTCACATTATTAGTGTTATCATCTTTATGAAAAAACAGATCACGTGCTTAACGCAGTGCAAATAGGTTTGATAGATAGCCCGGCAAACAGCTAAAGAGTTACTATTCAAGACTTCAACTTTCTCACAATTTAGTTCTCCCAATAATGGATGACAATCGCTCAGACAAGCTTTGGGCTGAGACAGAATTGAGACTTCTGATTAAGCCCAACGTTTTACCCGCCAATCTCCCAGCTCCTCGCACACACTATATCTATATGTGCCCGCATGTGATTGGCATTTCTATAAACCCAGTGATGAACGCTCAGACAAACCCGGTAGCGTGCCCTGACTTCTCCCTTCAGCTCCACTTATCCGGCTGTGCACCCCGTCACTTACAGCCGTCTCCTCGGAGTTTGTTTGAAGCCGCCTGTCCCTGTGTCACTTAGGGCTGTGTCTCCCACTCCTTAAAGGTGCGTGTCTGTCTTCTTGTCACTTAAACCACATCTTTCCAACAGCTCCAGACCAGGGCCGTGCCTGTGTGTGCATGCGTGTGACACTTAAAGGTGAATGAGTGCGTGTCGGCTGGTGACAGGGCCTGACAGCAGTCTTATTTACACCTATCCCAATTGCTACGGCTCTCCACTGGACTAGAGAAGAGTGGGAGTGGGGCCACGCAGGAGCCGGGCAGCGCTGACAGCTATCTGCTTCTACCCCCTGTCCAAGTGTGTGTCTGAAACTTCAACTTCCCTCAACAGTACGTTTACTACAGTATCTGCACTGAAAATGTACTACATTTCAGATTGAATAGGCAAGAAAGTTTGTATTAAAATAAGAAAACACTGATCATTTTAAATGTATATGTTAATGTTGGAGATGGTCTGATCTGGTTGTCTAGGCATATAATATGACAAGTTAGAAATAATTAAGATGATGTAGAGAGTTCAATTCAAGTTAATAAGTCTGCAGAAAATATTGTGAACTTTGTCTTTGCACTTTGAGTAGTTTGATCTGGACAGGACAGGAGTACCAAAATCAACTTTCCATTACCCATTTTTTTCACTCACATCAGCTAGGACAGTTTCTCTTTGTGGGATTTCAAACATCTGTCTCCATTCCAGCTTCTGTAATTCATTTCACTCTCTCAAACTAAGAGTATGTGATCAAAAACAGCACCTATGCAAAGCCCTTTTACAACAGGCCTGTGTTTTTTAGTGATCGAATAAAAAAGAGCTTTTAACTTTTATATGCTCTCGACAGCTGAACAAAACATATGGAAACTTACATGCTTCAATCTGTTAAGAGGAATATAGCATTTAGTGAACTGTTATCAGTGCAGCAAAACAGCTTTTCCACTTATTTTGTAAAGGTACACAATGTAACTTTTCTGGTGAGGAGTACGCCACTATGGAGATGTTTTTGCTTTACCCTTTAATGTTCCAGAGTGTGGCATTAAAACTTTTTTTTGCTGCAATTATTCAGTTACAGGTGTTTTAATTCTGCAAATACACTTTGAAATTCAAAGCATGTAAGCTCGGTCTCCTATATACAGTTGTGACGAGGTTGTTCCCATGGAGATAGACATGTTTAATGTAATAATGAACCATCCACCAGAAAAGTAAATTAGTGTACGCTATATGTATTTTTTTTTTTTTTTTATTATTATTATGTGTGATGGTTGAATTACAGTTTTTACCTCCATGTTGAGTGAGTTTCTGTTAAGCTCTCATACGTGTACGCCGATTGTCGAGCTCATGTGTGTTGCTGTGGTGCCTCCATCTGTCCCTCTAAGCAGTCTTGGCAGGCCAATCTAATCTGGCCAGGGAAAGGTCAGAGCCACTCCAAGTGCCTTTCACTCACATTATGCAACCCCCTCCTCTACTCTACCTCTTTGCAGCCATAATGCGCAGTCTTTAAAATTATTACAACATTATTTTGGTATTTATGTTTTTAAATCCATTCTACCTACATTTTTGCTTATTTATGTGTATAAATTCCTAAAAAACTTGATTGAAATGCGATTTCCCTGCACAATGTATTAAGATAAGCAGTAGGATCTAGGGATCAATATAGACACCTACACACATTTATACAATGACATTTTGGCTCAGTATTTATCAAACAGTTCCTGACTTGTGCAAAAGCAATGGGACTTGAATGTGCCTCATCTGCATACCATAAACATGTTCATGACAAATCTCCAAGTTCAGATCTGAGAAAGCAGTCAACATCACTGAACTTACAAGCGCAATTGACAGTTTAGATCAACCAATTGAGCGACCTTGGTGACTTCCTGTTCCCATAGCAATTATCAGGCTCGCTTAAAAAAGAAGAGGAAAGGTCAAAGGTCTCTACACTATCTTTGTGCCATTTACAGGTCAGATGGGGAGCGTGAGATGAGGAGAGGGACACAGACACAAAGGCATGAGACAGCCATGTTTGAAGTGTGTTTACAAAGAGAGAGATTTCTGCTCAACTCAATCCCCCCTGGGACGCCTCCACCTGCAGTAATCCTCATCTTCAACTGCTCTGTCTCCAAGGACAGCTGGATATCAGGTCTATAGATTTGCCCAGCAGTCTGCCTAAGGCTCTTGACAACACAACTAAAGATTTAATTCATACATTTGTGTATAGTTTGATGTACTACAACTTGAATAATGAAACAGAAAAAGTCTACATGAAAAGATCTATGTGAGTGAAAAAGTAAATCCCATGTTAATATTCTTCTACAGGTCCAAGAAGACAAGAACTTGAGCTTAAGGTCTAGTTTCACTTGACAGAGCAGACGAAGAGACAGTCTGCTTGAGAGATAAAGCAGTCTGCGGCTGTGTTATTATGTTCTTTGAAGCGGACTAAGCTGCTGCGAGACACAGGGAAGTGTCCTCAGACAGAGTTGAATCATAAACTGATCTTGTTCGATTTTGCTGCCTGGCCCCTCCCCTCTCCACTGGCCCTTAAGAGGCTTGTTCTCCGTCTTTCTTCTGAGCGCTCTCAAAGGGGGAGACGGATGGTGGCACTTCACAGAGGGATCTCTCCAGCTGAGGAGACCCCCCATGCTACATCTATCTGTTTTGCTGCCCACCCGTCCAAAGCCTCCAGGATTCAAGCGCATCTGTGAGAGACACCAAGAGCTTTCAACGCCAAATCCACCTTCAGAGCCCGTGTGTGTGTGTGTGTGTGTGTGTGTGTATGGTGCTGCAGACCACGCATGTGTCTGTTTCATGTGGGTCTCTCCAGGCCACCTCCGTTATCTGAGTCACATCACAAAAAGCCCCATTAGCGCACAGCAGAAGGGTCCAGTGTCTGCTCCTTTAACAACGCTAAGCATGTAGACAGGTGACAAAAGCACCTCCACCCCAAAGCTGGTATAGCTGAGATTTCAACATTGATCTGCCTTGTCTCCTCTCTGTCTCAGGCTGAGAGATGGAGGGGGAGTCAGGTGGAGCGCAGCAGGGCTCTTTATAACAATGTGTTTAACTAAAAGGAATAATCTATCGCCAGAGGAAAGAGTGATCAAAGACAATCTGCGTAGCTTTCATTTTTACTTATAAAGCTTCAACGGAATTAATCAAGAGTTATAAATGTAAGCTGCCCTTCAGAGACAATGCTAAATCTTTTTTTTTTTATCTGAATTTCTTCATATTCTTTTCAATTTTAAAGAAATTACTGAACATATATTGTAGTAAAAAGTTAATGTGGACACTACAACAGAAAGTCGTTGTAGATGCCTCTGACAGTGATTGAGTTTACAGGAGGGTTGTACTGTGCTGTGTCAGACGTGGTTCTGCTCTCTGGTGACCAGCTCTCCATCCAGTTCTATAATTGCATTTCTGGGCACACATACAAGCACAGAATGGTGACCAGTGGGTCAATTGCCCAGCTAAATGTGTTTTCCTTCCCTGTGCAAAGAGGGCTGAGGAGGGCCGAGCCAAAGCTGAGCTGGCCTACCTGACCCACCCACCAGACCACTGGCACCATTAAGCTCCCTAGACACATTCACAAACCGTTGATCAGGGCAAACATGCATGCAGAGGACAGAAGTAAAGGAGAGATGGGTGCACAGAGACCAAGGAGGTGACTGAGCCAGTGTAGATTTAAAGCCAACATTGACCTTTATAGTAAAATATCATACTTGGTCATTAAAAATAGGATTAATAGAAATGTGTACCTCTAAAACCTCCTTCCAATAAAGCTGTAGCTCTGATCCTTTTCTGTCCTGCCCACTCGTATTCTTCAAAGCCTCTGCCGTTTTCACCGTCCATGTCAACGGAGTCATCATCTAATGCACCCTCACGCTGAAAAAGAGCCACATTTCACAATAAATACAGGCAAAAACATAAAAACATAACATTTCAAAAACATTTCCGAAAAAAAGTAGTTACTATATAATGTTGTTTTAGGTGTATCTACTACTTGAAAGGAGGATAAGCATAATGATTATTAGTTGTAATGGTCAGGTATTTGAAGTGCAGAAAGCTAAGAAAGTATCTAAAAACTGAAAAGACAATGAATCCACAATATATGGGTTGACCTGTTTAAGTCAGTGTGTATACTGAGGCATTGTGTTTTATTATGGCTAAATTCTTTCACATACATCTCATATAATGTGGATACATAGCCTGGATTTGGTGGAAAAGTCACTATAGAGTCTTAAAGAGGAGAAAAAGGAGAAAGCAATGAGTTGATTGTCTACAAGAGGAAGAACTGAAGAACTGTCCGGGGGGGTCCAGGCCCAGAAAGTACTACCTGGATGAGGCATTGTTCCACATGTCTACTCATCTCCTCCTCGCTCCCAGTCAAAGGGGCACTGCAGAGAGGACATACCTGGCCCCCATCCTCTGGCTTCCTCCTCTTCATTTTGCCTATACGAGCTGACACAGAAAAACACATCATATTAAAACTAATATTTACAATGTTTTCAGATACTATGTAGTCATGAAAACTCTCTCCTTCCCTTTGTCCAAATAATTTCCTGTGAGTCAAAAAAGTTTGTCTAAGTCCAAACATGCCACTCCATTTATACAGACACCTAGTTTAACAAAGCAGAATGGAGGTCGGAATGCCAGAAATGCAAGAATGAAAATAGCAAAAAGAAAGCTACTCAGGATAGGTTAGTATATCCTCCCCCCTAGGCAAATAATACAACCATTAAATGTAATTAATTATCAAGTCACAATCTAACATCAGTGTAAACTCTACACTATATGTGAAGTCCACACTGATTTCAGGATAACATGCAGTTTTAGCCTACAGAAACTGTGACTTCTATAGTTTCCACGGTTTTTACTAACTAATATAACTATGCCATCTACCAGTTGAACATTATGTAAACTCTAAACCTATGCATTTTGCCAAGGCCATTGAGAACAAATTTAGTAATGCAGTAAGTAATTCACTATTGCTAAAGAAAGGTAAAGGGTGGCCTTTCCTTTCGTTATTAAGTGCATCAAATAGTGCACAAAATGATCATCCTAATCAATCTATAGATGTGTATACATACCATTCAATCTCGTTTGTCTGTTTGCCCGAACCCGTAAAAACGTCTGCAAAACAAGTAAAGAAAAAACAGGAAATAAGCATGGGGTAATAGAGAGTCTTTATAACCTAGTTACATGGGCAAAAATCACTTTTTTGCTATGAGATTACACTGGATTGTGCTCTGTAAACAATTGGACCTACTTCTCTCGTCTTCTGCACCTCCTCCATGTCTGCTAGCTTTCATTCACAGCCGCATTTACAGCCGCTCAAGCTCTTTGCGCCAAATTAATCCAATGCTTCCATAGATATTATACAGAAAAGCAAAAGTGTGCGGCACTGAGACTATAAATGGATGGAAAAGGATTGAAAGTAGCGCTCGACTGCGCTAACAGGAATCATAAAGTACGCCATATTGGCTTGTTTTGGTCACGTGACTCAAGGCAGCCGGAAATGTACAAAAGCCTCACGTGTATGTCGCGGTTTGGCCACTAGGGGGAAGCACCGTGTTTTAGGAGCTCTCATAGTTTCACATAAAAATCTCTCATTTCCTTCACAAGTTAAGACTGTGTACGTTGTAGAACCTTAAATGTGTTTAGAGTACTAACGTATTTATTATATCTGTATTTCTTTAAATTTATATCTTGGAAACATTTATGTAAGCCTGATTAATTCTGTATTTGGATACACCATCTACTACTTTAAATTATTAAAATTAAATTCAAATAAACATGATACAAGTTTTGTTATTCCTAATACTTCTAATTATTATTTATGTCCAAACAGTTACTCTTACTGTTTTACGCTTTCTTTAAATTTCCTGCATATCTCTGCCTACTTTGTACTTCAACGTGAATCATATTATTTAGAAGAATTTGAAGTCATGTAAGCTTCAAAAATTAAAAAAAAAAAAAAAAAAAAAAAAGGAAAAAACATTAAATCTTATATACTAAAAATGTAGGATATAGTATGCTATGCTGCTGACTGAAGCGCACCACTTCACACAAGTCTTCATGCTATTGTCTCACTGAAAAAAAAAAATAAAAAAAATGCAGTTTTGAAGAGATGAGAAAATAAAAGTCCCTAAGACACACTGGCAAAGACATAAAAGGTGCATGTTGGCATTCATGCTTCATTTGGAGGGTGGTAAAAAGAGTGACCATTGACTTTATCATTTGTAAAATATAAGGTGGTTTCAGCAGTTTCACTTAATGAGAAAATGTGCTTTATTGCTCTGAGGCTTTTATGAGCTGTGTCATCTCCAACGTATGGATGTAATGTCTGCATGGACTTAATAGTTCTAATTTTATGGTGTAAGGGGGGAAACCCACTTAACCCGGCAATACATCACAGTCCCAAGAATTACTCCAACAAACTTTGATGAATATAAGACATAAAAGCTTCAGGAATTGGCCATTTGGTCAAGTTAACAATATAGTCCTGCTGCACATTAATCATCACTAAAAACTCTCCAAACACAAAGTCTGAGTATGTTTCAGATAACATACAACAAATACAATTCTGTAAAGTTGGGGCATGCAGTGTAAAAGAATTTAATCATATCAAATCTTACAATACTATAAACAACACAAAAAATGCTGTATTGTATTGGTTGTTATGGAAAAATTACATGGCAACACGCATTTGGCAACTAATCCAATTTGCAATATTGCAGATTAGGTCTCCATATATGCAATATTTTTCACGTACAGTTATGGTCTGAAAATCATTCCATCAATACTAATTCTCCATTTAATGCTTCCAGTTAAACTTTATTAAATAATATTCTTTTTTGTTTTTTTTATAGAGGTGCAATTAATATTTTCAGCTCTCATTCTCTTTGTTACAACTTGTATTTAGTTCTTTATTTCAAATTGTGATTAACTGCATTCTATGACTTATCTACACAAACATATAGCCTATATGTTTCACTTTTTTTTTTCTTTGCTTGTGATGTGAGTAAATGACCTGGTATCTGTCCGAGTGATGGGCGTCTTCAGAGGACAGCGGTGAGACGACGGGAGACTCGCCCTCGCGCTTGATGTGCACCGACAACAGCATCGACTGTGGAGAGAGGAGGCGGAGAGGGAAATAAAATGCTTTCTAAATGGAGATAAGCATGTTATATTATCACCTCCAGGCTGTGAGTACAATAGGAGCTGCATGTCTTTACTTGACAGCCGCATAATCAATAAACATGGACAAGGCCGGAGTAATGCTGCATGTTGGGAAATAAATCTTCTCTAGGCAACACGGATACCATTCAATGTATTCCGCTGAGGCTCTGGATTGAATAGTTTGTGTCTTAATCTACAAAAGTATGAGACAATGTTTTCAAAATGTCAAAATGATGCTTAATTCTGGGTAGTCCAAGGTGTGGCTGCTCATCCAGTTCTGTCCCTTCAGAGATCAGGGAAACTTGGTCATAGCTTTACTACACCTAGGTACTTTTGACAAAAATATCTCGATATCAGATACATGCAACTATACATTTGACAACATATTACAATTTAGCTTTACATTTGCTGCAATACAGCTTGAAATTTGAAAATAAAACCACATATATTTTTGTGGTATAGTCTCAATCTACAAGGAAACCCCAGGAGAATTGGAGGCTGTTGTGTTGCCACCAAAGCAGACAGCAACACGTCATTGCTGTTGACTGTAACCCGAGTGACTTTGTCTATAAAATCCTTTCCACTGATTAAAGGTAATGTTTATGGGATGTTAAGAGGAGTTAGGGAAGAATGAGTGAAGGAGGAAAAAGGAGAGGGGGACAGGAGGGTAAACATCTAAAAACTGCATTACATTCTGACATTATGGGGCACTGTCCTTAGACTTAGACTTAGGCAAACTGTATTGAGCCAGTCCAGCTCTAAATCACAATTCTTAGTCATAGTATAGAGAAATGTGCAATTACACCTCAAATTTGTTCAGGATTTCATTAATAGAAATGTAATAAAACACTAACTAACTTGAGGTGTTCTCTCTAGTTTATAAGCAAGTTTTAGTGATATAACAGTTAGTAATAGTAGGAATTGTAGTACTGATATTATTATATGTTGTAGTATTTGTCATATAAGGAACTGAGTAATATCAGTAGGATTAATAGTAGTTCTTCCATTGTGTGAATCTAAAACAAGATCAGATCTCAGTGCGCATAGAACAATTATGGGACTTTTTCTAGAACAAAACTATTATAAGAAGACAGCAGAAATGATTCATAATGTTATTTTATAAGGCTCAACCCTCTTTATATGCTTGTGTGTGCTTGTGCTGGCTCTTTTATGAGGCGGCTATGAAATATTTGTATTTACAGTCGGCTCCTATTAATCAAGTGGAAAGGGGCAGAGCAGAGGCTTAAGTGCTCGACAGCAGTAATCTAATAATAATATGTGACAAATGACCAGCCTCCATTGGTGCCATTGTAAATTGGATATTATGCATGGAGCTTATATGTCCAGCTGTAAATGTGTGTGTATGTGTGAGGATGGGTTTTTAGACTGGTTTAAAAAGGTCAGGAATCATTTACCTGCGGCATTATGGGAATATGCTCAAGTGTAATCACTGGAGTTTGACATTTAACTAGAGATTGTGAATAAAGATGTTGGAATGGTGTCCCTTTGGAGCAGCCAATCATCAAAATCATAAGGAGAAACAAAGGGAGCAGAGATTACACTCCTTTGCCAAGGCTCTTGACTCAAACTATGAGGTCTTCCAGTTCAGGGGTAAATCCTTTTCTTGGTGATTCTTATTAGATTGTGAGAGGTTAGCTCTTCAGCCTCACATCGAGAAAGCCCAGGGTTTCACTTTCGGGTGGCGTGGGGCCTTTCTGTGAGGAGTTTTCATGTTCTCCCTGTGTCTGCCTAGGTGCTCTGGTTTCCCTTACCACTACAAACATTTAAGCTCCCCTCTGGGACTAGGACTTTCCTGAAAATTTGCTCTCAAATCTCGGACTATCCCTTTTAAATAAAGAATACAGATTTACTGTCAAATGTTAACCAGTAGAAGAAAATTATTGTAATAGTTTGTCATTAATGTTTTTAAAGCAACTAGACAAGTTTGTTTTTTGATTACACATTTTGTTAAAGGTCCTTACCCAAAATTGACTCCTTAAGCAATGTTATGTTGTTCCCTCCTCAAAAACATACCCAGAGTTTTGTTTCATTCCCACATGTTTGAGAAATCCTTTATTATTAGTCTATCTCCAAAGCCCAAATTGCTCTGATCTGCCTTGTGATGTCATGAAGAGGTAGTTTTCAAGTTAAAACCTTTTACCTTTTGTTCAGGAGATACTGGCAATTCCAGAGCTGAAATTATCCGAATGATTCTAGTGAAGGTGTATGGATTTTAAAACACAGTAGAGGGCTTCCTGTACTGACACATGACATCACAAGGTGTGTTTTCTGTTTTGAGAGAAAGCACCGTTTTCAACCTAAATATGCAGGGTTTTTGTGTAAAAGCTGTGTGAATGAAATAAAACACAAATCTGGCTATGTTTTTGAGGAGAAACATTATAACACAGATCAGAAAACAGTGTAATATGGGCCCTTTAATGACAATGGTGCAATAACATAATAACTAATTAATTGCATACTTGCTAAGAACACTCACTGTATAGCAACTGAAGCCACAATTGCCATTTGCAACTAAACCTTTACTAAACGTGTTTCCCAAAGCCCTCCACATACCTGACATTTTTCTTTCTAACCTCATCACCTGAACATAACGTGGAGTGCTCAAATTGGTCCAAACAGCACATGTGAGGGTGCACGAGGTTAATCCTGGGTCCAACAGGTGCCCATGTCTCAGAAGATGAAGGATATGATGACAACAGGCCTGTGTGCTGCAGGTCAGAGCTCTCCTTTCTCCATAGCCCACTGCTGCATACTAAACAACAGCGCTAACATGCACAGTCACGGGCACAGAGGAAGGCTGGGGATCACCCTTAACACCCCGCCATGTCTGTCTCCCACAGCATCAAGACCACCCACGGAGCTACAAGTGCGGAGCTAAGCCTGGGTCAGAACCAAGGGTAAGAGGAATAATAATTATCCTCTAGTGTGGAGAGTATTGATGACATTGAATTGCTACAATAACGTTTTAAAATGCAAAAGTGTGTTCAAAAATAAATTATAAATTAAAAAAAAACTGGAGAACTTTAAAGGGTGTGGGAGATGCTGCTGTGCTCACTGCCTGATCGGGAACCTTCACATTATGGAAAAATCACTGCAAAGTAACACGCCAATATTAGATTGTATAACTTCACACTATTTTTGGTATAAGGAATATTTTAGTCCATTCAAAACTCTTTTAATTGGCTCAAACCAGTGCAGTGACTGAGGGGAAACTATAGCGGCTCTGATCGTTATATGATATTTGGTAATGTACATGTACATGAAAGAGAGCAGTCATACCTTGGGAGTTCCAGGTGTTACAATGCCATCCTTGGGTGAAGGGTTCTTACTGCAGTGGAAGAAGAGAAAATCATTGGTTACATACATCATAATTACAATATGAAGTTGGTGACGTGTCTTGGAAAATGAAATCTTTGGCACTAGAATATACCCGGCAACCTTTTTATTATAAGACAACAATTAACACACACACCTATTCTGTGTTCATGATGTTATCAGATACAGTTTCTGAATTTTGCACAAACACAGAGATACATTTCTTTGAGTTTTTTCCCAGTGTTGTGACAGGCCTGGCATTGACAAAGCATAGGACACGGTTGTCATCTCTCCTCTGACAGCCTGTTAGCACTCCACACGCCCCCGACACATGAGATATACACACACAGGGCAGTAAAGCAGCGAGAGAGAGGAGAGAGGAGAGAGGAGAGGGACAGACCACTCACCCAATTGTGCAAGGTCCCTAATCTGACAGCATGCTTGGGAGAGAAGGGATTTTCTTTTTCAATGGCTGAACGAGTGGATCATAGGAATATGAAGCCATATTTATGTCACTTAGCTGAGAATAAAAAGACACAGTAGGTACAAAATGGGATGAGAGCATCTGAGCCAAAGTTTGAGATAATGGTCTTAAAACTGGACACTCTTCACTCTTCAGTCTTTCTACTTACTCGTGATACAGATAGATATAGATGGGTAGTCTTCTCATTAGTCAAAGCCAAGTACAGTGCTAATTTGTTCCTTATCCTTATATTATTTCCTTTAAATTACTTCATTTCAGTACAAGGAACTTCTGTCAAATCAACATACAAATCACTGTAGGAATGAACAGCAATTATTGTGTGAAGAAACAAAAAAAACTGTCATTTACTTTAAAAAAAAATACATTTTTAAATATTATTAAAAAATAATATTAATGTGACATCCCACTGAGGCAAAAAGGTACTTTATATTATTATTTCTTTTTTATTTGTTTGTTTTATTATTGTGACCTGTATACAGTGTTGTAGACGTGTATCACAATAATTGATTAACCAAATAATACTGACATCACTAGTTTACAAACAAGTTTAACAAAGTACAGAATACAATACCATTATGCCATCCAATTTGTCACTATGCTTCCCATTTTGTATAGAACATAAATAGCACAAACACCTTTGTGTGTGTTTGTGTGTCTGCATCTAAAACATGCGGCCCCACCTTTCTCCAACAAAGAGAGTAAACATGGGTGACACAGTCAAGCTGCCGTGTAATGCAGGGGAATGTGCCAGTGTTCCTCTATGCACTCCTATCTCTCCCCCTATCCCCTTTTATTCATTACCTGCCGCCTGAACCCAGGCATCAACAATAACAGGCGCCCCTACACCTGCTTGTTGACACTGTCAAGCAGAGACTAGAGAAAGAAGGGGGAGACACATAGGTTGCATGCCTGCCACGCTTGGGGAAAATTGCCAGAATGACAGAAGATGCTGATAGAGAGATGAAAGCAGTTTAAAAAAAAGTGGGGGAAAACTGTAGTAAGGAATGAAGACCAGTCGACATAAAGAAATTCGGATGCAAGGAAATGCGTCTCCCTGGTCTTGTCTGTTTCCATGAATTTTTGATGGTGCAGGTTATGAGGCAGGGTATTCCAGCCGCCTGCCACGTCAAAGTACAGAGCAGAGAGAGCAAAGTGAGACAAACATACAGAGAAGCTGCATATGGGGAAGGGCCAGTTTAAATGTGTTGGGTTAATGAGGAAACTGTGCATACTCTTTTGTATGGGAATCATGAATGTCAGTTTTTTTATATAAGCACCAATTTGGGTACAGTTGACCATTCACAGGAGATATATATATATATACTGTATATATATATATAAATCTTCAGTTTTGTATTTCTGCATGGTTGTTTTTGAGTGGAATACCCTTTCTCCTTTCCTTTATGTGACAGTGGCTGTTGAGCTATGCAGATGACTTTGGCCTCGCAGCCTCCGGAGGTGCACAGGGCCTGATAGATTTCCATTTGCTCAACAGTGTGTGTGATTTCCATGTCCATACACCCGCATCCATGCTCCATGAGCAAGCACCCTGTAATCAAATCCACACAGTGACGACCGCTGACAGCAGAACAGAGGAGATAGGACTGTGCGAGGAGGGAGCGAGCAGGTATTTTTAGCACATAGTCTAATGTCAATGCACGTCTTCGTTTCCATATGCGCACCTCTTTCATTCGGCCCGCGTTGGTCATCATTAAAGCCAAATTTAGTACAAATTGGACCAAATTCCCACTGTCACTTTCAATGATAGCCGCTCCCATGCAGAGCAGAGTGAGGGGAGGAGACAGAGTTGTGTGTGATATAAGGCTGCTACACAGAAGAGTTCTTTCAAATCTTGCTCTCCCCTGTTTGTGGATATATCTGTAGATTTGCGTATGTGTAGCTGTGGTTCAGGTTGGGATGTCTTTCTTTCTTGGAATAACCACATGTTTTTTGTGGGTTTGAGGTTTCAAAGTTCCACAAAGTCTGGAGCCAAGGGCAGACGTCTGACCTTTATTAATTATGGAGATCTAACCAACACCTTGCTGTATTCAGTGATAGGGTGACTCCAGCTTTTATATTCCATTCTTCTAGTGCCACAGAAGTATTTAGTGTGGAATTACGGAACACGTTTTTTCATAAATAGATACAGAGTATCTGTTCTGCCTGTTTGTAACCATGGAGATATTATTGCTTTGTCTGAAATATACCACTGTGACAATAGACTGATCTATCCGTGCCATTCAGTTTCAGATGCTTTTATTGCTAAAGAAATGAGATAAATAAAGAAACATGCATGGTACTGACATCTGCTTCTCTCCGTGGAAATAGATACGTTTAATGCCATTCTACAGAACATCCCTGGTATGGAAAAACATAATGGAGACAAACAGGTGGCAGATCCTCTATCAGGAAAGCTATATAGTACACCTAGTACAAAGCTATATAGTACACAGGAAAATGCTCACATAGTACACATAGTATGCAGGTCCCATGTGTAAACGCAGCTAAATGAGTTGTGATTTCCACGTGGGGTGAGGCTGTCTGTTGCCCTGCTCCTCCGGGTTAATGGCCACTATCGTAAAGCTGGGCGCTTGCTGGGCACTGGGTCAAGCACAAACACGTCCACTCTGCTCTTATATGGAACAGTACACAAACACACACAGCTAGGCACGTGGACACGGTGAAATATGGATCCTAATGCTTGTGTCCCATCGTTAAAAGGGCTCTCCGCTGATTTATCTGTCATAAAACTGCCCGTGCCGCTGGCATGAGGAGAAGAAGGGAGCTGTGCTGAACTGGGGGTCAAAGGTCAGAATCCTAATCCCTGTAGGAAACATTTAGCATGACGTAGACGGTGTGCCTCTGCCTTTTATGCTGATTTATGGCACCAAAAATTTCAAGCCACAAGCAAAATGTAAGACAGTGAAGTGACATACAGTGAATTAACGCTTCGCCTATGGCCCGTATCTGTTTCTTTATGGGGCACTAATGTAAAGGATTTGCTTGTATTTCAAGTCATGCTGTGGACAGAACACTTGGCCTGTGTGGTCTGTGTATACTGTAGGATGCACTAAACTTGCAGAAGTGGAAGCAAGTCTAGGCCTTCTGTCAAGTCCCAAGTTATGATCCTCCTAGATACACTAATAGAACTAAAGTTGTCTTTTAGTCTAAATAGTTTGCATTCATGTTTGAGAATTAGATGTGGAGGGTAGGGGCCTATGTCACCCTATGGGAAATTCACTGTTTTTAAAGAATTTCCAAACTTAAGAACCGCACATCTTTAACTGTATCATTATTTGGTAGGGACTGGGTCCACAAACTAGCCAAAAATAATTCACCTAATAGTTGTTCAACTGACAACAATCATGTCTTTGGGTTAAATAATGACGCTATTTTCTAAAGCTATTGTGAAAACATGATTTTGCTCTTTTACACTACTGACAAAGACAATCAACTTTGTGACTGTTTTAGTTTCATGTGTAAAGGCCCAGTAATTACATATATTAACCACATCCTGCAAACTACTAAAACCTCTCACATTAAGATTCTGAATCCAAGTGATTTTAACTGTTGCAGTGCTGTGGTTCATACCTGAGGCAGATGGCCGCTAGCCTCTCCATCTCCGTCTCCATGTGTTCCTGCAGCTCTCCTGGCCTCAGCAGTACCTGGCAGATCGGACAAACTGGAGCCTGGCTGTCATACAGGACCATCTTCTTTTTACCTACAATAACAAACAAATAACACAAATATTAGCATAAAAAGCATAAAAATCTGCAACCCCTATCAACAGTCACATCTACATTTAGGACGTGAGAGTTAAGTGCAATATGTGTCTCCATTGTTGTTGTGTAATGTTTTCAGGTCAGTTCAGAAAGGGGAACATGTCTGCTGAATGCGATAATGCAGAGTAGAGTGGACCACCGCTTCATTGTCCTTGATCAGAGGGGCACAGCGTGAAATCCACCTGTGTGTGACTATGGAGTTAAATACACAACATCATGAAGTACTAAATATCCAACGTGACAAGTTTACTTCTTATTGTGTCTTGCGCAGCTAAAAATATTACCTACACAGTCATATTGCTAGAGAACATTTCCTGTATTTAGCCAAATCAAATAGGCTTTTTATAGTCTCAAGACAATGGTCAGGAAATCCTGTTTAGACTGCTCGTCACCGTAACAACAAAAGGAGCAGGTAATGGGGACACCTTATCACTGCATATGGCTCTCCAAACCCTGTTACAAATATGTGGTCATGAAGATATCTGGGGCAAACAACAATACTTCTACAGTAAAAATAATACATTACATATTTATGACTATATGTGATCAATACCTTCATTCACTCACTGTAGCTGCCATATTGAGGCCAGTCTTCCCATGCAGTTCTGTCATCAAAAAAAATCTAAGAGAATCCAAACACAGACTGTCCCTGCATTTCAGTGAAGCATGGACGCGCATACCACCATCTCATTCACCTCCTCACACCATCACACTGCCGGCCGCGGTAAGTGACTTTGAAAAATAGGTAATCGATTACTATCTGTGTGTCTGCCTCTACTTCAGACCCCATTCAATTTCTAATTTTAACCTCCATCTCTGTTCATGTCTTTGTTTCATCTTTGCTCATTTCTTTTTCATTATTTAGTTTTTCTACCTGTTTCCACCTTTTGCTTTTCTTTGCCTATTGTTGCTCTGTCTGCCCATCTCACCTCCTGCCAGTGGCTTTTATTGCTGGCTTTGACAAGATAATTTGAGACGTGCCGAAAAAAAACACCTTCCACCTGACAAAGAAAAGACCTGCACATTGTCAATGCTCCACACAAAACAAGCATAAAATTTCACTATTTATATTAAACTCATTTAAATATCTGCATCTTCCTGGTTTGTTTGAGCCCAGCTTGGTCCTTTTGTAGTCCTGGTTTTGAATTAGGTCTAGAGCCAATTTAGTTATGGGTTCTTACTGTAGTTACAGAGCTACATTCACGCCATACTCCATACAACTGTACAATAACTCACCCTTATGTAATAGATAACCTTGTGTCATATCAGTCACTGTTTCATCTTTGCACTGTTTAAGTCCTCTTGTATATAGCTGAGAGATATATTTGTATTACTATATTTCTATATTTTATTTTTTTCATATGCATATACATTTATATAATTATGCCTTATTTGACACCAGTCTCTTGTTATTTTTGCTATTTTGTATTTTTTATTTATTATTACCATTTATATTTTTGCTCTTTGTTATTATTATAATACACTGTGATGTGTGGGCTACTGTGTCCAAATCATTTCAATAAAGTTAGTCTGTGGCTCAATAAAGTTAGTCTAAGTCTAAAAAAATGTCCTCAAGATATTATTTTAAAAGCCATTTATAATGTATTTAATAGAATTAATTTAACTATTCAGATTTATTTTGTGTCAAAACTTGCACTTACTAAACAACTAATTTTACCTGTTACTTAGGTCCACAAGACTTTTTACCCTTTTCCACTTGAGTATAAACTTGTTACTGTCCTTCTCCTCCATCCTCTCTCCTTGTGTCCCCTTTCTTTTTCTAGCCTCTATTTTTGCCTCTCTGTCAAACGCTCCCCGAGGGAAAGTGAGTGATCGCGAGCAGCACACAGACAGATAAATCCAGGCTAGGAAGGAAAAAAAAAATGGTGGGATGGTGCGAGGAGAGAGGGGGGTGTTGATGTGATGTCGCACACTGGGCTTGTCAGCGCCTTAAAGATGATTAATGTAGAACTAACACACACACACACACACACACACACACACAGGAGCATCCCACGTCACAGTGTGTTTAATCTGGGGTGGGGGCTCACTCGGGGGTACAGGGAGCCGGACAATAACAAGGAAATAGGCCTGACAGGACTTTTTAGTGCAGAGATTTCTCAGTGAGATACAAGGGGACTAGGGATGGATAGACGCAGAGACAGAGGAGGAGAGGAGAGAGGAAGAGATGTGGAGCATCCCTGACAGATGTGATGGAGGGCATGCTTGATTCGTCCTAATGTGCCAAGATGGATCGTCTCATCTCGCTTTCTCCAAGTCGACCGGTTTTCACAATTCTTTCATTTGTCTTATTTTTATTACACACATTTCCTCAGTTCACCTCCAGTTAGCTTATACCCTTCATTGTTTTATCTTGTCGGTCTACAGTTGGTTCTTCTACTTTGTGTAATCGATTTATCAAAACATTTCTATGCCACTAAATATACAATGATCTTTCTATTTTCCAGGACACATTTTTTGCATATTTTGAGTCCTTTGAAAACCCAAGCAACACACTAATGTTAATCTTTAATATCACATTTAAGAACTTGTTTGATTAGGGTTAGGGACCGAAAGTGATGCAATATCCTACCTTATTATACTTAAAGGTCCACTGTGTAAACTTTTCTGGCGGATGGTCTGCTTATATCCACCAAATGTTATTGCTTTGCCTGGAATGTTTCACAGTATAGCATTTAACTGATCTCTCTTGCAGTTGTTTTATTGGGAAAAAAAAAATCCTTGGTGTTGCTGTGCCCATGGAGATAGGTAGTTGTGTTTTGTTTCATTCACACATTTTTAACACCCAAACACTACATATTAGGCTGAGATCTTTTCTCAAACAAAAAACACTCTGTTCCACCTTGTGATGTCATGTGGTAATACAGGAAGTGCACCACTGTGTTTTTAAACTCCATCATTGGAATCATTTGGATAATTTCAGCCCTGGAATTGCCAATCTCTACTGAACTAAAGGTAAAAGGTAGCTGTTAATTTGAAAAACTACCACCTCATGACATCACAAGGTGAAACAGAGCATTTTGAGCTTTAGAGATGTTGACAGACTAATAACAAAGGATTACCCAAATGGGTGAATGAAATAAAAAACACAATTCCAGGTATATTTTTGATGAGGTAACAACATTTGAACATGGCTTAAAGCTCTCAGCAGTAAATTTTGTGTGATATAGGACCTTTAAAGCCTAAACACTTAAAAGTCTCTGTCCATTTCTCCTGGCTGCTGCCCACACACCTCCATCAGCCTTTGCCTGTGAGTTGCTTTGGTCCTGGTGAAGTGAGAATCGATAGATGGGAGATAGCAGCAGCTCAGAGTCACACACTACAATGAGTGCAGGTAGAAAGGCCACCACGGAGAGAACAGGGATTGTCAGCTCCACACTGGCTCTCAATTGGACTACAGATAAAAACCATTTGGGGCATCCTCGTGGCTCATTGGGCAAAGAGGAAGGTCTAAATCCAATTTAATGACCAGTACCCTGTGTCATCCCGTCACTTTTATCTCCTTTGCCAGGGCTGGACTGAAACAAAACTCAGAGGTTTCACAGGCATGGTGAAGGACTCTTTTAGATGGATAAAGTCAAACAGGGCATCTGAGTACGCAATGGTTAAAGTGATAAATCAATTCTAATTTATATTTTCCCAAGACAGAGGTCACTGAAGTTGCTTTGTAAAGCAGAATCACTTCTTTGCAATTACAAAACATGTATACTAGTATTTTGGTCATTCATATCTACTATTTGGGGTAATGTACACCAGCGTAAGTTTGGTGCCACTTCCAATCATGAACAGTGATGGCATTGGGAATGGCATCTTACATACTAGTATATCACTGCTATACCACATAATACTGTGAAACAAAGAAATTGCTATCTCCCTAACCTTCCCAACTGTAAATTATTAGTGAATGGTCATACTAACATAAAAAAGAATTGCCTGAATCCTTAAAATCTGCTGCAATAATCTGAATGAACTTGTAAATTATACACACAATCAGCTAATGAGCCTAGAGCATGTAAACTGCTTTTAAACACAACTATAAGAGAGCCGGATTTACGAGTTGGCACAAACGCAGCATGTTGCCAACTTCCCAAATGGAATTACAAAGTGTTCCCATGTTTTTGTGTCCTTGACCAACTGTCTGTTGTGCACAAACAGACACGGCCTCATGGATGTTTCTCAAATGAGTTTTCTGACATGCACCAAGTGTTTATGCTATTCTCTTTTCTTTTCTTCTCGTGCTGTGCTCCTGCGTTCAGAGCAGGGGCCAGTTAGCGCTAACACCCGCCAACATCGGTAAACAAGGAAATCTCTCAGCCGCGGTCCCGCCGTGTAACCACATTACCGCTCCCGATAACCTCTTCAAATAATGTGCGATAAGGGGAATTTGATTTGATTCACAGCTAAAGGGAAAGAGGGCCACTTCTGCCTCCCTCTATTCCAGCCTTGTTTCTTTTTTTGTATCCTCTCATCTGCACTGTAAAAAAATGATTGGATTATATGTTATTTTACAAGTGAGAGTAACTAAATAAATAATAAATAAATAAATATAAAACAAATACAATTGAATCAAACTTAATTTACATTGTATTGTCCTTGAAAACTTGAATAAATTTGGGATAAATAAAAAATACATGGTAAGTTCTAAGTTGTAACATTATAATTATGTTCTCCTGATGCAACTTTTATCCAGGCTTGGAATCAGCACCAAACATACAATGATTTGTGACTCTCTGACTGGTTTTAATATATATGCATTTGAATTTATTCTCATCTTACTTTTAACAGTGCAAAGGTTTGGGCTACACCTCTCCAGTGCCCCTTTTTTGTCCCCCCTTCCAGTAACACTGTCTTGCATCCGCAATCAAATAAATCCAGTGTCAGATTTCATTTTTGGAGAGCCCCTTTTTGTTGTCCCTGACCACCACAAGGTAAGGTGGTGAAAGCATCATCTCCATAATAGCAAATATGAGGCCCCAAAAACCAGGCGGCACATTACCTCAAATGAAATTGCACGGTATAAGATATGTTTTTCCTTAAGTGAGCTGTGATTTAAGCAAGCCAGACACAAAGCTGATCACTACTTGTGTGCAAAACAGATGAGACTGCGCAGTTTATTCGGCGGGGCATCTGATGAAATGGAACAGGGGTCGTCTTCTGCATTTGTGTGAACGTCTGCGCATGTTGCCCCCTACCTGACAGTGATGCATTGCGCTTTTAAATAGCACTCCTCCACGCCCCGCTCTAAACTCATCACCGGGATCACCCTCCCACTCTCCGGGCGCTCCCTTGGGTTTGTTGTCACTTTTAGAAAAGCAAATGAAATGTCGGCAGAGGGGAGAGGAGAGAGAGCACGCGGCAGGGCCATGAAGATGGGATGAGGGAGGGATGGAGAGGGGAAAGGTGGATGCTGGTGCAATAGTGCGGAGGTGTTTGTGGAACAGCCCTGGGATGTGGAATACTGCAGAATGGAAAATCAGACAGTAGGTTTAACATGGGCAGCATATATGTATGGAGCTAAGGGACCTAAGGGTAACATGGTAGATAACTGAGATTGCAGGTTTAAGGTGCTTTCAAGGCCAGCCAACTTGAAAAACAGATATGTAAACATTCACTTGTTACAATACTGTATTAGTATTATTATCTATGGGTTTCAGAATCATGAGAAATTAGGACCATTGCCATAGTGATTAACAATTTAAAACAAAATATTACATCTTTTGGGAAAATGTTGTAAGAAGTTGAAACCCATGCTGAACAATGGCATAAAGTCCTGTATATACACTGCAATTCCAACTGATATGAACCCAGGACCTTCTGACAGACAGCAAAACAAGCATTACCCAGTCTGAGGTCAAAATACTTATTACTGAGTATTTGTGTGATTTAGAGTCACAACACCAAAACAAATAATTAGTAATCAAAATGTTAAACTGTCCACTTCCCATTTATTAACATGATATTTCGATCAAGTTAAAAGCAGCTTGCCTATGGACATCAGAGGCAGTGGATGCATATTGGTGTTTTGGCCTGTAGCGCGAGGCTGCACTGCTGTTCTCCGGGTCAGCGCCTGGTTAATGCCCCATTCATTTACTTCCAGTCTCTTCCCCTCTCCTCTCCCTCCACAAACACACACACACACACACACATACACACACACACACACACACACACACATACACTCATATATGCTCTGACACACACTGTGACAAGGTGATTGATTGAATAAACAGCTGTCAGTAGTCAGAGATAACCTCAGCAGCATCCGACTGCGGCCGGACGGTCCCCGGAGGACGGCCCTGTCATTACAAGTGCTGACACACACACATGCTCACACACACACACACACACACATACGCACACAAACGTCCCATCACACAAGCATTCATCATAGCCTCCTCAAAACCCCTGTAATTTACATCCAGTTAATTTTTCTAATCTGAAATTTTAGTGTTCAAAATCTCGTTTAAGGATACATACTCGAGTTGTATAAGAAATAAAATAGTATAAAGAAGAAGTTGTACAATAAGGTATTATATCGGGGGTTCCCAAACTACTGCAAATGAAGATGATGTCCGTAATAATTTCAAGTAGCAAAACATTTAGAATCATGTTTAATACATTTGATTATAGTATTTTTGTATAAAAATGCATTAAATATGGTGTCAAACTTTTTAATTTATAACTTCCATGCCATGTTGCAACCCCGAGCTTAGTGCCTCATGACCCCCGTTTATTGCATTCTCTTTGGTCATCTCTGTTAATTAAACTTGTTGAACTAAGAAACTTTGTGCTGACTCTTCCTCCTGTCTGAAGTGTGTGGGTGTGATGGCTGTCTTCTGATTCTCATCACCAGTGGGATAGGACTTGTCAGTGGAGTGGGCCAATACATTTTGGACATCAGCAGCTTTAAATAGACCAAACCTTCACAGCTAAACACACATTATATAATTCGGTGTCTTAACTTTTGTAGTTAGTGTTATAAAACTGTATTTTTCATACTTTTGAATGTATAGGCTATTCATGTGTTCGAGGCAAATGATTTCTTCGTGATTTTAAGGCCTTTGTGGGAATGTATCCTTATTCAAAATGTATAATATACTGATTCAAATTGCTTAATTGCCATGGTAATGGAGGACCATTGCTATAGCTTGAAACCCCTCAAAGAATACACTAAGAGTCTTAAAATACTGCTGACAACTTTTGTCAGCCTGTATTATTATTACAGCTATACCATACTCAAACCAAACAAAGTCCGGTGATTTTCAGTGATGATAGGAACTAAAAAAGAAAATGAAAAACCTGAGTAAGTACATTTTAGAAAATTTTATTACTCAAGTAAAAGTATCTACTGTAGTTACGCCCCCCTTTTGCTGACGTGCACTATACAAATCTCTACATTATAAACTTCCATTGGCCTCGCTGTGTGCCTGTGTGCCCCTCTCATTATCCCTCCCCCTGATGCTTTCATATGGTCTAGCAGCTGAATTAATTACCAAAGCCAATTAACGCTAGATTGGCTGATGTTTTAACTAATTAGCTTTAATGAGGCTGCCGTGGCTGCCTGCTCTGTGCTAATTGAATCCTAACAGCTGAGGAGGCAGTGGAATCATGGGATGGATGGTTGGACGTGCTATTGGTAATATTTAGAGCGTATCCAGAAACACCCATACTGTTATATTTTAGTGATACTATCCTTGACTTTTGATACAAGATTATCTATACAGGCTTAAACTGATTTTACATTAAAGACTATCACCAAAGAATATCAGTGGTCCAAAGTTACACTTCTTGGGCCAATGTTCTATAAAAAATATTTAATTAATATATTGTTCCACTCCTCACTACAGTATAATATCTGATAACACTTACATTTTCAGCCAAACCACATAGTAAATCTGCAATATTTGTTGTGACGAAACCTGTCTGGCAGAGAAAAGCAGCAGATTACAATCTTAGATGAATGTCACGGTGTCCTCTTAGTCCGGGATAAACCTGATCTTCATTTTAAACCACATTTTGTGAGCGCAAGATCAGAAGAAGGAGTAGCATATTGTGATATAAGAGATTCTCCACAGATAAACTTACAGCAAAATGTAGCATCTAGAGAGCATATATTACTATCACACATATTGATGGCTAATTCCATAATATCACTAGCAGCATAAAAGTGCATGCAACAGATATTAAGTTTATACTGTCTAGAAAACCAAGATGAAGAGAGAAAACATGACTTTTTTTTTTATATAGAGTACTTCTGTAGCTACAACTGCCCAGGGGCTAACAGACAAAAATCAAAACCAATCAAACCAGAAATCACTCTCTCGCGCTCCACGTTCATGCATACACAAAGTTGGTGAAGTGTCTCGCCTAAGGTAACAACAAAACTATGCACACTTGGAAGTTTATGACGTATTTGGGTAGTATTTAATCATGCTATTTACATTGAGAAGAAAAATCTGTCAAATCCCTTGGACAGTGAGTTTGCTACAGTCCACTTGTCTGTATCTAATTTGATGTGGATACAGAATATAGACTTTAAAACTCTTGACTTTCCCCATGTCCTCTCTCGTCTCCGCTGCTGCTGCTGCTGATGGAGAGACATGGGAGGCACAGATTGTCGGAGGTGGCTATAAAAATCTGCATAGCCATGTAAAAGGCTTAATGATTTGAAAGTTACAAGAGGAAAGAGCCTGCAGTTTGTCCCATCCATCAAGTCTAGCACTGCTGCCTTCGCCAAATGGTCGGCCTTCTCTAACCTGGACCTTCTGTCTGTCCTTCATCGATATTATACCATATCATGTATTGTTCACTTGTTATGCACTTTTGACATGATTTCAACACATTTAACAACTGAAAAAAACAACTGAATGTCCTGTATTAGTTTGTAGATCTATGTGGACTCCACGCAGCTAAGCACCTTTAACATAGGTTAACCCTCTAACCATGCTGCAAACTGTTATTGATTTAAAGGTCCTATATTACCTAAAACTGACTCCTATGAGTTTTAAGCCATGTTATAAGCTGTTACCTAATCAAAAACATACCTGGAGTTGTGTTTTGCTTCATTCTCACATGTTTTAGTAACCTTACATTATTAGTCTCCCAACATCTCCAAAGCTCAAAATGTTCTGTTCCACCTGATGTCATGAAGCGGTAGTTTTCATGTTAACAGCTAACATTTTCCATTTGTTTAATAGAGACTGGCAATTCCAAGGGCTGAAATCATCCAAATGATTGTAGCAAAGGTGTATGGAGTTTAAAAACACAGTGGAGCACTTCCTGTATTACCACATGACATCGCACAGTGGAACAATAAGAGTGTTTTCCATTTGAGAAAAGAACTCAGTCTAAATAAGCAGGTTGTGTGTTACACATGTGTGAATGAAACACATCACAACTCCAGGTATGTAAATAGTGTAATATTATTTAAGTCTGTGTACCATTTTCTCTCGTTTACAACATCAATGCAAGGAATAAGGCTAATTTGTCTTCTATCAAATCATGTATTTCATCCAAGATGGCACCAACAATAGACAATGTAAATCAGATAAACATATGAAATTGAACAGTCATTCGAATGTGCCCATTCAAGTCTAAAACCTTTTGAGTCTTTTGTGGTGCTGTTTAGATGTGTGTGTTGTCAGCCATTGAGAAGAGCCTATTTCCTCTGGCTGAATCCTGGCTCTAAATGATGGATTGATATCTCTCCTACTGTGGATTATATGTGCATAAGTGTGTGTGTCTGTGTCTGTGTGTGTGTCTGTGTGTGTGCGTGTGTGTCACTGGCCTCTCTGCCTCTCCTCTCAGCCCCTTATCAGCTCTTGTCACAAACACAGGATCGGGGATAATCCTTCATACAAGAGGAGCAGCTTGGCCCGTCCTTCCATCTATCTAGCTGTCTGTAGAGCTGTCTGCTATATTACCCCTCTTGGTTGGAGTGTCACCGGAATAGAAATCAAACACACACATGGGCAAACTTTGAGAATGACAGTATAATCACTCTTGGCAAGGCTTGGACGGCCATTATACAAGTTAGATGAGTAGAAAAGTTGGGCTATTTTGATCAGATGTGTGAAGTTTGTTTTGGGATTTATGGGAATGGGAATACTGTAAAAGATTATTACAACCTGGTAATGAAAATGTTAGTAAGGACTTAACTTTGTAGTGGCATTTCAGTGGTTGATTTGTCATCATGATGGTGGGTTCTGTGGATTAACTTCCAGGAATTAGACCGTTCCTCTGGCACCAAAATACAGGAGTTTTCTTAAAATACTTTTATAGTCACCAGGACACATTCATTTACTGTATATAGATTAAATAATTTATGTGAGCAAAACAGATTGAAGAGAGACCTGCAAAAATAAACCTTGGAAATAAATATACATTTTACTAGTGAAAAAAAAGATATCTTACTTGTTATAAGGTTTTTTCCCAACCAGAATTCTCGATTTGTTAGATCGCTTAGAGTTAGAAGAACTAAATCATACTTGAGAAAAAGTATTTTACTCTTCAAACCCTGGGCATCAACAACACAGTTTATTTTAAAATAAATGATGGCGATAGCAGCTTATTGCGTTTCACATCTATATTTGTGGACAGTATTCCCTAGACACAGAAATGCAGCCATCTCTGCTAAAACATGTATAGCTCGGTGCAAACACTTGATAAAGGCCTCTACAGATGTCTATCTCCTGGAGAGGGGCATTGCACTGGTCACACCTGAGGCTATCCCTGTATATATGTGTCTGTGCGATTGCATCATACAGCGGCAATTGGACATCATTGTGATCCTTATCAATGCTCTATCTCTGCTCTGCCTGTCTGTCCCCAGGCCTGCGCTCTGAGTGGTGGTCTCACAGTGGCCAATAGAGGGGGATGTTTCACTACTGTTACCCTTTAAAGAGCTTGTCATTAAAAGTACATGAGTTTCATTTATGGACATGTGGACGCCATGATTCTGAACATCTAATTATATGTTTGAACTATTAGTATGCAAATGTATAGTTTAGGAAGTATAAGAAAGTTTACAAGTTGAGAGGAAAATTAACAAATGAATGTATAATTGCACAAAATATTTAGTGTGAAAGACAACAACGCAAACAATATTCATGTGTGGACACCATTTTGAGAACGTTTTACCATTCAAATGATATTGATATTTTGTTCTGAATTGTTAATTGCTATGGAAACTGTCCAAATTTCTTATCACTGTGAAACTAATGGATGGAAGACAAAGATGAAAAACAAGGGGCGTTATAGTTGGAGTAAAAGATAAAGTTAGAGTATTATTTTTCTCATTTTGAATATTTGCTTGCTTGCTTGCTTATATATTACTCGTAGGTATTCTGAGACTCCAGTGCAGACAGCTCGGAGGGGTTTGGCAGTCCCGACACACACATAAGCCTGTACTGGGTAAAGGAACAAGCCTGCCGCTCGGATCAATACAGAATTAAAGCCACTGAAATGGTTTCTCCTCACACATTAACCTCTCCTTTCATGTCTTTTTTCCTCTTTTCCCCTCATCCCTCTTTTTCAGTTTCTCTCCGTGTCCGCAACTGTGGCCCTAATAGTCGTTGCCACAGATGACAACAGTGTTTCAAACGACTTGAGTATAGGTTTTGGTGACAGACAGAAGACATAGCCATTTGCTCGCGTATTTGTGTGTATGTTTGGGGGCTTTTTGTGAGAATGGAGAGGTTGCTTGGTGGGATGAAGGGGCAGTAATAGCTGACACACACACACACACACACACACACACACACACACACACACACACACACACACACACACACACACACTGGTGACATGCACGCTGTCTTGGGACTCAAATCTCACAGCAATTTTCCGTGCGGATGATTGGCAGCCTGATGCGTATTCTTCCCTTACAAGACCTGCTGATAACTCCAGCTATCCCTTTCCACGCCATCGCCCATCCATGCCTTCGTTTTTTTACTCCTTTTTAACACAGTCTAAATCAGATACATATGAGGTCTACAGAAACCACCTATCCAAGTAAGTTAATAGAAGCTAGTTTATTGTCAAATGGAACTTAAACTGTGTACAATTCCTAGATGAAAAAATGAAAAACAAAAACATGAATTAGTCATTTAATGCTTTTCTGGGCATTCAAAATTACTTACTTACTAATAGATTTTTTGTAGGAGTATTCATTTATTACCACCCAATACGAATAGCATTAGCATTCATATTAATATCTTGCCCAACAGGTAACTGGGATTGAACTATATACCTTGTAGTTAGTGGGCAAACCTTTCAACTAAGCTTCTGCCGCACTTACTGTATAGACCGACAATGTTCATTAAAATCAAAATCTAACTCTGTTAGTATTAAAATTAACCATTCAAAACAAAACATATCTTTTGAATAAGGAAAAGTCCTCAACATATCCACAAATCCACAAATAAGTAATATTATAATTGTCATTGTCTTTTTTTACCAACTGTATGTGACATAATAGACAGGATGTTGGACATTTAACCCTTGTCAAATTGAAAAGAATATAGATTTGTATAGATTTGTTCCTGTTCTGGGCCTCGCTGGTTTTTCCTTGCTGCATGCATTTGGTCCCTCCACGGGCCCGCTGTAGAGCCCCGCTACACTGATAAGGGACATTTATCACAAGAGCGTCAGGGCTGAGTGCGAATCAGCCTTCAACAGGTCTCCCTATTCACCACAGCCACACTAAACATGTTGTATGTAAATAACCTCCCCCATGGCCCTCATACACACATATATACACAAACAGTGAGGGGTAGCACATGCTTGAGCCCACACGTCCTTTCCACGCACATTGAATCATCCCGACTGCTCCCAGTGCTGTATTTTGCAGTTGACTGGGGCCAATTCACAATAATTCAATACAGTTGAAAAATGAAACCCTGGTAAAGCGCTACAGCGATTTTACAGATCCCTGCTTATCCTCATAATTCATTATTTCCAAACTGTAACAACATTACATTTCATTTGTAATGCTTTGCCTGCCTCAGCCATTTGCCAATTGTTATATCTTATTGTTTTGTCTGTGCGCAGGGGAGAAAAGTGAGTTATAGGGGGAGAGATGGCGACAGGCGGAAGAGCGGGTGGCTGCTGTTGTTGCCTATTACCATTTTGTTGCTATGCTTTTCCATTCATTCTCCAGGCTCCAAGTGTCAATCCCAAAGACTGAGAATGTAATATAAGAAAAAGTCAGGATTCACTTCAGTTCAACCACTACCAAAACCAATCATCATAACCTTTGTCATAACTGTCCACCAAAATCTTTGTGAAGCAGGGAAATACAAATATTTTCCATAATGGTAAGACATAACAATAACGAAACTTCAAATATACCTTTAAAGGGCTATTTTTAGTCTTAAAGGGCCCATATTATGCTGATCAGTGTTATAAGGTTGTTTCCTCATCACAAACATACCTGGAGTTATGTTTTGTTTCATTCACGTTTAGCACACACATCTGGCATATTTAGACTGAGCTCTTCTCTCAAAATGAAAATACTCTGTTCCACCTTATGATGTCATGTGGTAATACAGGAAGTGTTCCATTGTGTTTTAAACTCCAAACATCTTCACTAGAATCATTTGGATAATTTCAACTCTGGAATTGCCAATCTCTACTGAACTAAAGGTAAAAGGTACTAGCTGTTAACTTGAAAACTACCACTACATGACATCACAAGTTGAAACAGAGCATTTTGAGCTTTGGAGATATAGACAGACTAATAATAAATGGTTACTCAGACATGTGTCATAGCAAGTACAGCACTTCCCCAACCCATTCACCACATTGCATTTCATTGTCAGATGAGGCTGGCTGTCCTCATTGTGAAGCAGATAATGCAGTGATTGTCTTTACAGAGAGACACACCATGACACAGGCGGACAGACCATTGTTCTAAGGTCCAATGGTACAGTGTGACCCACAGCTGGACCGGTGCAGCCCCGAGACTGGGACAGAACCGGACGAGAGGCAGGGAGACGTGAGGGAGTTCAGATAATAGAGGAGACAATAGGTTGGTCTGAACGCAAAACTTCAGACTACTACAGATTTCACTGGATATACACTGAACATGAGACAGTTAAAACGAGTTAAAACACCAATCTATAATGAAATTGTTAAAAAGAACGAAAGTTGGATTCACATGATGATAAAATAAATTGATTTGATAAACTGCAGTATGTAACTCAGAATGAAAGTCAATACCGCTGACCTCTGCCAAGGCGCTGGGTTAAGTAGTGACCAGACCAGACTCAAGTCTTCTGGGCACTGTTGATGCATGCAGCCAAAGACAGAATAAGAAACTAAACTTTTTTATTTAGTTTTTGCTTAAGGTAAAACATGTAACTTTTCTGGGGTGGGATGTCTGCCACTTTCTTGTCTCCATTGTTTTGTCTAGAATGTTTCACAGTATGGCATTAAACACATCTATCTTGCGTGTAGTCAGTTACAGGTGTTTTGTCTTGGATAAGAAAAAGAAAGAAAAGAAAAACAATGAAAGAAAGAAAGAAACACATGATTTTCTGTCTGTGAGCGGGGTCACCTCACCATAGATTTGATCTGCAAGATGGCAACACCTGTCTCCATGGAGATATAAAGGTTAAATGTCACATTGTGGAACATTCTTGGCAAAACTCATTGAGACAAGCAGGTGGCTGATACTCCACCTGAACAGTTACACATAGTGCACCTTTAAGACTACAATCCAGTTTACACTGACATAAGAATAACTCAAGAAATCTCAGCATGAAAAATAAATTCTTCACTTGGAGAGAAAAACATCCCTCTGCTACAAAAGTGAAACAGTCATTTATCTTGGAGGTAAAAACCTGCTTTGATGCCTCTCTCCCTTGCAACAACACTTGTACAGCTATCCCCCATTTATCACTGCTGCAGCCACCAGTCACTGGCCCTGCCCATGTTACTGTAACCTGTCACACTGCTGCCTAAACAAACTGCTCCTTGATATATGAGCGCTTCCACTGGTCATAAACTTATTCCCTTTTAACTAGCGGTGCTACCGGCTTGGCACGACCGGACATCACCTTTATGTGTATTTGTGTGTAAAAACGCCTGGTGAGGAATTAACCCCCAGAGTATAGCTTCATAACTCACTCCTCTTTTCCTAGTCTTCCCTTTCCTATCCTCCCTCCTCTATCCATCTCAACCCAGTGCAGGGATTAGGCCTGTATCTATTACCCATTAGAGTGTGTATGCGTCTTTGACAATAAGAGGAAATGGCCTGGTGATCCAGAAAGAGGGATGGAGGGTCTTATACATCTTGCTGGTCGACAAGCGGTTTCCTGTTAGGGAATGAATGGGCAGCGGAAGAGTTAAGTGTGGTCATCTTTCTTGGGTTTCACTTTCTTCTAATTGAGTTCATCCACATAAGACAGCAGTGTGGAGACATATAACCATAGGGACAGTGCAGGAGTGGTGAGGAGATCAGCTGGGGTGTGTGGAAACAAGCTTGGCCCCACGAAGACACTGCCAAGTCAGCATTTTTCACATGGACGGTAATTCTGGCAATCTTCTTTCATGTAGCTTGTTTCTAACAGGGTCTTGCTCTGCTGTATAGAATGATACATGCATTGATTTCTCATACAAGCCTCATGTCTCAAAACTGTTCTGACACCATTGTAAGGAGAATCTTAAACGTAAAAGTGTATAGCTAACTCTGTTGTCTCTCAATTGATTTGTTGGCAGCCTGATACTTATTTTAAATGCTATATGATTAATAGATTTGACTATAGCAACTAGGCTATGATGAATTGCTTATAAATTAATATAACTTTATGCCTCCCATATACTGACATTATTGTCCATATATAGTCATTATTTCTTGTTCCATAAACTTGTCAGCCCTTCTCCCATAGTGCTTTGCTGTTTTATTGACTATATGTATTTATTGTCTCCAGTCAGTCTGGAGTCTATCCTCTGACGTGCTAATCAACCACAGCACGATTAACGATTAATTAATAACCCCTACATTATCAGAACACTGTACAAACAGTAGGTACAGGAGTCCCACTACACACGTAGCCACTACTGCTTTATTATTGCTTTTTCCAGCATTTTATGACTTTGGGAGGTTGGAGCTCTCTTCTTATCAAGCAATAAATTAATTAGTGCCTTACACACCTCACTGGGGCAGCTCATTTATTTATAACAAACAAGATTAGAGGAGCGAGGTGCAGCAGGTGGGAGTGGAGGCACAAGAGACATTGTTAGAGCTAGTCGGACGTTAAAATGATCTTAAAAAGTTAACATTCTTTACCCATTTGAATTCTCTATAACAGGAACCGGTATCTTAAAAATAATAATAATAATAATAATAATAATAATAATAAAACAGTAAAAAATTTTATCTATTAAATGTTTGAAAACAAGCCAATGCAACACACTGCAAACTGCCAATTACTTGTGGTGCTTCTATGTATATTACCTTGTCATGATCCCACACTGAACGCCCTCCCTCTTGCTAACCTCCTCTGTTATCTAGTCGGGGATCAGGTAATACATGTAACTGGGTCCTGTACGTAGTCTAGTATTATACAGCCGAGATTCCACTTTTCTCTGAGAAAACTGCACACACATCCACCCACTCACACCTGAGCTTCCGCACTACAGGACTTTCAACTGTGGCTCATTTCCATTACAGAGCGCATACAGTTTAACAAGCTGGTGCTGTTTAGGGTAAGAACAGCATGAAACAGCGCCTTAAGCTGCGCAGATAGACTTTTATTCAATAAGAAGGTCAATATGACATGCTATTGTTATGAAAATAACAATAGCAATCACCCTTGTTGCTTGTTTACCCTACAACAACAAAGGGGTCACAAGTTATGTACTGTATATCCCAAGCTTGCATAAATTCAGTGGGCCAAAACAATTCACATCTCATAATGAGTCAAATAAGTGATGTAACCTTTTTTATTGTATACTAATCTCAGTCATATTCAGGCAGATTATATTTTTGGAGTTTCTAATTAGCATTACTAATAAGGGCAGGCTGAAGTCATATTGAGCGGTTCATGGGGGTCTAGCACGAAAACATCATTATCAAAACATAAAAATAATTCACGGTTGTAATGTAAGCCACAACCTGGCCAGTGAGCCAAAACTGGATGCAACACGGGCAGAGTGGTTATACACAAAATATCTTTGCTTGTTAGCAGAAGATGGCCATTTATATGAACTATTAGGAGAATGCGTAGTGCGTTTAGGGACCATGGGAGCCACGTTTAGGGCCTGTGTGTTGTTGATCATGGATAAACACACGTGGATAGGCTTATTTACAGAATGAAATGAACGCTGGATCTAACAGGATCAAGTGATTTGGTTGTTTGGGAGAGAGATGTCCTCAGCATTGACTGCCTTTAAGCTCTTGAAGCAAACAGCCGTGAGCAAATTCTGTGATGCAAACAGAGTTAATTCTACTAAATGTGCGGAAGAAAACATTAGTACTGCAAAAATATATCGTAAAAAATATTGATATCACTAGAAAATGAATATACAACATGACTGTTCTTTCAAAGTAGCTAAGATTTAAGATTTTGATTGTCCTTATTAAGTTGTACTTTGGCCCTGCTTGGTCTTAGTATAGTCTCTGTTAGCTTTGCATTTAGAGTAACACAAAGGTTGAAACCTATTCGAAATCTTGTTAGATTAAATGCAATATACAATACAGTTAGGAACGACCTATCATCGC
This sequence comes from Taenioides sp. WSHXM2023, assembly GCA_029959045.1. NCBI lineage: Eukaryota > Metazoa > Chordata > Actinopteri > Gobiiformes > Gobiidae > Taenioides > Taenioides sp. WSHXM2023. The sequence continues at coordinate 14,205,406 of CM057096.1, read as the reverse complement.
TATAGCATAGTTATACATTACAATATATAAGGTAAATTGTTCTATTGAATGAGATGGTATATATTCCAGATTAATGCTTTCATTTTTATAGTAAATTATGAAATATTTCCTGTTTTAATATGTTTTAAATGAAATGTGTTAGTGGCAATTTACAGTGTCCTGGCATGTCTTGAGATAAAGTGACAGCAATGGGGTGATTTATAGTAGTGTGTTGTAATGAAAGGAAGAGGTTCGTCCTTACTGTTGTTAAAATCTGTCAGTTAAACCACACTAAATCACACGCAGTTTTTTTTTCTTCTGATTCAACGGTTCTGCAGGTGCTAGTCTCGTACAGTGTATACTTACAGGAAGAGAAGTGGAAGCAGGATTGGCTAACATGAGAAAGAAAGAGCGAGAGAGGAGGGAGGGACTGAGGGAGAGGGGGAAGAGAAAGAGAGAGGCCTGAGATATGAAAGTGTGAACATGTGTAAATCAGACAAACGTGAAACCACAGAGATCAGAGTCAGTTTCCATACAGGCCTTACTGGAACGTACACCACAAATGTCCGCTACTAAGCTAACTATTTTTGACTCAATTCCCAAGCCATGTATCTTACATTTATTCACCTTTTTGTGCTGATTAAAAACATGATATGAGAGAGTAATTTATTACAAAGAGGAACTGTAATGGCTGTCATTTATTACTTAAGAGAAATAATCATTCAAGTCACTAATTTCATTGTGAAAAAGATATTCTACATACAAATGCATCTTGTTTATCTACAGACACTGTGCAAGTATCATATTTGTGTATAGGACTTATATTTATGAATGAACATATGTTACAATGTACAACAGATATGCGTGGAACATCTCTGACCAAACTCTTCAGTAAACATAATGTATATTAAAAACAAGACTCTTACACTATAGTCTGGGTCATTTTTTAATCTTACATCTATTCACCAATTTTTAAATGCATTTGTGGGCTTAAATAAGTCATTGAAAACACTATGTAAACAATGCCATTACCCTCAGAATACAGACTGCTCATTACACCTCAATGCATGTGCACTTAGAAATGCATGTCTCCCTGCATCCTCCAGCCTATCATTCCTATGTCAGTAAATGTGGCCTACTATAAATCTTGGCCTTTTAGTTGTCCTCCACTGGCTTTACCACGGCCATCAACATTAGAATGCAGCTACATACACACATGCACACAGGCAGGTGTCTTCTCTATAATAAGGCCATCACCATTAAAGCTGTCAGGGCTGGAGAGTGGAGTATTACCAGTGAGAAATTATACCTCTGACACAGTGTGACCCCCAAACGCACACAACAGCACCCCCTATGTAACAACTAGTATCTGAACCATATCTGCATGCACACCTCACAACAGAAAGGTGACTCTTCCCTGCTAAGTGTCATAGCATTGTATCATTTCCAACTGTGGGATGCAGACAGCAAACTGTTTAGCAGAGAAATGCATATTACTGCACAAAGGTAAGGTTGAGAGGTACAAGAAAATAATGGGGTGAAAAATGGAAGTAAGGGGGTGGGCCTATTTGGAAACCTCAAGACGCATTTGTCAGAAAAACTGTAATTTGAAGCTGAGAAGGACAGAGGATGGCACGGCTGACACGCCCCTTAGACAGAAGGAGGAAAGGGTTGTCAAAGTCAAGAAAGTGAATAAGATAAAAGAGAACAGAAGACTGAGATGGTGGTTGGGTGAAATCATATTTTAAAATGTTTGATTTGCATTGTTAAATTTACTGAATACAACAAATAATAAATAGAGGCTGTATATTGGCATAAAAGCAAGGCAAGAAATTGTATCATAAATGTTCCACCACCAGATAAATTGTAGAAGATTAAAAATTATATTGAAATAGGTAACCCACTTTGAAGGCTCATTGTGTAACTTTTCTTTTGGAAGGTCCGTCACCTACTTGTCTCCATGGAGATATACAGTTTTGCCTTGATTATTCCACAGTATGGAAATAAACATGGCAATCAAAATGAAGACAGGTTAATGGTCAGATCTATGGAGAGGCAAGCATGGTAAGAATTGATGTTTTTAAGGCATTTTTGAGCTATAAAACGCCTATTTTTAATGTGGAACATACCAGACAAAGAAATAACATCTCCATGGTGACAAGCAAGTAGCAGACCGTCCACCTTAGAAGTTCCACAGTGCATCTTTAAGCAATGATTGTGGAATTTAAATCTAGTTTTTCTTCTGTTGCTGTTTACTTTTATAACAAAGTAACTATGCAATAACAAATTGAACACACTTTTACTGCTTTAGCTGTACCAACTTGAACAGGCAACTGAAAAAAAAAAAAAAAAGGGTTGAAAGCAGTTGAACCCGACAACTGCAATTGCTCATAACAGACACATTTTGCGCCTGCAGTGAGCGCTGACACATTTATCACATTAGTATTAGAGCCTTTCTATGTCACTGCGATCCTCACAGCTGGTGTTGACATGTGGACCCCCCCTAGAACCCCCCCAGCACGCCCCAGGCCATGGACAAATGTATGTGTATGAAATCTTCTGTCATTTCCCCTACAGTCACACTTAAAAAAGACGTTTGCCGCTTGTCTAATCAAGACGTGCTTTGGGCAAGCAGGAAAACGGGATGAAAATAGTTGGAAGAGAAGAGGAAAAAGGAGAGAGCAGAGCGGAGGAGGGATAGAGAGAGAGAAGGACAGACAGAGATTGGTGATGCCAGTTTCCATGTGACAAGTGGTGGACGTTATGAAGATGGACGGGCCACTGAGATGGGCCGCCTGACCTTTCCCAAAATGCCAGATGTCATTGTGCTTTTATGTCACTCGCCGCAAAACAATATGTCAGGGGCATAAAAAATCATTACGCTGCCTGAATGATGCTGTTATGGCACACTGCAAAAAAATAATGATTAGGACGACATTATTCCACACTTAACTAGGGCGAGGACAAGGGAGGGAGAGGGGATTTGAATTTACGATTTGTGGAGATTTCACGTGTAGAGCCGCCACAGTGAACCATGGGGTTTTTACATGTAATATTATGACTTTTATGCTCTGACGTGGGACTCTGGAGAAGTTTTAAAAGACCAGGAATGATTGTCAGAAGAAAGATGACTGTTCACAATGGAGCCATACAACAGTAATGCATGTTATAACTACATCATTCACATCTATTAAAAGAGGAAGGGAGAGACGGAGAGAGAGAAAGAGGGAGAAAGAGAGAGAGAGACAGAGAGATATGAAATTGACTCTTGAGACTGAATGTTTTTTGGACTGACATTAGGATTTGTATTTGAGCAACTTCAAATGTGTGCACTTTTGAATTCATAAAACAGATGTGGTTTGCCTAGAATGTTCCACAGTAAGGCATTAAACTACTACGTTATATCCATGGACCCAAGCAGGTGATGCCACCAGGCCAAATTGCAGGTCAGATCTGTGGAGAGGCAAGCCTGTGCAGAGTAAGAATTAGTGCTCGAGGTATTTCTTTAGCAGTATGAACACCTCTAGTTGAATAAATGCAGGACAGACATGCTTAATGCCATATTGTGGAACATTTAAGACAAAGCAATAACATCTCCTTGGAGATGGAGGTACCAGATCCCCCCACCAACAAAGTTACATAGTGCACCTTTAAGATTAACTCCTTGATTTTTACTGATTTTTACCAAAGAAAACTCTACAAACAAGAAAAAGTCTATATCACCAAAGAAAGGTTGTTAAGTCCTTTTCCTCTGGTGAATCCTGTCTTAGGCCAGTGCTGCCTTTATGTCCAATTGAACTATTGATCTGCAGGATTGCACTGTGTCCGACTTTGACATTTTCCCTGGTATTTCAGCTGGGAGATGTTCTTAGCTTCAGACGTTTGACCTACATAACCCTGAACATGACTACACGCCCACACACTCAATACAGTACAGCCAGCCTATCCCACGCTACTGTCCCCGGCCTATCGCTCCCCATGTGTCGTCAGTTGCATTAGCTCCTGACATCAGCAGAATTGAGTTTGAGAGTCAATGTGTATGTCCTCTGTAAGCCAATCATTCAATCAGTGCTCTTCTGACTGGGCAGGTCAAAGGTCGCAGTGATGTCATAGTGTTTGACAACATGACAAAACGCCAAAGAGCTAGAAACTATGTGGTGAAGGACTTCCACAGGTGTAAGGTTACCACGTTTACATAAGTAAGGATAGAGACACTGCAAAGACGCAAATCTGGCAAGAGACAATAAAGCACTCACTGGAACATTTATTGCTTTCATAAACAAGAGCCGGTGATTAATGCTAGCCCTCGTCTTAAGGATTTCTAATAAAGTATGACATCTTTACACCCGCGGTCAATGCAGGCAAAGCCCTATTAAACATGTCTAAGAGGATAGATGACCACGGCTCCCACAGTTGAAAAAGGGAAAAAGGAAATTAACCAAACAATGTCTCACTCATGTTTTTCCATAAGAGTCATAATAAAGCCATTTCAACCCCCATGTCCAATTTGCCACAATGACAGTTTTTACAGTAGACTTGTGGGCCGCCCTGGCATCACTGCATTTCTTGTGTAATATTGATTGTTCTCGGAACACTGGCAATTTGTATTCCAGATTCTGATATAGTTTTGTGGGAAAAAAAGAAGTTATAAAGCTTGTAATTGCCAACTGTTATAGTATTTGTCCTTAGTTAGAATGGCACGTGGAGATGTTTTTCATCCTAATATTCCAACTAAAAAACAAATGTAGATTTTAGTATAACAAGCATATAAACAGTGGCGATATTAACAGCAATAGCATTTTCACTTTCTTTTTCGTGAATGTCTGGGAGAAAAAAAAATTAAATGCTTTAAAAAGTATTTTGAAGTCATACACACTTTGACAGCAGTCTGGCATTTGTATTAAAACACTGCAGCTGAGATTTGAGTCACGTTAAGATGCAAAAGGTCAAAAACAGCCTAAACTGTCAGAGCAAGGCAAATTTAGAGCTCGTATTTGGAGCTCCCATAGCTTATTTGTATGTGAGTGTGGCAATAAACCACGCCATGACTCTGTCTCTCCATTATAGTGCAATCATCTAAAAGTAGAGCGGTAGGCATTAAAGCTGGGAATGAGAACTTTTTAAGAAGGGAAAATGCAGCAGTGCCAATACCACAGTTATAGAGTGCCACACAAACTCGGGTTCACCTTTAGCCTTCATCCCACTTACACCAATAGTGCAGCCCGAGTAACCATTTTCTTTACTTTTAATAGGGATTCTGTTTTCTGTTATAACGTTTACCACCTCAAAGTCATTGCATCAGCTATACGGTTCATTTGTAACACTTAGCCCTACATGTGCTAGAGCGGTGATGTCATTGTGAATTAACTGACTGAGACTTTACTGTATTAGAAGAAAAACCTTATCGGCTTTGGTGTTGCTGGTGTTTTTGAAGTGTTAAAAAGGTGAAAAATATGACTTTCTCTTCAGTTAAATCCCTCATTGCAGGGACATTTTTTACATTACCTTGGTCTGTGAACTCCAAGCTATATATTGCAGCTGTAGAGTAGACTTATCCCATAATGAATGATACTTTTGACTTACACAGGTTTTCTTTGGTTCGTTGTAAGACAAGTAAAATGTATCTAGACTTGAGATAGGGTTCTAACTCCAATCTGGTTTGGGCACATTATTGCGAGATAGAGCCAATGGCTTGTGTTGGGTCTTTACTCTCCAAGTGTTTCTCTGTGATAACTGTTTTTGAAAGATGCCTTCAATGGAGGTTAACTAGGCAGTGCTAAACAGGCTCTTGATTGAAAGGCCATTTTGCTTGTGTTTGCGATCGCTAAAGAGGGTTTTTAGTGGTGCAGGCCTGCCAGACTCCCTGCAGGGCCTCTATTCACTGAAGCTGCTCTTTTTACAAGGGTCCCTGCTTGGCACAAAGGGGGCAAACCTGCTTGGTTCAAAAGAAAAAGGGGGTGGGCGAGGAAGCGACTGTTGCTATGTGTGGAAAAACTACATCACTACATATTGGCCAGCATTTTGAATTGTTGCTATATACAGTAAGTGAGTTCTGCCAATGCATATAAACTAATTAGGTGCAATCATAAAAATAATGGTGGTTAACAGTAAACATGTGCTATTATTTCATATCTTGGGGCAGCGTTCAGTGGGTGGTTGTGGTATTGATAGTGGAGAGCTTGGTTGGTTTTTGTGGTACACGTATAGCAGGGTATATGGGGCTCTTATTGTGAAATCCCGGTGGAGGGTAATTGGAATTCAATAGGAGTTAGATCATGGCTGCTGCCTTGATTCCTTTGAGGGAAAAGCTATGGGGGATTAGCAGTCGTTAGCTCGTTGTGATGTGAAGTGGAAAGGGACATCTGGCTCTCCTCTGGCCACATGGTGTGAGCGTAAAGAGAAAGAAGATGGTTCAGAACAGTGCGTGCAATCCTGGAAGTATAGTGCTTCAATTAGAGCAGTCTTTGTCTGCACAGAGAACATTGATGGGACACAGGCCTTTAATTGTGACATTTGAGGATGTGTGGCAGTTCAAGTTGAGACTTTGTGTAGAATTGGAGTTCACATGGCTTTTCTTCCTGGGTTTGTCCTTGTTTACAGGTGCACAATGTACATTTTTGGTGGAGGGTCCGTCATTTGCTTATCTCCACTGAGATGTTATTGCTTTTCGTGGAATGTTTCACAGTATTTATGGTATAAATATTTACAGTTGCAGGTGTTTTCATTGCCAAGAAATTCTTGGTTTAGTAGAGTCACCTGCTTGTCTCCATGGAAATCATTAAGTTTTGTGCCATTTGATGTAACTTCAGGCAAAACAACATCTCACGAAGAAAAGATGGTTTCTGACTTTTCATCTAAAAAATACAGTGCCCATTAAAACAAGGTTATTTATAAGAAAGTTTAGTTAGCATTCTGGACTTGGTTTTGTCCTATATTAGTTCTGGGTAGGTCTTGATAATATAATTTCACATCAATAGGTCAGGTTTAGTGATATTTTTAGGGATGAGCTTTATCCTTGGTTCACATTACAAATTTATTAGAGGTCCATTTAAATTTGAGTTATGTTCTAACTTTGAGAAGCACCCGCTCTCCTCAGTTCCTCACTTTCCTTTCACTGTCGATGCGGCACAAGTTTCTAGACTACAGGGAGTCTGCTAAACTGTCAGTCCCACGGTGTTTTACAAGCTTGGAACACTTTGTTATTTTATATAAAAGCAGCCGGGCAGGTTTGCTGAATAGTTTTTTTCCTGTTTTATGTGGGTGGATGAAGGAGGGATGGATGGAAGAACAGGGAAAAGGAAAGGTGGAGTAAACAGGGAGATTTTACAGCCAGGCAGAGAAATGGGCACGTGGCTCTGCACTGCAAGCCAACAGGACCACCAACTTCATAATACAGCAGATTTCTGACACAAACCTTTTGATTAAAGTTTACAAAGTTACAGCGACAATACAAAGTGTATACATAAATGCACATTTGGAGGCTTTGAATCGGTAACAACTAGAACAACCATATCCTGGGTTGGTTAAAGATTTTGAGACATGATATGGAAAGCTATACTTAGTAATATACTATACTTCCTGATATTTTATTTACACCAACTGTATTCTATTTCTATTATTTTTAAAATTTAAAATGCTGATACTGAACCATATTGGAACATTATATGACTGCTATGACCGCTCCACCCTCCATTTCGCTCAGTTCAATGGACGGGAATTCAAAAAGTTTTAGAAAACTACTTGTATATTGTACCTCCAATTCTGCAGTTGTTGGTCCAGTTTTTGTTTCATTTTTTTTTCTGTGTTGTGAGAAGCTGCAGTGGAAATCTGTCCTGATGATAGGCACGGCCTTCAAAGGGACCCCAATCCCAACACTGTATGGAATATACCAGACCTTTATGTCACCCGTACTGGGGTCAAAACTACAGGACCCTCTCCTCTCATCAATGTCATGTTCTCTGCCTCTCCCTTCTCCCTCTCTCCAGCTCTGTCTGTACAGGTCAGCCTATTAAATGATAGAATACATTACAGGAATGAAAGAGGGGGGCTAAGAGATTGGAATATTATAACCATACAATAATTTCATGAAAAAGTCAAGGAGGGATCATCACTCTTATTAACTCTAAGAGAAATTGAGGCTGAAAAATGTTCAAATAGAAAATGTTAATGCCAGGCTATACTACATGTAATTGTGGTGCAGCCATTCCCTAGGCTGGTCCCATTCATGCCACTTTATTAGAGGTAATTGAGGATATGAATTATAAATGGGCGGTGATTTCTCTCCTCCCTCTCATTGAAAGTGAGCTGTAATGACCACTGCCATTGTTTAACCTTCATAATCATGTGTTCTCTTTGCTCCTTCTTCTCTGTCTGTCCTCTTTTCACATTATCAAGTTTTCTTTTCATCCACATTTTCTATTTACTGAATGGATTTTATACTGTTCTAGTCAAACTTTTAGCTTTTAGATCAAGCCAATGTATATATTGTTTATCCAGTAAGACCATACCACATAGTGTACATTAGGAAGAAAAAAAAAGCATGGTTAATAGTTTTCAGAAATTCTTTTCAAGTGTGAAATAAAAAAAAAAAACTTAAAAAGTTTAGCTAGAAGCCTAAGCCCATTTGGTGGTCCTTTGCGGAGTATTACCTTGGAGGAATTAACAGAGTTGAAACTAGTTTTTTCTTCAATAATTGTTTTGTTTTTATAACAATGGTAATAACATTTATGTGTGTTTTATTCTAAGACATGACCTTTGAAGGTGGTTCTCCAGTCCAACTCATAAAATCTCTGCAACATGATTGGCCACTCCACTTGACTTTGAAACTGCTTATTCCCCAGTATACAAGCTTTAATTGAACTGCTATTATGATTTACCGAACTTAGGTAGTCGGTAACAGCAGGAGGCACTGTGAACCATACACACCCACACTCAAATTAGTAACTTTACTGGATCTTTTTACCTTTCACTGTAATTGCATAATAAGTCCCACCAGTGATGAGAATGCCCGAGGCTGGATTTCGGTCTTGGCATTGTTTCTTAGAAGTTTTTTATTCAAACAGCTCCACACCTACCATCCAACAAAGTCCATTAGCCCCCGCCTCTTTCACCCATGGCCGGTCTGTTTTTTATTTACAACATCAAACGTTTCACTCCATTAAATTACCTTTTCTTTACCTCCTTCTCCTCTCTCTCCATTCCTGCATGTTTTCCGAAACAAAAGAAACAGCCCTCCAATGCAGTCTGCAGTGTTTTATAGGGGGAAATAATGGGTAATTGGGAGAAGGTATTTAATAGGAAAGCCACATTGTGCAACTGTAGTTAAAGACAGACTCACTTCTTCGTGTCTCTTAAATGTGCTAGTTGGGGGACATAAACTGTATGCCTATGTAACGTTAGCTTCAGAGGCAATTACTACAAAAAGGTGTATAGATGGGGTTTGGTGATTACAGTTTTTGACATAGTTTGCAATTTTGTCAGTATAAACACATCAAAAATAGAAAGTTTTAAGTTGGATTATTTTACTCTTTGGACTAAAATCAGTGGGCTTTAATAATGCTAAATAAAAATAGACAACAATATGAAGCAATCATGCCCCCTGACTCTTGAATCTCCAAAGCATCATATTTTCAAAGACATTTAACCCTGATTGATTTTTGTTTACTTGATCTTATTACAATACGTGAGGGTGCGTTAAACCCCAGTGAAACCTAAATCTTTGACTGTGATTTTTTTTTACCGAGCATTGATTGTGAGTTTGATTTGATCTGGGTCCCTCATGTACTGCCACATCTGCAGCTTGTAGCGCTGTGTGAAGCGGGCGTCAGCTGTGTGAGCATATAAATGAAACCAGAGAGCAGTGAAAGCTAAACATTCTGAGAGATCAATATTCCAATATCTAACATCAGGGAACTCCAATAAGTACAACGCCAGGGACACTTCAATGGCAACATCAAGGCAGCAGACTCCCACACACACGGCCATGCAAACGATTAGAGCGCTTCAGATAGTGATCAGGCAGCACCATCCAATCCATCCTACTTAGGAGAAATAATCCATCTGGGGACACATTTCAGAACGGTCCATACTAACCATGTCACAATCAAGAGCGCAACAACAGCACACATTTTACAGTGGGGAATATTAAGCAACTATTTCTATTTCTCTAAGGTCATGTTGCCTGAAGCAGACCTAAGAATTAACAATCAATGCTCACCAGGTTGGTATAATTGTGTCCCAGGCAAATAAATGTTAATAAATACTGATGGTTTGCTTGTTGACTGACGTAGGGTCAGTGTGTCCAGTAGATTCCCATTCACTTCTTGTTTGTGGTAACTGACAGGTAATTATTAGCATGCAGAGCTACACATGCCCATGTGTGTAAAGACTCTTTGACAAAGTCTCATTAGCAAAGTGTCATTATGGTTCATCTTTCACCCAAATTATTAAGGAGCTCCATTAGTGGTGGACATCTCTGTTTGGACAATAAGCAGTGAGGCTGAACTAATGACCCTTATCCTAATCACATTAAAGGCAGGGAGAGCTGTTTGTTTTAGCACACTGCATATTAGTACAAAGATGTGACCTCTGTGACCAGTGGTCATCCAAGCACTGACCACTGCAGGTCGATACCCCCTCACCAACCATCACTCTGCCTCACAAAGCCATTCTCACGCACAATCAATGTCAAATTATGGGTTATTTATTGAATAATCAAAAAGGTATTATGGGTCGGCCGGCTGACTAGTTGCCTGTAGCTGACAATAGGGAAATAGAAGGTGGTGTTGGGAGACTATTTATCAGGCCTGCTGCCATGCATGCCTTTAAAATGAGGCTAATCAGCTGGCATGTAAACAGTGGGCCCAGCAGCTGGCTGCCAGAGCACTGAGCTATTACTCACTTTCCACTTATCAGCACTGACGTCTGAGGGCTGTGGGAGCAGGCTTCTGTAAGAACCACAACACTTTGAGTCAATAGCTAACAATTGTGGGAGCAAAGAATGCCTGTCTGAGCATTCAGGTAATTCATATTATGTCATTGAACATACCTGGTATTATTTTTTTTGAGGTAATTACTAATAGATTATTTTGTAGACCTGGTTTTTTGATCAGACAAATTAAGCAACACCAAAAGCTTGTGGTGACACAAGTTACTTTACTTTCATTATAGACTTTATGGATACAGCTAAATTTGCTAATGCTCTGCTGATGATGGCTCCTCTCAAACAGGGATTCCTAATCAATGCGGTAAATGGCAGGGGTTAAGATTTGAAACCCGGAGTCCCTAGGCCACTTGTAAACTAATCTGGCAGGGCAGCCGTGGTGCTAGAGGTCAACAGACATGATTGTGTGGGTGTGCAGAGGGCAGAGGAGCAGCGCTGAGCCTGCATGAGCGTGGACATGTGTGTTTGTGTGAAGGGCGCAGGAGAGGGCAGGGGGGCTGAAGTGGTCAGATCATCTTTCCCTCTGGAGCTTTGCCCTGAGAGGATGGCTGTGCGGGCTTTAGGCTCTCCTGACACACTTATAGAGGATATGACGTGGCACATAAGTTCCTTTAATGCAGACAAAGTACATTCAGCACTGATGAATGGGACAGTGCATCTCAGCATTTGATTCTTTACAGAAGAGTTGTGAGAGATAGGACTTTTGTGGCTTAATGAAGAGTATTTAGCCATAAGGTTTCCCATTAGTAGAAGATAGTGTAACAGCTAACTTAGTCTAAATTTCTCCTCTATAGTCTAAAAACAACCTGAACTATATAATGGCATTGCAAACTCAAACTTTTAGAAGTAAGAATAATGGGCAAAAGGGGCAGCTTAACAATATAGGCAATAAGCAACATTTATACTCCACAAATTATATGAGATAGAATGAATTAAATGAAAATTAGTAGTACCATCCTTGTTTGCCTGGAATCTATGGGAAGTACTGTATCCCTGAAGTATATATTTTTCTGTTTTTAATATACTCTATTTCTAAAACAGCACAATACTGCAAATTGATTGTGATTGCAGCTAAACAAAGATAGACATGCATTGTAATTGAATCAAAATAATCTTATTTGGCCCCAACATAGAAGAGCTAACAGTCTTTCCACCCCTATGTGAGGATGGTCATTGTATGATAAGCTTTGGGATGGGGAATGGGTTTGGTTAACCACATTCAGGTTGAAACTCTATTTTGAGGGTCCATCCTTATGTATTAAATAAAGTGGTGTCTGAGTGTGCTCCCCTTAAAGAGCCCTATCAATCTAGGCCACTTATGGACTCCATAAATTACAAACCAATCACAGGGCCTCACTAATGCTCTGCACTGGAGACACAGAGACAGGGCAGAGGAAGAAAAGGGAAGCATTGGTGAATTTATGCAGCCACTCTGATAGGTATCTGTCCATTTATTTGTCTCCCCTCCTGCTTTTAAGACCTCTGCCACGTCAACACTTATTGCATGTTGCCATATTTTCATCCCTCAAAAAGCATTAGAAAAGCCAATGCCGGTACGGGGTAAGTGAATTAGGATTGGTTTTTGCCTCCCCTGGCCACAGAGGGAGGTAAGGTTACCCACAATAAGATCAGAAATGAGACCAATTTTGTTTCCGTTGCCATTCAAAACAAACAATGGGCACCTAATAGCCCTGCAGCATCTGTGGCCTGAACACATGATGGGCTGGTCGATAGATGCCGACAGCTAGATGGAGGAGAGGAGTCACACACAGGGTCTGCTCGTACCAAGACACAGGCCACTTACAGGCTCACACGGGCTGCCTGGAACACTAGTTAGTGGTTGGTGCCAAAGTGGCCTAAGTGCTTTAGAAGACAACGATCATATCAGTGAAAAGAGGAGAACAGGCTTTATCGACAGAGCCAGGGTGACAGGAGGAAGCGATGTTCAGGGATGGTGGTTATGTCGTAGCTACAAATGGTAGGTGATCTAATCTTCAGACATTATACTAACAGACAAACCATAATCAAAGGTTAACACTTGAGCATTGTCAATGGATATAAACAAGGTGCTCTTTACATTCTCTGTTCTGGTTCAGTTTTATTTCTCAGGAAATGTAATTTTTGAGTGATAATGTATTTGTGGTTTAGGGTTTTTTCATGATGTGAAATAAGTAATAGTTTGTGGTAAGGAGAAGGTTACTGCTGCTCGCCTGCACTTGAGCTCACCCTGGCCTTACTGTAAGGTACATGGGCATGCCCTCACACTGGCCCTGGTAATAACATTAGCTCAGACACATGATGTTGTAACAGGGTCACACAGTGCAGCCATATGCACACGTGTGGATAGGCTCATACTAAGTGACCTATGGACGTGCATACACACACACACTCCCAGGCCCGCTCCCCTGGGTGAGCTGCTGAAGGAGCTGCCTCACGGGTGACTCCTCATTAGCACCCATTAGTCAGGTGCCTGTGTGGGCTGTGTGGGGTCACCCTTCAGCGGCTAACAAGTGTGCTAACTCCGTTAGCCTGTGCGGCAGAGGGAGGGAGGGAGGAGGAGGTTACACCTGCCCGCACATGCGCTCACCCTGGGGGTATCGATTGCAACCGCTGCTTCACCTTTGGCTCGGTGACCTCACAACGATGTGTTTATTTACTCCAGGCCCAAACACATGTTAACACGCGCCGCCGGTCACACACACACACCACCAGGAGGGACATTAGGGGGGACAAGAGACTCCAGTAACTGTGATTTAGCTCCTAACCAGGCCACCTCAAAGCCCTGCAAACATTTTCTATAGCCTATTATAGTGAACATAAAGGCCTACTGTTTCAACACAGATATGTTTATAAAGAACTCTGACAGCATCAAACAATAAATTACAAATTAACAATAAACTAGAATTATACTCATATTTTCCTTCTAACAAGTAGATCAGTTTGAGCTTTTTGTTTCCTCTGACCATAGACAGAGAGAAAGTGAAAGGCTCACGAGAGGACCTTATTCTGATCTGATACAGCGCTTGTACTTCCACCTCTCCACAGTGTTCTCCTCTCCACCTGAGCTAATAACATTACAACACAAAGACTCTGGATATGCAACATAGACTTTTATGAGTCTGCCAACCCTGTGATGAACTTTACCTGCAGCCACTGTGTGAGAAAGGCCCTTCATCATCAGGCGGTTACAGAGGGACAGCTCTTCTGCATGTTTCACCACTCAAACACCTAAATCTCAAACAGTGACCTTGCAACATGTCCACAAGAAGGACTCCATTCTGGTTTTATTACTAATATATGAGAAATATTTAGGGTGTGGTTGGGAAATTGCATCCAGTATCACCACTAATTAATTTTATGGAGCCATATAGTAACCAATGTACTCTGATGTTATAAACATTAAAAATAATAATTCATTTTGAAGTATTATTCATAAAATGTTTAAATCACCTTTAACTGTGTTAGAGAGGAACCAGTCTTTAGTAAATAAGACTAAATGAGGAATAAATAAGATAATTAACAAGCAAGTATTATGAATAAAAAGCATACTATTTTGAGTCAGCCCCAAGCCTGGCAAACACAAAAAGGTTGTTGTTCCCTATGAGATCATTAAACAAATCACTGCACACTGGAAGGAACATGATTTTGTGTATCAATCTGAAAACGGTGCAGGGTTTGTTTTTATTATTTTGCATGAACCAAGCAAGAGACACCATGTCGGACACATAAGGCAGGAAGCCAGGCCCACCATCCATAGTGATTAGTAGTAAATTTTTAATGCACGCTCCATACATATGTCTAGCTGTCAGTTTTACGAGGGCGTTTATACAGGCAAGTCGCACCGTGCCAGCTTGGACCAGACAGCCAGGACATAGCCACATAGCACACACACACAGACACATACACACACACACACGCATATACAACAGTGTCTTCTGCCGTTGTGTCTTTTAGCAGCGCCACAGGGACCAGTAGTGTCACAGCCCTGTCAGTGTGTGATGCTCGGGGCCCTAAATGAAGGCATCAAGGCGCTCTCATCCCCAGCTGTAATAAAAGCCAGTCAACAAGCCCCCGCCGCGGGCTACACATAATGGGCTTTTTATTTCCGTTTGGTCGCCTCAGCCTACAGAATTAAAGCCCAGTTTGGTGAATGGGGGACAAGGTGGTCTCAAGGTCAGAGGAAGAGCTGCATGGAAAATGGCTGGCACCTATAGGTTTCAGCTGAGTCTTAACCAAAGACATGGGGTGCTTTGGTTAAGACTCACAACAAAAAGGTCCTAAGTTTGATTTCTGGACTGGATGGGGACTTTCTGTATTATCATGTCTGAAAATGTTTCCTCCAAGCACACTAGTTTCCCATACCTGCAAAAATATAGACATTGGCCCAAAGTGGTAGCTCAGGATTAACCCTCCATCTCAATTCCATCCTAAAACATGCATGTATATTCTCAATTTAGGCAATTTATCTAAATTTAAAAGAAAAGAAATATATATGAATGTGAAATAATAGCAATGTGGCTTATAACATATGAAAATCAACTCAGCAATATGCTATAATTAGCTGTGTGACTTGGCAGCCGCAGAGCATGTTCATACTGACCCTGGTGATCTCATTTACCCTACCTGCCCTGTTTATGGAGGAACAGGAAGCAAATGAGCAACGTCAAAGGGGTCAAAGGTCGGGCCATGGTATTGTGTCAAGCCAAACTAACAGGTGTCATGTGTTAAAGGCATTTCTTTGGCATGTGGCAGGAGAACAGGATACTGCATATATTGTGGTATTCAGTAATGAGGGGAAAACAGAGGACAGGAGTGTAAACAGCGACAGGTGTCATGGCAGCTCTGACTTAAACGCACACACACGCACCTGCACAGAGCATATGGCCCCACTCACAGAAAGTGTTTAGTCTTTGGGAACTGACGGGTTTATCTTCACAAAGTTATTAGAAACCAATTAGCTAAACCATATCAAGTGGCTGGCAGAATGTGATTAGTTAGAACAGTTTGGGTTTAGGGTTGTCATGATAATTACTATATTGACTTATCATTCAATATATATTCACATATATATTCAGTATATGTGATATATATCAGTATTTATCGTGGGTACTTTTTCTTTGTGGGATAATAGTCATTATTCCTCTGTACTACGATGAAATTGATATGTAGGGGGTTGAATTATGAACATTATAAATGCATTTTTTAACACTTCTGTACATTTAAAATATGTTTTTGTGGACAATTCTACTTTATAGTTTGGTTTCAGTATTATCGTTTATTGTCTATACTTATATCACAATATATTGTTCTTTAAAATTTCTTATTGTGACAGGCATATTAGGGAGAACTTTTGGCAGCATTCCTTTTTTTCTGTGGCGGTTCTTGTACTTTGTTACTGCAACACTGCAATGAATGAATAAAGTTCTTAAATTAAGACTAAAATATTTTTTCTGTACCTGTAATAATCTCAATGAATAAAAAATATGTAAATACTTAATAGGACACTTTTTTTCTCTGTACAAAATGTCAAGATGAAATTGTTACTACTAATATCAACAATGCATTTAACAGTCATCCATCCTACCTATGATCAAGGTTCTTTTAGCTTCTACTTCAGAATGGCCCTGTGACCAAAGACCACTATTACACCCTGGTTACCAATTACAAAGCTCTATGTTTTTCTTTGGATGAAACTTCCCATTACATAAGTGACTAACCCTCAATGAAGTACGCCGTGAACATTAACACCTATGGGACTCCCTTTTAGGTGATACTCTGCTTAATTGACTGTGAAACCTTTATCACTATCAAGACAGAGAGTGGGTGGATTAAAAAAAATAAAGGCTAGTCTAAAAGGGGCAGTGGAGTAGGATGAAGGAGAGGACAGGAGCAAGACTTAAGCAAAAAGGTGGAGAAATGAGGTGAGCTGATGTCCCTCAGTACAGATGGAGTGGTCATATAGGCAGGTACCCTCCAAATGAACCTCCACCCCTCCCCTCATATTAACCCCACCCCCCAGTATACCGAACCCCACCACTCCGTCATGCTATTACCCCGCTGTCTCTTTCATTATCTGCCGTGAACTCTGGGTAACCTCGTCGCGCCCATTCTTTATGTCATGGCCCACAACGTGAGCTGTGATTTAGGCCCATCCAGTCAACCTAATTTGATTTCATCATCACAGGGCATGGGCGAGAAATAGAGGGGGGAGACGAAAAGAAAGTTGTCAAGGGGGGGGGCAGAGTGACGAAGGTGGAGGTGAGGCTGGTGGAGGGTTTGGACAGAGGGAAGAGGTAAGGCAATCCCAGGAGGGGGTCATATCGGTAAGCGCTGGGCGAATGACTTGAAGAGGCTAATAAAGTAATCAAGGCCTTCGTTACATGGCCATAATATTCGCCCTAAAACACTGATAACTATTACTGGCCTCAATCATTAGCAGGCATTAATGGATTTTTCCTCCTCGTCTATCCTTCGCCCTACTACTTCCTTGTAAGCCTCTCATTTGGTGTTGAAGCTTAAACCTTTTAGTCACATGATCACAACATGTGTTTTGCAGTTGACAAATACATTTACTAATGGTCAAAGGTCTTCATTTATTTGTCTTACTCAAGTTATAGGTGGTTGAAAAATTGGCCAATAAAAGACAGCGCTGATTAGCCTCATAGAATAATTGTTTTGGTCCTTTGTAAAGTTTTCAAGAAAATACAAAATTAAACTGACTATATTCATAGATGACTGGGGTGGTTTGCGTTTTTCTTTATTGGCTTAAAAACTGGTTTGTGATTCTGACTGATTGAGAGAACAAAGCTAATGACACCTACAGATTGGAGCATGAAGAGAAAAATGAGACAGAAAACTCAATTTGGCCCAACATGGCTTATGATATCAGGCTATTTTTTGAAGTTTTGCTAACTGTCTTATTAAGATTCAAAACAAACTATAACCTTCATGGTTGAGGTATATTATCCTTTATTTAAAAAACAAAAAACAAAGTCTAGAATTATTGCTGGTTGCTCACTGACGTTCACTGCAGACCAATCAGGCAGACGTGTATGCTCCTCTGCTTGACATCCAGACACAGACACTGTCATTGCAGGGTAATCACCAGCCATTAGGATACATGGAGAAAGACAACAAAGCAAAGTGTCTTCATAGCCAAACCAGCTATTATCTTTCACTCAGCGCACACAAAGGCGAGCAAATACCCCAAACTGTAGGCAATATTGAGGGTATATAGTATGTAGTTAACTTTGAATGGAGCTTCAGATGAAATTATATTATGTCTTTTAGCCTGAGAAGAGGAGGGAAATACTAGTGTTGTGCATCTGTCTAAAAGAGGCAAGTCATGAAATGGTGATCATATTGAACTCAATGAAAAGAATCAAAATAATTGTGATTAAATATTGTGTATACATTACGTTGGTGACAGGGGGGTTGCAAGAGAGGGATTGAATACAGATATACAGTAAAAACATAACGTGAGAAACTATTTATCGATATCTCCATCCAAAATAAATGTGATATTATGTCACTCATTCTTCCAAATCAACTGTTTATAGTGATATAGTTTTGGTCTTTTTTATTAACAGGTATAAGGAAACTGGACTAAAATGTGTAGATTTGGAATATCATTATAAAGGTGCATTATATATCTGCATCCACCACCTGGTCGTCTCCACAACAACTGAGATGTTCCACAGTATGACATTAATCTTATCCATCTTCCATTAATTCAATAATGGGTGTTTTTATAGTTCAAAAACACTCTGAGCAGGCTCTACTTTCCACAGATCTGATCTGTAACTTGTCTGGTGGTGTCTTGTGCTTGAAGATTGCTAAATTTAATGTCATATTGTGAAAAATCCCAAGCAAAGGAACAACATGCCAATGGAGACAAATTGGTGGCAAACCATCCACCTGTAAAGTTACATAGCGCACCTACACAAAAAGCAATAGACTACAATTATAACCTCTGGAACTGTAAATATTTTTGCACATGAAATAATTGAAATTCTCATCCATGCACAAAACACACAGATACAAATGGCTCCAAATCTACCTACCTGCGTGCATTGCTCTGAACACACTTTTTGCCAATAATACCTGTGTTGGGAGCATCACTGGCGCAGCAGCAGAGCAAACATGCAAGACGTGACACTTGAATGACGCTTAAATATTTAATCAGGAGCAGTTATGTCTGCCAGGTTATGCCTCCATCTGGGCCACAGCCACTGGGAGCCTGTGCGTGTGTTTGTAGACCTTCAAACCAAATGAAAAAAGGGCCTGCATTCTTTTAAGTGTTGTAATATGCTCACGGAGTGGCATGAATAAAAGCCAAATGCACAGCATAGATTATAATTATTATTTAGAGATACCTAATCACATAGAAGTTTATGACAACTTACAAGTGACAGTTTAAATGGCACCTGCCAGTGGATATATTGGGCCACTATAGAGAACTTTTTGTTTAAAATAGATCTGCAATGGTCAGTTTCAAAAGTCAAAAAGGGAAAATAAAAGTGAAGTAGTTAATGTAGATTAAAAGATGTTTGAATTGTGTATTAACATAAGGACAATAGTTTGTTATATATTACATTTCTCTATGCTTTACAGTTTCATGTAATATTGATAAAGTCTGGGTATGTGTTTTGTGTTACTGGTCTATTAACTGAGCTAAATGACAAAAATACACTTACCTATGATGAGAAGCCGATTGGAAACAACATGGAACACACAAAAAAGAGACTTAATTAGAAACATTACAGTGCAGCACATGGCTTGTATTTCCACATCGAATCTGTCTGAAACCATGTAATAATCTTTATATGAGAATGGACTTATTTCATAGTACCGCAAGATGACCATAAATCCAAACGCACATTATTGCTCACCGCAGTCATTACGTGAATAGCATGCATGTCAACAGTTAGAACCATGTCTTCTCAAGGAAAAAGTAAGACATTTTAATGCCACCCAGAAAATGAAAAAACCTTGTTAAATTTGACTGAACCGCAAAGTCTGGATCCACCCCTTCCCTACTTCCACTCCATCTCTCTCTCTCTCTCTCTCTGTGGTGTAAACACGTATTGTTAGGTTAGGGGTTAAAAGTGTTGTTCTTAGATTCTCTCAGCACTAATCTGATTTCTCCTCTCTTTGCGCATCTATATTTATTTGGTTTTGTCAACACTCTCTCTCCCTAACTCCCCCTCACTGGCAGCGTATTGATCGTTGCTAATGGATTGGCTCTGATTCCGGAGACGTCTAACATGCTTTCCTATCCTCTTATTTTCACCCGGGGAAATCAATGAGGAAAGGCCTGCGAATTTAGACAAGATCAGATTTTAAGGAATCTTACAGTGAGACAGCGCCCACCGATGTGTGAGTAGGTGGGTGGCAAGTGGCAGGTCCTATTATGAAACATGGCATGGCTTAAATCAAAACGACGGAAAAAATCATGATCTGAAAGGAAAAAATCCCTGTTTTACAGTAATTTATCCAAAGAATTAAAGTTAATGGGGCAATAAAAATGCAAATAATTAGAAAATAAAAACATCTACAAAGTTGTGTACTGGTTCTGTCATCTCAATGTGTAACTGAAGAGATTTTCATTGGAAAGTTATATTATTATATTTTGTGCTAATCCAGTAATATAGATAATATATTCGCAGTTATTGAAAGTTGCTGATTCAATGTAACAAGACAAAAGGTTATAAACAAGTGAAGATTACCTCAATTTTGGATAAAACAATAGGACAGGACAAATCTTAAGCACCTCCAGGTCTTCACAGAGACAGGGCTGAAGCAGAGACACTTGGGTCCCCACAACTGGCACACAACGGATAAAGCCGTGTAAAATCTGAGAAGGTAATCAATGACCAGTGAGGAGTGTGACTGTGCCAAAGTGTGCATGTGACAGGGAGGGGGCCCCAGCAGGTCTGAAACTGGATCCTGGGGCCAGATCAGTTATAAATGGGGGGATATTGATGATTTGAGTGTGTGTCCGTCTGCTGGGTGGAGGTGGGAACATATCAATGTGCTCTCTGGCTCTTCACACAGCCGAGCAAATTGGAGGAGTTGTCAGGAGTCACAACACAAGGGGCCAGCCAGGGGAATGAGCAGGGCTGCAGACAGGACGCCATACTGGGGACCAATGGATGGATAGATTGTTTGTAAGAAAAAATGTGTTGAAAAATTATCATCTGCGATCACCAGAGCAAACTCTCTGTCTGTATTATCTCCTATCATAATCTGACTGTTTTGGCCTAGTGGTCACTATATAGGTGTAGATTTTTTTATTATTTTAATTGTAAATTCTAAAAATGTATGATATCAGAATCAATTTGTAATGTGTGTAGTGAGCCAAAGTAACACTTTGGCTAAGAAGTTAAGACAATGTCATTACAATGAAGGTTAATGTGATTTTTTCATTCCTGAAATCTAAAAAAACTCTAAAAACTGAAACTGATGAATCTTGCTAGAAATTCTGACAGCGAAAAGTTGTATAATAAAGTTAATAATGCATTTTTGACTGAATTTCTTTGGTTCAAGCCCCTCCCTCTGTTCTCCATTCTTGCCCCCCTCGGTCCTTGGACTTTCCCTCTCCCACACAGCAGCAGTGGCTTCTGCTTTGTCCTCTTACACAAACATTCCCACAGCAAACGGGGGCACAAAACCATTTAGCCCCTTTTACTTGCGCTATCCCCCTCTCTGTCCAAGCCCACCACCCCTCCCGCTCAGAAAAGAAAGGGTTACTCTGCCTTGCCTTGCCTCTATATGCTATTTCTCCAACCCCCCAATTTCACACATGGGATAAACACATATAAAACAGAACCTTCGCCAGTCAACAGCTGTACATGAAGTGACAAATTGGGGTCTTTGTCCAGCTAAAATGGGTGGGGAACTGCTAATTTGCACACACATGAACACACACAAACATTTAAAGACGCCCTTTTCCATTGTAACGCGGGCTCCATGGCAGAATGGGATAATGTGCTCTGGCCCCGCAGTTTAAGAGGAGAAATATGGTGCTGCCTTTGTGGGAGGTAGAGAGGTTCACTTCATTGACGCAGTGATATAGAGACAGATAGATTAACACAGAGAAAGACACAGAGTGCATAAGGAGAAGTGGAAGGAGAGAGAGTTGGAAAATGGACTCTGACTATACTCTTATGAAGTACTGCAACTCTGAAATACTGTAATACTAGAAATACAATTGCAACAAAACTAAACTTATATATTTGTAGGTATGTTGAGTAGTGTATTTGTAAATTACGGCTACCGATACCTCTGCTAACCTCATGATGACTACACTAACCAGAGTGTTTTTGCTATACCAGTCAATGTACTATCATGGTAAAATGTATATGGGAAAAATTAGAAGTACTTTCTTCTGCGACGCTTATGATGACTAGTACTGCAGCTCCAAGTAATTTTGCTCAGGTTAAAAATAGAGATAGTACATGAAAAATTTACTCCAACAGAAACAAGCCACATTCCACGTTCATTATGGGAAGTAAACTTACTGAGAGCATCTTAAACTAAAATTTAATTAAACACCATCTGGCCTACATTCAGTCCATTAAATGTGTGGTATTTAAGCATTAATTAGGAGAATGAAGTACATGTGGTGAGTGGGGTTAAGATATTGGCACAGACAGGAATTTGGAGTTGGTTTTCCCTGTGACACTGCTCCTGTGGCAGGTTTGGTTACAAATGAGTCCCGACAAAGCTCATTAAGAGGCCCAGAATAGAGCTGCAGTCTGACCGCACTTTATTACAGCACTGGAGTCCCACCAAAATCACATGGGCTAATAACACAGGTCACATTACTGCAATGCAAGAAGTTGTGCCACTTTCTCAACACAAAAAGCTCCTTAGAAAGTGTAAATATTCAGAGGGAAACAACAAGTCACACAAATGTTTCATTGAAAAGTGTTAGTGACTTTTAGGAGTCTGTAAACTTTATTTCTCAAGATGTGTTATGCTCACAAATTCTGCATTGCATTCACAAATATTTTGCACATCTGCTTTGCTACCACAACCGCAAATGCCAGTTTTGGTTTAACTGGTACCCAGATAATAATTGTTACCCAAATAATAAACTAAAACTTGTATCAAAACCAGTTACTCATTTGAACAAGTATCAATACTGAAAAAAAAAAAAAAAAACATAAATAGGACAAAGAATAGAACAAACCACATGGCCACAATTACAGAAACTGCTACTATTCTGTATTGACAATCAAAATCATCTAAAAAATACTTTGAAATCGAGTTTGAAATTTCAGTATTGTGACACTAGCCTAAATAAAGGTCTTAAGAAAAGAATGAGGTCCCACAATCCAAACTACTGACAATGACCTCTGCGTCACGCCATACACCCTTTGGAGCACACACACACACACAGACACACACACACACACACACACACACACACATATATACATACATACATATCCATGGCCAGCGGTGGTGGGCTGACCCCGGGGGTGAAAGAGCTAAGCGTTTGACAGACTCCACCTCTTAACTTGTTAACTTGCTAATTAGAGCTCCCAGTCACTTCATGGGACGGGACAATAGACTGCGGCCTGAGCGATGGGAGTGCGCAGGACCCTAAAAGCCATAGCAACCACCCATGCACCCCACCCCATAGACTCTACGAGACCACCTGCCCCCTCTTGCTCACCAAACAGCAGTGTGTATTTGCCTTTGTGTATCTCGACTACATGTGTGTGTGAGGGTCACCCATTGGTACTGTGTGGGGTCTTGTTGCCACGGCTACGGGTGAGAAAGGGGCTGATATATAGGGTGAAGGATTTTTCTCTCCCTCTCCTTCTTTCTCTTCATCTATCGTTAGTCATCTCCCCACATGCCATCTTTCTAATTACTCCCCCACTCCCTCCCTCTTTTTACATGTACTCTCTCTCCATATCTCCTTTTCACTCTCTTTCTCCACCTCTCTCTGTCTCTCCCTTGTTTTCTCTCTTCCCCCTCCCCTTCTCTTTACCCTTTCTCTCTCCCTCTCGGTCCCTCTCTCTATACACACACCCAAAGTCCGGGGTAAAGAAACCAGGGATAATGCCTTGTATTTGTCCAGTGGTCTCCAGATCGGGGCTAAACGGGGTTAAACATCTCCCCATGTTAGAGTCCTGTTCTCCGAGGTTCCGTCATTAGCTCGCAGCTTACAGGGCTATTAGGGACACAGCTGCTGCTACTCGCTGGGTAAACACGCTCACATGCACATAGACTCACAGCTACAGCCAGCGTCCAATGGGAATGACTGGGATAAGGCCTGTTTGTGGAACATGTTTGGCAGGAATGACAACAACAGCCACTGTCCAACTGGCATGGACTGAAACAGGCTGGATTCATGTGTGTAATGATATGTGGGTGTTTGGGTGAGATGTAAAGCACTCTGGGTTAATACAGTACTGAAGAAAGTGTTCATTGAAAAGAATCAACTGGTCAAAAGCTTAATGTCTTCAGGTCAAAACACACAAGAGAAGATCTTGTTGGCACACAGTCATTTTTCTTTGCTTTTTTAAAAGATGTACTATGTAACTTTTCAAAGGAAGGGTTTGCCAGCTTCTTGTCTCCATGGTTATTGCATTGCCTGGAATGTTCCAAATGGTTTGCATTCAGTTATTTGTGTTTCCATTGCTAAAAAAGAATTACCTTAAAACATGAATTGTTCTTATTGAGCCTCTCCACAGATCTGACAAATCACCTGCTTGTCTCCATAGAGATGAAAAGTTGCACCTAATATCTAAAATCAAGTACCCTGTCATCAAAGCAATAACATCAGCTATAAAAACTATTCAATGTAATTAGAGAATTAAAAGTTTATCATCAGATCCAGAAAAATACTATGTTCTGATGTGTTAATTGAAAGAGTGAATGAGCATGAGAAAGTCAAATTTTACTAAATAAAAAAGTAATGATCCAGAAAACGTTGTAGTTCAAATGTACTGATGAAAAGAAACCACAGATCTGGTGAGTGTGGTGTGGCTCACATGAGGTGTTTGCTGCTCCCTTTGGCCTCGTGGCATCTGGGCGCGCTGTGGGGAGCTTGTGTGTTAAATAAATGACTGGGGAGTTTAGCCCATGTGCTAACCATGTTACAATAACAGAAGGCACGCACGCCCGGCTCAGGCAGCACTCAAGCCTAACGCAGGGGCCTTCCGCTGGGTCGCCTCCCCCGGGTGAAGCCCAGGCCTCACCCAGGGCCTTGTATATTATTCCCTGGCAGACTCTTTATTTTTCCTCTGCTAAGACGGACTTAGATCAAAGAGGGCTTTAACCTCTCGTCCCCTCTGTCCCTCAGTCCAGATCTAGAGCAGCACCAGAGCCACCAAGGTGGAGAGAAGAAGAATAGTGCCAAGGAAGGTGTAAAGTGTTTGTCTACTCATCTGAAACAAGCAGCTGTACGGCTCTGCAAGTTTTATGAGCGCAGAGGGAGACAGAGGTAAGGAGGGTAAGAAAGAGAAGGAGGAAAGAAGAATAAATGTTGTAATACTTAAAGATAACAGATTACACTTCTAAGTAAATGGGTCAAATGTTAGATTCATGTAATTATATGCTTGGACTGTCTCTCAGTAGAAAAGGTGAGGAACATTTGGTTAAATATTTGCGTGATCAATATCATGACCACCATTTCATAGAAGGTAACATGCCAAAACGTCAATAAATATATTTCTCATATATAGATTAACTAGATAATGTGCAAGATAATGTGTGTCCTCATTTGTCCTCTCACTTCAGTTAGCCATTCTCTGGTAATATGTATTTATGTTTTTTTTAAACAACGCTAAATGTAAAATGTATTTGTCAACATGGACTTTTTCTATCCACACCGTGAATTTGACATTACATGAATAAGTTGGCGTAATTTCCAAAGAAATTTTGTCATAGAGCTGCACTTGCAAAACACTGTTTTTCTCCTCTGTCAATGTGCAAACAGCTATCTAAAGGCATGGTAGTATCATAGTTTGCATCTTCTTGATTCCACAGTAATTAATTCATTAATTAAATTGTAACATATATAAAACAAAATATGACTTCCTTTTTTATTTATAAGTAGCTTATCAAACCATTTTGAAGGCAAACACAAATATACTTGTAATATAAAATGGCACTTTGTAAAGTCAATATTTTCTGAAAACATCTGCAGATAGAACACACCTTCTTCTCCAGGTCTTCATGCTATCTCTGTATTCTCAGCCTTTCTTCATGAATTGGCATACCCTGATCATACTTCACCCTGCTTTTGTCTATCTCCTCCGAATTACTCCATATCTATTTTTCTTATTCACCTTCTCCCCATCTGCAGCCCCCTTTCCTCTCCAGTGACGCTGGCTGGCATCTGTTAAGCCGCTAAAGAGAAAGTGCATGCAAAAACTGTGTGTATGTGTGTGCTGGTCTTGCCGGGTTGGATTTGAACAAGCTCACGCCTGTTCTGCCCCGATGGCCTATGAAATGAGAAAGGCAGTCACTGTGCTCTAGACCTACACTGATAAATCTACCAGGGTTACCCCAGCATGGTCGCATCTGTGCAAGTGTGTGGGGCCAATGCATGTGTTTTTGCATATAAGCGATCGTGCATGCATGTAATGTGTGTGAATAGTGATCATCTGCATCTTCAGCTCGGTGACGCCAGAATAGAGATTTGGAGAGATTTGATTTCAAACAAGCCAAAAGTGTGCATGTATGTGTGTATGTAGGTGTGTGTGTGTGTGTGTGTGTGTGTGCGCGCGTGCGTGTGCAGGTGTGTGTGTGTGTGTGTGTGCGTGTGCGTGGTAATCTGCCATCATCGCCCTAAACATGTGACATTAAAACACCACTGAGTCGATTCTTCTTCAGACATTTTTTTCATTCGGGTCTCATTTTTACCCATGTGCGCACATTTGCCTCCAGAGAATTAGAGGTCATGTTACCAATCTATGGGAGCACTCAAAGACAGGGGCTAAAGAGTGGTAGAGAGACACAGACGGAGAGTGGGAGAAAGAGAGAGAGAGAGGGAGCAGGCTGGGAGCACTCAGAGCCTGGGGTTACCTTGCTTATGACAGCGAGGTCAGATATTGAAGAGGTGAAGTCAATACAACACACCATTTAGCAGCCATATTTGTCTGGAGACAGTGCGCTCCTCATCTGCTCACATTCAAAAAGGAGAGTAGGGAGATGTAAAGGAAGAAGATGCAAAATGTTAGCGTCAGTATTAAAGTGTCCCAATAGGTTTGGTGCCTTCTTTTCTTCATATAGATGTTATTGTTTGTCTTGGATTATACTTAAAACTTCTCCATCTCAATCGCTATGAAGACAAACAGGTGACTCCACTAAACAATTATTTCTGGTAATGAAAACACCTATTTGAATAAATGAATGAATGAAGTTCAACTTGAAGGCAATTTCTAAATTGTTAGTAAAATACAGTTTATTGGAGATCAATGTTAGCCGAATTTGTTGCATTGGGAATGATTGTCTAGATACCTACAAGGTTTTTATGCCTAATAAACCTTTTTCTTTTAAAAGTTTATTGATAGTTATTGGGTTCTATCGAAATTACATTTAGTTTGCATTTATGTACTTTCATTTTCAAATTTACGCTTTTACAAATGATTTGCTTCTTTTCTGATCCAGATTTTGTATTATTTGCCCTAATATCCGACCACACAAACTGTCTCTTGATGGCTGCATACTGTTGTATCAAACTGATGCTGGAGCACTTGTTCCAGTGTGTGACTTTTACTGTGTTTTACTGTCCCAGCGGCCGCTCTACTGCTGCAGCAGGAATACTAGCGGAGCCGTGACACTCACCGAGGGGCTCGTTCAACAAAGCAAATATTGTCCCTGCCACACACAAGCGCTCACATAAACAAGCCTACACATCCGCACAAACACACAGCACAATAATTCATGCGCAGGGTTGGAGCGAGCAGCAGCAGCATGCACGGCCATGCACACATACACGCACACACAAGTCGTCCAGGCATTTTTTATGAGCCCGGGTCTGCTCTGTCTGCCATATTTCACCTCTTTAGTGTGTGTGGGCAAAAATATCTTCAAGTCACGACAGCTGTAATTGTGGAGCACATTAAAATGGGTGCAGGGTGACACCTCTAACCACCTTCTATTAAGAAACACACACACAGAGGAAGAACAGCCCCTCCTCTGGCCATTCCTCTATCTCAAAGTGCTTTCATTGTGGTCAAACCAGGAAATGAGCATCACTAAATGCATCAAAGCTGAATGAATGCCTTGATTTCTGTAGATAATGATGTCTTGATTATATGTGTCGAATATCTATCCATTTTCACCAAAGGACAGGTCTGACAGGTAAGAAACGAAACAGACATCCTTTTATGCAGAAATGGGCTGAATGAAAGAAATAGTAGCGTTAAAAGAAACCATACAGCATAAAGCTACCATTTTCAGTCTGACATTAAAATCAAACAAATACATTATCAAGGTACATATCCAGACATGAAGTTCTTTTCCTTGTGCCTGGTTTAAGCTTGGATAAATTTGCCAAATCACTTTTCCAATGGAGCTCAACAGTGACCACCTTAAGTAAATTTTTCATTCATTTTTCTCATTGAGTTTTTGAAAAATTCAAATATTTAGAGTTCAAAGAGATTGCGGAGGCTAACCAGCTATGTGCTAACTAATAACCATAACGCCATTGTTTTATTTCCAAAAAGGTTGCTTAAAATGCAAGATTCTGTTAAATGTTTCAATAATGTTGCACTTTATTAAGTTTAAGACTTTAAACTTTAAATAAAATTATAAGTCTTGTGATCATTAGTTAGCACGTAGCTGTTTTGCCCAGAGCAACCTTTTAGACTTTTAAGATATATATATTTTTTTAGAAAAAGTCTATTGAGAAAAAGGAATGGGAAATTTAGCTCTGGAACTGGGGGCGGGTGGTCAACTTGTAGTGCTGAGGTGATTAAAAAGTATATTTGTATTTAAACCTAAACATGGTCTTCTTTCAGAGTAGAAATACATTTAAAATGTACAATTGCTGTGGATGTGCCTGTATTGATGTGGAAGTAATGGCTACAGCAGATAAGCCAGGACAAGGCTTGAGTTGGGAACAAAAGCGAGGGCAGCCTGACCGATACAGTCCCCCCTCTCATCTCTTGTGCTAAATCGCTTCACCTTTCAAGCACACAAGCACCTATAGGCCACAAACACACATTCTACAGGAATCCATACACTCTTAAGCACACATGCACGGTCCGATTTAACATGGACAAGTGGGCAGTGGCTGGAATTCAATTGGCCTCTTCTCCAGCGTTTCAGGATGTCACAGTACATGCCACGCAGTTAATGTGGTCCAATCTTCTCCGCAACACACACTGTCACCTCTCATTTGAAGGCCCAGAGTCAGGAGTGGCCACCAGATCCAGCACACATAGATACCACCCATAGTCCCTGTCTTTTCTATTCAGCTATAATCTCACCGGTGATATAGTACCTAAATTCAAGATTGTTTAAAATTGTTGCACCTTAATCATTCTTATTCGTATAATTTTTTAATTTCTCATAAGTATCCACTGTGATACTTATATCCAAATACACAGTACTTAATGCTGAATGCACATTTACTTGATTTTTAATGATTTGCACTCAAGGCTGGCTCGCCAATTATTGCTTTGTAACATATCATTTAGTGACTTTTCTGGTTTGTTGCCTGTCCCCATGAAAATATTATTCCCTTGCTTGGAATGCTCCACAGTATGGCATTAAACACATCTATTTCTTTATTCAATTATAGATGTTTATTCTAAATCCAAAATACCCTGAAATGCATGCATACTTACTGTGGGCAGAGTAGCCTCTCCACAGATCTGACCTATAAATGGCCTGTGGTGTCACCTGCTTGTCTCCAGCGATAGATTAATGCCATATTGTGTCCAATCCAGGCAAAGCAATAATATCATTGAGACAACCAGTGGTTAAACCGCAGACTGACAGAAAAGTTACGTATTGCATCTTTAAGTATGAATTTTCTATAAAGTCAAATGACCCATCACCTTTTTTATTCCCAGCCACAGTGAATAATGATTGTTCCATTAACTTCCATTATGCATGTATTTAGGTGTTTCAATGCAGGTATGTTATTCTTTATATTTTTACACTCTATCCAGTAGCCATGACCCATCCTAATGTACCTTCCTTTGCAGCCTAATTCTCTTGCTCTGGCGCCCTCCCCTCCTTCTCTCCTCAGTGTCCTCTCTTCTCTAACTGCTTTCTATCTATTTGTCTCGGTGTCAGTGTTGAGCGGCTCACACTGCCACTTTAGCTCCTCTCCCCATTGTGCCCGAGCCTGCCTGCCACACCGGCTTTTCAATTGGTCAACAAGAGTAAACACCGGTTGTGGAGCATCAATCACATCATGCGCACGGACAGGGAGAAAGAGAGAAAGAAAGAGAGTGTCCAATTTCACTCTTCCACCTATCTTAGAGCCAATATGGGCAGGACAACCCACCAAGACCAAGAGACAATCCCCTGTCTGACAGTCAGTGCATGTGTGATTACAAAGAAGCTCAAACATTAACAGGATGTGAAGGGGAAGAACAACAGTATGGCAATGTTGAATTAACAGTATTGAGTCAGTTAAATTTGTTGAAGACAGTTCCAGCCACTGTGACCTCAAGATGACATCCAGCCTCTGTCACTGAAAAGTTATGCATCGTGTTGACAGATAATTTCACACATAAACATGTTTTAACATTACCAAGTAAATGAGGTGATGAAAGGACACGCAAATCTACAAACTGCAGTACCACTTCATTCTGAAAAACTGGCCCATTTTAAGATAAAAAATAAATCTTTTGTGACTTATTTCTGCTAAGTTTCAGTGACTTGTATTGAAGTTATGTAAGGATGACAGAAATGTACATATTTTTTTCTTTAAAAAAAAAAAAAAATACACAATGTAATCTGTCAAATCATAAATTGTACCTTGGTGAAACAACATAATAGTTTTGCAGTCATTGATGTCCAGAGTTAGACTGGACTGGAGCGCACCTCGGCGAGCTTGTTAACGCAGCTAAGTGTGCAGGATAACACGATGATTGTCTGTCAGTGAGTTCACTCTTACCTACTCCTCTGCACTGTACCCCTACCTCCATCTGCCCGTAATAAACTCAATCACACACATACAGTACAGAAAACTATAAAGAATTATGCCTTAGGTGAAGAGTCTTGCATCTCAATTGAGTGGTTTGTCAGTCCTCACCTGAGCCTTAAATCACAGAGGAGTTAATTGGAAGAAACAACAGCAACAATTTGGCAGTATATAATGTTTTATGTATGTGTTTTTATGACCATATCTGCCTGGCGTCGCCTCATTGTGTTTGCACATTAAAGCTTGTGTATATATACTGCATTATGATCCTAATGAGATACCGTAGATGAGAGGGGGGCTGGTAATGCACAGAGGAGCAAGAGCATGATAAGCTTCTTAACAACGATCACTCAGTGCGTAAGAGAGAGAGAATTATGTGTGTTTGAGCATCCCTCTCGAGCCTCTCCACTCACGCAATCTACGCGCTGCTCATTTGCAATCAGTAATTAGAATGCTAATTAGCCCCTGGGAGCTAACGAGAACTAGTGTATTACAAGGGCTTGATTAGGGCCGCCATATTCCTAAGGGGAGGATTTACACCTGCAGCCTATTGGTTCCAACGGGTGTCAATCAAAACTGCTCGACCAACTGGGACTTATTTTGTTTGTTATGAACTGTTTAAAATATAACAAGAGCAGAAAACTTGTGATGAATTTCTTTGGGGCTGCAATATTTATCGCAATCAAATTGAAATAACCAATTAAATCATCACAAGTACATCACTTCCTCTGCAAACAACAAAATATTCATTCTTATTCCATATAAACCCTGCTAAACTTCTACAAAGAAGTTACATTTTACCATGTTACAGTATACCATGCTTGTCAGAAACCAAAAATTGTTCATCCCTAAATCTGTTGTTGAGTTGACTTTTTCTAGTTTGCTTATGTGTTCAGACTTTTCTAATATCCCTCTCTCTCATTACAGCTTGTAACTTAAGATTCACTGACTCTGTTGTCCATATAACCAGTATGTATGGGAACATTAAGGTTTCATTACCATAAGAACAAGTTGAGACCACTATACACTTTCTAGATTGTGTCTCCTCTGGCTCCCTGTAGACCAATGTGGAAAAGGAATGGCAATGCACTATAGACTAAAGCCTTTGCATCTACTTATCCTTGTATCCATGTATGAAAATTTAAAGTCAGCTTGGGACCTAGACTCATTAGAGGTCAATGATACAATAAGAAAGTACGGTCGGGTTTGTTTGTCTAATGTGCTGTTTAATTATGTTTTTACAGCACTAATCGGACCATATATTGGCACATGGCTCACTAATCTTTACAGATTGAAGTCATTGTAGCAACCAGTATCCACACCAAAGGACTGCAATGGTGTTTTTGGACATAAAGTTACCTTAGATTGGGGTCATAGAAGAAAATGGCTTCTTGGCAGAGGTATTGATGAAAAGATGGAAGATTTTACACCCTATTCCTTAATTCAACCATGTCCTTTAAAACTGTTAACAACCATGGAGCAAATTTGCTTGAAGTAAAACATTACGCTCATATAAATGTTCACTACATCACACAACTGAAGATAATTACTATTTTACCAAGAACTTTTTCACGCTGCCTGGTTGCTCAGTTCCCCACAGTTGAGCTAATATCAACATAGTAACCCATACAACAAACTAAACTATTCTTTGTATCTTTGTCATTTCGCTTAGTCCTAAGTCGTGTTGATATTCTGCTTGGAGACCCTCACCACACACAAACATTCAAAGAGGAAAGCGTGACTATCATATCAGGTCTAATTTTCTCCTCCATTCAGCCAGCACCCTCAGACACTGGCACCCAGACAGTTGAACAGTGCAAACAAACCACAGACATGCTTTTTGTCCTTCTTCAGTCTCCCTTCGTTTATGTGTTACCATGTCATTGTGGGGTGAATGGGCTTGTTTTCATGTGCCACCCCATCTTCTCTACTTGTTAATAATTTAGCAGGTTGATATTAGTGTCCATTGTGCTAAAAGTGTGTCTCTGGAAGTATATATTGAGATTACTTGCAGAAAACTGTAGTTTCGGGCAATAGCAGAATTAGTTAAGGCAATGTAAATAACTTGGTTTGTGTGTATGTAGTAAATGGCAAAGAAATAGCAGGGAAGACATACAAGCATCAGTTTGTGACAAGGTGTTTTCACTACTAAATAGGAGAATAAGGCAAGTAAGTTTAGGTAGCAAAATCTCAAAGTGTATAAAAAGATCCAAGATAAAAATACTAACAAGGATTCTTCAATTCCTTGTGCAAATCAGGAAAAGTAAAATTAATATTCACAATAAAGTACAATTATATTGGCTGTTTGACTCAGCCACAATATACATTTAGCAACATTTTAATGTACAGTTCAATTCAATTCAATTCAATTCAATTTATTTTTGTATAGCCCAAAATCACAACAAGAGTTATCTCGGCGGACTTCACAAAATTGTTGATTAATAAAGAAACATTCATAAAACACAAATACAGAATGTTCAACAACAAGCAGGCAAATGGATGATTGTCCCAGCATCTCCTGTCCTTAGACCCTCCTTCTCGGCAAGGAAAAACTCCAAAAAACCCAGTGGGAAAACGGAGAAACCTCGAGGAGAACCACAGTGAAGGAGAGATCCACTCCTAAGGACGGACAGGCAGATGAAACTACTAATCTAGCAGTTTGAACACATTTTAGGTACCTTAACAATACATTATACACACAACTTCTGTTACAAAGCAAACTTCAAAAACCAACACTTTCCTCTCCCAGCACCATAAAATCTACAGTTGTTACTGTCTGTCTATGTGTATAATTACAATGCAGTGCCAGCTCAACACCTGTCTGTCTCACTGTCTGTCTTTCTAGGAGACAGCAGTGACATGCCTGACTATTTCCTCCATGTTGTTACATATTTAATATCCTGCCACACCCGCATATAGATCCTCCATTATTCACATGCACACAAGCTTCATGTTTAGGATCGTGAGAGGAGGTGTCACCTTGGTCCCAGTAGACGAGAGTGATCAGTAAAACCCTTGACAATGCTACAGCTGCCCTCGGGAGTTCTCACTGATGTGTGTGTGAATGTTTGAGTACTACAGGGAAGGAAAGGCACAACGGAGCTGAAGAATGACTGAAATAAAAGACCAAAAGGGTAAGGGAAAAGTAAGTGGTAGCACTGCAGTAGTTTTAGTCAAAGATATATGCTATTTAGGTGATCAGAATGAATAAGTTACCTATCTTAGGGGAGATGAATGCATTTATTGTGCATTAAATTCTAAGACTAAGATACCCACGGATGAAAAAAATATATATAGGACCGTTGCCACAGCAATAAACGGATTAAAACAAAATTATTTGAATGGGAAATGTTGCATATAGCAGGAAGCTGAAATGCCAATATAATGTTAATGTCTATTTAGGAAGTCATTCAGACATTTAATAAGAATACAGGAAATTACATGATTAAAATGTTCTCATAATTGTATTTTATTTGAAGGAAAATGATCCAATGCCGTATTTCAGATCATAATAAATTATATTCAAAGCCACAGTGGTTAAAGTCTTAGTGGTCAGAAACGTACAGTCATTAGTGTTGGCTGAGTTGTTTGTGATCCACTAATTGGAGCCACTGAAGCGCTGGTCTTAAGTCACTTCAGGAGCACGATCTTAAGCGCTGCCACAGACACTTGCACTGTGTGTGTGGAGGTATTTATCACATCGTGGGGACTAAACTCTGTATACACATCCCATATATTATTAGATCAACAACATGGTTTCAGCAGCAGTCATCTGGGCAATGTTTTTGAAATCGAGACATTCTGACTGACACTTGGAAGTCATTTTCAGTCTAAAGGTGCTGGTCTGCAAATGTAGTATTTAAACTGCCATGAGCTATATGGTTCAGATATGGGTTAAATAAGTTTAAGATAAGGTTTAGGTTAAGGTTAGAAAAGTATGGTTAAAGTTAAGATCAATCAGTGAATGTGAGTCAGTGTATTGTCCTCACGCCGCATGGAAACCCAGCATGTGCGTACTCAGAGCTATTATCATTAGGGTGAGTGTGAGGAGAGCTCATTTCCCATTCAGGACAGGCTGACGGATACTCTGTAACCCTGCTCAGCTGAATGGCCCGGGACTGTTTTAAGAGCCCGCCACACAAGTTGAGGCCATTTCTCATAGTGACTTCATAAAAGTCTGCACCCCCTGTACTCCCCATGCAGACCCCCAACTACCCTCGGTTCAGGCTTTGTCTAATACCTTTTCCCAAACCATGATGTCACTCACAGGTGCAAGCAGGTCTTTAAACTGTATGTGAAGTATGTATTTGAAATAAAGGACTTACCTAGTGATGGGATGAAGTTGTACAGATGCAGGACACCACATGCAAAAGAAATAAGGGAGATATTATTATACACATTTAACAGTGTAACAATAACACAATATATTAAAGTTGAAGCATGTAACGTTTTCTCATGAATTTTACTCAGTTAATTTATCCAGTTATCAGAGGTTACATTCCACCATAACATAATTATTTGCCACTTCACACGTCAGTATACTCACTAAGAAATGATTACTTGACAGAACTTATAATTCAGTCAGAAGTGTGGAAAAGCAGTGATGTGCTAACTCCTGTTACGTTTTTGTCAAGTACTCTCACACACTTTATAGACTGTAGAAATGGAGATCGCACAAGCTTACTACTATGACAGAAATATAGCTCTCCTGACTATTGTGACTGTGCATTGCCTATTACTTATAAGAACAAATACTGATATACAACAGCGACTCCAATTGCAGAGAAGATAAACTATAAATGATTTTCAATGTAGTGAAGCCAGCAGAAGCAGTGTGTGAAGAACTGTACAACATGTGCACCGGAGCCCACCACTAGGTAACTGCTCCTGGAAGACCAATAAAAAACAAATGCTAGATGGAGCAATATAAAGTTAGGGGAAAAAAGGAAAAAGAGGCTAACCACTCATCAGAAATATGATCAAGTCTACTCCGGAGGGGGGCTGCACAGGGCCAGTCATTAGTGCATAATGGGAGGTGAGCCTGCGATGGCGGGGTAGGTGCTGTGATGGAGGTAGGTGGGAGCTTGTGGGTGATATGGCATTTGAGTTCCATGTGGAGGGTGAAGCCTTGTTGTGGTTTGAGCAACAGAGGCCACCTCTAGCTAACAGCTCCTGGTAGACCTATAAATTTACCTTCATAAACAGGGGAAACGCACGGAGGAGAGGAAGAGAGAAGAGCGAGGTGTGGAGGAGGGGGAGAGGAGATATAGAAATAGAAGTACAAGTAGAAGTAGAATGGTAGAAGTATATACTAGGAAAGGTAGACAATGAAAACTGTATTGTTATATAACTGTATAATATTGCTGTTGTTTTTTTTCTTCACTTACAATGAATGTATTGAGTTCTGCTGTGTACATTTAGTGGGAATGCGCACATATTTACAGACATATCTCAGCCTCATAGCATGTTTGGCTTTTTTCTACAGCCAAAAAAAAACAACAAAAAAACAAACCGGCAAAGTCAGTTTCTCTTTCTATTTTCATGAAAACCTTTAAACGTGACATAAGTAGTTATGCTACGATGCTAACAATATACAATCATACTGACTATTGTCCAGTTTAGATGAATAAATGAGAACATATTTATCATCAGGGTCATGCAGAGTGGTTTGCCCCCAGCACACAAACAAATCACAGAAAATTTCCAATTCCTGACCATAATCAGGAATGTACCCTATCTAAAGCCAATAGTTTGAAAAAGAAGAATACATTAACTGACTATGTATCACCAATTTGTCTCAAAATATTATCACTATACAGTACAATCAACTTGGAAATATGTTTAAAGTCAGGTGCAGTGTTGTTAGTGCCCCATAGACCACCTTGTTAAAATGAAGTCAGTTGAAATGCCTCAGTCAAAACCTTCGTGACCAAGCTGGTTTGATCATTAGCAGCGGCTCTACGACTCATTGGAGTGACAGGCCTCCGAGGGGTAACCCACGGCAACCCCGAACCCCCACCCACGTCCCGTCCCAACTCGGCCCTCCCTGGGACGTCTTCGTCCTTCTCTTTTCCCCTTTAGCCAATCACTTCCCCAGATGGTGACGGGTCATCAGGAAGTAGGAAGAAGAGGTCGACCAATGGAAAAGCTGGATCGGACCTTTCCCGTTGACCCGTGACGCCTTCCTTTCACAAAAACAGACACAACCTGTCCTGGATCTATAGTGAGGGGGGCAGATAGTCCAGCTGTGCACCACCAACATAGACAAAGACACAAACCACGATGATCATGGTTTACTGCTGTCCTGCACAAGACATAGAAAGAATCAGTGAAGGGCTTATGGATGACTGATGTTGGATTTGATAGACAATGCTATTTTACAATCAAATCCATACCCATAAGATGTATGGAAATGAAGACCTAGGAAATCAAGTGAGACAGGTGCCGTAAAACATTGCATGCCTTCTACAAATGGGGCCAAACTGAGGCGTAAATTTCTCCAAATTGTTTTCCCTTGCATCCCACCCTCCATCCATCATAAGCCTAACCACGTAGCTGTCTAAAAAAGAGGATGACTCACTACCATAAGATTTATGTCATGCTGTCTTCAAAAGTTTATATTGTCTGTTTGATGTCGTACCTTTACTTTCAATTCAAAAGTATTTATGTTTCAAAATTTGAAGAAAAAAATTGTTTGTGTGTCTAGAGTTTTTGTGACTTTCAAAGCAGCTGGAAGCTTCACACAGAGGTGAGCCACCCGCTCAGGCATCCAGTATTAGTTTTACTGTTAAGACAATCATCCTGCCATAGCACTATAATACAAACAGAGGTGGGAGAAGTACTCCGTGTACCCCATTTAAAGTGCCTATGCTTTCAACATTAGTATTAAGAATTTACATTTATATCAAATCTAAGTAAAATAATTTTTACAAGAATTCCTATGTTAAACTAAACAGAAAATGTTTAAAATATTTATCTACATATAGCTCTCGAAAAACCAGCATTTACTATTGATAAGCTAATGAATGGAGACAATGTTTCTCAGTAAAGTATTCAGAATTAAAAAGGACCTGCTTTGCATTTCATGTTTGGATATACAATATTTTATCTCAAGAAACTTTAGATTGCATTTGATGGAGAATCTTCTCTTGTGAACCAGTGCACCCGTGGTTGCTCTGTGAACCAGTGCACCCGTGGGTGCTCTGAATGATTTGACAGCGCAGGGGACAGAGATGTGTCTTCAATGATCTTTGGCTCTTTTTGCATCATTCCAGCTTTCTTCTGTCTCTTCACTTTACCCAGAATGCTTTGAGGCGCCGTCATGCCGCCTTTGAACTGAGATCAGAGGAAGCATTTTGGCTTGCATACTATACTCAGCCATTGCGCCTCATTCAGGTACTATTGGTGTTTTGATAGCCATTCCCTTTTGGTCTGTATTATATGTAAAGGGAATGGAAAAGATTCAGCCTTGGAGACTGAATGGTGTGTCTGTAACTTTTTTCCAATACATGTCACATTAAAGCAAAATAAAAATTATATTCTATACTATTGTTTTTGTGGTGTGGTGTAAACACATAAAACTATAAAACGTCTATATTTAAGATGTGTTATGTTGCATTACATGTCTGTTTAGTGCCAAAACATGGCAAAAGGAGAAATTCAATTTGTAAACTGGACAAAAGTTTATTTGGTCAAATACGTTTTGCAGCTCATCCAAGTTGCTTCTTCAGTTCTGGTCAGAGTGCTGGTGCCAAAACAAACAATTGTTACATAAAGAGCTACATTTTTAGACAATTAATTGTTTATATTGCATTTAAAAGACATTCACATTTTGAACATGACTAAACTACAGAGTCTTGTGTGTGCCTGGTCTTGTGTTAAATCAGCATTATACAGAGCAAAGGAAAACCAGCTGGGAGGGGGCATGCTTAACTGCTACCTTTTACACCTGTCAGGAACCAACCCGAGTGCGTTTCAACAATATTTATATGTGACACGCACAAAGAAAAGCAGAGAAACAGGCAGAAAACAAGCACTTCAACAACCTGGCTGCAATTTTGTGTAAATTTCCCCTTAAAGAAACCCTCTCTCTCCCTGTCTCACACACACACATGGATTGCGTATATTGTGCAGCTATCATATAGTTGCTGTCAAAGCCACCGCCAATTATGACCATTAGGAGTCCCATCATGTCACTAGCTGTCCCCGCGCCCCCTCCCTGCTCCCCTGCGCCCCTCCCTCTCACAGACCAGACCCTATAATCTAACCTCACTTTGCTCCGTTCACACAAACACACACAAACGCACAATTGTTACATGTGCCGTTTTATCTGCTGCTTCTCTCTCTCCAGAGCAATCTTTTTTAGACAGAAGCAAATGGATGTCTTTGCTATGAAAGAAAGAAAAGGGAAAGTTTGTAGAGGAATAGCGTGGCAGTGGAAATCAGTCTCCTCTTTTTATTTTCTAAAGTAGCTTTCAGTCAAAGCAAAATAGCTTGTTAATTGTGATACTCAAACCTTGTGTGCATATGATTACTGTCTTTAATGGCAATGTTTAATTTTGCTTGCCTTGAATTTCACTGTTCAGTCCACGGGGTAGACTTGCATAAATGTGTGTGTGAACAGGAAGCTATTAGCCCCACAGCCAGAGGCTAGACAGTTGTTAGACCACCTGTTTGAGTTAACAGGTAGTTCCTACTTTATGGGTGCTAAGTAGACTGTTTCCTTTTGGAGAGGGACATTTTGTGAGAGCGGAACATTTCTAAAGAGTTCATTCCGTCATTGTTACGTGTTAATATGAATGAGTGGTTACTCAAGAATCAAAACAGTGGAGTGAAACTACAATATCTGGTAATGACCTAAAAATACACAAAAAATACACACCCTTCTGGATTCTGGATAGATATACTGGGAAGTATTCTGTCATAATTTAATATATGCTCTCACTTCCAGATACTCCTAACCAAGATTATGGTTCAAGTCTGGCAAGCAGGTGCATTAGAACTACTGTGCTGTTACTCCTAATCTAGATAGAAGCCAAGATAGTATTTTATAATAGTATATGCTACTGTAATGTACTTTTACTTGACAAATCCTTAGGTCTCAATTGGAGGACAGTGTTTGCACTCAGTGGCAGTTTTTGTCACTGTGCATCTATGATATGACCAAACCCTAGGACAGGCATACAGCCCTGTGTGTGCTTGGCCACAGCACTAACTGGGCACTGAGGCGTTCTGGAGCATTCTCTGCTGCACCACAGAGCAACACTGATCTCTCAAGTCAACAGAGGGGCACTCACTGGGGTCACTGCTACATTTAATTGGGTCCCAGTACTATCCATGTTGGAAAGGGCACGCCGAAATCTGAACGAGCTTTGGTTAAATATCTTCAAAAGCAAAGACTCCACAACCATAGGGGTATTTCTATTATGAAGGCATCAAAAGTATCATGTATAAGTGTCGCTGTGTGTGGTAATAGCAGCAGACACTATTGGACACACAGGTGCAGCCCCCCATAGAGAGTGTCATTAGACCTATCAGGAGCACTCTGCCGGGATTACACTGCTGTTAGCAGCATGTACAGCCAGTCACAGCTCCACAGCCATGCGCCACTGGACACCAAATCTCTGCGTCTGTGTGAGCGCTGGACCACGTGCCACTGAGCGCCTCCTGCTGTGAGCCGTGAGCATAGATATCAGTGCACCGCTGGGCCCTTTGTACAGCTAATCCATCACACACACTGATAGATCCTGTAAAGGAGCTGTGTAATTGCTTAAAAATACAGATGTTTCATGTTTTATTGTTAGAAAGTGCAGGAAGTCCTAATGCAGATTTGTTCTGGTCCTGTTTTAGTCCTTGTTTAGTCCTGGTCTAGTTCAGGTTTAGTTATGAGTTTAGTCCCTTTAGTCCCAATTTTATTATCATTGTGCAAGTGGGGATGTACCCAAAATTATTGTTTATTTGAGGGCATGTTTGCCAAATAACAAGTTAAGAAGTACTGAAACTAAACTTTGTGTGGTTTTTGTGTTGGGAAGAAGTCTGTCATAAAAAAAAAAAAAAAAAAAAAAAAAAGTCCTTTTGCACATATCATTTAAAATTAGATGTACAATATATACATGGTAACTACACTTGGATCTCTAAGATTTTGTCACTTGTAAGAAGACTGCAGGCGGGTGCTAAGGATGGTGCTTGTTTGTTACGACGCACAGATGGTTCTTTAAATACAGGAGTGGGCTCAGACAGCTAACACATGTCCTGACAGTCTGTC
This sequence comes from Taenioides sp. WSHXM2023, assembly GCA_029959045.1. Taxonomy (NCBI): domain Eukaryota; kingdom Metazoa; phylum Chordata; class Actinopteri; order Gobiiformes; family Gobiidae; genus Taenioides; species Taenioides sp. WSHXM2023. The sequence continues at coordinate 14,164,090 of CM057096.1, read as the reverse complement.
CATCTTCACCCAAACCCCTCCTTATTGTTCCAGCCCTGGTGATGCTCCTCTGCACACCCAGCAATGGAGATGAGTAAAAGTTGCACCGATGCTGACGTAGGTGGATGTAAATGCCCTCAGTTTGTCAGTCTGGATCTACACAAAGGAAGTTGATGTGTGTGGTGTTTTCTAAAGCCTTGAGTGGGTGCAGCGGGGGTAGCGGCCACAATACAACAGTTTGGTGGGTTGGGTGCATTAAGCTCTCTTATAGGAAGCCCAGATTCACTGAGCCAAGGGGCTGGTCATTTGGCTGTTTTCAGTGAGAGGTAAAAAGGCAGCAAGAGGAGGGGGTTCGGGTAAGGCAAGGGGGCACTGGGGTAGTTCTTGCTTGGGACAATCTCTACCTCCTCCTCCCCCCCTCTCTGACCATTCTTCTGCCCCTCCACTGGCCCTTTCTTCCGGGTTAATACAGCCTTCAGTGGAGGCTGGGATGTGGTGCAGTCCATGGTGGCATGGAGTGATCTAATGCTAAACTAAACTTAAAGATTTATTATGCGAGGACAGGTCATAGGAGGGTTATACTGTGAAACCTACCCACAAGTCTTCATTCTGCTTCACCCAAAATTATATATTTATAATTTCATCATCAAAAAATTACACATGATAATAAGCTACTGCAAATGTTAAGATTTTACATGGAAAATTCATATACACAAACTTTTCCATAATGAAAGATTGCTCATTTTTCTGGGCAAACGTCTAAAACAAAGACAGTGCTGCAGTAGAGAGAGAGGGAGGAGAGGCAGAGAAAGAGATAAAAGCTGTCTCCACTTTAAAGTGGATTAAAGGCACACAGTGCTAAAACAATGGGAGGTGAAAAATCAAATTAGGCCTTCTGAAACATCAAACGGACAGGACCAGGAACAGCTAAGCTTCCTCTGTGGCTAATCTGTGAACTCTGTGGGAATGATACACACTGCTATTCACCAACTTCTTCTCATATGCACTTTAAGTTTAAGATATTCAAAAATAGTGGTAGTAGTAGTAGTAGAAGTAGCAGCACATAGCAATAGTAGTTATTGTAGTAGATAAAACAGAAGTACTATACATGTCTTACACAAAGCTTATACCCACTTTTAACTTTCACCTCTGGGAGTATGGCCTCCTGCATTCATAGAGTTACAGTATAAACAGTAGTTCTAGCTATGTATGTGTGTGGCCCATAAATGCAACCAACAATAACATTTTTTGTTCTGTCTTTTTTATTGTTGCGTTTCCATCTTCATGTTTTTCCTATGGTTGTGTTCAGCTCTCCTGTGGTCTCCTTCTCTCTTTATGTAACTTTTACTGTGAATATTCCTTGCTTTTATATTGTATATGCTGCAGTATGGTGCACTCCTCTCATCTCCCTCAGTCAGCACCCCCTTACCTCCCCCATGATCAGAATAACACGGCACAACATACAGGTACATGAAAAGAAGTTTGGCTGAACACAACTTTCAAGACGAATGCCCAAACCTACCCACGCATGTCCTCTGTTCTTTTAAACTTTCTTTGCAAACTCCTGCCTTTTAAACTCCTTTTTAAACTACAATGCTTATAGATCTGACTATCTACATGCGGATGTGTCCAGGCCTAACTATAGCCTCACTAAAATGACTTTCTCTCCCTCTACACCTCCCACTGTTCCCAGTAAAGGAGAAGAATGCCCCAGCAGCGAAGCATGTTCCATTGTTCACGCTCTGCCTCCAATTTGCTCTCCACATTCTGCGGCCTGGCCCGAGACGTTACGCCGGCTTAAGGGACAAATCGCACACACAAAAAAGCCAAAGACGGCGGTAGAAGAGAGCAGAGAGGAGAGAGGGAGGAAGGGGGGAGCAGATATGGAGAGAGTTGCGACAGGGAAGGGGGGCAAACCCTCTTCACAGCAATGCAATTATGGTGCGCATTTGAAGCCGGCAGGGTTTTTGTGGCAACCCCGATCGCTCTCTTTCTCTCTGTACTTTCGTGGCCGAAGCTAATAGCCATAGCCGCTGCAATTTCTACGGTACATGACATTAACATGGTAGCGTGTCGCCAACAAAGGGCAGCATTCAAAGGGACTTAGAAAAGAGCCGCGGTTTCGCCTGGTTAAGTAGGCCTCAACCTGCCAAGAAGGCAAGACAGGCAGACAGCTAGTGTGTTTATTACCCCAGCCACCTACGGAGAGCAGAGGTGTCTATCCCCTCTACATCTGTAGATAAAGTATAAATATGCACAGTGCTGTTGTGTGGGATACAGATGTCTGGCAGACCAGAAAACTAACTCTAGATGTTAAAAATAATCTGCGACAACATAAGAAAACTTCATACTTTTCATACTATAAGGTGTTACAAAAGTAAAATGCTTGATTGTCATTTTTTTTTTTTTTTTTTAAAGAATTTACCTCAGAACTACTGTAGCTTCTAGCTGCAACCAAATTCTGCGATTCAGCACATTTGGGGTCATGTATACAAAATAACACAAGGTAATGAACTACTGAAACTGCATTGTTTTGTCTTTTAGATACATTAAACATACACTTTATTAACAACAGTATAAATAAGTAGAGGACAATTGCCTTGGCTACAGCTGTGTTAGTGGGCGAAACCTTACCCAACATGTACAAAAGAATGTGTAACAATAAAACAACATTCACTGGGAATGGGCTCTGGTTACACTTTACATACAAGTAAAATTCATCACATGACTTGACCAGGAGGACCACCAAGTCAGACAGCTGCCCTCTCCGGTGGCATAAGCAGAAAGCTAATACATGTTATAGCAGTGATTATATGCCTGCATATGTGTGAGAAGCAGCTGGGGTTTTATCATTTCCAAACAGTAGCAATGATTTTTCTCATCTAAGTGTTCCCCTGACTAATTTGAGTGGCCATGTGTTTGTGTTAAAGCCATATTTTCCACGGGCATTATACGATAAGATTACATTTAGGAGATTGCAATGGTGTGTGATGATACAGATGTGTTACATGGGTTTAGGGTTACTGAACAATTCAACAAGGGGTCACACTGCAGGCGTTTTCTAAATGTTATGACAGTATGTGCGCCAAAATATTGTAAGAAGTTCTATTGTCTTGTTTTGATGTGTCAAAACATCATAAACATTGTTCTTTTCCCAGCAATAGCACCGGACTCGAGACTCAACACAAAGATCTTCTAAATAAATACTTTATCCATTGAGCCAAAGAAACTTCAAAAGTCAAAGGCCTCAGCCAAGACACTAGTGCTAGCTTGCATTGGTTCATATAGTGCCCAGACCTGCAGTTCCATTTCAGTTTCAGTGTCTTATTATGATTCATAAACCCCTTTATTTTACCAGAGAAAAAAATGTAAATAGGTTACAACTTTTTGTTATAACAATTGTGGAAATTTTAGTGAATAAAAACTAAACTTTGGGTGTCTCGGTTTTAAGAAATCACAGTTGTGCATTTTGCATTGGTAATTGTATCTTTTTCAGCCCAGTAAGCAGAGTGTGTGGCAGATGAGCAGAAGGCAGAGAGAGTCAGTGGCCGTGGGTCCAACACAAAAGACAAAGTTGCGGCGCACAAAGAAAGAATAAAAACGCAGAAGCTAAACGGCTGCGTGGACACAGAGCGGCGGGACGGGGGCGGGGCCGAAAAGCGAAGGGTAAACTCCCACATTCAAGCTCCGGTCCCATTCAAAAGACCATCTGTGGCCTAAAATGGATGTGTTCAAAAACATTTTTGCTTTTTTATTCTGGAGCGTCCCGAACGGGTGGAGCAGAGACGGGAGGGGTTAGAGGAGGAGGAGAGCGAGGCTGCGTGAAAAGTCCAGCGCCTACGTCCTATCACTTTCCATTAGAAGAAAGAAGACCGTAAACAAATAAATGAGATACGTGTGCATGTGTGTGTTGGAGGGCCCCTCTTTAAAACAGGTCCAACTACACAAACTGAATTACACGGGGCAAGCAGGACGGACACAGCCATTTTAGAGACAAAACAGCTTGAAATTTGCCGTTAGTGGCACACAAGTGGGACAGGCGTTCAAGAAATCTACCATGTCCCATTTGGTTCAAAATACACAATCAATGCTTTTAGTGTCATATTAAAAGACCATTACTTCTACCATTAGATGTATATCACCAAAAACATGTAAACTAGTATTAATAGTTAATATGCTTGAACTACTATTAATAAACTATTTACTGATAAACAATTTATTGATTATAAATTAAGTAAGTAAATTAAAGTTGTTTTTTTTTTATTATTTTATTTAGTATAAAGTGTTGCCTAAAATCTAAACATTTATCTGAAACTTGAACTTCAGCTGAGATAGATTCTGTAAAGTTGGTTGTCATAGTTTTTTGACATTTTGAAAGCTGTTTATGTATAAACATACATAATTGCTCTTTCATATATGACCAAACATGTTTTCATATCACCATCTCCTTGCACCTCCGCCCCTCTGGGCTGTTGTCGCCCTCTCTCCAGATTGAGTGGCTCCCATTCATTCTCGCCCCCCTCCGTGTCAATTAATTAAGTGTGCGCTTTTCTTTAGCCGTGCACGCCAATTAGCATGAGATAAATATGCATCAGCCGAATTATCTTGTCTTGTCATTGGGTGCCCCTGCACTCTGCGTCGGGATGTTAGCGCTAATTTGCATGGTGAGTATTTTTAAATGCGTGTTAATTAGGAGCAGGTATTAGGCTGTACCTTGATGCGGGACCCGGTGAAACGTGTTCAAGTGCTTTCACAGCCTATGGGAACATGACACTGTGTGATTAAAGGCTATAAATGAGCCGCTGCCATGGAACAGGGGTTTTATTTATCAGAAAGGATATGGGAGCTGTGGTATGGAGCCTTAAACAAGTGTTGACATCACAGACAAACACATGCACATTAGAGACAATAGATGTTTTTAGATGGCAACATAAATGGAGCCATTCTTGTAAATGACAATACTCAAGGACTATTATAATTTGTATTTACTTTCATTCTAAAGTTGACTTGTGATAGATGTAGACTTTGGAAGATTTTTGATTTAGCTGCTTATCAGATAATATTCAACAAATGCTAATAATTAGAACACACTGATGCCTATGTTTTGCAACCAGTTCCAGAAATGCCAGGTAGTACAATGGTTTATAAGGATTCTTGAATATTAATTAAACAGTTCTGATTATTTGATTGCAAAAGCTATTTCTTCTACCAAAAAAAGTTCACATAACTTCAAAGCACACTAGCTTTCCAAGTAACTATACCATTTACACTGTGCAATGATAATATAATTTTAGAGGACACCAATATGACAAAGATTTGAGGCTTCGTCTTTTGCAATTTAACGGCAGAATTAAGTGCTGGCCACAGAAAAAAAAAAAAAAAAAAAGAAGAGATCTTGCCCAATGTGATGCCTTCTCTAAACTTCCTGCAAGATAATCAAATAATGGGCTCAGAAGTCGATTTCTTCTAATAGGCGTAGGGGCAATTCAAACGATAGACTTCATAGCATTACATCACTCACGCAGCACTCTGACAAGCCATTTACCCACAATCAATTACCTCACTGCCCATAAAAACTAAACTAATGTCAAATATCACATATTTTAATCAACTTGGAGAAGGGGAAAAAGTATTGCTCTCCTCAAATATTTGGATCAAGGCCGGACGTTTGTGTGGCATGGCTTAATTAAATTAGCGTGGGCCATATTTGATTTGTGCCCATTAAAAGCGCTGGTCTTTATGGCGTGATTTCTAAAATGTATCGCTGGAGGTTAACGACTTGTAAGGAAGGAGCATACAGGTTTTTTAATTACGTTTGGACAGTGTTTTATTGTCCAAAACTAAATCTACTAAAGTGATATTTCAACAGCTTCTGCAGGGAGCTCTCTGCCACTAAATCACGTCAGAAGCTTCATCAAGGAGACATGACTTTATTCAGTCTGTATGTATAAGTGAGGAGAGGATGAAGTGAAACTATTTCTGCATATAAACCCAATTACTGCTTGTGAAGAAATATCCCTATCAAAAATATGTTCATATGTTGTAGATGGAAAAAAGATGCCAACTTTGAGGAAATTCAGAAATATTATAGACTCTGAAGCACTGTGATTTAGGGGGGTTGAAACAAGATCTGAAAGTACTTCTAGTTTTGACTTGTCCCATTTTATTTCTATTCTCCTTCTATAGTGGTGAAAGTGGGAGAAAGGGGGTAACATTTAGTAAATAGACTTCCCTGGTTTTTTATAGGCCTTAGAGAGACAGAGAAACTGTGTGTGAAGTCAAATAAGAGGCAGGTGACAGTGCAGATGGTTTGTCCAGCACTAAATTCTACTGCAGACAAAGAGTGAATGGCTGAGAAAGAAAGTGCAAAGTGGCTCCAGTGTGTGTGAATGTGTCCGGGACCCCTTGTTTTCTGACCCAGGCAACACTCTGTCCAAGATGACCTTTAATCCCCCCGAGAACCCCCCAGCTTCAGGCTGGAACCCCTCCACTCTGCCTGTGTCTTCCTCTCTCTATCAATTATCATTTGTCCAAACGGAGAAGGCATTATGTGGCTCGACTTTAGGGGACGCACTCACTCAAAATGCTAATTCTCACTCCACCATTTTTCTTGATGAGCTGTCTGTCATTGGATAGAGTGGCAGAATAAGTGAGACAATGTTGGGAACTATAGTGAGCCGTTGGTGGGTTAGGGTTAAAAGTGGTGGTGGGTTATGGTTAAAAGTGACTCAAAGGTTCAGAACTTCTTAGTGACTTTTTACACACAATAAAACATCACAAAGAAGACAAGACAATGCACATGAAAAAGAATTCATAATTCACAAAAAGTAAAAAGTCACCCTTTAAATTTTATAATTTTACTAACTTTTGGTGTTTTTTGAATTTGTTAAAAAATGTTTGCAAGCTATTCTGGTTCGACCAAATAAACTTTTCTCCAGTTGACAAATTGAATTTCTCCTTTGCCTTTGCAAGCTTGTCTTTTCCTGGCCAACAAATATGCAAGGAGGCACCAAAGTTTTTTTTCCCCCTTTTTTAACAGCTCCAAGACCATCAATCAGACTGGCAACAACAATTAGACCCCTACTTAAAACAATAAAAATACACTTAACTCTGAAAAAGTGCCTACTTCATTCTATAAATTACAAGGATTTAAGGTTTGACTGGTGCTGGTTTCTTCTAACACAAGGAGCCAAGAGGTGCAGAGTGGACCGGCCAGAGGGGATGGGTCATTTTGAGTGTGTTTGGGTGAATAGGACTGTGTGATAGGCGCTGAATGCCACCACCCAGTAGGCCGTGAAATCAGAAACCCTGGCCAACAAGACAGCCACCCGCGCTCAGGCCGCTGCTCCCCGTGTGTGGTACAGGGTGCTCTAGGGAACGGGCAGTCATGCATCCCATCTCCTCTGCCTCCTCCCACTGTCTCCTGTCCAGCCAGGCACAGTCCTCAAGATCTCTCTCACTACATAACTGAACATTTTAGTAGAATCTATCTATCTATCTCTATTACCTGTTTTACTTTCATAATAATCGTAGCAGCAGCAGTAGTAGTGGTACTAGTTGTTGTTGGTGGTGCAGTTGTTGTTGCAGTTGCTGTAGTAGTAAATAAATGAAGGTTAGAGGATTAACTTTACTTTGTATAGGGATATTTTACAAAGCATATTTCAAATAAAAGTGTGATGAGTGTCTAGTTATGACTGGTCTTTTCTTCCAACTTCTGAAGGAAAAAAGTTGGAAGAAAATAATATATTTGGACAATCATTAACTATAACTAACTATAATGCAAACAGATCTCGAATAATACTATGTCCACAAGTACTAAGAGAAAGAAATGCACATATAAAATTAAAACTGTAGATGTCAAGATTCAAAATAAAAGTAAGATACCCCTTGTTTCTCTCCATAGAATCAACTCTTTCTTTCATGTAAACTTTTCTCTTTCTCATTTTGTGCCATCGGTAACAAAAAGCGTCCTGCTCCGCTCCTCACCTCCTCCTCGTCTCGGATAGGCCTGATTACCATGCTGCCTGTGACTTTTCCCCTCTTGTTTCACTCTCACTCTTTCTAAAGGGTACTTAATAAAATTCGGAGTCTGCTCCTGCTGTTTGTGCGTATTTGTGTGTAGGTGTGTGTGTGTGTGTGTGTGAGAGAGAGAGAGAGAGTTGGAAAGAGAGAGACTTTTTGTCCCTCTTCTGCTCTGAGCGGTACTTAATAAAATGGCAGGCCTGGTGACAAAAGCCTGGCACGTCGCATACACACAAACACACACATCATTTCCATTAGAGAAGGCTTTCACAGCACTGCGACCTGCATGGGTCTTTAGTTCAGTCTCACTCCAATTTTCTAAAGTAGGTTTCGGACAGGCATAGCAAGATCCCATTCAAAACCATTTAAACATGCTCCTTGACTAACTTAAAATGTCATATTTGGGAGGACTTTTGGGTTTGTTTTTATGACAAAATATTTTAGTTTCAAATCTGTGTACATCTGCCTATACAAAGCCTAGAAGGTTGCATCAGAAAGTGTTTATGCAAAAACACCACCAGAAAAATAACGTAAAGTTTGTAATTCATCAAATACAGTTGCTCTGACAAATGTATCTGGAAAAAGCTAGACTTTCAAAAATGGTCGAATGAGACTTTCCTCTGCAAAAGCTAAGACAAATGTTTATTCTCCACCTCTCTAATCATTTAGTTACTTTAGAATTTATCTGTAACATCCAAATATGGGCTTTCCTCCTGCCGCAAGACTAATGGCTTTATGGCTTTTGTATTAATGAAACTCTTCCCCAGATGAGGAATTAATCAAAGCTGGAGGAGACAGCCGATATTAAAAGTTTAACTCGGGCTAAGTAATTCATTAGCCTCTCACAAAGCATTTGAAAAAGATCAACTCTTTTAAATGAAGATTTGTTGTCGCTCATACACTGCCTTGATCAGTGCATCACATACGATGAAGGTTGGAAAAGAGAGAGAATCTGAGAGAGGGGTTTAGTTCAATGGTGTTGAGTAAATTTCAGTTTTAGTTAAGTCTATTCAAGGATTGTATACCACTTACACAACCACAAGGGGTCCCAAACTACTGCAGCCAAAGGACTGCATTTGCTGTAACTTTTTTCTGTAGGTTCACCATATCACCCACCCAAATGCATCCATAGCAACCTAAATCTTTGTATCTATTCTTTCACTTGTACTCCTATCTTTTCCTCTCCGCCCTTCGTTCTCCATGTCATCCTCCCTGCAGACACCCTCCTCCCTCTCTATCTCTCCTCCTCACTCGCTCATCCTCCCCTCGCCTGTTAAATTATTCAGGGCCACTTCTGCAGCACGCTTGATTAAGTTTTCATTTCTGCAAATTACCATTTCGGAAACGCGCATCGCCGCTGAATCACACGGCAAAACAAGGCGCCTGACTGTTTACCTGCTGTTGTAGCGCGAGGAGCCGAGATAAACAAAGGCTGCGTAAATGATCGCATTATACCTTAATCATTTCTTTGTATTGTTGTGATCATTATGTATTGTAAACTACTTTGTCAACAAGTTTAATTCTCCAAATGCCATTGCCTTTTCAACTGAAGTGCAGATTGCAAAGTGGAGGAGAGATAAGATAACAAAAAGTGATAAATAGATCTGAGGTGTTGAGATCTGGTGTTGAGGTGAAGTGTAGCAGTCTTTAATTTACTGTACATATATACTATAGTGATGTGATGTGGCCTGATTGCACACATAGTCAATAGGTCCCATTAGGAAGAACAATGAGAAGAAGACTAAACATTTTACACCCAGTTAAATCTCTATTAAGCATTATAGCGTAATCATTTTTCAATCACTTAAGGGGTTCACACTATGGTGGATGATATTGCCTATAAGATAATACAAGAATATAATAAGTATGCTTACCTAAAAATGATAAAACAAACAAAAAAAGATTAGATAAAAATAATAAAGAAACTTGCAGTGCAAAGTCAAAGTTAAATTTTGTGACAATTTCTTTTCATTTACTTGGTTGACAGAATCCAACCTTCTTTTGATATGGAACCTACCTAGATGGAGGAATTACAGTTACACACGTTCATTGTGCCATAATTCAACTCTACGCAAGACCATTAAAGATACACTTTTCTAATGTATTGAAAAAAATCATTGCCGTTTTCTTCCAAATCTAAAATCTCCGATGAGATTGGGAGCTTTTTTTTATTGCGAACATCAAGCACCGGTCTTTTCAAGAATTTACCCATCTTCACACCCAGAGGAGTCCAGCTACCTGCCAGGCGTCCTGCATGCACAACAGCCTCTCATGACTATGATCGGCAGCTCTAGGTTGTGCTCCGCGGCGACAAAGAACCAGTTAGGGAAATGATGGTGATGGAAACACGTGTTTAAACCAACAGGAGGTTTGCATGAATTTACTAACCTCCATAGACACTTACTTTGAATAGTGTGGTTAAGGATGACAGGGGTGAGGGCTATGGCTGTGCTAATGCATGTGTTCTGTTTCGCAGTTGGCCAGCATGTTTGAGCGTAGCATAACAATCTGAGGCCAAAGATAATAAATCCAACAGTAGAAAATGGCTCCTGGATTATTAACAGACAAATTTGAATACTCACTCTTCTCTGTTTTGCATGGAGCCATTACTGTTACAATTGATCCCTCTGACAGATTTACGGTCAGGCATGTGTAAGGACAGCTAATCAGGAGCAGGCCACAAAGGACCTGAATGTGACTACAAGATAAAGATAGCCATCAGCCCATAAAAGCAACACATGCACACACACCTGTAGCTGGCAGATAAGCCAGGGCCTTCCGTGATCAAAACAACAGGTTGTGATTTAACGCTTTTTGTAGCTGCAGCAAAACGTCTCTTCATTATTGCAGTGTGACTTATGCCGCTGATTTGTGTGGTCTCGCCATTTGTCACAGAGTAGCTACATTTGTGCATCTGTGCGTATTGTGCAAAGGCTACATAGCAGATTTATGAGTGCCTGGCTTGGTTCGACATCCAACAAGGTTCTCCTGTAACGGCTGACAATGGACGTGGGATTAACAGTGCAGTCTCAGTGTCTCTGGCCTGCTCGCCATCCCTTTCTGCTTGTTAAAGTCCACGTCCTAATTACTGCGAGTGGAGCCTGCTGCTGTGCGCTCTGCTATCTCTGTTACACACAGACAAGGGGGACACTTTCACTGTGTGTCTGATACCTTATCTTTACTGCTGTTTTAGTACTACATCTGTAATTTTTCTCTTATGCTAAATAGGCAGCAAGTGTACCTGGCATCCTACTTGGTCTGGACATATTCAAAACTTTCTTTTTTTGAATATGTAACTGGTGAAGAAGACTACATTACAGATTAACCATTCTTAAAATTACTTTACTTATACTTTAAATGGAATATTGATTTCCAAACTGCTGATGGGTTTCAACTTCCTGTTCTATTTAAGGACATGTCCCTATTCAAAAACATAAGCCTATATAATATTACACATTTTATTGCTATGGCAAATAATTGAGACAGAATATATATATATATACACTGTATAACCTTCCTTATTCAGTCATTAAGATTTATCCTGGCTTGGGATTGGAAAAGGGCTGACTTGTGACCCTTTTATGGCTGAACTTAACATTACAAACTTTAGTAATGTACAAAAATGTATGCCTTTACTTTGAAGCCATCCCTGTTCTGTATAGACCAATGCTTTAATTAGTGATTTCCCGTGTTTCCTCAGAGTTTTACTGTGTTCTCTCCTCGCTCCGGCTTCCTCTCCCTTCTGTCTGTCTGGGGAAGCCGGGGCCATAGATCTCTCTAACAGGCACTATCTGCAGCCCTAAGCCCTAATGAGGCATCATAAGGCGAACAGTTTGCAGCAGCGGCTCGCTCCTCTTTTATTTGCCAAACCATATCTCTTCCCGGGGCCCCCTCCCGACTGCCCTCTCGTCGTCTCTCAATTGCTCTATCAGTCTGCCCCTATCTCTCCTCTCCTCCGTCTTCTTGCTCGCCCCTCTATCCTTTTTCCCTTGTCGACTCACAATTGTGTTTTATCTCCCTTCTCATTCACCCGTTGAGCTTCTCCCCTCTCGCGCCGCTGTGGCAGTTTGAATCATATCTGGCCGTCTACATATGCTAAAGCCTGTGTAATTACAGCAGCTCTTAAATAAAGACACGCTCCTAAAGCTGTCGCCGCGAATCACGGCCAAACAAGGCAGGAGGGGCCTCGAGAGGCAACAAAGCTGTCATAGATAGCAATGGATTTATCACTGCTAGCAACCAGGGGGGACAGCGAGGGAGGCAGAAATATATATTCCACATATATTCTCCAGCTCTGAGAGGCCAGAACCACCTACAAGAAAGTTTAATCTTGTTTTTATTCTGGACTAAAATGGAAGGAAATAAATGAGAGAGGTGGAGACTTAAGAATAAAAATGTCAATGCAGAAAATATTTTTATGTGAAACAGAACGGTATTTTATCTACTCCAGATCAAAATTACAATATTACATTACAAAGGAGTTTGTTAGATATAGTTTAGCTACAGGTATTTTATGTACAGACCTGTTTGTTTCATACCTTGACAGTTTGTTACTTGTTTCTTCTTGTTTCATTATGAACATCCAATAGATCTTATAAAATGTATAACGGATTTATATTTGATGTCTTTTCTAACACAATCTTTTCCAGGCTTGATGCTGATATGTTCAACATTGCTTGTAACTTTAAGTTCCATTTTCTAAAATCTACATCAGCATTTTGGCTTTTTTGGCTTTATTTACATTTGGGAAAACATTAATGCCTTGAATCTAATTCAGTTTAATTTAATTAAGAAATTTAATAAAAAGAATAACTGACTTATTGTATCAATAATTGGCCTGCAGGATTTCTAGATCCCTCAACATTCCTTTACCATACTTGATATCTGACATCCTTTGTCCTTTTCTTTCACTGCCATTATATTGTAATATTTTTCTATCTTGTCATCTGTGTGAGCCCCTGCAGTGTTGGCCTCCCCCTGGTTCTGTCCGGACTCATGTAATTCATCAGTGCAAAGGCGCGGTATAGATTGATCAGCCTCTAAAGGCACAGAGCTGTGTGCTGCTGATCTGGCACCAACCTGCCCTGAATAGTGAACAGGATCTGACACCGGGGGAAAGTGGAGGGGACATTTTTTAAAACGTATTAATCGTCGTGCTAACCAGGGACCTGAGTAGTTCAGACAGGCCCATTTATGGAGAAAGAGAGAGAAGGAGAGGGGGATGAAAAAAGAGAGATACCCCAAGTACTTTCAAAACCAGCCACTGCACACAAACATACCAACAAGGGAGACACAAGGCAATTTATCACTAATCACTGCACTCCCTAACTTTGTATTCAGCGGGATTTCCGATGATTAATAGCTTTCCACAACAAACTTTATCTGCGCAAAACTATCTGAGTATTAGCAGACATAAACCACTCTGTAATTGTTCGGGGAGAAAATGGTGGATCAAGACTGAGATTATTTTGACGACAGCGTTGTCAACTGGATTTTCAGCACTTGTTTGCAGTCAGGCCCATGCAATTTGAATTTGTGGTATGATTCTCTTGCTATTTATACAGAAAATTATCTTATTTGAGTGTGTGGTGATTTCAAGTTTTATATTGGATACCAGTTATTGTCAACCCCAAATTTATCCAGATTTGGGAGTGGCACGGATAATCCAAGAGCTAAAATTATACTGTAAATTGTGAATTTGCTTTAGTAAAGATATAAGAAGTATGTGCTTGTAGGCCTATGTTCCAAACAGAAATAATTATTAGACACATGTTTGATCTATTGATACAAAATAAATTTATTTATTCTTTTTATGAATAATATCAAGCTGTAAAAATAAATGACAAAAAAGCCAAAAGGACAATATACGTGGAGCGACAGGGGTTGGTCAAAGATGGTGGCAAGAGGAAGCAGAGGAAGTGGTGAACGCAAGCAGCGGAGAGAGGTGACAAGGCTTTGGGGACAGACACAGGCCATGAATAATTTATCCACACTTCTGATGGACAGATTAGGAGAAAAAATGAGCAGAGACCGGGTGACTGGAGAGGAGGAGGAGGGGGGCAGAGGATGAGGAAGCACGACTGAAAGCGGAGGAAGGGGTGGTAGAAAATGACAAACAGAAAAAGAGAAAAGAGAAGAAGAAGAAAGCAAGTGAAGGGTGGAGGGGCCACACTGGAGCTCTTTGATCCTAACAAACCCCTCTCACCCTGACACCGCCATGCCATCTGTGGCCCACTGCTGCTGTCTGTCCGTAATGCGCGGGGGACAATACAGATCTATACAGTAAACAGTCTGCAAAACAACTACTTCAAAGTATTTCAAAGGTTGGTCTCAAGTCAAGTCTTGGCGCTTTAACACTGCCTCAACAACAGACCCATAACTCATCAGAATGAATATATTTATTTTGTTTGGTTTGGTCTTTGTTTTGCCTCAGTTTAGTCATGATATAGACCGGGTTTGATCCTGTTATAGTCCTGGTTTATTTCTGTCCTTGTTTAGTTCTAGGTTTAGTCTCAATTACTGGGAGTTATTTTTCATTGAAGCCTATCTCAGCAACTATGAATTTATGTAGGCAACATCCTGGCACACGAACAACTTTTCAATATACCAAACTTGATGTTCATAAATCCTTTACCACATCCTTCCATCAATATGATTACTTCATCATTTATTCTGTTAAAATGTGGACATAACATTGTGTTTTGGCATTATTAAGTCTATAAGCCTAGAGGTATTCCAATGTTCATTTAAATTGACAAATATTTTTACATTGCATTGGTTAATTCGTCAACCCTGAGGGCAGACGCCACAATTAGCAGCCTCAACCATATTGATGAGAGTGTGAAAGATACATTTAGAATTGCTATCTCTGTCTGTAATGAAGCTATTGACCAGGATTCTGAAGAAACAGCTAAATCTGTTGTTAAAAGTGCCCTGAGGTGCCTTACCATATTAACCACACTTATCAAACAAATGTATTTTCAGTCGTCTCTCACCTGCTTTGACTTTCACTTGTTCTTTTTGTCCTCTTTCTCTTCCTATTACTCAGTGATTCGCCGGGTGCACCTGCCTTTCATTATCGCAGGCAGTATTTTTCAGCTTACACCTCTGACTGTGTAGCGGGGTCAGCGTGCGGCCCGCGGAGGACATAATGCTGATCGGCCTAACACGCTGCAGAAGACCAGAGGACAATGTCAGGGCTGTGCCTCCTCCACCCGTCCCTCGCACTCACATGATCTGTTCTGCTATTACAGGAGACCTACAGGCAGAGTCGGGCCGGGGCAAAGGGTTGTAATGAATAGGGCAAATTTAAACACATAAATATGATATGAAGGGACACCTACCTATGCTTAAGGATGCTACTGAAGGTTACTAAAGTAGATAGAGAGTTAAAACAACTCAAAGGTCAGTTAGATGCTAGATAACAGAAATAAGAGATTGGCTGTGACAAAAAAAAAAAAAATAAAAAATAACGCTGTATAGCTATCTCCAAGCAGGTGATGCAACAGGGCCAAGTTACAAGGCAGATCTTTGGACAGGCAAGTCCCTTCACAGAAAGAATCTATGTTTTTCATATTTATTTTTTAGTTGCAAAAACACCTGTAATTGGAAAAAAGCTAGATAGATATGAACATTCCAGAAAAGCAATAAGACAATGCTGTTGCTAACCCTCCACCAGAAAAATAACATAGCGCACTTTAATCTTTAATCTACACATGAACTTTCCTCTCCTGTACTGGCCTATACACATGAAATGAATGTCAATTAAATGATGTAGTTGAAATGCAGCTAATAGGACAGAATGCATAAACCTGCCTGAACACTTAACCCACTCCCCGGTCAGCTGTCCCCTGTGCAGCGGCAGTTAGAGCATCTTCAGTCTGATTCTGGAGGTCGATTCTAATCTGTGCTCCTCTGGCCTTTCGGACCTGCTCAGATTGTTGTGTGACACTGCTTTGACAATTACTGAGAGTAAACACGGGGTTTCTAACAGTCTTCTGGGTGTCGACTGCAGATGTCCCAGAGGTCATTAGACGGGAAAACATAGGAGCTAACAAGTGCACAGCTATAGTTTTAATATGTGTGCTAGAGCTAAGAGGAAAAAGTGATTTCCACAAGCAAAAATATAATAAAGTGTTGTTTTTACCATTTGAGAGGCACAAAAGTAGCTTACTTTAGTAAAAAAAAAAACTATACTGAAATTTTTTGGACTTTATTCAGTGATATACTCTTGATTTAGCATCTGTTTTTACTGTTTAGAGTAATGGGGAAATATCATGAATTTAAATAACAATAATATTTGTATGATAGTAGCTCCATGTTGTTCTTGTTGTCCTGTAATAACAAAAATCTACTGAAGAAATCAAGTACAAAAAATTCTGTGATCAGTGGAATAAACAGCCTCATTGATCAGAATAAACAATACATTAACTACTTCTTAACCAGCCCTGCTCTAACATTGTGAATCCTTATTTAGGCAGCAAATGGCAAAGACGTGGATATGTTAAACACTTTTGCACAGACATACACCCCCACGGCCTGGCCCTCCCCTGCTGGCTGTAGAGGAGAATCAATATGTCTTTGAATGAGGGTCACTAGGGTTGTCTGCCCAGGGAGAACTGACAGATTTGCTCTCTTTTGCTCGCCAAAGCCCCTGTGTGCTTCCTAACACCCTCGGACACACACACACACACACACACACACACACACGCACACACACACACACCATAGCCAGACCCAAACACACAGAACAGTTGGAAGTGGAGGGACGCAGGATGCTGCTCAGAGAAGGGGGCAAATTCCGAACATTTTGCCACCGGGATGTGATATTAGACGTTCCATATCGAAATGAACCCTGCCGTGCAACCCGTGGAGCAACTCGGGGAAACAGAGGGGGAAGGAGGCAAGCTTCAGACATATCCTCAACAGATTAGTCTCCCTTAAATGGTCCTCCAGAAATGGTGATATTGACTGGTGCTGAGTTGGAAAAACATAAGTGGACACAAGAAATTGTGTCAATACCAAGGCTCAAAAAAATCACTATTTCAAATTTTGAGACAAGAATTTCATTTTAGGCCTAATTACATACTTGGTAAAAATGCTTAGTATTGTCTATGTACATTTTTTGGTCTAAAACCTTACTCTCCATGAGGATGTGGTATTACCTGGAATGTTCCAAAATACAGCATAGAACTAAGCAATCTCCATGGAGACAGGCATGTGACCAAACCAAACTTTTTTTTTCAATATGAAAAAATGACTATAGTTGAATAAATGAAAGATAGAAAAGATAGATGGACCTAAAACATTCATAGTTCACATGTAAATCTTTTTTCCACTCCTCGTTCATGTGGTGTCTGTCTTTTGGTGTGAAGATAATGATTTGGAATATATTTATCTCTCTTGTAAAAATGTATGACCACTAAGTGAAGAATTACTCAATACTGATGCAACCAAATTGGGAAAATGGGAAAAAACAACCATACAGCTCAAATAATAACAAATTCAGTCATAAATGAACACAGATCAACTAAACTACTTCTTATCAAATCATATCCCATTTATTCTGAACACCTTTCCCCCTATACTTTATGTAGTCAGTACAGCTGTTAATTGAATCAAGCTGTTGGATGCACAGATGTATGCATGTGTCTGTTTAATGAATGTTTGTGTTGGTGTGAGGGGAAGCGTGTTGTGCGGTTAACATACTGAAGGAGCAATTAGTAATCACTCATGGAGCTAATGACATCAATCAATGAGCTTTTAAAACCAGCCATTTGATAATTACAGCCATCAATGAACGCCCCTGATTCATTATTATAACACATATTCTCTGCTCCTCCAGTTTCTAGTTCCATCTCTCACGTTTTTACTTTTATAAACAGGATTAGACCAATTACAATATAAAAAGTGTGGCATTTAAAACAGGTATGCCAAGGTGCTCACAAATAATGATGAGTTCTAAATCAACTTGGTCCGATGTATAAAATCAGACTATTTGAAACAATTATTTATGTCTTATTATCATGATTTGTAATGTTATTCATTAACTGAGTCAGAGTTGTATTTCGACTGATTCATATGTTTGATTGATGTATTCAAGGCCTGAGTGCTCAGAGATTGTCTGTTTTCACCTACCCCCTATCCCCGCACACTGCTCTGTACTTAGTTGTGATTATTCAAAAATTCACACTTGGGTCATGAATGAGTTCAAAATGATCACGTAGACAATTTTCAAACACATACATGCTTTGGGAAGGGCATCCGAATTAAAGTATACAATATGATAAATCAGTATAATTTACTGACTTCATTTGTGACCTTGACCCCAACATCACTGCCACTCGGTAAAAATGAAGTGCCGACACCTACATGTGGCTATGAGCTAAGCTGGTCACCATACTGGCGTCTTGTGCGTCTTGTTATTGTGTGTTTGTGTATTTGCATTTGTGTGTGCGTATGGCATGGACGCACAATTACCAGGCGAGGCGCAAATCGATAGGTGCCTGCTGACAGATGGATTAGCACGGTAAACAGATGATACACACACCGTTAAATTATTCATCTGCGCTCAACACTGGGCTGGGATTCTCAGTGTGACAATGGTTTAAAGTGGTAGTTAAGGATAGCAGAAAACTTGAAAACCTAGAAAGAGGAACGTGGGTGTTTCGTTGAAATGTTATTTCTCATTTGTGTGCTATTTTTCAACTATTTTTAATCAATGTCAAAGGAAAAATAAAGAAATGGTTTTATTACAAAATCAATGCAATTCAGTTTTTATGTAATGGTGTGAGTTTTAATTTAGTTTTGTTTGTAATCTGGTTTGTATGTCGCATAGTGTCATTTTTCATGTTTGGTTTAGTGTTATGTCTGAATTCTTGAATAAATAATCCACAAATATAGGAGTAATTTTGTTTTTTATACTCCAGATGCCCTTCCGTTCTATCCTGCCCAAGTTTGACACTGCCATTGATAGATTGGCTGGCCACATAAAATACTGCTATATTTTCTTAACCTCTACGATGAAATTCTCCTCTTGTGCATAAAATATAATTACCTTAGGTCTAACTGTTGTGATTTGATTGTGAGTGCATCATGAGGAAGAGCAGCCGTGGACCAATAGACTCTTGGCTCTTGCTAATGCCTTTTAGTTATGCATAGGCAGCGCGGGGTCAAACTGAAGTGCCTCACAAGGTGTTGGAGACTGCAAACACAAACAAACGCGCGCACATGTTTACACACTCATCCTTTCTTAACCGTGTATTGTCCTCAAGTGCGGGCAAATCCGTGACGATCAACTGTTTATGCCTTTAACCAAACCCCAGCCGTGAATGCATTTGCCACACGCCTTCAAAGACATATCGGATTATGCAGGAATCCAGGTTTCAAGCGTTATGTTTGGAAAGAAGGAAGGACAAATACTGTAGTGTTAGATGGATCAAGGGAATTAGCTAAGTATACATGCAAACCTAATTCCCTAAAAGTTAGAAGGCTGAGTAAAGTCTTTGTGTTACCTGAGGGCTCAAATACATAGAATAGAAGTAAACAGTTAAATGTTTCCTATATAGGTAAGCAACTTATTGAAATGATGAACCATAAAGTCGTTTGATGCCCTTCATTCACTGAATTGTTCACATTTGACATATTGTTCTATGCACTTTTGTAATCAGCTTGTAGACTTACTATCCTAATAGCATAGCATATCTTTTTCAGATGTACAAGCCCCCTTGATCGGAGCACTAAGTCCCTCCTTATATTGAATGGTATGGATTTGGAGCATGCAAATGATGGGCATGCACACGCACACACACATTGGCATGCATATCAAGCAGCCTTTATTGATTTGTTTCACCT
Organism: Taenioides sp. WSHXM2023; assembly: GCA_029959045.1. Classification (NCBI taxonomy): domain Eukaryota; kingdom Metazoa; phylum Chordata; class Actinopteri; order Gobiiformes; family Gobiidae; genus Taenioides; species Taenioides sp. WSHXM2023. Next base: position 14,144,236 of record CM057096.1, on the reverse strand, counting down.
TTCTGGGGGACTTCTGGGGCTCTTTGCAGCAGATGGTAAGCTTTACCCCATGGGATGAGTTCAACTTTTACAATAATTACACTAAGCCACGTTAAAATCTAAGTTTTGAGATTTCAAGTTGTTTCACTTCCAAGTACGCTACAGGTGCATGTGGTCCGGACACTTTTATCAAATGTGTGTAATTTGATGCAAAGCAACAGAGCACGGGCGCGATAAGAGAACAGCTAACCATCTCCAAACCTGCACAAACTGTGGGTACGCACTGTGGCCACCATCAACGGGAACCAATCAGATTTGATGAATAATTCAATATTAAAGAGGGTGTGACCAAGGCTTGGGGGGTAGGCAAGTAAACAGGCTTTTTGGATACAGGCCTAGCTAGTTTTTATGTGTGTATGTGTGAAAGTGAGAGGAGAAGGAGGGGGATAGGCCTGTCACACAAGACTGCATCTACAAACTGGCAGCAGATTAGATTACTGAGAGGGGAGGAGGGACGAGGGGAGAGAAAGGGAGAGGAGCGGGGAAAGGATGGAGAGTGAGGAAAGATGAGTGAAGAGGAAAGTAGACAATCTCTTAACACTTGTGCATTAAGAGCTGTGTGTTTTAGCTGCCCTTCTTTTGAGAAATAGCCCCATATTGCAAGGCTCCTTTGGGGGAAATGGGGCAATACTGTGAACTTTATGGTGTAGAAAATGCACTTATGCCATCATAGGAATGGGGAAATTGCTTTAAATATTGTAGGAAAATGCTGCTGGCATACACTTAACATGCTAAAGTAATTTCTTGCTGTGCGCAAAATGAGCCAGGATGAAAGACAATAGCAATAACGGCAAAGCCTACATATCTCATGTTTGTAATTACAGAATAAAAAAATATATATGAGAACGAAGAATGGTAAGAATTCAGTTTACACCTTTAAAAGATCTGGAATTTGGAAACCTGTTATTTAGTTAAGAATTTAATAGAATTTTAAATATGAAATGAATAATACCTTAATTACAATTGACCTTACAACTAGTTAATTAGTATTTTTACAGTTGTGCATGCATGAAAAATACTTTTACTTTAATAATATGCAGAAACTAAAATGTAAAATGCATACAGGTTAGTGTAACTACTTGTGCTACTTCAAAGCCTGCATTGTTCTTCCTTCTCCCACAGCTGCAGGTACAGAATGACCTTACACTAGCCTTTGTGGGGCACATATTAAAGACCTAAATGTGTGTTGTGTTGCCAGGTGTGCTGTGGTTGTATGGGGCTCAGTGGAGTTTTAACGCTTGCTTTTTATTGGCCGCCGCTGACATCACCAAGGGAACCAAGTGGAATTCCGGCGCTGTGTGCAAGTAAAAAAACACAAGAGGAAAGAGAGGATGACCCTGCTGTCCTGTCTGTGTGTGGGACGATCAAGGAAGTGTTCAGGGAGGATGGGATTAAACTGTTTTAACTAACAAGTGCTTAAACTAGTCCTTCTCTGCTGATACTAGTTTAATTCATAGCTTGTTTAGGTTTAGCCTTGGTTTCAACTTGGTGTAGTCCTGGATAATATGTATTCTCATGTTTAGTTGGTCTTGTTCCATCTAATTAAATGTGTTGTTTCAATCAATTGTAGATAACTTAGAAGCAATATCTCTCATTATGGCATATAGTACTAACAAGCACTAGTTGGACTAACAAGTGAAACTACTTTATGAGGAGTTATAGAGGACATCTCTCAGTCTTGTTTTCCACTGTGGCTCATTTGTGTAACAGAGCCCCACACAAACACATAGAGGGACAGTGGTGTGTGTCCGAGGAGAGCGGCCGGGGCTTTGACAAAGGGCTTGACAGGAAGCAGCTAATCCTTGATCTGCACAGTATCTCAACAATGACCGCATCGAGAGACACACATACACATAAACAATTGGGCCACTTACCACCCAGAGAGACAAGAGGGGAACAGTCGACTATTCCGTTTCAATACAGCAAGAAACAATATGTGTAAACAAGTATGCACTCACAATTTAGAGAAAGATTTTCCAAGAGCTACAGTAGGTCATTTGAGATTTACAATAAGATTTAAAGTTAAGCATCCATGCATGTGCTAGTCCCAAAACAAGATAATTTGTGATCATTAAAATGTCAATGTTAGATAATCTGGCCCATTAAAAAAAAGAAAAAGAAAGAAAAAAGCATGTCCAGTACATAAAGTATTTTCTGGGGAGTTAATATTACTTGAGTAAATAATAACTGTATGTAAGTAGATTCCACTTGTAAATGTATCTGCCAAACAAATATGTTTTCTTTTTCTTATCTTTACAGCAATAAGTCATATGATCAGTCAATATTGTGATATTGTTGTTTGTATGTATGTTGTAACTATGTAATTGCTGCCCCTTGGCCAGGACTCCAAAGAAAAGGAGGTTTTTAATCTCAATGTTTTTTTTCCCTGGTTAAATAAAAGTTAAACAATATGTGAAAAATTGGCTATAGTCATGTAGTCTTTATCTAGTTTCTTTATTATTCTTACTTAAAGTGATTTTAACTTACTTAGATTTTATGTTTGCAGTACATTTAACATACAGTAAACCCACAAGACCCATTAATCCCTTAACAAGAATCTCAAAATGAATTCTTCCTATTCTGACAGTGCAGAGGGGCACACAGTTGTGGACAATGCCACCGGGGCAGGGACAGTCCTGTGTGGCAGGGTTTAGTGTGTGTGAGAGTGACAGGGAGGCAACATGAGAGGGACAAGCCTTTTAACATCTGCCAAAGTGCTGACAGAATCACACACATACACACACACACACGCACACAGAGGCAAGAGGAGGCTGGAGAAGGCAGCGAGGAGAGCCGGTCCCAAGCCTAATTATTAGAACACTCTTACTTAACTTAACCCTGCCACTGGACCGTGACAGGCGAGAGATGGAGAGAGGCGGGAGGAGGTTAGATTTTTGTAAGGACAAGGAGGAGAAAGATGAGCAAATCTGTAAAGGGTTTTGTTAACCTCTTGTGGATTGCAGCATCAGCAGAAAAATGAAATGAAGGTCAAAATGGACAGTGTAATGAAATACTTGTGTTAGGTGTGCTGCTGTATATGATATAATGCAGAAGTGTTCGTTTTTGTCTTTAAGAAACTGTAGGCGCATTCATACTTGGACTAAACCTGGATCTAAACATGGACGAGGCCAGGACTGAACCAGGACTAGTGCAGAACCAAATCAAATTTACTAGGTTTGAGACTAAACTGGGCTCAAACCAGGACCAAACAGGACTAAGGTTGAATGTACCATAATTCACCCTATTCCAATTCAGCTACAGTGTCCAGCCAGTGTAGTCTTTGTGCCACTCTCAAGCCTTGATAAATGGGGAGGGCATCCAGTGTAATATGACAATCCAAAATGGAAACTTTTGCACATAGAAGAAAACCCTAAGATATCATCTGTCACAAAAAGAAACAATAAACATGACATGTGCTATGGGAAAAGAAAAACAAACAAATAAAAGGCCAAAGATAGACTGAAGGCAATGTATGTTTTAACAGCTGGGTGACACTGTGGAAAAATGCATGGGGAATCTTTCAGGGCCATAAGTCATTCAATCAAAATCTTTGTTTTGAGCTTATTATGAGACAAAACAAGAGCATTTGTCTTGGCCCGGAGTCTCCTGTGAATATATCTTTGGTGGAACATCTTAAGAATTCCTTTGCTTTTATTTCGGTTGAGCAGCTGGAATCTGCATTTCAGCTCAAACATCTCTTTTCCTCTTCATCATCCTCCCTGTTTTATCCTTTCTTTTTTTTTCTGCCTCCGTTTTAGTTCCTTTGGCTTCTCTTGTCTTTTGATCCCTGCCAGGAATTCTACATTTGTCTTCCCATTGACCTTTATTTCTCTATTTACAGTACAATTTTCTCTTCTGTCAGTTTGGGTTGGTTTAGGAGGGAAAACAGATAAACTTAGAAGCTTTGTTGCTAGTTGAAATAACATGATTTATTGTAAATATTCATGGCAAGGTATTATTTGTGCCAGCGGCTATGATAGATGAGAGGGTTGGGAGAGGGATGAGAGAGTTGCATTGAAAAGGGTAGGGCCTACGGCTAAATAAATAGCTGTATGTAGAAGCGAGAGGTGTGCACTTTGTTACATCCCAAAATGAACAGATAAGGTAAGACAAATAATATACTGAAAAGGCCTTATTCTTTGTGATAAATATTAAAATTGTGATGCATCTAAGGAAATATAACTGACAGAAAAGTAGAACAAAAATGTGCCGACGTGCTAAAGACTGACACGTCTCCCAAAACAACAAATCCTTTACACAAACAAACAACTGCTTCTTCTGCAAGAGGCTACAAGCTTTATGTCAACAGCCCCATTAATTCCAATCACACAGCCTATTAGCTTATTCCTCTCTTTTACTGTAAGCGCCACTTTCTTTGTATAATTTCTTCCCCATAAAACCCTTTGAATGCAGTGATTCTAATAGCTTTTACAATGACAAGACATGTGTAGTCCTCTTAAGGCATGATGCGGCCTTTATGTGCTGGTTTAGCGGATGACAGGTTAGCGGGTAGAGCTAAGAGCTAACGTGCCTCCAGGTGCAGAAGAGGGATTTGAGAAGGCTTAGTTAAGAGTCGCCCACGGGTGCTCTGAGTGCCTGCAGCCGGATCCACACAAGTACAGGAGGAGAAGACGCTGTATGAGTAGGTTTAGGATAATTCTTGTGGTTAAGGATGGAGTAGGAATGCTGAAAATGGACACACTTGGGGAGCTGATTGTTATAACTTTAATGGGCAGTGCTATTGTGAATTATCTGTGTAAAATAAAGGTTGTCAAAAATAAATACGACTTTTACTTAGATATTGATTGATACTAAACCTACACAAGACCTACTGAAATTAAACTATACTTGCTACTTTGAACCTGTATCTAAAATGTTAATTTGTTAATAGTTTTAAAATGTTGTTATGGAACTGGTATAAGGCCACATAACATAATTAAATGGGTCTTTTTTTTTTTTTTTTTTTTTTTGCTTAGTATGAAGGAGTACAACTTTAATATTTTTATTTATTATTATTATTATTTTATTTTATCAGTGTAAAATGGAAATAGAAAGATATGGAATATGCATGACAACCAAATAGAGCATATTATATTTATTATTATTACACAAAATGTTTATGCCTGTTAGTTAAAACAATAATGTATACAGTGGAATTTCTGGTAGGAACTTTTAACATTAATAATCCTCTATTAGCTATCAAATCATAAAGCAACAGCACAGATAAGCTTCTTGGTAAATCACGATTCAAAGTTCATCAAAGTATGTGACTGAACGTGCGTAAAATCCCTCAGTCGTCCAGGTAGAATGATCTATGCGTATCCTGATAAGTTTGCCTTTTGCTACTGTGTGAAGCTACAAATGCTACCATTTCTCCGTGTGTGTCAAGTCTAGAAAGCACTTTTCTCATGGGATTGTACAGAAGCATTGTTTTCTCTGTATGCCTTCCCTGCATCGCCCAAAAACTGCTGGAGGAGAACACATAATTCTTTGCTGTAAGCTTTAGCTGTGTACCTCCAACTGCATTAGAAGTCGGAGCAGTAACAGCAGCAGAAATGGTGGCTACTTGTGCCAAGATTTAACCTGATTAGATACAGATCCAGCTGTTCCAAAAGAAAGCACAAACAGCCTGTGTACCCATCTCCTGTCTAGTGTTGATTATATTGTACATGTTTTTCAATTACAGGCACACGGAGCAGCTGTATCACAGGTGCTTTGGCAGAGATTTTTTGGCAGAAGTGGTCCTACCTCATCAGTAAGTTTAACATCTATTTTAGCTTCTACCCCCTTTACCCGCACCAAAGGGTAAAAAAGTAAAAGGTAAAACTGCAGTTCAAAAATGTTACTGTAGGCTATGCTTAAAAAAATACCCAATCCATAGCACCTCTTGTACACCTGTAACTGAACAAATGCAAGACAATTTGGTTTAATGCCATATTGTGAGGCAAGTGAAATGCTAATGCAAGCTATAATATCAGTAGCACCATAATTCATTTGACATTGCTTTAAACAACCTAAACTACAAACTACAACTGACACTTTTTTTTCTAGATGTGATTGCCAAAATGAGGTTCTTTGTTTCAACCCGAAAGACCCAGCTTTAACAGTTAACTGTCATTTCCCCAATTTCTTTACCCCCTTCCTTCCTCCATCCCCATCTCTTCGACCCTGCACTCTCCTCCTGCGGTGGTCTTTTTATCGGATCAGTCTCAGGTCGCCGCCTCTGCTTCTCATGTGTTCCATCAAGGATTCACCGCTCACACACAAAAGCTCCACCGTATCAGGAAGGACAGGAAGGAGCAATGAGGAACTAAAGACAAGAAATGAAATGACTTTGGAGGACGCAAGGCTGAAGAGTGCCAAAAAAGTTGAAAGATTTTACCTCTAAATTATACACTATAAGCACGTCTCTGTCACTCCTAATTTGTTACCAGGATTTGCTGCAGCTTGTTGACATGTGTGAGATGCGTCGGCACTCGGGCAGAAAGCTGCTTGTGTGTCTGCAGGAGTGGTGCTGTGTTTGTGCCTGGAACTCTTACAACTTGCATGAGGAGAGTGTGCCAAGGTTGGGGATATGTGGGTAAATCTTTTGGCACCCGCCTTGCCAGTGTGGAGCAATGATGAATGCTGATGGCAAAGAGCACAACCGGGCCTTCAACTGCACACACTCAAGCACACACACAAATATATACAGACTAATCAGATTCCCAGTGCGCGAGGGCCAAATGGCAGCTCTCCACTGGTGAATGCTAATGTGAGCACTGGAGCTTTATAGAACAACCATACAGGGGCCAGGAGAGATGATAACAAGAAAACATAGATAGGATTGGTTACTGGCATGTGTGAGGCTGCTGTGTAGAGATGTTCACACTTGGAACAAATTGAAACATTGGTGCAATAAATTCAAAGAAATACTCATAGCAAATGCTTTTGTACCTATTGTGTAGCTGTTCAAAAGTGACTTGAACTTTTAAAGTGACCAGAGTGAGTTTTATGTAAACTTAACAATAAAGGTATTGACTTACAGCGTTCGATGCGGTCTTCTGGGCTGGAGGACGTCTCTCGGTCTGACAAAAGGCCTGACACGGCGAAGATCTTTTTGCCGCTCTCCTCTACGGCCTTCAGGGCACTGCTGGGAGAGCCTCCAGGAGGGATCTGGGCACCACCAAAGTCGTACTCTTTGCCCTCGGCATCAGAGTATCGCAGGTGGGGTGAGGCCTCCGGGTCCAAGCAGCCTTTGAGTCTCTTGGCTGGGGTGAATGCAGACTGATATCCCCCTGGAGCTCCATCTCGGTCCTCTGGAGGAGAGGCAAAGGGCCTGAAGGCGCCCACCCCGCTGTGGTTGAGCATGCTGATGGGGGAGCAGTCCAGGTTTGGGGGCGCAAACTGATGGTGAAGGTGGAGCAGGGAGGGGGGAAAGTCCCTGTTGGGGAATCCAGGGGGCACAGCACCTTGGCGGTGGTACATTGAAGCAAAGGTGTAAGAGCCATTGTTAAATGGCAAATGGACATCTTTCTCCACTGAAACTGGGACTCCGAATGGCCGAGGCTGTTGGCAGGGAATGGAGGCGTCTCGGGACGCTTCTGCTGTAGAGGCCAGGACCATTAGAGCAGGGGAGGCCAGGGGATTGGGCAAGTAGGAGGAGCTCTCCATCTTGAAGGCTGCTCGGTGGAGGTCCATGACTGTTGCTGTTTTTTAGAACTAAAATTGAACTTTGTGAGTGTCCACGACCCTTTAAAGGGTCTGAGGTGGTCACTGCAGATTACTCAAACAGATATGTAGCAATCCCCAGAGAATTTCTTTAAATGGGTTTGTCTTAAAATTATGCTACTTTCAGATTAGCATGTCATTTCTTAAAATATGTCTTTTGTAAGGTTTACTTGACTTGAGTTCCATTCCATACAGATAAGTGATTTGGGGATTGGTTTTATTTTTTATAGTGCAGTTTTTCTTTTTTTCACTCCATGGACAAGAGCAGCTCACAACTTCCTGTAGATGATGTCGCAGGTGTTCTGGATCCTCTTTTTCTGATCTTCTGGTCAGCACACTGAGGGAGACAGCAAAACACAAAATTTTACTATTTTATGTTGTTACTTATCAAAACTTTTTTTTTTTTTTGGATAATGCCAAATAATGAAATAATCAAAATAAATAATATTCTCTGTCTTACTTTAATTTATAAAAAGAAATAAAGTTGCATCTTTTTAGCATGAACACAAAGCCTTGAAGTCAAGCCTCTGGGAACAGTCTGTTCTTAAGCGGACTGTGTTGTTAGAGCCACAAATTCAGACCCTCTTGGGGAAAAGTGTCCTCAAGTTGACACTGTAGATCCAATCCTGTAAATCCCTGCCCTTTGACGGGAGCACATTTCAAACCAAACTTGTGCCTCTCTGTTGGTGTTCTCAGTCTTTTTCCACTGAAGAAACCTTCCCAAACTCTTTCCACCTCACATATCCTGACCCTGATCCTTGCGCCCTTTACTCTCTCATTACATTTTTTTTTTTTCCAAATGTCCCTTCTGTCCTCTGTCTTCTCAGTCTGTCCTCTTTTTAGCTTCCTCCATTCTCCTTCTCTACCCCTATCTCTCCTATGTCCTTTCCACATCTTAGATCTGCTTTTAAGCCGCTTATTCCAACCATCTCTCCGGATCTTATTGGACCAGAACCACTTGTCTTGAGATAAGGACACACACAGACACACACTTTAACCCACACATCTGATAATGTCGATGCCTCTGTGCTTGGATGGGCTGACACACTCTGTGCTATGGATATCTCTCAATCTAACCTCTTTTAATTCTACATTTTTTCTTGCCTTCCCCCCCATCTCTCCCATCAATCTCTTCTCCTCGCATCCCTTCATCTCTGGTAATTTGCTTGCCCATCTTATCCCCCGAGTGATGGAGATGGTTGATATCTTATCGGATCTCCTCATCTGTTTTCTATGAGCCGAAGGAAATTTGACTGAGTGAATAAATTAGCCGTACTTGACCCCATGACCCCCCAGGTACCCGTGGCAACAGACTGAGATCTCGCCTCTCGGGATTTAGATGCAAGATGGAGTTTGGTCGGTCAAAGGGAACACAAGAAAGAGCAGATCAAGCGACAAGGTACATTTATACGGATTTTCATTCCTCAAGGGGAATTGTAAGGTGAGGTTTAGGGGGATAGATTGGTCTGTATAGATATCAGAGTAATTTAACAGATAAAATGTAAACGATGAGATGGAATGGTTGGGTCCCACCTGGTGTCCCACAGGTGAGTCCCCTTCAGATTTGAAACATATCTCCAAGCACAAATTTAATGTGGATTTTTACTCATGCTCATAATAATTTTTTCATAACTATTTTGTCTCTTGTATGCAGTATTAAATGCTTCATCTATTGTCATAGTGTTTTGCTTGATCAAAGTTTCTTCTTATTGAACTCTGAATACACACTTCCACACATACACATTTTGGGTTTTATCCTATTTAGGGTCTTTTCCTGGAGACTGATCCTAACCTTAACCATAGTCACTACTAGCCTAACCTTAGCCTAAACCCTAACCTTGACTTAAATTAACCCCTATCTGAGCATTAAACCATGCTTTTGATCCAATAATAATGGATTTATGCCATTTGGACCTGATTTTTGCCCCCATAAAGGAAGCCAGACCCAATCAAAAAGTGTGTATACAGATTTTAGTCCCTATATGATAAACACCAACCTGCAGATCAAAATTGTAACTAAACTGGGAGTAAGCTAAGACAAGACAAGAACTAAACCATGACTATAACAGGATTAAAACAGTTCTAAACAAGGGTTTAACCAGGACCAAACCAGGAATAAACCAGGACGCATTCTAAATCAACCTTGGTGGCATTTGACAAGGTTAAATCCGAAGTCATATACATACACTACATGTCTTCGCTACTACAATCTCACAGTATCAAGTAGAGCATCAAAGCTGCATTGACCAGCAGGCAACATCAAAGTAGAAACTCCCTGGGAAATGAAAGAAGAAAATCTTTTATAGCTATCAGCTGTCCACAACACTCATTCAAATCAATTTCCAAACCTGATCTGAGCCTTGGCACCCACAGCACCCACCCTGCCGTCTACACCACACACACACACACACACACACACACACCACCAACAACAACAACTGCAGAGAGGAGCAGAGATGTGAGATGTTGTACAATACCACAAATGTGCAGTGGGCCAGTGTAGCGTGTTGAGGAGACGTTGATGCTAACATAACTTTGGTCTGGGCAAATGCCACAGAGTCAGGTAACACAGCACTCTTCACCCCTCTTCCATTTCCTACACCGACCAACTCACCGCAATGCATCCTGGGAAATAACACCTTGATAACCAGCCCTGCCGACAACGTCAAATGAAAAAAATGTGGATGTGCTGTAAAATAATATAAAAATCATATTCACTGTCCAGATGTGTGTTTAGACTTAAATCTGATCTCATCTCAACTTTTTATCAAACGTTGTGCAATCATAACCATGAAGAAAATGCTGGATAGATATGTTTAAAGGCATACTGTGGAACATCCTAGGTAATTAAATATATCTCCATGAATGTAAGCAGAAGTGGCAGACCCCCCACCAGAAAAGTTATATAGTGCATCTTTAAATTTAATGAAGTGAAAATGTGTTTTGTTATGGCATTTGCTAACGGGATACTATTTATTTATTTTTCATTTTTTCAAAATTGTCACCCGCTTACTCACTTTCCTCCCTCACCTTGTTGTCCTTCCTCTCTATATTCACACTGTGTCTCTGTTTCTCCTGTGTAACCTCTAAAGTCTGAGTATGTCTGCAGTGTTGATAGCGAGGTAATACACTGATAAGTACAGGGATATTTCAATTTTATTATCATTACTGCACAGGTCTGAGGAGCGCAAGTCGAGAGGGCCGCAGCGTCAGGAAGCAGCCAATCCAATAACAGGACACCGGATATTCACTGTAGCAGAGAGGGCACGCCTTTAGAGCAGTGTGCAGGAGAGAGTGTCGTATATAAGAAACTGTCAGATTTAGCTGTTTGGAAACTTTATTTAATACATTTGTTCTTTTATCATAGTTTGGTTTCATAAATTAACATTATGTCTATATCTTATTGCTGTTGTTTTAGTGCATTTTGATCTACATAGAAACTAAACAACATCTGTCTTTTATGAAACAAAATTAGAAGTACATTGATTCTGATTGATTCTACACTGATATTAAAAGCTACTCATTCAAATATCTGATTCAAGACAATGATGAAGATCCATGCCAAAAACTACTAGTCGCATGCTGATCCATTTGGACATTTTCCTAAAAAAATGTCCAAATGTCCAAAAAAATAATAATTTTGTCACAGAGGATCTTGCGTATATAAAAACCTACTGACTTACTGGCCTTTTATCTCACTTTAAATTAAATTAATTGTCTTGTAAACTAGAGAGGTGGAGAAAAAAAAATATTTCAGAAAAGAAAAAACAAGTTTGCCTAAGCATATCTTACTCTAAACAAACTCAACTGTCCATGCTCTACGTCTCCACTTCTCCTCTTTGACAATGATCATAATGCTAGATGACACACACCTATGCATATCATCAATATACAAGCGCAATTACATCTCACGGACATCCGCGTAATGTCACTGGGTGCCACTTACAATCCCATTTGCCACCCACACATTGTCTGACATCGGCTATATGCATTTTATAATAGAAAATGTCATGGGGGAACATTTGCCGTGCTGTCATAATTTGATTACACTGTGCAAGAATGATACAGCTGTCAGAGCCATATTAAACGCAAACACAGACCAGGGCGTTTCATGTCAAATCGGCACTTTACTGACAATGTTGTAGCAGCCGCCCAAATTGCAATGTCAACAACAATGTACCATAACATCATTCTAAAGGAAATTTTCACTCTGGGAATACGAGCGGAGCCACTTGTGTCATAAATGTGGCTATAAACATTATTATTATTTTTAAATAACACAATGTAATTTATTTGTTAGGCTACTTGCATTTTGGGGATTCTTTCAGGGATAGTGGGAGGGTATCAGTTTCAGTGAAACATGATGACATTATGATACTGTCAATCATTTCCAGTATGCTGAAGTATGACTGCACCATTATTTTTTGACACAGAGTAAATTGTCAACAAAAAATGTAAATAAAAACAACATGGTTAATGATTTTACAAATACATAACCAGTTATAGATGCCTAACTTACCATTTGTCCTTGTTTAAATATAGTTTTTACATGACTGCTTTGTAACTAGCTTTTCCAAACTGCATGGAGCCTATACTGTACTTGTCACATCATATTTTCAAATATGTCTTCAGCAATGTGGCGAAGAATTCAATTTTGGTTATAAAAATGCCTCTTGGTCCATGAGTAGCTCTTACACTTGTGTGAGAGAGAGGTGGTAAATTGTCAGGAAACGTTGCTAGTCAAGTTTTTCCTTCAATCTAATGGAGACAAAGAAAAAAAGCCATCAAACCCAGAGCATCCCGTTTGTGGATATATTTACAGATTGTTGACAAGCGTGAAAGTAGCAGTTGTACATTTTATTACAAGACAGGCCTGACAGTCATGCAGCCCGTCCATAGGGAGAAGATACCAGCAATCAAAAGATGCAGTATGTCAGGTACAAAAGTTTTAGGGAGATGTGAACGTTTGGAGATTTCTGTTTGAATAATCTAAAGATTCTAGCATTATGCTCAACAGAACTAAAATATTTTTATGTAGGATTGAAGGTATGGTCATTTTACCTCATTGCAGCATATCAGCAATGCCTAAGCTAAGCAACAATGACACAGAGGATTTTTAACTTGAACAGTCCTTTAGTTGAAGAGGTTGCAGAGTATTGGCTCCCATTGGGCCTCTCCACTCTGTATTCCAGACAGACTGCCGGCTGTTTGTGCACAACTATGTCCACTGCATCTCTGTGTATGTTTGCTGATGTCCAAAGAAACAGTCAATACTATTGAAATCTACTCATTCATGTCTGGCCATAAGGCACAGCTCAAATGTCCTTGTGCATACAAATCACCGCCATTTATCTCCCACTTTCCCCCACACCCATATGATCTGTCCTTGTCTTTTTCAGACCAAAGCTGCAACAGTCTCATTTTGTTAGCTCTGGATTTCATGGATGTAGCAGAATTATTTATTATTATTTATTTATGTTCATTTTTTATTATGTCTTTTTTTCTCTGAAATGAAATTTGTAACCACATTATTGGAGATATCTCTCACTGCAGTGCAGTAAGCAACATGGTGAGATCATATTAAACTATATTAAATAAAAACAGATGCACACATTATTCAAATGTAATAATATAGCAATAAGGCAGTGTTCATAAAGACAAGATGTGCATCTCATATCACTGATGACAGCCCTGGCATCATTTCCAAAGCAAAACTTCATTTCATTTTAACTGCATCTTTTCACTCTTCCGTTGAACTCTTTCAGAATGGTATTTACTTTAAACGTGTGATTTCATAGCCTGAGTTGCCGCCAGCCGACAAACTCACAGTGGAAATATGGCTTGACCTGTGGCAGGATTTCTATTTGTGGTGTTAGAGGCAAGGCCTGGTTCACAGGGCCAGCTAATTCCTGCAGTAGACGGGGCTAAATGGGAAAAGCACACAATTCCACTGCTCATAGATTACTGTATCAAGGGGGCCACTGCTAAACACAACCTTAGCGTCTATATTTTTTTCTGTTGTCTTAAATGGAGCTGTTCACATTACTCCAGATGTCTTGGTATACCATAGCTGCTATCGACAGGCCTACAGAGTCTTCTTTTTATTTATTTATTTTATTTATTATTTTTTTCTACCAATATTTGACAAAACAAAACAATTTCCTATTTAAAATTGTAGTAAAGGTTAGTTATGTGCAAAATATTACTTGCTTATATTTGAGTTAGTTTCTGCATAGAAAATTATACAGTGGTCTTGATGGAATAAACATTTAACTTTACAACCTATCCTTGTACTAAGCTTTACTAAAACATTGCTGACATGTTTTACAGCTTTCTTTCTGCTGACTACTTTTCTCCAAACCTGATCTTTCTGACAGATGACACCAGGATGTCTACCTTGAGTGACAGGTGACACAGGTTTGACGCAGTGTAAAGTATTATGTGTGTGCATGCATGGGGCATTGGCAGGGCCTTGCTCCTATGACTCTTTATTGCTACACTGCTCACTAATCTGGATGGCTGGCAGGCGGACAGGCGGCTGGGTGGCTGGTTTGTTCTACAAGCAGCATAGCGAGCACAAGCCAATTAGTCCAAGTTTAACAGGGAGAGCAGAAGCCAGGTACGCAGTTCTCAAATTGATCTGCTCTGTTAATCCTCTACTGTAAAGTTCATAATGATTTGCTGTGTCATTATAGGCTTCATAAAAAACAAAGACTTGAATGTATCCCAAAAAGCGTAATGTTAGTTTTTTCTTTCTTTTACATGTTATTCCTTTCACTGTGCCATTACTTGCACATCGAAGCCTTAAGCACATCACCTTAACACAGTCTTTACGCATCCAAGTTTGAAACTACAGCCCAAAAAACACACTGCAGGATCCATTACTGCTGAAGTGACACGGTGAAAAGAAAACTTGTTTGATTTTTAATAGTGTCCATCAATATGCCTTTAAGGAAATGGTTTGCTAATTTCTATTGATGGGTCAAAGGTCAGAAGCGGCCACACAAAGGAAATCAAGGTTTTGCTTAAGGACACTTTCAGACAATGGATTTGTTATCGGTTTAATAAGGTAAATTGGATCTAGATAATATGAAGAAAAATGCCTTCATGTGATTCAAATCTCATTCTCAATTATACACGTCCATAAGTCTTTTATTTTATAATGACACATTTTAATGAGGATATGATAGAGAGTTATTAGTTATAGTGATTACAGTTAGTGTACAGTTAGAGTTAGTCTCAAACTTGCAACGCTGTCAAATTTACGCCAGATTAACATGCTAATCAAATGTCCGATCAGAGGTATGTGATTCGCAATGGCAGTTTACAAACTTATTTGTTCATCAGTTAAATTAATGAACAAGAAGAAAAAAAAGAGAAGGGATAGAAATAACATATGAATTTGCAGCAAGATGAACAACGCTTACAAGATTTTCAACTGGATGAATATTCAAAGCAGCAACACAAGGCACCTTGATGCCCGACTGACTGCATTGAGAAAAATGATAAGTCGGCTACAGAGATACAGCCTGTGTGCAATCAATACACGTAAATGCACTAGCAGTGTCTTGTGGGGAGGGGGGTACAGACACATATATGTGGAGGGGGGCAAAGATTAGCTTATTTTCCAAGCAGGGGGGAGTTTGATGATCCGGCTTATGGCGTAATTGACGAATGAGAGGAAACCTGAGAGAGCCATGATGAGAAGGGAGGCTGGGGAGAGAGAGAAACAATATGCAGAGTATAGAAAGTATTGGACATTCGACACAAGTCTGGCCCACACTACAGCCATTAGTCTAATTCTCGGACTTTCTCTTGTTGCCAAGTTTAACAGTATTACCAGAGGCTGCCTGCTCCAATGCAATCAAACCATTAAACACTGCTGCACTGATTTCCATGGAGTGATTTCCTTCCAATAGAAAATGACTGGACATGAGCTACTCCTCTTTCTTCCATCGATAAAAAGAACAAGCCGGATAGCAAGCATAGATATAGGAATTGACACAAAGTTGCTTGTTATTATAATTAATCATATGTTTAACTATTTGGGAGAGCACTAGTGAACTGAAATGTTAAGATTAGAGCAATTCATTTATAGTTTTAAGATTACTTATACCTGTGGCCTATACAAAATCAACAAAACATTTCTAAACTACACTTTCATAGTCTAATTTAAGAATAATTTCCAAAACAAACAAACAAACAAAAAAAAAAAAAATTTCTGAAAACGCACCTGCTCATAAATAATATGCTTTGAATCAAAGTAATGACGTGTGAAAAGTTGAGCGTGCGCGCAAACATATTGGACAAATCAATCAAACGTGTCCTTTTGTGGCGGACAGGCTGCAATTTCCAAACGAAAACAGTTTGATAAGCAAAGACGGCGCAACAATATCCATCCATTAAAAATATGATTGCGTCCTGCTTTTTGACCGCTTAATTACTGTGATTGAACAACAAGTTAAAGTTTTGAAGGAAGTAAAAACGCGCCCTCCCTCTGCGTAAAGCCACCTTTTATCGGCCCCACGTTCATTTCAATTAACCGCATGCGTAATGTGCGTAAGTGGTGTTTATTAGTGCAACAAAATTATACATTCATACGCGCAAGGGGGTTGTTCAGGAGAGGAGAGGCGGTCTCAATAAACAATAGGGACTTTTTGGATCTTTAAAAGGGAAGAAAGTAAGGCTAGGCAGTAGAACATAAAGGCAAAATAAAACAGTAAATAATGCACTTTTAATACAAGACTTTTTTTCTTTTTAACAATTAGGGAAGAGATGAACACGAAGCAGTTGTAAATGTTTGAAATGAGGTCAGTGCAGCAACGCGGCCTGGTTATTTCCCTCTTATGATTTATTTTACATTGATATCAAACATATTTTTACTTTGAAGCATAAGATTCAAGGTTACAAAACCGTATTAAACAGAAAGAAGAAAAACTACAGATAATTAGGGTTAATTAAGCAGATAGTTATTTTTTCTGTGAACGGTGTGTCGTTTTTCATATTAAAATTAACATTAACTATCCACGTGCAAAATCGATCCCGCGCAGTCAGAGGCGCAAACCGGACATTAATTTGAATTCACTTCTCTCTGCGCAAAAAAAGAGCAAAGAGCCAGATCAATGGCGAGCAATAACAGCTGACTGCTGAGAGAGGCGAAAGAAAAGGCGAGGATAATGGGAAGCACTGACAAATGAATCATCTTTTGCTACTTTTACACCAACACTTTTTACTCATTTTTAAATCCTCGGTCTTGCTGCTGCAGGGCCACATGGACAGTGCACTTTTTTTTTATTCATAATTGAAAATAAATGATCATAGCCTTTTAAATGAAAATATTATCGAGTGTTTTTTTAAACATTTTATTTTTTATCTATAAAATATGACCAAATGATCTGCCATTTTGGTACCTCATTGCGCACTACGACAGCACGCAAATCTAGGCCCATTTAAAATAAATAACTACAAAGAATGTGAGTGCGTGTAAAGAGACAGTATGAAAGTAAAAGTAAAGGCAATTCATTATTGAATAAAAAATAAACAGGACAAAAATAAAATAAAATAAAATAATATCTTAAATTAATTATGAGCAAAGACATAACAACATTCCTTTATCAGTAGATCACTTGAATATGAAGCACTTAAATCTCTTGATTAAACATTTCAAATATGAAAAGTGATATTGCATGGCGAACATAGAATATTATTATTTGGAATCAAAAATGCAGAAAGAATCCGCTTTTCGTATGGCTTTCTCTAAATTCAATTCGTCCTCTCTCTTATTGGTAAGATCTCGCGACATTACTGTGGATATTAAACACATAATTCCTGTAATTTGTGCTAAAAACGCTCAAACACTTTTTTGATAATCCACCGATAAAGTTAAATGCATCAGCAGCGCCACAGCGCATTACTAAACATGCATATGGAGCTGTTTTAGTGTGTTACAATATATGTGTCAGTTACGCCTCTCCGTGTGCTCGTTTTCCACGCTCAAAGGATAATTATTGCTCACTAATGTGTTTGGTTGGAAAATAAAAAGCCTTGGCGCTCGTTAGAAAACTGTTCCGTCTGATCTGACCGTCAATAAAATAAATGTGAAAAGATCCATCATGCTGGGATCAGAGCGTTCATAAGGAAACTTTCCGGTTTTTAAGGAACTATAATTTAGCGCTTTCAATGACCCGCATCAGACGCAGCTTCCACAAAAGAGCGTTTTATGTACAAGTTTATCAGCGGCGCGAAGTCTGGGACATTTCTCACTTTCTCAGAAGATTTCATGTAAATGTAACGGATTTGTCTGGGATCTAACTTTTTCTGCAGTGACTTTTGAAATAAATCCACAGGGTTGTCATCCAATTTTGAATATGAGTATAAAACTTAACAGCCAAATGTAAAAGATTTTTTTTCATTGTGTCATTGTGCGCATTGCTGTAAAAATAATAATTATTTTTCAACGTGGACAAATTGTTTAAAATGCAAGAATGAAAATGAATTACGGGCGTGTCCATCTCTCACATATCAGGCCAAGATGAATCATTAAAAATCCGATAGTGGGAGGCTGAGGTCTGTCATTTTGGAAGCCGCGTTTGGCTCATGCAGTTCGGACACGAGGCAGGCAGCAGGCCGGGCCCCCGGGACCAACTGTGGCCCAGCGCTCGTGCTTGAGCTGGGATGCAAATGACAGTGGTCCCCGAGTTAACAGGTGTTTCCCGACTGTGCTTGGGCCTGGTGGTGGTGGTGGTGGTGGTGTGTGTGTGTGTGTGTGTGTGTGTGTGTGTGTGTGTGTGTGTGTGTGTGTGTGTGTGTGTGTGTGTGTGTGTGTGTGTGTGTGTGTGTGTGTGTGTGAGCGCGCGCGCACGCTTGTGTCATCATAATGTGGAGACACGCGCACTCCACACAGCCTTTAGAATAAGAAAATAATTTATTCGATGCTTGGGATAAAAAAAAAAAGAGGAGGACTTTCTTGAATAACAAATTACATTGGTCCCACATTTAGGTTTTATTTCACATTTGTCTGCACATGTCAATCGTTTTGGCGATAATTTGGGGCAACTAATTATATAGTGTTAATAGCGTTAATATGCGATTCTTGTCGAAATGTTGGTTCAGCAAAACAAAGGGTCAATGTGCGGGTTAAGACCTCTTTACTCAGAAGAAAAGGGCACAGCAGAGTTTCCTTCAAAAACGGTGGGACTTTCAGTCACCTCAAAGCGCCAGGCCCGCAGACCAACAGAATTGATGCTGATGAGAGAAATTTTTTTTTTAAAAAAACGTTACTTTCTAATCGTGTTCTGATATTGTTAATAGTGTAAAAGGAATTACATAATTTTAAAGAAATAGTTTCCGTACATTTTAAGAGAACTCTTAAAGCGTAACCCTTAACGTCATAATCAATGACAATAAATCTGAACGCTGAAGAACATCTGAAAATGATGCGCTTATGATGTTGTTCTTGAGGTTGACACGTGAAATTACCGTGATGTTAAAGTGTCACTTTAATTTAGTTGACGCGTAATAAGAAACTGATTGACAAGAAATGCGGTGCGAAAACCTGTGTCCACGTAGACCTTTACGCGTGGAAATGCCAAAGCGCGCACCGCAGAAAGTTTTCCGCCGCTCTCACAGCCCATGAAAGTAACGACATAAACTTGCGTGAGATCTTGAGCACGAGTCTTTGACCAACAACACCAAAAGTCTGAGAAAGTGGGACTCACCGCACCGAGGGGCAATCCGCGTCTTCTGCTGACGACTTCTGTTTCCGGCTTTCTATTTTATCCTCACGAGCAAACTTTGGCTGCCGCGAGCGGACAGCTGCCTGGAGATAAGGGGTCACTTTCAGCCACAAAGATTTGAGAAGAAGAGGCGAAGTGGAGTACTTTCACGAGAAACAACTAACGTTCGGTCGGAATAGCAGTGCGCAATTCTCCGCTGACACACAGAGAAAGGCGGTCAGAGGAGGAGCGGAGCCGCGAGGGGAGCGCACGGATCGGAGACGATGGGCTGCCACAGCGCGGTGTGAGGGAGGGGTGGGGGTCTGCTCAACAGCGACGTGTGTGAAGCTGAAGCTGAGCGTGTGGGGGAGGACGTGGAGGAGGGGGACTGGGAGGGAGGGGTGTCCAGGGTCCAGAACGCGCGCTCGGAGGCGCAGTGCTGCCGCGCAGCGCTCGGCACCCTCCACAGCGGACCCGTGGACGCGGGGCAGATATTAACAGCACCCGAGCTCATTTAGGTAAACTCCCGTAGAAACACGTTTCAAACTTTACTCGTGTTCTTACTCACAGCAATAAGTCTAAACTCATTCTGTATATAAAAAAAAACCAAAAACTTTTTACATTATGAGCTTTGTCAGGGCAGCAATATTTCAGGTAGACGTTCAGGAAAATGACTCAAGACTTAAGAGTAGCGATGTTTTTTCTAGACTATCATGGCTCAAGAAACACTGATTTTGATTGTACATTGTGACATGGTCTTTGGTGTTTATTTCTGACTCCGTAACACCGAGCCCCAGCCTGTGTTCCCTAGGGTGATCTCCACTGCTTTGTGCGCAAAGTGAATGAATTATCCCCCTCCTCTCTCTCTCCCACGCCGCTCCTCGCTCTCACCCGCTGGAGAATCTTGTGTGCCGTGAAGCCAATGAAGTCCACCTCCCCACAAAAAGAGGTGGACTGCAGGCAGACTCCCTTATAAAGTGCGCTCCACACTCCAGTTAGTGACTGAAGGAAGTTCACTTCATGCAAATGTTTGCGACAAAGAAGCCTGTATTAATCAAGAATGACTACTTGAAAGACAATACATTTACAATTAAAATGAGCGTTTACAAATGACTCTTATCACAAATCGATACCATTCTACAAAACGACAAATCTGAGACTTTTTCCCTGGCAACTTTAACTCACTTAAAATATAGCTATTATGTGACGTTTATTTTGTCCTTAATAACTTTGAAAGAAATTTGATTGTTTCATAGCACCACATTTGTAACAGAGCAACAGAAGGTCCGGTAAAACTGTGCGTCCCTTGTTCTGAGTCTGAAGCAAAGACAGTCAAAGACCCGTCTATTGTGCTAAACAAGCTAACACCCCCTGCTGGCCACACGGGAAACTGCGTACATTGAATAAATGCCATTTTAATCCTTCAATTTGCTTTAACATGTCCTCACACAAGTATTTAACCCCCAAATCTTTACAAAATCAGTGTATGTATTTGTAGACCCAAAAGCTACATATTTCTATGTTTTTTCAATGGTAGATGTGTCATATTCTGATACAAAAACATGAGTACTGAAAGACAGTTTATTTAAGAAGTGAGTTCCTCTAGATCCACACTGATGTACTTCTCTGGCAGTCTGAGTAACAATAGTGTGAGAACAGTGTGAGTGTGTGTGGTCTGTGTGGACATAAGGGTCTATAGCTGCAGTAGCTGTGCCATTAGTGCAGTGTTGTCTTGCTAATGGTCTCAGTTTGCTGTCAATGGGCTGCCTGAGGAAGAGGACCATCCATGTATTAGACCCCTCCCATTCAAAGTGTAATGCCAGGCTTTAGTCCTGCCCCTTGATGTTTATAAATGCCGTTTGAGTGTGTATTGACTTTTTAGGCACCTGTTTTACAGTGGCTTCAGCAGCTCTTTGGTCTCCTGATATCAAGCTGAAGAATCCAGGGTTAGAAACTAATTGCACTTAATGAGTAGATTTTTTGAGTGATTGTCCTTCAGCACTACATCACCTGCTCTGATTGGTTAGAGCTCAGAGAATAAAGTTAAACAACTCAACTTGACTTTAAACTGTTTAAAAATACATATAAATAAAATTAATCTAAGTACACATTTTTCAGCACTAATTGTACCCATATTTGACGAAATTTTTATCCATGGTATTTTCACAAAAAATTTGTATCCACCACTGGAGGAATCTCACTTTTTCATGTAATAAGGTGAAACAATTCAACCTGCCAGTTATTTTAAGGAAGTGTAATAATATTTGTACTAGGATGATTTTGCTGAAAAAATGTAGTTGAACAAGACAGTCCCCTGCTGTAACCTCTGTTCTGGAGACACTTGGCTAACTATAGTAACACTAAAATTGAATACCCCTTTTTGGTATTCACTATGTCATAATGTTTTGTTGAAATATTTGAAGATTTCATAATCACATTATTTTTTATTGCAGGTGAACATTTAAAATACATATTTTTAGTACTGCGGCACTGTTTGCTGGCCCTGAGGTTAAATGGGTTCTATCCTCAAACTCGGATCTTACAAAAAGAACAATCCTTGCGTGCTTCACTTGACCCACTGCTCCCAAAATATTGCACCAGGATGCATAAGAAAACAATAAGTACATCACTCACTCACTCACATATTATGCAATAAAAGTGATGCAGCCTATCAGATTAATTTCATAAACATTCAAATGGGCAACTCAACTGTCCATAATACATAACAACAACCAAAATAGTTTTACCTACCTGGGTGACTATAACCAAATGTTAGATAACTTTGTATTTTACTTACAAAGTGAATTAATAATGTATTTAGTTTCCACATGACATGCATTATAGTTTTTCATTCTATTTACTTAACCCTTTCTTCCCTAGAAACTAAAAAAGAGCACTTCTCACTTAGGATCTAATTCCTTAAACAAACTGATTGAGAGTGATTTAAAGCTAATCCAGACAGGCGCTGGTCATTCCTATCTTTCCTTTAATAATTTACGAGCACTGGAATTTATAGCAGTGACTTCCCATTCATGCATGCCGCCAAATCCATATGTAATATAATGAGATTTTAGCACAGCGGGATTATAAATTACGCTGTGATTTGTCCCCTCTGTTTTGTCAGCCCGAGTGTGTGTATGCGTAGCTTGGGGACATGGCTGGCATTTGGCTGCTGCGATGCTCTAATTGCTCACGTACACACAGATAGATGGGACCTGATGTTTGGTGTCGCCAGCACAGGGAGGGAGTAGAGGGAGGAGAGGGAACAGAGGGCGCAAGTCAAAAGAGGGTGACACACCTAAAAGGAGAACATAACATGGTGGTGGCATAATGGCTGACATACGAGCACTCAAGCCTTACAGCATGAAGGTTCTGGGTTTGACTTGCGGGTCGCCCATGATTTTCTGTGCTGAGTTTGCATGTTTCTCCCCATAGTTGTGTGGGCTTCCTCCATCAACTAAAAAAAAAGAACAATAGGTAAAACCCTCCAGGTCAAATGCAGAGGACAAATTCCTTTAGGGGGACAAGAATGTGCATCTTAACCTTGACCAAGCAGTTTCTAAACAGAACATTACAGGACTTAACCAGAATGAAACTGAGAACTCTATTGCAAAAAAAAAAAAAAAAAAGAAGAAAGAAGCTACAGAAGATTTACGAAATGTATCACCAAATATTAAAAAATATTGCATACCTCCATAGCTAAGTGTACCACACAATGAGAAGTAGTGAGGCACAGAGATAGCAGGTGCATGGTCGTGGTGAATGGATAGATGGAGAGGAGGACCAATATTGTCTTGTACCGGGAGCAGAGCGGTTAACCACTGATGGAGCCCCGTACACAGCAGACGCACACACACTCCCCGTTGTCTGAGCTGCTCACATTTGTTGCTCCAGGGAGCTGTTGGAAAATGAAGAATTACATGGGCCTGATCAGATTACATTACAGAACAAGTGATTACATGCATTTGACTCTTGTACAAAAGAAGGAAAAATGAGACGAGGGGGAGGAAACATACATGATCTGATTAATTATGTAATTATGTGGATTTGTACTGGCTATGATACATGGCTAACATTTGAGAGAAGGTACACGGGTAATTTCATCAATTCTTCACTGTTTGCCTCTGAAACTGGAAATAAATGCGCTGTATGTCCCAGTCATGGCTCACTCAAGAGGTTATTTTGTTATCCTGTACAATCCCATTTTTCCTAAATCAAACCACAATTTTATTTGTATTACTCTTTACTGTCATGCTGTCTATCATTTAAATAACTACATATTTCATGAAATGTGTTTTAATAGTTTGTGTATGTGAATACATAGTATTCAGTAAGATTAAAGGGGCACTGGGTAACTTTTGTGGAGAGGGTCCACAACCTGTTTGTCTCCATGGAGATGTTAATACTTTGGTTTAAATTGTCCACTGTATGGTATTAAACTAATCTGGCTTGTATTTAATTAACCAGAGGTGTCTTAAGTTTGCTGTGGATAATTCTAGGCACATCTCCATGGAGACAAGCAGGTGAGGGACTCTCCACCAGACAAGTTACACAGTGTACCTTTAAGTTCCATTACTCAACAATCATATATTTGCTTGTAATTTAGTAATTATAATTTGGAATTTAGAAAGACAACTGTTTTTCATCAAAGCATTTACTGCCAAACCTAAAGGTTGTTGGTTTGATCCAGGGCAAATATCTAATCCACCTTGCTTACTGCTAATGAATGTGACTGAGTGACTGGTGGTAGATGGAGAGGCCGAGGACAAGGATTGGTGCCTACACTTCTTCTTGTATGTCCCCGGGCAGTAAAGAGTCAGTGAAGATGAAAATTGTGCTTGTGTACCTGTCATGGGGGAGACCACAGTGTTTGCCATGGGCCACTTCTGTGCCAGCCCAAAGCCTGGATAAATGTTGAGGAATGTGGCTTAAAGGACATCTGGAAGAAAAGTAAAAAAAAAAACAAAAAAAAAACAAATGAAACCTTCTGAATTATCTTTAGCAACTGTTAAATGTATAGAACATTTTTACACAAATATTTGATACTATAACATTAAAGGTGCACAATGTAACTTTTCTGGTGGAGGGTTCGCCAACTGCTTGTGTCCCTATGAATGTGATATTGTTTTGCCAAGAATGATCCACAGTATGGCATTAAACCAAATCTAATTCCATGGAGAGAAGCAGCTGATACCATAGAGAGGCGACCCCACTTAGAGAAAGAATGTCTGTTTCTCGAGGTGTGCTGAGCAATACAAACATTAATAATGAAATAATTGCAATATACTGTAGCTTTCCCTATTGCCATACTGTGAAACATTCCAGGTAAAGAAATAACTCTATTGATACAAGCAGGTGGCAGACCCTACCCAAAAGTTACAGAGTGAACCTTAACAGCAAACCTTCAGCACAATGAATGTAAAAACTATAACTATCTGTAAAACTCATAGAAGCCACCCGTTTAAATATTTCCCTGGTTGTGTGAGTGATCAGAGCGCTTTTCCTATCCCCGTCATCTTCAAACAACCACGGGCCACAGACTTGTTATTTGCTGTGAGCTGTCTGCGCGCCGTTTGGCTTTTTGATTAGAGAGCGACAGAAAGACAGAGAGAGGGAAGCAGAGAGATGGAGCAGGCGAGAGACAGAGGAGTGAAGACAGAGGCAGCCTTGAGGCACATGTCAACCAATGTCACAGATAATCACACATTGTCTTAAAATAGCTTTGAAAAATACAGGGAGGCAAAACTGCGCCGGGGACATGCTGAAAGGCTAGGATGCATCACAGCACATGTAAGTGTAATTAAAGAACAGATAAAGTTAATTTCTGACAAGAGCCCTAGGTTACGTTTATCAAGGGTGATGGGTAAAAAATGTTGTATTTGTAAATGGGAAGGTAGAGTGTTTTTGAGAAGGATAAGGAACAAAGAAAGGTGTATCCATTTATAAAAGTACACAAATGCTGCCAAAAAAAGAAAATTGTTGAACACAGGATTCAAATTTAGCCTATTCTGTTTTGTCAAAAAATGCTGATTCCACCATTGCTGAACCCTCATCTTCCACATTGGTCTTTGCCAAGGCATTGCACCGCTACCTCGCAATTTTGAAGATCTGGTGCCTATATCTCAAAATGGTAGTTTATGACATTACTTGACGTATCCAGGGGTAAGAAGACCAAAACTGCCTTATTCTTGGCCCATTATTAGTGATATATTATCAATATAATATTAACCATATTTGGTAAATTAATGTGTCTGAAACACAAATATGGAACCTTCGCAGTGAAGGCAGCTCATTTCATAGTCACATAACCAGTGTAACTGCTGCAGGTGGAAGCGCCTCTCCCCAAATGAACTGACAATTAAACACTTCATCTGTAAAGCCAAGAAGAATAAGAGGACATGAGGTCCACAATCACATTGTGTGTATTTTTGTAGTCTTACCTATCTCCAAGTGGTTCTCATAATCATTTGGTTTTACACCATATGCGTTCTGTATTCAACTCTCTTAATTCCTCAGGTTGGCGCTAGCACGAAAAATACAATGATGTTTTACCGGAAAGGGCCAAATAGACAGTATAATTTAACCAGGAAAACCTTTGTGCTCTCATAATTTGTTTCTAAAGTTTCAACAGAAAAGTAAGAAATGTTTTCTGCTAATTACAGGGTATGAGCACATGCTGGAGGTGCAGGCGTCACCTGTCAGTTTGTACACATTTCAGTGTGATGGGATAAACAGCCCATAGTTTATATGAATGATTTCCTCCTCTCCACTACTGCACACCAAGGCTAGTATTTAAGCTAAAAATAATGTTTATTCTTGCGAACGTTTAATGGTCCGTCAAATGGGATAACAAGGACGGCTGATTTGTGGGCCTCTCTCTGCAATTACCCATTGCTCCCACTTCCTGCCTGTTAAACAGCCCATTGATTTTATGC
Source organism: Taenioides sp. WSHXM2023 (assembly GCA_029959045.1). Lineage (NCBI taxonomy): Eukaryota > Metazoa > Chordata > Actinopteri > Gobiiformes > Gobiidae > Taenioides > Taenioides sp. WSHXM2023. The sequence goes on along the minus strand of CM057096.1, from coordinate 14,117,838 downwards.
TGAATATTATTGTGCCATATTCCTCTGGAGTGCTTTGATAGAGATATGAAGTGATTGGACTCAGACACAAAGAGGAAGATAAAGACTGAAATGTTTTTCATCACTGATGTCCAATCTCCCAAACAGTCAAACTGTGCATTGATGTCATTGTATTGACTATCATAGAGCTGTATACTTAAGATTAAGTATTGGCAAGAATCTAGGAATATGATAAACACCAGGTTGGCATAAAACTATAAGGTACATAGTGACATTGTTTCTACAGAGCTAAAATTTGTTTTATTTGTCACGTGACTGGCACAAAACAATGATTGTGTCTACAGTACAGTATGAGTAAGTCTGTCTGTCTTTGTCTGAGAACAGCATGGTGCTGTGCAGGTTGGTGATGCAGACTCTAAAGAGGGAAGATTACAGAGAAGAAGTCAAGTGACAAATTCAAGTGGCCAGAAGAAATCTCAATTCATTTAGGCCCAGTGAGCAGCGGAGCGGCTGTCAGGGCGAGAGGGAGGAGTGGGAGGGCTCGCCCCCATGTGACAGATACATTAGAGACGAGTGCAACAGTTCATTTTGTCTGTCTGTGCAAGAGAGACAAGAATGTACACTGGTCAAGAGTTAGAACTGAGTAAAATCAAAGGACAAAGCAGTGTGTAAAGCTATTTCAGATACTACTTTTAAAATGCAACATGTGATGAAGGTATTTTTCGACACAGCCACAACAGTGTATTGTTTTACCTGGATCTCTGTCCATGTTTGGACTTTGTTTTACAAATAACAAACTTATATATTTCTCACCATAATTTGTGTACATGCAGCATTTTCCCCAGACAGGTTGGACCAGCATCACCTAAGAGTGGGTCAAATGCAGATAACTCAACTCTACACACAAAGTACTGGGGCCAGTATAATGTGTGTTTGTACCAGTGAGCAATACTTAATAGGTCCAAAAGTTACAGTTCAAATCATGTTACTGTTAAACCAGCTTCAGTTAAGTGTTCCACTCAAATTCACTGTCCAGAGAAAGCCTTGGTTTTTTTAGACTAATGTAATTCAAATTGAGGTCATAACACTCTTCATCTATCTGCACAGTTGCTTTGCATGCATTGATTCACTGATCACTTTTAAAGGTAATAGATACATATTTAGATTTATCAATACACAGAGGAATAATCTACTTTTTATGATGCCTTATATTGACAAGCAATACGTTCATTCAGTGCATATTGATCTCTACATACATTTATGGCATTCACATTGAATAGGAATGAACTCATTGTATAATCCATAATCCAGCCTCATAATACTAATAGTGGTAAAATAACATCAGCATTGCCTGTAATGGAAACAGCGCTGTGTATGGCTAAATCAATATTCGTATATATGTTTTGTAAAAAGCAATTACTCGTAGTGAAATTGCGTCAGTCTTTGTGGCGCAAACATTTTCATTTCTCAAGGTGATCTAAGAACGTTGTAGTTAACTTGTGTGGCGGCGCTGCACACTGCTGACATGTCCTTGTGCAGGCATCTCAAGCATGATGTTAATAACAATAATTAGCTGCTAAGTGTTTGTAGAAGAGGGGCGGGGTGCAGACATGAATATTCTCTCATTGTGTGTGTGTCCTGGACAAATAGCTTCCCTGCGTCTGTTTAAAAGAACAAATTAGCCCTAATTGCTTGTAAAGGTGTCTGGATTTAAGTCAGCTTTTTTGGCTCTGAATCAAACATGTTGTGTTTAAAGCCATAACACTCATACAAAAACAGAAAGCATTTAATATGATAATAAGGTAATGTTGTGACCATTTACAAGTGAGAGTGCAATTAAAGCAGAATATATACTTGATAATTACTTGATTTGATTTGATATAAACCAAAAACATTAGAGAGATTCTTTTACAATTATTGGAATTAATGGCTTTTGATTTAATATGAAAGCACTGAATTAACTGTGTACATTGGTGAATTTCATTAGGAAAGATGGAAAGACAAATGTCATTTTAATTTTTGACATGAATCCAGATCACCATTTCAGACTCAGTTGATTGTGTTACTATATGTGTGCTATTATATGTAGTGATACAAGTTCTTCTAGTGTTGTTTCATTGATCTTAAGAGGTCTATGGAAATATACGTTTGCATTTAGTGCATTGACACAGTCCTGAACATTTCATCAATAAACATATGGAATGAATCTAGACTTCGCCTAAAACAATTAGAGTGGAGGTTTTTTATTGTATAGTAAGACAGACTTTCCCTTCACTTTTCATTAGTGTTCAAGTCCATCTTTTCCAGCGTTTAAATATCTGATAAATTATTATTAATAACAGGATAATTTCTACAGATTAACCCCACTCCAGCTTCATCTACCTTCCCCTGGCCCTGGGGAAATTGATCTGAGGAAAAGATTGATGGAGGTCTGTCTGTTTTCAAACATTTGTCCTTGTATTGTTAGAGCCACACACATTTAGCCTTCTGTTTAATGGTGCAGCTAAATCTCTAAATTTCACTCTGTAACTTTAGCTACATCTTTATTAAAAGTAACATACAAGGTGTAATATCAGATATATTTGAAGAGTACCGAGTGGTTTTTGTGCAGTTTTGTGTATGTGTTGAGTGTGGAGAGAGGGGTGGGGTGTGGGAAGGTTTTTGATTTGTTTCTGTCTATTTTTGCTTTCATAGAATAATTTCATAATTGAAATTTTAAAAAAGATATAGTTGAAGAGAGCCTGGCAGAGGATGTCAAAAAGAGGGTTGAGTCATCAGTATGGGATAGTCAGCAGGCCTGGTCCAACAAACCTGTTGTTTTGAGCAGACGGTTGCAGTGATTTCATTCTCATCCAAAACAGAAGCAAATACAGTAAGCACATTTAAATGGAGACAGTCACCATCTTGACAATCATAGAGAATGCTCCAGAGGAACCAAAACTTTTGTGGACAAATACCAGGGGTAATTTCTCTTTGTTGAAATAATGAGGAAGTCCTTGCATTGTATAGTCAACTTTTACCAAGCCTTTTATTTAGTAATGTTCCAGAGGTCACACAAATTCCTTATAATTATCCATCTCAAAGCTTCATGGGATTTGGAGTTCCTAGTGAGCAGCTAGAGCAGTGAAGTGTTGACCAAGAAGATCTCAGTTAGTGAACCCCATGACCAAGAGGTCAGTAAAAGGGACCTCCATTTCCTTCTATGGGCTCGTACTGAGCTCCGTACAAACATAGGCAGATGGTAATGTGTGGCAGTGAGAGCATCCTTATTTATTCTTCATGCATATTTAAACAGCAAAGGTCATTGACTAAACGGGACTTAAGCTGATGGCAAGTGGAAGGAATAGGAGATATTCAATATATCAATATCATGTGACATTTTTGGATACCCCCAAAAAAAGCCTATGGAACTGACTTGGCTCACATACAGTTATACCTGCTTCAATGTTATAAGGATGTAGGGTGGGCCCATTTACAGAGATAAAGTAATACCAGGACTAAAAGGTGAAGTGAATAGTACATTTTTAAAATATATTATATTATATTATATTATATTATATTATATTATATTATATTATATTATATTATATTATATTATATTATATTATATTATATTATATTATATTATATACAATGAAATGTGCTTCTGGTTGAGTAACAAATGTATGTTAAAGTTTGCACTTTTCTCAATGAGTGTACATTTTTGGAAACCAGAAAGTCCCCATGCATTTAATCCAATAAGAAATGTAGCCAATAGCACGCCACCATCCCAGTTGCCATGGCACTTGAAGTGTGATTAGAACTCAGGGTAACCAACATGGCCGACAATATTGACTTCCTCTCTAGTTCATGCAAACAGAATGTGACAGATCTAATTTGTTTGTCAGCCCACCTTAATTTAAACAGAAGAGTGGAAGTAGCAGAAGGGGAACGAATAAGATGGGCAACAAGGGGAGAGCCATATTTACCCATACACACAAATAAGATACTGCTTAAGGATAGGGCACGTTTCATTTTGTTAATTGAAAATGTGTAATTTTAAAATGAAGTGTGGACAAGATAAAAGGCTAGCATTGGATATTTGGACACTTGTAAACAATAACACAAGGATGAGACTGTGTTGGGTGGACAGTACTTGAGTGTGTCTGTGTGGTGGTAGTAGAACGTATGAATGTGACAGTGCATACAGAGGGCTCCATTACAGTCTAAATCATTGATTGCTTCCCCTCACGATCTCCCACAATCCACCTGTCCATCTCCTCCCTTGATATCTACAGTCTCTTTACCTGAGAGATACTGACGCTAACACACTGACACCAGCTGTTGTTCAGGACTGGTTTATCATTCATTTCCTATAGTTCTTGGCTTTACAACTTCAGTGAACTTTATACAAATAGCTCCATCCATCCATCTTCTCCCGCTTAATCCGTCTAGGTCGCGGGGGCAGCAAACATGCAAACTCCACACAGAAAGGCCCGGGCGACCCGGGGATCGAACCCGTAACCTTCTTGCTGTGAGGCATGAGTGTTGCCACTCAGTCACCGTGCTGCCATACAAATACAAATACAAATAGCTATTTATGAAATATACAGGAACTCTTGAAAGGGTTTACCAAACCACCAAAATATATATTTTTTATGTTTTTACTCTCTCATAAAACCAGTATTCAATTATGTTAAAGACTGCATGTCAGAATACTGTAGTCCTGCATATTACTCAAAGTTTTTGTAAAGCCCTTATTGCCCTTATTTATTACAGATGGGGGGCAATTAAAATTATGGTTAGAATGAAGATTTTTGTTGTAACTGAGCAAGTTCTTTGGTTTCACCATTAAAAGAAATGATCAGGTTCAACATGTGTGAATTCACCTTATGAGAATACCCTAATCACTGGAAAACTGGCTCTTGCCCCTTATCACATTCTAAAATCAGAAAACCACCAATTATGTACCACTCCACACATTTGTATCAGGATGAAAAACACTCCCACAAACATGATTTTATTTTATAACCCGAGAGCATGCACCAACCAACACACTGCCACAAGGCGCTACAGAGACGGTTACAGAGGCGACGAGCATGCACAGCCCATGTATCAGTGTGGAAACAAGGCTTGTCTTGGCAGGGAAAGGGCCATCGCTGAGGTCGCCTGACAGCACCCCCATCCCCTCCCCACACACACCTCCTCTGGGCTGGAGCAGTGTGAGGAGAGGGGGGCTGTGGTGGTGAGGGGGTGACAGTGTTAAGCAGGCAGCGGTGACAGTGACGTGACACTAGTGAAATAATTATGAGTCCAAAACAGGGCTGACAGAGAGCAGCCCGTGCCCTTCAACTATCTGTCAACTGTCATTAACATAGAGGCCTGATATACCACCACAGGACACCGAGAGAGGAAGAGAGGGGTGAGGAAGAGATGGGATAAGAATCTGCATGACTACACGGGACAATATGCCCAAAATAACCCAAATCATAGTCGCATAGTCAGGAACTCTGTGAGAATACTTGAAAGTCTCTTGTTCACTGACGAACATTACAAGGTATCAGAGAACACTACAACTCTCCCTGGGCTGATATGTATTATAATGCAAAGAAGGTGATGGCAGACTACCATTGGTTTTAGAAAATAATAAAAATTGTTATCACGCATTAAGATCAAAATCCAAATCCTAAACTGTTTGTGTAAAACTTTACAAAACCATTTTGCATTTTCAACTTACCAAACCTGGATGGAAAAAATCTACCAGAAGACACCCAAGGTAGGAGTAGTCTGATGGACAACAGTTTTTAAAAGCAGCCCTTGTGAAAGTAACAAAGATCAATAAAATTAGCTTTTTAAATTCACTATAAATGTCTGGTACTTTGTGTGTCTCTTGTTACCTTCTTGTCAATTCTCTAAAACCCATACTGAGCCAACCACACCAAGCTATCACTACCATCACCCACTTTCCATTGTTATAGTCCCTTAAAAGACAAACTATCACTTTACTCAATAAAGGCACTGTCTAGTCTAGTTTGGAGACAGTGTTGTCAAATGGCTGATCCCTTGAGCTCTCTTGTTTCTGTAAATGTGTGTAAAAGTGTTTCTCTGGTGGCGCTGGATTGATATGTGGATTAGCTGCGAGCCCAGGTGAAATATGTGGTGGAATGCCCCGTTATCAAGAGTCAGGGTGTAAAAGGCCTCAATGTACATAACTCTTCTTAACGGGGAGTAAATCCCTCCTCAAAACAAGAAGACAGTGCATTTCACAACAGTATATTTGGAAATAAATCTGACATGATGCTCTATGAAACGCCGGAGCAGAAGATGGGAGCGCTTTGGATTTACGAGAAGGAGGATATCCCAGTGCCTTAGAATGGGCAGAACGGCCAACAGCAGAGTGACGTGCTGAAAACACAAATAAAGAGTCAGCTTTATGGTGTGGATGGATGGGTTCCCTGAAAGACACTTGGCTGGGTTTTTATTTGGTCCTGGCTTTGGCCCGAGACACTACATATTTCTGTTTTATGAAGAGACTCAACACCTAAGACAGCGGCTAACGCACAATGGTGAACCCTCTCACCTGATATTTACAAACAAGAGGGAAAAGTCAGTGAGTCAAGACAACCTATTGTACAAATGTTTTATAACATTTTGGGTACTATATACTTTTATATAGTACTTATGTTGTCAATATTTTTGATAAAGAATAACTGTCACTACTATAGGAGAAAAAACATTTAAGAGCATTTCATATAGCAATTGAGCAATAAATTTGGATACATTTCCGCTTTTATTTCAAAAGTTAAAAAAAAACATACACACACACAAAATATCCACGGCTTTTCCACACACAATTCCAAACGTATGTATGCTTTTTGTTGCTTTTTGTTGTAGAAAAACTAATGGCATACTTTCATTTTAGTGAAACTCTCCTGAAATTAATTAGAAAAAGGTACACAAAATCATAATTACAAGTGAACAGTGAAGGTGCAGTGATCTCTGTGAAGCTTGCTTTTAATTAAACTTTTTGTGTGTCAGGTCTTTCCTGTACAACATCAAACTATTTAGACAGTGGAGTCGACAGGGGATTGTAAAACAAACTGTTGCAGCTGCTAAAACAGCCATTAGTGCCAAAACTAATTGCAGCCATCTTGTCCATCTTTGACAGTGTTCCCCCGGTGAAAGCCCGGACCGGTCAATCTCTGCTCTGCCTTTCATACTGTATCACTTTCAATCTCCCTCACACATGCTAATCGGCCCTGCTCATTTGCATCCTAATGATTTCACTTGTAGCCATACTTTCATCAGCCCTTGTCCGATTTCTGTATTGAGTCATCTTCTGCCAAAGCCCTCCCGCTCGTCTTTGTGTTAGTGTCGGCGGGCTCTCTTTGTACATACAAGAAAAGTGGAGGTGATCATTTGGTACTGTCCTCGCACATTTCGTTCAGCCATGTTTGATCTGGTACAAGAGAGAGGACCAGAGACCAGAGGAGAGTACAAGCGCAAAACTGATCAGGAAGTTTGGAACTGCCTAAAAATCGTAATATGTTAATCTAAACTTAGGCTAAATAAAAAAACATTAAGAAACAGCTTTAACAACATCACCAGCACAATGGGAGAGGGTAAAGTGAATGAAAAGCACTGCAGTCAAGAGTACAGGGGAACAAATGTAATGTGCATACATTATAATAGTAGCAGGTAGATGTGAAGAACAGCAGACAGGCTTGAGCAGGGCACCTATCACAGCAGTTAGCTGAGATGGATTCACTGCTGAGTGAAGTGTCCAGTAACGATTGAAAAGGTCACCCATGTCTCCAGAGCGCCCCTGAACGCCTCACACCTCCGCCTCTAATCTGAATAGTGCCAGTGTGTTGGAGGAATCTGAATAGTAATAAGGTGGTCTGATAGATTGATGCATAACACAGAGAAGCATGCAGAGCAGCTGGGCTATTCCAGTGTCACCTCCCTTTACCTCTGCTGCATGCCCCGGCTCCCATCAGCCACCTCTGATAGGACTGTTCTGACACAGGACCTGGACCACGAGGACTTTAATCACACTGGGGCTGTGTTGTTTCAGGGCTCCAGGGAAACACATTTTCATCTGTTTGTTAAACATCAAACAAATGTTAGCTTTTGCAACATTTTTTTCTTGCCTTATTTTAATTTATTTAAAAATAGGGTTGTATAAAGTCAACATCCTTTGCAGTTTATGAGTACATTAGTTGTTTTACTACACTACAAACCAATCATGCTCTCAGGGGAGGTCATGTTTCATATTGAGAAATAAAAAAAAAAAAGATACAGGATTAAAATGTATTCTAAAAACATCTTGTAGATTTGTCCAGTAATTTCCCTCTCTTTTATTTTATCTGGGCTTTGGATTTTAAGTAAAACTACACACAGCAAATACTAAACATGGTTATTACATAAAATCAATGTTTGCGACTTCTTTTCTCCCTGGCAAACAGACCATGCAGTGACTGCTTTTTTAGCCCTAAGCTCAATTAGAGTTTGAGGGTGAACGGCGACGACTCCACTGTCCTTTCACAATTACCAGCCGCTGTGAATATTAAAATAATATTAAAATGTCCGCCTCTATCTCCCGTCCGGGCCTGATTGCTATCTTAACCTCTGACTTTGTGGATAGAAGGGGGAGGAGACAGTGGTCCGGCCTGCTCTGGAACAGCACCACCACGGTCTAATTCTTCAGCCTGTGATTTCTGGATAATAGACATGATGGATAATGTATGCATGGGAGATATTACTGTCTGGAATATAGCCACACACACGCATATGGTACATGCACATTTATTAATCTTTGCCATGGAGCAGTATGGAGGCAGAGGAGAGGTGGCAATACAAAGCCATTACATAGCTCACATGCGCACTCACAGTTCTAATCTGTTTAGATAGAAACACCAATGTGTCAAAGCCATAGGGCCAACTTTTCTATCAAGTTTGTGGACAAAGGTGGAAATGACAGGTGGTTGATTGACATGAAAAATATCTTTTTTCATAAATAAGCTATTACAATTGCCAGTTTTATCAGAAAAATAAGCAAAACTGTATTCTGTGGGATTATGTCTCTGTATTGTGTAATAAATAAATATAATTAAAATCATGAGAAAATCTTAGACCTCTACCAAGACAATGACCGTCTCTCACATCAGATCATTCTTTGCTATACTAATTAAATAATGCCATAAATATGAACAATGTTGAGGCACTCCTGATACCACGTTGTGTTATTTGCTAACAAAAGTCAGTTATACATATACACTCTAAGTCTCAGTCCTTTAAACAACCCAGTGCCAACCGTGCCAACACATTTGAGCACACACAAACAATTAACTCAATGGTTAAAATGTAATATCTCAGTACATCTCTCACACTGAGGACAGGAGAGTTGGCAATTTGTGGTTGGGCTAATAAATCAAAGCGATATTATGAGAAGGAGACAAAGGAGAGCAGAGAGACTTTTTAATTATGACTTCAACATCAAACTCAAGCCATATCTCTGGGGGATACGTCTAATGATCACTGCATCTTCATTTCGCCTCACAAGAGCTCGCAATGTTTAACCTTATTTATGGGAAATAGGTTGACCCTGCTCTATTTGTCCCAGTCCTGACCATAAAGACAAGAGGACCGCACGGTTGGGAACTGAACAGCATCTTGGGAAAATATGTTGGCAATGTATTTTTGAAATAAATTATTGTAATAGAAAATATTACAAAGATTCTTTCAAAAGCCTGGAAAAATGGGGAATGATGTAATGATCCTAAACCACCTCCAAATAGTCACAAAATGAATACTTTTTGGATGCAAAAGGTTAAACATTGGCTGCCAGGGATAAACCCAATGAAAAGCACAAATGCACATGAAGGCTAGTTGAAATCCCAGAGAGAAAAGTTGTTGCATTGTTAAAATGCATTTTCTTATTAAAGCAAACAGCACACTGGTTTGACTCTCCATGAAGAAGATGTTTGTGTTTCCCAAGAATGTTGCAGAATATGGCATCACATTTACTCTCCATGGAGATGAACAGGCAAGGCTATCAGGTCAAGCACATCAGATCTGTGGAGAGACCCCCCCCTTTGAGCAAAAACACAAGGAATATAATAAATGGAAGGCAGGTTTGGAATCATCCTGTCACACATACAGGCAAAACTATATCTCAATGGAGACAAGTAGGAATTACATTGTGCATCTTTAAGAATGCATGAAATTCCAAAAAAGTGCGATAACTTTAAATCAGAAGCAGCAAAAGTAAAAGCCACAAAAGGAAGAACAAATTTTCACATCGATCTTGCAGAATAAAAACACCATGTGGATTACAGTAACAGGCCCTGCATAAGTCACCTTCTGAATGCAATATTTCATGACTTTTAATACAGTAAATTATGTCGTTCCAATGCGTTTTTCACACCCAGACACAGAAGAAACTTTTATTTCTCTGCTCCTAATTCTCTCCCCCCTTTCGTCTGCCACACCATCCCTTTTGTTCAGCGTAGCCCTATTTATCACAGTGTGAAGGTTGAAAGAGATATTATTATGGGGTGTCGGGCTGGAGAGAGGAGACAGGGGTAGCCACATGGATCGCGAGGGGAGAACGCGGGGCTAATGACGGCAGGACAGGCTTGGTCAGTGGCCTGTGGTACCTGCTGGAAGTGATAGATGGAGAGGGGAGATGGAGGAGAGGGAGGGGGCATTTCTCAGTCACTACAGGGGTATTGTCTTATTGTTTTTAAGGGAGAATATTGCAATGTCCCACATGTACACGACACTGTATAGCGGAACAGAAATGGACTAAATCAGTCAAGAACGGCAAGAAGTATGAAGTAAAGCAAAGGCAAATCTGCAGTTCTGAAGGGAAAAAAAAAAGAAAAGAAATAAAAAGAGTAACCGCAAACAATCATTTAGTATTTGGTGAATTCTTTTCTTAAACATATGGACTTAATTTACCAGTGTGGTATTAAGTTAAAACTAAAAACACCCAATTTGGAATCTAAGTTTCAGTAAATCACCTGCTTACTTGTACAAAGTTATATTGAGAATTTAGTATGATGTTTTTATGATTGCACATTTTACCATAACTGTATTCAGACATAGGACCAGAATAGATTGCCTCAAGATTCTTTGTTTCTGTTTTTTATACTTTTGCAAATGTTCCTGTTGCCAGTATGAATAAGGGAACACATATAGCAGATCTAAGGTCAATAAAATCTGTCTTTTAAGTGTTTATTTATTATTATTATTATTATTATTATTATTTTTTTTTTTTACATTTATGTATAGTAGATACATTGTTTTTATGGTTTAATTTGATTTCACTGCCCTTGCAATATCATCAAAAAGTAATGGAATCTACTTTTGCAATGTCTAAATGTGCTCATTTGTTCAGTGCAATTATGTGCTTTTAGCCATAACTGTATTTACATAATGTGTGTAATGACATCAGGTCATTTTGCGCTTTTCCTATCAGAACTGGAAAGTTACATTACCGCAATTATCTAAAATCAGCATAAATATTTGATCAAAATATAATCATCTTCCTCCAGAACAACAACCACTGATAAAAACAGCATTTGTATTTGTTTGTGCTGTGAAAAATTAAAGCAGGCAACATTCATTAACATTGCTATCTATTTAATTTCACCTTGTGCGTTGTGTAAATAAAAGGCGCAGACTTCTCCTTGGGCTCACACTGAGACGATCTAACAAAGAGAAAGGCAGATGAATATCAGATATGTGGCTGGATATCACACTATTCATCACAGCATGATTACTGTGTGACAGCTGTAATTGAAAAACACTTATTGGAGAGTTAGGGAGGAGGGCCACCACAGCCCAGCCCACAGAACCCTCGGAGGGAAGAGCAGCCCAAAGGTGATGAATGAACTGATTCCTCAAAGGCAAGCCTCTGCTTTACATGTCTGATTTTAATGACAAATTCTCTCCCCATTCTCACATACTTTTTTTTACACAATTCTGCACAAACCCAGACATTATTCCAGACTGTCAAAATTCAAAATAAAGTGTAGAGTTTTGTTCAGAACTCTATGCCACTAACTTGAAGGTAATTCCATGAAAAAAAAGACAAAAAGTTATACATACATGTAAGTACAACTTAATCTATCCCAATTAAAAAAAAAAAAAATAAAATAAAATAAAATAAAATAAAATAAAATAAAATAAAATAATAATAATAAAGCACTTGGACAGCAAGGCACTTTGCCCCAGCTATAGTTAAGTTGAGGGCTCAGGTAATTTTGCCTCAGAAATTAATAATATAATATAATACAATCATCATAATCAATCACTGCCCTCTTGTAACTGAAGTCAGGATTTCTTTACATAATGGTCTGTAATCTTAATCTATAGACAAACTAAAACTGTACAAGGGCAGACAACATTGTTTAAACAACTCCTCTGGCCACTAAATTTTCCCACACTTAATAAAGTGAAGTTATAGAATGAGTGCAGTGTCTCTATGTCAGGGGTCTACTTGTAGCTCTCCACCCCCTTCCAAGTAACTCACCAAGGGATTTCTGAATTAGACGTATTGTGCTGAATAAGCAAAACTTGATTAATTAAATGCCTATTAACATTATGCATGTATCATTTTGATGCCTAACTTTGTACACTACTATGGATAATGGTTTATGTTTTATAGGCATCTAACTGTACCTCATCTAAGGCCGTGACTCTTATATTTACTCAATTTCTTGTGACTGTTAAAATTAGGAGCTCTCGGCATTTTCGTTTTGTAAAGCTCGCCAGAGGAAAAAGGTTGGAGACCCCTGCTTTATGTCATATCACCTCTCTTACTGTGGCTCCAGTACCACGGGCTCTATCAGACCGCTGTTACTTAAGAAGCCATCCATCTCACAGCCAGATCTCGCTAATATTCAACACTGCCAATACTTAACACTGCTTTTTAACCAACTAGGACATCCTCATTACTTTGAAGGATAGTGTCTCTCTGAGAGGAGTTGTCCTACTATTTCACCGGGCTCATCCTTCGTCCTCTTATCCTCCGTCCGTGAATCGTCCATTCTTATCATCTTTATCTCTCTTGAGCAGGTTCGATCACTCTTTGTCATGTCCTTTACAACATCTTGTCCCAACTCCCGAGTAATGAGGGGCTTGTTCTGTGAGCAGCTTATGGTGTCCTGCTTGTTCCACTGGTGCCCTTTGTCGTTAAAGCAGCGAATATCTTGTAGAAATTCTTGTACATCAATGCAAAAGTGAATTTAGATGGACAGAGTTTAAAACACTTCAACTTAATGTAATTCATAACTTCCAAAAGATTATACTACTATTTAGTTTTCGTTTTTTGTTAAGATAAGTAGTGAATTCCCCAGAAGTGGCTAGTTGTTCATTATGCTCTTGGAAAAAGAAGTCAAAGATGAGGGATATCTTAAATTACAGTTCAATGTAAAAAAAAAAAAAGAAAGGTCACTTGTCTAGTTAAATTTACTTTACAGTTAGGGTCTCTATAACAAGATCAGAAGATGGGTTCCCCAGGTGAGACACTGATTCTGACAGTTTGCCCCAATGGCATTGAAGGATGGGCCACATCAACATACAATATTTAATTAATCTAGTGAATTACTTTTAAAGTAATGCCAAACAGTTGGAAAAAGATGGCAGTTGGACAGTCAAGAAGCATGGTCGCATAGAGGTTTGTCCTGTTGTCCTCAAGCTGGGGTTATTATTTCTGTATTGTATAAGGTCTCGCTATAAATGGTTCCTCATGCAAATAAGTATGAAAATATTTAAATGTATATATACTGTTGAGAATATACTGGCTGTCACACTGAGGCAAACCAATAATAGAATCCCTTGTAAATATAGCTTCTTGTACTCTTAACCTCCCAGTCTAATTCTATCTGCATTTGTTGCATATTGTACTTTCACCTCTTGAATGTGACTAAGAGATACTGACACTGTGCAGATGGCTCTCTCTGATCACCTATAATGAACAACTCCATGTCAAATTACACAGGAACTGACAGAAAGACAATGAAATGCATCACGAAGGAATGGGATGCAGCCAGGTTAGGTTTGGGACATGTGGCCCTGTGATCACCGCTAATAAGACCCCTATCATTTGATCACCTTCAAAGTAAATGTCAGTGATGTCTATTCCGCTGAAGACAGCACAGAAAGAAAAGACGTAAAAGCATTGATGAAATGTTTGGCAACCTGTTTCGATATGTCTGCTGGAATTATGTCACAAACACCAGCAAAAGTCAACTTAAAGAGACAAAAATAACATTACAGTGTCAAGAATATGTTCAAAGTTAGGATGAAGGAGTTGGCAAAGCAACATCAGTACATACTAAGTGGACTGTGTAACTTTTCTGGTTGGAGTACATCACCTGTTTTTTCCATACAGATGTCATTGCTTTGCCTGGAATGTTCCACAGTATGGTATTAAACTTATCCGTCTTCATGGAGATAAGCAGCTGGTGCCACCAGGCCATGTTACAAATCAGATCTGTGGAGAGGCTAACACTCTTGCAGTACAATGCATGTTTTTCAAGTGATGTTTAAGCAATAAAATAAAAACACTCAAAATAAAATAATTAAGAAACTGATGTGTTTAATTCCATACTGTTGGAAATTCAAGCAAAGCAGTCATGTCCATGGAAAGAAGCAGGTGGCAGATCCCCCAACCACAAAAGTTACGCAGTGCACCTTTGAGTGAGAGTATTTTAATAGCAAGTTAGGAAAATGTATAGACATGCCACAGTTTGTTTTTAGTTTACAGTCAAATAATATTTCAACTGATCTTTTGTCGGCTGTTCCATTTGATGGTTTCTAGTTATCTGAATTAAGGTGTGCAGTGTTAATATTGCTTTGGAGTTCTGACACAACCTTGACCATTTAGACTAGGGACCATCACAAATACTCAACTAGCTTTTACCTCTATCTATCATATACTCATTACATTCATTAGAACTTGATATATACAGTATAACGTTATCTAAATGCACTGCATATGTCCAACTACCAAGATGATCCAGGTCCAGTGTATCTCAGGTCACTGTCACATTATGAAGCACCCGCCATTTGAACACACTGTCTCCGGTTCTTTCCCTTCTACATGTCCCGCTCCTCTTTTTTCTCTCTGTCAAACCTCTGGCAGATCGTGGGAGGTGCTAATGGAAAAGCTCCTGCTCCTGTTCCCCTTGTTCACCACACTAATGTGAAAGGCAGCACCCATGTTACAGCCGCACACTGCCATGACCGGACCGCCCTGTCATAGTCCGCTGGCCACACAGCTAATGGGCCGCGGAGCACACTGGAGGCACACCACAACACAACAGGGATGGAGAAGAAGGCTACCGAGAAAGTGCTACATTGACAGGATCTTCTGCTGGTTTTCATCTAGTATGTCTAATTAGTTACTGTCTGTATTAGTTATATATTTGTAATCTATATATTTTGATGAAGAAATGTATTACTATTTTGATTGTTGTGTTATTTTTAGATTTTATAATTAAATGAAAATCAAGCCATGTTCATGTAATTTAAAAGACTAAAAAAGCATAGATTGAAATAAAAATTGTGTAAGTTTGAACAAGACAGTCATTGTCATTGTTATAAACCTATAAATCCATTTGGCTTTTAGCTTAGTGTATTTAAATAATAGCAACTATTTTGAACATTGATTTTTATCTTTGTTTAACCATGGAAAGGCCCAGGAATACAGCCAAAACACAAGAACAGCAGAGGTTGATCCAGTGTACTTGTCTTTGAGAGCTTGCATCTAACATTGTATACTAAGGCCTTTCACGTAGACATCCCTGCCATAGCGTGACAGTACTTCATGTTTCTTTTGCATACTTCTTAGTAACCCGTAAGTCTGGTATCTGCCATCAGCTTTGTGGTCCATGGCGCTCGCAAACACACACTCACCCGCTGTAATTCTCAACACGACAAGTCTGTCCATTCTCTCCCCCCTTTTCCACTGGACTCCAGCTTCAAACAAGCTCCTCAGTTTGTCACCTACTGCATCGTGAGCACCAGGCTGTAGCCACCATGCTCTGGACGTGTGTGTGCTTGTGCGTGTGTGCTTGTGTATGTTACTTTCTTACAGTATGTCTTATCACGGAGAGACGATGGTAACAATATACTCCCCTCCAGCTCTCCTCCTGGACTTACCCGAGCTACCTGAACAAACAAGTCTCAGTTTGTCAGACCCAAGACCAAACTGGAGTCTACTTATGGACAACACTGAACCAGTCGGTGACACTACTGTCCACATGCAGTTGGAGAATTGTTGCCTCAAAAACTATAGGGATGGAAAATACCTACAGAATAACAAGGATATAAGTTTGTTGGAATCATCCATACTTTTAGACATACGATGTGAAAAATAGGCAATCATAATCAAGTTGTAGGAGACAATATTTTTACAGTGATATGATTTGGCATACAAGCATACATACCTGCCCTGTATTAGACTTACAGTAAAATTTACTGATAGCCATTATATGGCAAGCTTAGCAAGAACTTGACCTGGAAACGTAAAAATGGACTTTATATCTGGCTTATGACTTTGAGTGCACCCACATCACACCTTGTTGGCACTTTAAGCATTTTATTGTATTCGATCTACAGCAGAAATACTTTAAGTATAATCTTGGATAAATGGGTAGGTCATGGTGTTGTACTTTCTGCCTTTGAGGTGCAAAAGATTCAATGGAAAGCAATCAGATTTAAGCCCTCTTGCCTCATGTGCCGAGTGATTTTAAAAAGAGCTGCTTTAGCCTGCCATAACATGGGTCTGCGACAGACAGACAGGCAGAATATCAGGTGTTAAAGCTCTTTCTGTCTATCATACACACTCTATTGTTGATGCTCCCTCCTCCATCAGCGCCACTCTCTCCTGGCTGGCTCGCCTCCTCTGTCACACTCCCCTCCATCTCCGTGACAATTGCGTTATTTGGCCTTATCGAAGAATATGAAACGCCAGTGCGGGACATCTTCTCTCCGAGCCCAACAGATATGCCAATTCATTTCGCAGCCGGCGATTTGACAAGCAAGACTGCTCCTCTTGAAAGACATCATTCATGCGCACAGCCCCAGCGATCCGCTCTCCACCTCTCTCCTCTCCCACCGCTTTTATCCTGCCTTCTCCATCCCATCTTCTCTCTTCTCTCTGGCTTGTTGCAATCTGTAGAGCTTCAACTCTTAGAGATTGAAAGGGGCTCTTGGCCTGGGACAAAAAGCCCAAAAGAAGCAGGAGTGCAAAAAAGAACACACCTCCTACAAGAGCTGTAAGGTTAAAATAGCAATTCAAATAAAGTGAGTCAAGGCTAAAGGTACACTACATAACTTTATGATAAAAATACTATAAAATTATGAATTCTTACTGTGAGGAGGCTCACCTCTCCACAGATCTGATCTGTTACTTGGCCAGGTATCATCAGCGCGTCGGTTTTATGTCATACAATTCTTGGAAATTCTGATTCTGAATTGTTAGGTAGAGCACATTTAAATAGTAAGATTATAATAACTAAAGAATATGAATTGATGGAGACTAGAAAACTAGAAAATGTATAATTAGATAAATCTAAATGTTGAAATAGACCCACTTATAACAATAATGTACACTTGTAATGGTTTAAATATTTTTTTGTATCTTCCGTAGTCAATTATTATGAGCTAATACTGTTTCTATACATTTCTTGCTATCTCTTTTGGATTGGTGCAAACTACCCCATGATGGGGGAAAGACTTGCCTGGTGATAACATTGTGGACATTAGATGTGGAATTGTTGAAGACAGGAGTATAGCGGGCGATGGCGGGATGTCTGAAAAGAAATTGGTGCCCTATAAGCTGCAGCAGGGATGACACGGGCGTTAATACAAGTGTTTAAATATTTGATGCAGGGAGGGATAAAGCGAGATCGGCTCGTCTCGGAATTGAGTGTCAAGTCGGGAATCTATTACGGAGAATCTGTGTGTGCGCGCTTGTATTTGTGTGAATGAGAGGCACATTTTGACAGTGCGCTTGTTGTCATCACAATCTCCTCACAGCCAGCAGCTCCAAACACAGACCACAATATTAGCAACCGATCCTTGTCCCCTACTCCCCTTGCTCACTCCCCCCTCATCTCCCCCAGTCTTCACCTAAATGTTTTTCTGCCAAGCTTCACTAGGCTCTGATTACTGTGTCTTTGGGATGGAGGGTTCTTGTTGTTTTTTGACTGGCTACAAAAGTGTGTAACAACACAGTGGAAGGTATGGTGGAGGTGAGAAATAAACTGTTATTGTTTGTGCATGAGATTGTACAGTGAAGTACAAGCTAGTGTAAAAAATCTTTTTTTTTTTTTTTTTTTTTAACACAAAACTGAAATATATTACAATTTTAACAAAAAACTAATAAATAATGAACAACTGGTTGATTAAGAATGATTCATGCTTTGCAGTAACTACTTAATACACCTAACTAAGCCTGAATCAATTTTAATAAACTATTTGTTAATTATGAAGTCTTTGCTCATTCTTTATTAAGGCTAATTAAGGTACAAAATTCATACATTTTGAAGTCACATATTTAAGATGTATTATATTAACAAACATTGTAAAAATACCAAAAAATACCATACCTTACCTTACTACTTACTAATAAGCACTCAAATGTTTTTGGCTATGAATTGACACATACAGACTTATGGACAGATGCTTGTGGTTTAGCTTAGCTACTAAATAGTAACTAACTATAGAAGCATAAATAAAAATCCAATATTTTGTCTTTCGTCCGTAAAGCCAATAATCCTTGCAGTATTGTTGACCAGTCATCTCAGTTTCCCCTATTATTGTGGTCACTGAAACCGGACCATGGTCTCCACAGTCTGAGGGAAAGGTGTGTGTGCTTTAGCCGTCTAGACAGGGGCCGAGTGCCACTTTAACCTGTATGTAATGAGGGCATGCTGCAACATTGTTAGGGAATAAAGCTTGTTACTTTACGTCCAGACACACACCAAAACACACCCAAATGCCCACATACGCACCATAGCCTCATGCACTTTTCATCCAAACACGGCTGAGCTAACGCCGGGTCGGGGTTGGCCAACACCATTGACTCCAATTTCATCCGGCCCCGTAGCTCAAACATGGGTGCGCTTGTTTTTTCTCCCTTTGGTAACACTAGAAACTAATAGCAGCAACTTCTGTGTGCCAAGTTGAACAACATGACTGGAAAGCTAATGAGAAACACACAAGGCTTTGTATAGTAGTACTTTATAGGATTTTTTTTTTTTTTTTCATCAAAGTCATTTATTAAAAAGGACCAAGTGACTTTAATCATATGGTAACAATTAAAAGTGTATTAAACTGCAGATTAACTACATAATGGCTGGGCACTTAATGGGACTGTGTTACTTTGATACGGGAGTATAATGGCTGTCTGCTGAAATGAAACCCAGGTAATATTTTATAAGCAGATTATATGGGGATTTTATAGTCCTGGTAAAACAAACATCCAAGCCACTATGTTTTATTAACATATTATTTTAGTAATAAATAGCTATATGTAATCTAACGTTTACACTGTACATATGCACAAGAATACAGATACATTGAATATGAAGTGGAGGAATTGGTTTGCGACAAGAGGATATACAAAATAGTAGTATGATGCGTTCAAACTAAATAATAGAAGCAGAAGAAATGTATTATTACAGGTCTACTAAATGACTATAAGACCCTGTGCACCCACTAAAGGCCCATTGTATATAGGCTTCAGTCACTTGCAGCATACACACATACAAGGCTGTTTAATCTATGAATGCACACACTATTTTACAGTTGTAATTTAAATATTTGGAACAATGAAATACTAACTGATATACAGAATAGAGATAGATCGACATAGTTTGGCCGATATTTGGACTTTTTACCATATTGACTCTTGGCCTTAAAGCTTCAGAACAAACTGATATTTAGTTTGGGCAAACCAGGTGCATAAAGAATACACACAAAGCTTTATTTGAACACTTCACTGCTGAAAAAACCCTGCAAAAAACTTGACTACATTGTTCTTTATAGGTCTGTGGTAAAAAGGAGAGAGAAAGAGAAATGGTCCCTCCAGCGTGTCCTGGGTCTTCCCTGGGGCCTCCTCCCGGTGGGACATGCCCGAACACCTCCCAAGGGAGGCATCCAGAAGGCATCCGGAACAGATGCCCGAGCCACCTCAGCTGGCTCCTCTTGACGTGGAGGAGTAGCGGCTCTACTCCGAGTTCCTCCTGTGTGACTGAGCTCCTCACCCTATCTCTATGGGAGCGCCCAGCCACTCGATGGAGGAAACTCATTTTGGCCACTTGTATCCGCAATCTGTCCTTTCGGTCATTAACCAAAGCTCATGACCATAGGTGAGGGTAGGAACGTAGATTGACTGGTAAATCGAGAGCTTTGCCTTTTGGCTCAGCTCCCTCTTCACCACAACGGTCCGATACAGCGACCACATCACTGCCGACGCTGCACCAATCCGCCTGTCAATCTCATGCTCCATCCTCCCCTCACTCGTGAACAAGACTCCGAGATACTTGAACTCCTCCACTTGAGGTAGGGATTCTCCACCCACATGGAGAGGGCAAGCCACCTTTTTCCAGTCAAGAACCATGGCCTCGGATTTGGAGGAGCTGATCCTCATCCCAAATCAATGAAGCTATCAGGACAACATCATCTGCAAACAGCAGAGATGAGATCCTGTAGTCCCCAAACCGGATCCCCTCCGGCCCCTGACTGCACCTAGAAATTCTGTCCATAAATACAATGAACAGAACCGGTGACAAAGGGCAGCCCTGGCAGAGTCCAGTATGCACCGGAAACAGGTCCGACTTACTGCCAGCAATGCGAACACAGCTCCTGCTCCGGTCATACAGGGATTGGACAGCCCTTAGCAAAGAGCCCATACTCCCAGAGCACTCCCCATAGGACCCCACGAGGGACACAGTCGAATACCTTCTCCAGATCCATAAAGCACATGTGGACTGGGTGGGCAAACTTCCATGAACCCTTGAGCACCTGATGGAGAGTAAAAAGCTGGTCCAGTGTTCAGCGTCTGGGACGAAAACCACACTGCTCCTAAATCCGAGGTTCGATCATCGGTCGGATTCTCCTCTCCAGTACCCTGGAATAGACCTTACTGGTGAGGCTGAGAAGTGTGATTCCCCTGTAGTTGGAACACACTCTTCGGCCCCCTTCTTAAACAGAGGGATCACCACCCCAGTCTGCCAATCCAGAGTCCAGTCCAGACTGTCCCCGACTGCCATGTGATCTTGAAGAGACGTGCCACCGAGGAGTTTGCCAACCACCTCAGTGACTTCAGCCAGGGTGATGGACGAGTCCGCCTCTGAGTCCCCAGCCTCTGCTTCTTCCTCAGAAGACGTGACCCGCACTGTAAACAGTGTTGGTGAAGCACTGCTTCCCCATCCTGAGGTGTCGGACGGTTTGCCAGAATTTCTTTGAGGCCTTCCAATAGTCCTCCTCTATGGCCTTGCTGAACTCCTCCTAACCCCGAGTTTTTGCCTCTGCCTGGGCTGCAGCACACTTGGCCCGCCGATACCTGTCAGCTGCCTCAGGAGTCCCACGAGCCAACAAGGCCCGACAAGACTTCTTCAGCCTGACGGCATCCCTTACTTCTGGTGTCCACCACCAGATTCGGGGATTGCCGCCGCGACAAGCACCACAGACCTTACAACCACAACTACGAGCGGCCACATCAACAATAGATCAGTATCAGCATCAGCCAATAAACCCATATCGGTTGAGCTCTATTAGAGAACACACATATTTTAAGCAATTTCCCGTTTTATTTGTTTACTTACTATACTGAAATAAATGCAAGAGTGTAAAGGAACAACAAAAACAACAGTCCCAACAGTCCCAACAGTGGCTCAATAATGCAGCTAGTGAATACTGTCTGCATTGTGCATCTAGATCAAACTCCAGTGACATCTACCCAGCCCCCGACACTCTCATACAAGCATGCACACACACCTCCATAAGCACACAGAAGGGCCCCATCTCCTCTTTCTCTTCCTCTCCCCAACTCTCCCCTTCTCACTCTCTCTCTCTCTCCTCCAGACAGTGATTCTATGTTCCGTGTCGCCACCCTGTCTTGTCACATTTCCTTCTTGTCTGCCACACTGTCTCTCTCTTTCTTCTCATCCTCTTTCTTTTGTACTCCTTCTATACCTATCCAGTCTCTCTCTATCTCCTCCCATCCTTCCATTCAATCAATACCCACTGGCACTTCCTTCCACAGCTCAGGAAAAAACAATTAAAAGCCATCGATCCCAGAGTACACATACACATATATAGAGCACAAAAACACACACACACACACACACACACATTCAGGGGGACATGAATATGCAAGTGGCTCTCCTTGACCTTCAAAGACAGGGGAGAAGCAGGTGACTTCATTCTTCATGGGACTGCCAAAGGAATTGTCTACTCCGGGCCCGCGTACACAACCACACAAACATGTAGTGTACACATGTATTGACAAGAGAAGGCTTATGTGTGAGGGAACAAGCTTAAACAGCCCTGTGAGTAGTCGTATAAAAGAGGCATGGTGTAGTCCATCTCAATGTTACACTATAATTGTAATATCAAATTAGAAAAACAGCTAAATACATTCAAGGTTTCATGTTTATGTTTGTTGTACATTTTACAGTCAACTGGCTATTATGTCTATTATATGTCAATTTAACAACAAACTGTGGTAAGAAAACCCTAGACAGTTGCTATTTAAAGTTAAAATGAAATAAATTCTAGAAGTAGGTGGTGTATTAAACATTTCAGGGTTATCTGAAGCTTTTAGTATTGTCTGTTTATTTATTTTATTTTTATTTTTTTTGTATTTGATAGTTCTGGTTATCAAAAATTCAATTCTTATCAGTCTTATTATTATAGACTTAAGTTGTTGCCAAATTCTAATTTTGAAAGTCAATCTGTCAGTGTGCCTTGTTCATCTCATTTCAGTAATATAACACCATGTGCTTAATCTGGATTATTGTGGCAAATATGTGTGCCATTACTGGACAAAGCAGAGTAAAACTAAAAAGACAAAAAGGGCCACTGCAGACATGCTGGAGGTATTTGAAGAGAGATCCAGAGTAATGTAGAGGAGCAGCAGTCACACTCGGACTGTTGTTCAATGAGGGAGGGGCCAATAACGCCAGCTCTAATCTGTGTCCACTCAGCCCTGACACACACGCCACCACATCTGCAGCGAGCGTCACACCTCAGCTTTATGAAAAATACTCCTGTCTCTCCTCTGCTCTTTGACATCGGGGTTAGAAATGACATTGTGTTGTTGTTGGGGGCTATGTGTCTGTAGGCCAGGTGTTTCTCAGGGTCCGCTGCCTTTGCTTTTGGTTTGTGGAGGTTGATAAATGAAAAAGAGGGACGCACACCTGATAAATGACTGGGGAGTGATGGATTGACTGCTCTTCCACTGCACCATAGGCATGTGCGGTGGTAGAACAGGCTTCACCGTTTGTATGTGGACATTAGATTTGTTCTGTTGTCAACTTCAGGTATGTTTTTGAGGAGGTAACAAGATTCTAACATGGCTTCAGGCTCTCTCAATTTTGCGTAATATTGGACCTTTAACTGTAGTTCTGTTTCTCAATCTGCTGTTTGAATATTGCAGGCAAAAAGCACAAAATATGTTTCCTCACCAATTCTAATAGTGAAAAATCACATTCTAAATAACATGTTCACATGGTGCGCTCCATAAATACATAATACATTCTCTAAAATGAAAAAAAAATTAATAAAAAAGCGAAGCTCAGGTGCCATTCTGTGGGTGAGACATAGCTATTGACATCTGACATCACCTTTTTACACCCACATACTGTTCACAGGTGCAAAAGACAGCACTTTGTACATGTAAAGTTGCAATTAAATTGTAGTATTTAAAATATACAACCAATTATATAGACAGTAAAGAAGACAAAATCAGATCTGTGCTCTGATTGGCTCTATAGGGTGGTCAAACAGGCCCAAAAGAATATCCATGCAAGTGAATGTGCCAAAGGGTTTGTGAGAGCTACAATCAAGTTTTAGCTACAGATAGTAAGTAGTATAAATATCTACTTCCCTCATTCACTGTTTGTGCTAAGCTTAAATGCTACGATGATATAAGGTGATGAATGGACTTGCGTTCTAATTGGTTAAACACTGCAGCTGATTTTCTCTGTAATGTATGAGATCATTTCCAACTTCTGTCAATCATATACGCTAACGTGGCTGCCCGGTCGATTGATTCTCAGTCGTCTGAACATAATCTCACAGCAATTAACCAATTAGGCTTTGAAGCTATGCAGCCAATGCTCTAACCAGCCTGTGAGTGTTTGTGTCTGGACCGAGAGCCACTGCAGTAGTCTCATATGATCACAATGGCATGAGTTGAAATATTAGTAACAGGTGGCTAACTGGTTCCCTTGGGCTCTTTACACTCCATATGACGATTTGTGTTAATTGAGAGAGATACATAATTAGTTTACTGGTTTCTGTGGTCGAGTACATGCAAGTGTTTAATTGTGCTGGTGTTAATTAAACCAGTTAATGTTGGGGCGTGATGGCTTTACTGTCTTATGTACTAGCCGTGTTCATTAGGCCATGCAGTCCCTGTTCTGGCTCACACTTGGTTTATAAGCTGTTTTTATGTTCGCGGGCTGGATTAGTACATCACTGTCTGTCCCTCGTCCATAAAGTGGCAGACAAGCATGTCTCTTTCACCAAAGTCAATTTTACTGCTCAGCGTCGCGGCTCCCAAACTGACAAATCAATAAAATCAGAGGGAGTTAAATAATTTAGCGCTGCTTCTAATTAGTCTTCTAGTCCTGCAGTATGGATTCCACTACAATATTGATGACAGACGGCCTGTTTACGGAGGACTTTGGAGATCTTCCCCACCACGCAGTTACCAGAAAAAGATTATCTTCAAGGTGGAATTATAAAATGGATTCCAAATTTGAAGATAATCCCAACAGGAAATTGCGTTCCTCAATATTAAAACATTTAACACGTTTAAGAGCTCTGTCCACACTAATCACTAATTTCAACAGTTTGTATTAATTCCAGGTCACATTTGGATTTGATAGGACTATGGGAAAATTTAAAGATTTTTGTTCAACCTCGACCAAAACATCCAAAATTACAATTTCATTTTTCGTGTAAACCAACTTTGAGATTAAGATGCTTAGTCAGATTGTACAGTATTCATGTTAATTAAACATGTACAACATTGTTTTTATTCAGGATCTCAGTCAATCATACACCTAAATGATTTGGACTAAAAGTCACTCTTATGAGTCCTGTTTCTTGTGCCAGAAAGGGCATTTGTCTTAAAAGCCTATGCCAGATGAATTTACAAGTACAAACATTCTGTATACAATAATTGTATATAATTTTGGTTAAATTCTTGGTATTTCTTTGTATTTTATTCTTTTGATAATGCCTGAGGTGAGATTAGAGATTAGATTTGAAAACCTTGTTTCAAATTTCCTTTGTGTAATTCTGTAGTTCCAGTGTCTTCTGCCTGTAGCCACTTTCTGCATGTTTGCTAGCAGCCATGTTTATGTGTGCGTGCTCGTGTGTGTGGGACGGTTGTTATCAGTCACAGGGGGGAAACTATCGATCATCTCTTTTAATTACCCCGAGCATCGCAAGAGGACCTAAATTAACTCTTCTCTCCTCTCTCCTCTGGCTGCTGAAAAAGCCATGCATATTTCACGACCGGGAGACCAATCGTATGTCACTCAGGCCTGCTCTCCTCCGTTCTGACAAGACAAGACTTATCGTCTTATTTATCTCCCCCCCCACAGCCAGCATGTTGTCTACGTGCAAAACAAAAGCGTGAATAATAAATATCCGCATTGTGAGTTTGTACTGTTATGGCGGAAGCCAAAGGAAAATGTAAATGGCCCAGTAGCAGTGGTGCCTAGCTTGTTTGTGTGTGTGTGTTTGTGTGTGTGTGTGTGTGTGTGTGTGTGTGCGTGTGTGTGTGTGTGTGAGCGAGCGTGTGTATAGGATGTGTCAGATGTGGTGCTGGCTGCTATATGAGAAGCAGTAAAAACCCATAGAGGTGCATTAGAGATGTTTTACCATGCTGCTGTCATTGTGGTCTGTCATAGAGCTACTGTTTTTCTTCAGCAGACCAGTCGTTAAGGCTCTGCTGTACTGTATGTACTTTTTTCTTTTTAACAGTCTTTCATATCAATTACAAAGTAATTGATTTAAAGTTAGTTTTCACTTTAATTTAAAACTCAACAAATGAGATTTGGTGTACTTAAAATGTGGTTCATTAATGTGCAAAAGGTTTCCTATATAGGTGTGTTAAAATGCATTTCCTAAATAAACTCACTTAGCTCCAAATAATAATGTAATACATTTGCTAAAAAAAATTAAGTAGCCTATACACTAATGAACTTGAAATGACAATTGATCAGTTGTTTGTCAGCTGTTAGAGAAATATAAAATTACCTGACAGAAAATGAAGTAAGGTAAAATCCTCTCAAAAAAATATTATAAACTAAAAGAATTTCCAAAATAACTTCTGCTATGCACAAATATTAGACACTATAACAAAACTGTCTTAACTCCTACGATTTAATGGCCTCTCCTGTTATTTTCCCACATTATATAAATTATATTTTCTCAAAACGTGAATGTAAGAAAATAGTGTGATTTGTGTTTTAATGTTGTTGTCACACGGTAAACAAGGCTTGCCCATCTATCTGTCTGTTTTCCAGCAATGAGTCAGTGAGTCCGTCAACCACCAGTCAGTGAATTACCCCAGTGCTACTAATGGCCTTTCCTCAGTCTCTCTCATTGTTTCACCCCCCTCACACACACACACACACACACACACCAGGCAGCCGTCCTCTGTGTAATTTAAATGACTGTCAGGTCAGTGGCGAGAGCAGCACCTTGCCACGTTAAAAATGCCAGCCGGCTGCCATCGTCACCGCCAACAAGCTGCCCAAAGTGACATGCACACAGTGTCGGCAAGCTGTCAGCAGCGGTCACAATGCATTTACTTAGTGACAGAATTCTAATTAGTGGTCCGCCTGGTGTCAGCTGACTTGGAGCAGAGAGGCACACAGATTTGTATAGTGCAGGGGAGCCGCTGTTGTGAGAGATTGGAAAATGTGGATAAGGAAGATGGAAGGGGAGATGAGAGGGAGGGGAGCGCTTGTTGAGTTAGTAATGGAGAAGAAAAGACATAACACTATTACGAGTTCAACACATCAGCAAAGTCACTCATAAAGATGAAATATTCACTTTATATTTGCATTAAAATATTTCTGCAGTGGCTAAACCAGTGCTGGTCTGGTGGACTAATTGCCAGCCAGAAGGAGGGTCTTGTTTAACCCTGCACAGCCATGGTGAACCCTCCACAATGACATGTCGTCACGGCGACACAGAGGGAGTGGGCTGAGAGCAGCAGCAACAACAGACAACCAGCAGACATGTGATCTGAGTTCAGGAACAGATGGAAAACACAAGGCACTACATGGGATTGTGGAAAAGAAGGTAGAGCATGTTTTAAATGTAACACATTTATGTAATGTCAGGACATATTTCAAATGCAAATTATGTTGATAAAAGGGAAACAGAACAGGCAAACAGTGTGGGAGCCTCTAACCTCATAAGAGTACAACTTGTTATTATCATCTAAAAGGACAGTACCTATAACTTGCAATCAAAGGCACACGTAGGTCTGATGGTTTTGTGTAACAGGCTATTAGACCCATTAGCTTAAACCACAGTGATGCCAAACAATTTAGTACAATGAAAAAAAAACACAAAAAAAAACATTATTTTGAATGAAAGTTTAAAACATTGAACATGTTCCTAATAATAGTCCACACAATTTCATTAAGTTACAAAAAAGGGCTCAGAAGCGGCTTTTACCGCTCTTGAAGAGTTCATCCAGCCCTTATTACTAGACCTCCACAGTAGAGTGGTGGGGCACGCTCCGACCCTGTGGGGCTGTAGGAGAACAAGGGGGCTGTGGAACTGTGTGAGCCCAGGATTGAGAGCTCTTCACAGGAGCAAAGCACCCAGAGGTCCCCCTCCATCCTGCTCCTCAGTCTGGAGCCATTAACTGCCAGAGTGAAGAGGTACTTCTGTGTTTTGCATGTGCTGCTCTGTTGGCCTGTGAGGCTGTCTGCATGTTGCTCTTTCTCAGCACAGTTGGAGAGAGAGGTCCTCTGCACTCATCACATATAGGATGGAGGGCTCTTGAAAGGCCAAGCAAGTGCTCCATCAGTCTTAATCAACTTACAAACACTTTAGATCCACACAAGGTTTGGCTGTACAGCAATAGTGCAGATCTGTCTCATGCAACTATGGAAAAGGAAACTTTCAGGTATTTCAGTGATTTTATATTAGCACTATCAGTCAATCTCACACTGCCAAAAAATGAACCAAGACATTTCCACCATTGACATGACAACTGTCACCATCAGCTTCTTCTTACCCAAAAACTTTTAATATGTCCAACAGCCTCCAACTGACTGACAGTCTCCTAATTCTGTAGATGTGAAACTATATAGCTGTTTCTGGTTACCAAATATTTCTTATAATAGCTTTTCAGTCATTAAACTGTTCATCCAAAAGACTCAATGAACCTGCGTCGCCTTTGCACTGACACACTATTACAAATGTGTGTGTTTGTGTGTGTTGCAGTGTAATGAGACTCTTGTCAGTGGATAAATGTGTTCTGATCTGGCTCTTTGTCTGGTCACAACACACATCTCCAGCCTCAGAGGCACCTTTTACAGTAAATGACCTGCTTTTAAGACCGTTTGCCAACTGTCAACCTAAGTCAACCTTTGGGTTTAAAGGTTGTATGGAGGATTTTTTTTTTTTTTTTCCAAATTGTCAATGATAGCATTATAGAGATGCAGCAGCCTTGTAATTATGATGACTAAAAAAAAAAAAAGAATGAAAATCCATCAACTGTGTACATCAATCAAACTCCCTACGCTTCTAGAGTAACTGACTTGCCAGTGCACTGGGATTACGTGGTTTACGCCTCTCACGCATTCCACAGATGCAAGACACTTCTTAGCGGGTTTTTTTTTTTTTTCCAACAGTAGCTTCCTCGCAGTTAGCACAAAGTTTGTTGCAATGGCAAACAAGAATCCACTACCAGTTAGCCGCAAAAGAAAGTCAGTTTTTGAGGTTGCTGAAAGAAGAAGAGAAGGGGATAAGGAGCGAAGCCAAACTAAGGTGATTCTCTGAGATTCCTTCCAGCGATGGCGTGCACTGAGGGAGACTGTCTAAAGACTGACGCGTTGGTCACTAAATTAGTTCTGGACAGGAAACTCCTGCTTATTATTTGAAAATGTACAGTATAGTTACAGCAGCAACAGCACGTCTGAATGCGCACTGGCTGTAAACAAACATCTTCTAGTGTAAGGAGGAGGCGGGAGGAGGCGTTTCTACTTAGGGAGCTGTGGAAAATCCTCTATACAACCTTTAAAGACAAAGTGGGAGCACGAGTGAAGGCCTTCCTCCATCAACAGTATGATACTAGCTTACAAAAGTGCCAAGGGGTAAAATGCTGAATGGCCGGTTTCTGCTTCTTTTGGGAGTTCACTGTGATTAGTTAGAGGCCATCAATTGAATTTAACGATTTCAACATGACTATCAACCATATCAACAAAAATTATAAGACTTATTTCACAACAATATCTTTTATCTTAAAATGTACAGAGACCAACGCAATCCAAAGAAACCAAACGCTGATCCTCCCCTTTTTCTCTGAGGGCTGTGTTCTCAAATATAAATAGCAATCATAAAATTGGTAGTATAAGCAAAAAGGAAAAAAAAAAGTAATTATCAACTTCTCCGTAACAGCAAAGAATATGTCACTATCCAGCAACAGTGTAGTAGACTACTTTTCTTCTCTCACTCTTTTCATCTTGAGGTGATCTCAGGCTACTTTATTCTTGTGAATTATAGAAAGAAGCCCATAATAAAGCTATAAATATTATTCTCAAGGAGAGAGCATTTGAATATACTGCATTCTTACTCAAGTTAACTGTGAGGTTGCTAACATATCAATTAGCTTTAGCCTATGTATTATGTTGTGGCCATTCAATAAACATGATCTTTTTTACATTTAGTATGTGAATGAATGGTATTGCTTGATCTAAATAAGTATGGTACAATGCATTTGATAGTGAACACAGATTGCTTTGCTGTAAATTTTTAAGTGAGTTCCTGTGTCAGTGTGAGAGTATATGAGACCATTATCTGTAATGTTGTAAGTTTTATGCAAATCTGCCCTATCTGCATGTATACATATGCCAGAAAAAGTGGTTGTATTAATAAACAAGCTTCTCTCCCCAGCGCCTGTGCCATTCTAAATGTGTTGATTTGGAATTAATGACTGGCTCTTCAACCAGTGAGAGCATACATTTGTCCTGGATAACAATGCAAACAGCAGTTTTATACCTGGTTAACAATACAAGACACCAGGAAGATCACTCATTTTCGGTCTAGTAAATAAAACCCCTCATTAGGTCCTACTATGAAATGAATAACACTTAAGGCCTGGTAACATTATTCACAGGCATTAGCTCTACAGTTTGTGTAGACACATATTGGGTGGGTGTAAATTTGTAGGTATATATCAGCTATGTAAATTGTATTCGTGTGGGTATTCATGAGTCAGTGATCTTTTCTTGGACTGCAATTTATGGCATTATCATGTGTGCCCATAATAATAAAAGGTGGACATGGAATTGTTAATTGCTATGACAATAAAGCATCACTCTGAAAGCCGTATACTTTATCAGATGGAAATATATCATCATCAGTTCTGCATTTGTGCTAAAAATATGATATTTAGTCAAAATGAACAAACTTTTGCAGATTAGCAGACTTTGTTTTCTAAACTCTAAACTGTGCATCTGTTTACTGTCTTCTAATGATGGCAATTTGTAGTGTTTTTGGCAGTGTACAGTGCGGTGCCAAGTCCTTCTTCCTGGTAGGTTAATTAAAGTGGGCCCGATCTTTGTGTCCCTGCATCAATCTGAACTCCTCTAAACAGCAGGGAGGATTGGAAGTCTCTCCATCGGTCCCTGGTGCCCTCCACTCTTGCTTTCTTCTCCATTTGCACCACTGCCTTATTAGGCCTGCAGCTTCTCCACCAGATGAAGACTTCTTTTTTTTTTTTTTGCATTGACCAAAACGTCTTGTGTTGTATGTGTGCGTGTCTCTGTGTGTGGCCACTATACCTCCCCATTCACTGAACGTCTCGCCTCAGTTTGTCTCTAATGAGCGATGAGCGCAGCACAGCCACTAATGACACATGTTTGCGAGTGTCGCTGTATACATTAAGTGCACATGTGTGTTTTAACCAACCCAGGAGCTAGTTAGCCGTGTGGGTGTGTCTCATTGCCGCTCATTTTGATTTGATGCGTTCCTGATGCAAGGCACGAGAGGTCGCGGGGTCAGGCCAATTACTCCCTTGTTGAGATCTGTTGCTCTTTGATTCAGGGAGTCCAAAGGTTGCTGATGTTTGGTGGTTCAGTCTGATGGTGTGGGGGGTCCACTCACAGCGCCAATTAAGGTGCTGTTAATTGGAACATGTGGCCGAGAATAGACAACAACCTGTGTGTGCTGCTATACTTTTAATCACTAATCTAAAACTGTCTAATGTCATGCATGACTGTAAATATATTGTGCTATACTGTATATTGTGCTCAATTAACACAATAAGGCAATGAGGAAGCTACTAAATTATCCTGGTACTATACTATTGTCACTTAAAATACAATTTTGACTACTTTTCACTATTTCCTTGGCTGTGCAATGTTTTGATTGTAAAAATATAGTGCTATATAAGTTATATAGTTAAAAATTAATGTAATTGCTTGAGAATAAGTTACCGTTAGTACTTAGAAGTAAAGATCATTATAACAAAGGTGAAATTAACAGACTATGTAAAGCACACATACACATAGCAGTTATGTCGCTCTTAGAGGGTTTTTCTGGGAGGCAGCAGGTCTACCCCCTGGTTCCACTGCACAGCACTGAGACAGACCCACTCATCCATCCTCTCTCCCTCCCTCACTGCCTACAGCTTTATTTATTTATTCACCCGCTCACGGCCGGTTTGTTTTTTAAGCAAGACAAATTGAAAGAAATAAAAGTCCCGGCTTGTACAGCCTGCTGCTCCTATTGCCTTTGTGTCAAAAAGCCACACGCTGGGTTATGAATCACAGTGCATGTATGTGTGTATTTCTACAAATACTTAGTGCCATACGTTCTGCAGAGCACACAGCTGGCTGCTTCTCAGGAAGGTTGGTTAGTCTCTAAGTGCTAGCAAAGTTGGGCACCTTTAACTGTTTAAGCCTCTCTTTAAACTGGGGTCACTGTTCTACTCATCACTTACCACAGCAAAGTAACATATGCTCAAATCATAGGTGGATAGAAAAAGGTAACACAAGACTAACTACTTTTTTAATGTAGCATAATTACATATGGTACAATGAAGATTACTCATTTTGCATGAGGTACTAGTTGTTCATTCAAATAGAGAGAATATGTCAATATAATAACAATGGATCAAATTCAAACCACCAACATTGAGGTTACCAAATAAACACCCAATCTATAAAGTCAATGCCGCCGAGACACATAAGACAATGTCCAACAATTTGCAGTTACACTAGTCTCAGAGCACTGCAGACGTGGGTGTGAAGTAGGTGCGGAGTAGCTCACGAGTTAACCACTCAAAATATGTGTTGAGTGTAAACAAGGCATAAAAACAGTGTCATTTCTTTTGGCCCAGATAAGGCTAAAATAAGCTTGTTTTGGCCTCATAATTTTTGGTCTCATAATGAATATCAGCGCTACTACCACATTTACTCACCTTGTAGTAATTTTCAAGTCCAGCCTTAATCTACAGAGTTATACATACTTAATTAATAATGCCTCTTATTTATTCAGCACTCCTAACTGTCCAAATATTAAAAAAAATATACTTACTGAAAATACTTGGACATTGGACATAAGCATATTGAAACAAAACAGATTTATTTTGTTATCCATCACATTTTGTCTTTGCCCTGACCAGCGCAGAGCATTGTTCTGGTAGGGCGATTCTAGTTTGTGCCTAGAAGTTCCTCACGCAGCATGATTTGTAGCCACTGACTGAAAAACTCCAAGAAGGTTACAGGGAGAGTAGAGATGGACAGAATGAAGAGGAGGACTAAGGGGAAGAGGCGAATGGGCCCTGGAGTGTAACTCAATATAGGATAAAGTGTCAGGGTGACAAATGTAACACAGTCACATCTATTAGTTATACCACAGACTGTTAAAAAGCTGCCTGCTGCTTTGGTATTGTAGTTTCACCGATGTCCCGTTCAAAGGCTATGGGGAAAAAAGCAAGAGTTACCAATGCACCACACGGAAAACATGGAAGGTAAATTATAATAGAGTCATGTAACTATTTATTTATGGAAAAACAGCATTACTTCATTGGGAAAAAAATATATCTATACAAAATCTGACTAGTAGTATTAGTCTGCTTTTTCAGACAATAGGCTAGAATCTTAAGCTCTGGAGATGGATCCCTGGTCGCTGCACTGCAGTCACTCACAGCCCCATGCAGAACTGAAGGATGGGTCAAATGCAGAAGACTGATTTCCCTAAGGGAGACAACTAAATACCTAATTGTAATGACAATTTTGCTAAATACTGTCTTTCTCTCTTTCTCTTTCTCCTCCGACTTGAACATGATTTATCCTTACAAATTAAACACTTGAAGAGCAGCATGTCTTTGGACGATCCATCTTAAAAAGATGCGTGTGTTGATGGTGCAGTGATTTATATTGTGTTATTGCACTTGTAGCATCCACCTGTAAGCCATTCATAAAGCATGCAGCAGGATAAAGAATAGCTAGTGTCTGGGGCTGGCCTAGGCTACACGCTGCCCTAGTGGCAATATTAAATGAATAGGAATTAGTGGGCTGGAGTGGGAAGGAGAGCCCCAACTGTGTGTTTGGGCAGAAGAGAAGCCTGTTGTTTATAGACACAAGGGACAGCCATTTATCAGATTGAGGAAATGTTGCAAGTTCTGCAACCTGGAGATATCAGATTTTTTGGTTTCTTCTTGTATGAAAGATGACAACAACATAGATACCAACAATAGATAAATGTGGATATAAGATATTTAGTTTCTTTCAGTCAACTCTTTGCAATCTTTGGTTGATTGCAGAGTAATGAGTTTAAAAAATGGTAATTGATGTCTACACAAATTACATTAACTTACTTAGTTTATTTTATTGTTAATATTCTATTTAAGTATGCAGTACAACACAGGTCACGTGCATTCATTTAATATTCAACAGCCCATTACACTGTACTTTTGGCTGGATTCATACAGCAGGTGTATTTTCTGGAGTTATGTAAATT
Source organism: Taenioides sp. WSHXM2023 (assembly GCA_029959045.1). Lineage (NCBI taxonomy): Eukaryota > Metazoa > Chordata > Actinopteri > Gobiiformes > Gobiidae > Taenioides > Taenioides sp. WSHXM2023. Next base: position 14,083,401 of record CM057096.1, on the reverse strand, counting down.
GTTTGGGCATGTTTACCGCATTACTTATTCACAGGCCCAGCCCACATGAGCAGACAGACAGACAGTTTGTGACAGCGTATGAGCCCACAGGGTACACTCCAAACCTCTAATGCCACATTCACTTGGTGCTTCTGTGCATCGTTCTGTACTTTAACTATGGGAAAGTGTTATGCAGCCCATTTGTGTCTCCAAATTGTCTTATTTGTTGCCTCTGCAGCACTCCTCTGCCATGTACTGTCCCATGGTGCTTTGCTACAGATGGACACAGTACTTGAGTGTGGCCAGTGGACAAACATTAAAGAGAAATTATAATGACAGTAAACAGCCCAGTGTTTGGACTGTCAGGCAAAGGTTCATGGTCTTAACCAGGATTTAACATTAGGAACAACTGTTGTTTTTTTGTGCATGGTGAGAAATGGTGCATCAATTATTGACAGTATAAACTCAGTTAATAATAATGCATTACATTTGTAATGTGCTGCTTGTCAAAGCCCCTTAAAGCACTACAATGTTCTACAATCAAAATATTACATAGACTGAATGGAGCCTGGAGGTCAAACTGCTTCATTGGTGCCTCCAACCACCACCAACCACTTACTCGTACACTATTCTAGGCAAGGTGACTCTATATTCTTTCTTATCTTATTGCATTTCCAAATAAGTTGTGTTGTACCCAAATCCAAATTACTTTTAAGAATTCTGATTTAACATTAGCCAGTACCTTATTTTCTTTCCTTTCTTTAACTCTTGAATTTCTTCTGTTCATACAATTCCATTACATCCCTTGCACACCTCTTACTCTAATGCCTGTACTATTTTAACCATAGCTAAATGGCTAATTCTCCTCTAAGTGTGAGATCTGCTGCTGTTGGTAAGTGGGGGGGACCTAGGTGTTACTGTAGCCCCTGAGGCAAGCAGTTAACCTGAGCTCAGAGCCCCTTTATTATGAAATATTGGAGATTGTGCAAGCATAAACGAGGTGAAGAGGTTACATCAGTCATCATCTTGAATGATAGCTACAATGCAATCTGTTTCTTTATTCTTGTCAAACTATTACAAAAACTCCAAAAGCCAAATTTGAAGAATAATATCTGGGTTTTTGGGGGGGTTGTTTTTATTAATGTATAGTGTAGTTCCATCTAGTGTCAAGTCTTCCCTCCCCCATACTTTTCCTAGGCCCAGGGGCATCATCACACTAGCCCTTGTATAACTTTTCCAATTCCAGTTCAGGCTGGATTATGGCAGTGTGGTGACTATCGTTTTATATTTGATTCAATGGCATGATTATTGCCGTTGTGTAGATGGAGGAGGCGATGATGTCGACCGAGGACAGAGACCTTGACCTCACCCAGGGGACAATGGATGGACATTGCAGTACTTTACTAAATTGTGGCAGTGAATGAATAGAGAGATGTGCTGAAATCTAAATCTAGACACTGGCTTGGCCCACCCCCTCTGAGCCCCAGGGTTAGGGGCTGAAGATGGCTGACATGGAGATTGGTTTTTAGTTAAATGTCAGTGGAGGTGAAAGTACAGCCCAAAGGCACTTTCTCTCTCTCCTTTAACATCTCTGTTTCTCTTCCACTGTCTCTATCTGCCCCGTGTCCCAGCGGTACTGTTGATATTCTGCATATCAAATCTCAGTCATGAACCAGTACGAATTAAGATTTTTACTGTACTGTGTTTTTATTCATCTTACTTTATTTTATTGGTTTAATTGTTGCTGTTTTCTGTGTTTTGCTTTTGTGTTTTATTGTTTTATGTGTTATTCCTGATGTTTTTTATTTGTATTTAAATAAAGTGGATTTATATTTGCAGTTTTTTATTTGTTTTTCGTAATTGACATAAAAACTGTGCAGAAGGAGCACACAGTATTTAAAAATATAAATATAGACATGTACAATAACAATATGGTGTATAATTCTATCGGTGGAGTACAAACCAATAATTTTAAAATTTGAATGCATTTGTTTTTATATTTTATCTTGGCGACAAGGGCAGACAACTAAATAATACTCAACAAAAAATTAACTTACTGGACTTTTTTGGCAAATAGCATTTCTAACACTGACATCTGTGTCACATGGTGATATAAAAACTGTCTGGTGCCAACTGTTGGCATAAAGTCCACTTGTAAAGCTGCCAGTCCAGTGGCCTACACATTTGACTAAGTGTCTGTGTGTGCGACTGGGTGTGTACATGAGTGTGTGTTTGTCCTGTCTGAAGGCTGTAGTGTCAATCATCCCATACTGACAGTGCTGGTGTTCACTGCTCCAGAAGGGTCAGACTCTGTTACCCGTGCTCATGTCCTCGAGCCGGTTATTGTCCTAACACGGGACGTACGTTGTGTGTCCACCAATCTGATCACACGGCCCACTAACTCTCCGTGTTGCCATGGCGGCGCGTGGAGCTGTGACTGACAGCTGTCACATGGACTGAACAGCAGCAGGGCAGACTGTGTGTGTTCAGGGCACAGCAATGGAGCTTCTGGACACCCGAAAGGTCAGTGTCTCCCAGCTCCTGGCTACAACAGACATACGCTTCATTCACACACTGCATGAACAATTAAGATCTGGGTAGAGGCTATGCACTACCAGCAGATATAAGCTAAAGATTTTACTAGAAATGTTGAACTTTTTCTGTCATCCTTTGCAGTTAAGGTCACACTGATTGGTCATATAAAGCCACCAGCCACCATTCCTATAGGCATCCCATACTGGTACCTGGTTTACAGTATGCATTAATAATGATACACCTGCGCTTTTCATGACACTCAAAGATGCTTCACCATTCAAGATAGACTGAGACAATATACAGTTAAATAAATAATAAACATAATAATATTGTTCATAAATTCCATTAAATACAATTGAGGCATTTTCTATGATTTGTTTGTCTTTTAATACTATCTTTACCTTGTTTTCAGTCCTATATACTGGTACAATTCTTTCTTTCTTTCTTGGGCACTGGGCACAAAACATACTGTATGCCACTGTGGCTCAGGTGAAACATTTTCTACCTTAAAATTCCTGCAGTTTCCTCCCTCAACTCCTGTTCTTCCTCTTTCAAAGGACTCTTCTTTGGCACTGATTTTTTTTTACCCTGTTCTTTCTTTCATTCAGTCTCTCATTTCTTTTCATCTATCTCTGTCATTACCTCCATTTGTCTCATCCTTTTGCCTTGTCTTAAACTCTCTTTCACTCTCTCTCCTCATCCCTCTCTTCCTCCTTATTGTCATAGAGGGGCCAGGGTTGTCACTAAAGTTTTCCCAACCTCCTCATCGCCTCATTTTTCATCAGCCACCCTCTGTAACATGGCTGCCTCCATCTTGGTCTTCTCCTCCTCTCCCTCCCCTTTCCCCCTCTCTGTCCATCCACAACCCAAATGCATTTGTTCAATACCTGCAGCAAACAGATTAGCAGGTTGTTATCAGCGACAGGGAGACGGAGATAATGGTTTTCACCACATCTTCGCTCTGTCACAGATTAAAATGGGCTAGGTCACCGGCCACACAAACACTCACTCTAAATGGTGTATACAAAGACATAACAAAACACAAGAAACAACTGTAAAATTAGTTAAAAATACGGCAAAAAATATAAATATAACATACTTTTGCAGCATAAAAGGTGTATTTACTGTCTTGGTGACCTCATCTCCTCTCGTCTCACCCAGCATTGGATTTCCTGTCCAATCTATTGTCGCAGGCCAGGGCCAAAAGATACAAGGTGAAGTCAGTTTCAATCTGGAGGGCCATTGTTTTGGCTGGGGCTTCTCACACATTCACAGTCACACACACACATTTGCTCAAGACCATCCTATGTTTGGCCATCGATCACGACTCTTCTGCAGCGGCTGCCACTACCCTTGGTCTATGTTTTGTGCTAAGACGTGCTAACTGTGAGACCACAGGAAATAGTGCCAAATGATCACTATAAGGTCTGAATATAAACAAGTAAATAGCAATGACCATAGATAAGATATAGGTAAATAAAAAAAAGATTAAGGTTGGGCAATGCTTTTCCTCATATTGACTGACCATCATTAATTAATTTTGTAAACATGAGCAAAATTTTCTTACTCAAACCATATGCATTTATTCAAAGATCTCAGTCTTAATTAAAATTTGATTAATTGCACAGCCATAAATTGAGTTCTGCCCTATGGTCAAGAGGTTTGGTTGTAGTATGTCAGACTTTGTGTTATAAGCTTAATAAATTTGCTGAATGTCTCTCCTCACTCTTCAGGGCTACGCATAGTCTGTCTGTATGAAAACAAATATGACTGCATACGAAGAAAAAGAGCACTAAACTCAATCTGAGGTGAGAGAAATTTAATTTTGTTTGTAAATTATCTTTGACCAATGATCTCCTTAGTATCAAATGTGTCACAGAGAAAATTAAATCTGAAATGCAAAGGAGGCCATGAGGTATCCCTGATATTCCTCTGTATAAAATATAAAGAAATCATACTGGGTTTGCCAGGCAACATTGTATGAGTCATTATTTTAATTGTCTTAAAAATGCTTTATTCTTTTTGTTAACTGGAAGAGAAGTGCATCTACGCCATTACACAGTAGATAATGTTGAATGCCTTATAAACCTCAGAGCTAACCAGGCTAAGTCAGTCTGCCCAGATTCAATACAAAACCACATGTCTAATTTTGTGATCTTCCTGGCTGATAATTCACCTCTCTCAGATACTTTTATGTTGCTGTAGTGATGGAGTATAGCGGTGGTCAGAGTCATGTTTTCTCCTCTTGTAAAGCCCTGGAGCGGCGCCGCAGCCTGGTCAATAATTAATGCAGGGATGCTCTGTGTTTTACTGAGGCCACAGCTACGCTTTATCGCTGTAGCACATCATTCTCATTAGGCCACACTTGATTCACTGTACGAAGAGAGACGAAAGAGGCAGGGGAAAAAAAGGGAAGATGTGAATTTTAGGAAGAGGGAATAGGGGGTAGAATATTCTGATTGATATGGATATACGATTTACAATAATGATGGGTGATATACACTCCTGATCAAAATTTTAAGACCAGTTGAAAAATTGCAAGAATTCACATTTTGCACAGTTGGAGCTTAAGAAGGTTCTAAGTAGTGCTTCAAAATGCAAAAAGAAGAAATGGGAGTGAGACAAGAAAAAAAATTGAGTAAGCAATTTATTGCAAACAACCATTAAACCGAAACAGGCTGTTTATCAGCTGATCAAAAGTTTAAGACCACAGCCTTTAAAAGCCCAAATCTTCGCTGCTGATGTTTTTGATCAAATTTATGGGACAGATATTTTTTGTACAGATTTTCTAATGGAAATAGAAGGGAAATGAAGCTAGCAGAAGTAGATATATGCCTACACAATTGTCATAAAAAGTACAACAATTTATATTATATCAGAGAATCAAATATATCGATTATTGGCCACAACAGCAAGAGGAATATTAGATATCGGTATCAGCTTCATAAAATCTATCCTAGATCACCCTTATAATTTATGGATTTGTTAACATTACTGCTGCTCCCTTTTTTGTAAGTGTTGTGTGGTTGTTATTACACCAAATATTAATTATTGTGACTAGAATGGGCTAGGATAGGTAAAACACACAGTAATAGGAATCCTTGAAAAACTTACCACTTCATATTCACTAATTATAATCTAATTTCTGTAAATTTATCTGTTAAAAAAAAAAAAAAAAAAAAACATGCTTTCTTGTCACAGTTACATCAGATTAGAAGAATATGCAAAGCGAATCCTATTAACATCTTGTGGTGAGCTAAAAAAGTTTATCTTTCCACCTCAAACTCACAGCCTCTCTGTTCTTGTTTTATATTTTACTCTAAAATTCCCACTGCCTTATTGGAATGTACCACATGCAAATGGGCTTGTGTGTGTGTGTGTGTGTGTGTGTAGGTGTGTGTGTGTGTGTGTGTTTGAAGGAGAAGGCAGTGTTATACAGATATCCATATTTAATGAGATGGAATGAGATGTGGGTGAGGACAAGGTCAGGGGTGACACACACACACGCACACACAACGGAACACATCAAACATGAACGCAGCCACTCTTACACACACCCCGACGCACAGCAGCACCCAAAGGAGATGGTGAAGTATGGTCCCATTAAGGCGCTTGTATAGGATTAACAACAGTAGTGACATTTGGCGGCTTGTAAGCGACCAGTCTATAAAAACACAACCGAAGCTAGAAGGTGTGTGTATGTGTGTAGCTTTGTGTGCTAGCTGCGAGTGCTGAAATCCTTCCTCTCTTATTGTATAAACTTATTGGGCACACAAACACCTGGCACCAGACGGGAGCAGCACGGTTCATTTGGAATTTCTCATTATTTGTCCCCTGGGTTGTGGAGTTTTTGGTGGCGGTCAAAGTGATTATGCTATTGAACTTTTATTGCACAGCTTTGTCCTCATCCAAAGATCAGGCAAAGGATTCTGGGAGCAGGTTTTGCATCAGTTATGCAGCATTTTAATCTCAATCAATTTCTTGTCAGTCCACACTGAGTCATACACACTCACAAACCATTAGAAATGCACACACAGATCATCTATAGCACGCAGTCGAAACATAACAAACTCTATAGAGGGGGCAAGTTTTGTGTGCCCATCAACCGTTTTAAATTTTCCTTGCGCTATTTTATGTCCAAAAAGTATTATAATATACATTTTTCCCATAAACAACTCCACTTAACAAAATTTTGTTTAGTTGTTTATTTGTTTTCCACATTCATCATTTTGCCTTTATCCATTCAGGCCTGTCATGATAATTATTATATATCGACTTATCCTTCAATATATGAAAGCTGGAGCAATATATTTTTGCCTCAGAATTTACTGTGTGTACATTTTCTTTGCACTATTGGGAAATCTTTGCTATTTTTTGGCTGTACAATAAGATTTAAACTGTAATAGGTTGAATTAATAACTTCTATGACAGATGCAAAGTATTCAAACTTGCATTGTGTAACTTTTCTGGTGACGGGTCCGTCAAATGCTTTTCTCCATGGAGATGTTATGGCTTTGTCTAAAATGTTTCACAGTATTGTATTAAATCTTCCTATCATCATGGAGGCCAAACTAGACCAAGTTACAGGACAGATCTGTGAAGAGGCAAGCCCGCTCACAGTCAGAATACCTGTTTTTCTAGGTATTTTTCAGGTATAAAATCACCTGTAATTGAATAAAATGTAAGGTAGAGCTGTTTAATGTCATACTGTGGAACATTAAAGGCAGAGCAATGACATCTCCATAGAAACAAGCAGGTGACCCTCCACCAGAAAAGTTACACAATACACCTTTAAGTGTTTTATTCTGCTGTTTATTTATTGCAGCTCATGATTTTTCAATAATATTGTAGATTTAGAAGAGTTTTTGTGGTTTAAATCTGCTGTTGGGTTATTGTGTCAGTGGCATAAAGTAGTTTCAATATTAATGTTTATTGTTTATCATTTCTTCAGCAACATATCGTGCTTAAAAATGTGTTATCCTGACAGGCCTGCGTACCATTCAGCCATACCCAATAACTTATATGAGAATTAGGTTTAGAATTAAGATTTAAGAATTAAGAAGATAAAAATAAATAAATTAAATTGTTTACCATCATGACCTTTGGCCTGTTATGATATGATGGCTCACATCTCACTGTAATCATTAGTGAGCTAATACTCCTTCCCTAAATGAGCTTTACCTCTTTATACTTCTAACATCTCTGTTACCTTTCCATTTCCTCTCCATTTCACACCACCATCTCTTCCGTCTCTCCTTCTTTCTCTCTCTACCTCTTACAGCTCTCCCTCTGTCACAGTGCCCATGATTATGACTAGTGAGCATAATGCATAGCCATGAATAGGACTGTCCTACTGATTGTGATATATAGTTTTTCATTACTGGTCCCGGCCCCTGTCATTAGGCACAGGGTATATGGGTGGAGAATGGTAGCAGGGTGGGGGGTGAATGGTGTGCGGCGTGGAGGGGGTGTCTATTTATCCACTAATTTGTAAGGGAAAAAGCCTCCCCCTCCATGTATAGTGGCAATCAGGGGACAAGGTAATCGCTGCACCTGATGAAGAGCTATGCCCAGGCAGGAGATTGTGTGGAGCAGGCAAAGAGGAGTCTTATGTGCCCAGAATCTATCCTGTTTTGTGTAAATCAGTGCAGGAGAAGGTGCCATACAGTGGAAGGTAATAACACGTCACATGCAGATAATGTTTTATTTTTCTAAATCAGGAGTCTTTGATAAAAGCAGTCCGCACCATTCTCAGTACTAAAACACACTATAAGGACAAGTGGGATTAAGTGCGACTGACTGGAAGAGAATAAAATGGCTGAAGAGAGACCTGGGGTGAGGGGGAACCATGTTTTGTATGTGTATAGTGAAGTGAAGGATGGAATGTGAAAATTGGAATGTGAAAATTATTATGAAATATTAGAACAACTATGTAATGCATGGACAAAAGATAACATCAAGCAATAAATTCTGGTTGCACACTAGTTGCCCTGTGCTTGTACTGAAGCTGAAGCTGAATAACGCCCATAAGGATCTTGGTCATCTTATGTTTAAAAAAGTATGCAGAGGAACGGGGATCCATGATAACAAACCAACAGTGTATAGCAGGATGTCTGACATCACATGAAGTATAGTCTCAATACAGAGTTCATTTTGGATTAAACAGTTAGTACTACCGTATTTCCTTGTGTTGACTTAAATGAGTTACATCACACTTTATTTCTAATCTATTGTCTTGGAAGTGGGCAGTGGTCACAGCTGTATCCTGGTTAGGCTGTCTCAGTATCACACACAATAATATCACATGATGATGTTCTGCAGCTAAAGGGAAGTTTGGTAGCGTGATACAGGCAGGGCCGCTCACAGCTGTACAAGATCTACAAAAAACAAGGAGGAAGAGGAGGAGAGTAGGAAGTATATTCACACACGCGCTCAAACAACAAGCAGGATGTCAACATGCTGTCAACATATGGCAGATGACCAAATAATACTACATCATTTTAGAGGAAATTATTATAGTCTTTTTGCATAAGCAATATGTACATTAGCCCAAATGGGCTATTGTTTCAATCTCCAGCCCTTGTACAGACAAAAAAGTAGCATCTGCACCAACACCATAAAGGCATATTTTTGGCTTGTGAATTTTGTTGATTGGCAAAGATAATTTTGAAAGACTAAAAATGCAAGCATAAACACGTTTACATCAAGTCACACGAATACACTGTGAGCATAATTATTAGGCAAGTTGTATTTATGAGGATTCATTTTATATTTGAACAACTACAGTGTTCTGGGTCAATCCAAAATGTTAATAAACCTCAAACCTGAATATTTAAGAAAGTAAAAGTGAAGTTCTCGCTTTTTTAGTAGAAAATCCATGTGTGCACAATTATTGGGCAACTATTAATGTACAGAATTATTACAAAACTAAATGAAAAATGAACATTTTCCATTCTCATATGTTTATTTTCATCTGGCAGGATAGCAAACAACTCAAAATTTAGAAATAAACATTTCTGACAACCCTAAAAACCCTAAACTAACCCTAAAAAAATTGTGAATAGTATAGTCACCCTTCTTCTCAATAATGGTCATAAGCCTTTCATTCATGAAGTTTGTCCGTTTCTTGATCTGTTGACGATCAACTTTTGATCAGCAGCAACCACAGCTTCACAGACACTGTTCAGAGAGGTGTACTGTTTTCCTTCACCATAAATCTCTCGTTTAAGAAGGGCCCTTAAGTTCTCAAAAGGGTTTTGGTCAGGTGAGGCACGGGGCCATGTCATTATTTTTTCATCTTTAAGGCCGTTAAGGCCTAGCCACGCGGTGGAGTACTTCAACGCATGAGTTGGAGCTTTGTCCTACATAAAAATCATGGTCCTCTTGAAAGATGCAGACTTTTTCCTGTACCACTGCTTGAAGAAAGAAAGTCTTTTAAAAACTGGCAGTAGGTTTTAGAGTTAATTTTGAGTCCATCTTCAGCCCAAAAAGGTCCAATAAGCTCATCTTTAATAATAACAGTCCATACCAGTAACACCTCCACCTTGTTGGCGCCTGTGTCGAAGTGGAGCTTTGTGCCCATTACTGATCCAGCCACGGGCCCATCCATCTGGTCCACCAAGAGTCACTCTTATCTCATCAGTCCATAAAACCTTTGAAAAATCAGTCTTCAGATATTTCTTGGCCCAGTCTTGATGTTTCAGCTTATGTTTCTTGTTCAGTGGTGGTCAGGTTTCAGTCTTCCTTACCTTAGCCATGTCTCTGAGCGCTGAACACCTTGCACTTCTGAGCTCTCCAAGTAGGTTGCAGTTCTGGAACATGACAGCGCTGGAGGACAATGGGTTCCTGGTAGCTTCATGTTTGATTCTTCTCAAATCTCTTGCAGTTAATTTGGGTCTTTTTTTTTCAACACATTTCTTGTGACACTGTTGACTTAGACTTAGACAAACTTTATTGATTCACAAGGGAAATTATTTGAACAAAATTTGCCTATTTGCAACAAAACGTTTGATGGTTCTGTGATCACACCCCAATAACTTGGCAATTTCAAGAGTACTGCATCCCTCTGAAAGACTTTTTGGAATTTTGGATTGACCGAGAGCACTGTAGTTATTCAATTATAAACTTAATCCTCATAAATATAACTTGCGTAATAATTATGCACACAGTGTATGTGATGTTGAATTTTGTCATTCCATATTGGCTGTTTGCCATTCTCACAATGCAAATTTAAACTTTTAAACAATGTTGCTAATAACACAAAAAACCCATGTTATTAGATAGCACTGAAGTCTTATTAAGATACAATGTTCAGTGGAGCATTAGCTGGAACACGATGGCCAGGCAGGGCACAGGAATCTATTAGCCTCTGTGTAAATGGCTTGGCTCCGGAGCACGACCACTTGCTTTGTAATTATGCAGCATTTTGGCCAAGAAGCTGCAGCTCGCCTGCCCAAGCGCTCACTCATAAACAGACATCCTCCACAATTAGTGTGTTTTACCTGATAATGAAATTATGTAAATGGCGCCAAGGTCCAAGAGATGCTGCTTATTTAGTCCAAACAGGTTCGAGGCCCATTACCATATTTTTGAACATCTGACTTAATTAGGAAGACGAGAGGAGTCGGGAGAGACATGAGAGAGAGCAGAGAGACAAAGACTTTTAACTGCATCCATTGGCCTCATAAAGAGGTTATTAAGAGTCAGGCCTGAAGATGGCCGCTAATGATGTGTTGGGGAAATTAGGCCGATCAAACATTAAAAGCCCAGGCCTCCTCCTGTGGGCAACGTGGCAGCCAAATGGGTCAATTAGAGAGGTATTATTTCTCTGCCTCTCTTAAGCAAGGCAAAACAAGTGCAAGCTGATCTGCATAAAGTGTTTATCAAGAGCGACATGTCCACTTAGGCCTGATCACACTCAAATAGCTCACCCAGCTCGTGCAAACAAGGGGAAGTGCACAGGGACCACAATCTCCATAGACTTACAAACAGCAAACGTGTTTATTCTGACTTTGAATGCAGCAAGGATACAGATATTAGTGGCCCTCCATCAAAGTGTAATTGAGTATCAAGCCCATAATGTCCCGGTTATAAATTAGAATAACCAGATTAATGTGAAAAGCGCTGTAAATGGTTGAAAATAAAGTAGAGGCATATATCACAGTGGGCCAAGGAGGAGAGGCATCCTGGCAGAGGGTCTCCTCACAGTAAATTGTCATTTTATCTCTTTTCTCTGTGTTTTTAGCTAGCGCAGAGTGGCACATTTTCAATTAACAGCCACATCGTTAATGGAGTTCAATTGTGACTTCAGAGAGGACATAAATTGCCGTCGGTTAAATACGCTTTTGTTTTAGATTTTGCCTTTCTTTTTGCTCTTTTTATGCTTCTCCATCGAGGTGTAAAAGGCCCAAAGTGAGTGCACAGAGATGGGGAGAGTGGGCATCCCGGCACGAAACTGTAATTCTTGTGTGGAGCTTGAAATAAATTAGCTCCTAGCCATCGGAGGTTAGGCTAACATATTAGGATTTTCCATCTGCTTGCTCTAAATCATCTAGCGCAAAGGGCAGCCTGCTCATCTCTCACACTGGAGGACAGATTGCATTACGGAGCAATATACCTTTATTCCCCCCATTTAATCCGCAGCCAAGAGCCACCAATGAACGGCCAGAGGTAATAAGGCTCGAATCATGTGTCCAATTAGAGCCGGACAGAAAATACACACATGTAAATGCAATATAGATGCTATGTACAGAATGCACTATATGAAAAACTGGTTGACATCTTTACCAATAATGGGTCACAGTTTTCAATACACTGACATGAATCTGTAAGACGTCCACTGACAATATCATGGGGAGAGACAAACCACAACACAATAATCATAATTTCAAGTTGTTTCTTTAGTTCCTCTCTAATTCTTCTCTATTCTTTTTCATAATTTTCTTTAAATTATTTTATCTTTCAGAAAATCTTATTATTATTTACTGGGGGAGTGAGGTATTAGCTTACACTGTAACTACCTAATGATTATGCCAACTGACCAAAAAAAATGAATAAATAAACTAACTTAACTGACTAACTAACTAAATTAAAGAAATATTAATAAAATATTTGAAACATCTTTACCAGTGTCATATCCACAGAAAATCTCTTTGTTTATCTGGTGGTTTGTATTGCTTCTAGTAGTGTCAAAATTAGGTTGAAACATAGAAAACGCTTAGCCAAAACCACCCAGACACAAGTACGCCCACATCACTTCTTCTTTTCAAGTAGCCGGTGTCTCATCTCTGCCCATGCATCAGTAATCAACCTTGATGCTTGCTGCTGTTGTGGCCATTGATTTTTCTGTTCCACATGTGGGTGAAAATTGCACTTTAAGTTACCCTGAGTGTTAAATTAATAATGAAACCGCAAGAGTGCCCTCTCCTGACTTTCAATTAACACCATCAGGATTAGAGGGCTGAGAGAGGGATGGCGGAGAAGAGAAAAGGAGAGATGGAGAGGAGAAAAAGGACTATCCATGACATGCACGCTCAAGGTCCTCTCTAGTCTAAAGATCCAGTCAGCAAAGGAAGGATAAGTCCATTGTTTTTGAATATTGTCCAAAACCAACCAGATATATGCCAAGTTTATTGTAGCAGAATCAGAAACAAAATCTCGGCATTCCTACAGGAAGCTTAACCTAAAAGTAACACAAACATAGTGGCAGAGGACACAGGTGTCTGCTGACTCTAGACACACGCACACTACAGTCGGATCCAGTCCTGTTCAGAGTTCTGCCAAAGGAAACACCTGTTTGATACAAATCTATTTAGGGAAGACTGAATCAGAAGAGACAAACTATTGGCGAACATGGGTGTTCATTATTTATTAAAAACTACTCCCTTATTCAGTAAGTTACAGTTGCAAAATAAAGGTATGTTTATCAAAAGCTATGTGTTTGCGTATTTAGTCTTGGCCATGTTCACTGCTGTGTTTAGGCAATTCACAGAGAAGACACACACAATTTTACATTACACAACAGGAAAAACTCACGATTCCAAATGTGTTTAGATTTATAAAATATTAAGCAAAAATAGAAAGTGGTGATTACAGTGAGTTAATTACTAACATATTTTGTGCCGCTGATCTGTTTCCTAGGAAACCCAGAGCCAGGTGCGGTGTGTGAAGTGTTGTTGTTCTTTACTTGATGTACTCCACAGCCCTGTGCGCTCAGATCATCCCCACTAATAACTTCCTGCTTCCTGTTTCTGAGTCTGTGATTTCCTGTCAGACATAAGCATCTGTTTGAGTGGTAATTTTTTTTTTTTTTCCAGATTTCATTTTTAACTTTCTTGCTATCACTGTTTTATTAAATTTTTTAAGGAATTAGAAAATTGTTAGCTCTTTGGAATTGTGTAATGGGTTTTCACTAATTACTAATTACTTTGAAACATTAAAATTAAATCAATGAGGGAGCACAATTAACATGTTCCCAGCTTTTTCAATAGCTGTATGTTGACAGCAATACAGTATTTTACTTGTGCAGATTCAGATCATGTGTCAGACAATGATTCACTTATGAACTAACAGTAAAATTGTGTTTTGTTTTGATTTGTTTTATTTGGACAACGAGAGAGTCACAGATGTAACAGGATGTTTACAGACCCTCTGACCCTGCTTTATTCTCTAGTCCTCTCTCTTTTCCAGATAAACTGCCCTCCCACCCCCTCGACTTACGCACAGTTCCTATTATGAGTTTGGTAAGCAGCTTTCTACAGTAGTAGGAAGTATCCAGGCCATGACGTAATGCCAGTTTCCTCTCTGACACATTCATACAATGTTTTGACGCTAGTCAAGGTGAAAGCAGTAAACAGCAGCGGACAGAGCAGGACATGGACATAGGGTTAACTAAAGGTTGAGCTACAGCACTAAGAACAGGCAAATTCATTCAGGACAAAATGGCACATCATAATTCAGATGAAAAAACACAATTCCCTATCCTGTTCTATTGTTCATCAAAAATGTGATTCTGAAGGTAACAATGTTTGTCAAATCTACCCAAAAATGCATCAAGAACAAAATCAGTGTCAACCAAATCAAAATCGCAATTTTGGAAGCAGCATTTTTGTGTTTCACAAAATAGCAGTTAATAGTTCAATCTTCCCTCAAACGCCACTGTTAAAATGTGCACCTTGAATAGAATCCTCATTTGAAAACAATTATTCACCAATAATCTACAATAATTTATTTATTAATTACATCTTACTCACCATCACAACTGAATTTTTTGTTTACAGTCATCTTGGTTATCTTTGTGTTTTCATGCCCTTAATAGGGATAATGTTTAGTGATATATATCATTGGTTTTACCTTGTTGGTGTAAGGAGAGGGAGGAATGGAGAATGACGACAGCATGGTAAGACTCATCATTGAAGTCCTCTGCTTGGGGCTCTGTTTCAGACTATGGCCTCTGCTTGACATTTGGACATCTGTCAAAACAAAGTAATCACTAAATATGGGGAATACTATTGTCAAAAGTATCTTGGGTATTGACAACCCATTGCATTATTCCATCACTTATAGTCAAGGACACAAGGGGAGCCGTGTATGTGTGAATGGTGCGAGGAGTTAACACAGAAGTCCCTGACACCTTGTTCTCCACATCTGAGTCGTAAAGCTCTCTGCTCTTGTGCTTACATCAGCACTGCAGCTCATAACACTTTGTGAGCAGTGGATTATGAGCTTCTTCCACAGTAACAGGCTCCTGTACCATCTGACACCGGAGATTTCCTCTCTTCTCATTCACACTTAATGGGTGACACTGTCTCCTGTGAGCAAAAAAATAAATAAAAAATGTGATAGTTCAAATTGTCACCACTTTATCATTCTTCATATGGCTCACAGAGTTACAAGAGGCCTGACATTAACTTCCCCTTAGTGCAATACACCTCATGATTCTCACCAGTGAAGTCGGGATAGATTGTGTGAGAAATGTTTTACCTCATCTGCCAATGTAACTTTTTGGTCATGTTGTTACATATACATATTTTTAGTTGAATATACTAAATATACAGTGACACACATTAGGGCAAAATGTCAATTAAAATAAAATTCCCAGTTTCAATTGGCACAAAAATCTATGACAGTATCTATGACAGATTTATTAGCACCCCAAATACAAAAGCTTGTAAGCACTAAGAAGGTCAAAGTAACACAAACTGCACCAGTAATTATAAACATTTTGCTACCTCTTGAGCAGAATGTCGTTGTACATGAGAATTGATCTCAGTAAACCTATACCGGTTAAACAAAGAAATAAAATGGTGCTGACTGTCTTAGTCTGGGGGCTGCAGTAAGTCTAATTTAGAGACAATGATGCCCTACCTAATCACTGGGCTCTTTTCTTGAACCCTGGTTCGCATGTGTCAGATGAATAAAAGACGTGTTCTTTAAAAAATCCAAACTGATTGGGATGATGATTGGGTAATAAGAGTTCAATTGTTTTTAAGTCTAAAATACACTGCTGGTGTAAACTTGGAACTACTTCAGAAAACAATGGCTTTTTTGCGGCAGCTCTGAGAAGTTTTGTATGAGTTGAATATTTTCCTAAAATGCAAAACAGGCCAGAGGCTGACAAAGAAAATGAGGGGCTGCAGTTGAGGTGATTGGGGAGGGCTTGTTTTGCTTCCCCGGTCCTCCCTCCTGACATACACGGCGAACACAAATATCATTCATTAACAGTAATGTGCCATCTTAATGCTGATGGATGGGACCGGGGCCCTTAGTCGCGCACACACACAGGCTATAAAACACACAGAGACAATTTAAAGACAGTCCTGCTGAGGGAGCTGCAGTGGCCCTATCACTTAGCACACATGCACACACTTACACTAGTCCACACCAGCCCAAAGCCAGGCTCAGGTGTCAGGCCGCACGCTGCAAATGAAGACATTTCCTACAGCTGGCAACCTTTGATGGCTCTATGATGCCTGCGCTGCTCACTAACTCTGCACAGAGGAACAGAGGAGAGGGATGAGAGAGGCCAGCAAATACACACCAACACTGAGCCAAACGCTCTGGCAACATCAAGCCTATTCCACACAATGGAGCAGTCAAGTGGACTCAAAACTACATTGTTATTGGAACAATTTATATCTTCGTCAAATAGCCTTACAGAAAATTACCAGTGAAAACCAATTAAGAACTGATATAAATAAATATAATAGTTACTGCCTCACCGGCAAAAAAATCTGTAAGAAATCCTGTTTGTAGGCAGTCTGAACTTATCTGTCTTGGTGCTGAGAGCAATACAAAAAATTTTGAATCTGACTAGAGCGCCATCATAGAACTCATTTTGGTTTAGTCAAATAACCTTACTCGTTCGCAGCCTCACTGCAAACTCTCCTCCTGCAGATCTTTGCCTTGGCCCAAAGGTTGAGTTTGTCCACAGCGCCTGTTAACATCTTGTTCTGGTAAGTTTTCAGATAATGGCTTAGTATTTTACGAACACAGACAGTAACTGCATTATAAGACGCATGCAAAATGATTTCATTTAAAACAATGAAATGAAAAGAAAAAGCACGTCTTTCCAGTTCCATGCAGTGCAAAGACTTGCACCGTCTCTAATTAATCAAACTTCAATTTCACACCGTAAACTTTGTCATTCAGACTGCTGCATAGACTAACTGTGTTGTGAAGCAATTTGTCGACTCTAGGGGGGCCCGTTTTCTTGTTAAGGAACCAATAAAGTTATTTATTATTTACATTTTCACTTGATTTTTTTTTTTTTTTTACTTATTTTTTACATTGATTTTAAATGCAAATAAAGTAATCATTTGAAAATAGCTATAAAATATTTTCACACTTTTGTATTTTACAGAATTATTTTAGGCTATTTTGTAAAAAAAAAAAATGCCATGTGTCTTACTTTACATTACTCCAGATTAACCACATTGATTTAAAAGAATGCATTTAAACAGGTATTAGTTTATAACACAAAATGTTATGTCCACAACAACAAAAATGAATTGTGAGAATAGTAAAAGTAGTTTTAAAATATGACCATTTTTGTCCTTTGTCAGAGCTATTCAAATCAGTTTAGCGGTCACTTCTCACTTTCTCTAATATATTTCCTCATTTTGCTCCGTGCTCCAACATCCCATCACCTGCTGGCTATTTCGATGATAATATTAAGATATGAGAGCGCGAAAAGGGGAGATTTGGCTGATGATATTAGAGAAGAGGGATGGTTAGAGAGATGGTTGCTGTCACCGTAATGCTTCTGCGACACTTCAATGTGCTATAGTCATTTGTGCTGAGGTGCCTTATGTGTGTGCGTGTGTGTGTGTGTTGTAATATGAAAACTGATGCCAAAGTCTGACCTCCTCTGCCCCTCTCATTTCCATCCAGCCATTCCACCTCTTTCTGGAGTCAGTGGAGCCATTGGGGTTCAACCAGGGAGCACTTTGTCCTCATTAGACCTGTCCCGAACCAAACCGCACAACAAAGCAAAGAGGGTGTGCGTTTGAAAAGACGCAGTTTTGTCATTTATCACTGCATTGTTAATCAGGGGTTTTAATAGATCATATGCATATAACTTAAGTGGCAATCAATCAACAGCAGAGGGAGCAGTAGACAAGATGTGCTCCCCAACTAAAATAGAGAGAAATTAGAGAGAAAAACATTGGCTTACAACTCTTCTATAGGTTACATAGAATAATATTACTCAATGTGAAACAACAATACAGATCTTATATAGCATTATATGTTAAGTGCACAGCTAATACCATTGGTTATTGCAACCTATACTCTCTCAACCACTGTTTGTTTTACTACTGCTGGTATATAAATTTGAAAGCACATTTCGCACTTGAGAACGAGTAAAAGTTTCAAGAAAGATTTAACTGAATGACAAATTAGATACCATCCCCTATTAAGTGTGCACTGGTGGAGGGTCTGTCACCTACTTGTCTCATCGAAATGTTACTAGTTTGCTTTTAAAGTTCCACAGTGTGTTACATATACATCATATCTAAAAATAATTTATTCAATTACAGATATTTTTATTACCAAAAATAGTAACCCGCTTGTCTCCGTGGAGATTTAAATTTTTCATACTATTTTGTTCTCTCCATAGAGAATAGAAGGATTTGGACCCTTTACCTAAAAACTTACATAGTATTTTCAGCTACATCTATCATAAGTAATTATTGTGTAAATATTTTCAACTTTCCTGCTACACATTTGCAGTATGGCCCAAGCCCGTGTTTATGCGTAAGTCTTCAACAGTCCAGTGATATGTGAGCAGCCCTGAGCATTACCATACGTAGCAAAAGTCTTGATATATAAGTTCACGCTCTCTGCCATGAGACTTTATGGTTATGGATTATGCCCGTTCCATAAGTGCGGCTTTGTGCTGTGAGTGAGGCAGAGATGTATTGGTCATATAAAACCTGCACCTCTTCTGTAGTTATTCATTTATTCAGTCTACTTCTTCATACTTGAAAGTCCAAATCCAATACATTTTATATTTTTGTTTTGTGTATATTACAATGCTCAAGCTCTGGTTTATGTTTTCTCCTGTGATCTTTGCAGCACTCTGGTTTAGAGCTGAACAATTTTAGGAAAATATCACATTTCAAGTTTTTTTTTTTTTTTTTTTTTTGTATTTGTATTTGTGATTTGCGTACTCCTAAACTGATACAAAAAAATCACAACGCATTTGCAATTTTCATAGTGCAGCGCTACAACCTTTGTTCAAGTGTCGTGGAGCTGTTTGATGGTCAGTCACTGTCCAGCTTTTACCTAAAACAGTCATGCAGAATAGATAAGATCACTGTCAAGCAGTGTGCTACATTATAACAAAGGAGGACTGTGTAAAGGTCATTGACAAGCAGAACTATTGAGACATTGATTAAGTGAGTTTCAGGGATATGTACTAACATTTTTGAAAAGTAAATATTGCCAGTTTAAAAAAAAAAAACCTACAACTGATGCTTGAATGAGAAATAAAATACCACTAAAAATAAACAAGTTCTTCTTTAGCTTCTATTATTTTTAATTTAATTATCAGTATAACATCACTTTCCACAAATCTTTCTCTAAATATACTAGGCAACTAAATATAAAGGCAAAGAGACAATTGTCCTGTTCCTCCTTCAGCTCCATAAAAGTCCTGGTGCTTTGTCCTGGTTTCACCTCGCTGCAGGCTACGAGCTCTCACCCTCCTGTCCCTCCATTGAAATTTATGAAAATCATCTCTGTAATATTCAGCCATGGCTGCCTCCGTGCTATATATATATTTATACATACCAACGTTATTAAATCAGCTCAAAGTCGGACGATCCCATGATTACACTGAAGCGAGGAGAGGAGAAGGGAGGAGGGTGAGCAGAGAGAAAAATCAATGGCACTTGGTAATTGCATATTAGAGCGTTATTTTGTGCATTGATATTGATAATACGTATGTTTACATTTGCAGTGATTAAAATCAATGCAGTAAAGTGAGTTATGACAGCGCGGCCTGATGGGACAGCTTTATGGCTGAGTGCGACTAATGAGGTGGTTGATGGGAAGGAAGGATCGCCTCAATCCATCTCTGCTGAATACTCTCGGTACAAGGGCCTGCAATGAGAGAATACTGTGGTAAATTCTGTAGGTCTACACAGCTCTTGTTTTAGTCAAAAAGGTTCACAAAATATTTACACAAGTAAATATTACATTTTGACTGTGACTTGCCTGTAAGCACGACCACAAGTCATAAAATGTTTAAGGCCCAGGTTTACTTTCAGAAAAATGAAAAAATATTTGAAGCTATCCTGTTCCAAAGTGTTAGGGTGCATTCACATTTGCACAGTCACCACACCAAATATGGACCAATCCCAGAACTAAACCTGGATTGGAATTAGGCCATCTCCCAGTCCCAGTCTACATTGGGATTTAAACTGGTCATAAGCCAGGAGCAAAATAAGACAAGTTTCAAAGCACCATTACTCAATGACATTTAACTTGGTGACATTTTCACATTTAACCGCAGTTAGCATGTTGTGTATAAGCAAAGATGGAAGATTTGGAGCAGATAAATATAGTTTCAGTGACTGTGTAGTCCTGTATAGAAATAGTGTCCAAAACTCTAAGTCTAAAGTCAAATAGGTAAAACAGACTGTTAAACTTACTGCTCCTTTGCTAACACTGTGGTATGGCTTTTACTGTGTCTATTCTACCTTCTACCTTTGTTGACTGTTTGTAGTGTGGGTAAATATATTAGGCGCTGTAACAGTAACCATAGCAGGAGCCAAAGAGCCTCTTAATGTGCCCATAAATGTGTGTTGTGTTTCTCCGTACTGGACCTCACTAATATAGGAGTACACCATCCCTGCAGACCACAGACAAGAGAGACTCCTCTAAGTGGTGTCGACATATTCAGTTAAATGCATCCACACAAGCATCTAGTGAGACAAAAAGCTCATCCCCGTTGGTCAAATGTACAGTTAAAAGCTGAAAGACTGGAAATGATCAAGAACATTCAAAATTGACCATTTACATTAAATAAGTAAAGTCGAGATGCTTTTAGATGGAGCCAGGAAATGACTACAAGCAACACACACCTGGTAATGGGGGTGCATTAGCAGCCGCAAATTCAGTTTAGTTTCCACAAAAAGGCAAGAACAAACGTGGTTGTTTAGTCTGAATTTACTATCACTGTGTATGGGTATCCCGGCCCAAAACACTGACTACTACCAAATGCCCTTTTAATGGCAAGTAAGAATCCACTTCCTGTCAGCCAACAACATAATGGGGAAAAGTGTAGCTTAGTGTTTAGTGCATTGATAATATGGATAATTGTCTTGCCAAAGGACACAATAACAATGTGTCTTTATGAAATAGCTCTTACCCAACTCTCATATTTTTGAAAGCATAAAATATTTTCTAAAATGTATTTAAAAAAACTTGATGACGGCCAAACTTCCTGACGAGCCAGTCCAGATTTTGTAATATGTAATATATATGTAATATGATACTGACAGGCCACAGACATTGTGAGAATGCCTTGTTTCCCTTTGTATCTCCACAGCAGACAGTGTACTATAGGTGTGTGTGCATAGACCTGCAGCGGGCCGCCTGATCATTGCTGCTCTGGCCGTGGGGACAATGAAATATAGCCACAATTAGCCCAGGACACAGTTCAATGATGATAGAGAGGCTCGCCGGCCCTTAGACCATGATTAAAAGGCCTGCCCAGCCCAGCGCTGATAGAGACAACTGAGCACACATTATTAGTCGTACCATCAGCAGCAGCTTCATTTTACTGCAATACATATGGCCTATGTTCATTCATCATTCACTCCGCAAATATTTGGGGTTTAATTGGCTTAAGTGGAAGGGCCAAAACTGATCTCAAGTACAGGTGTTTTACTTTTCATATGTGAAAGAGCAATCATGCTAAATGTTGATCTGCGATTATGCCTAATGCACTTGTAACACTGTAAATATATGCTATGAAAATATATATTTTTTTACATTTTTCCCTCGTACACCATGTTTATTCCATGAGGCTGGAAATTTGCTGTAGCTTAGATCACTCAACTAATAGACTATGTTGTTGTTTTGTTTGGTTAATGATATTTTCTAATATTTGAAACTTTGATATTTTGGATGAGAAAAAAACATATTCTTTTCTAGAATTGAAAATACACTGTACATCATTTATATCAAGCATGGTACAGCACTTTTGTTAGTCCTTTCTATGTAAGTACCTATGTGTAGTATTAGTATATGTATGCAGCTCCACAGTTCTCCTGTCTCTGTCACGCACTCATAGATCAGAGCTGAGACATTCTCTATCTTCTACACCTCAACAGTCTCGCTGCTGCGTCCCATTTACCCAGGACTCTCTCTGCTGTTTCTCCACATGTACAAGTCGAGTTATGCTGCGTTCTGTCTCTGTTCACGGCTCAGGGTGCAAAGGTCAAAGGTGAACGCACAAGCTTCAAGGATTGCAAATAGTAGAAAGAACAGTATGTTTTTATATAAAGCAATGCAGGCATCATCAGGCTTAGGCGGTAGACCTAGTTTGGTGTACTGAAATTTATCAATCCCCCATGACACTTTATTTTGAATATTGTTTTGTATACATTTATTTGTTATTATAACATTAAAGTGTTATTAATTTAATTATTCAATTTACTTGCATGCATTGCAAAAGTAGAAATGTTTTTAGTTAAAATAATTAGGATTAGTCAGTAGACCTAGCTTGGAAAATCAAGCATCCCACAAAAATTTAATTTTATTTAATTCATTTCTTACAATAGAAATTACAATAGAAAAAAATAGAAAGGTTTTTGAACTATACTTCATATAAAATGGCCATATAAAACCCAAACTCATTATAAACTCTTGGCTACACAGTTTTCCATATAATCCTGGTGGCCATCCCAAAATGTGTAAGTCGAGTTTAAAAAAACCTTGATAGATGGAGGAGAGGTAATGAAATGAAGACATCAGGAGCATGAAGAGGAGAGAGAGAGAGGCAGGACGGGGACGATCGGGCAGTAAGAAGAATCGCCTCTTGCCGCTGCGCCATCAAGGGAGAAATTACACATTTACTCAGCTTTTTTCTCAAGCCTGCGGCCCTCATAGATCAAACTGCACGGATGTACCAGCCAATTTTCTACATGAAATATAGACAGCAAAAATCTATTACACCTGTGTTCTTTGTTGGGGGTGAGGTAGATGCATTAAAGCAGTGTTCTGTTTGGTCCTCAACTCCTCCACACGCTGCAGGTCTCACTGTCTTCATCTTCGTGACAGGTACATTTGTGTTTTCTGCTGCACACACAGGAGACAAATGGGAAAGTCGATCATGCTCAATAATTATGTGACCTCGGATGAATTTGGAGAATGTTCAGTATATTTGGGCGAAAACTGTTAAGGAAAATTCAAGTGAGTTAAATTGTATAACACATATTGGTTTTGAGCTATTTAATTGTTTAGAAGACAAAAGACATACAAATTAAATATATCTATATTAAAGAATACAGCATTTATAATTAGGATGAGGTCATGTGAAACTTGGCCTTTGATTTTTAATCTACAAGGGACATGGACACAGTAGCTCTCAAATCACAAAACAGAGAGCAGCATGGCAATAAAAATCTAAATGAAAATAGTAATAAATAAAATGTGAGCACAATGTAATTATGGTAAAACAAATGAATCAACATTCAGTGCTTGCAAGCCAGGGTTAAACCAGGCTAACTTTTCCAGTATTGTGTGTCATGTTTCAGCTGCAGCCAGCAGCAAGTGACACCCCACATGAAAACACCCAGACAGAAAAAGCTTGTGTCATGAAACCCTGTTAAATGAAATATTGTGATAGTTTTGATACTGTCTCTGGTTGTAGATATCCGCCTGTGTCCTCTCAGCAGACCTCACATCCTGCAGCAGAGGACAGTGGACGTCCCTGACAGTACTGTCCCACTGTCACAGTGACTCACGGGTCAGCCTGGAAAACACCTGGCATCACAGCGTTACCGTGGTATCAGCACCTCGCTCTGATTTCCTTGTTTTGTCAGGTGTGGGCTACAGAAGAGCCACTCTTTTAAAATAGCACAGACATTCACCTCTACTGACCAATGAATATATTTTCCAAGAGAAATAAGTTCTGTAAAACATGAATGATGCAATTGTTGTCATAAAATGTGCAGATGTATGAGAATAAAAAAAAAGATGAAATGTGCAATATGTAACTTATAGAGGGTACATCACCTGCTTGTCTCCATTTAAATTTAAATTATAATATAATAATTTAAATTATTTTGCCAAAAACTTTCCACCGTATGGCTTTAAATTTATATTTTTCTATGAAGATGATCAAGTTAAAGGTCAAATCTGTGGAAAGGTGACTCCGCTCACAGTGAGAATGTATGTTTTTCAGTGTGACTGAGCAATAAAAACACATAGTTGGATAAATGCAAAATAGATATGTTTAATGTGTATCATTAAATCATCCATCAATATCATCCATAGATAAGGACATAGCAGAATCTCCACCAGAAAAGTTACATAGTGCACCTTTAAATCATTTAATAAAAAATAAAATAGTTAATATATTTATCCACACAGCAAAATAAAAAAAAAAAAAAAAGTGAAATAGTAAACTACAGCCTATTTGCTGTAGCCTATACAGTAATAAAAATGCATGCTACATTTGCCCTGCTGCTCCTTGACGAACCCACCCCTCGATTGATAGATGCAGTGATAGCCACGATAACGTACATAAGTAGAGGGTGGATCTTCATGTAAAATTCACTTAACTGCCATATTTTTCCGCTCGTGGGACAAGATTAATTGCGGTATAACTTGTTTTGGGACGGGGTGGAGGGCTTGCACGTTGAGAAAAATGTCTGTACCCCTCTCCCCCCACCAGCTCCTGTGTCTACCATCTCTTAATACATCCTGAGAAATTGAGGTTAAGAGGGGATATCCAGGGGGTTATCTGGCGTTGCGGCGCGTACCGTGGGGTGGAGATTGATGGTATTCATATGGTAATTCCTGCCCATTGTCCCGGGTTTGCTATAATCTGAGAGGGGGGCCTTCTTATGCTTCCCTGTTCAAATCGAGCTCACTGTTACTTTATCATGTCCACAGATGCTGATCACAAAGACAGTGACGGATGGAGAGATGCATCGCAACCAGGTATTTTGTGTGTAAATTAAAAAGAAGCTAAGTCAATAACATAGAGCAGATGTAATAAAATAGGCACATATGATCTTAAAAATAGTCAGATAAAATTTTATCTTCTCATGACTAAGCTGCATTCATTCCAAACATTTTCATCAGTCCTGTTTGGCGGTTTTACATTTCTAAATCCGTCTATTGAAAACCATAGGAATGTATGAATGTATTATACTATCTGTCTTAGTCATCTTGGTTTGCAGTTAAGAAGTATTTTGTCAAAAAATATGGAGATGAATGAAAAAACAACTTTATAATAATTGATTCAAAATACCTTTTGTTAGAGGTTTAAGAAATACAGAATAAAGAATGAAAGGTTACTGTAATGCAAATACAAATACAAAAATATATTTAAAAGGGCAAAATCTCAGATGCTAACTTTATTTAGCTATTAGTTATTTTTGCATATACTGTAACATGTTTACAGACCAAATAATTCAGGCAATTTGTTTTAATCACACACTAACACTGGGTCACAACACTCTATAGGCCAATAATATTTAAAGGACCCATATTACACCATTTTCTGTCTTTGTTATAATGTTGTTTCCTCATCAAAAACTGGAGTTGTGTTTCATTCACACATGTTTAACACACAAACCCTGCATATTTAGGGTTTAAACTGAATACAACTTCACTAGAATCATTTGGGTAATTTCAGGCCTGGAATTGCCAATCACTGAACTAACGGTTAAAAAATAGGCGTTAAATTGAATACTACTGCGTCAGGACATCACAATGTGGAACAGAACATTTTGAGCTTTGGAGATGTAGACAAACTAATAATTAAGGGTAATTCAAACATGTGTGAATGAAACAAAACGCTCCAGGTATGTCCAGGTATAACTTTGCGTAATATAGGACCTTCAAGTGAAACCTATTCAGTCTTTCGTCCTTAGCCTCTTGTACTTTTGGATGTTGTTTGCTCAGATGCAGATGCTGTAAACCTGTCTGTGGTCAGTCTTTACACTCACATTCTCAATCCATACACACAGACCCACAGCTGCCATAATAAATGTCTTATCTATATACTGGTCGATCTATATATCCACTACATGCCTGATCAATAGTCATGAATCTGAGAACACGAGATGGACATGCTGTTTCCTCCGGAGAGTCAGCGAGAAACTACCATAAACAACATAGGCTCTACTGTATATTAGAATATTTGTCATAGGTGTACTTAATTACAGATATACTAGTAAAAAATTACACATTAAAAAAAAAAAAAAAGGTAGTTTTTGTTACAGTCATGTATCATACAAGAGCTTTGCCATGTCCCACATATTCGTATGCCTAAGGTTATATTACCACTACTGTAACTCAACAAATTACTATTAAAATAATCCATTTTTGTCATGCATGAGGTTAAATATTTTTATTAACTGTTCTCTGAATGTGAATATGAATGTTGAAGTGCTTGTCAAACAATGACTTGGTAGTTTTTTATGCTTCTTATAGTTATAGAAATTGTGAAATGACTGTTAGTCTAAATAACAGAAATGAAAAGTTTGGATCTGTCTAAGCCCACATTTTAGTGCAGAATGGGACAAAGTAAGTAAGCTAAATTTGGTGCTGTCCCCATTTGGCCTTGTGCATAGTTATTTTACAGGAAGTAAAAAATGTAAAAGTGCCATAAATTGAAAGTTGGCTATAGAGGAGCCAGAGGAGCAGTTCATTTTCGGCCCTAAACCACAGCTTTGATTAAGTTAGTCTGCAGTGGTTTAGTCCACACACTTCGGATCAGTCTCTTCATTGACTTCCTGAAGCTGTCTGCTGGTGTGAGCACTTTTCCTCATATCACCCCACTGAACACACTCCCAAAGACACACACACACTCAGGCTGGCTCCCTTACTTAATCAATACTCTTATTAATCATCGAAAATATCTGCGTGACAAACCAATTATTAACGTGTGCCGTCGAGTCCAATACACTGATAATGAATTTAGTGCAAACGCCGTGGACTCCATCCGTTCATTAACTGCTGATGGCGGCTGTAATGACTGCTCAATGTCATTGGGATATTCGAGCAGTATTGATGAAGCACTAAAGCTGGTGGGCACATGCTCTCATACACATATACAGTACATAGAGATGTGTGCCTATAGTCAAATGTTACATGGAGGAAAAAGATTCTGTACAAAAATGTTTTAACATGCATGCTTTTATATCATTTGCTTTTAAAGTTCACTGTAGTTAAGAGGTGGGCAGTTCCCTACCACCAGAAAGTTGACATTTTGTAACTACTCACATTGTGTTCTAAGAAAGAGATTCTTAACCATACAGCTGCAGTGACATTGCAACTGTGTTAGTCTCAGCCTCTCTAGCAGTAATTGAAATTATGAGACAGAATCCTACACCTACTTTTCAGTATCAAGTTATAAGCGTCATCCACTAGTTTTTATATTTTGGATGTTATTTGTCTGAGCCAGCTGTGACACAGGTGAAAATCTTCATATCTTTAGACCACATTTACATCTTGTCACATGACTCCTCCTTATGACTCTTATTGATGTTTTTGCTCCTCGCTCCAATAAGCATCTAATCAAGAGCAGAAGGATCAGATGAGATCACAGGGACATGATGGATCTCCAAATCATTTACTGGGGCTGGCCCACTCAGCCTAACCACAGGTACACATCAGTCTGACTAAATCTGCAGAAAGATGAGCTCCTGGATATGGACCATGGAGTCTGGGTTAGATAAGGGGAAGGGGGGTTTGAGTACTGCTGCCATCTGCCAAGACCATCCTTCAGGTATTCCATGGATCCATATGAACTAATTATGGAGAGATAGAATTATGGCTATCATTGGCTTGATTTATCATAAGATCATATGGTCTATCTCTACATTATCTTAAAGTGTGAGATCTAAACGACATCACTGCAAATATAACTTATTTAAAATGCATGCTAGAGTTTCCTTTCCACCAGATTAAGCTATTGATATGATAGAATAGTGGAAATGTAATTCAAACTCAACCACAGAGAATAGTTAAAGTATAATGTTCAATACTGTAAGTATTGTATCATTTTAAATCATTTTGACCCACTGGGAGACCTTCAGGAAACTTTCAGAAGTTGTAAAAGTGTTCCTCAATGACACTGTGAATAACGCCGCATCGTGCCATGTTTTGTCATTTTTTGGGTCAGTGTCCAGTGGGAAGCGCTGCCCTCTATGTTGTCCTGTGTCAGTTTCCTCTCCTGTTCTAACAGCTCTCACATTTGCATACAAATGAACATCTAAACGGCCTCAATAACATAATTGACTCGCAATTAGAAATTTTCTTGAGCCGGTCACTTTGCACTGGACAGATCCAGAGCACAAATGAGAAGCGACACATAGAAGGGGAGAAAAATGGCTGTGATTTTGCATATTAATGAGAGTCATTAGCTGTCGTTGGCAATGGCTGACAAGGGGACCTATTTATGCCCTGGCCGCTGCCGCCTGACTGAGGAGAGGGTCTACTCCAGCGACCAGTGCTAATTGTTTCTGAGCATGTTGTCCAGCTGATCATCATCATCATCATCACAGGAAATTAGCTTCAGAGCGACGCCTTGGCTGACGCTCTGTGTGGCCTATTATGATAACTCTGTGTAAGCTTTTAACTTCTGTTGCTCGACAAGAGCCAAGCTTTTAACTTGTGCCCATTAAGACCTTCTTCCTGTTTCTCCTCAAGTAACAACTATTAAATTCAGAAAACTCGAAAGGTGAGCCAGAATACCATGGGTGCAAGCCGTCATTACACTAATGTTTTAGATGGAAAAGTCCTCAGGAACAACTTAGTCAAGTGTCCTTGAAAATCAAATTGTTTGTCACTATTAGATGCGCATAGTTTTTTTCTCCTCAACTTATGAAAGTAATTTTTTTAATCGTTTGTTTTTGGAGAGACACAATTTTAAGTCTTAAAATGAATAAATTAAAACCTCAATCAGGCTGGGTTGATGCATAAATTGACTCTTGATTAAATTCACATCCTGTTTAACCAACCACTTTCAACACTGGCAAAGTGTCGCTGTCCAAAGTGCTGAAATTCCAAATGACTTCATTCTCTCAATCTTCATTTATAGAATATTGATTGAAGTCAATTTATTGCAGGATTTTCCTATATATTTTTACAGTGTCTATAAGATCATGATCCACCTGCCAAACTTTATGATTACTTCAATCATTGGCAGAAGTTGATAGATTGTAGTCATGTTTCAGTTAACTAATTTGGACACTATCCATTTGTAAAAAGAGACTCAAAACTCCCCATAAAGCAGCAGGCCAGATGAAGAGGTTATCAGGTAAAGCTGGTGCCATGCCATGTAGTTATGGAGACATAAAAGGAGAACACACAGCCATGTTCGATATGCTGCCCTTTCCACTAACTGCTTGAGAGGACACAGAGGCTAACTGCCTCTGCTGCCCCCTCCACCTGTCCCACCTGGACTCACATGTAACCTCTGCTAACATGCACATATATGCCAATACACACACACAGGCTGTATGTCTTTTACCAGCTATCGGCGACGTCCCTGCCACAACTGCTAGTGTGTTTGACCTTTCTGTCCAGGCCCTAATCGGATTGTGTTCCTCTTTATGAAATCAGACGCTAAAGGTCGGCGGGCTGCTTAACATGGGCTGGAGGCCCAGAGCTATGGAATTTGCCTTGGCAGTAAATTACCTTTATTATGTTTGGGCCATGTGATCCCACACTGTCCCAGAGGCTTTGGGGGTGACATGCTACATGAAAATGGGCTACAGAGGGACAAATACAGACAGTGGTCAAGTGAAACTTTTGTGACCTTCAGAGCCATTATTTTACTCATGTTGGATTTAAATTATTTTAACTATGTTTGGTGTAGTTGTAGAACGTACAATTTTATATTATACAACTTCACAATGTACAGTTGTATGAACTGATTTATGATATTCAAAATAGCACACTGACCAAATCACACAGATTAAAATATTTTTAAGCAAATTTTCTAAACAAAAAAAAAAAGAAAATCAATTCTGATCTGTTCATACTAACTGTGTTATTAATCCACTTCAATTAAAAAGGGCAAAAAGAGCATCTGAACAAGCCAAACTTAAAGAACTTCAAGAAATTACAACATTAATTTTTACTGCAACCAAAGATTGAAGTTCATCATACATTTCTGACAATTTTGAGTTTTAAAGTCAAGTTACTTTAGTTGCTTCTATCTTCTCCACCTTCTATCCGGACACGACAGAGGCTTGATACTGACAGAAAAGACGTTATGCCCAGTATCGGAGGCGTCCATTTTCTGAGCCTCAGCCTTCTCTTTTCCTTAGTCTCTTTTGAGCTTCTTCCAAAACAGAGATCATGTTTGATATGTCGTGCTGCTGTCCATTTGAGTCATGCTTGTGTCAGACAGGAAGTCATCGCCTGGTTGTCATATCAACCTTTGATCTATCATGCCGGTTTCTTCCTAGGCCCTCATCCGTTCCCTCTCCCTGATCTTTGGTCACATGATGCGGATGGGACATGGCAACTGTTATGTGTTAAGTCGTTTGTTGTAGGCTCTGGGCAGTGAATGGAGCAATGATACAGCTGAAAGTGATGGGTGCAGACAACAAAGACAAAAGCACTTCAAGGCTCATGTGCACGTCTTCAGAGAGACCAGACATGAGCCAAGACGACCAAGCAATCTACATGTGTAATCTCAAAGTTAACACAAAGTTGCTATATTAAAAGGATTAAGGTAATTTCATGTAACGTAGGCTAATCCAAATATTTTGAAAGTAAGGTTATTAATACTGTTGAGGCAGCAGTTGTCTTAGGAAAGACGCTTTAAATCTTTTCATAGACATATGGCACTTTATAATAACCTGGGTATACACAAGTAGTGATTGGTATGAAACAGCTATGCGGTATTTGCACTTTCAGATTTCTATTGAAAAGAATGAACAATGAAATGTAACAGGATCTCAGTCATCTTCCACTAAAAGCCTCAGAGAAACTATTACAGATAAAATATGGCCATAGCCTGTTTCAAACTGAACATGCACACATTCATAACCCCTTAAACCAATTGTTAAAATGGCCCGCTCTCTGGATGAGCTGCAAATGTCTTCAGACTAATACGGTTTCCTTCATCAATCGCTGCTAATGTGAGGCCAGGGTCGGTGCCACACAACTTTGTCTCGGCATGTTGTCTGCAAACTCAGGGGAGAGATGCTGGAGAGGAACAAAAAGAGCATATGTCAGTCTCTGGCACAGAAGGCTGACAGCGGGGCTTTTGAGGCATATTTGAAAACATATATGTCCAATACCCTATATGTCGATTGTAGGTTTAGGACGAGACAATTCCCAGTGATGAATCGAGATACTTATTATTAACAGTGGTCTGCCTCACTGCTGCTTTTAAATATCAATCCCATTTGAATGAGCTACTTAATATGGATTTATTTCTTCTATTTTTTCTTCTGTTTTTACTTAAATGTCCGAGAGCTCTGCACAAGAATTCCAATGTGTATGGACTTTTTTTTACATTTCTTAAATCTTAAAGACTGGGTCCAAGAGAATGAGACAAGGTGAGATTTTGACATGATTTAGACTTAATAAAATTGCGTAGATCAGTTCACAATTTTGGCTTTTATATTTATTGCACTTTTTAACTACAGTTTCTCAAGAGGTGACTCATCAGTGCTTAACTATTTTTGTCCAAACCAAATGGAAAACATATGTAAAAGTCGATTGTCACCCTTCCTTCTGTGACTGCTGCCGTGAGCCTCATCATTTTGATCTTAAAATGTTAGTATTAACCCGCTGTACATGATCCTGGTGTTTTTATTTCGCAATTTTATATGTAAATACATTTCTATGCCTAATATGGACCTGGCTCCAAATTCGCTCCTATAACTGTTAGAACCGTGAGCTTCATTTGACTGGAGCCAAACGCTATGGGTGACGTCACACTCCCTTAGTCCACTTCTTTATACAGTCTATGGTCAGAAGGAAAAAAATCCATGTCCAATGTTTTGGGGAATTCTGATCCAATTCTGATTTAAAAAAAAAACAAAAAAAAACTGTTGTATCATGTATGTAACTGTATAAATTAAACCTAAACTCGAGGGGCTTTTGTCTATATAAAATGAACTAAAAGACAATGAAAACGCTGTGGTTGCCCAACACTTCCCAGCACTGCAGCTGAAAGTGTTCTACATTGTGAAATCATTGGGACACACACTTGGCAACCCAACAAAATGCTCATTAGATTAGTGCGTGCATACAGCTCCAATAGTCAAAGTTGGAAAAGCTCATTTGCACATTAAACACTCCATACTTGTTAGGCTCGGACTCTTTTATAATTACAAAGTCCACCACTTAAGCCCATAACATAAATACAACTACGCATTCGGCTGTACAGTAAAAACTATTGAGAGGGTAGATATGCTCCATCAAAAATTAACTTGAGAAGCTTTGATAATTATACAACTGTGTTAAATATTTAAAAGACAGCGGACCAAGAGCTGTTACAATAACTTCATCCGAACAATAACCATCCCAATGTGCTGACTACTTTGGCTTTTTGCACTTTTCCATTTGCATCTGTGCTTTGTGCTGCAGAGAAAGGAGGGAGAGAGAGAGGGAGATGATTTAAGGTAATGAGAGGAGTAAAACATCATTAGTGCAAATTAACTTTTGTCAGCTGAGGTGATCTTGGTGGGGGCGCTTCTGCCACTGGCGGCAGCTCGCGTAATGGCAATTTATGCATTAACGTGGGTTACTGTTGGTGTGTGTGTGTGTGTGTGTGTGTGCCTGCTGATGGCTACCAAGGACGCTTTCATTCTTAAAGGGCAAGTCCATCTTAAAGGCCTTTCAAATAATGTCCACAGTGTTTTACAGTTTTACTCAAATATATGCGGGATCTGTTATTGGTAAGTTCACTGTGTATATAAAAGAAGCATAGAAAAAGATTCTGTGCAGTGGTGAGAGTTTGAAACTGACTTGTGTTGTCAAAACATGCTGGCAGTCTATGACTTTACATTCTTTTCACAAAATGCAGAGTACCGATGTTTGTGAGATAAAGGTTATAGTGGCTCACTCAATATATAACCCTAGAAGAGGTTCAGGTTTGTTACCAGTGGCATGAGCAGATGGTCAGCCTTTAGTGCTTGCAGTTGTATGCACTTACTCATTCAAAATGGTGTAACTTTTAGCTTTTACTAAACTAATCAATTCTTCTCTAATTATGTGTTCCCCTCAGCGCACTCCCTCCATCTTCGTGTCTTGCAGGAGCAGTTGGAGCAATGGCGATGTTTAATGCATGTGGTTTGTGTTGCACTCAGGGCGACGGAATGGGCTCCACTCCATTAATTAGCACCAAACGGTCATCAGAAACAAGACACACCCGGGCACAGGTCAACAACTCCAGGTTTGAGGTATCACTGAGCTCTGCTCCAAAATGTTTACATGTGTACATGTGTACATTCTCACATGCCACTCATTTGGTAACTTTAGGCAGTGAGTGGTATATCCAGTCATATTGTTTAAGTAATTTTCTTTAATTTAGTTTAAAATCAATAATTTCTCTTGTGAAATAATTTCCCTTGTGGATAAATAAAGTTTGTCTAAGTCTAAATCTCACTAAAGCAGTCCATCAGTGAAGGCTTTAATTCTTAATTTTTGTCAGTGAAGAGTGACCAAGACTCTTGATAAATATTATTCTTATAGGTTACTAGTAATAGGCGGCTCGATACCAAACTGTATATCGATGCTGACTGGTATAGAAATGTATAATTTCGGATTCTTCAATTTGTAAACCATTTTTGTTAAACATTGTTCATATATTTGTTTATTTGGACATACATTACATGTTTAGATCAGTGTAAGATGGGGCTGAGTTAAAGTAATACGCCATGGCAAAAGGAGAAATTTAATTTGTCAACTGGACAGTTTATTTGGTCGAATACGTTTCGCAGCTCATCCAAGCTGCTTCTTCAGTTCTGATGAGCTTGGATGAGCTGCGAAACGTATTCAACCAAATAAACTCTGTCCAGTTGACAAATTAAATTTCTCCTTTTGCTATGGATTCTACCTGGACGACTGAGGGATTCTACACACTAATACGCCATGGTAAAATTCTTGATTCTAGATGTTTTACTCCTCATTTTTACCAGCCATTTAAATATTTTGACTCTAGCAATTCTTGTGCTAGAATCTATTGGATAACAATTAACACAGGCGTAATTGTAAAAAGTAGGATAGTGCTGAATGTTTATTCTTTAGTCTCTTTTTGTCTACCTAACATTCTACAGCCAGGAGCTAATGTTTATAATACTGAGTTATTACAACAAAATCAACTAACTTGAATTTCCTCAAGGCACACAAAACAAATCTTGCACTTCTCGAACAAAAACTGCAGGGACTGGCGGTTAATTAAGCAAAGGGTGTAAATTATTTCTAATTATCACCATAGGAGCCCAGCAGAGAGAGTGGGGTAGCATCTTCTATGTTAATCAAGCAATGATGAATAGTGCAGGCTCATACAAACATGGTTTCTTTATGGCTCCCCTGTGCATTGCTCTCAGCACACGCCGCACACAACACAGTGGGCGTGGGCCACCAAATTAATTGTATGAAGTGAGCTGGGGAGGGGATAGTTGCTTATACTCTGAATGGTATGCAAAACTTGCATTCAGCCATTACAATAAAAACAGAAACATATCTATTTGAATATAGGAGCACTACTATTCTTCTCTCGACCAATACGTTTAATTGGCTGAAAATGATCATTAACCACCGTTGTGGTTGTTCTTCAATTTTTTTGCAAAATGCTGTATCACTGGAAATTGCACCATGGATCACAGAGAGGGGATATACACACTATGTAACATGAGGCGTGGTTAAAGTATAGGGGGCATATCTATGTACAGTAATCAGAGATATTTCAGTTTATTAATACTTTACAGTGTATCTCTGTTTGTGGTTGGTCATTGCTAAGACTGTCATTGCGATTATGACAGTCTTAGCAATGGCATATCTTAATCTGTTTAGTTAGTGGCCAGGGGTCCCCAGCTAATGGATTATCAGCCAGATTTGAGTAATAGACTCCTCATTTGGCTTTAATGCGTTTTGCATAGAGAGCAACCTCCCCTCATCACTCTTAAAGATGAATCGGCATCTCCGGTTACAAGATAAAGGAAGAAAAGAAACTTCTAAAGATATTAGTCTGCCAGCAACTACATAAATCATAACGTTTTGCTAATGAAGGTAATGTTAATGTACTAACATAGTCACTGTGCTGCATACAACAGGCTCCAGTGTTTTAGGCTGATAAAAGATAAAATGGTCAAAATGTCCAAATTTATAAAATATTCCATTCCATCTTAATAATTATTGCCAACCTGTTCATATCACTGTTTTATGATTGACAAAAAGTTTTTGTAAACTTCCCATGAGATTTTTTTTTACCACTTTTTTGTTTTGTATACCTCCAGATTCTTGATATTACAAGTTCCAGGCCATTTTCTGGTCCTTGGTTCTCTTCACAAATTCAAGGTAAATCTTAAAGGTCCTATATTACACAAAGTTTACTATTGTGAGCTGTTGTCAGAATGTCATTAAATCCTCAAAAACATACCTGGAGTTGTGTTTTGTTTCATTCACACGTTTGAGTAGTCCTTTATTATTAGTCTGTCTATATCACCAAAGCTTAAAATGCTCTCTTCCACCTTGTGATGTCACGTAATGGTAGTTTTTAAATGAACAGCTACCTTTAACATTTAGTTCAGTAGAGGTTGGTAATTCAAGGGCTGAAATTATTTAAATGATTTGGGTTGTGATGTATGGGGTTTAAAAACAGAATGGAGGGCTTTCTGCATTACCACATGACATCCCAAGGTGGAACAGAGTGTTTTCTGTTTGAGAGAAGAACACAGCCTAAATAAATGGTAAATGGTCACATTTTTATATAGCGCTTTCCCATCAGGACTTTACAACAAGGAACTCACCCATTCACACAGACATTCATACACCAGAGTACGCAGACAGATATGCAGGGTTTGTGTGTTAAATATGTGTGAATAAAATAAAACAAAACTCCAGGTATGTTTTTAATGAGGAAACAACATTTTAACATAGATCAGAAAATAGCATAATATGGGCCCTTTAAAAAATAATAATCTCATTGATCTTAATGAGTCTCTCAGATAAAGCGATTGAAGTAAATATATCAGAAAGTTATAACAAAAGCGTAAACTACACCCTCTTCATCTTGACTGAGCACAATGCATTTTCCCTATTCTTCCTTTTGTCTTCCAGATTGCCTGAGGACTGAGCAGAGACAGAGGCGAGCGGTGTCTCGGTGGGACGTCCTGTAAATGATGGGCAGTGCTCCTGACATAAAGGTCTGCTGTATTTACACTGAGGGCTCCTACCGCTCCACCTGCGGAGCTGCTCCCTCCCTGTCCCAGCCAAACGTCATCTGTCACTGGGCCCTTATTAAACTCTTCTACTGTCTCATCAAAAACACATTAGTCTTTCCCAGGCTTTCATACATTTCCCTACTCATCTTCATCTCCAATAATCACTTGAGTATGATTTAGCCCGGAGCATAATCGTTTTTAATTGTGATATAAATTATTAGTATTAGATTGGGTGGAGTTATAACTTTGAGTGAGAGGAAAAACTGTTAACAATAGAAGAGGGAAATGCCTGAACAGCATAGAACAATTACAGTTACATATTTACTAACTAACCAATCAAGTAACTCTTAAACCACATAATGCATAATTATGCATTTAATTAAATTAAAGAATTAATAAATTATGCATAATTAAAGCTTAAAACTGTATTACTTTTCAAACCAAATGTATTACAAATTAGGTATATAGTGCCCAATAGTAAAGAGTTGGTCAGTTCTGGTGTTCTTACAAAATATTATCAAAACAAAATGCAAAAATTACATTATATACCCAAATACATTTTTAAAGGTGCACTGTGCAACTCTTGTAGCGAATATGCTTACATGGAGATGTTATTTCTTTCCCTGGAATGTGAAAAACATACATTTTTTGTTGCAGGTGGCATACTCTTCACCAGAAAAGTTACGCAGTGCACCTTTAAACTGCATTAGATTTTCAACATGGCGTAATATTATTTTGTACATTTTCTGCATGTGTTCCTTAGACCACCTCATTAGACTCCAGCCCAACAGCACGGCTGTAATTGTTTACCACCTACACAGCAGATACCTCAACCCCACATCCAAAACACACACACACAGACACACAATTCACCCCCAAAATAATAATAAAATAAACAAAAAAACAAAAACAGACAAAGCATCCGTGGGCCTTACCTCTCTCCCATCACACACCGGGCTCACGCGCTCAGTCTGACATGCACAGTTTGTTTGGTACTTTTAATTTGACAGGGCCTCTCTCTCTCTCCCTCCACACACACATCCGTACCACCACCGCTGCTGCTGCCGCCTCTCCAAAACCTACACACACATAGACTTTTAATTTGACAGCGCACTAACAAGAGCCTGCTGCTTGTCAAATGTTCTCCAATGGCAGCGGGGATCTTGCACAGCCAAGGGGGTTCGCGTTCAAGGACATCTGTGAAGAAAACACACACACTGACACACACACCTATGCGCGCACACACACACACTTTCAATATAGGCAGGTTGCTGGTGGAGAGGAGAAGGCTCTATCCTGCTATGCTCTGGATTTTTTTCTCTTTATCAACAGATCTTTTTTTTTTCTATTCCCTCTTTAGGTCTTAAGTAGAGAGCTTGAGGAGCCGGGATAGACCAGGGGAGATTTTGATTTTGTCACACGTATCAATTTGGTCTTCAGTCCTCAATCCAAACACCAGGAGGCCTTTTCAAGTTACTCCAAAGGCAGAGGCAACTTTGGTCCTCAATGAAGGTGTGTATGTGTGTGTATAGAGTCTGTAGGGGATGTCCCATGCTGTCTTTTGCAGTTGGTTTTGGTGACACACTTTGCTCATTAAGGAGAGAAGAGGAGACTGGAGGGACTAGTGGTTGGCTCCCTGCTCGACCGGATCACAAGGCCAGTCCTGCAGAGTGAGGGGGGAAAGGAGAGGTTTCAACCCTGTGTTTGTGGTAGCAATAGGTTTGTGTGTAAAATGTGCTTTTATAACGTTTTATATGTTAGTTGTCATTAGGAGACTCCTTGGTTCCCGGTATTGGTTTTGAAGTTTGGTTTAGTGACTTCCCATTGACTTGGAGACTGTGGCAGTTTTGGACCACTAGATGGAGTCATGTGTTCGGCACAAAAATTCCACTACAATTTGACATTTCATTATATGGTACACTTCCACAGATGTAGTAAATTTGGGATTTAACATGTGTATAAGTACAATTGTCATTCAGTTCAAGGGCAGCAATTTAGGCGCAGACTTCCCTGTCCAGTCTCAGCTCTTTTAGTAAGCATTTTACAACGTGGCAAAACACTATCTTTAACACTGTTGTGGATTGCATCTGTGGTCCTCAAATCACCCAAGAATTGTCAATTTAGACAATATAAACTGTAATATAAAATGTTTTTGTAAGAATCGATTGACAAACTACAGATGCTACATGGCTTTCTGATGGCCCTTTCAGTTTTAATCTCGAAAATATCAGTAATGATTTCCTTGGCCCTAAAAAGCCTAAATCTTGAAGTCATGTCAAAAAAGGAAAATCCAAATGTCAAACAAACAAAGAGATATGATCTCAGTGGGGAGAGCTCCTCCTATCTGTTACTGTGTGTTCCGGTCAGATAAAATATTGCTCATCCACGTCCAGTGATCTAGAAAGCGGTTTGCGTCTGTGGCATGCAAAATGTCAGTGTACATAAACTACTATTTCTCTTCTTTTGCTGATATTAAATCATTTTGGCAAAAGTTCATTTGTTGCAAATACTTTGGCCGATAACCCAAAGTGCACTAAGGGAAATATGGAATGTTTTATTGTATTTTGGATTATGAGTTGATACCTTAGGTTGGAGTTGGGTGTTGTGATAATAAAAAGCCACCCAGATTATTTGAATCCTGTAAATCACAGCTAAAAGTCAATGTATAAAGCCAAGGTCTATGAAACTATCACCGCAGAATAGAGAACATAGACGATATGTTACCGCATTGCCAAGTGCTACCACTTAATACCATTAATCTTGAGGCTCCCCCCGCTCTCTGTCTCTGCGCCGGAGTACTCAGTGTCCTCTAAAAGTATAGATCTTGACCGCAGCACTTTTCCACAGAAGAGGGAAAGGCTAAAGAGAAAGCGCTGACCCCTCTTCGCCGCAATTTTCCCCTCATCAACTTGTGAGACTTCATTAACTTACATGCGGTAATTTCCTTCTTTCAGAACGTGGGTGTGTTATGACGTTTTTCTTTCATCAATTTCTTGCCTTTTAATATCCTCAACTAAAAAGACTTTTTGTAAGGGTCTCATTTATTTCCATTAACATTTCCCCTTAAAATAATTAGAAATAATGTTTTTATTGCACAGTGATTTTTTTTTTTTTTTTTTTCTTTCAGAAAACCAAAGACCAAATATGCTGAAGTGTGATACACTATGAAATAAAGGCTGAAGCTGGTTATGGACCCGAGTTTTCCACAGGATTCGCAACTATAAGGTAATGCTGCCCTCTTTAGGAACATGTGTGTAACAGTTTAGAACCTCGCAAATAATAACATAAAATACTGATACTTTAACGAAGTTCCCAAACTGTGGTATTGACACTGTAGTGGCTGCTTCTGGTGATACAGTGGGGCACTTCTAGTTCACTGTTTAATTAAGGATAAAGTTTTTTGGTTTTTTTTCCCTTTTGGATATTCCTTGTTTACAACAAATGTGTTGATTTATTCCTATTCGTACCTCTCAGTGTTGTCTCACAGCTCTGTATGACTCTCAGAGTGCCAGAGCCAGGGCAGGAGCACAGACAAATGGCAGCCAATCGCTCTTCCAAATGTCAAACGTGACATGTAAACATCCAGTGGACACCATCATTAGACCAATTCAGGGGCTTGGTTTTTAAACAGCCTTGGAGATATGCTGAAAATAAGGGAAAAAAATAAAGACTTGATACACCTGGTTCTGGTTCCTGTTTTTTCCATATTATATCAATATAAATTCCTGCCAAGAACCAAAAAAAATAAATGGCTATGATGCATCATGTACTCAGAATTAAAAATATATAAACTATAAATAACATACTGTGTCAAATACTATGGTGATTGTTATTTTCTGTTTTAATCAGAACAATGATGAGATTGCAAAGCCTGCATAGTTTCAAATGTTACTGTGGACTTTCCCAGACTTATTCTACTTGAGAATACATTCACTGGTATTAACACAGCAAGTTGAGCAAGTCAGATTTATTGAAGGCACATCAGTTGAATAAACACAATATATCAATGTACATCTTAATCCTTAAATTACTCAAACAAGGGGGCATTTTCTTTACATTTCCAAAGAAAGATAAGTTCTGTTCATTAATGTAAGCAGCCCTTACAATATGGAGATAAGGATAAACATGTTTTAATAAATAGAGAACAGTAATGGTTTTCTAATAACCTTTAAGTTAACTAGTTACTAATCTACAATGCATCAACTTTCACAGCAATATTTAATACAATGTATTAGCCTAAATAACTCAGTCTAATCCAGTGTATAATAAGTTTTGTGGTTACAACATTCCTTTCAGGAGTAGTGAGAGTGGACAGGGTAAGGCATTTACTGCCAAACACAGTGGCACAAACAGTGTTTTAACCAGAACCTTAAGGCTCAAGTTAAGTGCATCAGAACGGTAGTCACAACTCAAATGCAAAATGTGGCACTGTGTAAAATGTGGAGCAAAACATCCACACTGTGTGGGGGATACGGTAAGAGTCTGTTCTGATCCATAAAGTGATCCTTACAAGCAACGAGCAATGTCCCAGTGCAGTGCTGCAGTTTGAGGTAATAACTGAAGAATCCTATGCATACAATATTAATATTGGACTCCACTGACTTTTTAAAATGTGTGTTATGTTTTTTGAATACTTGCTAATTGTTTGGTTTAATTAGACAAAACAGGTGTATTTACGCTTCTCATGTTTTAGTGGACGGACTACCTCCTTGGTAGAGATTTTGCTCTATAGTCATTTATAAGCTAAAAGCTTTAACACCTATTGGAAGAAACAACTAGCTAGAAACAGCTAACTAGAAGTTGCTGCAAATAAAATCAGAAAGGGCCAGTGCAAAAAGGGTACTACTGCATTTATGTGAAATGTAAAATTTTAATTTTGATTCTTCATTTATTGTTTTTAATATATATATTATTCATTATTATTTGACCATTTTACACATTGTCACAATTTTTTTTGTGTGTTTACTGGGATTGAAAGATACATTTTGTGGTCCATTGTGGGTTAAGACAAACTGCTCTTGTTGATTTGAAGTCATCACTGACTTTGTACATGACGTCTCTTCTTAAGCTCTGTACCTTCCAAATCCTTCATGCACGTCACCAGAAAGCTACGACACTTGGCTGCATATTCTTCTGGAAAATCCCGAAAATGACTGACGTGCGAGCTGGAACCAAAATCAAAATACTCTGCCGGGACCCCTTTTCGTCTGAAGCTCTCCACAAAATCCTCGACGTCCTTGTGCCTTATGACTTGGTCCGCTTTGGAATACAGGTAATAGTGAGGCCATGCAGGTGGATTATCCCTTACTGCGTCATAGTGATTCTTGTGTATATACTTGGTCAAGGGGTACAACACAATTCGTAACATAAAAACAGTGACAGCGAAAAGTGCCAGGAGGATGTACCTGAGGACGGGGCTGATCTGAGGTCCGAGGGTGGCTGTGAGAGCACGCAGGGCCCCTCGCACATTACCGCTACCAGGGGCACTGTCCACCACGGCCCCGATTACATTCAAGGAGCTAAACTGTTGGTCGGTGTGCAAGAACTCAACAATGTACCGATACAACATGAAACCGCCATTACTGAAAACGTGAAAGAAAATAGGACTGCTCTCCACCTCATAGTCGAAGAGGATTTCCAGTAGCTTCAGGGCGATACTGCTCAGCTCCTTGTAGCCAAAGGATTCAGAGATGAAGACGGTCTTTAGGGGAGCTGTGTAGCGGATAGTCACACATCCCTGGATAAAGCACAAAGAGAAGTTAATAATAATTGCATTCACTGAATCATGGCAAAAAAAAAAAAAAAAAAAAAAAAAAAACAAGAAGGCTATAAGTTCATAATACTGTTGTCACAATACGAAAACTCAATTAATAAGCGGCTGGAAACTTAATACAGCTTTCAATACAGAAATTATATATGAATCAAATGAATAAAAAAGACAATTTTGTTAGTTTTGTCAGTACAAAATAGAAGTAGTTTATTAATACCAACTCACTTTCATTTAGACTATGGGTAGAAGTGTATGTAAAATAAATTCTTTCTAAAGGAATTAAGTAAGCTATTGACACACTTGTATGAGAAACATCCAGATATAATACCATGTGAAGGAAAAGGACAGATAGCAATTTCAGGTAGCAGATTTGTACCTGTTCGTTGTAAATGGAGCTGTACTTGGACAGGTGCTTGTCTTTGCAGCCAGCCCAACCCAGCAGGATCACCACTGGCTCCTTTGTCCCCTGCCAGTGCCGCTCTGAAACAGGACACACGGGCTAAATGACACCTTACATAAAACAGTCAGTGTGGCACATGCAGGAGGCTAGCAGGTAGGCTAAGCTAACTGAACCATGATCCTGTACAATGGATGAGATGCTCACCCGACGTCCCTGCAGCTGGAAACACGATATTGTAGTCCATTTCACTGTCTGCCATTTCGGTATCAGTGTGTATCAGCTGATGTCCTTAAGCGTGTGGCTCATTTGCACTCTGTAAACTTAAAATCTAACATAAAGTAGTGCGATATGAGCTTTTATTGCACGTAGAGAGGAGAGACAGGTCAATGAACTGTCATTGTACACTTCTTCCTCTTGCAATGATCCAAGGAGGGTAGAGGAGTTCATATTGCACTACTGCCCTCATGTGGTAAGAGTTCATATTGCACTACTGCCCTCATGTGGTAAGAGAGTAGTATTTGACAGGCCTCAAACGTGCACTAGTATTTACTAGTAGTCTATAAAATACTGTTGTTTGTAACATGCCAAGCTAGAGAGAAGTGTATGGAAGCCCATTTCCGCCAGGAAACGAAAAAAAAAAAAATGGTGACATTAAGTCAAAATTATGAGATAAAAAAGTCAAAATTATGAGATAGAAAGTCATAATTATGAGATAAAAAGTAATAATTATGAGATAAAAATCGAAATTATGAGAAAGAAAGTCAAAATTATGAGATAAAAAGTCAAAATTATGAGATAGAAAGTCATAATTATAAGATAAAACGTCATAATTATGAGATAAAGTCAAAATTATGAGAAAGTCATAATTATGACATTTTATCTCATAATTATGACTTTTTATCTCATAATTTTGACTTTTTTAATTGCATAATTGTGACTTTCTATCTCCTAATTTTGACTTTATCTCATAATTATGACTTTCTATCTCATAATTTTGACTTTCTATCTCATAATTTTGACTTTTTTATC
Organism: Taenioides sp. WSHXM2023; assembly: GCA_029959045.1. NCBI lineage: Eukaryota > Metazoa > Chordata > Actinopteri > Gobiiformes > Gobiidae > Taenioides > Taenioides sp. WSHXM2023. The sequence goes on along the minus strand of CM057096.1, from coordinate 14,039,588 downwards.
TCATAATTTTGACTTAATGTCACCATTTTTTTTTCTTTTCCTGGCGGAAATGGGCTTCCATAGAGAAGCAATGTAAAAAGAGAAAAAAAAATTTATTTGTTGGCATGTTGCATAAAGTGTAAAAAGTAAGTAGTTGTCAACAAATTTACAGAAAAGCACAGAATGCACAACAATATAAAAAATTAAAATGTATTTTGTGATCTTCATTGTACAATATAATTTACACTTTTTCTGAAACTTTTCTGAAAGTTTTTAATGGTTTGTTATAATCCAATACTGGTTCAAGTCATAATTGTGAAGGAGAAACGTGAACAAAGGTGCATTATTACATGACTAAAACAGAATAAAACAAAAATTATAGAGTTCAATTCAAAACCACTACTGTCTTGATTCCCACACTCTCTCCATCTTTTGCACATGTGCTTTGGATGACTTGGCGAAGGCGCTTTTGACTATGTTTAGTGGGACAGATTTGCCGCTGAGGTACACCTTATTGAGACCACTAGGAAGCCACTGTTGTACATCCTGCTTTGGTTGTTCACTCCTAGTCGCACCCTCCTCAGTTTTTCGGTCAGTGACACAAGAATGAGCAAATATGTATCCTGTCATAAAAGCATCAAATCCAGCCCTGTGTGTCCCTGTGTCTAGTTTCTTTTTCTGTGGCGAGAGGATAGGGGGCTTTTTCATTACATCTTTATTCATGCTTTCTACACCCTTGTCGGTGTCAGTGGTTGGGAGGTCGCTGGTTGTAACAGATTTGTTTTCATCTGTCTCATTTGCATCAGGCCCATCGACAGACTGTTCTTGGACATCTATTTCCATGTGAGGTATTTTGTTTTCTGGTGCGCCTTCAAAAATAGATGAATCCTCTGTATTCTCTCCTCCTTTCTTCTTATTTTTTTGTCGCTTCCTCTTTTTTCTTTTATCCTCCTTGTTCTTTTCATCTTGGAGGACAATGAGGTCAGTGTCATGGGACAATGGACACTGTGTGCCATTTGGACACCAACCAAAAGCCTGTGCACAGAAAAAACAGACAGTTTTATAAAAAGCACACACATAATGTATTAAACGTAATAGATCAGATCACTCACAGAGAAGCGTTCACAAATTTCAGTCTGTCCCTCTGATGACATCACATCTGGGCACTCTCTGAAGTCCACGTAGCTGGACATATGACCGCCATACTGACAAAACTCCACTTGGACATGAGGACCAGCAGCTCCAGAGGTCAAACCACGAAAGTTATCCAGTTTACTGAGAGAAAAAATAAGTTTATGTTATCAAACAAAAGAAAAGAGAAAAGAGAAGTACCACTGACCATTTCTTGTAGGCGTACTCCAGGTAGGATGCGGTCAGCCTGAGCTCAAACTCAGTGACGTATTTGGTATCGTAAATACCCGCGGGAAACATCTCTGACAGATCAGCCGTGAAGGTTGCCAGTTGCTCAGGCAGATGAGCATAAAAACTCTGGAAAGAAAGTAGATATTGCTCTGATAACAATTTATAACTAGTAAACATTTACAGGATATTAAAAAGGTCATGTTAGTAACTGAGTAGAGCTTCATATCATGTATCATGTACCTGGTATAAAAAGGCCATGTCAATGAGGCCATTGTGGAGCACCAGTGGTTTTCGAGCACGCAGAAGTTCAGTGAACAGAGCCCTGATGTGAACACCCTGGTAGTCAGATCCTGCCTATTGTGGAGGAACAACAAGAAGAGATACAGTAAAGACTAAATAATATTTGTAGTAGTGCTTGTGTCATTACCTTATTATTGCCCTTGAAATAAGGGATCCCGTGAGCATACTGCTTGTTGAAGTCAAAGCCGTGCTGCACAAGAAACTGCACTGACTGAGGCTCAATGATGTACTCCTCTGAGCACAGCAGTGTCAGGTTATACACTTGAACCAGGTACGAGTCTGCAGGCTGTGGCAAAGGAAATAAAATCAAGCTTAATTGTTTTGTTATTATAATTGTACTGACAGTGAGTTACCTTGTCGTCTAGTTGTTTGTAGCATGCAAATCCAAGAGAGAGGATGGAACGAGAGCGAGCAGCGTGACATATGGCCTTATACCTGTCCTCTATAGATCTTGAACAAATAGAGCAAAAATAATTAGTATTCTGATTTCAGACACCAATAGCAAAAAGATGCAAAAAGATGAAGATGCACACGGTATAACACTTATAACAATATTCTTACTCAGCTAGTAGAGATTTCCTGTTCCCAAGACCACTCAGCTCCTAAAAATGAGTATTAAACACATTTCCATAAATAAAGTACAATGTTATAGATATCTCTCTACAATTATATACATTAACTATGGAGTACCTTTAAAATATAACACGATACTTACGGTGTCAAGAGCAATAAAGGAAGAGGTTTTCAATGCAACAACCATAGCAGGCCAAAGCTCCTTAAAATTGTCATTGTGAACATCAATGACTGGAACTACGAAGGAGGACATCACTTTGTAACCTGGTACTGCAGCTTTATATTCAAGCCGCTTTGAATTTATTATTAAGATAGTTATTGCGTAGCGTTAGTTAGTTAAGATTTTGGAGCAGGTGAAAAGTCAAATAAAACATACAATTTGAAGATGCAGAAACCGTAAACATTTCAACGTGCTTTCGGGTCCTGCGCTTGGTCATGTGACAAAAAGAACCAGTATGTGGCTAAAATGCCTGAGTGATATTAAACGCGTAATAAATATAATTAATTAACCCACTGATTACACAATGTCAAGACACGACGCTATTTAGATTGAATATACACTTAATTTTAGAGTTAGCCTCAAATTTCCTTTGAAACTTTAGCACATTTAGCTGTTTTTGGAAAGGCATCCGCAAGAGGCGCGCGTAAACATGACGTCACCAAGCTACACTGCGAAAGGCTCTAGCGCCATTTTGGCTCAAACAAAGTCAAAAATATTTTATCTTCGTCAAAATTATTTTAATAAAAAAGCTTAACTGCAATGTAAATCGAATTGGTAACTACACATTTGGTTTCTAGAAGTAAAGCTGCGCTGCATATATAACTTTTTCTGTTTGTTGTTAGTAATTTTAACGATAAAAGCCAAGTAATTCATTATTTAGTATTGAACTCTGGGCGCAACTCGCGACTAAAAAGCGCAGTTTTCGGTTGTCATTGAAAGCGTTCGCGTTTGTTGTGGCAATGGGAGGCTGCTCTGCTCCCCATTGCTCAAATTCAACTAGTATTGGCAAACAGCTGTTCAGATTCCCCAAAGACCCAGTGCGCAAGAAGAAATGGGTGGTCAATTGTCGACGGGATTTTGAACCTACTCCTCACTCCAGACTGTGCGAAGTAAGAAGGCGGCCTTGACTAAAACAACTGTGGTTATTGCATGTCATCATGTTTTATTATATTTTCCAAACAGGATCACTTTGAGCACAGTCAGTTTGAGGAGGTAGCCAGATCTCCAGCAGGTGGGAAGAAGCTGAAACCTAATGCAATTCCAACAATTTTTAGTATTGGAGAACCCCCATATCCAATTATCACAGCGTCATTCATTACCATCCCGCTAAAACCAGAACCAGGTAGGTTGTCCACTTAATCTGAAAGCATGTTGATCAATCCAAATTAACTAAAGAGAACGTTTTCTTTCAGTGGAGAAGGATTTGAATGTGGGGGACCATGGGTATGCAAGACGCAACCCACTGCCAGGAATGGACGAGGAGGATGGAGACTGCACCAGAGAGGACCAGCAGCCCTGCACCCAATGTCAGCTCCTCAAGAAACAACTGGAGCAGGAGATGCAAAATTCAGCGAGGCTACAAAAAGAGGTTCACATTTTACACATGCTATTTGAAGATGCATTTATGTTATTGTTGACATGTAAATGCTTTATATAACTGAGGGAAAGGGTTAAAGTATGCAACCAGGGAACACACACTATTGTTAAATATGTAGTTACCTAATAACAAATGTTATTGCAAATGTATTGACTATAATAAAAGTAAAATTGATTGTCTTTTGTTCTTGATTATGAAAAGTTTTATAGATGGTACTGACTTTTCCTCTCTCCCCATTAGGTTGAGGAAATGAAGAAGCGTTTCTATCGGCTCAACCGTATTGAAAAGGGCCTTCAGAACTTCTTATATGAGGATCAGATCCGTGCTCTGTCCCTCACCAAACGCTCCCGACGTGCTGTCTGGTCTCCTGAAACAATCATTAAAGCGCGGAAAATTCGTACTGCTGTTGGTACCAAGGGCTATGAGTACCTACGTGAATTGGGGTACCCTTTACCTTCTTACAGGACGCTGTGTAACCGACTGGAGACTAAAATCATGGTGACCACAGACATGAGCTGTGAGGAGCTGGCTGAGCTCAGCCTGGGCCTCATGGCGACCTGTGACAGTCCCACACAAGGAGTTGGAGACAATGATGAAGAACTCATTGGTGTTTTGTCCTGATTGCTGAAAAGCACACTGACTTCAAACCATCTGCACAAACCAAAGAATATACATTTTAGGTCACTTCACCTGATCTGCAAAAAGAGAAGGGACTGGAGATGTGTGACAGTTACATTTCTACACTGGTGTAATTAAATGACATGTCGTATACATATATGGTCACACCTGCACATGAATGTATGCAAATTAGGGATGGGACAAGACCTCGTGAGATAAAACAATGACAGCAAAAATATGAAATAAAAGATTTGAGCCCAAATTTATTTAGTATAAATGATGTCAAAATCTCACCTTGTCTTATTTCTGTGGACCAAATCTTGTATTGTGTCTGGTCTTGTGACTTCACATTGGATTATTCAGGTTTTGACATGTGACAAGCCTGTGTACAGAAGAAGGAAAACAAAGTTAACTATAAACCTTATTAAGCCATATCAGTTTTGAATATTTGCATATTTAATCATACAATTATTTTCATCAACCCACCTCAATTTTAAACATGTTGTATTATTAGATCTCTTTACGGTATTAGGCTCAGTATCCAAATTCTTGCATTTAGTAATGGGTGATATAATTTTGATCATGCTGTGAATGTGGTGACAGGAAACATTAATTTGCACACAACTGCAATGTCACTACTGACAATGTTTTAATTGTTAAAAGCCACAGAAATTGCTGGTAGTTTTTCTATATTAAGATGAATTTATATCAGTAATGCCTTTTAACAATGAATATTGGATTATCAAGAGCCTGATAAAGTGATTTTCTTTTAATCTTGCAACCTTGCTAAACTTGCGCAAATAAAATGTTTATGCTGCCCAGTGAATTGAATGTTGAAGTGGACAGAAACGGCACTTTGAGCTCTTTCTTGTGAGTTCAATTGATTTTCACTGTTGATCACATGGTCTTCTAAAGCCAAAGATCATGTCAACACAAGTGGTTTGGTTTAGTGGTGATTAAAATTAGGTGTGTATATTTGATCTTATTTAATTAACACACTGTAGATCTATTATATTGCAAAAGACATTTATGGTAATCCACTTTGTGAGTCATACAGTAATACTACTACTACTACTACTACTACTACTAATAATAATAATAATTTCTTTATTTTATGTTATGGAATTGACTATTTTCAAATGCTCTGAAATACCCCTCACCTGCACTGTTGTTTCTCCCTCCCCTGTCACTCCCTCTTTTTGATTTGGGGGAAGTGCTTGATCATTAAAGTTTATATAAAGCGAGCACAGAGCAGAGAGTCTCAGACAGGACACAGGGTAGAGTGGAAGAAGGTAAAACATGTTTGTTCATGTTTATGTATAATAAGATGTTTTTATTCCCTGAATTACTATGCTTTACTTTTACTATATCTTCACTTATTTATTTATTTTTTAAATTAAAAACATAGTCATAATATAATGAATGTGTTATCTTATACTTAAGGTGTGTTATGTAGTTTTTCTGGAGGAGAGCACTTGTCTCCATGGAGATGTGATTGGATTACCTGGAGTGTTATGACATTCATCATATTTATCTCCATGGAGATAAGCAGGCGACATCACCAGGTCAAGTTACAGACTGGTTCTATGGAGAGGGGACCCAGCACAAAGTGAGATTCCATGGTATTGTGGAGCAACTAAAATACCTGTAATCGATTAAATACAGTATAGATACAATTATACCTATGCAACCTCCATGTAAAACAATAACATCTCCATAGAAATGAACATAACCTAGAAAAGTTGCATAGTGCAATTACATAATCTTTAATTTTCTTGAACATTTTCCCCTTTATATATATTAAACAATGGCTGTTTACTGTCCCTTCATTATTTTGGGATCAATGCGTATGACCATTTACTTCTGGATAAAAGACCCTGGACTAAAAACTTAATCCAATTGTCAAAAGCATCACTGGAGATTTAGGACAAGAAGAGACAGCCCCTTTGTCATTGATGTTTTATATTTATTTATTTATAGGTCTCCAACGAGGGACAATGGACTCTCTCATCTTTGTGGCTGTGTCTGGCCCTGCCAAGTGTGCTCTGGGCCTCACATGTCACTCTGCTGGTGGAGGGGGACAATACTGCCTCCAGGATCTGCCCCCTACTGGGAAATCAAGGGCCAAGCACCCATGAATGGGGTGCAGGGAGATGTGGTAGTGGCCCTCCTGAAAGCTACTTGACAGCTCTGTCTCCAGCAGGCAGCCAAGTAAGAGCCTAATTTTTTATCAAGTTTTTATCAAGTATTATAATTGTGACAATGGGACTAAACAGTATAATTCCAACACTGCATTCCAAAAAGCAGGATCTCAGTGTTTCTAGACTAAGATAGGTCTAACCTGTCCTAACATAACCTAATTACTTGAATTGCAAATTATTACTGTCTGATTAAACATTTTAAAACGGCGGTATGTAACTGTTTCTGGTTAAGGTTACTCCACCTATATTGTCTACATGAGATGTTATTGTTTTGCCAGGAGAGTTCCACAGTATGGCATTTAACTTACTATCTCCATGGAGCCAAGCAGGTAATATCGCCAAGTCAGATTTGTGGAGAAGCAAGGCAACAAAAACAACATTAAGTAAATTAATAAATACAAGGCTGGTTTAATATCATTCTATGGAACTAACACTAACATCTAAACTTAGAAACAATGAAGTGGTGCACCCTCCACCAGAAAAGTTAATAATCTGTTACTGATAGCATTTGGTTTCTATTCTTGAAGAACTGGCAGCCTGGAAGCTGAAGAGGAGAGCGCCCCCTGGTGTTCCTGTGTACCAGCAAGCACCTTTCCTGTGTACCAGCAAGCACCTTTAGATGATGTGTGGGACATCCTGGATGGGGACAAAGATGACTTTCTCTTCTATGACAGGTACATACTCGTAAAAGAGCTTACAAACATCATATTATATTATATTTTTGTTTTGCATTTCAAACGCAGGCCCAACTTTATTTATTTCATCCACTGGGACCAGTAAAAACATAAACTGATTTAGTAAACCTTCATAGCTGGATTAGAATAAAAATATGACATGTTTTGTCTTTTTTGTTGTTTTTTGACTTTCCATATAGTCCTTTTTTATAGTTTGCTGAATTTACCCTATGTGGAGGCTGCCATCAGAGCTACTTATTTTCGAAATATTTCCAACTGCACAGTAAGCAAACATAAAGATCAAGTTTCAAAACCAGCATCTGATTACCAGGATTGGATATAACTGGACTTTATGTGTTTTTACACATTAATATGCAGCAACATAATAAAAATACAGTTTTTTTGTTTTACTTTGGATATGAAAGTATTATATTATTTGGCAAAATGGCATCATAAACAGAGAATTGGCCTACTGTAAAGTCTTTTGATACTATATTAAGGGCCCATTCCAGCCATAACACCAGTGGGAGCAGTTTCCTGAACATTAACTTGTAATAGCTGAACCGGACGACACCTGTCTCTTCAGCACCTACAGCAGAGGAAATGGACCCATCAGAATCACCTCCATACTCCGCCACCACCGTCATCATCATCACCATCACCATGGCAACCATCACCACCACCACCAGTCCCACCAGCACCACAACAGGACTCAGATCCAACATGATCTCAGCAAAAGGAGTAGTCCTAAAGTCATTGTCATTATCCATTAGCACAACTGCCAGAGCAATTAACATTTTGAAAGTAAATTAATAGAGGATTTAACTTTTATACAGCTAATGTCATTTTTACATCCCTTGGAGTTGTAATGGTTTTACCCAGTGGTATATAAGGCGCCTGTTTCAACCATTCATTGTTCTGCTGCTGGAGAAGATCTGCTCCTGTCCTCCAGTGCACTTTATTGCACTGTACTTTTTAGCACTTGGTCACTTTGTTTTGAGAAAATAATAATAAAAAAAAAAAAAAAAAGATGTGGACCACGCCATTCCTGTCTCAGTCTTCATTTCATCGTGCATCTCACTGCAATCCAGCTGCTCTTAGCCTGTTCTGTCTACAGGGTGATATCATTTTGATGATGCCATGAGTGTGGTGACAGGAAACACTAATATGCACACAACTGCATTGTTTTAATGATTAAAATCTACAGAAATGTTGGAATTTATTCTATTATTCTATTAATTTTAAAATATATATCAGGAACTCAATAAATACTACAGCACAAAATGAGTCTAAATGCAGTGGTAAGATAGGTAGAAACAATGTAAAACCTTTATAAATTAATACACAACTTAGCAAACATTTTTTTCTCTGAGAAGGAATGGTTTAATGGCGCTTATATCACGCTGACATTTCTGGCAGAGATCATCTTTTGGCTCATATGGAGCTCAACTGTGACCACCCCCTCTGGTTCTGGAAGTAAATTTTACATACATTACATACATACTTCACAGACCATAATTAACTTTAGTATAAAAGGCATGGAGGCAAAAGTCATTTGTTAAGTCAAGTTATTTATTTGTTGTTTGACAAATTCTTTGACAAAAATTGACAAAACTTTCCTCTAGGATTTAGTTGGTTGAAATAAAAACTATCACAGTCCGGGTCACTGGATCAGCATGTTAATCAAGCTCCTGTCATACAGTTCAATGTCCATATTAAGCATTTACATCAAGTTGGATGCATGAAATGTAAGGCAAGGCAAAACAACAGGCTGCATCTCGACCACAAATTGGAAAAAGCTCTGAAATCTATTTCACTGCACTCCGTGTTCTGATGGCCTCACAGCAAATTTCTGTAAACACTTCTGACCAGAGATTAAAGATGTATTATTTGAAACTCTGCAAGAAAACATAAACAACTTAATTAACAATACCAGCAACAATGAAACAAGGTCAAATTATTAATTCCAAAAGCTGACAAAGATCCAAAACTTTTTGACAGCTGGAGACCAATAACATTACTTAATACAGATTACAAATTACTAATATTTTCTCAAACTGTGAAACTAAATCAGGCTTTATGAAAGGTAGAAGCATTCACAACCATATTAATTTAGTTCAAGATTGAATTGACTACAAAGCACATGTAATGGACTATTACATGTTTGTGCCGTACCGTAAATTGAATGTCGAAACAGACAGAAACAGCACTTTGAGCTCTTTCTTGTGAGTTCAATTGATTTTCACTGTTGATCACATGGCCCTCTAAAGCCATACACCGATCATGTCAACACAAGTCGTTTGGTGGTGATAAAAAAGGTGTTTATATTTGAGCTTGTTTAATTAATACACTGTAGGGGGGCATTACAATAGATATGTATAGTAATCCACTCTGTGAGTCATAAAGTAATGGTAACAATAATAATAATATAATAATGTCTTTATTTTGAGTTTTGAACTATTTTAAAACATGCTCTAAAATACCCCTCGCCTACACTGTTGTTTCTCTCTCCCCTATCTCCCTGTCTGTTTGAATTGGGGGAAGTGCTTCATTATCACCAAAGTCTTTAAAAACCAGTACAGAGCAGAGATTCTCAGATGGGACACAGGGAGCAGAGAGGGGAAACAGGTAAAACATGTTTAATTTTCCTTTTTAAAATTCAAAATATCAATCATATGTAATCAACTGGACATCTTATACTTAACGTGCATTATGTAACTTTCTGGAGGAGTGCACTTGTCTCTGTGGAGATGTTATTGGATTGACTGGAACATTCCACAGTATCCCATTAAACATATTTATCTAGAAAGGGGACCTATCTTAAAGTGAGAATGCATATTTTTCTATTTTGGAGCAACAAAAACATCTGTAATTGATTAAATACAATATGAATACATTTCATACCATACTGAGGAACTTCCAGGTAAAGCAACTGTCTCCCCAGATATGAGCAGGTAGCGTATTGCCACCAGAAAAGTTATATAGTGTGCCTTTAATTTTCTTGAACTCTTCCCATTTATATATTAGCCTATTTTTAACCATATATTATTTGCATGGGATGCTGTTTTTGTTTATCTGGCACTCTGTCCCGTTGCCCCTACCCTCACAATGGCTGTTTACTGTCCCTTCATTATTTTGGGATCAATGCGTATGACCATTTACTTCTGGATAAAAGACCTTGGACAAAAAACTTAATCCAATTGTCAAAAGCATCACTGGAGATTTTGGACGAGAAGAGACAGCCCCTTTGTCAGTGATGATTTAAATTTATTTATAGGTCTCCAACGAGGGACAATGGACTCTCTCTCATCTTTGTGGCTGTGTCTGGCCCTGCCAAGTGTGCTCTGGGCCTCACATGTCACTCTGCTGGTGGAGGGGGACAATACTGCCTCCAGGATCTGCAAGCCTGCCCCCTACTGGGAAATCAAGGGCCAAGCACCCATGAATGGGGTGCAGGGAGATGTGGTAGTAGTGGCCCTCCTGAAGGCTACCTGACAGCTCTGTCTCCAGCAGGCAGCCAAGTAAGAGCGTACTATATATATAACTTTTCTGGTGAAGGTTACCCCACCTAATTTCTACATGGAGATACTATTGTTTTGCCTGGAATGTTCCACAGTATGGCATTTAACTTATTATCTCCATGGAGACAAGCAGGTGATATTGCCAAGTCAGATTTAGTTTTAGTTACATAGTTAATAATATGTTATTGATAGTATTTGGTTTCTATTCCTGTAGAATTGGCCACCTGCAGGAGAAGCTTGACCGTAGCAACATGACAGGGGTGTCCTTCATGATTGTGAATGAGAAGAGGGCTGACTCCAGAGCCATGTACTGGGAGCTGAAGAGGAGAGCGCCCCCTAGTGTTCCTGTGTACCAGCAAACACCTTTACAAGATGATGTGTGGGACATCCTGGATGGGGACAAAGATGACTTTCTCGTCTATGACAGGTATATATCACATACGTCATAGCTGGATTAGAATAAAGATGATACATGTCTTAAGTATTGTCTTTTTTGTTTCAGATGCGGTCTTTTGACTTTCCATATAGTCCTTCCATATAGTCTGCTGAATTTACCTTATGTGGAGGCTGCCATCAGAGCTACTTATTTTAGAAATATCTGCAACTGCACAGTAAGCAAATATAAAAATCTGCAAAAAAAAAGTTAACTACAGGCATCTGATTACCAGGATTTAAGCAGATCATCGTCATATTTACCATTTATTTTTATAGGCCCATTCCAACCATACCATCAGTGGGGGCAGTTTCAGAAACCAGACAACACCTGTCTCTTCAGCACCTGCAGCAGAGGAAATAGACCCATCACAACCACCTCCATCCTCACACCACCACCATCATCATCATCATCATTCCCATCACCATGGCAACCATCACCACGAGCACCACAACAGGACTCAGAATCAACACAATCAGCAAAAGAAGTAGTCCTAAAGTCATTGTCACTATTCGTTATTACAACTGCCAGAGCAATTAACAATTCAGAAGTAAATGATATCTTTTGAATTGAGAAATCCAAATCCACAAAATGGTGTCAAACAGGAAACTCAAGACAAGGATAAAACCTTTGTTACTTTCAGATTAATGACATTGTATTTAATTTATAAGGCAAGTAAAATGTCTATTGTCAATATACAGATTTTGATTTAGGTTTATCACTTAATGATAAGGTTCATCTTTTGTTATTTTTTCCTTTTATTTCTTATAAAACACCATGTTATATATGCAGGAATGACATCACCATCACACTCTAACAGTATACAGTAGTAAGTATAAAATGTTTGAGTATTAACTGATTGATAACATTGTAAATATCTTCTTGCTCCTGTGTGGTTGAGGTGAGCAGGTGTGTCCAGTGAATGAAATCTGCAGTGAAAACCTGACTCCAGGGAGCTGTGGATGGATGTATGTGGGCATGTCCTCACTCACTATCAGCCAAACAGAACAAGTTTACTTTCCACATGGTTATCTTTCAGTCAATACTATCGCTACTTTCTACTTTGAATAGAATGAGTAATCTCAACATCATTAATGCAAACAGGATATCAGGGTACAATATCACAAATGTGTTTTCTCATTGCATTGTTTTATTCTGTGTGTAAAATGTACAATAATGTTATCTTCTATATTGTATTATTAGCATAGCATCCTCTGTGTCAGCTTTAAACCTGGAAAAAGAGGAGACTTCTGAGAGAACATTTGACATATTATCAATACTAAATTAATATGAGCTTTTTGCACTGGTGAGGAGAGGGCAACAGAACGATACATAGCTTGTGACACAGCTTTCAGTGTTGCTTGGTAATTACTGTATGCATATAAAATATGCTATCCTCCGAAGCAGCCTGGCCAATAGGATTTATCATTGAGGACATGAGCTTCTGCACAGCCATATGTCCCTTTGCAACAGGTTAGACCAGCAGTTGACTGGAAGACAAGAAGTCACTCACACAGACATGGTAAGTCCTATAAGTTAGATACATTTTTTTTAAATATTTGTATTTACATTTCCAGTATATCACAGGGACATTGCAGTTGCTATTGGACTTTTGCATTCTTTTTTACAAGTAGACGTTGAGGGTGTAACAGCATGAAGTTGTAACTGCTCATTCTAGGTGTAAGCTTATTGTCCTATTATAAAGATCTTGTCATGCGTTGTTTAAGTGTGGGATTCTTGTCAAAGATGTAATCTGGTTGGGATTTCTCTGTCAAATCCCCATGAAGACAGTCTCATGTAGGTTAAACTGCTTATACCTTCATCCTTGCAGCCCAACTACTGAACAATGCTTTCATTAAGATCACAAAATAAGAACTGCACTCTGGCCTAGAGGTTCAAAGTTTGGGTCTTAGTTTAATTGATTTTCTTCATATAAATTTACAATAACCAATAGTCTGATAAATTTACAGTTTCAGCCAATAAAATTATAGATTTACAGATAGATATCCACTAGAACTCATAGGCAACAACTAAGACATGAATACTTTATTAAATGGCTATAGCCTATGTTTTGTCATCTGAGTATAAATTAATCATACAGAAAATGTAATTATAATGTCAGAAACTGTATTTTGCATGCCTTTATGTATACTTAAGGGCCACGTTGCTCCATAAAAATAGCATTTCATCATTAAAGGGCCCGCAGTACAATATTTTCATGTTAAGTTTCCTCACACAAACCCTGCATATTTAGGCTGAGTTCTTCTCTCAAACACAAAACACTCTGTTCCACCTTGTGATGTGGTAATTCAGGAAGTGCTCCACTGTGTTCCAGTCTCTACTGAACTAAGGTGGAACAGAGCATTTTGAGTTTTAGGTAACTGTAATGTAGGCAAGTTTTCTTCACACCACCACTAGAGGGAGCTAAAACCCTGTCTAATAAAGACAATGCATAGCAAAGTCTCACCTGGTTGACATATCCTGAGATGAGCAGTACCATATTCTCTACAACACATTTCCACAATACACCAGGAGGTGGCAGCACTGGCTCAAGTTGTTCCTCTTCATTCATCAAGCAAGAGGTTTATTATCTATTATCTGGAGATGCGTTTGGATTAGTGATCGCATAATCCTTGCATTGATCAGCTTTGTCAGTGGGGGTTGTTGCCTCTTGTCTGAACATTTTTTTGTGATTACAGATATGACTTTTCTTTTCTCAATGATTGGCAAGTTGAAGAGCAAAGCATTCTGGGTGTACTGAGCACTCAGAAAACTAACAGCAGTTCTTGTGATGTCAATTCAAGGGTGGAGTTACCACTTGGCAAAAACTCGAGGTGTTATATCAAGGGATTCTAGAAAATGGAGGTACGCTTTGAAGGGTTTGTCAATTGCTTTGAGTTCTGATATTGTTAGACATAAGAGTGCTATTATGTCTCTTCTCATCTCTGTCTAGACAAGAGGACAGATAAATGGCTGCTGGTCTCTTCTCCAGTGCCCATCACCTGTATATTCCTTGGATATTTGATAATATTATGGTCAGGGCCGAAGCTGATGGCAACTAGGAGCCCAGTGAACCTCAAACCTGTGCTGCTGGTTTACAATTTTGCCATGGTGTGCCTCTCATTTTACATGAACTATGAGGTAAGCTACACATTGTTATTTAGCCTGTTGAGCTATAGAATAATGGAAACAGGTCTGCAACTGAAACATTACAGCCACTTGCCAAACAAGTACAACAAACAAGAAACAGATTTGTGATGTTTTCTGACAACAGTGAAACAGCATAGATCTGGAAAAGGGTTCCACAATACTGCATTAAACGTTTTTTTCATTTATAAAAGATGTTTGTATTGCTCCAAAATACCTTGAAATGCATGGTATTCTTACTGACTCGTCTCTCCACAGATGTAACCTGTAACTTGGCCTGGTGCGTCACTTGCTTGTCTCCATGGAAGTAGATATGTTGAATGCCATACTGTGGAACATTCCAGGATACAGATGAATATCTCCATTGGGACCAGTAGGTGGCGGGCCCTCCACCAGGACAGAGAGTACTTTAAAGGTGCACTATGTAACTTTTCTGATGGAGGGTCAACCACTTGCATTTCTTCATGCAGATGTTATTGTTTTGCCTAGAAGATTCCACAGTATCTCCACTAGAAAAGTTACACAATTCACCTTTAAGGACAACATTTAAATACTGCCTATTGCACTTTGACATCACCACCAGGTCTTTCAGTGTTCATAATGTTGGGGCTAATAGGCCTGTATGCTTTGTCCACATCATAGACATTATCTCTGAAACAGAAAGTGATTTGCTCATGAGTACTTTGACAAAATGAGATAGAGTGTTTATGTATGCAGACAGAAACAAACCAAAGCAGAGATGAAAGCCGCTTTTGTGTTTTCAGTTCACTGCCTTGGCCTGGTTGGCCAAATACAGTCTGCTGTGCCAGCCTGTGGACTACAGTGACGGCCCACTGGCTATGAGAGTAACGCCTTTTACTGTGCCCCTACTTTAGACTGGTTAAGTATGAGCGCTTTCAACATTCTTTTTGTCGTTTTTTTATCACCTACCACAATATTACTCAGAAGAACCCAAGTAGATTGTGTACATGCTGATTTGGCATAACATTGTTAACATGAATATCTCTAACCAGGAATAATGTGATGCTATGTGCACAGCATAAAGTTGAAGAGTGTGATACTGACATTTCAAACTCAAGTTCGATATTAAGGAATAGACTAGAGACTGATTCTGATACCACGGTGATAATAAAAAATACTATTTATTTAGACAGTAGAATATCATTTTCAACATTAAAACATAGTACTTTTATATTACCATGCTGTTTTATATCTGCATAATCCCACAGTCACACAGGTATGTTCCATAGTGGTGTACTGGAGTATTCTAGTTTACATGGTCTTATAGTTGTACTGATGAGAGTAATCAAGATCATTCTCAAGCTACTCTGGAAAGGTTTGTTTCTGTTCTGTAAATGTGACTTTGTTACAATACTTACTCAAAAGAGTATTTAGTTTTGATATTAGTTTTAGTAGAAAATATCTGATTTTCATTACTTTTGACAACCCTAGACTCGTGGAAAATACATTTTTATGATTTTCTGCCAAGTGTGTCCATAATTTAATAATCAAAGTCACATTGTTGCCCCTTACTGAGGACAAATAGGATATCTATTTGGTTACTTTTATGTTTGAAAATGTTATGTTTTATGTTATGAAAATTATGCATTTTTCTTGTGTTGTTCTGTTAGATGTTTTTCTTTTATAAAAAATAAATTATAATTTTTTTGTGGTAAATAGCAATGAAGTCTTTCTGGTTGCTTTCTGGAAATTAATCTTGAATGTTTGTTTTTAATAAGAGAAAATACAATAGAATATTGTGATCAGTTAGAGGAAATCATCCAACCTTAATTAATACCATGAAAAATTACCAAGCTTTACAATTTCAAAACTTCGGCGTGTTGTTTTTTTGTTTTTTTTTTTGTATTGAATGATCTAAATTGGTCCAAGAAAAACATCTGCAAACAGTAGGGATGTTTGGTTTTAATAAAATATAAAATAGTTTATAGTGTATGGAATGATATGTAACACAAGTATAACAACATCCTCACATACTGCAGTCCAGATCTGATGATGCTGTAACATAAGGCCCTCTAATTGCTTTTTCATTGTTTGGACTGGCATAACAAGACAGATTAACGCCACTGATGCTACTCAGCTAGCTACTGGACCATCTGTTTTCCACATATGAACCTTATGAGGAGACAATGCAATGAGCAGAGTTCCCCCTTGGTCTATATAGAGCAGCATATATAGGTCAGTGTTGCAGCTGACTGGCATTATGTAACTGACCAGTGAGTCTTTGTTAACTGTTGGACTCACCACTTGGTTAAGACAGTTGAACTAATTAAAATGGCAGAGTTTTGTATAGGATTGGAGGTGGTGATGGGAGGCGGCATTGGTTATTTGAGGCAAATGTAAGAATAGTTCAATTACCAATTTCTTACAACTTGATAATGTCACATTGTGTCCATAGAAAGTTGTTTCGGGGTAAGTTTATGTGCACATAATAAAACTATATAAATCTAATAAATGTTGAAATAAATAAATAAAAATTGGTGAAAATGTATAAAATAATCAGGAATTTCTGAGCTGGCAAACTGGACCAAAGAAAGTAACTGGTGCTCAAAGAGACAACTTAATCCTGTAATAAATGGGGGTGGTTTAGACACTATATCTTTCTCATTGCAAGATGTGGTAAATGTCTTGATAGAGGTCTGTGTTTTCCCATGGATCTTTTTGGTTTGCTTTATGTTCATTGTTATGTTTATGTCTGACATTTTTAAATAACAGTTTTTTCTTCACCAGTTCCAGTTGTTTGCAACGGGCCACTGCACCTACAACCTGTTTGCCGACTGTAACTGTACAGACTTCGTCAACGCCTCAACGCCATGCAAGTGGGGCCTACGCCTTTAGCTTGACCGCTCTGTTTTGCATATATATATATATATATACACACACACACACACACACACACACACACACACACACACATATATATATATATATATATATATATATATATATATATATATATATATATATATATATATATATATATATATATATATATATATATATATATATACACACACACACACACATATATATATATATATTCATTCAAGTCAAAAATATTTTATTGGCTACTACACATTTACAGCTCTTGCTGAAAGCAATAGGGAAAACATGGAATGTCATGACTAATATTTGAATCTGACTGGTCGAAGCATCACAAAAGCAGGACAAGTTAACTATTGATACATCCATCCATCATTGAGAGAAATGCACAGACATCTTCCCTGTACACAAATGCACACAGCTCTTACCAAGCTTTTACCTTCTGCACATTTTTCACAAACAAAATAGTCTATATTTTCACTACCTCTATTTTGCTTAGACCATATATTATTGTCCAGCCTGACAGACATTATCATCCATATCATTCACAATAAATAAAACCACACCTCTTTTTTACATTTAATCTCTTCTGGCAACACAGACCCCCAGCACAGCCAGTGGCCCCCGTTAGCCCATCTGTCATGATATTGAAGAATAATTATCTATGTCTTCAATTAATCTGACCCTTCCCTCCCCCTTGGGGGTATGCCACAATATCATTTTTTTAATGCCTGAGAAGAAATCTCATGATTATTGACACACTTAGAAAACAATTGTGCAATCCTTAATTTTCTTTTATACATGAAAACCAAACTTTCTGAATGATAAACTAATGTTAATGTGACATAAACAGACACATAAAAATACATTATAGTTATTGTACAAATGCTTAATTATGCTTCTACAAGTCTCACAGTTACTATATGCTTATTGTGACCCAAATAATGTTAATTATTGATGAACTGAATCATCTTGACATCCTTATATGGGCTGAAAATCAGCAACAGTGGAGTACATTAAACGCATCTATAAATTTTATAGGACCTGCCATTTTCCATACTTCTCTTTGGTTCAGTTGCTATTTTCTTTCCTTTATCTCTCCCAGCATATTGGTTTTGACAGTGTTCTGTTCCAAACTCTACAGGGGGCAAAATAACAGAACAGGGCACAGAATAAAACACTTTGAAGTGACTGAATCAAAGTTCCAAAGGCAACTGCTAAAGCAAATCATTTTAATACCAATCAGCACAATGGGAAAACTTTACAAAGTTCAAAGCATTGGCAGCATACAATAAAAAGCATGCTGTGTCTTCATTGATGTGTCAGTGCAGATGGCAAGGTGAAGAGTTTGTGAAATACTGTTAGTAATGCATGGACTGTGCAGCTGCAAGATCCTTGAGCCGCAGAAGGACAGGCTGTATCTTATAGGAATTTGGATAGAAAGTTTGTAATAAAAGTTTCTATATTGAAGAGATTTGTATGATACAAAATGTCTGTCCATGGTTTTCAGCTTTCTGTTATATACAACCTACTATCAAAAGATACAATATTTTGTTTTTAATCAATATTTACTTATTAATCACTATGGCAGCTGCCCTGACATTCCATCATTCTGAAACTTATGGATAGTTTCAGGCATTGCCATCCATCCATTTTCCTCCGCTTATCCAGGGCCAGGTCGCGGGGACAACAGTCTAAGCAGGGACTCCCAGACTTCCTTCACCCCGGACATTTCCTCCAACTCTTCCAGGGAGACCCCAAGGCGTTCCCAGCCCAGCTGAGAGACATAGTCCCTCCAGCGTATCCTGGGTCTTCCCTAGGGCCTCCTCCCGGTGGGACATGCCCAAAACACCTCAGCTGGCTCCTCTCGACGTGGAAGAGCAGCAGCTCTACTCTGAGCTCCTCCCGTGTGACTAAGGACCTCACCCTATCTTTAAGGGAGCGCCCAGCCACTCTGCGGAGGAAACTCATTTCGGCGGCTTGTATCCACGATCTTGTCCTTTCATTATTCAAAGCTCATGACCAGAGCTGAGGGTAGGAATGTAAATTGACCAGTAAATCAAGAGCTTTGCCTTTCGGCTCAGCTCCATCTTTACCACAACGGTCCAGTACAGCGACCACATAACTACCAACGCTGCACCAATCCGCCTGTCAATCTCACACTCCATCCTCCCCTCATTCGTGAACAAGACTCCGAGATAGTTGAACTCCTCCACCTGAGGCAAGGACTCTCCACCCGGATCAACCGGATCCCCTCCGGCCCCTAACTGCGCCTAGAAATTCTGTCCATAAATACAATGAACAATACTGGTGACAAATGGCAGCCCTGGCAGAGTCCAACATGCACCGGAAACAGGTCCGACTTACTACCGGCAATGTGAACACAGCTCCTGCTCCGGTCATACAGGGACTGGACAGCCCTTAACAAAGAGCCCCAGATCCCATACTCCCAGAGCACTCCCCACAGAACACCACGAGGGACATGGTCGAATGCCTTCTCCAGATCCACAAAACACATGTGGACTGGTTGGGCAAACTCCCATGAACCCTTGAGCACCCAATGGAGAGTATAATGCTGGTCCAGTGTTCTGTGGCCGGGATGAAAACCACACTGCTCCTCCTAAATCTGAGGTTCGACTATTGGTCGGATTCTCCTCTCTAGTACCCTGGAATATACCTTACCGGGGAGGCTGAGGAGTGTGATTCCCCTATAGTTGTAGCACACCCTCCGGTCCCCCATCTTAAACAGAGGGACCACCACCCCGGTCTGCCAGTCCAGAGGCACTGTCCCCGACCGCCATGCGATGTTGCAGAGACGTGTCAGCCAAGACAGCCCCACAACATCCAGAGACATAAGATACTCAGGACGGATCTCATCCACCCCTGGAGCCTTGCCAACCACCTCAGTGACTTCAGCCAGGGTGATGGACGAGTCCGTCCCCAGCCTCTGCTTCCTCCTCAGAAGATTGATGGTGGGATTGAGGAGCTCCTCAAAGTATTCCTTCTACCGTCCAACAACATCCTTAGTCGAGGTCAACAGCTCTCCACCCGCTCTCACCCCCATCTCTACACCTCCCAGGTGCCCAATCCACACCTCACCACAGACCACTCAGACAACCATTCATCAGCCCATCACCTCTGCTCCCACACCTAGTCCCACCCCCATGGAGGGACCCAGCTCAGTGTCTTTGTCACGTGCGCAGGTGAGAAGACAGATGGAAAAGGTTCACCAAAATAAGTCTCCTGGACCAGACCAGGTCAGCCCCCGCATGCTGAGGACATGTGCAGCACAGCTCACTGGGATCCTGCACTTTCTCTTCACACTGAGTCTGAAGCTTGAAAGGCTACGGGTCCTATGGAAGACCTCCTGCATTGTGCCATTGCCCAAGAACCCTATCCCATCTGGACTTACTGACTTCCGACCAGTTGCTTTGACATATCATGTCATGAAAGTCTTTGAGAGAATTGTTCTGGCTCAGCTCAGACCCCTAGTGGATGTGGATTAGTGTGGATGATGCTTTAATCTAATTTCTGCAGTGGGCTCACTCTTGCCTGGATAGTGTTAAGGGCTCTGTGAGGATATTGTTCTTCAATTTCTCCAGTGACTTTAACACAATCCAGCCCTTTCTGATGAGTGAGAAGCTGCTCAGGATGGGTGTCAGCTGATCCATTGTCTCCTGGATTACTGACTACCTGTCAGGCAGGCCTCAGTATGTGTGACTGACACTGTACACCTCTGTTTTCCAGTACAGCTCCGGGTCCTGTCATCTGCAGAAGTTCTCTGATGACTCTGCAGTGGTAGGGTGTATCAGGGATGGACAGGAGCTGGAGTACAGGGCACTGACTGCAAATTTTGTGGAGTGGTCCCAGGCAAATCATCTGCTCCTGAACGCTGACAAGACCAAGGAACTGGTGATTGACTTCAGGAGAAAGAGGACACCAGTGGAGCCCATCATGAAACTGGATGGTAAATCCAGTTTCATGACGTGGAAATAGTGGACTGCTACATGTACCTTGGCATCCATGTGAACAACAGGTTGGATTGGAGGGACAACTGTAATGCTGTCTACAAGAAGAGCATGAGCAGACTCTACTTCCTGAGAAAGCTCAGGTCTTTCAATGTGTGCAACAAATTACTGGAGATCTTCTACCAGTCTGTGGTGGCCAGCGCCCTTTGCTGTGGTCTGCTGGGGGAGCAGCTCCAGTAAAAGGGACATTGGGTGGATTGACAAACTGATCCGTAAAGCTGGTCACGTGATCGGCTGTGAGCTAGAGACATTTGTCACAGTGAGGGACAGGAGGCCACTGGACAAACTGCTCTCCATCATGGACACTCCTGCTCACCCTCTGCACCAGACTATAGAGGGACAGAGGAGCTCATTCTCCACCAGGCTCCTACAGCTCCGCTCAAACAATGAGTGATACAGGACTACATTCATATTATACCCCATACAGTTGTACAACAACTCACCCTTATGTAACAAATAATACTCCCTACAACTGTATAACAACTCAATCTGTTATAAGGCACGGATGTAGGACCCAAAAGCAGACCAGAACTCAGGTAAGGTTAACAGGTTTATTGTACAAATGGAAATGGGCAAAAAGGGTCTGGTGGAGGCAGGCAGGCACAAGGCAGGGGGGGTCCGGAGGAACACAAGCCAACGAGAAGAACAGGGGAGACGAGAGGGGAGATCCCGGGAGCACTGGGAACAGAAACAACAAAAAATTACAAAAGGTCCGGGAACAACCATAAAACAGTTCCAAAAATAAGATCCAAAGAAGCGTGAGCCATGAGCTAGTTACTGGTGTGGTCAACTGACGAACTGGCAGGGAGTGGAGGAAAAAACGGGCTGATATGGGCAGGAGTAGACTGGGGATGGATCACAGGTGTGATGATTACCAGGAGGCTGCAGCTGGTGAAAGGCAACTCCTCCCAAGGCAGGTGACACAGAAGGGAGGGAGAAAGGAAGAGACAGGGGGATCATGAAATAATCTTAGGTAATGGATAACCTTATGCTCTGTGAGTCAGTATATTATTGCACTGACGTTCTTGTCTCTTGTATATAGCTGTGATTTTATATTTTATTTTATATTTTATTACTTTTTTTTTTTTGACTTGTACATATATATTTATTTTTACAATTATGTCTCATTTGACACCTGTCTCTTGCTATCTTTTTTGCTATACCATCTATTTTTGTTATCTCTGAATTTCTTTGAGGCCGTCCGATAGTCCTCCTCCATGGCCTCGCCAAACTCCTCCCAACCCTCAGTTTTTGCCTCTGTGACCGCCTGGGCTGCAGCATTCTTGGCCCGCCGGTACCTGTCAGCTGCCTCAGGAGTCCCACAAGCCAACAAAGCCTGATAAGACTCCTTCTTCAGCCTGATGGCATCCCTTACTTCCGGTGTCCACCACCGGGTTCGTGGATTGCCGCTGCGACAGGCACCGCAGCCCTTACGACCATAGCTACGAGCGGCCGCATTGACAACAGAGACCGAGAACAAAGCCCACTCAGACTCCATGTCGCCAGCCTCCCCCGAAATCTGGGAGAAGCTCTCCCGGAGGTGTGAGTTGAAGGTCTCCCTGACAGAGGGCTCTGCCAGACGTTCCCAACAGACCCTCACTATACACTTGGTTCTGCCAGGTCTTTCTGGCTTCCTCCTCCGCCAGCAGACCCAACTCACAACCAGGTAGTGATCGGTTGACAGCTCTGCCCCTCTTTTCACTCGAGTATTCAAGACACGTGACCGGAAGTTAGATGACACGACAACAAGTTGATCATCGACCAGGACATTGGGTTCAGATCAGGGAGGCCGTTCCTCCCAATCACCCCTCTCCAGGTGTCACTGTCGTTGCCCACGTTGAAGTCCCCCAGTAGAACAACGGAGTCCCCGGTCAGTGCACTGTCTAGTACCCCTCCCAGGGACTCCAAAAAGACTGGGTACTCTGCACTGCTGTTCGGCCCGTAGGCCGACACAACAGTGAGAGACCTGTCGCCGACCTGAAGGCGCAGGGACACAACTGGGTTGAACTCCAACACACGGCAGCTGAGCTGTGGGGCAATGAGCAGGCCTACACCTGCCCGCTGCTGCTCCCGTGGGCAACACCAGAGAAATGGAGAGTCCAGCCCCCCTCAAGGATTGGGTTCCAGAGCCCAAGCTGTGCGTAGAGGTGAAGCCTCTCGCACAAGCTCGGGCTCCTTCCCCCCCAGCGAGGTGACATTCCATGTCTCCAGAGCTAGTCTTCATGTCCGGAGATTAGCTTGTCGAGGCCCCTGTCTAAGACTGCCGCCCTGATCTCCCTGCACCAGCCCCTTATGGATCCTCCTGCGGGTGGTGGGTCCACGGGAGGATGGCCCCACGTCGCTCCTTCGGGCTGTGCCCGGGTGGGCCCCCTGGGGCAAGGCCTGGCCACCAGATGCTCACTGTCGAGCACCCACCCCAGGCCCAGCTCCAGGGTGGGGCCCCGGTTACGCCAATCTGGGCGACGTAACTGGCCTTGCTGTGTTTCTCATCATGGGGGTCTCTGAACCCCTATGATGAGAAACACAGTAAGTAATCTAATACCTTATTTTATTTTTAAAGTCATTTACCCTTAACCATCTTATCTGTTTTGGGACTGGTGTAAGAATTACAATATTTCATCTGGGACTTGAAATTATTGCATGATTGTGCCACTCTATCCATGAAACTTAAAACTTAAAACTTAAATATTTAAACAATTAACTGAATTCAAGACTGAAAAGGGGAGGTTAAAGCATTATGCATTATTTCCCAAACACTCCACTTATTTACGGGTTTCAGTTTCCTGTTTCTAAGCACCTTTTTGAGGACTTTTCACCATTCAAAAGATATAATATTTTGTTTTGAATTGTTAATTGCTATGGCAGCATTGCTGATTTTCATTACTCTGAAAGCTATGGACAAAGTGTACTATGAATGTATAATGCCTCAATATCCAACACATTGCTAACACCCATTGGTCTGTACTTTATAACCCAGGTTCTTGTGAGACGTTATAGCTGTATTTCATCGGCGCTGAAGTCATCAATCTGCCTCCATCTTAAAACAAGTGTATTGGAGGCTTATGAACACTCAGAGCCTGCAGCCCATTTAAAGTGTATGTCCCTGGGCCTTGCTGCAGGCAGTGCTCCAGGTTGATTACTGTTGAGTGCTCAGACAGGACAGACTCTCTGCCACATGGATGCTTTGTTCCGGTTATGATATGAACCAGATGATTTGATAATTTCCAAAAAAGCGTAGGTATCACTGTAATTTGAACGTGCCCTCCCTTTTCTGTAAAGCACTTTAAATAGGCTACTTTGTATACGAACTGTGCTAAGAAAATAAATTTAGCTTGCCATCATTTGCCTCTGGATGGGTCAATGTTTATGTTGTAGTCTACATTAAAGAGTTGCCATATAAACTGACCAATATTAGCAATTACAGGGAAAGAAGTTATAGCATACCACTAACATATAGCACTATTCCCAGATCCCAATTACAGCCTATTCCCCAAAGGCACGTTTGAAAATATATTGAACCTTGTAGGCCTATCCATTTGCGTAATATTAGCCCTATGGATGATCACAATTATAAAAGCGTCCTTCTGCATTTATTTTCCAAATCTTGTGAATGAACCAATGCGTCAGTCTCCATGGTAACGCTGTCTCATCCTGTTAAGGCTGCGGTCAGCTAAAGACACACTGTAATTAATAATCAGGTTAGAACGAGAGGACAGTGAAGTGCTCTCCAGGCCGCTGCTAACTTTGGAGAGCACACAATGGACACACACACACGCACACACGCACATACACACACACAGGCAGCATATGTGCACACATGGTATTGTTGATAGTGGGAGAGGTTGGAGACCGAGGGCCGAATAAGTGTGCTTGAAGGTGAGCCACTGGGTTGTTTCATACAATGAGGGTTAACAAGAGGCTGCTGCAATCTTAGCATAATGGGAGCGCACTCAAAAACAGACAAGCTAGTGTTAATCAGCCAACCAGCTAGCTAGTGCCTTCTGTCAAGTGTGTGTGTGTGCAATTACCAAGCATGAAGCTTCAAGTGGGTGCCTTTAAAAAAAAAAAAAAACTCAGAAGGAAATGCCAATTGTCTCTGCTCCGACATACATTTTGCCAACTCATGCAAAATCATGTCTGGTATTTAGCACTTATGGATTGGCTTTTTGTTCAGACTGGCCGCCCATCTGTTGGTGAAACTGTTCCTGTTTGTTATACAATGAGGAACTTAACACCACCTGGACATGATCATAATTTGATCAATGTGGAAAATTCTGAAATTTTGAGTAGGCCTATTTTATTTATGTATTTATTTAAAATTGTATCTGTAACTTCATGACATTGTCATATAGTGGAACAGAGCATTTTGAGCTTTGGAGATGTAGACAGACTAATAATGAAGGGTTACTCAAACATGTGTGAATGAAACAAAACACAGTTTTACACACACACATTTATTTATTTATTTATATTTAATTTACTAACTAAATAACAATTTTATATACCAGCTCAAATTAAGGAATGCATGCTTTGAAGGCTTGTGTGAAGGCTTGAGTTATAGAAAGCAATTTTGTCAAGGATTTAGGCAAGTAAATGTGAGTGAATGCATTGCTTTGAGAGGATTGTTGTTTTGTGAAAGATTGGGTCTATTGCAAAAATGAAGTCTAAATGAGAGAAGCTGACATATAGGTTTATAATTTGGCATACACTCAATGTTTATAAATACTGATTATGATTATACTGTTTCCACTTCCTTTCTTTGTTTGTCCTCAATAATTTGACTCTCTCTCACACACCATCATACCAACATTTACTCCATGAAATCTTATACCCCCACTGATCTCTCCATATTTTGGCTTGACTTCTCCATTACTTCCTTGTCCGCCTCCGCCCTCCCTCTGCCCTCCTCTCCCCACCTCTCTCCACCTCACTTCCACCTCTGATGATTGCCGAGCACATTTCATTTGACATGAAGACAAAGGGCTGCGTACACATGTGGCTCCTGTGCAAGTCTTGTGTAATATGAAATATTAATGTGGGCATAATTTGGCTGTGTGGATGGAGAGTGGTGGGGGCTTCATAATCACCAGTGACTGCCGCTTGCTCCCCCAAAGGATGCTAAGGCTGTCAGAATGGATTGAGAAACACTACAGATAACAACAACAGAATGCTTACTGTGGCCTATTTCTGTCTGTGTGCTTAATGGCTGCACTGGCACGAGGCCCGAGCTGCCGAGACACTTCTCCCTTATTAGGCTTCTCAATGGTAAAGGTGCAAAATGTGCATCCGTCAGTAGTCATGGTTAAATCTGCTGTGATAGACCAGTTTAATTACAACCACATCAACTATTTAAAAGCCCCCGCAAGAGGAATTGGCATGTTTCAAATGCAGTTATGATGTTCTCCAAGTATATTATCTATAATTGAATTAGAAATAACATTTAAACTGGGGTGCACTGCGGATATGTTCCCTCAGCAACATGGATGCGGGGTCTGTCCTTGAGCCTCTTGTATGGCTTTCATTATTCAAGGTATTTTTGTTGTCTCTGGGGCAATAGGCAAAGTACATTTAAACACATCTAGCCTTGCCTTGGTCACTCATACAGTGTTGTCTCTGAAAAATGTCTCAAATGAAAATTTAGGTAAAATATCTTTCAATTATCAAATATTGCAATTCACAATATAATGTCTTAGCGAAGTCTCTCTGTCTTGTATAAACAACTTTTCATTTTAAAATCTAAGAAAATGCATAAATTATATAATATATTATTTCCAATTATAATTCAAGTATATAGTTACATGCTTGTACATACAATTATTTATTATAATAGCTGTTGCTATGCTTTACAACTCATTCATAAAAACTAACAGTTCACGTGGTCATCCTCATGCTTCTGAAGTCATTGTTGTAACACCTGGCCACTCCCACCGCTCCACATGTCTTTACTTTGTCTCATTATGGCTCAAATATTCTTGCTTCCCTCTCCAGTGCAGCCCTATGCACAAACACTACACACTTAGAGAGGCTGCGGTTGCATCAGTAGTGAATTAGCGTGCCGTTCCACGTTATTAAACATGACACTCGGCCCAGATAATGGCGCCTTTCTTCATCTCAATTTGGAAGGCTAATCTTATTGCTTTGATTAGCAGTTGGCTCATTTGCATATCAAGGCCTTTGCTACTTTAATTCCTCCATTGCAAATCTCCTCTTTATAGCAGCAGATAAAAGGATTCTATCTATATGTATCTTTCTTTAGCATCTATTCTTCCCACACTTTTTGTTCGGAGTAAACTTGCTTTGTCTCATTGGTCTGTGTAGGCTTATAATCATTGCATCTTTGTTTTCTTGCATATAAGTAACATAGTATCATATATTAATATGGAAGACCAAATGATGACTTCATTCTCAGGCAGCTGGGCATTAGGTAATGGATAGTCAGGTTCTACTTACACATTGACTCAAATTGTGTTTATTGCATGGTGTAAAATGTCTGTTTTATAGTATGAGCAACATGGCGCATGCTTCCTGTGCAAGTGCTCAATGAAAAGGGCCACACTGTGTAACATGATGCAACACCGTACATTTGGAATTCATATTTTATTCCTGAAAAAGTGTTCTTTAGCGTGTCAAGGAAGCCATTGTGTTATAACTAAAAAAAACAAACAAACCCATATCAAAACCATATTGTTACACTCACTTTAGAATTATGTCTTATAGAGCCCATATTCCACCCTTTTCTGATCTATGTTATAATGTAGTTTCCTCATCACAAACATACATGGAATTGTGTTTTGTTTCATTCACACGTTTAACACACAAACCCTGCATATTTAAGCTGAGCTCTTACCTCAAACAGAAAACTCTCCACTTCCACCTTGTGATGTCATGTGGCAATACAGGAAGCGCTTCATTGTGTTTTTAAACTCAATACACCTTCACTAGAATCATTTGGATGATTTCAACCCTGGAATTGCCAATCTCTATTGAACAAAAGGTAAAAGGTAGCTATTAATTTGAAAATTACCGCTTCATTACATTACAAGGTGGAACAGAGCATTTTGAGCTTTGGAGATGTAGACAGACTAATATGAAGGGTTACTCAAACTTGTGTGAACGAAACAAAATATAACTCCAGGCATGTCTTTGAGCAGGTAACATTATAATATGGCTTAAAGCTCACAAGAGTCAATTTAGCATGATATAGGACCCTTAAACAACAGACCATGAGCATATTGTAAAGAAAATTAAATTCACAAACTGTTACAATTACAGACTTACCCAACAGAAGCGGTTTAGTAATCACATATTTAAGTACAATTTAGAGTGACATTGTGAGCCTTTGTCTGATATTACACATGGCATTGACATTTACAATGATTGTGTAACTAACATGGGCTGACAAAGACATAGATATGACCAACACACACCATATACAACAACTTGGTCTGCTACTCACATCTGTATGGGGCTCTATCACGGCTTGCAGATTTTCAATCAAACACTTGGCATTAAAAGTCATATATTATGTCAAATTGACTCTTGTGACCTTTATGCCATGTTATAATGCTGTTACCCCCTCAAAAATCTACCTGGAGTTGTGTTTTGTTCCATTCACACACTGCTGTGATGTCATGGAGTGATAGTTTTCAAGTTAACAGCTACCTTTTACCTTTTTGTTCAATGGAGATTAGCATTTGTTTTCTGTCTGAGAGAAGAATACAGCCTAAATATGCAGGGTTTGTGTGTCAAACATGTGTGAATGAAACAAAACACAACTCCAGATATGTTTGTGATTATAACATAGATCAGAAAATAGAGCAATAGTGATTTATTGTCATTTGCAAGTTGTACAGCAATATTTGAAACTTATATTATGAAGGACTGACCCTCTTGTTTTTGGAGGTATAGAGGCAAAACTTAAACATCTGAAATTCTCTCTCTTACACACACATACCTGGAAATCATATTAATCCCAGAAAGGCCTAGTCCAGTTCTGGAATTGAACCAGGATCTTCTGGATGTGAGGCAAGAGTATTACCCACTATGTCGCTCAATGTCATGTCTCAGTGTGTGTCAGTAAAATGCTCTCTAGATCTGCCTTTGCATTGAATAAAAAATGTTTTTCTTGATCCAGTCTTTTCTTTTATTTATGCGTCTATACTTCACATAGATCACTAGGTAGTTCAAAATCTTTCCAAGCACGTTACAGAGTTGCAGAATAAACACATGAGCCTGCTGTATAATGCCTTGATTGTAATGACAACCTTTTCAGATTGCCGTTGGTGCACTTCAGACCACTCGGCCCATGTTTGAGTGTGAGAATGTCTCAGATAGCGATTCTTTGATGCGATATTGGCCAATGCGGCGTTTTATGTGTCAATAAAATGCTTCAAGGCCACGTTGACTTTTCACGATATACAATAATCTGGAGGAAATGTCTGTATTGTGTGAAGATAAGTGCAGCATCCAAAAGCTTTTTACCCATTGACTACTATTCAGCCGATTAAACAAGCTTTCAGTCCAAATACACTAATTCAAGTATTATTCTGTTTAGATGTGATTTTAACTTTTGTCTTTGTGTTGTTTTGTTGCCTCCATTGAACCGACATATTTCATTTCCTCCAGGGTCCAAATTAACCCAATTGTTTCTCTTAATGGTGTGCTTGGAAATCGCAGAGGAAAAGAAAGACAGTGTTGAATTGTGTTTGGATGTTTTTGATCACAGTTGTGCAAGGTGTGAAGGCATGGGGCGGTCAATATAGGAATTGTTTCTTTATTGTATTGTATTATTTATCAGTAGGTGTGACTAAAAACCTTAAATTTCATCTGCACTTAGCAACTTTACGAGTCTGGTGCTGTTATACACACACTGTAGATTCACTGAAGCTTGTTCATATTTAACGCATTTTATAAACCCTGCTGTGTGCCAGACGTGGATTATTTTATGGTTTGTTATGTTTAATTTGAATGTCCAATCCAATGCACTTTATTTTTATAGCACATTTTATATTAACAGTTCCCAAAGTGATGCATAATAAAAAATACAAAATATACAATATATAAAATCTAAAATAACGCTCACTTTAACTCTACTGGTCCTCACTAAAGCTAAATAAAACTATTCAAATCAAATAGGAGCAAAAGTATCAGTCAATAAGAAGGTTAAATCATAATAATAATAATCTAGCTATTTGGCTATAATATCTTTATCTTTGTGTCTTATAAGGTTAATGTCTATTTACACTTGACTTTATGCCTTAATGTATTTTTGATTTGTCCTGAAACAAATAAACTCAAAAACTCAAAAAACCATGGTTCTTGTAAGAACTCATTCTCATACTATCCACATATTCTACTTATTCTTTGTCTTAATATTTCATCCAAATAACAAAATTGGTCTGAAATCACGCATACCAATTCACTGGAGTACTAGATAATTGCCATCATCATCAAATGTCCTTGAAAGTAAACCCACCTTGTAAAAGCCAGTACACTGTGTCACTGAGTTTAAGTGTTAAAACAAAGATCTTTATGTGATTTTGAGTAGTAAAAGAACAGATCATAAAGTGGCTGGAGCGAGTTCACTGACCTGGATGAGGCAGTGGCCCTGATGAGCAGTCAGCAATTTACCCTCTATTCTCAAACTCCATAAACTGCCATTATAGTGGGTTATTGGCCTCTAGCTCACAGCGTATTGTGGTCATCTGTAGCTGTAATTGTACTCTGGTGTGGTCACATGTATTAGACAGGGGAGGTGGTACGGTATATAAGCAGGTTCACCTCTCCTCTGGGCACCTTGCTCTTCCATTGCCTTGCCTCAGCACCTCACGCCTCCTCTCACTACATCCACAAAATGTCCTTCGCCGGAAGATGGGAAACTGAATCTCAGGAGGGATATGAGGAGTTCTGCAAGCTGCTCGGTGAGAACAGAGCATGAATTGAAAAGTGCACTATGTAACTTTTCTGGTGGGAGGTCTGCCTCTTGTTTGCTTGGTATTAAACCTATCTGCCTCCATGGAGACATGCAGGTGACACTACTAGGCCAAGTTGAAATTGCAATTAAAATGGTAATTTAATAAGTTATAATGCTGTACTGTAGAATATTCCAGGCAAAACAATAACATCTCTGGGGGAGGTGGCAGACCTCCCACTAAAAAGTGACATAGTGTATGAAAGCTCACAGTTTCCTTTTGTATATGAGAGACAACTAGTCTCTTTTATATAAATTTCAAATTGCACATTAAGATTATCAGAAGTCATCTCTAGGAATGAATTCTTCAAATCAAACATAAACTAAAAACAGGTTCCTTAAGCAAATTATAATTTTATGATTTATTGCAACATACACTGAAGTAAAAATTAAATCTACTAAAATTATTCTCTAACAGAGTAACAAAATACTTGGTCTCCATAGGCATCCCTGACGACATCATCGAGAGGGGCCGTGACTACAAGCTGATCACAGAGATCACACAGGACGGAGACAGCTTCACCTGGACACAGCTGTACCCTGCCAGCCACAAGGTCACCAACGCTTTCACCATTGGCAAGGAGGCTGACATGGAGACCATCGGAGGGAAGAAGTTCAAGGTAACGACTATCTGCAACTAAAGCCAGTTAGAAGGGTTTTCCAACAGTGGGTACTATGGGTATGGTCTACTCATTGCTTACAAGTTTAGTCCTGCATTAGTTTGTCAAGTTTTTTTTTCTTCTTTCTTTTCAATTTCGTATTGCTCATTTTATACTGCTGAACATGGTACTTTGAATGCAATATCTATTATAGTGATTCTTGTTTAATAAGTTTGATTTTAAAAATGTATATTTTCTACTTATTACACTAGTATTTTGTGACTTGGTGACACATGGACCTAAGGGATACAGGGCATAATTTACTACATATTTCTTTTCAGTACCTCATATTAAATGATTGAGAATGACAGGTCTATTTTGTACTATTATACATCAATCATTCTGTGTTGTATATTTTACATAGTTTTATACTTTTGAAATTGACTTTTTCAAGCCTGAAGTATAGTTGTATTCATAATAATTTCCCCTTGTTTACAGGCCACAGTCAACATGGAGGGAGGCAAGCTGACAGCTGCCTTTCCCAACTACCTCCACACCACGGAGATTGCTGGAGGCAAGCTTGTCGAGGTAATAATTTAAAAATGTCATAGTACTACTTCAAAATCTAAATGTATAGGACATACATTATAATATTTACATTAATATCTTTCTTTCTGTTTTCATAGACTTCCAAAGCTGGCTCTGTAGTGCTGAAGAGAATCAGCAAGAAGATCTAACTTTGACCTCCTGTAGCTAATATCAATAAACTGTGCTTATGATACCAACTGAACTGTGTTTTAATGTCTTTACTATGGAGTCATGTCATAAAAGCATTTAGATATCTATTTTTATGTCTAGAATGTGCACATGTTGAAATGGCACTGATCTGAAGCGAAGCCAAACCCACTTTGGCCTTGATAATAAAGAGATGTAAACTTTTTATGGCATAGCTCTAAACTGTAATATAACGGTCCTTGGCCTTTTCACAAAGTTTCATAAAAATCAAACGCCCATAAACATCAGCAGATACAATAAAACCAATACTGTAAATGAAAAAGGAGTGTTTTATGGCTCAGTGAAGTAAGTAGAGAATATCCTGCCAGAAATGCCACTTTCTGAGCATATATCAATCTGCAGATCTACTACAATTATGATATTAAAGGAAAATTAAAAGACAGAGCTATTATCAAAAAATAAACATGAAACAGTTCAGAATAAAATCATAGTTCTTCTAAACTACTGAAAAGGATGTCTCCTATACGAACGAGACTAGTTATAAAGTGAAATGTATGAGCATATGTTTTCAAAATAATAGCGTTTTATTCATGGTACTGTCTATTTATCTTTAAAATTCAAGTATTATCTTAATAACTAATGCAAAATTTTTAGCTAGCGACAATTCCCTTTTTAGTTGGACCCGGTTTTCTAACTCCATCTTGCCCATTTCTCCATGGCTGTGGGCCAGGCAAACAATCAGTTAATTAACCAGCTCAGTCCCAGGATTATTGAGGAGTCTCTCTGAGGAGCTCTGAAAGCCCTCTCATGTCTCCAAATTTACAGCTTCATTACACAGACCGCAATAAGGTACAAATCATCTGAATTAAAAAAAAAAAAAAATCAAAATTGCCGGACTACCTCCATCTTGTGTGCGCGTGCGTGAGTGTCTTGGCCTTGACTGGAGAGCTGTGACTCAATAGCTCCCTAATGAAAACAAAATCTGTGTTTTTTGCCTCCGAGGTGGTGATTGTTTTGGTGTGATAATGAGACATGCCCACTTGCCAACGCACAGGCAATCAAGATCTTACACTCATGAAAAATGAGGGTTGGAAGGCAGTGTGCAAAGGTGTAATTTGAACGTGTTTGTGTAGCGTGGCGCTGGTGCAATCACGCTGCAATATCACTTCCTTTGTCCGCCCAGACAAACAGGCCTAATTGGCTATTTCCTTGTATACGGCTTGTGATTGGCCATTTTGCCCTTTTCTGATTGGTCTCCATCTTGGCACCCAAGATTGGAGAGGAAATGGCTGCTTCAAAGTCTGTGGCTTCATTATATAAATAAATGCATCATAATTATTATAAAAAATGTGTCTACTGTAATAGCAACTGAATTGGATGTCTCGCATTAGAATTTGATAATAATTGGCTTAAGGGTTTGTGTGTGAGTCTATTCCTCTGTTTTTCTGATGCAATTGCATGTTTGTAAAGTTATTGTCAGGTGAATGACAAACACTGAGATCGGTCTGAGACAAGCAACAGCAGGGAGGCAATAATCATTTTTTCACCCCTCAATTCAAATCTAATGCTGTCGAATCATAAAAAATCCATACAAACGTGTACAGACAACATTAGCTGCTTAGATTATCTTAGAGTTTCTTTAATAAATCTACATATCTTTATTATGTTCAGATTTCCAACACCTAGCTGCAATGATGCAAATGACCACAAACCACATAGGATCTATGTCGGTAGTACACTTCAAAGCTTAAAATAGTACATAGTGTACTAGCATATGAGGAAATCCATGTTGCATAAATTCTACATCATACTCTCAATACGTAATATAGTTAAAGTCAAGACTTTTTTTTTAATCACATGTCTGTATTTCATCTTCTGAACATTTGCATTTTGCTGGCAGAATCTAGATTTAAAATATAAGTTCTACATAAAAAATTACTGAAATAGAGCATTAAATCCTTGACTGTTTTTTTTAAAAAACAGTATAAATAAATAAACTACAATCCACAAGAATGCGTTCCTTAGCAGCACTACCAGTCTGCTGTTGGTCAGCCCACATCTTCATATCCCTGCAGAGGCTGAGCCAGTGCCCTGTGCAGCCCAGCTCCAGACCTCTCTCTGGGGGACACTGCAGCTCTTTGTTCCCCTCTCATGCCTCACATTCTCCACCACTGCCCTGGCTTCTTTACATGCCTGCTCTGTGGGCAATCTGGCCTGGGCCAGCAGCCTGCCAACTGGGGATCCGAAGGTCCACGGAGACGTCCAGTCAGTCAGACCAGCCTCCATTCATCCAGCACTGCGCGGCTGGCTCCTTGTCGCCCTTTGGCCCAGAACAAGGCCTCTCTCTGGGGGACAGTAGTCAGCTTTGTTCCCTCTCTCATGCCTCACATTCCCCAGACCTGCCCTGGGTGTCCCCCTGAAGGCAGAGGGCACAGGGGAGGAGTGGTCTGTGTGCGCCCCCATGTTCTCCACTCCTCCGCTGATATCATGGCTCTATAATGCCCCTCCATCACCTCCTTTTAGGATGTGTCTCTACTGCTTTTACCGCTGCCCTTTCTGCTCTTTCTTTCCATCAGTTTAAAATCTGGCCATAAAACTGACAACCAGCACAGTGACAAGATCAATTTTTCACTTTGAGCAATTTCTGCTCAGATGCCAGACACACTGCGTTCTATATAGTCATATAGTCATAGGATTTACGTCTTTCTTTTTTTGCTTTTTTTGCAAATGTTGGACAATTTACACATTTTACTTACTATGTTTTTTTTTTCTCTCTTTTCCTTATTGAGTATTGTCAAATCACCACAGGTTATTTTGGTATAGTTATCGACTCAGTTCACTTCCAGGTACTTTCCACTGATGCTTCACCTACTTTTAAAGGTCCTTGCCTCAAGGGTAACAAAAATCACCTTAGCATATTCATACAACATATTCACACATAAACTGTTAAACTGTCCACGGGAAATTCAACCAAACTTATTTGTTACTTGTGTGTAGAATCCCTCAGTCGTCCAGGTAGAATCCATAGCAAAAGGAGAAATTTAATTTGTCAACTGGTTGGTTGAATACGTTTCGCAGCTCATCCAAGCTGCTTCTTCAGAACTGAAGAAGCAGCTTGGATGAGCTGCGAAACGTATTCAACCAAATAAACTCTGTATCCTGTGACTGTTCCACAGAAGCTTGTTGTGATTTCACAATAATGTGCTGTGAATATACTGTTGGTTAATGTGAATTCAGGTTAAGCTATTGTGAAGGCACAAGAGCTTAATATGAATTCACATTTTGTTACTATGAATTTCCAGTTACGCCTTTGTAAAATTTTATACCATGTTACTGTAAATTTCTCATTATAAGATTCTAAATTTCATTCTTCTACTGTGTTTTCATATTATTCTACTCACACTCAAATTTCACATTATATTCAAAATATTATTCGCTATTGTGTTTTAACATCATACTGTTGTAAATGTCACATTACATAGTGCTACACAAAGACATACATTTAGAAATCAACCATTTGACTTCATTAAACAGACTCGTCCCACAAGTTGAAACAGTTAGTCGTAAACAGAAAATTAATTCAAGTAATAATAATAAAGTATCATCTTGAGAAGCTTTTGTTTCTAGAATTCCAGTTGAAGAAATCTCACAAATCTCTTGTTGATGACTTGTTAATAATGAAGAGTATATTAGCCTTTGCAATATAATAGAACAATATAATAGTTACATACACCATAATAGCATGATAAGTAAAAGTCTAGTTACAAGGTAATTAATTACAGAAACTTGGCACGTCTGTCACTCTAACATGCACCCATGTAAAGACCATGACCTGTAAACATTGTAAGCATTTACAACAGGACTGCAAATGCCTCATGTTCAATTACCATGCCATTACTGTGCTGCCCAGTAAAGACCAAATGTCTTGAAAAAAAAACTTGAAAAGTACAATTCAGTTTCTTGCGAGCACTCAACATTTTGTTCTGCCATATGTTGCAGCTGTACCGCAAACTTCTAATCCTTCATTTTCCTTGTCTAACACCTGAGATTATAGCTATTCACGCCGCGTCCTACCAGCGCACCTCGTTTTAGCTGCTTGCACAACACAAAACCTTTCTCCGAATGCCAGCCCTGTCTGTACCTACAGCCCACTTCTATTGAGACAGGAGAAGGGTGGGGGCGTAGGCCATAATTAAAGATGGCGGCCTTGCTGTCACACAATGGCAGTGCACAGTGAAAGCTTTTTATTGCATGTATTTTTCTCAATAGGAGAGTGGGCAGTCTACCCTTGGTGAGCGTTTAATTGGTTTAACAGCTGGAGTAGAGGAGGAGGTGGAGAAGAATGATGGACCAGGAAGACTTTGAGAAAGAGAGAGACAAAGGGAAAGTATTTTGTTGTGGCTGACGCTTTTGCTAAATGTATTAAGGTCAAATATGTGTCTACTACTGAGTTTAATAGTCTAATACAGGCTTTTTAGAATGACTATGGTTAGAATTTCAAAGGAAAATGAATTTAATTAGTCTAGCATTGATGACTGATCACTGTATACTCAATAATACAGTGACCATAGACATCTTTAGTTCAGGTGTCAAGTGTCTCTGTCCATCAAATTTCACAATATTGAACAATAACATTTTTTTTTTCTTTTTGTATGAAATATCAGTGAGCTCAGTTGTTCAGTTTGTATAACATTACAGCCTAAAATCATTTAAACTCTAAGCAGTGAGTCATCTGTTGCTCTTACTATTGCAGACTGCCCATTCCTCCATATAGGAAGAGACTTTCACAGGTCTAATTTTGTATTGTATACGTTGAAGATTACTGCTATATTTGTTTCACTTCTGACAAGATTCACTCTTCAAAACCATCATCCACACTGTTGCTAGTACTATTATGTCTGAAGAAAAGAAAGCCATGTGTGAGCTTTTTACCACAAAATCTCCACAAAAAACAGTGTATTCCTAGTCCTTTTCTGACATTTGTGTATTCTGACAAGTGTCTTTGTCCTCTGGGTGCTAGTGTGTCCTTTAGGTGGGTATAGAGTGGGACAGAGTCTTAGGGCGAGGTGAGGCCATCCTGGTCCTCCAGAGCTTTGGTCTAATGGAGATGTGCTGTTGAGTTTAGGGCCAGCCCTCAGGGGCAGCAGCAAGGATTAAAAATGTAATCCACGGCACATTAACACAGCAGATTGGAGATTTCAGTTGGGAAGCATCATGGTCTATAGTATTCTACGTGTCTTTACGTTTATTTAGCTGTATTATTGGGTATCCTTTGATGTTTATTTTGGGGAGTACTGTACTTTAAAACTAGTAAAAATAAAACATTTTGTTTTAGTAGAATTACTAACTTTAAGACCACTTTAATGTATCAGACTTTGGAAATATGAATTGATATGAATTCATATGGCATAATATATTGCACAAGCCTGTTTCATTGAAGGCTCTGGACAAGCTGTTGCTGTTTGTTTAGACTGGTTATTCTAAGTATTTCATTTTCTCAGAAAGCAGCTATTTCTAAAGCAAGTTGAATAGAGAGCTCTTTGGAAGACATGGCATCTGATATCGAACGTTTTAATAATTCCCCCTATATTTATGAATTGCAGTTTCTTGTTAAAGGTGCCATTTTGAGGACTTTTGGTGGTGTAATGGTAGTATTTTTTTTTCATCAATCTAAAACCAATGGATACACTATGAGAATTTTCATAATTTAAAAACGGAACAGTTCTCAATAAGATAACCCCACCCCAAACCTGTAATTACTGATGTAGGAAAATATACATCAAACTCCCCTAAAGTCATTATTACTGAATATTTCATGTGAATTGCACATTGTGAGGCCGTATATAGGACTGGACGTTAAAGATGTGTGTTGTGTTGACGAGGGATTTCCTCCAGCTCTTCTCCTCCGAGACAAAGAATCTTATTTCACACCTCATTTCATCTGCCGCCATGTTGTTGTGAGTCCTTGTGTTTAGGCTACATTGCATTAACTTACATTCATTTGCAGGCACTTCCCCTGACCACCTCCAGCTTATAGACCTATACTCTCCCTCACCATATAACCCCAGTGAACGTGCTGATCCGATGGTTTAATTGCATTAGGAGACTGGAGCCTGACACCTTGCACTTTTCATGGTGTGTATCATTAGCGAGAGTGCAGTGCTTTATGAGTATTGTGACCTCGCCAAAGAGACAATTATACTGGCACATGGCACAAATCCATCGCAGCCCGTCGCATCACATCCATTCATCCATTGTGAATGAGAGTGGAAGGCATTTAAACGCAATTTTGCACAGTCAAGCCTGATTGGATAGTGGTGGCTTGTTTATCTGGACACAGAAAATAGCTCAATATTGTGCACAGAGACAGACCTAAATAGAAGGGAGCATGAAATGTGTTCTGCATATGATTTCTTCCAATAAGAGAGTTGGGGAGAAGATTATTAGAAGTAGAATCATTAATCAGTGCTAGTGCAGCCTCCAGTCATGAACTGTGAATACTGGAGGTTCTGAGCTTTCAGATGAGGCATGGTCTGTCACTTTAAGAGAAAACATATATGTGTCCTATATACAGGTTAAGGCACTAGTAAAACAGGTTTAGTTGTGATTTTAGCACTTTTTTAAACTAATGAGTACTCAAACTATCGTCCCTTTAACGTTAACTCAATTGTAATGTTTACAATAACAGAATTTGGCTTTGCATAGTATCTAGAAGTGTGCATCATGTGAGCCGTGGCTTAACAAAAGTGAATCACGGATTCTTTATGGTTGTGTGATATATAAAGTATAGGTGATGTGATGCTTGGCTGCGGATCTAATGGCTTTTGCATATTAAACTATGCTTGTCAGAGTTTGTTTTCCACATCAGTAAAAACACATTTCACAGTTTCAATTGCTTAATTACTCTTTGTGCTGTGAATAGTGAAGGAATGCGTTTAAAGGGATGTTCTGTTACCAATAAACCGGAGGGCACATTTTAAAATGTATTACTTAATGTTTTCAATCTAAAAGTGAAGTGATTTGTACAAAAGTCCTTCAAGAAGCCAATTAAGAAATTAAATTATAAATGTGTTTTCCAAACACCATGTTTCTTAGTGCAAAACATACTCTTGAGGACATCTCAAATATAAGAACTTTTATTCTACAAATTGAACGACTAGAGGTCCCAAGGAAAAAACAACAATAAAGCACATTCACTCATGTTTAATTGTTCATTCATTAAACTACCTTAATGTTGTAATTATTATGGCATGTATGGTCAAAAGGTATACATATTTATTCATTTTCTTTGTTGACTTCACCTTATATTCAGGGTCTTGTACATATACCAACTGTCTTACCTTTGTCCCCAGTCGTGGTTAATAAAACAGCACTAGAGTGTAGCCCATACTTCCACATAAACATGTTTATTTTATGTGCTCTGTGTATGGGTATTACCTTGGTCATATTCGGACCATAACCAAACCAATGCTCCCACCTCATAACCATAAAGTACAATGATGGGCTGATTTACATAATGGCCCTGCTGTGAAAATGGAAACTGATTTACTCCTTAATGTATCTCACACAAGGTAAGTAATACGCATAATAAAAGCACAGGTGAAGCTACACATCAGGAACTATAAAAATCAACTTTTTCCAATAACAATAAGGATGCTCTTTACTCCAGAATGACATTTCATGCACTTTTAATGGACCATCAAACTTTGCAAATTTTTTAAGAATATCACTTATAACATCCCCAATGCGAAGGAGTCTGGATCAAATATTTACTTCATGTTGCTAACTAATGAACTAGCATATCTCTGTGCAATGTAATACTCTATTTATTTACTGACCTTTATTTAACCAGGATAGCTAGGCTGAGATTAAAGAGGGGTTATTACACTTGTATGGGGTGTTAACAGATAACACATAATGTATTTAGATCACCATGTTACCTTTTATTGTTTTGAAAATGCTATATTCACTCCCCTTCAGAGCACTATCACATTACAACAGGTGTGCATTTCACAAATGAAACAACTACACATCACATCAGGTTTGTGAAGTTGTAATGTATTGTTTTGTATCATGCTGAGCATGGGTGATGGAGCTGAGCTTTGGATAGGCTCATACTGCTAACCGTAAGCAGGGTTTGAATAGGGCCCGAGAGAGATCGCAAAATGACATGCATGGATGACAAATGAAACCTTTTCAGGCATGTTTTTGATGAGGGAACAACGTTATAGCATGGCAGGAAGCTCCAAAAAGTTGCCTTAAAGATTCATTATGTATAACTTTCATCTCCTATGTCACGCCATCAGACCAAGTTACAGTTGAGATCTACAGAGAGGTACACTTTTTTAAAAAAAGATAACCTTTTATTGAATACATAAAATATGTATTTTTAATGCCATACTGGATCATTCCAGGCAAAGCCATTTCATTTTCAAATTGAGACCCCCACCAGTTACATAGTGCACTTTTAAAGAAGGAGCTACATAATCAAAGCTCACCATAGATATTGAATTTTCTTTTTTTTTTTTTGGAATAAAAGGTGTAATATTGATCTTGATGTGCTACAATTCATTTTAAGACATGAAAAAGCTTACTAGGCGCCCTTCAAAACAACCTTATTTGTAATGAGTTTCTAGGACCCGCTACTTTGCTTTAGAAATGTCAGGCATGTCCGCTTCTTTATCCGTACCTCCCCAATCTCTCCTTTGTTGGCACCTTCTTTTCTTCCCTTACTGCTTTTCCTCATAGAGCCTCTCCTTTTTACACAGTTTGTTTTGCAGGCCTATTCTCCAACTGGACGTCCCACTGGGGGCCTGAGAGCGTCGACAAAGACCCAGGGCCCAACAGAAAAGAGCTGCAAAGACAGAAAAAGAGATGGGCTAAAAACACAGGGTTAGAGGTCGTACTGAGAAGACACACGGGATAACAGAGCAGAGAAAGAGCAAGAGGAAGACTTAAGATGGAGGTTACTGGGAAAGGAGAGGCCAATGAGAAAAGTGAAAAAAACGGTCCCAACTAACCCCAGTTTCATTGGTGGTTAGGATAATGGTGGACAGCGTCTTTTGTCATGATCTCAAGATGTAACATACACAAAGTGGGTAAGTGCAGAATGTAGGCACTATATTCAAGTCAACGCTATGGTGCTGTTCCAGTAGTAAAATATATGGCATGTTTGCTGAAGGCTGGACACAAGATTTAGAGACACTTTTTGTTTGCATTTAAGAGAGCAAACAATTTTTATCAGTTACCATTTTCCATAAATACAACACAAATAATGAGTTATCGAGACATGGTCAGAGCAAGTGATCGAGCTGTCTTGGGGAAACACTGAAATGTATTAAAAAAAGAATGTTGGTTATATGGAACCTATGCCCTTGTAACACACAGTGGAGGTAAGAATCTTTAGCTCCTAGACACAACATCAGTTTAAACTATAGGGGTTGGAAATGAACTGGGTTCAATGTATGGAGCAGTAGTTTTCAAATTTTTACCCCACAAAATCTAAACCAGGTCTATATTACTTCATATTACGTCTAACTTGGGCTCAAACTGATCTAAAATAAACTAAGTTGCAGCAGCTCTAAACAAGAACCTAACCAAAGTAGAAAATGTTTCAAAAAGCGATAAAGGACGTTGAGTACCACCAGAAGAGGCTCATGTAAAACCACTGGTATACACTACATACCACGTTTTTGAAAATTACTGTTTTCCCCCCAAAACTACACAAATTGATAATTAGATTATTTATTATTAGTCTACATTTCCAAAGCTCTGTTCCACCTACTGATGTCATGAAGTGGTAGTTTTCAAGTTAGCAGCTTTCGTTCAGTAGAGATGGGCAAATGCAGGAAATCAAAATGATAGTGAAAGTGTATGGAGTTTAAAAACACAGTGGTGCATTGTTTTTTATTACCACATGGCATCCTGGCATCACATCACACAGTGGAACAGATGTGACTAACGAAACACAACATCACGTATTTTTTGATAAGGAAATAACATTATAACAGATCAAAGCATTATATGGGCCCTTTAATCTAAATTGTTGCAAAATAGGTCTACTGTCAACTTTTTAATTTTAAGGCTGCCAACAATCTGTTTGTGATTTGTGTTATAATACTTGTCTAAACATGACAGTCACAAACAAAAGACATGCTGCACTGCTCCCAATTTACACCCACACAAACACCTCAATATTCCCTGGATGTCTAATACTGTAAATAACTTCAAACTTAATTTTATTATTTTATTTATATTCATAAGAAACAAATACAGATTTTGATACCAAGCAATTATTATTAAAGAACACATACTGTGCTTGAGCCTGCTATACAGTTATAATCTACACCCGTGGTATAATTTGCACATTTTAAATCGGAAACAGAAAATTGCGGTACCCAATGGGAGCTGATGTCGCAGTAAAAGTCACCAAAACAACAGTCTGTAACTGATGGATTTTTTCATTTGTACCAAAATTACTATGCAACGCTGCTGATATGTGTATCACTGATTACAAAAATACAATTGGAGAACAAAGTAAGTACAGCGCAATGGGTGTATGCCGGTGGCAGTGAAAACAAGGGTTGATTGCAATATGGCGTCTTTAAAATAAATGATTAAAGATTGCGCAAATACATGCACATATTACTCTAAAAACAACTGTGAGAGTAAAAGAGGGGGAAACAATTATAACAAGTCTATTTTGCATAATAGGTCTGCTTTAACACTATTTTTAGACATTACAATGTTTTTTTCAAATATCAATCTCAATATGATATCAATATCAAAATCAAAATTTTTACGATGAACCCCCTAAGACATAAATAATATCTTGAATTGACAAGAAATGAACTCTCGTCTTAATACTTACCAGTCGTATACACTAAACGTACTCCTGATGCATTGAGGGAAACTGAAAATCCACTGCATTAAGGCTTTAGAAAGACCTTTACAAAGTGATGTAGTCACTATAGCCCATAGCTCCCTATAATCACTAAGGGGTTATTTTGGACGTAGCCATAGAAGTGGAAAGAGTATAATACGGAGGGAGACAAAGATAGAAGAAAGGGACAAGGGGACAGAGGGAAGCCAGGATGGAAAAAGCTATTGGATTTGACAACAACAAGAGCGTCCAGCTGAGTAGAAAGGTGCGCAGAGAAAAGGAGAAGAGACAGAGTTGATGAAAAGAAATCAAGCTTGTGAATAAGGAGGGGAGGAAGGGGATCGTGTTGCCTAGAGGCAGCTTTGTCAGGGCGTACATTGTAGTGGATGGAGGGTCATAAGTAGCTGCTAAAAGGCTTGTGCCACCTCTGCAGAGCAAGAGGGGCTCATCAGTTGGATCTATGTGCAAATTGGACAGGAAGTAAAGTGTATCTAGGGTTAGTGTTTTAGCAGGAGGTGGGTTGATTGGCCACAGCCCCTCCTACTGGATAAGTACAGACGCACAAACAGTCTGGGGGGGTTCACAGCATGTCCGCACTCAGAAGGAGCCATCGTCACCTCAGTGTCATCAGCTTCAGTTTGCACTCACAGTTCTGTCTGAAAAAAGGAATGTGTTCATGGGTTTGAACTTCCTGTTTATAAGCAACATTTTGAGAAGATTTGAGCATTATTAAATAAAATTGAAATTATCTGCTAAGTTGTCATCACTCTGGAACCCATGGATGTCTCTAATCTAAAAAGTGCAACATGCAAAAGTGAAAGACATTTACTATTACTCAGTAAGTATTATTATTAAAGGTCCCATATAACACAAAACAGACTCTTGTGAGCTTTAAATCATGTTTGAATGGTGTTACCTCGAAAACGTACCTGGAGTTGTGTTTCATTCACACATCGTTGAGTAATCATTTATTATTAGTCTGTCCACATAAAGGTAAAAAACACACTGGAGCACTTCCTGTATTACCACATGACATCATAAGGTGAAGAAGAGTGTTTTCTACTTGAGAGAAGAGCTCATGTCGTGGAGGGGTTTGAGTGCCCGAATGATCCTGGGAGCTATGTTGTCAGGGGCTTCATGCCTTGGTCACCCAAGGCAAACAGGTCCTGGGGGATGGGTCAGACTAAGACTGGTTCAGAAGCCCTCATGATGAGAAACAGCAAGGCCAGTTATGTTGCCCGGATTGGCGTTACCGGAGCCTCACCCTGGAACCAGGCCT
This sequence comes from Taenioides sp. WSHXM2023, assembly GCA_029959045.1. Classification (NCBI taxonomy): domain Eukaryota; kingdom Metazoa; phylum Chordata; class Actinopteri; order Gobiiformes; family Gobiidae; genus Taenioides; species Taenioides sp. WSHXM2023. The sequence goes on along the minus strand of CM057096.1, from coordinate 13,994,848 downwards.
TGGGTGGGTGCTCGACGAGCGTCTGGTGGCTGGGCCCACTGAGCCCCACGGGGCTGGCCGGGCACAGCCCAAAGGAGCGACGTGGGGCTGTCCTCCTGTGGACCCACCACCCACAGGAGAATTCATAGGGGGCCGGTGCAGGGAGATCTGGGCGGCAGTCGAAGGCAGGGGCCTCGATCTCCAGACATGTAGACTAGCTCCAGAGGAGGCCCCGGGGAAGACACACTGGAGGGACTATGTCTTTCAGCTGGCCTGGGAACGCCTTGGGGTCCCCCTGGAGGAGCTGGAGGAAGTGTCCAGGGTGAAGGAAGTCTGAGAGTCCCTGCTTAGACTGTTGCCCCTGCGACCCGGACCCGGATAAGTGGAAGAAAAATGGATGGATGGCCTACTTTGGTTCTCTTCACAGAATTTGACCACAAACTACTGCATCTTACAGGGCACCACACCACAAGATACCATATACTAATAAAATCCTAATAAATATAAAAAGTAAATAATATCTTGGACTGAGTACCCATAATGCATACCTTGATCATCTTTATCAAGAGAAAGAATCATACTTGTGATATACTTTACGTCACAGATGTGTTCAGCAGTATTATAATATACTTGTGGAGCTAACAAATGATCATTTTGCATACTTAGCCTACCTCTCTTTTGAGTGGAAGAAACTTGATAAGGCCTTCATTATTAGCAACTGAATTTTAAATAGTATTTACTGAGCCCATAGATTTCAAAGGTGTTTTCTTTTGAATACTAAGGCAACAAACCTTCATATTATTTACTATGTAAGGACTTTGACCATGTGTGAGTTCACTGTATATAATTAACAGAAAAGATCTTTTTTAAAGCAGACAAAGGTGAAGTCAACAGCAAACCACAAAACCAAAATCTATGAATGAGAAACCTGGATGTCAACAACACCTGTGTATTATTGTATTTATTCTATTTTCTTTTATAAAACAGTCAGAAGAACACAATGTCCTTCATGCTGTGTGGACTTCTCTCTACCCCATTTCCACAATACATTTTTTTTTTTTTTTTACAAATACAGATTTATTCTTCCTTTGTTTCCAACCACTTAAAACACACAAAATCATATTACTATTTTACACCCCCCTCCATATTTTTAAACAAAAATCAGGTCACCATTTCAATAGCACATAACACAAAAGAACACAAAGAATATCTACTTTGATAATTTTTATAATTTGTGGCTTTTATATCTTTGAAGCAGCACAAGATAGATTCATTTGATTAGAGTGGTTGGTGACAAGTGTAACAAAAGAAAAGAAAGGATATTGAATAGTGGATGTTTGGCGTCTTTGTGCTTAAGATGTGAGTGTTTCGAAAGGCGAGTGCGAGGGTTTGAGCAGGTTTCATGATCGTGTGTGTTTGCACGTGCGTGTGTGTGTGAGGCTCAAGGCCAAAACACACAATGACAGACAACAATAATGTCGCACAGTAGATGGAGACATAAGAAGGGGCAAGGCAAGAGCTACTCAAAGGACTGGGCAGGAGAGCACACAGAGTATTGTATATGAGGATGTTTACCACAGGAAAAAGGGTCATTCATTACTAGTGGTTTTCAGACTTTCAGACTCACCAAGTATTACCTCAGAAAAAAAAAAAAAGTCATCTTTCTGTGGACTGCCAGCCTGATCAGGACTAGAACCAAACCAGGTCTGCAACAATCTTTGGTAATTCAAAGCTAATGGTTTTCAAACTTTTCACAGATTTCTGAAAATGCGTCTTTCCATGCACCAATTCTAGATCGGGATTAGGTCAAGACTAAACCAGGTCCACAACAATATAACAATATAGCACCAGGAAGCACTGTTATGTAATTTTTTTTAAATTTTAAACATCTAATTTTATAGTTAGTTAGTTTTATTCTGCCTATAAGCTGAGTTTAAGGCAAATTTCAGTTTTATTTTGAGATGAATAAATAAGGTTCAGTTCTATTCTAAATAAAATTCTTTTTTTTGTTCTTGTTCCTGGAACTTTTATAGTTGAAATGTAACACGAAGTGCATTATTAGTGTATTATTATGATTTGTTTTGACACACCTATAATGTTGCTGTCTTCCTCCCCCCTTCCAAATATCAAACAAAAGTCCACAATGTAAATTCAACACCACATGGAAAGAGCTTAGCTAATTTGGCTGAGTTCCCTTATTCAAAACAATAGCACGTGGAGCTACAGTGACTTGGTTCACTTCTGTTTAAAACATCAGATAAATAATAGATTTGTTTATTATAAAGACCCTGGATTAATTACTTCACCAGGAGTGTTTGGATCTCCTTACTAGTGCCATGTGTTGTGTGTATGGCTTACTCTCATCTTTCCCATCATAGAAGAAATATTTGAATTGATATAAGTGTAGACAACAAGGAACAATTTGTTTTGAGTAGACCATGCTTTTTTTTTTTTTTTTTTTTGTTTCTTATAACATTCCTTTTTCACTTTTGCTCCTGCTCTTTGACAGAATCTATGTCTTCACATATTAATGTACCATTGCCTGCATTAAATTGGTACATATGACTTCTCTTTACTGAAGCGCTGGATAGGATAATGAGAGAAATTACACACAGCGGTTTTGGAGTCAGACAGAAAAACAGGAAATGTGGAAGTGCAGGGCTAATAGTAAGGGAGGAATGAGTGAATAGGGAGAGCTAGTAAGAATGATTGCCTATTGACTTGATGAAAGTGAGGATGCATCATTATATAACTGTAAATCCTATAAAGATAGGCTGTAATAGGGCCCTCTCTCCCCCCCAATGCTACTCAGGTAATTCATCCCTCCCTCTCTTTCTCTCTCCTCCCCTTTTCTCGCCCTGTCACCCATCAATCTTTTTCCAATTACCTACTCTGTCTATCCACAAATCCATCATAATCATTTCCATGGTAACGGGTTGCATCCTCCATTGGCTTTGGGCCTATTGTTCGATATAATTGCACACCAAAAAGCAGTCTTTAGAGTAGAAAGGGGAGACACATCAGGATATTGTCTCCGAAACTAATATCTCTCCAATGCGTCCAAAGAGTCAACTTCAAAAAAGGAGATTGCCTGCTTAATTTCATCAGCACTGACGTCCATTTGTCAGGCGTTTATGAGTTATTTTGTGGCTTTATACCAAGCGAGCAGTAGTGTCTTCCTGCACATTGGAAGTTTGATTGTCAAATCATAACTGGTCTTTTAAGGTCAGTAACTATGTTGTTTGTAATGAAATGGAAGAAATTCTATTAAACTTCTATTGTATTCACACTTACATGTTACTGACTTAACTAACAGTAAGCTAGAAATAGAATGTGAGATTTTAACCCCCAATTACTATCCACAACAAATCTTACATTCTTAGTCTTTCACCTGAAGCATCCATAATAGTAATACAAAATACTAGTTATAGCTATATGTTACTTTTGAGTCATTACTAAATATTTTCACATTGTTTTAGGTTATGTAGAGCTTGTATTTCAAATTTCATAAATATATCCCAGTGTAAGCATGTTCAAATCTAATATTGCTTTTACTGAAAACAGTTGTAAGGAAAAAAAAATAATAATGACCAAGTTTGATGTTGCCATTTGGTATTTTGGGTCACTTATCCAATCATGAAGCAGAATGAACCTCAGATGAGTCTTTCATTTGGGTAGCCAAGTCTTAAGAATTCTGGAAGTTCTGAGATTTCACATGCGGCATGGTCTGTCCATTACTGAGAATGAGAACAAACTTCTGTGTGTCCTTTATATGCACCCAGGTCTAGTTGAGTTTATAGTTCTTTGTGTAAACCAGTTAAATCTGGCTATGCCTTTGACACACCTATAATGTCTCTGTAATTTTTACCTGAATGTAGATTACTAACAAGCAGCAAGACAGTCACAATATGGTGTAAATTGCAGTGAGTGTGTATTGGGCGGTCATATCTCAAAGACTTCTCACCTCCTCGTGAATTTAAAGAGGCTATTCATAGACTTGGACAAAGGACATTATCAGCTCAGGCGATAAAACAGATGATTCATGCATGTTTCTTTAGTTATCAGTATGGGCAGCCTTTAGTTTTGTCTTGAATCATTTACAGTACATGGGACTAATTATTTCAAAATTGTGCTTATACACAGTGTTTTCTCTTAAGCTTGTCACTAAAAATAAACATTGCTGTTGAACAAAGAGGAATTAGGTCTAAAGACAGGCACACTACATGTCTGGTCCTGTGAGGGTCCACTGCAGTTTGGCCGTCTGACACTAGTGAGCTATCTCATTCACACCAATATGTCAGCATGCAAAACAGCACTCGCACACACACTTAAACCTCAACCCAGAGAAATGAGTCTGGGCATTGTTCCTGTGCAACCGCAACAAAAAGTAAATATAGTAACATTCAACATGCCTTTGGTGGAGGGAAAAACTTGTGGCGGTGTGGCTCTTTGAAAGGATGTTTATTTGCTCTTTTGTAGTAATTGATATGCAAAAGACACATAATGATGTAAATTAAATTTGCAGGACACTGGTGAATTGTTATGTATTAGAGAAAGCAGGGATCATTATCAACGCCTGTGTAAAAAGAGCAAAGGAGGGAGACTTTGTTGTTTGAAAGACAATCTGCAAGGCAGTGTTGTTTTTTCATTGCTTTGAAGTGCGAAGATACTGAATAGCATTTGAAGCCATGCTTAAACTAGGTAGTTGTTGTTGGTTTCAAAATGGCATATCCCATATCATAATATATTATATTTGGGTGTTTATTCATGTGCCAGCACTGCTTGTTTAAAATGTCCATTCTGGTTTTGATTGAGTCTACTAAGTGTCATGAGTGGTTGGGCTGATCCAAAGCTCACATGCCATGCTGATGAGAGAGAGAGAGAGGAGTGTTTTGTTATTGTGAGGCTCAGTGACGTGTAACATCCTCTAGCAGCCATCAATCAGACCGCACAGTCCCCTCTGCCTCTCTCTCCCCTGTCTGCACACACGTCTAGTCAAATGCAACACACAGGAAGTACATGGCACATGGCACTCTGCTGGCACAGTAAGAGACTAAAGACTATAGCATGACCGTAAGATTGATCAGTATATATATAGGCCATAATAATAGCCTATAATGAATTCCTGTTTATGGGCTACTACAATGCGATCTGCATAGTCTAAAGCTGCATGCTATTGGTAGTGGACCTTTTTCCAAGTCAAAAGATAAACAACAAATAACCAACAGTGGTCGTCACATGATGTACTCCCTCTTAAATCTTCAAAAGTCCTTTTATTTTATTTTTCTTTAAGTAGACTACCTAAATTGTTTTTAAATCTCAGTGCAATCCTTTCCCTCATCTTGGGGACTTGGGAAGACCACACTCTCTAGACCTATCATTGCCATCCCCTGATCCTGAATTAACCATAGCATTTTTGTTAGCTATAAGCCCATTACCAAATCTCTTCAACCGCTTGGTGTTACTTTTTAACATCATTCCTTTGAACAACTTAAATGATATATGCCACAAATTCTTTATGGCATATAGGCCTTTCATTTTCAGATTATTAAAATTGGCCATATACAGAAAGAATGCAGTAGGCCAGCCCACTCTGAAATCAGGCATTCTGACTCAGACCTAAATCATAAGAAGTGTTTTAGTCCACTTTAGAAAAAATCTCACCTTTTATCGATTTTCTGTGCAGATTTTGTTGTGTTTGTGTGTTCTGTTGTAAATGTTCCACATGATCTATAATAAACCATTACAGATGGTCATTTCTTTCCCTTTATTTCGAAGGGCATGGCCGGATGTGTAGTACTAATAAGTTGTGTGAAGCTGGCGGCATGGTGTCTGTGCGTGTGTGTGTAGTCCGTGTTTGTGTGTGCGTCTGCTTCCTGCTGCTGCTCGGTGCGCACAGCGTCCGTCTCGCCAGTGTTGAACAGCTCGCCATGGCGGAAGGACGCCGAGAACAGCCCCATCCCCTCCTCTCCTCGCCGCCGGCCAGCAAGCGACCCTGTCTGCGCCCAGCTCCCCGGGGTCCCGGGCCAGGGCCGGGCCACGGCAGCGGCTTACCGAGCGCAAGGTATCGCTCCCCGGAGTCTCTACTGGACTGCGCCGCGAAGGCAGTAGCGGAGAAGTGGGCCTTTGAAAGAGTAGAAGAGCGCTTTGAACGGATCCCGGAGCCCGTACAGCGCCGCATAGTCTACTGGTCTTTTCCCCGGAATGAGAAGGAGATATGCATGTACTCTTCGTTTCAGTGCCGAGTCGCAGGAGAAGAGAGCTCTTCGGCGGCTCCGAACGGAACAGGGACTACGGCTTCCGCGGCTACAGCACCGGGAGCTGGTGGAGGTTCTACCCCCGGTACGACAGCCTCCACGGGGGCAGCTGGATCGGTGGGAACCGGAGACGGACTGCCTTTCCGCCGCGGTATCAGGCTACTTGAGACTGGCTGTGTGGAAAACGTTTTACAAGTTGGTAAGTGCGATAAGCAGTGTTCAAAGAAAGCTTTTTGGGCATGAACACCGCGGAATGTTGAGACTTCGCTGCTACGGACCTTTTTCTGGGAATGATTGATTGAAGTTTTCCTTGCCGTGGTGGAAAGTATGCGAAGCGTCTATCTTGGCGACAGATAAACGCGCCCTGTTGTAAACCAGCTTTCCAGTGGAACATTGAGTTATTTTCAGCTCAAATCGACTTTGCAAAAAGGGGAAGCGCTGTTAATGCTTCGCCAGCGCAGTCAACCAGCTGCTGTTTAAATATTAAAGGGCTCCTATTGTGCCTGTACGTTTCAGCCTGGTGCCTTTTGCTCGAGCGCACCACAGACCCGTGCGCCTCGGTGAGGGTGCTCTGTGCCGGGTCATGTGTTTTGGGGAGTGTGTGTTCTACGGGCTCCGTCTGAACTCCGGAGAGGAGCAGGGGGAGGCGCGGAGCAGGCAGGCTGACAGACGCGGGTACAATAGGACCCTGTGATGTAGCGTCGGAGCATTCGGTTTGTGCGCGTTCCTTGTTGGAAAAGTCGTTTTTCTCAACTCTGCGAGAGCTTAGGCAAGGGACAAAGGCGGTTATTGGGTCTCTTATTATGATTAATCCAACGTTAATCCCCAAAATCCTTCCAGTGCTTTTTGTTTATTTGCTGCTGCTATACTGGTCGGACCGGACAAAGAGCGTAGTCGCCACCAGCGTGGAGAATACACGTTTGTGCTTGTTTATGTTGCGGTTGTCTCTTGAAGTTTATATCTTTTCCGGTGCAAAGACTTGAATGTATTTGTTTGGTTGAATTAGTTGGAAGCCTTGCATTGCCCAGCCGCACAAAAGGCTTTCCAGTTGAAATGATCGATACGCGTCTCGCATTTCCAGCTCTGCAGAGAAGGGTCTGTTTCTAAACAAAGGGCCATTCCGCAGAGCTCCCCATCTCCTCCACGCATTCTCATTAGCTTCGCACCCACGGCCACAGAGCGAGCTCAGGCACCAGGGAAAATTGATGGGATGAAGCCAATGGTTAGGCAAAAAGCAGCTCTTTATGGCATCACCGCGAGGATTTTTCTTAGACCAGATGGTAGCAAGAACCACTGGAGCTTGTCTAGGGGGTTTCACGTTGCTCTAAGGTATCTGGGGAATTGCTGAAAACTGGTGGCTAGTGCCTTTTCAGTGGGACTGCTGGATCTAATTGCATCCTATGACTGCTCATTGATTCCAGCCCTTAAACAAAATGAAACAGGAGATAGATTGGTGCTTTTTAGGAACTCTCTCTCCATAACTTAAGTTTGTCAAGTTTGTGGCACCATATTTCTGTCAGTTTACATACTAGACATGATTTTGTTGCTCGTAGTTTTCAGTTTCAACTGCTGACAATGTTGTGGCCTGATTTATTTTTAACACATCCTGTTGCTTATGGTTTTGGTTGTAGCCAGGTTTACTTCTTGATAAATACAATTTTTTCCTGTTTTCTGCGTTCCATTCATAATGACGACATGACATGAAGTAGGCAATGCTTCAAAAATGAATGAGAATGTTGATTTGAAATATTCATGGTAGAGCAATATGTCATTTTATAGTTTGGCTACTCTGCTAATAAATCCTTCTGAACACCTATTTTTGTAACGTCAAGAACTTTGGCAACAGTTTTAAAGTCTGAAAGCAAACACTCCAGTCTTACCTGCCTCACCTGTAAACCGCTCCGTTCTTCCCTCAAGGTCAGCCGTAACAGTCAGGCGCCCACAAGGTTTTGTCTTTCTGTCAACAAAACATAACATGAGCTGAATAGCAGTGCTCAGATAAGATTTGGGTTGCTCTTCACCTGACTGAAACCCTGGGAACCGCTTACGCTCTAAGTTGCTAGTAAGAACAATTCTCTTTCACGTTTGTTCTCCACACTACCACAGTGTAGTTATCAAAGATCATGTTGCAAACCTGTAAAATAATGCATTTGCCTGACATGACATAATATAATCACCACTTACCAGATCAACATTACTTGTTTTTTAAGGAAAGCGAGATGGCCCATGTAGCTTGTAATAGGACCTGGCTGGGAAGACAAGTCAGCATGCTGACACATGCATGTTGATGATGCATGGTTTCAAGCATGGCATCTCAACAGTTTTACTCCACAATGCATTCCTACTATTGTATAATCAATTGCATGTACTTTTCTATTAGTAATTATGGTTAATAATCTTTCAAGTAATTGTTGTTTTAACTGTAATATGGGCGTTGGAGTTATAGGTACCCTTTTTATCCAGGCTGCATGCCAGCACTGCAATAGGTTTCATCTCCATTTTTCAACTGAAAATCATAGACCACTTCTTGTACACCTTTTTCCTGTTGATTACAATTATTGCTTTTCCTTTTTGGACTTTTTTCCCCATATCTGCAGCTTGTCAAGATAGGTTTGGGGTCCAGGTTACAGAGAGTTGAAGAATGGGAGATGTTCTGCTGATACAATGAATGGCCCTAGCCATAAGACTGTAAGCACAAGATTATAAGCAAAGGCACAGGCCTGCAATAACTTGATATTTTGCTAGAATTAATAGCTCTAGATGTAGGCAAAAGCTAACAAACCAAACTCAAAAGATGAGAGCGATTGTACATCTAGACTCGTGTGCTATATTGTTTGAAGGATCATATTAATTTACAGCGTCCATAAGGTGAGAATGTCAGTTATTGTCTTGCTTGTGACCCCAAAACCTCTTGGATTGATAATAATTTTCTCCTGGCTCCAAGTCATAATTGGAATAATCACAGCTAAGCGTATTTGTGTTGGTTAACCCCCCTTTGCCCATGCCTTATAAAGTCCTCAGAGAGCGGGAGGAAGGGATATAAGTCTAGGCAGAGGGAAGGGGGTTCCTTTAGCTTTGAGTCAGGCTTTAGGATTATTGGGTCATGCTTTGTTACCCAGCTGTAGAAAAACCTCTTGTTCACAGAAAGGGGGGTAGATAGTAGGATTTCAGTTGTGTGTGTGTATGTGTGATGTCCCCACACATTACATAAAGCGGTGAAGGGTCCCGGATGCCTTTTGGAAGCAGTGGTGACTTCGACACAGTGTGGCGGTGAAGTTGAACGGGATTAAAGCTAAAGCAAGGGCGACTTGTCTTTCTACTATTCAAGCTAAAACTGTACATCTAGAGGACAAATACTCCTGTAATGAACAGATCCACCATAAAGATGTATAATTACTGACTCCAAAATAACTGAAAAGAAAAATGCTTTGAAGTACAACTGAAATAGTTTATACTTGTATCCAGCATCATGTTTGTCTACTTCATCATGTGATCAAGAATGAGTTGATGTCATTGAAAACTTACCTGAACATGCTTCATGCTTGCTAGCCCCCGCTCAATAAACAACTGGGCATAGAATTTCAGTAGTTGTTTACATTACTAACTAGATCGCATCATCACACTGTGTCACATCTTCAAGCTCATTCATGCTTTTATGTTTGTCTTGAGGCTTTTCAAGTCTCTGTGAATGTAATGATTGAGTTATAAAGCTTGCTGACTGATGTGTACTGAAGGGAGGAGCCATTATTACTTCATGTGTCACTTCCTGGCAGTATGGTTGTAGGACTCCTTGTTGTGGAAAAGCAGGCTCTCTCTGGTTATAAACTCACTCTAGTTTCTCAACAGTCAGGAGGAGGCTGTGAGCTCATCTTGCCTCATCTCTTCTCACACGCTCTGGTCCCAAGACTGAAAGACTGATCCCACTTCTCACTTTTCATCTTCCTGTCCATCTCTCTACCTTGTCTTTTTATGTACACCTCAACTTCTTTTTTTTTCCATTTTCTGCACCACATTTTGCTTTCATGTTCTTTAATGTGTTTCGCACATCTCTGTTTCTGTAACTTGCATCAGTATAAGATGACTCTGCCTTTAATCATATTCTGTCTGTAGGATTTTGGATAGATTTCTTTTCCCCAGTCCCATATACTCATCTGGAAAATTAATGCAGTTCCCGGTTGAGGAAGTATGCATTGGGAGGGGTGGGGACGGGGTGGCTGGTGTTATTGGTCTGCTGAGGAGTGAGAGAGGCCAGACAGTTTTCAGCGACACCTCTTGTGCGTCGTTTCCAAGACTCTTGAGGATGTTGGTTGGCTCATGCTTCTCGGCAGCCATGACTAATACACCATAGGTTTACTATTCCTGTGTTTTGTCACTAAATTAGATATTAGAAGAACATGCTGATGACTAAAACTGAAGAGTTATTTTCTTTGGGTCAATAAAGTATCAGTCTATCTACCTAAAAATATGTGATTTCATTTCAGATATTCTGGTCTAGTTCTTGTATTACCCTGGTCATAACGTGAGGTTCCATTCACACACTAAATCAAAACTGGAACTAAAGCTACTATCTGGACTATAGATCATAAGCACACCAGGACTCCAACCGAACCAAACACAGTCTACATCAGGACTAGCTCAACTCAACCTGATTCTGTTCAAAATCAGGTTTAAACCAGGAGATTAAACCAAGGCTAAACCTGGTATTAATACAGGAGCAGAAGCAGCTCTTAACTAGTGTCAATTTTACCCACAGTAATTGTACGTTTGCCTGTTGTTGTGTAGAGCATCAATTTAAACTTTGTATAGACTTATTTTATTTCAAGAAAACAACACTTGGCACTCACACAAAGACCCAATCAGCCTAGCGAAAACCCATCTACAGTTGAAAAGGGATTGGTAAAATAAATCAAGCCTACACTCTTGGCTCTCTTATGAGGGATGAGAACACTAGGGATGCTCTGTTGTTGTATTCATCAAAGCGGGTAACACCTGTACACATGTATATGAGAGACTGATTATATAAATATATTAATCAGAAGAGCTTGTTTGAAGGCTGAAGCTGGAGGGGAACATCTGTACATTTGGGACACAAAGGAGAACCAATTGGCAAGCTCTAATCCATTTGAGGTGACCTTAGCCAGACAATGTTTTGGTGGAAAAAGGTCAGCCATTGCTTAAAAATCACAATGACTGAATTTTATCTTCTGCACTGCCTTCTGTTTAGCCTAAGGTGTTGTGGTTGCAATTTCCACCCAGACTTGTTTAGCACAGCAAGGGAAAAATGCTATTTAGTTAGCATTAGCACTGCCCATAAACAACATGGCCTCATCTCCAATTGGTGTTAGAAGGATATGGATGCATCATTACTTCCATTTTACAGCCTTCATCCTGTTTGTTTCTCTCCATTTCCAGCCTCGGGCATAGGTGTACAACCACTATAATAATGGTGGCCTTGTCTTTGTATGGCTTTTCATGCTGTTTGCCTATTTTAGCCTGTTATTGCACACTCCCACACCTGTTTTTTATTGTTGTGCAGCATTTGGCCATTGTGCATTTTTTTCCCCAAGATGGCGTATAGGTGCAAAACTGGGCTTAAAAGCAGCTACTCATTTGACAGCAATTGCCTAACAAATGTTGGGGAGAATGTCTATTTGTAATGCAAAATGCACACAAATCTACCTTGAGCATGATGTGCAGTTTACCTCTCAACTCCCCAAACCCTTTTCTTTATGTAATATAATCTAATAACTCAACCCACGGGGGATTAAGTGACATGTTTGCATTTTAAATAAAAGCTGTGCCTGTGGCGTTGAACAGTGGGGAAACCCAGGATGACTGGAGAAGTGGGGGTGGTAGTAGCATTGTTACCAAAAAGAACAAAACCCCTCAAAAGTTGCACAATTTCTCTGCCAAAATCAAGTGAAAAGTCAATGTAATTTTGATTTTTATGAGACTACACAAGTGAAAATTCCTTTGAGAAATATTTGGATGATGAAATCGTCTGTGTTTGATTCTCAGTTAAAACATGTTTCGTCATTCCTGTGAAACTTTTGGCATACTTTTTTGCTGAAGTACGCTACCCCTACCTTCTGCCCCATAATTTAATCCAATAAACAGCATTAAAACATGCAGTCATTTTTGTAAAGTATGAACCCATTTGGTCTTTCTCCCTTTCAAACAGTGGAAAAAAAGCTCTCTTCCGCAGCGATATTGATTACTTGATGGTTGGATAGAACTCATTTGAGCATTACATTTGTCCAAGGTGTGTATCAGGACTTGTGTGTCTCAGCTTTTCATCAGCTAGAGGCGTTTTGAGAACCCTTTTAAAGTTTGAAGTGAACAGTTCTTGAACCAAGCGGCGATAATGTAGCCTGGACTTAGTTGAAGACTGTGGGTGGAGATGTCCCAGTGCGCAGACAGGCTGTCTTTAGGCTAAGCTAATTGCCTGCAGCTTCTAGCTTCATTTAGCATGGCATTGATCTCCTCTTCTGACTTTTGGCATAAAAGAGAATGAGCACATTTCCCCAAACATTCAACTTAAAAGCATTTAATTAGCTCTGACGTGAATGTTCTGCTTTGCACACTCCCCCTTGTCTTTGTCTGTTGGAAATTTGATACAACTCCTCTGGTAGATTTTTAAGATTAGTGATATCAAATACTATATAGCCTATAACAAAATATGATGTGTGAAATCATGACACGAAGACAACAGTGCATTTGACATTGTAGCTTCTACAACATTTCTTTTGAAATGCAGGTAAAACAAATTGATACTCAGATTCTAATGGTTGATACTTAGATTCTGTGGTTACTCATTTGAACAAGTATTGATCCCAAAGAAATAGACAAGAATATGACAAAAATTGATACTGAATAGTTTTCCGATGGTCATGACTTTTTGCTAAAGTCATAACTATTATGCCAATATTAAAAACGCTATATATTCTATACAACGTTGTGTTTTTATTATTATATTGAAATTAGTATCATGTTAGGTCTTTTCCTTGCTATCAAAATAGTGTTTGAAATTTTAGTATTGTGACAACCCTCATCTTTTGGCCTGGTTTTCTCCTCTTTCTTTCACCCTTGTGCCTTTCTTTGTGGTGTATCCAGTGTTTCTTGATCTCCATGCAGATGTTTTGAGCTTTCTCCTTTTGAATGCTGTAAATTTGGCTCTTGATTGTGGCCCTCATCTCAGCTGGAAGTGGACAGTTGCAGATCACAGATATCGGTCCGACTTCACAATGCATTTTGAATACACACATGCTTGTGTGTTGCAGTCAGCCTGAACTTCCTCAATTGTGCCATTACCGCTGGCCCATAGGAGGCTATTGTGTGCGTGATGGCCATTATAGCCGGATTTGAGACTATTTCCATACATTTGGTTGGGCTTTGATCTCACAGACGCCACACTCTTTCAGCACATGCTTTCTACATTTCAAGTTATTCTTAAGCACTAATGACCTCGACAAGTGATTTGAACTTAAGTCAGTGCACGGTTTTATCTGGTCACTTCTTTTTACTTTTCATGCTCGGCTTCTGCTTTTATCGCCATCACTCTTTTGCCACAATTGTACAGATAAGACTCTAAAGGAAGCACTTAGCTCCTAAACTATGAATAATTATATCACTTAGAGACCTAGTACCCAATTATGGTTATTCACATTGTCAGTGTGCATTAGCAAATTGGCCGTGGCCTCCTGTATGGCTGGTAGATTTCAGTCATTTGGTGTGTGAATCTTTGCACATTGCTTCTTAACCCTTAAAACAGAAATGAAAATAAAAACATTTAGTGTTTTGATCTAACATTTACAGCACAGCAAAAATAAAACCAATTGGAAATGGCTTGTTGACAAAATGGATGGTCGTGATGTTGACTGAAATAGGTTTTTGACTAGACTTGTGTGTCAATACTGTTTAATTGCGTGTTTATTAAAAGCTGTTGTGGCTCTTTAATGCAACTTGGCTGTTCCATTCCATTACCGTACCAACAACATTTTGTTATTATTCCACTATAATAGCAATATTAAGTTAAGAATCATTCTTTTTTCACAAGATAATTTTGGTACTAACCATTGCTATTACTACCTGTAGACAAATAGCCATTATTCCAGAACATTTTGCTGCCCACCTGCTCCTAGCTAGATTTCAGGAGGTTTCACCAGCTTCAGACTTGGCCGTACCCCATTAGGCTGAACCCTTAGCAACAAATGAATGTCAAGATGGCTGCAGGAGGCTGGCATGAAGAGCGGGGCATAGCCTGGGTGTGAGATGGGAAAGAGGTGTGAAGACAAGGGCTTCAAATGTAGAGGTATATAACCAACCTGTCACCTCGGCTTCAACCATCCCCCCACTCACACACTCGCGCACACACACTCTCTGCAATCACCAAAAAGAGCCAAAGGGGCAGGAGGGCTCTCATTAGGCTCCCAGCAGTCCATCACACACCGGGGTAGAGCGGAGGAGAGGAGGCAGAGAAGAGGGGGCCAGGGGGATGGGGGATGTCCCGAGAAAAAGGGGTAGGACCAGACGGGAGAATGAATTGATAGGAGCAGTCAAGTATACCCACACACATACAAGCACTGGCAATATGCAACGTGATTAATGTGGTCAGCAGGCGTGAGAATGAGAGCGGTCAGGACCCCTCACCCTGCAGACACACACACACAAACACAAACACAGCTCTGTGCATTAGAGTGTGGGTCACCGCAGCTTGCCTTCAGCTGGTCACACACTATCCCCCTAATAAGAACCAGCTTTGCACCCAAACAAATATGGCGAATATAGACACTGTGAACATCTCCTGACAATTTAGTGGTGGCATTTTTTTAAAACCTTATTGCCTATTCAAATATTTGTTAAGAATTGCACTGGCATGTTTTTTTAATACCATCAGCCTTCAACTGAGATAACCAGTGGGATTTCTTCAAATATTTATGTTTTATTTTTGAAGTAAGTTAGTTAGTTTGAAGTAGAACTTGGTTGCTTTTCAGGTAGGCAGCACAATTTGAAAAAATAGAAAGCGCCTATTGGAAACTTTCCCAGTCTGACCTTGCTGTACATTAAAAATACTTTTGTATAAATCCGTCCTTCCTAGTTCAGCCCATTGTTTCTTTTGTGATTTTAAAGTCTAATTTCCACCTAGTTAAATTTTGCCTCAAAAAAGGGAGCATGTGGTACACTAAGCACTTTTTCTGCCACGCCAGCAGAAGCGCAATCTTTATGTGTGTGTGTAAATCTGTGTTCAAAGTGTGGAGTGTTATCAGTGGGATGAAACGCCACACTGTAACAATGGGATTAAAGCCATGTGTTTGAACCAAGCAATTAAATCCAATCTTATCTCATCTGCTTCAAACACCAAGCAGATCTCCATATATTTTTTTCAATTTTTCCTCTCTTCAGCCTGTCACTGCTGATGGAGTGAGTGGTCATCCAGAGTGTAATTGGCTGTCTCAGCACTGCTTCACTGTATGCTTCATCTGGTACAGTTAGTCATTATATTTTACCATTAGGAGTCTTACGTGTCTTCTTTCAGAGCACATGGATGCAGAAGAACAAGTGTGAAGGCAAGTGTGCAAGTGGTGGGGGGTAGCAGTGTGATTGGAGAGGTTTTGTCAGGATAATTCGCAGTGATTGGAGTCTCCTTAACGCTGCACTGAGAGGCAGCGCTGCTTGACATGTGCGCTTTGTCCTCCGTATTTTCTTTTTACTTGCCTCAATAAGCAGAAGACTTCTTTTTAATTTGCAGTATAGTCTATACGAGGGGAGACTTGTATGACTGTCTACACAGAGCACCTGATTGCAGAGTCTGTTTGGAGCTATTCCCAGAGCCGACAGATTGTTTTACAGTGACCTGAGCTGGCTGCTCCAAAGCTGATGGGCTTTTGGTGAAAGAAATGATTCCATGCAATTTGAGTCCAGCTGTTTAGCCTTTCAAATCTTATGAAAAAGAGCAAAGCTATTGTCAGTTGGCTTTGTTTTTCACAAGGACCATATTGTCTGCATTTTCAAGTCAATAATTTCCATATGGAAGCTTGGCCCAACATAATATGTATACATTTGATATCTGCCATCAGCACATACATACTAAAGTTTCACTTTAACAAACCAGTGTATTTTTTTCAAGGACTTTACTTTTCAGTTGCATGGTTTGGCACAATCAAAACCCAGACAGTAGCAGCCATTTATCAGGCTGCTGTAGAAAGGACACTTGCTTGGCTAATTTGATACATTCCGAATATTGTGGTCAGCTCCCAAAAGAGCAGCTCGGACTACAGTCACAGAGTGAACAGACGGACTGACCCTGGCCTACACCCCTAGGGGGGTTCCCATGCTATTTAACCACTGCTTTTGTTGCAGTGGCCTGGCACACCTTTTAACTTACAAAGAGCATTTCAGTTGGAAGCCAGTGGTTACTAGGGGCCCGGGGGCACACTGTCAGAGTCTTATGGTGGGAAAACCATGGACCATGGTCGGACACTCATACTCACTTGTCCACTTCCTGCCCTTTTCCTTTTCTTCATCCACTCCAGCTCCTCTCTTTTTCCAGACTCCTGTTATGTCTGAAGCAGTGATCAGTAAAATCAATTAAATACTGAACTCAAAATGGAGTGCTGTGAATTAGCAGGTGCAGTGTGAGGAGCATGCAGGCAGGTTGCCTTTGTGTCTCCTAAGGTGAAGACAGGCTCTGTATTTAGTTGCCAGGTGACTCATTGAGCCACCTATAGACATTAGCTGTCAGCCAAAGACAGGGCTGTAGAATGGGTTTGATATCAAATACCATAAAGTCAGGAAAGTCATTTTTACAGAAAGCAATGCTAGGGTACAGAGGGCCTGCCAGGACCAGCTCTCAGCGCTGTTGGCGCTCAACAAGAGTTTTTTGGAAAGCTAGGTTTCCCAGCGACTACATGAAATCCATAAATCTGCTCTTCTTTTTCTTGTGTGATAAAGCACATCTCATAACCACATAATAACTAGTCATGCTTACACACTAACTCTTAATAACTGGATTACATTCACATTCTGGGAAGTTGCGTAACGACACGGTGTGGATTAGTTTAATTGTCTTAAAATGAGGATCAGTCTAACCTGATTAACATGCTTCGACTCTCCAACCAAATTACAATCCTAGGTTTATACTTGCATTAAAAAACAATGACTTCCTCTCCAAATGATCAATGTGTGACCATGCTGACTCTGAGATAAGCCTTTTATCAATAAACCACCATTGGCACCTATTGCATGTTTCTTAGCTAAATAAAGATACTGTACTAAAGATTCCTCCTCAGATTCCTTGAATGCACTATCATAAAGTAAGTATGTGGATGGACTAGCTGCACATTGTGTTAGCAGATATCTCCGTGTCCTGTTCCTTTGTAGTCCGTCTCCCCCTCACTACTCTCTGTTGTGTCATGTCTGTCTGCTAACTTCAGGGGGAGTTCCCTTCATCTGTCTCCCTGCTCTCCCTCAGGTCCTCTCTCTAAAAGGACCTCTTCCTTTATCATCAGTTTTGAATGTGTGTGTTAGCCAGTGCGCAGGCTGCTGTGACATTTCTATTGAGTTCAAAGCCTAGAGTAGGGAGTGTTTATGACGGTACGATCTCAATGTCTCAGTCTGTCACACACACATTCAGTCTATAAGCCCTTAAGCATGTAAACTTAGAGCTCCTCTTTGGTACCATTTTGCATTGTGCACTTATTCATTCCTTACTAATGATCTTTGCATTGGTTTCCTATTATAGAAACTTAGTCAATGGATTCTTTTCTATCAGAAGTATGCCAGGAGATATCTGAGCAGCAGGGCTAGTTTCACACAAGTAACATAGGTATTCTTGTAAGGGAGATCAGATGTTTATGGCCTATAAGATTAGCAGGGTGTAGCACTCGAAGAAGGACAAGTACAAGTAGGACTGCACACAATACTTGTATTTATATTCTTTCACAATAGCTTGTCATGGTATAGTCCTAATAATAGTGGCTTTAAAAGTGTACTATATAACTTTTCAGGTGGAAGCTGGGGATGTTATTGCTGTGTCTGCAGTATTTCACAGTACAGCATTAAATGGCATTAAACTTATCAATCTTATGGAGTCAAGCAGGTGGTACCACAACAAAGTTACGGGTCAAATCTGTGGAGAGACGAGGTATATTTCATCAGTAAAATATTTGTAATGAAATAAGCGCTAGATAGATAATGCCCATACAATGGAACATCCAAAGTAAAGTAATAATGTAGTGCAACTTTAACCGATTTGAACTTTAATAAAATGTATTTCTTCAAAATCATAAAAGCTCTTTGTTGCATGCACAGAAATTGCATGTATGGCAATCTGATTTTCAAAAATAAAGTGCAGGTCAGCCAACCTTCAAATCCTTCTTTAAGCTGTAAGCCCTCTTCTGGGAGGCTAATAAAATTAAATTTAAATGTCTTGTGGGAAACCTTATTTTATCACAAACCTGCACTGTTCATTACTCTACATTTAACACTAACTCAAGTTTCTCATCCATAGAGACTGGTAAAATTCTATCTTTCACTGTCCCTTTTGCAGTTTAAGTAGGGAAAAGGTCTTCACCCATATAGTGAAAACTACAGCTGTGATTAGCCAGTACACTGTATTTCACAGCTCTATTTATGAATGTATATCTTATTGGAATGGAGATAAAAGGATTAGGGCAAGTGCATCCACAAATCAGTAGGAAGAAGACGGCCCCTTTTAACCCCTTTCGCTCAAGCACACAATGACAGCCTGTGTGTGCCTAAGACTTTGGGATAGTGCAGGTTGCTATTGATGTCCTCTCCAGATGGGACCTGTGCTACTTTCAACTAAAATAAAGCTAGTCCGCAGAATCCCTCTGTACATTCTTGGGCTTCAAGGTCGGGGTTGTGTCCAGTAGCACAGTCTTGCACAGGATCACAGCTGGGTTTTGTGGATTGGGCCAAAATCACAATGTTAAAACTGGAGACGCTACAATATTTACACATGTCATTTTGGCAAGTTTAGACAGAGAGTCTAGAGTGAAATTGTGAGAGTGGGAATAGACATTCAGCAAATCTCTCTCTCATAGAGCTTAACATGAGCTGTGATGATACCTTCTGTCTGTAGGGCAGCACTTGAGTTCATATTCTAGTTTTAAATAATTCTGTGCCAATTGGAGATGGACAAAGGCACATTTTAGGTTCAGTTATTCACCATGATGTAGCTTTTCCGTCGTTCATGGCTCGGGAGAGAGATCCGGGGCACTATATTGTTTGGAGAGGTTTGGGCAAGATTTCCATGTTTTTGACAACCTGCACAGTGTTTCTGAAGAAAAATAATGAGGTCAGTGCAATGACTATGCATTATTTGACTCATAATTCGTCCTGTGTTTCTTCCCCCTCTCTGCCCCCCCTCTGCTGATACAGGGTCTATTGCGTTTCTGTCAGTGTTACTGTGGAGAGGCGGGCAGCATGGCTCCAGGAATGCACACCCACATTCCCACACACACATGCTCACACACAAATGCACACACACAGACACTACACACAGATACACACATAGTGGCCTGGCAGCTTCGCAGGTCATTGTATTTGGCACGCGTCCACCCTGGTCCCTGTGGTCCCCTGCCTGACTCCTGCTCTGGCAGACGGCTCCTGCTGAGTAAGGAGGCCCTGGCTTTTCTTCGCTGCTTCTCTCTCTCTCCTCTATCTCACTCACTTTTTGTATTTCTTTTCAAACTTCTCGCCCCCCGCTCGCCTTTATGTCCACACAGTAGTGTCGTTGGGTCCCTTCCCACATGTTTAACACATCCTCTGCCCACACACATTCCCACTCACAAGAGAATCTGTAAACCTAGGGCACTCCCGTTTACTGACGCCAACCTGGTCCTATCAAATCCTTTAAGGTTTTACTGCTAAGCCTCTCCACATGCTTTTGAATTGACACGTTGTAACTAGATGTTAAGTTTTAACTTCAGCCATTAGTCATGTCTTTAGTTTTCCTACTGGCGATGGTGTCTCAACAAAGAAGATTCAGAGGTGGGGCGTGTGGGATTGAAGCAATACCTCTACATACCCTTAAGCTATAGACAGGATTTCACAATTTCTATGGAATAGTGACTCAAATACATATTGCATATACAGTGCTAAGCTCATAGACTTCATTGTAGCTTTTGGGCATTGTTTATCTCTGACCAACCCTAAATTCACTGAAGACGATCCTGCCAAGTGTTGATTAAGGGATATGTACATTGAATGACAGATGAGTCATTGGTATAGGTGTTGAGACGTTTGCCTACTGTCAAATTACAATGCCTACTCTACTCTTAAGTCAGTTTGATAATAACAGTATTTAGGGCAGAGCATTTAGGGCCTATACAAGCCAGGCAGCATTTTTACCATACATTAGCAAAGAAGTTATAAAATGTGTTTAAACTAAAGTAGGTTCAAGCTTATTTTTATTTTCTCTTGACTATGTAACTTCTCTGGTAGCGGTTTAGCCAGCCGTTTGTCTTCAGAATGTTATTGCTTTGTCTGAAATGTTTCAGAGTATGGCATTAAACTTTTACATCTCAATAGAGCTAAGCACATGGCATTTTCAGTGATTATTGTGGGCAATAATAACACCTGTAAATAAATGTTAGTGGTTATATTTAATGCCATACTGTGGAGAATAACATCTCCATGTAAAAGTCATATAGTATATATTTGCATGTCCTTTTTTTTCTAGTCAACAAATATACATACAACTACGGATGTATCGATTCAGCTTGTGCAGTTCCGATACTGATATCAGTACTATGGCTTTAAGTATCTGCAGATATCCAATATTAACCAGGCCAGTGTAGGGATTAAAAATGGCATTTTTTTTCTCCCAGAACACAATTAACTTATTACAAAATTAATCTGATTGTGTTATGTAACTTGTGTATCCTGCAAGTAACTACTGAACAGCTTTGTATGAATTAAAGTTCAAACATCATGAGTTGTCCTAGGCCTACATCAGTCAGTAAGGACTGATAACCAGGATATCAACTGAACCGATATCATGCAATTGATACCTGATTCAGCAAATTTTTCCTGGATCAGCACCAGTATCGGTGCATTGGCGCATCCCTACATAAAACATTGAAGTAAAAGTTTTTTTGTTGTGAAATGAAAGCTGTGAATGGATTGTAGTAGCCCTGTTTAGTAATGCAGTGTGTTACCTGGAGTTAATTTCAAAACTTTGTGCATATTCGCGCCTGTCTGGATATTTCATTGTCATACCAAGGACGAGTGGGCCAATCCTATGCCAAGTGGTGCCAGGCCAGTTGGCTGTCTCTCACACTTTTGTTTTGTGCCATGCTCTGCATTCAAGCTACGACACACATTGTTGTAAAAAACCATTCACTGCCTCTTCCTGTTGTCCTGTGTGTGGATGGATATGTGTTTGTGTTACATAGCCGTGACCTTGCACGACAATCTATAAAAAAACACATAAGTGGACAATTGAAGAGCAATAGAAAGAATTGGAGAATGAATACTGCACCATGTAATTATGCTCTTAATGATCACTTGTGGCTGACCATGCCAACTTGAACTCTCCTTTCATTGTTGTTAGTCCGCAGAGTTGACCAGTACTTTGTTGAGCTGTGTTTGTACAGTTGCTAAGGATTCATTTATTTAATGCGTTTAAGCCTTCACAATATCCTGTATTGACAACGAACAATGCAGGGCTGGGTGCTATTTTTATTTTTGTCTTATTGAGAATCTAGGCAAATTTTGTCATCCAAAGTCTGAATTGAGCCACAAACAACTTGCTTTTACTGGCAGAGGATTGGCTGTTGCCTACGTCTCAATTAAAAAGTCCCAATCATTGACCATTATAAATGATTAAATCTTGATCTTGATTAAAATGTGATTAATTGCACAGTCCTATTTGTATATGCATTTTTAAACCCAATTCCATTAGAGACCTAGACATCAATCAACAGTCTGATTTTCATTCTGTCGTCTACTATGAATGTCAGATGTATCACCCACTTACATTTTCTTACTTAAAGCATTAAAAGACATTCACCGTCAGATTTTCGTTCTCAGCACTGACCCAGGGAATATATTAAAAATGTATTTTCATGAATATTCATCTCCAAAGCACTAACATGTTTCCGAGTTCCACCTCCTGCTGCTTTCCTGTGTCCAAAAAGCTGTTTTTGAATTTACATAATTTGGTTCTGAAGTGCCTTTCAGATGGCCTTTCTTGTTCTGACACTTTATGGAAACAAGGGCCGCACTTCATAATCAGATGCTCATTGTCTGAGTGCTGGTTGGACAGACAACTACAGCACTTTGAGAGTGAAAAACACTTGGCACGCTACTTCAATGCATTCTTGATAACGCCATTCTATTCCATTTCTATATAGAAAAATGTAAGTTATTAGTAAGCATCCTTAATCTGAATATGCGTAGGTCAATAATGAGAGGGAAGAGTGGTCATCTGTTCATTCAAGTTTAAAGAAATGGTACAATGCAATCATCAGAGCGCATTCAACCAAAAATTACTCAATTATATGATGTCCAGTCAGTGTATTGTACAAGAGGCTATAGGCTAATCAGCATACATTGTTAGTATTGTATGACTTTAGAATAGGAAGTTAAAGCCACCTACCCATGTTTAGTCAGTAGTGGTTATCATTCATTTGCATTGTACAGATGAAGGGTGAAAAGGGGTCATTTGTAATAGCTTTGGTGACTTTAACAAATGCCAATTCATGTTAAGTTGAAATGCTTTTATGCACACATCAACTTTATGATCTTGTCAGGCAGAAATGCTGAACAGTTTTTTCCCTGTATGACAAGTTGATTTCACAAGAGTGAGTTTTAGTGCCAAGGGGAAATAACAGGAAATAGAGAATGGGTTCTTAAAAACTGTATACTAGCTCATTTGAGGTGAGATTTATGAGTTTACACATTACGAAAAATGAGTCTGGATCAGCTGATGTTTAACCAGTTGTATGTCAATGGTGGGCAGGCTGTAGGTTCAGAATTGGCAATATGATGTCATTCTTATTATTGGCTAAAACTAATGTGTTTCAACCAATCACATGCAAACATATTACTCAAAAGTTCAACCTCCTCTCAAACATTTTCAGTAAGAGATATTGATGACATTATATAACATAATAACACATGCACATCTGGTATAATTCTTTTAGTTGTTTAGTGAGTTAGAAGTGCAAATGGAAATATTGCTCCACTGACTGACCATTACTGTCCATCACCACGCAGTATTAATCCATTCTTTTGTTAGTGCCTGGGTGCATTATGTGTCATGAAAAACCAGCCAATGAATGCACATGGAACGCCATCACGTCTGTCAGTTTTATAATAATTGAGTAATAAATGTGTTTGGCAAAAAAAGATTATTGATCGGAGAGAGAGCTCTATTTTCGGGTGCATCACATACAAACAGAAACAGAACGGCTGAAAGGAAGCACTGAGTGATTGGTGAGCCTGGTATTGTGCGCGCCCCGGTGCCTGTCGCAAAGGTCTCTGTCCCTCTCTCTCCCCCTGAGCACTGAATGAATGTCTAGTGATTGGAAACCTTCTCTTTTGTAAACTCAAGTCTGTGCCTGAAAGCATTGTGGTGCATTGTTTACCAGGCCTTTCTCCTTTGTTCTGCCTTTGATATGTGTGTGTATGCACGCTCACTTTGTGTGTGACAGTTGACATTATCAGATGATTGCTCCCACGGCTCTGTTCAGGACACACACACACACACGTATGCCCTTGTGTGCCTATGACAGCTGACATTATTGTACTGCTCTGTGGCACAAGAAAATATTGGTTGATTGTTGTGTGTGTGTGTGATTATGGTCAAATTGTGTCCCAACAGCTATCTTTTATGTGGAAAGCAGCAAGGCCAAACTACAAAGAAGCAATGGCAGACTCATCAATGAAGATGGCATTTGCGTTCATGGAAAACACCACTTTAATATGCTTGTGGTATGATCTGCATATGGCCTTACAGTGTTGCAGCTCATGGTGTGGTCTGTTGCAGTGGCAGATGCTCTCATTTGAAATCTATAAATGCACCTCTATGGAGAATAATGCTCACTTTGTTGAGCTTGATCCCAGCTTAGACAGCTGATTCAATGGAGTAGGCAGCTTGTACCCATATAATGCTGTTGTAGCTCTGTGTACCCATGAGCCTCTTCCACAAAGCTCTATTCAGCCCTGCAGCTTCTACCTGAAAATGTCAGAATCTTCTCTTCTTTATTATTCCAATGTTTACATCAGATGTTTATTTTAGTGAGTGCCATATTGTCATATTCATCGTTCTCCCCCATCACTAGCTGTTCTCCCCTAGCTACCGCCACAAGGCTCCTGGCTGCTGCCTGCTTGCCAGTTGCCTTTCACCCATTGTGGGCTAACAAAGACAGGCGAGGCCCCAGCCTTGAGGCCTAGCGCCTGGGTCTTGGAGGGGGTGGTGCTATCCCCATGCAAATCTATGGAGCCGTCATAGGGGAGGGCACACATGGGGGAAGCCAAGAAAAAGCAGGTCACGCCCAGATTAAAATTCAGTGTGTACCCCCTGAACGAGTGTCTGTCTACGTCAGCAAGCTGTCATACAGTCATGCAGTCATGCAGGCCTGGGTTAGCACCTCCGCTGTGGGCAGTGGGTTACATCACTGACTTTACAGTTAGATGTTGTGAGCAGATGAAGATGATCAGGAGCTGGTCTGCGCTGTGCTTCAGCTGTGCTCTACACACCTTCAGGCTGACGTGGGAGCAGGCTCCTCTTAATGGGGCAGTAGCGTCATAATGCATGCAAGACAAAGCTGATTTGGTGATGCATGCTTCCTTTGTGTTGTTTAGAAGGAGGGGGGTCTTCGTAATACTCGGTCAAACAATCCAGTCCCCCTCTGTTTTGGGCCCCATCCCCATATGGTGGCTTGGCTTGATGAGTGCTTGATGAAGTCAACCAGAAGTCCCTGGCCCCTGTGTGTATGTGCACATGCATATCTGTAATTGCTCTCAGCTAATGGAAAAATGGGGTTCCCATTGTGAGGCTGCTGCAGCCATGTGTGTGTTCTCAGGTTGTATATAGGCAAGCTGTTTGGCGATATTTTATTATTCATTTTTCACGCACTGTTGTGCAAAGAGAGGCTGATCGCCTCTGTAGGGGTGGAGGCCAATCAGAACGAGAAGAGATTTCTGAACTCCAACATGCCGCAGTCATCATCAGCAGAAATGTCACAACCTTTACATTACTCTCAACTTTCTGTAGAATAAATGCACTAAAGTATTTGTAAATAATGGGATGTGCTGAAGCTGCCCTTTTTAGACAATCAGCATCCACATGATTATTTTAGATGCCACCTTGTTATAAAAGTCCCTTTAATCAGCTTTGGGTGAATGTTTGTGGCTAATGTCTAACTTCCCTTTGAGTTTTTCCTGAAATCTTGTCCTTCTCTTGACATGATGAGGTCAAAATGCTCTTCTAAAATATCCTTGAAGTTACTTTTGTGTCCAGACATCAACTTGGCTCCTCTCGTCAGATAACAAACAAAAGTACTGATTAATGATGTTTTTTTTGCTCTCATTTGTGTTGTGCTCAAACTTCTTATGCTAGACGTTCTGCCTCACAAATGCACCACAGAAAGCTTTTTTGTTTTGGCTTTTTGTTACCACCTCACTGTTCCTTGTGTTGTCTGTGCCAATTCAGAATGGAGCCATTTTGTCTCCTTCAGTTCCTGAAATGAAATATAAGCCTCTTAAATGCATACTTATCTTGGCCTGCAGACTGCGCTTGAAGAATAAACATGCACGTCGCACACACACCAAAAGACCATTGTGATGCCCGCTCTTGTTGTTCTAACACAGCGCCTGCATGCGTTTGGCAGATGGTTGTGTCTTTTGCGTTTTGCATGCCGCCGTATTAAACAAAAAGGAAGGCTAAGGCCACGACTGGTTTAAGGAAAAGGGCAAAGTGTGAGGGACATGCAAAAGAAGGAGACAAAAGAGCAGTAGAGGGAGAGACGAGGACTGTGGGCCTGGCATACGAGAAGACAACCAGGAAATGCATGTGTAACCCAAACGTGCATTCAATACAGAGATGAATGCAACACACAAGTGGTGGATGATATTGACAAATATAATATTTCAAAATTTTCATTATATTGCTAACAATATTTATACAGTATTTTAACAGTGCATCAAATGGGCCTGTGAATGTCTTGGTTAAGGTTCAAGTCTAGCATGAAACATGAATGGGACATGTAGTGCAGAAATATCTTATGTCTTTGTTTGGGAGATTACACTAGATGTTTGTCTCATTTGTTTGAGGTACTTTTTAAGATGATAAAGTTGATATTCAAATTTATATCTATAACATCAACAGTGATACTATCCATTTTTCAATATATCTCCCACCTTAGCAGGCACACACTCACTGCAGAAGGAACATGGATGTAGTTGCTTTAGGGAGATACTGTATTAATCAATAGGTATCACAATACTGCATTTTCAAAGCAAATTTACTGTCTATGAAGGGGATAAAATTAAGCTTTTGGTGTGTCTAATTCTTATTGCCTTGAGCCATATCTCAACTGAGTTTGTACGCAATTTACATATTCATTTGTGATTGGTCCACGGGTGTTCACTTTTTGTGGGAACTGACACAAATGCCATTTAGGTTCTAATTAAGACTTTTGCATACAAAGTACAGGAAGCAGCTGTGCATATTTTTCCATTTTGTTTTTTGCCTTTTGATTGTGCCTTTTCTTATTAAACTAGACAATAACACCCAAGCTTTATCACCTGCCGGGGAGTGACACAAGTCTGTCTGCTCCAGAAATTGCTTTCGCTCATCTCTCTGTAAAGTACGGCACACAAGGCCAGCCCCACAATAATGCCGACACACACAACCCCAAACAAACAGCTAACCCGATACAAAAGAAACACATTTTTTTTTGGGTGAAGTGAGTCACACCTTAAGGCAAAGGACAACACAAGACTTTGAGAACCTTTTATTGAGTTTTTAACTTGGTGTATGGGAAGGTGTTTGTGAAATATTTATGTTTTGCTTCCACCATGCATAACCTTCAGGCTCGTGTGGCAGCGCATCACAATGGTTTGAATCGACCAAGTGATTCTCCATTAACAGTCCAATGTATGCCTCCGCCGCTAGCACTTCTTTGGCTTCAGTGCTTTTCTTTCAGTCGGAAAAACCTTGATTGAATTTCACAAAGCACTGGGCAAAAGGACACAGGGCCTCATACCATCTATTTATTTCTATGTTAGTCTATTATAGCTTTTATCTCTGACATACCTGTGTGGAGAAGCACGGGCCGTCTTAAGTGTTCCTACTTCATTCTGATTGTATTGATCAGCTGCACTGTCTTTACCTGGATTTCGCCAGTGTAATGCGGAACCTCAGCCTCCTTTTAGTTTAAGGGCCAGTCTAGTGGTGCTTGGACATATCGTCTTGGTTTTCAGTCTGCAGGTTGGTAGCTATAGTGATCTCATTTGATTCTAATATTTTATTTTCATATTGTCCACACTGCAGTGCTAAAACCAAATATTGGGGCTGCATAATTTTGGAATAAAAATATGTTAATTTGTATATGTTTGCTTGTATATGATTTTAAAAAGGGTTCTGTTTTCAGTGCACATTGTAAACAAGCATTAACATTTGAGAGAAGACTGAAATAATCAGAACTTGTTTGTAGAGTTCTAAACTACACCAACAAGAGTTTTCTATATAAATACAAGGTATTTTGCTCTTTGCAGAGAAACTATAGTTTAAATAATTGCAGCCTTTGCTATTTGACAGGGGCAACTAGCATTGCATTTTTTATTCAATTGAGCAATATATTGTGCATTATTGCCTATTCTCAGCAGTAGTATCCCAACTACATTTGTCATACACTTTTTGACACTTTGCCACAAACTTTGAAGTGCAGTTTTTGAGAGGATCTTTTCAGATCCTGTCCTTGTGATTATACAGCATATTATATTTTTTAAATAATATTTTTGACAGAATTCCTTGAACTCTACAACCTCCCTTCCCCCTTCTTCCTGTCCATCGTTTTGTGCTGCCCCCGTCGCAGGAGAATGGACCAAATCAGGGAATCAATTCAGTGTAATCATGACAAATGAGTCCCAGCGGTTAGCAAGGACTTTTTTGTGCATGCCTTGTTGTGTGTTTGTGTGTGTGTGTGTGTGTGTGTGTGTGTGTGTGTGTGTGTGTGTGTGTGTGTGTGTGTGTGGTGTGTGTGTGTGTGTGTGTGTGTGTGTGTGTCTGCTTTCAATACAGAGACAGAAAGGAAGAGAGAGAGAGAAGAGGGGGCTGCTGGGAAATCACAAATGAATCAATCAGCTGCTATCGCATCAGCAAACAGGGCAGAAGTGAAGGATGTATGGGCCGATGATGGATAGGTGGGTGTTTGGATGGACAGAGGGGTGGGGAAGATTCAGTGTCATTGCACAGATAGATGGGCGATTGAATACCAGAGCCATGTGGGTGCTTGTCTATGACTCAAAAAGGGGGCTGTGTTAACCTTGAAGCCGTCAGGACAGATGGGACACGGGACAGGCCCAGAGACATATCGCGGGGTGTGCCGAAGATGACAGGATGCAGGAAAAGATGAATTTTTTAGCTGAGGTTTTGGAAGGGAGAGAAAAGTAATATTCTTTCTGCTGACAACATGCTTTTCTTGATCAAAGGTACAAATCTGATCCAGGAGACAGCGAGGGAGAATTGGTTAAAACCTACAATTTGTGTAGAAGTGAAGATTTGAATTTCTTTCCCCTATTTGCTCAAGTTGGTATCAAGTACGGCGAAACCTTGGGTTCGGTCTGCTTTGTTGAATACTGAAGATGTATAATAATTAGCTAAATAATCCTTAATGTAAGAAGTTCAGGTGAATTACCAATCTTAGTACTAGACTATTTTGAACTTTGCTTTGCGCATGTCACAACAGATTGTATACCTCTCGATCAAAAAGGCTTAAGCTCATGATTGACAATATGAAACAATTTGATCTCCAGTCTAATAAAATTCAATGGTGCAGCTCTGCAATAGATACTGGTTGTTGGATTTGACAGAGTGGCCACAGCTTTCCTTTGTACATATTTGCACACACATCCTATAGGTTCACCCCATTTTGTAATTGTCATTTAGCAACAACTCCATAATTGTTAACTGCTGCTCCCCCAACTTAAACTGGTTAAGTCTATTAGCAGAGTGGGGTCATTGGGTTGATGCTGTGACCCCCTCCCAACCCCTTTTGGGTGGCTGTGGTCCTCCAGTGCAAACAAATCACTATTCCGTTGACATATGGACGAAAGGAGTATTTAAATATTTACCTAATTTTAAACATTGATATCTGTGTATTGCAGGTCATCCAGGGGTGACTGTAGAGATTATGGTTTACTATATCTGGAGCAATGAAAGACAAATTACCTCACAAATAGAAACCTTATTTGAGTGCTCTTGTAGGCCTGCTGTGTCATCAGAATGATTGTATATTAAAATGTGTGAATTATATGCTGCAGTCCTTTCAAATCACCAAGCCACTAATTATTGCAATACCAAAAAGGTGATTCAGTGTTGTCTTATGGGTGGCAGAAGAAAGCAGGCCTCTTTTTGGCAGCTGTTATGCGGTGTAGGCGTTGCATGTGGGCAACATAGATGAATGAAATCAAACAGACTTTATTATACCACTTGGGGAGAGCAGAGAAGCTTTGGTTTTTACTATGGTTTTGTCTGTGTGTGTGTTGGTGCATCCACAATTTTTTTGGCTCCCAGCCCTGTCTCCGGCTCCCCAGCTAATTAGGGGTTAATGGTCTGTAAGCTTGGGGAGGCTCTCTGCATTCTGATTGGCTGAGACGGCTCTGTGTGGGCGGGGTTGTCTTCGAGTGACAGATGGCAGAGAATAAGAGAGGAGGAGTGGATATACTACTGTGTATACATAGCGAGCGCATGGGGTTGTGTTTACAATAGAAATATGGACAATAGGGATCTTGAATTTTTTTTTTGTTTAGTTGGTGGTCGGATTTTACCTTCTTACAATGTTTAGCCCTATCTTATCTCATGTAAGATATAATCCTTGTCATTCATTTTGTTGAACTAAGCAGATTTCAGATCATCTTCACAAAAATCAAACTAGCATTGCAATATCTGTAAAAGAAGAGACACTACACACTTGCACACATTTCAAGCTTTTTTTTCATTTTCCGTCAATGGATTAAACCTGGATCATTGTACTTGGCATCTCTCCCAGTCAGACCACTAATTCACCTTTGTTATAATTCATCTGTTCTGGCTAAAGCACTGAAGGTTTTGAGTTGCGGGGATAAAAGCTATCTTGTGTAAATATCGCAGCAGACTTTGGGGTTCTCTGCTCTCAGTGGCATTAAGAACAAAAGCACGACTGACTCCGGAAAGGTCACGCAGTTCGCTGTGTTCGTGGGTGTCTTTGTAGTGTCAAGTGTCAATGCATTTCAGCTGCACACAAACAGAAGGTCGGACAAAAAATATAAAATGTTTCATCATAGCCATATTGATTTTACCGAGCAAACTAAAAGGCAACACAGTTTTCCACATAAACAAAGCAGATCAATACATGCTTTGGATTATAAAATGGAACTGCATTGTGGACACGGTTAGCTGTTTGTTGATCCATACAAATCAACCATATCATTATGACCACCCGCCTTTTTTTATTGGGCATAATGTGTTTTGACTAGAATTCAAATGTTCTTTTCACTCTTCGCCCAACCATTCCCTATTGATCAACCTTTGTCATGTTTTGAGTGACAGGTGGATTTAACCAATTACAGTCAAGTGTGAACTTTCTAAAGCAGATGTACATCTTCAAAGCAATCTAGAAACGTACATGAATCACGAATAAATTTAAATTGTGATCCATTGCTAAGGAAATCGGGATACATTTTTTGGCTCACCCTTAGGTCAAATGCAGAGGTCAGAACAATTAGGCCCATCACAATAACAAATTTTGAAGTTCAATATATTGCTTAAGTAAATATAGATGATAAACGATAATACTGAAGCTACTGACACAATAACTCTGAAGCAGATTTAAACTACAAACACAACTATTCAAAATGTACAACAATGAGCTGCAATAACAAGAAACAGCAGAATGAAACACTACAACTTTGTTTGCATCAGTAGTGAATCATAGAAGTTATTAAATCAAACTTTTACAGATTAAATCTTATCTTATAGCCAAAAAGTAACCAAAAATGTCAAAAGAAAAAGTACACACAACATTGACCCCCCAAAAATATTGTTCCAGCTTTCATATACTGAACAATAAGTCGATATAGTAATTATCAACAATACAATATATTAATACAGAACAATATATAACAATATATTTTGTATTTTCGAAAGCTCAAATCTATTGCAAAATCTGATTAGTTGTACTTAATACAGTTTGATTTAATTTTGTTGCAGTCTTTCCAAGATTATCATTGCTATTAACATTTTGTCTTGGAAAATTTTTTCAGTGACTTCTTCAGCAAAAAGCACCGACATGGTATAATAAAATATGAAGACAGCTTTGGGGGACCATGTGAGCGCCACGTTAGCCCAATCTTTTTATGACATGCACACCCCTAATTTTTCTTATCTTTTGGCCCACCTTTGCTTTCCACGGTGAGTATTTCTCCAGCAGAAGATCAAATTTGGTGTCTTACAGTGAGCTGCGGTTAGTGCAAATTGGCTCTACAGGTATATCCATTATAGAGCCGTCGGAGGGGCTAGAAATCCTCTTTTGACACATTTATGATATTACATTTACTCGGAGACAGTAAATTGGTTGGACAGGCGGGACGCAGCGGGACGTTTCAACACTTTTGGAGGACTCTTTATGTCTCTCACTGGCAGATGCACTAGACTGTCTTCTTCCTTACACTCTCTGTCACTGTCAGATGCCCCGTTTGGAAGGAGTGGGCACTTTGTACTGGGCAGACATGCACTTGTAAAAGCTAGTTTTGGAAGAAAAATGTTAGAATGAACAGCTTGATTTATCAGGGAAGTAGGGTTGTGAAAAGAAGCGTCACCCAGATACTAAACTACCAAAAGTTATTTTTTTGACCAATTATCCATACTGAAAAAAGGCAAAATTGTTTTAGATCTCTCCATCTTTCTTTGAGAGCACATGGTAATATTAAAGAAAGTAGCTCATTACTTTTCTGTTGAAATTACATTCTATCGTTTAAAGAAAGTGACGTTTTATCTTTGTGTAACTGAGTATCGAGCCTTTTCCTTTAGTTTGAAATTTTTGGATCATGACAATGCTGCATGGAAAGAAATTTCTTATACCTGGAAAAAAAATTTCAACAAAAACAATAATTCAGTCAAAATAAAACAAGCAGAAATGAAGTGCCATGTAATCTGTTGCCATTTATCAGATGACATGTCTTGTAATTTAAAAAGACAAAGGGAGGGCATACTGCTGGGTTTGTATGTTGGTCACTAGGTCAGTGGGTCAGATGCTAGGGCAGTATCGGCACAGTTCTCCAATCATAATTAAAAACATTATAAAAAAAATATTCAGGGTTTTTTTTCATATTTGATTTGAAATGATGTAGAGCTTCAGTTTTATTATTTTGTTTCTTTTTGTTATTTTATTTCTGTACCTCTAAATGCATATCTGCATTTTCAATGGTTTTTTTCTGCCCTGTTTTTGTCTGTGTAATATGAGCTTAACAAATTATTAACTACCATGGCTCACACCCAGTGCTGACAGCTGTACAAAACCTTAAAGACCATAACGGACAATGGCGGCATGCTTCTGTAGTTGCTAAGAAATACATTACATCTGAACCAAATTAATAAACGCCTATTTTGCTGTATTTGCCATAACAACTGTGCTCAGATGGTGGGCTGGGGACTTGTGGTCAGTGTCTATCACATTGGTCTCCTGTCTTTCGTTATCTTTGCTCTGTTAATTAGATCTCTGTGTGTGTGCGTTTGTGCAATGGATTTAGTGTGATCTTATTGTGAGAGGATTTTTTTTTTTTGCCAAGGAGATGGCTTAACACATTTCTTATTAGCTTGCTCCACCATGCTGGCCCAAACCCCAGAGCGTAATTGTTCATGTCTGTCCTTGTGTGTAATACAGTGTGTATTTTTAAGACTATTGTTTGTTTGTGAGCAATTTGGAAGTTTCTCTCCTAATAATAACTAGCCTGTTTTTTCAGTAGAAGCAGTAGGGTTAAGTATGGTAGGGTGGGTGTGTTATCCATTATACTTGTACACATAAGAAAACAGGACTGCACAATATATCGCAATGAACAGAATGATACTTTTTAAATATAAATCGAAACATAAATTTTACAGCCCGAAATGGAAACGTATTATTTGCATGTAATTTATGCATCTTTATTATGTCAAATTAGTATGGATGCACACCAAAATTATTTTTTCTCTTTTATGTATCAAATAGTATGCACATTTTTAACCACCTTTCCCACTTGGCTAAAACCTTTCCATAGTACCCTATACCTGTATACCTTGTTTCATAAATAATTGATCCGTCATAGTGAGACGACAAGATAGCTCCGATACTCTCCCCTCTTCCATCTTGTCCTCCTTACCCTGCTTATCCTATAGCCTCCTTTACCACAACCTACTTTTCTAACCTAGTAGTGCATATATAGTGTCACTCCCAGGTTAGATCACATTTAATGTTAAATAAATTACTTTTGAAGTCCAGCCAACCAGCCTTATGTTCACGTGCCAGTATGTCCCCAAAGTGTCATGGCCTCATCACACCGGGCGTAGGAAAAAGTAGTGCCAACAAAGGCTAGTTATTCATTTACATCCCCCCCAATTAAACAGTGCTAAGACTACAGCTGTTGGATTGCTGGTGTGTATGAGAGGAGGCCATAAAGGGGTTACATTTGGAACGCGTCCAGGTAGTTTCGCAAGCTCAATTGGCCAAATGGTGGCTTGTTAAGGCCAAAAAGGGCCCTGTGTTCCGAAATAGGCTTGTAGCGACGCCCCTAAGGTTTAAGGCACATGCCAATTAATTAGGATATTACAGAAAAGGGAAATTGTATTAGCTGTTATGTGACATGAATACTATGCTGTGTATGTACTCTGTGTAACAGTCAATATATATGAAGCAATGGTACAGGGAAAACCATCATGCAACTATGGGACTTAAATGTGCACTATGTTTCCAACATGGAGATGTTATTGCTTTGTCTGGAAACTTCCACAATATGGTATTTAACTTACCTAGCAGAATGGGGTCACCTCTCCACAGATCTGACCTGTAACATGTCTTGTCTCTTGCTTGTATCTATGAAGAGACATATGTTTAATGCCACTGTGAGAACATTGTACACAAAGCAAAAAAAATCTCCACAGGGACAAACAAGGTGGGCCTTTTACCAGAAACTGTGCACATATAAGCAGCATAGGCCTATACCTAGAACAATGGACATTGTAAAAGACTAATCTGATCTTTTGAAATTATTATAGATTATATTTGAAATATTCTCTCAGTTTACACTTTTAATTGGAAGTGCCTATGTATTATGAGATAAACGAAAAGTGAAGAGCTAAAACATTATTAAATTCCATGTAGCACAGGAAATTCAGTTCAACACTAATTATTCATCATAACATTGTTTAAAAAACCCAAAGATTATAACAGGAGTTAAACCAGGATAAATACATTTTCCACAATACGCTCCATAATTGAACCCTGGATTCTCTTTCACACACTGTTACTTAATAATGGAGCGACCGGAAATATTCCCACCCTTTCTTCAGTGAGTACATGGAGACGGCAGGCAGGGATCAGATGGCCCAGCGCCCGGTTGGAGATGTCTCATTAGGAGTGTGTTTTGTGCTGAAGGTTCACTCTGTATGTTTGCTCAGCTCACGTTACTACAGATGCCTCTCCTTTGGTGCTTCCTTTGTCCATGGTCGCCCGCTAAAACAAAAGAATCACTCCCCAAATGCTGAATAATCATGAATGAGTCAACACATCTATTTCCTTAATGATTGCTGTAAGGAGATCATCGTTTTTGACCATTCTCCTGTTTCGTTTTTTTCTTTAGGGTTTCATTTGAGTGGGACAGTAACTGAGCCTGCCACGTCATCGGAGCCAGAGATCACGCACAAAGTGGCCATCAGCTTCGACAGATGCAAGATCACCTCGGTCACCTGTGGATGTGGGAACAAAGACATTTTCTACTGCGCCCATGTGGTGGCGCTATCACTGTACAGGATCCGCAAGCCTGAGCAGGTAACAGCCCTCACCATTCTTACATATAATTTGGATGCATTGTGTTTTCTCGTGTCCCTTGATACTGTAAAGTGAAAACGCATACCACCTAAGCAGAACCCTTTAGAATATTTATACCCTTTTGCCTTTTGTCAGCAGTACACAAATGCAAAGCTAAGTAGTTCTATATGTAATGTCATGTTTTTTTTACATTGTATAAAAAATGTTGGATTAGATTTGCTTGCTGGATGTGAGCAAATGGGGGCTGTAATAAGACTAAAAAAAACCTATTCAAAACCATGTATACATAAAAGACACCACTGCTTTTTATTAAGAAATGATAGCCCTGTAAATAAAAAATGAAAACAAAAAGCAATATACATAAATACACTTTTCTTTCTTCAAAATAAACAGAATTTAGTCAATTGTCTCCTTTTCGTCATTGTCGCTGTAGGCAAAATTAGCCTTTTCTCTTTGTTCACTTTGTAAATAAATCTAATGATATTGGGGTAACATTATCTGTTATTATGCATCCGAAACACAGTATTGCTTTTCTCAGATTTTTGTTTTGAAATTGGTATTAAAATGAGTTTGTATTAAATTAAATAATATCTTCTGGTTGTGTTTTAGGTAAAGCTGCGGTTACCCATCTCAGAGACATTGTTCCAGATGAACCGGGATCAGCTGCAGAAGTTGGTGCAGTATTTGATAACCGCCCACCACACCGAGGTCCTGCCCACAGCACAGAAACTGGCAGACGAGATCCTCTCCTCAAACTCTGAGATCAACCAGGTCCACGGTGAGAGCTTTAGTCTGAGCGCTAAAAAAAGACCTCTTGGCATAGTCTGAAAAGTTATAGAGCTGCAGTCAAAATCCTAAAAGGTTTTGTGGTAGTTTGTTACAGTGCAGGGATATCGTCTTAGCAGTAGGCCAGACTTAAAAGCTTGCACTTGTAGGTTCGTTTTTCACACACGAGTTTTGATTGCCAGGACAAAGTAAAAGTAATTTCAAATGTGTGTTTTGCTAGCTTCTTTCCAACATAGCTATGTCAAGAAACAAGCAAACAAGAAGTCCAACGATGAAATGGATGCCAGCAAGAAAGGACAGAGGATAAAAGGGGAGCGCTAACAGTCAGGGAAATGGGGAGACACATAAAAGACTGAGAGAAAGTACAGAAAGCAGAGAGGCCCACTTAGAGGCAAACCGCTAAACTACAGACATGGTTTTACAAAACAAACTGCTTTGTCCTTTCCCGTTCGCTAAAATGTTGACATTCTGCAGCCGGTCTGTGCAGGAAGCCGTGCACTGTGTTTCCCGTCTGTGTTTGACAAGGGGGATCGTGGGGGTTGAAGTTCATTCGATCCAGGAGTGTGGCTTTGATGAAGGAATGTGTGTGTTTGCTGTTGTTTCTACTCACGGCCAGTTGGAAACACATCTCTGGGCTTTCCTTAAACTTTCTTCCTGACAGATCAAAGCCTTGCCCCCCAACTCCTTCCCTCCTCTGCTCCTCTTCTCTTTCAGCATACACACATTTCCTTTTTGTAGAACTATGCACACAATTACCGCTGAATGCAGAAGGATAACAATAGCTTAAATTAACTATTAGGTTAGGTTAAAGGTGCACTATGTAACTTTTCTAGTAGAGGGTCTGCCACATGCGTGTCTCTATGGGGATGCTGTTGCTTTGCTTAGATTGTTCCACCACAGTATGGCCTTACACTTATCTAACTCCATGGAGACAAGCAGGTAACACCACTGGGCCAAGTTATAGGCCAGATCTGTGTAGAGGCAAGCTCTCTCACAGTAAGAACAGTACAAATTTCAAGCACCCTCCACCAGAAAAGTGACATACTGCACCTTTAAGTCACATATCTTGGGAGTCACAAAGGTGCACTTTAAAGACAAATATTTGCAAGGTTTAGCATGCTGATTACTGACTGAATAAATGTCTATTGACATAGTACTTTATGTATTTTAATAGTGGATTACCTTGAACTAAATTGCCCATGGTCCCTTGCTGCTTTCAAGTTACAAATTGAGAACAGGCACAAACAATCAGTGGGATATAAACATACCTTACTGAGAGCAGCTGTTATCCAAAATGGAAGATGTTAAGATGGAGCTAAACTTGATGCCTTCCTTGTTGTTAGACTTAGACTTAGACTTAGACAAACTTTATTGATCCACAAGGGAAATTACTATGTAATGAGTTACTACATAGTTACTATGTTTTGAATGTCCGTGTCTGTTCTTTGCAGGTGCCCCAGACCCAACGGCAGGCGCCAGCATTGATGACGACAACTGCTGGCACCTGGACGAAGACCAAGTCAGAGAGCAGGTTAAACAGTTTCTGTCGCAAGGAGGATACTATGGCTCAGGCAAACAGCTCAACTCCATGTTCGCTAAGGTATACTACATTTTGGGCTGTGTTGACTATTGTTAAAAGTTGAGTTGGCCAGATTATTGTAGATGTGTAACGTGTAAAATTGGAACATTGAGTATATATTTTTTTAAAGAGCAAAAAGTGGATAAAAAAATTAAGACATAATTTAACACATTCCTGCTGAATATCGTCTGAATATTGTTATTGTGATACTCAATAAAAAACTCAAAAAATCATTTTTGTCAATATCACCAACCTCTGTTTAAGAGAAGGTTAGATATTTTTTTCTTGCCTCCCATTTAGTTATGTCCTCAGCTTTGTAAATTGTAAGAAATTGAGTTCACCCTCTTAAATATTTGTTCAAATAATTGGTCCAATGGAAAATGAAATCCTTGCTGCACAAATTCTGCTCAGTCCAACAAAATAAAAGGAACTAGACCTAACATTGACCCCATGAATAACATGGTGACAATCCATTTTTGTTATTTCAAATTAAACAAACTCTCACAAAAATCCATTGTATGGTCTTTTATTCATGTTGTTTTGTTCACAAAGCCTAAATCCCCTTTTCCTTGACTCCCTTCAAGGTTGTTTTTACCTCAAGATGTCCTCAGTGAAGTTTAAGCATTCCTATGTTTAGTTTACCCAACTCTCTTGTGTCCTTCCAGGTGCGGGAAATGCTGCGAATGCGTGACTCAAACGGAGCCCGGATGCTCACCCTTATAACAGAGCAGTTTATGGCGGACCCACGACTGTCGCTATGGAGACAGCAGGGCACAGGGATGACAGACAAGTGCCGACAACTTTGGGACGAACTAGGTAAATAAAACCTAAGAGCGATAGGGTGAGAAAGACGCATTTATTCTCCAGATTAAGATTGAGTGGCCTTCGCTTTAGTTATTCTGAAAATCAACAGTCAGTCACGTTGTCGGGTAAATATTCATCCAGGCAGTAAGCTATTAGGTCGCTCAGTCAAACCAGGCACAAGCGTCTCCTCCTTTCCTGCCCAGACCACTCCTTTAGCTCCCTACTCAGAGAGAATGGTAAAGGCTGCAAATCAATAATGCTTCTCTGCTTCTGTGCAATCGATCTGGGCATTTAGGAGGTCAATAAGAACACTTCCTGGGTGAGCGAGGGAGATTATGACACAGGCCGATGGAACAGACAGCCCGTCACAGTGTGCTGCCAGACACACTGCCACATCTAACTGTGACCTCAGTCGACATTTGATAAGACTCACATATTTGACATAATCGTATTGGAGTTGTTTTATTGCTGACTTGCCACAAATGCCTACTGAGGATGAAAATGGAATAAGCGTAAGCCAATTTGTAACAACTGTATCTTGTTCCCCAGGTGCATTGTGGGTATGTGTAGTTCTAAACCCTCATTGCAAAAGTGAAGAAAAGACTGGCTGGCTGAAGCAGCTCAAGAAGTGGGGAGACATGGATGTGTGCCCGCTGGAGGACGGTAACTACGGCAGCGAGCTCCCCAATATCACTAACGCACTACCACAAAGTAACCTTGCACAAGGTCAGTACACACAGGGGTAATTAAAGAGATTAGAGCATCATTATAAACACAAATACTAAATCGAGCATTGAAATCTAACCCCTGGTCCTGTCTCAGACTCTCTGTCCCGGCCACGGAGGACAGTGTTTAGCAGAGCAGTGGAGGCGTGTGACCTCCATTGGCAGGACAGCCATCTGCAGAGGATCATCAGCAGTGACTTCTACATGTCGCCGTCCTATCAGAGGGAGGGTGAGAGCCTGCTATTCAGCCCCCAGGGACTGCCTCTCTGGCTAGGTAAACACAGGTTTATACTGAATTTATGGGCTGTTATCTTATGTTGCCTGTACTTTTCTGAAGGAGTGATTTTACTACATAGTGTTACTACTGTACATGCATAGTGTTAAGCTTTACATGTAAATCACATAACGCTTCATACATGTATAGAGTGTCTAATTCCACTGAAAACACACCAGTAATTCTGCTGATATTAGGAGCAGTATCTGCAGGGAGCAGCTTCCAGCAAAGATCTGTCAGATTGTGCAACTTAAGCCAGCTATCAGACACAGCGGCATTGTGCTGAGGCGGCAGTGCGCGTGTGCACAAGCCCTGTGTGTGTCTGCTGTTTCGGAGAGGGCTCATTCTTTGCTGTGTGCAGAAAGTCTTTGATGTAAGTGTGACTAAACTATAACTGTTTATAAACCAGACCACGTCCCAACGGCATGTGCCCGAGTCGATGCCCTCCGCTCCCACGGTTACTCCAGGGAAGCTCTGCGATTGGCTGTGGCCATCATCAACACCCTGCGCCTCCAGCAGACCAGGCAAATGGATATCTACAAACACCAAAAGAAAGGTAAGGGAAATGAACCTAAACTGACTTCTATTGCTTACAAGTAGTCAGTCACTTACATGTTTGTCCTGTTTCAGAGCTTCTCCAAAGGGGTGTCACCTCCACCACAAACCTGGAAGGCTGGGTGGGCCATCCGCTCGACCCTATTGGCTGTTTGTTCACTACACTCACAGAAACCTGCAGAGTAGATGATGACAACAACATGGACACTGGTGAGCATATCTAGTGCTATAGTCATTTAACTAAAGATTTGGGTTCCTATAGCATCATTATTTTTCTGTAAAAAGAAAAGGGTATTATTTAGAAATTTTATTTATTTTAAAATGTTTACTGCTTATTGAAGTTTGAATTCATATCCAATATAACTACACAACCGTGACTAATGTATTCAGGTACACAATAATGAAAAACTAAAGAAATCTGAATATTTTGACAAGATACTCATTTTGAATTTTTTACCCGCACATCATATCCTGCGTCATTACATTTGTATATTGCTTTTCCATGAAGGCGCTTATGAGGCTAAGCCACTGTCCGCTACACCTCAGACTTAATTATTACACGACACATTAGCAAAGACCTTATTTACCAAACACAAGATCTAATTCCTCACAGCCTCCTCCTGCTAATGCCATGTAATCCCAAGGAGAGGTGAACATGGGCCTAGAATGACTCACCAGACAACGGACTCCAATGTTACTCAGACAGGGCTACACTGAGCTATTGTACTTAAAATGCCATAAACTACCCTAGCTTTCTCATTCGCACCACTACTTCTCTATGCGTATATGTGCTAGGTATAGAACCACTATCACCATTTGCATTTATCACACTGCCCAGGGCCCTTTTTGCTCCAGTAGCCATCACAGCTGAGTAGAATAGGGGCTGGCTCTTCCCATTGTCACCAGGCTACAGGGAACTATTGTCAGTTCAAACAATACTGACCACTGGCACACTCGATGTGTGTGTGGTAGAGACGGAGTGAATTATTGTCTGAGCTGTTTTGGGAATTTGAGAAGGCAGCCATGATTATTCGGAGTGTTTTTGTGTGAAATGGCCTGGTCTCGTTGCCTTTCCCCTCAAGAACAGACAGCTGGGAACATCTGTTGACCATGCATCAGCCAATAAAAATGCACACTTGTCTTTAGTAATTTTAAACCGACCAATAGGCATCGCAGTTGGAGCGAGACCAGAAATTCAAGCTGGGGTTTATGTCAGAAAAAGTCAAATCTTTCACACAAATGCACGCAGGATTGTAGGGATCTATTGCTCAGAGGGGATTTAAGCTGATTGGTGGAGCGGGAGGGGGCTGCAGCCGAGAGCAAATGGGCACCAATCAACAGCTGAGACTTGCATAGCATCTGTTGTCAGTTATAGCTCTCAAGCCTGGGTCAGCCAAGCGTCCGTCTTAGATTAGACAAGCCACATTTCTAATATATTAAATCCAGCCCTCATTTTCAAAACACAAGACTTTTCCCATCGATTTTCCAGTTATTGAAAACATTTTTTGTTCGTTTAAAGAGCAGCTCAAACTGAGAGGCAGAGGTTGGCCGTTTGATTTCAGTGTGTTGTTCTAGTTGCTTTGGCCTGTTTTTAAAGAGCAACTACACCCATTGTAATTATAAAGGACTTACATTAGGGCCGCACAGTTATTTATTGAATTTTATTAAAGATTCTGTCATGGCTAATCTAATCTAATCAAAAGGTCTATACACAATCCAGTTAGTGAAAGTATGTGGTCAGGAGTTCAGACTTTGGAGGTAGAATTTTTTTGTCTTTTTTTTTTTTTTTTTTGCAAATCACCCAGCCCTTTCTTAGATAAAACCTACATTACAAATAAATACTTCGGAATGACCTTTTACATTGTTGCAACATTCTTTGTGATGTGTTTAACTCTTGGATATTGCACTATGAAATAAAAGCTAATCTAATCATTTTGTATTTGTTCAGATGGTGAGCCCAAACCTCCAGTCTACAATCACGTTCCCGTTTGGGGGAGCCCTGATTCTGGGGAGTCTTACTTGACCCTTGCCTTAGAAGTGGCTCTAATGGGGATGGGCCAGCAGAGGATAATGCCCGAAGGCCTTTATGCACAGGATAAGGTACAAAAAAGCTGTTTAAATATGAATTTCACTGTGTGATTTATCAGTTATTGCTGCCATTAACTTAAGTATATAGAAGTATGTAAGTGCTGTGCAAATGGAATAGAAAATGTCATTGTAATTACACTGTCTGCTCCTTGAAAAACAATCAGAAAATCACTTATGGAAACATTTCTTTGTGTAAATGCTAATCTCCTTAAGAGTTTAACATGGCTTTCGCTTTTAATGCAAGTAGAAGGTCTGATTTAGTTTCAGTCTAATCAAGAAAAGGCCGCTTTTGAATTCCTACATAGAAGCTTTCACTAATCGTATAAAAAATCCTTTTTGTATAGTTAACTTTGCTTTCTATGTTTTAAAATTTGAATGTTTTGTTTTCAGGTTTGTCGAAATGAGGAGCAGATAGTGGCAAAGCTTCAAGAACTGGACCTTGATGATCTTCTGGTTCATACATTAAGGAAACAGTCTGTCCAGCTATTAGAAGGTACCAGTGTCATGATTACTCTCACAATTTACAAACTTGAACCTTAAGTATGATTTTTGTAACTTTTTCTTCTTTTCTGTAGCTGGTCCATTCAGTGGCCTTGGTGAAGTCATCCACAGGGAGAGTATTCCCATGCACACATTCGCAAAGTACCTCTTCTCTGCACTGCTGCCCCATGACGCAGAGCTGGCATATAAAGTGGCTCTACGCGCAATGAGGTACAAATCCCAAAAGATTCTTTTTGTAATGTACTGTAAATGTGGAAAATCTGTCTTTTAACTGCAATCAACATATGCTGAGACAAAATCAAATAGAGTAGTTTAATTAAAAGCATTTTCTTTAAAAAATGTACAATGTTATGTTACTGTATAACCTTTTATTCACATTCAAAACACTCCTATACATACATACAGTACATACATACTTATATACTGCTTAATTTAAAAAAAAATGCTTTATGTTATTGACCAAATATCCATGTGTTTTAAAACATAAATCCTGTGCATGTAGGCTTCCTGTACTTGAGTCGTCCGCTGCCTCTGATGTTGGTCATTCCCATCATGGCATCTCCATCGTCCCGAGCAGGTATCCACGCTGGTTCACTCTGGGACACCTGGAATCA
Source organism: Taenioides sp. WSHXM2023 (assembly GCA_029959045.1). Classification (NCBI taxonomy): domain Eukaryota; kingdom Metazoa; phylum Chordata; class Actinopteri; order Gobiiformes; family Gobiidae; genus Taenioides; species Taenioides sp. WSHXM2023. Next base: position 13,951,431 of record CM057096.1, on the reverse strand, counting down.
CAGCAGTGCGAGCTGGCCTCCACTATGTTAACTGCAGCGAAAGGTAACTACATTAAAGCCTCTGTTTATTGATTCACAAACTATTCATATAAAGTAGAATAGAGATTATTAATCTTTAACAATAATGAAATTAGCAAGACTACACTAAGGATAATCCAAATGCCTACACAGTGAAAACATTTATTTTAAGCCACATAGTATATCATAGCATGACTAAACTAGGGCTATTAACCAAAGTCTAATGTCAGCACTGATCTGCAGCGAGCTATTTTAGTTCAACATTTGCATTTTTATTTTGTACTGTTTATTTTAAACTTGACATGGCAATATTTTAACATTTTTCTAGGTGACATGCTGAGATTACGGACTGTGCTTGAAGCCATTCAGAAGAACATCCACTCCTCCTCCTTAATCTTCAAACTGGCCCAGGATGCGTTTAAGATCGCCACGCCAGCAGACAACCCACCCGACATCACGCTGTTGAATGTGGCTCTGGAGCTGGGACTGCAGGTACACAGGGTGAAATGGAGCGAGGCATAAATATGCACCGGAGTCTGTAATTTTCACAAGTCATTTTACCACAAAAAAACGGCAGCAGGGCATCGGTCAGCACTCAACTGTTTTCTGGAACATGTAATTTTGGCAGACCTCCACAGCCTCGCTACAAATGAACTGTGCAAACATTGCATGGTGTTGATGGAAAAAAAACACTATATAATTAAGGCATTTTGGTTTTACAGTAAACGGCAAAAAGCCCTCAAAATGCTGGTTTGCTTTTTCTCACCATTTAGAATGTCTGCAAATTCCTCTGTAAAACTGCAAATTAGGTTTTCAGTATGCATGGGCAGCAATTAGTCCCATCTAACTATAAAGGCACTAAAAGTACCTGTCACTGCGATTCATGGCAACAGCTTTTATCTTTGTCATTTCTGGTGTCTCGAGATGACACTCTGTACATTATTGGCACTCTGTGAAAAAAAAGAGTCTAATGTAACCACTCTAATGTTACGCAGGTGATGAGGATGACTCTGTCTACTCTGAACTGGAGAAGGAGGGAGATGGTGCGTTGGCTGGTCACCTGTGCCACTGAAGTTGGTATGTGTAGATTTTCTTTCTTCACACTTAATAGAAAAGCTGTATTTTCATGACATTTAAACATGATTCCTGTCCTGTGCCTCAGGTTTGCGTGCTTTGGTGAGCATCCTGCAAAGCTGGTACACTCTCTTCACTCCGACTGAAGCCACCAGCATCGTAGCAGCCACAGTCATGTCCCACAACACCATCCTGCGCTTGAGCCTGGACTACCCCCAGAGGGAGGAGCTGGCTAGCTGTGCACGGACCCTGGCCTTGCAGTGTGCCATGAAGGACCCTCAGAACTGTGCACTGTCTGCTCTGACGCTCTGTGAGAAGGACCACATCGCCTTTGAGACTGCCTATCAGATTGTGATCGACGCTGCATCCACAGGAATGACATATTCTCAGCTATTCACCATCGCCCGCTATATGGAGCACAGAGGCTACCCCCTGAGGTCTTTTAAACTGGCTTCTCTCGCCATGACCCACCTAAACCTGGCCTACAACCAGGACACACACCCGGCTATCAATGATGTGCTGTGGGCCTGTGCTCTCAGCCACTCTCTGGGTAAGAATGAGCTAGCAGCCATCATTCCCCTGGTGGTCAAAAGTGTGCACTGCGCGACAGTACTGTCTGACATTCTGCGGAGGTGCACTATGACTGCACCCGGACTTGCCGGCATTCCCGGGAGAAGGAACTCTGGGAAACTGATGTCCACGGACAAGGCTCCGCTGCGCCAGCTGCTGGACGCAACAATCTCGGCCTACATCAACACCACGCACTCACGCCTCACTCACATCAGCCCACGCCACTACGGAGAATTCATTGAGTTTCTGAGTAAAGCACGGGAGACTTTTTTGTTGGCACAGGACGGACACATTCAGTTTGCCCAGTTCATAGACAACCTCAAACAGATCTACAAGGGCAAAAAGAAACTGATGATGCTGGTCAGAGAACGCTTTGGCTGACCCAGCCACCCTGAACAGGGACATTTGTGAGAAAGTAAAATTTATTTGTTTTGATATTTAAGGTTTCTAAATTTCTGTATTTTTGTTACTTTTCATTTTGAGCCATTGGTTGACTAAGTTTTGTTATGTTTCTTGAATGAACCAGGACGTGTTCACAGTATGTTGCTCTACTTCAGTGAGACTGCAAAAGGGGAAGTTTGTTAAAAAGGACACATCATTTCCCTTGAGTTTTGTTATGTTGAAATATCAACAAAAGGCAGGAGACTGTGATGACAAATGACACATGTTTTTTTGAAAACCAAAAGATTTTGTTGGTGGAGTAGCTTCTTTGAGCCAGAAATGCTTTGTACTGGGTTTTAAAAAGTATCATTCCAAATACAGCCCAGTGAGGAGAACATGTGTTACTGTCATACCTCGACTGTATTATTTGTCAGCTTTAACTTCTGTCAGAAAATGGCCTCTTGTTTTCTTCAGGGCCTTTCACAGTAGACCAGACAGGATACACCACTCAAACATGCTGCTGTTGCCTATAGCTCATACCATATGTACCTGCTGGCCAGTACTTCACCTCCAGCATCTGACAGTGAGCAGTCCCTCCTACAGGCTCCATGTGCACATAGAAATACTCATGTACTGTGACTGGGATAACTACATCCCATTGTAACAGACACCATCGCACTGCTGTACTGCTGTTTGTGGCCAAATCTTTGAACACTTCCACTTCAAACACAGTATATTGTTAACCCTACCCAACTTGGTCTGTTTCATGTAACCACAAATGTAAACTTTTGGTTGAAGCTTTTCCATTACCAGACACTTTTCACTATTTATGGAGCTACTGGTCCTGTCCACCTCTTTAGTTCCTGGGGTAAAATTCCCATTAATTAAAATAAAATAAAATATTAATAAAACAAGTTTAAAACCTTGCTGGGGGCTAATCAGCTATGTGGTAACTAATGAGCACAAGATATATGATACTTCTGAAACTTTCTAAACCACAAATTTAGCCAAATTTTAGTTCTTCAGAATATTTTTTGACTAAAAATAATTGTGTCGTGAATATTAGTTACCACATAGCTGGTTAGACTCTGTTATGCCTTTAAACTCTTAATATTTTAAATTTTCAAACCATCTATGGGGAAAATTAATGAGAAATTTACTTCAAGGTATGCAGTACTCTTGAGCTCCATTCAGTTGTGACTTGTAATTGTAAAGATCTGATTTAGACTAGTTAACACCAATGTAACCACCACTGTCTGCTTATAGTTATACGAATAATCAAAAACTAAAAGCCATAAAATGTATGTAAATAGGCAGACAGTAACAGCATACATTGCTATTTGATGGTCATTTAAAATGGAGATGTCCTTCTGCCACTTAACCTGGGAATGCTTGTGAATTTAGTTATGCCACTGCACATAAAAGTTGCTGATTCTTGCCACAAAACAGTTGAAATCTGTCGAACTAAACATTGTACAAGCACTTCACACGATTACCTCTTCAGTATGCTCCGCCCGCTTACCGTTTATTTATTGATTGCTTGGAGACTTTGTATGACTGATTGGGTGGCTACAGAAACATATTCTCACACGGGGAAATAAAAAGACAGAGGTTTTGAATAGAGAAGAATGTGCATTTTACATTCCCAAATGTTATCTTAAAACCTGGGTATAGTCAGTCACAACTCCAGGCCTTTTTTAATTGAAAGTAACTGAGCAAAAGAAAGGAACAAGAGGCTACAAACTCAGTTCTCAGGGACATCACTTAAAGAAACAAAACAAAAAAGTAGTAGCATTTAAGATATTGTAAATATGAAAGTGTCAATTCAGAAAATTGTAAAGTTATAATTATTTATGATATGTATGTTATGTGTTTTTCTTAATTTTAATGTTTTGTTGTTTTGAGTGGGGATGTTTCGAATGGGGGGAGTTTGACAGCATTTTTTTTTTAAATAGCAAAGACTTAAAAGCATTACTCAGGTGCTCCAGTGTACATTTCTTTGGCTAAAATAATCTGTTTTGTAGTTAAACAAAGAAAAAAGTGAAGCATGTTGAGGAAATTGAAGAAGGCATTCAGTGTAAAAATTAAATGACTATGCAGAAACCACTCGGTATTGCCACCTCTTCAAAATGGCTGCCTGATAAACTGTGCAGTATGGCAAATAGAGTGGACCACACCACTACTAAATAATGGATAAAGAATGAAGATGGGCAGTCAAAGGCAAGAACCAGCATGCTAGTATTGAGACTCAAAATGGTGGAAAATGCCTTTCTGACAGATCAATGTACAAAGTTTATATTTGCTCATTTTATTTATCAAAAAGCCTTTAGTGTCTTCTTACATTGGGACAGAACAATAAAAGGATATCCCAGTCATTATGGAAACGTGGAACGGCCCATATTTTAGTTCAAACCTCATTTTTATTCTTAATATATTTGTGTTAGCCAGCAACACTTTGGCCTTTAATATCTCCTCTTCTGTATGTTCTTCACGTCCTTACAAGTCTACAGTCTGTTTTGCTTTGTAGCTTAGTTTTCCAATCTACAACTTGGGCCTGGTGATGGTTTACTTAGAGAAATAGTTTTCTATAAAAAAGGGGAACATACTTGCTGCCTTTCTGTAATGCTTTTTCTTAGACTGACGGCATTGCAACAAAGAAGCTCCCCTCTCATTTTCACCTTTCTTCTATTTGATTTCTCTGGACATGTGTAGGATATTTTCTGATAGAGATTGTTCACTAGTTCACCTGCTGTTTTCCCTGTTTTGTTTTGTTGTTTTGCTCTTCTTTCTGACTTAAGGGAAAATTGAAAAGTGTTTGTTGCCTCTTTGTGCTACTGATTATGAAAAAAGGTATTTCCAGTATTTGTTGCCACAGAAGTATGATAGCGTATCATCAACACTTGTTTTGTTTTTTTTGTTATTTTTTGTGCAACTTCTTGAGCTACTGTCTATAAAGCAAGAATTTATTACTATTTATGTAACGCTACTACCATTTTATATTGATTTGTGTTGGACTCTCGGTGCTTTTCTATGAATAAAGTGTGAAACACGTTACACTGATTATTTCATTCTGTGACAAAATATTTATAATTACACAAGTCAGGTAGCACTTAAATAACAACAGCACAGGGAGTGTACATACTTCATAAAATAAGATTGTTGTTGCCCAGCCTGAGAATGAACCTCGCTCATTCTTTATTTGAAAGCATGTGAATGTTCTCTAATTAACTATGGTATGTTTTTGATTGTATCATAAAAGGCACAGGTATACGCACATCACTGATGCAAGGAACCGATCTTCAGGTCATAACCTGGCGAAGATCCACTGATCGAAACGTTGTCATTCATTAAAAGCAGTTTGGGAGTAAGTGTGCAGGCTTTGTCTCACTTTCTATGTTTTTGATTGTATACCACACTGTATTGGCTGCCTTACCTTTAATATGTAAAATCATTGCTTTTGAAAAACTATAGCTCTAGCAAACATTTTATAATATGAATATTTTATGTAATATTTTACCATACTAAAATATCAAACTCAATATTAATACTAAGTGAGGCTAGGCAAATTAGAGAAACTCTGACGAAGTGAAAGTAAAGAGTTCGCAGTCACTCTTTATTTCACTGGATAAATCAGGTTGCTCTTATTCTCTATTACTTGTTTTTTTCTTCTTTTTTTTTCTGGTAGATTTAACCTACTTCACATCGCTCACTGCCAACACATTCTTCCATTTTTAGCAGCATTTTCAAGCATTTGATTAATTTTATTAATGGGACAACTACAGACAAGGTACAAGATCCAAACAATATAAAAAATATAACAATAGGCATACTGGACATACAGTATAGGGTCTACTAAGAAGGTTTGTCAGTATAGGTTACATTAAGGCTTAATAAAAGCTTTAATGGGCTTGGCATTAGGGGTATATTGACAAATATGAATATATATGTGTCAGTCTAACAAAAACATGTCTTAAAAACATGCCTTTAATAAAATAAAATCCAACAAAAACACTTTGCCTGAAGACACTAGGCATTCTATAGACATGGATTATCAACATTGCCTATAACATGTATCGTTTTTGGACTACAAAATAACATAAATTATTAACTGTACATTAATTGTACCATGTAATCTTGTACCCTTTGAGATCAAGACCCTTCTGAAACTGATTTGTCCCTATATATGTGTGTTTTGTTGTTTTTTTTTATATCAATACTTGTTCAAATGAGTAAGTAGTTTTAAAAGTGCTTATATATCTTCATTATTTGGACCACAAATGTTAATCCAGGTTAACTTTAAAAAATGCATGGCCACTTTATGGTTTCATTGCGAAGCTTCAAAAAGATGAAACAAAAACATTTATTTAGGGCACCTCAATTTCCTCCTAGCTCTAGCTGCTGAGTATTAAAGCACCATTTTGTTCACAGTGGTTCAAACTCTCCATCTCAATCCTCTCCATCTCTTTTCTCCCCCCACCAGCTCTCATTGCATTAGTGATAAATCAACCATAAGGAGCCTCATATAGTTTCATCAATCTTTTACTCATTTATCTCCAATCAGAATTATTTCTCCCTAACCCTCCTTCACCAATTCATTCTTATTCATTAGAGATTCCTGCAGCGCCTATACGAGCAGACAATCAGGCCACCAGGAGTAACTGTGTGTGTGTGTGTGTGTGTGTGTGTGTGTGTGTGTGTGTGTGTGTGTGTGTGTGTGTGTGTGTGTGTGTGTGTGTGTGTGTGTGTGTGTGTGAGCGCGTGCATGGACCACTGTATCCTGATTGATTGGCTGGTGATAAATGAGCAGATTTATATTAATTATCCAGATAGATGGCCAGAGAAGTGATTGCTGAAGGCCCAATTTCTTCCTAAACTCTCAAACTCAAAGTAGTGTTTCTAATGTAGGACAGGAATGAGAAATTTAAGATAACTTTATCATTTGGTGGAGGAAAAAGAGAGAAGTATTTTGGAGAGGGGTGCATTCCTCTGAATAATAATTGTAGAATTGTATAATCCTTATGTTACTGTCACTGCTACTACCACCACCACCACCACCCCTACTACTACTACTACTACTACTACTACTACTACTACTACTACTACTACTTCTACTGCTTCTACTACTACTACAGGGCAAAGCAAGTTTATTTATATAGCACAATTTGTACACAAAGTAATAAAAGAAAGAAATACATTCAAATCACAATACAAACAGAGAAAATCAAAACGTAAATAATCATCAAAAAATTAACATTACTACTACTACTACTACTACTACTACTACTACTACTACTAATATTACAATTATAATGAATGCATGTTTATAATGTTTATGAGTAAAAATTCTAGAGTACACTGAAAAAATGGTCTGAGAGGTGGTTGCTCAAATTGCAAACACAAATTTGACAACAATAACATGACTTTTTAACGATTCTCTGTCCATCATGTTTAAATCTTACAAAGGTCGCTTGATTGTGGCTGATGTTAGACCTGTGTATTTTAATCAGGCTGAGGAAACATGACTTTGTTATAATCTGTGGTGAAGCTCCTCCCTCTGGAATTCTCCTCTCTAAAACTTTGGGAGGGAAAATTCAAATGTAGCAGGACACAGGACATTTACAGGAGCAGAGGACACACTCAGGACACAGGACAGTTACAGGAGCAGAGGACACACTCAGGACACAGGACATTTACAGGAGCAGAGGACACACTCAGGACACAGGACATTTACAGGAGCAGAGGACACACTCAGGACACAGGACATTTACAGGAGCAGAGGACACACTCAGGACACAGGACATTTACAGGAGCAGAGGACACACTCAGGACACAGGACATTTACAGGAGCAGAGGACACACTCAGGACACAGGACAGTTACAGGAGCAGAGGACACACTCAGGACACAGGACATTTACAGGAGCAGAGGACACACTCAGGACACAGGACATTTACAGGAGCAGAGGACACACTCAGGACACAGGACATTTACAGGAGCAGAGGACACACTCAGGACACAGGACATTTACAGGAGCAGAGGACACACTCAGGACACAGGACATTTACAGGAGCAGAGGACACACTCAGGACACAGGACACTTACAGGAGCAGAGGACACACTCAGGACACAGGACACTTACAGGAGCAGAGGACACACTCAGGACACAGGACATTTACAGGAGCAGAGGACACTGCAGTGTGCATCAGGAGGATTATGAGAGCTGATTTGGAGGTAAGACTTTTCAAAGATTTTCTGTGCTTCTCTAGCCTAGAATGTAGTTCATTGTTAAAACATGTTTGTGGTGTTTTATTTGAAATTCGGGTTAATGTAAGGACTGTTTCCATGAAACAAATTGTTAACATCACTGTCCATCTCCAAGAGTGTGACACTTGTACTAAGATGTGAATGTGTTGCTTCCAGAGTCGTCTACAAACAAACAGTGATATCCAGAGCACTGCTGCAGCTGTGGGTAAGTTCATGAATGTTAGAGTTGATTTTAGTTAGTCGCTTTTTGCACCATTCTGAAAGTGAGGTTAACAGTTCAAATAAAAAATAAAAAATCTCTGTATCTTTCAGAAAACAGGAAGCTGTTTGAGAACCAACAAAACACAGATCACAGATGAATAAAGTAAGTAAACCAACTAAAATGATTTTAACAGGATTATATTTTTTCACCATATACTTCCTAGTGAACATTTATCATGTGTTTCTACAGGGTGATGTGGCACTAGGAGGACTTTATACCAGATGCCCTACCTGTTACTGCGTTTTGAAGAAGAAAAGCAGCACATGGTGAGTATTGTTTCATGTACAATTCTAATGTTCACGTGATTCTGTTCTGGTCCAGTATTGTATTAGAGAATAATAGGTATTTAATAATAAGTATATTTAAACATGTACAACACAGAGTAGATCATCATAATGTGTTCATCATGTGTTATTCCTGTGTCCACAGGCAGAGACCAGAGTGTCTTCACTGGAATAAGTCCTCACACTGTCCAGCTCCAAACTGTGTGTCTCTGTACCTGTGATCTCTGTGTGTTTGATTCTGTTTAAGACAATACAGAATTGTGGAAAACTAAAGACTGTTTTTGTATTATTTTACAGGACATTTGACGTTGCATGTTAAAATAATTGTGCAGACAGAATTAAATTATACGTAAAAATAAAACCATAAAAAAGGCAAATATTCATGATAAGGTAACATAAGATAAATATGCATATTCAACCTGATTTGATCAAATTTCATCAACATGAAAAATGACGTTCATGTTGTGAGAAAAATATATGTAGAGGGGATTGAAATAAGTTTCAAAGCCTAAACATTATTTTATTGGATGCAACCACTTTCCATATTTTTTTTAAAATACAGAAATCCAGTGACCTTTTTTTAGTGTAGAGTAAAAGTATCTTGTATCATTGGAATTTATTGTATCTTCCCTTTTCTTATCCTGAGGCCAACTGCCAACCATCCATTTTCCGCCTCTTCTTATCTTATCCATGAGACCAGCAGGCAGTGGTGGCCACAGTTCCCCAAAGAATAACAAGGTAATAATAACCAAGTTAAGCTTCTGCGGGTCGGCCCTGGGACCTCTCTCCAGGAGGGCTGCCACAGGACACCCATGCACAATAGCACAACCGTAGCTCTGTCTATGTGTCTCTGAATACTGCGAATTATTGCGCACAAGAAAAAACACAGCTTCTGCAAAACTAGCCAAAATAATGTACAGTACATGGCGGGCATACTATCATCATGCCCTAACATACTTCGGGGCTGAAAAGTGAACTCTAGTTTCTTCAGGCTTACATGTTCTGTCCTCTGCAAAGGGCAAAACACTGTGGCATTATTTATGGATTTCTGTGACCTCCCTGCAGCAAACAGGAAACAGGCCATATTTTTGCCCATTTTACCATATACACAAGATATTGGAAGCACTAGGTTCGTCCATATTTCACTCAAATCAGATTTACAGTTTCCATGTAAGCATGCGAGTAATAGATGAAAATGTATATTGAATTTGCACATTCGGTTCCTGATTTTATTAAATTACAGGAAGTCTATGCAATAACAAAAAGTACTCTCTGTGCTGTATCCAGATATATATTACCTGCACCAGAGAAACAATTACAGTCAAATTCTGTTAAGACAAATTTGGATGACCATGATGTGAGGTTTTGATAAAGGTACAAATTCAGAAATATTACATAAAATATAAGAATATACTACAAATAGTTTTAAATATATTAGTTAGTATAGTTCATAAACATAAAAACACAAAAATGTTCTAAATTAAATATTGGTATTTACAGACATTTGTATATATTTTAACAGTACTTGTGAAAATGAGGCATAACTATTGAGTCGTATTATTTCCCTATCAGAAGTGAAACAGTGACAGGACACCAGTAAAGACGGACAGAGGCAGCTGCATTAGTGTTGGAATTGTCACTAAATCCAGTGGTTGAGTCTCTCCCTGCTGCTCTATATAAGCACTATGGTAATAACGCCTATCAGTCTCTGTCATGGTGCGGAGGTGTGTGTCCATTCATGCATGTGGTCAGAGATACTGCGTCTGTGTGTGGATATTTATCACATTATGGGAACTAAAATCTATATTCATGAATTTCAGAATGATGAGAATTTGGACCATTTTCAGACAATTAACAATTAAAAACTAAATATTATACTGTTGGGAAAAGTCCTCAAAATTTTTGCATACAACAAGCTGAAGCCCAGGACATATCATGGGAACAAATGATGTAAATCCTGGTTTAAAGTTCATATATGGGTTACAATATGTGAAGATTAGGATTAGGTTAAAGTGGATCAGCAACCTGTTTATCATAGTGGATAATTTTCCTTTGCTTAGAATGTTCCACAGTATGGCATTATCTAAACCTCCATCGAGATATGGAGTTACAAGTCAGATCTGTGGAGTTACACAGTGCATCTTCAAGGTTAGGCAAGTAATAACTCTGGTTAAGGTGATTGGTTTCCATGAAATGAATGTAAGTCAATGTAATGTCCCCAAGAAGCACAGAAACCCAACAGTGTGTGTGCTTGTGGGCGGGCACTGATGAAGCGCTGATAGTGTCCGTCTATGGCAGATGATGTACAGCCTGCTGTCTCTGCGGGCAGATTGGATTTTCAGGCCTGCTGATTCGCTGAGAGATTGAGCCCGGACCTCCTTCAAGCACACACAGACAAAACAATAGCATAAAAACGCATCCACCTGCTGTGTCCTTGTGCATGGAAATAGGAAGTGAAAGTCGCACATTGTCAAAATATGGGCGACCTGATCGGCTAACCAACTGACCTTTTCTGTGATGAAAAACTTTATTAAGATGTCAGCCATTTGTGCCTTTGGGGTGAAGTACTTATACATTCTGTATGGACAATGAAAAAGGACTGTTTAGACAGAAAGGACTGAAAAATAAAATAGGGAGATTTCCACACCCTTTAAAAATCTTTCACAGGCAAACTGTATGATTACAATTCCAGTTATATTAGATACAATTGTATTGGTTCATGTTTAAAGGTCGAAGCCCTTACACTCTAAACGTAATATCTTGATTAACCACAGTGAGGCAGAATTCTTGTATTCAGCCATGGTGCAATGTTGCCATATAAGATGAAATTCAACATTTTTATAGTGACTCTAAAAATCAGCTGTAAATATTTGTGACATCAAAGATGACGAGTTCTAGATTGTGCATCCACCAAACACACATGCGCACACACACACACACTCACGCACGCACACACACACACACACACACACTTCTGCTCCTACCAGTGCCTCTTGAGCTGCCCATGTGAAATTGATCTCCATTTGTAAAGAGCACAGATTCAATGTTGTGGGCTCACTGCTGTCGCTTTGGCCACAGCTGGTCCTCAGGGGCAGTACTGCAGCCTCTTCAGTCTTATACCTGTTGACAATCACTGCTGTTTACCCAATGGGCCCCACAACAAAGGCCTTTGTGTGCCTGTATTTGTGTGTGTGTTTATGGCACTTTGCTCAGAGCACAAAGGAACCACATGAACGGTCTGATTTTTCAACTTATGATCAACATAACTTTGGTTTAGCCATTTATAATGCACAGTACAGTTAGTCACGGGATCATTTATTTTAAAATATCTGTATGCTAGTTTCTATAGAGTAATAATAAGAATGCCTTGGATTTGGTATGGTAACTCTCAAGCTCGCTGTGGATTGCAATATTCATTCATACAACAGTTGATTTTGGCCTACATCATTGTCTTTGACCACCACTGATCACTCACACACCATATACAATATAGGTGTGTCTTGCCTAAGGACACAACAACAGTATGCACTGGTCTGAGCTGATAGAACTGTCAACCACCACTGGCTAAGCACTTAACTACTGATGCTATCTTAATATATCAAACTATCAATCTATGGATGCCTTCCTGATGCAATTCTGATTCTCTACAGTTTGAAGATACACTGCACACTGCTTATCATGTATTTTGAACAGATTATTTATGTATTAGACAGAAAATATTTATACATGTAAATGCATCCAAAATTTGTATATTAGTTTCACTCACGCAGTACTTTGCATTTCATGGTTAGCTGAGCGCAACACATTTGAGGAATTTCACTGACAAACTAAATTTACTTTAGGCCTAGACTGATGAAAAATACATTTTGCTGAGCCAGTCACTAGTCTGTCTTCCTGTCATACTTGCATCAGGTAGGGCATCAGGCATAAAACCTCTTACAGGACAATACACTGCCACAAGCAAGAAGAATTTGATAATATTATTTGAAGGTTTTATTGCTATTTTAAAGCTTGTAGCTGCCATGTATGTAGAATATGATGAAAAATAATTCCAAACATGCATACATAGCTTTCCCTCTTCTCTAATGGAGAAAAAAAACACTGTAGTTTACATTATGGTGACCAATTTCTAAGTGAACTCCTTAGACCCTTGTGTATCAATCTGGTCACGTGATGTTATGAATTTTGCCTGAATCCTTGACAACAACAACAACCGGATTTGGTGGAATCTGCTTATCGGGCGTTCTTAGCTGCCACACACAGAGAGGGGAAAAACACAATTTAGGATTAACTGATCTCTAGGCTCTTGTATAAGCATGTACATAATGATTACAGTAATAATGCTGATGAGTACAATTTTAAGACAGATTCTGCCTGAAAAGGGAAATGTAGATTTGAGTACTGACCAATCAACTGCATGCATAAGACGTGGAGGTTGGACTTGCTTGGATTTTCCATAGATGATATTGTTGTTATTATTATAAAGTAGGTTATGGTACAAGTGCAAAAGCGTGAAAGTAGGATCTAAATAAATACACTGTACAGCACTTCTGTGGGGTTTTACTGGATTAACAACCAGACTAATTGATTTGATAGTGTTGTTTTTAGGCAATAATAACTCAATAGTTGTTTTAAATTGTTGAAAACCATTGATGTAATCTCACATTTGTCCAGAAGGAGTCCATGGTTGAAGAGGTTTCAAAGGTTTAGACAGTGTTATTGAAATAGAGACGAGATGGCAGGAGTCTGTATATGCTCATCTCTTTACCAGAAGGTGACCCCAATGCATACTGATGTCATGCTTTTGACAAGGCACTTTCCTACCTTTGCCTGTATAAATATGTGTGTTTATTTGTAATCATAGGGGCCATGTAGGCATAGAACTGCAACCTCATTTTTGTCAGCGTGCCCAAGGTCGGCTATGGTTTCAAATTCTGTGATTAAGTGTGATTGTGGAGTGAATTAACAACGGACTTTAAGACACTCTTTCTCAAAACGTTTTCTCAAAAAAAGGCAGGTTTTGTTTTTGTGTGTCTCCAAGCCTCCCTCTTCACACTGTAGCCGTGATTGGTTAGTTGAGTTTCTTAGGAGATCCAGGTTTTTGATTGGTCATCTCAAGAACCCCTAACCCTCAGATGGACCTATCACATCGTTTATTGACAAGATTCAAACTTGGTAACAAAAGCAGCCAAATCCCCTTAAGTAGATTTAACAATGCAGCCCTAGTTAAGACCACAATAGGTGTAGAAGTGTTGCTGTGTTAGAGGATTTCACATTAAAAAAAAAAAAAACCTCTCCTTACTTTCACTGAATCATATACAACTTCAAACAACAGAAAACAACCAGCATTATTGACTTCAAATACAGTAAATAGCCTATAATTTATCTCAGCAAAGTTTTAAAAGAAGGTATTTAATTTTAGGTAAGCTTTTCTTAAAAAAATAATAATAATAGTATTTGTCAGCATCTAAAATCAAAAGCCTTTGTTTGTAGCTTGCAGATCCATCTCCCGACCATAATCACAAAAAGCCTGCTTGAGACAGGAGCTACAAAAGGTTTATTTCCATCTATAATTGAAGTGGTGGATTTGATCTGGAGAGTGTGTTTTTCTCACTTATAATCATCTTTATGGGTAGTATTCACTCGTGTTATGGGTGTAATCCACTTAAGACATACACATTTTATCCTATTGTGTCAGATCAGCCACAAGAAGATGATTCTGAGCATTTGGTAGAGAAGATTTATTTATAATGGTTGTGGCATAATTCACTGATATACTGTATGTTTAGTGCAGTTCAACGCAAATGTGTGGAATAACATGGAATGATTTCCTCCAATTAAATATGAATGATTTATGAACGCTCATCAGGCATAAAATTATAACCAATGATGATTCAGTTATTTTTACTAAAGGGCAATATATAGACAGCTGGGGTCAAATCAAGCCCAAAATAGCTGCTTTTACGGGGCCCTTCTGGTGTGCAGTTGTCTGTCTATGAAAATGTTACTACAGGAATACACCCTTGTGCAAATAGTGACTTGTGGTTATGACATTATGTTTCATGTGCTAAACTAAAGTTGTAGAGGAAGTTTACTCCCATCATTAAATCTGTTTGATCATCCGTTTTGAATGTTGGTGAACAGCTTCTATGAAAGCGCCCACGTTTTCTGGGTCCATGTCTGGGTACAGGCCATGACCCAGGTTGGCAATGTAACCTCTGGTGCCAAATCCCTCCAACATCTTCTGAACAGTCTCTGAAATACGATCCTAGAAATATAACAATAAAAAAGAGAGTTATAATAATAGTAATATTACTGCTTTTACCACTACTATGACTATGATAACAAACATAACAAACACAATACAAAAGACACATTTATTTGTGAATATGTTGTTTTATTTTTGTTACCTTTGCGTTCTTTTACTGCTGCTGTTTTTGTACTTTGCTGATGAAATACTACACTTTTCATCTTTGTGGGACCAATAAAGGTTCTCTTAGCTAATCTTATCTCCTCTGCTTCAAATAATAAGAAAAGTATGGATACTCTGGAACTGTAACCAAAATTAAATGCACTGCACCTGATTGTTAATCTCTTAAACAAATGAAAAACAGAGTTCCATTTAAACTGTATTCTTAGCATCCTAATTATTCACTGTGTTGCGTTTACAAGCACTTTTCACAACTTTCTGAGGCAAGAATGGAGTTTTGCCATCACTGTAAAGCTAACAACAACAAGCACACTAATAGCACCACCATTACAAAAAATGGGCACAATCTGCTAAATTGATGCAAGTAACACTAAGTTTGCTGATAAGATACAGTGGAGGAAAAAAGTATTTGATCCCTTGCTGATTTTGTAGGTTTGCCCACTGACAAAGAAATGAACAGTCTATAATGTTAATAGGTTTATTTTAACATTGAGAGATAGAATATTAAAAAGAAAATCCAGATAATCACATTATAGAAAATATATTTGCATTTCATTGTGTGAAATATGTATCTGATCCCCTACCAACCATTAAGAGTTCTGGCTCCCACAGACCAATTAGACACTCTTAATCAACTTGTCACCTGAATTAGACATCTGTTTTATCTAGTCACATGTATAAAAGACACCCCCTGTCCACAGAATCAGTCAATCAATCAGACTCCAAACTCTCCAACATGGGAAAGACCAAAGAGCTGTCAAAGGATGTCAGGGACAAGATTGTAGACCTGCACAAGGCTGGAATGGGCTACAAAACCATAAGCAAGAAGCTGGTGTTAAGGAGACAACTGTTGGTACAAGTGTTCGAAAATTTATGAAATGCAAAACGACCATCAATCAACCTCGGTCTGGGGCTCCACACAAAATCTCACCTCGTGGGGTTTCAGTGATTATGAGAACAGTGAGAAATCAGCCTAGAACTACACGGGAGGAGCTAGTCAATGATCTCAAGGCAGCTGGGACCACAGTCACTAAGAAAACCACTGGTAACACTTTACGCCGCAATGGATTAAAATCCTGCAGTGCTCACAAGTCCCCCTGCTTAAGAAGGCACATGTAGCACATGAAGGCCCGCCTGAGGTTTGCCAGTGAACACCTGAATGATTTAGAGAGTGACTGGGAGAAGGTGCTTTGGGTCTTCCAACACGACAATGACCCAAAACATACAGCCAAGGCAACAAAGGAGTGGCTCAGGAAGAAGCACATTGAGGTCATGGAGTGGCCCAGCCAGTCTCCGGACATTAACCCTATAGAAAACCTATGGAGGGAGGTGAAGCTCCGAGTTGCCAAGTGACAGCCACGAAACCTTAATGATTTAGAGATGATATGCAAAGAAGAGTGGGCCAAAATTACTTCTGATATGTGCGCAAACCTGGTCATCAACTACAAGAAACGTCTGATCTCTGTGCTGCAAACAAGGGTTTTGCCACCAAGTACTAAGTCTTTTTTGGCTAGAGGGTTCAAATACTTTTTTCACTCAATGAAATGCAAATCAGTTTATATATTTTACATTTTTAACATTATAGACTGTTCATTTCTTTGTCAGTGGGCAAACCTATAAAATCAGCAAGGGATCAAATACTTACTGTATTTTCTCCACTGTAAGTTGTGTTGGTTTACCTTTGGAGCATACAGAGCACAGGGGTCCATGTTTCCCTGTAGACTGACCTTCCCTCCTGTACGCTCCCTGAACACAAATAATGTACAAAGAGTAACCATTTAACCAGTAGCTTATGTATTTGATAAGCAGAAAACAACACGTGTTCACAGTGATGAGTAATGGTTAACTATAGACCATGGTCAAACAAGCTTCTTGTTTGCAATTCTTCAGGATGTGGGGGGAAGAAAACCTTATCTCACCTCTTATACATAGCCTTAATATATATTGTATTTACTTTTTTGTTTCATGTATGTACACATCTGAATATGTATACATTATTTGACACATCTTTTGCCATTTTTGCTATTTTAATCATTTTGAATTGTATTACCTTTTTGATTGTTGCTATTATATTGTAATGTGTGACCTACTGTATCCAAGTAATTTCACATATGTAATAGTTGTAGCCTTTTCGAGCATTATGAAACACAATCCAAGTTACGCTTTTCTTCTGAGTTAAATACAAGATTGAAAGAGTATTTCATTTTACATCGGAACTCCATCCCCATGCAAGACAACAAGGCTTCAGGCTGTCTAAAAATGGCTTACATTGCCCCTTGTGGCCAAATTCTTTTTTACAACAAAAATGTATAGTTTGATCAAATAAGTTTCAAAATTTCAGAAAAAAGCTAATTACTTTGCAGTTCAGAAAGATGGTGGGTAAAAAGTTTTCACTGATATAATGTGAAGTGGAAGAAATCATAATTAAATGTACATACTTTTGGTGAACCTATATCTAGAACTATAGATACAAGTAAGTGTTACCGTGCTGATCGGGGGTCAATAGACCAGTCCAGTCCCACCACCTCATAGTGAGACTGGGACAGATCCTCCAGGCCATAATGAGCGTCCTTCGCAAACACAATCTGAAACAAAGCAGCAAACTCAGCACTTCTTGAATATAAAATAGTTAATAACTGATGAAAAGAAATTTGTTATCAACTTTGCTATTACAAGCCAAATATTTGCTCCATAATGCAAATATTCTGCAAAATAAAATATGTTTTCTATTTGTTCTAATTTCAAATTTAACGTCGTAAATATTTTTATATGGATTGTATCACTTTAAGCGTTAACCATAAGAGCAATGCTACCCCCTAGTGGTGATAAAATTAACATGCATGCAAACAAGACCAGATAATGATGCCTCTAGAGAGAACAGTGAAGAACAAGCACCAAGAATAGACTAGAGCTGATACAACACTGAATATAATTATAATAACACTAACACAATAACAATGTTGTGAATTTTAATTGCATGTTTTTATGTGCCCGAACTCACCATGGGAACATCCTGGCCTGTCTCTTTGAGTTTTTCTTTGACTCGTTTGGCGATGTCTCGGAGGTACGGAAGGGAGAAGTCCTTGAACTGAACCGGGCCCAGAATACCTGCATGGGACTCAAACACCTGCAGAGCCTGAACAAGATGGATGTAGATATTATTACAATATTTTTAAATGGCCTAAATTAAACTTTATTCAGGAATCAGAATCATTATAACCTAATAAACAAAGATTTATACAGCATATAATAAGGTTTTGACATGCCAATTAATTCAAGCATTATAGACAGATATTGTCTTTATTTACGATACATTAACAGTGTAATACTGGGAAACTTATGAATTAACTAATAAGACATAAGAAAAAATACATTGTGACGACATTAAAAGTCCTTTGTGCCCTAGTATACCTGTTTAATAAAGGACTTCTCATGTAGTGTCTTGGACTTTCTCTTGCGTTTCTATTTTTTTATTTGAAAAAATTATATAAATAAATCAACCTGAATGTAGTATGTTAAATAGATGGTTTGCACCTTTAGCTAAAAGACTGTACAAAAGCCGTGTCTGAACTGAATTGAACCTGACTACTTAATTACAATTACCTGTAACTTTTATGAGGTTATTTATGTATGTGTGAGTCTAGAAACAAATATGTACCCAAATATACTTCTGGCTTTTACCTGTGCCCCTGCTGCCACCTGTCCTAGCAGATACTCCACAATGACATCTGTGAGCATCTTCAGCAGGATGTGGCTGGCCTCTGGGTGTCGGTACAACCAGCGTTTGGCCTTAGAGTGAGTGTTAGAGCCTCCGCCTTCAATCATGTACGACATCAAAGTCCACTGATGAAATAAAAAGGAGGAGTGTATGAATGATTCACAAAGCACATGGTAAGCTCCCACATTTTTTTTAACCATGGTTGTACAAAAGTTTATCTAAAATAGAATAGTTATGTTCATTGTCAAGCCTCCCTTTTCACTGTAATTACATTTGCCTTGTCAAATAGTTTTTCAAATCAATGACTTAATAAATAAAATAACAATAAATTAGTAAGTAACTAGGATACCTCCAAGTAAGTCTGGTAAGAGACAATATGACCCAGGTCAGTGTCTTTGGTGTCATTCCCCTGTCCATATAAACCACCACTAAAGACACTACTCTTGATAACTAAAGGCTAAAAAGATGCTAAAATATACAATATAAAATTAGCCCAACTTCAGAAAATGAAGTTGTTCAACACATAGCATAAGTAAATATTAAATATTAAAGCATATGCATGGGTGGGAAGTAACTAGTTACAAATGCTCAATATACTACATATTTGGGGCAACTGTGCTTTTTTGAGAAGCTTGTAATTGAGTGTAATAATTATTAAATCCATGCATTTGTAATTAACAACATTTAATTCACAGGACTAGCTCCTATTATACAGTACTAATAGAGCTCAGTAGCTACTGTAGTGAGTACAGCGTGTCCCAATCAAGTTTTGTATAATCAAGTTTTAGATTTAAATGCTACTCAAAAGTAAATGAAACAAACATTTTCATGAAACTGTACTTTTGCTCTGCAAATTGTCACCACTGATCATATCTGATATAATTCTACTGTGTACCGTTTCAGTGCATGTGTGTGTCATAACTCACTGGAGCTCCAGAAAATCCGATGAGTGGCACTTTTCCCTCGATCTTGTGCCTGGTCAGGGTGATAGCCTGAAAGACGTATCCCAGCTCCTTCTCTACATCCACTTTGGGGCGTAACCGCTGCAGGTCCTCGGGGTCCTTTAGGGGGTCTGGGAATGTTGGCCCTTTACCTGCAACCATCTGTACATCCATACCCAAGGCCTGCGGACAAGAGTGGACAACAGATGAACTTTATAGACAAAAATGAAAATGCAGCATACATTGACTGCATATGTACAATTCTATAATGAGATGTTGCATAGTATGGACTTTGGAGTTGTGATTTTTTAGAAGAACTATGTAACTAAACTTTAAGTAAATGTAACAGAGACACCCAAGAAAGCACTGACCTGGGGTACCACTAAAATGTCAGAAAAGATTATGGCAGCATCAAATGGGAAACGTCTCAGGGGCTGAAAGTAGATGCAAAACACATCAAAATAATGTAGAACGATCAAATAATGTATCTTTCACAGATAAAAATGTTCTATAAAATTGTAAATAAAATCTTAACCTGCAGAGTGAGTTCACAACAGGCTTCTGGTGAGCGACATGTATCAAAGAAATCTTTTCCAGCTCTGGACTCCCGAAACTCTGTCATATTACAAGTGAAACATGAAGATTTTAGCGAAAAGAATATATGATCAAGTATAAATAAAGGACATAATAATGCAAAGTTGTACCTGGGAGGTACCGCCCTGCCTGCCTCATGCACCACACAGGGACATGCTCGACCTCTTCTCCTCGAGCTGCTCTCAGGAACGTGTCATTCTGGATCTTGGGGAAGTCTTTGGGGCTGAGAACAGAAATGTACTCTCTCAGATGCATTTGTAATACCTACTTAGTTAATTGTTCTTGAGATCGATTTGTACTACAGAATGCAAATTGGTGGGAAAAGACAATTATCACAGAGATCCTTTTCCAAAGTTATGATAATCTTGCCATTTTGATTTTACAGCACAAAATTTTGTCCCGCCCCTGATCCATACATCTGCATAGAACAAATGTAAAATGAGGGTTTACTCAAGTGACTCTGAGGTAGACAATACTGAACTCAAAACCAGCCCCAGTGAGCAGACTGATGAGGAGCCCAGGACAGAGATAAGCCCAGACTCTGCTCTTATCAAACTCCAGCACAATAACGGTTATTTACAGACTGTACAAGTTTTACACACAATACTCCATCTTCAAACAAAGAGAAAAAATCTGCCTAAAAGAAATTATGTGTGCAAAATCAACATAATAACCAATATCTCAAAAAAGCAACCGAGATTAAATGTAAAGATGTACTGTAACTTTTCTGGTCTCCATGGAGATGTTTTTATTTTGTCTGGAATGTTTCACAATAAAGCATCAAAAAAGTTGGTGCACCTTTATATGGCTGACCAAAGTTTTCATAATGTTTAAATCACTGATAAGCATTAGGAGCACATTAAACCACATAATATACACCACAATTAGAAACTACTGCATAAAATCTCCTCAGATACAATGATAAGACCGTGGGTAAAACCTGTACGTTAGTTTGAACGCTTTCATAAGGACAATGTACTGCTGGAAAATTCATAAAGTACACGAGAATATAACGGGATATTGAAAGAGAACACTCACAGGATAAGCTCGTCCTTGCTCATTTCTGCGGTACAGAGGAGCCTGGGGGAGTTTGTGGGACGTGTCTTTGCTTCAGTGTCTCTAAAACCTGCGCCTCCTCAACCGTCATCTCCTCTGGTTTGTACAACAGTGGACCCGCTGCAGGGCGCGGCCATGTTAGACATGTGTCATGTGACCCGGAAGTACGAGCCTTTTCCAAATAAGAGTCAAACATTTAGGATGGATCTATATCTATATCTATATCTATATCTATATCTATATCTATCGCGGCTCTTTAACGCTCTTCTAGTGGCTCCCTGGAGCTTTTTCAAAAATGTATGAAAATGGAAAAAGATGGGGGGTGGCTATATTTTTGGTTTTAATGTGATTTCTGTAGGAGGACAAACATGACACAAACATTCTTATCGTTTTCCAATGCTGTAAAAATGTTTATAATACATATTAAATTTCAACATTTCTGTCAACGAAGATTTGCGTCATCGCTTGCGACACGCGTTTCGGCGGTGCCAGGCAGGTGGATGTTGTAAACAAACCGGCGGGTGCGTCATGGGCCATGATCCCAAAGAGAAAAAACGAAAGAGAGCTGATGAGAACAGAGGATTCAAGGAAGAATGGACCGAATCATTTGCTTTCATTGCCAATGCGGAAGGACTGCCTGCATGTTTGCTTTGTAATGAGAAGTTGTCAAATAACAAAAAGTGTCATTTGGAAAGACATTTCAAGAGAAGGCATGCTAAATTTGCAGCCGACCACCCAGTTGAGAGTGAGAGAAAAAGTGCGATTGCAGCACTTCTGGAGAAATTAGAGAAGCACAAAGGTAGATTTAAGAAGTGGATTGCATCTCCAAACTCCACTACTGCTGCTAGTTTTGTTGCAACACGGGAGATGATAAAGCGTGGAGAGCTGTTCACAGATGGTGAGTACATGAAGGATTCATTCATCAAAATATAAGAGCACCTATTTTCAGACTTCAAAAACAAAGCCGAGATAATACAGAAAATGAGTCATGTGATGGGACCGACATCGAACAGGCTGCGCTCTTATGCAGGTGTGTGAACTCTGATGGGCCGCAAGAAGAAATGATCGAATTAATACCACTGAAAGGCCAAACACGGGGACAAGACATCTGTGAGGCTGTGCTGAAGTGTTTAAATGATAAAGGAATAAACACTAACACTAATACATTAACATTTTAATGGAAGTTAAACTTAAAGCACCAAATATCGTATAGCACAGTAGCCACGTGGTGCGTCAATCTCTCCAGGGCGCACTACAGGGAAAATAAACATTTAATCAGGAATGCTCATTATGTATTTGTAGCCTAGTCTAATATAGCTAATATACACTCACAGCCTGTGTTCCCTTCATATAAGGCTTATATACGGCTTTTAATATTTTGCGGCTCCAGACAGATTTTTGTTTTTTTGGTCCGATATGGCTCTTTGAACATTTTGGGTTGACGACCCCTGGTCTGCTCAGCCCATTGAATCCTCATGAATTTGATGTATTATACAGGCTACAGTTTGAGGTTAATTTTAAGTTGTATGGGTGTTCTTTATATCACCTACAGAGAACACCCTCTTTGAATTAATTCCCTGTCCCTGTGTGAACTAACATGCTGTTAATGCATTTGGGATTTTGAGCCATCATTTTTTACCAGGAACTGTTGAGCTGCTTTTCATGTTAACATAATGTTTTATATTTCTCTCAGTCTATAGCCTTTTGTTAACAATCTGTACATAATCATGTGTGCACATCATCAGTATGTTAGGCTTTCTTGACTTTTAGGAACATTACATTGTCTTACATTTAATAATAAATTTTATTTATAACGCACTTTACATTTGTTCAACAAATCTCAAAGTGCTACAACAAAAAAGTCATAAAAACTACACAAGAAAACAAGCAAAGTCAACCATAAAATTGCAAGAATAAAAATGTCTTTAGTTGTGCTTTAAAAGAGTCCACAGACTGTGGTGCCCTCAGATGATCTGGTAGGGCATTCCAAAGACGTGGGGCAGCAGCCTGGAAAGCCCTGTCGCCCATAGTCAATTTATTATTTATTTCAACCCTAGCCTCAAATATACTCATCACTGCCTAACCTTAACCTGAACTCTAAACTCTAAACTCTAAACTCAACTTCTGTAATAAACTTAGAAACATGTTGTTGATCTAATATCAATATGATGAATAATATCACATGGCTATTACCTGATAAATACCCGACCACACACACTAAACACATTCACAACATTCAACAATATAAAACATTCTGTACAAAAATATTAACAAGGAAATAAAAGTTAATTGTCTGTGATTAGGTCTGTTCCTGATACTGTGTTTCTGTGCATGTATAAAAGTCATCAAGGACGCTCTGTAAGAAGTCAAAGGTGGGCCTGTCCTGTGGTTTGTCTCTCCAGCAGGACAGCATGATATTATAGAGTTCAGAGGGACAGTTTTCAGGCTGGGGCATCCGGTATCCACGTTGAATACTTGACATCACCTCCATTTTAGTCATTCCTTAAAAAAAAAAATCAACATGTAAATAATATCTGCAACAATTTAATGACACACAAAATATTGGGATATATAGTTTAGATCTTTACATTGTTATAATGCTAAAGTTGTTCCAAAAATAGAGGAGTGTATTTGCAAGAACAAATAAATGCTGAATGTGTTTTCAAACATACACAGGTTTAAAGCAGTAAAAAAAAAAAATGTCTGTATTATATTTACCTGGATAGGGCATTTTTCCATAAGTGATAATCTCATAGAGCAGGACCCCAAAGGACCACATGTCCGACTTAATGGTGAATGAACCATAGTGAATGGCCTCTGGTGCTGTCCACTTTATGGGGAATTTGGCCCCTGAAAGATAACACAACACACTTACAGACATCTGGATTTGTCTCAGATTTAATAAGAAATCAAACTGCTGCAACAACATTATCCTCTATAGCTGCAGTGTGCATTGTATGATTACAGTTGACCACTTCTGAAGGTCCTGTTTTTCCTCTTCTAAGAACAAAATGTTTGTTAAACTTTTTGGCCCATTTGTAAAGGGTCTGGTTAATTATGATTTTATATTTGAGATGGTGATATTTGAGACACAGAGCACACATCAGTTTCACTAGGAATTATTTAGAGCCTACTTGAAGGGCACGAGAGAACAGTAATAATAATTTAAAAATCTGAAAAAGGAACTATATGGTTTATTACTCTTGGTCCATTTTTTATAGTGATAAATAATTACATTAATGAAAATGTGACAAAAACATCTTTACATTTAATTCACATTTCACACCTGTAAATAATTTTCACAGTTGTAAATGGAAACTAGACCCTGGGTGTGATTCACATGAAATAAAGAACCACGTGTTGGTTTGAGTATTAGTAGGTCAGGACCACAAGCCTCTCATGAAAATAACAGCAAAGCAAATCACTATGTGTGAGTGATGCTACTGTCTTTCACAGAATAAAGAAGTAAAACAATCTTGTTACATACTGACTATATAATATTACCGTCTCTCGGTGAATATTCGTCATCTTCTATCACTCGTGCCAATCCAAAATCTGCTATTTTACACAATAGACTTTCTGATACCAAGACGTTAGCCGCTCGCAGGTCTCTGTGGATATAATGCTTCTTTTCTATGTAAGCCATGCCCTCTGCTATCTGAAAAAGGCAGAACAATGTTCATGGCTTTCGACTTCCTGTTAGAACTGACATTTTGAGGACTTCAAATGATTGAAAAGATACAATATTTGATCTACAATATTAATTGCTATGGCAACTGTGCTAATTTTTCATTACACTAACACTCATGCATAGTGGAATTCAAACTTTGCATTATCTCATTTAAATTGCCAATTAAAATACACTTAAAAGGCCATCACAGGGAACCAATTTTACAATTACTTACATACAATAGCAAACACCAGTACTATAAAACAATAAAATAAATATATAAATTGTGAAATAGGCAATTGCTTAAAAAAATACATATTTTTGACGTGTGTGGTCTGACATTTGCTCCACTGATAGCTGATGCAATATTTTCACTTTCAGTTGCGGCTTCTTAGTGTATAAAACATGTATATTTTTAACTACTGAGTTAGCCTAGTCCATACAAATGACTCAATTCCTGTTATTACCATTACCTGTGCTGAAAAGTCTATGAGCTTCGGTAACTGTATTTTGCACCCCGTATCCGTTTTTAAAAAGTCCAGTAAACTGCCTAGAACACAAATGTTATGGTCAGTTAGAAAACACTCAAATGAGCCAACATACATTTGTTTATTGCTCACCATTTGCCATGAACTCTGTGATGATATAGATCGGCTGTGTTTTGGTGACCACAGCATAGAGTCGCACCAGGCGGTCATGTTGAAGGGTCTTCATCACATTGGCTTCGTCCAAAAAGGCTTGTACTGTCATTGTACCTGGCTTGAGCGTCTTCACTGCCACTTTGGTTGTGTTATTGTAGAAAGCTGAAAGGACAAAAAGTTTGATCATTGGAATATCTATATTACTCTGCTTTTGTACAGTGCAGAGCTTTTGTTTCCTTTGTTTCATGAATTAAAAAAGAGGAACTACACCCCACAATATTCTTCTGAATTCCCCTTTAACACACCATGGAAACCCATTTATTTCCTTCTAGATAAATGATTGTGGGTGGTTCAGGTCCATCTAATGCCCCAGATGGAAACATAAAGGCTTAGACTGAAACTAGGCCTATAAAAAGTAACTTGGTTGCTCATATTGAATGCCCAGTTAAAACGTGTGCAACATTTAGACACATTACTTACCCATCCAAACTTCTCCAAACTGCCCAGCTCCGAGCTTCTTCACCATCTTGATGGACTCTTTAGGGATTTCCCACGCATCCTTATCCCAGGGTTTCTGAGCTTTAGGTTTAGCACACGGACTACCCAGTTTACGACATAGTCCATCAGCTTTGTCTAAAACCACACCATAGTTTATTTACACATACAATCATAGAACATTTTATTTAAAGGTGTAACTTTTCAGGTTGAGGGTCAGCCAACGAATTGTCTCCATGCATGGAAATGTATTGCTTTGCCTGGGAAGCTCCATAGTATGGCATTAAACTTATCGGTTCTTAAAGGTCGGGCCTGTGGTTAAGCTCACTGTAAAAATGCATGAGCAATTAAAATACCAGTAATGAAATAAACACAAGACAATTAGGTTAATGCCATATTGTGAAACACTCCAGGCAAAGCAGTACATCTCCATGGAGACAAGAAAGTAACAGACCCACAAAGTTACATAGTGCAGCTTTGAGTTATAATAATGATTTACAATGTTGAAATACAGGGTGTACTCACGCTGATAGTGCTTTATCATTTGGCCAATGTCTGGGAAGGAACTCTTTGGAGAAATGTAGAAACCACCACTGTCCAATTTCCTGATCTTGTAATGTTTAACAATATCCAAGCCTTTCGGGCCAGTGTCTCGTATGGACAATGAGTAACCTGCATAATAAGTAAATAAAAATCAACAGAATTTTAAAAAGAGATATTGAGTCAAAATGTCAAAATCATCAAAATATTATACTAGATTTTACAAAATATATTTTATACATTATTTATTTTGTGGAGTCTAAAATGAACAAATTGAAATTGCCCTTTTTCATCTTCTATGCTGTTAATTATTGCTATTTACAATTATGATACCTTGTGAAGTCTCACTCTCCCTGATGAGAAAGGTCCCGGGTTTGTTAGCTGGAGCCAGCAGCTGCCTCTCTGCATCTTTTCTAGTGATGGCTTTAAAAAACCACCTGAATGAAAACAATAAAGAAATGAAAACTGATAACTCATTAATAGTTCATTGAGTTTGGTAATTTTTTTTCTCGATAATGCATTGTTTTGTATTACAGTAGCAATATTTCTGATTATTAATATTAGATGTACATTTACACAAGTATTTTATATCTTACTCTTCTGTTTCCATTGTGTCAGCTTGTGCCACATAATTAGAGGGAACAAATCCTTCTTTTTTGGTTTCCAAAGATTTTGCCTTCCACCACTCTCCATTTCTGTAACAACAATATGTGAAAATGTAAAAAGAAAATACTATACTGTATATTTTGTATAATCTTATTTACAACAGAACCACATTTGATTTCGTATGAAACACTGATGATTTGGTGATGCAAGTTTCTGTAAACGCTTGACTCCGCACTTATCACTATGGGTCTTGCATAACAGCCTACATAAGAAACACTCACTCTTCCAGAATGACCAACTTTTCGCCTTTTTTGAATTGTAAGTCATCTGGGTGTGTTCCTGTATAAGGGTAAAGTCCAACCACGATTTTTCCATTTTTCTCTGAAAGAGAAAAGAAATAGAGCAAGTTTTTAACCTAAAAAACATGGGTACAATCAAAATAAACTCTTTTGTGATTGTTGTTGCTAAACCACAAGCAATGGTTTTTAATGATGGCATAAGAGTAGTATTTATATTAGTGCCTTCACCTAAACATGTCCACACATTCTTCTAAAAAAAAAAAAAATAACATGCAGAAAATATAAATTATATCAAATCATAACTATAACAACTGACAAAACTTAATAAATTGTCACTTGTGGACTTGTGACCTCACAATACACTTTTAAACGTTTTGATTAATTTAGGAATAATTCTTATTTTTATATTAGCAACACATAGTAATCGGTGTGTACCTTCCAACTTCTGAAACATCTGACCAGGCAACAGGGAGGTGTCCTGTAAAATCAAGAGCATTTGATTGTTAGTTCTTGAGTGAAGTTTTCACTAATAATAGCCATTCCAATTTTAGGTTTGCTCATTTCAAAATAGACCTAAATCTGTACAGTTAGAATAGTATTAACATTGCTTAGGTTTGCTGTTTTCTCAGCTTCTTACTATATGTTGTTGTGGAGTGGAAGTGGGGTCTCTGACATAGTGCGGATGGTCCTTGGTAGTCTGCTGGCCTGGCTTGTTCTCCACCTCAAAGTCATCGCACAGTTTTGACTCTAGACAGCCCATGGTGTCTGCACAGGAGGAAGTGAAAAACATGAAGTATGAAATGTTAACATAACAATAAATATACCGAAACCAACTAAACTCATAACACCTGTCCAACTATTCATTTGTACTAAACTAATAAAACAATTCAGTCCCTGTTTTCTCGTTCCTCTTACTTAGTGTTGTCACCATACGCACATTTCTATAGCACAATCATAATTATTACGTAATTGTCAACACAAAGAAAGGTAGTTTACTATTATTATTATTATTATTATTATTATTATTATTATTATTATTATTATTATTATTATTATTATTATGTGATCTAATAATGGTTCTTCTGATAGATTATGACAATTCTAAAACTTTTTAGGAAAGTAAATTTATATAATTTCTACAGTATTGATACTTAGGGTTAGTTGAAATGAATATCTCGTTTCAGTTCTACAAATTTAGTACTAATTATCAATCTATCCATTTTCTTCTGCTTTATCCAGGGCCGAGTCGTAGACTGTTTAAGGACGTGCATGAGAAGGTGAAGTAGTTCAATTGAATTCATTATTGTCAGATTGCATTTCAAATTATTTCTTGGAGTACAGGACAAATATTGCAGAGTATACAATATAAAATACATTCATGAATTATGCACTAGTTGTAGGGGGTAAATATGATGGTGACAGGGCAGAGAACAAAAACACAGTTGGCCATATGTCCCATTCAACATTTGGCCACATATGTTATTTCCAGGACATGTATTTAATCTTTATAGTTTTCCATGAGCGCTTTGGGTGTGTTTCATTAACTTTAATACTGACACATTAACTTCATTTGCAACAGTAGGCAATATTTAACTACTACCAACTACTACTTCAAAAAATGTGAATGTTATAAACGTAAGTGGTGGTATTTTCTTCTCCAGTTGGTCACTGAAAAACTGGATTGTCCTGCTTTATTAGGACTTTCATGGTTGTTTGATTATGAATGGACACCATGTATGTCCAACTTTGTTTGGGTTTACCTAGGGTTAACAAATGACAACAGACTACATTCCAGGTGAAATAAAGGACACAGCCTACCAGTAAAAAGTATACAACATGGTGTCATCCATATTTTAGTCATAGGGATGTAAGTGATTCAGACTTATATTTTTAACTGACCGGAAACAAAGAGCCAACTAAACATTTTACCGATCAGCATTCTATCTCACAGGCCACTGACCAGTATCACTTCCCTGCTTGAGCCAATTACATCCAGGAATTCAAAGAGTTATCTAGTAATTGCATAGTTTTAATCTTTTGTTTGCTTTCATTTTTAAGATTTTAGAGGGATTTCTTTCTGTTTTTTATTTACCAAAACACATTTAAAGGGCCCTCTATTTTCTGAGCCATGTTATAATGTTGTTTCCTCATCAAAAACATACCTGGTGTTGTGCTTTCTTTCATTCACACACACAGATCATGCATATTTAGGCTGAGTTCTTCTATAAAACAAAACAAAAAAAACCCACTCCATCCCACCTTGTGCTAATACAGTAAGTGCGCCACTGTGTTTTTGAACTCTATACACCTTCACTAGAATCATTTGGATAATTTCAGCCCTGGAATCGCCAGTCTCAACTGAACTAAAAGTAAAAGGCAGGTGTTAACATGAACACTACCACTTCATGACATCACAAGGTGGAACAGAGCATTTTGAACTTTGGAAATGTAGGCAAACTAACAATAAAGGGTTACTCAAACATGTGTGAATGAAACAAAACACAACTCCAGGTATGTTTATGGTGTGGTAACAACTTTCTAACTTTCTTCTTAAAGCGCACTCAAAATAAACTGCAGGCTGGATTATTAGTATTACCTGATGGTGTCAATACAATACAACTAATTGATTTAGGTCACAAATATGAAATCCATTACAAAGCAAGCAAAGTTAAAGACTGGAAAGTTTAATGACAATACTTGCCAATAATCTGTTACAAACCTGTAAAAAAAAAACAATTCTTTTTCATTTCAATTTTCTTTTCTTACCTTAAGTCATGTAGCCTGCAATATATTCCAGTTTATTTTTATTATTTTCCAATTTCAAGTCCGTCTGTGTTGAATTAACAGTTGTCAGACTAGCGGTTTGACAAAGACTGGAAACTAGAATGAGGAACTTCACTATACCTAAGGGGATTTTTACCGTTTTACTCAAACTTCCTGGTACAATTGTCTAGAGGCTATTGCACAGTCCACTGAATGGTACCCCCCAGTGGTCTTAGTGAAAAGTGCGCTTAATAGATTACACTGGGGAACACTCTATATGTTGCATTTAAAGAAAGACTTGTTTTTTGTCAATTTAAGTGTGCTGAGTTCAAATCTGACGTTAGTTTATTTCTGCAAGCTACAGATTTTATGCAATCTTTTATGCAATTTTGCAATTTTGCAATTGATTTTATGCAATCAGGCTTGTTTCTACAGTGATGTCTCGATGAGGAAGCCATGTTTGATCTGGAAAAAATAAGCATGATAAAAATATTAGAATCTATCTATGTATATAATCTCAAAACGCTTAGATTTGGGTTACGTAACTACGTACTTACGTACTAGTACATCTATCTCAAATTGCATGAAAACTAGAGCTTATGGAGAAAAACTAATTTCAGATTTGAAATCCTTCAGAATCAGTTAAAAAATCCAATGCAACAGGAAGTTAAAATTTTAGTGTTCCCCTGTGTTATTTTCCTTTAGGTCTACAAGGGATAAAAAGGCGTATGGTATGAAGTTACAATATAGGCAGTTTGGCAAATACCTAAATGTATCTGCTAAAATATATTCAGTAATCACCTTCATACAAAAACTACCACTGAATTGTCTTACTTTATATTTTGCCCCCCAGCGACCCTTGCTGTTCAAAGTGCACAGTAGTAATTAATGAATTTAATAACCATCATCAGGCCTATATAAACAACTATATAGAATCAAATCGATTTATGTGCTTGTTTAACCCTCTGCCCTCTGTTGACAAAACCACAGAGTCACGGTAATAGAGTTTTAAGAATGATAATTTATTGTTTTGCCACCAGCTTGTGTAAAAAAGAAAATGGGTAAAAAGACAAGCACCGCGTGTACATTAACATTAGCAGTATCATGCACCTGCCTGGACAGTACATGCTGGAGAATGAATGAATAATTTACACAGTGTTTTTATATTGAGTAACTAGTCACATGGCAGTTTAAGGCCTGATTATTAGAAAAGATTACATTGAGATTATGAAGTGGTGTTTATAAAATGATTTGCATGCAGATACACTACACACATCACAGCACAATGGCAGAGGATGTTAGTGGTCACATAAAGGAAGTTAAGATTGTATGTCGTTTATGCTTGGCAAAAGTACTTTAGAAAAGACATTACACTGGCATTTCCCATTGTTTTGTCATTGTTTTGGCCTATTTTAACCGTTAATATACAATAGCTGTCTATATTCACAGCTCGACATTTCCCCTATCCTTTTTTTCTTAACAGCACTGAGAAAGGAAGCACAAGTTATTAGCTGTATAATTGTTTAAATGTTACTCCTACTGTCATAATTGTGATATGTTGTGAATACATATCTTTTTTCATTCTCTCCGTTCCAGGTCTTTTCATTAACATAATAAATTGTTTTAATTACAGATTTTAGTTTGGGTTGGTAATGGAAAAAAATGTTAGCAAGATTTTCTGTACCATGTGGTTGTAAGTTACTAATTTAACTCACTAAGAGGGTAAAGGTTCACTGTGGGTAGATTTGTTTTATAGTTTGTTTGACAAGACAGGAAACCATAACTTCTATCACTGCAGATGTCTGTAATCTCCAAGAAATATGATCTTTTCTTTGTTACACATGAATACCATAAACCTGTCCTTTGCACAGTACAATAAGAAACAACTATTTTCACTTGTAAGAGCACACATGTTCATATCACAGGGATGCCTTTTCAGTGGTCAGTGTCTTTTATAGGTCCTTTACTGTTGTATGACACATCCACAGCCTCTACCCTCCAGTGCCGGGTCCACACGTTGTGAATGGCTTTACAGTGCTGAAGCTCCGTGTGCTGGCAGTAACAGTATGAGTCAGGTTAGCTGTTCCTCTGCCCGGCCTCCCTCTGGGCTGAGGAGATGCTCTGGCCGTCCTCTGCTTCATCGCCTTCTATGGAGAAAAAAAAAATAAAAATCATGACTTAAGCATTATTACTGTTTCAATAATACTGTTAGATGCACTGGACACATTGAAAAAACATACACAGACACTTTTTGGACCATAACAATAACCCAGCTGCCTTTACGCACATGGAATAGACCACATACTGGTTCTGTTAACAATTTTTACTACTTTTCATCACTGTCTAGAGGTCCATGAAGCGCTCCTTGACATCCTTTGTTCAAGACTGTAAGAGTATTTGTAAATATTTCAGTGATCTAAAATGATTAAATCAGTCAGGCGCTGCATTTTTTGTAAGTAATTGTTTTTACTTGATTCTTTCGTGCGGTATATTAAAAATGATTGAAAATATATTGTGTCATTTGTAACAAACGTAAGGACAGATATGTTTACACTTGATTTTATTTGTGGTTTAGTTGTAAGATTACTCATAACTGAGTATGGCTTCACAAAATTGTTGACTTAACCAGCAGAAAGTTAAAAAATCAAACCAGCATAATGAAGTTGGATATGTAGAAGGTCAGGATAGAGACTAAAGACTATTTCAATGTACTGTATATGAAGTGAGGAGAGACAATGCGGTGTCAACACTGTAACACACCTCCCCCTCCAGCATTGATGTGCAGTTGGGACAGGGACAGTGTGAGGGGCATCTCGCGTCCCTCAGGATCTGTGGGACTCTGAAGAATGTCGTGCATGGCGTTCCTCCGTCCCGTCCTGCCCGAAGCGATGAAGTCTGCATATGTGGCCTCAACATCAGACATTGCTCGTACATTGTTCAATCAGCAGCACCTGGAGCAATTGAGAATATAAAGCTTTCATTGAGTTAATGTACAGTGTTGCATAGAAACATTTTACATTAAGTGACTAGATTCTGGATTTGTTTCTTGTATTGGCCTATAAAGATGACAAAATAATATCATACAAGAAATGTAAGAGTACAAAAAAGAGATGATGGGGTGCATGCATTCCTATTTATGACCCACCCTGACATTAACTATAACTACAGTTCATTGTAAAGATGGAACATATTGATGCATTAGTAATGACAGTGACTTATGCTGGTAAGATAAAGGCTAAAGGGTGTGAGGTGAAATTATAACACGCTATAGGCCACCAGACAATTATGGTATAGTAAAGGCTGAAAATGAATCCTTCAATAAACAGAAAAACCTACCTTGAGTGACAACAGCCCAGTGTTGTGAACCAGCTACATGCTCAGGGAGTGACTTCATCCACAGGGCAGCGCCATGGGCCCAACAGCCCAGCAACAAAGCCTCTACAAACAAACACAAGAACACACACTTGAGGTAACGCACAGTGCGCGTCTGGAGGTTGGAAATGCACCAGGTCTTCAATATAGTCAATGCGTAAACGTAATAAATGCGTTATTGTCCGTTATATCTGGATACGGTTGGGAAAAGCCAGAGTCGATTCTCCACGGCCGTCGCATCTTCCTCTTTACTGACCAATCAGAGCCCAGCTATCCCAATCTTAGCGCTCATTGGCTGTCGCACACAAAGGGATGAGAGTAGAGAGCTCCAGGCAGCACCAAGGATAAATGCTTCATTTAATGTCGACTTAATGAACTATGGTCCAGGATTGTATTCATATATATACCTACATACACATTATAACATATGCCTATGTTATGCTGTACCAAATATTTTCAAATGCTGACAATTTGACATATATAACAATCACACTCTAAATTAACTAGTTGGGTTATCTGATCTTGTTATGTAAAATTAAACACACGAGATATATTTGCACAGTTGGTTCTGATTTGATGATTTGGGATACTGATGATATCATTATCGTTATGATGTTGTTTATTTTGCAATGCATTTTCAAACCACACGAGGGCGCCACATGACCTAAAAATGGTTAAAGAAAGGGCGGAACTAAATGTTAGCCAAACAGCACACCACCTGTTGACAAAGTGATTCATTTCTTTGTTAGGCCAGTAATGGGAATTTAGCTTTAAATCCGTAGATCTATTCTTTGAGAAAATGGGTGTGGCAGGTATAACTTTTTAATAATTAGGTTCATATGAGTCTAACATCATTGTACTGATGATAATGGGATGGAGTTTTTCCAGTAATTTTCTGATTCTGCGTAGCTCACCATTTAATCAAACAGGATAACAAAAATGTAGGTTTTAAAATGATCCTATCTCTCTCACAAGTGCTCTCCATCCTCTTCAGCCCCAGCCTTTGCAGTGAACATGTGTCTGACGCTGGATTCATCCTTTAACACAGGCAGTATCTTCAGTTGGAGCACGTCCTCTCTTGATGGACACTGAGCAGCTCTACTGAAGCAGACAAGTGGAGGGCTTAAGGGGACTTCAGTTTTTAGATTAGGTCAGATGAAACTTTAATGATCCCCGTGGAGATGTCAGGTCATTAGAGGAAAGAGAGCAGATAAGAATAGCTCACATGGAGTGGGCTGGAACAGAGTGTCGAACAAGGAAAGCATCTTTTGGGTGATGCAACCAGTACACCCTGAATAAACAGGGAGTGGGTGAAAAAAAAACTGAAATGTAAAACTGAAATATTAATACTGATGATTGTTGTGTTAGAGCTAAATCTGAACATACATCTCATACACAAACAATGTGTGCAAGATTTAGTTTCTCATTGAAGCTTTTGACTGTGGCAAAAAAGAACTCCCAGCTGAGTCCACAAAGAAGCGCCAGACAAAAGGAATTGTGAACTAGACAAATATAGACCGAGCCAAAAATGAAAAGCAATAAGGAGATGCACAGTCAGATAAACAGGGGTAGACTCAATATGTCTCCTATTGTCTGGTCATTTCCTTTAGATATCCAAATGATGAATGTAAAGCCATCCTTGAAAAAACAGAAACAAAGCATATTGACATACAAAAAAAAACATTCACTATAGCAGTTTGCTTTCCCTTAATCTTTCTCAAATTACCAAAGAATTGCTTAAAAGCCATCAACACAATAAATTGGCATATGTAAATCAAACATCAAAACATACTTGAGCCTCCAGTTATTCCAATGAAAAGACTGCTTAATAGAGACATTATGAGACACGTGGTGAACAGCACAATGATCCTTGTCTCCATGCGTCTTCCACATACGCAATCCCTCTCATCACCTGTAGGGGTCGCTGCTGACGCTAGTACTCAGCGCTGTCTGTCAGTCCGTCTGGCGGCACTGGAGGTGGGTGAGGAGGGGGTTGTTACGCTGCGAACCAGAGAGAGAGAGAGAGAGACAGAGCTCGCACCTCTGCCGCTCTGCCTGGCTGCTCCTGTGCGCAGTGCTCGGAGCCACGCCGCTTCCTCGTCCCCTCCCTCCCTCACGCACAGCTGGCTCTCCTCAGCCCTATCTGTTGGATGCTGGCTGCGTTTGCCCGGTTTCCTCACTGCTACTACGGACTATACATCGAAGCAGGAATGATGGTCTATCGCCTACTTTGCATGGTGTGATTTTTGGGGAAGCACGCGTCGGAACCGGAACGGGGAGTCCAAGGAGGAAAGAAAGGAAGACTCTCCATCCCCATCGAGGGAATTGATTTTACAGTAAGCAGCTGCAATGTCATTCCCCTGTTTTACTCGTCTCGCACCTCTAAATGTTTGGGGATACGCTGTCTAATATGACAGGATGCTGGGAATATGTCTAGTTGCTATGTAGTGCTGCTAAGTGTGTGAATGGTCGAGGCGTGCAGCGTAGCGACTATATGGGGCGCTGTGTAAAATCGTTGTGGCGCGCTCGCATTGATTCTGGGTTGAAAATGGAAAACCCCCGTTCTATGTCCATCCATCTATACTCGCCATCCTTCTATCCATCCCTCCATCTATCCAAGGACGGGGTGTGTGTTGTGTGGGGGTCGCACAGGAAGAGGAGAAGAGGAGGGAGGGAGGAGGGGTGGATTGGGATGTTGCTGTTGTGAAATCGGCTATTACTTTCAGATTGACCTAAATATCCCATCATCAGCGCCTAAATAGACATACGGCATCGTGACCGCTTTGTGCTGCGTTTCAGAGCCGGAAAAACAGACCCAAATAGTCCCATTGCCTTGCCTTGCCTCAGCCGTCACATAATGAGGCATGTGCAGAGATGAAGAGCACCTTGCTGCTGCCTGGCTGCTTGCTCCCAAAAAATAACACCGTGGTGCGTTTGTAAGCGGCTCCGGGCTGTTTTTCGTCCCCTACCGTAGAGTAATTAATCTCATTCATCACGTTGCCAAGAAGATTGCTTGTGATGTAGCAAGAGCAGAGCTTCGTCACTATATTGAGTGTGAGTGAGCCAAGGCCATTGCATGATGCAGGATACTTGGAAGAGAGTGTAAACTCGTGTGATAGGCCATGGACTGACTTTCAACATGACCGTGCACTTTATTATTTTAGGAACAATATCTCCTTGTTTATCACCTTTCATACCTTTCGTGCCATACGGAGAGAAAGGAAGAGCTTCATTTAATAGATAACAGTGGTTATTATAGTTAGATTTCAGATGAATATTGAAAAGATTTAATGTGTGTGCAGTTTACAGACAAACTAAAGGTGCAGTTTAGAGACAGATGTGGTGGATGGTCCATCTGGTTTCTTTTTTCCCTAGGGTGCCATAGTCCTTGCTTACCTCCTGGTGTGCAGTGGTTTGCATTCTGATTTGTTACAGGTTGTATATGCCAGATGCCCTCCCTTACACAGCCTTCAGGAAACTTGCTGATCATTTCAAATTGATGTGCAATTACAAATGCTCTTTGCTCTATGCCTTAAAGCTGTGATTGTATCTGGATACAACCTCATCGGGCAAACCCATTTTGTTTCAGCGTTGGTGTAAAAATAATTTGTCTTTGGCCACTACAACGCCTGACAACATCAATTTCGGAGATGCTTGTTGAAAGTTGAGAAATCAGGCTTTTTGGCAGTGGCTGCCTCCAGTACATCAAATTACCACTGACAACTTTGACAGAAACCTGGTTTGTAATGTGTTATGCTATAGTTTTTATAGAATAGAAACAGTCTTAGAGAAATACTATTTTATCCACTGACAGGTTATAATGATTAAGTGAAGATTAGTACATCTCTTCTGCATTCTGCATGATGTGTGAAAGATTTGTGTTCATTGGATAGTAACTTTTTTTGTAAATATGAAAAAAATAAAATAATAAAAAATATGCTTTAAATAGGCAAAGAAGGATTGGGAAGTTATAATGCTATTTTTGCCTAAACCTGCTATTAGTTTGGATCTGTATCACACTTCATGACTACCCAAAACATCATTCTCACTGTCTGGGATTCTCTGCAGATTCTCACATGGTCACACATCTCAGTCTTGTTTTCCAGTGTGTATTTGGCCTGCCACAGTGCACACAAACAGCTTGTACTTACTGGCAACTTTTGATTTTACAACATCCAACATGAACATCCAAGTTGAGGTTTCATAAGCAGGTAAAGCAGCCAGCCAGTGTCTCTGTTACACAACATTAAACAGATCAAAGAACCACTGATACTGCTGCTGCTGTTTACAGTAAAATGCTATGGACCATTACAGGAAGTCTGGGGTCCCTTAGCCTCCTCCTCTTTTTCTCTACTCTGCATGTGTGAGTCTAATAGCTGGAGACTGGTGGAGGATGCTAGTAGTGACCATAATATGATAAACTGAAAATATGATTCAGAAGATAGTTTTTATGTTTAAATAATTGTGTAAGATGAATTATGTAACGTTTGAAAACTCTTAATAGCTTCCTCTCCAATAAATGACTGCCCTTCAACAGTTAAAAATGCTAAGGAACTGCTATTGAATAAACGTATATGATACACTTAAAACATAAAAAAGTCAAAAGCAAACAAACCCTTTGTTGTCAAAAACAGTAGTCAGTTATATGGCATACATACAAAGAGTACACATCAGCATCTGACCCACTTTTACGCTCAATTTGCATCTTTTACTTACTTCAAAGTCAATGTTGTTGTGCATATTTTGACAACACCCTGTGGATTTCACTGCATGTATGGTGGTTATTTGAAACAAATTTGTATTAAAAATAGCAAATATATTAATGTTATTTCTTATAGTTTTTCTGGTTAGCATTTCAGACTGGGAGTATAACAGGAAATATTTCTAGCGTTATTTCATATATATCAAAATAATGGACTCAATTGTGGAGCCAAAGGAGGTCCATAATCTTTGCGAATCTGGGAAATCATTTTTTTTTTTTTTACATTAACCATGGAAAATAAGGAATTGTTTTGTTTATCAAAGTTCAAACACTGAATTTATTGTATCTCTGTAATTTAGCATTAGTTAGAAAACAATGTGGTAACCATAGTAACCTGATAATCTTCATTGATAACCTTGTTCAGTAAAAGGGACAGACAATCAAATAAAGGGCAGGGACATGGCTTATTGTGGGTCATTGTATTGTAATCACTGGATCAGATTTGAATCAGAGATGGCGCCTCACTCCTTCAGTGAAGAGATGGTGGAGATATCAGGTCCTGCATGGTCCAGTGTCTCTTTATGGCCTCAAATGACCCCAGACAGTTCAAGTCGATATTAAGTACTTCATAAATTTAGTAGTCATTTTTCTTGAAGGTACCATATTACACAAAATTTTGATCTATGTTATAATGCTGTTTTGTGTTTTCTTTGTGTTGTGTTTCTTTGTATTCACACATGTTTAACACGCAAAACCTGCATGTTTAAATAGAAAACATTCTGTTCCACCTTGTGATGTCATGTGGTAATATAGGAAATGCTCCACTATGTTTTAAACTCCATACACCTTCACTAGAATGATTTGGATAATTTCCGATCTGGAATTGCTAATCTCTAATGAATAAAAGGTAAAACATCACAATGTTTTTGGGAGGTAACAACATTCTAACATGGGTTAAGGAGTCAGTTTAGTCTAATAGTTAAAAAAAAAAAGTTATAATTCACTACTACTATAATGCATAATACAAGTTTATACCTGCACTTTCCAACTTAAAAACTTGTCGATACCTTATTATTACATTCACATTTTTCTTCATTTATGTGGCCATATTTTGACAGAGTGCATACCTAACTGTCCTACAATGTCTGTCTGTCCTACAATGTTTTCTTTTTCCATGTGGTTCTTTGAAAGTTTGAATGCACTCTTGTATGTCTCCCAGGGACCTCAGTCTTCAGTGGCAGATGGTGGTAAAACATGTCTTTCATATTTAAATAGATGTTTCTTCTGGTCCATTCTTACACATGGCATGAGGTTGGCTTAATCTTTAACTCATCACCACACCCATTTACTATAGTGTGATGTTCAGCTTTGCCACTTTCTAGATTATTATTTACAAATCTACCAGCTGGGGATGGGCCATATTGTGTTAATAGCTACAGTGTACATGTATGGCATAAGAAGTGAATGAACCAGACCAAAATATACCTTATACCCTTTGGAAGATTACTATGTGCTTCTCTTATTATGATATAACACTTACATCATAATAAAAAAAAAATGTGTTGATTTGGCTGAGGGGGTTCAGACCTATGCAGAACAGCAGTGGGGACAGTGCGTCTCCTTGGTATATGCCACATTTGATGGACACTTGTGGTGGCTATCAATCTATATAGATAAATAAATAAATAAATAAATAAACCACACCAGACAAGACCCAAGGTGTAGGCTGTGCAAAGAGGCTCCTGAGACAGTCCATCACTTAACTGCAGGGTGTAAGATGCTGGCAGGGAAAGCATACATAGAGCGACACAACCAAGTGGTGGGCATAGTGTACAAAAACATCTGTGCAGAGTACGGGCTGGAGACCCCAAGGTCAAGGTGGGAAACACCTCCGAAGGTTGCAGAGAATG
The DNA here is from genome assembly GCA_029959045.1 of Taenioides sp. WSHXM2023. Lineage (NCBI taxonomy): Eukaryota > Metazoa > Chordata > Actinopteri > Gobiiformes > Gobiidae > Taenioides > Taenioides sp. WSHXM2023. The sequence goes on along the minus strand of CM057096.1, from coordinate 13,910,842 downwards.
ACCGAGCAAAGATTCTGTGGGACTTCCAGATACAGACTGACAGAATGGTGATGGTGAACCAACCAAACATAGTGGTGTTGGATAAGCAACAGAACAAAGCCGTGGTGGTGGACATTGCAATACCAAGCGATGGTAATATCAGGAAAAAGGAACACGAGAAACTAGAGAAATAGCAGACGCTCAAGGAAGAACTGGAGAAGGCCTGGAAGGTGAAGGCATCAGTGGTGCCCGTGGTGATCGGAGCAGTCGGGGCTGGAACCCTCAAACTGGAGGAGTGGCTCCAGCAGATCCCAGGAAAAACATCAGACATCTCAGTCCAGAAAAGTGCAGTACAGGAACAGCAAAGATACTGCGTAGAACTCTGAGGCCTCTGGTAGAGGACCCGAGCTGGATGAGGGTGAGAGAGACCAACCACTGTGGAAGGTGAGGAACACATTATATATCTTCTTCTTCAACATTTGTTTATTTACCTTGTGGATAGTTTTCATGAAAATACAATGTAATAATTTTTCTGACACTTTTCACATTGTCCATAGTTACAGATCACACAACTCCAGTGACACTATGGTTCCTGAGCACTTCCTCTCTGGGCTGCCTGGCTAATGGAGGGGGCTAAAACAGGTGCACTCTGAGCCTGTGTCCTGAGTGCTTTTCCCTCTCCTCCCTCAGCCTAAAGAGCAGAGCAGAGCACAACGGGGTAATGGCTGTTTGTAGGACACATCGTTTTTCACTTGTTCGTCTCACTCCACGCCTGAGTGGCTACTTCAGAGTCTAAAAAGCCCCATGACTGCAAAATTACCTTTTATCTCTATTTTTCAACTTCCTGCTATAGAGTTTGTATAACTACTGGCAATTGGAAAAATGCAGCCGTGATGTAAGTTAGTAGTGTGAATTTGGGGAGATTGTGTCAAAATCCTTCAGCTCTGTTTTTGTAAATAAATTGTGACATTTTCAGTTTCTATCAAAATAATGATACAACATGGAATCCTGCAGGGTTTTCTTTCTTGGTTTCACGATGACTTAGATCTAGACAGTTTTCTATAGATGTCTGATTGTTAGTTACATATTTACGAGGCACATTATTAGTATACACTATACGCATGAATTTGTGACTGTGTGCAAAGCTGTAAAATAGCTTTTTCAGAAGGTGAAGAGAAGGTGGACTGCCAATATTCAGTGAATCGTAACAGCAATTGATAAAATATTAGCCTTCGTTCTTATTATATGGAGACATTGTGCAGCGTTCTCCATATTTCGTCACAAAGTACTGATTTTACAATGTACTCTATGAGAGAAGAAACTAGATTTACTTATTAGCAGGGATGAAGTCGGGTAACCCAGCTTTAACCATTGCCATTGAGTGTGATCTGGTTTTACAGTGAAAATACATGTCTTATTCAAGAAAATTCAGTTTTTGTTCAAGGTTCATTATGTAATTTTTAAGTGGGGGGGTCAGTCACCTTCTTGTTTCTATGGATATGTCAATGCTCTGCTTCAAATTTTCCCCACTATGGCATTAAACAGATCTACCTTACAATTTTTTCAATTGCAAGTGGCTTTATTGCTCAAAAAATGACCATGAGTGAGGTTGCCTCTCCAGAGATCTTAACAGTAACTTGGCCTGGCTTGATCTCCATGATGACAGAAAGGTTTAAAGCCACACGGTGAAACATTTCTGACAAAGCAATAACGCAGGTTACCTTCCACCAGAAAAGTTACACAATGCACCTTTAAAATAATTAGCACTGATTTTAAACTTATGTAGGTTTTATATATTTTTTTGCTACAGTAGTGTGTAGCATTATAGTCTTGACAAAAGCATTGTGTGTCTAGTGTAATATTGGGAATACACTCCACAATTTGCAGAAACCACCATTTATCCTCTTGAAATCCCTGGTCCATGGGGGAAAGCTCTGGGTCTCTGCTCTCCATCACATGTTCACAGTTAATTGGGACTCCCCCCTCTCTGACCCTTCCCCACTTACGCACAAAAAGAGTCATCCCTGCCATGACAGTGGAGTCCAGCTCATTATCTATAACATAGGTTTGCCTTGTTAATGCGTAAACTGCCAGACTGCACCTGGCTGACCCCCCCCCCCAAAAAAACCCCCCAAAAAAACAGGAAATTCTGGATCCTGTTGCCAGGGTAACCACAACTTGGCAACAAGGACTTGGCCACGTCCTGCTCTGTGGGGGATTGATTGGGTGAGCGATGCAGCGGTTGGGTGCATTAGGAGGAGTATTGTCTGCTAAATTCGTACGTATACAATAATGATGAGATTCAGAAGTAACGCACACTTACACGTTTGTAATAAAATAAATCAATAAAATGGAAGGACAAACACAGCGTCGTCTCGGATTTTCGGAACTGAAGTATAGGTAGGAAACAAGATTATAACAGAGATCAGAAAAAAGCGTAATATAGGCCCTTTAAGGTTTTCGTTGGGGTTGACCAAGATAGATGTCAGTGTTCCTATAAAGATGATAGAAGACAGATTGAGATGGATTAGAAATTTTGAAAAATCCCAAAGACTGATGCTCAGATTCAAACTTCCAGGCAAGAGGCCAAGAGGAAGATCGAAAAGTGCTGTAGAGGTAGTGAGAAAAATATGCAGTTAGTTGGTGTCAGAGAAAACCATATGGGGACACAGTTAGATCAAGTTAAAGGGCCTACGCACTATTTTAAGATTTATGTTATAATGTTTCCACTTCAAAAACATACTCATAGTTGTGTCATATCATTCACACATGTTGAACACACAGACCATGCATATATACATCTGAATTCTTCTCTCAAACAGAAAACACTCTGTTCCACCTTGTGATGTCAAATGGCAATACAGCAAGTGGTCCACTGTGTTTTTAAAGTCCATACACCTTCATTTGAATCATTTGGATGATTTCAGACCTGGAATTGCCATTTTCTGCTGAACAAAAGGTAAAGGTAGCTGTTAACTCGAAAACACTCCATAACATCACAAGGTGGAACAAAGTATTTTAAGCTTTAGAGTAATAATTTAGTTATTTAGTTACTCAAATATGTGTGACTGAAAAAAAAATAAATGTTTTTGATAATATGGTTTAAGCTCAATTAAAGAGTCAATTTTGTGTGATATACGACCTTTAAATGAGGATACTGTGGTCATACTGTAATATACTGTAAAAACTGTATAAAATAATGTATTTTTTGTGAAAGCAACAGAATGCCTTATGATAATGACAAACTATGCCTATGTGTTCAGTTTCTATAATGACTTTTTAGATCTACTGGATCTGAATCTACTTGTTTATGGCCTGACTAGAATAGCGGACGTAAAATTACATTTGGCTGGACAACCATTATCATTTATCATTAACTTATTCACCACCATTGTCATTCAGGTGGTATTATTTTGCATGGGGCTGTTGATCTGCAGAGCAAATAAGTTCTATGTGTCTGTTGGTGCTTTGTTGACATACACAAATCAACCTACTTTATATCATATTTTAGCTGCAAAACTTTTCTCAAATTTTCCAATGAAATGAATAGAATTCCTGCTTAACCAGAAGTACCACCACACGATTTTGACTCAAAAGTGGACAGGGCGGAATAAGGTCAATAAAAATGTGTGTGAATCTGTTTAAACAATTTTAAAATGTAAGAATTCTTGTAGTAGCCACCTGTTTTATGATAAATTAGTGTAAACACATTTCTTTGGCCTTGATTCTTCTGCAGTTAAACAGGTGGGAGGAGGTACATGCTTTTCTGCACATTCACCTGGTTGTTTCACTGTTGAAGCAGGTGTGTGGGTGACTTTTGCAGTGCCCTTCTCTCATTTTGTTCCTGGACTGACCATGCTGTGCCCACCATGTGTCCTCCATAGGCATTTAGTGTCTTGCCTAAGGACACAATGACATAACTTGGTCCATTTAGGAAAGGATCATCTGACCTTCGAGTTGCGGAACCACTGCTTTAACCACTGAGCCACTGTTACCCCAGTAGTAGTAATAGTAGTAGTTGTTGTTGTTATAGAGTCTCAGAAGAAGAAGTATCTCAGTCTCAAATACATTTTAGCCATATTGTATAGTCCAGGGCTGGGCAATTAATTTTTCCATGGGGCCACATGAGAAAAAGAAAATATTGTGGGAGGCTGGGCCAAAATGCTTAACTCAAATTCTGCATAATATTAATTGTATTTCTTTATAAAAAGCAGTAAATACCATTGTTTTGACGAGCTGGTAAGACTGGTAAGAGCATATGTTATGACTATAAACGATGAAAAAGTGAGGTTGCCTTACAAAAAATGCCACTTAAAAAAAACACCTCTAAAATAAAAGCAATGCAGCTTTAGTCCATGCATGGGATAAAATTATAAAATATGTTTGTTTTTTTTGTGTTTTTTTTGTAATTCCAAATGAGCTTAAACGGGCCGTCAGAGTCAACCAAAGGGCCGTATGTGGCCCGGGAACTGTACAATACCCAGGTCTGGTATAGTCAGTGATAGTGTGAGTAGTGTTAGTATCCGCATTTACTTTGTTTTGTATAGAGTACTTACATGAGTAACAGTAGCTGAATGAACAGTTATTTTGAAAATTATCTCACAGTTCCATCAAAGATCACAGAAAATCAGAATATTCAAAGTCATGGTGTATAATGTGTGTGTATCTTATATTTCTCTTGATTTCTTTTACCCTATTGTGACATCTTCATCTTTGTCCCTGTCTGCCCCATTTTCCACAGCCCCATTGTTTGTCCTGAATGTAGTATTTTTTGCTGACAAAGTACCCTCCATGGAGACTGCACAGTATCAATGTATTCTTTCACTTCAGGCTGTGTCCTTGAATGTTTTTCTCATTATGATTTCATTTTCTCACAGCAAATATTTGAGAACAAAAGAAATGGTTATTGTGCAAAATACAAATTTACCTGTTAATTTACACATTTTAATAACATGAAGATATTTTTATCGGTTAGTAAGTCATGCATGCTACTGTAACTGGTAGGATATAACTCCATCAAAAGTCCTATATCTTTGTTCATTAATTGTGTCTGGAAGGGCATCTGATATAAAATGAGTCCACATTAGGAGATGTGATGACTTCCTTAAATCATTCCACGATATTCAATAGGGAAAAGCTTTAACTTTTCACACGCGCTGTTTTTAATTTTCTAAGCATTTTTGAAACTTGAAAGGGCAGCTGCAGTTGCCCTTGTCCTCATTAATTCCTCAGCTTTTGGAGACATTTGCTTGCTTGCAGGTTTTATATCATTAGCCACTCGTGTCGTGTGTGTCTTTTTGTGTATGTGTGCGCTTTTGGCCGAATCATGGGTAGTGGTGTCTGGCCCAGAGCTGCCCTGCTTTGTCTGGCTATAATGCCTCTTTATACAGTGTTTAGTCCAATATAGTCACACCCAGACAGCGGATTGACAGCTACTAATCTGCTTTTTATCTTTAAGGTTTGCTCAGCACTTCTCTGTCCCCATCAGAGCAGTGGAGATGTGAGCCAGTTGCCTTGCACTTAAAAGGGTGTGTATAGTCTTGCCATTAGTTGTTACTGGGTATTGCACTAGTGAGGCAAGTACAGTCTAATGAGGGATTATGGACTATGTAGCTGTAACATGTATCCACGATATAATTATTCTAAACTGATTATCTGTAATGCTTCTAGACTTAGAATAATCAGTCATGTTACAAAAAAACGTTCTAGCAAATACGTTTTTTTTGTTTTGAACTCACAATACACATTCTATATACTATTAAACCAGCAAAAGAGCATTAAAGGTGCACTATGTAACTTTTTGGTTGGGGGGCTCCCTCACCTGCTTGTTTCTATGGATATGTCATTGCTCTGCCTAAAATGTTTCACAGTATGACATTAAACAACTCTACCTTACATTTATTCAATTATATGTGGTTTTATAGCTCAAAAATACTTAGAAAAACAGACATTCTGACTGTGAGCAGGATTGCCTCTCCACAGATCTGACCAGTATCTTGGCCTGGTTTGGTCTCCACGATGATAGAAAAGTGTAATGCCAAACTGTGTAACATTCTAGCATTCAATTAGACAACATAGAATTAACATAACCTCTCAAATAGGTATATTACTTAGAACAAAAGAGACCAGTTCCAGTGAAAACAGCACATGATGAGAACTCAATCTGCATACACGATTATCTTTATTGTAGGCACAATGCTACCAGTAGTAATAAGGAAACTAATTTTGCACTTTTTCAGTTTGAAACAATAACCCACTGCGGTATTGTCCCGACTGAAAGGGTGCATTGAGTCACAAAGGAGGGAATTTGCAAAGAAATCATTTCATTCTTGTCTGTGGTACAAGCCTGAGTGTGTCAGTTAATCCTGGTGCCACAAAAGCCAGGATGACGCTGGAGTTTGCTAACACCGAGGCCCTTTGTGTCTGCAGATGAGTCATTATTCATTATATGTGCTGACCTATCACACACTCAGGTAATTACAGCCTGTCAAAATGCTCTTCACTGCAGACCTGCTTTTAAGGAAAAAACGTTTATCATATTCAGGTAGCAAATAATAAAACACAGAATCCGGCTCTAACCCTAAACTGCTCCACTCCAGACTATAATCCTAAATACTAACCCTATTTTATGTTAGGACCTTGAACTTGAACTAGAAACTTTAATAATTTTTTTTTATTCTTTCGTAAATATAGTACATTTATATTAACAATTGTGATAGTACAGTAACGGATGTATTTATCGGTTTCAGTTTTCTGTTTATAGACTTAGAAATTGAAAAGATATAATATTTTGTTTTGAATCGTTAATTATTTTTATGGCAATGGTCCTCATTTTTCATCAGTCTGAAACCCATAATTCCAAGTTTATCCCTACTTCAGACTTTGCATACAGCCAATGTCCTGAATAGCCACATCTCCATCAATCTGCCTCAGCTGACTGATGCTGTCAACAGAGGGGCTAGGTGCTGTCGACATAAATACTGTCACACCACTGGCTTGAATTACCAAATAAACTTACCCAAACAAAACAACAATGACCTGAACAAATGCAATCTCACAAGTTTGAAAAACTCAAATCCTGTGGCGATCCAGCTTGTATCACATGGTACAACAAGTTCAGCCTCTGGAGAAATTCCCTTTGGCAAATAAGCCATGACTGTGCAGTTTCAAAAACAGATGGGCAGAATCAAAGACAAAAACATCGTCAAGCATCTCATTTACATACAGTTACACAATGCAGCCTTATCATGATTGGCCATTTTCTTTTTATTTCAGGTCTTTGATGCAAAGTAAAGAACACATTTTAGGAGAAATTAGATGATAAAAAAAATAAATAAAAAATCATTTTCATCTTGCTCCCTGCACCATCTGCTGTCCTTCTTACTGGGTGCTGTCATGATGCAAATGACAGTCTCATCCTCCTTAATACAAATGAGGGATAGAGTTGTCATCTGAGGAAAGCTTGAAGGGATTTCTGTTTTATGGTGTGTAGCGTCTTGATGACTAAGCAGTGGTTTATTGGCAAGGGTTAGATCCTGTGAGATTCTAACATCCTGCTCACCATGTGTTAGTGTGAGTGAGTGAATGAGTTATGTATGGGGATTCCTTATTAGCGCTGCGATAACATGAGTGTACTTATCTCAACCTTCAGGCTAAACGAATGAATAGGATTTGACACAGGGAAACTATGCCCTCATTTAACTTGTTTCTTCATGGCTTAATTAATGAAAGACAGTAATTAGATAGGAATGCACTGGAGGAGTCCACAATGTCATATGGCTGTACTCATTGACTTACCCCTTAGAAAGGAAACAAAAAAAAAAAAATTAGGTCCTAGGAATGGTCCTGTTCCTATACCGATGCGATACTTAGGCTTTAAGTATTTACCGATACTCAATATCAACCGAGACTAGGGCAGAGACTGAAAATATGATTTATTTCATATGGTAAAAAAAAGATCCAAATCATATATATCATATAATTTAAAGTAACTGCAGGACAACTTTGAAAAAATACAAGTTTAATAATATGAGTCATTTTGTACCAACTTTGGCCAGTAAATCATCTTATTACACCAGTTTATAGACCGAAAGGAGGTACCAACTTAACCGATAACTTGGAACCGATATCCGATCCATCAAAACTTTCAGTATCTGCTCTGATATCCGAAACCAGTATCGTATCGGTGCATCTCTATTCAGGATTGATAAATTCCGTAATATATACCTTAAATTTATAGTACCGTTGCATCATTTTGCGTACTTTACTGTGTAATTACCACTCACCTCTCAGCACTTCTCCGCCTGCATGTTGACTTTGCTAATTCTCTCCAAAGCTAATTTTAAAAGCCCTTTAAAGATAAGGACATTGGCATTTAAAATCTGCTTTTTGTAAGTGTCCTCTCGGGTTGGAGCACAGATCAGAGCTGGAAAGTGTAGAGGGAAGTGACACACTGGGGACATAAGAGGCAATGGAGGCTCTATATGCACCGAGCATTCTTCAACACTGACTGTGCAAACCAGTGACACATGAAATATGAGAGACAGTAGCACTCCACACTATTTATAGCAGCTGCTGGAGAACCGGAGAGCGATAGAGGAATCTGCCACACTACATACACTCCAGGGCAGAGCTAGCATTGCTTTTTCACTCGCTAAAGAGGAACAGTGACCAAGATGTGCACATATGTCAAGGAGATTGCAATGCCGTTCATACAGAGATGGTGACATGGTGTGGAAAGATGCACAGCGCACCAAGCAATACAAGTTTACTTTTGTGAACAATATACTGGTCTACTACTCAGATATTTTGCAAAAAAAAAAAAAAAAAAAAAATGCTTTTACTCAGTAGACTTCAAATTAGTATTGATCCCAGTCCCAATCCCAAGATTTGTGGCAGTACTAGTAAGAACAGAATCATTTCAAATATTTTTTATGTCATCAGTGGTTGAATGGTTACTCAGTGCCTCACAGCAAGAAGATCCCAGTTTTAATTCCAAGGCCAGTTAGGGAGTTAGTGGACCTTGAATATATTTTTCCAGTTTCCAAAATTCCCATCATCCTCATACAAGTAAATTTACAGTAAGCTTATCTCCCAATTAGGTATTCCTGACCATGAACCTATAGCTCAAGATCCGGAAAAGACTTCCTATGTGCTGTGGTTAAGGATGTGTCAAATGTAAAGGACATCATTTCTCTATGGGGACAAAAAAAATGTGCCTTAATAAGTAGTGATGATGGATGCAAAATGTAATAATGTCTAGTGTTCCTTGAAAGTAATATAAGAATTTAGTTAAAGGTGCATTGAGTAACTTTTCTGGCAGAGAGTGCGCCACCTGCTTGTTTCCATGGAGATGTTATTGCTTTGCCAAGAATGTTCCACAGTATGGTATTCAACTTTAAGTGTCAAAGGAGCAAAGTTAAAGGTCAGATCTGTGGAAGGCAATCCCACTCACAGTAATTAAACAAGCAGGTGCGCACCAAAAAAGTTAAATAGTCCTCCTTAAAACACCCAGGCAATACCAGAAGGTCTCCATGGAAACTACAAAAGTTGCATAATGCACTAATAACCTTGAAGTCTCATTTTCCCAGTGCCAAGAGTTTATTTAACATGTACAAACCAGTGTCAGATTCAAACAGATGCTCTGAGTGAGGCTCTGGTCCATTGTGTTGCCTCTCTGTGAGCACTCCAACCAATGCACATCTCCTCCATGTTGTTGTTAAAACAGCTGAACTGTCTGAGGGCTGCTGGGAACACGGCAGCATGTCCTGTTCTTCTGGAGAAATAATTGCGAGACCGGGCCAAAGAAAGAGTGTGGCAGACCAGACTCACAGCTCAAAACACTGTGTTCAATGTGTGACGCTTTGGAAAGAGAGAGATTCAAAAATGTGGCTGATCAAACAGACTGTTGGGCAATAACCACTCAATATTGTACAAATGAACAATTCAATGGGAAGGTAGAAATGGTAGAAAACAGTAGAAGATTAGCATTGATTCTGTGTTGTAGTGGTGAAGATATAGGTCATTCAAAATCCACTCATTGTTATATTTGAAGGACACACCCAGGATAAGTATTACAGAAATTTAAAAGCATTTGGCTGGATCTGTCCCTATCTCACAATGGGATTGGACCAGGATAATGACTCAGGAGGTAAAGCAGAGGTCATATCCTGAAGACTGATTATTCAACTCTTTCTCCTGTTCATATTGTTCAGCAGGTCTAGAGGGAAATCAACAAACATTGCTTTATGTGTTGTTGGTGGTCTGAGATGTAAGGACAGCTGACATTGTATGTACAATTCTCTTATTCCTTTTATTAAATTTAACCTCATTTAGAGCGAATAGAATCATAAGTTTTGTGATTTCTTTCTAAATCAGTGAATCTCCCGAGTTACATGCTAACTGATATTATGTCATCATCACATTTTAGAACATGAACCTATTTTAGGCTTTTGATCTGGCAAAGAAACAAACCCACAATTCCAGAGGTCTTGACTGCATTGCTCAAATTGACATTGTCTCCCGTCATGTCACTTGTTACTCCAGAGATAAGCTGTTCAAAGCAGGGAGCTACAGGACCTAGTGTGTGTTATCGTTGCTCGGGGCTGGCAATGCTAAGGCTGCCACTGCTGAGAAAGACTACAGGAGGTCTTTGTAATGCTGGCCTCCCTGTGCTGTTACCTTACAGCGATGTGATGGTTTATTCAAATATATGGCTTTGGTAATGTTAACGATTAAAACAGATACTACCTTACTATTATTTTATTACCTGGTTTGCAGAGTCTCATCAAAGATTGTCTATGCAAAGATGACATTGGTATGGAAACGACAAATAAGTATCGAATGGAGTTTGAATTGTCTTGATGTTTAAGAATTGCATAAATGCATTTTCCACCAAGTTACATATTGTTCTTTCCATATTCCACTATAGAAAGCAGCTAATGAGGCGCTATAGTGAGGAGCAGTGGAGAAGTAGTTACCACTGACAATTAAGCAACTATAAGCCGATACAATAAGCCATATGGAAACAAAACACTGCTATAGAGTATTCAATAAGTGGTGCTCATATTTTAAATAAAGAGTGTTTTATTTGATGAGGCTTTGTCATTGTATCAAATTTACAAAGAATAGTATTTTTGTCTATTTTCTGAGATAATGTTGTTTCATTCACACGTGTTTAACACAAACACTGCATATTCTCAGAAGAGTTCTCAGAGTTCGAGGCCCATGTACACTCTTTTTTAGAACCTGTTTATCATAGTCAATAAAGGACACCAAACAACTTATAGGCCTATGTGCAATAGTAAGCCTTAATTTACTTTATTCTGAAGCCAGCGTTTTTATCGCTGTCATGCCAGACACAAGTTTGATTGGAATCGGTGTTGTTCTTGTCGAATCTGCAAATGAAACGGTACGTCAGATACAAATGATGAAACATCTTGGGGTCCATATGCCTGATGCAGCCTGAGGGTGGTGTAAAAATGTAAACACCAGTGTACACAAATCACATCTTGACATGATCACACAGAGAACCAGAACAAGTGTTTACAGTTCTGCATAAGACCTTGTTCAGCTGAGTCCTGACGCAGACCCGAATTATTCGAGCTTCTGTGAAGCTCATCAGGGCCAAGGTGCATCGTGGAAATCCCAACGATTTAATTTGAATTAATTATTTGTTTTTTTAATTGACTGTGACAATAAACAATCATATTAAGTTCATTCAGATGTTTCTGTGCCAAACATTAGCTGTCCCAAGCTAATTTAATCAGTTGTCCATATAGTCTTTGTGGAACAACCACAGCTTTTGCATTCAGCGGAAGCTCAGTGCATAGTAACGTTTTGACTAAGATGCACATACACATCCCAAGGGAAGTGTACAGGAGGCATCCGGAACAGATGCCCGAGCCACCTCAGCTGGCTCCTCTTGACGTGGAGGAGCTGTGGCTCTACTCCGAGCTCCTATCTCTAAGGGAGCGCCCAGCCACTCTGCGGAGGAAACTCATTTCAGCTGCTTGTATCCGCGATCTAGTCATTTTGGTCATTACCCAAAGCTCATGACCATAGGTGAGGGTAGGAACGTAGATTGACCAGTAAATTGAAAGCTTTGCCTTTCGGCTCAGCTCCCTCTTCTCCACAACGGTCCAATACAGCATCACATCGCTGCAGACGCTGCACCGATCCACCTGTCAATCTCAGGCTCCATCCTCCCCTCATTCGTGAACAAGACCCCGGATACTTGAACTCCTCCACTTGAGGCAAGGACTCTACACCCACCCAGAGAGGGCAAGCCACCTTTTTCCGGTCAAGAACCATGGCCTCGGATTTGGAGGAGCTGATCCTCATCCCAGCCGCTTCACACTCGGCTGCAAACCGCCCCAGTGCACGTTGGAGGTCCCGGTCCGATGAAGCCATCAGGACAACATCATCTGCAAACAGCAGAGATGAGATCCTGTGGTCCCCAAACCAGATTCCCTCCGGCCCCTGACTGTGCCTAGAAATTCTGTCCATATTTGGCCGGTGCAGGGAGATTTGGGCGGCAGTCAAAGTCGCAGAGATGTCAACAGATCACCACCTGGTTGAGAGTTGGGTCCGCTGGCGGAGGAGGAAGCCGGAAAGACCTGACAGGCCCAAGCGTATAGTGAAGGTCTGTTGGGAACGTCTGGCAGAGCCCTCTGGCAGAGTCCGAGTGGGCCTTGTTCTTGGCCTCTATTGTCGATGTGGCCGTTCGTAGCTGTGGTTGTAAGGTCTGTGGTGCCTGTCGCGGCGGCAATCCCCGAACCTGGTGGTGGACCCCGGAAGCAAGTGATGCTGTCAGGCTGAAGAAGGAGTCTTATAGGGCCTTGTTGGCTCATGAGACTCCTGAGGCAGCTGACAGGTACCAGCGGGCAAAGCATGCTGCAGCTTGGGCGGTCGCAGAGGCAAAAACTCGGGGTTGGGAGGAGTTCGGAGAGGCCACGGAGGAGGACTATCAGACGGGCGCAAAGAAATTCTGGCAAACCGTCCGACGCCTCAGAAGGGGGAAGCAGTGCTTCACCAACACTGTTGTTGTCGACGGTGGAAGGAATACTTTGAGGATCTCCTCAATCCCATCATCATGTCTTCTGAGGAGGAAGCAGAGGCTAGGCACTCAGAGGCGGACTCGTCCATCACCCTGGCTGAAGTTACTGAGGTGGTTGGCAAGCTCCTCGGTGGGAAGGCTCCAGGGGGTGGATGAGATCCATCCTGGGTATCTTAAGTCTCTGGATGTTGTGGGGCTGTCTTGGCTGACATGTCTCTGCAATATCGCATGGCGGTCGGAGTGCTCTGGGCATATGGGGTCTGGGGATCTTTGGTAAGGGCTGTCTGGTCCCTGTATGACTGGAGCAGGAGCTGTCTTCACATTGCCGGTAGTTGGACCTGTTTCTGGTGCATGTTGGACTCTGCCAGGGCTGCCCTTTGTCACCAGTTCTGTTCATTACTTAAACCTGTGTGAATGAAACAAAACACAACTCCAGGTATGTTTTTGAGGCGGGAACATAACAAGGCTAAAAAAAAAAGAGTAAATTTTGCATAATACAGGACCTTTAACAGATTGAATCAAATAAAATTTTGAGGAACACAAAAAGTTATGCCCATATTTTTCCTGTTATTATATTGCTTAAAATATATTATGGCATTTCTTAAAAGTGAAGCTACGTTTTTTCCTAGAATGCTCCACAGTACGGCATTAAATCAATCAAGCTTCTAAGAGACAAGCATTCAAATAAAGTATATTTACAAGGTATTTGAATTTTGAATAATGCCCCAGTTTTGTTCATCTATCTAAGAGTGTGTGAATTCCATCATGTAACTATTATTCAAACAGTTTTGTGGTATTGCTCAGTGTGAATTCCTCTGTGGTTTTGGAAAAGACTATTGTGAGTTTTAATTTGTCTTAGCCCACTGTTTATCGGCGTCACTGTAACCTCTGTAATTATCGCATGTGGTGAAGACACTTGCTCACCCGGAGGATCTGAGGAAAAGATGTTTAATTCATGATAGTGATCGTATTTTTAGCTGCTGGGGGCTGTTGTTTGGAGAGGGATGTATTGTTAAACAAGGGATACTTTACTTTGTGTTTTCTTTTTAACTTATATCCACTGGGAAGATGCACTCAATAAGGATTTTTGCTTTTTTAGACTTAAAGTGTATATGACTACTATTTTCTCCAAAAACACATAATTAGATTTAAGATTTTAGTCTTACTAAAAATTTGCCTTATCTTTACTAATTTTGTAATTTTGGTGAAGGTTATAATTTTACTTCCTGGTTGGACACGGGCAGCAGATATGACATACATTACCTAGCGACCATAAAGTTTTCCAAGTTTAAGGGCCAAAACTTTAATCTAATTTAGTTACATAAGGGTTATTATTTGACAAATAAAACTAAATAAGAAAAACTTAATTTTGTTAAATTAGTGTTTAAACTGTCAGAATGATTGACAGCTGTTGACATAGAGATTTTCTGTAGAACTGCTACTTCCTGTATTTTACAACTTTTTGTTTTCTACTTTTCTTCACAAACTGCCACTTGACTGCACACACACACACACACACACACACACACACACACACACACACACACACACACACACACACACACACCCACACACACACACACACACACACACACATCGCATCATCATCAACTTTTCTTGTGGAGGGTCTGCCACCTTCTTATCTCCATGGAGATGTTATTGCTTTCCCTGGAATGTTCCATGGTATGACTTTAAACATTTCCATCTAGCATTTACTGATTACTTGTGTTTCTGTTGCTCAAAAATACAACGATTACTTCTGTGAATAGGGGCGACTCTCCACAGATCTGAAGTGTAATGCAACGTAGTGCTCTAACCTGCTTGTCTCCCTTGTGATAGGTAGGTTTAATCGATACTGCGAAACATTCTAGACAAAGCAATAACATTTCCATGGAGACATCAGGTGGCGGACTTTCCACTAGAAATGTTATGCAATGTACCTTTAAAATATTCTGTATAGGGCAGGATCTAAAATATTACAATAGAAATAATTGACTTAATCTTGGAGAAACAAAGACAAAACTAGCTATGTAATGTGTCTTGACTTGATTTTTTTTTTTTTTTTTTCTTTTGTAAAGATGGATTAGCCCCAGCACATAGCAATAGACAATGTTGACTCTACAATTTCTTCAATAAATCAGTAATACTTTAAAGCCATGTATTATTTTAAAACAGTATCACAAAAACATTACTAGGCATATGGGTTGAATAGAATGTGAGTGGCTGGCTTACATGTGTTTTACTGCTCAAATCATAACCAGCAGAGGTCCTCCCCTGCTCTGCCAAACTGAAGGCTTAAGGCTGTTCAAACCAATGTGACCAGAACCTGCTGGCAGTATCTGAATCCCTTTAACAACAACGTTCATTATGGATTTTACACTCAGTAATTCTTACCTTGCTTCGTTTAAAATATGTATATCTCAGAATAGTAAAAAGCATGCTTACTTCAACTTTGACCTTCATATTTACTTAAAGGTCCACTATGTAACTTTTCAGGTGGAGGGTACACTACCTGCTTCATGTTTTGCTTGAAATGTTACATAAACGTATGTTGCATTTATTCAATTACAGGTGTTTTTATTGCTTAAAATATGAAAAACCTGCATTCTTACTGTGATGGTTGCACCTGTAACTTGGCCTTGTGGCATTACCTGCTTGTCTCCTGGGAGATATGTTTAATGTCATACTGTGGAACAAAAAAACGGAAAAGTGACATAGCTTTAAGATCTATTTAGAAATGCATTATATATTGAAGGGTCCATATTATGCTTTTTTCTGATCTATATTATATTTTCGTTTCCTCATCAAAAACATACCTGGAGTTGTGTTTTGTTTCTTTCAGACTGAAAACACTCCACATTGTAATGTCATGTAGTAATGCTCCACTGTGTTTTTAAAGGCCATACACCTTCACCAGAATTGTTTGGATAATTCCAGCCCTGTAATTGCTCATCTCTAATGAACCAAAGGTAAAAAAGTAACTGCTAACATGAAAACTACTGCTTCATGACATCACAAGATGAAACAGAACATTTTGAGCTTTGGAGATGTGGACAAATTCATAATAAAAGGTTACTCAAATATGTGTGAATGAAACAACACATAACTTCAGGTATGCTTTTGACAAGGTAACAGCATTCTAACAAAGCTCACAAGTCAAGTTTGCACAATATAGGGCCTTTAACAGTCTATTTCACTTTGCACATGCAGGAGTAGCTGTGATGAATGGATATATGACTTACGATGGCAGCCTGGTGTGATCAGATTAGTAAATGGGCCAAATATCTTGTTCTCATCTCTTTTGTGAACATCTACACCTCGTCATCCTCATGTCATGTGACTCATGTAAATCTGTCTTATATGACAGCTCCTGGTGTGTGGGGAGTCAAATGAGCATCCAGGCATCTGCATACTCACCCCAAAGACATGGTCATATTCTGACTGGAGGGTGTCCTTGAAAGAACTTTTATGGAGACAAACAGTTATTAATATGCATGATCTGGGTCTAGTCCTGGATTAGTTCACTGCTGCAGGATAAACCGACGCAGGAGATTTTTATTGACTCAGCAGCAAAATGATTTCCTCTGGATTTCTTCATCATGCAGTGGCAAGTGTGCCTGGAATTGAACACTGTGATGGCTAAGCACTTGTTAGTGTCTAAAAAGCTTAATGAACACAAATAATCCATTAAAAGCCCCACTCTTTAACCTTTTAGCCCAAAAATATGTCCTTACTGTGAGTGGGTTTTCATCCCCACAACCGTCCCTTGACCTGCTCTCCATGGAAATGCTGTTGCTTTAGCTGTAATATTCTTGCCTGTATAGCCAGTCCATTCTACATTCTGTTTGAATCCAGGAGGGTTTGGAACTGGAATGAAAGTCCTCCACCCTAACTTGGGATGGTCCAACCACATTTGTAGCACTCAAATGCAGAAGGTTCTCAAAAATTCATGTAAGATTCATAACAAAATCTATAACTTATTTTACCTGAGTTAAGTAATTGTTTGGTGCTTCTATTGATGATTCTGCAAAATTCTGCACTTTTTCTCGGTCCTTTATGTTTTTGTTGGTTTTTTTCCCCTTTTTTACATGTAAGCAGCCATGTGTCTCTCTGATTGGTTAATCCACCTGTCAGTCATGCCCTGTGAAATCATGGAGACAGGATACGGCTCCAGAACTACTTGTATTTGTAAAGTTTGGGCAAAGCGTGTGGTTCTGGCTGGCCAGGTGAATAATCTTCCAAAGAATGTTTGGACGTATGCTTATATTGTTTTTGTTTCTATGGCATTAGGATTAGACTTAGTGAGAGCCCCAGTCCCTGATTGGGGCACTTTTACACTTGGCCAATCCTGCCTCACCTGTAGCCGCCTCCCCTTATTTAAGAAGATCCCCTGTACGTGTGCGGGGCTGTTGGCCTTTGTGACTAGTCTGCCATTTTGTGTGTTTTCTGTGCCTCTTTTGTGTCAGTCACTTTGATTTGTACTAGTACGTGTCTGACTTTATGTGTGTGACTTTATTTTGGGACACTCATGGCTTAGTTTTGTTTAATGTGTCCCTTAGTTTAGTCACTCGTTTTTTGTATAGACCTACATGACCCCTTTTTTTTTTTTGGCACAAAACTTGTTCTTTGTCAATCTTATGATTGTGTTTCTTAGTTTAGGTTATTTCATGTATATATTTTAGGTCCACCTTTTGTTAAATTTACCTTGTACATTCCTGTTAATTAAATTACTTTATTTATACAATTTTTCCCACATTGGTTTTTGTTACTTCCCTTTCCCTAGCAGAGCTGGGTCATAACAAGAAACTATTTTATTTTCTATATTATTAAAATACTTTCTGTTGTATAATTAGATATAAATACTCATATTTGTTGGAGAACTTAAACAGCAAAGAATTCAGTGGTTCAATTCTAGGTTAGAGCAGTTGAGTGCATTATGTATTAGTATGGAACATTTGAATCAGGCAAATATGAAAATGCCTTCCTGTTTTATGTCATGTCAATAAAATGATTTAATGGCCATTATATTATGGATTTCAGGCTCTATATGGTAAAATGTCAATATGTCTTGATTTAAAGTAGCTTGTATATTGTCAAATCAATACATGCATTTCCCAGTTCTCTTAAAGTACCCCAACAGCTTGATAATTCTCCAAAACCATTTGGAGATTTGTTATATTCTTAAGCCATATAAATATTGACTGTTTTGTAAAGCGCTCATTTATGTACCTACATGAGAACCGAGTCCCTGGTGTGAGATGTGTGATCTGAGACTCTGATAAAATGTTAAGGGAAAACCAACAAAGGGAATCGACCAGGGGGTTTATTCCAGCTTCATTTTGATTTAAAGCAAAAAGGAAACACGAAAACATTGCTCAATAACACCTCAGAGAGTTATAAAACTTAACTGTACAAATAGTGTAATTAAACAGGGATCCCAGGAACAGTGTTGCAGAGTCAGTGGGTCCCTGTTCAGCCTTTGAGTCTTCTTATGATGTATTCACAACCAGCACAATTCGAAAACACACAATGAACCCCAAAACAATGATTTGTGAAAATGTAATGAGATTTTAGTGTTTGACAAAAATATTCTTGTTTATGTGATCTGTTTGAGATTATATATTTTTAAAGTCTTCCAAACAAGTATTCCAGTGTATGTATGAATGTTTGAATGTAAGATTTTGTCAAAGTAACAGCAATAAAGTAACTGACTAAAATAGATGTATATATGCATTTTGTTGCTAATCTCTCTACATTTAGGCAGATATGCCCCATGTCATTCAAACAAAGAACATTTCTGTTTCCTGGTGAAACTCATAATTAATTTGACAGAATCAACAACCCTACTCATTAAACTTAATTTAATAGCTGTGTGCACATGTTAAAATCACTTTCATGCTTTGTACTGTGCATAAATAATGTGCAGGAGTGAGTTAATTGTATGATAATAAATATGATGGCTGGAGTCGGAGTGGGCAGAGGATGACTCAACGTGAGTGCAAATGTGTGTGTGAAGTGACTGGTCCCTGGAGATGGTGGCTCTAGTATCCCTGGCACCTTAAACGCATCGCTAATTAAAACAGGATCACAGAGTACACTGCTAATTGAAATACAATAAGAAACAACCATAGCTTTCAAATAAACACAAGCTTGCACTGTGAAGTTTCACATTGTGTCTTGTGTTAGAAATATTACCAAGATTCCATGTTAATCTGACTGTGTTACTGTGTTAACTTTTATAGGTTTAGTATAAGCAGTTATGGGCTGCTGCATGCCTGGCTCGGTTTCTCATTTGAAGTTAATGTCTTGGCTGTACATTACATTAAGGTTATGGCTACTTCTTGGAATTCCACAGTTGGTTTTGAGTAAACATCATTATTTTTTATTACACAGTTGGCAACCGGTAAACATCTTCAACATATGCGCTCAGAATAGATGCCAATGGTCTAATTTGGTGTGGCTGTTGTTCATTTTGGTTCAGGTATGGCAAATATCCATCAAGCTTTAGTTAAGCTAATCGGTAATGGTCAGCTTTGTGTGGGACTTTGTTGCCTATTTTTCAGTAGAGCATAACTTTAAATTATTGTCTGGCTGTTGTTTTCATTAAAATGTGACAATATTATATTTGTAAGCCTTTCACAAATTGTAAAAAATCTTCCAATACTCATTCAATACTACAACATTCTTAAGATTAAATGTGCACTATACCACTTTTCTGGTGAAAGGTGTAGCAGTCTCCAAGGGAATGTTTTAGCTTTGGCTGTAATTGAACTAATGCAAAAAAATATTATCTCCATGGAGACAATCAGGTGGCAGACCTTTGATCAGAAAAGTTACATAATGGACCTTTAAGGTTAAGGCTGCCCCACCCCCTCCTGGACTCACATATCCGTTCCCACGCTGATGCCTATTGGCCCTGGTACAAGCAGTAACACGAGTTTTCTTTCGCCGAAGATTCTTGTTGTTTTGTTAATTTGAACATATTTTTAGCTCGCCTTTTTGTGTTTCACAGGCAAACTTATTTTTACTGTGCACCAACATTAAAACTTTTAAATGTAAAGAATGTTGCAATGTTTGACCAACTTTCTCTGTATACGTAATTCAGTAGCAATGTCAAGTAAGGCAAGCAATGATGACTGTACCAACATGGAAACAGCATAACCTTTAGACCAATCAAATCCAAGCGCTGCATAGTTCCAAAGCCTGTTGTAATTTCACTGTTAATCTGAGCGTTGAAGCGTTGTTTGAAAGTGTAGCTGTGGGCTCAGGGTCTAGACAAAGGGACAGATGACGAGTAAAAAACAAAACAAAACATTGCAGCTTGTTCTAATGAGGCGACGGGGGACTGGCCGTCACACACAACAAACAGGAGCTTCCCACAAGCAAACAGCAGACACACTCCGCTGCCTTTGTGAGCCGTACTACACCCGTGTACTGCACTGGGCTGGACTTGAACACGTACTCTGAGGAAAGTAACTATTATTATTTGTAATAAAGGACTCAGCGGAAAGTAACTTCTATTTTACTCACTAAAATACATACCTCATGCTTTCTTGAGTATCATTTTGGGAATAATATTTAGTAAGAATGTTATCTGTGAAGCTATGATGAGAGTAATACAGTTACCAAAAATCAGTCTATACAAATAAGTAGTTGCGAGAGGAGCTATACATCGAAATATATATTAAATGAAATATTATCTATGATTATTCCCATAGCTGGTATCTTCCATTTGTTAAGATGCCTAAACAAAGCAAGCTATAAACAAAACAAACTCCACCCACAATTGCTCTTTGTAGCTTTGTAGATTTGTGGTCTTAAAAATATTATTAAAAGTATTATTATTTTGTAATTCCATGGTATAGTATGATATGTATTTGTTACTAAAATGAACTAACACACATACTAAATTAAACCAAAAGTGACTTCATACAAACTTGTCATTGAGTACTTTCTTACTGATTTAACTGTAACTTTAAATAGTTTCGAGTAGATCAGAGATGTCTGTTGACTGCTGTCTCAGACCACCCTGATGAGATTAAAGGGTCCACAGATTAAAGTCAATATTCCCCATGTCAGCCATGTCAGTCAGACCTGCCTTTACAATGTTACAACAACGACAGAGATTAGTGCTGAAATGCAGCCCTAAATATCCACTGCATTATACCACAAACATAAATATAGACTCTAAAGACCCAAGATTACACTACAGGGGAATAAAGCCTTTAGGCCTAATCCATATTGTAAATCTTGTCTGTGGCTGGGATGCAGACCTCGATAACCTACATCCAGTGGTTATTGGGGAAAGCTGCTTTGTACTGGTCAGTGCTGTAGTCAAGGCTAGAGAGTTGACCTATATTTGGCTGCTGGTCCTGTCTGCTGTTAAAATCACCACTTATAGAAATGACCTGCTGTCATATACTGTCTATTATTGTTGTAAAATTGGATTGGCATTATGCATAACAAGAATCTATAATGATACAGGCAGAAGTCCAGAACAGGAACACTTTTCCCCATCAGAACAGGAACTCGGAGACTGTTCTTTGAAATTGAAGTTTTCTTATTCTGTTTTGTTAGATGGATTTCATTTACAACACCTCTTTATGTTGCGTTTTTCATTCATCCGTTAGTCTGTAGCCATCCGCCCTGAGTCTGACAGATGGAAAGTCTTTCTGAAAACCACACATGCTGTTGCAACAGGAAATAGAAATATGCAATCAAAAATCTGGACTATTAAAAAGACTTAAATGTAACCAGTCTAACTAAAATCATAGCGTTACTTCAAATAGAGTTAAGATACAACAATATGGATGAATTGTCTTGCCCAAGGACACAACTAAGCAAGCACTGGTCTGAGCTGAAATTGAGCCACTAGCCGTTGGGTTTGATGTAGACCACTCAGTCCACTGCACTGTCCTCTCAAACGTACAATGACAAATCAAACATCTTATGGAATTCCAAAAATGTAATCTAATGACTTTAGCATGACTGTTGCATTAGCTTTGTATCCTCCCCCAAACTGCTATGGTCCAACTGCCAAAAAGCACAGGGCCAAACTTTGAGTCAGAGAAAAAAAACAAAAAAAAACTACAAACACAGATATTACCTTCAGTGTCTTCTTTGGATTACTTTTGTGATTATAGTGACACTTTTATTTTATTTTTGTGCCCTTGAGGGATTTTTGGCAGCACATGACATAAATCAGTATTAAATAACCATTTGATTATTACGCGCCACTCTCAGTTATATGACAAGGATGTTTGCTCTAAATATTTCAAAGGCAGCTTTTATCAAAAAAGACCAGAGATGACTATCTGATTAAAAATGACATGGTACTTAAAATTTCTTTAGAAGATTCCTTTGACTTAATCTAAAATCAGTTTTGTCTGGCCCACAAACTATTTTAAAGGTCCCATATTATACAAAATTGTGAGCTTTTAGCCATGTTATAATGTTGTTACCTCCCCAAAAACATAATTGTAGTAGTGTTTTGTTTCAGTCATACATGCTTGAACAATTTATTATTTTATATAAGATAAGATAAGATAAGATAAGATAATCCTTTATTTGTCCCACAATGGGGAAATTGCAGTGTCACAACGCAAGTTACAGAAAGAGTAGGAAGATAAGAGCATGCATCAAAATCAAGATAACTAATAAGTATTTACATCAACTAAAAAAACACAACACTGTAAAGCTAAAAGGCACAGGAACGTGCTCAAAATGAAATGAAATTCCATGGCTGAAATCACCAAATGATTCTAGTGAAGGCATATAGAGTTTAAAAACACAATGGAGCACTTCCTGTATTACCACATGACATCACAATTTGGAAAAGAGTGTTTTCTGTTTGAGAGAAGAGAGAAACAACATTACAGTATAGATCAGAAAATAGCATATTATAGGCCCGTTAAGGATCAATCAATAGGCATGGTTGATTATGTAAAAGTATACAACTGTAAAAATCAACTCAGAAAACATGTCAGAAGTTAGCCATTGTGAGACTAAGAAGTATAAACGTGGAGGTGCACAGAATACCAAGTGAGCATGGTGACAAAAGGCCACATGGGTCGCTGATTGTCTTTGTGGGCGACTGTATATTGTAGGAGAAGAGAATGGGATTGTGGGTGGGCTCAGGTGCGATCAAGCGTCGCAGGTTCAAATCAAAGCCACAACCTCAGGTCACCCTCCTTCTGTCACCCTCCACTGCCTAATAAAACTAGAATAAATCCAAGAGAGAGCTGTCCGGGCAGGTCATAACAAGGTGGAAAGTAGAGGAGGAAGTTTCTGAAATAACATTTGTTTTTGTAACAGAGAAAGTATGTGTCATAGTTGTTGAACTGGCTCACTCTTTTGTATGGTTAGCTATGTACAACTAGCAAACATTTGTAGTTTTGTTGATATGTGCCAATGGAGCAGACAGTGTCTATTTGACGACAGCCATAGACTAGGGGAACGGCACTGAACTGGTAAACTAGATTTTTCTGTGTAATTTGTAGTTGCTAACATAAAAAATGTTGATCCTGCTTCTATAAAATTCTAAGAATATGTAGCACAAAACCTCAGTAAGTAGTTTTCCCATAAGTAAATATTAACATATAGTAAACTGTTTCATCATTTTATACTAGTATTTATATTATTTTATATATATTATAATTGACAAGTTTTCATGCAGCAAACCTAATCACACTGAATAAAAGTAGATTTCAGTATTTTTTATGTAACTCACCATTGTCTCTAATTGTCACAAGACTATGTAAATTTGATGACATCCAATCTCTCTAAAAGGATATGACTTAGAATGTGGGCAGTCAGCATAAAATGTTTAAAGTTTAAAGCAGGATGCCTGAGAAAGAGAGTTAAATATGACCAAGAATAGAAAGAGCACTAAGGAGAAGAGTAGGGAGTTATAAAAAATTCAAAAGGGATGACAACAGTGGGGCTTTTCTTCAAAATGGATGACGAGTGAAGGCAGGTCAGCCATATTTGCCGCTTTTACTGACCATCGCTGCGGTTATTGATTGTTGTATTTCCCCCACTTTTGCCTATACATGAATGAATAGTTTTTGTTTTGTTTTGTTTTTTTGTTTTTTTTTAAAATAAAATTTAATAACAAACAAGGAAGCTGAGGAAGCAGCTTGGATGAGCTGCGAAACGTATTCAACCAAATAAACTATGTCCAGTTGACAAATTAAATTTTCTCCTTTTTTTGCCAACAAACAATTACAAAAACCCTCTGAGAATGAGTACATGACAAATGATCGGTTGAGAAGTAGTGATCAAATCCAGAGGAACCAATGGCCGATGACCTGATGATTTTGTCATTTTCCCCTAATGATCTAACTAGAATTCAGTACGAACTCATTCACATCCTTGTTTTACTACAAACTGTAGAGAGCAGTGTAATCACATTTTTTGCAGTACTCTCTTTTGACTAAAGTGTTCAAATTAAGATTTATGCATATATTTTTCATGCTTATGTAAGCAGCTGGTTGGGCCAAACAAAATATCGGTCTACCTCTATTGAGAAGCCTGTGATTGTCTGTGACAGGAGGGAGGAAGCTTGAAAATAAAAGTGTCTTTGTTGAAATTGTACAATTGTGGAAGTGAAAAACAACTAGCAAACCAACAACAATTTGACAAATAAACACTAAAATGAATACAGCTAATTCGTAGGGAAGGTACATTGTTTTGTTATTGTATTGAAATTTGTCTTCTGCATCTGACACTTCCTTCAGTGCTTCCTCTTAAGCTACAGGTTTGGTCCACCTCAGCTGAAGGATTTGACCGATTGGGTATGCTTTCAGTTGGGTAACCTCTTTTGATCCCTCTGTTCCTATAGAACTCTACTCTCTTTTTCATTCTCCCTCTCTCTCACTACCCCCCTTTTTTTTCTCCACTTGCTGCCTACCACTCCCTCTTTCTCTCCCCCTCTCTTGCTCCCTCCTCTCCCTTTTTCCCTTCCTCTGCTTCCCTCCTCTCCAGCAACACTCCTTCTTGTTCCCCTCCCTCTCCGTCTCTCCCTCTATCTCTTCCCCGACAGGCCTTTCATCAGTGTGTACATGGGCTGATGCTGTGCTTACACCATCTCGGCGCTGCATCAGGATTACACGGCACATGTGAAGAGCCATGTCCTCCTCCGCTCTCTCCAATCAGAGCTGACACATGGCACCGAGCATGTGTCTCTGTGTGTCTCTATGTGTCTCCATGTATCTCCATGCATCTGTGTGTGTCTACTGTGTGGCTACAGTTTGTGTCTGTGATGGCATGTCTACCACACTGAGGGTAACTTGTTGACTTGAATGATAATGAAGCTGCAGTGGAAAGTAGCGACATATTGCACGATGTATACGAATGAATAAAACCACAGCAATATAAATGTGTGGGGTCCAAGGGTTCAGAACAGGATACTCAATTCTACAAGTACTCATACTGAAAATAGCACAAGAAATAGAACAAAAATTGACATTTCTAGAATAGTTTTAGAATGGTCTTGTTGTGACATGGGTATATAAATTTGTGTTGAAAAGCGAATTCTATTATAAATCTAATGTTTCATCATCACTGTGTATTAGGAATTATGTATATTTTACCTGCAGGGGGCACTATGACCTGCTTTGACTACCACTGTGTTGCTGTGTCTGATTTTTTTTTTTTTTCTTCTTCCTTTTTTTGGTTGTTATTGTTATTATTGGTATAACATATTTGTCTGAAAATTTATTCAATACCTCAGAAATGTATTATAGTAAGTTGAGTTTATAAATAGACTAACTCAGCAATCAAACATAGTGGAAAAAATATGCTTTTGGTAGTTGCTCAAAATATAATAGAATTTAGGTAATAATCAAGTGGTTGATGGTTCTATCCCAGCTCCATCTAAAGCAGATCTTTGTGTCTTTGAGCAAGACACATCACATGAGGTTGTGTTTGTAAAATCACATTTCTGGTTTTATAATCCCTTACTTGTTTTTCCTTTAAGTTTCTTTGGGATATGTCTGTCACTGAAATTTATATTTTGTGAGAGGCAAATTACTTTTATCAAGGCATGGAACTGTCTATGAACACTAACTTGTGACCCCTAGTGGCTGTTTTTCTTATACCAAGTTTCACACAGTAGTTGCAGAAGTATATTTCGAGACATCCCCCTCTTGTTTGCAGTAGTTCTGTATTTATGCATGTTCTCCCTGTCTTCCACAACAGAATTTGACATGTTGGCATTGCAAGTGGCTCCTTCTGAATAGTAAGAGTGTTTTTCTTATTCTTTCAGGAGGTATGCCAGTGCCTGAGGTGGCGTCTGACACTGCCTGTGCTGCCACCATGTTGAGTCCCGTCCTGAACGCATCCAACGGAGACGGCTCAGAGTCCGAAACCACCTCTGCTATTCTTGCCTCCGTCAAGGAGCAGGTCAGTACTGGGCAGGGAGGAAGAAATTTGGACAATTTCGGAAGTAAAATGATTTAATAGTAATAATAATATATTTTCAATATTAATTTTGATTTGCAGTTTCTTTTTTCAAAAGCAAGATTCAGTTCACATTTTAAACATGTCCAAAAGCATTTAGCACAAACATGAATATCAACAGCTAAACTAATACAAAAATGACATGAGCGTGTTTGAAGAAGTTTAAATTACAAGGTTTAATAAGACCTTTTGAAGACAGTATGTTTTGTTATTTGCAAATAACTACAGAGTTGGACATCTGGACCATCTCAATTTGAGGACAGGCAAAACTATTTTCTTAAAACCTACTGTATAGTCCATCCTTTGAAACCTCACTCCAGAATAAATAAGGGATTACAGTAGATGAACATTTAATATGTCGATACATATCATATTACTTACTACATGATTACAGCCTTTTTTTTTTTTTTTTTGCTAATTGTGATTTTGACTATTCCTTTATTCAACCAACTGCAATTTCATCTTGCAAGCCTGACTATATGTACAGTATATGTGTATATGTGTTTTGGTGTCACGCTTAATGAAATAAGATTAGCAGGCGGGGGGCTGTAGCGTGTATCATGCCCCCCAGTGCTTTTAGGATAAACAGGGCCCAGGGTAAACAGAGTGATGGAGGTTCTCTCTGAGCTGATGTGTCACAAATATGTCGCCTGCACATTTTGAGCTGTTCTGGGATCCACCCGCAGGATACAGCTGCTCTGTGCCGTCTGAAGAATGCTTTAATGTGGCGGAGGTATTGTTTCCCTTCGCTTTCTCAAAATCTCTGGTTTTTAGACTAATGATAAAAGTGCAGTATGAGCTGTCCTTGTGGGTTTTACCTGCAGGGGGTGCTATGGGGAATTGTCTTCTTTGGCTTCCAGTGTGCAGTGATTTTAAAGGAAAGACATACTGAGATTCTAGCCCCATAGACAGTTAATATTAAATGTTATCAGAAAGTTTAGAATAAGAATAACATTCTAAACACAAAGATACTTTCAAATTAGGACACTTTAAGAAATGTATTGGGGATTTAATCTTTGAAGTGCAAAAACTGAAATAAGCTTTTTATGACATTTAATTGTGAACTGAGGCAAAAACTGATTAATTTGCTTTTAAAGAGTAAACTAATGACAATGGAGAGGGACATGTGGGTAGAGGTGCATCCTGGTGGAGGTCTGTGGGATAGGGTCCTTTGGGTGAAGGTCCGCAGCCAGACTCTCTTGTTAATGTCTGTTGTATTTCATGTTTTAATTAGAGAGTTGTCATTGGAACATATTTCACATTGGTGCTGATAATGAATTGATGGTCCAACAGATGGCATGATAGACTGACATGGACACACTTACAGCCCATGTGCTACCAAATGTGTTAAACTAGGACTTACACTCTTCTCTTTATTGCTTTGACTTGGTTGTTCCACAGTATGGCATTAAACATGGCTATCTTTAGTTTTTATAGTTCAAAAACACCTTACTTTATTCATGTTACTGTAAGCAGGGTCGTCTTTCTTCAGAACTGATCTGTCAGCTGCTGTCTCCATGGAGATATGTTGGTAATATTTTAAATTAAGGTTCCTTAGTAAAGGCATTAATAAGCACTATTCATTGTTGTTTAAACTTTTGATTGGAATGAACTCAATACTGTGAACTGTGAGCTGGACACAGTGACATGCAAATCAAGCGCATATGTGTGTGTGTATATATATATATATATATATATATATATATATATATATATATATATATATATATATATATATATATATATATATATATATAATTCTATATAAAACATTTAGAAGGCTATATATATATATATATATATATCCTTCTAAATGTTTTATATATATATATATATATATATATATATACACACACACACACATATATATACCATATATATCTAAAAACTAAAGATATAGATATATATATATATATATATATATATATATATATATATATATATATATATATATATATATAGTGCCTTCTAAATGTTTTATATAGAAAAAATGTATAAAAGAAAATTGTTTGTTGTAGACAACTTGTAGAAAGCTTATTTGTGATGGGGAACAATCAGACAAACCTAGTCAGATAGATTTTTTAAAAATGAGAATATACAGTTATCACTGCATTTTGGTGTCAAGCTTTGAGACTATTCAAACTACATTTAATAACAAATTTTGATTAAACTCTAAATTGACATTAATAATGTCTAGATGCTCCACAGATGGAAAGCTTCATTGTCTTTGTTTTACTTTAGCCTAAATGAGACCCACACCTAAACAGATTTTTCCTAGTCTTGTATTATCTTGGACAGTGGTGGATGAAGTACTCAGTTTTGTTCCTTTAGAAAAAGTACAGATACAGAGGTAAAAAATAAAAGTAAAATGTAAAAGTATCACTTAAAAAAACTGGACTTAAGTCCAATTAAAAAAATGTAGAGGAGTAAAAAGTACAGATACTGCTTTCAAATGTAGTGAAGTAAAAGTAAAAATGATCCAGTGTAAAAGTAAAAGTAAAGTACCGATACCAAAAAAGTCTACTGAAGTACAGTACGCTACTACTTGTACTTCATTACCTCCCACCACTGATCTTGGACTTAAACTAGGGAGTTATATTGACTCAGAAAATGACAACTCTCCTCCAACACAGATGATATTTTTGCAAAGGTTGAGATGATGTACCAGTCACTGCGAATGGTGCTTACAGTGTGCCCTTGAATACTATAGGGTGTTAAGTATAGCCAGAGAAAGGCACTCTCGGATGGCACAGGATAAAAATAGAGGCAGAGATGCTGAGAGTGGAGAAATAATGGATCCTACATATTTTATTCCTATATTTGAAGTAGGTCAAATCATATAATATGCATCTATATGGTGTTTTATAAAGACAATGAGACAGGAGTTTTAGCTGCTTGATGAACGGTGGAACAAATAATTAGTCACTCCTCTCTGCCTCTGCTGGAGTCATTTTGCTCATAATCTGGCAACGCAGTGAAGTTATTTATTCGTCAAGGCAGCCATTTGTCAAATCCCCCCCCATACTTGTTTACAGTGAGCAATATTTCAATATTTCTATTTTTGGGCTAATGCCAAGGTTGTTGTAGCTCAGCTCGGGAGGCACTATTTACTGTTCGGATAGTGTCAGAAGAAATACACACTGCACTGGACATTTGGCTATGTTCAGGTTGAAAATCATATTATAGATTTGATACATGATCAGGCTTAGTCAGCATTTTGGGGGAACTTTATAGCTGAGGTTGGCGCATCATCTAATTTTGATTGTTAAATGGCCCGTATTATGCTATTTTCTGATCTATGTTATAATCCTCATCACAAACATACACACAGTTGCTGTATTTAACACACAAATCCTGCATATTTAGGCTGAGTTCTTCTCTCAAACAGAAAACACCCTCTTCCATCTTGTAAGGTCAGGTGGTAATACATAAAGTGCTCCACTGTGTTTTTAAACTCCATACACTTTCACTAAAATAATTTGGATGATTTCAGCTCAGGAATTGCCAAACTCTAGCAAACAAAGGGTAAAAGATAGCTGTTAACCTGAAAACTACTACTTCATGACATCTCAAGGTGGAACAGAGCATTTTGAGCTTATGTGAATGAAACAAAACACAACTCCCGCTATGTTTTTGATGAGGTAAAAGCATTTTAACATGGCTAAAAGCTCACAGCAGCCATTTTTGTGTAATACGGGCTCTTTAAAAGTGACATATACATAATGTCATTTTAGCCCAGCACCATTAATTTCCTTCTGTCATTGTGATGTTGAACTTCCTGAGATAACTGCCACCAATCCTGAGGTTGCCATGTTGAAAAATCGGTCTACTATAATTTGGTATGAATGAATAACAGCTAAATCAGGCTTGTCAGGAGAACTAGAAATGACTACACCTGGTCTGCACACCTGTGTTCACCAAATCACTACTTCAGGATCCAGTTTAAACATAGACTCACGCATATTTCAGAGCAGTGACAGTCAGGCTCATGTGCTGAGTCACTCCTGGAGATCCTGCTGCTATGTTTCCTCTACTTCCTGTAACTTACATGTGATTGATTAGCCATTCTCTATCATATTTATCATGTCTGTCAACTTTTGTCGCTGTATCATTCTTCATTTGAACTGTCAACAGCACATCTGCTATAGCCTGGAGCTCAGTGTGCTGCCATGAAAGCTTGTTGTTATAATGTGTGATGTGACTGAAAAACCCTGATATCGTCCTATATCCAGTGACACAATCAAATCCTACTAAGGCTGGGGGTATCGATTAGCTGTTTGTTGCCACAGCAGCTGAAGAAAATTTGCAGAAAACGTCTCATCAGTCCTGTCAAAATGTGAACCCTGTGTGTTTGAATGTTTTTGAGCACCACATCAGCGGCAGTGAGGCTGTTTTTCTGTAGCTGTCAAGACAATCAAAGACATTTTGATAAAGGATAAAGATTTTCTGACAGTTTGAAACAAAGAGAAAATAGGCCCATGGCAGTAAGTCACCACAGACTCCTCAATAATATTACCAGAATGTATCTTTCAGTACAGTTAATCAAATTTTAATCAAAATCAAGTTTCAGTTGTTAATAATTGTCAATAATATGCACAGTCTTTTTAATTGAGAGGTCCACAGCCAATCCTCTAACAGTAAAATGGCAATGATTAAAGTATTTGTGTGCGCGCGTCTCTGTGTGTGTGTGTGTGTGTGTGTGAAGAATAGAATAAAATAAAATTCAAGTGAAAATCAAGATTGATCAATATAAGGGGAAAAAAATCATAAAATCATAGGCTAGCCCTCTTTTGACCACGTTGTAATGTTTTTCTCTCATCATTAGCTTTACTCAGAGTTGTATTTTGAGTGATGCATGCATGTTTATGTTCTACATACAAAGCGTGAGTGCTCAGAAAATGTCTGTTTGCACCTATCTCATATCAAAGCTGTATTTGAAAAACAAAACAAACAAACAAACAAAAAACGCTATAGTAAATGCTACTATGAAAAGGGAAAGTCAACAGCATCAGTATTGCAATTTAGAATTAACAAAATAAAAAATAATGCTATATAGAGATAATTTGTACTAAATACCAAATAAAATCATATCTTTATTGTATTATAAACACGTTGCTTAATCAATCATCTGGACCTAAAGTTAACAAACAAGCACACTGTGTTCCTTCACTTCATCAGACCTTTATTGGTGTTTTGGCTGTTTATGGCATTAAAAGGGACTTCCTGTTCTTCCTCCATCTGCTTCAGCTACATAACTTCAATTTGGAGCTTGTATTTTCATCAGGCTCAGAACATAACCTCATACTTGAGTTATTCTGCAATTTGATGTTACTTTAGGCAGCCCAGCCAAAATGTTCTCACGACTTGATTTCCTAAAAGACTATAATGTACTTGGAGGAATGGAGACTGCATTATAAAAAAGTAAAGTGCTTCAACATATCCTACAACAAGAGAGCGAAAGAAGGATAAATGCAACAACGGATAGATTTTTATAAAGACAGATTGGTTACTGGATAATTCATATAAATCTTGGTTTTGTGTGCATACAGCCTGTTTCAGTCAGCATAATTAGACCAGCAAAACCATGCATGCACTTATCTTATATTTCAAAGTTGCCCTAGTTGTAAATGGTGTCAAAACATAAAGGAAATGCGTATCTCGGTATCTTGAATGCAATCGTTTCCTGTTAATTGCGCTATAGGCCAAATCATGCTCTATATTTTGTGTCTTATCATCGCCATGGTAATAATCTTCAATATAGCCCATCCCTCCACTCCTCCTGCAGCTCCGCTAATGTTGTTTATTAAGCATTAATTGAGATTTGTTTAGCACCGGCTAGGCTAACTCATTAAACCAACCCAAAATAGTTTTCTCCCAGTGAGATATTTATACAGTAGTTTCAAAGTGGATGAAATATTTATTCAGTTTTCCTTTTATTCAAAGAAGAAGGAGAATATGTTATTACTGAATAGGGAGGGGTTGAATGCGCTTAGTGTTTTGCCTCCTTTTTACTCTTTGGTTATGTTTTGTACTTGTGGGTGAACAGTAGACAGTTAACAGTTTATAAAATCCAAATGTATTTTTCCCCTGTCTTAACATTACCAAAGCTTAGGGGCATAACATGTCAAAATGACACATTGTGGTGATGTTATTAAGTAGTAGCACAGTGCTTTTGTAAACTAAATAAGGCTGGGAAAACATGAGTGGTGCTTTTTTGGCAGCTATTTTATCCTTGCAATGAAAATGTTTGAATGAGAAACCAAAATAGAGATGGGAGATATATGTATGTGTATGTAAACGTATAATATCACTAGTGTTGTATTAAGAGCCTACAGTATATCAAGCTGTTTTTTAGTTGTTTCATTCACACATGTTTAACACTCTGCATATTTAGGTTCTTTTCTCAAACTGAAAACACTCTGTTCCACCTTATGATGTCATGTGGTAATACAGAAGTGCTCTACTGTGCTTTAAACTCCATAGATTAGAATCATTTAGAGGATTTGAGACCTGGAATTACCGATCTAAACTAAACAAAAGGTAAACGGTAGCAGTTAACTTGAAAACTACCCCATCATAAGGTGGAACGGAGCATTTTGAGCTTTGAGGATGTAGACTAATAATAAAGTGTTACTCAAACATGTGTGAATAAAACAAAACACAACTCCAGCTATGTTTTTGATGAGGAAACAGCATTATAACATGGCTTAAAGATTGTGTAATATAGTAAGATGCTTTCAAACTTGATATCGACTACATTATTTATGATCAAATCTATTTTTGCAGTGTAATCTTTCAAATAGTGGGATGCAGTGATATGTCTGCACTTTTGTGGTTACTGTTTTTGTCTATTCCACTTTTGCATTTCAGCAGCCACGTTTTACCACATTTTTGATGCATTGCTTTGTCAGAAAACTGTCAGCGGGATAAAAAATTGCACCGCCTGTTTCTTCTTCCAGTACATAAGTTGAATAAAGTATCTCATTCATGGACAATGTTGTAAGAGGTGTAGATCTGCTGGAACTATTCAGTAGCAATATATTTGCAAAGAGAAAGACAAGTCAGTTATTATTAAAGGTAGTATATTACGCATAATTGATTTTTGTGAGCTTTAGGCTGTGTGTGTATTTGAGTAATCCTGGTTTACTAGTCTGTATACATCTCTGAAGCTCAAAATGCTCTGTTCCACCTTGTGATGTCAGGTAGTGGTAGTGGTAGTGGTAGTTTTCAAGTTAACAGCTATTACCTTTAGTTCATTAAAGATAGTCAGTCTCTGGGCTGAAATGATCCAACTGATTCTAGTGAAGGTGTATGGACTTTAAAAATATTGTGGAGTATTACTTGCATGACATCACAAGGTAGAACAGAGTGTTTTCAGTTTGAGAGAAGAACACAGCCTAAATATTCAGGGTTTGTGTGTTAAACATGTGAATGAAACACAACTCCAGGTATGTTTTTGATGAGGAAGCAGCGTTATAACATAGATCAGAAAATATTGCAATATGGGCCCTTTAAACTAATACACTAAATCAAAGCCATATCAAATACACAATACATACTACTTACTTTTTTATAGTTAATGCATAAATATGTTTACAGTATCACTTTCCTCTGTCTCTCTTTAGTTGACCCATTTGCGTTTGTCTTATTAACACCAGCCGCCCTTACTTTATTTATGATCTACATGTGTTTTCATTGCTCTTGCTGTCAACGTGAACATAAATCATTTAGAGCGGCACCACGTGTCATGAAGCGCAGATGTAATTAGCAGCTTTAATGACGAGTGCGTTTCATTTCTCGTCTGAAGCAGTGTGTGTACATAGGCCTATGAGTGTGATCGGTGGAGTGGTTGACTGCTAGACTTAATGTGGGTGAACTGGAGTTAATGACCCCATGCACACCTACTGTATACAGCCCAGTGCTGTTCAGAGCAGGCCAACCAAGTATCAGCGTCATAAATCAAACTCTGAGGCTGCAAACGCTTCTGCACAGGAAATGGATGGGTGACAGTCAAAGTGAAGGTGCTTAAGATTTTGACAGGGGCTACATGGCAAAAAGAAGTGAACACTTTATACTCTTTATAATCAGTGATGGGAAGAATACTTTGAAAATGTATTTAGTTACAGAATACTGAATACTTATATTAAAATGTATTTTGTTACATCTTCCGATACATGGTCCAATCAAAGTACTGTACCCCAAATATTTAGAATACTTTTTACATCAAGTTGCATTTACATTACATTATAAACATGCAACATAAGATTAAAAAGAGTTTTAAATTTGTTTCACAGTTTGTTATGCATTTCCTATCACTAACTAGAGAAGGAAAAACCACACAACCAAGAGCCAACCCTGTTTATAATAAATACACTGTTATAGCTTTAATAAAACATGAACAAAGACTTAATTCATAATGAGCAAAGAGTTAATTAAGAATGACTCAGGCTTAGTAACTTATACCAAACTCTACCCAACTCTTATATCAACACCTATTTGTTCATTATGAATTAAGGAGTATATTATTAAGTGGTACCTAAAGAAGCTCAGAGCTGCAATTTTGTTTTGGGACTAAGCCAACTCTCTCTAAACACTATCACTTAGCATTTAGCAATGAAGTTGTTATTTGATTAAGTTTATGATCAGATTTAAATGAACTGAATGTGATCAACCCACTGCTTGAGTGACAATAGTGAATGACAGTTGACAGTGAACGCTGATTTTAATTGCTAAGCTGTGTTTTTTATTGAGCCAGACAAGTATTCAAGTAAATTATTGTATTATATTTCTTCTTCTTCTTTTTTTTTCCTTATCTCTTTGCCAGCACTTGGTCTGTTGTACTGTGAAGCCCATAGGTCAAGGTACTTTTTAAATGCTCATGGCTGTTATTACCATTCCTTCTATTTCCTTTCAGTGCATGAAGAGTGGTTATGGTTGACCCCTGACCTCTCTGAATAGTTTGTGTCTTTCAACAAGAATCCATTTATCTTTTATTTTGTTTCTTTTTCTGAACCGTGTGGGCAGTGTATGGGCAGTTTACATACTGGCCAAAATGATTGAATATGACAATTAAAGGATTTACTGAGAGCATACTTTATCAGACCATGGTGACCAAATAGTGGACCCACAAAGTAAGGATACTGAAAGCTCTGCATGACATGAATAAACATAAAATACATATTAAACATTTAAATACAATATCCAAATCCACTTTATTTATATAGTATATTTTACAAACAGAGCAGTTTCCAAAGTGCTACACAGAGATCACAAAAAGAAAACAACAATACTTGGCCTCAAGCAATAAAACCAGTGTAAAATCAAATAAAAGCAAAACTATTAATTATAGTCATAACCCACCATAGCAGTTCATTGTACCTTTGAGTTCCAGTTATACCTCTATCAGCCCTGGCCAGGCTCCAGCCCTCACAGTGGTTCAGTGCATAAACAGAGAGTGTGATACAGTCATGAGACACTAAACCTGAACCTGGCAGAACAGCACAGTTTTCCTCAAATGATCCTGACTCTGTGGGGACATGCAGATTATGTGGGCCATTAAAAGTGCAGACAGTTATAACAGTAGAAAGATTTTTAATGAATATTTTTACATGTTTCTATTATTGGTTATTAATTGATGTATATTGTTTCAGCACAGATTGCATTTAGATTTTTACAGAAATTGTCACTTATTATGCCTGTTATGAAATCATTATCCTTATCTTGATTTTTTGATTGTTTGTACACTTTTCTTGCAACCTGTACTTTATAGGAGAGAAGTAGGTGAAATAAAGTGATTTATCCTCTGTAAGGGCATTATAGTGATAGCAGTAATTCTGTGCTGATACCTGTCTTTTGAATGTCTGTACTGTAGACTTTGGACATGTGCACAGCCTGGCTCTGGCTCAGATTTAAAGCTTAAATACAAGTGTATACAGTATACAAGTACAAGACAAATCTGTCTGACTGAGGATAAACAGTTAAGAGTCTCAAATCTACTTCAGTCTGTTTCCCCTTCACTGCTTTGGTTATATAATTTATTTTCTTACCATCCCCTGTCTTTCTCCTCAGGGTTATCTTTTACAAAATATTTGTAGACCAGAAATTAGAACTCAAGATTGCATTGATCACATATGTGTAGCATAATGCAAAATAATTAAGCCATAGATTTTCTGAAGCAGGAACTGTGTTGTATTCTTTAAAAAGGCTCATATTATTCTATTTTCTGATCTATGCTATAATGTTGTTTCCTCGTCACAAACATACCGAGAATTGTGTTTGATTTAATTCACACATATTTAACACAAATCTTGCATATTTAGGCTGAGTTCTCTCAAACAGAAAACGTTCCACCTTGTCAAGTCCTGTGGTGATACAGGAAGTGCTCCGCTGTATTTTTAAATTCCAAACACCTTCACTAGAGTCATATTGATCATTTCAGCCCTGGAATTCTACTGAACAAACCATAAAAGGTAGCTGTAATATAGGATCTTTAAGTGTTCTAGTATGGAGATTTGGATGTATATGCCAAGATATCGAGATTCTAAAAGAAGTGTGCCTTTTTTATAGGGTTTTGTGATAGCTAGAACTTTGAAGCCCAAAAAAAATAAAAAAGAAGGATTTGTACTGTCACATTCCTATATATTTCTCAGCTAATCGAAACAATTTACTTGGTATGTTTTCACTGTTTATTCATGAAACCCTTTTACCCTGACTCATGTTCATGCTTGTTCTATCAACTTAGTGGAAAGTGATCAGCGTTGACAGCTTATAATGGTATTAGTTACACTGTTATAAATTACATAAAAATCCCGTTTCAAATGTCACTGCATTCTCAATGATTAGATTAATATGATTTACACCACAGTATTCTCCAATGCCTCGTCACAGCCATACCTCCTGGACCCATCAGTGCGCGGGATGCTTGCACTTAATCATAGCTTGTTCAGCCTTAACGGTGCGAGGACAACAATTAACTATGTCTTAATGAGCGGCTCTGATTGCATTATCCGAGATTCACTGCTAATCTACGGCTATTACTGCAGACACAAGGAAGAAAGATGGAGAGGGATTGTGCTTTCACCAGCTATCAGAAACATCCAGAGATACCCATTAGCGCAATTAGTAAGGTAGAATAAGAGTCAGTATGGGCCAGTGGTGAGCAGTGAGATAGGAGAATGAAAGAGATTGTCCTATAGCATTTTATTGCTGTGTCCCGTGCTTCCTCACTGTAAAGCAATCTAATTGTGCCCTGTGGTCTCCATGTGGCATTTAGTTTTGGGGCTGGCTGGATCAGAAAATGTCAGCATGGCTCTGAGGCTTTGAGTTAGTGGCCTTGATTATTATTTTAGGCCGAGAATGATTTAGAAGAAAAGCAGTCCTGTGGTGAGGAAACTAACTGAACCTGCTCAAATGTGTGTGTCGGAGGAGAAACAATAGAATAATTGTTAAGATTCACATTCGCTTTTTGGCTTCGGTTGGAGTCTGCGTGCAATTTCTTTATCATTAATGAGATATGAACTATTGTTTAGACTGAAGTGATATGATGATAAAAATCTAATCCCCTGTGACAATCTGCAATTTTTGTGACTTTGTCATAATTCA
Source organism: Taenioides sp. WSHXM2023 (assembly GCA_029959045.1). Lineage (NCBI taxonomy): Eukaryota > Metazoa > Chordata > Actinopteri > Gobiiformes > Gobiidae > Taenioides > Taenioides sp. WSHXM2023. The sequence goes on along the minus strand of CM057096.1, from coordinate 13,872,744 downwards.
GCTTTTTTGTTTTAGTGAAGCTGAAACTTGCAGACACTTTTAGCCTATCCACTCTTTCTATTGGTCAGCCACTGTCAGGTCCTTAGTGAGTGACAGGTGGATTAATCAATCACAGTGATGAGTGAATTCCCAGAAGAATCAGATCTTCAGCTATCTCCTTCTATACTAAACATATGTGAATCATGTTCTTCAAATTAAGTTTGTCCAATCATGATCAAATTGAGTTAGTCCAAAAAAAAAAAAAAAAAAATCATATCATAATTTGAATATTTTGGGCATTTTGCCCCATATCTATTGTAATACAGCAGTAGCTATCTGTATTTAATTATTTTAAAGTTTTTGCTTTTTATCCACATTGTAACCCCTTGTACATACCTTGCTACTTACAGAAAATGACTAGTAAACCCAAATGACTCAATTTTCCAGACTATGTCCAATTTTAGTGATTTGTTGACTTGATCTAATCATTTTTTAGTTTTCTCCAATCACAACTTCATGCTCCACTTATGTTGATGAATCATGTGGTCAGTGACTGAGGTCCAACGTACGCTCCGCCAGGCCAGATTTGAATAGAGAAATTTGCATTAGCTGCTGTTTGCATGTGTACCATACTCTAGTGTTCAGTGGAAAATAAAGGAAAACATAAGAGAAAAGAGGACTGTATAATTCTGAATTGTGGAACTGTGCTTTGAGACATCATGGATCTTCAATTAGACTGCATCTGGGTAAGAAATGAAGATTTAGTATTCTGTGCGGAGGCTTGTTTTGATTTTACAACAGGAGCCTAATTTGAAAAACAGCTCACGCTGTGCTGGGCCTGTCGTCCAAAACAGCCAGTTAGATTCAGCGCACTGGTTTTTGACTGATGCACTTAATTCTTCTCATATCAAACTATAGAACATCCCCAGGGTTTAACCACTGCTGTATTATATGTGCTGGTGGAGGCTAGTGTGACTGTGCATAGTAATCATGCATTTCAAGTTGGGAAGGATTTAGCCTGTCCACTAGACCACCTTTTTAACTGATGAAACAAACCTTTATCTTTCAAAAGAGGTCCCTAATCAGAATAATTTGAGAATTTGAAAGTCCTTAGTGGATTAGTCCTGATAAAGAATATGTTCTAAAGACGTGCGCTTCATTGCACATTTGTATGCTGTGAGATTGCTTTGGGATTTCTTAAAGGTCACAGACTCCTATAAGACAGTGGCTAATTTTCAACATATGTATTCAGACTATGTACTCTTATATAAATGCCAAAAGACCAAAAACCTTTGTCAATTACATTACTTGTTTGATGTGGAAAAGTAATGATAACGAAGTCTATGCTAACCCTTGAACCCAGCATTTAGAGGTCCGCTATGTAACTTTTTTGGAGGGTATGTCACCTGCTTGTCTCCATAGCGTTATAGCATTGCCCAGATTATTTCAGAGTATTGCATTAAGTAGATATGTTTGCCATGCCATACTGCGTAACTTCACAGGGGGAGCAGTAACATTTTAAAGAGACACACAGGTGGCATACCCTTCACCAAAAAAGCTAGATCTTTAACTATATAGAAATACATACAGTATGTGAATGAGTTTGAATCCAGTTTAATAAAAGAGAGGATTGTATTGGAAAGGGCATCAGATTTAAAATGTATGCAAAATCAAATTGTAAATCACTGAATTTAATGTATTTATCAGCAGCGATAGTTCAATAGTAGCAGTTACATGTATCTTTATATCTATGTATAGGAATCCCTGCTAGCCTCTAACTCTTGAGAGCATCTTTTCTTCCCTTACCCCACCGTCTCCTTAGTGGTGCATCGGTAGGGAGAAAGGGGGAGGGGTGCAGATGGCCTGGACAGAGAGTGAGCGGGCGAGTGAGTGACAGAGTGAGTGAGGGGAGAGGTGAGAGAGCGGCGGGCTTTTTTGGCAGGGTTGGCCCGGTGTGGTGGGAGGGCCCATTGTGATGCAACGTTGCATACATAATGCCACGGGGCTCTAAATGCAGCGTTGCCATGGCGACTTTTGTGCCTGGTTGAACTCGGTGTGTGTGTGCCCCAAAGGAGAGAGAGAGAGAGTGAGAGAGACGTACAGACTTGGAGCCAGCTCAAATGACACTTGTAGTCTTTCTTGCAGTCCCCAACGCAGGATAGATGAATTTTCCACCCAGGAACTACCAGGCTTGTTTTTGTCCAGGGGGGAGCGTAGAAAAAAGCAAGGATATTCAGTGCTCTGGTGTGTTTGCGATGAAGTATGGTCCATGTGAAGGTATGTCTAACTGTGTCTCCTCTCAGGCGACACATTCCTTCAAAATTTCTTCTCCTTTTTTGTGGTACTTTTCCTCAATTTCTCGCCATTGCAGTCCCCGGAGACTGCAGTAACAGGTGTGGGGCTGTCAGATAGAATTGGAGGGAGCTACAGGGGCGAGAGGGAAAAGGCTTTTGTGTCTGTATTTTTCAGGGAAGTTGAACAATCTTAGCGCTCACAAGCAAAGATAGTTAGATGGATCACTTACAGATGCACGGACCAGCTGCAAGGAAAACATCAGACTAGCTTTATATTTCGTACCGAGCTTCCTACACAAGCAGATTGAGAGCTTTTGATGCACTTCCAAAAACAATTCCAAAAACGCTGACTGGTTTTGGATGATCAATGGTTTTTTTGATTGTGGTGTATTTGCACAAAATGATTAGCTGCATATGAAAGTTAAGTTCTTTGGGTAATGTTCACATTCACAGAGGACAAGGACAGTTAAAAAGTGATTCTACCATTTTCAGATTAACAGAAATGCTATGAAATAACAGATACAATGTAAGAGTTTTATGGCTCAGTGGAATTTACCCTTGAACTTATAGATGGCTTGACTAATCACAATTTTTGATTTAAAAAAAAGAAGAAGAAAAAAAAGAAGAAGAAAAAAAAAACAATTATTGACAATTATAGAATCTCAATCTTGATTAAAATGTGTTTAATCCACAGCCCCGCTTGCATTACCCTGTGAGACATAGAAACCAGTGGCTCACTACAAGCGTTCACATTTGTTCATATTGTGGATATTTTTCCTTTTATTCTTTTGAAAAGTTATTCTAAAAAACAAGTACTGTGTGCCTACATATGCTCCGGGTGCTGCTTCTAATTGCTGCACTTTATATGTGACAGTTACATTTGTCACATCCTCCGCATTACTACTTTAAAAGATTCCTCCACATTTAGCGCATTTCACTTCAGCCTCTCTCTTGTGCATTATTTGTGCTTTATGTGGAAACACAAGCCACTTTGAGGTCAGCTCAGCAGCTTTATATAAGCGTCATAGTGTTGTTGGTCTATATGTGCACTGACCTGTACACTTCTTTTGCTCCACATTGTTGGCCTCTGAATATGGAAACCACACGGCCAAGCCAAGAATCAATGTAACTTCATTTGTACATGCCATGAGCGATGCGGATGTGTACAACGAGAATATATGTCATTGGCTATGTATCTGATTTCTAGAGTTATCAGATTTTTTTAAATGCCACGTAAACAATTGTCTCTGATGTGAATAATATGAGTTCTGTCAGATTTTTTTTTTTTTTTAAGAATCTAACTCCAATCTTCCAAATACAAGATGAATGATTAACTGACACATGTCACCAGATATTTTTGATGGTCAGAATTTTTTGTGCATATAAGCTCACTCCGGAAATCAGATCAGATTATTGTAGTTATCTGATTTTTAGTGGCCATATAAATGTATCTATGTCCAAAACACTTTAATTGTGGTGCATGGAGCGTTGTGGCTAAAATAGGAGATGTTTCAGAAATACTTACTAAAATACTAAAAAGTGAAAAATTATTATTCATTGCCTTGCCTTTAGATATTGCAATGGCTCTCAAAATGGAGTTGTGCAATTTACTAAAAAAAAGTCAAATTCCAACACCAAATACTACTTCATGGTGCTCACGTCTTTATTGGTCTTTTTGGTTGTAATTTGGGTAAAACCAGTTGTGTTTATTCAGCTGTAATTACTGCGAAGTAAATAGAAATGCTATAATCAGCTGTTGGTGTGTTTGCTCATCGGGTAATTAGTGGTTATTCGTCACACAGCACACAACATGAATTAAGCATGAAGACATTTAAAACAATGCAACATTTTATTTGCATAGCCCACCTGCGTTTTGTGTCCATGAATCTGTTTTGCGTCTTTATCCACACAAAATCTACCAAAACACAAGAAAGGCATAGATTGTGGAGACGAAACTTGGTGAATGTACCAGAAGTCTTAAAACACTAGGCCTACTAACTTATACTACTTATATTGTTCGTAGTTTGAGCTAAGTTTAGTCTTAATATAGACTTTAGTTCTGTTCTAGTCCTGGTTTAATCCTGATCTAGTCCAAGATTAGTTCCAAATTTGGTCTCACTTTAGGCAGGATTATATAAAGAGCACAATTTGTACACACAGTAATTCAAAGTTTTTTTTACAGAATAAGACATTAAAATCAAAACCAAATGAATAAAATATAATTTAAAATTTAATATGATCTGCAGCAAAATATTACTTGCACTATGATACTGCTGCACATACCGCCACTAGCACTTTTATTTCCAGTTTTATATAACTACCACAATTACAACTATCCTCTGGGACAAACTAAATGATCTGATTTATTGTTACGAATAATATACTTTTTTTTATGTAGGAAATGTACCCAGAGAACATATCTTCCAAAATATACTGTATTTACATTATTTTCTCTTGCTTGCCACAAATCCATGCACCGTAGTAAGATTAGTAAATCAAACACAGCATTGTCTGTCATAAGTCTAAAGTTTCTGGGAGTATCTCGATTGCACAGAAACAAGTTTGACATTTGGACAGCTTTAGTTTAGTGTCCTAGTGTCAGAATCTTGTTCTCCTTTCTCTGTCTGTCTCTGTCTGTCTCTGTCTGGCTCTGTGCAAGTGGCAGACCTTGCTCTATCTGCTATGCTCTCCCTCCACAGCTTGCACAGTCCATTTCACAACAATTAAAATGTGTCAGGAACCAGTGAGCCGAAAAATGTGCAAAATAACACTAATTAGAGCTGTACAACATTAGAAAAGCATGCATGTATATAACTGTATTGATATTCACAGTGCTTATTTACCTCATTTGAGTTGCCTGTAGTTTTAAGGGAGTTAACGGCCGTAGGGTGGCAGAAAATGAATGTGAGAATGGTTGTCCAACAATCTGTTAAGCAAATACAGAGCAATGCTTTAACTTGTATCAAAACTGCATTCATTTGAACAAGTATTAATAAAACAGAGATAAAATTTGACCTTTCTAGAACAATTTTAGAATGTTTTTGATCTGTATTAGAAATACTATTATAGACCTTGTCAGGTTGAAGTAAATATTATTCTGTGTTGAAAATTACATGCTATTCTCAATGTGGTATTGAAAGTGTTACAGAGTATGAAACCTTTTCCTTTGTAACAAATTCAAGTATAAAGTAGTAGTTTTATGACAACACTATGCTGGGAGTGAATCGTTTTTTTTTGTTGTTTTTTTATCTACTTGTGCAGAAACAAAAAGTGCTATAAATGATGGTGCTCAAACCTTTGTGAAACTAACTTCTTGTTTTTCTGTGTAGGAGCTGCAGTTTGAACGTCTAACCCGGGAGCTGGAAGCTGAACGCCAGATTGTTGCCAGTCAGCTGGAGAGATGCAAGCTTGGCTCTGAGACTGGAAGCATGACTAGCATCAGGTGTGTTTGCATGAGTGTATCATTTTGCACCTGCCCTGGACCCTCCCCTGCACATTAAACCTGTGTGTGGACCAGCTGTGTTCCTGCAGGTCCCTCTTTTATGTTGGGTCCACATTTTATTTCTTTTGTCAAACTGCACTTCATAATCGCTTAGCTTACACCAGGATTTCTCACCAGATGGAGTTTGTGCTTGTTCCCACTCACTTGCTAATTTAGCTTTGCGCTATTTCACAACATGCTTTTGGTCTTCATCGGTCAGCGACATGGTAGAAACATAACTGTTACTTGCTTATCATTTTATAGACAACATTTATTTTGCATTTAGTATAACTCTCAAGCAAAGGATAATGGAGGGAAAATAAATTCTGAACTGTGAAAAAAAAAAAAAAATTCTGAGTGACTAGTGATTACATTATGGATGGTTTTGTAGGTTTGTATTCTATTCTTGTAAATTAACTAGATTGTAACTATGAGCTATGAATGCAAGCTTTATTTCCTTTCATTAAACAGCACATAGTCCATTCTCAAGATAGCCAAATGCATTCACCCTGCCACTCAGACCTGCGTAACATGATTACAGTCAACATGTACCTCTGTCGGCCATAAACTCACACATAAACAATCTCGCAGCACCCACACAATCCATCATCTACTCTCCCCTTTGATTCCTTAAGTGAGTTGGGATCCCATCCGTCTCAAACTAATTACTCATCTGCCGCCATTGTGCTGCTCATTGCACTTGAAGACGTAGCCGAACAAAGAAACGGTTACATGGACTGAAAACCGTTTTGTTCCCCGCTCTAATTAGCCAGTGCATTCGTTTAGCTTCTTAGCACTGTCACAGGGCTCCCGAGCAATAGCACAAGGAGATGGAGGAGACAGGAGATCCAAAAACATGTCCGCTCCACCACTTCACCACGCAGCTGCACCACAGATTCAATAACCTCTGCCATCTTGCTAACTTGATTACATAGGTTTATTGTATCAAGGGCCAGAGTGTATTAGCCATTGCTTTTTATGTGCCGTCCGCTTTGTTTGACTTGGTTTGTAATTACCAAATGGACAAATGATTCGGCCAAACACAAGTCCCCTAAAGCAATAAGTTGTGCAGAGGACGGTCGAACATTGTGCTGCAAGGATTTATTTTTCAATTACCTCAGAAACATTGTATTGTTTATTCTTACGGAGTTATATTTATCTTGAGCAGTCTTTGTGAACACAACAGGCAACATTTAATCTGTACTTGACAAAATGTATCTGGAAAGTAGCCTACACAAGACTGGGTTGGTCTGTAGAATTGAAATTAGCCATTAAATAAAGAGAAGTTTACGTTTGATATTGTCCTTCAAATAGTGACAATGATGCAGTGAGTTGAGTGCTTGCCTATCAACAGCAGTGGCTCTAACCTTGCCAGAGAGCATGGTTGTCAAGACTCTGCCTGTTTTGCCTACCCCATGCTGACTGGCGCAATGTGGCAATCTCAAATAAGAGAGAGAGGAACGTAAAGGGCCTGTACCTGATTTCAAACAATGAGTCAGTAACATGTTTTAGAATGAACTATTAGCTCCACCCATGTCTGTTCTGTTACTGTGATATTGCACCATGACAGAGAAACATTTGTCAGGGATAGTGTCATTTAAATGCTCCCTTACAGTTGTCTGATCTCTGCATATTACTTGCTTTTTTGTCACATGTCACATCCACCATAACAGAGAATCAAGTGTCTGAGATTGTGTCAGGGAGTTAGCTTCTCAGGATTCTTTATGATGATGTGCCTGATTGAACAGACAAAGGTGACCCTGTCAGTAGCTTCTGTGGACTTATCAGTCATTACCTGATAAAATGCAATGTAAAATAGAATATATTCTACAGTCTGAATTTAGTTAACATCTTTCACCATGCAATAAAGAGCATTTGTCTTAATCTAAGTAGTGTATAAATGGAAGCTGAGATACAGGCCTTTTAAAAAGACCAAAAATATATATATATACAATTAATAGATAAACCATGAGAACCACTGCTTTAAATGATCACGTCACAATGGCTGTCATAAACATTCTCCACAGGTGGTGCTAAATCAGATAGCCACTATTAGCAGATTAGCACTAACATTAGGTGGGTAGGGTCCACTAGTCCGAGGGTCCACTAGTCCAAGCTAACCTTAACCAGACTTGGACCCCTTGCCTAAACCTAACCCTAATCCTAACCTTAACCAGACTTTGAAAGAAAAAAAAAAAGTGGATTGGGGTTTGACCCTCGGACTAGTGGACCCTCGGACTAGTGGGTAGTTTCCCATTAGGTAGTGCCATGCTGCTGCAGCCTGTCCTCTCAACACAGCTCAATACGCCCTCTGCTCTGGTAAGTCGATAATCAATAGCTGTAGATGTGATCTGTGAGAGGCTATATTTAAAATGAACAATGATTTTAAGTTTGATAAGCTTTTTGCTAACTCCTACATATGCAAAGTAGAAATCAGAAAGACTCTTTTTCAGGATCTTATCTGCTAGACTGTTTTCACACCTGCATTTACATGTGTTAGCTGCCTGCTCGATAGCCCTTGTTAGACTATGTCTAACCTTGTAGTGTCGGCTAACGTGCCATAAGTGAACACACTACCTATTGTAATATGTGCAATGTATGGGGTTTGAATAGTCTATTGATAATCCATAAACCAAACAGACAACCACTGAATAAAGACAGGTCAGGTTTCAGTTCTCTGAGTAACCCGCGGGGCATAGATATAATATTACTACAGGTGTTATGACTAGGGACAATACAATGGATCTGGCTGCTGTCTTGTGCCGGAACAATAGTGCTGCATTGTTGAGAGAGTGTTCACCTTCTAGACATTTCAGAAATAAGTCAGATTTCTTGCAATTTAGCATATTTTTAGCACTTTTTTTTTGCTTGGTAAGAGTTGAATTATGAATGGGCTTGCACTCTGGTGGCACATAGGGGTGGTTTCAGTTTCAAAATTCTCTGTTGTTTTGCAAAGATGTGAGAGGTGTTAATGGGACTTTCAGCTGTGCCTTTGTTTCCAGTTTTAATCAGTCAGCACAGGTCACAGAGACTGCCACAGCATCTGCCACTGCTTCAACACTTTAAGGCTCCATCCACACCAGAGCTACACCATCAGCCAAATGTGCAGCCAGAAGAGAAGCATATGGTCTATCATTAGTCATGTCTCTACTTATTTCCACAGGTGGGAAAAGGAACATTCATGGTAAAAGTGCTGTTTGAGCTGTACTAGAAAATGGTTGTAGAAAAGCAATCACCGTAATTGCTATTTACAACTGGATGCATGCACATTAACGCCTACAACAACTGCTCTCCTCAAAGCAACTTTTCTGGTCTGCTACTTGTTACTTGCATTCCTCAGCAAAGCAATGACTATTAATAAGTTAATGCAAGGAAGGTGAAAGAAACACAGAGTAAAAATGTTCAGTTCACTATAGTTATTTAAGATTTGAGATTAGAATGTGACTATAGACTACTTGTTGATGAGCAATTGTTGTATTTTTTGCCATCTGTTTGGTGTTTTATAACAACAGATGATGTTATGGTTGGCACAGGAAGATCTAGTTCAGTTTAGTCTTTGATAGTTTGGCTGAAATTTTGTTTAAAAAATAAATAAATAAATAAACAAATGAGCAGACCACATTTACATGCAATCTGCAAACTGCAGATGGACATTTTAAAATAATTGTCATTTTAACCAAATGTCAGGACAATTACCTCTCACAAAACTGGTATTTAGCTATTATGACCATTTGATTAGCTTTAATTGGCTAACTTGTTAAAATCATGTTTTCAAAACTTTGGAAACTAAAGTTTAATTCGAAAACACTGAGCTTCATTACAAAATGTGTTTTAATGTATCTATTTCAAAAAACACAATGCATCTGTTACAGCTGAATGTTTCTCATTAATGTTTTTATCTAGAAAACCTGACAGTTTAACACTTTTTCATTGCTGGTAGCACACACTGTGGTAAGATTGAATAATTTGTTGGGAGACAAACTAATCAGTTGTATAGCTCATATATCTTGATTTGGGTGACACAGTACAAAATCACTTGTTTTTAAATGTCACTTCAGAGGTAATCAATCTTGACATAGCCTTGTCATATAAAACTCAGTGTTTTTTTGTTGTTTTTTTATAGCTGTTAGGTTTGTCTGATAATCTATTGCCCACTGACTGAACGCCTGTCTGCTTGCTCAGCGTATTAAGAGCATGTATTCGTTTTGGCTCTGCCCATAGTGCCCAGTGTCCCACTCCCGTTTGCCTGGTGGGCAAAGGTGACCCGTCTTGTGTATTCAGCGTGCGCCTATTATCCTCGGTGCTGTGCTGCCAGCCCACCCCTCCTCCTGCCAATCCTCTGAGCGCAGAGGCTAATGGAGATGTTAGCTCTGTACTCACTTTTAACAAGGGGAAAAACTAACGTGACCGACCGGTGAATATTTGATGCTGATGATTTAAAATACAGAAATATTTGATGAAAATCCAAGAAAATGCAACATTTGACAATAATATTTAAAGAAAATCTATTGTGCTTAGGTGCTGCTATATAGCTATAATCTACAATTACTTTTATACTACAACTTGTAATATTAATACTGTGACTCTGGCTCTTTATAGTCTCAAACAAATACGCATTTTACTTCAGAAATTGATTTATAAAACAATTCAGAAAGTGATGTGAAAGTGAGAGTGGTTAAATGCAGTTTTACTTAAGCCTAAAGAAATCTGTACCCCTCTCTTCCCTCTCATTTACCTGTGATCCTCCTCCATTATCCCACTGGCTTCACTACAACGTGTTAATGTCCTCAGTGTAACATAAGAACTGCTGTCACTTGAGCTAGTTGAGCTGCTCACCTTGAAGAACTCCAAGTGAAATCCTCCGAGACAGAACCGCGAGTGAGGATCAGTCACACACCACTACAAAGACGCCAGGCGCTAAGACACAAAGAGGGAAGAAAGGCCTGTCCACTGAATGCACTCCTGTTTGATTGATTTCTGGAGCCAGCTCTGCCTCTGCTTCAGCCCTCTCCACTCACACTTTTCCCCCCTGTGATTATACTCTGACAAGTCCTGGACTCACAGGACTGATGTGTTGTAGAGTACTTTGGTTTATGGGCTTCACTGGTCATGGTGTAGGAAGGAAGTAGAAAGACACAGAGATAATCATAACTGCAATTTCATTTAAAGGTGCTTTATGTAACTTTTACACTGAAGAATAAGCAGCTTACTTGTCTTCATGTTATAGCTTGTTGTTGCACAATATTGCATTGAACTTACAGTAATCTACTTTAAAAATGAGCTGGGTTGTTTTTTCCACAGATCTGACCTGTAATTTTGGCTAATGTCACTGTGGAGATTTGGGCTTTGCTAAGAACGGAAAGAGTGATAGATCACAATCGAAACTTTGGTCAATCTCGATGATAATGCAAGGGTATTTCAATCAACTGGTCTACAGCCAATCCTGTGGCAGTAAGAGCACATGGCACTGAAGTGGTACTCTCTTGTTTAAGTGAAAGCTCTGACTCAGGGCCACAGTCTCTTTATGTCTCCTCATGTTTCACACGTTTTGACTTAAATCTGCACAATGCTAATTTGCATTTAGGCTTGTACAAACACCTTCCAAACTTTAAATGTAGATGTGGAGATTGATAAGTATATACTTATTGTTATTAGTTATATAGTGACACATATTGTACAGTTTCATATGAAACAAATACAGTAGGTTGATCAACTGAACTGCAAACACATGAAATATGGATGTGTAAGTATTGATATGAACAACTGGTGAACAACGGCTGACCTGGAGTCCTTGGATGTGAATGTGAAATAAACTAAAGATTAAAGCTTAAAGGTTTAGCTAAAACACATTAAGCGTGTGTACTTTGTATTTTACCATACAGTTAAATGTAATTCATACCCCACTGATGACTAAATTGTGAATATAGCCTCTTTTCTGTTGTCACTGGTGTGTGTGTTTGTTTGATTATAGTGGCCATTTTGGAGCGCTCTTTGACTACTGAATGATCTGGAGTCACATTACACATTCCCCTTTTAAATGTCAGAACTCTGGCGAAATGCAAACAGACTTTTAGCTAAAGGCCACTACCTCTCCTCCAACGCTTCCAAATGTTGAGTACAACTGAGGTGAACATGTGGTATTTGAAAAAGTTTGAAATTATTTATCATTTTGCAAAGTAGAATAATGACAATAGCTTCAATGGCAAATGCATTGAGGAAGTGAATTTTTAACTTGTATTGACGCAGGTTTGGCAGGAGCTTGACGGTGACAAGGGTCGATGGTCCGTGTGAGCATCCTATTGATTTCTCCAGCAGTGAGAGAGGATGTTGCAAGCTTTATTTATAAGCAGCATTTTGTATGATCTATATGGCATTGATCTTAGACTGTGAGGAAAATAAGAAGAAAGTAGAGAAACCAATTATGTAAAATATAGGCCATGACTCATTGTCTGCATAATGTAATGAATTACAGAGAAGGGGGCATAATTTGAAAAATGTTTGTTCAATACATTTACAGGTTTTATTTTGGTTTGTCAGAAATCTGTTAATGAGAAATAAAGAAGTAGATGGCATGTTTGAAAAGCTGGTACGCAAATGATAATTCTAATAGTAGCAATAGCATAATAGTAGCAGAACTGTACCGATACCATCATATAAGACATACAGGGTTTGTCGGAATATCCTTTAATTGAGTTTATGACAAAGTACATGATATTAATGATATAGGAAATGTTGTGCTGGCCATATGTGGTTGTTACTACCTTAGCATCATGGGTTCACCTCCTAGCCGTGACCGCTGAATGTCTCTGCTCTCTCTTTCACAATTTCATGCTACTGTCCTGTCCAGTAACACCAGAAAAATCGACTAATATGATAATAATAATAATTATATGGGGTGTGAATAAGTAGTGTTTACTTTGCTTGTATTGCATTCACAATATGAAAGCAAATAGAGCAAATAAAGCAGTCATTTTATCAATATAAATTCTAAACCTTGTACTTATAAGATTTATTAAAACTACACAAAGCCAAATGTTTAAAAATTAAACAACATTTTTGTGGTGGGTCTGAGGTGGTGCAATGGATAACAGGCTCAGCAGGAGGCACCGAGAGGACGAGGGGGCAGACTGTTGATCCACTTGATCCTGGTCCCTTAAACACACAAACACATGGGCTCTAGTCTGTGAGGCCAGACAGTCAAAATAAGGCTAATATCATGCTGCACAGACAGACAGACCACTCTAGTGTATGAGGCATGGTCTGAGACAAAACTGTTGATCTGCAGCAAAAAAGGGACAGGGCTGCCACTGTGAGATCCAATAAAACGTATGGACAATGTAGGAAGAAGCTGCAATGACAAAGGAATAAAGAAGACAAGAAAATATTTAAGTTACAAATAAATAAGCTTTTTTATATTAAACAAATCTAAAATGGAATCAGTTCCAAAGGACAGGATATGATTATATAATTTAATGACATGCAAGTTTCAAGGAACTGTATGTAAGATTTTGCTTTTAAATTTCATAAAGTTGACTATCTCTGTCCCCAAGCTTAAAGTAAAAATCAAGGTTTTACTGATAACAAAGATAACTAATGTTAATTTTTTCTAAGTTACAAAAAACATCGGCAATTATGACCAAGTTGTGTATGTTATAATTTGGTGTTTTGGTTCTCAAGATTATTATCCAATCAGAAAACAGAATGAGTCTCACTAGTCTCTCATTTGGGTTGCCAGTTTCAATGCTCAAATCCAGTTAGTTTTATTCTAAAAAGCCTCTCGCTGATCTGAATCCTCACTCCCTAAAACCCCAGCACCTGTAGCCATCAGTCATCAGTGCTACTGCTAGTGTCCTTCTGCAGGTTAAGTTAAAGCACCAGCAACCCCGGTTCAGTTGTGATTGTATTACCTTTTTTAAAAGCGTAAGAGTGCAGGCTACATATAGTTCCTTTCCATGGGTTTCAGAATGATGCAAAATTATTGAAAAAGTCCTCAAAATGTTGCAATAATAAAGCTGAAATCCATGAACTCCTCCATGACACAACTAATTGCCTTGACCTAATGAATCTCATCTATTATAGTACTATCTGTATGTATTCATTGTCCAACATGCATGATGCTGACAAAGATATACAGTAAACCTCAACGATATACAGCAGATCAAATGTATTCAGTTCAATGATGAGAGACCCTCCAAATCTGTACTTCCCTCTGTAATGGCTCTGCTGCCTTTGCTATATCCTTTTCTGCTTAAAATACTCTGTATTAAAGTGTAAAAAGGAAAAAGACATACTTACCTGAATCAATTTTATTTTTATGGGGTTGTTTTCTGACTGAAGTGAGGAGATTTAGAATAAGACACCTAAATTGAATGCAGAAGTTTCTGAAAATAAAACATGGCTATGACAGACTGGCAGCACCTCCTGTTCTCTCCAGCGCTGATGAACAATAGGAGGCAATGAGAAAATCATACAGCACTCAGTACATAGACAAACTGTTGATGGCTAAACTTAATTAAAGTAATTCTTTAAATGCAGTGATTGCCTTTTCAAAGCCAAGAGCACCTGGGATTCAGCTGTGGCAGCACAATGGGTCTGAATACAGATAGTGGAGCTACTTGGCCACGGTCAGACCTGGATCCGTGCCACACACAGGAGCTGCTGGGAGAGATCAATGCTGATAAGGAGATCTGGCATACAGCCCTAAGGTGTACAGTGGAGGAGGGGTCCACAGGGTGTGGCTAAAGATTGATTCTATTAGTCTTGATAAGGGTGGGTGGTCTTCAGTACATTGTAACTCTGTAATTTAGAAGGTTATTCTATTTTATCTGTTAATTATGGACAAACTTCACAAATTATGGACAAAATTATGGGTCAATTTCAAAGGCTGGTTGAAGAATGATCTTAATGAATGTTAAATCTGAATAGGATATTGCATTGTCAGTGGTGGCGATTTGCTTGGCTTGTTAGGTTAAAGTGGCAGTATTGTCAAAGGAGCTTTTAGGGTCAAAAATAAGAATACATGCGTGCGTGCTCTAATGGTTAAGCGTTTTATTGTCCAAGAATCAGGAAGTGCCCTGTTAGCATGTTAGTTGTTTTAAGTTGTGAATTATTATGATGTTAGGGAAGTGAAAAATAACTTGAGCCCACAAATACTATGTTAGGCCCATTTAGTAATATTATGTAATTAAGACAATTATGCTAATATTGCAATGTGCTTTTGAATTTTGTTTGAACATTTCCCCTCAAATCCCAAGAGTCTGTTTTGTATGACAGCTGTGTTTATTTATAGTTCATAAAATTAATATTTTTTGTCCCGTGATAAGTTGAAAGCAGTGAGATGCTGACCCAGTGAAGTCACCAGATTTCAGCTTCTGTTCCCACTAGCCTGTGAAGTTATGATGTGCTGTTTTCTGACTTGCTTTGTTGCCCTTGATTGTGTTTGAAGAAATTCTCAAATGTTTGTACAGTAATGCCAGACAGAAGAGAGACGTTATTTCTGACATCTAGACGTATTGCGTTTTTTGACAGATCTCAAGTGATTGGCAGGATCGGTCGTTATTGGCAACTCGCTCTATTTATCAAC
Source organism: Taenioides sp. WSHXM2023 (assembly GCA_029959045.1). Classification (NCBI taxonomy): domain Eukaryota; kingdom Metazoa; phylum Chordata; class Actinopteri; order Gobiiformes; family Gobiidae; genus Taenioides; species Taenioides sp. WSHXM2023. The sequence continues at coordinate 13,857,407 of CM057096.1, read as the reverse complement.
GGCAACAGACACCTCCGGGGGCAGTGTGTCTCTGGGCTCTTCACAGACTGGTGGAGGGCAGAGACTGGCTGATCCCATGTGGCGATCCAGCATGTCGTCCTCCTGGCTCCTCGTTTCCCTTCTGGCCTGGAGTCAAGATGGTGGCCGCGCACACTGGCAATCTGCGAAGTCAATCTGACCAATTTAGTGGGTCACGGGACACTTCTGCTTCCTCGCCTTAGCATTTGTTGGGAGCATGCGGACGAGCTCACAGGAACAGAGCTGCAACCCGCTGGGTTTTAATCACTCGCTTCAAAAGGTCTGATGTTTCTCATCAAAAGACAGGAGAAAGTAGAACGTACCCCGCTCCTTGGTTTCACTTGGTTTCTTTGCGTTTTAGACCTCATATCATCCTCACCTTCAGCGTCTTAACGGCTTTGGCAGCCCATACTGAGCTTTGAAAAAAGACTGAGTCTGTCTTACATTTTATCAGCGGCAGACAGACTGAGCCATGTAGACACTTTGGGCATTTTCCTGGTGATGGCAATCTACTCCAGCCTCGCCAGCACAATTTATTTTCAGCTTAATTTGATTCAAAAACACCCCTATAGCGCAGGAAGTGGACAGGTGCGCTGCAATCTCATCTATATACACCAATATAGCCAGGAGTGATGCTGGAACAATACTATCCGTTTTATTGAACAGAAATTCAGTATGATGTTAGCTAAACTGAATTTGACTAAACAAAAGCTATTCTTTCAAAATGCTACAGTTGTTCCTGTTGGTGTGGGGGGTAGTGGATCAAATACCCATATGGATGCAAAATCTTAAAGGTGCATTACGTAGCATTTTTTGAAGATGTTGATGAGATGATCAGGTGATCAGATTATATTTCCTGTAATGTTCAGCAGACTTATCTATCTCCATTGAGGCAAGCAGGTAGCACAACCAGGCTTACAGAGGGGTGTTAGGCCCTGCTCACAGTAACAATTTTTGTTTTTCAAAGTATTTTTGAATACCTTCCTACCTGTATGAATAAATGTACTGTGGAATTTTCTATGAAAAACAATAACATCTCTTCAGAAACAAGCCAGATTGTGGACCCTCCACTAGTAGAGTTTTCATCTTACTCCTTTATAGGATCAGTGCAGCTTGTTGCAGGTCTAGCGTGTGCTGATGCAGGCCTCATATCTCAGCTCATATGTGCTCCCCATGTATCTTAGAATCAGATTTCACCAGCTCCATCTCAACTCCATCTCAGCTCTTATCAAACTCACACTTGCAACAGGTTCCCCAGCACCCTGGAGTGGATGGCTGGTAGACGGCCATCATGTCCCAACAAGGCTGCGACGTCAGTGACGTGGGGGAGTCATGTTTTGGGCTGGACTCATGAGGAGAGAGCTGGTGGGCCTCTTTAGGGTCCCTGAAGGTGTGAAAATTACCTCTGTAAAGTATGTGGCGTTTCTAACTGACACTTTCTTCCATGGTACAAAAAGAAGAACCGTGCTTTCCGTAGCAAAATCATCTTCATGCTGCAAGGAACACCTCTGCATCATCGACTGCTATGGGCATAAAAGAAGAGAAACTCATGGTGTGGCCCCCATCCTCCCCTGACCTCAACCCTATTGAGAACCTTTGGAGCTCCTCAAGCGAAAGATCTATGAGGGCAGAGGCAGTTCACATCCAAACAGCAGCTCTCGGAGGCTATTTTGACATCCTGCAAAGAAATTCAAACAGAAACTCTCCGCAAAATCACAAATTCAAAGGATGCAAGAATTGTGAAGCTCCTATCAAATAAGGGTTCCTGTGTTCAAATGTAACTTGACCTGTTAAGATGTTTTGATTGAAATAGCTTTTGATTTCTGTAATATGCTAATGTTCTTTACAACAATAACATGGTTTGAAACTCTGTTGTGCATAATAATTTAGAACAGCGCATTTTAAGTTTTTATTTTTGAAAAAATATTGGGAAGTTTGTTCAGTAACATTCGAATTGTACTGTAAAGGCTGATGATTTGAAAATTATTATGTCATTTATATTGACAATTTGGCAAAATCAGAGAAACATATAATTCATTAATAAATAAATTACTTATTTATTTATTAATATAATCGGTTGGGGGTGCGACATATTTGATATTTCATAGTAACATTTTCAATCTTTATGTCTGATTCTATCTAAAATCTATGCACCATTGTTGTGCAAATCACTGCACAAACCTCAGTAGCTAAAAAACTACACAGTTATAATGCCAATACCTTTTTTTCTGGTTTTAAGTATTATGTTATATTCAGTCCTCTATTTCGGGGCTAGTAGGCACTTGACCAGCAGAGGAGGATTTTTACCTCCGCCAAGGAGGTTATGTTTTCGCCTGAGTCTGTCTGTTTGTTTGTTTGTTTGTTTGTTTGTTTGTTTGTTTGTTTGTTAGCAAGATAACTCAAAAAGTTATGGACGGATCTTGATGAAATTTTCAGGAAATGTTCCGAATGGTAAATCCAACAGATGATTAAATTTAGGTGATGATCCAGAAGAAATCCTGGATTCTGGATCACTTTGAAAATTTCGTTAGCATTGCGTTAAATGGGGCTTGGCGGAGATCTGCGCTCTCTGAGTGCTTTTCTAGTTATTTAGGTTGTCAACAAGCAATTTAAAGCAGTTTCATAACAGAGAACGTAAGGACAGAGGTACCCTCATTTATTGAACATTATAAGCAGACGACATGACAGGGAGCAAAGTTTCAGTGAGTAACATCTTGTTTTAATGCCACAACTTTTCTATTATACAAATCTTAACCATTCTCCAGAGGATACTGACATCATCAACCATTTTGTTGACATCACCAAACCTATTAACAGTCACCTCCCCAAGCAACAGTTGACTTTTTGTTCTGTCAGAATTAAAAATGAGGTAAAACAACTGACCCAGAGAGATAAAGCACATAAAGCACATTTTTACAGTGCACTAGGGCTCTTCATCTTTGTAGTTAAAGCTACTCAATATCTATCTGGGAAAGTAAAAGCTCTCCTCAGTCTGGTGGATAAACAGCTGCATGTGCTAGCTGTAGCAAAAGGAGCAGCTTTTTAGGCTAGTTCCTCATTACAACAGTCCACACAGCATGTCTGTGTTTTATGCCACCACTGCTGTGAGATGGGAGTTTTCTCCTACTGCTGGCAGCATGGTCCAGATTGGCTTGTTATTTCAGTCCACAAAAACACATGAGGGCTAATTAGTTACTATTGTTATTCTCATATCAACTGGTAGTGTCAAATATACTATACAGGATAAAAATAACTATATAGATTAAATATGTCACACTAATTTACGCAAACATTTTATTTTAGATAAAAACGGGATGATAGCCTATGTCAAAAATATTTAGCTATATCCTAAACTCAACAAAAAGTCAACATAGAGCAGCTGTCAATTTGGTGACGGCTAATTGGGATCCAAATAAACAAACAAAATAAACAAACATTATTTGTCAGTACCAACATTTTATGAAAACATAGGCCTAGAAACACCCACATATCTCAGCATAAGGTTTCCAACCAAAAATCATCTACCTAATGTATTGTTTAATGTAATTTTACTGTATTCACATTCATATTAATAGATTGTCCATTTAGGCTATTCGATCTGGCAGGAGAACAGCGTTTGAAATAGACAAACAAAAACACAATTCATCCACAGTCTCAACATAGCAGATTGATACTGGCAGTAATATATATTGTTTATGTGACCTGGAGCTAGCCTTAGGTGTACTTCCTGCTTTCTCTGGGATTGTAGCGCTGACTTATAGGTCTCTTTAAAGCCATTTCCGCTTGACACGCTGCCCATCTTGTGTGGCATTATGGCAGTTTGAATGAAACTCCACTGGCTCTTGCTGTTACTCACATTGCATTTGGCTTACTTTTTGCTATACCAGAATGCCTGGAAGGATATTTCTTAAAGGTTGTATAGAGGATTTTCCAAGGAAGGAGAAATCCAGCGACTGTTTGTCCTTTTTCAAATGTTGCTCATGTGTGAAACCACCACCCCCCTCCCCCACAGCTCCCTAAGTAGAAACGCCTCCTCCCACCTCCTCCTTACACTAGAAGATGTTTGTTTACAGCCAGTGCACATTCAGAAGTGCTGTTGCTGCTGTAACTAGACTGTACATTTTCAAATGATAAGCAGAAGTTTCCTGTCCAGAAGTAATTTAGCGACCAACGCGACACTCTTTAGACACTTTGTTTCAGTGCACACCATCGATGAAAGGAATCTCCAAGACTCACCTTTGTTTAGCTTCGCTCCTATTCCCCTTCCCTTCCTCAAAAGCGGACTTTCTCTTGCGGCTAACTGGTAGTGGATTCTCGTTTTCATCGCAACAAACTTTGTGCAAACTGCGAGGAAGCTGCAGTTGGAAAAAGCCGCTGTTGAGTAAACAGCGTCTTGCATCTGTGGAATGTGTGAGAGGCATAGGTAAACCACGTAATCCCAGCGTCACTTAAGTCAGTTACGCTAGAAGCATAGGGAGTTTGATTGACAAACAGCCAATAGCCAATAGCCAATAGATAATGAAGTAGCCTCGTTATCTAATGTTTAGCTGACCCCACCACGTCCACAACTGATGGATTTTCATTCTTTTTTTTTTGGTCATCATAATTACAAGGCTGCTGCATCTCTATAATGATATAATTGAAACCAAAAAAAAAAAAAATCCTCCATACAACCTTTAAATGCACACAAAATTGGTAATGCCCCCTAACTCAAGCTCATTGTGTGTTTGTTTGAAGCCTTTACAATAAGATAATAAATGTAAGATTTGCATTTCCTTTTCGCCTGTGTAGGCATTTTGTACTGAGGACTGGCTTAGAACTCATTTGTATCAACACTGTAAACGTCAATACTAATCAATGCTAATTACCATTTAAATTTTAAGGTTAGGCCAATATAGTAGACAAGTTAGGACAATTTTGTCATTGGTTTGTGTCAAAATACCACCTACTACCAACATATTGTACAAGTCCATGTTGGTGGTAGAGCGTTGAGGGTTCTGGCTTAAAAAGTTGACAACTTTGCTTATTTGAAATGCATCTTAATAGAATAACATTGTTTTTACAGTAATACCATTTTGATTTACACATTAATAATTTAAATAATTCATGTAAGTAATGTAAAGTAAATCATTTTGTATGTTTATTGAAAAGTCTTCAGTCATAGTTAGATTAGAAACAAGAAAGTATCCCAAAAGTACTCTACTGAAAATATGTTCTAATGGCCCATCACACACATTGATAACAGAATGCTGATTTTACCCTCATTGTTTATCAGAACTTGGAGGTGGAATATATCCCCTGGTTTATATAGGAACATATGTTTCAGTGCCATATTTTATAAACAACTTCAAATAAATAATAATTGTGATCATTTCACTGTAAACTGATTTCTTGCTCGCCCTGAACTCAACCCTGCTCTAGACATATTGTTATGTAAAATACAAGAGTCTAAAGTCTAGACCAACAGGAATGTGGAAAATGTATGCCGTGGTTTGACAGTGATGATTGATATATGCATTAGTAGTAAGGCTGTTGCAGTGTTAAATAGAGCTTATTAATATCAGAAGTTTTTTTTACAAATCTAAACTAACTCTGCAGAATAAAACGTGTTGTTATTTGTGGAGGAAATTCTGATTTTATGAAAAACTGCAGCCTTTGCAAATTGCTAATTGCGCCCATTCAAATTGCAATTTTGATTTGATTGTGATTAATCTCTCAGTGTTAAATCATTTGATGCTAAATAAAATACTTTCTCTTTGAATGCAACTTTTGCATAATGATTCTAGAGTTTATTATTGTTCGATGGATTTCCAAATCTTTTGTTCCTTTGTTGTACTTTGCCTCTATTATCCAACTCCTCTGTGCAGGGGGACCATGGAGCCATTGTGGTCTGCAGATAACACATAATATGCAGGGAATAGCAATAGCTGGATTATATGGATGGAGTTGAGAGCGTGTTTAGATACAATAGTGTTTTTTGTGACTATCTCTGGCATCTGGTCTTTGAAATCCTTTTTATAGACTTTCTTTTGTTCATCTTTTGTTCTTGTCATTTGCTATTTCTTACTGTTTTTGACTACAGTGGTCCAGGTTACAAGGCTAGAGCAGTGCCCTTATCTAAAAATTCTTCCACAAAGGTGCTTTTTGAGGTCAGGATGTACAAGGGGACATGATGATTGAAATCACATCACATTACTTGGTACTGTTCTTTTTCAGTCTGCTAAAAATGACCAAAGTGCTGTGGCCATTACCAAAAATGTACTCAGTTTATGTGTTATCACTGGTACCTTTTTCCATCTTATCATTTACTTGATTTAAATTATACCTCAGTATGTGGAGCCTTATCTATTTTTTCAAAAGAGGCTAATGGCAAATGTTATCAAAATTATGAATCATTTTTCTTTATCCCCAATTTGGGACTCTTACCTACAGTATTGGCACGATATAGGGACTTCACATACAGATTCAGTTATACATAGTTTTCTCTGAAGGTTCTTTCTTAACATGCTTTTGAAGTATTTGATTTCTTGCTAGTAAAACAAAATTATTCACAAGGTAGCTTTGAACTATGCTATGAGGTTTATTTTAATTATGTAGTTTATAAAGCAAGGTACTGTATACATCTTAAATATAGAAGGTGCCATTTTAAAAAACAATTCATAGAAGTGGCCATACTGACAATAAGAAAACAGTTTTATTTGCAACAGATTTTCAAAGATGCTTTTTGAAGAGATTGTAATTTGGCAAGGTCATTTGTGCACTGTATCTTAAAAGGTATAAAGGATAGCTAAAGGCCTTAGTAGATAATCCAGCATTGTGTCAGTGCAGTGAAGCTGTAAACAACATTGTCCTTTATTTGGGATTATGTTATTTAGGATTATGCAAATGATCTGGGTTTGTGAACAGGATATGACACTGACACAGTATTCACTCATCAGCCATTGCATTATGGCCACTCACAGGTGAAAGGTGAATAACAGTATGTAGACATAACTTCAGGTATGTTTTTGAGGAGGTAACAGCATTTGGACATGTCTTAAAGCTCACAAGAGTCAATTTTTTGTAATATAGGACCTTTAATTTTATTCTGGGTTTGTCACCCGATGTCCCATGAAAATGTAATTGCTTTGCCTGAATGTGCCAGTATAGTATAAACTCACCATTTATTCATTTTTTAAATACAATTATTATTTTTTTTATTAAATTATTTTTATTACCCCTTCTTGTCTCCATGGAGTTGGCTAACCAGTTAACCATCTTTTGTAATTTCCAGGTAAAATAACATTTCCAAAAGAGGTTTCAGATCCTACATCTAAAAACGTACAGGCACCTTAAAAGTAAAAGACTCTTGTTATATCTGCTGGAGAATTTACCCCTGACTTTATGATGCGTATATTGGATAGAACTCCTCTCCAGCTCTGTGCAGTGATCTGGGTCTGGTTGAGTGGGCTTTCCTAACACCTCTCCATGGCACATGCGTTTTGTCATTAGCGGTGATGAAGTGGCCGAACAGTGGCGTGACCTGCAGCACACGGCTTTTGATCGTCCAGTCAATGAGTCCACCTCTCGGTCACTAATTACACTGCCACAGCCCATCGACCCACCAAAGGGATTCTATGGGAACACACTAACTCCTCACTGGTGTTTCCTCACAGCATAGTCAAGAGGTCAGTCAGATCATTCACATAGTGGTCAGTTTATATGGTATAGAGGAGGATGAGGGCTGTCAGAAGAAATGTGAGAGCAGGTAGTCAGTGCTACACAACAAACTGATAGTCTTCTTGAAGATGTTATTAAAGGGCCCATACATACACTGTTTTCTGATCTGTGCTATGCTTTCCTCGTAACATACCAGAAGTTGTATTTTGTTTCATTCATACAACAGAAAACAGTTCCACCTTGTGATGTCATGTTGCAATACAGGAAGCGCTCCACTGCATTTTTAAACACCATTCACCTTCATTAGAATCATTTTAGAATCATTTAAGACCAGGAATAGCCAATCCCCTCTGAACAAAAAGTAAAAGGTAGCTGTTAACTTGAAAACTGGAAAAAGGATCACTCAGTGTGTGAATGAAACAAAACACAACTCTGGGCATGTTTTTGAGGAGGTAACATTATAAGACGGCTTAAAGCTCACAAGAATCCATTTTGTCCGCTGCAGACTGTCTGTATCTAATTAGAAAGCATTTTATTGTTCTTGTTGTTGACCAGGAAGTGTGTGTTAGCATGCTAGTTGTCGTTTGCTTTACCATCACTGCAAAACTCCGCTCTGGCCTCTGAGAGTTGTGAAAACCACTTATAAACTTATTGCAGTGAATGATTAAAATGTCCAGAATGCATGAGATAAGTAAGGGTTTAAAATGAACCAGTTCTGTTTCCCATGTTTTTATAATCAGGTACAGTGCCTTTAAATGCATTTTTACTTTCAACCATTTTGTGAAATAGTATTCAGCACTAGTCAGAGTTTCTTTCTCTGGGTCTTTGTAATTCTCCTTGTGTTTCTGATGCACTCCTTCTCCCTTACAAGTGCTAATACAGTATACTGGTCCAAGAAGTGGTTTCAGGGTGTGTAACCTGTGTGTAACTCTGTTTCTCAGTTCACGAACAGAGCCTTTAAAAGAGCATTACAAACTCTCTTGTAGAATTCAGGAGTTTAAAGATAGTTGTCCCCATTCCAAGTAAGTGGACTTTGATCTTTGTGTTAAAAAAAAAAAAAAAGCCACACAAGAAAACTTGTAAAAAAAAATATAGTTCACTAACTGGTGTCGCTATCTCTCTGTCTACCCAGTTTACATAAACTCTTCAAATATTGCCCTGGATATTTCCATCTTTACACTTAATCTATTTGACCCAGTAATGCCAAAGGGGAAGCTGGTCAGGAGCAGTGGACAATGGTAATGCTGCGCTGAGAGATTGAACAGTCATCCTTGAGCAAACAAAAGGAAATTCAGTTAAAAAAGATGACCAGTGAACAAGACCTGCATACTTTCTAATCAGATTTTTTATAACAAAAAAAAAAAAAGTTTTGACCGAGAAAAATTAAGAACACGTTTAACATTTCAGTCACATCAGCTCCTATCATCATCATTCTTCAAGCATCTCAGTTGTAGACCAATACTCTCTAAATTCAGTAGTTTTTTTGCATAGAAAACACAATTGCTGTTGTGTGCCATGTTGCGTATTGTGGAGGTAATAATGGTTGATGAATGAGGAGCCTGCTTTAGCAACAGAGGGTCCCATTAACATGTAGCGCTTGACTCCCTTTTGTAATCTGTCACACAGCACATAAACATACAACACACGCACACACAGGGCTAATCAATGGCATGATTTAAACACATCTGCTCTGTGTCTGCAGGAAGAGAGGTTATGGATGCTTTGGGTTTTAGGAAAAGCTAAAGTTAGGTTGTTACTTTTTATTATAATATCTATCTGTATTTTTTTTAACAAATTGGTAGGGATCATTCTTGTTTTTAGTTTTTAAATGATTACATAGAATAAATATGAATGTATAAAGGTAGCACTTTAGATTAGGGATCACATATTACGTAAAATGCATAATAAGTGCTTAATTACATCTTTCTTAGTATTTTATTATTTTATTAATACATTATTTTATTATATTAGTATTTCTATTAATATTAAAACATTAACTATTTTCTCCCCATTTAAGTAGTGAAAATTATAATATGTAATATAATAATAATAATGGAAATTTGTACATACAATGAGATATTAATAAGTATTAATAATTGTTTCATAAATACAAACTAATAACTAAATAACAGCTAATTAGTATACAAATTAATACTTAGTTAGCGATTAATATGTGGTCCCTAAACTAAAGTGTCACCTATAGATGAATAAACAAACAAACCAACAAACAAAAATCACTGTAAAAATACTTGAGCTGAGGCCATGGAAATCTCCATTTGTTATTCTTTAATTTCTAGACGATATTATTGCACAAAATAATCATTTGCCTATTCTATGCATCCTATTTACTTCATCAGCTTAACTATATCACAATAGTTTTCAGAGTATTCAAATCTTATCAACTTTTTTTTGTTTATTGAGAATATCAGCATCACTTACTCAGTCATCAGCTCACCTTTTCTGCTCAGCTTCTCCAGCCCTGTTTAAGTCATGGAGGCCAGGATCACCTGTGAGCTTTAAGTCCTGTGATAAGTGGTGGTGGTCCAGAGGTGAGCGAGGATGAGGAGGAGTGAACTGGAGAGAGCTCTTATTCACTGCAGCCTCTTGATACAAATGACCCGTGGAGCAAATACACCAATCACTAAAACCTCAGGTCAATTTGAGCAAGAAGCACTTAACGCAAGAGTGATATTCTTGTCCATATAGTTAAAGATAGTTGTGGAAAATAACTCATGGATGCTATTTAAGATCTGTATGGGCAGGTTTGCTTCATTCATAGTTGTGGAATGTACTGTCGCTTTTTCATCAAAATATCGAAAATGTAATCAACTGTCATTATGATTCATATGATAATATATCAGTTCACCAAATGAACCTAATCAGACAATGTGATCAACTTTCCTTTAAGCATATGTGTTAAGTGAAAAAGGAGAAGTAAAAAGAGAAATATATTATTTAGTGGCTCCCATGGGTTGATTTTACAATGGCTTTACAATTTCATGCACTATTCATTCACTCAACACTCTGGTGGTGGTAAGTTACTACAGTAGCCACAGCTGCCCTGGGGTAGACTGACAGAAGCAAGGCTGCCAATCTGTGCCATCATCCCCTCTGACGATCACCAACACACACACACACGCACGCACACGCACACACACACACGCACGCACACACACACACACCACTTTATCCTGGGATGTGGGAGAAGTGTCTTGCTGAAAGACACAATGACAAGTTTTTGCTTGTGCCACACTGCGGCATCTGGTATTTCCAGCTGTCTCCCATCCAAGTACTAACCAGGCCCAACCCTGCTTGGCTTCTGCGATCAGACAACCTCAGGCTTTGACAAGGAGGTGCATATGAAGCGTAACCAAGGCCATCTCCAAGGTCTGATCCTTGAGTGGCATGAAGCCCATTCAAACCTAACAAAGGGGTGGTCCATACAATATGAGTATGAACAAAAGTTCTACCTGACTGAATATGTGTGCATATAGTGGTATGGGAAACATCTGATTTGACTCACCTGCGTTGCATGTTTGAACACACATTATATACTTATTGAAGGTTATCTTTCATTGTTACTGACTTACTATTTGGATGTTTTCAGAATACTCATTATTTCTCTGTAATGTGTTTGTTGTATAATTGTATTGTTTTGCCCAAGGCCTCTGCATTCTTCAGTTAAACGCAATAATCACTTAGAATGGGGATCCTGCTTCTTTGTCAATTTTGGTGTTTATTACTGAGAATTTAATTATAAACTCATATTTGAAATACTGTTCAGTTTGTCTGTTACTGTAAATTGAATCATTGACTTGATATTCTAATATAGTTCTCTCTGTGTGTCTACAGCTCTGCAGAGGAAAAGTTCAGATGGAATAACCAAGGTAATTATCTCCTACACTTTGATAGCATTTTGGATTTTATTTTTTCAACACAATAAAGTCAAGCACATTATTAACTTGAGCAGCCAGATTCTATTTAGAACTACTAGAGAAGTTATTTATCTAAATTGTCTCTAAATAGGTACAGTAGTAATGACCTCATTGGCAAAAAAATGTCCTTGTCTTGGATTCATTAGGCTATGGTAATTGAAGGAATTGTAATTGTAGCTTCTGTTTAGCATTATGATGGGTTTGTATCTTCTGAGAATTGTATTTACACTTATGAATCCCCATTTTCATAGGTTAAGTAATGGCTGAAGTAAATTAGTAGTTGTAACCGCAGCACTAGATAGATACATACATATGAAACAAGGACAAAAGATTCATACTTAATACTTCAGCTCAATACTGTTCTAAAACTTGTCAGGATGTGTCAAACTTCAATATTAATTCATACTCAAATTATTATATAGCTTTTAGTATTTTAGTAGTATCTGGGTTTCAATTTGTTTTGACAACTTTAGTACTTTTTAAGTATTTGCACATAATTATGAACATCTATGAACGTGTTTGTAGACAGATGGCAAGTGTTTATCATGTAGAGGAAACCAAGATCCAATGAGCGTGAACCTTTTTAACCATTTAAAAGTCAAATGAAGTCACCTCTTTGCTTCTGACAGTTTCTTTTGACATCCTTTAGTCTGCTCTATGAACACCAGCAGCCATAGCACCCATGCATGACGCTGTGTTCTCCCTCCCTCCTCTCTCCTCTCCCTTCTGTGTCATTCATGTTGTGATGTGGCCCGGGTTGTGACTAGATTGATTATCCTGGAGCAAAGTTGGTGACCTCTGCCAACAATGAGGTGCCTAATACAAAAAGCTCATAGTGGAGTCTGGCTGGTGACAACTGTGCTTACCCATCTGCTAAGGTCTCTTCAAAAAAAAAAGGGGGAAAAAAAGAAAGACCAAATTCATTCTGTCAAGAAAAGTGGAAAGTCCCATCAGGGATTTTGATCTACGAATCATTAAGAAACTATCACTCCAGCTCTGGACAGGTTTAAAATTGAGTTTGGGCTGAGGAGCGTGAGGGTCAGTAAATTCACCTCTGTGCCAGGGAAAGAGATGGAAATGTTTCAGCCATAGCTTCAGTATCAGTCTCCACAAGTGTCACTGGAGGTCAATAACTTATCCAGCTAAATCCACTTAGAAAGCACACACATTACCATTACCTCTACCAGCACATGATTTATGTCACTCTATCTGGCTCATCTGAGTGTTTCTCTCTGGTAACATTTGACTGGGCAACAACTTCTAAATACAGCAACATGACTGTAACATCAATTCTTAGTTTCAAAACTTTCTGTACTAAAATTTGTACCCGATTTTCACCTTCAAAATATGAAGTACGGTAGGTATTTAAAGATCCTGTAGTGTGCAAAATTGACTCTTATGAGCTTTAAGCCATGTTAAAATGTTGTTACCTCATCAAAAACATACCTGGAGCTGTGTTTTGTTTCATTCACACATGTTTGAGTAATTCTTTATTTTTAGTCTCAAAATGCTCTGTTCCACCTTGCGATCTTGTGAAGCTGTAGTTATCAAGTTAACATCTACATTTGACCTTTAGTTTAGTAGAGATTGACAATTCCAGGGCTGAAAATATCCGAATGATTCTAGTGAAGGTGTATGGAATTTAAAAACACAGTGGAGCACTTCCTGTATTACCACATGACATCACAAGGTGGAACAAAGTGTTTTCAGTTTGGGAGAAGAGGTCAACCTAAATATGCAATATGTATTAAACATTAGTGAGTGAAACAAAACATAACTCCAGGTGTGTCTTTTACGAGGAAACAACTTTATAATATACTTTATATCAGAAAACAGCACAATATGGGCCCTTTAAATGTATCTCAAATCTGGCTTTCTCTTTGGTACATTGGTAATACCGACATTGTTAATATACCCATGGATTAATTTTGGTACTTTCAGGTTGACAAGAAATAAGAATACTTAATTAATAGCTACAAAGTTTCAAGCAATGGGTCATAATATTAATAGTCTGTTTTTATCGCTTGGCTCATGTTTTCTTTTTGTTTTGTGTCCCCTATGTTTCTACATTCTATAACAAGTCTAATTTCTTAGTATTAAAAACTTCAGTGCCACATTTTGACTTAATCTGTGCTTAAACAGATTGAGAGTAAACCAATGCTTTTGCATGTGTTTGCAGATGGACAGAAGGACATAGAGGAGGAGCTCACGACTGGCCTGGAGCTGGTTGACTCTTGTATCCGGTCACTTCAGGAATCTGGAATCCTGGACTCGCAGGACGCATGTACAGGAGACAGTAAGTTACTATACTCCACTTATGGTGTCGGCATTACTGTCAGTGGTCCCCATTTTAGATTTAGGAAATACAGCTAGTAATAATAACTATACATTAATTTATAGAATTATCTGTACTTAACTAGTTGCATGTTTTTTTCTGTCAGTCAGTATTTAAAATGCAATAGCTTTTAATTGAAGCATTACTAAAAAAACAGAATTAAGTCCAAATTGAGTTGCTACTTTTTCACCTGAAGACAATACATAACATGAAATGGGGTGAAGATAGGGGAGAGGCAGATGGGTAGAACTAGTAGTTGATCTCACAACATATGTGTCCTGCAACCAATCGCGTTTACCATAGTGCTTAATATACAGTATACACAGTTTTACCATAGCCCTGTGTGGAGTCTTTGCCTCTGCTGGAATTTCTGTGAGTGTGATCAGATTTCAGCAGGTCCCAGATGATACCTCTGTGGACCCCATGGGACAGAGGAACTGTCAGGAACATGAGGGGTTTGATATTCTAATCCTCCCCGACTGAGGAGTCAGCTCGCCTGCTGTTTAAGTGCACACAGAGGGACTGGAGGCATGCACAACACCATCCATACAATTAACATGGGGTGGCTGTATACGGACAAACCCAAACATATAATGAAAAGTTATATGGAAGAGTAGGAGTTGTGACAATGTGTAACTTACATGATTCTTACTAATTAGTTATGTCTTAAAGTGCCATAAAGATATAGCTAATGATATATCCATGTGTTTTAGAGTGATGAAACGTTGCCATGGCAATTACCAAAATATGAAATCTACTCAAAATGGCTCACATTGAAGTTTTTAGTGCGTTCACATACATTACGAGGGCTTGGTGCCATATAAATTCATCTCACACAAAAGGACTCTTCCACTGAAGCGATGACTGAATTTGTCTGTAATGATAATAAATCAAAAATATACTATATCTATTGTCAGTGTTGTGGCCAAGAAAGCACAAGCCTTTCAGTTGGATATCTAAAAATAGACATTCATGAAATATTTAAAGGTGTCAATAGAAATGCTGGTCACGGCGCAGAACAAAAGACAAATGCTTTTTAGACCTGTACAAGTAAGAGGAGCACTTTGAGCTTATTCACATTATATTATAACACTAACACCATGTAGTTAGAGTTTATAGGCACACATGACTGTAAATAAATAGAGAAAGCTTCCATGTTGTTCAATGTAGCTCATAAAAATGCAGTCACTGGCCTTCGCGGTTGCTATAGCATATTTATGAGTCCCCTTCCTTGCTAAAACCCCATGTGAAATGCTCTTAAAGTGGGTTGCCAGATATACTGAAGACTGTTCCCCTTATTTGTGCGCAAAAATGAGAGCTGAGAGGTGAAAGTGCTACTATTGCATTTTGCGTGTACACTTACCTTGTCTATTCTGACCCAGTAAACCTATCACCACACTTAGCTTAATATCACTGTTAAATAATGCAACATGACCAGTTACAACCCCCCAACAGCGATTTATTTTGACATTGTTTTGATCTACGGCTAGAGCTACAGTCCTAAAATCTTTCTCATGTTCCATTCACTAACCACCTACCTCCTTTGATTCATTTTCAGAAGCCTCATACATTTCAGTTTTTATTTATTCATTTGAATGTCAGATACTTAATGGTAAACATAGTCATATAAGTGAGATGGGAGGGATTGTGTTTGTAGATAGATGACAGCTTTAGAAGTCCTTTGAGACACCAACACAATTTGTAACTCTATCTAGCGCCAATACACTGCAGTGATGTTATTTTTCTCTTCACAAAGTTGATGGGAGGCACAGCAGTCCTTTTAAATAAGACATGAGGGTACAGCGCTCGATATAGTCTGATGTTTTCGCTGCTGATGGCACAAAATGTTAGTGAGGACACTGGGTTTTCAACAACAAACAAGTTCATATGCTGAGATAATTTAAACTATATTTTTACTTAAGCCTAAAAAGGAGGACCTTTCTGTGTTTTGTTTGCATGCTGTCCTTGTGTCTGGTTTCTTGGTTCCCTATACCACTGAAATTATTCGCATCCCAAGCAGTTAAGAATTTTGTCTTTTTAAAGGTACATTATGTAACTTTTTGTGTGGGAGTTCACCACCTGATTGCCTCAATTCCAGGCAAAGCATTAACATCTCCATGGAAACAGTATACGGACCCCTCACCAAAATGTACTTAGTGAACATTTAAATAAAGGACCCTCTCTCAGTATTGGGTAAATTGTCTGATCACGGTACCATAGACAGACCAAAAATCCAATTATTACTAAATATTATTAGTTACTTTTCTCAGTTTTGCAAAGAAGGCTATTTTCCACACCAATTAATTTTCTTCTTGTTTAATATTTAATTATGTGCAGCATTTTAGAAACAGTTTTATGTGTGAAATATATACACTGGATTGGATTGTCTTTTCAGCTTTTAAAATGTCTGTGGTCTCTTTTTTCAATTTAACAGATTTGGGACAGAAAAGGAAGGAATATATCAGTGAAATAGATACTGGAACAGACAGACCCAGAGAGAGTAGGCTATGAAGGAAAGCCAGTGAAGAAATGTTTGGAAATTGAGGCCAAGAACACAGTGAGACATAAGGGTCAGGGAGCATTAGAGAAGACTGGAATAACATAGTGGCTAAAAAGCAAATGGCTGGCTTTTAAAAACAAGGCCTCCTTTCATGCTCCCTATCCATCTCTCCGGCGCTATTAAGGAATAAAGGTTTTTGCATTGTTGCTTTCATTGTCAGTAAAAAAAAAGTCCTGTGGAAGATTAAATGAGTAACAAAAAGTATAGTCATTTTCTAAGACAAGTTATTATTTAAAGTAGGGCTGGGCAATTAATCACATTTTAATAGAGATTCAGTGAGATCAGAGAATTTTGTTGAAATGACAAAGTGAAGAACTCTAGGCTATTGTTTATGTTCAGGAAATGGGCAAAATCAAATTGAATAGAAAAACGTGATGGATCATTTATGAGGAAACAAAATCCAGACTAAAATCCAGATTCACTCAGCTCTAATATAAGGTTGTTTTTTTTCATTTGACAACTAAATATCAGAACTGAAGAAATATCTGTGATATAATTTGGTAGATTGCATTTATATTAGGCAGATTTTAATTGCCCCTCCAAATTTGAAGGAAAATAATGAGATTGAAACAAAATTGACTGATTGAAACACAATTTTGGTTTTTGCTGTGAAAAACAAAAACAAAAAAACATCAAGAGGCAGGGTGACTTCGTGACTGTTTTTGAGGCTTGTGTTTCTCGTCTCTCTGCATCTCTAGGACAAGGTCTTCTGTCACAAAGTGCTCTGCAGCTCAACAACCAGGACCCGTATGCAGCCGCGGGTTACCATAGTAACCAAGGCCTGGCGCTGGGGGAATCAGTCACTGGCCGCTACAATCAGGTACGCACACAAACACAGGTGAGAAATGTGCCTTTTTATTCACTTTGCAAACATATAATAGTCATATTGTCACAAGCTTGTTTTGGTTATTTCAGATATGTTTGTTTTGGTTGATAAAAGAATAACCTCTGGCTCTCTGAAACATCTGTAATAATTATTCAGTGGTCATTCAATTGATTTTTTATAAAACAGACCTCACTAAAACTAAAAGGTTACCCCAGTGGGGCAACAGTTTCAATGTCTGACAAAAATGACTGAAGTAACAAAATAAACCCTTTTTTTTCATATTTACAGCTATGTTGTGCAAGTATTTCTTTGATACACAAAACCCTAAAACCGTATTTTCTTCTAAGTTCTATCAGTTGCTGTAGTCATGTAACATTAACTAAATAGATTTAGGGATAATTACTAGGAGAAGTACAAAACCTCTTGAAGAAGTAGTCCAAAATCCAGTTCAGATATTGAGCTTGAAAAACAGCTTAACTTTTTGGCACTGATTGAATACTTTCTGTGGTCTCATAATGTGTCAAAGAATATCTCATCAGCTTTTGAACAATACTGTCACTTGCTCTCAATCCTCAATATACTCTATTTTACTTAAAATAGAACATGGCAGACAGACATCGCCAATTTAACTTTGCATTTAACAAAAGGCTGTCAACCTGTCTGCGTCCAAATTCACCTCATGTTTCAAGTTTATCATGTAAGGGACCATTACATTCTATTACAATGAGCTCAGCTGAAGGGGTAAAAGCGTTGCCTCTTGTCCACAGTGTCAAAAGTGCTCCTCTCACAGACGCATTTCAGGATCATTTAGCGTTCAGATTTCACAGCCTTGCTTTTATGACGACTCAGATAACTCCTCATTCTTGATCAGGACTCAGGGCTCTCTGGTTTCATGCTCCATGGAGATTTGTTCTTCTGTCTCACTAAAATTACATGAGTGGAGATTAATATTTTAGAGGAGTGACACTGGACTTTTCACAATTATAGGAAGCATTATGTGGGATTTTTTACATTACTTGACTTGTTCTCACTCAAACAATTAAATATGTTCAAAGCAAATACTGATTTGACTAAATACAGTGAATCATGTTTACTATTAATATTTTGTTTTATAAGTCCGATAGAATTCTTCATTCTGTGTTGTCAGAACCTTGATTTTGCACTTAACCCAAATGGGCTCTCTATTGCCTGATGTTTCCTCAGTGTTGACAGTTAAAGATGCTCCATGAGAAAAGATGTAACTTTTCTCATGGAGGGTCTGCCATCGGTTTATCTACATGAGTTTTTCGACGTTATAAAGGCACCTGTAATAGAACCAATGCTAAATAAATGCATTTAGTACAGTACTGTGGTGATGGCTTTAGACGACAGACCCTGCACTAGAAAGATACACCTAGTCCACATTTATGTCACTGTTTTAAATTAGTAGGAGTGTATGCTACAGCTATTATCTTGTGAATTCATTCACAGTCAGTGGCATCTCCAACCAAGCTCCAGCGCCTTGGATCGGTCTCTGCAGACATGCCCAGCTATGCCACACTACAGCGAGTATCCTCACCAAAACAGTCCCCCAGCCGGCTCGCCAAATCCTACAGGTGCCTTTCTATTTCATTTAATAACTGACAAATACACTCATTGTTTCTTATTGTCAGGAATACGTTTCACAGGAATACCACCTACAGCACACCACAAATAACGCAACTATAGGTAGTCAGTACAATTGTTGATCAACAGAAGAAAATTACTTTGCTTGAAGCTAGGAATTCTTATGATAAGCCCATATGTCTGCTGGCTATAGACCTGTTCATCACAACCATACTGGTATTGGTGTCATATATTACTTTAGAAAGACAATGTAAGTAAATATACAACTGTAACTATGGATTTAACATGTCTTTTTGTAGTTCTGCCAATATGATTTGGTGCAAGTAATTCAAAGTATTACAGTTAAAACGCAGACCAACAAAGTTCAAAGACACATAAATTGATTTCATTATTTTAAGTAGTAATAATTTATAGCTATGTCTCAATATATGTAATGCTTTCATGTTTCAGTCGCAGTTACGATCCTGGTTATGGTTTGGTGAGATGATCATA
Organism: Taenioides sp. WSHXM2023; assembly: GCA_029959045.1. Classification (NCBI taxonomy): domain Eukaryota; kingdom Metazoa; phylum Chordata; class Actinopteri; order Gobiiformes; family Gobiidae; genus Taenioides; species Taenioides sp. WSHXM2023. The sequence continues at coordinate 13,837,977 of CM057096.1, read as the reverse complement.
ACTGCCTTAAAGCCACTTAGAGACAGGACATTGAGAGAGTTAAGGAGCACTTTGCTGTATAATGGTCCTGTTCCATTATGTTGGCCAATCACATGGGACACATTCAAAAGTAATGGATGGGTGATGCTTTAGTACACAGAGATACAGGTCAAACTTAACTGTCTGGACCCCCACCTGTGCTATAAAGGAGGAGGAGGAGTATAACTTTGTCTGGTGTTTAAATGAGTCATCGTCAGCTGGGCATTGAGTGTAGAACCTAATCATAACCCCAATGTTATTACTTTGACCTAGTTTTATAAAACACACATTTATCTTTTATAATATCTGCAAGTATCTTATGATGTTGCGAGTTTCTTAATTAACTTTTTTCCAATATAAAAGTTGGATTACTTTTGCATAATTACAAAATCAACTACCAAATTTTCTTAATTTCTTACTATTAATGTTGTGGAGGGGGTGACACCCACTTTGGTGACACAATACAAGAACTGCACTTTTAATACCTTTAACAAAGCATGAACAAACACTTACATACATATTTAGCAAGTAGTTTATTAAGAATGATTCTGGCTTAGTGCTGTAGTGAAGTGTATAAAGTGATAGCAAAGTAATAGTAATTTTTTTTTTTTCAGTTTCTTACTCATGGTTTACTTAGTTTGTCAACAAAAGAAATAATTATTCAAGTAATAAACAGTATCTTTATATATCCTCATTCTGACCGTCTTCGTGTCTCAGTACGTCCTCTCCGATCAACATGGTGGCCTCGGGGGCTGCCAGCGCCTCTTCTCCTCTGGCCATGGGAGGGTCCACAGGGGGTAACCACAGCTCCTCGCCCCTGCACCAGCTCAGCTCTGTGGTGGGAAACTACGCCACACTGTCCCCCACCAAACGCATGCTGCATCACATCGGACCAGACACCTATAAGATCTCCCACGAGCTGTACGCTAATGCCACTCTAAAGAGGCCTGGGAGCCTCGCAGGTAGAGGTCAGTGCAAAACTTTATTACTCTATCCATGTCTGTGCTGTGCTGTGGTCTCCTGTGAGGTGCTGTCCATTGTGTCAAATGAAATGAATGTATTTTGTATGCACAGAACAAGCATATAGTTCTGACTATATTATTGCCATGTTAACTGGTGTTAGGTAAATAGAGCTTGGGATTGTGATGTTACACATTATCAGAATTGTCAGTTAGCCAAATGTTAAACCGATGGAGATTTTAAGATGCTAAATATTACATTTAGTGGCCATTTAAAAGTATTCCAACATTATAGAGTCATAAATCCATCCCAAGCTCTAAAGTGAATGTGTTGTTTTAGTAGTTTAGTCTGGCTAATCTCTGTGCATATTGGCCTGTACTTATTTATTTTTTTAAACTCAAACAAGTACTTTCTAGTGTTGTCTCTAGAGGACATCAGTCTTCATGAACACAGAGGTCATATGAGCCCTCTTTTCATTCAGGATAATTGGTATTCTGCAGTGGCATTGCCACAACACAGAGGAAAACAAATTTCACACAGATTTGATGAAATTGGCTCGAGGTTTTTATTTGAAATTTATTAGATTGCAAATGTTCTCATGAATTTTTGAACAACTTAGACAAATCCAATCCAATCAGGTTTCAAACTTTGTGAAAAGTGAAATCTGTCATTTCTGTATTAGTGAGTTCCACTACAATGATAAAGGTAAATTGAGTTATTCTGACAAGACTGGAACTCATTTTCAACCAAAACTCCCATGTTACAAAAATCTACTGTCTGCCCACTCCTCTGTTACAGTAATACTTTGTGGCAAACACTGCAAAAACATTTGGTATCCTGATTATCTTTGTTCCAGAGAGGGTTATAGCAAATTGCAGTATTTACTTTTATTAATTTTTATAATAAATTTCATTTTATTTTATTTTTTGTTACCCTAATGGACCAGTCGAGTCATTTTTTGTTCACTTGTTTTCTGTCTTATTCTAATCTCTAGACCCTGCTGCATCAAAGGTCATTGGCTCAGTCCTCGACTGAGCCAATTCTGTAAAACAGAAGTTTTACAGCAAAAAAACACAACCCGCCCCAGTCCTCTTCTGACATAGGCACTTGTGACTAGGGCAATTATGCCATTAGGCTATTACTTTTCAAACCCCGATCTCTTGACTACACCATGGTTTTCTCCTCACATTTTTTAACCTCTGCTCTCTATCTCTGCCCTGCAGGCTCGCGGGGCTCTTACAGTTCCCAGCACAGTCACTTGGGCTCTGAGCTCAGACCTCTGCAGTCCCCAGAGCACCACATCGACCCCATCTACGAGGACCGGGTCTACACAAAGTCTAACCTGAGAGGCCAAGGTAAGCCCAGCGGGGATCACAGGACTGTAGAGTAAAGACCAGAGATGGAGAGATGTTTGTTCAAAGATTTACTTTCCAGTATAGGCAAGGGAAGTTAATGTGGGCATACAGTAGATGTTGGTCGAGGGGCCAAATGTAGCGCTTTAGAGGAAGAACTAAAGGTGTTAGTAATATGTCAAAGAAGGTTAAGATAAAGGAAAAGTTAAAAAAAAAAAAAAAAAAAAAAAAAAGTGTACTCTCATGTAAACTGTAGAGTCCAAGATGCAAGCACTGACTGAAAATTGAAAAAAGGAAAACTAAATTTAAAAAAAAACCCAACTTGTTAAACTAGATTCAGGCTTAGTAACTACTTAAATAAGGGATTATGGTTAAGAGTTAAAGATGGAGGTTTGGCTTAGGTTATTAAGTGAGTAAGTGAATTAACTGTTTTACTATGCTTTATTGAGGCTAATTATATAAAAACAAGCACATTTTCAAATTATTATATATATTAGTTATTTTTAAGTTGAATTGTAGGCATATACAACTATAAAACTACTCTCTGAAGTTACCTATACAATACCTGTAAATACAGCTATATAACCATTCGCTACCTTAAATTACCTGCCACTACATTAGGGTTATGTATAAAATATGAGGACTTATTCTTTGCTCTAAAATAAAACTGCTGAAATAGCTTGAGTAATTATCTAACAAATTGCATTATATATAGCCCATGACTTGCGGCAGACATCAGAGAGTTTCCAGTTTTAGATTGACATAAAAAGACATTACTCCGGCATGGAGAGTGAGACAGAAATGACGCAGCGTACTTCAAAGGCAGGTGTTTTTTAATAATGCCATCTTATGTCAAAGCTGCTCGGGATATAAAACACTACTTAGATATACGCGCTCCATCTGATCATGCGCACGGGCATTTTACACTATCAGGTTGGGCAGATCCAATTTGGGTCTCACTGGTAATTTGTCTTCCAGTCACAGTCTGTTAACTAATTAGTTTCAAAGATGGGAATTAATCTCTATTAATCTCATGGGGGTGAGTATGGGGTGCTCCGAAATCTAAGCAAATCAGCCATGTAGAGAACCTGCAGTTTGGTGGCCACAACAATAATACTAAACTCTAGATTGTGAAATATACAATGTAGTCAAATTAGTAATTTCTCAAGATTTTTGGATAAAAAGGAGGGTCTTTCATAGCATTTAATTTAGTTAGTTAAGATCGCTGTTAAACAACTGTTGAATTTTGTTGACAAGTTTTCAGTGGATGTTACTGCGAGATACGGACAGTTATGTCAGCATAAGTAAAATGTGGCTCATCTAATTCCGAATACTATCTTGGGGATCCTAATTAAAATAATATTTACATAGGTGGTAGACCAACCAGTGTTTAAGGTTTTATATTCCTTTTTGAGAATTATTACCTTATCACATTTTTTATTTGCCCTTCCGGTTTGTCAAAAACATGTATAGATAATTAGAAAATTATGAGAAAATGACATCTGAAGTCATGTATAGTTTGCTTTATTGCTACTGTATAAAATTTGACCTTTTAATTAAACATAAGGTGCTGTGTGATGTGACTTGTTGTCTTCTTTAGGACAATGCATTTACATTGTACAGCATGGCTTGCATGTGGGCTTGATATTTCTGCATGCATGCTATTGGATATATTAAGCTGGTTTAATAGTTGTGATGGCAATGCACGGGCAAACATTGAGAGGTCCTCTCGAAATAAATAAAGGTATATGTGTTTATTTTGGGATAAAACCTCTCAATGTTTCATCAGAGCCTTTTGAATGCCATACTCCAGCTTCCATATCAGACAACCTTTGCAAGTTTATCATGGTGAGATAATGCTGTAATGTTATCTGGCCTGTAAATATGTTAACTTATTTTACAACATTGGCTTTTTCTTTTTGCTTCTTCCCCATTTTGTTTGCTTTGGTCTTTGGCTGGCGCTCCTTGTCTCATTCCTTGTGTGTTGTCACTGGCCCCATGTTGTTACTGTTCAATCTCCAGACCCTGTAGTGAATCACTTGTCCCAGGAAGTCCTCAGTTATTTGCTTTCTCCTTACACTCCCTCTTTAGCCCCGCCCTCTCCCGGTGTTGACCCAATCCCCTTGCAGCGAACCGGAAGCCAGAGCACCGCGGGGACGTTTCAGAGAGCCAGCTTCGCCACAGCGGGAGGGGCATCCGACTATGGAAACCCGTACCGCACTCTGCAGTTCTGCCCATCCACCGAGTCACCCTACAGTAAATCAGGACCCGCTCTGCCCCCTGAGCCCGCCCTGGGACGCTCTCCATCTGTGGACAGTATTCAGAAAGACCCAAGGTGAGTAGACGGCTTTACTAACAATCAGCTATGGCTCGTGACAAAGCTTGTGTACTGCTCCTTTTTTCCACATCTACTCAACGTACTGAGGACCAGATTCACCAAAACATAATTATTGGTCATAACTGGTCATAATAGTGGGTGCTATATGTCAGTTTTTTTACATCTTAGTATTTTAAATGAAAATAGAATGCCATTGTTAAAAATTGGTTAATTTGTGTGTGTTTTTCTTTTTTTTTTAATCATACATAAGACCTAATTACTTAACAGATACAGCCAGTTGAAACACAGAAGCTGAATCTGGGCTTTAGTATGTAGAACACATCACATCTTTCACTGTCCTCTCTGATTTGCCTGGTGCAGAGACCTGTTCTCAGTCCTGTATGAATGCTGCACACTTCACTGTCCAATTTAAAAGTTTGCTATTGCTGTTAAGAGCGGAGCCCCTGTCTGTCAGTGCCAATCTGTCTGAAAGTGCAGTAGGACAACACAGCTGCTTTACATCAGAACAGATGCACAGATATATGAGGTGAGAGGGAGAACCTAAAAGTGTATAAATACAACTACACCATTAGAGTAATGATGTCTTCTCACTTGTTTGGCTAAAGTTTGACTCCACCTGTGTCCTGGATTTACCTCTTGTATTCTGCCTAACTACTGTCAAACAAACCGGCAGCTCGGGAGCATAACAAAGTCACTGTATAAATAATGATGTTGTTATCTATCTTGAACGTGTCAGATAAAACAGGTTTAGTTTCCATGATTACCTCACTCATTGTCTAGTGTTTATTTCTCTCCTGCGCTTCACACATCCTCTGTCTGTCTGTCTGTCTGTTTGTCTGTTTGTGGGTCTGTCTGTCTGTTTGTGGGTTTGTAGACAGACATCACATCTGCATTGTTCATTCAGTGACTGACTTGAGATGCATGGCCTTTCGCTCCCTTTCATGACATGAAGCCAGTGCCTGAAACATGTGCAACTTGAATGCTAATGACAGTAGCTAAAGAGAGGGTCTAACGTTGTGTTTTGTTTATTTGTTTTATGTTAACACATCTTAGCATTAATTAAACAATAATTATACAATTGTGTAGAACTTACCTTATAGTACATCCAACTTGTTTTGACCTAGTTTAACAATGCAGGCCAAGTGGTCCTCCATTGGGAGTCATACGTCTCCATGTCTCTGCTTTCTTCTGCTTTAGTTACATGGTCTGTTGTGTCATTTTGTGTTGGATCAGTCTATTAGAACGACCCTCTCTTTACCTCCATACCACCACAAGCATGTGCCCATCCCACTTATCACTGCCTGAGAACCAAATGTTGAGAGAGAAAGATGATGGCTATATTTTTTTCTATTCACTATTTTTTATTACTACTATTTTTAAGCATCTTTTGAAAGACAGCCAACCTATACCTCTCTCTTGTTTCTCTCTGCCTGTCCCCCCTCGATAGGTACGACCCCGAATTCCTTGTGTGGAATCAAAATCAAGCCGAGCAAAGAATGACAAAGTAATTCCAACTATTTATTATCATTATTATTGTACACATTTTGTCTATATATTTTACATATGTCATTCACAGTAAGTTTACATCTACTTTATCAAACACTATCACAAGAGGCATGGCATTTCCCATCTGTATTGTGGTCACATATTTAATATAATTTTGATTTTAAATTGGGAAAGTTATTTTATCTGATTCCTCGTAATTCGGGCTGACTGTGTTTTTCATTCTGTCCTGTGGCTTCCATCATCTCCATTATTTTAGTTTTTATGTGTCCTGGTGGTTTGTCATTGTGCTGTGTGGCTTGTTTCATTATTCACTGTGTTGTTACTAAAAGGTGGGATAAGATAGATTTAGGGGGAAAATATGTTATTATTTATTATTTAACTATTGTGTAAAGAATGAAACTCAAAATATAGCTTCAGAAATGTAATTTAGAGATGACGACAATACATATTTTTAGCATTTAAGTATTTGCTTTATCATTACTAACTCACACATACAAACTGTTACTGTAAAATAACACCTAGATGTCTAGCACTATACTTCAGTCTGGACTAGCTACTTCAAATGTAACTATCCCACCACATTGCCCATGCATCTGCCTTAAATCCAAATTCTTTTTAAGTATCATGATATCAGTAAAACCATATGTCCTGTAAGTGAGATCGCTTGAGCTTGTCTAAACTGTTACATCCTTGCACTTGTCTGCTCGAGTTTAAATTGGAGGTCTTATGTAAGGGCCCATCTTGCCGAGGTGCCTGATGTGATTTCATGCTTTTAGAAGCCACCGGGAGCTGTGATCCATACTGACCATGTGGAGACACAGTATTGTGTTTGTCTGTTTCTGCCTGGCTTCTTCTAACCTTGCCCCATCTCCTATGGCCTCACCTCACATTCACAGATTCAACTAAGCCAGCACACAAACCATGCATATTCATCCCTGCGTTCTATTTGTAATTGTATATGACTGGACAATGTATCTCAAAAAATCTGTATTGTATATTGGCTAAGGAAAGAATCAATAAAAAGTAAATAAATATATCGCAACAACACAGATATTTTCTTCTGATAGAAATGTACTTTTTTATTAATTGTCATTGTCACAAGTAACAACAAAATTACATTTAGAGCAATTTAACCGTAGCATGGCTAGTGCAAATCAGTGCAATTCATGAAGTGCAAATAATGGTGTGCAAACTACTACTACTACTACTACTGAGGTACTTCTAGCATGCACAACACGACATGACATAGGCAGAGGTAGATACAGCAGCATAAGGTGAGATGAGTTTGAGTTGAATGAATGAGTTTCCTTATTGTCTTTTAGCCTTGTTTTGGTCTTTGTTTAGTCTTAGGTTTATAATGCATGCACATTTTTGCTTTAGTATAACTCAACTTATTGTGTCAAAAAATATACTAAAATACCCCAATAACAACACAATAATACAAAACATATGATCAAAATTGGATCTTTTCCTCATTTTGTTAACTTGACCTGATGCTTTTTCAATGCCATTTAACTATTTTTTGTTTTGCATTTTCTTTTTCTGTTGGTGCCCATTTAGGTGTTCTCTCCAGGGAAGGCTCTGTTCTCGTGGCTATTATTATATTCGCCTTTTGCAGGAGTCTTATTTTTTTTACACTGATTAGAGGTCATGAGAGGACAAAGGCAGAAGGGAGTGCATAATATTTCACACTGTTTAACGAATATGTTGAAGCACTAACTACGATTTATACCATACATTATTATATACTCCAAAACCAAACTAACACTTTCCACCAGTATTATTTTATAGACTGTATTATGGTCGCTCTCTTTTACCATTTGTTTATATGTCAAATGGATTAGACTCCCTCCTTGGCAATTATATAAACTTTGGTTAGACCTGTATTGTAGTAATAATAGTAATTGGTTTTCCCTTACACAGTAAATGAAATAAAGAGTATCTTAAATAAAGCTTAAATAAAAATAATTGTAATGACATCCATTCATAATTAAAACAGTTGTGTACTTCAAATGCTATTAATATTCTTTCCATAATTAAACAAATTAACTAAAAATATTGCAACCATTTATAAGCCAGTGGTAGGGCTAAAATAGCGGCTATATATAACTGCTTTATTTACTCACTTTCCTATTACAAAGTAAAACGATTCAAGCAATGATGTTCTCTACATCAGACAGAGGCTTAGGATAATTTCAAGGGCAGTTACTAACTGGAGTATTTCGCCGTTTGCGGTTACAATAAAACAAGTTAATGGACTTTGCAGTTTAACATTGATTTGCCCATTTGTTACCTAACAGTCTTTCCAAAGCTTTCAAAGTTGTCCGCTCCAAAGTTAATGTGGTTAATCAGCATTCCTTGTCCCCTCTCTCCTCTTCACTCAGTGGGACCCTGTCTGTCTGTCTCTGTGCAGAATGACTCAGCGACAGCGCTCAGCAGTGGCAAACCATGCACAGCAATTGCAGGCTCCAAAAACACTATTCCCCAAAAGCCTGACTCATAGGAAATCCTTTCAGCCCGATATAGCCGTGATCTGCCTCCAGCCTCTCCATAATTCAGACACTGTGGATGTTTTTACCGGCTTTAATTGTGGGCTCATTGTGGTGTGAATGCTTTGGCGGTGTGACAGAAACACACATACAGTATAAACAAACACAGGAGGAGAGAGCCCACCTGGCTGGACAGGGACAAAGAGGAGACAATTGGAGGAAATAGTACTTTAACATACTGAAGTTAATATAGGTGGTGAGATTTTCATTCATTTATCATTTGATACTGCATTGGGTATTTTTGACAAAGGATTGAATGGTATGAGAGCCATTAGAGCTTATCAGTATGACATAGGTGATACAATGGTGTTATTGTTCCTTTTTATGAATTTTTGCACAGTATGGTATTCAGTCACTCTGTGGAGACAAGCAGTTGAAACCACTAAACCATGTTATAGGTCACATCTGTGGAGAGGCCCAGCTCACAATAAGAATGTGTAGTGTTTTTGAGCAGTAAAAACACCTGCAATTGAATACGTTCAATGTATGTTTAATGCCTTTCTGTGGAATATTCAGGCAAAGCAATAACATCTGAAAAGTTACCTATAGTGTACCTTTAAGGAAATGGAAAACAGTAGAAGTATTCTAGTATTATGGGTTATGTTCGACTTCTCTCCATTGTGAAATTGCTCTAACTGAATTAATATTATGGCAAAAAGAGAAATTAAATTTGTCAACTGGACAAAGTTTATTTGGTCGAATACGTTTCGCAGCTCATCCAAGCTGCTTCTTCAGTTCTGGTCTGACGCTGGTGGACACTGCCTTATATCTGCCTGAAGGAGGCGCTAACTTCAATGAAATTACTCTGAGACTACACCTATTTGTTTACAGTTTCTGTTAGTTAGGTGTGTCTATTCAGTATGGAGTGGGAGTGGGGGAGTAGTTAGCATATCCATTCAGGGCCATGATGGTGTTTTCACACCTCTGGACATGTCCTGCTAGTCCTGTTGTTTTCTCTGTTTGTTTTGATTTAGGTTTGAGGATAGAGTTATAGATGGGAGACAAATGATGTCTGAGACCCCCATTTCTGTTCAAGGAAGGATTCTCTTTCTTGACAAAAATAGCTTCTTTAACTCCCCTCTCAAACCAGTTCTTTTCTCTGGCCAAGATCTGGACCTCGCTGTCCTCAAAGGAGTGGCCTGTGGCTTTTAGGTGGAGATGTACGGCAGATTGCGGCCCACCCTGGTTTTCCCGTCTGTGTTGATACATCCTTCTGTGAAGTGGCTGTTTTGTTTCTCCAATGTAGCGCTCACTGCAGTCTTCACTACACTGAATGGAGTAGACCACATTGCTTTGTTTGTGGCTCGGTGTTTTGTCCTTAGGACGGACCAGTTTTTGTCTTAAAGTGTTTGTGGGTTTGAAATAGACTGGGATTTCATGCTGTCTGAAAATCCTCTGTAGTTTTTCGGAAACGCCAGCCAGGTAAGGAATAGTTACATCCCTTCTCCTGGGCTCTGGTTCTCTGTTGTCCTGTTTCTTGGCTCTCTTAGTTTTATTGAAAGCCCATTTAGGATCTCCACAAACGGAGAGGGCTTTCTGTACGTATTGTTCTCCTTTCCCTCTGTGCTTGTAGGAACCACTTGGGCCCTGTGTTGTAATGTCCGAATGACCCCAAGTTTGTGCTGCAGTGGGTAGTGCAGTGGGAATTAATATTAGTGAATGGTATTTTGCATTAACTCTAAATTAGTGACATTGTGTATTCCATTTAGGTTACTTAGTTTGGGTAAGCTCCAATCTTCTGAAATTATACAGATACAGAATCTAAAATGGCTGCCTTTCTGAAACATGCTTGATGAAAAATATATTGAGGACATGATACCTTTAGGTGAATTTCTAAAGCACTGCCATTTGCCTCAGGTGCATTAGAGCAAAAATATTTAGTGATAAAATGATGACAACTGGAGTGGAAATGTGCCCCATTTGAGCTGGTTCACCTGATATTCATCTTCTATGGTTCAGCGCTGCTCAGCAAGACACAAATTAGTCTGTTTTCCATTGTAAGGGTGCAGCTAATAGCCTGGATATCTGGACTTTGATAGCTGAAATCATTACTTTATTTATTTCCAGATTGTTGCCCTTTCGGTGATGTGAAAATGAATATTTTTCTGCTGAAAGTATTTTCTATTAGACACTGGCAAGTCATTCCTATTCATTGGTTTTAGCTTTCTCTTATATGCAGCATTTTGATAGACACACTGATAGACAAAAGGTACTAGTTCTGTAATTTCAAGAGACATATTTGAAACAAGTATATTTTTGATCCCTACAGATACTGCTGGGAGTTCACATATCAGTCATTCTGCTGGGGCATGTTGTTCTCTAACAAAGGGATGCACAAGAGAAGAGATTGTATTAGGGAGATTTGCTGATCATTTTTCATCATTTCATCAGATCTTTGCCCTTTGGTTTGAAAGTGTGTTAACCAATATTAGACTTAAGTTAAATTTGGGTAGACTGGAAGTGGAGCAACTTGTCAGAATCCCTAGACTTTTCTGCAGATTCAGATGCAGTAGTCTTTGCACATATTTTAGGGTTATATGAAACAGCCAGAGTAATACAAAAATAATAATTTATGATTGGAAAGTTTAAACAAGGTCAATATATGTACTGAATGCCTGGTATTATAATAGCATTGGTTTAGCATTTGGGCATCCAGTTCACAGAGCGCAATAGGTGCACTATGTAACTTTTCTGGTGGAGAGTAAGTCATCTATTAAAACATATTTAACTCCAAGATAGACAATTTTAAGGCCATATTGCAGTTTGAAAAGTTACATTATATTGTACACCATTAAATGTATTTTTCTAATTGTTTAAAAATATAATTTCCCTCAGTGTCTGTGGGTCTCTGACATGTAGAGTGGAGCTGCACATTTACGTTTAATACATTTTTAGCATCACAGCCCTGAGCCATGCTTTGAGTAAGATGGGCTTTGATGTTTCACTCCTGCAGCCACTACTATTTGTTTTTATTACACTGAAATGTTTCTTTTTTAGATTTTTTATTTTTTTGTTTTGTTATGTTTATGTCCTTCTTTCTTTCACACAATAAGCAGATCTGACATGCTGTAGTCATTCAGAGCAAGTGGGTGTATGGCTGTGCGCTGCCAACCAGGATCCATTCAAGTGTCTGTTGTTTTCTAAATGAAAGCTACCACTTGGGTGAACTTTATTTTGGATCATAGGATGCACACCAAATGTATGTATATGTATTTTGTTGTAGTGGGTGAACATAAAATCCCAAAAATCTGTTTTAAGAATAATATTTTTGCTATGACTTGTTACACATTCAGTAGATATAGTGAAAACAATAAATCTAATGTAGATGAATATAGTTGCATTATTTTTAGAGTGAACCAGCAATAATATCCCTTTTGCCCTCTATTGCGTTAGTCCCCAAAGAAGTCACATTGACCATTTTCCTGGAGCTCATAATCTTTAATGTGTGATGCCAATGACCACTCCTCCATTCCACTTTATGGTCACCCCTTGGTCCAGGCCTCACGGTTCCTCACAGCTGCAGAGATGGATGGCCAGCATCATGTGTATCTCTGCTCTTATTGAGTGTCCCTTCATTCTAATTACAACACACAAACACATGTGACAGCCCACCCCGCTGCTAACGCCGCCTTGTTTTATCAAGTCAATTAGCCCACAAGGTGACCTACACAAGGTTATGTCACCTCTAATCACAGTAATGGGGCCTGATACTAGTATACGTGCATAATAGTATTAATGCATGTGGGGTGGAACGTGCTTAGAAGGGAGTCGGGCATGTTTGACGACTTTGTTTCTTCAGAGTGCATGCATTTTGATTTTGTTGGTTAATCTGGTTATTATGGTATTTTTCTTTATATAATTGATTAGGTTTTCATTTATGTACCCATTGGTGGCTTTCAGATTGAAGAATGTGATGATGCCTTACTGCCAGATTGAGTCAATTCACAAATGTTGAACTTTATCATCTTGATCTATTAGTGACTAGACCCTACAGAATCCACTATATTTAAAAAATAAAGTCTGCATTAAAACAATATTAATTTTAGCTGTCCCATCTGTATTAAGTATCATTGGAATATAGAGGATTGTGATGCCAACTGAAACCCTGCTATTTCTGAAACACAGGATTTAATGAGGGATTTCTATTGCTATAATAAACTGATTATAACCATGACAATATAGTCACACTTCATTAATTTGTTCTGCTTTCAATCCATCAACTTTGAGAACTGAAATAACTGGCTTAATCACAGACGAAATGCCTGATTCAGTGTATATTAGTCACAAAAATAAGTATAATGTTCCAAGGATTTATTTATTTATTTGTTCTAATCCATTTAGATTTACTTCTTGTATTTGGTTGTCATAGTTTGTTGTCATAGGGTACCATCATACGATCAGGGTGTTACAATCTAAATGTGATCATTTTACTGAAGTAAATTTTCTCTGGTGTGTTTTGCACTAAAAGACACGTAAAAGAGAATGAACAGACTGAAGTAGAGTGTTTCCCTACTGTTGGCCTTTGTGTTTTATTTTATTTTTAAGATGCCTGAATCCATCATCAAGAGTAGTGGCCACTTATATACACACTTATATTTAGAGACATTACATTAAAACAAAATATTGTATTCGAGACCATATAATTAACAATTATACTGTACTGCATGGGGATGACAAGGCAGTGTACTATTTTCACTAGTCTGAAATTTGGTTGAATGGTTTAGAATAATGCTGTAGATTGACTGATTGGTCTGGACTGTGGACAAAATTACCCACCCAAAGGTGCATTGAGTAACTTTTATGGTGGAGGGTCTGTCATCAGATTTTTTCCATGGAGACATTATTGCTTTGTCTGGAATGTTCCACAGTAGCATTAAACTAATCTATCTTGCGTTTATTCAATTACAGGTGTTTTTATTGCTTAAAAACATGAGCAGTGTCACCCCTCCACAGATCTGATGTGTAACTTGGCTTGGTGATATCACTTTTTTGTCTCCATGGAGATAAGATACATTTAATGCAGTACTGTGGAGCATTCTGGACAAAGCAACAATATCTCTATGGAGACGAGGAGGTAACGGTCCCTCCACCAGAAAAGTTACACAGTGTACCTTTGTTAATAAAACATAATTGCCAAAAGAACAACTCCTCATCTTCTGTCAGTCCTGGCGCTGTTGCCGTTGGTTACAGAAAATCGACTTGTTTAAAACCTACCTCCCTTTTGCCTTTGAACATTACCATAACATCAGTGGCTCACATCTGATAGTTCTCACGCTCATCAAGTCTCTTTCTCTCCCTCACACCACTGTACATTTTGCACTTCAAGGCCCAGCTAAGCTCTGTGTGGTGGAAAGGAGCCTCTTTTTGCCTAAAGGCACACACATTCACGTTCCTCTGTCAGACCGAAGCATCGGGCCAGTCAGAAAATAAGGAGAGCTCCTATTGTTCATCCATAAGACTCAGATATATTCTCAGATCAGATTTTGGGTTATTATAACTTTTGTGTGGACATGCAGGCTTCGATCAACTTCCCCACTTGATAATGGAGTATTAAAAGTGCTAACTGCTCTAAGCTTTTTTGTAGTCTTTTTTTTTCTAGCCTTTTATTAGATGTGTTTCATCATGTGTGCAGTGTAGTTTCCTATAGGCAGGATGATAAGGATAGGAAGGAGATAATCAACAAAGCTGGCACTACAAAGTACTGGCTCTTTAAAAAAAAACAAAAAACTTTTTTTGTTCTAGCTCATATTGTTTTCTGAATTTTGTAAAATGTAGATTGATTAATGATCAATTAATGGTTAATCTCTAATTCTTTCAAAGATAGGGGCCCACAAGCGGGGGTGTAGCAGAAAATCCTGAGTTCTTGAAAATAAGCATTTTGCAAATGGCCCCCAAACCTAGAGACTGCCCAGCCAGGGATATGTGTGTTTCAAAGACACAAATTGTGAGTTAGTGTTTATCACTGAAAAATAAATGGTAGAAATCACTGGGGAACTTGATTAGGCGCTTTTTGAAAAGGCCTTTATAAAAAAAAAAAAAAATGAAGCTCAAATAAACAAAAAGGACTGTGTTTGTAAGGGCTCATGTACAAAAGTTATGCTAAATCCATATTATGTTAATACATGCAGGCTGAGGCAGATGATTTTCTGAGGTGACCTTGGATAGGAATAAAGCTCATTATAATTATTCAAATACATACATATCTTTGTTTCTTTTCCCTCTTTTATTTGCATTTAGCACATCACCATACAATAACAGATAAACCAACAGATGCACTTGTTCAACAGTATTTCTTTCCTGTCTTCATCTGCATTGTATTTCCTGTGTGTTCTCAGAGAGTTTGGATGGAGGGACCCAGAGCTGCCAGAGGTCATCCAGATGTTGCAGCATCAGTTTCCATCAGTTCAGTCGAATGCCGCGGCCTACCTGCAGCACCTCTGCTTCGGAGACAACAAGATCAAATCTGAGGTATTCACCATGCAAACATAGTTATATAACAGTGCTTTTATATGTATACAGTTATGATAATGGGTGTGCAATTGAGTTAACTTTTGAGAATTTGCAGATAATTTCAGATGGAGGGAAGAGGTCTGTGTCTCTATGGGAGATTCACTGATTTTGAAAGAAATATTAAAGGTTATGATCCAGAAATGTTGAACCTTCCTATTATGTGTAAAGTATCGGTTCCACAAACTTACCATATAATCCTTACGGCTTAAAGACCTTTCACCTGACTATAATCACATATTTGGGGTATACTATGGCACCACTATGGAGGTATGCAATTTTACACTTTTTAGCTAACTTGTACATAATCTAATTCTCAACTGACACCTCAAACAGCCTATCCTTGAAAACTTTCTTCCTTTCTTTTTTTTAATATTGAGTATGTGCTTTTGATATCGACCACCAAAACAAAAACAAAAACAAAAAATATAACCCTTTTGGTGTAGACAGGCAACAGAAACACACATAATTATTTACAGCTTGCCCTGGGTTTGTCCTTTGTTGCACAAACACAGTATCAAAGACAGTTACACAGCACCATGGCAACAGTTTTCACCCAATGTCTTCATGTTGTTTCATACAAAAGAGCCATATTATAGCTCCCAAACACGTCTATACTTCAGTGTGGTGAATGCAGAGGGCCATTACCCAACAGTTCAAACATCCACATGTACTGAATGTATTATATGAGTGTTATTGGGGTCATCATGTACAGGCTGCGTAGGCTACTTATCTTTGTAAAGGGTCTGACATCAACACAGAGAAAGGTATGCAAGGTTTAGGAAAAAGCCTGCTGCAACTGCT
Organism: Taenioides sp. WSHXM2023; assembly: GCA_029959045.1. NCBI lineage: Eukaryota > Metazoa > Chordata > Actinopteri > Gobiiformes > Gobiidae > Taenioides > Taenioides sp. WSHXM2023. The sequence goes on along the minus strand of CM057096.1, from coordinate 13,821,943 downwards.
AATAACTGAAGTACATTTTGCTTAGGGATGTGCAATTAATCAAATTTAATCAAGATTTAGATTCAGTCATTTCTAATTGCCAATGCTTGGAGTTTTTTAGAAAGAGGTCCACAGCCAATCCTCTGTTGTTAATAAGGCGAAGTAATATTGGATTGAGGATCTTGATAAATAGTCATATTGCCCAGCCCTAGCTCATGTATAAATGTTTTAGGGTGTAATTATACTAGCATACACCACATTCAATTTGGGATTAAATTGGGAGTAAATTTGAACAAAACAAGGAACTGAAGCTGGATTTGACCAGGACTAAACCAGGCAGTTTAGTTTTTATTATAACTTATGCAATATTATGTGTTATTACTATATTAGCAGTATAGTAGTAGTATAGTATATTTTCTACCTTTATTTCAAAAAAGTTGTAGTAGTTCTATTTTGTATGTAGCGTGTATTCCTTGCAGACACTTGAAGCTATTGCAAATACCTCCCTTTCCTTGCCAGTGCTCCTGTCCTCAGCAGTGGCCATCAATTAGCCTCTCGGTGAAACTGCCGCTGTCTGTCTCTTCAATGTCGGCTCAATCCAGCACAATTGCTCTTTATTAATCCCCATGGAGACGGTAGATTTAAGGGCAAACAAAGTTCTCCAGACATCAATGGCTCATAGAAAAGGCTGAAAAATATACTTGGTGTCCGCACAATAAACGTATGTTAGTCCCCTAGATTGTTGCAGCAATTTTACCTCTCTGTAGGTGAAATAGTGGCCTACAGGTGCAAAGGGATGGAGTACTTTGTGGAGAAAGCTGTATTTTAAGAGCAGATCTATTGGGCAGACAGATCCTCTACCTATCTGCACCATCTCTACTGCAGCTAAATCGGGTTATGTGTTTTAAAGTCTGGCCCATTTTGTCTTTGTCTAGACGGTAACTGGGAGATTCACAAAGGTCGTAATGTCTGCCAGTCATTTCTAGATTAAATATAAACAGAACTGGGTGTTGATTTTGCTATAATTTCCTACTGAAAAGTTACTGAATGTTGTAATAAGCATATACGGTATTGATTGAAATTATAAATGTAAATTAAAAAAATATATTCAGTTGAGTTTTTTCTTTTCTTTACTACATAATTATATATCTTGCATCATATTTTTGATGTCTTCCATTTGTATACAAAATGCATAAAGTAGTAAACATTAAAAAAAAACAAAAAACATTGAAAAGCAGGCTGTGCCTTTCAAGACACCCAAAGCACTTTACAGTTCATTCACTCCACACTCAGTGGTGGTAAGCTACTATTGTAGCCACAGCTGCCCTGGGGCAGACTGACGGAAGCGAGGCTGCCAATTGGCCCCTTCGACCACCACCAGCACTCACGCACACTCCACTTTCATACTTAAATACCTTTGACTGGTAGTGTACTTGTTATAAATTTACTGCTCTATTTGTAATTATATTTTTTGCAGGATGTTCACAAAACAGACAAGTTCCAGAAAAAAAGAAAAACTATCACAGCCTTCTATTTTTTCCTCTTTGTAACTGAATGTTTTCAAACGCTTCTTCTATTTTTGTGCAGTACAATTATTTTTCTCCCTTCCTGATCAAATCCACTCAATGCCACTTTCATTTATAATACATGTAAAAGATAATAACAAAAAGGGAAAAAGAAATCTGCTTTTCCACATGAACATCTCTAAGTGTATTCTGTGTCCTCAGATCCGACGACAGGGTGGGATCCAGCTGCTGGTGGACTTGCTTGACCACAGGATGACAGATGTTCACCGCAGCGCGTGTGGAGCTCTCCGAAACCTGGTCTACGGCAAAGCCAATGATGATAACAAGATTGCCCTGAAGAACTGTGGAGGCATCCCTGCTCTGGTTCGGCTGCTCAGGAAGACTACGGATGTGGAGATCCGAGAGCTGCTCACAGGTACGAACAAGAGATCAGCCATAACATTATGACCAGGTGAAGTATACGCAAATATACAAGGGTTTGATGCCATCAGAAACCCAGTGGTGAACCGCTGCACAGTGATGCACATTTGTAGTGAATCTTGGCCTGCAGTGTGCAATATAATATAACATTTTTGGAGATTTTTTAAAAATCAATAAATGGGTGTGTAGAAAGGTAGAGAGCTGTCAGAGGCTGAATATTCATTCTAAAGAATTCTAATAATATTTATATGATAAATTAAATTAAATTTTCCATGGCTCTTTTGTTTACTTTTTTTTTATATTGCTTAGTAGGAGTAATGCACTTCTATGGAGGATTTGCTTGCTTGCATCAAGCATGGCAGATTTAGCCAATAACATTTATTCCTAAATTCAATTCTATACAGTATATCACAGTTGTTTTATACTGGAAAATGTATATTTTACTTGATATTATGCATGATAGCAGTATGACCTTGGACAATGTGAAACATATCTTAAGATGTAGCTGAAATATCTGTCATTGGCCTGGCTTGCAAACACTCCAGTAGGCTTAAAGGATTACCAGCAATGCATGCACTAATATTTTACTGCTCTACTGTATAGAGCCAGTTAACTTCTTTAACTGAAGCACACTCACCTTTGAAGGGGATGGACACATGACAGGGCTAAAAGAGGAATACAGCTCCATTTTCAAACCTGCGTATGTCCAGAATCCTCTGGGGATTTTATTTCAATCCACGTACCAAATGAGAAAAATGGATTCTTTTAACCAGGAGCCCACACTCGAGAAAAATCTCTGCTGTACGTCTCTAAAGAGCATGTATTTCCAGGCATTACATGTAGAGGATAGTGATTTTAGGTCGTCTGGTGCAAAACCGGTCGAGCAGTTTATTACTCTGTCATGCTTGGGGATTTCTGTTCAATGCTAATTAGAAAACAGTTTGAGTTGGGCCTTTCAAAAGCCCTAATCCAGCCATTAAATTGTTTTTCACTTTTGCTAAACCATATGTCGTAAAGCAAAGCAATAAAATGATACTAAAGTAGAGAATGGGGTGCAGCTTCTAGTGGAAGTAAACACTAAATCATCTATTTTGAGACAGGAACATTTTTTTTAAATTATTAGCAACATGTCTTTATCCTGATACTCATTTAATTTTGAGACAGACAAACATAGCACCACTAAATAGATTTAACTGGGTATGGCATATATATTTCCATGAAGACAAGCAGGTGACGCCTCCAGACCAAATTACAGATCAAATCTGTGGAGAGGCAAAAAAAAAAAAAAAAAAAAAAAACACCTGTCATTGAGTGAATGCAAAATATGATGTGTTTAATGCCATACTACGGAGCATTCCAGGCAAAGCCATAACATCTCCATGGAGGCAAGCAGGTGGTGTACCCTCCACCAGAAAACCTGCACATTTAAATTCAATTGAAACTCTAACCAAGCCTAAAACCAGTATGACAAATATTCCAGTCAGTCCCTCTACACTCTCCATCACAGTATTGAGCCTTATAATGCATCCTTCCATAATTTGTCATTACGGGGAGATTTCCACAGATGAAGGCGATTCAGTGTGCACATTTATCCTCTGATCTTATTAGCACAGAAGTGTTGGAAAAGTAATACATGCACCGCACTGTAGAGCACCACTAGGTAATTAAACCCAGATGATGTGATTACATCGCAAAGTGCAGCCTTCTCCCCTCACACCCCCAAGGCCAGACCGCAAGCCTTAATCTTTCTGCATTTTACATACACTTGACATGACAGATGATATTTGCTGACAGATAACTATTTTCAATGTAATTTAGCATAATGAGACGGTGCTTTGAATGTTAAAAAAAAGGCTACATAAGAGGGTTTAGTTTCATGCTGTATTATCCACTACTTGTGTGGATAATTTGGATTTTAGAGAGTTGAGAATATCCTTAGCCCAGGATTGATAGTGTGCTTAAAAACAATTATTTATAAAGGTGCTCTGTGTATCTTTTCTGGTTGGATGGGTTTGCCATCTTTTCTCCATGGGGATCTTGTTGCTGTGCTTAGAATGTTCCACAGTACGACATTTACATATCTATTGTGCATTCATTCAATAACCAAAATTTTTATTACTAAGAAATACCTTTCATGTATTCTTACTTTGATCTGGACTTGGCTTGGTAACGTCACTTGATTGTCTCCATGGCGACTGATATATTCAAAGCCATACTGTGAAATATTTTAGGCAAAGCAATAACATCTCCAGGGAGACAAGCCAGTAGTAGTCCTCCACCAGAAAAGTTACATTGTGCAAGTATGCTTAAATTGTTATATTCATTTAGACAATGGTGGTTGTAAGGAGATGATTTTTTGAGAGCTGATGGATTGAGAAGTAGATGTAGTTAGTCTTAAATTGGTCCTTTATACATATTTTCTTGCATAATATATTAATAAGCACATTTTAACAAAATGTTGTGTAATAGAGAGATACATACTTGGTACAGACAGGCTTATGGACCAAGACAAAATAAAAGGTTTTGCATGCCGCCTGAGTCTTATGGAAGATTACCATATAAATTAGAGCCGCAATTCAAGGCGCGCTGCTCTGAAATCCCTCCTGTCACAAATTAATCAAGTGAACGAGCAACCGGACGTAGACTCTCTCTCCTCTTCAAAACCCAGTGGAAATAACTCCCTCTATATCTGCACCCCACCGTCCCTATGCACTATTAGTAATTGGTCTTGGCCTTGTCCTCTCTGCCTCTAGCCCACTATCTCTCCCCCTCACTGGGTATTTTGAGTCAGGATCACAGCGGGTTACCACACTGCCTGTCTGCCTGGTCATAGTGCATTCTTACTCACACAGATTGTTATGGTGTAAAGGTTTAAGCACATATAATGGGAAATCGCTGTTATAGTTATGGCTATACAGTGATCCTTTGTTGATATGGACTCAATTTGGAGCGTGAGATTGATAGAGGGATCGGTGCAGCATCGGCAGTGATGTGGTTGCTGTATCGGACCGTTGTGGTGAAGAGGGAGCTGAGCCGAAAAGCAAAGCCCTTGATTTACTGGTCAATCTACGTTCCTACCCTCACCTTTGGGTAATGACCGAAAGGACAAGATCGTGGCCAAAATGAGTTTCCTCCGCAGAGTGGCAGGGCGTTCCCTTACCGATAGGGTGAGGAGCTCAGTCACACAGGAGGAGCTCGGAGTAGAGCCACTGCTCCTCCACGTCGAGAGGATCCAGTTGTGGAGGCTCGACCATCTGTTCCGGATGCCTCCTGGGTTGTCCCACTGGGAGGAGGCCCTGGAAAAGACCCAGGACACGCTGGAGGTGTCTCTCTCGGCTGGCCTGGGAACGCCTTGGGGTCCCCCCGGTGAAGCTGGAGGAAGTGTCCGGGGTGAAGGAAGTCTGGGAGTCAGACTGTTGCCCCCACGACCCAGCCCCGGATAAGCGGAAGAAAATGGATGGATGGATGGATGGATGGATACCTGCTAGTATCTATCTAGCTATCTATATCTATTTTTGATACTTTTGACAACTGTATAGATTGCAGATAATAGCCACCAATAATATATACAAACAGTGTAATATTAACTGCGGAGGCTCAGCAATAGTACAAATAACAACAGTAATGACAGACCTGTGGAGGCAAACAGTATAGCTATAGGCCAAAATAATTCAGTATTTTCTATTTTAAATTCAGCTATGTTATTTCAATATACTGCAAAACAAATATCCTATTTTAGACAGCAATATTGATTTTAGACCATATCGCTTTGCCCTAATGCTTTGAACATTATTTTCTCATGAGATGGGTTAGTATAAACCACCATATCCAGTTTATTCCCTTGAGTAGTTAGCTGCCATCTGTCAACCATAAGATCCATAGTATTTGGCATACACTCTTCACATGCTTGCCGCATCTTGTTTGTTCTGGCTTTTTCCCTTGTTGCATGTATGACATATGGTGATAATATTATAGTCAATTGTTAGGGACTGACATTTTATCTTATTTAGGTATTTTTGTGGTTCTTCCTTTAAATCGCAAATGAGCACTATTATTGTACTTTTTACTCAGTCTGTTGTGAGCATCTTCTATTGAAAATAAAGCAACAATCTTAAGCTGACAGGTTGTTGTCAGCGTCATTGTGAGAAACGTCACTTCTATTCTGTGTTTGTACATTTAAGTGCTCAAGGTTTGCAAATCCATCAGTGATTTAATTCCTGAAATACCGTAAAGGGTTCTAGTTATGTAACTTTGGGCCTATATAAAAACAACAATCCAGTCCAAAGACTAACCTCACTCCAGATTGATAAGTGTAGCACTTTGAAATGAGTTCTACATATTAATCTCTGATGACTCTCACTGAAAGCAAACGGAAAACGTGGAACGTCAAGACAGTTATTTGAATCTGATTGGTTGAAGCTTCACAGCGGAACAAGCTAAAAAATAGAATTTCTGTGATATCCAGTTGCAAGAAAAGCACAGACATCTTTCCTGTTCACAAATGCACAAAGCGCTTACCTTCTGCATGTTGTCCACAAACAAAATAGTCAGTATTGATGCTGCTGAAGTACGTCTGTCAGCTTTGCTATGTTTATTTAGGTTTGCTTCGGCACTTGACCTTTGGCTTCCGCACAAACCTCAGTGCTGCTCTGTGATTGGTCCGCCCACCCAATTAACTTCACATAATGAGTCTCTCTAGACGGATTCTCGGGAGAATCCATCTTACTGTGCAAGGTTATCCAAAGATATCATTATTATGGAAACACGTTACATCTATGATCCCTATATATTTACTCATAAACATCTAACAAGGAGTGATTTTAAAGATGGATTAACGATTGTGCTTGAGATATAGTCCAAGTGAATAAAGTGTAATGATTTTCATTTTCTGTCACCATTACTCAGAAGATTTGTGGCATGGGGTACTCTTGCTTGTTTATTAACTTATAACGTCCTTGTGTATTAACTACTTTATTAATGGCTGCTGTTGGTTGTAGATGTAAAAATGTGAACCTTGTCTAAAAATGCAGTAATGTAATACTACAGTAATCTCCATTACTAATCCTTTCACATTGATGTTGTCTTTTTAATGTAACTTAGATTTAAACCCAATTGAAATGCCTGACCTTGGGCGGCTATAGTGTGTTATCTGCCCGTCTCCAATGGTAACGTCATTAGGGGACACAAACTGAGTAAACGTGATAGCTGCATGTGATTCCACTGTCTCATTAATACATGGCCATAGGCCTGTGTGGAACCAGTCATTAAAAGTGATCAAGGGGCATCCATTATCAAAACAGAGGGTTAGCACATGCCAAGATTTTGTTAGGACTGTATCGTATATGTGAGAAAATCTATAATTGTTATACTTCCAAATATTGATCCCCATGATAATCCTTATTGATTGATTTTTCTTTTAAAATACTGACTGAAAATTTCCGAGTGCTTGCTGATTTTGGCACATGATAGTAGTACTTTTGATTACAGTGTCAGTGTAAATTATATTCTTTAAAAATACCTAACCTACTTACCTGATTTAAAGGTGCACTATGTAACTTTTTTGGTGAGGTCTGCCAGCGTCTTGTGTTCATTTAATGATCTTTAACTATACAAAGACCACTGTGGACAGTGTTTACAGATGTGCAGCTGACTCTTGTTGACCCCAAAGTTTAATTCAACATTTTCCAAACCTCACTTCACATAATGGTGAAATCACTGCCTGTAGAGGGACCACATGAGAGCCATATTGTGCACCGTGTTCAACAACAACAAGCTGTTTTCTTGGTACAAAACCTCCCTGCTGCTGCTGCCAAGGTCGCCCTTTACTCCCTCTTTACAAAACAACAACTCCTGATTGTTTAGTGGCAACAAATGTGGCAATCATTCTGCTTAGATTGCAGCTGGAAAAGAAAATTTTCAAGGCATACTGCAATAGCTTAGCCTTTCTGCTCATTTTACTCTATAATGTGCAGCTGAAAATAATACCAAAAATTTAATTTAAATTTACATTTAGATTTATTATATATGAATTCATCCAGTAGCTCAGTGTGTAGAGCAGTTGTCCATTGAAGGTCTATGGTTCAAATCCCAATCCCACTGGTGCATGTTGTGTTTTAGTTTTCTCAGTCATTTCTAATTGTCAGTGATATGCCTGGGGAGGTTATTGGAGAGGTCTAGAGCCAGTCCTCAGTAGTAAAAGCATGTGGTTTGGAGCAGAACTCAGACATAGAAGGAAGAAATTTTATTAAGAAATAGATGCAATAAAAGTCAAAAACTGTGATCAGTCAATATGAAGAAATTGTGATCACATTTTTTGTCATCACTCAATCTGAAATCTCTAAAATACAATATATAACCTATACAAAATACAAAAATATGGCTTGCAAGTCCCATCGCTATGTATTCAAGCAGACATAAATCAGGTATGCCGGTCAATTGATGATACTCAGAGATTCAAAATGTCTTCTTCACAGTAATAGACAGCCACAATATTCATTTCCTCCTCCTCTATTGCACAGGGCGTTATGACGTAAGACTAAAGCAATTACCTTTCTTCATCTGAGTGTGTGTGCGTGTGTGCGTGTGTGCGTGTGCGTGTGTGTGTGTGTGTGTGTGTTTGTTCTACTGGATCCACGCTGAGGCGTTTAGTGAAGTGTTCTCTCCTCTTTTGAGTCTCACATCAAAGATTGGATCCTTGAGCAGCGCACCTCGGGGAGATGATGTCATACCTCTCACTCACAAAGATATGCCGCAAACAGCTGACTGGGTTCATCATACTAAAGAAATGTATACTTGATGCATCTTATCTCTATATAGCTACAATTTATAGCAACACACAATATTTGGTAATATTTTTATTTGTATGCACTTCTCTGAACGTACATGCTTGAAATATTGTCTTCAGTGTACGTTTACTGTTTGTAAAAAACTGTGTAGCTCTTCTGGTTGGGGGTCTGGCACTTGGTTGTTTCTATGGAAATGTTATTGCTTTGCCTGTTCCACAGTATGGCACTAAGTTTATTTATCTTGCATTTATTCAATTACAGATGTGACCTGTAATCTATCTTAGTTGCGTTGTTTATAAGTAATGTTACACTGTGGAATATTCTAGGCAATGTAATAGCATCTCCACCCAGAAAAGCAAGTGACAGACACCCCAACAATAAAGTTACATGTGTAGTGTATCTTTAAATGGAAATAAAAAAAAGTGTATTAGTTCCACAGTATGACATTGGGCCAAAGCACCTATTGATTGCTTTTTACCAGCCAATAAACTATTAAGCAGTATTATCCTGGATGCACTGCGGCATTTTTTATAAACCACAATAAACAATCTCTCAGATAAAACAACAGATTGAATGTCCCATTAAGATCTTATGCATAAGGTATTAAACTAAATGTCAGTTTGTCAAGCAATTTTATTAGTTTTATTGGCCCCATCTTCTCTTTTATTGACTTTTGTTTATTGCATTGTTGTTATTGAATGCAGGATTCCATTTGACTCGTATTACCTTGCCTTTAGAAATATTACCAAATTCAGCCTTTTTTTTTTTTTTTCCACATTTCCCACGTCAAAATAAACACTTAAATTTAAATTCTATACATTCTTCCTATTTTCCATTCAGCAGTCCAGCTTAGGCAGCGCCCCTGGTTTGAGACAAAACATCACATACTTATCACATACACAATCTAAAAAAGTCATAGTTGTAGAATAACTTATTATATTTACCAAAACAAACTGCCCCCTGCCTGTAGTCATGTTAAAATGTGCCAAATGAGAAGCCAGCATGCCCTCTTCTCTCTCCTCATGGTGGTAATTCTCTCTCTCAAGACGGTTCGCACTAATTACTGTTGTAACGCCTCAAAGCAAAGCATTTAGAAAAGCCCTTTTGACCACAACAAGATACCCCTGCCTCCAGTGCATGTATTCAACTAAAATGTTCAGTCTACATTAATATACTGTAATTACATGATAGCACAATGAAGGATCTTGGGATATGGAGTCTTTTTACAATAATTGCATGTATAAATAGGTCTAAGTGTTAGATGTGCACTAGACTGGACTTACAGAGACATATAATTATGAATAGAGAAATGTGGGAATGGACAGCAGTTGACAAGAATTACACGTTATTATTATATGAATATCAAGGATATGCCAGTGAAGTGGTTCTCAAAGTGTGCTACATGGAAGTCTGACCTGAACCAGAGAGCAGAGACCTGCTTTGAAAGGCCTTTTGTCCCCCAACAATAACTTTAGTTTTGTTTCATTCTGGTTTAAGGGTCTATACCGTTTTGTTTTTGTTTGTTTTTTTCATGTAATAAATTAAAATGTGTGATCGAAAATGGGGCCACTGTGTCCTGTCTGTGTCTAATTATAAAGTGTTTAATTGTCTGCGAACCAGGAAGTAATGTAGGTGTGCTGTTAGCAGGCTGATTTTTTTAGCAGCTCAGCATGATGTCCAAATGTTAACATGCTTAGAAACTCATTCCAGTAAAGACATCATTCTTCATGCCTTAGTCCTAGTTTAGACTTGGTTTAGTCTCAATAATCCTATATCATCTTATTTTTACTAGTTTGAATCGCATGATGTAATCCTGGTTTAGATTTGTTTAGATATCACTGGGCTTTTGCAATTCAGTTGTGTTTAGCTGATGTTTAGCCATGTGTTACCTCTTGGTTTTTCTACTTAGATTTATTCTGCTAAAGCTGGCACTATGAAATCCTCACATTGTTTTCTCTGTGTATAATTTTTGATGGTGGTGGTTAGAAAAGCTGTGTCTCTTGAGAGGGAAACTTTAGTCTGTGCGATTGTTAGAGCGTGTTTTGGTGGCTGACAGAGGATGTGAACAGTAATTGGGAAAGGACAGAAAACTCCTCCATTTTCTCGCTTGGCTGCACCGTGACTGTACGGAGAATTCAGGAGAGGATTAGGAACAGGAGGCGAGCTTTTTGTAAGTGATTTACCGCCCTCACTGCCTCTGCCTTGTACTCTATTAATTACACTCGCACTTTGGTGACCGTCAGCCAGAATGGAAATGAATTAAAGGCTATGTTTGGGAAGATTAGAGCTTTTAAAATTCTGGGCAGGTGCAGGTTTAGCAGTGCGGGGTGCTAATTGCAATACTCGCATCTCTGTAAATGTTTTTGCTTTATGACAGTGACGGTGATTGTGTAAGTCAATAAATGTGATGACAAGGAAATCTGTTTATCCTCAATGAGTCACTCAGCGTTAATTTATGATAAGATGTGACCAGTGTCCAAAGTACAGCTGCTGTAAAATCACTTTTGTAGAAGTTAATTAAGAATGACTGTAAATTGTGTAAATGTCTACTCAAGATATGACTACAAAAATGTGTATAAAACTACCGGTAAATATTAAGGTTAATGTAATTAGAAAAAGTAGCAGTTAGTTACAGTGTGATTGACTCCCCTGCCTCATGTTTTCGCCATAAACTGTATAAAGAAGTGAACTGTGGGAGTGTGACGTCACCCATAGTGTTCAGCTCCAGTCAAATGAAGTTCACGATGCTAGCAGTTATAGGAGCGAATTTGGAGACAGGTCCATATTAGGACAAAATACAAACACCATGACGAGGCTCACTGCAGTAGTTACAGAGAGAGGAATGACAATTTTTCAGTGGAGCCAGAAGTGCCCCCATGAATACTTCCTATTTGGACCGTGGCAGCTAGAGGTTTAGCTGTGTTCATTTCTGCTAGTATATAGAGTCTATGGTTTTCACATATTATCTCCCATTAGCCAACATTATGCATCAGTTTGATTTATTTGCCGGCAGCTTTTATTAAACAGGACAGTGGACCACGTGAAGGCTGGGGGTGAGTAGTGGGGAGCAGCATTCAGTTGGAGCCACCTTCAGTATGTTGCTTATCCAGAATGCACAAGGTATAAGTGGGAAAGCCTCCAATGAACAGCATGAATGACATCTGTAAATATATATATATATGTAAGAGGGGTTGGCAGTGTCTCTTTTGCCTACTCCATTAGGCTATTAAGTTATAGCAAGTTTGGGGCGTGGAGCTCTAAACAAGAGGTGTTTGTGCCTGAATATCAGGTGGAGAGGAGCAGACTGAGGAGCGGACTTTCAAATAATTTTCCTTGTGGATCAATAAAGCATGTCTGAGTCTGAGTCTGAGACTTAGGGTGTGGTGCGTTCAGTGAATTGCCAGAATCATAAAAATAAGTATCAAACTAGTCCACTGAAAAACAATGTTTGGAAATATATTAGGATGATAAATGCTTAACATTCATAACATGTTCATGTGCCGTGCGTGATGTTCATGTGCCGTCCAGATGCCCTCCCACAGCAGACCACCTCGCTCGCTTCCTGTATCGGCTTAGCACTGCTTTATAGTTTGGTTTGATCTGGACCTGTACAAAAGTTGCTCATTCACATGAGGCCGTTTACAGCGCTGTCCTAAATTGTGTTTTCTTAACCTGTCTGTGGTCCTAATGCTGCGATGTCAGATTTCCTCACATCCTCGTACCCTTTCTGTCATCAGCTCCATTTAATTTTGTGACCAAATTATTCCCATTGTTCCGCTTTGGTTAGGTTATAAAGTTAGTTGCCAGCAGGTAGACTACCATCGGAACCGTAGAAAAACAAAAAAATTGTGCACGGCCGGACTCTGACAGGGATCAGCGTGCGCATTCATTGAGAGTTCGGGGCTGTGACAGCGGAACAGGCGCACGTCTCATATGTGCTGCACTCTTGGCAGCAGTGGTGAGTAGAGCTTTGTATAGCGGCTCAAGAGACGTATAGTGCGCATGAGCACGGCTCTGTACAGACCGGTGCATCCTGCTCTGTGCGCTCATGGTGCATATCAGTCACTTATGCGGGACAAATACAGGTTGTGCAGTCACCCTCGCCCTGTGTTAATGGTTTAATCCATGTCTGTGTGCAAAGCAGTAAAATCAGAAACATTTAGGCTATATGAATAATAAACGTATTCCATAATCTGCGAGACATCCACCTGTGTGGGACCAAATGCAGTGGACACCCGTGAGGCGAGAATGTGAACAGTCAGCAGTAGCAGCAGTGGAAACTTGTACCTCAGGTGAGAGACTCGGTAGCGGTCTGCTGGGACAGACGTGAGCGGGTGCGACCAGGGGGAGAGCAGCGGTCAGCGGGTCTGCTGTGGGATGGGGAGCGCATGAGATAGACACTGGTCTGCTGCGTAATGAACGGAGGAATGCAGAGGAAACTAAAAAGGTTGATGGGTGGGCCCAGACTTACAGGGGCCCACGTGCACGCGGAGTGTTCAGAACACAAATTCAGCCAGTTCTGTCATTCTATATTCCTGGTGCCTCTACTGGTGTGTACTTGCATCGTGGGGCTCTGAAGCACCCTCTTTGCTGCCTGATAATAAGGAAAAGATTGCAGACAATCTCCACACCGGCAGTGCTTTTAAAAGCTACAGCGGTCACAGATTGGTTGAGATATCATCACCATATACTGTATGTACTTGTACCGTCCCACTCTAGCCTCCAGCAGCGATGTACTGCCCGACCTGGACACGCCCTCTTAATGCTAGTGCTAGTGCTAAGATCGGGGGCAAGATAGGGCCCTTTATTTTTACTACTAGTGAATATGTAATATTTCATTGATAATACTTTGTTTTATGTGTCTTTATGGATTTGTTACTCGTCAAAGTTGTCCCATTCCTAAATTGTACCTCCATTTACTTAAAATCTCATATGTCTCTTGCCTTTAGGAGTCTTGTGGAACCTGTCCTCCTGCGATGCTCTGAAGATGCCCATCATTCAGGACGCTCTGGCTGTTCTGACCAACGCAGTGATCATCCCTCACTCGGGCTGGGACACATCCCCTCACACACAGGACGACCGAAAACTGCACCTGCACTCCTCACAGGTCCTCCGCAATGCCACTGGCTGCTTACGGTCAGTTACACACAAATACTGCATTGTTACTATTTAGGAATGGAAAATTTTGGTGTCTCAAAAAAAAAAAAAAAAAAAAATCTTTCTAATAACCAGGTTCTTTCTTTCTTCATATCAGTAACAAACCAATATAGAAAATATTACAGATATTTTTTCAAAGCTGCCCTAGTGTATGTTTACCCATCATTTCCATTTTGTCCTCTGTGCAGCAGAAAACGCAGCTGTATGTTTACGCAACCATTATAAGAAAAAGATTTTAATATATAATTGACATTGAAAAGTATTGTTTATCTGTCACAATGGCAAGAAAAATATCTTATCGGCTGAAAAAATCCATATCTGATCTTCCCTAGTACTATTATTAGAGGATGGAATAAGAGTGTTGTAGTTGAAAGTAGGATTATTTTTAGTTTGTGTTATTTTTACGCACTCTGAACTGACAGACTGAAAATGAGTCACTACTATTTAATTCTCTTGAGACGAGGTAATAGTCATACACTTGTCTAGTAATGACAAATGCCGTTTGCTTGTTTTGGTTCACGGGCTCCTAGTTTGCTAATAAGCTTTTGTGGCGGACTCATTTACTTATAAGAAATCTGCTTTCCTATGGCTATTCATGAGCTCAAGACTGTATTAAACCATTAAATAATTTCTAGTTAGTAATAGTAGTTAGATGGATGGTAGGCTATGAGATTTTAAAGGGGCTGTAACCATTTCTTTCATGTAAGTAATAATGTCAATTTTGTCCTGCGCCAGTACAGATACGTTGTAAAAGCAGCTCTTATAGGGTAAATGAAACCTCTGTATTCTGTGTGCATTATAAATTTTTTTCATTGAAAGTAATGCTGGTGCTTTGTTAGCATGCTAGCTGTTGTTAGAAGTGGCATGATAGCAAAACTCTGCACAGGCCTCTGAAAATTGTGAAAGTGAAGAATAAGTTTGGACCATATAGTTTAAATGGAGCCTGTTTTGTTTTCCGCAAGCCTTAGATTCTAGCTTGACTGTATCTACCAGCAGTTAAAGAGGTTATTTTGTTAACTTTTTATTGTGTTGGCTAATAATTCTTTGTGGACATTGTGCCGGGATTCCAAAATAAAGATGGCTTCCTATAAATGTATAAAACAAGATCGTATTAGATATAAATTCTTCTTTTCTTCTTTGTCTCAATATTATGTAGCAATTCCATCCATGGCAGAGACTGATTGTAAATGCAGGAGTAATGGATTCTGAGCAGATTTCCATAGCTTTGTATCTCCTCAGTGTTTTATTCATTTGCTGTATGCTGTTGGAATACAGCAATAGAACGATTCTGAAAGATTCTGAACATTTCAAAGCTGCGTATTAGAAAGTTTTAATTCTATGATTAAAAATAATACTTCATAAAGAAAATTTGGTGGATCTGATGAATGAAAAAAACATTGCAGATTTGTATTTATTTGTTAAGATTTTGCTGAAACTGCAGTTCCTCTTCCCATTGTGTGAAATCCAATGAAGTACCCAGCATTTCTGTTAACATATAGCAGCATTAGGGCTTTCTAAGTCTAAAAAGGCAGTCTAGTGTTTTCATCTTTGCAAAGTTATTTTCATATTGTTTTGATTTTCCAACTTTCTGCTTAAAGAGACAGCCACAGCCTATTTTAAGTGTTATTTGAGTCTCTATGAGTGTTTGAAGTTCTTCTAAAATAGTTGCAAAGTTGTTAAAGAAGCGCAGGGACATTTTTCATGTAAAATAAAGCAGCTTAGCGATGCACAATTAGCTCTGAGCAGAGACTAGGCCATACATTTTACTGTACATTTAACACGAACAAGTGACAAATTAGAGCGCGCTGCAAAGTACTGCGCCATGGTAAAGCCTTAAATTATCTTTAAACTGTAGACTTTATCATCAAATGCATTTCATAATTTCATGTTTCCAAAGCCGTCCCATATCTCACCATCTTAAATCTCATTAAGAGGAAAGACTCTGCTCCTGATGCATACACCCATTGTTATATTAAAAAATGGTCATGCTTATAAACCAGCAATACCAAAATTAAAACTACCAATGTAGTAGATATTCATACATTTCCTAATACTTTCTTTTTGTTTCCATCTTGTGCTAGCTTCTGTCTGGATTGCTATCAAACCAAAACTTGTTTTTAGGGTTGTTAAAAATAGTAAAAATCAGATACTAATGTTTACTGAAGATTTTAGAATCAAACTATTCAAGATCTCATTCAAGTACTCAGCCTATTCCTTGGTATTGAAATGTTTGCCAGAAGCTCCACAGGCTTTCTCTGTTTTATTAGTACAGTGGTATAGTCATCTTACTGCAACTTGTGGATGTAGAATGTAATTGACTGGCTAATTTAGGCAAAAACTTAAATAAAAATGGCTGCATTCTCCTCACCATTTTCTTGTGGAGGACTTGGCACCATTAGAGCAGGGTTGAGTGGGGATAGAGTGGGCTCGCTGCCATTTCAACATTTGCATTTCTGTCTGTGAGCGTGTCTAGCTTCTCCTTCTCCTTGTGTGCCTCTGCTCAGTGCTGGGAAGCAACTAAATACATTTTCAGTATAGTAATTTTGACTGTATTCAAGTACAGTTACTCAGAACACACTTACTTTCCTAAAATCAAAGAAATACATGGCAGTACTTCATCTTGCAATTTAAGCTTTGAATTTTGTGGTATTAATGAGAATAACATTAAAACACTGCTCTCGTGGTGTGTACATGTACAATTTTTCTTTCTCTAATCAGTGATAAAGAAATCCATGACAAATGTTGCAACAAAATATTTTCATGTACAATATAATGCACCTCAATGTGAAAGTATTCCAAGTATTCAAAATCAGTACACTGATTGGACCATGTATCAGAATACATTTCAAAATACTATTATTCTTCCCATCACTGCCTCTACCTAACGCTACATGTGGCTTGCCAATATCGTCAAAACACTTAACGTTTAAGATTTTCTGCTCTGTATAACAACATACAGTATAGAAGCATGTTTTATTCCATATCATTGTACAAAGTCTGGGTCTCTGTGTGGACTTGCTAAGCTGGCTATTCATCTTTCTCATGCCTCGTTAGGAAAGGCTGGAAGTTAGATTAAAGATTGAATATTTCATGGTTTGCTGTACGGCTGGCCACCTGCTCTTTCCGCTGCTCCGTCTTTCCAATATTTTCTCATTTTCTCCGCCCTCATCCCTCACTCCAGCTCTATCAGTGCCCATGACTCTATCTCAGTCATATTAGCCATCTATTTATTTAGCTATTTATCCTGTGCAGACAGGCTGAAGCGGCTGTCTTCACATACATACAAACAAACAGGGCTAGCTTCACTCATACTGATCTGACACTTAAAAATAAATTATAAATGGCGCGTTGATTGCAATAAATTAGAGAAGATTCAGCTTTAGACGTTGAAGGAGATATACAAAATAAGTTGTTAATTGGGGAAATAGTTTGAAAGTCCTTCCAATTTGAATAAAACTACCACAAAAATGAAAATCCCATCTCTTCTTATTCTGTCAGAAAGAAAAATCTGCCTGAAGTGACCTACTTTTCAGCTTGTGAGGATGTTTGCTTTTAGTTGTATTTAAGCATATTTGTTTTTAAATGATATAGGCATAGCTTACTCCAAAACTGTTGCAACTGTGTCTTTTAATTGGACAGTTCTTCAAACTAAATGACTGCTAACCTGAACCCTGTTGAAGAGAATAGAACTTTATTTATCTTTTTCAAGATAACACAGAAATTTGTCTTCAATACATCTTATTCAGGCAAAGGTATAGGAGAACAAGAAGTAAGTCTTAAAAAAGACCTTTCATGACTGGGCACAACTATTACATGACCAGGAACAATCTGATATGCTCTGATTAAGACTTGTAAAATAAGGGGATTTGATCTCTTGAAACATTTGTGAAACTGCTTAAGTCTCACCTTCAGAGTGTGCAGAATCTTTGTCTAAATGTATTCTTGAACTGATCTTGAAGCTCCATGCTCTGGTCGCATTCTGTAAAGTAAATTTTCAGTCTGAGAGCTTTTGTGGAGTGATATTCTGAGTTTAAATATGCTGCGACAAGCACTTACTTTAAAAAAAAATATTATCTATACATTTTTAACATCTGAATACAGAGAATTTTAGGTTTTTGGCAGTTTGTGCCAGAAAACAGCAGCATTTATTTATTTATTTATTTATTTATTTATTTATTGATTGATTGATTGACTGATTTTGAGTACCGGGTTAAGCATACCTTCCAAAGTATGCCATTCTGAGTGCTATTTCAGTTGAATCAGTGTTTTCCACGTTGTCTTACAGGAACGTGAGCTCTGCCGGAGAGGAGGCTCGGAGGAGGATGCGAGAGTGTGAAGGTTTGACAGACGCGCTGCTCTACGTGATCCAAACGGCCCTGGGGAGCAGTGAGATAGACAGCAAGGTACGGACATGCACACAACAGCCTACAGTGGAACCGCCTGCAGCCATTCAATATACTGAACACCAATGTACTCATATTACATCTATAATACACAGTCACGCTACTCTGACTCCCCACTTCTAGGAGCCTGAATCTATATAAAGAAATGAGCCGCTCTATCCAAGACTGAAATGCAGTGCACATGGATGAGTAGTTATGCTGCAGAGTATATTTAAATTTACATATGTTTACATGAGTTCTCTGCATCTGTGTTTTATTGTTTGCTTCCACTGTATTCAAATGTGGTTTGCATAATAGCTTCTGACTGAGGTCATTCCCTTTCCATAAGTTTACATGATGATTTGTTTTGTTTATTTTTTTTTGATTCTATAAAGGAAATGCACTAGTATAATTGTCAATGATGAATAGTCTTTGCATGGCTTGAAACAGGCAAGAGCGAAGTCATTCTGCCTTTGCATATATTAGTGATTAATATTTCATAAACCTGCACCAAAACTGTTTTACAGTTTTAAAGTTTTGTATGGTCATTGCTTATTAAAAATAACAATGCTGTGTGCGCTAGGCCTTAATGTGAGCGGGGTTGTCTCTCCTAAGATCTGACCTGTAACTTAGCCTGTAGGCTTGCCATGCCATGTAGTGGAACATGGCAGGCAAGGGACAGCGAAACAGCATATCAGAACTATTACATAATGCACTGTATCAGAAACAATGCTTTCCAAACAGGATTGTTTGACACCTCAAAGCTAGAAACAGCCGTGTCTTTTTTATTGATGTCAGTGTCCTGCTTCATCTCTAAAATTAGATTACCTTCCACATTACAACACAGACAACATTGCCTTCCAGCTGGTCATTTTTTACAGTGTTCAGATATTTGCCAACCCAAATAGTCAGTGACACAGAAACATGTCTTGGGAGTGTTATGTTGTATGTGCCTGACCCTGTTTGTCCTCTCTGTGCATGTGTCTTATGTGAAGGCGCCTCAAAAGATGTGAAACATTAAATCCACAAAAATCCTTCTCCAGATCAAAGTGTGGGACTGTTCAGTGCACAGAGATTTCCAACAATAGGATTAGTCTGGGCTCCAACACCTGTCTGTGGGACTTGCCACAAGTCCTTTTTTTACAAACACAAAAGACAAAAACAGAGCTTTCAAGTTTTACAAATGTTACTTATGGCTTGTAACATTCTCTTGAACTAACGAGTCATTACTTCTCTGATGCAAAATCATAAACTATATTTGCATAATTAAGTTGAGTTTGCAACAGATAACATCTTTCTTCCAGCCTACCAACCAGAAACAATCTATTTCTTCTCACCTTTTTTTTTACCCTGACCTATTTCTGTATCCCTCCTCTCTCACTTGTTTGCCCTCTGTCCTCTTGTCCCCCAGACTGTGGAGAACTGTGTGTGCATCTTGAGGAACTTGTCGTACCGTCTGGCTGCAGAGACCTCCCACAACCACCAGGGTGGGTCGGAAGAGTTGGATGGTCTGCTTTGTGACACTGGAGGAAAAGATGGAGAGAGCTCTGGTTGCTGGGGCAAGAAGAAGAAGAAAAAGAAGGGCCATGATCAGGTATAGCTACATACAGTATGTCATCTAAAATCAACAGAATCTACCAGAAAATAACAATAGTGTAAGGAATGTCCCGACTACTTTCTGTTCAAATGTTGGAGGGTCTGGAACATCCTCGGAGCACATCCTCGTTCTTATTTAGTTCGTCTGAAATCAGGGAGAATGTAATTGGCATATAAACCCATGCAGTCTTTGGCTTCCCAGACTAGGAATTATATGCGGGGAAAAGGACTGTTGACTGAGAGTGGTGGTAAGAGGGGTTAGATTATAGAAAATGCGTCCCTAATAAACTGTCCCACTATCAGCCTGACAGCAGACAGTATCTGTTATTTAGGGCTTACCAATAATACACTGACACATTCATGCCTCTCTTCTGAAACCTGACATATTTCCTCCTCTAAAAATGGGTCAAGCTCCAATCTCTGTGGACCTCTATGCTTTTTGGGTCTCTCCAAATATGAAGACTGCGATCATTAAGATTTTTATCATACATTTTCCTGATGAAGAATTCTGTGAATCCACATTAAAGCTAAATTAAACAGAACATTATGTATGTGGTATGCTTTTATCTCCCTAATACATACAGACAATGAAAACTGCCATTTTCTTTTTCGAGGCATCACAAGCATTTCTTGGAAATTTCATCAAAATTCAACCAGAAATTAGAACCAGAAAAAACATCAAATAGGAATTTCTTTGCAGCACAATCTCAAAATAAGTAATAAAATACTCTCTTACATACGGCTTATTTTTTTTAATCTTTTTTTTGTTCAGTTAAATAAGTAAATTATGCATGAGAGCACTGTGGTGATTTGATGATTATTTCCTCTGACATAGGTCAACAAACGGTCAATTTAAATATGCATACGTGAAGAAAAGTATTCATAGAGCAAAAAATATTCTGTTCATTTGAACAGTTGCAACTAAGACTTAGTGATTTCCATGATATATATAATGTGTATATGCAAAGATAGCCTATATGGTATGCATCATTGTCTTGCATTCCTTTCAAAAGGGGTAGGTACTGTATGTAATGTTATAGGTTATAAGCAGTTTGCCCAGTTCATTTTGGGTTCATACTTTCTGATGTCTTTATGAATATTTATGGGAACATCACAGCTCAAGGCTCACTTTGATATGCATGATGTTATTTGCACATCTTCTGACATGCACCTGGATTATATGTAGATATCTTCAATGTATACAGCCTATACAGTCATAATAGACTTCAGAAACTGTCAAATGTGAGGAACGCTTTGATCTCAAAATGGTCTCAAAGACTTAAACTCCTCTTAATCTGAGCTTTTAAAAATACATTTTGAAAGAAACATCAAACATGATAGAGACATCCTCATACCTGTATCCTAAGCATGATTTTATATTTTATATTCTTAGCTCTCGTCAACCACACTCAACATAAATTCATCTAAAAATATCATTACTCGAAAATCTTTTCGAAATGCAAGCAGTGAAACATGCTCTCATCTCTTGTCATGGTAATAAGCAATCAGCGACACATTCTGGTGGAGTGGCAGACTTCTTTTTACAACCCGTAGAAACAGCTCAACTGAAAACCAAACATTTCCGGTAGATCAGGAAGTCTGAATCAATTGCTTTTTATTCATCAGTTGGTGGTGGTTAGTGATGGATAGTTAGGAGCCTTGCTTTTCGACCTAATGCTAACTTCTGTATAGCTGCGTAGAATGGGCAATGTTGAGTTAACCTATAAACTAGATGTGAGAAGTCAATCATAAGCTCTCCAAAATAATAATATGTGCCACACTTTGGGCTTTTTGTCCCTCTGTGCCTCCACTCCAGTGCAGCTGCGGATGATTATCGTCAAGTACAGACCGGGAGTGTGTTGGCGAAGCTCGAAATGAGGGCATTAGACGAGGCAGTGTGGAGGTGACAAGAGAGCAGGGCTAGAAATTTCAAAAAAAGGACTAGGTATCATAAGATATCAACAATACACAGATGTCGATAGTACTTGTGCTTTTTAACAGCTTATACAGATATACTTGGCCAGGTATTTTCTTGCAGTGATCTCGAGAAGATCATATATGTAGGCATGTTTTCTTAATTTCATGGGTATGCTAATTTGTGTCTTTATTGATCCCTAGTCACATTAATTATTACAGTGACACTATTTTTTACAGTAGAAACTCTGTTCTACTCAAAATGATGAAAGGTAATTTGAGTCGATAATAGCCATATGATCAGACTTGCCTTGTTGATATTTGTCAGTTAATACTACTTTTGTTAGCTATAGTCTTTCTTATATGCATGAACTGTATGAACCAGGAGATGTATTGTTTTTAAGCCAAAAAATACATTTGTTTTGTACAGTTTTAAAATGACTTTGTGTATATTTCTAAAAAAAAAATTAAAAAATTATATATATATGTATATAGATAGATAGATAGATAGATAGATAGATAGATAGATAGATAGATCCCTCAGGCCTATTCTAAAGTGCATCTCTTCTTCTCCTTTCTACAGTGGGATGGTGTGGGCCCATTTCCAGACTTGGCAGAGCCCCCTAAAGGCATCCAGATGTTATGGCACCCGACCATTGTGAAGCCCTATCTCACCCTGCTGTCCGAGTGCTCCAATCCGGACACGCTGGAGGGCGCGGCTGGGGCGCTACAGAACCTCGCGGCTGGCAGCTGGAGGGTGAGCAACTGGGCAGCCGCCATCTTGGATTCCTGAGAAAGGACAATGACAAAAGCTTAGGAAAAATCTATTGAGGACAGGAAGTCAATGTAGATTAACAGCCAAATGGACTGACAATAACACAGTCGATGTCCTGGCAGGGCAATATATTTCTGGATCAATAGTATCTGTCTAACCTAAACAATAAGGTGACCTTTGAGACAATTTGAAGTGCATTTTTAATCTTTTTCGGCTCAAAATTAGTTGTTAACACTCAGGTACTTAGCAAATGCAAGGGTTAGGAGGATGTCCTCCCCTAGTGTACGGCTAATCTAGCTACTCAGTACTTACAGACTGGAAATGACAGTGGAAACATCTCGATTTCAAAAACATACAAGTACATATGAAGCCTTTTCTACGTGCACAACTCCCAAACAAATGAAGGATTGCACCATTTAATTTGCCATGAATATTCCACAGTATGGCATTAAACTAATCAATCTTGAGAGACATCAAGTTCCAGATCATCAGGGCTGTGGAGAGGCAGTAGGAATGCATGTGTTTCAAGGCAATAACAACATCTGTAACTGAATAAAATGACGACATGGAGACAAGCAGGTGTTGTATCCCTTGTCAGAGAATATACCTCAGTCTATTAAAAAAAGATCCACAGCTTTGTGATTATTGTGCATTTGTTTGAAATGCCTTTGTCTTGTTTGTATGCAGTGGTCAGTGTACATTCGGGCTGCGGTGCGTAAAGAAAAGGGGCTGCCCATCCTGGTGGAGCTGCTTAGGATAGACAACGACAGGGTGGTGTGTGCTGTGGCCACCGCACTCCGCAACATGGCTCTGGACATCAGGAACAAGGAGCTCATAGGTAACAGCTGCCAAGTACAGAACACAGTTATAAATCCCATTACATTACTCCATTTTATTGACTTTGTTTCAAATATATAGGCTATATAAGACTTTGATACTCAATGTATTCTGCAGTGACACCTGTTGTAGAGTTCTAAGCACAACAAAAGCCTGATTTATGGAAGTCTAGAGTCATATAAAATAGTGACAAATAATTATTATAAATATAATAAAAGATTTTGATTATAAATTATAGTAATGTTATTGACTGTTGGCTAAATCTTGGTTTGGAAGTTTGATGTAATGCAATATTTCTCTAATCTAAAATACAGACACAAAATTCTATTGTTGTATAAAAGATAAAACTCCATATTTTATTTTTTATTATTATTTTTATTGCTGGTATAGGCCAGGACTGTCAACGGTTAGTTCAAGAAAGCCCTACTGAACACCCAAACGCACTATATTTCATTGCTGATTTTGAAAATGATATAGTTAACCTGAGTCAACAGTAGATTTTCCCTTGGTCTTCAAAACTTGACTATAAGATGCCTTGAGATCGGGAATGTTTTCGACTTGTGTTTTGGGGTCTGATGCCGAATATTTGCTGAGATAAGGGGGGATTATTTTATGGTTGGAGGGTCTTAGTGGGGGAGGGTGAAAGGATGAAAAGGGGGAAGGGGATAGAGGGGTCCTGGGGTGAATCTAGATGTAGATTACATCGCCTTTAGGTTCATCATCAAAACAAAAGCGGAATCCGGCCTTGCTTTTTTTTTTCTTTTTTCTCTGTTTGTTTCCTGTGTGCTGAGCTCCTGGAGGTCTCATGATGGCTGCCTCTGGTTCGTCTGGTATTTCAGTATAGAACCGGACACTTGGTTTAGTATCTTCTGGCTCAGATGTTGTAGATTTAGACGTTTTCTCATCTTTGACCACATTGCACTTGGTGTTGTGGGACATTTGATGGATTAGGAGAGCTTGTAACCTCAAAGTTTGTTTACTACTCCTGCCACAGTTGTTGTTTTTAGGAGTTTGTGTCTCTGCAGTCACTTTTGTACAACCTCCATATTTGATAATGTTGTCAGGACCATGTTCATTCTCAGTCAGGCAAATGGAAGGAATCTCATTCTGTAGTGCGGACCTGAATTGAATGAGGTGTCTGAACATTGGGTGATGAACAATCTCCTGCCCTTCTTGGAAGATACCTTGGTGGTCTCTGTTCATTTGGTGGGTCAGAAGGAAACACCTCAATAACCTCAGGCTTTGGAGCTGGTTTCTCTTCACTGCATACGTGGTCATGGTCACCTGACATTCTTGGAAGACATCTTGGTGGTCTTTGTTCTTTTGGTGGGCTCTGCGGATACACCTCAACTGGCTGAGGGGGTTTCCACCAGTTTTGTCCAACATAAACTCCTGAACAGCCTGCCTGGATGGATTGTCCTCCCATGTTTTTTCAATTTTCCTAAACCAGGCGTTTTCTGTGGGTATAGGAGCCAGCACAAACTTGAACTTTTCTTTTCATGTGAAGCTTGTGTTGCTTCAGTCTGTGCCTTGCTGACCTTTGGTCCCCCCCATCTGGTCGGGGTTGATTGCCACTCCTATAATTTTTTCTCCAGTTTTTGGGACCTTGGGATGTCTCTTTGTTGGATTTGTTATGACAACTAGGTTTACCATCTTTGGTTCTTCTCTGTGTTACCTGTTCAGTATTTAAAGGTCTTCTTCCTCCTTTTGGGACCCAGTTTTTAGGAGCTGCAAATGTCTCTGCTCCTTTGTTCTGATACAAGGGTTTCTTGGCATATCGTTGGTCAGCATTTGGGTTGTTGGCAGCAGCCTCCCCTCTCCAGTTAGGACGTGGATACTGTCTTCTACTCACAGTGCTTTCCTAGCTCTGGTTTTTAGGATTGCATCTAAACCCGCTCTGTTTCTTGGGGAAAAAACATGTGCATCCTGGGCCTATGGTTGGATGAAGATCCCTTGGGAGCTGGTTCTGTCTTCTTCAGCCTTTTCTTGTTGTGTCTACTGTTTGAGTAAGTTTCCCATCCCTCATCTTTGGCTCCATTGTCAACAGGACCCATGTCAACAGCCTGTGGAGACTGGGCCATGCTGTTCTGCTCTGTCTCCTCGACTGTGACAGAACAAATGTGGATTTCAGGTTGAGGAACCTGCACAGAATCTTGGCTTGTTTTAAGGCCTTCTTCCAATGTTTCAGGACAATGGCCTAAAGCAGCTTCAACAAGTTGTTTAGATGTATGGTATTCAGTGATCACCATAACGCTAGATCTTTTCTGGTTCTTTCTTCTTCCCATTGTGTTAACTTTCTTATTATCAATAATCTTGATAATAAGTTGAAGTGTTATTAGTGTTCTACTGAAAGTGTTAGAGACTCCTGCTTCTCTGTTTGCGTCTGTTCACAAGTGTGTCAACTATCGAATGACCAAAATCTGCTCCTGTCTTACACTCACAGAAAAAGTTGTGGAATGTCATCGTCTTGCATCAAAGCAACATTCTAACAATAATAATAAGTAATTCTGAGTAGGTAGTTATTATAAATTAATAATAGTTCCCAGCTTTTTTTTTTATTATTTTATTTTTTTTATATTCATGTTTTTTCTTTTTTGTAATCAATTACAAAATATTAATTTATTAGAACAAAAAAAAACTTGTAATCACTGTCACTCATAAACAAAAAAAAATCAATATTCTTATACATCCTTCACATCATTCACACCCTGAGCACCTGAGAGAGTGGCAGCAGGGTACAGTAGCTCCTGAGGTTTTTCCTGAAAACCACTACTTTTTTAAGTTACTCTTGTTTGCACTTTCAAATTTTATTTTATTTTTATTTACTTTATCTATCCAATAAAACACTCACCATGTTTTTTGGGCATTTTTGTCATTTTTTTTCTTGATTTTTGCTGGCCTCTTTGTTCTTTGCTGTGTGGCTCAGCAGTTCAGACGGCCTATTGTGTATTCCAGAGAGCACATTCTTCCAGTGCTGTTTGGAGTTAAGCCTAACATTCCTGTGGAACTACGGAGGAGGATGCGCTGAGGATGTTGGAGTGAAAGTGAAGCAGCGGAGAAGGAAATTCAAGCCTGCGGTTCCGTCAGTTCTGATGGGGAACGTAAGGTCACTGGGAAATAAGATGGACGAACTGTGTGCGCTTGTTCGGACCCAGAGGGAGTACTCTGTCAGCAGCAGCAGTATCATGTGCTTCACGGAGACCTGGCTTCATACAAACTTCCCGGACAACAGTGCATCTATACCAGGCTTTAAGACGGTGCATGTGGACAGAGACACTCTCCTTAGCGGTAAGAAGAAGGGATTGCTGTTTTGATGAACGAGAGATGGTGTAATCCTGGCCATATTACTGTGAAGGAGCATTTCTGTTCTCCGGACATTGAACTTATGGTTTTGGGAATGCTTCTATATTATTTACCAAAGGAATTTACTTCTGTCCTGTTCAATGGAGTTTACATCCCTCCCTCAGCAGATGAAGATGCAGCCTGTGACAGAATACACACTGTAGTCGCTGGGCTGCAGTCAAAAGACCCAGAGGCTCTACTAATGATTTCTGGTGACTTCAACCATGTTTCTTTAGACAGTGTTTTGCCCATACTTCACCAGTATGTGGATTGTAAAACTCGGGACAATAGAACTCTGGACTTGCTGTATGCCAATTTTAAGGAGGCATACAGTGCTACTGCCCTGCCCTCATTGGGACGATCAGACCACAGTCTTGCCTGTTAATGCCTCAGTATGTACCTGCAGTAAAGAGGCAGCCTGTCACGACTAGGACTGTAAGGAAGTGGAGTCAGGAAGCCAGCGATGCCCTTCAGGACTGCTTTGAGACCACAGACTGGAATGCGCTCTGCCTGCCGCATGGGGACAACATCGACAGCATGACGGACTGTATAACAGATTACATCATCTTCTGTGAGGATACAGCCGTCTCCACATGCACTGTCCGCTGTTACCCCAACAACAAGCCCTGGATCACCAGCCATCTGAAGCTTCAACTCTGGTGACAAGGACGAGGTGAAGAAGGTGCAATGGCAGCTGAAGGTCCAGCTAAGGCAGGGCCAGGAGGCCTATGGAAGGAAATTGGATGTTAAACTCCAACCAAATAACTCCAGAGATGTGTGGAGGGGAATGAAGGCCATCACAGGTCTCTCCAAAACAAAGCATCAGAGCAATAGCCCAGACAGATCAAACCTACTCAGTTTGCATTTTAATTGTTTCTCATCCCCTGGCACTCCCATCTCTACACCTCCCAGATGCTCAATCCACACCTTACCACAGATCACTCAGATGACCATTCATCAGCCCATCATCTCTGCTCCCAACCTACCCCCACCCCCACGGAGGAACCCAACTCTCAAGTGTCTTTGCCACCTGCGCAGGTGAGAAGGCAGTTGGAGAAAGTTCATCAAAACAAGTCTCCTGGACCAGACAAGTCTCCTGGACCAGTCTCAGCCCCCGCGTGCTGAGGACATGTGCAGCATAGCTCACTGTGCACTTTCTCTTCACACTGAGTCCGAAGCTTGAAAGGATACCGATGTTATGGAAGGTGGAATGTGGATGATGCTTTAATCTATCTTCTGCAGCAGTGCAACGGGCTCACTCTCACCTGGATAGTGTTAAGGGCTCTGTGAGGATATTGTTTTTCGATTTCTCCAATGCCTTTAAAACAATCCAGCCCTTTCTGATGAGGATGGGTGTCAGGTCCTTCATTGTCTCCTGGATTACTGACTACCTGTCAGGCAGGCCTCAGTACGTGCGACTGGGGACCACCCTGTCTGACACTGTGGTCAGTAATGTAGGAGCCCCCAGGGTACAGTCCTGTCTCCGTTCCTGTTTACTCTGTACACCTCTGATTTCCAGTACAGCTCCGGGTCCTGCCATCTGCAGAAGTTCTCTGATGACTCTGCAGTGGTAGGGTGTATCAGGGATGGACAGGAGCTGGAGTACAGGACACTGATTGCAAATGTTGTGGAGTGGTCCCAGGCAAACCATCTGCTCCTTAATGTTGACAAGACCAAAGAACTGGTGATTGACTTCAGGAGAAAGAGGACACCAGTGGAGCCCCTAACCATCCAGGGCCATGGGTTGGAAATAGTGGACTGCTACATGTACCTTGGCCTCCATGTGAACAACAGGCTGGACTGGAGGGACAACTGTAATGCTGTGTACAAGAAGAGCATGAGCAGACTCTACTTCCTGAGAAAGCTCAGGTCTTTCAATGTGTGCAGCAAGTCACTGGAGATCTTCTACCAGTCTGTGGTGGCCAGCGCCCTGTACTTCGCTGTGGTCTGCTGGGGGAGCGGCACCAGTAAAGAGACATTGGGCGGATTGACAGACTGCATCTTAAAGCTGGTTATGTGATCTGTTGTGAGCTGGAGACATTTGTCACAGTGAGGGACAGGAGGATATTGGACAAACTGCTCTCCATCATAGACACTCCTGCTCCACTGCACCAGACTATAGAGGGACAGATAATACTGCCTATAACTGTACAACTCACGTACTGCACCAGACTAATAGAGGGACAGAGGAGCTCCTTCTCCAACAGGCTCCTACAGCTCCGCTCAAACAGTGAGAGATACAGGACTACATTCATACCATACTCCATACAGTTGTACAACAACTCACCCTTATGTAATAGATAATACTCCCTACAACTGTACAGCAACTCAATCTTATGTAACGGATAACCTTATGTCCTTTCAATCATCATATCATTCCACTGTCGTTCTTGTCTCTTGTATATAGCTGTGATTTTATAGCAAAAGAAGAAATTAATTTGTCAACTGGACAGAGTTTATTTGGTCGAATACGTATTCGTGGACAAATTAAATTTGTGGACAAATTAAATTTCTATCTGGACGACTGAGGGATTTTACACATAGCTGTGATTTTATATTTTATTACTTATTACTTATTTTTCTATTTTATTTTGACTTGTACATATACATTTATTTATATAATTATGTCTTATTTGACACCTGTTTCTTGCTATCATTTTTGCTACTTATTTAGAGATTATTATTACCATTTATTTTTTACTCTTTGTTATTATATTATATTATATTACCGGTATATTGTGATGAGTGAGCTACTGTGTCCAAATAATTTTCCGTTTTGGATCAATAATGTTTGTTTAAGTCTATCCTAATCTTTCAGCTAAATACCAGTAATCCTGAACAAACCTAGCTCAAGGTCTGTAGATGGGACCCCAGGTGTTGCACTGTGGTCACCCACTGCTCTTGATAGGTTACCCCAGTGGGATTGAAGAGTGGGGCAAATTTCCCGGGCATAAAGGAATACCCTATCTTGATTCAGCAGGCTGGGATTATTAACTAAGTGTAATAGTTATAATTCAGCCCTCACCCATTCTGGCCTGAGTTTATTAATCATAACTTCCCCACCCTAGTACTAAACATTTTTGCCATAACTACAAACCAATATATGCACACTGCAGAGACCTAGATTAAAAATTATTTTTCAAACTACTATTGAACATTTTCAATTTTCCAAAAGCATGTGTCACCACCTTTTTATGCTTTTCAAAAACAAACTATGCAATTATACGACCTTGCCAACAGAGAAACAAATCAACCAATGTGAATGCTGATGTAACCTGATTGGTCGTGATAAGAACATAATAGTCCATCATTAAAGTAACATTATAGTAATGGCACAGATACAAGTCATATCTTTGTAAAGCTTAAGTCTTTCTACTCTTTTCAATGGAGACCGGCTGATGCCTTTCTTCCAGTCCCCATAGCAACAGCCACATGCCGCCTTCCTCTTATTGTCTAAAGCTGGAGGCAGAGTACCAGCATGTGGCCATTTCTGTGCACTGTGTGGGCTGGGCTGTCAGTCTTTACGGTGTACGGCTGCCCCAGGCTTGCATGTATATTCTGATTTGAACAGATTGTCTCTTTCTCCCCTTGTGCTCTTAACATGATCACATCTTGTTAGAGACATAACATATTGTGCATTGGGCTCTCACACCAGTGTGTAAATATTTCAATACTCCCAGCTAATACAGACTTCTCTGCAGAAAGTGAACTGGTCTTTTACAGAAAAGTGATGGATTGAAAAAAATGTAGTGTTTATAATAGTCTGAGTACAAAACTGTGTACAGTTCTGGGTAATTAAGGACATTGCACAGTTTGTACGATCCACTGCCAGCTATGTTGAATTATGTCTTTTTTTGGTAATTTATGTTTAATAACTTTAACGCTAATAAAGCAGTGGCAGGATTAATAATTGGTTTTAATGAATTACTCTAAACAAGCCTTTTTTTACTTACAGAAAACATGACTTGGCGCTATAATTGATTCTTAGGTTTTTGTCCATGAAGTAGGAGGTTCTGTGCTCTGAAAAAGTTTTAAACCAGTTTAGTAGCAGATTCAGTCAACATTTGCATAGCTGTTGTCAATTGAAAATCATCTGCCTACCTGTATGTTGCATTTCTGTACCTGAAGGTGAATGAGCAGGGCGATGCCACAGTGTTTGCTGCTTGTATTTTTGATTTTGTAACAACTAGACTTAAACATCCAGCAGCCCGCAGGTGCTGTGGTGACTTGGTCAGTGTTAAGAGCAAAGGTCAAGTTTACCCTCTGGCATCTGTGTTTGGTCAAAATGCAGTCAATGCACATCAGCTCATCTGCTCATGTGCTTGTTATGAATTTGGTTATACAGTATTCTTTGTCTTTTGTGCATGGGGGTGCAGGCCACAGGTGATACTTGCAATTGGTTATATTATATATATATATATAGATTGTATTATTTTATTGTATTTATTTTTTGCATTATTATTATTATTATTATTATTATTATTATTATTATTATTATTATTATTATTATTATTATTATTATTATTATTATTATATTTTATTTATTTATTTATTTTTTTCAAATTAAAAACTAAAAAATAGACATGCCATTCATGCTTTTACTTGGCTGTGGATCTCTTCATTAATACACCCCATGCATAAATTACCATTTTGATTAAAATTCTTGTAATTGCTCAGCCTAGGAATTTTCACTTGTCTCTCTCTGTGAATGTCCCTGCACAGTTAACCTCCATTACTCACTTCTGTCCCCTCTGTCTCCCTGTGTCTCTGTGTGTGTCTTCAGGTAAA
The DNA here is from genome assembly GCA_029959045.1 of Taenioides sp. WSHXM2023. Lineage (NCBI taxonomy): Eukaryota > Metazoa > Chordata > Actinopteri > Gobiiformes > Gobiidae > Taenioides > Taenioides sp. WSHXM2023. The sequence goes on along the minus strand of CM057096.1, from coordinate 13,790,442 downwards.
TACGCCATGAGGGACCTGGTGCACCGCCTGCCTGGAGGGAGCAACAACAACAACAGCAGCGGGGGAGGCGGAGGGCCCAACAGCAGCCTGGTGTCCAAAACGATGTCGGACGATACCATCACTGCGATCTGCTGCGCTCTCCACGAGGTCATCACCAAAAACATGGAGAACACTAAAGCCCTGAGAGATGCCGGGGGGATTGAGAAGCTCATCGGCATCGCTCGCAGCAAAGGAGACAAGTAAGAAGAGTGAGGAGGCAGAGGGAGGGCAGGCAGAAGGGGATAGGTTTTGAAGGTTTAGGGTTTGAATTATGAGTGGATGTGACTTGTATCTCAGGTGGAAAGTAAATGGATGCTTCAGAACAGTTCTGTCTGTCTATTTAGTTTAATTTTACTTTTTAATTTTACTTTTATTCTACAGTATGGCATTTAATGTATCTATTTTGCATTTAAAAACATACATTTTACTGTGTGGGGTTTCCTCTCCACAATTGCGATCCTGGTACCTTGTCCTGTTGGAGCCACTTGTTTTTATTTCCTTGGAGATAGATAAGTTTAATGCCATACTGTTAAACATTCTCGGTAAAACTTTTCCTGGGAGAAAAGCAGATGGTGGATCGTAAACCAGAAAATTTACATAATGCACCTTTACTAGTACATGTATAACCCTGTTTATAACCCTTTTCAGGCCTTTTCAAGCATGTTTGCTGTTGTAGATATGGCATACTCAAAATACCTTCCCTTTCATGTGTGATATGAAAACAACCAAATGAAGGGTTGCCTAATATTTTTGCACTACAAACTAAAGTAATCTATTCATTCTTTTTTGCTTAATAAAATTCCATCATCCCATAACCTCCACCCAAATTATTATTTTGCTTCACAGTGCGTTGTTTAGCAGGTCACCAACATGCTCCCCACTCTGAAAAAGCACTATGTAGGTCGGGACACACAGCAGTTAATGTGCAGCATTTGAATAAATTGTACTGGCATTATGCAAGACCTCAGCGGGCGATTTCACTGTTTAAGGAGAATAAGAGCACACTGTGACCTCTCCTCTCAATACCAGGCACTTCTGCAAATTATTAGCAATGCAATTCAGTGTTAAAGAAATTTAAAAGATTTCTGAAATATGTGTCTGCCAACTTGAGCAGAATCTCTTTTCTTATGAGTCTAAGTCATTACAATATGAAATGCTGAGCAGCGCTATACTCCATTTGAGCTCTAAATATTTATGACAATCCGATTCCTATTATAACAGCAATGTAATTATTTTCTTCACTCTTCATCAGTCAATCATTCTAACGTTATTTATCCCAAGGAGCAATATATGCACACTGAAATAAATAAATAAATAGAATAACTCAAACCAAGGTCTCAGTGTATCTTAACGGGAGGTCTGGTCAGGTAGGGTCAGCAGTTATAGGGGAGTAATAGCCCTCAGAACAAAAATGCCCCACATGTCCTATAGCCCAGGGGAGAACCTGGTGAACTCACAACAGGAAGCCTTCTCCTAGATTAACTATTATGTTATTATGGTAGTGCAGAAACACATGAGAAAGCATCTACATTTTCCAGTTTATGTCTAAACCACACCTTCTGACCAGCCACAATTGCCCTATCCTGGTGTCTTGCCCAAGGACCCAGTATACAATGCAGGAAATAGGACTCCAACTGTCAACTTGTGTATTATGGGTGAACATTTCTGACTGAGTCCTTAAAAAAATTGAAGAATCAGTTTAACAGTAGTTGGAGGATCAGCGATTGCCACATCAAGGGTCATTAACTTATGTTATTTACTTCGCCAAAGGCTGGTTAAGCTTTATTCTCTGTTGTTTTTGTCCCTACTGAATTCCCAGACATAGTCCCAAAGTGGTGAAGGCGGCATCTCAAGTCCTCAACAGCATGTGGCAGTACAGAGATCTGCGCAGCCTATACAAGAAGGTAAGTTAATTGATGCGCATTACAAAACATCTAGTTTTCTTTTACCACTATTTCAAATACAATTCAGAAATGTCAACAATAATTTCTTTTACATGCTAGATGCTAATGTTTAGTTTAATTCAACCTGTGTATTCTGTAGGATGGATATTCCCAGTACCACTTTGTAGGTTCCTCTTCTACGATAGAACGTGACAGACAGCGACCTTACTCTTCGTCACGCACCCCTTCTATCTCTCCAGTCCGGACATCGCCCAACAATCGATCAGGTCAGCCCCCTCCTCTCCTCCTCACCCACTCCTCCGTATACACACACACACACACACATAGTGGGTTTCCATTCTTTTTGGGGACATTGATGGTTGCACTTTATAATAACTAATCTTAATTTCCCTTAATAAAGCATGAACAAAGACTTAATTCATAATGAACAAATAGTTTCTTAAGAATGATTGACTTAGTAACTACCTAATTAATGTCTTAGGCTAAAACATTTTGGTATTAATTAAGTAGTTACCAAGCCTGAATCATTCTTAATAAATTCTTAATATAAGCATTATTAATGGTTCTTCATGCGTTATTAAGGCCCAATAGGTGTAGTTTTTATCTTATAAGTGTTACCACATTGACATTCATTTCCATTCATTGAGTACTTCATTTCCTAGAGACTGATCCTAACCTGTAACTACTTCTCTAACCTTAACCTATACCCTAATCTCAATCTTTTTTAATCCATATCCGAGCTGTAAATCACTTTACTGATGAAATAATTGTAGCCATAAGTGAGGCAGTGTATATACAGATTTTAGTCCCCACAATGTGATAAAAACCTGCTCACAAACATTGGCCCCAATCCCACTTGTGCTTTCATCACTCAGCCCTTCAAGACAGAGCAGTCTACTTCTCCACAACTCAAGTTTGCTTTAACCTTCACACTGCGACTAATGACCCTTCAGTCTGTGATGGCCCTGTTTAAGAGCTGTTTAAGTTAAATGAGTTCAGGACTAACACAGGTAAATGTACTGTTTGTTAAGGTTTTTGTGTCCAGGGATGGTTCCCCTCTCTCTTGTAAGCATCATTATGGGTCTCCTTTTGTTTTGAAGACAAATATCAATGCAAAAATGTTAAAAATTCACGCAGACACTGACACCTTGTGCTGAAAATATTCTTGTGGGGCAACAGTATAATGAGAAAAATGTTTCTATGACACTGCGTTTTGAAAGTCAAAGATGCTCTATGGGGCTCCATGGAGATGTTATCGCTTTACCTACAATTCCATAGAGCACGCTTATGGTAGAGGTAACCTTCTACCATAATGTGACATAGGTCATCTTTAAGTGTAATAAAAGAAATAAGATTTTGTTCTGGTGGAAAAGTGAGTAAACATGAGAGTCATTCTCTACTCAACTGTATTAGTTATTTTGTCCATAACTAGTTCACTGGAGATGTATCTTGGTATGCATTTAAAAAAAATATTGACCACCAAAATTAATCTTGTTATCTTCAAAAGACCATTTTGAGTAAATCTGGCTATAATCTATCCATCAAACCATCTAACCACCCTCTCTTTTCTTTCTCACTGGAAATGTCCCCTTCTAAACAGTCTTTGTTGTTACCATTTTAGAAAAAGCTCCCAGCATTTCCACTGTGAAAACCCCACAGAGAAATGATCAAGTTATTTGTTGGTGAAATCACAGAAGATATTCATATTGTGTGTCTGTTTTGTGTGTAGCGAGTGCGCCTGCTTCCCCTAGAGAGATGATGGCACTGAAGGAGAGGAAGGCAGACTATGAGTCAACGGGCAACGCTACGTACCATGGCAACAAGGGCGAGCACACATCCAGAAAGGACGCAATGAATGGTAGGATTTTGTACTGACAAGACCCTTGAAGACAATAAAAACACATTTTTAATATTTTTTTTGTCTTTACGTCAAATTAAGGAGTATAATATGGAGTTTACAACAACAATAAATTATATATAGCATTACTTGTAGGGGAGTGGTCTAACATATGGCTAAATTTAAAAAAAAATTTGAGACTAATAGACAGCTACAGTACTTATCACTTACCAAAAGGGGACAATGTTGTGCTTATATAGCTTTATTTTAACATTAATATTCCATTTTATAATAAATTCTATGTTTGATCTTGTCTTTGCAGCTCAAATCTCGGGAGGATCATCAACACTGCACAGAGGAGCGTACGTGTCCCCTACCGATGACCTCAAGTATAACCAGGTATGACCACTGCTTTTCTATCCAGATGTCTAAGAATACAGATAAAGTTACCATAAGCTGAATAAAAAAGAGGTTTTACTGTAGTTGAAAGTACTTCTATTCAGTGTTAGCATAGAGTAGCTCTATTGAATTGAAAATGCACATAAATATGCAGCCTCATTCATGAAAGAGGTTATGGAGAATGAAATATGGAATGGGGCACCTGTAATTATAATATACACTGTTTGTATCCTGTGAAAAACTTGAGGGTGAATTAAGTATGAGGCAATTACATCACTTCAATGTCCTTGTGTGAGTCTGACACATTTGGGTTGAAAATTAAGGTGGTGTGATGCAGTGTATAAGTATAGATATTTAAAAGAATGTCTGGTATACTGAACCTTTGACAACACAATTAAAACATGGAGCTTGTGTTATTGTATGTATTGAAAATAGTCTCAGATGTACATAATTTATTACAGTGTTTAATGTATTAACTCATGTTGTTTCACAGATTGCATCTCAAGGGTTACCGTCTGAACCATACCCTCCGTTTCAGAACCCTCCTCCACCAGACGCCGGCAACTACGAGGACCAAGCCTTTTATGACCCCCAGGTTCATCCAGGAGGGCGCCCCCCGCAGGGCGAAATGCACCTACAAGGCCTCAAATCCACTGGTAACTATGTGGACTTTTACTCAGCCTCAAGGCCCTACAGTGAGCTCAACTACGAGACCAGCCACTACCCGGCTTCTCCGGACTCCTGGGTCTAGACAGGGAGCACTGGGGAAGGGACTGTGGATTAGCCCCGCCCCATTCTTCTTGTAGCAGCAACAGTAGCAGGACAATGAGACAATGCAAAGTGGACTAAGCACTCCTGCTGGACACACAGAGGGACACAGGACGGAAGAGGAGCAGCTGTGCATGTGCATGCCACCACCACCAAACCTGACAACACATTTTGTTTTTGTCTTTCGTTTGTGATACACAATGCAACAGACAGAGGGCGCTCCTGCACTAACGGCCCCTGAACGAAGATGGTGAATAAGTCAGACAAGATATTGAAGATATGATGAATTTGAGAGTTGATGGCTTTTGGAAGAGATAGATGGATTATGCGATTGTTTGTAAAGTGGACCGGAAAGTTTTATGGATTTGCAGGAGTCATATGTACATACGTGGTATACAGTAGTAACATGGCTTTTAGTAACGTGAAGCACAACACGCAGTAGGACATGTAGGGTGTCTGTTTGCTAAGATGTTTTTCTTTGGCTTCAGTGCAACATGTCATCATCAAAGAAAGAACGCTTGTGGACATTTGTAATTTGTTTTATTTGTTTCTTATTTCTACTTTTTTATTCTGGTTGTATAGTAATAAATGTACATTACAGGGATGTCTTTACATTGCACTATTTTGGTGTCATGTCAGGCCTTCACAAATTCACTACTGACTACTATTGTACACAGCCACATTCATCACTGCGAATCTTCAGGACTCTTATCACGGACTTGCCAGAGTGGGAAAGTTGTGTCCATTCATTTCTGTGAGGTGCTCCTTTTGCTGCCCTACACACTGGCTGCCATGATGAAAGACTTACTCATTGATGGAAGTAGTAGCAGATAAGCCTTTAATGTAATGTAATATTCATTTAACCACTTAAACCCCTTTCTGTTCCTGTGCTTATTGTGTAGGCCTACATAACCGTGCCAAAACAAGAGGTCAAGTGGTGGTTTGATAAAGGGTCCAATTCAGCCGAAGATTTTGGCTGGACATGTTAAAACGCTTCAATCAATGCTAGTTTGTAAATGCTATGGCTTTTTCTAAATGGTTTTACTGTCCATATTTCACCAAGAAAACAACAAAAAAGAGCGACTGTGGAGGGACTGCGACTGAGCGGAGACTTGCCGCCTCCAAAGCTGTACAAAGTTAGTTGATTTCTGTGTTGTAAAATAATCAATGTTTGAAGTACAAAAAACTTTTCTGAGGGATGGCTGGCGGTTCTAACTCCATGGTAGACAAAACTGTTAATAGAGTATGGATATATATTATATAAATATAAATATATACTTTTTATGTGCAGACGTGGATGTCACTTATAGCAGCAACATTATGGAAAAAAGACAATGTAAAAACAGCTTCATGTAGGGGTTTTGTTCACATTTGATTTTCTGGTCAAAAACACAAAATTGTTTGTCGTGTAATGTTGTTGCTATGTGGAGTAGAGTAGAGCAGGCCCATGGATCCACATTGTCACTGCAGCAGTCACAAGCGGTGCTACATCTGTGAGAGAAGAACAAGTATTCCCCCAAATGTCTGTATTAAACAGTGCACAATGTTTGTTGCATACGGTACAGTACAATGATGATAATAAACATTTCTAAATGTTGGACTTTGAACACACCACCAAGTTTCTTTCAAATGTGTTTCTGATGCCTGGACCCTGGAGAATGCATGGGTATTTTATCAATGACGTCAAAGGAGCGAATTATATTAGAACACTGGCCATGAAAACCGGACAGCAATCTGAAATGCAGATGTTTTCAAGTTAGACCTAGAAAATATTGCTTTCTGTTTTCATTCCAATGTTTTCTTGTGTAAAAAGTTCCTAGTTAATCTTTAAATATTTTAAAATGCCCCCACCAAACACTGAATGAACGCACATGTGTATGTCTTTGTGATCCTTTGGCTGAAAACCATTTTAGGACCTGTATGACGAGTTATAATGTTGGTTTATGTTGTTAGACCAAAATGTGCTTGAAAAGATAATTGTGTATCTTTCTATCGCCTCAAACAGATGCAACTGCTCCAAAAATATAAACAAATCATCCAAAATATCTCTTGATTTTGTTGTTTCTTATTTTTTGTTGGTACTATTTTCTTTTTTTTATTATTTGTCCATATGTTAAGGTTTATTTTTCCTATGTAAATGTACAAACTCACCTGGGACAGCCAATCCATCACAGAAAACGTCTCCTTGTTGTGTAGAGAAGACACCATCTATTCCAGACCTCTCCCACGTGGCGCACTCAAGGAGACTCCACCATCTGGGTATTTGTGGTTAGTTGCCAAAGAGCTGTGCACTTAAAAAACAAAGTTGGAAAGTTAAATGGAATGAGCCGGAATGAGTCTAGGGTTCAGGGGATCTAGGCCAAGTCATGTCAAAGCTTCAAACTAAATGCAAATTCTTTATAATATAGTGCTATTGCTACACACATAGCATTTGGAGTCTGTCAATTCCTAAATGTCCTACTTAAAATCCTATTGCAAATTTGTTTCTTGGTTCTACTGAAGGTGCAACATGTAACTTTTCTGGAAAGGGATTCACCAAATGATTGTCTCCACAGAGATGTGACTGTTACTTAAAATCCAAGGTAGATGAAGTGTGTAGAATCCCTCAGTCGTCCAGGTAGAATCCATAGCAACAGGAGAAATTTAATTTGTCAACTGGACAGAGTTTATTTGGTTGAATACGTTTCGCAGCTTGGATGAGCTGCGAAACGTATTCAACCAAATAAACTCTGTCCAGTTGACAAATTAAATTTCTCCTGTTGCCAAGGTAGATGAACTTATCTATTCTTATTATTTGTACAGGTATTTTATTGCTAAAAGATACATTGAAAAACATGCATACTTACTGAGTACATAGACATGCCTGTCTCTCGTCCCCACTGATCTGACCTGTAGATAGTACATTGAAATAGACAGCTCTGGGGCCAATTCCACCAGAAAAATCACATTGTGTACCTTTCAATACTATTTTGGCTTTATGAAAACACTTGCCTGAGCATGAGGTATGGTTTATAGGCAAACTCATGTTTTCCTATGGCCATAATTCTGAAATAATCATGATTAATAATACCAAAACAAAGTAAGAAAGTAAAAAGTGCTAAGTAAATGCTGATGTTTTGAATCCTATAAGAACCTTCTGTTTCTTTATTAAGCCTTGATAGTATTTTGGATACTGGAGATTTGGAGACCTGGAGACTTCATTGTCATTGAATGGTCATTGAACAACCATTTATTTGCCATGATGTGATGTGTAGCATTATTTGCAGGTGAATGTAAGCGAATGCACACAACAGTTTAGTGAACACGTGTCCCTGCCTTTGCGTGTAACTTTACAGTCAGACCCAGATATTGGCTCACGGGGGCGCTCTATTGGCCATTAATAGTATTGCACCCCCGGTACAGGTCAGAGTGGCAGCCATTTTAGTCTCGGAGGCTCCGCTCTCTATGGCATGCGCTGTAAAGTCACAATGTAGCGGCAAACTCAGATTTTTATCAGGCTGAGGTCGTGTCTGCTCCACCGTGGGAGAGCCGTTCAAAGCGGAGCCACGTGTCAGTCACACCGGTGGGACAAGTGACAGACTGCCCTGCTCTTCCTCCTCTTCCTCCTCCTCCTCCTCCTCCTCATCTCAGGTGAACTACAATCACCCTGCCCCTCTCTGCACGCTTCACTCATAGTTCCCCATTTGAATATTTAGCCTAAGTAAAGAGATTTGGATAAAAATAATAATAATAATTAATAATCATAATCATAATTCTAAAATGTCAAAAACAACAAAACTACCTGCAGACAAATAGTCGAGAAATGGTCAAAAAAAAAAAAAGTTAGGTAGAATAAAGGGCGAGGAGTGTGCAGCTTTGACCACGTGTTAAAGTAATTGTTTGTAAAATTAAATAGGCCTAGTCATTGAGTCATTTAGATTAGATATGAGGTAGATATAGGCTATATCTTTTCCTGGCCAAATGATTGTAATGCTAATTTATTCTTACTTACAAAGACATTGGACATGATGTCTCATTTATTTATGTTGTAATCTGACCTGACCCGCCAGTCTCTTCTACATTCTGACTCCAGAAGGGTCTGGCATCCTCTTGTGCACAGTTTGATGCTTTCTATTGTTGATTCAAAAATCTGTAATCTGCCTGTCAGTCATGCCCTATAGAATGGAGGAGACAGGATACTGTTCCAGACCCACTCATCGTTGTAAAGTTTTGTCAATGTGTGTGGTTCTGGCTGACCAGGTCAATAATTTGGTGTTTTAGTTTTTAACATAATTATCAAATCAGAAAGCAGAGAGTCTCACATTCATCACTCATTTGGGTTGCCATTTTCAATGCTGAAATCCATTGTTGGTTTAATGCCTCTTTCTGATCTGAATCCTGACTACCTAAACCCCAGCACCTCAGCCACTCATGAATCAGTGCTAGTGCAGCCTCTGCAGCTCAGTGAGAATTATGGAAGTTCTGAGCTATCACATGAGGCATGGACTGTGAGAAAAAAAAAAATGTAGTCTGTGTGTACTCTTTATCTGCACTATCAACCCAGTGTTTTTTTTTTCCTTTCTTTGACAGAGCCCTGGTAGCTTGGAACATTAGAGGTTTCAAGTGAGTTTAACAATAGCCAAATTGTAGCGACTGAAGGGTCAGTGCAACTGCTACCTGCGGCTCATGAAGCACAGAAGCTGTTACAGGTGTGGACAGTTGGCCGCACAGGAGACAAGATGCTGATTTAGAGACATGTCATTATGTCACAGTGCAACAAGGTTATGTAGCCTTCTATTTGATAAATAATCTATTTAATAATTAAATGAACACATGCTTTTTGGGGAAAAAAAACATTTATTTGAAAATTACTTTGGTGAGACAGAAGCGCTATAACAAGGCTACAAGTTAATGAATTTGGCATCTTCTCACTTTATTGTCAGTGACTCTAAACAACTCAACTCTTAATGTTGTTTCATGTATGATAGTGTGTTGTGCTTATCCAGTGATAATTTTGGCTTTCACATTTAAGAGCTCTATGTAATTAGGCAGCTAAGCCTGTTAACCACACCAAAAACATACTGTTTTAATGGGCACTGCATTTCTCTCAAATGGCCCACATTTCAAATATTTCCCCTTCTCTTTAATTTGTTATAATCAAAAATCTAACTTGGCAACAGTCTTATTCACAGTAGCAGAATCCAGAGGACTTCATGTGATTATTTTAAATGTCAACACGTCAGCGTAGAGCATTAAGCTGTTTATTCTAGGCTGTGCTTTCAGATGCTGCTCAAAGGTGCTCCAAAGCTGCAGTGAGCCCCGTCCTCAGCCACCACATAAGCCCCTTTAACCTGGTGTGTTCACTATATTCTATGAATGCTGCACACAGAGAAATCTCATGGTGTAAAAATTAGAAAGTGTTGATGTTGTTCAAAGAAGAACCAAATATATGAGCTGCCATAGTAAACATATTATTCCAGTGCAGTTATAAGTGAAAATAAGGCCACAGATCCCATTACCTTGTCATTCTAATAAAAACGTCAAAGTTGTTTACATTACACACTGCAGGTTTCTGTCTGCACTTCTGAGGTCACCTGCGTTTCATGTCGAGCAGAAGTTTCCTTTTCTCCTCCTCCTGTTTCCTCTCCACCTTCTTCATCTTATAGTCCCACTTGGGCACCTGTAGCTGGTTCCTGTTCCGGCTCCTGCGGACTTTGTCAGGTTTGTAGTTGGGGTTGGAGGCCTTGCAGAGGCGCACTTTGGGGATGATGAGGCCAGGCCGGACACTGGCTCTGCGGAGCAGGTGCAGAGGGAGCAGACTGGCCCTTCTCATGGCCATAGAGGAGGCAGCAGCAGCCACCTCTGTCAGGAGCTGAGGCTGCAGACTGGCCCTGCGGTCCATGGACCGAGGGATCAGCTGCACCCGAGAGTTCTGGAAAAACCTCTTGTAGTGGTTTAGCCTCTCAGGGCCCAGGTTCTTGAGCTCAGCCAGCCGCCTCCTCCTCAGGATCTCTTGCACCGCGTAGCGCCTCTTTCCGATGCATGGAGGGCTGCCCGGGCTCACCGTGTGCGCAGCTGTGGCGATGAACGGGCTGCAGATACTGGTGGTGGCACGCACCATGTGCTCCAACACTCCATCTTCCACTGGTGAGATCTTATTGGTGATGTAGAACTTATAATGGCAACAGCTGAACAGGCTCAGCACATGCTTCCAACAGGGCTTTGGCTTCTCCGCTTCAGCTACCAGCTCCTGACAAGCACATTTGACATAAGCTTCATATTGAATCAGTTTGGTTTGTACAGACAGTCACAAACCTCCAACAAAGGCCACTCCAGAGGGAAGGAGTCACAGAACTGCTCAGCGCAGGGCCTGGCCATCAGCACATTCATGAAGGCAGCTGTGTCATGTCGTCCAGTGAACAGAGCCCATTCCCGAGGGGTCAGGCCACGCCCACCGTCCCGTGCCTGGACATCCGCTCCTGGAAACATCAGGTATAAATTCAGATTCAAACTATGCAAAAACATTTTTGTTACTCTGCTATCTGCTGTACTGCTTTTGTGTGTAGTTACCTGCCAGCATAAGAGCGCGCACACACTCGGTGCGACCCTGCATGGCTGCTTTCATCAGAGCCGTGAAACCATGACAGTTCCTCCTTTCCACGTCCAGGCCAGGGAAGTAGTTCAGCATGAAGTTGGTGATGAACGCATGACCTGAAAAGCACAAAACATGCCAACAAATCAGAGCCAGAGTCATCGTGGTTTCATGTGTGGTAATTAGTGCCCTAAAATGTCCACAGTGAATTCATGAGAGACTTGTCATGTACACTGCAATAGTTATTACAGTTAATTATTACCGTACATCATCAAAAACAACCAAGCTCTATCTGCAATACGGGTTACATCACTTCACGTATTTATGACAAAAAGCATTAGTGCTAGTATTCCTATATCTAAACAACTACTCCTTTCCTCCAAATAAACTCCAAATCCCGCATATTTATACTTGTAAACTCATGTGCTGTATTTCCTGACACACACTTATTTCCTACAATGAGGAAAGGTATTCTGTTGGACGCTGTGTTCTACTGGTGGCTGAGACTTTGGTCACCTGTCTCCAGACCGCTCCCACTTCTCTGTCCTGACTCCTGACAGACGATCGATGCTTGTTTTAATGAAGCAGAAAATGAAGAGAAGTCCTGGGCTATTCATCTTCACTCACTCATTTATCACAGTTAGCAGATAACAGATCAGTGTGTGTCATGCCTGGATTTGTGGTGCTGATGCTATGAAATGGGTGATTTTACCTTTTGAAGTACCAGTGAAACTACATTTGGATGACTGAATATTTTATATTTTAGTGCTTTCCTTTAGGTCAGTTTGAAAGTGACTTTGGAGCTTTCCACTCTAAATAGCCCAGTAATAGTTTTGTGAGATTAAATTTTTATTAAGATAAGAAAATCAATCAAAGTCAAATGGCTATATTTTCATAAAAATTCCAGTTAAACTGTCTGATGCCATTTATCCACGACCAGAATATCTTACGATTTGTCTTATTCATTTTTTTTTGTCTTATTATTTTCTGATATGTGCAATTGTAATTGTACTTGAAATAATTATCTTATAGCCTATAACCTTCCACAGTCATTCCCTTGTTTTTCTGTTTAGTTTAAGTATAGTATTACTACATTTATGGTAAGCAGGGACCGTTATTTACAATGGGCTATGTAGAGCCAATACACCAGTGTATTGACTCTACATAGCTCCATATAATAATACAATACTCCTTGCTGTACGGATGTAAGATGTCAGAGGACATGAACATTACATGTCTCTCTAAGAAGACAGGAACTTGGATATAGTGTTGCTTCAGTTTGTGGGCTCTGCTATAGATTTTAAAATATTGATATAGGCATATATATTGTAAATTATTATGTAATTATTGGAAAACATCCATATGGGACGGTACCTAAAAAAAAAAAAACGGTTGTGAAGCAAAATTAACCTAATGTTAATTAGTTATATATTATTATATAGGACTGGACACTTCTAGCTGTAGATCAGTGCATTTGTTGCCTCTCCAGGTGGATTGTGGGTCAGCAGGTTGCTCTGAGGTGAGCGAAGGAGAGCAGAAGTGAGGGAAGTTACCAGCTTGTGCTGCAGTGATGAGTGCCGTGTTGCCCTCGTTGTCCTGCCAGTTCACATCCAGGTACGGGCACTGGGACAGCGCCATCACCACATCGATGTAACCATGGTAACACGCTGCAATAAGGCCACTCTGCAACACAGGAGAGATCAAGGTGAAATTTCATTGTATGCAAAAGGTGAACTAGTAGGCACATGTTAAATCTGACACCCTATCTAAGTATTACTCCATGTTGAGAAGAAGGCATAGCAAAAGTTGAATATCCCACAAAACAATTCATAGCCTTTAAGTAGTTCAAGAACAACAATGTAATTTGTAGTCATCTCAGAGAATGGCTTAATTTAAAAAGTAGCTTTACGAGCACAGAGATGATGTTTCCCTTATCTTTTGGTTAAAACTATTAGCACACTAGTAGCATAATCTGTCAAGTCTTAACTATATCTCAATGTAGTTATTGCCATTTAGCCACGGAATCTGATAATGATAAAGAATCTTAACTAATAATTGTGAGTTAGTGCTGTTGATGTCACATTGTTTAAAGAAGAATCCCAATTTCAAACTACAGCTAATAATTAAAATGAACAAAAAGTATAACATCATAATCCTGTATTTTCCTTTGGCTTTTAGCTGGGTTGTCTTTAAAGGCTGAGCCCTACAGACATGTTGTGTTGTTGACACTTTGTTGCTGATACAGACCATCTGCTGCTCAGAGCTTAACTAAACGCACTAAACAAGTCTCCTTTAAGATTTAACCTTTACCATCTCGCCCTTCACCTAGAAAGCTCTCCTGAAAATACCCCACATGACAGCTTTTTGAGTATGCTAAATTAACAAGTTATAAGATGTCAACACCATTTACTCACTATCCCAGCATTTGTGCAGTTGGAAATTACTCTCTATGTTTAGAAATGTTATGCATTGATCTTATTGATTCACATATTTTTTCTACTAAAAGTTGCTTCACTACTACTACAGTATTAACCATTCATTCACTCCTACCAACTATTGGTGACAAGTCTTCCCCAAGGCGGACTGACTGAGATGCAGCTCAGTGATAGAGAATCTGTGCCATCAGTCAGACCACATTTGTATTTAAGCCTCTAGTCGATCTTGCATTTGTTCAATTACAGTTGTTTTTATTGCTCATAAAAGACAGTGAAAAACATGCATTATAATTGTGAATGGGGTTGCCTCTCCATAGATCCAGTAACATGGCTACATGGAGACAAGTGACTATTAAAGTTACGTAGTACTTCTTTATCTATTCTATTGCACATGACTGACCCATATGTTACAAACTGATACATACTCTCCTGTTCTTGTCTGTTTCCGCCACTTCGTCCTCAGTCACCCCTTGGCGGATCATAATCTTGACGATGATAGAGTTGTTGTTGCAGCAGGCCTTACAGTCCCTGACAAAAGTCTTGTCGCTTATCCATTTTGTAGAAACAAAAGCTTATAACCTGACTTTAAATTAATCGATTGGTTTTAGAAATGTCTCATATGAAAGCTAAAACCCTCCCAAATTATGCTCAATATACTAAAATAAATTTGCTTCACTGAAGAAAGATTGATCATTTAATGAACACAAAAAGGTCAGATTTTGGCAAGACAAAAGTCTTGTCGCCTTGTCATATGATGCACCCAATCCTAGATTACAGCCTCACCTGTGATCAGTTACTGATCAATCAATTAGTGGGTGTGTATAAAAAGATCCCCAGCACACCAGACCTTCACATCAACTGCCACTTGACCTCTGACAACATGCCTAAGATCCACCCTGAGACCAAAGCGTTAATTATCAAGAGGCTGAAGACCAGATCCACTGCTGAGGTGGCTGACACCTCCAATGTGTCTCAGCGTCAAGTACAAAGAATAAGAAAAAGATCTGAAAAGACTGGAGATGTTTTTGACAAGCCCAGGTCCGGCAGACCCCGCAAGACAACTGCTCGGGAGGACCGTTTGTTGATTCAAAAATCCAAGGCCAGCCCCTTTTCCACTGCAGCAGAGCTCCACCAGGCCTGGTCACCTCAAGTCCCTGTGTCAACCAGAACAGTTTGTATAATTCTGTCTCGAAATGGCCTCCATGGTCGAATCAGTGCACAGAAACCAGCACTAAACAAAAGGCAATTAAAAAACCGTGTGGCATTTGCCAAGGCCCACAGCCTGCTAAAAGGATGGACACTGGAAAAGTGGCAGAAGGTGGATTTCTCAGATGAATCCTCGGTTGAATTACATCACAGCTGCCGCAAATATTGCAGGAGACCTACTGGAGCCCGCATGGATCCAAGATTCACCCAGAAAACCGTTAAGTTTGGTGGCGGAAAAATCATGGTCTGGGGTTACATCCAGTATGGGGGTGTGCGAGACATTTGCAGGGTGGAAGGCAATATCAATAGCCTAAAATATCAAGAAGTATTAGCTACCTCTTACATTCCCAACCATAAAAGGGGTCAAATTTTGCAGCAGGATGGTGCTCCATCGCATACTTCTATCTCTACATCAAAGTTCCTCAAGGCGAAGAAGATCAAGGTGCTCCAGGACTGGCCAGCCCAGTCACCAGACATGAACATCATTGAGCATGTCTGGGGTAGAATGAAAGAGGAAGCATGGAAGGCAAAACCAAAGAATCTTGATGAACTCTGGGAGGCATGTAAGACTGCTTTCTTTGCTATTCCTGATGACTTCATCAACAAATTGTATGAATCATTGTCGAACCGCATGGATGCAGTCCTTCAAGCTCATGGAAGTCATACAAGATATTAAATATGGATCTCACAGCACCACTACTTAATTCACTGACGTTATGCAACATATTTTTGTATTTGAAGTAAATTATTTGTTCAATTTTCTGTAGGCGACAAGACTTTTGTCTTGCCAAAATCTGACCTTTCTGTGTTCATTAAATGATCAATCTTTCTTCAGTGAAGCAAATTTATTTTAGTATATTGAGCATAATTTGGGAGGGTTTTAGCTTTCATATGAGACATTTCTAAAACCAATCGATTAATTTAAAGTCAGGTTATAAGCTTTTGTTTCTACAAAATGGATAAGCGACAAGACTTTTGTCAGGGACTGTATAGAAGGAGATGGGCTCGGGGCTGTCCGGACTGGGCGGCCGCTCCAACCCCGTCCCATCCGCACACTCCGGAGGGTAGAAGGAATCGTCCGACGCAATGCTCCGAGTGTCCGAGTGGTCTGGCAGTGATTCAAAGTCCAATTCTTCAAACTCCTGGTAGATATCATCCTCATCCTCCCAGTAGTTACGAGTATATGAAACTTCGAATGTGATATTTTCGTCATCGTCTGCCACTTTGGACTCTTCCTGTTCATCAATTGTAGTGATAGACACGGCAGACAAACCCATGGCTGATTTATTATTGTGAAAATCCCCCATGTCCCCTCCTTTAGCAAACCCATTCTCTCGAACCTTTACCTCATCAATTTGGTTCACTGTCAGCACCATTTACTTACTACCCAACCAATTATACAAGTATTAAGGAATACCTGAATTGAATAATTAAGATATCTAAATGTTTACGTTGAACAAAAGGCTACTCACATCAAACTTAGCAATGTTTTCAAGTTCATCCCTACGGCACATAGGTCATCAGAGGTCACACGGGTTGAATGGAGTGACAGCATTCATAATAACAATAGTAATAATTACCCACTATTTCCTTGCCAAAATATGATTTCTATATTCTTCTAATTTGACTATCAAAAGAGTTTAACCCCACAAAATGGCATTGGTTATTTCCACAGGCTTGATGATCCTCGATGATTGGCAGCAAATAAATAGTAAATTAGTCCATCCTTTTGGAAACTGATGATGTATTAAAAACTTTTAATCTCACATAATGTGGCATTGCAGGTAATTACCAAATCTTAATAGTTTGTCAAAACTTAGCATCCAAACATTTAAAACAAAATCCCTTGAGGATAAAAAAAACAAACAAACTGGTGACTTCTGAAAATTATTTGTCCTGGTTGGAAATGGTAAGTTTGTTGAAGAGTTAATCCAGTGCTTCCCTGGAGAGACGCAGTGCAGCAATGGGATGAACGACGTGCTCCAAGCCTGACGTGTGCTAATCTCTTTAGTCACTGTCTTTAAGTTTATTCCCCAATCCCAAAGTACCAACACTTATAGATGCATGTATTTATTTGTAAACTAATGCTACACATAGTCATACCATTTACAGTTAATATGTAACATTTTTACTAACACATTTCTCACGGGCATGTTTGTTGTTTATTAATGATTTAATGTTATTAATGCTGGTGCAAAGCCAGCCCGACCCCACCTCTTTAGAAGAGGTCTGCACTTAGCCCCAGCGGCTCAAAATGGATATCCTACTGAATGTGATCTGCTCTGGTTTGACCTTGTAAGGCGTAACCACTCTCATCCAAGAGTGACTTTAAAATAATGTCTATGAAACAGAATCTGAAAGGTAGTATACAAGGAGCAGTTAATCTACAATATTCTAAATTTTCTTACCCTATTCATTTACTGACTAAATATTTACTAAATAATACATTCTTATGAAAATGCTATGGAATTTTCAGGGAGATCGACAATGGTAATTACTCAATTGTATGCTGATCTAGAGCCCAGTATATAGTATCTAGACCTAGAGTATTTCAGTGTGACTTCACTATGAAATGGGAGAAAATACACCTGAACTAGAATACTTGAGTCATATACACCGCATCTTTTCATGTGGACCAATGTTTTGTGGTGTTTTAATTGACATATTTTCCACAATACTTTCATTTTTATCTACCATCCATCTTAGGGTTATTAAGAATGCACCTCACTACTGACTACTACATAAACAGATATACAGTTCAGAGTTTCAGAGTTTAGACAGTTGTTTTATTTGTTTTACATTTTGAGTTGTGCGCTTTTCATTTGCATACAGTAGGTTAGGCTGACTGCTGCCCTGTTCTAGCAGAGTTAATTGGATTCAGCACAAATATCTCAGTGCCCTGTTTCTAAGAGCCAGGCCTCACTGCTGTTCCAATTATCCAGAACCAGACTTACCAAAATAACCCTCTGCATCACCGTTAAGAAAGAAGGGATCCAAGGAAAAAGGATCCTTTAATAATTATTTTCCTAAAATTGGTTTGCACCTGTTGAAGAATAAATTAAGATTGTAATTTAGTACATTTGATTTTATTATCTTGAAAGTCCCCAGGAAAGGCAACAACACAGAAACTTTGTCACAACTATTTAATAATTTTGCAGACCCACACAACTTAAGTTCACACTTTTGTGTTACAGTACATGCCACTGCGTTCTGTACATATAAAAATAGAAATGATTTGCCTCTATAAATTGAAATACAAGACCAAGAGTTTGAAGTGTTCAGCTTAATTTAACAAAAAGACTAAAAAGGACACTTCGATAGCATGAAATGTAAAATGTGATCATTCCACGCAATAGTACAGCTGCTTGCACTATTATCTACAATGCATATATCCACACAAACTGCCTTTTCTTTCAGTTCAGTGTCAAAACTAAAATGTAAATCTTTTTCTTTTTGTAGAATCCCCACAGGTCAATACTGACAGATTTTCGTCCAAGTAAAATGATAAAAATCCAACTTGACAGACACACCTACAGTAAATCTGAAATGGTTGTTACAAGTGAAATAAAGTGCACAAACATTGCATGAAAGGACAATGGTAATGGTACATTTTACAGAAATTTAAAACATGTTTTTTTTTTTTCTCCTGGCACTCATTATAATTTGTGGCAACCTGACAAAGAACTTTTGGTGAAGCTGTGTACACAGACATCCAGGGGAAACATGCTAAGTTCTTGCAACTTAATTTGTACACAATTTTACATCCATTACTTTATAACCATTATCACAGCCTCAAGTACATCAAAACACATCTAAAAACCAAATTATTGCACTTTAAGTTTGTTTTTGGAGTTTAGAGGCCATTCAGAAATGGTGAGCCAGTGCACAGACTTCTGCATTGATATAACAAAGCAGGTTTAAAGCTGGAGGGCGTGGAGGCGGGGCTTAGGGTGAACATGCCAATCAAAGGCAGTTACTGTGGTGTTTTTGTTGGACATACAAGGTGCACACGATACATCTACAACAAGAGGGTACGTCCAAACTGGCTGCTGAATAAGTGATGCAATATTTTTACACAAGTGAAAACAAACATGACCACAGCTTTACAATGTGTTGATGTATTTGTGGTGTATTTCAGTTTTCTTTCCAGTTTAGTGAATGAAAGACCAGTGGAGGTCAACAAGTAACATTTTTCTTTTCTCAAGTTAAATAATTTCACAGTTTATGGCAGAAATGTAACACATCTATTAAAAACAGCTTAAATAAAACAAATCCTGTCGCTACATAAAATAATTCCCTCCTTTTCTCTGACAGCCTCGGTTTAATTAAGTCATTTGAAATGCTTGGCAGAACCACAAATTCTAATGTGACAAATTCCCACAAAGCAGGCATCTCAAACTGGCTCATTAGGAAACAGAGCTGTCTGAAATCTGCTCCAAAACAATGGGAATGGGGGACCATATGAGGTAAAAGCACAGAGCCAACTAAAACTTTTTAAGAGAATTAAAATCAGAAAAGTGAATGTGTTTTTAAGTGTTTGACCTGAAAATAAATTATGTTTCGGTCTTCTGTCTCAGCTTATTATGTGGTTGTAGTTGCAAGTTAAGAGAAACAATCAAAAATACATTAGGATTCATAGCAGTCTAGTTCCTCCCATTTTTTATAGTATTTTTTAAGAGGTGCTATAGGACGCACTGGTGCTCCTACGTTCATAGTTAACCAAGCGCTGTCCAACCAGGTATCTGCATGGGACAAAACAGCAATCATTAATATTATTAAAAAATCAATAATAGTAAAACTAGTAAATCAATAATCAAAAATAATAATGAAGTAATTATTGAAATATTGAAATGGGAATAATGTGACACTGACTTGTCGTTTTTAATGTGCTCGTAGAGTCTCCTGAACTGGCGGATCTGGAAGGAGAGAATGGCCAATAGTATAACGACCATCAGCAGAAATGGATAGATCCTCCTCTCCACCAGTGTCTGCATTTCAGGCTGAACAGCTGCAAAGAGACACGTAAAAAAACTGAATCAATGATTTTGTGACACAGCTAAATATTTTAGTTTATGATTACATGCATTTACAGGCACATTGTCTAAATACTGGCATTGGGATAATAAGAAAATACAGACATTAAAGCTTATGCTGCCACATTAACATTTTTTGTGGTCACCAACCAACAAACTTTTTGCTGTATAAAGTAATAGCTAAAACTATAATAGAGACACTGGGACTTTTTCTTACTTTTTCCAGCACACTCCTGAAGCACTTGTGAATGTGTGTCAGTCTGACTTACCCAGCAGTGGTGTGACTCCTTTAGAGACTGTATATGGCACACACAGAGACAGCAGCAGCACACAGATGACTGGAGCAGCAAGTCTCCTCACAATATAGAACAGGTCAATGTTCCGGATACCATTAGCATAGACCTACAGGATAAACAACAATTTATTTAACTGAATTTTTCAGTAATGTGTTTTACTGCTACTAAGCTAAGCTTTTTGGTTCTTGTAAAATAAGGAACAATAGGGATGAAACAAGATCTCGTACTACAAGATTGTAAGATTAATTTGCCATAAAATTATGTGCATATGAGTGATCTTGCGATCATATCCCTTCATGTGAGAAGTTCTAGTTTTCAGAAAAATTCTCAGACCTCAACTGCATCATTTTTTTGTTCTCATAGACCTAATCTTGTGTCTCATCCTGTGGAAAATGTGTTTGATACCATCTCTAAGGAAAATGAATTATCCATTAATTACAGCTTGTTTATTGTTATGTTAAATGTTTATCTGTGCATTTTATTTTCTTTTGATTATTATATTGTCATTGGATGGTTTGCTAGGCATACCGCAGTGCATTTTTGTTTTTTCACACATGCAGAAAAAAGTGTTGGAGTTTAATGAAAAGAACTTTATGAACAAAATGTAATATGAGTACTGACAGCACACACTGAAAGAACTAGAAAGACTACAAACCAATCTGTAACACCTTTGAAAAAAGCATGATATATATAGACAACAGACTTTATGATTACCTTAAGGTTGATGTAACTGACCTGTTCAATGACTGTTTTGAGCCACCACTGCGGGCCCATTAGTGTTATTGCTGCAATAATTTTAGCATGGAGCACACCCAGAGCCCAGTCCTGCCACAAAGAGAGACATATTAAGACACATTTCTTTTGCTGAATACAACCAGGATTAAGAGTCTAGACGTTCTTAAAATAACATGTGGTCTCTACCTGCCAGGGGTAAAACAGAGGTGTCTGGTCCAGTGGGACTCGGAGAGGAGCCACAATGACCAGCTCAAACAGCAGACCCAGAAGCAGAGGGATGACACCGGCCAGTAGCACGGCCACCACCATCGTCTTCACAATCTGTGCAGGTATAAGTAAAGTATAAATCACTAGAGAATAGGTGCATGCAGATTATTGCCAGAACCTTGGTCTAGCACAACACAACTGCATTTATTCCTTTCTTCTTTGAAAATGCCCAGGTGAGGGATTTGTACATTATTGTCAGGGTATAAAAGACACATAACAGTAACACATAACCGTAATTTTTATGTTGCGTTGGCTGAATCATGGTTTGTATTGTTCCCATTAAAGACATCTGGAGCCAAACCCTCAATTACAAATTATGAGACTTAAAGGGGCACTATGCAAGTTTTTACATGGAGGGTTAGAAATCTTTTCTTACTGGAGATGCTTGTTGGCGTTTGTTTTGCCTGGAATGTTCCACAAAAAGCCATAAAATGCCCGTAATTGCATCCACCTACCATGACGGTCCATTCGTGCACTTTGAGCATGATGACGGTTCGTCCCTGAGGCATCCAGGACAACAACATGGTGGCAGCTCGGATGGAGAGCCAGCACATGTACAGACCACTGGCCGCTGTGTATAACTCATGGACTACAGCCCCGCCCATCCAGAAAGACATCAGCCAACGACCAGCTGAGACTGAGGAGAGAACGGGTTCAGTCAGTGTGTGTCTAGTTAAACAATAACTTAACAACTTTTAATAATGTATTTTATAACCATGATACACAGATATTGAACAGAATGTGTACCCATTTTTTGTTGTTTCAAATGATCAGTTATAATAGGCTGATAATTGGGACTCTTACCTGGCAAAGTGAGACAGATGAGACTGGCCATTAACAAAGTCACACACATAAAGATCACCAACAAAGTGATCTGCAAAGGCAAAAGCAGTATTTTAACACTTGAACCAGCAGAGAAAGAATTATAATCAGTTAATACATATGATTTAATTGCCTTCAAAGGGAAGTTCATGGGTCTGTGGTATGGCTGAAATCCAACAGGACCGCCCTGCTGTAGAATAGCCTGATGAGCAGCATGAAGCCCCTCCCCCAAGCCAGGTATCCTGTTGTTGTTATGACGACCAGGTGGGTTATTGTTGTTGTTATTGGGCTGGTTCTCCTCCTCCTCAAAGTCTCCAAGCAGGTATGAATGGAGGTCCCTGTGTGTGTACCAACAAAGTAACAATATTTCTTACAACTCTAAACCAATTTAGAAAAAAAAAAACCCTGCTTATTTGACTTAGAGACATAAGTATAGGGGGCGGCAGTAGCTCAGTTGGTAAGAGCGTTTGTCCACTGAGCCGAAGGTTGGTGGTTTGAAACCCGCTTTCGACAAACATCATTGGCTGAGTGGTCCACTAACCGACAGGTTGGCTGGTGTGATTCCAGCTCCCACAGATGAATGCTGTCGTTGTGTTCTTGGGCAAGACACTTGACCCACCTCACCCCCAGTGTTTGCGTACACTGGTGTATGAGTGTGTGTATGTGAATGGGTGAGTGGTTCCTTGTTGTAAAGCGCTTTGAGTGTCTTGAAGGTGGAAAAGTGCTATATAAAAATGTGACTATTTTCCATTTTAAGTATACATCTTTTTATCCATCCAATAATAAAAATCAGTAGTGCTGTAATAGAAACGATCTATAGAAATTATTACTCTACATTAAGCCCACATACCCAACCAGTTAATTATTTCATTTGGAATTTTGGTATGACTAAATATCAAAAATATGTTTCCATTATAATGGGATCATTATTTCAACCTTAAAACCAGAGTAGTAAACCTTTAAATATAATACATTCTTTTCATAGCCATGATGGCTATTTTTATTTTATTTTATTTTATTCAATCTAGAACAGGTTTTGAGTTATTTAGAATGTATTTGAATGAATGTACATTCTACATGTGTCCATTCTTAGTTTTGATGCCTTCAGTGAGAATCTACAATGTAAATAATCATGGAAATAAAGAAGAAACCAATCAAAAACTGTGTTCACTACTGTGACACTACTGGTAGTGTATAATGAATACAAAGATTTTCCAAGCTTACAGCACATATCCCACAGTAAAGGTCCAAGCGTGGACAAGACGTTTGAGCCACTGTCGAGTGTGTCCCTGCTCCAGTAATGCAGGGAGGACCACCTGAAGCAGCAGAAGCTCCAATGACAGCTCACTGACCGGAGCATCACTGCGGAGACACAAGGGCCTGGTGAGGTCATTCATGGAGGTACTGAGTAATAGAGTAGATAACAGTGCTTACCTGTACAGCATGACATTGTAGGGAAGGAAGGTGGGAAAGAGTAGTTTGATTATTCTGATAGGGAGCCAGAGCATCAGCAGGACTATAGAGCCAAACACCACCTAAAGTATTCAAGAGATTCATTATATCTCATACAGCTAAATGGGTTAGAGTTAGGTTATGTTACATCAAGTCCATAAATCACAAATAAAGCAATGTACCAACCACAGATAGGATGAACCTCCGCAGGTGTCTGTAAATGGGCAGGTGAATCATCTCTTGCACTGGGTTAAAATCTGGGTCATTCAGATTTCTCAGGAACCACAGCACACCAGGTCGGAGCACCTGCAAAGAAAGGTTCATAATCAAGGTGGGGTTTTGTTTTAATTGGAAAAGCAATCATAATATTTTGAACTAAATGCTACTGTACCTCTCTGAGAAGAAGGATAAATGATGCAAAGTAGAAAACATAGACCATTCCGACTAACCAATGGAGGAACAGAGTGGTGCCGGGTGCAGAGTCAAAACTTTGCTCTCTGTCTTTAAGTGTAGCATCAAACATCTCCTGCAGGTTTGAAATTTTAGGTACTTAATTTATGCCTAATGATTAGTATAAGTAAAAGCACAATCATAAATGGCCTTACCAATGAGCAGATGTCAAGCCACCAACCACAGATCAGAGGGAACAAGCCAATTTCCATCACAACTAAGAGTGAAACCTGAAATGAATAAATCATAAAAATGCATTTTTTATTAGATATAAAATGATAACTTTTTGTCCAATGTTGTCCTGTTTACTATACCTTAACAACAATGTAGCAGACCCCCAGAAGGCGCCTGGATCGCTGAAATTTTACCAAAGAAGCAAAAGCCTGGAGGGAGGAGAGTTGAGGACTAGATCGATCTCACATTCACCATTAAATTAGATTCAAGTTGGGCAAACTAAAGGTTGAACAAGCCAAACAGTTGAATTTGAAGGATACATGAAACACGATTAAAACTCCAGCAAGTAGGATGTAGCCCAGTATTGTGGTAATCAGACCTTCAAAGTGTGATGCTTCGATCTGAAATAAAGGTATTGAGTAATATTAAGATAAGATAATCCTTTATTTGTCCCACAATGGGGAAATTGCAGTGTCACAACGCAAGTTTCAGAAACAGTAGGACAACACATATTGACATGTGGTTTAAAATGAACTAGGGGTGGGACATTAATGCGTTAACTGAAATTAATTAATTAATTACAAAGAAAATAATGCATCAAAAATAGAGTTTATTCACTGTTTTCCTTGTATGAATAACATCAGCGCACACACTGGGCTTGTATACTTAAGTCGTGCGTGTGCGCGTACATGAGCAACCATGCCGTGCTTTGGCCCACCTCCTGCAACCAGGACAAACGTACCGCGCTTTAGGGGCTATATGTGGTTGGGCACGGTTCTAAAGTCCTAGTGTGAGTGCACCCTAAAAGAGCTTGAGTTTAAAAGTCATGTCTGTGTGTATTATTTGATAAAGTCGTCCACTAAAATTCATTTACATAAAATAAATGTTGCTTTTGGGGCAAATATTGTTATGCGATTAATTTACATTAATTACTTACAAAGCCTGTAATTAATTAGATTAATTTTTTTAATCAAGTTCCACCCCTAAAATGAACACATACACTTCATTATGCATACTTACATATTCTTCAAACCCTAATCCCACCACTGAGAAATGGCCAATATGGTAAGGGCAAAATGCTAGATAAGAATATAAAAGAACACAAATATTAATACATCTTTTAGAAAGGTTTAAAGTAAAAAATGTAACATTATTCCACTAAATGTAGTGACTTTCCAACATACCAAACACCAGAATGAAAAGTGTGTTGAGAGAAACCACCCAGAAGACATGCTCCTACAAACAGTGATATCAGTTAGAACTGAAAACCTTGTGTGTTGAGGAGAATGTAAAAAATCGTCTTTGTTTAAACTTACCAGGAAAACAAGGGAGCCATCCAGGCCCAGCATCTATAAGGCAAAAATAACAGTGCATAATGAAATCATTGTAATGTGTTTCACCAGGGCACTGTAAAGACTTACCCTTTCCCAAGTAAGTTCCTCAGCAGCACGATCCCATTCCAATGCATTCCAGTTCAAATCTTCTGTAAAAAAGAAACAAAAAAGTTATTATTATTTTAATATGCTTTTTTTAACATAGTGAGTTCAATTAAATGAAAATAAAAAGGTACATGCCTTAACGTCAAACAGGTCAAAAGGGGGAAATTAATATAAATAAAATCTTTTACATTTTACTTGCAAAAAGTGCACATTTTTTGTCTGATGGAAAACTGTGTTTGCTGCCTTTGTGTTGTTGCCATGTTATTTGTGATTGCATTAGCTAATATTGCAATATTTGTGCAGCACTACTTCATCATATGCATTTTAGGATTATCCTAAAAAAAACAAAAACAAAGGCTGAATACTGACCTTGTCCTCCATTATTGGCCTCTGCAGCCTCCTCCTCCCTGGCCTCCTCGTCTTCATCGTCGTCTTCTTCTCCATCATCATCCTCGTCATCATCATCCTCCAGCTCACCCTCGTCTCCATGGTGACCTGCTTCATGTGGGTCAACCGCTGCTGCTGGATCGGCAAGGTTTAGGCCTTCTGCAGCATCAGCACCAACTGGCACATTCTCAGCACCATTCCCTCCAGGATCCTGACAAAATATTCAAGATTAAATACAGTCAGGCCATATGAACATTTAGCAGTATTAACCTCACAATTATGATTTGTTGTGCTGTTGAGAGGTTAATTTATTCTCTACATATATCAGAATGAATTTTGAATTTCATTATTTTTGTCCCATTTCAAAAGACACATTAAGAGTTTATAAGTAGTCATTTTCAGATGGCTATATTGAAATGTAGCAAAGGATCATGTCAGTGTGGTAAAAATGCATTTTTATCCACAATATTATTAGGATTTTTTACATTTTAGCCAATATTGTTGTCCCCTAATAATAATTTGAAGATTACCTCATTGGCAGCAACTGGGCCATGTGGTGGGTTGGGTACCAAGGGGACTGGATTTTGCTCCAACCACTGAGGGGCCCCACCGTGCACTATTTGTTCTCTGAGCCACACAAGGCTGATGAAGGCGCACAGTGTACATGTGACCACAAAACAACCTTGGAGACAATCAGCAAGTAGGTTCTGTCTGTGAAGAGGAACGAAAGAGAATTATACATGTTATATAGTGTTTATATATATTATATTGAGAATCTCAACTACTGTCATCAAGTCATTTCCTCTCTAAATCAATTAATTTTGTCTACGGCTATCACAACACAACTGAAACACATGGAGGGTGAAGAAGGGTCTTCTCTAATTATGTATGTAGTATGACTGAATGAGGACAGTGGTGATCAATACTTACGTTGATAGCATATCTAATGGTAGGGTAAGGAGAGAGCTCACGGAGCCAGTAAATAAACATTTGTAAATACGACCTGTGAAGGACACAGACATTCAAGTTGTTAGCTCTCTAATCATGACTTCAAAACATTCAGCAGGATATGTCATGACTGATTCATTGATGTTTATGAATTGTTATAATATGTTTAAAGGCCATTAGAAGAATGGTACAACTCACATGCTGTAAGAGGCACCACACCAAGCCAGGCAAAGGCCACCAGTGTGTAGTGAAACCAGTATCTGATGGCTGTCCCAATACTTGTGACCAGCCCTGCAAAGATGTCCTGGACAGGCAAACGGGATGGCATGTCTGGAGAGTAGACTGAAGAAAAAGACATTAGCTTCGCTACACAGATAGTATGAAGATAGTAAGAATCACTGAATAAAAGAAAATCAAACGTACTTGGTGTAAATGCAAACCGGTGTTTACATAGTTCACAGTATTCTTTTCTGCTGTGTTTCAACCACTGGAGAAGACTGCAAAACAGACAGTGTTTTTATATATATTTCAACCTTGCATCACTTACACATGTTAGAGAAATAGAACATACCATTCTTGGTGAATGAATTTGATACTTCCTGTGCAGACACAAGGATGGTAGAGAGGCTTGTCCTGGGTCCCCTCTGACCGACAAACCCGGCAAATATCTGCTGTTAAAAATCATATTGAGAGCAAAATTGTGTAACTGGAGATTAATAACACAGTTACAGTGACAAAATCCCTTTTGTCCCTTTATGCACTGTCAAATGATCATAAATGAAATAGATATTACAGCCTATTTGTATGGTATGTGTAGACTGAGACTTTGTCTTTAACTACAGAGGAGCATGTCAGACTCACACAGTAGGACAAACTGTAATCCTCGGATTACCTGTGTCAAGACCAAAATAAAACGACTATAATAAAGCCAAGATGCAAACACACTGCATAAGATACCAGTGGAACAGGATTGTGCAGTATCTAAAAGCAAATTCCACCAAATTATTTCTGTGGTCATTAATAAGGATTCCTCTTCTGTAAGTTGTCTCTAGACTTTATTTATCTGAATGGACATCGAGTGTCTTTAATTCCTGTTATTAACTGCGATAGGATAACTAGTGTTACTGAGGCGTTCTTACACCTAACCTACACGTGAATTTTAAAGCCCTGTAAAGCAGTAACTAATGTTATGACAGTGGTTAATAGGTGTGCTTCTCATCATCTGAAATGGATATTTGACTGAAATTCTTATTATAAAGCTGCCTCCAAATATGACACATATTAAGTTATTAACATGCACTGAACACAATGGCAACAAGTGACTAACAGATAATGGGGAAGCACAAGACCAAAGTTAACAGTAGTTAAATTTGTAGACAAGGGAAACCATGGCAAACATCCACATGTTATGCTATGAACAAAAGCCATAACAAACGGGGGAGGCTAGCTAGCCCGCTAAAGCTAATTGGCTAGCGGTCCTTTTAAACTAGCGGTGCATTGCAATAATATGTCAAAAACTCAAATTGAGCTTAGACACACATGATCTTTGGATAATTAGCGCTATAATTTATACTATAATACAGCACATAGTATGACACAATAAAATGCATATGACGGCATCGTGAAATCAAGTTTAAACATTTTACCTTCCTCAGCGGGATCCATCTTGCCCACTGCAGACAGGCTCCACTGGGTTTGCTCCGTCAGCTCGAAATGCTGTGGGCTTGGGTTATCTATACAAACACATGCCCTGTCTGTGCCCGAGTTTTGTATGCGATTATCAAAATTTCAACGAATATTCTGTGGGCAGCCCGTTTACTCCATTATACCGCCGCTAGTGGACAGCGCATAGGCTGCTGGCTGCACCGGTGCCTTGTCCGTTCACTAGATGGCGCCTAAAGGATGCCATGCAAATGCAGATACAGCAGGAGGCTTTTGTTTTGGGGGACAACATTGTAATTACAAAAATTTTTCACTAATCCTCACACTTGTAAAGGGGTGGTAACGGCCATTTTCATTTTTGGCTGTAAATAGGCTGTTTAGACTCAGTATTTTATTTTAGATTAGGCTCTATGCCACAAAATAATCCAAATGCTACTGCACTCTAGCAAAAAGCTAATTCACAACAGAAGAATATCTAGAAAGACTTTTGCAGTCACTGAACTATAAAGTAGGACCTATTAGTTTTTGAAACTTTTGTTTTTTTGAGCTCAGTTTTTAACATCATGCAATGGAATTTTAACCAACTAAGAAGCGCAGCATGTCCAGTTCAAAGGACACAAGTGAGGGACTAGCTAAGGAGCTAGTTATGGACATTTGAGATGCTACAGGCTTTTTACACCTGGTTCCTCCCCGGACACTGCTGTGATGCTGCAGGATACAGAGGTGGGACACTTTGGGCTCTTCCATGGGATCTGCTGACCCCACCTGACCAGTCCTCTTGTTAAACTGCGCAGAGACCTTTGACTGAGACTCAGTGTTACAGCAACAACAACTGCAAGTTTGCTGCAGTAAAACTAGAATTTCCCTCTGGATCAATAAAGTATCTCTCTCCCTAACAGCCGTTCAGATTTTATAGAAACTACATATAATGGGCCTCTGTTAATAAGGTGTAAAAAAAAAAAAAAATCTATTTGCGATCACATTCAGAACAACTTCATGAAATCAGGGTCTAAAATCGCCTTCTTGATGTGGTGGCTCTCTGTGGTCTGAAGTGATACATAATTGTATGTTTAGACAAGATACAGAATATGTAGTGGGCTAATATTTTAAACAATGACGTGGTGAATTATATGAAATTTTCCTAAATAAGCCAAAGAATTATTTTGAGAAAGGTGAAATATATTTACATTTATTTTTAATTTATATAAAGGTTATTGTCCATGTTGGCTCTGTTCAGATATTGTCCTTGTCCTTTTGTGACATTTGAATGTCTTGGCATCATATACCCACACAGTGTCTATGCCTTCCCCAACAGTTTGTTCAGGAATCCATGTGGGAAAAGGAAATCGGCATGCTACCACCTTGGCTGTGCTTGGCAGCTCTTTGGCCAACTTGTGTTCCAACCTCTCCATCTGCAGAACGCGCAAAAACATCAGGTCAAAACTATAGTTTCAATTTGTCAAAAATTGTTTAAAAATAAAAAATAAAAAAATAAAAAAATCAGCATAATATTGATATGACGGAAACCACAAAACTCACCATTTGGGGTACTCCAAAAATGACAACATTGGGGTACTGAGCAAAACTGACCTGTGGAGAGGTTTTTTAAAGTATCTTAGCGTCATTGTACATGTCAAATGACAAACAATCTAATACTGATTTACCTTCCAGAGGTCAGATATGTGAAAAGATGTTGTGTGATGGACGCCCTCTTTCCAAGCTTTATAGCGTGAATACCACACCAGCCAGGGGTTCAGTTCAAAGCCTGATGCTCGAAAGCCCTGCTTGGCAGCCGCTATCACCTGGAGATCACAACAGGAGGAATGGACAATTAATCTTATATACCGCAGACATGTTAAGTGGTATAGAAAAAGATAATGGTATTGTGCCAAAGTCTGTATTACATATAGAGAAAGTAAAACACTCACTATGCGTCCATCTCCGCTTCCAATGTCCACCAGTGTCCCCGTCCTTTCCCGGAGGACGCTGAGGACATTGGTCACTTGAACCGTGGTCGCTGGGACGAAGGGGAGGCAGACCTTTCTCAGGGCAGGGGCCACAAACGGTGCAGCAACCGCGTAAAGAGCCACGAGTGAGCCGCCCACAACACCAGTGGCAATGAGACCAAGACGGCTTCTGTTTTTGGTTTGGACTATGTCGCCTTTACCGTGGCATGGGACTCCCAGAAATGCGTCTTCTTGTGACATTTCGCAAACGCAAACAGATCGAAGCTATACTAGCATTGCATTTTCGGCGTTACAATGAGAAAGAAAAAAATGCTAATGAATAAAGCTCACAATTAACTTTATGGCAAATCTTCTCTGTTCAAACAAATGAAACAAAATAATCAACCATTCTGGGCTCTTTAAAGCTTTAAAGGTGATCGGTCCGTCGTGAAAGTAAGTCCGGGCAGACCTCAATTATATTGAAACGTTCCTATTCATTCTTTCCGTTGAGGGAGAAAACGCTCATAACATCCAGGCTCACTGCTAAATGAATTAGGGCAAACAAGCGTCATTTTGAAATAGAAAAAAACTATGCAATTAATTTAAATATTCTAATAGTTTGAGAGAGCTTTATTGTCACAACAATGCAGCCAGTGTTCCATTGATTTTGCCTGAGTATTCCGCTTACAGGTAGTGTAGTCTCAAAATTTAAAGCATATTAGGTTTTCAATTATGAATCAATTTACTATAAATTTAATCCACCATTTATTAGATCCTGCATTATGTGTATACAATTGCATAGGTTTTGTGGGGTTGGGAGTCAACATATGGATTAAACATCTGTAAATTATGCAGTTCACTAACTCAAAGAAAGAACTAAATATACTACTGGTACATTAGAAGTCATTGGAAAGAGTGCGATGGACTATATGCTCAAGGCCAGACATATTAGGATGGATTTGTTGATGCTGCATATGGCACTGACTGCTTGTGGTTGGTTCATTGTCCATCATTAAACTGTCCTCCTCCTCACCCCTGTAGCCATCTGCCCCATCCTGAGAGCAACTGTGCTTCATCACCAAGATGTTCCTTCTTCCTGCGGGAATGGTATGATGGGACAGGAGCGGGGACTGCTGGCTCACCATTGGTGGAGGTAGTGGCAGCGGTCCAAGCCCCCCGTCTGGTGCTACGGTGCCATCCCTCATGCTCAAGTTACTACGACTGCCGTGTACGCTCCCGTGCATGCTGTCCTGCTGGGCACCACAGTGATGGTCACGGATGCATTTGGAGGAGGAGCGGCGCAGTTTATGGAAGTCCTCTGCCAGAGCGCCATCAGTCAGGTCACCAGACGGAGCGCGACGCAGAGTACAGAGCTCGTAGTGAGGCGGCTCAAAACCCGGGTGCAGCAGAGCGGGGTCGAAGTCATCTCTGTGGATGAGATTGAAAGTAATTTTGCAAAGAATGATGAAATATATAAGACACAGGTACAAACTGGTGGAAATCGAGGCAATATATATTATGTTAACTTTTTTTCTGCTTTGGACAGGCTGGCAGGAGTAAAGGGAGACTGCAGAGCCCTGAGACCTTGGGTCAGGATGGTGGTTTGAAATACTTATCTAACTGGGATCTAAGCCTATGCTGGACTTTTAATGTCGAAGGGAAAGGGAACACAGAAAGCCCTTGCCAGCCACACAGTTCAGGAATCAAACTTGGGTCCTTAGTTTCTTGCATCTTCCATTTTATTGTGTTTTGAGTTGTGGTCTGATGCCCATGTAAACCTGGATAATGGTTAACTAACTATAACAAATAAGCAAAAGGAGAAATTTAATTTGTCAACTGGACAGAGTTTATTTGGTTGAATACGTTTCGCAGCTCATCCGAGCTGCTTCTTCAGTTCATTATAACAAATAAGAGATTAAACATACCTGCGTATTATGTATTTCTTCCTTGGCTGTTTGATCTGAATGATGACAGATATCACGAGCAGGATGACAACTAAGCCACAGGTCACTCCAATGATGGTCAGATTGGTATTATCCAGTGAGTCCAGAATACTTGGTTTCCTCTTTTCTAACAAAGAGACGCAAGAGTCAAGTTTGATAAATGTATTATAGTTTGTTTGGAGTTTCTGGGCCACTATACCTTTACAGTGGTTCTCATCCCAGGGGTAGACACAGTTTTGGACACCATTACAGACTAATGTGTGATTGATGCACATATTACTATGGCAGAAGAAAGTGTCATCATCACAAGGAGCTAAAAATAAATAGAGATAAAGATGTACTTCAAATACAAAAAGGTGAGTTGAACAAATCTAATGCAAGAGAAAGAATAGCTCACGTGCATGAAAAGTTGTAAACAAGATTCTGAATTTGCTCTTTCGACTTCCCTCATCTGCCCAGAGACGGACCACACCAAGAGGTGACTCCAGCATGACATCATTGGCCACCGTGGAGCAGAATTTATTCTTTAAGTGCTCAACAGAACTGCTGCCATCATAGATCGCAACAAAATTACGCTTGCATTCGTTTGAATTGTGCATCTCATACTCCAGGAACCGCATGTAAATCTGTACAGAATACACAGACAAATTGTACAAAATAAATGCTTTAACAAAAAAATCATTACAAGGAATATAAGTCATTTTCATCAGACCTTTGATTTTGGTGGTGCCCTTATGTACCACCGGCAGTCCACAGCTTCAGTTTGCAAGGCTCGGTTATCTCTAGTGATTTGATGAGACTCCACAAATCCTTCAGGGCCATTCATTTCGAATTCACAAACTGAAAAAATTAAAATACATATAGTACTTATTTATAATGAAGGAAAAGTGGCATGCATACTTACATGGTAATGACGGCAGTGAGCCCAGTTCTGTAAACTCTGGATCTAAATAAAAAGAAACAAACATACATTTCGAATATTCACATTAAAATTCTGTATCAAAACAAAAAATACACAATATGTCACAACAAGTAAAGTACTGGAGACACATTAATAAAATAGCAAGAAATTATCTCTCTAGTTGTATCTGAATAAATATAGCCTATTGCCCTTTTGCCAAAAGATTTTACCTCAAAAAATCCAACAAAATAGAAATAACATTATTAAAGAGACATATTGCCATGCAAGATGAAAGCAGCTGGTCAAGGCTTGCATAATGTACTGTACATTCAGTCAATCTGCCCTATTTTAAATTTCCCTGAAAGCCAGCCAGACTTTAAAACACTTGACCAAGGATTGAAAAATTGAGTGGAAAACCTTTGTGCAGATTATTCTACTTGGATTATTGCAGATTAGTCTGGGACAGATTAGTCTTCCCGAACCACGAACAACCTGGTGGTAAATATGAGATTTTAACAATTGATATTGTGACCATCAACTAAGGTCATCTTAGGCATCAATGAAAAACATATTAGATTCAAATTTGAACAAAGTTAGAAAATACTGAGACATTCTTTCTAATACTCTGATTGGTAATAAATGGATGTAATCAACAAGTTAGGCATTTGCCAAAAACAGCCTCATTTTCACTTGTGACTTGAGACAGTCTGATTTTCAGTTTGATATGGGATAAAACAAGTTGTAAAGGGGACTGTCCTTTTTAAATACTATTTGGAATTTAAGATGTTTTATCAAAAATGAAACAGTTTTAGTTTTCATGTATTTTCACAAGGTTGTACATTAGAAGAAAGTGTAGTGAAAGTAGAAATCAGTGGTAATCTAGACACGAGATGCAGATTAATCTTCAGTGAAGGTGGCTTACAATAAAATCTGGTGGTCATAAAGTCTCTGCCTCGGACTCCCGTAAGCCTTTAGTGACAAGCTGTATTCCCCTGAAGACAAGCTTTCATTAAGTCTTGTGTCCATCTGTGTGTGTGTGTGTGTGTGTGTGTGTGTGTGTGTGTGTGTGTGTGTGTGCGTGTGTTTGCCCTCCTCTCTGTCTTGTTGCCCTGTTCAGGACTTTCTGTAATCTTAAACACATGCATAATGGCAAAGTGAGAGTCATTTGGGTTCACCTAATGTTGCAGCAACAGTAAAAACCAAAAGGTACTAAATGCAGACAGCCTTTAAACAATGACTTGGATTGGATTTAAAACAAAGCACTATTTGTACCAATCTCTAAGCGGCGTGTTTTTTTCAGGCTAACCGTGAGTAAAATTGTAACGTGCAGAAAACCCAATTGCCTCGAGTTCACCGTCGGCGACAAACTTGATGTACAGGTACCGTCCACTGGAGCGGACAAAGGTGGGACTCTCCTGCCCACAGTAACGCCCAATGATAGGTGAAAAAACAAAGGGTCCATCTCGCACCTCGATGTGGTCAAATTTGCACTCCCATGACGGTTCAATGGAATACTTCTCATCAAAGAACAAGTCTATGCACTGACGTGGAGCAGCTAAGGAAACAATCATTCAAATAAACAAAAGTGTTACTCATAAAAAAAATCTAGTTGCAGCTTTATCAAATCACATACCCTCTATTATGTAAACACACTCCCGATCTGGAGGGTATTTCTCGGGGTAGTTTGGGGATGTGAAGTAGCCTCCATCCGGCTCCTTTACCCATGTGCCACACTGTCCGGCTGGGGTCACACCTGAGTTGTTTTTCACTGGAGAGAAGGTTATATTAGAAAATGCAACAACTTGTATTCCTTTTCAACATGAGTATATAGAGTGTTCACCGTACTAGTGTTATTATTATTCCATTCATTTACAATTTTTTTTATTTTCTGTAATGCTTACCTTGAGATTTCTTCTTAGTTGCTGTGGAACCACATAATTCTGGTGAGATGAAACTTGCTGCTATAACTAAAGAAGACATTATACTTTATTTTGAGTTTCTATTTGTTTTCTATTTATATTAAAACTAGAATAGAATTCACATCACAAAAGTAAAACTTACCGACTGGCAGCAGAAGTTTGCGCACCATTTCTGTCCCACTGATCAGATATTGCCATTTAATTTGTTCTTGGCTTGAGAGGAAAAATCATTTTTGTCCATGAGGCGCTCGTGAAGTTCAAGTGAAGAATCTTTTTTGCCTTGTCCGTCTCCCGAAAGGATTAGGATTACAAAGCCATCCGACACAAACCTTCACATTTTTGCCCCACCTTTAGTCGGCATTAATCCTCTCATAAGATCTCCATCCATGCAGAAACGCAGATTGAAACTGAAGCGAGCGCACGTTGGAAAAACGAACCATGGCGTCACATTTGACACCTGCGCGCGTTTACAAAAATGTAAACATTAAGTGAAAATCTTTTAAAAGTTAACTTGTAACTTGATAGGTATGCCATGGACAAAAAAGACTAATAAAAACTACCTGCCACTAAACTACCTGCCAATTTACATCTAATAATTTTATTAGGTACACTTTTTGTCTGATTGATATTGAAATAGCCTAATAATGTAGCCATATGTAAAGAAGCTGCAGATCAAAGCATCTAGACAAGCATGCTCTTATTTTACATGGTGTTATGGTGTTGTTCATAACCCATTGTCTTATAAAAAAAAAAAAAAAAAAAAAAAACAATTTGGGAAGAAATGCCCTTAATGTTAGTGTGTTAGGGTACCATGTAAGGGTTAAGTTAAGCCCTTATCTTTGCAGAATGGCACATCATATCTGTGGAAACATCTCCACGTAGAGTAGTGATTGTAGTATTTTATTTAGAAACATACAGCATTACTTTATCTGAATTAATGAAAATAAATTATATAAGTATAGCTCTACAGTTTCACATCTTCAATAAACATCTGGCAAACAACCAACACATTTTAGATCCATTTTCCCAGTGCATTTGCCTTCAAATCAAAATCTTCTGTTTGATTGAGCAAAAAATGTAATTCAGTTTTAGACTTAAATAAGGGCAAGGTTATGGTGTCGACCCAGTTCATCATTGCAATGTTCTCAATCACTGTAGTGTACATCTGATTTTCACTGTCTGGCTTGCAGCTCTTGAATGCCTCTTTGGTGCGGTTATCATACGTATCTAGTTCTGCCAAAAATCTTTCACTGGCCTCCTTGGGGTCACAGTTGAGATTAAGAATTAATTTTTGGTTCATGTCTAGGCTTTTGCTGGACGTGGTGTCTCTCAGTGTTTCATTGGAGATGCGCTTCAGGTGCATTTTCATGCTCTGTCCTACCATTTGACACTTCCACAAGTTCAATTCTGTAATGTCTTCATTCTTTACAAAGGAGTCTTCATCAATTGAAGGTGCAGATTTTAGCTTCCGTATATACCTTGGTGCAAAGAAGAGAGATCATGTAGTATGTGCCTATACAATTAGATATGATATTTTCAGATAACAATATTTTTAAATGATAGCAAGGCCTAGCAAGCGAGAGTAATGTAGGCTATAACAAGCCTTTAAAAGGACTCTGGGATACGGGTTATTTCAATATCAATATAGCCCTACTTCATAACATAATGTATCGAAAAACAAACCCAGTGTATTTCCACTATTCAAAAACTGGACACACATTCTGTAATCTGAATAGGTCTTTTTATGAACTGTCTTTCTCAACCACAAAAATCTAAATAGTAAACTCCATGTCTAATGAGACTTCAATAGTTCCATTGTTGCTTGGGCAGCACTTTAAGGATACTATTCTGATCTGTTGTGTATCAGGGTTGTTCATAACAGAAGCTATACCTCTCAGTCTCCTGTCTCATCCTGTTGGGATTGTTGGCTATATGTGGCACCAGTCTCAGATACTTGCTGATGGTGTAGACCGGAGGTGGGTAGTACCCTCTGAAGTCTTTGAAGAACAGTCCCGGGATGGGCTCTTGGTCGGACACATACTCTCCTTTCACTTGTCGGGCCACAGTGTCAAACAGAATGGCCAAAGAAAGAGCAACAACTCCCACCCCTCCATATGACACTCTCCCCTGTCGCCCAAAGGTGCTCCTCAGGCTCTGGGTGAAGTCCTCCAGCTGTTTGGGACTCAGAGAGGACTGGACAGAGGTGTAGTGCTCCTGCAGCTGAAGGGAGGAGTTGACGGACAGCAGGCTGAGGTACTGAGGATTGTGATAGTAGTTTGGAAATGGACAGATGTCTCTTGCCACAGCAGCGAGCTGTGCTGCGTCCTGAGCAGAGCAGTGCATGTTCCCCATTACTGCACTACGGTATGTAAGTGGAAGTAAATTTGCTTTATGTATCTGACTGTAATAGCCCTGTTTGTTTTTGCAGTACTGCAAAAGTAAACAGTAAAGTACAAGGACGTAGGATGAATCATTAATAAATGAACATTTAGTACTGCATTAATCAGCTAGTTAGGAAAAGCATACATTTTATTTTTGGTGCACCTCAGGTTCTGGGTGAAGTCCTCACTGGACTGGACGGTGGCATATTTGGTGTTGAGATATATGGACGAATTAAGTGAGAGGAAATCCTGAACATGACCGGTCATTTGGTAGTTTGGAAAAGGACAAATGTTTTGAGCAAAAGAAGCAAGGAGAGAGACCTCCTGAGAGGGGCATTGCAGGTTCCTCATCTTGATGTGTTTGCTCTGTTTGACAAAAATGCAGAAAACGTCACAGGGAAAAGCCTGGTCAGTGGTCACCTGACTGAAAGTTAATTATTAGTGAATAGATTAAGCAAATGGGCAAACTCATGTTCATACCAACAATATATAATGTATCAGGTTTCTTAAATATAATAAATGCAAAGCAAGTTCCAAATTTAAGAAGAACAGAATTTACTCATTCATTGAGTGAATTACAACAGCATGGAAGTTAATTCAGTGGAACCAATAAAGAAAATTTATTTGTATTTTCTTTCTTTATTTGTATTTTATTTTCAAAAACATCACGTTCAGTGCATTATTTTAAGTTTACCTTGTAGCAAACATTTTGAGAACCTTTTATTCCATTTGGCCTTAACAAACGCAGTCCGGTTTCTTACCAGAGGGGGGCAGTAGCACTTTGAGTAAATTACTGGAATCAATTGCAAGTTGTCATTGTATGTTTTAAACAGGCTAATGGGGAAAAAGGTTATTATGACAAAGATTCTATAATTACGCATGAAGGCCTAACTGGCGTATAATAAACATAAAAATGCACTTATGGGTATATCTTCAATAGCAGATGATGCACTGCAATGTCAGAAAGTAGGTTATTAGTCACGTAATAGGCACAGTTTAATCGAATTTTAATGCAGCTACCACAAGTAAAGTGTCCTCTCACGTCACGTCCCCTGTCCCCTGCACCTCGCTCTCTACTGTGTGGGTGCGTAAAATTGCGCGTGAACCACGTGGAGGCGTGGCTCGGTGCTTTGCTCGTTGCTAAGCGCAATTTTGGCATATAAACGCAAATGAGCCGCAGGTCCTGTCCCATGTGCAACTTACAGCGCAACAGGCGACTTGAGGAATTCAGCAGGTTACCTGGGGGGACGTATATGCAAACGGTTGCTTAGTTTGTTTTAAGTGATGGACGGAATAATATCCTTTCAGAGGCTTTAATATTGTTAAAATAACTTTTTGGAGTGTGCAATTGGATATCGACCTCAAGGATTTTCACAGTAAGTATATATCCTACAGATAACCTGTGTTGTGGGTTATCTGGTTTTAATGTAGTCTACTGCAGTTACTTATTATATTATTTATAATATTAGAAATCGAACGCAATCGCATTATTTGACGCATGCGCAACTGAGCTCACTTGTGGCCCTAACATCATGTAAAATTTACATTATGACATGGAAGCACAAACGACCATACGTTTTAATTAATAAAAAAAAGTATAAGGCATAGGCCATCGCTCTGTATGTAAGATAGAAATAGCAGTAATATGTTTTATCCTTTTTCAGACAAGCCTACAACATCAGCACCAGCAGGTCTTGACAATGACTTTTCCCTTTGAGGGCTGGATTGGAGTGGCCAGCTTGCTCTTGTGTTTGAGCCACACAGTCATGTCTATGGTCCTCACTAACAATACACGGCTGGAGTCTATTCTGGACAAGTATTGGGATAAGGATGAGGAGTGGTGGAGGACTCGCTCAAGAGGAAAGAGAGCCATCACTGAAGGAGACATGCACCTTATACTGGACCTGCACAACAAGCTGCGTGGCCAAGTGCATCCTCCGGCATCCAATATGGAGTATATGGTAAGAACAGGCAAGCCAATCAAGCTGTAAATTCATAAACACGTGAAGATAGTGTAAATGTATTGGTCTGCATTTATTGATTAAATGTAGGCCTACTCTTCAAATAGAGATACAATAATGGATGCACAAATTAAATTTCACCACTAATATTTACTAATTTAAGAAGTTTGAGTTGTCTTGTGTTAAAAAAAAAAAGTTTTCTGGTCTAAAAATAAGGAGAAAGACCTATGGTGCTGTAACTCCTCTGGCCCGTCCTCATTAACCCTGGTCCCTATCCAGCTCACACCCCTGCCGTATCCTGCCCTTTACCTCAACTACCACCCCTCCCTCATTTCCTGCCCACCCCATCACTCTACATCTCTTCTCTCCCATGGCTTTTGCTTTTTCTTTTCTTCATCGACACCCCCAACTACCCTCCAGCTCCCCATCCATCCAAGCAGACTCAAAATGCCTGGCACAGTCCAATGTTGTGCTTTATTTGATCCTCTACGCATCTCATTTTGGGTGCCACAGTGGTGAATCTATTTCAAACATGAGCAGCCTCAACAAGTGTGGTATATAGGAGTGTAAATGCATGTTTGCACTAATCCTCTGTTTCTTTAGCAATGGACACTACTACTGATGATAATTATGTGGTAACACTGAGAAGTGATGGGCCCAGAATATTTTCAAGATTTAGTGTCTATACCTAACTCCAGATTTTGAAGTTTAAACAAAAGCTTTTCTGCCTGTGTGTTCTGATCTCCTCTAAACCCCACACCATGCAGCTCAGAAACAACCCATAATGACATGCGCTCTCTATAGACTATACAGAAGGTTGTGCTATTTCATTTCTGTGCCTTTTTAAAAATAAAGCCTGGAATTTGGTGTCATACTGAAAATGACCAAATCAGTCCAGGAGATTTTCTTTATACACCTAAATCTTGATTACAAAACCAGCAAGGAAGCTGGTTACTAGATCTCTGTAATATATTGTAAAGAAAGAGCTCCATAATATACTGTTCCTTTGTGGTAATAATCATGCTACATGGCAGCTGAGTAGCACTTCCGCCTCATATCAACTAGGTTTGTGGGTGTCTGGGTGGGTTTCCTCTGGGCACTCAGTTTTCCCTCATCAACCCAAAACATGAATGATAGATAAAATCTTCCAGCTAATATAGTCCTGACCAAACCTATCTCAAGATCTTAAGATGGATCCCCAGGTATTGCACTGTGGCACCCACTGCTCTTGACAGGGTTCCCCAGCGACTTTGAAGAATGGGTCAAATGAAAGGACAAATTTAGATGCTATTTTGACAAACAATAGCTTATAGACACTGACACACAAATGCTTTTTATGCTGGTTTAAGAAGAATGAATTATTTTTGATTTATCTCAATTAAAATCTAGCATGTACACCATAGAAGATTAAAACAGGCTAAGGTCATGCATGCATGACCTCTGCATACAAAAAACAGATGATTTAGAGGTGCATTCGGCAGACAGACAGTAGCATT
This sequence comes from Taenioides sp. WSHXM2023, assembly GCA_029959045.1. NCBI lineage: Eukaryota > Metazoa > Chordata > Actinopteri > Gobiiformes > Gobiidae > Taenioides > Taenioides sp. WSHXM2023. The sequence continues at coordinate 13,749,071 of CM057096.1, read as the reverse complement.
TTTGTCAGTCTGCACCTATCGCTAAGGATGGTATAGCGGTTATTGGTGATATCAGAGGAATTCCCCAAATATTATATCAGGCCAATACTGACAATTTAGACTTGATGCTGATATTTTGTCCTCAGTCACAACAGCAAGACAAATACCGGACCATTCAGTCATTCTTTAACTATGAACTGTTGTCAAACAAAGCAGTTTGAACCTTTTAAGGACACTACATTTCATCTTACGCCAACTGTTCTTTCTGAATACTTAAATAACTCCTTTACTGACCACTGTGCTCTTGGCCACCCCTGTTTGAAAATACAGGTCTTGGAGTTCACTGTCCTTAAAGTTATCAGTGCGGCCAAGCTGCAGATGTTATGAATAGTGTTTTAGCAAAGGGGACACCCAATAACCTCTTTGTTTTGAGGATAATCTAGGGAGATTTTGCACTTTAGAATCATGCTGTTTTTGGCTCTGGAAATCTGAGGTGTCTCCAGGTTACGTCTTTCAGAACGTCCTGGATCGAATGTGCACACCTCAAATGACCTGCACAATAAATACACATATGTGATACTCTTTGTATACATAGTTGTATATATGGTAAAAGAATAAATAATTAATCAAATTCCTACCAGATAGGTAGGACCATTGAGTCAAAATATAAAAAATGAATTTAATGGCTATTGCACAACAAAATATACCACCATTGCTACTACTTGCTACTACTGCCTAGTGCCTACAAATACTTTTTATTACTTTAACCAGACATCTGGAAGAATTTATATCAAATTGGTATAGAGCTTGAAACATATATAGAGCTAGACATTTTATTATTAGTGTTGGGATTTTTATGTGTTTTTATTTCTGCTTATACACAGTTCTTGCTACATTAATTCTGATTTCAACATATACAGTTTGTTCTAAACAGTCTTAAGCACTTTAGGGGTATGTTACATCAGATTTAATTGAAGATTGTTACGAATCATTGGCGGAAATATTGTTAAAAAGTCTCTTTTAAGTTATGCAATAGGACCACAGTTTACGGGAAACACAGTTTGAAACACCATAACCAGTAGTTGCACAAAGCAGCCAGCTAAAGCAATGCTGATATTTCTCTCTCATGTATGTGTGTTTTTAATAGGAGAGGCCCAGTTTTGACTATAGTGTGCTAAATTTGCAGAAGGCATGTCCATGGCCGCAGCACTTAAAGAGCAGGTTCATGTTTCAGGTTACCTCAAGTATGTTTATTTGAGTTTGGTTAACGTACATTAGCTACAAAAGAGATTGTGAAAGTTAGTTTTCTGGATGAGGGTGTGTGGCTATTAGAAAAATGTAATGAGCAACAATTTAAGCCATTAAAGGCCACTTAATCTAGAGGGGAAAAAAACTGAACCTCTATAGACTTCAGTCAGACGCAGGTCATTCAGGGTACTACCTAAGTCTTACTCAGATACTATACTTGGAAGGTGGGAGCCAATTCAGCATATGGATTTGCCACAAAAATAAACATGTCTGTGTTTTTAATACTGCAGAGAGATTGTAATCTGTGTTAGAAGTGGCATGAATTAAATTATATAAGAAATGCTTTATGTTTCTATTTCTCTCTGTTTCTTCCTTAGGTTTGGGATTATGATCTGGAGCGGAGTGCAGAGCATTGGGCGCACACCTGTCGATGGGAGCATGGCCCCAGTCACATGTTGACACAAATAGGACAAAACCTTGGAGCACACTGGGGAAGGTAAAGACTGTATAGATTATACTGGATATACTACGTTTGGATATAATAAAGCTTTTGTGTATTTTGTTCAGGGACCGTCCCCCAACCTTCCATGTGCAGGCCTGGTATGACGAGGTGAGGTACTATAGTTACCCCTACGCCCAGGAGTGTAACCCTCACTGTCCATTCAGGTGCTCTGGACCAGTCTGCACACACTACACTCAGGTAAAGGCTTCAACTTTCACTATGCCAATATATTAAAAACAAAAATTTGTTTGGCAATTTGTTTATTAAACTAGAACGCATAATAATCTGTCTAATCCTACCTTTTTTGTTTTACAGTTGGTGTGGGCCACTAGTAATCGCATAGGCTGTGCCATCAATGTCTGTTACAACATGAATGTGTGGGGAATGATCTGGGCCAAAGCTGTCTACCTTGTGTGCAACTATTCTCCACCGTGAGCTCTTCTTACTATTTGAGCAATATCCAAAAATGTTTACAGAAATAACAACATTGATTTGATTCTGACTTTGATCTTAAAGTGGTAATTGGTGGGGCCATGCACCTTACAAATATGGATCTCCCTGCTCTCAGTGTCCAGCCAGCTATGCAGGGGGGTGCAGGGACAACCTCTGTTACAAAGGTAAAATAGACCTAAGTCTATGGTAAACCAAATGTTGATGTTTAATATAACAAAGTTATTATTCTTTGTTATATTATATTTCCAGATGGTGGTGTTGACAGACGGCCTGCTCCAGAACTTGAGGAAACCAACTACATTGAACCTGAGCCAGATCCGGTCCAAGAGCAAGATCCAGAGCCCCGGGCCCAGTCCCCAGAGCCCCCTCGTCATGACAACACTCAGAGAAACCAGGTGGTCAGCACTGAGCAGATGAGTAAGGACTGCTCCCATCATGCAACACTCCCATCACCATTACATCTTATGGCCTGCCATTTTGAGTCGACATTTCTGAAGGGCTCTTTCCTCCACAGGTCAGCAGGTGGAGTGTGACACAAAATTGAGAGATCAATGCAAAGGGACCACTTGTAACAGGTAAAGTAAAGACAAAAGGCCTGTGCCCAAGTTCATTACATAATGAACACAGTAACACTGCATGCTCTTGTCAGATATGAATGTCCACCTGGTTGCTTGGACAGACCTGGTAAAGCTGTTGGGAGTGGATATTACGACATGGTAAAAAAACAATAATTAAATACATTTTTGTATGTATTGTATGTATGTATTACACAAGTAATAAGTGAATTATACCTGTTTGCAGCAATCCAGTGTATGTGCAGCAGGACTACATGCTGGAGTCATTGACAATGATGGAGGATGGCTGGATGTGAGCAGACTGGGGAGAAAACCACATTTCACTAAATCATACAAGAATGGTATTCAGTCAATAGGGTATGTTTACAGTTTCTCAGATGTAAGCTCTCCAAGTTTAGATGTTCCAGTTATAACTATATTTTATATTTCAATTGCAGGAAGAACAGAAGTGCCAATTCATTTAAAGTTGAGAAAGTGCCAGGTAGGTCATACTCTTATGTACTATTCTTTTGTTGGTATTAATAATTGTTTGTTTTCCTTTTAATTGTTGATGTACAAATTCCAGTGCTATTTTTGCTTTCTCACAGTCAAGGCTGTCACCTGCGACACTACCGTTGCTCTATATTGCCCTTTCAAGAAACCTGTCAGACATTGTCCAAGGTAATTTACATGATTCAGTATTTTTATGTTTTAGAGAGAACTAAAAGCATTGCTGTTGTATTTTTTTCTCCTAGGATATACTGCCCTAGGAATTGTCTTCATCAGAGTCAAATTCGAGTGATTGGAACAAAATATTACTCTGACGTAAGCATGACAACAAATGACATTTCTAATTTTTGTTTTTCTGATTTGTAATATAATTTGTCATGTTCAGAAATCTAGTATTTGCCGAGCAGGAGTCCATGCAGGGGTCATCCAGAATGAGTCGGGGGGTTACCTGGATGTGATGCCCGTGGACAGGAGGAGGCTGTACAAAGGCAGTCACCAGAACGGCATCACATCAGAAACGTATGGACAAAATCAAAAATTAAATCATCAAAAACTGACCCAACATTGCTGCTTCTTCATATCGATCTGTTTCTTTTAACAGGCTTCTAAATCCCACGACCGGAAAAGCATTTCGAGTGTTTGCAGTCATCTAAAAACTCTAAAATTTGATCCAATGAAACACATAATCAGTCTATTGAAATAATTCAAATATAGTTAGTTAAAAAATCTGACAACATTTGTCTATCTTGCTTACAACTTAAAAATACCAATTTAAAACTGGATTTGGTGCTATGATTAATGCTCTAGGAGAACTAAAGGAAACATTCAAACCATTAACCATCTTCAACCCCAAATCCTCTAGGTTTTATAAGGTGAAATAGCAGGCAGGAAATGATGTATATTTTTGTAATATAGTGTAAATAAGGGATGATGTTATACTTTACCTGCTAAACAGTACATCTATACATAAACCGTGTTTGATTTGATTGTAAATATTTTGTATGGACAATATGTTCTTTTATATTGTATTTTCCAGCTTATGTGTACTGTATAAATAATGTGGACCTGGCTGGCCGGGGTTGTATATGGTTCAATCACAATTAAAAAACTTGAATGTACATATTTATCATTGTGTTTTTTCAAAACTGTGTACATGGGGGTTTATTATTATTTCATCACACATTTAATATCTATAAACTTAACTACTAACTACACTATCATCTATCGCCTGGGAATGAAACATTTCATCATTGGCTCCAAATTAGGAAATTCAAGTTACATTTCTTTCTAAAAGAAATTGCATTGAAGCTAAACTGCCTCTTTTGGGGCTTTTAGAGGAGATCTTATCTTACCATGGACTAGGGATAAAGCTGCAGCACTAAACTTCAGATGAATTGTCAGAGCAGTCAAAACACTTATGTCTATTAAGTTCACCCAACTTAAACTCAAAGCTATTTATTTGGCACTATCCATGTTTTAGTTTTTCAGGGCTTGTGGCTCAGAGCCCATAATAATACCCTGTACAGACATCTTTATTATTTTGCATTTCAGGAATTAAACTTAAAAACCTTGTCGTAAATCTGTAAAACCGTGCACATGATTTCCAAGAGCTCTAATCCTCTATACGAAGCCTGTCTTATTTTAGCAGGGTTCATTTCTGAGCAGGCAGTGAGCGTCCGGGCCCACTCGCTGTGGCAGCAGTAGCACAGACAAAGACCAACTTGTGTTTTGTTGATTTCAATCTCTCACTTCTCAGGATGCATTTCCTCTGCTGCACCGGGACAGGCACAGATGTGGTGGGCCTAGGCTGAAGGGCCGCTGTCAGTCATCCTCATGCACAAAGGAGCCATATACAACTGTGCCTGTACCTCCACAGTATATGCTGTATGCACGTTTTGTACAGCTGTAGAGACATTTTTATTCAAGTTTAAGTTAATTGGGAGTTTACAAAACACTGGATACTTATAAGGGACATATTATGTACACTAAACCATGTTCCCTATTCTTTAGTTTACGCAGTTATATTAGAATTGATTTGTGTATCTCAAGGTGGGTGGAGAGTTCTTGCCTCAAGTGGAGGAGTTTAAGTATTTCGGGGTCTTGTTCACAAGTGAGGGGAGGATGAAGCGTGAGATTGACAGGTGGATCGGTGCAGCGTCTGCAGCGATGTGATGCTGTATTGGACCGTTGTGGTGAAGAGGGAACTGAGCCGAAAGGCAAAGCTCTCGATTTACTGGTCAGTCTACGTTCCTACCCTCACCTGTGGTCATGAGCTTTGGGTAATGACCGAAAGGACAAGATCGCGGATACAAGCGTTTGAAATGAGTTTCCTCCACAGAGTGGCTGGGCGTTCCCTTAGAGATAGGGTGAGGAGCTCAGTCACACGGGAGAAGCTCGGAGTAGAGTCGCTGCTCCTCCACGTTGAGAGGAGCCAGCTGAGGTGGCTTGGGCATCTGTTCCGGATGCCTCCTGGACGCCTCCCTGGGGAGGTGTTCCGGGCATGTCCCATCAGGAGACCCCGGGGAAGACCCAGGACACGATGGAGGGACTATGTTTTTTGGCTGGCCTGGGAATGCCTCTGGGTCCCCCTGGAAGAGCCTGAAGAAGTGTGAATGGAAGGGAAGTCTGGGCCTCCCTGCTCAGACTGCTGCCTCCGCAACCTGGCCCTGGATAAAGCGGAAGAAAATGAATGGATGGAGTAATCCTGTATTGTCCTGCATTCACGCCTTGAGTGTTTCCTGTTTTCACTTTTTCACCTACCCCCATCTCCTCCTACTAATCTGAATTTACTTGCGAACCAAAAAAAAACAAAACAAAACAGATGCCGTACATGTAAGGAAACAATGAAATTATTCTTCAGTTAACTATGATAAAATGCCATTATGAAGATCTGGGGCTCTCAGTTCTAAACGTAGGTAAACAGGAAGTATTAATGTGTTTCCGGTCATAATGACGGTTTACAACGAACAAGATGTAAAGTAATGATCTACTTATGTGGTAGTTTAACAACTACAACTTGTGTAGTAGTTTAATACTAAATACCTGTTGTAGTTTAATATAACCTGGGGGGAAAATTATATCTGTCCTCTTTACATTTATCTAGAAAGTTTTGAACTTGGATTTGAGTAGATAAACTGTGTGGAGCAGAATGACGTCTACAGTAGTAACACCATATCTATACAAGCTGGGTTTGAACCATGTCTCTTGGAGATGAAAGCCAAGCATCGCCGCACTGTTAGAATTCACAGTGTCCTGCTGCAGAGGTGGCCATTGGCACTGCAGCGCTGTGAACTGCTGATCTGACAATCACAAACATTCGGCCAGTCAGCCCGGCATCAGCCCTTGTCAAAACAAGGCTTCATGGTACATTTACAGTTGGCAGCCTCCAGCCATCTTGTTAAAGTCATTTTGGGCGTCAAACAGGCTGCTGTTGTGACCTGGCAAACAATCACCCAAGAAAAAGGCCACCCAAACAAGCCTGTTACAAAGAAGGAAGTGCATGAAATAATGTAAAGGCAAGAGAGTGTGGATAAGAGACCACTGACTAAATGAAGTCAAGTGCAACTTAAATAAATGAAATATAAATTATGTGCATAGTCAGTGCCGATACAGATTGTTTAGTATCCAGGGCAACTGATGGCTGATGAGCTTTGCCGATATTTTTGGGCTGATATGAAGAGCCTATTATTTTTTCCAAATGATGTAATTTGAATTTACGACAACCTCACCTACAATCTCTTTTTATCTATAAACCTTCAAGAGGGCTACGTAGTCACATTTTGAGCAGTTATCTAATTGCATTGAAGTGTTGAAATAAAGCTTTGTGTGTACTGTTTAGGCAGCAGGTCAGCCAAAACAAAATATCAGTCTGTTCTGGAGTTTTAAGGCCGATAACTGATTTGCTAAAAAGTGTGAATATTGGCTAACCAATATATTGGTCTGTCTCTAGTGATTAGTCTTGCCTGGTGCAAAGGCAGTTAGATCCACAATTAATCGGGCAGGCTGGTAAATTTCAAGGATGAAACTAGGATAAAACTAATTTCTGAAGGTGGTGATTTTTTATGTTTTTGAAATTCTAATATCTAGATCCAATGTCACATTTCTTGCCATTACTGAGCTAAGGTAAGATATGGGCAGAACAAATGGATGTTCTGCAAGTGAAACATTGACTGCAGAGATTAAAACTATGTGGGCCAGTGCGTCAAGTTTGTGTATGTTGAAAAGTCAGCCTAAATTAAAGTGTTAAGTGGCTCTTAAAAGTAACACAGTGTAAAACTTTGGCCTTGTGGGTCATGCTACTCTGTTACAGTCATGTCTCACTGTTACAGATACACTTGCATTTCAAGATACTTTCCATAGTGTTAGTATGCGATATGTATTTTACTAAATTTTACAATATCGGACTGTATGTTAACTTTTTAAAAATTCAATGGCCACTGTGGTTAGTCTTTTTCAAACTTGTCAACAAGGGATTTTATAATATTGTAAGTAAAACATCATAATGGATATTCTTGTAATGATCTTTTAGAATAACAACATATATTCTACCAGGAAGATCAAATGGACCTAACTGAACAATAACAACATATGTTTACACAGAAAGAAACAAAAGGAGATTCAAGGAATGCAAAGTGGACATGCGACATACGTTTCAATCATGTAGCAAGTGGTCTTCTTTGGGGCAGACATATGTTTACATAATCATAAAAATCGGCAAATATTTGTTATCAGCCACAATAGCAAGACAACTTTCTGTGATACAATTCTGTATTGGACCATAAAATAAATAACATATATGAATAATGTTAGAAGAGGAGCATGGAAAAAAACAAAAACAAACATTTGTTATCCACTGTCTTGACTTTTTTAATCTGTCAGTTAATTTAGTTGAGTGCTGTAATTTACACAACTTTGAACATCTCACGTGATAAATCCATTCCGTCCCAGACCTACCAGCGTCCAGTCACAAGCTAACTTAATTTCCTTACTATACACAGCATACATTATATAAACCATGCCTGGAATCTGGGCCCCATGACCTTGATGCACTGAACTTAGCGTCTTCAAAAGAGGCCCCCACTGAAGTGAAGAATGTGGACTCTCTTTTCTGATCCACATTTACCAGCAAACCACTAACTACATCTACCATTTTGGACTTTCAACTCTTTCAAATATCCACTTTCAAACCAAACCAAGCCTAGTCACCCTTTTGCATCTAAAACTGACTCTTGTAAATGTCGTCTCCAAGGTCCCCAAGTAAAACGATAGGCTTCCAAAACATAATCTGCGCAGAGCTTTTTTATAATAATTGAATAAATAGTCAACCCTGGTTTTAACAACACAGTGCCAATTTTAGCAATAAAGCCTTTTTGATTGTGTACATTGGCAAGTGGAATACTGAAATGTCAAATTGGGTATAGTAATTACGACGGTTTCGAGATATGTTTAAAAATCTGGATACAGCTGGCCATGTAACTGCGTGTTTGAATGTAAAAACACCTAGAGTAGATGTGTAGCGCTCTAAATATGCCTTAAACAATCATTCTCATGGCCTATAGTTGGTTCCCTGGGTGGTTAACTCCAGGGTGGACACACAGCGTGCATGTGGGCCAACAGTCACTGCGGACAGGATAATGTAATGTAACCGCGTGTTAGTGTTTTAAGTGTGCGGTTAGATTTCCTGCGCTCAAAGATTTAGAAATTGTTATTATTTTAGCATAGTTTGCAGCTGTGTTTTTGGTGGGGAAAACGTGGTAATCATCTCACCATTTCGAGGGTTTCTAGTAGACAAGGGGTATTTTTAACTGCGAGTGCTTTGGTTGACTTTCTCATGATACAATCCAGACCCGGAAGCAGAGGGGATAATATTAGTGTGATTGCACGAAACATTAAGTAATATGTTTACATTTTCTGTAAAAAGTCAGAGGTCACATGAGCTGGAGCGTATCCCTGCTAATTTAGAGTTAGGTGGGTTACCTAGCGTGTGAATTACTACCACTAGGCTATTACAACTACTGCACAACTACTACCACTTTGATGACTACTACGACACTTCTTCAAATAGAATATAACTTTAATCTTTGTCATGTTTCTCTTTGAATTTGATTTTTGGTTTGGGCAAACCATTACACCTTTAACACATTCAGAAGAACACACCATTTAAAAGAGTAATTGTCTCTTTTAACTTTTTAAAAATGTTAAAAGTTCTTATTTTCAGGAGAGGTGAAATCCTCTTTGTATGAAGCAACCTCCACCCAATTAATGAATAATTCAAAGTATCATATTAATAAATGTTCAAGGTAGAAAAAGGAAAAGATTCTGTAATCTGGTAACAGAACAACAGGTCAGAACCCATTACATTTATAAACTAATGCTGTTGGAATCCAGTCAAATGAAGCGTATGACCATGAGTAAAAGTAGTCAGCTTCAGTGATCATTAACTAAAATAAATTACATAATCCTCAACCATAACAGGACAAATATCAATCTCTGAAATTCAACTTGCAGAGAATGGACTCCAGAAACCCATTATCACACACAAGACTAGACTTCTTGCAGCTTTTTAAGGACAGTAAATCTTGGCCTCACCATAACTCCACACCACCCACCCACCAATCCCACCAACCAAAAAATACTCCCTAATCCAAGTTGCAGGTTTGGCTGCAGTGTCTCCCTCCTGTTTAGTTGGTGAGCCACAGTGAGCCGCCCTGGGCCAGCACAGAGGTGCATTGGGTCACTTTAGCCCACAGTTCAAAGGATTCACACATTTATCCTGTTGGTCCCTTCACCAGAAATCCCCAGCAAAATTTTCCACTTTCCCTGAAGTAAAATTGTAAAAAGTCACATTTGGATCTATGCTTATGCAATAATATGTTAATTAAAAAAACAAACAAAAAAACACGTTCAGTTACACATAACACAAGAGGCATGGCATAGGTGTCTTGCCCAAGGACTTTTATGCAATCAAGTGAGTGAACCATCATCTTTCGAGGTTAGTGGGCAATCTCTATACCATACTGCTGCTCAGCCTGAGATAGACAAATGTATTCGTCAATTCTGAAGAAGCAGCTTGGACGAGCTGCGAAATGTATTCGACTAAATAAACTTTTGTCCAGTTGACAAATTGAATTTCTCCTTTTGCCATGGATTCTACCTCAGCGAAAATATTGATAATCTCAATGTTGTTTTAACTAAATGCTATGCTATGCTATTTTAATATTGGATATATTGATAATAAGAAACTATGTCAAACGCGTTCTTTTGGAGTGATTTTAAAGTTAATTCACATTTGTCTGATACTAAAACCTCAACCAATACGACAAGTTTTAACACATATATTATTACTGTGATACTCCCGAGATCATAATTATTATTTTTTTTAAACAATATTAAATACCCATATTTCACTCTCATTTAGAAAAATTTGATTTTAAAAATGTTAAAATTGCTTCTAAATCCAATAATGCAGCTGTAACCAAAATACAGATCAGGGATTGTTGACATTTTTCAAGTAAATAATAATGATTAATATATTTGTTTGGTAGTTCAATGAGTTTGGAATTTTGTACACAATCCCAGCAAGACTTTACTCTATTGTACTATTTTTGCTCATCTTTGGCATTTCCTGGCCTCTCTTGACAAGTCCAAGCAAGCAATAATACAACTCTTATTTATTAAAGCTCTCTTCACACTTCACCAAAATTCACTATAGCCTATATGACATTTGTTTTTGTTTGACTCTGCGACGAAAGAACATCAAATTTCTGTCAAGTGTATGTGTATTCAGGGAGAGAAATAGAAACAAGATGGCGGAGTGTGGACAAAGCACGCACTGTGTATGGTTCTTATGTATGTTGACCTTGAAACTAGATTTATTATTTAATGAAAAGCTAAAATGATTTTTTTATTTGGTTGTGGGATTTATGTGGCCACACTGGTGTTGGTTATGAAACTTCCACTGCGAAACTGCAAAAAGACATGGGAATGCAGTTCTATCCATAGATTACGAATACAGAAAACAGATGTTAAGAGATATTGTAAGCAATTTAACTAATTCAATTTTATTTGGAGAAAGTTATTTTCTCTCACTTTACATTTTGTGGGTGTGCCGCACAGTGGAGGTAGTTGAAATTAATGATGACACAAGAAGTTGTCCAAAGCCTCCAGTCTGTTTGCCTGTCTACCTGGTTTTGGATTTGGGCGATTGGTAAACAAGTAAAAACGCCACAAATAGAAATTCACCACTTAAGAGTATAGTCTTGAGGGAGGGCTGCCTGTTCCCTGGTCTGCGTCAGCACTGACCTTTTTGCTGTTTGCTAAAGGGATTTGATTTCACCTCTACCTCTCTCGCTTTCACCTTTTTTCAACATTTACACTCGAGCCATGTGAGGGATATAAAATGGCAGTTTTGTCCTGGAAGAAGACGGCGTGCTGGTTCAGTCACGGGCCAAGTGATATCACACCACCAACGATAAGCTCAAGTCCAGAGGAGTAATGTGAGGAATTTAGTGAAAGCCAGTGGGAGCTTCCTGTCAGAGGGCTCTATAAGCAGAATGTATGTATGTATGTACACACATGCGAGCCATACAGCAGTACGTGCACACAGGCAGAGCACACGGTGTGGGGGTGTAATATGTCAAAGAAAAGTGCTCACTGAGCTCTCCACAACTGCAGGGATTAAATCAGTTTAGACTATGTTAAAGGTGCACTAAGCAACTTTTTCTGCTGGGTGGTCCATAACTTATTTGTTTCATAAATACATAAGTTATTATTAGACTTAGACTAAGACAAATTTTATTGATCCACAAGGGAAATTATTTGGATACTTACTGAGTTATTGAAAACTAAAATTATTATTATTATTATTATTATTATTATTATTATTATTATTATTATTATTATTATTATCCTGTATTTATCCTGTAGGGAAATTATCCTCTGCATTACCCATCCTTTTTTTCAGGAGCAGTGGGCAGCACATCTTTCACGCGCCCAAGGACCCATCTCCATGATCTTGTTGCTAGACTTGGTCCGGACCTCAGCTGGAGAATGAATTTTTACCTATGGAGCATGTTTTTGGGTGCCCGGAGTGCCCGGAGGAAACCCACCCAGACATGGGAAGAATATGCAAATTCCACACAGAAAGGCCCGGGCAACCTGGGGATCGAACCCGAAAAAATCAAAATTTTTATTAGAAAATGGTACCGAATCTAGATATCCATATAAATCAAGGATCAATTCAGGGTTAGTATAAGATTACATAGCATTTTATTGTTGAAAAATCATATTGCAAACATTACGATGACATGGAGATGGTAAAGGAGACAACTGAATCCATGTGTGATTGTGGAGAGATTTTGTTTTATATGTGGTTTTCAGGCCTGTTAAATGAGAGAGTAGCTCACCTGTCAGCAAGTTCCACACTAGAGCATGGAGCGTGAAGCTGTTTAATTTCCGGCTTGGATCTGTTTGTCCCCTTTGATTTGCCACTCTCCTGGTTTCCTGTCCAAAAAAAAAAAAAAGATGTTACAATGAGAATTTGATTATCTTGTTGGAAAATACATGTTCTGTATCATATATTTGGTGGTACCCCATTACTTCAAAATACAAAATGAATTTGCTCCACTCACTGTATATACATAGTAACTTCACTCTGTCACCTTAGAAAACCAGAAGGTCAATGGTTAGGTCAAGTCTCCGTGAGAGTTTATGAACTGTTGGCGCCCCCTGCTGGTTAGAGTGAGGTAACCATACATGTCATTTTAGCATGGGATTAAGTCTTTCAATATTTGGTCTCTCCTTTTTATGTGTGGAACTGAATGATTATGCACCACTTCAATAACAAAGCTGAACAAATAGTATTTTTCTACAGTGGTATTGGAAGTGGGTTTGGTGGTCAGAAGATGAGAGAGATTTGGTACAGCTGCAGAAGAGGTCTTTACAGGCCATGTTTGTGTTCTCTCCAGCGGTGATCAGTACATTTTCTGACATACCTTATATTTCCTCTTAACAATAATACAGGGCTCAGCACTTTTACCATGTTGGTTTGGAGTGAATGTCAAAATGTATGTAAACATGGTCCAACATCTGGACATCTGGAAAGATGTAGCCTCACGGTTTAATCTGAAACCACAATATTCTCATTTGAAAAAAGTAATGTAAAGTTGTGCACTGAATGATTGACAGAGGTGTGGTTAAATTATTCTTATGATTAAGCCTAAATATAAGTTACTTCAGGTTAAAAGTATGTGGCACGGGCATGCTGCATGGAGTTCACATTGACACACTAAGTGTAAAATGACAAGAGATGCAACAACGAATAATGTTTAAGGACACATTTAAAGTAAGGCTGCTTTTTCCATTTTATTGTAATAAGGGAACACAGTCTAAATTGTTCTCTTACTGATTTTAAGCAGTGCTAAAATAGATATGAAATGTCAAAATTATAAAGGATAATGACACTGGCCACATTATTATTTAGGGGACAAGCTCTCGTGCCACGTGTCCCATGTGTTATATTTGGCTTGGACAAAAAGCAAAGGGTTAGGGGCTGGTGAGCTGTGGTTCCAAAAAACAGTGCTATAATGATGGCAAAAATAACCAGAAATGGTTAGGGCAAACTTGTCAACTGTACTAGACTACACTTCACTTATTATAAATGATCAAAAATATCAAAAAATGTATCAAATCAAAATGTTGTCTTGTCCCGTACGTGTGGACCCAATCTCATGTCTTGTCTCATCCTGTGTGAATTGTGTCTCATCCCACCCCTGTTATTATAATTCATCATAACTCATAGTCTGATGTTACTGTAAAATGCCCATTCCCACAGACCCAAGTCTTTTAATGTTTATTTCTCACTATTGTTCCCAGACCCGGACATTTCCTCATTGTACTGAATGGTAGAAGCCTCCTCAAGGGAAAGTATCTAATCTTTTCAAGGTGCTTCCTTTTCATTTGCTGGCACAGTGTGTGAATACATGTGTATGTGTGTGTACAGCTTTACTGTACTCTCTTTCAAATACCCATAATGCATTGTGGGAAAGGTAACGCCCACTGTATTTACCTGGAGGAAGCCAGAGCTGAGGAGCATGCCAGTCTGAAAGAGAAGGAAGTGGAATGATCAAGAGAGCTCGGCTGGGCAACACTGGGATTCGTAATGAGAAACATGTGTTAGATTCTCCTGTCTGTGTGAATCTAACTTACTTTTCAAGGAGCTTTGAAGTTGGATTTACTGTTTTTCTTGAGTTGAAGGTGTGACTGGGAGACGAGGGAGGAGCCTGTGTCCTTGTATGGGCTGCTACTGCTGTTGCTCTGTTCATATGGTAAAGAGTAGGTCACATGGGGTAATAATCTTCAGGCTGTGGGGGCAAAGGGAGGGAAAGGAACAAGAGAAAAAAAACACACAAGACACAGGAAGACTTTGGCCCATGTGTGAGAGGCGGTAGTTTTCTCTACATTTGAAGGGCATTGGATTACTACACAAACAAAACAAGGACCACTAAATGCTGCTAGAATACCTCTGATGTGAATACCATGTGGATTTTCAGCTTTCCAACCATTTCCAAGTCCTGGATTTTCCTTCTTTTTGGTCCTTACAACTATAGAGTGAAAGTGCAAGCAGCCAGTGTCAGCTTGTGACTACTTGCTTTTGTCTTGTTGGTGGAGGTGAAGAGCCAAAATGCCGACTAATTTCACAGTTGTTCCTGTAGAAGATGCAGAGGCACCAAGCAGCAGTAATGCTACCAGCTCTCCAGAGGCCAAACCTATCAGTTTAGGACAAATATTTGAAAGAAGTGGACAAGATACACCACTGGACAGCCCGCAAGGAGCTCAAATAGGTAGGAATGCTGACACTGTGCAAAGCAATGATGTATTGAAGGTCAAAATAAGGGTGTATCTTGTCATGTTTAATTAATAATATGCAATATGTGGAATACTTACCTCACAAAGACACATGTTGTGACAGGTGCTTGCTTCACTCACTCAATTATGAACTCAAAATGTTTCAGTGTGACGTCATTGTGCATGCTTCAACTTGCAGGACGACTCCTAGAATGGGTCAAAGAAAAGAAATAAGCGCAATACACTAATTGTTGGCTGCAGGGCCTGATTCTCATGCATGTTTTGTTTATGTACTTACATTTTAAAATGCCTGTGAGTCATTTGCTATTGGTAGTGCATTTTTAACATACAGCTAAATGTGGAATTTCCCAAAATCATTAGGTATCACATTTAATCTTAATATTCATATGTCTACCAGTAAAGCAACTGAATTGTGATTGGATAAGGAGGGAGGATGCTAAGATGCCCTTAAGTAGTTTACTTGCGTTCCAATGTCATACCCATCCCAATTTGGATTAGCAGAGACATGACAGAATTGCTACCGGTTTTGCTGTCAACCTTTTAAGTAATCTGTAATGGAAAACAGGCATAATGTTCCCAAAGCAGCAATACAGAACTAATGTGCAAGTGTGGAAAACATAACTGAAAGTTCAGCAAAAACAAAGTCCCTATTTATTGCATTACATCATGCAATAAAAAAGGATAATGTCAGAACTACAGAACCACTAAAATCTTCAAAGAATCTTGGTTTAAACAGCTCTGTATCCATACATACCCTGTCCACAATGTTATACAATGTTATTAAGAGTAGAAACAGTAGAAACTGTTCTAGTCAAGTATTAACAAAGTTAGGTGAATGTTCCTCTACTACAGAAGATCTGACTCAGTTTACTGCCCAAAAGAATGTGCCAGCCCAGGCCTTTGGCTCAGATGAAGTAGCATCTATAATCCATCTGTAGTACTGTATATTTATAATGGATAATGATGAAATAATTGTGGTAATTTAATGTGCATTGTACTAGCCATAGAAGTAAGTTTTATTTTGTTTATACTTGTCTGATAGCATTCCTCAAAACCCACTGTTTCCGGTAAACACTCTAATTATACTTATTGCACTTAAATAGTATCCTAAATGCAAGAGAGCACATGCAGTGCAGCACAGAGGCCAGTCTAAAGTGGTGATGTTTGTCATGATGTTTTTCCAATCAGATGAGATCATTATTTATGAGGGAAGTGCTCCTGCATGTGTATCCTGTCACTAAAAAGCATTGCTTACTAATAACACTAGCAGCTAATGTTCTCAACCTTATTGTTGCTACCTGAGAGAGCATGTATAATAACTGAATTAGCTTTTTCCAAGGAAATATAATTTTAAAGACAAAATAAGAAACACCAATGCTAAGGTATCTAAAATATTTTTAAGTCAGAATAAAGGCTAAAATGTAAACTTTTGCAGGAGAAGACTTAAACATTGCTGGTCTGTTGTTAAGTAACTGAGGTTTTCAGTCAAACAGAACCACATTAAATGCAGCAGTCATACACTTGTTTTCAGTGCTGATTAGACCAGATTTTATCTGTATAAACATTGCTATCTGTACTGGCATTTTCCAAAGTGGCGTCATATGACCAGCATCAGACCTACAATCTCTCTCTATCTCTCTCTTTCTCTCTGTCAGTGTTAAAACTATTGTTTCAAAAATGCTGGGAATTAAGTTAAAATAGTTATAATGTTGAATATGTGTTGAGAGTTCTGAAAAAAAAAACAACTTTTTTTTTTAAATCAATAAGCACGAGTTTTCATATTTCAATTACTCAGAATTATATTGGTCATATGTTTACTACGCCCATGTAGTAATTTTTCTTCATGTTCATTGTTCTTGGTATAGGTTGGGCCTGCTGCCATCTGGATCTGCCAACAAAACAAATGCCTCAAAGGAAGTTTATATTTAGTCACTTGTCAAGCCCTGTTTTTACAGACATTTTCTATTGTACACCAGTGTAGTTTGTCAAATACATCTATCTCTGACCTTAAATATATATTGATTATTTCTATTGATAAATGCAGTGTATAAATAAATTGTTGCTGTTCTTTGTGATTTGTCCTAAAAAATAAATAAATAAATAAAACAAAACAAAACAAAAAAAGAGCTTATCAGATATGCTACACTTTGGCATTGTTGTCAGTTCACTAGAACCTGGAACAAAGAAATAAAGATGACAAAAGTAATACAGCAGCAATATAAAATGTTATTCAAAAGGCTTAATAGAAATTATTTGGAACCTCTAGCTATTCCCAAACTATAATAGCCTTGTTTATTTACAAGAATGACTGCCCATTTGTGCTACATATAAGGCAAATTTTTATATGTATTTAACAAGATTGAACAATATTTGATTTAAGATTTTAAGAAACCCCCGTTTCTAATTCTCTTACAGATGATGCTGAAGGCCAAAAAGAGTCCACTCCATTCCTCAACTCAGACAGTAGCAGTGAACCTGACTATGACAGAAACAACATGGCTCTGTTTGAGGTGAGACAAGACGAAGATCATTTATGTTAAATATGTTAAATATTGCATTAATCACAACTTTATCATTAAATATATTTATTATGTATATGATTTAATTAAAAAAAAAAAAAAACATGTAACCTATTTCTGTGTTTCAAAGTACTCTGATATCTCAAATTTAAAATTGTTAATCTGCAGTTATTGTGGTGTGTTCAGATAAAGGTAACAGAATAGAAGAATGTCTCTGTACCTGCCCAAGGGCTGCAGATGGAAAGTAGTTTGTAGCTAAATCTGGCGCACAGCATCTTTTCTTTTCTCTTTGAGATTAATGTTTTCTGTGCACACTTGCTTTAAATAAATAGATAAAATAAAAACAACGTGACTAAAATAAACAATTAGATTGGACATTTGCAAATTGGCTGACATAAGAACATATGAAATAAATACATATAGCTATACTGCAAATGTTTTCACTAATAAAAGATCTTGTGCTGTGTCTCTGTACAGGAGGAGATGGACAGTGCCCCCATGGTGTCCTCTCTTCTCAGTAAACTGGCCAACTACACCAACCTCACACAAGGGGTCCGCGAACACGAGGAGTATGAAGATGGAGTCAGGAAAGTCACTGTCAAGGTAACCACACACAAATAATTACAATAAGATTTGATTTATCTGTAATCTTGGTTGGGATCTATGTTTTAGATCAAAATTCAGACTTACTGATTTATTTATTTGGTTTAGTTCAAGATGAAACCTGGTTTAAACCTACCACAAGTACCACAAGATGCAGACTTTTTGATTCCCATGCATTTGAAACTGTAGACAGAATATTCCCTTATTGTTCCTTTAACTGGGTTAATGTGGACTAATATTATCACGAGGAGTTATTTGTAAAATATGTCCAGAAAGAGTGCATTGTGAACGAAAATGTGGCCTTTACATGTCCCCCAAAGACAGTAAGATATTTGTTTGGCCTAAATATCTTTACGCATGAACAAACAGGGACTTTCTATGCCAAAGGATACACTGCCGGAGAGCACTGGATTTAGACCTCAGTGTGGATTACATATGCATTTAATTATGTGCAATGGTATCACACACAAGTGAGACAAATTGGGTCAAAATGAACCTAACCTAACAAATTACTTTAATTTTTCACTCAAACAATAGTTAAAGTAAACAATTAGTTTACAACAAAAGTAAACTATTATAATATATTGTGCTGTGTGAGCTACTGTGTCCAAATAATTTCCCTTGTGGATCAATAAAGTTTGTCTAAGTCTAAGTCTAAGTCTGTCTAAACAAATGCTTATGTATCAAATTCTCTCAGCCCGAGTCACTTACACATAATGTAAATGTTACGTAAATTACATTTACGTAAATGTAAATGTAATTTGTAATGTAATTTAATTTGTTATCATAATGTTCTCTAGAATTGTCTGTAATACATTTTCTGTAATCTGATTTCAAGATAATATAATTATTAAAAACAACACACACACACTGGGGATTGGGGATCTATTCAATAAAAATAAATCACATGACTCCTTCAAATTAATATAGAGATAAACATCTCCTCATTTAAAGTTGTCACATAATCACTTCTTTTAAAACTTTTTTATGCAAGTAACTGGTATGCTTTGACTTATTCAATAACCAAAAATAGACACAACAATCCTATGTCCCAAGGATTAATTTCAAATCAATATACTACTACACACTACAATGTACAATGCACTCTTTTATTTTCTTCAACCAAAATCAACCCTCCTTTTCAGTAGTACAACTTAACAAACTTATGCAAATTCAAGTTTGGCTAAGTTTTGCTTAATTTAATATATTCAAAGTAACAACACAATTTCTGTCTCTAACATGTAGAATAAACCAATATGACAAACAATTAAAATTAATATGTGTTACACAATAATTTAAATATACACGAAAAGTTTATTTTCTAACCAAGGATTGAAAAAAACATCTTCTAAATATCTGCCAAACCAAAGGTAGTAATAAATATTATAATATAATTTTAGTTAAAAATGAGGGGATCAAATCACATGCAATAAGTATGAGAGGACACTGCACTTACATCATCTTCTTCTGTGTCCTGAATCCACTGAATGAAGGAAAGTTTGGAAAGAGAGAAGGCGAATCTAGTTTTATTTTAACCCTGCCCCTTTGAGATAGTCGATACTTAAAGCGATCATTGACTGTAAAATCCGTCAAACAGAGGATGCAGTCAGAAAAGAACTAAAAGAACTGCAGCACAGAGGAGCATCAGGGACAAGATGTGGGATATATGGAGTTCGACATATGGGACGTCACAACATTTCGATGCACAGCTGCAAATTGCAATGGGAAAATCTTAGGACAATATGGCTGTAAATCGGAAAAGGGTAGGTATTGCAAATAAAATGGACAATTTACAATGTAATGAGTAACTGCACATTGTTCTATGCACTGTCTGAGGCATGCACAGCAGTGACATTAATCCATTAACAAGCAACGATTTGTGTCTTTTTACCCACTCAATATTGCCTTTCAGACATACGAAAAAAAGAAATTGTTGTCTCTAGCACTGAGGAAAAACAACTAACAATTAAACTGTTTTTGTGGTTAAAATACAACAAATTTATCTTCACTACTAAATGACCAAACAAAGTTCATATTGACATTTTACATAGTATAGTCAGTGTCCGTGACTGAAATACCAATAATTAGATCTTATATCTGGTGCATGTAAAGATTTTTTTTGTTTTGTTGTCTTAGGATGCATAGTCCCTGGCAAGGTTACTGCGTCAATACAGATGTAAAATATAAATAAAAAATTCAACTAATATGTGATTTTAAAATCATGAAGAAATGAAAGCTGTGAAAGTACCAAATATAATTTAGAAAAGAATACACATAGCTGTTTTTAAAAAGTTACCCTCTCAAAGTCATTTTAGCGGCAAGACTAATTCCAAGTAGTAATTATAATAGCATATTCTCATGGTCTAAAACTGATATATTTTATGTTTTTGCAGGTTCCCCCCATGGGCACGTTCATTGGCGTGTACCTGCCCTGTATGCAGAACATTCTGGGGGTCATCCTCTTCATCCGTCTAGCCTGGATCGTTGGGACAGCGGGGATCCTGGGCTCTTTCGCCATCGTCTCCATGTGCTGCATCTGTGTAAGTAATAAGTCACAGTATTATTTGACATATGGCTTTATTTGTTACTGACAAATGCGACCAACCTGTCCAAACCATTGCTCTATTATTGTCTTCAATTAAAATGTATTCAAATAATCGCTTCATTCTTAATATATTTTTCACAAACACAAATTCACATATTTGGCATTACTTTTAATATTAGTTTTGTATTATATGTGCCAAGACCATTTTGTATAGCCAAAAAAGATGTCCTAGATTTTTTGTTTCAAATTTGCAACATCAAAGCACACATCAGATTTTATGTTGGTTATTTAGTGTCACTTGTGATCAGTGGTTGTATATCTTTTTGCATGTGCTGAGAGCAGGAATTCTCTGATAACCATATAAATAGTATCTTATGTACAGCCACTTTTCGGACGTCACTGGCAGCAGATGGTGAGACAGAGAGGCAACTGTTTGAATGGCCTAAATTTAAATGCTCAGAGCTCATGTGATGTTAAGACCAATAGCCTTAATAAAACAGAAATAATAAAAGTAGTAGACCCTCACTGGGACATTAAGCAATTTACATATGCCAAAATTTTAATATCTACATATCTGCATGAATGTTTGACTAAAATAAACAAACTGTTCCAACTGATAACGTGGTTGATAAACATTGTGAGTGGTAAAGGGTTTATCCTGACAGGTTTAATACATTTCTAATAAATAATTGCATAGATTCTGTATATTTGGAAATAATATGAAAAAAGTAAATCCCATCTTTTTTTCTTTCAGACTTTGTTAACAGCAATCTCAATGAGTGC
This sequence comes from Taenioides sp. WSHXM2023, assembly GCA_029959045.1. Taxonomy (NCBI): domain Eukaryota; kingdom Metazoa; phylum Chordata; class Actinopteri; order Gobiiformes; family Gobiidae; genus Taenioides; species Taenioides sp. WSHXM2023. Next base: position 13,727,510 of record CM057096.1, on the reverse strand, counting down.
AATTGCTACAAATGGAGTTGTTCCAGGTTTGTATAATACAATATTTACATTTTTTGTATGAAATAGTTTTACACCACATTTTCACTATCAATCCAATGTAGCAAAGGATTCTAATATTTCTAAACAAAACTGCATCTGCTTCTGCAATCTTGTGTTTTTCAAACTGTGGTGGGGGTGAAATTCTCCTATTTAAATCTCGTGCTACTCAGAAAATAACAAGTCTGTTTGTAGGTAGTTGGTGTGAAAGGTTTGAGAGCCACCCGTCTGTCTTATATAATTTGTACTCTGTAAGAGCTTTAGGCAACAATGCATTTCTAATGAAAGCTTTGGGCTATACATGCTATGCTTGTTTCAGCTTGCAGTGTCACATTGCTCCCTTATAGGAAAATACAATGTTGAAAAAATAATATTTGTGATTTATTTTATTTATTTTTCATCTTAAATTTAGCTGGTGGTTCCTACTACATGATATCCCGATCTTTGGGTCCGGAGTTTGGTGGAGCTGTAGGCCTTTGTTTCTACCTTGGGACAACCTTTGCAGGATCAATGTATATTCTAGGCACCATTGAGATCCTGCTGGTATGAGCCTTCTCCTATAAGAAGTAATGAATATTTTACTTTACTGAATTTAACCGACTCTCTGCTGTTTTGAAAGACCTACATTATCCCGTACACGAGAGCATTTGAAGCTAAAAATAAAGAGGGTGAAGCCGCAGCATGGGCCAATAACATGCGAGTCTTCGGTACAGGCTGCCTGCTTATTATGGCACTCATCGTCTTTGTTGGAGTCAAGTAAGTGTTTCATTTATTATTAGTGTATTGTTGCATTTATTATTATTGTTAAATTGTATAATGTTAAATAAGTTAAATAAGAAAACAAGATTGAATTGTATTACAGGGAACATGCATTTCGAATACTATGTGGGTCTTGCAAAACTTTACAAAAAGTTACTATATGTTTACTATCTTGTTGTCCTGTAGGTATGTAAACAAACTGGCCCTAGTGTTTCTGTCCTGTGTGATTCTCTCCATTTTGGCCACTTACGCCGGAGTCATCAAAACGCTCATCGAACCTCCAGAGGTCAAGTGAGTTTTCCACTGAAATGCTCCTCCTGTTCAAATACAGTTTCATGTCTTGCATTTACAAAAAGCGTTTGGTGTAATTTCAGTCCCCAAAATACTTCATAATATTATATACTTTACAGAAGTCAGCTCATTTAATTATTATTTTTGACACCATGTATTTTAATCAAATACAAATACAAAAACAATGTACATAAAAAAATATAGAAATGGTTAATTCAAAATATTGACTACACTATTTCTGCTGTGATATACATGTGGCTACCGAGTTGATAGTTGTATTGGCCATGCATATACAGTATGTCCCATGGTACTGCTTTATTATTGGCTATCAATGTATTACAATTTAATGAATCATTAAAAGGTGTTAACCCTAATCCTTTTAAATAAATCACTAATATCCAACAAATAAATTAATCTTTTCTAACATTCGACATTTGTTGGTTTAATAGCACAGTATTATTGAGAAGAACAATGATTTACAAATACGTCTATTGTGTACATTTTGCTGTACATTTAAATACAGTCTAAAATAATACTAAAAGATTTGCTGTATGATGCATAAGTGGATCCTACCTGGATTGAGGGATTACACAGACATAAGTACAAGCAAAAAGAAGAGATATGTTAATATGAAAAATTAAATTAACTGTTGATTTATTTTATTGCCCAGTGTGTGTCTTCTGGGGAATCGCTCTCTGAAAAACGACATGTTTGAAAGCTGTGCTAAAACAGAGATGGTGGAGAACGTGACAGTGATGACGCAGCTGTGGGACCTTTTCTGCTCTAACGAAACCTGTGATGAATATTTTGAGCTCAACAACCTGACGGAGATAAGGGCCATACCAGGGCTCCTCAGTGCAGTTATCAAAGGTAAACTCAGTAGCTCCTTTTTAGTATCAAATGTATTTTGATAAAGATTTTTTAATATTGTATATAAAGGTTGCCCGAATCATGCATTATTTTTTGACATATCACTGTTAGGCTTTGTAGTAAAAATGATTGAGGATCCCAATAAAACATATTATATTACTCAACTTGAAACTAATCATGTTACATGCTGTACATTTAATATTTTTTTTAGTAAGTGCATGTGTTGTTAATGTACATATCACACATATATTGTCTTTTGTTGTATTAGTTTTTATATGTATATTTAAGGGACGGGGGCGATATATTGTGTAATATTGATTAATTTGTATTTGATATAATGTATTTCATGTTTTCATGTTAGACAACCTATGGGGAGACTATGGTCCAGCTGGTACGGTGCTGGAGAAGAAAACGCTGCTCTCTGTCCCGGCCTCAGACACGTCCAAAGACATCTACAAACCTTATGTCTTCAACGATATTACAACGTACTTTACTCTATTAGTGGGAATATACTTTCCTTCAGTCACAGGTAAGTACAGTGTAGGCTGGTGATACGAGTCCCACTCAATGTAAATGTTAATACTTAATGTACATTATTTATTATATTACTTGATTTTAGGAATAATGGCTGGATCAAATCGTTCGGGGGACCTGAGAGATGCCCAGAGATCAATCCCAGTAGGAACCATTATGGCCATCTTAACTACCTCTTTTATCTGTATCCTTCCATGATCTGAAGTGAATTTAAATTCTACATTAATTTACAGAATATTACAGTTTAAAATACTGCCTTAACATAATGTCAGACATTTCTTGTGTTGTATTTTTTGGAGCTTGCATTGAAGGAGTGGTATTAAGAGACAAGTATGTGTTTTGGTCTCTGTTATTAATAAGAAGGGAATTTGTGTAATAAAATATGACTAAAATTATTCTTACTACTTTATGACTTGTTTGTGTATTTTAAGGTTTGGTGATTCTATAGGACAAATCCCTGTAATTGGGATCCTGGCCTGGCCTTCCCCGTGGGTGATTGTGATTGGTTCGTTTTTTTCCTGTTGTGGGGCGGGGCTTCAAAGTCTGACAGGGGCCCCTCGGCTTCTGCAGGCCATTGCTCGGGATGGCATCATACCTTTCTTACAGGTTTGTGTTTATAAATATTTCAACATTTTTTGTTATTTTTTTTGTGTAATTGAACAAACTGCACTGTTTTGGATTACGAGTCCATCTGTAATTATAACTGATGGTATGATGCTATGTGCATGAATGGTTTGTGTGTTGGTTGAGTTAATATTTGTGTTTGTTCCCAGGTGTTTGGTCATGGGAAAGCTAACGGTGAACCAACCTGGGCTCTGCTGCTGACTGTGGGCATCTGTGAGATCGGAATCCTCATTGCGTCCCTCGACGATGTGGCCCCCATCCTCTCCATGTGAACGACCTAATCCAAGTACATCAGTCTGATTTAGAATCAATGACATTTATCAAGGTTGTTTTCTCGTAGGTTCTTCCTGATGTGTTATCTGTTTGTGAATCTGGCCTGTGCAGTTCAGACTTTACTGCGTGCTCCAAACTGGAGACCACGCTTCAAGTTTTACCATTGGTGAGACGAGGACATGTGCAATATAACATTTTCCTAACTTGGCAATACCAACTAATCTCTTCATCTGTCACACTATGTTACAATGTTGTTTAATTTAAATTACACTGTTTTATAGGACCTTGTCCTTCCTGGGAATGAGTCTCTGTCTCTCACTCATGTTTGTTTCATCCTGGTACTATGCGCTGGTTGCCATGGTCATTGCTGGCTGTATTTACAAATACATAGAGTACAGAGGGTGAGTTGTTAGTGTCCATATACAGTTTTTTGAAACGTTTAGTTTCATCGTTTGATTCAAACATGTATCTGAAAAGGGGCACTGGTGATCAAATTATCAGTTCACACTGTTCTCACACACTTTCTCAGAACACTTGACATGGTTCTCATTCAGAAACATCTTTGATTCCATCTTGTTTTTTTCAATACTACTGGTCTGTTCACACTCGATTAAGAACATTGGCCCAAACTCACTTTCAATATACGTAACAATAAAACAATATCGCACTATAAAAACTACAATCTGTGGTCAACCAAAATCTATCAACAAATAATTTCACACATGAATCAAACAGAGAGTATGGTACATCCAGAGAGGTGTGATGTAAATGTCTGCTTTTTCCAGAACACATGGCATATTGCAAAAGCAATATGACAAAATGTTGATGTATTTGCCTCTCGAACATCTTCCAATTTTCTTCAGCATAAATAAACTATCTTTGATCACATACTGCAAAATCTAGTTAGTGAATGGTAATGTGTACATTTATTTTTAAATCATATTTTGTACAAAACAAATACAGCTTTTTCAGGAAAATTCATATGAGTAAAGTGTGACCTACAATGGAAACCAGTGATTCTCTGTGGTCACTGAGAGCAGTAACTAAAACTTCTGAGCTGCTCTGTCAAATGAATGAAAGAGCACTGAAAATACACAGCAAAGTCTAAGAGTTTTGATGGTAACAGTGGCTTTTTGGAGATGATTGATCATTTTTGAATGAAAAACTGCTTTTTGCTGAGATTTGTTGAGTTTTGTTTTGGACAACCCAAATTCTGTTTAGCATTTTTTGTGGGCTATTTTGCAATTGTCAGTTTTCTATAGAGAAATGTGCCAAAGTGAGTAATTCTGTTTTGATATAGGGCGGAGAAAGAGTGGGGAGATGGCATCAGGGGTCTGTCCCTGAATGCCGCACGTTATGCTCTCATTCACCTGGAGGAGGCACCGTTACACACCAAAAACTGGAGGTGAAACATATTCTCAAATAGTTCATGGGTTGTGCACCTGTACTATTTATTAACAGTGTGTTTGTTTTTCAGGCCGCAGCTGTTGGTGCTGTGTAAGCCAGACACGGACCTGTCGGTGAAACATCCTCGGCTCCTCTCGTTCACATCGCAGCTCAAAGCAGGAAAAGGCCTGACTATCGTCTGCTCAGTGTTGCAGGGGACCTACATGACCAGGGGGCAGGACGTCAAAACAGCAGAGAAAGTCAGGATTTTAGACATGCATTTAATACTTTTATTCTGACATTTCTAAAATAATAATGTGCTCTGTTTAGAGTTTGAAAACTGCGATGGTGGCAGAGAAAACCAAAGGCTTCCATCATGTAGTAGTATCATCAAACCTCAGGGATGGGTTTTCTGTGCTCATTCAGTCAGCTGGACTTGGAGGAATGAAACACAATGCAGTCCTGATGGCCTGGCCAGCAGCGTGGCAACAGACCAGTGAGCCGGAGTCGAGAAAAAACTTTATAGGTCAGAAACTGCAGAAGCAATTTGTTAAGAATCTAAAACATGTAATTTGACACTATATGTAATATTAATCTGTACATGCACACAACTAAATTCATAAACAAAAAAATGACAACAATAAAAAAACGGTGTTTGTGTCTGCATATAGATGTATTTTTGGCTTGCAGATGTTTCCTCAGATCATTTATAAAGATAGTGAATAGTACAGGTGCTAGAATTGATCCCTGCAGGACACGTCTCACTATATTGAATTGTTGTTTACATTGTTCTTTTAGAGACCATACGAGAGACCACATCTGCCCATCAGGCTTTGCTGGTGGCTAAAAACATCGACCACTTCCCAGACAACAGCCAGCGCCTAAAGGAGGGCACCATAGACGTGTGGTGGATCGTACATGATGGAGGACTGCTCATGCTGCTGCCATTTCTACTGCGACAACACAAGGCATGTAATTATAACTTAATATTTACTATACCAAATATCATTTAAAGTATTTATTGTGTAACTGCAATTAAGATAATATAATTTAATGTAGGTTTGGAGAAAGTGCAGAATGAGAATATTCACTGTGGCCCAAATGGATGATAATTCAATTCAGATGAAGAAAGATCTCCAGATGTTTGTGTACCACCTACGAATAGATGCAGTGGTGGAGGTGGTGGAAATGGTGAGAAATCTTAGCTTCTCTCTTTTAATGTTGATTTATAAACTTTGCTAATACCATATTTTATTGCTGTTGTTTTTCCAGCATGACAGTGACATATCGGCCTTCACCTATGAGAAGACTCTAGTGATGGAACAGAGGTCCCAGATGTTAAAACAGATGCAACTATCCCGAACAGAAAGAGAGAGGGAGGTACAGTAAATATTGATCTTTTTATTTGAGTCATTTATAAATGTAAAAAATTTTGTACAAGTAAATGTTTATTAAGATTGTACAATTTTTAGAACTATAAGGATTTTATTGAGTGCAATGCCATCAAATATTTGAAATGGTTGTCTTTGTTATATGTTCATTATATGCGTATATACTTACACATTAGATTCAGAGCATCACAGATGTGTCGCGTGGCTCCATAAAGAGGAAGAAACCATCAGCTTTTAAAGCCGCTTATCAAATACATCCTGTTACCATCCTGTGTATACCTGAGACTGAGGTAGACAAGGCCAAAAGAAATCTTTCATGCATAGCCATTGCCATCCTCATTGTCATCATCCATGACTTTTGCTTTCAGCCTCCCCATCAGTAGTGATGTTTCAGTGCTCAAATATACAATTGAATGTCTTAGTACTAGATGTGCATTTTGCTTTTGCTATGGAACCTACCCGGACGGATGAGGGATTACACAGACATTTGATTTTTCAACAAATTTACGCCCTAGTTATACATTTTTATCTGTATAGATTTGGTGAGATACTATCATCCTATTTTCAATAATAATTCTTTGACATCTAATCATTAATCCACCATTAGCCTTTATCATCATTTCACTAAATGATAGACAAGATAATAATTACTATGGTTTATTTATCTTTTTTTTACCTTCTCTCAGGCGCAGTTGATCCACGACCGAAACACTGCATCTCATTCTGACAAAACGGCAAACTCTGCGCCTCCCGATCGAGTGCACATGACCTGGACCAAAGACAAACTGATCAGTGAACGAGCCAAGCACAAAGAGGGCATGGCAGTGAAGGATATGTTCAGTATGAGGCCGTGAGTATTTTCTTGTAACTACTGTGTACTGGGTAACTGTAGTTGTAGTATTATGAACACCAAAGTTTTATTAGATCAATCATACTTTATATAATAAATGTATATGGCTACTTATACTGGACAAATATAATCAGAAATATTCAACATGTATCAACTTGTCAGGGGACACACTGCAGTGGTCTTTGGCAATGCAAATGCATATTCTTAACCACAACTTGAAATGCTGAAGGTTTGAAGCCATCACCTACTACAGCTACAAACACCTACTTGATGTGGAAAGCTCTTCTTGTAAAATGTTTCTCTATCAAGAATTAAAATGATTTAAAAATGGTGCAGTGCATAGATGCACAAGTATGTGCTCATAATGCTGTGGCTGTGTAATTGTTCACACAACAGTTGGTGATAAAATATCAGAACCTCATATATTCTCTATTAAACACACTATATTATGCACTTATTGTATAATCAAAAATCTATCTATGATACCATTTTGACACAAGTGTTCTGCTCCAGACTGAAATGGTATTGATTTGTTTTTTCTTTGCTCCTGTTTCCAGTGAATGGGAGAATCTGTAAGTAACCCCTCCGATGCTGTGTCTGCATGTACCTGCATGCTTTTATCACATGTCACATTTGCATGAGCTTGTTTTGGCTTTTGAATGTTAAGTTTGAGCCTCAGGATCATTGGATGAACGGGCATGCTGTAGTTCTGGATGTTAAATTCTTAATGCATGTATTGTAGTTCACTGATTCTAGTGCTTTGATGCAGAAATCAGTCTAATGTGCGGAGGATGCACACAGCAGTGAAGCTCAATGAAGTTGTGAAAAAGAAATCCAAGGAGGCACAGCTGGTCCTGCTCAACATGCCGGGCCCTCCAAAGAACAAGAAAGGGGATGAGAACTGTATCCTTTAAAACACAAGTTCCATTGTATCTTAGACTGCCATATGAACTATGTGTATATCTAAATCAGGAAAAATCCAGGAATTAACCAGGATTCCAGATCCCCACTTAAATTAGTAAAGTATGACACCTGAATGAGACTGCAAGACATAAACTGTAATTAGGGCTGGGAAAAAATCAATAAAAGTCATGAATTAAATTTTAAGATCACATCGATTTATTTGGAAGAAAATTGATTTAATTTAGGCTGCTCAAAGGAACCAAAGTTTTAGAAGTGACTTTGAAGTCACTTTGAAATCAGAGACGTCAAATTAAACGTGGCAGTGCAAAGTCTTTGAGCCGTACATTGGTTACATGTTTAATGCAGCCCCATCACTTTGTTTTTTCTCATTTATAATGGAGATAGATTTTCTTTTAATCAGCAATTTTATTTTTAGCCTAAAGCTCCCAGCCCTAACTTTAAACAAGCCTGACATGACCAGGACTAAACCAGGGCTCAAATGGATCCAAATCTGGACAAAAGACAAACGCCAAGAAAAATGTTGTCCTCAACCAGAGCTAAAGCAAACCGTAAACATTACAAATCAGACTATATCAGGACTAATGTGTGGTCAAAACCAGCCAGAGCATGATTAAAAGAATAAAGATAAGTGTGCAAATCATTTCAACTCCCATGTTAAACGTATTTTGCTTTGGTGTACTATTTCACCTTAATCAAATCCCTCAGATATGGAGTTTCTTGAGGTTCTTACAGAAGGCCTGGACAGGGTCTTGTTGGTGCGAGGAGGAGGTCGAGAGATCATCACCATATACTCCTAATGCCATAGCGCCATCATGTGGACAGATATAATCGTGAACTTACAAGCGATACACATTTGTTTGGTTGAAGATACAAGTGCCACAATTATGGAGGACCTCTTCATAATTTCAAAAACGTCTTTCAAGGAATTGAACAAAGAATGCGTTTTAATATTGGTTCATTTTGTACTTTGATGTATACAAGTATTATCTTATTCTAGTTCTTTTCAATGAGAAAGGTTAATTGAGAGGATGCTGTATTTATTTTAGCACTACTGACTTAAAACACTTTTATGTTCATTTTAGTGCCCAACAATAGCATGTTTTACTTGTACTGCATCTTCTTCAGTACATCCTGTCTCTCTCTTTCTTTAAGCAGTGATATGAAATAGTTATAGTTAAAAGTTATATGAATAAATAGTAGTAAATATGCTTTTGAAGACAGGCGGTCCAATAGTATTTTATTTTAGTGAATTAATACAAAAAACATTGCATTGCTGACCTTTTTGGATTCACAAAAATACAACTGGCCCATAATTATTATAATCAAATACCTCTTCTTTTGTGTGTGTACAATTTATAAACATTTATAAATTTCAATAGTAGACAGACACTCCCATAACATGAGCAAAAACCTATTGGCATACTGCAGTTACAGTTAGTCTTGATTGATTCTGACGTAATTTCTCTGATTCGTGTCGGCTCAGTTCATTGTCATTTCTCTTCCTGTTCTTCTGACCTACTTTGCAATTAGTGCCATGTATTTCATCATTTTCTAGAATGCCTTTGTAGATAACACTGTATGACCAAATACATTTTACATGAATCCAGTTTGAGAGAGTGAGAAATAATATTTAGTAGTCATATTTTTGCCATAACTTGTCAAAGCAAATTAAACTGATAATTACTGTTTTACATTAGCGCTGTCAAAAGATATCTTGGAAATACACTAAGATCTTGTGGAGACACTTGGCCCTGGATAAATGCCTTCCTGTCTCTCCCACAGAGCAGTGTGGTTGGGTCAGAACGCACTGAAGATACAATCACAGTGTGAGCTACACTGTGTTGTCTGCAATCCCCCCTCACTGCCCAGTCAAAAACATAACATTTACTGCCACTTTACGGTTTCCTTCTATTGTAATGTAGACCTGCAGTCAAAACCAGTACAAAAGACAATGTCCATGTGTTTGTACAAATTACAGAGGAAAGTGAACAGAAGATTTATATGGCAGGAGATTGAGCAATGCTAAACAGGTATGAGAACAACACCTACATTGCATATTAATTTTGGAAGTGTCTAATTTTATAATAACAAATATATGATTAGCAGCAGTCTTCTAGTTTAGGGGTAAAATGGAGAATATCTCACAGTGGTTCCTGTTCAACAGAGTAATATTTTTACTGTTTGTCCCCCTTTGAATAAAATATATTTTGGTATCTGTAATTCCCTCCTTTCCTCATTCAACTACAGCAACTTTCTATTTCTCTCAGTCCATGACAACGAACTATGGGGTTTGTTGTTTATTTTATGTGCTTCATGTAATTATTATCCAAATTGTCCATCTGGCTAAAATGTTCCGTTAATCATCTTCTTTTACTAATAAAGCTCCTATGCTATGTTTAGATTAAGCAAACTTGGACCAATATCTCCATTTATTTTGTTATAAAGTGAAATCATAAGATTGCTTATCTTTTGCTAGTGCTGCCACCTAGAGATCAGATTTTTTTTTAATTTTTAATCACAATTGTCCATTGTTTTCTGGATTATACTGTCACTGCGCATTTTGAGCTACAGATGTTCCTATTATTATCTGAACAAAATCTGAAAGATGTGGCAGGAAGCACAGAGGATGCCGATTGAGAAGAGGAAGAGAGAGTGAGGAAAAGGTCCACCCTTTCTTTTACTTGGAGTCATTATCATTCCTGGATCTAATGAATGGGTGTTAACATCACAACATGCACAATTTCACTGAGTCGCCTTTTGACCCTTCTGACCTCTGCAGGTTTTGGTTCTCAGGATTAGGAATGCCTGTTTGTGAAGTTGATTTGGAGGATTTTTGGGATACAGAATGAAAAGAAAAAAAAAATCTGTGTAGTATAATCACATGTGAATAAACACATTCCAAAGTGTACTGAGCCCATGTCACTGCTCCCCCTTGTGGTGATATGTTATACTTGCATACAACACATAATATGGGTTACAGTACATAGATGTGTACATGTTTTAATAAGATAAAGAAATATTTTAGAGTATAGTACAAGGATAGAATACAAATACTGCCATAGTTTATAATACATTATTTTATGTTTATCCATGTTACATAAAATGCTATGAGGAATTAAAAATATTGGTGTGTTTAGTAAGTAGTAACTATACACATAAACTACTGTATACTCACTTGTGACTGCAAGTCTCTTCAGTATCAAATAATATCAGAGTGAAAGTATTTGCTGGTATTAAATGGGTCTGTTTTCTATACTGACTTGTTCCCTTGCCTTTTCTCTCATCTATTCTTGTTTTTGTTGTATTTTAGGCCAAGGCACTAAATCTGGTCCCGATTACACTTCTGAGTTGACCAGCTATATTGTGTAATTTTGCACTGGCAATAAAATTCCCCTTTAAGAAACCTAACTCCACTGAGCTCTTCTGTTGTCTGTGAGTGTGTAGAATAAACTGGGACAAGGTTAATTTTCCTGTCGGACAAATTAAAGATGTAGTCACTAGAGCAGTTAATAACTGATGGACAAATGATATGTTATGGACATAAAAGAGCTCTTTGGAGATTACTCCCCCAGTGACAAAATGACTCAAATATGTGGCTGTGTAAATCATATATTACTCATTTGCAGTTGTACATAGTAAGTATTATTACTATTATACTACTAATGTTACTTCTAGATCTAATACTGTTTTCTAGCTATTACCATTTACTATAAATTCTTCACTGCTGTTATAACAACTAGTCCATTATGACAAATAATGACACAGAAACATTCTGATTTTGAGATGACTGGTAAAATATATTTTAAAACTGTTAAATTAATTACTTGGATGTGTCCAGTTGCTTCTGTATTAAATAATTTTTATTTAATCGCTCCAAAACAATTTAAAGATAAGACATTTCCTTGTTTTATCATGCAAGCTAAATGGCAATGTTTTATGTTTTCCAGTAGATGTATTTCCTCATGACCTTACCTCCAGCTTCATTATTATACATGTATTTAAATTACCTTCAGGCAGCAGCAAATTGGGAGAGAGGGTCCACTCAGGGCAGTGAGGGGAGGGGTGGCTTTTTTCCTTCAAGAGACTCATATTTCCCCAAACGTCGTGGGCCCAGAGTCACCCAGCTCCACACTGAGGAGGTCTTTGTACTGAGACACAGGCACACATCTAGAGGGGAAAGAGAGCGAGAGAGAGAGAGGCAGAGGGAGAGAGAGGGAGACAGAGAGAGAGAGAAGTTTAGTCTGACTTCAGGTCTGCACTGCCACGGTCCGCAATCCCATCATACACCCATGCACTTGGAGCTCAAATCTGGATTATAACTTCTCCTACTGGGAAAATGAACAACCAGGGGTAAGTAGAAGCATGTATTTCATTTCTATTAGACACAGCTTTTTATAATACCACATCTAATATACTGTATGTCTTACTTTTAAATACAGTGTTTGTCTATGAATGAAGTTTTTTTTAATGAGTTAAAAGTTGTAAAATATTTAACTCTTTCTGTGTGTGCTGCCCCTCAGGTGGTCCCATGCCCTGCACCTTGTCCTGCTGTGCTCACTGGGGACTGCCCTGCAGGTTATTGAAGGTTAGACTCACGCTGTTATTACTTTCTAATGACTTTTAAAGTTCTGAAATGCTTCAAATGGACATGGTTACACTATGTTGACAATACAATAGACAAAATGACCAGTTATCATTTGATAGATTCTTCTTGTGTGCTACCTTTAGATGTTGATGCATATGCATGGTTCAGTAAAATTGAGCATATTAACACAATGGTAAAAAAGGTTTCAAAAATAGTTTCAAAAGTAGTTTGAAATCCAAACTCCTGTATGAATGAGAAAGAACACTGACATATTAAGACAATGGTTTAATTCAACATTTGAGACATGCTAGTTCTCAGAGATGCTCCTATACTGTATCATGTGAGGTACTGCAGCAGACTGATTTGATTTAAATGCTGAAACAGGTTGTCCTTACATGACAAATGCTGCAAAGTTCAGATCTCAATTTAGTTTCAATGGAGCAAAACTTTTGAGCACAACACAAGGATCTGGCAGGATGTGTGGCATTACGGTAGGCTTATTTGAAATCACATGTCAGTGGTGAAGGTGTAGATTACAATAGTCAATGGTAACATGATGATCTGTGCTGTGAATTGCTACAAATGTGTGTATGTAATGTAAACTGATCAGCAGTCAAAACTGGCTGAAATACAGTATAAGCACATTTAGATGAGACGACATTTAATATGGGTTTTGCTTTGATTGTTTGTCAAAGTACAAGAGAGATTTAATGATTTGTAGCCTCAAACAGATATAATTGAGCACTTTCCAAATCTGAATCAACATTTGGGAAAGTGTCAAAAAATAGTTCCCGAGGATATCCACAGGTCACAGCTTACAGTGAACTACTCCTACCCATCAATTATCCATATGAATCACAATAAACTGACATGCCCTGAATCTCATTGGTCATGCCCTGCCATTAAGAAGGATAGGTCCCCCACACATTTCCATTTTCACACCTTTGCCATGGTCAGCCGCTTCCCGCTGTGCTGCCTTTCTCATTCAGCTCTATGGGAGGGCAGGACAGTGGCGGATGTGTTTATTTAGTAACATGTCCTGCTCGTGTCTCTTTTTTATGCTGTGTGGTTGTGGGTGTGTGCGAGAGATGGAGGCAGACTAGTCAAACGCCGCACCAGGGTGAGAAGTCCAATGTTTAGTTTGTATGCTAATGTCTGCACACATTTCCTCCCCGCTCTGCACTTGTTATTTGGGTGTGATTGGCATTTGGGGATAGACAGCGGAGGTGGTGGGGGTGTGGCTTTGAAGTGTACCCGTGGTTGTTCTCGCAGCACTTTTCGTGTCGAGGAGAAGCTAAGTAATGGGAGAGAATGGGAGTAATTGACTGATTATGATAATGGTCACTATGCCAAACTTCCCTTGTGGATCAATAAAGTTTGTCTAAGTCTATGTATTGAGAATAAACACATATACTGTTATCTGTGACGTTGTTTTTTTGCAGGGGATTTTGGAAATTAGTTAATAATAAAGGTACTGTATGTAAGTTTTTTGATGGAGGGTTCACCCAGTTCATGTATCAATAGGGATGTTTTTGCTTTTCCTGGAATGTTCCAAAGTATTACATACAAAATATCGATTTCCATATAGACACGCAGGAGATGCAACAAAGACAGTAAGAATGCATGTCAATTTAAATGAATAAATGCAAGATAGATTAATGCCATGTTGTGGAACAAGCAATAATATCTCCATGGATCTACTAGAACATTTACAGAGTGCACCTTTAAATATTATATACACAACTATTTGTTTATATGCAATGTTTCTCAGGTTATACTTTGCACCTATGTTGTGCTATAGCCAAGTTTACTTAAACAGCTTGAAACTAATCAAACGTCTTGAAAGAACATTCCAAAAACATATTAGCATCACTTTAACCAAATCCATTCTCACTCTCACCACAGTAACTTGCCTTCTTTCCCATATCATCCATTCTTTTAGCATAGTTCACTCTAACTTTATCAACTTCCCCAGTACTGTCTCCACACAATAATGCATTTTTATCACTCCTTTATTTTACATTTTCTTCTGAAGGACCAAGTTTATTTCATATATAGCACAACAATTTCTTCCCCACTATTTGATGAGAAAACACCAGTCTGCCCACCTTCCTGTTGCAGTTTTGATCACTCCCAAAAACCGTTGCTAAAAGGGACACCTCTTTATCTTAATATTTCCGTGCTCCAAACTTCACCCCATCGTAAAAAAAACATACCTAATATTTCTGTCGCCCGGAACCTTCACTTTGTATTTGCTGTTGCATGAGTAGCTCTGAAAAGGTCCCATGTTTAGCCAATATAAAGGATTCTGAAGTGAGCTCAGTGGGTGTCTAGCTGGTTTTAGACAGACTGTCCTGTCTACTGTAAAAAGGTCAAAATTGAAGCTGAAAGTAGCACTGCAAAACATATGGAATTTACTTTAAATATAAGTAATGTTCATGTCTTCAATATGCCATGTAGAGAAGACAGTTGTACTTCATATACTTTCAGTTTGACAATAGAAAGTAGCATTAGTGTTCTAGTCCAGTGGTCTCAGTGTAATAAATCTGCACTATACTGGAATAGCATGCATACTTCCATTGATTGATTTTTTTAAATTACACAGTGTACATTAAAAAATATCCTGGGAAATGCCAGAGCTCTAGTTTCATTCTTAAATAAATTGAACATCAAATCACTACACACGCATGACTTACTGTAACTACTGTAGAATACTTGTGCATGTAAACTATGAGCATCCTTGTTTACAGCTAGAAACTCCAGTGGCATAATTCAAAAGTCAATCGCTTTGGTCATATTTGTTGGAGTTTCTAATATAAAAACTGTTATCTGTGATTATGACTGGCTGCTCCATTGAGAAATGGTTGAAAATGCCCAAACCTTTAATGTACTTACATTTACATTTACAATTACATTAGAGGTTAGAGCACCCTCTCTCTGCAGATACCATGTCCTGCCTGGACTGTGCCCACTGAACGATACACTGATTTTGATTTGAACAAAGTTGGGCACATCGAAGCAACTGTAAATAGGTGTCATGGACGTTAATGCATAATGAATACCTCTATGGCGTAGTAATAAGAAAAATGCCAGTCAGCGGAAATCTGAATAAAAAAAAGTGTTTCTTTTTGAGGGTTTTTAGACTTTTATTTGCAATGTTTTCCATGACGTCATTGAGATCATGTTCTTCTCCCAACTGTAAACTCTAGCTGAGTTTATAATACGCAAAGAAAGGGACTAGTGTTTAGCAGCCATGGGAAATTCAAGTTATATGTGAAAAGCGTTGACCTGGTTTAAGAGGATCTTTGAAAGTGTCTTGGGCTCTGGGTGTTGGTGTTTGGGGGCATCATTGCCATGGTTACTTGTTAAAAAGCCGAGTATGAATCCAAACTATTGTGTTGATCATCTGTGTGATATCTCTGAGATCATCTAACAAAGACACTCTGTTAGGTCAAAATACATGACTACAAACCCAGTTTTATTTACGGCAATATTGACTCTTTTGACTATTTTATGCCCTTTATGACTGTTATTTGAAAATATTATTAATTTCTTTTTAAGTTGTAGAAGAAGTTATTATTTATAGTGTATTTCCATTGCCTTAACAGCTAAAATCAAATAAAATTGTGTATTGTTTGGTGGCAACTGATAATGTCAGAGTAGCAAATAGCAATAAATTAAACTTGTAGTTATTAATCTTATAGGTGAAATCATTGGGCAAATAATGCATTGTTGTAATAGCTGTAGGCAGCTGTAATAAAAGTTCCATCTAAATCCACAACAGGCTTTGGCTACTTCTTCTTCCACTCATAATTACCCTATTACAGACATGGTACATTTAAAAGCCATATTTAAAGTGCATTTTTCTTTTTGCACAGTACTAGTGTTTGTTATGCTGCCCAGTTCATCTGCCAAACCAACTGTAAATATGAGGTTACATTTTCCTGTCCCAGTTCACATCAAATGTCAAACACAATGCAGCCCACTCGCACTAGACAAACTGGGATGACATCATAGGCCAGCACCACATCCCAGAACCCCAATCCACTGTTCACACTGACAACGCATGTATTCACACATCATTATATGGAGGATCATATGAGGAAATGGAGGAGCTCTTTACTGTGTCTCAGAGTCGTTACCTTTCGTATTGGAGGAGGTTATTTATTCACAGGACGACACTTGCAGCTGGGCAAACACCTCCAGTAAACCGCCCATGTACAGACTGCATTGACAAAGAACACTGGGAAAAGAAATAGAATTACATAATGTATATTCATACTTTAGACATGAGGAAATGCATTTAAATATGTTTTTATATTGTAAAGCACATGTTACAATGTACTATTTTCATGTTATGATTACTGTGAGAAGAGGCATTGTACTTTTTAGATTGCTCAAGATTAATGAAACCATTAGCAACAGTGAAATCCTTATTTTTTTATTTGCATTGTCTATTGCATTATCATTTCTTTACTATATAATCAGTTTCATCAAAGAAAACATAAACAAACAAAAAAGGCTAATAAAATTGTCACAGCTATTTATTTTTTGTCCACATTGTGACCCGAATAATCATAATTATTGACCAATTGAATAATCTAGACATTCCTTTGCTTTTGATGTATGTTACTATGGCCCACTTGTTGAATCACTGTGCAAGACCTTAGAGAGAATTTTATTACTATAATTTTCAACGTAAAAACTGTTTAGTAATAAATTGACTCATATAGTGTAAATTATGTTACATTGTAGGGGCTATAGGGTTAAATGTAATGGTGTGCAATAGTGTGTCTGATTTCTCTGGGCTGAAGATGGGAGTTAGGTGCAGGACTGGTCTGAGAATGGGACCAGGCCCAGGGACACTTGATGTAATGGAAACTGTCCCACTGCAGATGTCCACCTCTGACCTCCCTCAGCTCCACACAATATCCTCTTTTATCTGAACTGTGTGTCAGTCAGTCACTGAGATGTGTGCGCTTAGAGGCAGGAGTTCAGCTGTAACGCTTAGATGGTTGTTGTCGAAATAACCTGAAACTCAATTGATCTCACAGTGGAGAAATTCAGATGGTAATTTAGCATGCAGCTTTTTCAGTTCTGATACAGACATTGATATGTTGGATTTAAGTATTTGCAGATACCTGATATGAAGCAATATCATTGTAGAGACTGGTAATGACTTTTATTTCCACAGCCAAATGTAATTGTTATTTATCCTTGAAGTAACCGCCTGACAGTTTTGTGTATAAAAGTTTAGACATTATGAAATATTCTTAAATAAATGACATCACTTTATAGGAACTAATAGGGGCAGAACTAATACTTCAATATCTGATCCAGGTATAACTGGATTGGGTCAATATTCTATACTATGGTTATTGTTGTATCCTTAATTGTAAAAAGATGTGCATGTAACATCAGGATAAGAATGGTAAGAGAACAGTATCTTCTAACACTACCATGAACCTTACATACATGATGCATCTTGTTTGGAATTACAAGTTAATGCATGGTGTGAATATGAAACAGTGTGTACCAGTACAGGATTTTCATTTGATCAGGACAGTGTTAATGAATATACACAAGTCACGTTTACTATCGACGCTTAAAACAGTGCTTTAAGATAAGTCATCTTGCTTATAAATTTCTCGTTTGCATTCTTACAGTCATAATCATGTTTAGTATGTTGCCTAATCCAGTGCATGTGTCTGGCTAGAATCTTTGTGAGGTCATTTGGAGTTAAGGACAGGAGGGCATTCAGTACTCACGTTTTGAAGTGGACAGTGGCTCTTAAGATGGGGAAATGATTTAAGTGAAGTGGACTGATAAACTGAATTTTGACCACACCACATTCTTGATTACTGCCACTCAGCTGTGTGTTCGTCCGGGGCTACCTAAACATCAGACCCATGACTTCTCTATTGGAAGCCAACCACCATCATTATCCAAAACTACCTTAATATGAGGAATAAAGTTACCATGAGTTCAAGGGTCTTACAGAGTGATCAGTGAAATATCAGAACCAATTTTTCTTCTTATAATATACGTGAAAACATTTCTCACTTTAGGTAATCTATTGTTTCTCAGTAAGTCATTCTGTATCTAAATGCCTCAATATTTTTAGCTTTGGTGGCATATTGCTAAAGTTGCAACTTTTCTGGTGGAGGGTATATTCTTATGTACCATCTTATGTCCATGGAGCCATGTCTAAAATTTTCCACATTATGGCATTTAACGTTTCTATCTCCATGGAGATATGCAATTGATATGTATATATATATATATATATATATATATATATATATATATATATATATATATATATATATATATATATATACACACACACACACCAAAAAATTTTAAAATGATATTTAAATGCCATATTATGGAAAATTCCAAACAGAGTTTACACAGTGTACTTTAAAGGTCCTTAAAGGTCCTAACATGGTTTTTAGCCATGGTTTTTAGCCATGTCATAATGTTGTTAGCTCATCTAAAACATACTTGGAGTTGTGTTTTGTTTCATTCACACATGTTTGACTAACTGTTTATTAGTCCGTCTACATCTCCAAAGCTCATGATGTCATGTAGTGGTAGTTTTCAAGTTACCATCTCCCTTTTTACCTTTTGTTTAGTAGAGATCGGCAATTCCAGGGTTGAAATCATCCAAATGATTTTAGTGAAGGTGTATGGAGTTTAAAAACACAGTGGAGCACTTCTTGTATTAACATATGACATCAAAAGGTGGAAGGAGTGTTTTCCGTTTGAGAGAAGAACTCAGCCTAAATATGCAGGATTTGTGTGCTAAACATGCGTGCATGAAACAAAACACAACTCCAGGTGTGTTTTTAAAGAGGAAACAACATTATAACATAACTCAGAAAATATGGACCCTTTAAATATAAGGCTAGCCCAAGTAAATGTAATCTCCTTTTAGCTAATCCTTGCCTTGAGGTCATTCACTTGTGATAACCTCTAAGGCCACTAATTGGGCCCCTTTGCTTTTTTCGAATATCTTGTTTTGACTTTTTCAAGAAGCAGATTGTCACTCATTGTAATGTAGTCCTAATACCTAGGTTTTGGTCACACTCACAAGCTTTTACCTTGACAACATGGCCCATTTAAACACACTCAAGGTAACTGGATCTACCTGTGACCCATTTGTGCCTGTGTCCACTCAACATAGTTTTAGGGATTCCAGACATTCCTTATCTACCGCCATGCTTTAAAGGTTGACACAAACATTTGATTTAACCAACTTAATTCTCCAATAAAAGCAATTTGTCTCAATGTATAGATGTGACTGTAGTCAAAAAGCATACATGTAAATCTATAGGATTTTTTTTTTTTTTTTTGAACTGACGATTAATGAAGTTAATTTCTGGAGGAAATTAAACTAGCCTCTGTCACATGCACTCAGCCGGATCCTTTAAATGAATAATGTAAAGGTCAGTGACTACACACAAGATCAGGTTTGAACCTTAAATCTACCTTTATGAACTTAAACACGCACTGATCCAAATGACTGAATGCCTTAACTAACTTTTAAACATTTCCTGAGTGAACATGGCCTAGAAATATGAAATAAAAACACATTTTGGTGCAGGGGGAAGACGAGTATGTGTAGAGGACAGGGGGAGGTGCATAAATCCACTACTCACAAACACTGACTTCATTGAGGAGTTGGGCCTTGAGGCTTTTGCTGCTGTTTGGGCTTCACCTGAGATGAGAACAGCTCTGTTCTGTTGACCCCTGCAGCCCGTCCACCATGTTTAAGGCAGACAGATCAGAAGATATGCCACTCGCCATCACTGTGGGAAAGGAAAGTCCACACTGTACTATCAGAGGTCTACAGGCATCAGATGCATTTGTATTGAGTTGCCTAATATTATGTTTAGAAAGCAATAATAGTTGGATACTGTTTTGCCACAAGTTGTTTTGCTACACCTTTGGAAATACAATTTGGTTTTTTTTGGTTTTTTTGTAATGTTTATGATAGCAATGTTTTAATGGAGTACATGAGGACTGAAGATATAATAAATACTGTCACTACAAATTCCAATCATTATGCTGAATCACAAAACATATTTTCTCACTAAAAGACTGGGAAAGAAAATATTATTTTGTCTTCCAAATGTTTAATATAACAACGTTAGTAGTTTGCATTGCTGAATAATTGAGTTCCTGTTTGGTTTGGCACAAATTTGTTGGTCTGTGAGCCAAATCTCTTTCGCTCTAATTAGCAAACAGGATCAGAGTGTATGTAGATATTTTTTTTGCTGAAGCATTACATTTTTTTTAAGTCACATGAAGCAATTTTTAGATGGACTGTTTATATTCACAAGACATAATCATGAATGTGTCATCTTTTAGACCAGCCTATTATGTCACATGCAATATCTTTACTCACCACTAAGTGGCGCCAGAGTAGCAATGTTTTCCATCGACTTCACAAGGGACACCCTCCTGTCTACAGAGAAGACCCGCGGAGTAGAATGACGCTAAAAAATAATGATCTGATACATTATTTAACATTTTCTCTGTATAAGCCAACAATTCAAATATATTTTTCACGTTACAATGATGTAAATAAGAAAAGAAAAATGTACAGGAAATATATTTAATCTTAGATAAGAGAACATTCATTCCACAATGGGAAAATGTCAGATTCAAATTTCATGTGCTTATTATTTGGCTAAATACATTTGCAGTATCTATGCTTAATGGCAATGACAGTAAACCAATTAAGAGTATGGCAGAGCGGCTGGTAGGTAGAGCGGGAAGTGAGAGGGGTGAAGGGTGAAGGGGTTACTCTTCTGGAATCCAGAGGCCCGCGTGGGGTTCATCCTATGGTTTGTTGTCTGCTAACAATATCGCTGATGATGCTATTATAACAATTCAGCAGCAGTAAAATCTGTAACGCAATGGTGGCAACGTGCAAAAACAGCATCTCACAAGAGTAAGTTAAATCTGAATAAATGATCTTCAATATGATACAAGCTGCATTGTATTTGTTACAATGCAGGTAGCCAACCTTGGAGCATGTTTTTATCTAGTAGTGGTGCCAGGTAATCTGTTGGGGCCAGTTGCATTTAATGAATGAGACAGAGTGAAACATAAATATATATTTCATTGTTTTAGACCCTAATAGCACTCGCATCAGCCTAAAAGCCCATCTGTGTTTAAACTTTAAGACCTGTCCATTTCCTAATCACCACGGACATAGGGGACCCCAGCACATCAGGGTTAATCGGACCAAGTGAAGGCTCATTGTTTTCTCAGAGTATGGAGCTACAGTAGGCCACATAGCAGACATACCTGCACTGCTGATGTTGCGTGTGTCTGACATGCTACATCACACTTGGAAGGAGGCATTAAAGCTGCCCCCCATGTGTCTCTTCCTGGACCCCCGAGCTTCTCACCCTGACCTGTCCCACAACCACTGATCCCTGGTTAATCCATCACTAATCATGCTCCCTCAGGGTACTTCCCTCTCCCAAAATCCTAAACCTATCATCTGCTCCATTAGTTTACCTTGTCTTGGACTCTTCCCTTGATGTGTAATTGGACCATCTAAACATCTAGGCCTGCTTCCTACGTACACACCAGACCTATAGCAAATGCAATAAATATAACCTAATTATAAACTACCCACCAAAATATGCTTGCATTTGCTGACCATTTTACAGCTTTAATGGGCAAATGCCAAACAAAAAGTTTGCGTTAGCATTATACTTCATTTGATGACATTACAAACTTATATATAGACAGACACTAAACTGTACAACATTCAACTGAAATGACCAAACTACATGTCAGTTGTACACTGCGGTGCCATGTGTGCAGCACACGTCCCTCTGCGTGAGTTTGCCGCGCGCTTTCCTCACGCATGCGTTTTGCACACAGAGCAACAGGTTGGCTACAATTTATAAGTACAAGGCAACGAAAGAAAAGAAAAAGTAAAAAAAAAAAAAAATGCACTTGATTGTTAAGTAGTAGTTAGTTGAAAATGCTAATGCTAATAGCAAAAAAGGTTCATAGGTCTGTAAACTTCAGAATGCCGCCTATTATCATTACATGAGCAAAATAAGTAGACCTAATTACCTTTTTGTAAATAAAGTGAAATTGCAAAAATGTTATTTATGATAATAATTATTTAGAACTTTCCCAAAGCACCTGTTCTAGCCATCTCTATAATAAACTCTATTATCATTTGTGTAGGTCGCCCCTTGGCCCATAAAAATAAAAATAAAACTCCCACCACACTGGCCCGTCTTTAGCCGCACTGCAGCCCTTATCCAGGCCCTCACCAAACATTTAGTCAGGCACAATGCAACAGAACAGGCTGCTCTTTGTCATCAGGGGCCTCTCTCCGTTGCCCATGTACTGTCAACTCCAAAAGAACATCCGCCCTTTATAAATCACTTTATAAATACCTTATTCAGTCCAGTGAATTGGCAATTACAGACTCTGTTAGTTCTGTAGCCTATTTAATGATAAATTAGGCTAATTAATTAACTTTTCCCAAGAAATTATTCAAAATCATAGAAGCCAAAAGGTTGTAAAGTTTGCTCAGTATGGTATAATCACTATGATAGATGTTGAGCTGCATAAGCTAAGCCTATTTGATGTATTGTGGCGGCCAAATATATTTATTTTAACAACACTGCTGCATATATGTACCCACAGACACAGAAGTGGGTCGGCCTCATGGTACATGGTAGGAGGTGTGAGAAGAGTAAGACAAGGAGGAGTGGTGAATGGCCTCTAATCTGCCGTCTGAGGCTAAAGAGGGAGAGAAAATCAAGTGTGCTGTGGCCAGAGGGGGAGTCGGTAATTATACATGGGCAGAGCAGGGAATGAGATGGCAAGCAGCTACCAACGCCAAATGGGGAAAGGGACAATAAAGCTATAGGAAACGGATAGAAAACTCAAGACTTGGAGAATCCTGGCAGCTATTTATTTTGACTTTTTGAGAACTTTGGAGAACTTGGACGCATCCTGAGCTGCTAATGCTAGCTTGTAGTTGTCTAGAATTTGCATAATAAGGAGCATTTTGTGTTAGGATATGGCAGCTCTCAGCTTTTTCTTTGCTGTCTTCTTCATACTCTGTTTACCGGTACAAACCCAGTGGTGGACCTTCATTTGGGCCAATCCTAAAGCCAAGTCTACCACCTCTCCTCCTTCCGCTTCCACTCTCTCTCCATACAACAGCAGCCTGGATGACCCAAAGGAGACTACTGTTTGGGGTGGAGAGGAGCAGGTGACTGGGGGAGCAGTGTGGAGCAGCATGCAAACAGAGAGCCCGACCGTCCTCACAGTGTCAGAGGCTGAGCAGAGCACAACTCAGTCCTGGCTCTCACCTCCAGAAGGCAATGGAAGCAGCAAGTCTAAAAACACTTACAAACCACTAAAGCATTGGAAAAGTGGTGAGTCATGGTGCACTGGAGTATCACTGTGGTATGGAGTAGAGCTGCTCAATTATAGAAAAAAAAAAAAAAAAATCACAATTATTTAAAACATAATTGAAATCACAATTATTGAAACAAATGACTTAGAGAGAAGGTAGCAGTGTGCCTAAAATGAAATGAAAGCAAGTGATGTATCTTACAGAATTACACTGTAAATGTACTTTACAAGTATAAAGGTATTGGCATTGGTGCACATAGTTGTTCCTATTTTTGTAAGCGATAAGAGCAATAATCATAATTGTAACTGAAATAATTGCACCGCCCTAGTATGTAGGTTACTTATCCGCTCCTGGCTGGTCTTCAAAACATTCTTTTTTAGTTGTGTCATATTTTATCTTACTTATTAAGATGTTTTAGGTTCATTTCAGTCCTTCTTATATGCTTCATCCCATGTGCTAAGAGACACACACGTTTTGGAGAATGAACATACTTTATTTTGATTATTTATTAAATCATTATTAAACCAAAAAAAGGTGACCTGGCTAGGAGGTCATCTGCACGCTATTTTGTTATGAGAATAAGGACGAGAATGGCTGAAAGGTTTTCTGACTATAATAATTGTGAGTGCTGCAAAAGGCCTATATTTACAACAATCAAGAGCCCAAATTAGTGAAGGTTGAAGATCTAGACACGTCTGCCACAATGATAAATTTGTCAGCGGTTGTCTTCCATTATCCAACTGTTCTTCACTATCTCAAGTGTAACTCTGTGATGTACAGGCATATCTCTGCAAAGAAGAACAGGGTGATTGGCTATTTCTGTTCCTGCTGGTGGTATGCAGCGCAGATGTCGCCAGATGTCCTCTCCACTAAATCCAATTGGAACAGAGCCGGTTATTAGACGGTCTATATTGTGCAGCATGGCAGGCTAGAACTAGGTTTAATAGACTTCCCAACACAGGAGTATGCTATTGTATATACTCATACTGTACTGTGCTCATAATTCTCCACATGCTGATCAGGCAACATGACTGGGATTAAGTTCAGGAGTAGGAGTGGAAAGTTATTAAATGCCAGCACTTTTTCAAACTTTCTTACAGTGATGGCTAAAAACCTTTGGTCGGAAGTCTTTTTTTTCCCCGCAAAATCCTTCACCTAGTAAAGTAATTAAGAAGTGATGACTTTGCACTTTTGCCTTTATCAGTGGACCATAATGGCGCCTGCAGAAACTTCCTTTGCTCTGTTTTATTCACACAGCTGCATGTTTTATTCCTGATCACAGCTAATTACAGACTGGGACCAAGAGCACGAAGAACCCTCAAAACCTTTGTGTACCATACACACTTTTATTGCAACAGATTATTTATGTCACACTTGTTTGATCATAGGAAATACTATACCCGAACTTTTTACCACCACAGTTAAATATAGTTAACTTTAACTATCTCAACATGATGCTACAAATCAACAAGCAAGACTCCAATTTTGCTTTGTGCTCCACTTAAATCATTATCACAAACCATTAAACAACTGAACTTTTTTATCTGTTAATGACTGTTTAAAATGTGTATTATGCTGCTTTATTTTCTTGAGAATTCACAGATGTTACTGTAAAGGAAGAACTGTTATTTTATCTATTTTAGAGAGTAACTAGTACATTTTTTGCTTTGTTTTGTTTTGTTTTCATGGCCAATTATTTTATTGTCTACAGAGCATGGTTAAGTTTGCTGTCCGCACACAAACTGAACACTCCTTGTGTCAGGGGCTGTGTCTGTTGAGGGATTATATCCATGTGGACCAGTGCACTCAAGTGTAGCCAGCTCCAAATCTATTCAATTAGGATCATGACAGGTGGATTCACAAGCATCACTGCCGTAATGGCCGGACTATAGGGGTTTCTATAAGGGCTGTTTGTTTGTTTTTTCCCTAATGCATTTCATGGTAGGCTAATTGAGGATGAGAAGAAATATATCTTCTGAAATGGCTTACTAAAGTTAAAACAAATACATTAAGTATATTGGCTACATTTTCCGCACTTCACTGAATACTATATTGCTCAGTTTAAATTGGCAAACGGCAACTCAAACATAAGTATCAGTCTCACATGGCTTACTGATTAAAGACCTCATATAGATTTGAGAATATTATAATATAATTTAATTACATTTACTACTGCCTTGCTTTGGTAAATTTTAGCGAATAAACAGATTTTAAAACTCTTTTTTTCTCCCTCTCTCAATCAGATCGAGGCTCCGGGGGACACTTGGACCTGACTGAGTTGATAGGAGTCCCTCTTCCTCCCTCTGTCTCCTTTGCTCCTGGTTTTGAAGGTTTCCCAGCATACAACTTTGGGCCTGAAGCCAACATCGGCCGACTCACCAAGACTTTCATCCCTGGCCCATTCTACAGGGATTTTGCCATCATTGTCACAGTAATTTTAAACTATCACTCATAAAACCGTCTAATATCAAAACTGAAAAAACAATCCAATATATATGTTTTTATGTTTTCATTTTATAGTCTATTAAATTTTTGTGGGGTACTTGAATTACAATGTACTAATTTTAGCACATTTCTGGGGGATTGCAAAATTGTTATTATTAAGAGAAGAACAAGAATGAAAAGGAAATATTAATTTTAGTAATTTCACGCATGTATAATAAATAGATTAGGCTATTGCTATGAGTAAACCAGAAATGTGCTGTTGTTTAGTGCATTCTGCTGCCATCTCGTGGTTAACTGGAATACTGCAACACTAGACACTTGTCATTTTACTCAGATTCGACCAATGACCTCGAGAGGAGGTGTGCTGTTTGCCATCACAGATGCCCATCAGAAGGTGGTGGAGCTGGGGCTGGCCCTCACTCCAGTGCGTGGGGGCCTCCAGAGCATCCTGCTGTACTACACGGACAGAGAACAGGCTTCTCACAGCCACAAAGCAGCTGCCTTCACTGTACAGGACATGACAGACCAGTGGACGCGGTTTACAGTGAGCAAACAAAATATTAGATTAAAAATATATTAAATATGAATTAATAACTAAAACCATGTGATGTGGCTTGAAGTTGGTTGTGGAGCGTGAAGAGGTGCGTCTCTACATGGACTGTGGTGAAGCAGAGAGGACCACTTTCCAGCGCAGACCAGACAGACTCACATTTTCACATAATTCAGGCATTTTTGTGGGCAATGCAGGAAGCACTGGCCTTGACAAGTTTGTGGTAAGCCATTGCCAAATAACCTAAATTGTTCTTTACAAGAGAATGATTGAATCAAAGCAGTCAAACTAGCTTCATCAAATAACTAAATACAGTCTTTCATGTCTTAACTCTTGATCAGGGTTTTGTAGCATGTGAGTTGCTACAAGATGATCAATTAAATATGAATCAAATTTTGAAATTGTGGATTGGGCAGTAATATTTAAGGGACCTCTACATAATATAGTTTTTTGTTTTTACATTAGAAATAATTGTTTTCCAATTTCTCGCAGGGGTCTATTCAGCAGCTCGTCATAAGGGACGACCCCCGAGCTGCGGAGGAGCAGTGTGAAGATGATGATCCTTATGTATGTATTTCCTATCCAAACATGGTGCTCCAAATATAAGATCAACAGCACCACTTGTAGTCAAAGAAAATTAAACATTAAATTATTCTGTTTATTTATAGTTTAATGTATGTTGTGTTGTATTTTCCAAAGGTTCTGAAACATAGGATAAATTTTAAATGCCTTCTAATAATCTTACATTATTATTGTTTGACTCAAGGCCTCAGGGTTTTCCAGTGGTGATGATTCTTTGGCTGACAGGGAGACAGACGAGGAGGTAATGAAGAACTCACAGAGAAGAAAACCCGGCTCGGCACAGGTAGGCCCAAGAACCATATCTCCTCCTTATATTGAAACTATTACATTTGAAATATTGATATTGCCTCTTACACTATTGCATTGGTGGGGTGGATTAAGTCTGAGTTTGAGTGTATATGCTATTGTGTCCCTGGATACAATTAGTCTTATGTAGCTGGTTCAATTCTGTTGGCAAAAAGAATACAGCTACCAGTTCATACAGCTGTAAATTGCATATTAGAGATTTGTTGTTAGGCCCATTTGATGTTCAACCCTGTGTTGTTCTCCAGACGGACCCAAACATTCCCATCTTCAAGCATTTCTAGGCCTTTCATCTTCCTTCTATGAGGAAGTCATCCTGACCCCACATTTCGTAAACATCAGGGTCTTTGGAACTTCAAAAGAAATTTGCCTCCATAAACAAAATAAATGTTCCCAGATATTGAGAAGTCAAGGTCATGTTTTTGTCCAGTTTGTGAGATTTTATTTTCAATTTTGCAAAGACTTGCACCATTTAAGTTGATGAGTAGTTAAGCAAGATACTTATAATTCAGAATATTAGTGCTGGATTGTTGGCCTTAACAATGTTAAATGAGTCTAAAAAGCCTTCTTATAACAGACACACAATTGTGTTTTCAAATACAAGTTTACAGCGAACAGCTGCTGTTGCTAGTGATGGTAAACTACATTGTCTATAGGATCTTTCTGACAGATTTCTTTCTGTCTTAAACAGGAGGACAGTGTTCCAGTGAGTGCCCCACCCACTGAGGCCCCAGAGACCGAACTAGATGGATACTCTGGTCAGCTGACTCCCACTGAGAGCACCGAACATCTGAGAGGTGATTCCTCCTAAATCATTGTAATATCAACATTGTAATATTAACTAAAAATGTCACATTGTAGGTTGTTATGTCACATGGCCTTTGTTGTTATTGGACAAACTTCATGTTGTTCTTTGTGTTTTGCAGATTCTCATAGAACTAAAGAGGCCGAAGAGGGAGGCCACAGACTGAAAGGAGAGAAGGGGGAGCCAGGGCCGCGGGGGCTGCCCGGTCCTCCTGGTCCCCCTGGGTCCTCCTCAGCTCCAGGCAAAGGCCAAGCAGGACCCCGGGGCCCTCAAGGACCCACAGGGGCCCCAGGACTACCAGGGTTTCCAGGGAGAGATGGCGAGCAGGTGCTGTATGCAAAGTTTTGAGTAGAATCAGGTTGCTGAGAGTTTAATAATGTTTTTCTTTTATGTCATCATTCATGTTTCAGGGAACCAAAGGAGAAAAGGGAGATCAAGTACGTTTTTTTTTTACAAATTGTTTTTGTTGTTGATTTCTTTATGAAATTAAAGATATTAAATTTCACTTCAGGGTCAGAGAGGGACTCAGGGAACATCAGGCCTACCCGGAGAAGCTGGAACCAAAGGAGAGAAGGTGTGTCTTTGCAGATAATGTAGTACACTTGCTTAGTACATTACTATATAGTACCCTATATGACATCTTTTATATACTATACTTTAGGGAGATCCAGGACTGGGTTTACCTGGGCCACCTGGCCTCCCAGGGCCGCCAGGGCCGCCCAGATCACGCAGTGTACCAGTATGTATCATAAAACAGTATGCACTAAAAATGTGATGGATTTGAGGGTCACAGTGTTTGTGTTGTAGTATGGAAATGATGCGCTGGGTTCTGGATTTGGAGACCTCGACATGGACACTGAAGTCATTAGGGTATGTTGTTCGCTTCATCTCATCTTCAGTGGAAGCTTGCAGTGATGTTAAATAAATGGTTTTATCTTATAGGGACCTCCTGGTCCACCTGGACCGCCAGGCCCTCCTGGCCCTCCTGCATCCCACACACTTTCTAATGTAGAGGAACTTTCCCATGGACCTCTGGGGGCCCCTGGAAAAGACGGTTTACAAGGAAGACCTGGAATACCAGTATGTTTTTCTGATAGAAAAGACAATGCAGCCCATTTTCACTCACATCTAAATATTAGATCATCAGAACTGTATTTTCTCAGCCTCAGCTGTCTCAGAGTGTGTCTTAACTCTTCACTTTATTGCAGATTGTGGAGGATTGGTTTAGTGGCTCTGCCTCCGGAGAGTCAGGCCAGAGCTCAGGGCTGGCCCCTGGACTGGACTCAGACCTGGGATCTGGGTCCAGTTCTGGGTTCAGCACTGAAACCTCTTTTGCCTTGAGTTCTGAGTTTGACTTTGGGTCCACTTCAGGTTCAGGCGAGGTATATTGTTCTGGTTTGCTGTTGTCAGCAAACACAAAAGGCAGGTTACACTCAAAACTAGCATTGAGGCAGTATCATCATTTTTGTAAGGACAAAAAACATTTTGCCTTCATGCTCAGCTTTGGGCTGTATATCTGTGGTCATGTTGTTTCACTGGCTGCCACTTTCTCCTTTACCTGTGCTGCTGTTGTACATGATCTGCTTGCATTATTCAGTGTTACTTTCAGTTCATGTTTGGTCCAACTTATTTTAATTATGTTGTTTTTTTGTTTTTTTTTATGAAGAGGCAAAGCTGAACTGAATATACACCTTGCTTATAACAGTTGCAGCTATTTTTAAGCTTAAAAGCAACATGGCCAAGGAAATGATCTGCCTTTTTAGAAAATATTACATTAAATTATTTATATGGTCTGCTGAATCAGAATCAAAGCTTCAAGGATCACTGATGAAAATGATACAGTGACCCTTGAAACTTTGCATTTTGAAATGAGGCTCATACTAATGCTTGGTCATGCACACAGCACTGGCTTTGATGCGGATTCTATGTGGATTGATTTGTTTGTTTTTCCAGGGACCAGCAGGAAAAGACGGCGCTCCGGGTGTGCCAGGACAAAAGGGACAGAAAGTAATTTCACCATACCTCCAATAACACATAAAACATTAGTATTGACATAGCCTCACTGTGAAAACATCGCCTTTGTGAACCATATATCTCAAACTGTTACGTCTGTGTGACCAATACTTATTCTTATACGGTTATTTTTAGGGTGACCAAGGACTGGTCGGCTTACCTGGACCAAAGGTAAACATGAATACATTTTAAAAAGCACTTAAAAAGTAACTGAGTGCGTTCATGTTGTTTATGAATGTATTTCTCCTGTTTTGTAGGGTGAATGTGGGTTAATAGGCAGCACTGGTGCCAAAGGATTTGAAGGTCCCAGAGGTCCCCCTGGACAGAGGGGACCAGTGGGCCCCCCTGGGCCACCAGGGCCTCCAGGACCACCAGGATCTAAGTACTTTGTAGAGGTAATTCTGGATCCAGTCAGACAAGTTTCATGTGGCATACAATGTTATAATTTAAAATCATCCATTCATATGTTTCAGGATATGGAGGGTTCGGGAAAGAGTGATATGCTGATTAGTGCTGGATTCAGAGGACCTCAGGTCAGTAAAAAACATTGTTTCTTACCACAAATTTTAATATGACAATTTTCATGTCAATGAAAAGGAATATGACAGTATTTTTTTCTTTTAATTCAGGGTTCTCCAGGTCTACCCGGTCCCAGAGGGCCAAAGGTATGAAACGTTAACAATAAGCTGTATTTTTAACCAAAGTAGAAATGAGTTTCTTTTGTCAAAAAGAAACTGTTTTATTGACAGGGGGAAGATGGAGCTCCAGGTTCCCCAGG
This sequence comes from Taenioides sp. WSHXM2023, assembly GCA_029959045.1. Lineage (NCBI taxonomy): Eukaryota > Metazoa > Chordata > Actinopteri > Gobiiformes > Gobiidae > Taenioides > Taenioides sp. WSHXM2023. The sequence goes on along the minus strand of CM057096.1, from coordinate 13,696,098 downwards.
ACTCTCAGTAAAGGTCTGACGATGTTCTGTTTGTCTAAATACAGTATATGTATATTTTTTCTTAAGAAATATATTTAATTTGACAAAAAAAATCAATTTAAACCTTAAACTTCAATAAAATATCCATGTTTTGTGACTCAGGGAGAGGCAGGAGACACAGGTCCACCAGGTATTCAAGGTCTGGCTGGACTACCCGGGGCAAGGGTAAGATGTCCAACTGATCCTTTGTTTTATCAGTAAGTTCTGTCGTCTAACAACCTGAGTGTTTGCAAACATTTACAGGGGGCTAAAGGAGAAAAGGGCAGCCCAGGACTAAAGGTAAAAGTAATTGTGTCTTACTGAGTACAAATATAAACTACAGATTAATGCTCAAACTATGTGCTTTAACTCCTTTGTTCCCACAGGGAGAGCCCGGCAATGATGGACTCAGTATCACAGGACCTCCCGGGCCTCCTGGACCTCCTGGGCCAATTATAAATATGGAGGATGTAAGTGTATGAAAATCTAGCAGGCGAAATAAATGTTTAATTACAATCATGTTTTCATTTTTTAAGATGTTACAAAGTGACTGCATTTAACAGCCACTCTTTCTGCATCCACAGCTACTCTTCAATGTTACAGATGGGCTGTTTAACTTCACTGTGATCAAAGGACCACCTGGACCTGTGGTACGTTCATGGGGTAGAAGCATCATAGATACTATGACACTAGTTTCTTGCTTCTGTACACCAATAACTTGACTTTGCCTTGCCTCGCTAACTCAACAGGGACCAGAGGGTTTGCCTGGCAGAGCTGGATTTCCTGTAAGTGTGTTATGCATTGAGATTCATTGTTTGTATAGTTCTATATTGTATTAATATATTCAATGTCAGAGCAAATGCACCTATAAGCTTATACTTCATATTGTACTGTTATTTTTCAGGGACCTCGGGGACCAAAGGGAGACATGGGCAGTCAGGGAGTTCAGGGTTTACCAGGGCTTAAGGTAATAAACAGTCTCTTACCCACTGTTGAAAGTGGTTCACTCTGATGACATGAGTCTTTGTCCCATCAGGGAGAGAAAGGGGAGCCAGGAGTAACGATCGCTGCTGATGGATCCATCATTTCATCTCCAAGAGGTCCTATTGGGCCTAAGGGAGTGAAGGCAAGATACTTCATTTGATTTGTTCATTACTACATTTCATCATTGGATAAAAAAACAAACAAAAAACTTACTGTTGTACTGTTTTGTGATGGTGCAGGGTGATCGTGGCTTGCCAGGCTCCACAGGACTTATGGTGGGTCCATACTTCATTCATTAAAGCATTCATTAACATATACAATATTATGTATTTGTTTATGTATGCTTGTTTAACTATTTTCTGTGACATATGTTCAGGGACCAATCGGACCAACGGGACAAAAAGGAGAGTATGGATTCCCTGGTCGTTCAGTGAGTACCTGTAGCTTAGCAATTTGTTTCTGTTTGGAAATCTTGCACTTAATGATGCTCAGTGATACTTCTGGCATTGCCTTTGTGTAGCAAATATCAGGAAAAAATAATAAATAAAGAACAGGCTCTTAAATGATAAACACATTTGTTTTTTCTTTGAAGGGACGTCCTGGTGTACCTGGAAGAAAAGGAGAGAAAGGGGATTCTGCTGGCCCACCGGTAAGGTTCATACAGGCTGTACAGATTGTACTTAACCTATGCTGAATATTTTAGTCAAATTATTGTTTAAATTCTATTTCTAGGGCCCACCTGGTCCTCCTGGCCCACCTGGACCCCCAGGAAGGATTTCTGGTTTGAATGGGGTAAGTTTCACACTATTCTAATACATGGTAATTATGAGCAGTGGATGAAGCAGGTGAAAATGTGTTTGTTACAATGACTGAGTCTGATTGCACTGCTCTTCTCTGAATCCTAAAGACAGTGTTCCCGGTGCGCCCCCGACCGCACTGCAAACCGGGCCGAGTAAGTCCAGACCAGACCACCTGACTGGGCCTTTACACAGGAGCACCAGTCAGAGTGGCTCTGTGGGTGTGTGGGTGCAAGCGCATGGTAGCTAACAGGGCCTATGCAGCCCCGTCCCAGCTTTAACCTTCACTTTTAATGCTTCTTTACCTGTTTCTTTTATTCTGCCCTTTTGTCATCAGACAGTCGAGGCATTAACAGTTCGGGCGTGGTGCAACTGTTTCATTAATGCAGAGTTGAAGGTTTTTTCTTGTCTTGTATCATAACAAAAGGTGCAGTGAATACAGTTGATACGGTACAGTACTGCTCCTGTATGTACTGTATTATCTGCACCAACGTGAATTTACCAAGAGGACAGATTCATATGTACTCTGTAGTGAAAGGGTGTGAATCATTTTGCCTTGTACTTTCCTATCGTGTATCCTCTTGGTGATGGGCTGGTGGGATGAGGTGTGTGTTTTCTTGCTTTTGTTTATTGTTTATTGCCTGTACATATATGTCAATTGTATGTCTACAATTGACAAAACTTGACAAGTTCTCATTGCAATATTTCCTCTTGGCCTTGGAGTAACAAAAACTTGTTAGACTGTATGATAGTAGTAGTATTTGTATAAACCACCTCCCCATGGAAATAAAAAAAATGCCCTTATTTATATATTTATGACAAGAACCAGAGACTTTTGTTACTCTTTGAGGTAAGAAAATCTACCCAACCCCCTTTTTTATACGTAACAACAGTAATTGTCCTTGTTTTAAGCTTGTGGGAATAAACTGTTGTGTGTAACTCTTGTATTTATGTAAACCTAAATCTCCATGTGCTTCAAATAGAGCAAATGACTAATTTATTAAATCCTCTGTCTAAAGGGCTCATATTCACTGGGCACTAAAGGAGACAAAGGAGAGGCAGGATTACCCGGGGAGCCTGCTGTATTTGGTAATTATATTATTAGATATTATATCGTACTTTATCACTGAACAAAATACAGTTTGTCAAAGACTCAGCATGTATTTATTTTTTATGTAAATCAGGTCTTCCAGATGGAGCTGAGGTGAGTCGTTTGTGATGTATTCATAATTGTAAAGTTGTGTACTCACACTTAGTTATAACATCTTTGGTCTTTAGCTGCATCGAGGTGAAAAGGGGGAGGAGGGCTACAGAGGGCAGAAAGGAGAGAAGGGTGACACGGGTCCTCCTGGTCCTCCAGGGTTGCCAGGACGATCAGGACTGGTGGTGAGTCTTTGTGGACTGAACATAATATGAGTTATATTAGTTTGTGTCTGAGTGGTCATGTGGTCACATGTGGTCATAACACTTTTGGTCACAACATATGTGCTCCTAGGGTCCAAAGGGTGAGTCCGTGGTGGGTCCTCCAGGTCCTGTTGGTCCTCCAGGTTTGCCTGGTGCAGCAGGGATTGGACGCCCGGGTGCGAGAGGTCCTCCAGGGCCTCCGGGACCTCCAGGGTCAGCCTTTTCCTATGGATCAGGTAAAAAGACATACCAATGTGTGAGTGAACATTAATCTGTGAAATATTTAAACAAATGCTTTGTTTTTCATCAGTCACTGTCCCTGGCCCACCTGGTCCACCTGGTCCTCCCGGGACTCCAGGATATACAAACCCGGTACAGAGGCGTTTGTCCTAGACTGGCACTAAAGAAATATATAACTGGATGCAACTTTGAAGTTGAAATAATTGTGTATTTCAGATCACAACATATAAGAGTCTTCATGCTCTGAGCAGAGAGACTCAGCGAGCTGCAGAGGGAACGCTGGCCTATGTATCAGAGAGGGGCGGGGAGCTATACATCAGGACACGCCATGGCTGGAAAAAAATACAGGTATGAATAAACTTCTTGATAATACATGTCTTTGTTGTAAAATGATACATGTATATTGTTTTTTTGCATATGTATTTCATTTCATGCCTATGCTTCAGCTTGGAGAGTTGATCCATTCATCTTCCACTGCGTCTCAGGCTTTGAGTCGACCTGGGGACTGGGGCAGACCTCCTAGGATCCACGGCCAGGTTCACACACACTCACAATGCACAGTAATATTTAAAATACAAAAGAAAACACCTTACTAACTTATTATAAACTAATATATCCACCACAGGAGCTGCAGGAGAGTGACAGGGGCTATCAGCCCAGCTATAATGTGCTGCCACAGACCTTCAGCGCAGTCCCAGGGGTGAGTGAAGAAACATTAGTATAAGAAACCAAAGCAGATGATCTTCTTTGGCCCGTTCTGTGATAAATTAGCTGTAAGACTTGGACTGCTGTGTTCATTCATTCTTTGTTTTGTTTATTCTCTTTCTTAGCTTCATCTGGTTGCTCTGAACACACCACTGAAGGGGGACATGCGGGGCATCAGGGGGGCAGACTTCCAGTGCTACCAGCAGGCTCGCTCCATGGGGCTGACCACCACGTACAGAGCCTTCCTCTCCTCTCACCTCCAGGACCTGGCCACTATAGTCAGAAAGGCAGACCGCAATGACATGCCCGTGGTCAATATGAGGGTGAGCTATGACTTTTGAAACTGCATTTGTGTAAATAATGTATGTAATGTATGTAAATTTCCTTCCAGTTTTATTTCACTTTCATTTGTACAAAGATGTCTTTGCAGAGTACTATGTGATGAGTATTCATTGACATTCACAGTCTTTTTTTTTAAATAATAAACTTACAATTAAATTATTTAGGTGTTAAATTGGAAGATGATACACAATTAAACATCAGTTGCCAGTACATATGTTATACAGGCCTAAGCAGATATGTAGTTTGTCTGAATCTTGGCCCAGGACGCAGAGGCAATATTTCTTTGACATGACTGTGTAATGTGTTCCAGTTCACTGAGTTGTCCTGATAGATGATATGTTAAGTGCTGTAGGGTCCGCTAAGTTCACCTGTCTGTCTCTTCTCAGGGAGAGGTCTTATTCGACAGCTGGGCATCTGTCTTCTCTGGGAACGGAGGAGTCTTCAACCCCTCTGTCCCCATTTACTCTTTTGATGGGCGTAATGTTCTAACTGACCCTGCATGGTGAGTACATGACTAAATTATTATTAAATACTACCTAATGGTGCTTTGTACTTTTCTGGTGGAGGGTCCGTCAAATGCTTTTCTTCATGGATATGTTATTGCTTTGTCTGGAATGTTTCACAGTATGGTGTTAAACCTTTCTATCTTCATGGAGACCAAGTTACAGGTCAGATCTGTGGAGAGGCAACTAAGCTCGCAGTCAGAATGCATGTTTTTCTTTGTGTTTTTGAGCTATAAAATTACCTGTAATTGAATAAATTTAAGGTAAAGCTGTTTAATGTCATACTCTGGGACATTCCAAGCAGACTTATCCATAGAAACAAGCAGGTGGCGGACCCTCCACCAGAAAATTTACACAATTCACCTTTTACCAGGAAAGAAGGAAATTGTGATAATATCTGAAGACATTGTAGAAGAGAGACAGGAACATGGAGGGACTACTCAGGAAAATCATTGATAATAACTGCAATAACACCATGTGATTTTCTTATCTTTTCTTATGATCCATATGTTTTGATGTTTATGAATCGTAACACAGGGAGAGAGAGATTGAAATAGTAATAGGTGCCAACATATAACCGTGAAAACCAGAAAATCTATGTACTGTATATCTAAATGTAATTCTCTTTTTATACAATTAATGCGACATCAGTTAATAAGTGGAATGACGAAGTACATTATTGAAATTGCAAAGATTAATATAACAATCAATCCAGGGTTTGCACCTCATGCAAATTTGCCCAATATCACTGGTCACTAGTGTTTAATTTTCACCTAATAATGTATCCAAAAACTATTAAAAATAATAAAAAACAAAACAAAGTTGTTTTTTCATAACTTAATAATATTCATAAAAACAACACCCCAGTAACTTATATTTATATACTAAACCAATTCAGATTCCATCTACCAAAAATGCCTAAAATGTTTTCTTTCTTTTTAGGCCGGAGAAGCTGATTTGGCATGGCTCCAGTCCGGTGGGCATCAGACTGACCACAAACTACTGTGAGGCCTGGAGGACAGCGGACATGGCGGTGACCGGACAGGCTGCTCTGCTCCAGTCGGGACGTCTCCTGGGACAACACACGCGCGCCTGCTCCAACCACTACATCGTGCTTTGTATAGAAAACACCTATGTGGGCCACAATAACCCCAAAAGGACCTGAACACTGAAGTACAGACAGAATGGAGCTCCATGAAGCAGACCACATTTATTCAACAAATTCAGGCACATACTCTGTACAAAATGACACTGTTTGTTGACACGAGGGACAAGTGAAGGGGCACTTCTCAAGATGGTTACTAATGTAGAAATATAGCATTACAGAACTACAGTGACTTTTAACAACTATTTTTTTTTTTTAATCTAGGCCTATTTTTCTATAATTATCAGTATTAAATTCCATACTGTCTTGTTTTGTTGTTGCAGCTAGATGTTGTCTTGTTTAGTTTTGTCCATTAAGAGTATAGTTAATTGGAAAATGCATTACCTCTCCCATTTTGTTATGTGATGACGTCTTGCACAGGGTGTAACAAAGTATATTTACTGCAGCGTTACAGTCCTTACAAATAGGCTAACATGGTTCAATCCAGCTTGTAAAGCCCTCAATGTTTGTCTTAACCTGTCTTTATTTTATCAATGTGATTCTCTGAGAGTTACTAGTGTAGATAGGTCTCATCCAAAAGGAAACTGCTTTTGGATGAGTATTTGTCAACTGTTTATCTGTGCTTTTAGTCTTTTGTTTTAATGTCTTTTTTGCTAACTATTTAGGTTGTTACACTAACTACACAAATTCACACTTTTCATACTTTTATGAACCAGTTTATAGAAGTATCTGAGTGTGAGTGAGTGTGAAACTTTAGTCCGACAGCTGGGTTGTCCGATCTAATTTCATTTCTGCGTTTTTCATTATAAATATAAGACATTACCCCTATTTGCTTTGAATTGTCCTGCTGCTTACACTAATTGCTAACAGTTTTAGTTTCACTTAAGAAAAAAACAATTTGCTTTTATTTATCTTATTGGTAAAGTAGTTTGGCAATGCTCCCACCCCTCAGTTGACATACTGAGACATGTTGACCATGTATATACTGTCCAGTGTTATTATCGCATTATGTAGGTTTTGTAAAGTGTACACTGTAACAGACATTTTTTCTTTCCCCTCACAAGATGAAATAGGATAGAAGAATTATTGGCACTACATTTGTGTCTTGACTTACACAGTATTAGTTCACTCTACACAGCTTTCCTTTTGTTTTGTGAGATGACGTAAAATCTTTTGTACTGATAGATGGTGCTTTATGAATAAATGTTTTATTTTGTGTTTTTTAAAGTGGGTGGATATTTTTCATTCAAAGTACTCCAACCTACTTAAGATCTGGTACATAATAGGGCAAACAATACCAGAGATAATCTTGTTGCATACATGATGACAGTACAAGAGATAACATTAAGAGATGCTGTGAATACACTGTGATTTTATTTAATCCTGTTTTTGTAGGTGAAAACATCTCTAAGCTTTGAAAGTTAACAATATGGTAATGATTTTAAAATAAGTTTTCACATGTCTAGTAGACTGGGACCTTGCATCTTCAAAAGTGTAGTGATTAGTCTGCAGTGGCCAGTATCTAAGGTCATTCGGATATACATTTATTTACATTATAAGTATTGTGTAAAAATGTTGAAATACAAAAGACACTTTATAACAAAAGAGAATCACTTTATTAATGGATATATATATACAGCGCAATCCTAATTTAGAACATCAAGTAAATTACGTGGGAGACATTCATCTTCTCTTGTGTGCTTCTACCTATGTCCAAATCATTAAAATCTCCCTTATTGCACCAGAGCCTCACAGAGCAAAAAACATTAAAAGTTTAAGCTTAAAAAAAACAACATTTAAGTCAGTCTCTCAAAATGAGGGCAAATTAAAATGTTATTTCCTGCTACAGCAGACTCCATCTGTGTAGTTTCCAAACTTAATTCAAACAGTTTAAGAAAATATTTGATGGCAGTTTATAAAAGAGAAGATAAAACCCAAATTCTTGGAATAAAAATAAAATAAAATAAAATAAAATAGACCAATTGTGATGCCAAGTACATTTATTGGTGACATAGCTTACATTATATGTCATCTTTGGCTTCAGTTACACAGATACAAAAATATAGTTGAAATCCTATTAAGACTCAAAATTCAGAGGTTCAATTTCTAAAATGACAAATTTAAACTTTAATAAAAATCATTTAATAATTCCAGATTTAAATATGCACGAACTATATGAAAAAGAGTCTAATGAATGCAGTTAAAATTTAAAGTACAAGTCTAAGAATCTCATTTCTGCACCTGTGTAATGTCGGCCTGTTAACTAGCCAATCCTGTAGTTTTTCAAATTTAGATCAAACATGCTTAAACAGGGTTCTTATGAAATTTTAGTTTGTATAAGAGGTGTCTTGTGTGCTACTCTGTAAAAAATACAAATATAATAAAGGCAGGTGTCTCGGGGAAAAAAAAAATGGGTCAAAAGAAAGGGTCAGAAAACAAATAATAAACTACATTGGCCTAACCAGTGAGGCCAGTTTAAAATATAGCACAGCTCAGATAACTGTGACCATTATGTACAAATATCAGCCATGATAGGAGACCCATCTTATACACAATAAATACTCTGCTGATACAGTCCAGTAAAAAGTAAATGTAGTTTGAAACACATAATCCAACTCAGTCACTCATTCCTGCCCCTTGTGGTTTCATTAAAAGGGCTACTACCATGTCCCTGAGAGCACCAAACTGAAACAGCAACACAACATAATGAGAGCCAAAAAGTGACCACAACGCCACCTAGAGTTATCCATGGAAACAACACATTAAAAGAGGCACATAATTACAATTACGTGGACCTAAACAAAAATAAAAAGATAATCACAACAGAGCCCACAGCTAAATGATTTCTCTTGCATGCTCGTATTGCACAAATTTCTTTCATATTAGGCTGTCCACTCTAGGTCCGCTTTTACTGTTGCATAATTTGGTTCCTAAAACAAGGCAATATTATTTAGTAATGAGCTGCTAGGAAATGCCTTCAACAAAAAAAAAAGTTTTTGGCAACCCTCTCCTCTCCTTTTGACAACACCTGTGAATAGACAAAAAAGCAACATGGAATTGGTTTTGTCAGTTCAGATTGGTAAACTTCAAACGCAATTGAAGTGAACTGAAAACTGGTTAGTGAAAGATCCAAGTAAAAGAGCCAATATTGTATAGTACAAGTACATTTAGTTCTATTTAGTTAAAAGGCACAAAGACATTTCACTTAATACCTTTCTTTGAGTTCCCATATCATTATTCTGTACACCACAAATATAATTTAAACGATAAGCAAGCAATTAGGATAGTGTGTTAAACCCATGTTACGTACTGATAAGTTTTCATGAAAAACACTACATTTTTATATTGTGAATATCATCATCTCCTTGTGCATTGTTACCATAATATGTTCCATACACTGACAATAGGCTATGGACAATCACACTAATTTCAGTTCACGCTTTAATAAGTTTGAGCAGCACTTGTCCCAAACCCGTTACTGGAGCTTACGACTCTGCCACTTTCGCAGCCTCGAAGTTTACCGCCAGTTTCCTGTGTTTCCTCTTGGAGGCGGAGCCAGGGGTATGGCCAGAGGGCGGAGGATTTTGTCTGGGTGGAGTCTGGGGTGCTGCTATAGATGCACTGGACTGGTCTACAGGCGGATTTGGGGATTTCTGAGTTTGGTTTCTGGCGACTGTTTGGGCTGCACTGTAAAACTCTCTGTCCTGGTTTTTCTTGTTGGCTGAAACTCTCTTTTTCGTCACCTGAAGGAGAAATATAGAGGATTAACCGGTGTATCAACAAATGTTTGTTCTTTTAGCTTTTCATGCCTCACTAAGCGTTTATGTTTGCAGAAATTTGTCACAACTTTGGATACAATCTCTTCCAAAACGTTACCAATTACTGTTTTTGTCCTCCTTTAGTTCGAATTACCTTATTCATGTGTTTAGTCTCATTTTAATACAAGTTTACCCCTAATATAGGCCTAGTATAGTCCTGGTTGAGATCTGGTGATACCTAAATATTATGTTAGGTGGCACTGTGTGTGAACAACCATTATATAGTTTATCTTTCAGTTTTACCAAACAGTTGAACATGATTGTACCATGTAGCTTGCAGCACAATTTAGGCATTTTCTTTAGTTACCTGCAGTGGGATGAACTGGTTGTGGGATCCAATGGGTGCAGTAGCTGTGGGTGGAGGGCGGACCGCTCCGGGGTAAGTTCCGGTTGCTCCATAAAACTGTGGGTTTTGTGGGCGATGAGGCGGCATGGCCATCCCCCAGAGATGAGCGGGACCATAGCCCTGCGGAGGCAACAGCAAACCTACACAAGAGAAAACAAAGTACTTTAAGAAGACATTCAAAATGAAATGCAAATTAAGAAACCATATTTAAAAAACATCTTGGTTTTTTACATGACTTCTGGTTCAAAACTGCACAGCTCTATTCGCTTGCCCCTTTAAGATCTCTGAAAATGTCATGACTACAAAGCGTGTGAAATGTATTTGGATAACATAAACGTCATCACAGGCAAATGTAAAGTTACACGACACTAACCTGGTTTGGTGAACATTGGATTCATGGGACCTAAAGGTGGCGGTCTGATCTGTGGTATCCCGGGGTAGAGAGCAGGAGGAGGTAGAGGTAAACCTGAGCCCACTGAGTTCTGAAGAAAACGGAACGCAAAAACATTATTTAAAGCACAAAATATTAGCATTATGGATTTTAGCTTATTATGGTTTTATAGCTATAGATTTGCAAGTACCAGTCTTTGAAGAGCGAAGAAGGCTGCATTCTCCTTGGCATCATTTTCTGACTGACACTGGGGTCCATGCACCATCAGCCCATTGGACAGCTTCACCTGACACACTACACCCTGTCAAGACAAATGCATCAACTGTCAAAGCATTCACACCATAAAACACTTGAGATGAGAAATGCCCTGGTTTCATATTGTTGTACCTGTCTGTTGCCGATGAAGCTGAACTCGGGAGGTGCCATGCCCAGCCCCACACACACACAGGCCAGCTCAGACACCTTACTGTTCAGTACGGGGTGTTGGTTTACCATAGCAGCTGATGTTGTGGGAGGACTGTCAACATGTGGCGCATTAATTTTTGCCGCTAAATGAAAAAAAGAAAGCGTAAAGTTATGTGACAGTTGTGAGTCATTCTATGCAACTTACAAACCATTTTACCAGTTTTGTGACAATTTACAGAAGCAGTTTCCCTTATTAGTAATAATACTGAATTTATTTATAAGTATCCTTATAACTCATAACACCACAATGCCAGTATCTCTGTTTAGTTGAGGTGTGCTTTAGATTGTGGACATATGGTGAAAATATTTACGCTCATGGAATGCTTCTCCAATGTTCATATGAAAATGACTGATGTACCCTTATAACATGTATGTGTTATACAGAGCAGTTAAAGAGCCCAGAACAGTACAGAAGATCACCAAATTTTTTTTTCTACATTTATACAGCTGCTATATTTATACATTTTGAGTCTTTTAACCTAGTTTCTTAGATGAGCGTCTCCTGTTCTGCTGCTGACCATCAGACTGGGCAGAATCTGATGCACTGTCAATCTTCAGCATCTCCTTCAGCACCATGGTCCCCTTCTATAAAACAGTACAACAGGTTATCCAACATAGAGACATAACCAACATCAAACATGAACAGTTCAATTTTCACCATTGCAAATGACTGTGGCGATAATGGCTCATCTGATTGGCTCGTAGATGGTTGAGAAGGAGCAGTTGGAGGTGCAGTTGGCTCTTTTGGAGTTGAAATCTTGAGGTTAGCCAAAAGGTTCTCAAAGTCAGTGGAGGTCTAAATAAAGATAAAATAAATAGTGAATAAACCTCAAATGTAACTGTATATAAAGTAAACATGTGAGAAAATACCTTGTTGGTGTTTTGTGTGGGCAAAATGGAGGTAGCATCTTCATTTTTCTTTAGCAATCTGATGCCACCAGCTCGGGCCTGGTAATATTGAATATACAATCACTTTTGCTATGTAGACTCAATGGACTTTTTTATATTTAACACTTTTTAATAGACTTACATCATTTTGCCAGTGAGCAGGGGGTTTATTTGGTGGTCCAGAGTTCTGCAGAGACTGCCACACATTGCTGTACTCATCCTTACTCTAGAGAACAGACCAATAGTATGAATATGGACTATGTTTTCTTATTTGTTATCTTGATAAGTATTTGAGTTGACCTTGGCTTGCTTTTGAAGAAGTTTTGGAGAGTCCCTTTTGCCTTGAGGTGAACCTCTCATGCCATGTTTGTTGTTATGCTAAAGAAAAAGACATTTTTATTTTTGGAAGAGAGAAGACATTAAACCTTGTTTCATGTGGATAGGCCTAGTAATTACTTAGTAATTAGAGATACTGAGCATAAACCGCCATTCTGACCTGGTCGCCAGCTCAATTTTAAACTATGTGCATTCTTGAATGTTGGATTCTTGATCAGTAGTTGTAAACCTGAGCCGGGGCTTACTTGTGTTGGTATGAAGGGGGATCTTGGCGAGTGGTTGAGACCTCCCAGCTGTCTGTTGGAGTTGTTGGGAATAGATGAAGGTTGAGGTTTGACAATGGCGGTGAGCTTGCCTGATGTGTGGTCTACTCGTGCTCCATGGGACAGGTTTATGAGGGCGCAGGGAGGCAGGCGGTACCCCCGAGGTGACGTACATCTGAAAGGACAGAAACATGTGTAATACAGAGTTGTAGGTCTATTAGCTCATGTATCCACCTAACTAGTCACCCACCTGAGGGTAAGACCTCCAGCAAATTCTTCATCAAACAACACTTCATAAAGAACATCTGCCTCCTTTTCAGCTTTACATGGATTAAACAAAGAGAGGTTCAAACATATTACAAGTCATTTACGTGTGATTGTGATTGTTTTTGTGCTCACCTCCTTTGATACCAATAACAGTTCCTCTGAGCCCCAGTGGCACAGAGAAACCCTCCCGGACATTCACCACGCGATCGAACAGCCGATACTCTGCCTCTGAGTCAGGCACCACACCCTGCTGCTGCTCCAGGGGCTGCCAGGAAAGTACACAAGTAAAATTAAAGAATCATTATTGGTGCAGTCTTGTGAATGCTGTTCTATATAAATACATATATTGTCCTACCCTAAAGAGTAGATGAGGTTTCACTGTCACACGGACTTTGCGAGTGCTCTTTTTCACCTGATGGTGAACAAATATTAATATAGATAGAAAACGCCATGGATTGATATGAACTGAATATATTTCCAACCTTGGTCTTTTCCACTGCCTCCTCGATCTTCTCGACAATGGCCGAGTCCAGCACCTGAAGGTCACATGATGCTCTGCTAATGGAACTCACTGGGTGACTCTTCAACCAAGCTGTGATCTCTGCCACTTTCTCAGCTCTGCGCACATATTTATTTTTTATTACAACATTTGTTCAAGATCTGCTCTAGATGGAATCACTTAGGCTGGATGTGATTTTACCCATTCTGATCTTCTCCGGGCCAGATGTCATCCTCATAAAAGACATCATCATGAGAGTTTCTTGATACCGCCGTGAAAACCTCAGAAAATCTATTTTACAACCAAATTTATATTTAGTTAATTTGTACTTATGGTATGAATAAAAATATGAATGATAAAATGTAAAAAATGACCTGTCCAAATATTCAGCCAGCAGTTCCTCCACGGCAGCAGAGTACAGCCACTCTTTCTCTGTCTTTTTGGTGTAGCCTGGAACTTCCTCATTCTTCTTGTTGAACTTGAGATTTAGACCAATATTGGCTCTCTGCTCTCCACAGGGACTACATGAGATGAAAGGAAAAAGATAAAGTGATACAATTCATCATAAACAATAAAGCATGCCCCAAAACACACTTACTTTTTCTTTGAACCTCTGCCAATGAAGATGCTCCCTGAAAAGCGGGATACGAGGTAGCTGGTGATCCCAAGACGAGAGGCCAGAACGTAGCCTGGACTGTACTTCACACAGTATTTCTACAAAAGGCAAAATATACACTGTAAGCTAACGCATTTCACTGTTTTGGCTGTGAATCTAAAGACTGCATTACATACATGCTGGTTTTGTATTAAAGTGTCAAGCTGTGGCTCGTGTGGCAGGCTGAACACCACTCGTACCCGTCCATCTTTGATGACATCACTAGAGTCTTGCACCTATGATAAGACATAAAACATTGCACATATTAATATTAAATTTGCTTATAAATTAGTTTAATAGGACAAGAGACGCTTAGTCATTAACCTCTCCCATAGCCCCATAGTAGGGATTTCCAACCATGAAGACTGCAGTAGATGGGGGAAAGAGATCATCCAGGCTGGTGAAGTTTGTTAAAGATGAGTAGAAGGCCCTTATCTCCTATAAATACATTTTAAGATGGTTATAGCTACATTTGAAACTACCCAATGCAAAAACACAGAAAGCATGCTTATATAAGTTACCTTGACAACAGCCTGGTAGGGAAAAGGCAAAACCTGCTTGGCCCACTGTTTCTCCAGCTCAACAAGCCCATTGGCTTTAGGGACAAACTTTCTTCCTGTCAGTAGCTGGCCATATACAACCACGTCGATCTCATTTGTCACAATGCCTTTTCTCTTCAGGTAACTAGGTAAAAGAAGTACTGTGTTTATAAAGGGCATAAACCCGGAATATGTCATTGACAGGGAAGTACCTGAATACATGCACTGAGAATACATATTCAGAATACTAATTCTGAGTAACTGCATACTAGTATAGTTTTCATTTCATTCATTTTCATTTATTCAAAATACAGTTACTTTTCTAAAATCAAAAGGAATACATGGCGGTACCTGAACACACAATTTTGGCTTCAAACTGCACATAACTAGTGAGAAAAAAAAAAACAAAAAAACACTGCTCTTAAGGTGTGCGGATGTGTGATTTTAACCTCTCCAACTAGCGATAGGAACTGCATAACAAATGGTGAAACAAACAAAAAGCTGATTTTAATCCTATGTGGTTTTGTTACTCTATTATTTCATTGCAACCTGATGTAAACATATTCTAAGTATTCAGAATACAATACTCTGATTGGACAATGTATCAGAATACTTAAAAAATGAAGGTATAATTCAGTATTCTGTAACTACATTTTCAAAGTATTCTTCCCATCACTGGTCACTGATATAAGATATACATTTTGACTTACTGTTCTGTGATTCCCTGAACGTCTTTTACCCAGTCTTTCTGCTCTTTATCAGACAGGCGTGACACTTTGGTGGGAGGTGGAGTGGAGGGTCTGTTATACACTTTCTGGATACCATGAGATTCTTCCAGAGAAAACCTATAAAATGACATTCACATTAAACTTCTTTCTGAGTATATTTGAAAGCAGTTTCTTTATATGTGTGGTCACAACTGCAATTATGTACTAATGTCACATGAAATATAGTGAAGACAACAAGTATTTGCAGGTGTCTACATACTTGGTTTCTCCATCAGATACTGCAACAACCCGTGCTTCCTCTAGATGGGGCCAGTTCACAAATATGGCCTTGCCCAATACTTCCGCAGCAACATTATCACATATCTGAGAATGCAATAAGACAGGAATGTGAATATGAATCATTTGAATAATAGAGGTTACAGTAACAGAAGTAGAAATTTTGTCTCACTGCTTCTCCATCTTTGTTTGAGAGGATTTCCAGCATCATGTTCTCTCCTCGGCTGCTCTGCTGGAATACAACCACTCCACTCTTCTTCTTATAAAACTGAAAAATAGGAATAAAACCAAAGATGCATGGCATGACTGAATGTAGAAAATAGGCCTGCAATGAGTAACAGTGGCTAATCAATCATAATCGATCAATAATAATAAATCAATAGTTTCTGAGGAATTTTAGAATTGTTTATAAGGAGGTCTTATTATTTGTGTTAAATATTTTAGACCAGATATTTGAATAGTCGGCTAGTACAATAATGCTAGTTGCAGCCCTTGTATAAAATAATGACCCCTACCTTATGTGGGATATGCTGTAGCGTTGGGAAACCACAGAAGTAGAGAGCTGAGCGGTCAACACGCCTGCTAACATGATCCAGTGGTACATGCCAAGCATCCATAGGAATAGTCTGTTGCCTGTTAAGAGCATGTGATACCTTTTAAAATCCCATAAGATCTACTTTGTGTGTCTTTTTGTATGGTGGTTTAATTTTGTGTTGAGTGGAAGTACCTAACGCGGCAGTGAATTATATCAGGAAACATCTGTGGCAGACTGGAGGTGTATGTGAACTCGCTCTCCTTGTCGTACATGTACACAGCACATTCAGTATGGCGGTTCCTGGCTTTCTCTGCTTTGGTCAGCTTTTCATTGCAAGGCTCCATTGCTGCTAACAGCCGTCTCTGTTGAATGCATTTCCAAATATATATTCATTTCAAGCAAGCAAATGAACCAATTTGAACTTGTACTAAATATCTGGATGTACCTCGTCAATAAAGGGAATGAGGACAACAGCCTCCCACTCCTGTTGCTTTCCATTCAAATCAGTTTTGAAATCCAAAGGGTAGTACTCAAGAATAGGGGAAAACTCACTGGTCATAAGGAACTAGAGTAAAATAATATACAAAATATAAAATAGTAATCCAACACCAAGTAATACAATAAAAATGCATAAGTGCTACAATATTTCTATTTATTTACCCTGTAGCACTCTGGTAGCAGCTCTTTACTAGCTGCGGGTAAAACTGCTAACAGCTGCTGGAAAGGCATGAAGGGCTTTCCCAGGTCAAAGGTCAACTTCAACTCAGATATGTTCTTAATGTCAGAGAGAAAAGGGGCATAGTGATAGGGGTAGTACCTAAAAGAGAAAGTGCAAGTTAGCAAAGGTATGTACATTAAATGACCTGTCAGTGTCACCCATTCAACAACTATTACAACTGTATTGCATGTTTTTTTCTGGTGAACAAAAACAAGGTTGAAATTAATTTGAGGCACAACTTAATGAACAAAGAGGATTGAGAATTAGGTCACTAGTAAGTTAAAAATTGTATATATTTCCTTTTCAAATGAAGTTATACAGAAGCACATAACTGATAACTCACCAACTCCAAGACTGAACACCATGGTAATAATAGTGTAAAATCCACTGGAGTCCTTCAACATAGCCCTTTGCCTGGTCAGCAAGGAACTCACTAGACAAAAATGGACATGGTTACATTTACTTCTTAGCTTCTAATCCACAGTTATGATGACTTTGCTAAACACTCACTCAGACACTACATCCACGCCCATCTTGGTCATGTAGTAGGTGCGTTTGTATTGTCTGAACTCAGTTTCAAAGAGATCATCCTCCTCTTCCTCATCATCTGCCTGAGCACTTTTCCCTCCTCCGATTGGTCTCTGCTGTGAGATCATGTCTACCGGGGCTAGAATCTATGTAAATAATGAGTTATTTACTACACATGAAGCAAAGGATTTCCTTTGAGCTTTTGCACCTTTTGTACCTTCTCATTGGTGTCACTGCCAGAAGCCTCCTCCTCAGCAGCCAGACCAGCTGCCTCATTCAGATACTTGTTACCCACTTTGCTTTCAAACCACTTCAAGTCCACAAACACCTCACTGAAATGTTCTCTGTCAAACTGAAATATAAATATGAAAATATTTTTTAAATTTTCCACATATAAACATGTTTGAAAAAGAGCTACATTAAAATATATTGCAATTGCTCTTTTTTTTAAGCTTAATGGTTTAACTTAAACCATCAAAACAGGCAGTCATAGTTTGTAGAAATACCTCACCTCAGAAAGCTTCTCCACATACTTCTCAAAGTTTCGAAGGTTCAAGTGGCCATTTTCATTCAGATATCCCCCTACGCTGGGAAGCACACTGATGTATGTCTTATACAACATTGGCAGAGCATCATGATTGATGTGAAGATTGGGGAGGTGAGGAATGAAATCATTTCCCACAAGAAACC
Source organism: Taenioides sp. WSHXM2023 (assembly GCA_029959045.1). NCBI lineage: Eukaryota > Metazoa > Chordata > Actinopteri > Gobiiformes > Gobiidae > Taenioides > Taenioides sp. WSHXM2023. The sequence continues at coordinate 13,678,058 of CM057096.1, read as the reverse complement.
CCATTAAAATCCAGTCGTCTATTATTCTCTCCAAATCATATTTAGAACCTAAATGTTCCTGATAAAGATTTAAGAAAAATACAATGTTATATAATAACATGACAGCAAATGTTATTACATATTAGGAGCACAGCTCTTTAAAGGTGCCATGGGTTTTGGGTCATGCCATAATTTTAATTTGTAATTTATTACCTTTAACCCAGAAAACTCATAATCAATATATTCTCTCATCAGAGACAAGTGAAGCAAATGAAATGTTGTCTCCTCTGGAGCAGTAATTCTAAAATGTACAGTTGAAAACTGTTACAAACAAAAACGATTAATTACAGTAAATTGTATTATCCTAAGTGCTAACCTTTTCTGAGATTTCTTGCCTCCAAAGCGGACCTCTTCTCTGAGCAGCGAAAAGTTGTGTTCATGGCTGGTCAAACCCAACATTATCTGTCACACAGGAATAACATGAAATGTTACACAAAAAGATTACAATGAAATATTCCCAAACAATAACATACCAAGTCAGCGTCCAGGCCATACAAGCAGTGTCGGGTGTTGGGGTCATGACTTGGCTTTGCATTTTCAGATCTAATGAACTCCATGATTTTGTGTTCACCTTCTCCAGGAGTCTGAAGAAAGAAATGGGGTATGCCAATGTGAAGTCAGTATAGTCTATATCAAAACAATTAAAGAAACATGACACCCACCTCATGCCCAGAGAGGTACACTTTGACCTTTTGCCAAAGTTTGTCAGTAGAAATTTTACTGTGGACAAAATATTTGAGCTGCTCCTGTAGTCTAACCATAAAATCAGTCCCTGGAAAATGAGCCAGTGTTAAATTTTTCAAGTTAATGGCAGCAGTACATATATAACCATACAGTTCATTCTCATACCCGGAGTGATGCAGTTGGAGTCAAAACGAGCCTCTGTGGGTAGGATCTCTCCTTTCTCTAAAGCTTTTTTAATCTTGTCTTCTGCCTCTTTGGCTGACCTGAGTGATTCATACAACCAGGCATAGAGACAAGACACAAAGACACGACAAAAAGACACGACACAAAGACACAGGGGCAAATAAAGAAGGGGGAGTCAGCAGAAAGCAGTGTTTTGTCTTTTACACAAGTGAAAAATAATGAAAAAGTGTTTTAAAACCTAAAGCAAAAACATTACATAAATGAATGTGAGGTGGTGTACCGGATTGTCTGTGCTCTACCTGAATCTCCGTCCTCTCTGCTGGTTCATCTTTGCCCTTGGAGCCACACCATCCACAGCCATGAAGAATACCTTGCACGGCTTGATGATCCTGAAGAGCACCTCCAGATAATGGAAGATGTCTGCAAAAATCTTTTCTTCAGAGATTCTGAAGTGGACATCCTCGTCGTTTGGGTGGGAGCACTGGTGAATGATGCCATTCATGTCCAAATACAAATTGTCGAATTGAGGAATCTAAGTAAAATAATGAACATGAGGAAATCAAACATCAAATTATTGTGTATAATGCGAAAATCTTGTTCATATTTGCTTATAAAAAAAAATGACTTTTGTTTTATTGCAGTCTTGATTTAACCTGAAACAAAATGAACAATGCACTGCAGTCCAATATCAATTAAAAAATGGTTTTCAAATGTAAAACAGTGTAAATTGAACAGAACAACATTATAAAAACACCCGCCTTACGACACTTGGTGAAATTGACATAACACAGCTGATGAAACAGCTGCTTTGGTTGCACATACTCGCGCTTTAAGATAAGTCCAGCTAAATTTATTTATTTATTCATAAATTGATATTTTTACATTAACTTTTCGAATTAAGTTTATAGATAGAAGTCTTTGGGCTGTAGTTAATCTCGCAGATACTATGGGATCTGATGACCGCCTCTTAGCGCTCACTTACAGGGCGGCTTGCTGACACGGTGTGTTTATTTTTGTTTACTCCATGAGCACTGTTGCTTTAATGTTAGGGGCCTATATTATGGTTAGTAAACATGATAACATCAAGCACTGGAATAACCAAGCTAACCTTTATCTGTCCTTTTGATATTCACAATAATGTGTGGTACTCTATAGAGCCCTTTAGTCGTGATGCTGAAAAGAAACCAAGGCAATAATCTAGCGTTCATATAAAATGATATACTTCTATTTTTATTAATAGGCAGCTATGATGCAAAGACTTTGAATCTCCAGAGAGATTTTTTGATTCAGTGTTACCTGATGTTCTTTCACAACTTCACTCAGACACGGGTAGCGCTCCGAAATCCATCGGTAAAATTTAGGGACTCCCATCTTCGCAGCAAATTTCCCAGTTTCACAGTCAAATTAATAACTTGTAAATCCCTTTAAGTTGTTGTTTTACTACAAAAAATTGCTGGATTCAGTTTAGGATTGACTAGTTTACAAGAACTTGCTTTGAGAGGGTTTTGTTTCCAATGGCCGCTAACAAGCTAGTTGTCCATGGTCCCACAGCTAACAAGTTCCGCCGCCAAAGAGAAACAAAGGTTCCGGTTTGTTTGCTGAAAACATGAATCTATGGCCGAGAACAGCAGGAGACCTGAATGGCGTGGATCATTTATTAAGGTTCTATATATGGAATAATTATGTTATACAACCGCCTATAGCAACGAGGCAAAACCAACTGTGATTTACAAATAATTTATTAAGGTACAGGTACAAAACACCTCATTTGATCATAAAATAGACCAGTCTTTCCTAATTTTCATCTGAACAAAAGCTCTGACCTGAAATGATTCTTAAGTTGTGACAACTACTACACCCGACTGCTACTAAAATGGTGTTTCGGTATTTGTTACAAACAAGCAAAAGCATGAGATGTTTAGGGTTGTATTAATTTCAGCTCCATTAAACTGGATATGGCTTTAACTGAGACAATTACTTAATGTACATCGGACAGAGGGAAATTCAAATTATATTTATTAAAACTGGTTTCTCCTGTACTGAAAAAGAACACAGAAGTATTGTACATACAAAGAAAAGACATAGTGAACAGACAAAGGGGAGATTAAAACTTCACATAGACACATAATTTCTGTATGTTGTGCTTTGGCCTTTAAAAGAGGTTGGTGCATCAATCATTATGAGATTTGGAAGATGCACCCTTAAGATCAAGAGCTTTATTAAAAAGTACATAGCAGAGAATTTGACCTAAAACCACAAAGAGGAGTTATACTGGTGCTGATATAGCTTTACAAAACAAATGCTTTTCAAAGTCTTTTGTTCTGAATGGGTTCAAGTTGGTTCCTCTAAACTTTCTGACGTTGTGATCTTCAAGCTTATTAAAATAGGACAACTCTGATCACAGCAGCTGTTCTGGCAGCATCTTCAGTTTCTACTTTCGAGAGCAGTGGTTGCCCAAAAACTTTTCCTATAGAGGCTGATGTATATTGAGAACTTGTAGATCCAGATGTGGGTCTTCACACAAGCTCGAGTACCTGTGAAAACAGAAAAGTTGGATTAAATGTTGACATGTTACGATAACAGGCTATTCCGAGTAGAAGGGTTTTATGGTCAATAGTTTTGGTCAATTTGACACTCTTGAATAAAAGGTCTTATGTTGCAAGATTAAGGTCATAACATTAAAATCATTGTCTAGTTGTAAAGGGAGGTTTTAATCTGAGCATTTACCATGAGTTAGTATTTATTTGATAAACAAAATAAAAAGACAAACCTTGATTGTTCCCTGACTGTTTGCAGCGATTAACACATTTGATTCCTGAAAATAATAATTGGTGTTACACAAAGTGTATATCTTTTAATATCTCAAAAATGTATGTCAACTTACTCCATCTGGCAAGGCCCTCCAACAGACAGCACTAACAAACTCGTTTGTGTCGTCTTCTTTCTTATCTTTGTCCAAAACACTTTTCACTGTGTCAAATTTAAACGTTAGCAGTGTTTTTGAAAGTCCTTTGTAGTATAAGTACAGGGAGTTGTTTTCGCTGCCTGCAGGGAAAAACACAAACACAAATGATTAGACTGAGATTTGCCAGTATCTCAGAATGATTTTCTTGTGGTAAGTAAACACTTACCACAAGCCACATAGTCTCCATTAGAGGCCAGACCAACAAAGTTCTTCTCATTGATGTGCCCCTTAAATGAGCGCAGACAATGGGTTTTGTTGACATTCCACAACTTTAGCTGACTGTCTGTAGATCTGCAAGGTTCAAAGAAGAATTTTAGCCAAAAGTAAAAAATATTCAGGTTTGAGGAAAATCAATACTTACGCAGAGACAATTTCATCTCCATTTACAAACTTGGCGTAAGACACAGCCTTCCTGTGGCCTTTGAACACCATGATTGGCTGCTTAGTGTTACGTAGATCGTAGTAGTGAACACAGTGGTCTATAAGACAAAAGAATAAAACATTTTTTAAGCACTTTGCCAATCTGACACAGTGATAAATCCATTAGTAATATTTAGAATTTACAGAATTGTATTTATATGTACTACTGTATAACTATCAAATTATCAAAGAAGCAGCTAGGTTACCCATTTTAATTTGAGTCTATGGTTAGTCAAGTCTGAGTAACCTTGGAAGAAATAAATAAAACCACGGTAGCCAATCAACAGGAATTCTGCTCACCTGCACATCCAAAGGCCAGGTGGTATCTGGAGGTTGGACTGAATTTAACACAGCAGACATTTGCCTTGGCTTCAATACTGGCCACTGAGTTGTCAAGATTTGTCGACCATAGCTTCACTAAAAAAAAGATAATAACTTCAGTAAACAAGTATTTGTAATATTGGATTCAACCCCAGCTTACCTTTAGCATCATCTGAACCTGAGGCTAATAGCTTGGGGTCCATCAGATTGAAGTCAACACTCCAACACCTTTTCTCATGTTCCTGGATATTACAACATTTTTTAGAAATGTCCCAAAAATGGATTTACCAAATGTAAGTCAAATGCACTGCATTTACCTGGTAGACTTTGGACCTCTGGCCGGTAAATCCATCCCACAGGATGACGGTACCCTCATAGTCACTGCTGGCTAGAAGGTTCTTATGATAGCTGCTCCAGCTGATACAGCTAGTGGACAAGTAAGGATTAGAATATTTCTATTGAGAATATATTCTTAACATTTTTGTCAGTTGCCACATTTTACCTGATTTTAGAATTGCAGGTCATTTCATTGACTGGGTAGTGAATATCTACTGCATCTTGGATCACAGTGCCATACTCAAAGACCTTTATTTTCTTGGTCACTCCGGCAATGGCAAAATAGTCACAGTCCCGGTCAAACTCAATACTAAAAACAAACACAGATGTCACTTTCACTTTCTAATGCAATGTCGGTATGTTCAACTAAACACTACTCTTTCTTACCTGGACACAATACTAGAGCCATTATAGAGGTCACTGGCGTAGGAAAGGGTGGCCAGGGGCCGAACAGAGTTGTAGCGGGTGAACTTTGATAGACATTCCATAAAGTCATCTAGCTGGTTCAGATTCCTGCCTTCATCTGACAAAAATAAAAAAATGTACCTTATTATTACTACAACTGTTGTCACTCAGATTATCCTGAAAAATAATTTTAAAAGAAGAACTGTCATGTTAACAAAAGGATCAATACCTGTAATTCTGGACATTTTGTTGGAGAAGTAACATTGCTCCAAATCCTCAAAATGTGCCGTCAATCTCTTTCTTCTTGATGCCAGTGTGCTGTTGTACCAAGTCTGTCTTTTACCCTGTGACGAAGCACCAAACCCTGGAGGCTGATTGTAGTCTGGTGTATCAATAATACTACAACTGTTAGAAAAAAAAATAAGCAACATGAGACACACACTGTACAGAAATAGATGATAATTGAAGAGTACTGATTTTCCAAAGCTATAATTTGCTGCACTGTACCTGGGAGCTGGAGAGGGAGCCTCCACATTAGGCACTGTGCCATCTGCCTCCATCAGCGGAGAATACAACCCACTCATCTCCTGGAAAAGTGGACACAGATGTTAATTAGCACAATAAATATGACGGCTCAAATGTACAATCTTTACTAAATTGTTTCTATATAGGACAGGATTGCTTGATATACCTCAACACGTTTGATGTCCTCTTCAAGAAAGTTGAGCTCTTTCTGCAATTGCTCTAGTTGCTGTTCATAGAATGACGAGTACAGATTATAATTTACCTTGAATTAATGATTTCAAACTAACACACAAACATAAAAGTACCTCTCTCTTGTTTCTCCTCGCTTCTTTGAGAAACTCCATGAGGATTTGTCTTTGCGCTGCTTGAGATTCCTATTGGAAAAACACAGTGTGATGGCTCCTAAGACATTTGCTCCCCTGCTGTTTCCATGCACGCAGTACTAACATTGACTAAAGTCAGAAAACCATCAAGAGAAGCCACAACAGGGAAAATGCTGCAAAATAGGGATGTCAAGATTATTCAGCTAATTGATAATCATGATTATTCAGGTCACAATGTAGATGTAAGGACTAAAAGATTATAATTGTGATATGCAATGTCATTTTGATCACTTCAAAAAGCAATCCTAAAGGTGATGCTTTTTTGGCAGTTTGTGTCACATATTACTCAGACAGTTTGATTTAAAAATGCTTTTCACATACTGACATCTCTATTACAATAAAAAGCCATTCAACTCAATAGCTGTTATTGAGAAAAGTTGTTTTGAAAGTTCCTCTTGATGACACAAAAAGAGGAAGAGTGAAAAAGCTAAAATGAAGAGACATGTTTACAGCTAGACTTCAACTTCAATGTTAAATTTTGAGTTTGTTTTTATAATGAGTTTGTCAAATTCCCAGTTCTCGACTTCTTACCGCCTCAAGTTGTTTTTTCTTCTGAACCAGGAGCTCCAACATCAGATTCACATTTGCTAGATCAAGGTTCTCCTGGTCTGGACTCAGAACATCCTGGAAGACCTGCCACCTGGACCCATTCTGCAGGCCACGGAGTATTATCAGTGTCAGAAAAAGCAGGCAAAGGGGATATTACACATACAGTATGATGTCAACTCACAGGATGATCTAGTTTCAGTCTTTTCTCCTCTGATCTTTGCTTCTGTTTAAGAATCAGCTCATTTACTGCAAGATAACAGTAAAGAAGATAGAAGATAAGGTACAAAACACATGTCCACATAAATAAAATTACAATAAAAGAAACAAAGAATACATTCATATAAAGTAAATATGCATCTACTGGTATAATGTTTACAACTTACCAAGAAAGTTTGGGTACAACTGATCCACGTTATCAACAATATAGTTACACTTTGGACACCTGTTGCTGTCCTCCAAACTTCGTCGTATGCATTTGAAACTGTAAAACATTTTTTAACTTGGTAATGAATGCATAGTGACTGTATGTTTGTTTATGTTTCATATAACATAACTTCAGTGTGCACAGATGGCAACAAAAAGCAACAAGTGTGCAACTACTGTAAACGTTATGCATTTCCCTCGTTATTTTGTTTTGAACGGACACTTACCAAAAACTGTGCCCACACTTTGTCATGTGTGCTTCTTCAATCATTTCGAAACAAATAGGGCTGTGAAATGGAAACGACATTAAAACATGAACTCAAGTCTTTCAGAGCATGTCGCCCGTGCCTAGCTTATACTCACCAGACAAAATCGTTACTTTTATCTTCGTATGAATTTAATAGTCCGTTGTAAAGAGGAGCTTGGTGGAGAGACCTCTTTCTGCTACTTGTAGAAGCAGAGGGTCTGTTTAGTGAAGCAAACCCGGGCCTGGGTGACGGCACGGCAGACAAGTTTGGCACGGACAAGCCGCTGTCACTGCCGGCTGCAGGTGATGCCAAGTTCCGAGAGGTGGGCACCACATTTGGAGAGCTGTTCCCGTTACTCGTGACCGTGTTGCTGCCACCTCCGCCGGGGTTGGAACTCCCGGTGCCTCCTCCACTGCTGCTGCTGCTGCTGCTGGTCCCGGGCACCGAGCTCGCTCCTCCGGCGTTTTGCTGCGGTCGGTTGCTCGACATGATGCAAGGCCGACTAAAACTCCCACAAATGCGCTTTCTTGCAGTCTAAACCATCCGGGCTGCAACGACTTCTGGTCGCTAAGTTCCAGCAATTGGCTAACTAGCTTGTTTGTATGCTAACATTACTGAGATTGAACTGTGTCCAAAACATCCAGAGAAATTCAGATGAAACGCATTTGCCTGATCCGTAGCACCAGCACAACAACACGAATGACTCAAATCAAAAGAACAAAACGACACTGAAAATCGAAACGTTAGAAAAAATTAAATAAGCATTAGTTTTACTGCGTTGTCCAAGAGATTAGCCGGCTGCTTCTGTAGCTACAAGAGGCTCTGGAGTTTACTCTGTCGTTGCCCAGGTGCGCAGCTCCGGTCTTATCGTCAAATGTCGACCTCTCGTGGATTGGAGTAAAAATACATTGATAAAGCCTGGGCCAATGTTTATACCTTGAAAATCTTATGATAATTACATGGTTTATTCATTTTGAATGTTGGCCTATAACATATGAATAATAGATAATAAAAGACATACAATTCATATTAGTCCTATGTATTTTTTTGTAGTAGATTAATGTTTGATTTTATTTTCATTGTTTCATATAGGTCTATTCTATTCCATTCTATTATAAAAAAGAATATACAAAAAATATTAAATGCTGATGTTGTTATGAATATTTTGATAATGGAAAAAAGTCTGAATGTTTGCACCATGGAAGCTTTTTTTTTTTTTAGAAGTTCAAACATCCAAACTTTTTTTAATGTAAAACTTTATATGGGTAAATTAGTTAAATATTTGTGAACCATTTTTTTAAAAACAGATAACTAGTCTGATAACTTTCCTCTGTGAAAAAGTTATGTCTATTTTCTCAGACATTTCTTTCTTAATATGATAGACCTATTGCTTTACCCACTCCCAGAACATAAAGGAGCACTATATAGAGCTCTGGAACTCTAGTGGAATATTATAATTTCCACCTACCTCAGAAATATACAACACTGTGTTCCTGTGTTTTTCTTTTTTGCTCAGGATCAGATTATATTCCTTTACATCAAATAGCGGCAGGTGGGTCGGGAGGTCAGATCCACCAAACGCAGCCAGGGCAGGCTGCGTGCCAACAAAAACACTGTCTTGTCATTCAAACATCCACCTGCAGCTCCACAAATAAAACCTAAGGAGTTCCAACATATTCACACTCACAGTTAGTCCAGTAGCTACTGGCTTTTCCAATTCACCTCCACAAGGGCAAAAAAGGGGTCCTAAGCGATTTTCCCTTGTTTTTGTTTTTGGAAAGAGTTTATGTGTTGCAGAGCGCACAATTTTCAGCAAGAGGAAAATTACACGATGCATGTCAAATGGAAATTAATTTGCAAGGAGAGACCACCATGAAATGTCTGCAATGTATTAGAATGGATTGGATTAGTCATGTTGGTCAGTAGGTATTGATCTTGTGGACATAACAGCTTGTCATTTTAGTGAGTAGCCCTTCCTTTGAACACTTAAGCAAAACATTTTAACCATTGGTAACCAAACCACCTGCTACATAGTGGGAGATATGTACACTGTGTTTTGCCCCCCTCTGACCCTCTTCATTCTGTCCCTGTGTAAAAAAGCTGCCTGTGCCTCTTTCTTCCCCTCCTCATTTGTCCTGCACATCAGCTGAGATTTGCTGCTGCTGGACCCTCTCTTGAGTGTGGAGGCACACCTATAGAAGAAGGTTTGAGGTGCAGAGTACAAAAGGACATGGAGACATGAGTGTGTGGACGAGTTAGAGAGAGAGCGAAGACTGGCAGCAGGTCTGGGGTTGGCAAGGTCAGGACCCACACGCTCACATGAGGGATAATCTGTGGAGGTCCTGTACAGTGGGGGGTGAGGCCCATTCAGAGCCCTGTGCACAGGCCGCTGCAGACTCTTTGTGCTCTGTCTCTTCTCCTTCATCCCCCTTTCCCTTCCATTTGGTTTCTTTCTCTCAAATCCTCCCTCCCCGTCCCCTTGTTTCCTTTTTTCCAACACAGTTGCAGCTGGATTTCAAAGAGGCTCTTTGCCAGGAGAAAAAGCTGAATGTTGTGCAGGCAGATCCTCAGTCAGGCAGCCTGGGATTGTGGAATTCCTGCCTCCCACTCTTTAGGAACCGTTTTTTGCCCCTTCAGGGGCCCCTGCCATAACTGCCAGTGGCCTCCTCCGGCATCTCCATCTCCTGCAGCCGAGGCCTGTTTGCAAAGAGCCTGAGAAAAACAGAGCACTCAGGTCCAGCAGCACAGTGCAGGAGGTGTGAGAGCAAAGCTCTGATCACCTTCAGCTCAAACAGAGCTGATTCAAACTGTCTGAGAGGAAAACTGCAGTCATTCTGTCAGTCTGTCACAATTTCTTAATTGTGTCATACATTGTCTTTTCTATTTGCATGCTACACTTGATTGTGCATAAATGTGCATTAAATAGGTCTTCATTTCTTAGATGTCCAGTGATGTCTCCCAGTGTGAAGGAACCCTATTTTTCCTGACACGTCTTTTATCTATACCTCTACAGTTATATAATGCACAGCTTGCCCCTTCTCCTCACCCCTTTTTGCCCATGCTTCTCCTTCACAGGATTATTTTCCCGGGCTCCGGCAAGGCCCACATGAGTTCGGCACAAAGCAGGTAGCAAACTTGGATGATATACCCCTGCACAAGCTCTTTTCATGTGTTGGGCAGATGTGGGTGACCATGTACCAGTGAGGAGAGCCAGAGCAGGAGAGGGAGAGCTGTGAGATAGTTCAACACAAGACAGGGAAAAGAGGGGGCCCCTGGGAACTTACCTCTTTCACTTTGAAGAGTGTGCAACAATAATGTAAAGAAGTAATCAAATGCACTTACACAACAGCAATACCCCACCAACAACTGCTCCGTTTTTAATCACTCTCACAGCATCTGAAAGATCATCAGATTTGTTTTTTTAATCTATAGTCTTCATAGACATGTTTTTTTTAAATCTATGGTGACCCTGAAATATTAATAATAACATGTTCATACAGATTCAATGGCATCATGGACAACATAGTAAATAATAAAACAAGATAAACAGCACTTCAATTTCCACAGCAGTTGATTGGAGATAATTCTTTACATTCACATATTGTTCACATACTTCTAGTTTATTTTGATTTCCTTCTTGTTTGGTATTATTTATAGGTCTTTCTACTCAGCTGTGTTCTTGCCCTGAATATGAGCAGTGTACACAGGCAGAGAAGGATTTCCTCTGTAAAAGTCTGCAGTGTTACAGCCAGTTCTTTGCATCACTGCCCCACCTTCCCTCTCTCCACCTCCAGCCCATCACTTCCCTCGCACCGGTGCTGTTACAGTGGGAGCAGGGGCTCCCTGATAAAAAAAAAAAAAAAAAAAAAAAAAAAAAGTCTTTGGACTCTGCAGAGAGAGAGAGAGGGAGATTGAAGAGTGAATGGAGGAGCATATTACTACTGCATGGACCGGTGTATCAGCCAGTCACTTTGAGGCGCGCACAACCAAACGAGGACGCACAACCTCAGGGTCAGATACTTTTATAAGGTCTGTTTTTAAACCTAATTGCTCTGCAGTAAAGCCTGGGATTTGTACATGAAGGCGTTGTGACTCTGGGATTGACTTTTTCTCACCTTTATTTTTATTTCAGCCATATTTTTGAAGCAGGACCCATCTTTTGATGCTTCGTTTTTCAGGTAACAGGCGTCACATAATTTAGGCTTTATTGCGTAATTAACTGTTCAAAAATAGTGTCTAAAATGGACTCCTTATGTGGATTGTGCATAAAAGGCAGTGATCTTAAAAGTTCTATAGTGTGAATGAAGACCAGAAGTGCAGAATATAGCTGCAACTGCGCTGCGACAGACACGACAGGTTACTCATGATTTCTGCCAAAACCAGCGTATTTTACGTGCCATTCTCAAACCTTCACCTCGACTCATAATGTGGTCTGACCTTTGGCTTGATCTTCAGCATCCACGTCTCTTTCTATAAAACACCAAAGAGCTTACAAGGTTGATCGCATGACACAAATGGATTAGTGAAAACTGTTGCTGTTCACCTCAGAAACGCAGCAATAGGAAAACAAATAAACATGTTGTTATTAAGACTATTGGCCATATCTCTGGTTATTGTCACTAATACTTGGCTGTTGAATCCGGTTTGTTCTGACGGATTCAGTCGCTACAAGCGCGCGATGGCGAGGCGTGCAGACCGAGAACTTTCCAGTCAAACAGGTGAACCGTGCGCAGCGGCTGTCGTTTGGAGGTCCCGGCGACATCCCCGCTCCCTCTCCTCCTCATTCTCCCCGTTCCAACACCGCCCTCCAGCGGTGAGCACCCGGGCCAGCCGCACTCATAGGTTTGTGAGAAGCGCTCCAGCGGTGTGTACCGGAGAGTGCGGGGCTGACAACGTATATCAGCGAGGACATGAAGCCAGACAGAGAAGTACAGGGGCAAAGCGCTCTCAGAAACGCGGCGCAGACAAAACAAGGCACGATCATTATGGACAGAGCGCACCGCAGCAGGGCCAAGCGATGCCCCCCTCTAGGGTCACGCGCAGTCTCCAATACGAAGAGGAGCTGAACTCGAGCTGGAACGGAGCTCCCCCCCGCAGCTCCACGGTCTCCACTGAACTTCACGTTTCCTCCACGTATAGTCTGAATGGAGACGTACAGCCATCCACTGGCGCGGTCGACGAAGAAAACTTCTCCGGAGAAGTTGAAGACGAGGACCTGGGTGCATCCGCGAGGCCCGCGCTTCATAGCGGTAGGAGTGGAGCTTCGTCTTGGGCAAGCCCGGTGCCCCGTCCGCCGCCATCCTGGATGACAGCCTTGTACTTCCGCGGAGGCAGGGAGCAGCTGAGACTCAAGCCGGACGCTGATCTGGAGTTGCCGAGGGCTAAGTTCAGTCTGGAGCTGTGGGTGAAGCCTGAAGGAGGGCAGAGCAACCCCGCGGTAATTGCAGGTGGGTCCCAAAACCTCACTCCTCACTCATAACCACACTCACCGATAAAAGATGCATTTTCTGTGTTTTTAGTTTTGGGGGATTTATGTAAGTTAGGTTATTCATGATAAACACTTTTGTAAAGTCCACTAATCTCTTTGTAAAGTCCACTAATCCAAATTCAAACAACGGTGAGAGGACAAGGGAGTTGTAGTCTCAACATGTGAACTGATAGCGACCAAGTCAGAGTTGCAAGTTCCACAATCCTCCATTCATTTTCCTGACCAGATTTGGGTATTGATAAATATTTAATGACTGCATACAGGCTACTATACTATTGACAGTGATGTTGTAGGATATTGCAGTATGCCAGTGAGTGAAAGTTTTTTTTTTTATTAGGTAGGAAATCCTCAAGACAATATACGTATATATATTATTAGAGACCACATGACCAGAGGAGGCTGGGCTGGAGGTAGAAAAGGTGCAGATAAAGAAACTGAAGATGGAGTTATGTTCATTCAGAAGAGAGTGCCATAAAACTGAAAGCTTATCAGAGCATTATAAAGACAAGATTGAGTGGAGCATACAGACTCTCCAAAAACACCAACCTGTTTTATAGAGGATGTTTTATGGAGTCATCATGGTGCAATGCTCTATGGTTTGTAAGGTATTGCGCCTATTGTCTTGTGCATTTGACCCATCCTCTCTTGCTGTGGTGTGAGAGTAAGGTGAACTCAAAAAATCAATGTTACAAAAGTAAACATGCTGTCATAATCACAGACCAAATGATTTAAAAATAATTTGCAATATGGTTTTGGACTTCTAAGTCAATAGAGGTCTGTAAATCAATCAATTAATATGGTTTAGTGGGAGATGAAATGCAACTAAATAGTGAACTTAACTTTAAATCTGTTGTTGCTGAAATCTGTCAAAATCCGGACATTCTTCCCCTTGTTTTGTTTTGTGCGATGAAATACGCACATCTGTCAGTGATTCCCCATTGTAGTAGTTCTCATTGTGGCCCATTTAGCATGCTGTATTTGCTTTAGCCTAATGTAGATTTATGACAAATAGATCCTTGCATTTGCGTGGTTACATTTAGTAGCTATACAGTAGTCAGCATGCAGTTTAATGTATTTCATTTGGCACAGGTGAGGCTTCCTGCTGCCGCTCTCCTTTACTGCTTCAAAGACCAACTGTGAAAATGGCTCCTAGTGCTACATAGTTTGCTACACTTTCCCATATTGATGTCAAATGCGCTCACACACATAACATAGCACCGTGGAGGGTGAAGGGGTTCCCTGACCTTGTGCTGTCCCAATCCGCACATCTGGGAGGCAGATGTGGAATCGTCTGTTGCAAGAGCAGATGGAAACACAGGGCCTTGCCACGGCTGTGAGAAACAGCTCTGTCTTTTCTCTCTTATAGTATATTCTATGTCTCTGTTCTGCAGCATCGCACTGGACTCAATGACAACCACACGCTCGATATAGGCTCAATGAGTGGTGCACAATGGATTTGTTCATTTTGAACAGCACTTACTCTAAGCACTTGCTTATACTCCTCCTTCTCCTCTTCCTTCTCCTCCTCCTGCTACTACCACTACTGCTGCTCCTACTACTACTAGTATTACTACTGTATTAACACATTTTAACACAATATATCTTAAGTCCAAGGACGAAGTTGATGTTGAAAGTCTGCCACTGAACTAATAGCAAATTCTTCATCTTTCCATTGCCAGCCAGAATTGTCACATGCATCATTTGTCTCTTAATGCAAAATGAGCCAAACTAATTTGCCTCTATTTGTCCTTATTGATTCTGTCTGTCATGTCTTCAGGTGTAATCGACAACTGTTCCCATTCTCTGAGTGAGAAGGGCTGGTCTGTGGGCATCCAGACCCTGGAGCCTGGCAGTACCAAAGATGCCCGATTCTACTTCACCCTGCGCACGGACCGAGCAATCAAATCCACTACTGTTTACAGCCACCAGCGCTACCATGGCAACGCCTGGACACACCTATTGGCTTCGTACAATGGCCACAACATGACCCTGTATGTCGATGGAGCTAAGGTGTGTAAATTTATATCCTACAGTGTAGTTACCTTACTTTAGAGCTTACAAACTCAAAACTGATCTTATGGCAATCACAGCAAAGCGTGACCTCTCAGAAGAAGCAGTATTAAATACCCCTTATATAGTGAAAAGCTACAGGAATCATGTCAAATCAACATTATTACCTCATGCTCAATGGAAAACGTGCTTACCACTGTAATAGAAATTTCTATATATTTTCCATTATTTCTTCTGGAAATTATTCTTTTACAGGTTGGAGAGAGCAGTTTCCAATCTGGAAATCTGTACAGCTCATTCATGAAGACCTGCAGAACCTTCTTTCTTGGCAACAACAAATCAGAGAAGGGCCACAGCTTCAGGGGACATATAGGAGGTTTGATCCTGTGGGACTACGCCCGGAATCAAGAAGACCTGATGCAAAGACCACAGGACATTGATAAGAGCGATCCCCTACTGGCCATGTGGGCTGACTTCACCAATGTAAGTTAGGGTTCATGTTTCCTGTAATTTATTATTATCTGTGGTTGATGCGGAAAGCAAAACAAGCATAACTCAGGGACCCTTTAGGTGTTTTCAGATTTTAGAATGTGGTGATGCCAGTTTTTCTTGTATTAAATATTATTGGTCATCTGACACCCACCAAAACTTTTACCAATAGCAGGCTTATGATGAAATCTAGCTAAATCAATAAAAATCCTTGTATGCAAAGGTAACAAAACAAATTTCAGCATAGTATCTACAGTCATATTACTGCATCATTCCTTTTGTCTTTTGGTCGTAGATAGAGAAGTTGTGGACGCCGTACAAATTTGGTGTCCACCCGAGCATCGTCACCACTCCAGTCCCTGAACAAGAGCTTGTGTCTCCATTTGACCCTCCTCCCTGCGGACTTACACCTTGCGATAACACAGATATTATTTCTGGCTACAACAACAACTGGCAGCTCCGGACCTCCAAACACGTGCGCTATAGGATCGTCAACCTGGCCGATGATGATGGTGGGAACCCAACTGTATCTAAGGCCCAAATTGACCTGCAGCATAAAGCTCTTGTTGAAGCCTTTCGCCCTTATAACATCACTCTGGAGATCAATGTCCATACAATCAGAAACTCCAGTCTAAGAGAAAAGTTTATTCTGAGCAACTGTCGTATTGAGAAGATTGGGAATCGCCAATGTGATCCTGAATGCGATCACCCCAGGACCGGTCACGATGGAGGAGACTGTCTGAGGCTGGGGCCGTGCTACAGCTGGAAAAGACAAGATGGCGTCTGTAACATGGAGTGCAACAGTATCTACTACGACTATGATGACGGGGACTGTTGTGAACCAGCAGTAACGGATGTGCTGAAAACATGTTTTGATCCAGAGTCTCCAGACAGGTAAGAGTTATATGTTATTAATAATCATTTTTTCAACTACCATTCTATCGGGGTGTATTTAGATAAGTTGGACAGGCAGTTTGGAGACATTTGCGTTCCTATGAATGACTGTATATATAAATGTGTGTAGGCCCGTCACTATTATATCGACTTATTGTTCAATATATGAAAGCTGGAACAATATTTTTGGGGTTAATATGTATTGTGTGTACAATTTCTTTGCACTACTGGGACATTTTTTGGCTACATGATAAGATTTGAGCAATAGAAGGTTGAATTAAACACTGTGTGTCTTGTGTGTTTCATTCTGCTAATTATCTTTTGCAGATTATGATTTTTTATTTTTTTTTTAAATATTGTAGATTTAGAATTGTTTTTCTGGTTTAAATCTGCTGTTGGGTTACTGTGTCAGTGGCATGAATTAGTTTCAGTATTATCTTTTATCTTCTATATTTACTTCATCGATATATCACACTTCAATATTTGTTATTGTGACAGACCTATATGTATGGCTATAGTACTTTAGTTGTTTGCCACTTAGTTGGTTGATGGTGTTTTAGATGATGAAATTATTTCATTAAGATTATAAGAATTTATATGCACTACAGCAGAGGAGTTTTATCATTATAATGATTTTGAGAGTTTTTATCAACACCACGCCCCCTTTTAGTCGATTCATTGATGCACAGGGCATGTCTTTAGTCGACCAGGAATTCTTTTGTGAACTACTACCCTAGAAATCCAAAAGAAGCTAATATTACATCTGATATTAGCATTTTGCTGAGTAATAATAGAGCATCAGACTCATGGTACATCTTATGATTCTAACTGTTTCATGACATTTGCTGGATACTCACAAATTACAGTCACAGCTGCCTTGGGTCAGATATACATCTTGCACCAACAGCAGCATTTGTCCTGTAAGTGTAGCTCTTCTGTTCTCTGCAAAGAGTGATACGCTGAAAAAGAAAGTTAAATGGATATGACTTCGACTGAAAGCTAAACTGTGATCTGTCACCTTGTAAATCCACTGCATGGATTTAATCAGTCCAGTAATAGTTCTTTCATCTCCGTTCACACAATGCTGGACCAATTTACCAATTCTCCAATTTCCTCCAACACTTTGTTTTGTTTGATCTTTTAATGAAACTGTCACTGCACCTCCTGCTGATTTTCCTGCAAAAGGAAGTTTCATTTTCTATTGAGCACCTGCAAATGTGCAAAGTTTGTTCAGTTGTGAAAACTATAACCAATGAAAACTGTGATTTATAGCCGATTTAGTTGGGAATTTAGTATTCTGTCTGGGTTCTTCTATTTCCAGACAGTGTACCCAGCAGCATCAGACTTATGAAAACATGTTTTTTCCAGTTTTTTTTCTGGTTGTAAGTTTGGGCACACAAGGCCACTAATAAGAAGAGTTCTCCACATGAGGTGCATATCTGGCTGGAAAGGACGTGCAATGAACAGCTCAACCGAATGCATGGACAAATTGGCACTCTCACTTTCCCCAGTGAAGTGGGGATGTTGGGTTAAAAGGCCAAAGTACACATTTATTTTTTGCTAAACAACTCGAGTGGCAGCCTGCTGCCTTCCATTTGCAATGACAGACAGGCCCCCGCAGAGCTCCAAATAGTTTGCATCAAGTCTCGCCATGAGGTCGCCGGCCCAACTTTGTAAAGAGCGACTTTTAATCCATTTTGTAACCACAAGGCCTGCAATGTGCCACTGTGAAACAAGAGAGGGGAACTCTATCTGTTTATTAGAAGGATACTCTGAATGCTATAGACAGTAAAATGGTGAACAGGCAAATAATGCTGACAGGGAGTAATAAAATGTAGTTGTTGGCTGCCTCCATAGTGTCTGACTGAAAGTAGCAAAACAAAAATAGAAGCATTAGACCTCCACGAAGCAAATGGTCCAAAACCTTTCTTATAAGACTATATTAAAGGTACACTATGTAACTTTTTCTGGTGGAGGATCTGCCACCTGTGCATCTCCATGGACATGTTCTGCATTAGTGCATTAAACCTCTATTTGTATTTAGTTGCCGCATTCTTATTGAGTGGGTGTCCCCTCTCTTGTAACTTGGCCTGGTGGTGTCAGCTGCTTGTCTGCATGGAGATGTGTTTATTATTTAATGATTTTTAATGTCATATTGTGGAACATTCTAGGTATAACATCTCCATGGAGACAAGCAAGTAGTGAACCCTCCACCAGAAAAGTTACGTAGTGCACCATTAACCATTCAGGGTAAGCGTGTAGAATCACTCAATCGACCAGGTACAATCCATGGCAAAAGGAGAAATTCAATTTGTCAACTGGACAAAAGTTTATTTGGTCGAATACGTTTCGCAGCTCATCCAAGTTGCTTCTTCAGTTCTGGTCAGACGCTGATGGACACTGCCTTATATCTGTCTGAGGGTAACAACACATTGTATTGATTACCAATAACTAGGAAAGAATATTCTGAACTAGATCCTCTTTTCTCTCAGGGCAAAAACATTATTCCAGGTTTTCAGATTTTATTGTTTTTCATTTTGGGACACTTATGCAACTCTGCTGGGTAACTGACAGCACCCTGTCTGTATAAATGCCCTAAGAATTCAACCATTTCTACAATTTAATTTCATATTTCCATTTTTTAAACGTAGAAGGCCATCGATGGACAAATGCATTTTCCTTTGTAAATATAGATGGGTCATCTGGAGGAAGTCTTTTGAATTATGTGCCTGACCTTGGCTCCAGCTTGCCGCTTTATCACGCGGAAAGAAAATGAATGTGAGCGTGACATTTTCTGGCATTTGTAAAGCCATTGATCTATTTGATTGTTGGTCATGGGCTTTAGGTACAGTATTTGTGTTTTGATTTGTCTGCCAGATACTTTAGATCTTATTATTTAACTGCTGTTATTCAAGCAGAAGTCTGTTGTGGTGATAATTGAAATTTGCATAGTTAACAATAAACATGCTTTTCTTTTTTGAGTATTTAGTACTATACTAAAACAATTATATAGATCAGTATTGTACACCTTGTGCACTGTAAACCACAATTTTATAAAATAATATCTCCACTGGCTTCCTGTTTAAAACCCTAGAAGGGATAGGATTCACCTTTTCACAGTGCAACAGTGCAATCACTGTAGTGGTGTTTATATATATATATATATATATATATATATATATATATATATATATATATATATATATATATATATATATATATATATATATATATATATATATATATATATAAATATATAGATGGCTGTGTGACATATTTATTTTAACCCTTCTTTTATTTATTTATTTATTTATTTTTTAAATAAATAATTGCAACTAAGTACTGGAATATGAGTAGGGATAGGGGGGTAAGTGAAAACAGAAATGTTCTGAGCACTGAAACCTCAAATGCAAGACAATACAAGATTGAAATGCTCAAATCAATTTAAATACAACTTTGACTGAGCGCATGGTGAGGGAAAACCATTAGAACATGTTTAAGAACTCTGCATTAACATTAAAATATAACAGAACTTTGAATGTCATATAGTTTTTTCCCTACCTTTTTGTATTCACCTGAACTAAACCTATGGGATATAGCAGGGATTCCCCAAAGCAAATTTACCTTATTTAACAGAGCGCCTGGGCGCTGGTTTTATTCAGGAGGCACAGTAGATCCTCACAGCGGTTCACATTAAACTCATTTTGTGGTGTAAGGTCATGTAATCATGCTGTGTTCGTATGGGAAAATTGGGATTCATTTGGAGTAAAAGATTAAAGTTTAGTAGGCTTCTAACTCCACAGTACCATTAAACAGTTCAGATTATTTGTACCCTATTCAGCATCTGTGCCTCAAGTATAGTGGGCTACTGTGCACCAGGCAGAGCTGGGCAACATGACACATGAGTCACAATATTGTTCCCTATATGTATCAATCACAGTTTTTATTTATTTTGTCTTATCTAAAACAAATAAAAATGTCTCTCAATATTAATTTTATGAACACAAACAAAAGGTCAAATTTCTTTCTCCAAAGTCTGAATGCATTTACTGACATGTGATTGGCCAGATACATAAATAGATAGATGTATAGAGCTTGATAAAAAGAGGCCTGACTACATTTGGATCGTAATTTAGATGTGATTAATTACACATAACTAGCACCAAGAGAAAATTTCTGCAAAGACCCACATATGCTTATTTGGCTATATTGAATATGATTTCTCATGTTGTTTTGAAATGTTGTGTTCGTTTCCAGGGCATATATGAGCATCAAAGAGCTGAAGGATGAGCTTCAGCTGACCGGCACTGATGCACTAAATGTCTTCTTTGCTAACAACTCTGCACGCGAGGAGCTAGCTGGAGCCGCAACCTGGCCCTGGGCGAAGGAGGCCCTCTCTCACCAAGGTGGGATTTTCAATACATTATTTAATCACAAGTATATTTATCAATTTGGAAGCAAGATTACTTTCAAATAATGTTAAGTCAGATGTGGAAAATGTAGCAAAAGGATACACAAGATATTGAACAAGATATTTGCCGTGACAAACCGAAACTAACAAAAACATATTGTTTTGTTATTTGCTGATGTGTTAGTAATAGACATATTTAATTATTAGATTCTAGGTCTCCATGATTGCACTCATAATATTCTGTACACTCATATCCCAGAGAGATGTGGGGCGCTATAAGGGCTGGCACAGATGTTCCCGGCACTTTGCCTGTTTCCTGCTTTAATCATTAAAGCCTTTTCCACTGGAAAAGCCTGATCAACCCAACAGCAACAGCACAAACAAACAGCAGAGCGCTGGGCCATTGTTACCACCTGTATGTTTTTACTCACTGCATGAAAGTAATAACTCAGGATGACCATTAGCTGTATTATGTTGTTGTTGTAAAACACAATATTGAAAGCCTTAATCTTTCAAAGGAGATGGATTTTACCTGAGGTTTCTTACAACGTGTTCTTGTTTTAAAGATGTGCCTGCAGCTTGTTTTTTAGTGTTTTTGTTGAATGTTTTCCTGTAGGGAGTATGTTTAAAATTAAGAACCAATAACTCTTGAATTGGTTCTGTCTTTTCTTGATAGTATCACTATTACTTCACCACAAGAAGACCCTTATCTCTGTTGTGTGGGAAATGTAACAAGAATTTGAGAAACCAAAGATAAATGCAAAGTGAACAAATTGGATTTGGTTAAGTTCCCCATGAGCTTGATTTTAATGGTCTTGTTTTGTTTAGTTGTCATTAAATGCAAGCCATTTCTTCATTAATGTTTCTAGATCATATACAAATGTAAATAAATGATTGTGATTTTGATTGTAGGAGGCATGGTGTTAAATCCATCCTACTTTGGAACAGCGGGGCACCACAACACCATGATCCATGAGATGGGGCACATCTTTGGACTTTACCACGTTTTTAAAGGCGTCAGTGAACGGGACTCATGTGACGACCCATGTCAGGTATCCTTCACTGACTGATAGAACTTAAACAATGATTTTAACTTGAAACTTTTCATTTGATCATTTCAGGAGACCACCCCTTCCATGGAAACTGGAGACCTGTGTGCTGACACCGCTCCCACTCCAAAGTCCAAGGTCTGTCACGATCCAGGAGCTGTGAACGACACTTGTGGGGTCATTAACTACCAAGATACTCCTTATAGCAATTACATGAGCTACACAGGTAAGTGTGCTGTTATGTCAAATATCTCAAATGGTTTTGGTGGAAAGTGGGCATGTTCTTGACTTAGCAACATTAAGAAACTGTAAGATGTAGGAAGGGAAGTATTGAAAATCAGTTACTAATTGATACTAAAACTAGCATCGAAACTATATACTAATTTACGTAGGTATTGACACTAAAATAGTCACATTCACAAGACAGGAATAAACCTTCCCTGAATAGCTTAGAATGATCTTGAGCTGTATCAAAACATAAACCACATAGAATAGTATATGCACACGAACCACTATGAAACATGCCTGGACGACTGATGGATTACACTGATATAAGGCCACATGGTAATATAAAAGAAAGGACTATTATTTAATGTCAAAAATTACACTCTATTGCTTAAAGAAAGAGTAGTTTCACTATTATCATCATGGTATCAGAATTGGTATTGAGTATTAAGAAGTTTGATTAGTTAGTTGTTAGTACCGTGACAACACTAGTAAAAAGCCAAGGTACTAGTTTTCTGAATTTATCTTTGGCACATCACTTACTTAAATCGCTGAAACTGAAATTTAACATATTTTTTCTTTCCTCACATTAGATGACAACTGCACCAACCACTTCACACCAAACCAAGTGGCCCGAATGCACTGTTACCTGGACCTGGTCTATCAGAAGTGGCTGACAACTCACCAGCCTTCCCCTGTCCCTCTGGCCCCAATAATAACAGCCCAGACTGCAAGATCTGTGTCTCTCTATTGGTTAGCCCCATTAAGTGGACCACTCTATCACAGGTAATTAGGTAGCTCTTTGAAAGTTATAGGTTTTAATGGTGATAAATGACTGTTCAAATACTGCTTTCTCTCGTTATAGCTCCACTTTGGGTTTTTCGGGAGTGGACTGTGGACTATGTGAGAGTGATGGCGTGTTTCATCAATACGCGTTTGAGGCTGCCTCTCCTCGAGTCTGTGACACTTCTGGATACTGGACTCCTGAAGAAGCTGTTGGTCAGTATCAGCCATAGACTGTATATATAAATGGACATGGCTGATCTCTCGGTTGCCATGTTCCAAATAAGAAGTGAGCACTGGCACACTCCCCTTATGCTCCCTAGCAAGAGGTTTGATTGACGTTGTTAAGCGCCTGCTCCCCGCTAAACCAGCGGGGTGGGCGGAGAGGGGCATTACCTTCAACAGCCTCACTCTGGTTTGGCTCTTGGTTGCTATGATACTCGTGATTCCAAATATGGAACTAGACTCCAAATTCGCCCCTGTAACTGCTAGGCTTGATGAGCTTCATTTGACTGGAGCCACACGGCATGGGTTACATCACCTCACAGTCCACTTCTTTACAACTTTACAAAGATGAGTGGATCTGGAGCCGTATCCTGTCTCCCTGATTTCAGAGGGTGTGATTGACAGGCGGATTAACCAATCAGAGAGCTGCATGCTCCGTTCGTGTCAAAAACAAACATGGCTGCTTACATGTAAAAAGGAGAAAAAAAACTACATAAAGGACTGAGAAACAGTGTGGCTTTTTACAGAATTAACAATTGAAGCACAAAAACTATTACTTAATTCAGGCAAAAGAAGTTGTATACAGTATTTTGCTTTGAAATTTTCAAGAGTAGATGTCATTTGAGGGACTCGTGCTACAAATTGGTGGCTGTGGTTGGATTGACGTTTGGACGGAGGTTTTTACGCTCTGTGGTCTGGTTCCAGGGACTGGCTGGTCAGGAAACTTCTTTATACAGTCTATGGTAACAACACAGCAGTAACATTGGACAAAATTACTAATTATTTGTGTATGGAAAATTGTATTACTTACAAGCTAAATGGATGTGATTGCATTAAAGGTGTATTATGTAACATTTCTGGCAGAGGGTCTCTATCTACTGTTCAGATGTATGGAGTGGCAAATGAAATGATACTTTCATGTCACACTGTAGAACATTCCAGGCAAAGTAATAACATCTCAGAAACCAGCAGATAGTGGGTCCTCCTCCATAAAGTTACATAGTGCCAAAATAAATATTGTAATCAAAA
The DNA here is from genome assembly GCA_029959045.1 of Taenioides sp. WSHXM2023. Classification (NCBI taxonomy): domain Eukaryota; kingdom Metazoa; phylum Chordata; class Actinopteri; order Gobiiformes; family Gobiidae; genus Taenioides; species Taenioides sp. WSHXM2023. The sequence continues at coordinate 13,653,974 of CM057096.1, read as the reverse complement.
TATCAAAACTCAAAATATTCAAACTAACCTGCAAATCTTACCTTATATTGTACCTGATCCTGCTCTAAATACAACAGAACAACCTGAGTCCACTGAAGGTTTCTCTCAGTAATAATTAATGAAGTGTTGTTTAGGTAAACTTCCACTACTGTGTGTTGTTTACTGTAGTGCAGCTGCCCACCCTGCACACCTCACCTCCCTGTAAATCTCAGGTGCGTGCAAGCCTAATAGCTTCTGGAAAAGGAAAAAGACGAAAATCATTAAATGATAATTGCCCTCAGCCACAGACCTGTGTCTCTGCTTTGGCCAAAACCAAAGTGAGAACAAGGATTATTAGGCATCTGAGCGTCGACTCTGGTAATGTTTGGGTGCTGTTCAAGCCCCATAAACAACACACTATAGAATGTAATGGTGTGAACATATGGTCCTTGTTAGTTTAATCATTTTTACTTTGACATGTACCAAGAAAACACTACACAAATGGAAAAAACACATTCTATTAAACAATGTAAAAAGAATCAAATGAATGAGTGTACAATAACACTTTCTGCTGCTTCCGTGGAAACTCGACCCAAATATGTGGAAATCCTCCACTGGAATTTCTCCTTTGAAAACAAGCGGCCGGAGGACCAGGGGGGATTACGAGTCCCGCTCTTTGGCTGTGGGATCGTAATGATGATAAAGAGTCAATTACCGTCTTATTCTAAACAGGGCCGCGCACACACAAGAGGAGACAGGCTGTCTGCTGGCATCCCTGCGCTCTCCTCTCTGCGCACACTTTCACACATGATAATGCACAGAGCTGCTCTGTCAGCCAAAACATGTGTACATATATTATACAATCAGGAAGGAAAGGTAAGGGGGAAATTAGGCTGTTTTGATTCACATTTAGGAACTGCCAGGTAGTTTCCACATTTATTTGTTACAACCGTTTCTACTTTAACAACATTTGAGTATTGCACTGTGAAGTAACAAAACCACAAAGCCATGCATTATTTTTCAAATGGCCCAATCCAAAAAGAGTTATTACAGATAAAGAAAGCAGGACTTATCTGACGATCAAAAAAGTACTGTTATATTATAATATTTCACTAGAAAAGTTGTACTTGACAAGAAGGATAGAACAGAAGGACAAAATAGAATAAGAATAAAGTTGCAATTCTATGATTGCAGCTTAATCAAATGCAGTGTATTGTCTAAATATATTGAGAAGTAATAATAGTGCTGACACCTTTTAAGGAAATCACAGTTTTATGTTCAACTTTGTTTAAAAACACTACTTGTTTTAATGTCCCATTAAGTCACTGGCTCAGGGTTTAAATGCATAAAACTGTGGTTTATGTAATGAATAACACCTACGCCTAATTGAACATGTGGTTTTATTTTGGGAAATGCTTGATAATGACACCATGTTTATTGTATTTCCTTGTGATAATTGGAAATAATTAAACCATTAATGATGGGTCAAATGTAAAACTGCCTACTCCCTTTAGACTAATGACCATTTCCTCACTGTGCCCTCACAGGCCCCCCTGATGTGGAGCAGCCCTGTGAGCCCAGCCTGCAGGCCTGGAGCCCGGAGCTGAGCCTCTATGACGCCAATGTCACATCCCCATGTCCCGACACAGAGGGGTGCACCCTCACCCTGGACTTTCTTCACCCTGTTGTACCTCACAGCCTCACCCTGTGGGTCACCTATATTTCTACAAGTAAGCTTTCCTTTCCTTTAACCATATACCACAGACTAAACATGTTGCCAACACAACTACATGTCAGGAATGTTTTTGACTAGAGTCATTTGTTTTTTAACTTTTCTGGTGAAGTGTATGCCTCTTGTTTGGTCCCAAGGAGATGGTATTGCTATGCCTTTAATGACCCACAGTATGGCTTTAAACTTGTATTTATTCAATTACAGGTGCATTTATGACTTAAAATACATTGGCAGGATTGCTTCTCCACATATCTTACCTGTAACTTGTATAGCATCAAAATACATAATGCAGAGTCAAAATGATCACAAAACTGGCGAGGGTCTGCCCACTGTCTATGTTAATAATGTCGATATGAATCATCTAATCTTACTTAGGTGTTGATGGCTGGAAGGACATTTAGTCTGCAACAACTAAATTACTACTTCCTATTAATTACTCCGCAGACCCACTTCCCTATGCAGCTAACATCCTGTTTTGTTTGTCAGATAACCCAGCCATAGCCGACATTGAGCTGATCACAGAGAGAGGAGGGGTGATCCACCTGGGCCCTCAGCATGTGTACTGTGACATGCCTCTGACTCTGCGCCTCAGCACAAACAGAGCTGCAGTGGAGGCCATAAGACTCAGCACGTTTGATGAGAAACTGGAGATCGATGCGGCCATGTTGTCTTCAGGTCCGGACAGTCCACTGTGCTCAGGGTGTAAGCCTTTGCTGTACAGGCTCCACCGACACCCCCCCTTTACCAGAGAGCCCCCCGCTCAGAGGCAACAGACTTTTACTGACAGGTTAGTGCCTATAATACATTTCATTTACACATTTTTATACCCATTTTCTTTATAAAGTAAATAAAGATATGAGGATCACCATGAAGATAAAAAAAAATATCTGTATTAATATATTAGTAGACACCAGGACCAAGTATTCACACAGAGAGGAGGGCAACAGCTGATACCTTTGCCAAATCAATATGCAATATTCAAAGACTGAAAGGACTCCTACACACACACGCACACGCACACGCACACACACACACCCACACACACACACCCACACACACACACGCACACGCACACGCACACGCACACGCACACGCACACACACACACCCACACCCACACACACACACACACACACACACACACACACACACACACACACACGCACACACGCACACACACACACACACACGCACACACACGCACACACACGCACATTAAAAACAAAAAACAGAAAATTAAAAAAAGAGATATGTGATGATAACAGATGAGCAAAACAATGGATGATTCAAATGTGAACCAAATGTCAGACACACAAAGCACAAACTGGATGAACACAACATCTTGTGTGGGGAAATAAGTGAAATCAATTATTGGATATTGTTTCTGTTTGAGAACAATGTATTTATATGTTATTTTTTCATAATATCATATTCTAATCAAATATTTATAATAGGTATTTACAGGGAGTAACCTGACACACACACATCTCCGATACTGACTGATTTCTGACAAATAAATGCTCTTGATGTGTTCAGAAATACAGAGAACCAGGATATTTTTATAGGGCTTAAGTTTCACTGACTTCCTGCTTTGTGCCTGTCAGGTCACTGGATACTGCAAGGTTACAGACCAAAGCAGACTGGGCATAGGCCTGGTTTTGTTGCAATAATCCTGAGAGATATGTTGATTGGTGGTGAACATACACTGATACATAATCCTCCCTTTGTTCATAATACCTTGGAACTGCTTTGTATTGGCACAATCTTTTCTTCACAAGTTCCTATGTTGCAAGATCTTCTCATATTAAAGGTGCACTATGTAACTTTTCTTGTGTAGGGTCTATCACCTGCTTGACTCATGAAACTGGATGTTCCACAGTATAAGCTTATATATCTTTTTCATTTTTTCAATTACTATTCAAGTTATTTGATGTATGGAGATTGCTACCCATTCTTTGCTTTTTAAGTCATTTTGTGGAGCATTCCTTTACCATCAACATGGAGATAGATTATTCACTGGGTATTTCTTTGTCCAGCTCTGTCCAGCTTGGTGTCCATTATAAGTACACAGTCCAGGTAGAAGCTGAAAATGTCAGCGATGAGTCTCCTTCCCTGTTGTACATCCACGGACAGCCTTACTGTGGAGATGGCTTCATACAGGGGTCAGTACAGTACAATGGCACTAATATACTACTGTGTAAAACCAAGACAATGCTGATGCTCTGATCTGTAGGTTTGAGGAATGTGATGACAGTAATCTGCTGGATGGAGACGGCTGCTCCAAGAAATGTCATAAAGAGAGGGGCTTCAACTGTAACGGTAAGGGGATGCTACTAAGTATTTTTCCAGTAATATAAAAAACAAAGGATAGCAGAAGTACTGTACGGTGGTAGAAGTACAAAGCAATTCTACCTGTAACAACATGCTATTAAATTATTGAAATATAAATGTTAATATTATATATTAATATATTTGAAGTCGTGGTGGAAAAGTTAATGAGACTTCAGACCAGGTAGAGTCGTAAAAGAAGTTCTTTATCTGATCAGATGAAGGGAGTTACAAACAGGAGGTACACAGAAGACATGCAACAGTTCATGCGTGGATAAATGCATACATTCAAGTGGTCACAGTGGTATTTATGTACTGAGAGGAAAAAATAACCAGAGTATGTTACATATATGGTCGTGAATGGAGTTATGTTGACTTCCTGTGAGCCAAAAGTAACAGGGGTGAAAAGGGTCAAATATGAGAAGTATTGGTTACAACACAACCTTTTAAATATAGCGTATGTGCGAACAGGTGAAGGTTAACCTTGCCTAGAAACAAAATTCATGCTTTCAATATTAATAAACTATGCGTTCATTATTAATTAAGTCTTTGTTCATGCACCATTAAGATTCTTAAATGTGCAGTTATTATTATAATATGTTAGCAGTTGGGTTAGAGGGTTTGGGTTAATATTATTACTAGTTGTTAGATTGGTGTATTACATTGAACATTATGAGGGATGTTACTAAAACTAATCCCCAAGAAGGGTTTTCTAAGGAATAAAACGTGAATCATTAAAATGTTATTTAAATGACAAAATATGTTGATCTCTCAGTTATAGGATGTGTATGAGTTTTATTACCACATGTTTTTGTACGTGGTACGAGGTTCATGTCTTTCAGTAGGTCTATCCCTGCCGTGAGCGAGACCATTACATCTCTCCTTTCACAACAAAAGACATTATGACTAGTAAAGAAAACAATTTGGCAAAAACAGCTTTTACAAATTGGAACACTTAAATCCAATTATTCAATTGTTGGTCTTAGTCATGAACAGAGTATTTGTTTGGGTTTCCTAACCACATTACTCTCTCATAACCCTTACTTTTCCAAACTGGCAGCTTTCAGACTGCTTTTCACATTAACACACAGGTTTTATTGTTGAGGGAGAACACCGTGACAAACAATCCAAATTTAATTTAATATTAGCTGCTAAAAAAGATAAATCAAATCCTGATTGTACCATAAGATAAATTATAAATTTGGTACGAGCTGTTTTTGTTTTTTACCAATTCCACTGTTCTTGGGCTTATCTGCTTTGATCAGTTGTGAAAGACATGACGGTGTCTTTCCTGCAGCTGTTCAGATGTTATTGAAAACAACACAGGAGGTTTAGAGGAATATTTGTTGCATTACGGACTGCCATTAAACAATACTTTCACACTGGTTTTGGTAGACTCACACAAAGCCCACTATTACCACAGCAACCTTAACCAATCAGGTGCAACTAGTTGTTAAGTGGACACTATGTTCCTGCTGTAATCTCAACAACATCGTCCAAGTCCAAACTACCTGGCACCAGAGCAGAGCAGGAACTGGTACCAAAAATCCCCTCTAATGTTTATGGATATGTCTGAGGTGTAATAGATTATCTGCTTTGGTATACAAACATCACATCACAAACATTACAATTGGGGTGAAAAAAGAATAGGCCAATATTTGAAGTGTTTTTTACATGTGAAAATTGCTGTGGTGGAGATGGTAGTAATACAAAAAGTCTCTTTCCTGTGACGATGTGCTATTTTCGTCAAATTGCCATATTGTTTCTCTTCAAAGCTCTATGCTCCAAGAAACAACTACTTAAGTGGAAATAGTCAAGTGTAAAGCATATTTTATGTAATCTTATATTCTCAAGAGATCCCTGGGTCAAAGGCAAACCACACATTGCTGGGGGATCTTTTCAGCAGACCAGATTGGTTCATTAATCATTCTAGAAAATGATTGTATTTCTGGACATAGAATTTGATGTGCGTGTCTAAAAATATGTGGCTTTGGAGCTATTTGGACAATCAAGTGAGCATTTATCTTTGACACATGATGATTCACTTTTCACCTGGTCACTGTTAATATTGTAGCGCCCTGTGTGGGATCTACCCTGCCAAGTCCCATATTTCCCCCTCAGACTATTAATATCACAAATACGGCTGATTGGCCGAGTCAATACTGCTAACATCAAAAGTGCCAATGAAAACACAAGGTTGATTTGAGTCAGACTATGTTGGATAATTTTGCATTGCGCCAGATACAGAATCAAACTTCACGTTCATAAGTCTTGTTTTTTCTTGTTTTTGAAGGAGAACCCAGTCAGTGCTACGTTTTTGACGGAGATGGCGTCTGTGAGGAGTTTGAACGTGGCTCCAGTGTACAGGACTGTGGCTACTTCACTCCTTTGGGTTTCAATGATCAGTGGGCCTCAAGTGCTACCGCCTCCCACCAAGACCTCCACAAGTGTCCTGCACGCGCTGCCACTGGGGAGCCACATCTCAATAAGGTATTCAAATCAAAACTCTCTCTCTCTATCAAACTCTTATGAGCGGTTAGCCATGTTATAATGGCTTTTCCTACTAGCAGTTATATTTTGAGTGATTTAGGCAAGCCGGAGTAATCGTGTGCTTTTCTGCATTTGAAGCTGAAAATTTTTGTTTGCACTTAGCTCTGAAGTACTTTGAAACATTTAGAGCTAAAAAAATTACACAGTTCACAAAAATTTAAGAAAAATGAAAAATAAAAATGAAATCAAGGGACTAGGCCTCCCACCTTAATATTTATCTCAACTTCAATATATGCTTGAACAATATTTTTTTGTGGTCAATATTTATCGTGTGTACTTTTTCTTTGCATTACTATGAAATTTGTGATTTTTTTTTTTTTTTTTTGCAAACGGTTGAATGAATAACTTCTATGACTCATTACAGATGTAAACTAAGAACTAAAGTGTTTAATTATGCTGTTTATTTATTGTAGCTCGTGTTTTTTTTTAACAGTATTGTAGATTTAGAATAGTTTTTGTGTGATCTTTGGTTATTGTGTCAGTGGCATAAATTTGTTTCAGTATTATTGTTTATATATTTATATAGTTACTACAGCAATATATCTTACTTCAATATTTGTTATTGTGACAGGCCTACAATAGACCTGTTTCTATATTTGAGATTTTGATCAATATTGCTGTCTACAATGAATAAAATGTAAAATTCTGATCAATGTGATTTATTCCTAAAAAAACAAAAAAACAAAAAAACTAAAATTTTATATGAAGATTATATGTGTTCGTTTAAGACAGCAGATGACTTGTTCAAACATGTTTAAATACAAATGACCTTAGAAACACAATTACATCATGTAATGGAACATTTAGGGAATGTGGGTTACGCAGACAGCCATAAAGGTAGAAACACTCAAAAGCTCAAAGCATTTTAGTGGTTACAGGCCCAAGGGCAAATGTGTACCCAGTAACAATATCCTGAACAATATGTTCCTGCAATAATCTCAACAGCATCAACATCATCCAAGTCCAAAATACCTGGCACCAAAACACTGCATGAACTGGTAATCACAAATCCCCTCTAATCTTTATGGAGAAAACGTAGTATGTGTAATTTGTACTACAGATATAGACCACATGTGGTGTAATGCATCATCATTTAGAGTTCTTCTGAAGATTAGGTTAATATGATTTAGTTTTTTTACACCAAAGTACATTTACACAACAACAACATCATTGGAACACATTAAATAAGTTGCTCACATAATTTAGATAACAGAATTTTTGTGAAACCTTAAATTCCTAAAATTACATCCATGAATAAACGAGTGGCTTTCTTTATTGTACGTATTGAATGCATTCTTGCAGAGTCAGTCCAAATTTTGATTTTGAGAGTAAGTCGTGTCTGACTGGTGGCTGAAGCCACGAGTGAAGAGTAAAAGCCCAACTCATAAATTTGAAGGACAATCTGGCAGAACTTTGAGTGAAACATTTTATCGTGGACTTCCAACTAATCCTAAGCCTGTCATTCCTATTTACAACTTCTGTATCGCGCACAACAGACATATGCTGTAAATTGCACACCTTCTGAAATTCAACACTGGTGCACACAACAAATTATAATAATGTATTTGGCTGAACCCTCTTGAAACAGTGTCTAGACTCTTTACTGCAGGGTAAATTCTAACAAGTAAGAACTAATGTTTTGTGGTTAAAGGTACACTATATAACTTGCCATTTGGCTGTCTCCATAGAGATGTTATTGCTTTGCTTAGATTGTTCCACAATATGACATTAAACAAATGTTTTTCCATGGAGAAGAGCAGGCAACTCTACCAAGCCAAGTTACACGTGGGATCTGTGGAGTGGTGACTTCACTCAAGGTTGTGTTTAGCAAATAACTGTAATTGAATAAATGCAAGATAGATTCATTTAATGCCATACTGTGGAACATTTCAAGCTAAGCAATAACACCAAGCAGATAGCAGACCCCAACCAGAAAAGTTACTGTACCAATTTCTCACTGACACTGAAACTGGGACTGGACTAAACTGGGACTAAACCAGGACTAGAACAGGACCTACACAGTGTTCTTCACCATATTCTTGTATCAGGTTTCCTCCATTAGAATTAACTGGGTTTATTGTTTGTATACAGTTGTGCAGGTCTCAGCACCTGGACTTAGGGGACAGACCTCCCACTGGAGCCTGGTTCCCCTGCACCACTCAAGACGACAGCAATGACCTGGAGCACGCTTACTGGCTCAAGGTAGAGACGGCTTCTATGTGTACAAACATTTATATTAATAATCTGTGTTGTCAAGTGTGTATATTTTGAGTTTCAGCTTGAGACAAATCATTCCGAGTATAAAAGCCTTCAATTACCATGCTCCATTTACTCATAATTTCTGTCTTATACAATCAAATGAATGACAACTGAAAATACAGTCTGATGGATAGTGATAATGATCCTAGGAGTCCATTTAACTTAGACTATTAATGTATTCAATGTAAAAACATATTAACAGTATTAAAGAGTTTTCAAATAAACTCTGTACCTAAATACCTTATTATTGCTACTTAAGAATCCCATCTTTCCACTCTGGGTTTGTGTCTGGTTTGTGTGTTTTGAGCGCCGTTGCTATCATTCATTTTTTCCACGACCGCTCTTCCCACACTGAGCTCAGCGGGTCCAGAGAGTGTGGGGTAGCTGTTGATGTGACTGATTCATGTCTGTCATGTTTGGGATTACCAAGCCCTTATTATGATACATATGCTCTGTTTTACTCAACTTTCCACTTCTTACAATTATGGACACCCTATTTGTCAGACCCAACTCTTCTGGCAATCCCCCTTATCCACAAATAATTCTTGTTCGATATAGGCCTACAGTTGTGAAAGCAGAGACCAATACAGACAGTGCATGAAGTAAACACTATCAAAATGATGAACCTGTGCTTAGACACTGTAAACTAGAGAAGTCTGTTGAATGGAAAGTATTTTTTTTTTTTTTATTCTGTTAATAATATTTGGTGGGATCATTTTAAAATAATGTACTGTAGCGTCTAGGGTTTTAGTACTGGTTAAGAGAGAGAAAAGACTCTGATGAATTTAACTTTTATATAAAATGCTTCTATTTAAACAACTTACATCTGACCCATCATCTGACTTCTTCATTTCCTAAACATTTAAATTAAGGCGAGACACTGCAAGTGAATAGGAAAAAAATCTTTAATTTAGAGATATCGATTTGAAATTTCTCCTGTTGTTTACTCACATGAATGTTAGAAAAAAATGTATTACAAGCTTTTCATCATGTGATGTTTTCATATGAAAGCAACTGATTTTAGGTGTAAAAAACAGCCACAATTTTTGGGACATTCAAAACAGAAACATGAAAACAACCAGGTTAAAATTTCTTGCTTCTTTTTGTTGACACATTAGATACAAAAAAAACTAAGAGGGGAGCTTAAGATACTTATCTAGTATTTGAGTAAACGAAATCTCCCTGAAAATTTGCCTGAAAATAAAATTTTTTGGAAGTTTATTCCTTTCTTCTGTGAAAATGCCAAGGTGAGGGATTTGTACATCATTGTCAGGGTATAAAAACAAATCAAACTTGAAATTAGTAAAAAAAAAAAAAAATAAAATCCTTCTGTACGCTTCGTCAAAATATTGTTAAGTACAAAATTGTAAAGTCTGGTGTATGTAGATGCATTTTCAGAAAACTGCCTTTTAAGTTTCATAGAACTCGGTGGATGAAAGTTTATTAAATTAAATATTAAAACATCTTTCAGTACAGAGTGGACCATTTTATTGTTTCCACATGAAAACTTGTCGCTAGGAAACCAAACTGACCAGAAAACAAAGAAGTGAAAAAAAACCTTTTTGCCTGCAGTGTCTCGCCTTAAATTTAAGTAACTTCTTGCACTGTAATATTAATTCTATCTTATTCTCATGATTTGTATATTAATTCTTGAACGCAGGTGGGATTTCCTCATCCTGGAGTAGCAGCCTCAGTCATGGTGTACCTGGCCTCAGATGGTTCATGGTCCGGGGAGCAGTGTCGAAGAACAGTCGTGATTCTTTTGTCAGATACAGCTGGGAAGAACCACTCACTGGGTATCACACATCACAGTTTAATCAGTACTGCATCATTATTACATCATTCTGAATACCTTAACCTTCAATGCAAAGTGAAGCTAAGAGTGGACAAAACTAAATTATTTCAGTAACAGCAGTCAGCAATGAAAATGAAAATTAAAAAAATGATTCAGACTGATTCGGAGTTTATTGTTTGTTAAGCACTGTTTTAGTTGCATTACAATTGTGCACCACAATGAGGTAGTCACATGGCTGATAAGCAGTGCACTATGGACTGCATTATTACATTAGATCATTGTTACATTACAAATTCAATTCTGTCAATTGGACAAAAGTTTTAGAGTGAAGACGTTTTGCCTCTCATCCAAGTGGCTTCTTCACCTCTTTGCTATGGGCCTGGACGACTGAGAGACTACACAGACATTGTTACATTACATTAGATTACATTGGAGCATTGTTTTTCTCAGGCTCTCATGACCTGACGTGCCATCACAACCCCCTGGTGGTGAATGTGACCCATGACCTCTCACGCCCATTCTTCCTCACCTCTGCGGTGGTCCTACTGCTCTCCTCACCCTCAGTGGCTGTGGCAGGTGTGGCTCTGAGGACCTCCTGCCACTTCAGCACCTTCGCCCTGACTGGGTGCGCATCACAGGGTGGGCTTCCCCACAGCTACCTCTCCCCTTACATTACAAACACTAAACATTACAATGTACAACACAGTTCATACCAGTAACTCCAGTTTTATACAGAAGTGACTTAATAACCCTGCCATTACAAAATGACCACTTCAACAAGCCTGACTTAAGAGATATAGGTTAAATCTAACTATAGTTATTTTCAAACCTGGTTTTGGTAATCTGGAGTTTAGTCAGTCTGACTTTGGAAAGTTTACATTTGAGGGTTATAGCAGACTTGGTACACACAACATTCTGGACTGTAGATTGCCATATGTGGTTTTATTGTTAATCTGATGTTTTTTAGGATTCATTACTTTTTCTCTTCACAGTTGTTTGAGGCAGCCTTGTCAGTTGGACAGCTGTAGTCCACCACAGATTGACCATGGCTTTGTCAGGTAGGACCTATATCCCTCAAAGGTGTATCGTACAAACCAGCATGTGATCTTAAAATATATATGTGTATGTGTATGTGTGTGTGTGTGCATGTACATGTGTGTAGGTGTACAGGGGGAGGAGAGGCGTCCCGCTGCTCTGTGCGCTGTCATCGAGGCTACAGCATCAGGTTTCTCAGTGGCAAAGGAGAACTGTCCTATCAGGTTCAAACTGCTCTTATCTTATCTGGCTGACATTAACATGACTTGGATTTTTTTCATTTTTTAGAAATATGTTAAGATTTTATGGAATGCTGTACAGTAATAATTTAAAGTGCGTTTCTGGCATGCTTGTCGAAAAGTACGGAAAGATAATTAGCAGCTGCACAGAGGATTTTCCAGACATGTATCCAGATGTTAAAGAAAAACACATAATTATTCTGTCATATTGTAAACTACCATTACAAATTTCTAATTAATCAAAGAATACAAAGTAGCTGAAGTTGACCCCAATGCTATTTCTAACCTTCTCCAGGTGATTGTTAACATGCTGTCTGTTTGCAGAGGGAGGCGAAGCTGGAGTGTTTCCATGGTTCCTGGGACCGTATGGTTCGGTGCCGGCCTGTGGACTGTGGCCTTCCCGACCAGTCCCACATTTACCACGCCATCTTTAGCTGCCCCTGGGGAACAACCTATGGCAAACAGTGCTCTTTCACATGTGGTTCTCCAGCCATACTACAGGGTAAAGCACATCATCAGAGGATCATTATTTTAGCTGTCCACTATAGTCAGCAATTACCTTTTCAGTTATCTAGTCAAATGATTACATATGAGCTTTTTAAAGACCCTATATTACGTAAAATTTATTCTTGAGCTCCTGAGTTTTAAGCCATGTTAGAATGTTGTTACCTGGAGTTGTGTTTTGTTTCATTCATAGATGTTTGAGTAATCCTACATTATTGGACTGTCTGCTTCCCCAAAACTCAAAATGCTACTTTCCACCTTGTGATGTCATGTAGTGGTAGTTTTCAAGTTAACAGCTACTTTTTAACTTTAGTTTGATAGAGATTGGCAATTCCAGGTCTGAAATCATACAAATGATTCTAGTGAAGGTGTATGGAGTTTAATGACACAGTGGAGCACTTCCTGTGTTACCACATGACATCACAAGGTGCAACAGAGTGTTTTCTGTTTGAGAAAAGGACACAGGGTTTGTGTGTTAAACATGTGTGACTGAAACAAAGCACAACTCCAGGTATGTTTGTGATGAGAAAACAACATTATAACACAGATCAGAAAATGGCGTAATATGGGCCCTTTAAAACAGACTTTTAACCAGATAAAAATAAATATATGCTGACTGAAAAGCTTCTAAAAAGAATATGAATGACTAAAATGTATTACTGGTAAGAAGCCAGATAAAGATGAATCATTTTTGCGATGAGTCATTACAGTCCTAATAACCAGCAAAAGATGCAGCAAATATGTACGACTTCTTGCTGCATATGATACATTTTGATATTTTCCCTGTGACAATTTCACAGTTTCTGTTTGATGAAAGTTTTCCCTGAACTCTTTTCTCACAGTCCAGCAGATAGCCACTGCAATGGCATATGATCATCCCCAGATTCACACAATGGTTTAATAGCTTATAACCAGACCATGATTAAGATTAATTATATTTTATAGACCTAGTAAAAGTATGTTATGATTGTCCATAAAGCCTGACACTCACACATACTTCATGTGGGGCCTCATAGGCTCAGAAAATATTAGCTTTGGGCAACACTGAAGCCATTTGCTTATAACTTTACTGCAAAACTATAAAACTAAAGCTGAATGACCCCAGGGGGCAGAAATGAATCAAAGCAGTGACGGAAAAATCCACATATTTTAATGTCCAATGCACACTCTGTTCTGCTCTCAAGTCAATATGATTTAATCTAATATTTTACGACTTTGTAGATTAAGCAATTGCTTTGTTTTCATTCACAATTCACATACTTTAACAAAACAGTTTTGTACACAATGCAGAGATTTTGAATAAAATCACCTTGTGCATACATTGTGTGCACCTTAAAAATGTGAAATAACGGCCTCTTGTTTGTCTGCAGGTGACAGTGACAGGCTGGTGTGTCTGGAGGATGGCCTGTGGTCCTTTCCTGAGGCCTACTGTAAGATAGAGTGCCCAGAGGTTCCCAGTATCCCTAATGCACATCTGCTGACAGGAGAGTGCCTTGCTTCAGGGCACGACATCGGCTCTGTCTGTCGGTACAAGTGTAGTCCAGGATACTATGTGATGGGCAGCCTGAAGAAGAACAGACCAAGGTATATGCTACAACATTTATGCATCTTCTAAAGTTTAATCTGTGTATAGTTTTTCCACCTGCAAGACTTACTCTGTTCATCAGGGCACATTAGCAGACACTGAAGTAACACAGTGTTTTTGTAGAGCCAACTTCAAAGTGTGTGTGTAGTTTTACTATGCATGCCTCTATTCTCAGCGAAGGAAGTTCACTCTTTCCCTTTGTTTTACAAGTGGCCCATTATGTGCCGCTCAATGAAATCCATGTCTTTGATTCAGATATCATATGCAACAGACCTTTACAATGACATGTGAACACAGAATGTTTTGGGTGATTTTAAAATGATATTCTAACTACAATCATATGACATAATTTAAACCACTGGAGTCTTGAGCGCTTTCTCACCTACCCCCCTATCTGCTTTCACTGCTCTGAACTTTGTTGTGATTATTCATAAAAGTTCATACTCTGGGTCACACATATAGGGTTTAAAAATGTAAAATATTATGTACGTATGTTATAGTTTAATACTAAGTACCCACAAAAAATATAAAATATGTCTACTTTATGAGCTGCTCATTACTGAACAAACTTGTTAATGAGATGAGGTCCCTGTTAGTGGAGACACAGCCCCTGGGCTCAGTCTAAATGGTTCACAAAGCGTTGTATCAAATATCACATATACACATTTTTACTATCACATATAGTAAGACCATTAAAACTCTACTGTAGCGCACTTTGTTTTATAGTTTCACTACATTTGTTGCCAATGTGGTGCACCATTTTATGTTTGCATTCATTTGCAGCTGTGTATCTTTATGGGTTACACTTTCTCAACTATATGTGTAAACATTTTAATAACCTCTGATGCTTTATCAATTCAACATGTGAAATCAAACAGCAGCAATTAAGTAGCTTTAAACAGGCCTTTTTACTTAAGCCTTCCACATTAAATCATGCTATAATGCAAACTGTTACACTTATTTATTGAGATGGAATAAGAATAATCAGATGGAAATAGTTCATCAAAAAACAAATAGCAACAGGTACCAGCAAGGAAAGATGATATTATTATAAGTAAATCAATACTATGTTTATACAGAACAGATATTTTGATAATGTATGTATTTTGTATGTCCAGGAAGTACTTTAAATTGGAGTGTCTGGAGGAGGGGCAGTGGGAGGAGGCCGGGTGTGAGCCTTTGTCCTGCCCAGAGTTACCTGATGTGTACCAGGGCATGTACACCTGCACTAATGGCCTCTACTACGACAGCTACTGCACTCTGCAATGTCCTGACCCAAAAGAAAATGTACAGTGGAAGTAGTATTAAAATGATGAAACCAAATATTATAATTAAATATGACTCTCTCTGATCAATAGAGTGTAATTCATTGCTCAAAGGATGGTAAATGGACTTCAGAATTCACAATGTGCTCCCAGCTCCAGGGCTCGTGTCCACCTCCAGCTGAAATCAACTCTGTGGAGTACATCTGTGACCAGGGCACGGCTGTGGGTGAGTAACAGCAAGCTTAATCAAATTTGCTATTTAAATGGCCGCAATCAGCGAATCACTGAGGCTGCAATTATCTTAGTGACATAATGTTCCCTGTAAAGAACAAAATATCTAGTCCTATTATAAAACTTGCTAACTCTGTACTTCAGACCTCCACTCACGTATTCTTGTATTACCTTAACAGTTCATATTTCTTTCTTCCTACAAATGTTAATGCTCCAGTATGTGTTTAAAGTAACACTGTGTAACTTTTTGGTAGTGACACCTGAATGGTTCCAGGGAAATAGAAAGTTCAAACCATACTTCAAAACACCGTACGGTAGAACATTTTAGCTATTTAGCAATACTATTTCTATGGCAACAAGCAAGTTTTTAGCACAAACAAACATGGGTTTTTTGGCCATGAAGTTACGCAGTGGGGCTTTAAAATAGAAATGCTATTTTATATATTTTTCAAATGCCTTTAGCCCTCTTAGTAAGAGCATCTGACTAAGGGTATTGCTCAGTTATTACATATGCAGTTGTGGTTGTAATAGAACTTGAAAGTAGCTGACATTCAGGGTCATACCTGAAATTACAAGGCAAATTGTTGGACGACAAAACGCATAACTGAACCTGGAGGCATTTAGCAGCATCAAAAGAGTTGCCTGGATGCTTTAGCCCTTACCAAATGTTTGTTTCATATTTAATACTATAGTAACTTGGCATCTGTGCTCTGAAACTCAAATTACATCATTCAAAAGCAAATGAGACAAACATATGATTCTTCTCTGAAATAAAACTGAACTGACATATTGTGCTGGAAATATTTGTTTTTGAGCATCTGGGAGGAATGCTTTAGCAAGTTTGATGTAACTCATATCAAAACAGTAGGAAGTCGTTCAAATCAAAGGCTGCCAGGAGTATGAGTGGTTGATGACAGTAAATGAGGCAGTATGTGGTCCGTAGCTTGGAGTTTGTGCATGAATAAATTAGTGTTTGTGGTTTGTTTTCTCTTTTCTGTGCAGGTGCTGTTTGCCTCCCTGTTTGCACGGATCTGTGTGACCCCGTGGTGTTGCCCAATGGCACAACAGCAGACTCACTACAGCACTGGGTGATGCCAGCCCAACTCCAGGTGGGACATGTTAAGGCCATAGCTTCCTTGTAGGTTTGTAGCAGTTTTCTGCAAAATGAAATTGTGGCATATGGGAATAGGTTGTAAAAGTTTAGTTTAAAGTACTACTACTGCTACTTTTACAATGATTACCAGATTTTCTACTAGAATCTTTACAGTTATGTGGTTGGCTCCATTTCACCTACTACAATATACTTTTATTCAGGTAGATCACTTCCTCTCACCTTTCCAAGATATTGGTAAAGTTAAAAATACTATTTATTATTATTATTTTAACTTGATATACATATAAACAATACAAAAATATGAGATTAGGAATAAAGAAATGGCTTGATACTTCTTACTGATTTCAATTCAGATACCAGTTTACATGTTCTCTCTGTGTCTGCATAAGTCTTCTGTAGGCACTTAGGTTTCCCCTATCACAGGACTCTTAATCTAAAACAAAAATCAGGAAAGGTCTGATTTTGAACTGTTGTTACTTTCCATCTGGGACTCCAGCTTAACACTCTTCTACACCAGCAGGTTGCTGTTTCTAGGCAAAAAGAAATGTGATATGGGAAAAACTCCTCTCTTCAATAATCACTAAGTGGCAGTAGGTTCAGAAATCAGTTGTTGTTTTTCCTGCTGCCGTGCAACCAGCTCTTTCTGCAGGCCGATCCCTGATAAACAGGGCCCGGACTCTTACACAAAAACACCTATTAGGATGAATAATGCATGCAAACATCTGGAGGGATAAACTTCAGTGCTGCTGAGGCTACTGCGCTAAGTACTCGCCCCCACCCTCCTGGCTCAAACATGACTGATGTGGCCCCAACCATTTGGAGGCAAAAGCAAATTACAAAACTGCTTTAAATTGGCACCTTACCCAGATATAACTCTACAATGATCAATCTTTGTACCTAATTATACTGCCCCATGAATTAGTTCTTTTATCGCTATGGTATATTGCAGATGGTCTGTTGACACTTTTATAAACCAGGGTAGTATATGAGCACAGATGGGGCACATATTTCAAAATATTTTATTAGATGTAGTTGTGAAAGTAACAGTTTTCCAAGTGCTAAATTGGTAATAGTGTTTGATTAGTAATATATATGTCATTCAAGTTTTTACAGGTGTTTTTATTGCTAAAAAAAACCCTTTCATTTCAAAACCAAGAAGGGTCATCTCTTCATAGATCTATTTATAACACCACCACCTGCTTTCTGTAGAGATAGATACATTTAATGCCATACTGTAGAATATTTCAAGCAAACCAATAACATCTCCTTACCGGTCAATCTACGTTCCTACCCTCACCTATGGCCATGAGCTTTGGGTAATGACCGAAAGGACAAGATCACGGATACAAGTGGCCGAAATGAGTTTCCTCTGCAGAGTGGCTGGGTGCTCCCCTAGAGATAGGGTGAGGAGCTCAGTCACACAGGAGGAGCTTGGAGTAGAGTTGCTGCTCCTCCACGTTGAGGTGCCTCGGGCATCTGTTTCGGATGCCTCCTGGTCGCCTTCCTCAGGAGGTGTTCCGGGCATGTCCCACCGGGAGGAGGCCCTGGAAAAGTCCCAGGACACGCTGGAGGGACTATGTCTCACGGCTGTCCTGGGAACGCCTTGGGGTCCCCCCGGAGGAGCTGGAGGAAGTGTCTGGGGTGAAGGAAGTCTGGGAGTCCCTGCTTAGACTGTTGCCCCTGTGACACGGCCCCGGATAAGTGGAAGAAAATGGATGGATAACATCTCCATGTAGACAAGCACGTAACGGACCCTCCATCAAATAGTTACTTATAAATAATTTTTTTTAAATGCGTTTTTTTTTTTTTATGTAAGAAATTGTACTGATCAAATAATGCACATCGTGAGGTTCAGCTGGGCAGCTAAAGAACAAAATATGTTTTGTATTAGATTTGGGTTAAAAAAAAGCTTTTAAGTTGTTCCTGCAGTAATCATGGGGATCACACCTGACGTATGCTGTGTGGATCTTATCACCTGTGTGGTTCTTTATCAGAGCATCTGTGTTACTGAAAGTGGAGCAGATAGCGTGGACTGAGGACTTTGTTGACGTCAAACTTTTGAAGAAATGCTCACATCTGACACAAGGGCTAACCGAGTTAACTTATCAGGACCAGATTTTCTAGGAAAGTGTTTTTTTATTTCTTAAGTTGCTCCTAAGGTGGGTCCACTTACCCAATATCATAAGAAATCTTTTGGTGTTGCAAACATGACTCACTTAAAAGTTACTCTTTGGTGGTCAGTGCAGTGCAGCCAGCTCTGTTCAGGTCAAATATTTGGATGGACATGTGCTTGTGTTTGCCATATGCAATGGAGATGCTGTTGCTTTGTTTAGAATGGTCCACAGTATGATATTAAATCTATCTATATGGAGACAATCAAGTTGCATTACCTGGGCAATTTACAGATCTGATTTGTGGAGAGATGAGTTAACTCACAGCAAGAATGCATATTTTTAAGTATTTTGAGCAATATAGAACATGTGTAATGAAATAAATTATAGATAGGTTTAATGTCATACTGTGGAAAATTCCTGGCAAAGTAAAAACACCACACAGGCAGTGAACCTTCCACTGGAAAAGATTCATAGTGCACCCATAACCTTAGAAAAGAGAAATATTTTGTTTAATAGTATTAAACTTTGTAGCAAGACATTTGTTATTATGGTGAAGTGTCTTAAACCCACTTTTACACAACAATTATAATCACACGCAATTGCAATCCCTTTGCAAACAGTAAGAATGAAAATAAAAAGAGAATGCTTGGTGTTTGTGTTGAAAGTCAAATAACTAAAAATAGATTATTATGTAAACAAAGTTATTATATTACTAATTCATTATTTAGATTGGGATCTAATGGGAAAGTGCCTGCCTAAACAAATCTCCCATGGATTAAAACACATAACTGCCTAATCTAAAATCATAACCCTTCATGAATCCAGATCTGCTGTATTCCATTTGAGATCAAATAGTTGGATGGATGTGTGTTTGCCACAACTCTGTGATTACAGGGCATCATGTTATCGCAAATATTTCAGTATCAGGTCTCAGTCACCGGGTCACGTTGCACAGGAAACCACTGGGGAGGGTCGGATTTCGCTTCTTTTTATTAGTCAGCCATTGGCCAATGACCGCAGTCATGCCACTGATCAAATGTGGGCAAAGAGACACCCACACATGACCTCATTAGTACTGTGCAGCATGAAGGATTTGTCAGATTGTGCCTCTTCAAATAATTTATATTTTCAGTCTGCAAAACGTTGTCAGATGTAAGTACCTTTTATTGTGAGAAACACTGACATCACGTTTTGAAGTGGGAATGTTGAGCAGAATTACAATGTGCTGTCAATTTTTTTTTATCATAAAATAGACCAATAGTTGCCAGAAATAGCAATACTGTTCTATTAGGGATGTCAAGGTTATTTGATTAATTGCTAATTATTCAGGTCACAATATAAAGGATAACAAATATATTATTGTGATCATTTAAAAAACAAAAAAAGTACATTTTTGTTTTATAAATAGTATACCAAAAAAGTAAATCGTCATGATAAATTTTCATGATAAATTTCACATTTTAATATAGCACTTATCCACCTTGAAGGTGCTTTACATCAAGCAACCACTCACCCATTCACACACACTGGTGTATTAAGTACTAAGTGTCCTGAGGCAAGACACAACATTGGCATTCATCTAAGAATTTCACTCTTTTTTGTCAATAATAATTTTGAATAGTGATGAAATCATCATGTTTCTGAAATAATGTATTATTCATTTATTACTATTTCAATTTTTAGACATGGCTTGTAATACTTTAGAAATATTTCTGAAGCTTTTTCTTTTTTTTTTTCTTTTCAGAGCATTGTGTGCACAGGAATGATGAAGTGGTTCCCTGACCCTCAGCACATCCACTGTATCCAGTCATGTGAGGTAAGTGTGAGCACTCAAGGCCAAATAAAGACCAAAAATATGCCACGTTATATATAGTCTAATTTATTTCTGTCAAAAATTTAAGGAATTTCTATATTAGTTCTGATGAATTATACCAAGCCAATAAATCTAAAAAAGCAGGGTCTGACAGATGAGAGTTTATTTATCTTTTCATAGTCCATATCACAGTGAAATATGCACCATCACTCAGCCTGTTGTGTCAGGTGAAGGTGAAGCATGGAGCATCCGTTTTGTTGATACTATGGCACCTGTCCGAAAAACAGAAATATGAGGCTCAGACGCAAAAAAATGTGTCCTTAAAATTGATTTGTTGTGGATCGGTTCATTGGGGTTATAAAAAATATTTGCTACAGTAAGATACAGTCAGGTGTTTTCATAGTAACTTTGAAAAAACAATATTTCACTTACCAATATTTGAAAAATGCTCACACCTAAAACATACTATACATTTGTTTAATTCATTCTTTATTAGAAGTTAAAAGTACAATACTTAAGTACAATTTTTAGGTATCTGTACTTTACTTAAGAAAATTTTACAGTGGATACTTTTTACTTTTACTTCATCACATTTGAACCATGTATTTCTACTTTCTACTCCACTACATTTTAGATCTGGACTGAAAAGAAAAAAGTATTTTTCTTTATGGTTTGAGACCTGCTACTTATTTTTTAGCACATTTAATTTGAGTTAATATCCCAACTTTGAGCAAAACAAATACACATGATTGAATTCCTTAAAATAAGCTACATTCTTTATCAAAATCACTACATTTTAATTTTTAATTGTTCTAAAAATCTCTGCAATACTTTTACTTTTAAAATACATTTTAAACAGGTACTTGAATTGAATGATTTTTTCATGATACTTTTACTTGAGTCATATTTTGCCCCTGTATCTGTACTTTTACTTAAGTAAAAAAATAACAGTAACAAAAAAGTACTTCATCCACCACTAAACCATATTAAAATTTGAAGCAATGCATTTGTTTTTATGTTGCTATTAGAAGTCAAAGACACAAAAAGGGTCATTATTTCAAATGAACAAATTGTTGTATTACTAATTAATTATTTAGACTGAGACCAAGTAAGAGCGTGTATTTTGGCTTTCTTCAAACAATAATCACAAATCTTCCATAGATTAAAACACATAATTGCCTAATCTAAAAACACAAACCTCCATGAATCCAGATCTATTTCATTTGGCATTTCCTTGTTGCGTTTGGACTAGACCGGACTTACCAATGGAACACATAAACTGTTGATGTCTTTGAGTGTTAAAGCTCTGATGGTTCGTGCCAGCTCTGCATTTTCCCTCTCCACCTTCCCGTGAATGTTGCTATGGCGATACAGTTGCTCCCGACCAAGCTGCCTGACACGGCACTGTAAATTATCTCAGCCGACCACATGTGCTGCCTCTGTGCCGGGCCAGATCTGCTCCAGATGCCATGCCTGCGTTTTCCCCTTACATACTCCCTTGGGTGTGAGCTTCGCGTCCAATCTTTTGATAAATCACTGAAATGGCAGCCCAAGTGTCAGAGAGCCAGCTACCGATTCTGTTTTATTACAGCATTGCTTCACCAATATCCGTAATGTTAAGGCTATGCTCATTGCTAAGTGAATATATTGTATGATCCAGAGGCATTCATTTTGAAGGGGAAGCTACTGATCATGTGATATTGCTATGTTAATTATGGTCTGGCATTTATATTTGACATAAATCTAATTTTTCTAGACAGTTATAGCTCCACTTGTATTTTCAATAAAAAAAAAAGTGTCCCACTGTAGCTTCAAGAATATGCCATTCTCAAATTGAAGTCCGGGTCAAAATGTAATTATAAAAATGTATAATTATTAATCTTCTTCAGAAATGTTATTAGGAACTATTAAACGAGTAATCTAAACTAACTGAGTGAATGAATCACATTAATCATGAGTGGAGGACTGGCTTCCAAGAAAAGGAGAAGCCAAAAGGTAATTAATAATGTAAATATTTGTGATGTATTCATGTTACTGTATTTTTAGGCTAATAGATTTTTAGTAGATTTTTAAAATGAAAGGAATTACAGAGTACAGCAAGTCCTCATCGTCCAAGTGCAGAACTGTCTCACCACTGTCTCTGCTGCTTTCTAAACGGATAAACACAAATAAGCTCAAAAGATATATAGATTGTGGTTTAATTTTTTTGTTCTAAAATTCCATAAAAAAGTAACTAGTACTTTGAGTAGTATTTTTTATGTGTACTTTATATATTTTATTTTAATTCAGCAGCAGTTTTTTTAGCCATCTTAGCCACGTGACGGCACTTTTACAAATTTTCAGTCGGTAGCTGCTCTTTCCATCATTGATTTTAATTTATACTTTTATGGATGAACACATTAAAGAGTATGAGTGAGAAGTTAAAATCACTGATCCCAATAATAGAAAGCAGTGATTTTCTGGTAATCTGATGCGTTGTACATGTGTGTGCCTTCACCACTGGTTTTGAAAGAAGCCACTATATAAAGTAATAGAGCGACTGACCTTTTAAACGCCCTGTAGGGACAGAGGTGCGGAGCCAACTCTCGCTGCTTTAACGGTCTTCATGCATGTATGCGTCTGAGTTCAAAGCCTGGTATTCGCGGTTGGGAAGCAATGTAAATCCTAATTAACCTCAACTAGAGCCATGACCTGCTCAACGGCTCTCCTGTGGCCCACTGTGAGGTCTGTAATGTGTTGGTAACAAAGAGGAAATCCCCACAATAAAACATACGACTCAATGTCAGAGCCACTTAACCCTTTGGGAAGACAGCTACTGCCTCTATGCATGAAAGGCTAAGGGTTAGGAGTAACCAGGTGAAATACAGGTGGCAAAACATCTGTGTACACACTCACAACATGGGAACCTGCTTTTATGGGGCAAATAACTGGTCCCAATGATGACATCATTCCTTAATTATTAGATCAACAACATATAGGTTAAAGATAAAGGTTAAATTATGCTATGGTAGGGTTTAGGATAAGGTTGATTAAGATTAGGATCAGTCTCCAGAAAATAAATATAATTCAATGTATGTCCCCAAAAAGGATGGAAACGCATGTTCCATTGAAAACGTATTCATCTACGTTATTCTCGAATCAAAAATGGGTTAGATACATTGTTTGTTTCCAGGGAGATGTTATTGCTTTGCTTAGAATGTTCCACAATATTGAACATAACAGCTCAGATCTGTAAAGAGTCGAGAAATCGTGTTTTAAGGTATGTTATTTTATGTATTTATTTTTAGCAATAAATTATAAAAGCAAGTTAAGCAAGTTTCATACCATATTGTGGAACATTATAGCTGAGTCAAAAACATCTTCGTGGAAAAAGAAGGTGGCAGGCCCCATTAAAAAAGTTACAATGGACCTTTAAGACTGCAAATCAATGTAAAATGCAACTAAATGTTCCATTGCAGTCTTGTACAACTGAATTGAATACTGCACATATCTGTTTAACCGAATGCTGTTTGTTGTTTTGCAGCCTTTTGGAGGAGACGGATGGTGTGACACGATAAACAACCGCGCTTACTGCCAGTACGACGGAGGAGACTGCTGCCCGTCCACACTGTCCAGCAGAAAGGTACGCGATTACAACACACTGGATCCCTTAGAATAACGACACTTAGAGCTGCACTGTGTAACTTTTTGGTAGTGCGTCCATCGTCTTTTTGTTTCTATAGAAATGCCATAGCTCTGCTTGGAATGTATGACATTAAACAGATCTACCTTATGTTTATTCAATTACAGTTTTATTGCGCAAAAAACAGGCATTCTCTCCACAGATCTAACGTGGCCTTTTTTGGTCTCCATGAAGATAGAAAGGTTTAATACTGTGAAAAATTCCAGACAGCAATACAAGTAACAACATCTCCATGGAGAAAAGCAGATGGTGGACTCTCCACCAAAAAGTTACACAATGCACCTTTAAGCCATAATATAATATGAACAAAGACTTAGTTTATTAAAAAGGATTCAGGCTTAATAACTTCATTAATATCATAACCCTCCCCACAAGTTTTACATTTTCTTTTGTAGCATACACTATGCCCATGGTTTGTTAATGTATGCTTCTTACTGTATTATTTTTGCATGTTTTCCCATTTTTAACTACAAATGGCAAATAAAGTAACCTAACCCCTTAATTAAATAGTTCCTAAACCTGAATCATTCTTAATAAACAATTGGTTCATTATGAATTCAGTCTTTCTTCATGTTTTTATTATAGCTAATTGAGGTGTAGTTATCATAAAGTGTTAGTGACCCCACTTATCCACTCACATCTGTACTTAAACAGGGCTAAATGTTTGTTGGCTTAAACTTCACACTGAGCGGAGGGCCTGGATGTTGCAGTCAGATCCTTCCTGTTTACAGTAGTAGAAGTCAGTCTTTGGCGAGGCTGCAGTGGAGCTACACAGGAGACCAGTTCTAAACAAACAAACACAAATCCCTGCTCCTTTCCTCTGGCTGCTGTTAACGACTGGGCCCTCGTCTCTACTTAAAACAACACAGGAGACTTGTGCCCTCCAGCTTTCCACTCAAATTGTAAATAAGCAGATTTTCACCACCCCGTCCGCCGCACACTTTCACCTCTCTCATGTTTTGGATTTGCTCTGCCGCTCTGAACTTGATACTGTTAAGTTGCAGAGACACAGACTTTGTACATATAAGGAAATACGTGAGATTATTTAGAATGGCATTAGTATTTCGAATGGAGAAGCAAATACAGTATTTTGCTTGTATTTAAAGTAACATACATATTAAAGTAACATAACTTTCTAATGTGGCACCTTACCTGTTATATTCTGTGGAAATCGAAGGTTAAAACAATACTTTGGGACATTCTCCATGGAGACAGACATGTTTTATGCTATACTGTATAGCCAAAGGAACAACATTTCCATGGAGACTTTTATTTTATTTGTTTATTCTTTAGCTAAAAAGTTATAAGGTGGAGGATTAACTCTAATTAACTCTCGCAATCAACATTGTTTTCAATATTAAATTACTATATGTACATGTTTGCTCTCACTCAAATATTACCAATCATCTTACACATAATCAAATAGTACTAGGCGTTTACACAGAGACCTTTTTTTCCATGTTAAAAAGTTAAGTTGAAAAGATCTATTTTGTATGGTGTTAATCAAAGAGGAGAAGAAGAACATCTAATTTTATAGGTTATAGTATAATTATATTATTGGTCCAAGCTTTTTCCCATGAACTTAACATTATAATATATTAGATTCCAGATTTATTAGTCTTGTTCAAAAACAGTATTGGCAGTAAAAAAATAATTCTTGTATTTAAGGATGGAATTAATATGGGGTTTGTGGACAGACAGGCAAACCGATAGATAGAGCTGTTCTCTTGTCAGCCAAAAATACCAGCTAATATTTGTAGTTTTTACGGTGCAGTCTTGAATACGTCTAACAAGCACTGTGAGGTCGGCTTATTTGTGTTTGCTAAAAGATGCAGCCGTATTATGTTTCCCTAATTGCTGTGTGTGATTGCAGTATATGTTATGTGTGGATGAGAGAAACAGGATGAATAATTACTAGAAAGCAGGGGTCAGGGCCTCTGTACAAACTGTACACTAGAACATTTTACTGGCATAACTCTATCCCAAAGCGGACATGAAGAAATCTGAGATACAGATGCACTTTTAAAGGACAATTGAAATGTACAGATTCTACTTGAATGACAAGTATGCAAAACTTTAAAGTTGCATGTAGTCGTGCAACCTGCTCATCTCCATGAAGGTTTTATTGCTCTGGATATTCACACAATAACTATATATATTCACCATATATTCACACAATAACTACATGCTGCAGTTTTCTGTGAGAGTAAAATACATACGTAAAGGATATTATTATTTGAAACTGACAAGAAAAGAAGTTAAAAGAAGTTTCATGATAGATGATGATGGCGGGAATCATGCGATGTGTCTTTCCCAGCCATCTATGGAAGCACAATGCTCATTTGATTTGTTGGATTTTGACTTTATTTTGGACTCACAAAGGGCCAAACCAGTAAAATAATGGTAAGAGGTAAGAGGGGAGAGTTTGGTGCATTTTTATCAGCCCTATTCTCTTTTCAAAAATGTTGCTATAAACAGGCAGTTAATCCTAACGCTTTTGAGATGAGCCAATGATTTGGCTGCAGGGTGTCAGTAATAAAACCAACCACTGCTGGTGCGCTGTGACTAATGAAATCTGATGGAAGATTTCAAACATCACATTCTATCTTTCAATCTCAGTAAAACTTAGAATTGGTAATTTCTTAGTTTGATCATGGAGAAACTGGGTAAATGGCACTTCCTTGATTACCTCTGAGTGGATTTGAGAGTAGAGACCAATCAAAAGCTCTAAATGCACTAGACTGATAGAAATACTTGCCTAAAAACTTCCCTAAAGTAGCAAAAAAAACTGTATTACATCTGTTTGTGTAAACAAAAAAGAAACAGAAATGTCAATTGTGCATGTTAAATCCCAGCCCTGCATCTTCTACAATGTCTACTCGTTCTCTCGTTCTCTTTTCTTCTTCTCTGGACTAAAGGAGTGGTGTTTACATTTCTTGCAGCAGACTGCGGGGCACTGGAGTTTATTTTGCAGCCTGTGGTGATGGCTCTCTTCCTAGCCCAGAGCTGGCAGCCTCTTGTTGTTGATTCTTAACATGTGTTCATCCGTTCACCTCTGCGGTGGTGCGTTCCTCTCTCTCTTCCCCCTCAAGACCCTCAAGGTTTCTCTCCATTCAAAAGGCCACGTCGAACCATTTGACATCATGCGCTTTATCGGCCTCCGGGGGGCCGTTGGACTGCACTTTGAAACTGTGAGGAAATACAAGTCTTCGAAGAGCATGCTTGAGTTACTAAGCGGCACTTAGCTTTCAGAGCTCAGTGGGCCGGTGGGGGCAATGTTGTCCAGTAGCCGTCAGGTCATTCCAAGTAAATTTGTTTTTGATTCTCTGTTTTTGCCATTCAAAGATCCGCGTCTGGCGTCTGCACCAAACTAACAAATCTTCCTCTTGATCTCAGCTCTGTAACCAGAACTGTGACGTTTGATCTCACTACCACTTTACCCCAAAGCATACCACTGGGTTAAGCTGTCCATTGCTGATCATATCAACTACTTTTATGCAATTACCACCCATCATTCTTCATAAAAAGATCTATTACTAAGGACTGGACAAAGCTGTACTTCTTCACAGACCACCTTTATATCGCCGCTTCACATCTTGGACTATTCCACTATATCAAATAACTTGTATGTTATTATATTTTATCTCAAAATGTTGCCATTGTACTTTTCATTTAGACTCAAACTCAGCACACACACTCACAGAGACAATGATTTCTAAACTGATAATAACAAAGGGCTACAGTGTAGTCATTATTCATTCACTTCACTAGCAGTAAGCGACTTCAATGAGGATGGTAGACTGACATAAATACAGTCACCAATCTGCCGCTCTATCAATCACTCTCACACACCACATCCAAAAGTGTCTTGCCAAGAGATACAACAACATGCACTGGTCAAAGGGGCATTTGAACCACTGTTATTTGGGTTGGTGAAAGAGTGCTTTAACCACTCACCACACAAAACATATTGTGCTTCTTTAATACTAGAAAATGTCACTATTGTTGTAAACTTTGACATTGAGTTATTTTGAAGCCGCCAGAACACACAGTCAAATGTCCTTGTGACCAGGGCTGATTGCTGTGTTGTTCACCGCAGGTCATCCAGTTTGGAGCGGACTGTAATCAGGATGAGTGCACTTGTCGAGACCCAGACGCCGAGGAGAACAAGAGTCAGGCCAAGCACTCACAGGGGGGCGGAGCTAACTGACGGAGAAATGAAACAAGGCAAAAGAAGAAACAACCACAACAAATAAACATCAAGTATCCGATTTGTACAGTTTCACTTTTCGATCCAAAGAAAGCCATTGAAGTCATACAAGATGTGATACAGGAATTGTGTAAAAATTGGGTCTTTCTTAAGTGTGGTTCACTGTCTGAATGATCCTGCTTTAGTAATAGCATAAAGGATATTATCTTGTCCAATTTAGTTTTGTTTACTGACCACAGTTTGAGGTGGAAGTAATACAATTCAAAACAATCACTTCTAAAGGAAAATATGTTTAGTGCTACAATGTTTTTCCAAGTAGATCTTTACGCATAAAATACCCATAATTTTGTAATCTGGAAAGTATAGTTTTAGTTTAACAATTCCCAAAATATTTTAGCTAAATTTCACTTTTTTATATTTTTACTTTGAGTTTATGTTGTTTTCTGGGCAAAAATGTTAAGTATATTTATTATTTTTATTTTTTTAATCTGTTTATGCAATTGAGTACTTCCACCTCATTTTTATATAACAACTTTTCCCTCCAAGAGACAGTGACTGCACATCCTTCAATTTAAGGAGAGACAAAACCTTCCCTTAACATTTGGTCTGAGAGCTATTAAAGAGACGTATTGTAGTGCATTTGAATGTAATATATGTGACTCATAACATATTGAAAATGAAGTAGCCAAAAGGAACTGGCAGTGTCTGAAGCCAACGGCACAAATCAAATGACTATTAAGGGAATGAGAAACTTGTCACTGAAAAACCAAAGAAAGACAAGAGAGTCACTGAAGGAGAGGACGTTTAAAAAAATCACAAATATTACCTCATGACGCTAGTAACGCTCATATAGGTTCAACTGTATGTTATTTATCAATGTTCTCAATAGTAGCTTTTAGTCTAGCAGCAAATATTTAGAATAATGAAGGTGTAGCTAACATAACAATATGTCTTGTTAATTCAAATAGTGTCCACATATCACAGTTTATCATCCATTCATATCTGTGCATTTTTCCTATTTGTATTAAGGAGGTATGCACTCATGTTGTCATTATTAAAGCACTTCTGAATGCTTTACACCGGTAAAGAAATAGTCAACACAACTTATCTTATGCTTTATGTACTATTTAACACAATACAAAGGTATATAAAAAGCTGCTTTCTACCAGTCCTTAAAAATGCATAGTTATCTGTCCTGTTTGTTGAATTACTGTGTATTATTTGAAAATGGCTTCTGGGTTTTGTACATGTATAGATGATGTAATTAAATAAAATCCAACACCAAATACATACAATTGTTTTGAATTTTGGATCCAGTATATTGTTCACATAAGGTATACACACGTGTGGTTTAAAGGTCATATTTTGTGCAAAATTGACTATTGTGAGCTTTAAGCCATGTTAAAATGTTGTTTTCTCCTCAAAATACTGTGTTTTGTTTCATTCACACATGTTTAAATAACCCTTTATTATTAGTTTGTACACATCTTGTGATATCATGAAGCAGTTTTAGCAGTTTTAGCTAACAGCTCCTTTTACCTTTAGTTCCGTTGAGATTGGCAATTCCAGGGCTGAAGTGATTCCAGTGATTCTAGTGAACGTGTATGGAGTTTAAAAACATAGTGGAACACATCCTGTATTATGACTTGACATCATAAGGTGGAACAGAGTGTTTTCTGTTTGAGAGTAAAACTCCTAAACATGCAGGATCTGTGAATGAAACAAAACACAATTTCATTTATGTCGTCTTTGATGAGGAAACAACTTTATAAGAGCGGCAACACACATAGTACACATAAAAGCAAAACAAATTCACCAATAATATTTTTCTTTTATTGTTGAAGTGAAAAAGCCACTACCAGTCAGATACATTAAAGACATTTGTCATGCAATTCAAGAGCTGCAGTGCGCTACTTAGAAACTTCTATTTTCAACAACTTCTAGAATAAATCACGTGTAGGTTTGTGGCTTTTAATGGGTATTACAACAGAGAAGTCTACTAGAATAGTTACAGTATTGTAATTTTGTAAGCTCACTGTATTAAACACATTTATGTACAAGAGTAAACACTGATACAGTTGTTTTCATTGGCATTATATGGACAAAAATAACTGAACAAACACATATAATAAACACAGATAGATGCTGTATGTATTCAAAGGGCAAAGCTTGATGTTTGTAAACTTGAATACTATTAGCATAATGACTTCTTAAATGTATAAATGCAAAACATTGAATACTACATTCAATAAATTGTATTAGTACAATTATTATTTACATAGTGTTTCTAGTATACAGTTTTTCCTTGTTCAGGCTTTTTTGAGTTAATGTGATAGTTACCCTCATCAGACCTTTGCTATTAATCAAATGTAAAACAACGATAGCCAAAAGTGCATATTTCGAAAAAGCATCTCTACACTAAAGAGGTCAATGAAGTAGCTAAATCAATGGACTGTTTGGAAGGGTTACTGCATGTAAAAATCCACTAAAGCAAAATAAAATAGCTTTTCACATATGACACATTCCTTTACATAGCTGGCTCAACAAATAATGCTGTTTTTGAATTGTTTGTTGGTGATGTTTGCAAAGATGAACAGAGGAGACTTTCATGCTGAACGGACAAGAAAACAAATCAAATGTGTTCTTTAGAGCATCTGTTTTACCTTCACAACTTAGGGTAGAACAATAGATGAATAACAGATACTTTTACTCTTTTTTACTCTTTTATTCTTTCTTTTTTTTTTTACAGATACTAATTTTTTACTCATTGTTAGGCCTGTCACAGTAATTACTATATCGACTTATGGGTCAAAACACGATAGATGGAACAATTATTTTTGGGGTATTTAATGCAATTGTGAGTACTTTTTCTTTGTAATGGGGAACCTTTTCTTATTTTTTCTGTACTATGATCAAATTTGAGCTGTACTGGAATGAATAAACAACGTCTATGACTGAGCTCATGTTCATTGACAATACTGTACAAATAGAATAGTTGTTTTTTTTGGAGAGATCCTGCTTTAGGGTTATTGTGTCAGAGGCATAATGACATTCAATATTATCATCTATATTTTCTTCAGCAATATATCGAACCTCAAAATTTGTTATCATGACAGATAAAAGACAAAAAGACTAGGATATGTTAGTTTTCATTTAGTTAGATACTCCCGTCAGACAGACATTTAAGGCAGTCCCTTACCAGAACTTGGTCAGAACTGAAGAAGCGACTTGGATGAGTGACGAAAGCATTCACTCTAAAATGTTTAAATTCAAACTTCTAATATGGACCCTACCTGGACAACATTCAAACATACCCTTATTACTCAGCTTTACTCTTTCAACTACATCTTTTACGGAACAATTCTATGGGTTTAGCTTAATTCTTCACAGTTTTTCTCACTGCTAATTGCGATAATAGTTTTGTGTAAAATGAAAGTGTGCCTCTATCCATCCTTACATTTACCTCTAGGTTCCACTGTGCGTAAACAGAAGCGTGTGTTTCACATCTAGAGCTCTTTGGGCTCTCCATAGTCATTGTACATGACTGTGAGAGTCTGTTCATCACAGGCCTTATGCACATCCTGGCCCATCTCAGACCACTTGAGCCCAAACGCTTTACTGTCTGTGTAGCGACAGGACAGGAACTTCAGAGACATCCTGCGCAGGCCAATCTTAGGCTCCTGCAGCAGCCCCTTACACCATGGAGAGAGCTCGTTCAGCTGGGACAGGATCAGGCCCGCCTTCCTGAGGAGAGGGAAAGAGAACGAAGATTAATGTAGCCAAATCTGAAATCTGTCCATGTTATCTCAATACAAAACATTATGGTCACAAACACCTGACAACAGTAGCTATTCCATTCCTATAATAGACCAGACTGGACGTTTTAAAAGTTACTGCTACTAACTCGTTAACCGAGCCAAACCATTGTCCAAACTCTAACCATATCCTTAAGTATAATGTTTCATACCCTTAATTATTAAAGGGCCCTTAAAAAAATATTTTTGGATCTATGTTCTAATGTTGTTCGACCAATCACAGCAGATCATCCCTTCACACCATACTATCTAGCACCAATCTTGCATGATCACACATTTAATCTTCAATAGAAATTTATGATAGACTTAATTCCAGTCACATCAGAATGGGCACCTGGTTTAAAATGTTGATCAAATGGGCATGGACAATAAAAAAGAAGTAAATTGCTTCCAAAAGAATGCGCATAGTTCTTTTCTACTATAGAGCATATACTGATTTAAACTGATCTTATATGGACACGATTCACAAAATGATTCACAAAAAAAGATCCAAACTAAAATTGGAGAAAGAGAGGGTAGCTCATTCGTCACAAGAACAAAAACACAAAAGATGGAGAGGTTTTTGAGTGTGTCTCCTCTTCTTTCAAATATGGATTGTGTAGTAATAATAATAATAATAGGAAAGGGCACTACTGCTGTCTGCCTGTCTGGGGGGAGCATGCCAAGAAAGGTGCACTGTTACAGCGACATTCCAGCTTTCACCCAAAACACACAATGCCCAAATGAATGACGGACACATCTATGAGATTATAAATAGTTTTAATAAGAGCAGGGAATATGATTTCTTTAGAATTCATAAAAGCCAAACCCTTGTGAAAAATGGCCCTGCATTGTAACAGTAGAGTACGTTAACTGCAATAAATAACTAAGACAATCTATTAGGGTCATGTAGTTAATCTTTGCTAAGTGGTTGTTTAAAGAGGCAGGGATGGGAGATTTCATTCATTCCAGTCACAGCGCCTCATCCTTCAGCGCAAACCCGCCACTAATACAGCAAGCTGCCCCAGGTCGAGCCAAACCACAAGTCTGCCAGAGCGTCACAGAGAAGCCACAACACGTTATACTGATGAACTGATGACACATGGGAGCACCCAGGCTACAACTCGATATGTGCAAGTTAAGAGGAAATTAACAACCGCACAAGTGGAGTGAACAAAGAGCGTTTATTTGTTCATGTTCTGACCCAGGTTTGGATTTTCCACATAAGCCACTTGCACAAAATGACATCACACACGCAGACGCTACTATTAGTTTCATAAGGCATGGGCTTAATACAATTTACAAGCAAAATGTTAAGGTTGAAGTGGTAGCAGATTCAGCGTTTTGGTAACTGACATAGACTTTACCTCGGTGGAAATAAGCGAGAAAGAAAATATTTAAAAAAAAGTTGTTGCCCATGGAGACAAGTAATTAGACTACAAATAGAGTTTTATGTTTTCTTTTATTTTTGTCTTCGAGTTTTTCCTATGTGGACATTATCTGCAGGCAAACATTATCCATTGTAGTTTTTTTTTTTAAATGAATGTTTAACTATGTTGTATCATCTATCCCAGGGCTTGGTCCACCCAAAGCCCATATAATTGCAAGTAAGCAAAGTCATTAAAATTATGCTCTAAAATATGTCTCTAAATACCAAAGATAGTCCACAGGTAAGACAAGGCAATATGCAAAATAACTGATGTCATGCAATTAGCATTGATTTAGTGGTTGGTGTAATTAAGATGATTGAACATAAAAAAAACAACAAATGTTCATACTGACGTGATGTCTCGACATGGCTCTCAAGTGCACTGACTACCTTGTTTAACACCTATTGATTCACAGTCTGTTAACAAAGTTACTAACCTTTTGTAGTGTAACTTTTTAAACTTTTAAAGTAGATACTTCAAGCTTTAAGCATGGCATGACCACTTCCTCTGCTGTCCTAATCTAAACCTACATCCTGAAAACACATATCACATCTTCTGATAAATCTTGTTTTTTCTGGCAAAGGCTAAGGCCATTTTCTCTCTTTGTATTACGAGTCAAACCAGGTTGTTCGTGTTATTTTTGGAATTCTTTGCTAATTTGCACACCATTTTACATATAGAGAGATAAATCCCTGCTTGTAGCAATTACTCTGGATGTAGCTCCTCAATTGCTTTGGGACTGAACCTATTTTGAGTGTTCTGTACATATAGTTCCAAGCAGCAATGGAACAAAACATAACCATTTAAAGGTCTGCTAAGTTTCCTGACCCAAAAATAGAAATAATACAACAAATACAACTAGTGTCATACACTTCATTTTTCAAAGCTCTTTTAAAACTCCAATGTTTTGCTCAAAATGGTTGTGGTTAAGAGTGCTGGAATATTTATTTGGCTCAAATAAATAAAGTGCCTTTATTATTTTCATTTTTAAAGGGAAGCAGATGAGAGATTCACGGCTTCCAGATAGCTAGAGTTGTCACTATAAATCTTTACACATGTACAAAACTGGAAAATGGTTTGACCCCTTACCAGCAGCCCTCAAAGAGACACTTATGAAACTTTAGTGTGGTTTTGGCTGTGCACATACATGCCATTCAAGACATTTATTACATAGTGGGAGATCGCACACACTATGGCCACTATGGTTGATAAAATGACTGCTGTGCAAAGGAATAGTGGGTTTCCAAAACAACATGTATACCTGTATTTTACCTGGGCCAAAAGGATGATGTCATGAATAATGTATCAAAGGAAAACACTCTTCCAACAGACTTGTGTTTGTTAAGCTACTGTTGAGTTTAAATCTTTCTCTGAAATTAATTAGACTGAAAGAGGAAAAATATGCTTTCAAATTGATAAAGGGAAATGCTTAAATTAGGAAATACACCTCCTGTTCCATCGCAATTTGAACGAGATGTTATGATAAAATGTTTAAGTTGTTGATTCATTAAAAAATAAACCTATAGGTCTACTATGTAAGCTTTCCGGTGGAGGGTCTGCAATTGGACTTGTCTCCATGAAGATGTATTGCTTGGCCTGGAATGTAAAGGAAAATGCCGGTTGTACAACAAAATTGCATAGACAAGATGGAAAGCTAGTCCCAAACCACTATGACTATCTGTGCGCCACATTGGGCCAACCCGACCTGCATATTGTGAAAGGAAAGGAAACTGAAGTACATGCAGACACCTATAGACACAAGGATAACCTGCAAACTCCACACAAAAAAGACCACTTGCTGTGGAATTTGAACCCATGACCTTCTTGCTGGAAGAGGAGAGTTTAAACCACTGTGCCACAAAAGAGAAGAGCTAAACAGAGCCTGTAATTCATACAATGACTTAATCTATGTTGTCCATCTCATGTATAATATTTTTACACATACTTGACAGGTTATCCCAAGATTTTCAAAAAGTCATAGTTTTATGATGTATTGATGGAAAAAGTAAAGATTCTTGGACTTCACCATGGCCCAGCAAGTTACTCATAAAAGTCGAGGTTTAAGTGATGACAAGATACTTTTTACTAGAAATGGATATTGCTGTATGTCAATAGTGCTGTGTTTTTCTTCACTCAAGTAACACAGGAACTAATAAATCACCATGGCAGCCAGAGCTAAGGGCACTTGTGTTAACTGCGTATATTTTTTGTCTTTCTTGTGTCTATAAAAAGCCCAACAAGCAAAGAAAACAGTCGGTAATTATTATGCTGGAGATTTCCTGAGGACAAAAGCCAACCATAACAATACTATTATCTCAAGTAGTTGTCTGATTGGAGAGGGACTCGATGTAAAAACAAAACTGGAAAAAAGACACAAATATTTTGGAGTTTTTTTTTTTTGTTTTTTTTTTTTTGAAAAGTCCAACCAAGGACATGGTTTGGGCTAAAATGGTAAGGATAGGGTTTCAATGTCAACAAAATAGCAGTGAATTTCAACTGACGACAAGATCTGGGCCTATGGGGAGTAAGAAGTGTCAAGTACAGAAAGGCTTTCACCAAGTTTATGGTTTTATTCAGAAATGTCACGCAATGTTGCATGAAAGAGGTCCACAAAAATGTCCCGCGAAGTGTGCCAAACAGTCTCGTCAGTGAGATCGGATACACTTCTAAAAACAGAATGGAATATTTTCGGCCACAAGAATGATAAAGCCTTATAGACCTGTTCCACTGTTTACATATTACTTTGTCTTGGCTGAGAGGAGTTTCCAAAGTGCCAAAAGTTGCAAATGTTATCTACATTTTGACATGCTAATGAAAATCTTGCATCAAGAGTTCTCTATTCACGACAGGCAAAAAGGGGGAATTATTTTGACTTAGGAGACAGCGGTGCATGGGTCAAGTCTCATCGGTGAAGGTTTGTGGGTTGTGCGATGTAGAGACAAAGCTCCAAATGGTGTCATATATCTGGGCTGTGTGAAGAGAGAATAGTCTTCATGCAACAATTTTAAAGAATCAGGAAAACCAAAACTGTCTGAAAATTATCCAAGGAAGATGATCTGTGGAGGCATTGGGTTTGTCAAAATATTAGGCCAAAGGTTATAGAGATGCTAGCTCTAACCACAATTTGCGTTGGTGGAGCCTATCCTTGGAATTTTTTGTAAGTATGTCACATAGCTTAGACATAAACAGAATCATTTTGTGGCACTTTGTGAGTTCAATTTACCTTACAAAATCATGTCAATACTTGTAAAATGGAGGAAGTCAAAGAGAAACCTACAATAACAGGATAACTAGCTTACTCCGGTTATCGCACCCACTTTATTTTATGAATTTAATGTACCACTTCTCTGAGAGGCTGGAAAGCTCTACCACAGAACACCCTTCCTTGTTGTTGGAAAAAAATCATTCATCACATTTGTATAGAGTGTCACTGAAATCTTACAAAACTTATAACCAGGGTGGAAAGTAAATACTCATGGTACTGTGATTGAGTGGACTTTTAAACCTGTACTTGTTCTTGTAATTAAGTAATTCAAGAGATGTACTTCATAACATTAGTTCTAAAATCCATAATTGTCCCAATCTGTAGCTGTTTCATTTTGGTCATTGCTCCTTTCTATAGTAAATGGTCACATTTTCGTTCATCTACCAAATGATTTTATGAGTTTTTTCATGCATATACTTTGTACTTACCCAACTTGAATTTTCACAGGAGTACTTATAATTATAAAAGTACATTATTTGGTATAAAAAAAAGTACTCTTTCCCCCACAGCATCTTTTAATTTCTGTTGCTAACCTGGAATGCTCTACTTGTGTATTACTAAACCCACCAAGCTATTATGTATTAGCATTAATCATCCCTAGCTTTAAGTAAAGAGCATTTTAATGAGATCACTTGAGAGGCTGTGTCTCCCAGAACATCCAGTCTGTTCAGCATGTGTCCCCATTAAAACAACTTAAGGTACGTTCATAGGAGAGTCTAATCAGTTTCATCTGACTGAGTAAAATGCATGTACTGCAATGGGCCATTTCAAAGTACTTTTATACTGCACAGATGGCTGGCAGTATATAACATCTCTATTTTGGAAGGAGTATGTGAGCTGGAGCATTGCTAAACGAGCCTGGTGAAGTCAGAGGGTTAAGTTGTCTTTCCTCCCCAGTCACTTTGAATGAATTTCCCCCATAACTCTAATTCACACAAACAAGAGGCTACAATCAGAGACAGCCCACTGGAAGCCATCTGTCCCGCACCTCCGGGAATCAAAACAAGTTACAAAAACTTAGTAACTTACAAACAATGTTGATTTTTCTATTAAAGGTGCAATATGTAACTGGAGGGTCTGCCACCTGCTTGTTACTATAGAGATGTAATAGATTTTTGCCTTGAATGTTCCATAGCAGGAAAACTGATCCATCTTGCATTGATCAAACTGCTGGTATTTTATTCTTCAAAAATACATTTCTCCACAGATATGACCTGTAACTTGGCCTGGTGGAGTCAACTGCTTGTCTCCACATGGCACATGGAGGATCACTAAACTATGATTTTGTAGTACCTTGTTGCAGATAAACATATAGTATTTTTGACAAACGTGGAAACTTCTAGCTGATTACCCACCTTACTCTACATCATTAATTTGTATTACACTTACACATAAAATGGCTTTGTAAAATACTAAAGGGATACAAGTATTTTACAAGTTATACATAATATAAATAAGTATTTCCGAACTAAGTATAGTCTGGAAATACTGGAAATACTTTTAAAACCATGACCACCATCATAAGTCAATAGAGAAAGTAATTTCAGTCTGTGGGTAAGACTTGCAGGGGGCAAAGGCACCACTAATAAATAATATTATTTGTGATTTTACATCTCTCCAACTCCACCACATGTTTAAATGGCTTGGACCACAAAAAACTAAACTTGTGTTGGGGTTTTGAATATGTTTGCAACAGTTGGTAACATTCATTTTGACTGAGAGAGTCTTGTCTACATGCCACTTTTTCTCCACTTTGCAGCCAGACTATGAGTGTGCACTTGTGAATGGTTAAGAATAATGTTTTACACACACTAGAGACAAATTATTAAAATGACCCGTGTTTATTGGTATTCTTGCTGTGACCTGGAACTACATGATTTTGTAGACTGTAAAATCTGTCTGATAAATTGACCATTAAGCTCTACTTGATGATCAATTTGCTTGATGGAATGTACATTTATAAAGTTGCATATCAGAGATGTGACCACTAATGAAGGCCTGGCTGTCTATTATGTATCCATTAAACAATCTTCAATCATTGTGGGACATACTTTGGATGAGTGAGATTGCAGGCTTAAAAAATACCACTCTATTTCTCATTGGTTTTAATATTCCTATTAGCAGTTGTGGATGACTTATACAAAGTACACCCTGCTGTGGTCCGTTGGGTGATTATTGTAATGCTAAAAAAAAATCATTCTTTAATTTAGTTTGCATGTCGCTAAACTATTATTGAAAAGCTCTTAGAGGCAGCTGTTGTTATTTTGCATCATAAATCAAGAACTTAAAGGTGCACTGTGTAACTTTTCTGGTGGAATGACTGTCCCCTGTCTCAATGGTAATGTTATTGTGTTGCCTAGAATGTTCCACAGTATGACATTAAACTCCATAGACACGAGGAGGTAGGTTAGATCAGTGGAAAGGGGAGCCCACTTGCTGTAAGAATGTATGTATGATGATCGTTTTAGCAATAATATCCAGTAATTGAAAAATGCAAGTTTAAAGGGCCTTATATATTATTCTATCTTCTGACAGTGTTGTCTCCTCATCACAAATATATCTGGAATTGTGTTTTGTTTCATTCACACATGTTTAACAAACTAATTCTGCATATTTAGGCTGAGTTCTTCTCTCAAACGGAAAACACTCCTTGTGAAGTCATGTGGTAATACAGGAAGTACTCCACTGTGATTTTAAACTCCATACACCTTCGCTAGAATCATGTGGATGATTGATGAAATCTCTACTGAACTAAAGGTAAAAGGTAGCTGTTAACTTGAAAACTACCTCTACATGACATCACAAAGTGGAATAGAGCATTATGACTTTTGGAGATGTAGACAGATTAATAATAAAATAATACTCAAACATGTGTGGCTGAAACAAAACACAACTCCAGGTATGTGTTTGATGAGGTAACAATGTTCTAATATGGCGTAAAGCTTACAAAAGTCAATTTTGTATAATATAGGACCTTTAAAGCCATACTGTGGACCATTGCAGGTTTGGCAATAGTATCTCCCAGGTCCCAAACAGATGGGTTATATTCTAACTTGAATAGGTGAGGAATAAATCAGATCATCATCTTGTTGCCTTGCTGTGAGGATCTCCTCTCAGATGAAATATCAGGTGCTAAAAGTGTTGATCCCAGGTGTCATGAGCTATAAACTGAGCCAAAACTATATGATATTTATTGGCCCCTACAGAATAAAACCTCACAGAGGAACATGCTAAACTATTCAACAAGTCCAGAGATCCCTGCGTGTTTATGACTTATTATCAAGGCTCAAGCCCAATTTGGACGTCTAAAACAATCATTTTGACACAGCATAGATATTTATTATATGTATTGTTTGGCACGAGCTGACAGACCAGTGTTTGAGGTCAAATCAGGCAAACCAACTATGATTGTTATTGTATCTATATTGTTAAAACATATTTCTCTCATAATGGTATTTACACTGTTGTTGCAAGTTAACTTTAGACAGAAACAACCTGGTGAGCAGTGATTTTGATTATTAACAAAACAAAAATAAAAATAATCATTATTTGTATTGTTTGGCAAAATCTGCAGATAAAAGTTTGGGGCTAAATCAGGCAAACACATCAATCATGAGTCCATCTATGAGTCTTATTGTAACATATTTAACAACATCAGTTCCTCAACTGAAAACTTATCTAATGCGTGCAGATTTAAATCATCTTAAAATACAAACCTAAAAATTAAAATGTTACCTTGGTCCGAGCTCGTCCTCACACCTCCAGGTGAACTCTCCGAAGCTCTCATAGCGCTGGTTGTAGTGGTAGAGCACTCGGTGCAGAGTGGGTGCCCCCAGGTCCATCAGGGTGTTGTAGGCCGTCTGCTGCTCCTTCCCGCTGGTGTAGCCGTTAAACAGGTTGTAGATTTTATCAGCTATTTCTAAAGATCAAAAACAGACCAACAACAACTATGTAATTGCAAAGTACTTAAAAATTCCCTTAAATGAGAGTTAAAGGTATGGTACCTGACTTTATTCTTGTAAATTGGTAAATACTGTTTGTTCACCCATGGAATTTACTGTAAAAGCAGCAATATAAACAGATGTGCTCTTTCTGTATTTAAAGAGCAAACATTACGATATTTTCTGATCTATGTTATAATGTTGTTTCCTCATCACAAACATACCTGGAGTTGTGTTTTATTTCATTCACACATGTTTAACACGCCGACCCTACATATTTAGGCTGAATTCTTCTCTTACACAGAAAATACCTTGTTCCAGTGCTCTACTGTGTTTTTAAACTTCACACACCTTCACTGGAATCATTTGGATAATTTCAGGCCTGGCTTGCCCAATTTCTACTAAACAAAATGTAAAAGGTAGCTGTTAGCTTGAAAACCACCTCTACATGACATCACAAGGTGGAACAGAGCATTTTGATATTTGGAAATGTAGACAGACTAATAAAGGGTTACTCAAACATGTGTGAATGAAACACAACTCCAGGTATGTTTGTATATAACATT
Organism: Taenioides sp. WSHXM2023; assembly: GCA_029959045.1. Taxonomy (NCBI): domain Eukaryota; kingdom Metazoa; phylum Chordata; class Actinopteri; order Gobiiformes; family Gobiidae; genus Taenioides; species Taenioides sp. WSHXM2023. The sequence goes on along the minus strand of CM057096.1, from coordinate 13,612,544 downwards.
ATAACATGTCTAAAAGCTCACAAGAGTTACTAGTAAATTTGTGTAGGACCTTTAGTATTTAAAGTATTTTCTTACAAACCTGCAAGAAAAATATACAAATATTGCTGGACTGACTGAGCATTGGCGGTCCATGCTGCTTCACTTCAGCATTAAAAAAGCTGCTCTCATGCTGTGCACGTGGACAAAAATGTATGCATGTCAATACTAACAGTTTAGATCTTATCAGCTGTTTCTAAAGATAAGGAACAGCAAACAAGAATGTAATACTATAACAGTATGTCAATAACAGGTCAAATGAAATAATAACATAATTCAAGTAAAAAAAACAAACAAAACACAAATACAAAGAAATACAACAAATTAAAAAAAGGTTGAGTGAGAATTAAAGGTAGGGTACCCAACTGTATTCTTGTAAATGGCTACATTTAGTTTGTAAACTCTTATAGTGGTTTGAAAATCGTATGATGTAGCTTTAATGTAACCTATAATATGCCTACCGCTGCTTATATTATGAGTAGGTTGGTAAATTAGAGTGCCCACTTTGATGATGAATAATACAGATGGCATTTTACATGCAACCCTGGATATTAAAAATGGTGAAAAAGAAATAAATCAACAATAAAATAATGGAAGGAATCTGTGGTCGGAGTGACGAATGTTCACTGGCTAACATGCCTCATCAGGTCAGGAATGCATCCACCTGCTTTGGCTGTTAGTACTAATAAAGTGTGCTCTGAAGTGGAAGTATCAGATTTTACACCAGTGCTCATGTATTCCAGGCATTAAAACCAAATGCCCGAGAGTATCACTCTTTACTGTCTGGAGCAGGGCTAGTGGCACGCACTGCATCAACATTCACTTTAATTGTGGGATATTCTTTTACAGTGTACAATTTGCATATTACCAGGCAATGTGGGGACAGACATGTTTTATTACAGCAGTGCATGATTACCTTTAATGGAGTGCTTTAAGGAAAGATGGAGAAAATGCCAAGCCATAATGTCATGTGAAAGTGGAAGCAATGTGCATTAGATCAAAATAAACTAAGTATTTAAAGGTTTAAAAATTATAATGTTTCACTCCTGTGAAATATGATATAAAATAAGTATGACTTTTTTTGTTTTGCACCTGGAAATTAAATGAAAGGTGCATCGTGTAACTTTTCAGAGGAGGGCCCCCACATTAATCTACCTTGAAAGTTCAACAGTATGGCATCTCTATGGAGGATGTCAAATCTGTGGAGAGGAGACCACTCACAGAATGCAAGATTTTTTTAACAATAAAAATGTTTGTAGGTGAAATTAATGCAAGATAGATAAGTTTAATTCCATACTGTGGAAGAGAAAGTAGTAACATCTACATGGAGACAAGCAGGTGCCAGACCCTCCACCAGAGACTTTGCACCTTTAAGTGTGAGCTCACTTACGCAATGTTATTATTACAATATCCAATTGGATAAGATCAGGACCTTTTCCTTAAATTTTGAACTTTTTAAACACTTTTTCTAGGTCAATATAAAGACCACTATGAAGGTTTACCCGTTAAGAACATAAAACCAAATAACTCAATTCCACCTAAAAGACGCCTAAACAAAAGACTTAATGAATACAAGAAAAAATACTGCAAATGTTGAATATAATACTCAATAAAAGTGGTCTGAACACAACATTTAATGCATCTACTATAAATTAGTTTTTAGTTAATAGTAAAGCTACCTAAAGCTCTCATTAACATGATCATTAGAGTTTGTTATTTGTGGTTGACTGCAGCAGCGAATCATCGTAGCATGCTCTTGTCTCTCACCTTGTGCTTTGACGTCATCCACAGTGGGACAGGGCGTTTTGATGGTGACCTCGCTCGGACTGGAGCGGCGGCCTGTGGTGTCCACTGCCCACAACCGGAACCTAAACAAACAAACAAAATCCCATCAATGAAGTTTTAAGCAGAGATAGAACATGTCTGGCAAGTTCTTTCAAAAATCCCCCTAAAATAAAATGTAACAATATTTAAAGGCCCCATATTACACTATTTTTGGATCTACGTTATAATGTTGTTTCCTTATCTAAAACATATCTGGAGTTTTATTCACACATGTTAAACCCTGTATATTTAGGCTGGGTACTTCTCTCAAACAGAAAACACTGTGTTCCACCTTGTGATGTCATATGGTAATAAAGGATGAGTGTTTTTAAACGCCATACACCATCACTAGAATCATTTGGATTATGTCAGTCCTCGAATTGTCTGGAATCTACTGAACAAAAGGTAAAAGTTGGCTGTTTACTTGAAAACTACTAATTCATGACATCACAAAGTGGAAAAGAGGTTTCTGAGCTTTGAGATACAATAAAGTGTTACTCAAACATGTGTCAATGAAACAAAACAGAACTCCAGGTATGTTTTTTGAGGAGGTAACATGGCTATAGCATGGCTTAAAGGTCACAAGATACATTTAGTGTAATATAAGTCCTTTAATTTCATGAAACAATTTATTTTCCAACCTTTGCTTTTACAATATGCTTCTTTTACATCAAGTAAGTAAAATGTTGAACTAACAAATGCCAAATTAAACTATTTATTTATCCACTAAAATTTAAATTAATATGAACGTGTCCTCACCTTATAGTCGGATCATTCTATTGTCTTTCATTGTCCTCATTTGCTAAGACTAATATCTAATTTTGTGTAGTCTTGCGGGATGCCAGTGCAAGTCATTAACACTGAGATAAACAATATGTGTCCATAATACATGATATCTCCACAATACAAAGCCCAGTTTCTCCGAATGCACATCTCCCCCCAGTGTCTGAATGCACAACTACACTTCTCACAAATGTGACAACATATTAGCAGGGGTAGCACATTCACCACGTACATGAAGACACTGTAAGCAGTATTTACCCATCATGCACTTTGGCCCTCTGCATACTTGAGTGACAGTACACTAATACTTTCAATAACCATAAGGCCCTATTGAACACTATAGACTGACGTACGAGCACAGTATGATGTCTGCCTCCTGCATCACACATGTGCTACGGGCTTAAGCACACAATACATTAGTGACCTCTCTGAAGCTTTGGTGCTATAGAAGGTCTTATACTGTAATGTGTGCAGGCCCAGATGGAGCAGATAACAGGAGATGAATGAGGTGCTGGGCCGTCTGAGGGGAACTGGAACTCGTCTCATACAAGGACTGAAAGCTTATAGTGCTCAATGTGTTCACATACAAAACAACTGTAAAAATGTTGAACTCAGAACCGCCAAACAACAGGAGATGTAGGCAAAAAGTCAAATAAAAGTCAATATAATTTGTGAGCTCAATAAATACGAGAAAAAAATACAGCAAATGTTGGATATGATACTCAATGAAAGTGGTCTGAACACACGCAAGTCTTAACACATTTACTATAAATTAGTTTTAACATGCCCTAAAGCTATCTAAAGCTCTCACAAACTGACGTAAAGATAAACAGAGTTTGTTTTTTGTGAAAAGTATAGCAGTGCAGCAGTGATTCATCATAACATGCTCCTGTTTCTCACCTTGTGCTTTGAAAAGTAAAATAAAAGCATATATAACATGTGTGCAAAAGCACCTATGTGACGAAATGCAGTTGTCTGATGCTAAACCACAGGATCCCAAACAGACAGTGGTCAGTCAAGTATGTGAGGCTGTCAGTGAAGACAAATGAACTGACTTCTCCAAGGATAAAGCACATTTAGTGCACCTTGCCATGGACCAGATCAGGATGAGCACACATGTAACCTTGATGCTTTCTTTCAGAGGAAATCTGTATTGTGTCTGTGTATGAATCATGATGATAGTTATAGGGGGAAATCAAAAGACTGCAAATCATGACATATTACTGCAGTATTGTAAAGCTGTGCTTATGAAAATGTTGAAAACATTTATTTCCAGAGTGCACTTACATATATGTGGTATCAGGCTCAAGGCAGCGGACGATCAGACTGATGGAGGAGGAGAGCAGGTCGGGGATGTCCCCCAGCATCACACAGGGAGACCTGGCACCAGACAAGATGTCATCCACAAAGCTCAGCAGGGTTTCTGTAATACAAAACACAACACATTTAAACATACTGTATCTACACTATTTTCTCCATTAAAGTTAGTTGGCTTGATATAACCGTACTGTACATTATGTTCCAGGAATCAAGAGATCAACTATTTATGCTCAAAAACCTGCTGGATGTCCACCCACATTTTTATTACAATAAAAATACCAGAATTTCTCACAGCACCAGAGCACATGTCCTTAACACCTTAAACCAGACTCCTCTCTATGCAAAAATAACACATGGCCCTATTTTAAATAAGCCAATAAAACAGCTGAAACATCCAATCCGCCGTTTTACAGTGATCTGAAGAAAGTGGTACAGAACTTTTACAAAGCTGTTCCCTCAAATGAACTGTATTATGAAGGTGATTCCCAACCGTTTTCCCCATTTGTGCTGCAGAGCCCTCTGCCCCAGACCCCTATGCACAAAATGTATCACAAAATGAAGCAACTGGATTTCATTGCATTCATAAATTAAACCATATTTTTTCATGAAGATTTTCCACAACTAAATTTGCACAGATATTATTTTGACCTCAGCCTTAGAACAGAAAGATATCTAAAACCAGAGTATAGTGAGGACCTGCCGTATCTTGAGGAGTACAGTGACACAGTGACACATAGTTCCCAGACCATATGGGGCATGTGTATATGAGGTGCGTACTATTTCTTTCTCTGTAATATTTCCTTTCTAGGTTCTCATCAACCTAAAACCAGGCTCCTGGAACAAGCTGAAGAGGAGTTCATGATTGCTGCAGTGAAGTATTTAACACTTTGATTCTAAAATGATAATAAAAACATTTCTTTACGCAATGGAATGTCATTTTCAATACAAGATAGTGGTATCTTTAAAGGTGCACAGTAAAACATTTCTGAGGGAAGACACCTGCTTGTTTCCACAGAGATGTGACTGGTTTGCCTAGAATGTTCCACAGTATGGCATGAAACTTATCTATCAGCATGGAAACAAGCAGGCACCACCAAGGCAAGTTACATACTGGATCAATGGAGAGGTGACTCACCACAACAATGCATGCATACAACCACTCATAATGAAATAGATGCTAGATGGATAAGTTTAATGCCATACTGTGGCACCTTCTAATCCAGCCAAATCAAACAACATCTCCATGGAAACGTGCTGCTGGCACATCCTCAATCAGAAACATTTTACAGTGCATCTTTACCATTACCATATTGTATAATACTAGTTCTAATATAGATCCACTCTTTCTAAAACTTATTTTCTGTATTGGCACATGTCACATGTGTATCTTGACACTTTTAATATTAATAACTGTGTATTGTTAATTTTTTTGACAACCCATTTCCAGACACTCAGAATGACAGTGTACCTTGTAAACAGCAGTTAGCAAGATACCTGCTCTACTACTACTTTACTGTATCCATAATTCCCATTTTTCAAATCTTAAACATTGTCAAATATCAAAAATTGACATATAAAATAGTTGTTTCTGGAGTCTCTACCTGGGCCCCTCCCTGCTCCCACAATTCCCTCTGCTGTGCCATGTTTTCCCAGCTGGAGTCTTGTGCGTCAGGCCAGCGTCTCCGTGTATAAGGGAAAATCCGAGCGGAAAGACCAGGTTGGTGAAGCTGCTCTTAGGTGGTCATCCCCAACCCCGCCCTCCTCCTCACACAAGCCCTGACTGTACATGTGTGTATTTATATTAACTGCAAACTGATGGACACCCAGTTTTCCTATCGGCATGTGCCTGAGTGATGGTTGGCCACCTACTGCATGTCTTTCCTGTCAAACTTCAGCCCCTTGTCACCGGCTGGTAAACAGTAACCAAGCACACCCGAAAATCAGAGTATTTACCCAGCTCTGGTCGGACACACACTGAAAGATATAAACACGTGTTAATGAAAAGTGACATTGTGAGGTTTTGCTCCACTTACCATATTAATTGCAAAACCGTTTGGAATATTTGTCTGGGAAGAAGGCATTAAAAAGAAGAGAGTGTTTGAGACGATTCTTGAGCAGGCAAGGTGGAAATTTGCAGGACATTTTTTTTTTATTTATCAAAGTGTGTGTGAGTCTAGAGCTAAATAGGAAACAGCTACATGTATATACAGTATATTTAGGTTTAAAGTGTGTCAATATTATGCAATCTTTTTAAATAATTAAAGGTGCACTATGTACTTTTTCAGGCAGATGGTCAAAAACTGATCTCAAGAAACCATTTATCTATATGCACACACAAAAAGTAATATGGATGAACTGCCTTGCTCAAAGACACAACAGCAGAGATGCAGGGAGCAGGGAATAGAACACCAACTCAGTTAGTGTAAATGTAAATGTATGGCTCTCAAAATAAAGGGGTCACAAATGAAGTCCATGATCAAACCAGGAAGGGCATCTGAGAGATAATTACAATTCTGTCAGATGTTGCAGTGCCAAAAAGACATCACAGCTTCTTGCATTCATACTGACCAGCAACACATCACACTGTGCATTGTTTTTGCCAAATACGTAATTCACTGAGCAGGTTACATAAAAGATAACACCTATTTCTCTTTTATTGGAACCAGCTTTGGAACTACAAATACTTTGATAAAAAATTGGGTTTCAGATGTATCTATTTTTGTGTTCACTGGAAAATTATTCATCACCTAGTCTAAATCGAAAGCCTCCCAAATAAGTGAAAAAAAAAAAACCCAACAGTATTTTATCTATTATACTTTATTTTCAGATCTTGGCCTCTTAGAAGGACGTAATGAAAAAGGGAAAACAAAAATGTGATAAATTGCTTGCTGAACCGTTTTCTGGTCTGGCATGTCTTTACTCGCTGATGTCAGATGTGTGAGTTTAACCTTTGGCAGTCTCCAATAGTTTGTGTGATTACTAAATTGTTATTTAAGTGCTGCCAAGAGATTTCTTCTCACTTCCTCTCGCACAACAACATGTTAGTAGAAAAGTCAAATTAAACAAGTCTCTACTCCAGCCTTTGCGAAAACATTGAACTGTGAAGTACTTTGGGAGGTCAGGTTCTGTCATTTTGTTGCATACTGTAAAACTTAAACACAAAACAGAGTTCAAGTCAAATGGCAGAAGAAAAATACACTGGAAAAAAAAAACGGACGTTGGATTTGCATAAAAAAATATGGAAAGCGGTTGCATGCAATAAAATTAGGTTTAGGCTTTGAAATTTATTTTGATCCCCTCTACACATATTTTTCTCAGAACATGAACTTCACTTTTTCATGTTGATGAAATTTGATCATATGTATATTTATCTTGAAATTTTTTTTATATAATTTAATTCTGTCTACACAATTATTTTAACATGCAACGTCAAATGTCCTTAAAGGATTTTAATGTAAAATAATACAAAAACAGTCTTTAGTTTTCCACAATTCTGTATTGTCTTAAACAGAATCAAACATACAGAGATCACAGGTACAGAGACACACAGTTTGGAGCTGGACAGTGTGAGGACTTATTCCAGTGAAGACACTCTGGTCTCTGCCTGTGGACACAGGAGTAACACATGATGAACACATTATGATGATCTACTCTGTGTTGTACATGTTTAAATATACTTATTATTAAATACCTATTATTCTCTAATACAATACTGGACCAGAACAGAATCACATGAACATTAGAATTGTACATGAAACAATACTCACCATGTGCTGCTTTTCTTCTTCAAAACGCAGTAACAGGTAGGGCATCTGGTATAAAGTCCTCCTAGTGCCACATCACCCTGTAGAAACACATGATAAATGTTCACTAGGAAGTATATGGTGAAAAAATATAATCCTGTTAAAATAATTTTAGTTGGTTTACTTACTTTATTCATCTGTGATCTGTGTTTTGTTGGTTCTCAAACAGCTTCCTGTTTTCTGAAAGATACAGAGATTTTTTTATTTTTTATTTGAACTGTTAACCTCACTTTCAGAATGGTGCAAAAAGCGACTAACTAAAATCAACTCTAACATTCATGAACTTACCCACAGCTGCAGCAGTGCTCTGGATATCACTGTTTGTTTGTAGACGACTCTGGAAGCAACACATTCAAATCTTAGTACAAGTGTCACACTCTTGGAGATGGACAGTGATGTTAACAATTTGTTTCATGGAAACAGTCCTTACATTAACCCAAATTTCAAATAAAACACCACAAACATGTTTTAACAATGAACTACATTCTAGGCTAGAGAAGCACAGAAAATCTTTGAAAAGTCTTACCTCCAGATCAGCTCTCATAATCCTCCTGATGCACACTGCGGTGTCCTCTGCTCCTGTAAATGTCCTGTGTCCTGAGTGTGTCCTCTGCTCCTGTAAATGTCCTGTGTCCTGAGTGTGTCCTCTGCTCCTGTAAATGTCCTGTGTCCTGAGTGTGTCCTGTGTCCTGAGTGTGTCCTCTGCTCCTGTAAATGTCCTGTGTCCTGAGTGTGTCCTCTGCTCCTGTAAATGTCCTGTGTCCTGAGTGTGTCCTCTGCTCCTGTAAATGTCCTGTGTCCTGAGTGTGTCCTCTGCTCCTGTAAATGTCCTGTGTCCTGAGTGTGTCCTCTGCTCCTGTAAATGTCCTGTGTCCTGAGTGTGTCCTCTGCTCCTGTAAATGTCCTGTGTCCTGAGTGTGTCCTGTGTCCTGAGTGTGTCCTCTGCTCCTGTAAATGTCCTGTGTCCTGAGTGTGTCCTCTGCTCCTGTAAATGTCCTGTGTCCTGAGTGTGTCCTCTGCTCCTGTAAATGTCCTGTGTCCTGAGTGTGTCCTCTGCTCCTGTAAGTGTCCTGTGTCCTGAGTGTGTCCTCTGCTCCTGTAAATGTCCTGCGTCCTGAGTGTGTCCTCTGCTCCTATAAATGTCCTGTGTCCTGCTACATTTGAATTTTCCCTCCCAAAGTTTTAGAGAGGAGAATTCCAGAGGGAGGAGCTTCACCACAGATTATAACAAAGTCATGTTTCCTCAGCCTGATTAAAATACACAGGTCTATCAGCCACAATCAAGCGACCTTTGTAAGATTTAAACATGGTGGACAGAGAATCGTTAAAAAGTCATGTTATTGTTGTCAAATATAAGCATTATTATTTATAAATAACATATGTTTTTGTCTTCTATATAATCATCATTATTGGTAGTTTTCAGATTATAGATTGTGATGATGTCATACTCCCAAATGGGGGGCAAGGGCCAGTTTTCCCTATTGATTACATTGTACTTTGCCATGAAATATCCAAAAGGTAGAATCACACGTGCTGAACCTGGTATTTTCATATTTAGTGACTAAACCCTAGCCCTAGAACTCACTGTACAACATAATTTTGCATTTTAATAATTTTAAATGTAGCTGTCCCCCAACTTTATTAATTAATATTGTCCTATAGAATGCTATGATTTCAACCTAGCAATTTTAATAATTTGGACATTACTAAGGCGCTTTACAGTAATAAAAGAAACAAGTCTGCTGACAAGTCCTGTACTGCATCACTATAAACATTATCACAACAAAGTGCAGTGCTGCTGGATCGGTCCCTCATATGGAAAGCTAAAGTTTACGGTATTTGTGAAAAAGAAAGTATCGAGGTCGAGGGCAGTGGGGGAGAATGAGTGAAATGTGAGCTTGTAAGTGTGTGACACCTTTTATACTATTTGATTCTCTTGACAAATTCACTATATTTATTGTTTTTTCTACAATGTTTTTTTTAATGAAATCTAAACTGTTAAAAGCTCTTATGGGGACTGGTGATGAACTATAAACACTGTGATACCTGCATTAGATTACTTAATTGTTCACTTTCTTTGTTGTATCTGTCCTTAAAATAAACAATAAATAAAAAAATAAAAAAAACAATGAGCAGCAGATTTTTGGAGCAAAGTGTCTTGAATGCATGAGAATAAAGATGACTCAGATATCCATGAATCACTAAATACAACTTTGAGAGGGTAAATGAGAAGGAAAACAATTTTTAAAAGGTTAAAACCTCTTCAGTAAGTCTCCTTTAAGTCTTCTTACAAAAACAAAATGCACAAAACTGTTTGTTTTGGTTCACAAAGGATTTTTGTCAAGTTTAGTTTGTTTAAATAATGTTACGCTAAAGTCCTGTTTTGTTTTATATCACAGGTATACATTTAAAACAGTAGAAAACATTAAATGAGACTAAATACGTGTGTGTGTTGCTTTAAATAACTTGGTCACACATCTGAATAAAGAGATTACTTAAAAATGCACTATGTAACTTTTCTTGTGAAGGGTCCATCACCTGCCTCTCTCCATGGAGATAGTGCCTGGAATGTTCTACAGTATGGCATTACATTTATTTATTTCTATGGAGACAGCAAGTGACACCACAGAGCCAAGTTAAATGTCAGATCTGTGGAGAGGCGAGCCCACTCATAGTAAAAACGCAAGTTTTTAGATCAATAAAAACCCATGTTACTGAGTAAATGCAAGATGGATATGTTTAATGCCATACCAGGAGATTCCAGACAAAACAATAAGGAAAGGAAGTGACGGACCCTCCAGCAGAAAAGTTACACAGTGGACCTTTAAATAATTTGGTCACTGATTGGCTGCTCATATCAGTGTGTTTGTAAAGCACCTGAACCAGATCACACTTCAGAGCTTCATTAAAACAACCTAAACCAGCACTGTGCTCTGTCGTGAGAACAGGAATGCTGCAGGTGGGTGGCCGAGCTGTCCGAAGAAGAAAACTCAATTATAACAAAATATACCAGTCCCAAATAACTTGGAATTTAATTACACTGCTTGAAAAGAAACTGATCAAAACTTCATGAGTGTTCACTGCAGATAGATGAATCAGTGGAATAAATTTTGGAGGCAAATCACAGCGGTTCTTCACCCATAACGACACTTGGCCCGGTGCTGCTGTGGAAAACAGGTCTGAAGTCTGGACCTGCTCTTCTCATACTCCCTGATCTTTCTGAACTCTGTCTCAGGAGGTGAATACATGTTTGACATAAGATAAAGAACAGTTACCATGGCGATAAGGGAATGTATTTTATAATGACTGTTTACAATGACACTCACCACATTTAAATTGGAACTAAACTGGGACTAAACCTGGATTTAAACCTGGATCAGACCCAGACCAAACAAGAACTAGAACCAAAGCAAGGTTATATCAGGACTAAACAGCAATCAGGTGTGCATTGCATGCACACTTGATTACATCACAACACTTTAAAATTTCCACACATTATTACAGGAAAAGAATATATATATATATATATATATATATATATATATATATATATATATATATATATATATATATATATATATATATATATATATATATATATATATATATATATATAGTGTTCCTCACCTTCCACGGTGGTTGGTCTCTCTCACCCTCATCAGCTCGGGTCCTCTACCAGAGGCCTGGGAGCTTGAGAGTTCTGCGCAGTATCTTTGCTGTTCCTAGTACTGCACTTTTCTGGACTGAGATGTCTGATGTTTTTCCGGGTATCTGCTTGAGCCACTCCTCCAGTTTGGGGGTTACAGCCCCGAGTGCTCCGATCACCACGGGCACCACTGATGCCTTCACCTTCCAGGCCTTCTCCAGCTCTTCCTTGAGCCCCTGGTATTTCTCTAGTTTCTCGTGTTCCTTTTTCCTGATATTACCATCACTTGGTATTGCAATGTCCACCACCACGGCTTTGTTCTGTTGCTTATCCACCACCACTATGTCTGGTTGGTTCGCCATCACCATTCTGTCAGTCTGTATCTGGAAGTCCCACAGGATCTTGGCTCGCTCATTCTCCGCAACCTTCGGGGGAGTTCCCCACCTTGACCTTAGGGTCTCCAGCCCGTACTCTGCACAGATGTTTCTGTACACTATGCCCGCCACTTGGTTGTGTCGCTCCATGTATGCTTTCCCTGCCAGCATCTTACACCCTGCAGTTATGTGCTGGACTGTCTCAGGAGCCTCTTTGCACAACCTACACCTTGGGTCTTGTCTGGTGTGGTAGATCTGGGCCTCTATTGCTCGGGTGCTCAAGGCCTGCTCCTGTGCAGCCAGGATGAGGGCCTCTGTGCTGTCCTTCAGACCTGCCCTCTCCAGCCATTGGTAGGATTTCTTGATATCAGCCACTTCAGTTATGTTTCGGTTGTATGCCCCATGTAGGGGCTTGTCCTGCCATGATGGTCCCTCCAGCACCTCTTCCTCTGACCTCCACTGTCTGAGGCATTCCCTGAGCACATCATCTGTTTGGGCCTTATCCTTGATGTACTTATGGATTTTGACTGTTTCATCCTGGACAGTGGTTCCCACACTCACTAGTCCTCGGCCTCCTTCCTTCCGGCTCGCATACAGTCTCAGGGTGCTGGATTTGGGATGGAACCCTCCATGCATGGTCAGGAGCTTTCGTGTCTTAACGTCTGTGGTCTGTATCTCCTCCTTTGGCCAGCTTATGATTCCTGCTGGGTATCTGATCACTGGCAGGGCATAGCTGTTTATTGCCTGTGCCTTATTCTTGCCATTGAGCTGGCTTCTTAGGACTTGCCTTACTCGTTGCAGGTATTTGGCCATAGCCGCTTTCCTTGTTGCCTCTTCAAGGTTGCCATTTGCTTGTGGGATACCAAGGTACTTGTAACTCCTCAATGTCTGCTATTGTTCCCTCTGGGAGTGAGACCCCCTCTGTGTGGACTACCTTCCCTCTCTTTGTCACCATCCTACTACATTTCTCGAGCCCGAATGACATTCCAATGTCTGTGCTGTAGATCCTGGTGGTGTGGATCAGTGAGTCGATGTCCCGCTCACTCTTAGCGTACAGCTTGATGTCATCCATGTAGAGGAGGTGGCTGATGGTGGCCCTGTTTCTGAGTCGGTATCCATAGCCAGTGTGGTCAATGATTTGGCTGAGGGGGTTCAGACCTATGCAGAACAGCAGTGGGGACAGTGCATCTCCTTGGTATATGCCACATTTGATGGCCACTTGTGCAATTGGCTTGCCATTGGCTTCAAGGATGGTCTTCCACAACCGCATTGAGTTTGCAATGAACGCCCTTAGAGTCCGACTGATATTGTACAACTCCAAGCACTCAGTGATCCATGTGTGTGGCATTGAGTCATAGGCTTTCTTGTAATCAATCCAGGCAGTGCACAGGTTGGTTTGACGGGTTCTGCAGTCATGGGCGACTGTTCGGTCAACCAGGAGTTGGTGTTTGGCTCCTCTGGTGTTTTTGCCAATGCCCTTCTGTGCATTATATATATATATATATATATATATATATATATATATATATATATATATATATGTATATATATATATATATATATATTATTTATATATATATATATATTTGAAATACTAAACAAATATACAATGTATATAACTGTTTTTTAGGGTTTCAGATATGAATATTGAAAAACTATTGAATATATGCCTTATGGTCATGAGTTACCTCCTAGCTGAATGGCCCCATCAAGTTTTCAAACTCTTCAACAACTTCTATGACATCCTATAAATATAGCAATCATGCTTACGGCCCAATATGTCTGGCATAACAGCGGTATAACAGCAATATAATAAAATATCACAGCCTGTATTGGTATACATTATTCTTGGACATATATCATGTATTTATGTGTGTATATTCTTACAATATCATAAATTTGAAGATTATATCACAAAATGCCAGCCGTAGTGGTGGGTTGTGGAAAGGTTACATGCTGTAGATACATTTGATTTGCATGCAGACTGGGTTTAAACGTGAATGAGAAGATTTATCTGCTCTTGGAAGTGACAACATGACTCTTGGCAAGGACAATGAGCTTTTCACGACATATTGAAATGTATTTTCTTTCAGTTCAGGGAGTTTAGCAGTCCACCATCTGAAATACATGGTGCTGGATTTCTTAAGTCCAAGAAGCTTATCCTACAATGACACTAGAATTGAGGAGTCATTTGGGATATGTTGTAAATCTGTCTCTTTAGCAATATCTGCAAAACTCTCTTGAAATGTTCATGCAACTGAAAGTAATAAAAAAGTATGTATTTGTGAATATTTCACGGGTCAGTTAAGGGCCAAGAACAAAATATTATTTTCATATATATTTCATCTATGATAAATACTAATTTACCAAACACATTCACATTCAAGTCCCAGTGAAGAGACTATATTGAGAGAGAGCATAGACAATTTGAAAATACTGCATCCAATGTCCATTCAAAGATGATACAGGAAAAAGCTAAACAGGGGTCACTGGGTTTACACAGGGTCAGGTAATTGGACAGCACATGGCGTCATTCACTTTGGACCAATCAGATCACACGTAGAGGGAAAGGGGGTGGGGCTAAAGCTCTTGTCATTCAGCTGGAGTTGTTTACCCCTAGCATTCTCTGAGTATGATTGGCTGGAAAAAACAAGATCTGCCAGCAGACTGAATAAGAGTTATGGGATGTCTCACCTTTTGAAGTGGTGCCTGCTGTAGTCAGTTCAGTGTGTGTGAGTGTGCGTGTGTATGTGTGTGTGTGTATTCGTTGCTGTTTTTCTCTGTTCTTGATGGAAAGGACAGGTGTCGTGAAGATTATGTTTTTCACTGCAGTTTTAATCAGCATAAGCCAATGAAATGAATAGTATTTGAAACATATTATGTAAAAACATGGTAGATATATTGGCACTAAGGTAACTAGACTTTGCCAAATAATCAGAAAATGTCAAAATATTATTGAAATGTTCATTAAATGGTAAATGAAATCACCTTAGTTCCGGTTGTGTTGTCACTCAGACTTCCCTAGAGACAACACATGGATGTGCAGGTGCTAGTTTGTCCAAAAAGCTGCTTACTGCTCAAATTAATTTAAGCAAACAAAACAATATTGTGAAATTGTATAAGAAACACATTACTGCCTCCAACTTCACCGGTTTAGAATCTGTGCTACTATTACTACTACTACTACTTCAGGCAGATATAAGGCAGTGTCCACCAGCGTCTAACCAGAACTGAAGAAGCAGCTTGGATGAGTGTAGTTGTAGTATTCTACACACACTACAACTACTGCAAATAGAAAAAAAGAATAGGCCACAGACCTGTGCAGAAATTATTGAAGGAGTCAATGTAAATACGTCAGAAGTGCTAACCAATTAATTACGTTGTACACCCACTAAATTAAAGGTGAACTATGTAACATTTCTGATGGAGGATCTGCCACATGCATGTCCCCAATGAGATGTTACTGAATTAAACTTAACTTAGAGAGGTGACCTGACTCAGAGTGAATATGCATGTTTTTCAAGGCATTTATTTAGTATTTATTTTGTGAATAAATGCACCTTTAAGAAGACAAAACATTACCTTTAAAACAACACTGCATATCTTTTTGCTAGCAGCACATCACCAAATGAGAACAAAAGTTTGGAGTATTCTCCAAATGAAAAAGATACGTTTTATATTCATTTTTCTACTTTTTTTTTTTTTGGCTAAAAGTTATGTGATGGGGCTTTAAATAAACACAAACACACAAATATGCAAATCAAGATAGAAATCAATGAGAAGGACTAGATGCTACCATAACACTTCGAAAAGCAGCTTCCTTGTAACAAGCTCTAATTGACAGTTGCACACATGTCCAAACACACAGTGAAAAGCCCATCTGGATTTGGTTATCAAATCCTCACTGAATAAAGCTGAGCAGAAACATAACAACAGCAGAGTGGACAAACAGCTCATTGTTTCTTGGCCTCTGTGAGTGACGCTTTCAACCACATCCAGACAGCCATTTCTGCAGCACTGTATTCTCAACGTCAATGGAGGACTCCCTGTTGGATGCGAGATAATTGTTAAATAGGAGAATCCGCGGCAGGACGAGGATCACGTTCTGGGCGGGTAGGCCTTAGGGTGTCATTTTCAAAAGTGCTCTCGCGTGAAGATGGAAAGGTAGGCGCCCCAAAAAATCTGCAACCTTTCTTCTCCAATTTCTGTTTTGTGCGTCAGACCAGTTACCATTCATACATTACGTCTTCAGAGGGCTGATAAATTGTCTTATAATTTGAATAAAGTGTTGTGGGTCCAAATTGATAGCAGTTGCCGTGAGAGCTTTGCACGCAGACTGCAAATATAGCCAAAAGTGTCAATAAAACAAAGAAACCCCTTGAACAGAGGCACCAACACAGCACCACGGCATGCAAAGGCTAAAGGCTGCAGTAGCTTTAAAAAACTTTATAAGCAAATACAAGCGTGCATATCCGTGTTTTATATGGGAAAACTCACAGCCCTGGACAGAGTTAGCAGCTTTTCATCTGTCTAAATTATTGAGTCTGGAATTTGTCAAGATAGGTAAGTCTCACAAGAATGTTTCACAGAGGCAATTAGGGACACGCCGGATTGTTTCAGAAAAATAATTCTGAAGCTACTTGGGTGAATTTGAATACAATACTTTAGGGAAACACAGGCAGTACAGCAACTTTGTAAATATAGAAACTGGAACTGGGCTATAGAAATGGATTTCCTTTGTGATTAATAAAGGTCATGACCAAGACTAGCTCAAGATCTAGAAATGGGTCCCTGGGTGCTGCTCTGAGACGCCCACTGCTCCTGACAGATTGTCCCATCGGCATTGATGGATGAGTCAAATGTAGAGGCCAAAATGGAAATTTGCCCTCTACACTTGATTTCCATTTGTTATGCATTTATAAACACTAATAAAATAAAATTATAGCGCATACACTCATCACAAGTGCTGTGATGAGTGTATGTGCTCATCACCAGTAATACAGTTGCTCAAATTTAGTGTCATGAATATGTATTTTTGGTATGTTTTAAAGGTCCTCTATTATGCAAAATTGACTCTTGTGAGTTTTAAGAATGTTAGAATGTTGCTCAAAAATATACCTGGAGTTGTGTTTGATTTCATTCACATGTTTCAACCCTATATTATTATGCAGTCTACATCTCGAAAGCGAGCAAGTCAACCTTTACATTTAATTCAGTAGATATTGACAATTCCAGGGCTGAAATTATCCAAATTACTCTAGTGAAGGTGTATGAAGTTTAAAAACACAGTGGAGCGCTTCCTGTATTACCATATGACATCACAAGGTGGAACAGTGTTTTCTATTTGAGAACGCAGCAGAGAGCATATGTTCCTTAGCTTTTAATCTACCTAAATGCTCGATACAGAATTCTTGTCAATCTTCAGCCTTATATTTACATTAGTAATAGCAATATGTACCAACACAGTGACCTCTGGTGTTCATGTGCGTGTATTGTTATTGCAGGTGTGAACAGAAGAGTGTATGAGGTATTTACAAATGGGGAACAAAAGTGAGCGGCAATGGACATAAATCAGACTACACACTGCTGTATCTAAAGCCACTATTAGAGCTCAGCCTTTGACACATTCAGCATTTATCTTCCTCTTGATGACACCCAAACAGACTCATCAATAACGTAAGTACTTCTCCAGTTTTATTACACACTGTATAATATGTAGAGTTATCAAGGTCTGCTGTAATGTTTGGAAGTGTCTTTTTATAAGGGCATCTTTTTATCATCATGCATGGAAGGTTAAAAGAATAGTTTAAATCCATACTTTTACGATTTATATTTGTAGCAAATTGAAACCTAGATAGTATCTTGAAAAGAGCTGTAACAAAATAAAGTCAAAAGGGATGATAACTGCTAACTCTCGAAACCATGTCATTTTCTTTTTCAAGTTTAGATATACTTTGTAACTATTCTGGTGGAGGGTCTGCCACCTGCTTGTCTTCATGGATGGCATTCAACCTAGCTATCTTCATGGAGACTGCTGAACATTCCAGGCATAGCAACAATATTTATGTATAGATAAGCAGGTAGTGGAGTCAGCCAACCCTCCACTAGAATAGTCCTCCAAGTAGGACTTTGGGGACCTCTATTTTAACATGATAAACCCTAAAATGTTAATATTCTTTTAAACATTTAACAGTTATATGTAACTATCAAAGTATGTCCTATAAAGAGACTCAATGCAGTCTTGCAAAGTAATCTCTGAATCCATCTGCTGTATTGCACAAGACTGTTTCCCCTGAGGGCTGCTGCCGTTGGCAACAGCAACAAATCCAATGTGAGTGCGATTTTGAAATCAGGTGGTGTGGTAGTTTGTTTTTGATTTGGGTTTGTAATGCTCACATAGGAGTGGGATTTTCACCAAGACATTGAGCCAATAATCTGTAATTACCTTTACTGTCAGCTCTTTGGACTGGGTCAGTGAAGAGAAATGCAGAAGTGACCACCTACACAACACAACAGTCTATCTGTACATCTGCTTGAGAAACATTTCTAAGTTTGCCCTTAAATGAGATCATATTACAGTAAGACACTGCAGGACACTTCAGGACATATATGAATCAGACCATTTGGATGTTGCAATACCGTTTACTGGATGTCTGGGGTTATTAGGGTAAAATGTTGACTTCCAGTTATTCTAGTAAATTATGAGTTCCTATCGTGCATCATTTAGCATTATAAACAACTATACATTCAGATCATGCAAGTGTTAGTGAAGCATACAAGATAAAGGGACATTTGTTACATACTTTATTGCATTTATGTGTGCTTTAAAATGGTGCAAGGCATTGTGTCAGAGTTGTTAGCCCTACTAGCACTAATTATTCTATTAAGAAAATTAAGTTATTTAGATTGTGGTAACAGCATATCCTCCATATATTACTATGGGTTGAATGAACAAAAAGAGAAATTTCCATTGACTGCATATATAGTTTCAGCTTAATAAAGGTTTCAAATGAAACAATTACTCACATTCACTACCTGACTTAACTCCCAGAAATGTACCTGCTTGTGTGCTTACAGCTATTTCAACCTGGAGACACACAGAGAAAGTATTAGTAGTTTTATTAAATGCATTAGCTTTGTCCCTCAGACCCCGGGGGAAGACGCTGAGATGAAGAGCATGGTCGATTAGATGATGTTTAGAAGATGTCTATCCCCCAGGGCCTGGACACTGGAGGTAGTAGAGGTGAGGCCGAGGAGAGTGAAGGGGATGATGAGATGACGAGGAGAGAGAAGGGGACGATGAGAGGATGAAGAGAAAGAAGGGGACGATTAGCGGATGAGGAGAGTGAAGAAGCTGTGCACCTGCAATGGGGCTTTAAATTGGGCAAACTGGACGCTGAATGGACAGGAGGAGATGTGGCGAGCAGCGGTGAGGAGGATTTGTAGTGAGGCGATGAAAACTGAGGAGCAGGTAAACTCTGGAGAAGATGTGAGGTAAATGGGAGCAAAGTTAGATCTTCCAGACTGAACTACAACTACAATGACTCTGCAGCACTTTACATTGGAAATTGGCATGTAGCATAAGCTTTAACCTAAATATAGCATAGTTATTGATGGAGTATTTGCGATCCGGTACGCTTAGAGGAGCACAGGTGATTATACATTGCAGATGTAGACACATATTAAACATGCCTGCGTGTGCCGAGATGTCTTTTCCACAGTACACTGACCAGAGCGTCTGGACCCACATCATTGCCAGACAGCGCTTGTGAGAGGTTTTCTTTGGCCGAGTGGTCTAAAGCAGTACAAGAAGGCTCAGCGTGTACCTTCTCCCGCTCGTCCTCTCCAAAATCCTGATGGAAAATGGGTTAGGGGTTGTGAGAGTGCAGGAGGTAAGCACACAGTGTTTATTGCCCAGAGGTGGCCAGAGTATAGTCAAAACTGGTAAAACTCAAGAGTAATCTGAACGCCACACTAGATTTGACATTTGAAGTTAATGTAAATGGAAGGACAAAACAAAATTGCATGAATCAGTGCATCAGTGTATTCAAAGGCTAGACAAAAACTAAATCTAAAAGAGTCAGAGCAAGAAATACAAATGTTCAAAATCATTTAATATGGTTAACATCAAGCTTTTGTTAGACTTACTCACAATAGTAAGAGTACGGTCACTTATCAGTACACTTTGAAATGTTACTCAACTAAATGTAACTGAGTAATATATGTTTTCTGGCCCCATCTGATACTGCCATTGCAATAACATGGGCAATTCTTCTTTTGGTAAGATTTAACTATTCAGATATTCAAGTACTTTGGTGGTAATAGAACATAGCCATTTGGCATACGTTAGGGGGTAGTAGCAGGGAAAGTTTGGGTAACAGGTGTTTTTTTTGGGCTTGACCTTGACTGACAAGAATAATTACAAGAGAATGACCAGACAGACTGAACTTGTTAACAACTTCAATAAAATAACAGAGTAGACAGAAAACAGTCCATGTTTGAAAAGAAGTGTCAGCAAATCCCCCAGAGTAAATAATAAAGGCCTTTTCATAAACTAGCTAGTCTACTTAAAGCTAACTTTATATAGTGCGAATGTGAATTAGAAATTTGATTTATGACAAAACAAATCTTGCATTTTTCTTGCACAGACATTGCTTGCAGTGGCATTTCAGGAGGACTTTTTGGAACCCTATTTGTTCGGCCTTTTTAACTTATATATTGGTCCATTTACCAGCTTCGAACATAAAGCCATAGACTTCAACTTCAACCAAGTAAAGAATTAAATAACTGACAGTGTTAATACTTAAAGAAGTTGAAAACCAGCTGAGAGGTTCAGTATGGAGATAGAAGAAACAATGATAAAATAGCATTTTAAAATATATTCTCTGTAATTAAAATATATTAAAAAGCTGCACAAGAAGCTTTACAGATTGTGTGCAATACTTAAATGTCAATTAGCACATTTCCAATAGACTGCTAAATAGATAATCAACAATGATATAATAATAATAATAATAATAATAATAATAATAATAATAATAATAGTAAAAAAATAAATAAAAAAATAATAATGTTATTATTATTATTATTATTATTATTATTATTATTATTATTATTATTATTATTATTATTATTATGTTTTGTATGGTTTTGTATGAACATCATTATCGGGATAATAATAACAACACAAAAATAAAGATAAGCCTATTATTTTTTTGTAGATATAGCCCACACCAGGTTGGTATACTCTTGGTAGCATCCTTTTGACTTTCTACAGCCAGTTTTTAAACTCAGTTTATGTGCGAGCAGCAACGGAAATGAGTTGGGTTTTGATTGAGGTGACGCGGTGCGGAGACACAGGTGGCAGGACGCAGGAAACCCAAAGCTCATTTAAACTGGAATAACACATGTCCGGGTCCCCCCTGTACCACGCACAGTACTGTGCAATGTCGTGTGAAGTACGTTAGTAGTACCTCATGCATTTGTTGATTGGGGTTGTGTGTTCCACTGACCCCTCAGCCAACCTTGCCCTCACCGGCGATCAAAGCATTTTACATCACTACTCAGAGGATGTTTGTTTTCACTGCAAGATTGGTCCTGCTGGGTGGTGCCCTGACTTAAAGCAGACTTCCTATTCACACACATGGAGTCCAGTGCAAGTGTGTGTGTATGGGCTTTCGCTATGATCTCACCTTGTGTGTCTGAAGCTTGTTAGCGATTACGGCACAAACAAGCTGTTGACGGGCCTGCAGTCCTGTATGCTGTATACAGTATGAAGGGATCTTAATCTGGCATTACAAAACACAAAAATACTGCAGTTGCCTAGAAATGGTGCGACGAGGAGATACACTAGACATCTGTTTCTGATGTGGAGAAAAAGTTACAACAGATTGTTTTTCCTTCAAGAGATAATAACTGTGCTTTTCTAAGATAATTTCCCATAAATGAAAACTCTTATTAATTGTAGTACACTAATAGGAAATTTATATTATATATACAGAGGTGGATAGAGTAGCCAAACATTGCACTCAAGTAAGAGTAACGTTACTTCAAAAATCATATTACAATGATATATTGCATATTAAAAGTACACAGTAGTGGTCCAAAAACAACTACTTACTCTGATTTATAATTTGAAGTTGATGTAATTTGAAGGACAAAACATTAAATAATGCACAAAATCTGGCATTTGTTAAAGGACAGACACAAAAATTAGAAAAATTAAATCATATTTATCATTTCAAATTGTCAACATAAAGCTTTTGTCATTGGTGAACTTAATTACAGTGGGAAGAGTAACCAAAACATTTACCCAAGTAAGAGTACTGTTATTTCAGTAAACATATTACTCTAGTAGGAGTAAAAGTAGGCTGTTAGAAAAGTACTATGAAAAGTATTATTTCTTAAAAAAGTTAAGTAAATGTAACCGAATAAATGTAAAGTAGTACTACCCAACTCTGGAATTACATATATAAGAAATAGTGTAAACGTGAGTAAAACATCCCCATATTATTTCATGAGCCACCATTTCAGTGTTTCAGTGTTTTACAGATAGCTAGTTGACCTGTGTTGGAAATTATGTCATCTATTCCGCATTACATACAAAGAACAATGCTATTTAAAGTGCTATTAATAATGGTTATGTTGTGCTAAAATACATGAATCATATTGCTATTTAATTAGTGTCATCAACTACTATGCCAAGATATTTGTAATTACAATGATATGAAAGTCTGCTTAACATTTGAACCCATAAAATAATAAAGAATGTTGTGAAGTATAAAGCCTGAAGATTGGTAATCATTGCGTAAAATGTGTTTCTAAGAGCGACAAACATAGAGGTTCCAGGAAATGAAGTTTTTAAAATGCATTAGAGATGGACAAGTTCAATAGAAGTGTTACCAGTCATTTATTTGACCTACAACTTGAGCGTAAGTGACCACATAGCTGGTAAATGTCCAAAGAAAATTCCTGTATTGTTTAGAAACTGGTTCCTGGAAAGTTCATACTGGGCAAAGCAAAGCAGAAGATCAATTAATTTTAAAGTACGCCAAGCTCCAATTGCAGTTTTTTTTTTTAATTTCTGTTGAATGTAATGATGTCATACTCCCAGACAGGGGCAAAAGCCAGATTTCCCTCCTGTTTACGTGTTATTTTCATGATAATTATCTAAACTGTAAATCCATAAATGTTAAACCTGATCATTTTTAGTAGTGACTTGACCATAGAACTCACAATATTACAGGAAAACGGTACTTTTCATTTTAGCTGTCTCCCATCCGTAATTAAATATTATTGATCTATTGCTTGGTTTCAGATGACATCACAACATTCTGTAGTCCAATAATTTTAATACAGATGGGAGCAGCTAAAATGAATATTGTTAAAAAAAAGTTGATTTTTGTTGTAATATTGACAGTAATGGGGTTTAGTCATTCGTCGAAATGACCAGCTTCAATTTTTTTCATTTCGACAAAAAGTGCCATGTAATCAATAGGGGAAATTGCCTCTTAACCTCCATCTGGGAGTATGACGCCACATTCTGGACCCTGAAAACAACCAATAGAATAAATGAGGTCATCTGAACCCCAGCCATAAGTACTCAACAAAAGTACAATAATCTTTTTAAGTTAACGTATGGTAAAACAACAAAACATATGCATGATGCATGCAATGTTAAAGATGCAATGTGTAAGTGTACAATCCCTCAGTCATCCAGGTAGAATCCATGGCAAAGGAGAAATTCTGTTTGTCAACTGGACAGACGTTTATTTTGGTTGAAAACATTTCGTAGCTCATCCAAGCTGCTTCTTCAGTTCTGTTCTGTTCTGTTCTGTTCAATTCAGTTCGTCTGTCCAGTTTAATTTCTCCATTGCGATGCACTTTTCTGGTGAAGGGCCAGTCACCTGCTTCTCTCCATAGAGTTGTTACCTGAAATGTAACACAGTACAGTATGGCATTACACTTATTTATCTCTACAGAGACAGCAGCTGACGCCACAAGGCCAAGTTAAGTGTCAGATCTGTGGAGAGGCGAGTCCACTGACAGTAAGAATGCAAGTTTTTAGGTAAACATATTATGGAGTAAATGGAAGATGAATATGTTTAATGCTTTATTGGAACATTCCAGACAAAGCAATAACATCTCCATGGAGACAAGCAGGTGGCAGACCCTCCACCAGAAAGGTTACACAGTGCACTTTTAATAAGATATTCAAAATCCTAAAACTTCTATTGCACTCCTGTATTCATGTTGACTCAATTCTATTGGCTGATCTCATACAAATAGTTGACATTGACTGTGGTCTGCCAGACAAGGCGCCAAGAAATCAAAAATGCACATTAGTGGTTGATAAGACTTTTCTGACCGTAGATTGCGATGTTGGAATGCACTTCAGAAGATGAGAGCAGAGATGAAGGGAGTAACGAAAGGAACACAAATTCAAAAAGGATGCAGCCAATACGAGATCTATGGAGGATTGAGCATGATTCTGTGACTGACACAAGACTGACGGCTGTAATCAGGACCACACCGTACAGTTGGCTTTTCCCAATCTTCCCATTTTTCTCAATTCCCCAAACACGTTCCCTCTAAGGACCTCTCTTTGGTGGTCCTCTTTGCGCACATCCACCTGTTCGCTTACATGATCCAGCCTTTTCTAAATCATCCATCATCGCGCAGAAGATTAGTGGGCCCCGTATCACGCGAAGGAAGTTTCTGTATCAGGTCTCTTAGCAACAAGTAGAGTTGGACAAGTTTCATTCGTTGTAATTAGAGCTAGGCCTAGTGCAATTTCACACATTGGAGCGTCCAAGTGGCAGCAAGAGGCAGTCGGGGAAAGTTTTGATGATTTCAATAATGTGAAGTCATGTTATTCTGGCGAAACAAAACTCTCCGACCAATATGTTCAGAGCTGGCCATGGAGACTGTGAGGGAACCGCAGAGTTCATGTCAGGTAATTTGACAAAGAATACAAGGAAAATACAGTAAGACTCCGAGTGGCCCAAGTTAAATGGTACAAAATAATACAATTCATGTATTCACTTAAGTGTTATCCATGCCATTCACTTTTCAACAGGTATATAAACAACTACAACACAGTAACACATTACTGGTTGTAATGCATTTGTGATGAAGTTTTAACACACCATTAAGCTGAATATCAATCTCCTCATTCATTCCTGTATCAAAAAATATCTTTACAGGAAGCTTTGACTTGTAGTTCATAAGCTGGCAACATAAACTACACTCACATCTTTTACATGTGCAGCTAAAATTACTTTATATTGTGTTTGTCTTAGTAAAGATTTGATTTATTTTTATAAAAATTGTATTAATACTCTGAGTCTAATTACTGAGAAATTAAGTAGTGACAGACCCTGAATTATTCTTAATAAACTATTTGTTCATTGTTAATTAAGCTTTGTTCATGTTTTAAAAGCAGACATATTCTGCAAAATCCACTTTTAAGAGCTTTTAACCATGTTACAGTTGTTTCCCCTCCGCATTTACCATTTCGAGGCTATATTCCATGTCATCCATGCATGTTTGAGAAATCTTCACTGCCACAGGTACACAACCACTTCTCTGTACTTACTTTGTTCTCCAATTTTATTTTCTTAATCTTAAGCAGACGATTTGGCAGCGTTGCATCATTTTGGCACAAATGAAAATAGATGTGACATTGAAGGTGGTGACAGCTGCTCAGCTCTTTGTTGTGATGATGTTTACGGCAATGTCATAAAATAAGATAATCCTCTGTTGTCTGTGTTAAAGCATGTTCCCCCTCTATCTTAGGATGGGGAGGAACATGCTTTAACATAAAGACACGACAGCACAGCAACATAAGCATCATACAAACAACCACCATAGAACATAAATGAATAAAAGACAAAGTATGACCACAAATCATCTCCCATTGGGCACCGCAGTTTTCTAAAGCAGAAGTCATTTACCAAGTTATTTTGGGCCAGTATTGCTTTTTAAAATGACCAAATTATAACAATGATCCATGGAAGTCATTGAGTGTAACTATATAGCAGACACAATAGGTCTTCTTTAAGGCTAACTAAGGTGTAGTTATTATATAATGGTACCCAAAATTGTGTTTTAGTCTTTTCTAGACAATAAAAATAGAATAGTAGGCAATGATAAACAAAGTTAAGTAATATGCCACAAAAGAAATCTGAAATATATATTGCTTGGATTTTTAATATAGGTATAGTCTTTAAGTTTAAATCTTTCATGTTTAAACTTAAACATAAAAATAATTAAAAGCTATGTTATCTTATGCTGGTATATTAAAGAGTGAACTAGAGGCTGTGACTTAAGATTCACAAGTCATTTTTCAAATCCTTGTACTGGGATTATTGCTTTTTACTGCTTACTGATAAAAGTTCCAGCAAATATAATCACAGTGAATGTCAAGAACACTCCCAAATGAAAAATCTCTTCTTCTTGCATCTCTGATTTTCAATAACAATAAAAAGCTGCTGACTAAATGAAGAAATAAACAACCGCGGGCCAAAAGTATTGGGCATATTATACTTGAGAGGATTTGGTCTGGCTGATCCGCTTAAGCAGCACCACGGAAAACAAAATGGACCAGTCATAAATCATTCTCTGCTTTACTTTTGCTACTATGGATTAAATGTTTGGTGAAAGTAGAATAACTATGAGTTCAAACTAATGAAAGAGACTTTCAAATAACCTCTGTATTCAAATGTTGTTTCTTTCAGTTTATTTCTCTTTGGAGATGAGTCTGTAACTATGACCCAGAACCAACCGACAGTCAATTTAGACATCAACATCTTTGGCTTTGTCTGGAGGGAGAACAGGCAAAATAGTCTTAAAGGTTGGCTGAGCGGTCAATCTACCGACTCACAGGTTGACAGTGTGATTCCAGCTCCCACAGATGAATGTTGTCATTGTGCCCTTGGGCAAGACACTTAACCCGCTTCGCCCCCAGTGTCTGTATACACTGATTTATGAATTTGTGTGTGAATGGGTGAGTGGTTCCTTGATGTAAAGTGCTTCGAGCGCTGTATAAAAATGTGACTATTTACCATTTAAAAGTAAAGATACCACTTCATTGTCCTGGCTTTCAAGATACTCAAAGTACTTTACAATTCATTATTCATCCACTCCACACTGGTTGGTATGGTAAAACACTTCTGTAGCCAAAGCTGCCCTGGGGCACACTCACAGCACTACGAACAATCACAAACACACATTTATACATAAGGTAAGGTGGGTGAAATGTCTTTCCCATCATGCATCGCTCTCAGTAGGGTTTGAACCACCAACCCTAGAAGCCACTAGCCCGACTGCTGGCTTGTAAACCAAGGAGAGCTAACTTGCATGCTATTTTACAACATTCCCAATTGCTAGAAAGGACATCAAAGTTCGTAATTACGTGTATACAAAACATTTGCCAAACAGAATGAGGAGATTACGAAAATGAACTAAAATCCTATCTAAATCTGAAATAAGTAAGAGTAAGTCCTTTCTCTTTATCCAAACAATACAAGTCACCTTACTGTAAGATTCATATTCTTTCCCAAGAACCTGGGCCACCTATGACTCTATGCTTGAAACAAAACCGAAAACATTTCTAAGAAGTCAAATAACAGGAAAACTACAATTTATCATTTCTGATTTAAAAAAAAAAAAAAAAACAAGTCCATTTAGAAAGAACATATAAAAGGTTTTCAGCTCTATCAGACTGAACATCTTTGAACATAAAGACTTCTTTTACAATTATAACAATGACCTCATCTACTCTAGGCTAAAACCTTTCCTATTCTAATTTCACTTTCCAATGCAGAGAGCTTTGAAGCTGTACCCAAACACTTTGTGATGCTTTGAGAGAGGGACTATGGGGCGATAAGACATCATGGTTGAACTTAAAGTAAACACAATATTTTAGCGTAGCTGATTTAAAATTACCACAAAAAGCTAGGCAGGATCCATACTTTTAATCTTGTGTTTATCACTTTGACAGCACAGATTAAGCGACGAGACTAGCATTTGTTTTGTTTCGGATATGGAACAAATGGGTAATGGCGCACCAACTCTGGCAATTTGTTCAAAAGGCCACAAGAGGAAATTATGTTGCGTATTCCACAACAAGAATCGAAAGGTCAGACTTGCCATAAAGTGATATTTCATTGTTGTTCCTAGAGAAAGCTCCCTTTAGCGATTCAGCTGTGCAGTGATTACTGTACGCACAGCCACTTTTCCCAATACGCACAGCCACTTTTCCCAATACGCACAGCCACTTTTCCCAATAAGTCTCTTTTCCATTTCTTTACTCTTGTTACAGTAGTTAGGAGTACAAAGATTGGTGGAAGGGAAGAGAAATGTCTGAAAATCTGTTATAATTTTAATCATTTTAATATGAATATGTCAGATTAATTGGATAGGCATATTTCACATTTCTTTATTAGGAGGAATAACCACTAGAGATGTATCGTCTGTTTTTTTTTTTTTTAGATGAAACGGATTAGAGAAAGTTTCACAAAGGGCATGGTCATTTTGTTCAAATTGTGTTTTACAATACTCTTTCTGATGCAACCAAAATTACTGCAAAAAGTAATATATAGGTAAGTTCAAAAGAATATGAAATGCATCATGCTTTTTGCCTGGGATCCAGAAAGCACACTTCATTAATACTTTATGAAGATGTGAGTCTGATCATTGGTGAATCTCCCCATTTTCAAATGGGTGTGATTCACAGGTGGATTAGCCAATCTGGAACACGAATAATCTGTCAGTATCGAAAAAAATAAAGAAAAAATATCACAGGGGGCTGAAAAACATTGCAGATTTTTGAAGAATCAATGAGTGAACAACTAAACTCTGTCTATCTGAGATGAGGTCAATTTTAATTGGTTTAATTTATTTGGCATTTGGTTTTATTAGGTGACCAATGAGCTCCTTCATTTCATGTGTTTCTAAAAAAAAAAATATATATATATATTCAGTCTGGATTTGCCAGGCTATCATGACTTGAGTAGATTTGAATGAAATTATAAGTATTTACAAGTAACAAGATAATTAAAAACAAAAAGTAGTGTTCCACTGGTAAATGACTTTACCCATCAAGTGAAATCTACACTTGACACAATATTCTTAATTTAAGGTTACTAGATTACTTTTTTCAGTGTATTGTCCGCAGCGTTGTGGACATCATCAAGTGCTTTCAAGTACAGTTTAATAAGGAAAAGTAGTCCCACTGAGCCCTGTCTCTCTAAGCACACATTATAATTTAAGTTTAAAATAAAAGTGAAAATAAACAGCTCAAAGCTGGATAAATGAAGTCCTATTACATTTGTAGTGCTCATAAACCAAACGCTCCCCCGCTGCCTTCCTTCCCCTGGATCTTCTCTCTGATGGATGACGCCCAGTGCTCAGGCTAACACAGTTTATTCTTTCATTACACCATGACAAAGTTTGGTCCACGCGGGAAACTGTAACGGCCCCCATTATGGATTAGGTCATTACTGCTAAAATAAACCAAGCTTGTTTTGCCAGCACCCACTCTTACAGGCCTCTACCTCGGCCAAATAAACCAAGAGTAGTGTTATGGATGGGAGAGGGGTGTATATGCAAATACTATGCACGCTGCAATCGGGATGTCCATGGGGTTTTGAACCTTAATGTGTGTAAACTGAATGTTATGACTATTTGTGTAAGTTATTATAATGTGCCAAAGAAACAATGCAAATTTCAGATGTGATTTCCCTTTTTAAATGAGCTTTTTTAGTGTAAACAAACTTAAAAATATATTATATGATACTGTAATTCAAAATCAGCAACCTCTATTCCAGGTGAAGGAGTGCCAAAATTGTTACTATTTACTGCCATCTTGTGGAAGATTTTATAACAACTTCAATAAATGGCTACCTATGAGACGCTTAATGACTATAAGCATACTGTCAAGTTAGGAGCACACTGATACCAAGTCAACACACATTTTGGCAACAATTTTGGTACCAAAATTGCAATTTGATTATTAAAAAAAAAAAGAAAAGAAATACTTAAGTAAATGTTTGCACAAAATGTTTGCACAAAATTATGGGTTTTTATAATAAAATTTATAAACAAATGTTATGTTAATGTCTTTCTTGCAGTTAACATTTATGCATCTCCCCGGTGACAGTAAAATATAAATATATATAAAATTCAGCATGACAATAAAAAGTATTGTTCAAAAATGTCCGCCTGCATGAGAAGGAATTTTAATATTGTACCATTAGTTATATTTTTGTTACATTTCTATCCCTCATGGATCAGTATAGTTTCTCATAAGTGTAAGTCTAATTTTGTAACGACAAGCACCAATTTAGGTCTCTGGTATAATTCAGTTATGGACTTGCTGAAAAGGCTGCTGTTACTTTCTGTTGGAGGTAGAGGTTTTCCAGGTGGTGGACTAGATAAACAAATTAGGTTTTTGAGGCCACATGGTGCTAACAAATTGGCTGTTTTGCGAGTTTGAGCCAGCACAAATAATGATCATTGGGCAGCAGCTGTCTATACAAACTGGGGCCAGCAGAATTACGTTTCCCACATCTCAAAATGGGACAACACAGAAGTCTCATCTAATATGGAAATTACATTTCTGTGAATATTGAAATGGAGAGAGGGCCACAGCTTGGCACTTGTAAATAGTTATAGATAAAAGACAAACAAAAAAACAAAAACAAAAACAAAATAGAATACCTGTCTCAACTTTGGAGTGGTCACTTCTTTCGGACACCTTCTCTTGGCTGATGAGGTAATCGGCTATGCGCACTCCAATTGGTGGTTCGCTGTGGGTCCATTCCATGATGACCAATGAACTGCTCGGCTCATAGGTGTAAGACAGCTTCAGCCTGGAAACAAAACATATACAGTCAAACAATGTGGTCAGCAAAACTGTCTCATTACTGTAATTGACAGCTAATAGTATTCTGATTGTTGTACCATGCTATGATGCGAATCAATGGAAACACATTCACTGTCACTTAGCATTCATTAACAATTGAATAGTCTTTTCAGTTAATTAATGTCACTGAAACAGCAGCGTTTCATTGACATTAATTTATCAAATAATAGCAATTTTTCACTAAAGGGATTTTTTTTTTTTTTTTTATTTTATATAGCACCATTTAAGCACATTTCATTTCTTTATTATATTCCCTTATGTAATAGATTTGCCTTATGCAAATAGATAACCTGTCATCACTATTTCATCTTTGATATAGATATATTTGTATTACTATAATTCTATTTTTTTATTTGTACTTGTACATATACATTTATATAATTATGCCTTATTTGACACCAGTCTCTTGTTACTTTTGCTACTTATTTTGAATTTATTATTACCTTTATATTTTTAATCTTTGTTATTATAATATATTGTGATGTGTGAGCTACTGTGTCCAAATAATTTCCCTTGTAGATCAATAAAGTTTGGCTAAGTTAAGAGGTAATTAAAACTATATGCTGCTTCTGAGAGTCCACACTTCTCTGCGATTGGTTAAAGGCACCGGTTGGAGCATGACGGAGACCAATAAGACCAGCAGGTGTGTCTGAGCATTCACCTGCATTTTAACAGAGAAGCACTGAATCCCAATCACTATCACAGCTTCATAGCATTTTTTTTTTTTCATTTTCTATTTCAGCTTTTCCCTTTTTTGCAACACTTCATCAATTTTCTTGCAGTGTGCAGATTGTGCTGGCATATAAAATATCAGATTTATTGCTGTGAAAAGAAAATGGCAAAAGCATACTTGTCTCTAAGGCGCTGCAGGTGCAACTTGTGCAAATACATTGTGGATTGTGCTATCTTAGCGATTAGCACAATAGCACATTAGCTCGGGGCAAACAGCTGGAGCCTGCATTGATGTCTTCACTGTTCGGTCCCAACAAAGTTCCCCCAGCAGGAGATGGGAGCGGGCCAGTGCCATGATGGATGGTATTTACAGCGGGCCGTTTATGAGTGATGTGTTTTTGGAGGAGCTAATGTGGTTGGTGCGGGCTAACCTGGGCTGGGGAAGTGGGGCGCAGGTGGGCAGTCCATCTGAGCCAAAAGAGCTGGAGTCGCAGCGGCACCAGTCATCGATAACATCGCCTTTCCCCGAGCACCACAGCATGCTCATCATGGCCTCCTGAAGAGCCTGTGTGCACATATGGAGCAGGTGTGTACAGGACACAAAACAATGGGAAATACTTACATTTGCTACCGATATTATACTACATTACATATTGCATGTCTGAAATGGTTCCTTTATGCCTGAAATACTCATTCACACTTTTACTTTTTACAGTAGCCTATGTTCATAAAACAACACAATATTTAAAATTCTGTATTATGTGCATGAAAAATGAAATTTGAGAGAACTTTGATATCATTTTAATTGACTGCTGTTAGTAAGAAAAGATGCTCTACCTTGAGGTGTTAAACTAAAAAAAGATAAAAAAAAAGATCAGGGAGTTCATAATTTAATTGTAATTTTACAAATGAAAACTGAGGGATAGATTTAGGCACAGTTGGATACAAAATAAAGAGCTTTCCCTTAAGAATTTTCAGATGCCAGTTGAAACTGTGCCTAGTGGCAATTAGTCCTCCGGAAATGTTCAATTTAGAACACATAATAATCACACATTGCTCATGGCACCAGCTCTTCACTGTAGTAAACCGCAGTCATAATAAATAAATCTCATTCAAAGATAAATGCTTTTTGATTGACACTGTGGGACATGATACTCATGATGGATGTGGGGGTGACTCCATTTTAAATACATGTTTACACACAATGTTTTTATCATTCTGAAATAGTGGAGTGTAGTAGAGCTGCTCCTGTACAGTTGTCTTGTGCAACATGCTCTGCTCTGTATTGACGGGGACACTTGGGGTTCGCAGCTCTTCCTGTGTGCATTGATATTCTTTCTGGCCAGTGTTACTAAAGCTGTATTTATGTATTTATATAACACACGGCATGCAACCAGCCGTGTAAAGAGAGGCCATACACAAGCAATAACCTTTTGGTTGAAAAGACAATGATTTCTCTCCTGTGA
The DNA here is from genome assembly GCA_029959045.1 of Taenioides sp. WSHXM2023. Classification (NCBI taxonomy): domain Eukaryota; kingdom Metazoa; phylum Chordata; class Actinopteri; order Gobiiformes; family Gobiidae; genus Taenioides; species Taenioides sp. WSHXM2023. The sequence continues at coordinate 13,579,692 of CM057096.1, read as the reverse complement.
TGACTGGTTAAAACCTCCAACTGGGTTAAAGCTGACTTTTTTCTCAGCACTCATTTCAGAACTCAAATTGTCAGTGCATAAATGCAAGCACTTAAAACAGCTTCGTTTGCATCCTTTGACTTTGTAAACATTTGCAATACATAGACAGTTAAATAAAAGCATATCCAGACACACCTGATATGTCTCATTATTGGACACCAGCTCGTAGATGGGGGCTGCCTTGGTGATCTGCAGTAGGACAGGTTCAGAAGGCTGTCGTCCCTGTGCTGCTCTGGGGCTCATGTGGCACAGGTGACAGGCGCGGGGACACTGGCCTTGGCTGGTGCAGTCCATTCTCACCCCTGCAGCCATACGCTTGGCTCCAGTGTCCAGCAGACTGGCTATGTACGCCGGGTAGGTGAGGGTCCGGGGCTCCTTATCACGCTCCTCAGACTCCTCAGAGGGAGAGTTACCTGAAGAACACAATCGGGGCTTAAGATAAATGCAAAAAGGACATGAAAACTTTTCCAGAGGTCAAATAACACAGTTGTTTACCCTATTGTAAAATGTACTATATGCTATCCATGATATTGAGCCAATGAAAGCTGAAGTGGAAAAACACTCAATGTGACTTTTATTTTTGAATTGTATGTATGAGAATCTGACAGAAAGTGAGACATATTTGGAAAAGAGGAAAGAGATGTTAGAAATGCAAGACAAACATAAGATGGGTAAAGTGAATGTATATTAGATAGTCAATACACAAATATGATCATTCCATTATCTATGCCAATCTGTGCCACCAGAACAACTTTATGTAGTAGGTTATATACTTTTTCAATTGATGTAGAAATATATATTAAATTTTTAACCAAAACCTCAAATGCCCTATTGCATTTTTATTCCTAAAGCTGATCAGTGTAGTTTAAGATGATTATAACATAAGAACACTTAAAAAGACACTGCAGGCATGTGTTTAATCCAATAAGGGAGTGAGGGAGAGGATAGGCTAAATACAGAATATTCTTACAGGAGCACGGTGTAGCTACTGAGCATTACCACAGCCCCACAGTCCCCTATCTGCCATTTAGAGACCTTTGAGCTCCTTACATCACACACAGAATACACACTGTAAATATCTGAGTTACTGCTACAAAGGAGCAAATATTGCCCTTTGAAAAGAACATGTAATCTCTTTCTGGGGAAAACTAATTATTTTAAATATATTGTGGATCTTACGTCAACATTTGTTTAGATGTATTTTCTGAACAGGGCAGATGTTCAGGGCATGGATGTTCATAAAAAAAATAATAATAATAAAATAAAAAATAAATAAAAATAAAAAATCTATATGTTTACTGAAATAACATTCAATGTTATATGTAGTGACCAAGTCATGACAATATTATATTCTCTAAAGCTTATATCCAGAGTTTTAAAAGGCATGTTTTTATTTTATCTTTTGGACAGGGCAGAAGAAAAAGGGGGTGAAGAGTGGGGAGAGACATTCATCAAACTGTCTTTTCAGATAAGGTTTAGAGCTGTTGTATATGGACCTGTTACTGCAATAATTTTGGCACTCTTTTTCCTGTTCCAAAAACAAAAACAGTTTGTTTCTTGAGGCGGTTCATGTTTGTAAGTCCCTGGTTTGTAGCTCCAGCCTTGGGCCCACAGCACTGCTCTGACAGGCTGACAGCTGACTGACAGCTTTTGGGGCAGAAACCACAATCCAGCATCCACTAACACTAACAACTCCATGCCTCAAGGTTAACATACTTTTTAAAGATTTAAGTATGTCTGTTTTCAAACTGTCCTGTTTTGGATAACATAACAGTTTAGGATCTATTGCAATCTGCAAAGGAACAATGGAAAACAAAACCTATAAATACACTACACGTATGAGTCAACAAGAAGTAATTAGTAATTGATTTCCTCTTGGCCATTTTGGGCAGATGATACACACCATAAGCCAATTATGGTAAGACATTAATTCAGGACCTGGCTTGCTTTGCTGAGCTTTATCAAGAAAAAAAACAAAACAAAAAAAAAAAAAAAACACAAAGACAATAAGGCTGAAATGTAAGCAAATCATGGCTACAAAATTCTAGTAAATCATTTGCTAATCCTTTGTGATTTATGGCTACAGGAATATATTAAATGGTAAATTGCCATATCTCAAAATGTTACAGGATTATTTGAATGAATTTGTGGTGCTAGTTTTTCATATCCACAGATTTTGGGGTGTTATTTCAACTTTCAGTGTTTTAAACATTAGCTGCTGCACTTAGAACACTTAACATTAGATTTGTCAGCCCCTCACCCTGATTTATTACATTTTCAAGTGCCTTTCACTCCTGCTCTAAAACAACACTAGTTCACACATTTATTCCTATGCTAATAAATGTGTGGTAGGTGTGAATGAGGAAAACTGTAACGCTGTGTTGCATCTAAAACAAGAAACTGTTTGAGTTTTCACACATTCTGACAATATTCCGCCGTTCACATCCCTTTAGTCTTCTTCCATGAGGCGTTCTTAAACCATCAAAGGTGTACTCACACTTCCACCCGCCTGTCAAGTCCTATACATAAGACAAACAGCTTTAAGCTGCAGATCTATTGGGCTTTGAAGACAATAACAAAACAAGGAAAATGCAATTCATTCTAACAGTTCAAAAGTGTTTTCATTTGATTTGATTTACATTGCTTTATATAGGCAAATGCAATTCTGTTTTACATTTTTACGCATTTTAGACAAAAATGTTAAAATACATCTGCACTCTGGACTGCATTAAACAGAGACCACTCGACACAGGTGGTCTCAGAGTGTCTCCTGAGGCTCTCTGGAGAGGGTTGAGTGTGGTATGACCAACCCTCGCAGTCTGTGGTCAAAGTGAAAGTGCTTAGAATTGGATCAAAAAACACTTGGATCATGTATATTGTTTGAATGGCCGTGGCAGAACTGGGAATTTAAAACCTTGTAGCAGGTGAAACACAAGATCACATATAAACATGTGAGGTGATGTTTATAACGAATTATTCATTGTAACTACAACAATTTCAGTGGCACTGACATGTGCTCTCACAACATGCGTCATAGATGCAACAAACCTTTTCAAAATCTCCATTTCATATCACTGTAAAGTCATGAATATATGGTTTCAGTTGATGCAGTGTGCTTGGCTAGTGACTCATCATCTCTATAACACACAACAGATGGAGCAGAGCTATTCAGTCTTTATAATGGTGTTTTTCATTTGCCCAGGCTTGCTGGATTCTCCTGTTCCTTCATGGAGCATCTTGAGTGACTTACACAGTTCACAGTGAGCTACTATAACATAAGGGCTCATAAGCATAAGCCTGTATAATTATTTTGAAGTCCTTGTTTTCCATTTCTTGGTCCCAAGTGGATTTTCTATTGCAATTCATCAAGACACGTTGTCAAATGTAAAGTCAATTAAATCAGTATTCATCTCAAAGTGGAACTAAACTCTGCCTACAACCACAAGGAGGTTACACAGTCAAATGATCTTTAAGCTCCGCCCCTGCAGGTGTGTGTCTCTCATGACATCAGAGGTGTGTGGTGTCACAGGCCTCTTAAAATGCAGCAGCAGAGTTTAACCGCAGTTGTCAGCACACTCTTTTTACGATAGTTTTAGACCACTAAGCTGTATATTAATATAATAAGCAAGACACAAGAAAAAACAATACTAGGAACTGTAGATAATGCTACTTAAATATGCCCACAGTTTAGTTGCAAACTGAAGGTCCACTTTAAGAGTCTTATTCTGCATTCTTCAGTCAGTTTTATGATGATTATTTATGCTTTTATTTGTTTGTATTGTGATTGTGTAAAGCACTTTGGATTACTTTTTGTACAAATTGTGCTTTACAAATACACTTCCCTTCCCTTAAATTAAGGCAATGGTTGCCATAGACTGAATGTATAGGGTTGTACCTAAGGAGTCCTTTAACAATCCAATATTGAATGTGCTGAATTGCTTTATCAGCAGTTTAGTTACTTGTACCATAGCTGGGGCAGTGTTTTATATGTGGTGTATTAACTTATATTCCATCCATTTATTGTCAATTTTCTCTTGGTTTCATCATTTAGACCGAGGTAACTCCAGATGTATCCCCAGTTTACCTGAATTAGCAATATATTTTCTTAATTTAGTCCTTAGTCGTCACATCTGTGTTAATCTATACAAGATTTAATTTGTTTGTGGATAAGATTAGATATAGACCTGCTCTAGTCTGCATACCATACCATACCATTAACCCTCCTTTGTAACACTGCTCTACTGTAAAGTGTAGTTAGTATTTTGTTCACTAGATGGTGCTTGTGTATCACCGTCTCAGCAGTTTCTGTCTTCCCACATGCTGTATTTTCTACATAAACAGGGCAGACCATAGCTCACCTTTTCTGCTAGTCCATCATGAACATTATACAGTTATAGAATGTAATGATTAGCCTAGTCTGCACAGAGACAGAAGCAAAGGCAGTGGTTTAGAAAACAGGAGAGCAAACAGAAAGAAAAGAGTATATACATGGGAAAAGAATGATGCATATTTATGTAGAATATATATTAACAGGAAAATAATGTTTAAAAGAGACAATTGCAAGATAGTAACACTTGACCAGAAGTCAAAAGCACTATAAGGCAGAAAGACTTGAACAAAAATATCTCAACCCAACTCATATTTATAGTCGGTATTGCAAAAGAAAACTGTAGTATATTTTTACAATCTTGTTGTTGCTTGCACTTTCAGTTAGAAATGCTAGAGACACATTCACCCTTTTGCCATTGGAATGAAAGTTGTATTCACTATACAAACTGTGATAGTGAACTTCAATGACAATCTTGAAAACAAGAGGCCATATGTGGCCATACCGGCCTGATCCCGTCAGATCTCAGAAGCTAAGCAGGGCTGGGCCTGAGTAGTACTTGGATGTCCTTAGGCAAGACACTTCACCTACATTGTCTAGTAAGAAAGTGGAGTGTGTGTGAGTGACGGTGGTGGTCGGAGGGGCTGATGGCGCAGATTGGCAGCCTCGCTTCAGTCAGTCTACCCCAGGACAGCTGTGGCTACAATAGTAGCTTACCACCAGTGTGGAGTGAATGAACAATGAACTGTAAAGTGCTTTGGGTGTCTTGAAAGGTGCTATATAAATGCAATGATTAATTAATAATTAATTAATTAATTAATTTAAAAGATAAGGATACAGCACACTTCAGTATATGTGCACATACTTATTAATATCTTTTCGGTCTATAGCAAGATTATTTTCCCTCAGTAGTTGTCTGTATATATACAGTAGTCATCTTGGACTATTCCATTCCATAAAGTCCACACTGGGAAAACTGCTATAGGAATTACACATGAGGGGCCTGCAGCCCTGGTTATGATCTCAACTGCTGAAGTGCCCTTAGGCCAAACATTAAATCAGAGCTGGAGGCTACATAGAATGCACCTTCGCCATTCTCTAGCTCACATATAAAAGAATAAACCCACTTTGTACAATTGCTAATCTATTAGAATTGCTAATGCTAACATAAAGAAAGACGAACAATGTTTGCACTGACATGGTGATTTAATGGCAATTACTTCATATGAATAGAAATTTAGAAGAAAATACACAACAACAGAAAATTATAATTTGAAATGACTGATGCTCTCTGCACACTGTCCAGCTCTGACCCTTGTGTCTTACAGCGTTATACACTACATTTGCTGGAGGCTAGAAAAAACAACAGATGTACAGTTAAGATTCTGTTTGCCATATGTGTCAGCAGAACAATGCAAGTTATATGATGGAAAACAATTTCAGAAATAAAGTACAACTCAAAATATAATTATAGATTTCATGAAGGCAGTTTACAGCAAAACAAATTTAATCAAAAGACAAATACATTTTCTTTTTAACACCATTTATTTTCATAGTTTTCAGAAAAAAACCCTAAAAAAACAAAAACAAAACAGAAGTAATCGTATATTAAAGTATATTAATGTTGTCAAAAATATCGCGCTATTAACGCAAAACAATTTTAACACTGTTAATTTTTTTAACGCGAGATTAACTCTGTTTGTGACCTACTGAACTAGTGAAGTTTTTTCATAAGCTGTGGCCACTGCTAGTAACGTTAGAAAAACTACAGGATCTGGCTGTAAACAGGAAGGAAAACAATTTGTACGAAACTGAGAAGTCCCGGCTGGAGGAGGTGGGCCAAAGCACGGCACGGCCGCCCATGAACGCACACACGACTTGTGTGGCGACACGTGCCCTGCGCGTGCGCTGATGCCACCCACATGAGGAAAACATTAAACAAAGTCCGCTTCAAAACATACGGCGATTCTGCACCCATCCCCGACAAGGACAGAAGCGACAGAAGCCCCACAGCCTCTCTCCCCCGGCCGCCGCCACATCCACAAACCTACAGAGGAGCGCGCACCGCAGCAGGATCTGCATCGGTCCCACCACTCAATAGACACCCCATGCCGCTGGACCCACCCTCTCCGCCAAAAGCACCAGCTCCGCCGTGCGACATGCAAAAAACAGCGCTGTGTGACAACGCCATCGGCCGCGGCCCGGCCGCGCAGGAGCGAACACGGGCCACAGAACCACAGGCCACCGCACCCGAACACGGCACGGCCTAAAAGTCCCAGCGCGAGTGCGCCCCTGGTACAGCAGGAGTTGGGGCAGACAAACACAGTTGCTCTAACTGGAGATTACTGGATGTCCCTCAGTAATGAGAACTACCTCAGGGTCACAGCACTTTATTTCACCCACAGTGGGAACTTCAGTCACTTTAACTGTTATGAAGACAGAAGAGAAGCACTTCACTCACACTGTTGCAGAGCACTTTATGACAGTTGCCAGAGTAGAACATCGAACACAAAGTTTTTTTTTCTTTTCCTTTCTGCAACAGAGAGCATTGAATGGAACATCTCTCTCTCTCTCTCTCTCTCTCTCTCTCTCTCTCTCTCTCTCTCTCTCTCTCTCTCTCTCTCTCTCTCTCTCTCTCTCTCTCTCTCTCTCTCTCTCTCTCTCTCTCTCTCTCTCTCTCTCTCTCTCTCTCTCTCTCTATATATATATATATACATATATACATACACACACACACACACCTTTACATTATACAGTCTTGTACGGCAAAATTGATAATCATTTTTCACTCCAAAGTTTAAGGGAGGGTGGCTGCTCTTGGATCCATACATGTAATATAGAGAGGCAGGCAGCATACATCATAATGGCTGGTGTTCTTGTTTCCTGTGTATCCTTATGGCAAAAGGAGAAATTCAATTTGTCAACTGGACCAAATAAACTTGTGTTCAGTTGACAAACTGAATTTCTCCTTTTGCCATGGATTTTACCTGGACAACTGAGGGATTCTATACACATGTATATCTAGAATACAGGCCTTAGGGTCTAGGGTCAAATACATTTTCATACATGTCCATATGCAGTCTTCAGTTACTTTATATTTATTGATAATTTCTTGTACTGTCCAACACTTTTTTCTACTCAAACAAGATACTTTAACAGATATTATCTTCTGAGTTGTCTGGGGTTCAATTTCCCAGTCAGATCCGGACTCCAGGTGCTCGCAGGATTTCATCTATTCTGGGTTGTACCGCCTGCATCCTCAGATGAAGCGAGCGGAAATGTCTTGGCTCACATCCTACCTGCATCTCAGCTTCACACAAAGTTCAACACAGCTTTAAAGCAAAGCATCCCCTCTTTCCTCTGCAAGCTTTCTGAGTCACAACCTATCAGCACTCTGCCTCTCCCATCTCCCTAATCCCCTTTCACCAGACCACCTACATTAGCCCCAAGGTGTGCTAGCTACGGTTCTTCTGACTGAGTTGGCTAAGTATGCTCAGATTCACTAAGACATAATTAACATTATTATTTAAGAGTTTAATAAAAGTTTTATAATTTAGTCTTATCATAAAAGTCTTATCATTAAGTCTTATCATCACAGGCAGCAGATATGACATGTGCAGAGGTAATTCCATACTGTTTCCTAGCAACCATAATATTAGCAAGTGCTAAAGCTTGTCTAAATTGCATAATAGCATTCATTTTGTTAGAGGTGCACTATGGAACTTTTCTGGTAGAGGGCCCACCAGTTGCGTGTTTCCATGGAGATGGTTGTTGCTTTGTCGTTTCAAAGAATGACATTAATCATCACATTAAAGACTGACATTATCAATCCCCATTAGAACCTGAAAAGTTACACAGTGTACCTTTAAATGCAGAATCAACTGCCAGAAAAATGCCTTTTGTGCATGTAAATTATCTTTTCCTAATGTCATAAGTAGAGGCATCAGATTTGTTTTATCATTTAGAACTCACTGTTACTTCCTGTATTTTTGTACTTTTACTGCACAAAATGAACTGATGTAAAACTATAATAAATGTTTACTACAGGTACTATCCCACCAGATGAGAAGAAAAAACATGAAACCTGTCACATGCACTTTAAAAGCAGTGTGTGGCCCAGAGCAGATGCTATTTGTCTAAGTGCTGATTTGGGGCAGCTGACCGCAGCCTGATGGAGCCATTAGTGACATCTCCTTCAGTTGGCGCTGAAGGGCCTGTAATGCTGTGTGGGGCTGTCACATGGTCACTCTGTACATGTTCATTAGCCCCACTTCACTCCAGAGCACCGCCTGTGTTCGCCACTGTTTTGTGTGAAGGTCACTGTGGATGCAAAGTGCTATTCCAGTATATTACAGAATGAACTCTGAATAGACAGAAAGGTAACGCATCTACACTCTATTAAAGCTACATGTTCAGGCCTGTATAGAACACAGGTGCTGCACCTGACTTTTACTGTCAAATCTTGAAAAACAAAACTTTAATTTTAAACAGTTTGTAGTGGTCTATAGGTATTACCAGCATAATTGCTGACTGAGATGAGTTTATATGCACGTTTCACAACTTTCAGAGACCAGACTGGAGTTTTGCTGTCATAATAATGCTAACAAACATTAGCATGTTAACAGTGCTCTTCCTAATTCTCAGAGGATAAATCTCCTAATCTCTATAGATGCAGACAGCATTTAGACTTAGACAAACTTAATTAACCATGGTAAAGCACACAGCTAACTTATTTCTACCCTAAGAGCTGGTTAGACAGTCTGTACTTGTGAAAAACAGGCTACAACCAGGCACAGCCACTTTAAATAAGCACGTTTGATGTCAATATTACAATATAAAAAAAAACAAAACCTGTGTAACAACTGGCAATAACATGTAATGCAATAACGTAAACCCTTTAACCCTAAACCTAACTTTAAGAACAAAGAAATTACATATATTACACAGCGCATTATATGGTATTTAATTTAATGTGGTCTGACCAAATATGAATAGATTTATTTCAGTTTTATTTCAAGAGTAGTGTACTACTGGTCTTTTCTTTTCTAAGATTACAGTTTTGCCGTGATTCATTGAGTTTGAGACTGTAGGACTGATGCCACTATAGTGGTTTATTTAAATACTTCTTCTTAATAAAAGTGTGACCGCGCTGCCAGTCAAAAATAAACTATTTTTTTATTCAATAAACAGTAACTTTGCAAGTCAAAGTTAGTGTCAATCACGCTTGTCAATCACCACCTCCTCACATGAAAGCTTTCCAAGGCTTCAGTCCTATTAAAAGACCAGAATGGTGCAATATACAGGCCCACTATTAACTGCAAAGACCGAGGTGACTGGTGGGAAAATTATACTACTAATTATACAAATTGCCACTTCATAGAAGAAAAGTCAGGAGTATTAAGAGTACTGTGTTCGTGATCAATCTTAAGTTTCTGACAGGTCTAAAAAACGTATGGCAATATTATGAGTATCAGATGTCACAATGGTAAAATGACTACAAATATTGCATGTATTTTCTGGTTAATGTTTGAATGGTGTTCTTAGTAATACTAGTACTTTACAGTGCTAATAAATGTTGTAGCAGCACAGGAGTGATGGAAATATGACAAGTATAGAAATATAAGATAAGATAAGATAAGATAAGATAAGATATGCCTTTATTAGTCCCACAGTGGGGAAATTCCAGTGTTGCAACGCACAGTTCAAGAACAGCAGGAAAATGGAACATGCAATAAAACAAGATAATAGATAATGGCTAAAAAAATAATAATTTAGAAATAGACTTAAAGATAGACTCTAATTTTGTTCCAGTGGAGCAAAAATATAAAATACAAAATATAAAATATAAAATACCAAAAATACTATTATGTACAATAAATCAGCTGTAGTACTGAAAATACATAAATATAACATTTTCAAAGTGTTTGTTTTTTCTTCCCCCACTTCTGGTTTTTAAAGGCCCCATATTACGCTATTTTCTTATCTGTTATAATGTTGTTGCCTCATCAAAAACATACCTGGAGTTGTGTTTTGTTTCATTCATTTTCATTCACGTCCATGTTTAACAAACAAACCCTACATATTTAGGTTCTTTTTAGAGTTCTTTTCTGAAGCGGAAAACACTCTGTTCCACCTTGTGATGTCATGTGGTAATACAGGAAACGCTTCACTGTGTTTTTAAACTCCCACCACTTTCACTAGAATCATTTGGATAATTTCAGCACTGGCATTGCCAATCTCTACTGACCAAAAGGTAAAAGGTAGCTGTTAACTTGAAAACTACCACTTCATGACATCATAGGGTAGAACCATAGACTGTATATATAAATGAACATAGTTAATGCGCTAGCGTTAATGCGTTCCAAATAGGAAGTTCGCATGCGGGCTATTCTGGCTCCTATTGACCCTGGCTCCCATTGACTTACACTGGAATATTGTGGTCCCTCTCTCTGTAACTGCTGCTGTGAGCCTCGTCATTTGGATCATCATGGTCTTAAAATGTTCGTATTAACCCGCTCTACATGATCCTGGGTTGTTTTTTCACTATTTTGTTGTAAAAAAAAAAAAATCCTATTCATAATATAGAGCCTGGCTCCAAATTTGGCCCTGTAACCGTGAGTGGTGATGAACGCTGTGGGTGACGTCACACTTGCTTAGTTCACTTTACCGCCTATGGGTGGAACAAAGCATTTCAAGCTTTGGAGATGTAGACAGACTAATAATAAAAGGTTACTCAAACACATTCGAATGAAACAAAACACACCTCCGGGCATGTTTTTGATGAAGTAACAACATTCTAACATGGCTTAAAGCTCAGTCAGTGATATAGGACTTTTAAAGCTACTAGGGAGGGAGACTGAGAACAGGTTTCACATTTGCCAACTATTGGTAGAAAAAAAAAAAAATCAAATAAACTTACAGTTGGCAGCTTTAACAAAAAAGATGTTAGTACAAATTTAATCCACTCTATTTTCACTTCTCACTTAATTATCAAGCTTTCACATTGCCTTCTATAGACTCACACTTTCTGCTGCAACTTACTTTTACCACTGTAACTTTACAACGTGCCAAAAACGTAAAGGGCTGTTAATTTCCACCTCTTGCTTCATACCTGTAGTCTTTTTAGTAAGTCCGCTCTCAGCCACTTCACAGCTCCACCTGCATGAATCCACTGGGGCACCTCCAGCAAATGCAACAACTGTTCCTCCTGTCTCCCTAGCAACAAACTGCACACTACTTTTTAATATCTCAATGAAGAAGCTTGAATGGCGCTAGTATGGTGATATTACAGGAAGGTGTAATGTAGTGTAGCAAAATGTTCCATAGCTGAAGGCGGCGAGCTGTTGTTCTTTCCTTTTGTTTCCTGGTGAGAGAGAATCCCTGGAACTCCAGTGAAGCCAGAATCCAAGTGGGAGATCATGAATAATAAGGTGGAAGTTGGAGATGCTGGGGTAAAAATGATAGAGTAAAAAAAGGTAAGCTTTGCAACAGTTTTGGGGTCAATGGTGAAAGAATTTACCCCAGAAGAAGAAGGATTTACTGTGATACTGCTGTTATGTCTGTATTTCACAAGAGATACAATATATATATACTACACCGCCAAATTCCAGGTTTTGTGCTCATTTGTTTATTAGGAATTTAATGATTTCACCATAATTTGAAGATTTTTAAACTGTATTCTGCACAAAAATATGTAAATTTTGTTGTCATATTTGGTGGAAGAAGGTGTTGTGGTGTGTTCCTACAGTGATCCTGATCAAAATGTAGTAAAGAAAATATCCCCATACACCACATTCTGCTTTAGGTCTGACAATGAAATGCCTGAACTGTCCATGTGCCGGTGGTATTAAAGGTAGAAGTAATGTACTGTGGCAAAATGTTTCATAGCTGAAGGCGCTGAGCTGTTTTTCTTTCCTTTTGTTTTCTTTTGTGAGAGGAACCCTGGGAAGCTCTAATGAAGCCCAGATCCAGGTGAGAGACAGTGAATAAGGTGTAATGAAGTCAAACTGCCTCTACTGCTGCTGTTGCGAAAAAAATGACACTGGTTTTAAGGTACAAAGGCCAGATTTGCATCACAGAGTTTGCAACTACACAAGAGTTTCTGTCACTGGAAATAGATACTGCTCTATGAACGGTGACCTTTTTGCACTTACTATACACGGCATGGAGCCATGTTGGCCTAATGGCTCATAAAAGACATGTACTGTGTAAGTCAAAGCAGAAAGTAACTCTGCATGGGACTTCCAGAACCACTAAAAACGCTAATAGAAACACTTTAAATTAAAAAATATATATATATATTCCTTCACCAATTATGCTAGTTATTTTATCAAACATTAATCTGCTAGTTATTGTGTTCCTATCAGTCCTTATCTGCAGAGGATTCTGACACAATATATACTCAATAAATACTCACACTTACATTGTGCACTATATATCATTAATATCAGGATCCACAAGATGGGAATGGTTGCGGCATGAATTACACAAAACATAAAACAAGAGTAAATTATATGAAACACATCTTAAATAAAGAAATCATCCATTATATAAAACAACCTGAAGCAGCTATAGCAGTGCTTAGGACCCCTGTTGTTTGCTCTTGATGAGTCAGAGCCCACTTCCTGTCAGCTCGAATAGGGGAACTGTTGCATTCTCACTTCACCACTTCATTTTATAACAAGGTACTCGGACCTGACAGACTTTGCCACACACTTTTTGATTAGTGGGAATTTTTTAGAAAATTTTGGCATTTAATCTGGGAACTGGGAAGAAATACATTTGTATCTGGTCTGAAGTATAAGGACATTGACTGCTGCTGCTTGGGATTTATAACAATTTGAATAAGAATAGCTAGATGCAAAGAGTTTCAACATGTCATGGATTTGAAATTAAAAGCCAAAATTGGACACTTTTGGACATTTTTCATGTTAACAGCTAGAGTGATTGACAATAATATAATAAATAGACACCAAGCTTACAAACGGTAAAGGACTCATTTTTCCATGTACTGCTGTCACATGTTCTTTAATTTAGCATATTTTCACATCCAAATCTAAAATATCCATCCAAAGTGTGTAAAAAGCCACTCACGATGATAAGCTTTCGAGGCAGGTGATACCTTTGAAAGATGAATTAATCTGACACAGCAATGCAAGGACTGACGCTCCCATTAAAACAGTCTTTTCCCGATATCTTCTGGACAAGTTCAGGGAGATCACCTTGGACAAGATTGTGTAGCAGAAATTACTCTTGGTCTGAGGTTTTTATCATCTAAAAGGCTATCTATTGCTCTTGCTTGGGACACACAGCCTCTGGGGAGAAAGAAGAGTGAAAGGTAAGGAGCATAAAGGTCGCAGATGCCAGGGGTGATTTGGTATTTTCACACCAATAACGATCAATTTGAGCGTCTGAGGCGGTTGGTAATAAGATATGAGATGGTAGAAGTGGGGATTGTCAGCCAAAAAATCTATAGCAGGGGCCATCCATTTTATTCTGCCAACTGGGAGTTACGCTGAAGACACCTTGTAATAAAATGCTTTACACCCACTCTGAGTTTCTCTGGGATTTGACAATGTGGCACTGGGATATTTTAATAGAAAACTTTCCGCCTATTTTTTTTCCCTTCTCAGTAGAACTGTGAAAAAGTTGAGAGAGGTGTGAAAAATGCTCCATAGAGAAACTGAATGTTTCTTATGGACAAATTAACTCTTGGTTTGAGACGTACCTTTTCAAATACGTATGTAACTTTTCTGGTGTGGGTCCACCACCACAGTATTGCAGTAAATTCTATCCAGAATTTATTTAATTACAGAATTTAGGGGGGACCCAGCTCAAATATTTTTTAGCTGGGTCCCCCCTCCACAGATCTGACATGTGACATAGAGTGACTGTAGAGGATTCCAGGTGTAGGAATACAATTTCCGTGGAGACTATCAGGCGGCAGACACTCCACCACAAAAGTTACAGTAGTGCACCTTTAAACCATTTTGTTTGATAAAATACATTTTTGTAAAGATATAGAAAAGGCATTCATCCTTGAAAGAATCAAAGTCTGAAATCTGGGCATTTTATTTTTACCATTTCAAAACATAATGTCTTGGCAGATGCTTCAAGTTTGGTTTATCTTCCTTCAGGTTTGATTTTGGCATGTGAATATAAACTTACTCCACTCTATTCATAGTCTTTAAACACATTTCTAAGTCTTCTGCACAGTATTGTAGATCCATATTTATTGTTGTTGGACTGTTGGAGTGCAGGTGGATTTTGGAGCCTTATCTCTCCAAATGGCACCTGGCATTTTCCTCGCGTCGAGATTACACCAAGGCGCGCAAAGGGGAAAAAGTTTTATTCTTGGTCCTACTTTTATCGGACACACTGATGACCTTCACAGCTGGCTCTAAACTCTTGTCCAAACAAGCTAAAGGAGGAAATTGAAAATCGTGGGAGTGGAAGGCGAGTGAAAGACATCTAAAAACTTTGGCTTAAGAAAATGTGAACACAACTCAAAAATGGAACAACTTAAATGTCAAACAACTGTACAGAATAAGTTTTCAACAAAATCTGTGGATATAATGCATGGCGGACCTCTCAAGATCAAATATAACCTGGACATATTATAAATAAAACAAAAGTTATGGCAAAAACTTTACTATCGATTTTTTGAGCAGAAGACACTAAATTCTGCAACTATTCTGGTGGAGGATCTGCCTGTCTCCATGGAGATGTTATTGCTTTGACTAGAATATTCCACAGTATGGCATTAAACATCTATCTCCATGGAGGCAAACAAGAGTGTTTTCAGTTTGAGAGAAGAACTCCTAAACATGCAGGTTTTGTGTGCTAAACATGAGTGAATGAAGCAAGACAATTTCAGGTATGCTTGTGATAAGGAAACTAATTTATAACATAGAACAGAAAATAGCGTAATATGGGCCCTTTAAAGGTCTCTAAAAATATCTAACTCCATCAGCTTGAGGTCAGTAACAAGCACAGTGTGATTTTAAAGTAGTAGTTGTTTTGCTTTGTTTGTTGTCATATTTCCCCCCAAAACTGAAAAGGCTCAAAACAGTTCTTTAAAAGTATAGCTCTAAAAACAAGCCAAAGAATAAATGCCTGCATTATTGAATTATTGAGTGTGAAGTCCGGGTAGTTTAGTCTGCAAAAACCTCTGTAAAGTTCACAGCGATGGAAGAGTAGCGCTGCTTTTATCTGCTGCTGTGTTTCAATCACTTTTCATTACCGGGGCTTAGAAGCAAAGGCTGGCTGAGGGCTGTTGACAAGCTATAGGATTTAACATAAAAACTCCGGCCGCGTTGGCAAGAATCAAAGCCAGACGAGAAAACAGGGCTCTCAGGGGAAAGCACTTCTACAACAATTATGTTCTAACAGCCTCTGTCACTTCACATATTGTACATATTCTCAATAATAGATTTGCTGTCTGTCTCTGCTCATTTGTGAGAAGCTGGCGTTACAGCAGGCCCGATCAATTGTTTCACTATAATGCCAGATTTAATTTAGATTACAGTGTCTGTGCTAGTGATATGTGTAGAATGAAGTGAATGCAGATTTCAACCTCTGAACTCGGAAGATTGCTGTGTTTCAAAATAATACATTTTTGAGAGACACAAAACATTGCACTATTATAACACATTTATAACATTGTTTGCCAAAAAGTTACGCAGTAGGGCTTTAAAGAAGGTAAACCATGCACAGAACAGGAACAAAATATAAAAATGAAACCTTAACAGTCATAACAGTGGTATGGTTCCAACTGGTTAACTGGATTAAAAAATGTAAAAAGTTACATTATGGAGCTTTTACTCCCTTCTTATTACCTCAGTTAAAACTATGAAGTCATCATAACCTTTGTAGTTTACAAAAGCTGGTAACTCATCGTACATTTTGTGTAAAAAGGCATGACATATGAGCCAACCAAAGTTGCAACTCAACATTACTTTCCAAACATTATGACTGATACATATTTTTGTCACAAGGTCAAGTTTGCTCATCCCAGCCAACTGTGAAAGTTTCATTAACATAAACTGTAGCATATGGTTGCATACAACAAAGCTTTAATGGCACACTTCTAACTGCAAACCTGCACTCTTTAGGGTCAAGTACTTCTTAAGTGCACATAATGCTCAGCGGACCTACTGTAATGATATATAATGGGAGCTGGAATGTCAGAAATGTAGCTTCAGATCACAATGCTTTTAAAGGAGAAGTGTAAATGAACTAAGCAAGAGCATTTAAGAGTGTCACCGATGCATACGAATCAAGACCAAGTGCAGTGATATTGATGAAAAAAAGGATCTGTAATCTGCTGTAGCCACACCTTCAGTTTGAGGGTTACTACCCCGAGTGCTCCGATGCCCACAGGCACCACTGATGCTTTCACCTTCCAGGCCTTCCCTATAATTTGCACAGATGTTTCTGTACATTATGACCGCCACTTGGTTATGTTGCTCCATATACGCTTTCCCTACGAGCATCTTATGTGCAGTTATGTGCTGGACTGTCTCAGGTGCCTCTTTGCACAGCCACACCTTGGGTGTTGTCTGATGTGGTAGATTTGGGCCTCTGTTGCTCTGGAGATAAACTTCTTTCTTTTTTTTTCACTTACATGCTCACTTGTATATTATTCAATATGTAATTCAATTTGACTGGATTAATATACTTGGAACAATCTGACAATATTTAAATGTTGATCACAAATGGATTATCCTCAGGTCATGAAAAAAGTTGCCCAAAATGTAAAAATAACTGCTCTAATCAAGCTTCTAAATGCAGTTTCCGATATTCCTTTTTTGCAGTGTAGCAGTCTAAATTGGCAGGCTTCACTTGCTCTCCTCTGCTATTCTCTCTGTACTAACTGTTCTCTCCCACTCTGTCTCGGCCCCTTTCTTTACAATTTCCGAGCGATTATAAATAACCTATGGAAGACATTTGAGAGAGTGCAGCCTTGCCGCAGGAGCTGTCCCAGCAAATGGAATATAATAACCTCCCCCACCTTCCCCCTCCGCCCCCCATCCTCCTCCCCCCTCCCCTGTCCTCTGTCGTGCGCCGTCACTCCGATATGTGGAAATATCTGTAATTAGGCAGCGGGCATAGTCTCCCTGCAATTACCAGTTGATATGCCAGACATTCGTTAAGCTTGTTAGTGTGGACGGCTGGCTTCATTACCAGAGGACTGAGTGGTAGCGTACCAATAAAATAGATTTATAGGCACACCGCCAGGCGACCTTTGTGGCATTTTTTTTTTTTTTTTTATCAGGGTCTGTTACTTTCTTTTTCATTTGCTCTCTGCCACAGCGTGCGAAAAAACCCCACAAACTCACACGCACACAAAACCAAAATGTATTGCAGAAAGATTGTTTACATTTGTAGGTAGCAGTGTGAGTGAGGGGGAAGATTTACGAAGGGACGCCAATCTGAATTTGACAAAACCACTTCAAAACAAACAGGGATGTTTGCAGTGCCTGACAGCCAAGTCCAGAAGATAGATTTCTCATAATGTGATTTCGTTTCTTCTGAACTGCAGGTTAGAGATATGCAGAGTCAGCTTAAACAAAACAAAACAAACTAAGTATAACTTCCTAAAATCCTGAAACTTAAATCCTGGTTTATTGTTCTGGTACATACTATATACTCCTATTATCTGGTGTTTGTTGTCTTCTGTTCCAATTACTTTTTGCTCAGTCAAACAGTATCATGTGATTCTCTTAGATCTGAATATATACCAATATACCTACATATCTGCCTACCCACCTACCTATATCTCCTTTCCATTCAAAAGATTGTGCTCTAATATTTGATTGTGTACACTATAACTTTCAGGGCTAGATCTGATCAATAAATATGTTTTTGTATAATGAAAAAGTACTCAAAATATAATCAATATCAGTGGTCACATTGACAAAGCAAAAAGAGAACCAAGCTCTTGGGCATGTACAGTGCTACGGGGCTTTGAAACCTAATTAGAAATAGTTCTAGCACATCCAAAAAGACACATAAAAAAAGACATTTAGATTCAAAGTGTTAAAATAAGGCCTTGTGAGGTTCAATACAGCCTGTCTAATCAGGTTTACTCAAGTTCAAACTGAGACTGATTCATCTTTCACGCTTTCTCTAACTCCCATTAAAAATACTTGTGAGAAAATGTTACGAGCAGGAATTATTTGTGCTAGCGAATGTCTTGTGTTCATAATTCTTTTATATTTTGACTTTGCACTTTGCTGCCAAAATCGAGAACAAACCTTGATTTAAATCTATAGCTGCTTATATAACTTAACTGCAGTCCAAGTACAACTACCTACCTGTCTCCAAGCAATCTCTCCCACACTCAATTTTATGCAAAGTACCACAAACTTTTTTTAATGCTTGCAGTGTATCCATACATTTTCAGACTAACACTGTAAAATATGTGTGACAAAAGTAAGAAAGTTAGATCATGTTACATTAGCGGATATGAAAAACTAGAACAATGCAATTTTAAGCATTTCTTTCTTTCTTTCTTTCTTTTTTTTACATTAGCTTGGTATACATTATTTAATTTGTGTATAACAACCATTAAACGTCTTCCAACTGCAAGTTAAAATGTAGCTTTTTCTGTCCATAACTATCTGCAAAGTATGAATAGTAGCTGTTATTTATAATACACCAGCTGTGCAAGTTTTAAGAAGTACAAATCAGACTTATAGATAAGTGCGGGCAAACAATTAAGAGGGATATATTTAGAATTTATAAATGTATTTGAGCTAAGAAAAGAACAGAAAGTTGCTGTGCAGGTCTAGAGCAACCGATATTATAATAAAGGTCAATAATAATAGTCAGCTTTAAATGTAATAAGCCCATAATGTAATAAGTTCAAAGTTCAAAGCCAATAATAATAACAAGCCAATAACGTAATAACTATGGTGAATAATGTAAAAAATAAAATAAAATCTTGCCAATAATGTAATAAGTCAGTGGCTCTCAAAATCTTCACACCAAGGATCACCAAAGAAAAGATTAGACTTTCTGAGTACCACCAGGTCTAAAGCAGATCTATAACAACTATTGTAGGTCTAATTTGAGGCTAAACCAGGTCTAAATGTGGACTACATCATTTCAACTATAGTTCTAATCAAGAAATTATCCAAAAGAGGACAAAGTTATTACATTATTTGCTGGTTATTATATCTTTGGCCTGACAAGGATATATTTCTGTGATAATGTAATAACTGCAGCCAATAAAGTAGTAATTATTGGCAAGATGTTACTATGCTATTGGCTCACCATTGTTATTACATTATTGGCCTGTTTTTACATTATGAGATTATTATTATATTTAAACTTGGCCAAAAGTATTAAGTTATTGGGTGTTATTATATTATTATTGTTAATTATTGTTAATTATTGTATCACTGTTACGTTATTGGTTGCTACAAGGTCTGTCAGAAGTGTTCACTGGACATTATGACTACCCATTCTAAAGAAATACATATTTTTTTAAATCACATTACAGTATTTGATATGTAAATAGAACAGCAATTACTGGAAACTCTTTCATACCACAAATGCAGTGATGATGGTTCAAAATGAACACAAACCCGTCTCTCTTATTTGCGTAGATGTTTCACTTTGAGATCGTTGTCGTCCTGGCAACCTGTCACTCAGGAAGAGCCAGTATCACCAACAAACACATTTAATTGTGCTAGAGCCACACAGCATTGGCTTAAATAGTGGCATTGGTTTCAAAGTTGATGAGAGACCCAAATGTAGATGCATGGACCACAGTCTCTGAATGCACTCGCCTATCGCCAAGCACGTTTCCAGGTTGTCTACCTTTGTCTGTTTACATGGACAGGCTGTGTACAAAAATACATCTAATAATCTCACGCCTCACAGCATCAGCAGCACCACTAATGATTGGTTTAATGAGGGCTGCGGGTTATTGAGCCTTAGATTTCACACCTTTTATAAACTTTGAAAGGATGAACTCATGTGGAAACAACTAGTGGGAGACCTTAGTTTACCTTATACAGGGAGAAAAGAGTATACTTCAAATGGCCTTCTGAAAGGAACGGTTTGCTCATTTGTACAATTATAAGTTAAGAGTAGACAGAATACTGGATTTAAAGATTTAATGGTGCAGTGCGGAACTGTTACAAAAACATCTTCAATCTTTGTCCAGCTGGCAGATTTGATATAGATTATATTCTATGAAGATTGTATAAGGCTGTTATGAGCCACAGTATGGCATTAAATGTGTCTATGTACATGGAGAAAACGGGTGAAAGCACCAGGCCAAGTCACACGTCGGGTCAGTGGAGTGGCAGCCCACTCAAAGTAAGAATGCATGTTTTTCAAGGCAATACAACAGCCATAATACAATGAATGTAAAATATATACTATTGAGATGAGTACTGGTGTGTGATTAATGTACTGACATTTTTGTACTCAATGATGTTGTGCAATGTTCATGTCAGTAATCAACAGCTGTTTAACTTATGAAAGTAGACACAGGGGGTAAGCTCTAGTAAGTAATTGTACATCTGCTTACTGCTGAACACTGTAGCATTACCTACTTGTATGTAATTGATGTGTTTTTTCTTTCTCACTGCAAACAGCTCAGATAAACAATATGATCTCAAATCAACTAAATTATGTTCCACCATTATCTTTTCAGTTTGTTACATTTTTTTCTGCATCTTTTCAAATAAAACATTATACAAGCATGCTCTGTAATGCCACTGAACTATTTTGAAAGTCAGTTCTGAGAGTAAACCAAAGCAAACAAAACGCTTTAATTGAAGTATGTGTGAAGCCGTAGGAAGTGAGAATGAGCTGGGCTCATAACCAGTTTACCCAAATGATAAAAGTCACACTTCTGATTCTAATTAGAAGTGATTCTAATTGTGGACTCATTTAAACAACTTTGTTCCAGGATCATTTAGAAAATCCGCCCTTCTGTGGAGGTATCTGAGACGCATCATTATCAGTAACTACAGTGCCAAAGTTTACACCTGAAATATGCAGGTATAATGACAATAAATGAAGAAATAACTAACCCATTTCCTGCCTAATTAAATCCAAATGACAAATGTGATACTTGTGCATAATTAAAGAGTGGAGGCTTAATTGGAATTATTTTAAGTGATTAAAAATAACCCATTAGAGGTTTGCTCAAAAACAGAGATGAGCTTTTTAGTGACTTGCCTTCAGTGATATCACTGTGTCTCTGAATATTTGCTTAAAATGTGCAGGACCAACCACAAACAATAGCTTTTCCTAATGTCTATTTATATCACATCTAATCTAAACATTCAAACAGCATATAGGAACAGTTTTTACTCATTTGAAGTCTAAATACATAAAACATCTTGAGTAAAATAATATTGAAAAAATATGCGTTAAAGGTGCATTATGTAACATTTCTGGTGGAGGGTCTGTCACCTGCTTGCCTCCATGGAGCAGTTGTTGCTTTGGAATGTTCCACAGTATCTTATCTATCTTGGATTTATTCAATTACAGTTATATTTCTGCTGTAAACTGGCACTGGAACTTTTCTGGTGGATGGTCTATGCTTATATACATAGGATCTCTACATCTCTTTACCCCTGTGACCTGAAATGCCCTTTTACCTCTCCTGCCCCCAAGTACCCCCCCATACCCGTTCAGCTCATAAGCGCAACTCCACCCTGGGGTCAGACATTGGCATCTGCAGCAGTCCCACTTTGGCGCTGTCTGACTTCATATCGACATGTGTACTAGAGCTGTGGGTCCCTCTCCATCCATCATGCCACTTGTAAACACAGCTGAATGGTGGCGGGCGGGCATGGAGGCAAAGCGTGGTTTTCATGCCGTAAATTAGGGGGCTCTCGAGAAAGCAAAAAGCAAACAAGTTTATTTGAGCATCCGTCAGCGCGATTGCTTAGTGAAAGTTTTCAGATGCTTGCTTCCACTCGGCTGGCTCAATGGTTCCTGTCACATAATAGTGAGAGCCGGTGGAGAAATGGTAGGATGGAGAAGAGGTGCTCCAAATAGAAATATGAACAGGGCTGACCACCGGAGTAAACACAAATACAGCACAAGATCAATATTATGCTTTTAAGGCTTATTTTTTAATACAATATGGATATCACTTGCTGTACATTTTGTTGACATTGCACATTTTTAACTCATAGGAATATTGAACACTGACAATTGAACTTAAACATAAGTAATAATATGAATTTGTCATTTTACAGCTGAGATTTATTATTAAAGGCTGCAATGACCACATGCAGCTGAATTAATTAGAAAGAAATGGTACAAAATAGAACTAATTATGCCAGAGGAACATTCAGAAGTAATTGAAATTAA
This sequence comes from Taenioides sp. WSHXM2023, assembly GCA_029959045.1. Lineage (NCBI taxonomy): Eukaryota > Metazoa > Chordata > Actinopteri > Gobiiformes > Gobiidae > Taenioides > Taenioides sp. WSHXM2023. Next base: position 13,556,978 of record CM057096.1, on the reverse strand, counting down.
ATAAGTGCTTTGTAAAGACAGCTCTCTGAAAATGTTTTCTGCATGGTTTGTGATTTCATAAAGTGTTGGAACTGGCATTTGCATTAGTCGGTGCTCAACCCTGGAAGTGTTCCTGATTGTTATGTGTGATTGGTTAAAAAAAAAAAAGAAAAAAGAAAAAAGAAAAAATCCAGTCACTGTGAGTCCAGTCAAGGTGAGACACTGCTAATGAATAGGAAAAAATCTTACATTTATAGGTACCAATTTGAAACTTGTATGAAATGTATAAAAAGTACACATTTTTCTTCATGTAAAGGTTTCATATAAGAATAAGGCATTTTATGTGTAAAAATGACTTGAGACTTGTGTAAAAATTGAACATTTTCGGGACATTTTAATCTCAATAGATAGAGCTAGGATTCAATTTCTTGCTTCATTTGTCATATTAGATCCTAAAAAATAAACTGGGAATCTTATTTAGTATTTGAGTAAACTAAATATCACTGAAAAATTTTTGGAGCTAAGATTTTAATAAATCAGACATGAAATTAAATATAAAAAAAATCTTGTTTTGTATAATATTGTAAAGCTTGGTGTATGTAGGAGGGGCTACTTTAAGGTGCGATCCTTGCGTTCCTATGGGGGAAAAAGCATTTTGAGAAAACGGCCTTTGAACTTACAATGTTCCTCATAAATCCACAGATGCAAGTGGATTGAATTAAATAATAAAACATCTTTTAGTACAGAGCTGATACTTTATTTGTTTCCATATGAAAGCTTCTATGTTAAGAGATCAAACTGAACAAAAAAAATAAATAAATTGAAAAGCTGATTAAAAAAAAAAAAGTCACGTTTCCCCTCAAAACAAATCGAGAACTTAAAAAACAAACACTGCACTGGATTTTCTTCCTTATGAAGACTTATTTGAATTTGTTTGTTTCTCAAGAAAAACGGCGCTGCCAGAAAAAAAAAAATAAAAAAACAGTCCTATCTCCATGTCCTCTGCTTTTTCACAAGCCATGATCATAATATTTATTTTCCACATTTCTCTGGTCCACCTGTCAACACTTTTTATATTACAAAATCCATATGTTTTCCTTCTGCAGCATTATCTAGTTTCAAGGTGTCCATTTTTGTGATCCGTGAAATTTCTTTCTCCTGCTGTCGCTATCGGCCGTAAACTGCAGTTGGCCGAGGAAGAAGAAGCAGCAAAGAGTATTCCAGGGTTATCACACACACACACGCACACACACGCACACACACACGCACACGCACACACACGCACACACTCTCAGTTGCAGTTGGCACCAGGGCTAGGCGTTACTGACTATAGTTGTTATCTTAGACACATCTCCAGACAGTGCTTATCCAAATATGTGCTCTTGGCTTAGCACCGCACCCCATCCCATGCCTTTTAGACACCGAAAGCTGGATGGATTGTGGGTAGAAGGGTGGAGTAAGTGTAGATGCATTACCAACGGGAGATGGATGTAGGGCAAGGAATCTAATACAAAAAGGAGGCGAGAGAGTGTTTAAGCTGGACAAGATTGGAGAGAGAGAGAGGGGCGAGGCGGGACAAATGGGAGGAAATGGAGTGATGTGGGTGATGGAGGAGTAGATAGTAAGCGTGCACACAGGGCTGCAGCGATGATGACCTGTCTGCTTTAAGAGGATCTATGTCAGGAAATTGCCCGCTGACCCCAGACTCGCCGGCAAGTCCTGCAAAACTGTCTCTTACGTAACTTACAACTTTAGTCTGGAACATGTTTCTGCACAAATCAAAGGCTGCTACTTAACGTGAAAGCAATCTGGTGTAACATTATGACCTGCCAGTTAAAATCCGATACTGTATACGCAACACACTGCACTTCAGATATAGTTCTATAACAGCAGTACTGGCTTCAACATTTGCGCTATGTAATTCTGGTACGGGATGAGCCGCCTGCTTGTCTTCATACAGTGTCCTTTGTTTTGCTTTGAATGTTCCTCAGTTTGATGTTACATTTATCTATCTGGTATTTATTGAATTACACTGGATTGGTCCAAAATACCTTGAAAACCAAGTGAAGGGGAACTTGGCCTGGTAATGTCACCTGCTTGTCTCCATGGAGAAAGATAAGTTTAATATCACAGTGTGGAACATTCCAAACAGCTATGCAACTATGATGCGGGGGTCAAATGCAGCCCTCAGACCAATTTTTCTTGGCCCTCAAGCTTCCAGGTGAACTGGCCCATATTAAGCAATCCTTTTTCTATTAATTTTGCAAATGTATCCAAACCCAGTGTCGAAAATGGTTCTTGGAGTAGTAAATGTATTAATGTAAAAGTTAATCAAATTCACATTATTTTGGGGAGTCAATATGTATCCACAATGTCACTTTTTTTGACTTTTAATGTCTGTGAATTTCTGAAAGTACCATTTTCTGAGCTCTCCACCACACTGCCCACATTTTGTCACTGTTCACATAAGTGGAGTGGGTGCAGTCACATAGAGTAGGAGGTACAGTTTTAAAAGAAGTGCATTGGACTCAATCTGATAACTGTGAAGCAGACTTTTGACATCTCTTTGTATAACTGGATTTTAGACCGAAAACACCTTGTCAACTCAAAACGTCAGGAATGTAAGAAGACTAGTTTTAAAAAGCCCCCTTTCCAAACATAGCATTTCGGTGTCAAACTAAACTACACGTCAAACTATATATGTGGTAAACACTGAGATAGAAACCCAGTGTCTCTATGTAGCACTGCTGAAATGTATATGATGAGCGTTGAACCTTATGTGGGAAGCAGATGGCAATAATGTAAAATTTCTCTTCCTGAACACGACTACAAACAGCTGTCACAGTCAATATGCTGGTGGTAGGTAAATATGGAGGTGGTAGTGGCAATGCGCTTCCAAGACATCTGTGCACCAGGCAGACAGGGCTCAAAACGTATCCAGGTACAGGTTACATTTGCACATCCTTTTGGTGATTCTTTTGCTCGTGTCAATGTGTTCCCGATGTAGGATTTGCAGAAGCGAAGCGAGAATAATATTGTACACAATGTTTGATTTTGTACTTTTAAACAAGTATGGAGGTACCAGAAATAGGAATAGTTGTGCATTCTGTTGTTATTTTTTGATTAGATTACATTCATGATGGCGTTTTACGTGTTTTGTGAATAGAGAACACAGTATTGTTGATAGCATGGGAATGAAATGTCAACTAAAAATTACGGTAATTACTCACAGAAATAGGATATATTTGTTATTCTGCTTTATTTCATAATCCTATGCTTGATATAGATATAGACAGTGGTTTACCAGGATTTGTACTTTCTTGATAATAATATGAAAATTGGAAATTTGCTTTTTTCTTGGTCATGGCATCTGACAACACCAAAAAAACAAAAACAAAAAAAAAACGTGTAGACTAGTTGCTAAGGGCTGATAAAGTGTTGCAGGTTTACTTTCGTTGACAAATGTCTCCATGCATAAGTTTCAGAGTTCCTCCGGGCTTGCAACCAGGCAACTACAATTTCAACATACAAATATTTCACTTTGCACCAGTCTAAAACATCTCTATCTGCCCTATTTGTAATACCAGGTAGCTCCAGCTCGAGCTTGTATCATTTTTTAGTGCAGTTGCTACGATTACAACATTGGCACTCATTTAATATGCGCAGTACAACTCTACAGTATGTCCAATGAAAGATGATCTCATTTTAGTCCATAACACTTGGTTTAATACTGCATATTCTACATATAAGAGTGAATATCTTGTGTTAATATATATGTAGAGCATGGCAGGCTGACTGAATGATTTGATGAATATGAAAATTATAGGATTCATATGAGCTCCATATGTCAAAGTGACAGAGCTGCTATGGGGGATAATGGATGATGTTCCAGTATTATCATGCCTCCAGAGATTCGACCAGTCTGCTATAATCACATAGTATTTGCATAGAATATAACAGAAGGACACTGTCAAAGAGGAAGACTGGAGCAGGGCCAAACTTCCATACAAATCATTGGTGCACTTTTTTGGTATTGGGTCTGACGTTAATGAGAAATCTGAGTCGGAAATTTGTGTCTGAGCTTAAAGAGAGATTACTACATGGCGCGTGTTCCGCTTGAGAGAAGTCAGCGAGAAGGACAAGTTAAAATATAGTGTAAAAATCTGTACATATAACACAGGTCAATGGGCAACCTTGCATAACGCTTGGTTGATATCCTGAATATAATACGCTCACATTTATTAGATCGGTATTTTTCAAACTGAGATACCTTCCACAGTTTAACTATTTCTCAATCTTTTAATGGGTTTGCTGTCTTTTGGGTTCATCATGAGTTAGACCTACCTTATTTGTGATTTAGTCTCATTTTATCATGGTTTAGTCAATTTGAATATTAAATTAGTCTTGGTATAGTTCTAGTTTAGATCTGATGGTACTTTGAAAGCCAAATATTATCTTAGGTGATCTTTGAGAACCACTAGCATTAAAACATATTCCCTACCTTCAAACTTGGATTTTGAGAATCTAAAGCTGCATAATGCTTTTGTTTTCATAGCCTTATTTACACACTAACTGGAGAAAAAAGGTATATAGACTACTTTTCATATTATATTTCGAGTGATGTACAAGCCTGTATTCTAAAAATATAAAAGTATTCTAAAAGATTTGACTAAAGGTATTTTCTTGCAGTGCTATCCTCACAGTACCAGTGTCTATTGACTGACATATATTACATGTTTTTCTACTTTTAACTCTCTTATCAGCACGGGACATATCTTCTCCATGTCAGGACCAATCCTGAGTCTAAACCGGAAGGAGCTGCGTGGACTTGTGAAATTCATTTGGACTTTTCATCTTCTCTTGCCTCCCATCATCCATCTCTGCTGTCTGTCCTGTCACCATCACTCAGCCCCTCTCCACTCACTGATTTAGTCCAGTCCACTGGGAATGAGCATTTGTGGCAATAGGAGTATTTTAAAGATGAAAAATGGATTGGGAAGTATGTGTAAGATAGAGTACGGGAAGTTAACAACAAATCCTTTAATGAATACTGATTTTTACTTTCTTTTTTATGAAGGGTGAAATATTAACTTCTTATAGTCCCATGTTTGGACCCAGGAGTGTTTTAAAATTATGAAAATAACAAATATCTTTCTAATTGTTTGCAACCACTGAGACTTGTAACGACTCAATGGGATAAGCAATCATCTATAAATTCATTTGTCAGTGCAATGCAGCTCTGTCTCTTTTAAATGCAACACAAAGCTCCATCCATTTGCAATAGTGTAATATGAGGGCTGTGGATTGGAGTGCAGGAGAAAGTAGTTGGAACATTTCACTGTATCGATATACATACATAAGCTGTGTAGAGCTTAGGATCAAATCTTAAAAATGACTGTTATTGGCAAAACATTTTGTGTAACAGCGTGCAAAATGTCTAGAGAGATGCATTACTCAAAAACAATGTAAAAAAGTAAACAAAGAGCTACCCAATGAACTGCTGGGTCAATACATTTATCACACTGTACTTCTGAATGAATGCTATGATTAGCATCTTAAAATCTATATTGGTTTAGGTCAATTGAAAATTCTATGAGGTGTGACAACACAATCCCAGGCTCTTTAGCATGTCCATATTCCCTATATATGTGCATGTGATAAACACTGGAGGTCACACATGCAGGCTGCACTGACAGGTGCAGATGCCTGTCATTTCTCACATGTCATGTGTTGACTGTGGAGCGATGAAATGCACGGAAACCTTTTTACTCATTTTGAAGCGATCATCATACCATACTATCATACCATCCCTATCCAAGTCAGAACATTTTAAATGCCATCTATATTACAGACTCATTGACTAGCAGAATGTCCACTGAGTTTTAGCCACTTAAGTTTTAGCTTCTTCAGGTTAAAGGAAGCCATGAATTGATGTTGCTGTTTTAGAATCCACTACTTATTCACAATCTTATTTTAATAATTAGTAGTAGAATCTGAAAACTAAATTGTGTTTATTTAAGGTACAAGATGCAATCAATTAACCCTGACCCTAACCCTTAGCATTAGCATTTTCTGTAGTTGTGTTTAATTTCACATTCATAAATTAGAGTAGGATGTTTGTTTAATGCAAATTAAACAAACATCCTACTTATTTATGAATGTGAAATTAACTCACATTAACCGTCAGATACGAATAAACTGATATTTAAACATTTTATAGATGTGCAAATAGCAGTAATGTCTCAGCCCATCTGTTCAGCCAATGCTCCATTTCCTAAATGAACACAATCCCATATTCCTCACAGATAACTCAGGTCACATGACTACTTTGCATGTATGAAGATAGCACCAAGAAGCGATAAAGGGAAGTCTTCTTTCAAAAGCCGGGGTTCAAAGCAATTAAAAGATGCTTGATTTGCACTCATTTTGAGAGTTGTGATGCATGAAGCTGCTATTTGTTCCAATTAGGGTTTTTTATGGGAAAAGGTTAGCTCTGTCAATCAGCAGGAGTGCACAAATGAACTAATCCCATTGTGTGGTGTGAAAGAGAAGAATAGGGTGTCTTTCACTAAAACATTTAGTGCCCTTTAAACGTGTGATGTCTATAAAAAGAGCGCTAAAAGGCTTTTTCAACTAGGTAATAACTTTCACTTCCAGGAAACTTTTTAGTATTTTTACATTTCAATGATTTTACTTTGCAAGAAATTACACAGACTCTGAATCGGCACACCTATAAATGATTCAAAAGCAGTCGTATGATTTGCTAATTAATTTTATTGGTTTATAAAGTTTAAGAAAATTGCAAGATAGGCACTGACACTGGGTTTTTGTTGAGTGTATTTCAAGGGTGTTAGTTTTCAAAGTGAGCTTTGTTTTTGGAATAGATCAAACAGAAGGCACCCAGACTGGGGATTTTGGTCTTTTTTGGGGTCTTTTTTTTTTTTTTTTTTTTTTAATCTAGTTCAAACATAGTAATAGAAAAAAGATGCATTATGTAACTTTTATGGAAATGATTTACAACATGCTTGTCTCCATGGCTATTGTTTTGCCTGGAACGTGCTACAGTAAGACATTAAACCTGTATATATCTACAAAAAGACAAGCAGGTGATGCCACCAGGCCAAGCTATATATATATCAGATCTCTGGAGAGGCAACCCCGCTCACTGTAAGAATGCATGTTTTTAAGGTATTTTTTCAGCAATAAACACACTTGTAATTGACTAAATAAATGGTTACTTTTATTTATTCAATTAAGCAGATGCTGGGGGTGAGGTGGGTTAAGTGTCTTGCCCAAGGACACAACAACAATATTCATTTGTGAGAGCTGGAATCACACAGCCAACCTGTAGGCCAGTGGATCAAACTGTTCTCGCAATGATGTTTATATTGAGAGTGGGATTCAAAACGTCAACCTTCGAATCAGATCAAACACTAAACAGGCTACAGCTTAGGCAAGATACTGCCAAATAAGGAACATTGCAGGCAGAGCAAAACATCTCCATAAAGACAAGCTGATGTCATCAAAAAGTTACACAGTGCACCTTTAAAAGAAACTTGGACCAAAAGTCAAAATTGTAAACTGCTCTGCAACACTAGCACTTTCTCATAATTTATTTGTCTGACCTTATGAATGGTGGCCCTTTCTGACAGCCCATACTATAACCAAACAGCCTGTGATTAATCAGAGCTGTGCTGTGTGTCAGAGTTTTGTGGCAGCTGTAATGGCATCGGCGTGGGGGTCTGAAGCCCGGAGGTCTCTGGGGTGGTCTGATAAGCTCCTGGTGTGTAGCTCATCAGCACAGGCAAAGGTTAACCAGGAGGGGGATCAAAGCCCTGTTATTTGGGTCATGTGGAGAGTGCACTGATGGCTGGTTGGTCCGAAATGGCACAACAGAGGGAGCAAATATAGCATTGTTGAGAAGAAGATAAAATAATATAGCTGCCAATGTGTCCTTGCCTTTGCCATAGACTCGCTCAAAGTCCAGCTGATAGAATTAAATTTTTCTTTTGCTATGGATCCCACCTGGACAAGTGAAGGGTTACACAGACATTTGTCATAGACTGTATAAAGTCGTGGACTAAGGGAGTGTGACATCACCCATAGCTCTTGGCTCCAGTCAAATGAAGCTCACGAGGCTAGTAGGCTAGAGCACAGTTACATACTGGGAACAGGAATTTATTCACGGACAAAATAGCAAAATAAAAACACCAGGATCATGCAGTGTGGGGTTAATACGGATATTTTAAGACCAAAATGATGAGGCTCACAGCAGCAGTTACAGAGAGAGGGATGACAATTTAAAGTCAACTGGAGCCAGAGTCGATGGAGCTGGACGCACCCTCATGCTCACCCCCTATTTGAAATGCGGCGGCTAGTGGGTTAGCTATGTCCATTTAAAAGAAAAGACAGTGCAGAATAAATACATTTGTTTTTCTAGACTAAAACTAGAAAAAATCCTGAGAAAATTATAGTGATCCTAATCATGAATGTCCTTTCTGAAATCATATCAGAATAAGATTTATAAGCATAAGCAAAAAGTAGGAACATTAAATAAAACTAAATAATGGTTCTGTACCAAGAAATTTATAAAAATCTGTTCTAAATTTAATCATAACGCCAACTCTTTTCTTCTTCTGTTTGTTTAAAGCAGATTGAAGTAAAGGTCATTCACATTTCACTAAACAACAGTTACCCTCTGTAAAGGTTACCTCTTTTCAGTTTGTGTACTTTCATAATTAAAAGGTATTTGATTCGGAGATATTAGCGTTGGTTCTGAGGGGGACAAAACAACAGAAGGTCATCTTCAGCACAACCCCCGTTCACATGGTCCACACAGTCATCCTCTCCCAAATGTCAACAGCTCACAAATATGTCTTCACCATTTTCACCAGCGCTGGGTGTCAAGCCTCTGCTCTGCTCCGGACCTTTTAAAAGTGTGAGATCAATCTGACATGAAATACTGTTCAAATAATTTAGAATATATCCAGAGAGACTATCGGTTAACAACGTTAAAAAAAAAAATTAAAAAAATCTTTATTTATAGAGCCCTTTACTATAATCAAGGTGACCAGAGTACTTTCCAATAAAATCAACACAATATAAAAGTGTGCAACATTAAACAAGGGGAAAAAAAAAAGTCAGTAAGTTGGCTATTGATAAGAGAAACCTGTATCCAATGGATTATATATTTGTAATAGTAGTAGTAGTAGTAGTAGTAGTAGTAGTAGTAGTAGTAGTAGTAGTAGTAATGTTTTGCTTCAATATTTTACCAGTGAGACATTTAAGGGGTTAACTTGAAGATCTTTAGTTTGATACAAAATCAATAGTATTATTTCCAAACTGAACAAAGCATAGTTGAAGCTGAATTTTTGAGGAGACAATGCACAAGTAAAATAAAAACATGGAAAATGGTAGAAACTTTCTTTAAGTGCTTCATATTTGGTTGCCTGCTGTTTTTGTGCACTCCCACACAGGTGGGGCTCAGTATCTTCTGACACTGGATGGTGCAATTGAAGGGTAATTGCTTCACTTAGCGCAGAATCAATAATATTTCTAAAGGGAAGGTCACGTGAGGAATATTACATTTTGCAGCTCCTGGGCTGTTAGCAGACATAAAGCCAAGACCTTTGCATTAAATATTTCTTTCTTTAGGGTACGGCTGCCCATGAAACTTGGCCAAGGATATAGCTTACCACGATGGCGTAGGAAATGTAAGGCATGTGTGGGGCAGCTGTCACAATGGGCAATAACAAGGGAGCATAAAATAAAATTGAATAATAAACTCAGTATTTTAAGTGGAGATGGAAATAAATAAAACAAAAATCAAACTGTATTTAAAGTTACACTATGTAACTTTTCTATTGAGGAGACTGCCAGTTATTTGTCTCATGGAATATTAATGGGCTTTCCACAAATTTGAGCTATCTATAACTTAGTTTGTTTCCAGACAAAGCAATAACATCTCCACCAGAAAGTGCACCTTTAACAATGTATGCATTCAGCCACACATTCAGCAAAAATGCAAATGTTGAATCCAAATATTTTGTCAGCTTTCTAATTTTAAATTTGTTATGTTGATCTGTTTTTGATATAATGTTAATTTGGGATGTAAAATATTCAAGTGAAAAAATGATGTAATGCATTTATTTAGAGTCACATTTCAGTTTCGAGTAGAGTTAGCTCATAGGAGAATACTGGTGTGAATTGGTCCAGAAGTACCACAAAGTCAGTCACGGTTGTCAAAATCTGTTCTTTTGAGATCTGCTGTGTACTTTCAGGCTTCCTATTCCTCTGTTTAAAATGGGCAGCCTATTTTTTAAAAGGAAACTAAAGGTGGCAAAGACTTCCATTAAAAAGAGCCAAAGCAGTGGGGCCTCTGAATCCCAAACAGTATTAGTGGCTGAAATGTCTGTGACCTTTACAACTTCCACTGGGCGCCTCACTCACTCCGTTTGGACAAGGGGAAGTGAATGAGTACAGTGGAGGGCCACTCTGTGGGGCCAGCTGGATTTCATAAAACCTCATGACTTTAAAGCAGAGTGAGCGAAAAAGCTGTGAAAGATACAATGTGAAAGTGGTTTAAAAGGTCTAATGTACTGGCTATTTAAAGGGGATAGGAACTTTTGAAATGGTCCACAGTTGCAAAATGCATTCTTATGTGCGCAGGCTCACCTCTCCACAGATGTGACCTGCTACTTGGCTTGATAGTCTCACATGCTTGACTCCATGGAGATAGATAAGTTAAAGGTGCATTGTGAAACTTTTCTGGTGGAGGGTCCGTCAAATGCTTTTCTCCATGTGATGTTATTGCTTTGTCTGGAATGTTTCACTGTATGGTATTAAACCTTTCTATCTTCATGAAGGCAAAACCAGACCGTTACGATCAGATCTGTGGAGAGGCAGCTCTGCTCACTGTCAGAATGCTTTGCAGAATTTTCTATTTCTATATTTCTATACATTTCTATTTTTGAGCTACAAAACAACCTGCAATTGAATAAATGTAAGGTAGATCTGTTTAATGTCATAATGTGGAACATTCCAGGCAGAGCAATGACATATCCACAGAAACAAGCAGTTGACAGAATTCCAACCAATTAGTTACACAGTGCACCTTTAAATGCCATACTGTGGAACATTCCAGGCAAAGTAAAAAACATCTTCATGAAGACAGGCAGTTGATAGATCAATAATGCATTTATAACACATTAGTAAAACTACTCACTGCATGGCAAGCAATAAAAGGGTATCTTTGAGTATCTTTGAGTCTCCAAATGATTAGCAAGCAAATAGAAAACCCAAAACATGCACAATAGCATGCACAGAATCCTCCAGCTAAGGCAGTCCTGACCAAGACTAGTTCAAGATCTGGAGATGGTCCTTGGGCACAGCACTGGAGCGCCCACTGCCCCTGACAGGTGACCCAGTGGCTTTAAAGGATGCTGAACTATTAAACGGAACACAAATCAATACTACAAACAACCATATGGGGACCTCTTTACATCCTAGATGTCACATTTTCAAATACTCTGAAACACGGTGCATGATTCACACAGTGAGACAGAAACACAAATGAAGCCTGCCATCTCGTGGTCTGTCATTTCTTCCAAGATGGCCGCCTAAAGATACTTCCTCTGTCAAGTGCCATAAATCACCCAGGCAAGCATGTGGCTGTGTGTTAATGTGCATTCTGCTGTCGAGCTGGGATGAAGAGGTACAGCGTGAGAAGGCAGCTAGAATAACAAAGTAGGAGGCAGGCAGAGGCGAGAGCAGCAGCGAATAGAGTCTGAGATGTGGGTTTTTGACAGAAAAAGGATGGCTCTGTGAAATAGTGTAAAAAGATGTGATGCACTGTGGAATTGGAAAGAGTGAATGGGACTGAGAGTGTGGTAGTGAACAAAATGCAGTGGGAGTTTATAAGGGAGGACTAGGTGAAGATGGGAGAGAAGAGGAGCTCCTATAGGAATGGCACGTTTGTAGGGTCCAGATTAGATTTGGACTTTTGTGAGATGGAACCTGACATGGAAGCTCCAGACTCCAGAAACTAATAATTATTTTAATGAAGCTGTTGGGAATAACCGTAAGGGTAGACAAAATAGATTAAAAAAATAATGCATTCTATTATTTTTTTTATACATATATATTTTTGCAATGCAACATAAATGCAACATAAATGTTCTAAAACATGTATTTTAATATTTTTAGCTGAAATTTATAAAGGCCATATTAGCCTATTTTCTTATCTTATTATAATGTTTCCTCATCGTTTAAACATTATAATAAAACAAAACATGTGTGAATGAAACAAAACATTCACACAAACCTTGCATTAAAAGCTGAGTTCTTCTCTCAAACTGAAAACAGCCCACCTTGTGTTGTCCAGTGGTAATACATGAAGTGTGTTCACTATGTTTTTAAACTCCATACACTTTCAGGTAAAAAGGAAACTGTCAACTTAAAAGCTACCACTTCATTACATCACAATGTGGAACAGAGCATTTTGAGCTTTGGAGATGTAGACAGACTAATAATAAACAATTACTCAAACGTGTTTGAATGAAACAAAACACAGCTCCAGGTATGTTTTTGAGGAGGTAACTACTTTCTAACATGGCTTAATGTTCAGAAGAGAGAGTGTATCTCTCTGTAACTGCTACTGTGAGCCTTGTTATTTTGGTCTTAAAATATTTATATAAACCCACTCTACATAATCATGGTGTTTTTATTTCGCTATTTTGGCCATAAATAAATTTGCAAATTTGCCCCGCTCTAGCATTATGAACTTCATTTGACTGGAGCTGAATGCTATGGGTGTCACTCACAAGAGACAATTTTGTGTAATATAGGACATTTAAAGCCACATAACTTTATAGAAAAAAAAACTCACAAGGACAGAAATATTACATTATACCTTTACCCTTTGTAGAACATGTTTGCTCTGTATGCAGAATTGTAGAAACAGTATAAATGTTGGATATGAATACATTTCACTAAGGCCAAATTGTGATGGGAAGACATTGCTCAGAATATTATCAAAACAGCAGATATTGGTATCGGCCAAAAGTGATTGATTGAAAGTGCAACAGTGATGCCAATGGAGAGAAAAGTTGCATATAGAACTGCATCCAAATAAAGCAGGTAATATTGTCAACATTAGTATACAGTAGGTGGTTAAGATGCCTCACTGATGAATACAGAAAACAGATGTTGCTCAATGGGGCAATATTGTCCAGATCTGAGCACTACCTTTACCATAAAACTGAACTACAAGCCGTGGAGTTAATAAGGTAGTACGGTTGGGAGGAGCTCTACAGACAGGGAGGGGAAGTGTGTGGAAGTGTGGCAGACTAGGTTACCCCGGGGTCTCCTTTACTCTCCCTCTCCCCAGAGAAGCAATTAACAAAGAAATTATGGCAGAACAATTCACCCAAAGGCACTGCTGCATCTCATGTCAGCTAAGTGCGCTAATCACTTTTTCTATTACTGTACAGACAGAGGAGCGAGCAGGCTGAAGAGGAGGAGATGGGAGGAGACAAGAAACACGGAGGTGCCGTGGTCTGGCCTGCCAAGTATTTATAGTCCTGACATACACACTTAATGAATTAGCACTTCCCTCAAATGTCATGTCTGTTAACATGCTGCTGTGGTAAGGAGCCATTTAGTCAGGCTTTTTGGCTGCTAAAACACTGGATCTGGGACAGCGATAGACCAGGCTGATATTTGCACATTTTTAGTGTATTGGCTATCGGTCTTAAATGTCCAGTACAGGTCGATATTTTGTTTTGGTCAATCTGCTGCCTAAAGAATACACACAATCCATTATTTTAATACTTGAATGTGAAAGAATAAGCTCAAAATATGACTATACAAGGTTTGTGGGTGAGTTTGTAGTCTATTTAATTATATAATTTGAGGAAAATAATCAAAATCATCTCTACATATTGGCTCAAAAATATTGGCAGTTTATTTGTCATGAGTATCAGCATCGGTGATGAAAAAAAAAACCATACTGGTTGATCCTTAATATGGGTCGTATCTATGGGTACGCAATTCACCGTCAGCTAGTGTCTTTTGAAAGGATGAATGCTTTCAAAAAGTATTTAGTAAAATACTGAATAGCTGCTTTAATATGTTTTTGTAACATATTTTACATAATTTTTATTGTTAGACATAGCTGACAAATGCATTCCTCACTCAGATAACTGAAAATACAGTGAAGCACCTGCTTAGTGAGAGGCAAACTGTGAGGGATTTTGTTTTGAAATTTATCTCTATTGGTTTCTCTGTTGTCTGTGTAATTTGATTGTCTTTAACCATAAGTAAAGTAATGGAAGACATAACAAGGTATTGCACATTTAATTTGCCCAATGAACAGCAGTAATACATCAAAACCGTGGGTGGGGTTTTAAACAGTTTTGCCTTGTTGTACCTTGAGCCACACAACCTGCAAATCTGACAGAGACAAATTAACTTACGAAGGACCCAAATGTGTATTGTGTAATAAAAAGGCAATTTCATTACTATCCTCCTCAGCCTACCGACATCAAGCATAGTTGTAGATTCAATCGTTTTTGAAGCAACATGCAACTGGACTTAGCCCACAGCATGAATAATGTGGCTAATCTTCATGATAATCTGGTTTTCATGCTGAAGTGAAGACAACACTTTTCCCAATGGGGACAGTAATGGTTGTAATATTGCAAATTTGGCTATCGACCACAGTGATATGTTATAAGAATAAGTTAAGGTTTTTTAATGACAGTAATATAATTTAAAGGTACACTATGTAACTTTTATGGTGGAGGGCCTGCCATGTTTCTGTTAAAAGAGAAGTTATTGCTATGTGGTGTTTTCCACAGTGCAGCATTAAACTATCTCAGTGGAAACAAGCAAGTGGCATTTGTTTTTAGGTGGCATCAACTGGCTAAGTTGGAGAGATGACTTTGCATTTAGAAAGCATGTGTTTCAAGATGTTTTTGATCAGTAAACATACATAAAGAAATAAATGCTAGATCTATCCATGTGAAACATTCCAGGAAAAGCAATAACAAATCTTCAAGATGACTATACACTCAACAATCTCACTATACACCTGTAAGAATATTCACAATTAGTTGTTTATAACTGTTCCCTAAAAAAGACATTACCAATTTGTGGTCACAGCAGGGATCTATAATGTATACAGACTGTACCCTATGCAACCAACCCATGCACAAAACAAAACATGTTTACAGCGTACAGGTAATTTTGTGTGTTAACACATGGTGAGGCTGATTGAGAGCTCTCAGGTCTGGGCTTCATGCTGTTTATTAAACTACATGTTCATTAGCCCCATTTGTGCTACTGTGGTCACACCTGTTCTGTTCTGCCATTTTCATTTCATGGGTAACAAGCAACAGATCAACATTTCCTCAACACAAACACGTAAGAAACACAAATGCCTTAATGCGAGAAAAATAAGTCAACAGTTCAGAAAAAAGTACAAAAGGGAAGAATGTTGTTAATGCTTACTGTGAATAACAGAAATAATATACGTATTATGGGGAAATAAAGAACTGAGACAAATTGCTAGTTTAGGTGTACTGGATATGCCATAATATACTGTACGTTTAAATGGAGCTCTGTATATCTGATTTCACTTGGCAACCACAAGGGGCCAGTACAGCAACATACATTTGGTCATGTACTTTAATAATCTATGTTACTAAAAAAAGCCTTTATCTTTACAGAGACAACTCCTGAACTAGAGAACTTAATCCCAGGTTCTGGGTGAGAGATGTGTCATCTGTTTGCTTCTATGGAGATATTATTGCTTTGCCTGGAATGATCCAGAATATGGCATTGAACCTACATATCTCCATGGAGACAAGCAGACAACGCCATCAGGCCAAATTACAAGTAGAATCTGTGGAGAGGTGACTCGGCTCAAGGTTTTTGAACAATAAAAACATTGAATGTAAGATAATGCAAGATAATGCCATACTGCAGAACATTCTACACAAAACAATGTCTACCAGTACAAGCAGGTGCATGGTGTACCCAATAAACTGAACATAGCCTTCCTATAATGCAGTATGATTATGCAAAAAACAGCAAAAGTCTCAACCGCCATGTCAGAGTAACAGCCAACTTTACTTCTCGCTCCTCTGTGAAAAGCTTTCCAGTGAAACCAATCAAAGCTCACACTTGTACACTAAACAGGACTCTATAAATAAAATGGATCTAATTTAGGCACCGGAGTGTCAGAAGCAGTGTGCTGCTCATGAACTCGGTTACACCTCACTGCAAGAAACAAACAAATAAGCAAAAGTTACAATGAAGCTTGCCCACTGTGCACAACGGGGAGCTATATTCAGGTTGGATTATAAAGTCTTAGATCTGGAGAGGAGAGCCAACAATAGGAGAAGCCAAGCACACATTTTGACTCTTTTAATAAGTTTGATTTACCTAATGACTCTAAACACACAATCTATAACAGAGGAGATGATATGAAGAGGACAATTATTATTAAAAACATACACACATCTGAATATAACTAACAGCAACATATTCATGGCAACAGTTCACACATCACCATAGCAATTAAGCAATTTAAATCAAAATATTATATATATGATTTGAATAGACAAAGGTCTTAAAAACCTTCAAATCAGGAAGGAATCCTTTTCGTGAAACTCATGAATACCCGAGTTTCATAGGTAACTGATGAACAGCAATTTCTACCCCACAAAACTAGTTTCAAAGTGATGATTTGATCAGTGCCATTTAGCAATTTAAAAGAAAAAAATCCTTCTTTTGAATGGTCAGACCTCAAAGACCTCAAAATGGTGTCATGTGACTGAACCCACGAAAATAGTGTCAAAATATTGTAGTTAAGATGCACCTCATTGTCTCCAAAGACAATGGATAATGGTCTGAATATATGCACTAAGATAATAACTGTACCTCTAATTAGCAGAGACCTACTACCTTAGTATTATTACTGGGTTTCAACTGACATCACAGCATTCTATTGGCTAATGATTTGATAGTACAGTAGAAGGCAGCTAAAATAGATATTGTTAAAATATTGATTTCTGCTGTAAGACAAAGAGTTAACGGTTCTAGTCACTAACAGATGATGAAATGATCAGGTTAAACATGTGTGAACTCATCTTTTATTTAGTTCATGACATGAAGTACAGTGTTAAATAGGAAAAACTGTCTCTTGCTCCCCATCTGGCATTATTACATCACATTCTAGAATCTGAAAACCACCAATTGTGCCAGGATTAAGGGATAAAAAAAAATCCTCACTGATAATTCCTGTTATTAGAGGATTACACATCATCTAAATTAGACATCACCACATTTCAATTGACCAAATACACTTAAATAATTCTTCCAGAGAGGAGCTCATTTGACCATGTTATCATTCCAACAGGACTAATGGCTTGTCCGACAGCAGTGTAAAAGCAGTGCCATTGATCAGTATGTATGTGTGTGGAGTGTTTACCAGCAGATCTAACTCTCGGGAGGCTGCTGGAGTGTGAAATGGGGACGGCTGTGAAAGATGCAAATGGACTTACCCTGGTAAATCACTGCTTAAAGATATACCCTATGTCCATATACACTCCCACACTGCATTGAGATTTAATATTGTTTGGTTATGCCTCTGCAGTTTTATTATAATGCATGTTGTGCTGTGAATTCAACTACCACAGAATGAGATGCGCTGGATTCTTTGAAAACAAGCCATCATCTTGCGTTCCTTTTTGCATATAACTTCCCTTGGACACATTATGCCAAATTACATCTGAAGATATTTCTGAAACGCTCACTTTCACTTCACCTCCAAAACATGCTGGCCCATTTGATATTTGTATTCTCAAACTCACCCCCCGAGCACCACTCTCTGGAAACCTTTCAACGTGATTCTATTGTAAAAGCGCACGTCTTCCCTGGGCCTAATTTAAGCTTTAGCTGGGGAATTGCCAGTTAAAGCTCCTGTTTCTAAACCACCACGTGTTGATTGAAGCAGCCATTTTCAAATAAGAGCGGAGAACAGTTTACCCGCTTCTGCCTTGTCCATCCATCCTCGTTATAAAAATCCCTTTTTGCTGCGGGGAGTCCCATGGCCAGACACTGCAGTGCCCCTGTAAGCGGCTGTATTAAGACTGACTCTTCAATCCCACACGATCGATGGCGTCACTTACACACAGGCACAGCGCTGATTACACCGGCCTCAATTTGCAGCACTGTTGTGGAAGTGCAGTCAGACAGAGCAGGGGGTGCCCGAGGAGGTGCTACCTGCAGGGCTCCGGCTGCTGTGAGGGAGAAACAGCTCCTCGTTGGCATGGCAACTTGGCAGGTAACAACTTAATTACACACAGAATTATGGTTGGGTTTTATAAATTATTTCACAATTGACAAAGAACATTTCGTGGCTACAAACACATTATACTGACAACTTACATACACTGACAACACATTGTATATTTGGACAATTTGTTTTAAATGAAATAATTCTAGTGTAATATTTATGCATATTTTGAACATTTATACTGTATTTTGATTTCTCATGAATTGGCTTCCCTTCTAAACACCATAACAATTGATTTGCCTAGTGTTGTAGTCAATATTGGACACTTAGAATACATTTGCACATGACAGCGTATCCCATTGCCTGTAAAAGTTACTATTAAAGGTCCTAAAGTACACAAAACTCTTGTGAACTTTAAGCCATGTCAAAACGTTGTTGTGTTTTGTTTCATGTTTGAGTGAGCCTTTATTATTAGTCTGTCTACATCTCTGAGGCTCAAAATGCTCTGTTCCACCTTGTGATGTCATGAAGCAGTAGCTTTCAAGTTAACAGCTCCTTTTACCTTCAGTTCAACAGAGATTCATAATTCCAGAGCTGAAATCATCCTAATGATTCTAGTTAAGGTGTAGGAAGTTTAAAAACACAATGAAGCATTTTCTTTATCACCACATAACATCAAAAGGTGGAAATTAGTGTTTTTCTGTTTTAGAACTGCCTAAATAAGCATGACATGTTAAACATGTGTGAATGAAACAAAACAAAACTCCAGGTATGTTTGTGATGAAGAAACAACAATATAAACTTGATCCAAATATAGCAGTATGTATATATAGCATGGGCCCTTTAACATGCTAAGTTCAAGCCCCAGAAAGGAAGAAGAAACAGGAAAAAATATTTCACTGAAGCTGTTATTTTAACAGCACATAATTTACTTGTGCAGGTCACGCTTGCAGACAAACTATTAACTGCTGTCACACATTTGTTTTAAGAAAAATCAAACCCAGTCTGGTGGAAAATATCACTCTAAATGTGTCCCTGTGATTCCTGCCTCAAACAGCAGAAGCGATGGGGTAAGTTGGAGACAAAAGCGAATCACTTGAGTGCACTTTTTATGTCGGATTACAGAGCAAAAACTTCAACAAAGAAAGCAGGCACAATGCGAGTCATTCTGTTCACGCCTGACATCCCTTCGTGAGAGACATGGAAAACGTGAGCAGGGAGAAAAACATATTTAAATGAGCCTGTTATGCTACCTTGCATTGTACAGTGTGGAGCAACTGTATGCTGTTGTAAACAAACAACAACAAGAGACGAGAAAGTACTAAACAGACGCTAGAACTGTAATGCTTCTGAGATTTCTATTCACCATCATTAATTAATAATCCACAGCAAAACAAAACCAGGTCTATAGGACTAAGCCTGCTATGGTTGGACTAAACTTCTATTAGACAATGTAGTTTTAAGGAAAAGCAAAGGGCTGCACATTGACCAAAACCTAGGGCTAAAATCAGGTTAAACCTAAACTTACCTGCACTCTTAAGACAAATATATACACATACACATATACGCATACACATATACAAATTTATTCTTATTACCTGGCCAGCCAGAACCACACGCTTTGACAAAACTTTGCCATGATGAGTGAATCTGGAGCCATTTCCTGTCTTCCTGATTTCAGCGGGTGTGATTGACAGGCGGATTAAACAATCAGCGAGACGCATTCTCTGTTTGCATCAAAAACAAACATGACTGCTTTCACATAAAAAGAGGAAAAAACAACAGAAGATGGAGAAACTTTTTTTTAAAGAAGCAACAGTCTAAACACCAAACTATTACTTATCTCAGGTAAAAAAAGTTCTATGTTTTGTTCTGTATGATACGAGAATTTTGAAGAGGAGATGTGTTCCCCATTTGAGAGGCATGTGCTACAAATTAGCGGCTGTGGTTGGATCGTCTCAAGTTTGGACGAAGTTCTTCACGCTCTATTGTCCGGTTTCAGTCCCTTCTGGATTCGATCAGAATGTAGAAGGGACTCGCTGCACTGTAAAAAAAAATCCGTAGTTTTTACGGAAAAAAACTGGCAGCTGTGGTTGCCAGAGTTTCCCTGTAAAAAATACAGGAATACAGTAAATAACTTTACTGGAGAACAATGTAAATCAGTTTACAGTTTTTGAAATTACAGTTGAATCACATTTAAAATCTGTAAAATATACACAAAAAAATCATTAATTTTGCATAACTGTGTTGTAAATAAAGACACACTTTCCTGTATTTTTAACATGAAAAAAATGCTTCTTATACACCCTTTCCTGTATTTTCTACATGAAATAAATGTTTTTTGTGCACCGATTTCTGGTCAAATTAACAGGGAAATATTTCACAAAAAACTAGTTTAAACTGGTAAAAACACAGTAAAAGTTTGTATTTTAAATTAAGCTTTTCTGTAAATTTTACATAAAATCTACTCATAAATGCAATATTTTTTATGTTTAAATAATAGTTGTACTGTAAAAATTACTTGTTAAACCTGTAAAATAATTACTTCTACTGCTACTACTGTAATTATTACCAAACCATGCAATACATGACAAGAGAGAAATATATTACTTAAGAAAATTTATTTAACAGTCTTAATATAGTATAAACTTGTAAACAATTAGATTTTGTCAGCATATAGAACAAAATTGGCATGGAAAGAAACCACATGTGACTGATTTTCAGCAGAACTAAATAAACACGCATTGATCTACAGGTCTATTGAATGAGCTATCTTACAGTATGGCTGGCTTTCCCTTAAAACAAATTTTAAATGCCAGGCACACAACACCCCAATTAAAATTTTGTTTACATGCTAAAAGATAACTCTTAAAACTACTTTAAAATGAAAATTTAAATCAAATGACATATTATGCCTTAATTAACATAAAACACACTGTAGATTTAACAAATCAAAAACTTCCAGTACCTCTTCTTAAACGAACACAGAGTCCAAAGAGATTCCAAAGAGAGTCCATCACAGAAAGAGTCCATAATTATCCTTCCCGCCACTCGTGATCGGAGAGTTCCTGGATCAGGGTGAGGACTCGAGGGTTTACGTTGAGACGACGCTTTGAGTTTTTATTCTCCACTTTGGTTCCCTTTTCTGGGTTTATCAAGAAAAAACACCTGTAAAATAAAATATTGCATATTAAACATTTTCATTTATCAGAATAAAATAAATGAATAAACTACAAGAATATATTTTAGAATAAAAAAAGGTTTTATTAATTTTTACCTAAAATAACAAATCTGTTTAGGTTTGAGCATGGACAGACAATGGCTGCATCAAGTCTGCTTACTCTGGGTCTGAGTCCCAGCCCAGGACTGACATCAGACCCAGAGTAAAGTCCAGGTTTGAGTCCAGGTATCAATGTCTGTATTAAGAAATGTTTAAGCCATATTTACTCACCTCTAAAGAAACTCAAGAGTTGAAGCAAGCTCAGATGGATAATGGATGTTCAAACAATAGTAGCTCCCAAACATCAGGCACAATGCAGAAATGAAGGAGGAGATGTTTGTGTTGATAAGGTTTCGATCCAGACTCAGCATGTACCTCGATGAAGAATAGCAGGATGTTCCTATGAATCCAATATTAAACAGGGTATTTTAATAAACACTGCACTCCCATGACAAGTTCTATAAACTGCAATTAAAAGATATGAAACAGACTTACCACAGACAATAATAGCTGGTGTCAGAGGCACTTGCTCCAGTTGGACCTCTTCTGCCAGACATGTATCTTCTACATAGAAGAACATGGACTCCTCCTTCTCATCGAAGTAGCTGAGTAGAAGCAGGACCATCTCTTTCACATCATCTGAGCAGCCACTCTGCTGTCCTCGCATCCTCTGAAGCCTTGCATAAGTCTGAAGGAACTTCTTACTCTTGCTGACACAAACTGACTTCTTGTGATTTCACAGTACCTGCAAAAATATTGAGAGTGGCTGAAGTTCTCTGTAAACCTGCCTATGCAATGAGAACCAAGGTTATCCCCAGCAATGCAGTAGAGACCTCCTTTTACCGTTTCACCATCTACATTTATTCCAACTGTCTCTAAGGATTTCAGATCTGCTAACAACTCTGAGAAAACTTTGGCTACTCCAAAACGCTTGAGGTCATTTTCAACACTAAACAGAACCAAAAACATATTATCAGTACTTGAGCGCAAATGGATGGGTATATTTGCTACTGACAGATGGACAGCAAGAACCTTATGTGTCTTTTTAGAAGAACCCAGGGGGTTCACAATTTCAAATGAATCTTGGTACAAAATCAGTTTGAGATTCTCAGGGTTTTCTTTAAAGAAGACTACAAAAAGCTCTTCAGAGTTTCTGCCACTGGTATGTAGTATGCACACTTTTGAGTCATGTTTTCATCCATTCCTTATGCCACTTTTTGGGGTTCTGTGTATTTAAACAGTTTTTTGAATGTCTGAGTATGTTGTTCTTAACGGCCCCTGATGACAGGAAGAAAACAAATCCCACTCTTTAATGCAGTCACAGACTTTAGTGACTGCTTCATCTGACAGGCTTGCATCAGTTTTTAATACTGTACTTACTTTGGTTATTGTGTTAGCTTGACCTAACTCGTGAACATTTAGCATTTCCTCCACTATAGTCTGTATAGTAGAGGCAGGAATAAGCAGCTGTCCTTGCAGGTTAAGGTAAAAGAGACATGTTTCTGAGATAGGACTCACTATCTGTTTCTGGCATAGCTGCATTAGCTGTGGGCATGGCCTCAGGTGCCTTTTCTCAATCACCTGCACAGACAATAACGTGTGTGGGCAGTGGCCCAGTTTCTCTGTACATGTCATTAATAGAAGCAGGGGAGCATGCTTTATGTTTCCTACACATGTGGGAAGTAAATGATGACTTTTTGGTAAACATGTGCTTACAACCAGTTACAGGACACACCACAGACCTGCCCTCTTCAATATGGTCATTTAAATGAGCCACTAACTCCTTCACTCTGTGAAAACGGCGCGCGCACACAACGAAACTGCACATTTCAAATCCGAAACAACAGTGGTAGGAGCAGCACACGGAGCAGGTGCAGAGTGCACACGATAAAAATGTCCCTTAAAAGCGGAGGAAGTGGTAAACGTCTGACTACAGTTGGCGCCAACACATTTGAAAAGACAATGAGGCTCCTTCCTATGCACTCTGCAATGTAACACATAGCCTCTTAATGTTTCCAATTGCTTTTTACAAAAAACGCAAGTGATCATCTTGAAAATCTCAAACCTGACTTTTTTGTTTTAAATTGTGCTAAACTATCACGCCCTGATCTACTGCTCTAAATAAGGACTGGCGCTAGCTTACACCATGTGCTACTCCTTTTCCTTTTTATCGTCAGTAAAATGTAAAAATGAAGCTTACCGTGTAAACACGAAATGTTCCGATTCAACATCCAGAAGAAGAACTGTCCTAAAACGACAAAGTAGTCAAAAGCTAGATCTCTGCGCTCTGCTCTGGAGTTGTGCGCGTTCAGATGCCGTAGCGCGCTCTCGCTCGTTAGTGACGTCAGCTTCAGCCGTGAACGTGGAGCTCGAGCTTATCCCGCTCTTCCCGCCCCCTCATTATTATCCAATCAGAGACGAACCTCGGATCTGCGCTCTCGTCATTATCCAATCAGAGACGAGCCTCAGCTGCTCACTTTGAAATTTCAAATTAGGCGGACAGACAGTTGAGGTACAATTATAAAAATAATGTTATTATAAATTAATATTTATATATAGACCTACATACAAGACAGGCAATCTCACAGATCCACAATTCCATATTACAGGACAAAAACTTGCGAGAAAAAAAAAAAAAAAGTATTACCTCAATTTGCATTGTTTTGTTAATCATGTTGCAAGTACAGCATAGGGTTGTAAAGTAAGTTACTGATATTTCTTGTATTTTCAAATAAAAACTGCCAAAAAATCAGAGTTTTTACAATATTTGAATTTCTAAGTAACAAAAATGCGTAGTTATGAGTATTACAGTGTTTTTATGTTTTTGTTACAGTAATTGGTAATTTTAACAAATAAATTTGATTATAATCACATATTATTTTTGTAAATACAACATTAACATTCTGTTTTGTAGTTTACAAAGGTTTCCTGTGATTCATACAAAAATCATATGTTTTTCATTTTACCGTGCATTTCTGTAGGTATTTTACAGAGTTTTTATGTAAATTTCACGGTCATTTTTTACAGTGTGGTCATGCAAATATTCTTATATTATTACATTATAATGGTAAAGTAAATAGTGCATTATGATCTTAAAGGTGCACTGTGTAACTTTTCAGGTTGGGAGTCTGCTACCATTGCTTTGCCTGTAATGTTCCACAATATGGTTTTATATATAATCTATATAAAATGCATTTATTCAATTATGGCTCAAAAATACCTTTAAAAACACGCATTCTTACTGTGAGTGGGGTCACCTCTTCACAGATCTCACCTGTAACTTGGCCTGGTGGCATCTCCTGCTTGTTTCTATCAAAACTGAAAACTTTAATGCCATACTTTTGGAATATTGGAGGTAAAACAATATCATCTCCATGGAGACAAGTAAGTGGCTGTCCCTGGACCAGAAAAGTTACACAGTGCACCTTTAAAATATGCAACCAGCACTGACCAGCCATCGAAAACCCCAGCTGGAGCAGGGCTAAAACTATCTCAAATAAATTGAAGTTAACAGAACATGAACTGCAATTACTGAGTTTCCCAACATCTTCAGACCAGCTAACCTATTGTTTTACCTTTCATTCTACGGGCTCATCCCCCTCCATTCACTCACGCTGTCTCTTTGTCTTGGTCCATCTTCATCAACCACCTTAATGAGTTCCACTGGAGCTCATTTGAGGCGGTGATTAGATGTGCGCTAATAAATGATGTGTGTTCTCTGTGGGATGCCATGTTGGTGTGGGCCAACAGTCAGCGGGGGGCATGGGGTCTCACTGCGCGCCTGTTGTTGTTATCTCAGAAAATGCAAATATCTATATGGTGCTTAGTGTCGGATAAGGTCAGTGAATACAAAGAAGGAATGCCTCATCTGCAAAACTAATTAATATCTGCAAAAGTTGTAATGAGGTGTGATAGCGCAGTAGAGATGTTTGAATATGTGAAAGGAAACATAAATTAGTAATTAGTATAGTTTGAATGGGCTTGATAAATAGTAAATAATGGTAAATAAAACAAAACAAGTAAGCAAAACAAAAAGAAAAGTCTGCAAATGAAAATATATTAATTTGAATGCACCCTATAAAATAAATATTAAAGAGGCCGCGTGAAAAATTACCTGTAAAAGTGGTAGAACAATGAACCCGCTATTAGCTGTGAAAATTAGCATGATGGATTTATGGAGTGTGTGATATGACCTTGATGGGTCATTGGGATTGTGCTAATGTTTCCCTTGACAACTGGGTAAATTACCTTCATTTGTCACTGACCAATAAGAACAAAGATTAGATCAAAATATATATTATTCCCACTGCAACAGCCGAGGGGGTACCACGCACTTGTTTAATGAAAACTAATCTGAATTTTAGATTAGTATAGAATCTTGACTGCTCCACAGTGAGGAGGCCAGAGACAATGTGGGTTACAATGTTGAGTTACAAAGAACTGCATCAACAACAGAGTTAAAAGACTCAAAATACAAAAAAAAACAAAACAATTTTATGTTAATCACAATATTCTAATGCTGATAAAGTCATTGCAAGGCCTGTCATGATAACACAGTTTGAAGTATAATATATTGCTGAAATAGAGACGATAAACGATGATATTGAAACTCATTTATGCCACTGACACAATATCCCTAAAGCAGGATTATCCCACAAAAAAATATTAATATGGTTAAAAAAAACATGAAAAATAAAACAGTTTAGTAGTTATTTTGAAGCAATTTATTCCACCCTCTACAGCTCAAATCTTTTCCTAGTACAGAGAAATTGCAAAAAGTTCCCCATTAGTACAAAGAAAAAGTACCTATGATAAATATTAAGCCCCATAAATATAGTTCCATCTTACATTAAACGTTAAGTCGATATAGTAATTATCGCAGCAGGCCTAGCAATTGGTCTAATTTCTGGAACACTTAAAGATACTTTGAGCCAAACAGAAAATAAACAAAATATGACTAAAGTGTGTTAACATTGACTCATCATTATGGTTACCAGTAATGGGGAGAATAGTTTGAAAATGTATTTAGTACAGTACAGAATATTGAATACCTCCATTAAAAAGTATTTTGCAACGTATTCTGATACATGGTTCAATCAGAGTACTGCATTCTAAATACTTAGAATACTTTCATGCAGAGTTGCATTTAAATTATAGTTTAAAGATGCAACGTAGGATTAAAACATCTTTATATTTGTTTCACTGTTTGTTCTGCATTTATTTATCACTCATCAGAGAAGGAAAAATCACACTTGCATGTACGACAAGAGCAGTGTTTTATATTATTCTCACTAATTCTGAGCACTTTGAAATATTCCTTTGATTTTAGAAAAGTAAATGTATTCTGATTACCACCAAATTAAAGAGTAACTGGAATACAAGTACTCAAAAAGACTATTCTGAAAATGTATTCTTGGTACATGTATTCAGTTACTTCCCAACACTGATGGTTACTTGGCACAAGTTTGAGCAAAATGAAAGGTCAATAGATTGAGCTTTTGGTTCTTGTTTTGCCATGAGGTTAAAAGAAAAGTCGAATGCACAAACTCTGCACACTTTTGCCATCAGCCAAATACTCCACATGCTGCTTATTTTGCTCTTTCAAACAAGCTACAGGAAGCACAAACAAAGAGACTCTGCTTCTTCCAAATCCTAAAGTCACTCCAATAGATGTCATTATAGAGAGAGGGGACACAGAAGCTCCAGGCTGAGACCCACTTTTTATTTAAACATCAAAGCAAGTTGAAAGAGAGAGAATGACAAGCACGCACACACAGTGAATACCCCACCGAGAGGTTCAATCCACCATACCTGACTCTACTCCACAATACTTACTTAGCATATAATACACTGCACACAAAAGTCAAAAAGACAGTCTGCTCGCTGCACACTTCTGCTGCTGTGAAGTGTGCACAAAGAAGAGATTTCAAATACGTCCACAGGTCCACAGAATCAAAGGGCGTGAGACGACAGGTGTGCGTGGTCTGTACAAGTTTGGACACTGCCATAGAGGGACAATGGTACATACAATGGTTGGTCTGGTTAGATTTTGGTACAGAAAATAAAATTAATTTTGGTGGACAGAATTCATGTAACCCCAAATCCAAGGTGCTACTTTCTAGGTAAAATTTCCAGTGTTATGGAGTTTTTATAGAAGTCTTAGGCTATGTTCACATTGCAAGTCTTAATTCTGAGTTTGTGGGGGAACTGTTCACATTGCAAAATACAATGTGACTCAAATCAGTTTTTATTTGTGAACACAACAGCCTTAAAGTGTCCTGATTTTGTACATTCATACATGGCTATATTATTTAAATGTATATTAGTGAGATTTTGGTCAATATTTAACAACCTAAAATGAGCTATCTTTTCATCTTTCACCTTAATTGTGCATTGTGTAACTTTTCTGGTGGAGAGTCTGTCAAATGCTTTTCTTCATGGAGATGTTATTGCTGTGTGTGGAATGTTTCACAGTATGGCAGTAAACCAGACCAAGTTACAGGCCAGATCTCTGGAGAGGCAACCCCGCTCACAGTCAGAATGCAGGTTTTTCTAGGTATTTTTGAGCTATAAAACCACCTGTAATTGAATAAATGTAAGGTAGATCTGTTTAATGTTTCATAGTGTGGATATTTTATGTATTTTATGACTCATATTCTTTCCCAATATATCAATACACTTTATTCTATTCATAAAGTACCTATAAAAGAAAATTTGCACTTTGGGTCAAAACAAAATTAAAATGTAAATCACTGCTTTGATTGTGGACCATTTTAAACAGTTGAAAATGCTGAAGACAAAAAACAATATTTGTTTCATTTGAAAGAAATTGCATGCCGGATAAAACTACAAAAACACAGCTTGTAATGATGTATATTTCAAAAGTGTTTTAAAAATGCAATTTAGTGTCACAGAATGAAGAAGCAACCAGATATGCATTTGATGAGTTTTCTTTGGAGTTGAAAGAGCCACTTGAGCTGCCAGTGGCACTGAAAAGGACTTGGTTTGAGGGGAAATAAATTAATAACAAATATCTCATTCTGTTTATTAGCCCAGATTCATAACACTAGCACTTCCAGTAGCCGCAAACATTCGTCATGGCGATAAGCATACTGTATTCACACACACAGAGCTATTATCAATATTTAATACCCTTACAGCTGGCAGCCAGGACTAATGCAACTCCACAGGCAGCCAGGAGCTTTCCCCTATGTTTATTCCAATAAGATGGCGATTTTTATTTGCTTTTTATCTGCTTGATATTGGTTTGTGCGCGGAAAATGACAGAAAATTATTAAAGATGGCAATGTCAAATGTGTGTGTGTGTGTGTGTATCCGCAGCAACAGAATCTCATAGGCCTACGCTCCAGAGCCACCCACCAGCAGCTAATATAAATTTAATGATGTGGTACAGTAAGATCTGAGACTGTGTGCATATATTGTCACTGTGTAAAAGTGCAGTGGATTCTTGTTCGTTAAAATGGGATATGAAATGTAAAGAGCCATAAATTTTATTCTCACATGCACACGGATGTTTCATTCAGACATATTTAACACACAAACCCTGCATATTTAGGCTGTGTTCTTCTCTCAAACAGAAAACACCCTGTTGCACCTTGTGGTAATACATGTTCCACTGTATTTTTAAATTCCATACACCTTAACTGGAATCATTTGGAAAATTTCAGCCCTAGAATTGCCCATCTCTGCCGAACAAAAGTTAAAAAGTAGCTGTTGACTTGAAAACTACCACTAAGTGACATCATAAGGTAGCATTTCGAGCTTTAGAGATGTAGACAGAGTAATAATAAAAGTAAAAGTTACATATATAAAAGTAACAAAACACAACTTCAGGTATGTTTTTGATAACATGGCTCAAAGCTCACAAGAGTCAATTTTGCATAATAGGACCTTTAAATCACTTTTATTATCAGTGAGATTGTAATTCTTCTAGCATGTGATGGTACTAATGATGATACTTACTTTTGCTTCTAAAATTCCCATATTTATTCATATTTTTAGTTCTGACAATTGTCCCCTTAGATTTATAGGGTTATATGTGAAATATGTTCATTGTCATTATTCTCGTTCTTGAAGAAATTGTCACAAAATCTATGTACTTTTTCAGAATGTTGCTTTTAGATGGTAACAAACAAACACCTGAAATACAATGGCAGCACACTAAATGTTGATAAAACCTCAATTAACATCCCACCTTACTTTTGTCCCCTCTCTTTGCATGCTCTGCTTCACCTCCTCTCTCCCACATTTACAAAGTCCCCACAGAAGTCTTTGATAATGATTGACCGACTGGGGCACAGTGATTCATTGTCACACTGCACTTTTTCACCAAAAATAAAAGTCAAACCTTTGTAGTTCTCTCACTGCCAGGTGCACCCCCCACCCCCTCCGATTGCCTTTGTGCTCTTTCTGGCAGCTCTCCACTGACTTTAAGGTGAAAAATGACAATTTGTG
The DNA here is from genome assembly GCA_029959045.1 of Taenioides sp. WSHXM2023. Taxonomy (NCBI): domain Eukaryota; kingdom Metazoa; phylum Chordata; class Actinopteri; order Gobiiformes; family Gobiidae; genus Taenioides; species Taenioides sp. WSHXM2023. Next base: position 13,527,003 of record CM057096.1, on the reverse strand, counting down.
AGGAGGACAGGAAAGCAATGGGTGTTTGAAGGATATTACTGCAGTTTTCTAGCCCCCGATCACCCTGACACAGCAATTTATTAAAGGGTGCACTATGTAACTTTTCTGGTGGAATGCTCATTTCCATGGAGATATTGTCACTTTGCCTTCATGGATGTATAGCTTTGGCTGGAATATCTAAAGAATGGAAATAGCTTTTCTTTTACAATGTTATACGTCACATCTATGAAAAGGTGAACACAAATATTTTTCAAGATACAAGAGAGATGTGTTAAATTATAAACTGTGAAACATTCCAGGCAAAGCAATAACATCGCCATGGAGACAAGCATGTGGCAGACCTGCCAGAAAAGTTACATGGTGTATTGTGAAGTAATTTTTTTTTATTTTATTTTATTTTTTATAATATGTAATAGCCTATACGAAGTACAATTACATTTGCAGTGCTTGAAATAAGAATCATGAATGCTTAGGTTACTAATATAAATATTAATTTTCAAGGTTAACATGGCAATTAACAACAAATCCACCGCAAGAGTCCATTCCCACAAACTCCCCCTCCGTACACCATAGAGACAGACCAAGAATACAGAGCACATGGAATGAACTGGCTAAAATTCAACCTGTGTACGCTATTTATTATCAGAAAGCACAGTGCCACTATTTGGACACGTTCTGGAGTGCTGCCTCTGTGACAGAAAAACCAAGCCCCATTTCACTTTTAAAGGAACAGCCTGACAGGTGGAAGGTTGACAGACAGAACGAGCTCTGTAATCTTTTGAAGAGAGAAGAGACAGTGCAATGTAGAGGCAGAGAGAGCATCTTCTCAGTGAAGAAAACTGTTCCAACTTCCTCAACCACTGCCTCTCAGCTTCTCTCTTCATAAAGCCTTCTTTTATTTTGTCCGTGAGCTTTTTTTAAATCACCCAAAAAGCCCAAAAAGTTCACCCTGGCTCTCCAATGATGTTGAGGTCACAGGAGCAACAGCAGCAGCAGTAATACATACTATACTGTACAGTTGTAGGGATGCAATGATCCGATACCGGTATCAGATATCAGTGCAGAAAAATGTGCTGGATTGGATATCGGCTGCTAAATATCGGTTCAGCCAATATTCTGGTTGAACAGAAAAATCGATGTAACAAAATTATTTCCTGGTCATAGTGGGCCCAGAAACTCATATAATGTTTGAATTTTATTTATACAAAGTTGTTCTGTAGTTACTTGAGAGATAAATAACTTAAGGAAATAAATGCTGTTTTCAGTCTCTGCACTGGTATTGGTTGATATTGGGTATCGGCAGATCCTTAAAGCCATATTATTGAAAGCGGTACCAGAACTGAAAAGGCTGCTTCGGTGCATCCCTATGTACATTATAATCTTTCCCTCTCTTGTTGTCAGCTAATTACCATAAGGCATGTATGTTGTTTCAGTATTCATAACACACATCTCTTTGTTGACAGATTTCCATTAAGACGCCCAGTACAGTAAACGTGAGAGCCATGTCCTAAAGCAGCCAAACATCTGATCGATCTGTCTATTAAAAAGCACAGACGCGGACATCCACACGCGTCGAAAATGACACTTTCTCTCCGGTTGGAAAATGAGCTGTCAAAATCTGGAACCACAAAGCTCTCATCAGCTCTGTATTTGTTTTCTTCCCCTCTGAGTTGCACGCTGCTTTTAACAAATTAATGCCCCCCGACAGTGTGCACAATTCTCAACTCTGCAAGGTGGAGTGATACAAAACTTATTTAAATTATGCAAACAATCACTAATTTAAATGCATAAAAACAGAACATTTTATTCTGGATCTAATTATATTCCATCGCTGTCACTGATACAGCTTTGTACATTGAGTAGATCGGATGTTTCCTCCTTTGTGAAGAGCTGCAGTGATTTTGAATGGGATGAATACGATACTAATCAACTGTTTTTGCATTTGTAAATTAAACCTTTATTGATTCAGGTTCTGGACACTCTTCAGCGCCTAATCAATACTGCCGTCTAGTCAGGATTTTTTTTTTTAAACAATCCTCTAAATGCCTGCTGGAAAAGAAAATGTAACTCTCCCTGACCTTGAGAACATTTCGAGAATCCTGAGTCATTTCCTGAATCCTGTTAGGCCTATTGAGATGCATTATGATACGGCATGCAAAATATGCAATAAAATACACAAGAACATATCGTAAAAGAAGTGAGAATAGAAACATTGCCATAATTGTGACATAAAATATTTTAAGTTAAAGGTGCATTGTGTAACTGTGAAGGGTCCATCAAATACTTTTCTCACAGAAGATGTTATTGCTCTGTCTGGAATGTTTCACGGGATGATGTTAAACCTTTCGATCTTCATGGAGACCAGAGCAGACCAAGTTACAGGCAGATCTGTGGAGAGGCAACCCTGCTCACAGTCAGAATGCCTGTTTTCTAGGTATTTTTGAGCTATAAAACCACCTGTAACTTAATAGATGTAAGGTAGAACTGTTTAATTACTGTGGAACATTCTCTTTTTTTTTTTCTCCTCCCTCTACCCTCATGTTACGCTGTATTGTTTATTCCTATCTGCTACCTGTCTTCTGGTCCGGTCCATGTAGTCTTCCCCATGTCATATTGTTTCTTTTTTGTATGTTGTAATGTACGGACGGGGTGACAGGTCCAATTTCAGTTGCTTTGTATGTCTTGCACATGTGAAGGAATTGACAAATAAAGGCATTCATTCATTCATTCCAGGCAGAGCAATGACAAGCAGGTGATGGACCCCAAGTTACATACGTAGTGCACCTTTAACTAAAAGACACCCTGTTTCACAATGGTAAGAATATATGCAATCCAGTGAGGGTGTCTGTTAGTCCTGTGTAGACTGCAATGTTTCAGATGAATTGAAAGAGGTCCCAGGTTCAACTGCCAGTGAACCCAGGCCATATATATTAGTGAGCTATATCCTAGTACTAGTCTACACCATTGTACTAACATGAATGATTCTCAGATATAGCTACTCCGGATCATAATCCTGACTCAAAATTTGAAGATGTGTCACTGCAGCAGTCCTGGAAGTTGGAGGAAAAGTCAAATGCAATAAATAGAGAAATAGAGAAACCGTAGCCTCCTTGGTCAGGATAGTAAGTTCAGTTTATACCAGACAAATAAATAAGAAATCAGACTTAAGCTCCTGACTTTTCTGGTGGAACCATCTGTTAAACTCTCTCATCTTCTGCTTGCTCACACATGCAAGTTCTGTACAGCTGACAGTAAATCATTATGTGAACACTTATCAATCTGGCGCACACTTCTTCTCTGACCTCCACCTCTCTCTCCATCCCTCCATCATTAAGGCACTCTGCACTCGTCTAATATATGGGCTGTTTGGCTTTTTATGAAAAACACCCATGAATTTAACATGAGCTATGGCATCAACTTTACGGCCACAATGTCCCAAGGCCTGAACATGTGCCTCCTCAGAAAACAGTTAAGGTCAGAGTGGTGTCTGGAGAGTGTACTTAATATTCACAGAGTGGTAAAGTTGAAAATATATGGATTTAGTTCTTGAACTTTGTCATTAGGTTGTTTTTTTTTTATTGGGAAAGGATGTGTGTGCTGTGAACTAAAATAGCACACTTGAAATAAAAGCACAATAGTAAATACCTTCATAAAATGCACTCTCTGAGGCCATTACTTGTTCTGCTCATCCACTTAACTACAAAACTGTTTGTTTAAGCTGTATTTAAGCTTCACTTGTGAAAAGTGTAGGATGGGTCCCCTTCTGTAATGATTTTCATATTATACAACAGGGTTATGAAACTTAACAGATGCTTTGGAGGGCCAAGTTTTTACTGTGGGCCACAAGTTAAGTAGGCAAGTTCAAGAATATGATATATAGATAGAATATGATGTTATACTTTCAGATGGGGTGTTGATGACATTGTATTTCCATAAGAAAATTCACAAATGAACCTAATAATTTCTAGTTAGATCCTATAAAAGTTGCTATGTTTCAACAAAATTCTGTATTTTACATGCTCAAATAATAATTAATTTATAAATAAGATAAATCAACAAAACCAGTTCCACACACCATTTAATGGCAACTTTAGTAATGTTAGTGGTTTTCAAAGAGGTCTTATTTATTTCTGTTGACAGACACGAAATGAGGCTTTAACTGTCCCACGAATGCAACACCCACAGTATCTTTAAACTCTGCGGACGCCTCTGTAACATCTGTTCTTATTATACCAGCGAGTCATAGAGGTCACGCACATAAACCCCATTTTAACAGTTCAATTCGTAGCCCGCCCCTTCAGAGACCCAACGGTGAGAATTGAGTTATAATTAGGTGCGACTGACGGCGTCTTGGAGGTAATTAAGCAGAAATGGCTGATGAAATTCCCCCAGGTGGGCAGAGGGAATGGAGACAGGAAGTCCCAAATTAAAAATGATTATTGGAGGGTGATGAGCGAGAGGAAGCGGGTGAGCAAGAGGTGGCGAAAAGAGGAGGTGAGAGAGAGATTTGTCATGGATCTTTGCGCCCATGTAAACGCCAGATACTCGGAGCACAGAGCAGAGCCACCCTGGACCAGAGCGTGGCTGGCTTTATGATGCTATAACTGCTGGCCGTGACAATATGCATCCAATTAACAGGCATTATGCGATTAGCCAGCCTATCCATTCATCTAATGTGATTGGCCTCATTAGCGGAGGACTTCATGAAGCAGATGATCTGAGCCCACTCTATGTGATGTGGCTCTGTGCCTTTCACCGGTCTGTAAGGACAAAAGCATCCATCTGAAAACTAATGGCTGGTAAAATCACATCTATATTACTATTCGGAGTTCAGTTATGGCACATTTATGACAATACCCAAGCTCGATTTGTTATTCTCTAGTCATCAGATTAGCCAAGCAATGACATGTTTTTTCAATATGCTACCTACTGGTCTCCATGGAGATTTTTCTTGATGTTCCACAGCATCGCACTACATTTCTTGCATTAAAGGTGTCTTATTGCTCAAGATACATTGAAACCGTACATTTTACTGTGAGTGGATTCACCTCTCCACAGATCTGACCTGTAACTTGACCTTGGGCTGACTGAATGAACTGTAATATTTTAAGTAAAGCAAGAACATTTCCATTGAAACAAGAATAAGTCACTCACAACCTGAAGTTGTGCTTCATTCACAATAGTTTGCATAACCTTGCATTCTCTAGCGCTTACATTCTGAATGCATTAGATTCTACAAGTCTTTCCCAGAAGGCCCTCCCAATACAAACCAGTCAAGAACCACTCCACTACAAGTCTGTCTAATTTGCCCTCATTAACAGTACAGCACTATTCCCACTGATCAAAGCATTATTTGTTCAGATCAAGTTTTTAAAGGTTGAAAAATATGCAATGCTATTTCAAAGGCGAACTGATGCTAACCATAAAACATAGCTGCACGGCCACACTTTTCTTTTCCATCCATTCTCTCCAACACTCTTATCACACATTGCACCTGACTGATTTATTATACATTAAAGAAGGATGCGGTGTAAGATAGATAGTGTACTCAGTGATCCCTAGACACATTAGAGCGAAGGGTATCAAGTCATGCAAAATGCTTTTATCTTAAAAGCCTGTACGTCCCATCTCCAGACACAACAGCGATATCAGATGCTTCAAAGGCGTGGGTAATGTTGAGTAACAACATGTACGACTCAGTCACGGCACAAAAGAGGCTACGGTCGGCTGGGCTGCAGAATAATGGTGATTATGGAAGGCTTTATTGAATATATGAGCTTAACACTATCATTATCCCTCCATTTTAAGCTAATGTCGGTGAGGGGAGGGAGTAATTATGGGTTTGAAGTGGATCCTTTAGATTTCACTGCATTTGAGAACCACTATGTTTAACACCTCATTCTGCAGTGAGGGCAGGCAACAGAAAGGTGTTAAAACGATATAAAACTGCGTAAAGTGTTGTATCAGAAGTGAATTATTCATTCCGGAGATAGAAAAAGGTTATGGTCACGCGTTTTATTATTGATTTGTTTTTTTTGTTTCTTTCTGTAGTTATTTAAGTTACACCCTCAACAATATACCTCAATAAGATTGTTGGTTTGTTGACCTGATTTCCAGGAGAGACTGGACCTGTAAGTTGGTCTGCTTTTCTCCATGGATGTACATTTAACTATACATCCATGTATTGTACAACTTTAATAACTATTGTTTGCCTGGAATATATAACATATGTTTTAGCATTACAATATTACTAATGAGAATATGACTAATGAACATTGTTGAATGTTTTGGTGGAGTTTCATTGTAAAGAACAAAATGTCTCAATAGATGTTAGTATTATGTAAGAACTGCTAGACGTTTACTAAATAGAAAGGCTCAGAAGAAAATAGTTTAATGAGAGTCAACATTGTTTCAGATTTTCAAATGTCCAACCCTGTAGCATCCATCCAAGTTCAAATTCAATACATCACTATGACCTCCAATGGGACCGAGCACTCTCCCTGCTCAGATGCATATATTCATTGGCTCCTGTAGTGCTTTCGTAAACTGGATGGTGTGCCACTGTGCTCTGGGTTCAGACCTGTGCTGTTCAATACGGCTAACTAATGCACAGACACACCTGAGCTGAGCACTGAGGGGAAATACTACTAAACATCCCTGGGCAAGGTGAAAGCTGTAAACACAGCCACCAGCACGGCTTCTGGACAAGTCAGGCAAAAAGGTGTACTTAAACTATGTCACCAGAGGGGGCGGTGGTCAACTACAGCCTGTAGACACATATATATTTATTTCACTACACTGTCATTACCTGCAATAAAAAAACTGATTGTTATCAAATCAATTAGCATACCTAACAAAGTAACATGTTAGCACATTAGAGCATTGTGGCGCACAATTATATGTATAATGTGCATAATATGGGGTTTGCAATGTTAAACCCTGGACTGAATACCAGCATGAACGTCATGAGTGATAAATTTCCAGCTTCAGCAATTTGCTGAATGTCACTCACCCCGTTCACACTCGCATATGTACCATGTACCATCCAATAAAGTAGGGCAAAAAGTCCTTGAATATAACTGCATACTGTATATACAAATATGTGGTTTCCAAAAAGTTTAGTAATAAGATACTATTAGTAACTTCAAAATAATATTACCAAAGTATAAGTAAGGTGAAGTCTAAGAGAACTATGTGTACAACTTAGTTACTCAAGTAAATGTAACACAATAAATCTGTGCTCTCCATCTCCGCCAGTCTCCAAATCTCTTTATGTAACCGGACGCCTCTGTCTCTCCTCTCTCTTTCTGAAGCCGCTGGGTGTGTCGAGGAGCCTGGCAGAATCTGAAGACTTTTCACTGATAAATATTCATCCGCCCCTCCCCATCTACACCCCCTGCAGCCTACTGTGTCTGCTCGAATGCTAATCAATTTTGGCTGATATTCTTTCTACTGGCCTACATAAAGCTTTGCAGAAATGGCTTCCTCCCTCTCTCCCTTTTATTACTATACACTTGGAGCCCTCTCACAACAGATTATTGGGACTTTTGGATATAATATGCCTCATGACTTTGCGTGGCCCTGCGGATGTGTGGAATGAGTGGGTCTGATCTGATTTGAAAGTGCATGCTCCAAATCAGGACAAAATGGGAAACTGCAGAGTTATTGACTGTTTGACTTTTAGATTAGATAACTGCTGCTTAAACTGTTACTGAAGTTAGCAAAATGACTATGTTTGTTAAAATGTTAAATTATGAGTAGAATGTTATCAGACATGATCAAAACCATCAAACTAGAGTGTTAATATAAGTTTTGGGGTAAAGGGCATATCAGCTCATCAAATGAGAGTTGGTTAGGAACAGTAAAAATCAAATCAGGAAAATAATAAAGTTTTAATTGTACTTCTGCAATCTAACTTTTCTAGTGGAAGGCACAGCACCTACTCATCTCCATGGCGATGTTATTGCGTTGCCTGAAATGTTCCAAAGTATGCTATTAAGTTTACATCTCCTTTATTTAAATGAGGGTGCATTTACAGTTCAAAAATTGTTACATGAGCATGGTCTCCTGTCTTCAGATCTGACCTGTAACTTGGCCTGATGGTATCACTTGCATGTCTTCATGGAGATAGATGTGTTTAATGTCATACTGTGGAACATTCCAAGCAAAGCAATAAAATCTTCATGGAATACATGGCATACCTTCCACCACAAAATGCGCCTTTAAACATCACTCTATTACATTAAACCATTTTGGGTCTAGTTTCTTACTACAAAAACTCATTTTAGTTTATTATTTTGCATATTTTATTTTGGCCATATGCTCAATTGGAGCTAGCTCAACTTGGACTAACTTGCATCTTTTCCTGGTTTGGCTTTGTTGCTGATATTCTAAAAGTATTTGTTATGACTTGAAGAGATTCATTACATGAGCCAGTAGTCCTTGAGAAAAAGAAAAACCAAACGTATTGATCTTTTCATCAGGCAACTAAAAAAGAAATATGATGCAAGATGTTAGAAGATAAAGAAAAAACAAAAAAAAATAATAATAAAAACAAACAAACACTAGCACGGACAGATGAATCAATTGTTTCTGATATTAAACTTTTGGATCTATAGTCAGCGCCTGTATATGTAATTTTGCTGATTTTGTAGCTTTAAGTTGTTTGGCTGTTGCAACTCTGCACTAATCCTGACCACAGTATCTTTTTTGCTTTCCCTTCATAGTAGTTCTCGATTCGGGCTTATCCAGTGAACTGCTATGAACCTGCAGGCACATGCAGGTGAAGCAAGACATAATCCTCTATACCTTTCCTCACACTTCTCGTCTTTCTCATGCCAGTGGCATACACGTGTAATCACTCCTGGACAGAGGCAGCGGGGAGCCGGGCCAGAGAGAGCAGCAGGGGCTTAGGGGTAATGGAGGAAAGGAGAGAAGGGAGGAGGGGAGGAGGAGGGAGGGAGAGGAGGATATAGAAAAAGGAAGGAGGGTGATAGAAGAAATGCCTGTGGTCTGAGTCGACGGGAGACCTCTTCCTGCTGAATGTAAGCCGCTGTCTGGGTGTACTAGCTCCTGGACTGAGGAAAGAAAGGTGATGCCAGGCCACAATTTAAGCAATATCCAGGCACTTAGAACTACAGCAGCTAATGGTGCAGTTCAAATTATACTAAAATTTCAAAATAGATTTTGATATCAAGGATAAGTCTTGGTACTTGATAATGATTTCAATAGTACAACGATAAAAAATGTAATAAAAATAATTTACAACACAAATGAACTAAAGTTTCATTAATCTTGCAATGTCATATTATACTAGGTCTGACATAGATCAAGACCATTCAGGAAAGGTCCAGTTTTGTCCAATATATGTTATTGTTTCCAGTATCAATACTTGTTTAAATTAGTATTTCTGTAGTTTTAGTATCAATTAGTATAAACTTTTTGACATCAACTACACTTAAAACACATGAGTGTTTCATCAGTCTATGCTATGGGCCTAAGGCTTTTACAGGCAGAGGTGGTTCTTATCATTATATAAATCAGATATATGGAATAAATTAAATAAGACAAAACAATGGAAATTAAGCTTTGCTGTAGATGCTAAAAAAAACCCTGCTATGACCATGACAAAGTCCAGGCAATTTGCTCACATGTTTTAAACAGTTGTAATTGCATCAGGAAATGTATAACACTTGGGATATGTTAATGAGATCAAGAGAATTCACATTAATCTTCAAAGGGAATCAGCTATAATAGGTTTTAAAATGGAAAAAAATGTTATAAGGTCAACAAGGTACGCAAATGAGAGGAGACTGGAATAATTGATATGCGGACAGAAAAGGAATAGATCACTGACAAACATCTTGGGATCTGGAAGTGTCATAACGAGTTACATGAACTTGTGCCAGCTGGGTTCTACATAGGGGTTTAATGACAGCCAGCTACACTTAATTGGGCAAATGTGGTGTTTTTAAAGAACCCACCAGTTCACTAGAATGCTTTGAGTGCTCATGTTTTGGTGGAAGGTTTAGGGATAGTGGGATAAATGTGCTATGAAATCACTGTTAGCGATAATGAATTAAGAAACTTCAAGTTAACCAAGTGCATGCTTATACTGAGGTGTAATGTAGCAGAGTATTTTCCAGATGCCCCAAATGTCTTAATATTTACATTTTGTTAAAGCTGCTTTCGGTCTCAAGAAAGGTGCATTAACAAAATAATAATAGTATAATCATATTTGTTTGCATTAATTTATGTCCTGCTATAGGCCTACTGTCATGGTTCATGTTTTGTAGTGGTGATGTGGTGGATCTTATTCCTTTAGTGTAGTGTGTGCCCTTAGTGTTTTATTTTGACATTTCTCCTGTCAGCTTGTTGCTTTTAGTTTCACTTCCCACTTCCTGTCTGCAGATTTTTTCCACCTGTGTCTGTATGCATATATACCCTGTGTTCTCCTTTGCCCTTTGTTGGTCCATTGTCATTATCAGTGTCTCGTCATGTCATGGTTGTGTCGATTTTTGGATTTTGGTCATTCTTTGTTTGTTATTAAAGAATTTTAAGAGCAGTCCTGCATTTTGGGTCCTCCCTCTGTTTCTACATGACACCTACTGCAGATAGGTGCAATGTTTAAGAAATGGGGGCTAATGGAACTGGAAAGACAACTCCTGTGTAAGAACTATTTGGGTAAAGATGATTAAAGGTACGCTATGTAACTTTTGTGGTGGCAGGTCTGCCATATACTCACCGCACTGATGGTATTCCATTATCTGAAAAGTACTACAATATAATATTAAAGTTAGCGCCATTGTGAGTGAGGTCACCTCTCGCCATAGATCTGACCTGTAAATCTGGCATCAGCTGCTTGTCTTCATGGATATAGACACCACCATATACCACCAGAAAAGATCCACCATGCACCATTATAGGTCCACTGTGTAACTTTTTGTTTGGGGTTCCGTCACCTGCGTGTTTCAATGGATATGTCCTTGCTCTTCCTGGAATGTTCAACAGTATGACATTAAACAGCTCTGCCTTACATGTATTAAATTACCATAGCTCAAAAATACCTGGAAAAACAGGCAATCTGTCTGTGAGCAGGGTTACCTCTCCACAGATCTGAACTGTAACTTGGTCTGGTTTGGTTTCCATGAAGATAGAAAGGTTTAATACCATACTGTGAAACATTCCTGACAAAGCAATAACATATCCATGGAAAAAAAGCACTTGACAGGCCATCCAATAGGAAAGTTACACAATGCACCTTTAAGTAAACATGTCAGGACTTCTGTATATTTTACCTCAAACAGCTTGCATTAAAGCTCTGGTGTATTCCACATAGTTAGGTCAGTAGTGTATTTTAAACTGTATTTATTCTCCTGTGCCTACACTTTGTATGCATGAAGAGCCCAGTGGATCTGAAGCATATTTGTCTTGTCTGACCTTGTGAAGAACACTGTGATTCTCCATTTCCATTCATTAGCCGTATTCCATACGTCATATACAAATGCATGCAATATTCATCAAGCATTACCATACCTGATCATTAGGCTTAATTATTCAACAAGGAATGGCCCCTTGACTTTCTGTGCGTCTCACTGCACCATGCTGCCTTTGGGCCCTTTGTAGGTCATTACGTGCCCACTCCACATAACTTATTCATGTAAATCAGATCACAATGCATACTGTTTGATATTAGGACCTGAACGCAGCAGCAGCAAGAACAAAGAGAGGGGAGTAGTATCAATTATGTATTTACCTCAAAGGCAAGCTCTTAGTACTATCCTGTTTTCTACTACTTTGACTAATAGGGTTCATCTAGCTATTGCCACAAATGACAAAAACAACTATTGTCTCGTATAGCAGCATGACATTAGAAAAAAATGAGCAAAACTTGGTATAGGCCCTCTGGTTACAAGTTAATAAAAGGATTTTTAAAGGTGCATTCTGAAACTTTTCTAGTGGACAGTTTGTCAAATGCTTTTCTCCATGGAGATGTTATTGTTTTATCTGGAATGTTTCACAGTATGGTATTAAACCTTTCTATTTTCATGGAGACCAAACCAGGCCAAGTTACATGTCAGATCTGTAGACAGGCAACCGGCTCACAGCAAAAATGCCTGTTTTTCTAGGTATTTTTGAGGAATAAAACTACTGTAAATAAATGTAAGGTAGATCTGTTTAATGTCATACTGTAGAACATTCCAGGCAGAGCAAGGACATCGCCATAGAAACACGCAGGTGACGGACCCTTCACCAGAAACGTTACACAACACACCTTTAAAGTAACTGTTGTTTTTGGAAGAGAAAATATGATTCATTTTAAAACAACTTTTTTTTTTCTCTTTCATTTTCTTGCTAAACCCTCCACAGATGTGAACAATCAGACATTTCAGACAAAAATTAGATGACTCACATCAGATGTAACTGCTAACATGGCATTTAAATAATCAAATAACTTCAGAAATCAGATAATGATACGATTTTTGGCGTGCAGGTAAGCTACTGTACTTTCTATTCAACAAAGCCAAACTATAAACCACTTCTAACCCAGGTCTAGCCCATATTAAACATCTCACTACAACATGCATGTTCACTAACCGATCAGTGGTATCAGAATATAGTGGTCATTTACATATGCTCTTTTGGGTGTGTGTCCAAAATGGCTGCCCAGAGGTGATTTGATGCGGAGGTTGGCACGGAGCAGACAAAAGGTGATTAATCATGCAAGTTAATAAGGGAGATGCGTTCGATCAAAACAAGGCGTGTCTCTCCTTGCTCAGACTTTGCGCTCAGCTTTGACTTTGATATATTTGTGTGATAAAATGTGTTGGAGAACTGTGTGACTGTTTACCCTTAACTTATTTTCATCCTTCGAAGGCAGGCCCACACAGGAAGTTTACTTCTGTGTAATGTGCAGTGACAACTTTGCTGGGGCAGAAAATACAGTTAAGTTTGGGAGACAGTTTTGCCTATAAAAAGACATGCAGTGCTGTTTGGGAGGCCACTTTTTAGGTACAACAAGAGTTGCAGCTTCAAAGTCCTTCTTATACCTGTTCTAAATTCAAATATAAACCGTACAAAACCAAGATTGATGAGATAAAACTTTTTGAGTGTGTGAATAGTAGTCAACAATGAAGATATTACAACACTGCAAAACCTAAAACCTAGCCAAGTTAAGATTACTTGAATTAAGAAAGTTTTTATCATGATTTGAAGAAATTTCACTTCTGTCTATCTACCAATGGAACAAGATGTTTTGTACTTAAAATAAGAGAATACAAAACATTATGATTAAACTATAAGCACATTTTCCCTCTACAACTCCAATTTAGAAATACAGTTATTTAATACATTTTAATTAATTCATAACAGCAAAAGGAACATTTTAGCTGTTAATATTCTGATATTTAAAATGTTCAGGTCAAAGAGGTTATGGAATATCACACAAAAATGAAGCCTGAAGACAAAGTGATAGGTAGGCCTATATTAAAGCTTGGTTTCTAATGCGGCCTAGATTATTTGATAAGCTTTTAAAAAAGACACCTTGTCCAATGCATCAGTTACAAATAATTATTACAGAAATAATAAGTGATATTTCAGTATTAAAATGTGCACTGTACTTTTTTTTTTTTTTTTTAAATATTTGGTATTCATAGTGTGGCATAACCTGCACATTCTCTGTATTTTCACCGGGCAGATCCAGAAAGTTTAATTCTCCACAGAAATCGTGACTTTTGACCTGTCAAGCTGCAGGAAAGAAGAAGACAGTGTTGGAGAAACCACGACACAGGCTCATATCCATTCAATACAAAACAACATGAGCACTTCAGGCCTCAATCTGGGACTATGAGAGGAATCCAAAGGGCAGAGTGTCAGAGATGTACTGTAAAAGGTTGACGTTGTAAATAAATAAGTTCATGAATAAAAAATATGCCACGGGCCAGGCACATAGCGAGGTGACTGAGGAGCTGGAACACAGATACAGCTCCTCTGGTATTAGTTAGTGATGGGCCCAGTGTCACCATTATACAAGAGCAACACTGGCATAAACAGCCCAAAGGTCAGAGCGCATCATCCAACTCACAGATGGAGGAGAAAATGAGAGAGAGGGAGAGGGAGAAAGTATGTATAGTCAATGATCAAAACAGGCTGATCAAAGCACAGGCCTCAACAGCAAAATAATGTGTTTACATTTACATTTCACCATTGTTACCTCAGAGTGAAACTTGAACAAGTTGTGTTATTTTCACTTCAAAAGATGTCCTTTGCACAAAAACATCACTTTGAGCGTATTTGCTAAACAAACGCATAATAAGTTACACTATTAGAGAGTGATTTATGGTTCAATTAAAAAATTTATGAGATTGCAAACAGATTTTTAGTTCTTTTTTCATCTTTCATTGGCATAACTAATATATGTAATGAAGTGTAATATTCAGAAGGGAAACTTTCCATAGTTTCTCTATTCACATGACTGAGCTCCTCGCAGAAGCAGAGAGAAGTTGTGACTACATTCAGATCAAGTACAGAGATGTGACAGTGGACATGTTGTCTGCTGTGTGACTGTCTTGTTGACTGTGGATGTCAACTCAAACGTCAGCTTTTTTAAGCTCTGCATGGTGCACAGAGTCTGAATGACACATGAGAATGTTGGAATAAACCCAGCACATAATACACAAGGAACAGGTTTGACATATACCTCATCAACAGTAAGGCCACAGACGTCCAATGTGCTTTTATTCATTGCATGTTAATTAAGTAGCCATAGCTTAGAGAAAAAGGCTGGCAGAAATATGCATTTGATGCTAATTTGTGGTTGGATGACAGAAAGTATAGCTGCTTTTGTGGCATTTTCACACCGTGTGGGTAGAAGTGAACTGACAGCCAGCTCATTTCAATACAGTGAAGGCACGCAATGCAAAAGTCCATCAGCACGAGAGGTAGACAGGGAGCTTGTTTTTGGCATACAAGAAAGATTTATATCTGAAAATAGTGAAAAAAACAGGTTATGTGGACTTTATGACGCAACCACCTGAAACAAACACAAATCACAGCTTATGTGAGACTAGAATATCAGGAGGTATTTTGCACAGATTTAGTAACTTATAGACACAATTATCACGGCATGCCAAAAAGCGCTAGAGAGTAAAACAGTTAGTCCTCGTGTATGCAATGTAAACTGATGTCAAGTGGCAACGATTTGTGCCATGTATCTCGATTTTAAGAGGATTAGAAATGACCAATATTGTTTTTATGTGTTTTATGTGTAACATCACCATGGAAATTTGAGAATAACATTCTCCCTTTCACTAAATTACTGCACAGAAATAAAATACATGCTATTTAAAAATGTTCCTGGTAGTTATGTGGTTTTATCTTTAAGACTATTCCTTCAGTATTCTTATCTAAGAGCAGTGTCTGAGCCCTGATCTTTAGACTGTGACCCAGTGGACCTTCAGCTCTCATCACAATTCAGATGGTGGGCTGCACAATCATGAAAAATACATGTCTATTGTTCATGTTGCACAAATCCTAGAAAATATCAAACAGACACAACCCTCTGTCAAAGAAATCAGAGGAGCTATATGGACACTGCCTCCAAGAGCATGCTCTCCTCTACAAGTGCTTTTGGACTTTTTAAGCTTCTGTATAGTTTTTACAAGAGAGAAAGAAAACTATTGGGAATAACTGCACGTGATTTATAGCTTTTAAAAGTCTAAATGACAGCTCAGTCTTGTGCTGTTTGAAAAGTCTACAGTTTGGCTTGTGTGCAATGCTAAATCAATGCAGATAGAGCTTTGATGAATGCACTTTTCTCAGGGGAACAGACTCAACATGACAAAAGGAATGTGATTTTGTCAATACAAGTTTCGCTGTAATCAGGATCAAACAAACACATGCTTGAGTATGTGGGGCCATTGGCAGAATCAGACTGTGATTTAGTTTATTCTTTAGATGAAATCCACCTATGTAACATGTTTTTACAAGCTTATATGAAAAACATCGCACTTCTTTGAGGATTTGTCTCTTTAATACACACACACAAACACACACACACTTTGCTTTTTTGCAATTATGTGTTTTATTACACAAAAATTATTATCTCACATATCTTACCTGTATGGCCTAATGGTATCACCTGCTTGTCTCCATGGTGACAGATACATTTGATGTCACACAGTGGAACAGGTCATTCAAAGAAATAACATCACCACGGAGAGAGTGGCAAACCCTCCACCAGAAAAGTTATACAGTGCACCTTTAATTTAAAATGTTTAACTGGAAAAAAGTTACATATATATTTAAATAGGCTCAACATTTGTTTATTTGTTGGTGTTTTCAATGAAGTTGTAATGCGCATTTTATGACCTCAATAAATAACAGATTGCAAAATACAAAATATGGATGGTTTATTACTTTTTGTGCCTTAACTTGCTTATAATCCTTTGAGAATATGAGATTTTTTATGATGAAATGTTTTCTTTGCTTTCAGCCTCTTCTTTTGATTACACGACTGTTGACGGACAGCTGAGGAGGAAGTCCCATCATGGCTACTTTTGAGTCAATGACAAAGCTCAAACTTAATCAAAACACATGGCACACAGCCTGTCCACCTCTTCAACACTGATACATCTCCACAAAGCCGCTGAGCTCAAGGCCACCACTCGTTTGGATCCAAGGATGAGTTTTATTGAAAGTAGACTGAAAGTACAATGACAAGCTTTGCCATAGAGACTGTGAAAAGACTGCTATCCTAAGAAATCTACATCCATAAAGCAGAGCATTATGATCATCTGTTTATTGCAGCTAATTTAATTTAAGTAATTTTTTACCTAATATCTAATATAGATGCTATCAATATTACTATTAATTTGCCAAATTTGCCAAACTTGCCTTATAACTGTTGCCTTTAAACAGAGTCACCCTCAACAATCGGTGAAATGCTAATACCGCAGCCACAGCTGCCCTGGAGATGACAGACTGAAATGCCAAATGCCTCTCTAACCACTAACTACAAACACCACATCCAGCATCCAACAGCATTATGAACTGGTTGGAGCTGGTCACCTGAGTCAATGTTGGCCAACTAAGTCAGTAAATCAGTAAAATTATCTACAAATGAACAAGCCATTTTGTACTTACAACAGGAAAATACAACAAATCAAGAAATCATCCTACAAGAAATTCTATGTTGTTTGTACATACTTACTTGCATTTTAACAATATTCATTTTAGCTGACCCCATCTGATTGGCCTATAGAACTGTCATCCGAAACCCTGCAGAAACACGTGTTAATGAGTAAACAGTCTCAATGACGACTACAGCAAACAGAAGCTAATTGCAGCTAACTTCAACAAAGGTGAGTTTTGTCACATTTTTCAACAGTATTAAGTTAATTTGATTTTATTAATGTGACTTGGATCTGAAGATATAATCATCAACTAATTATCTGAATATGTCAATTCTATTTTATTCATAGGGGAGTCAGAGCACAGTCAGAAGACTGGACAGAAATACATTTGTGGTTCAGTTAAAACTACAAAATGGAAACTGAAATACCTGCGGAGATTTACAAATTGGACTTGAACCTTTTATATGATTTGCTGTATTGCATGATCTGTCCAGTTTGAGGTGGAAGGAGAGGGCCAAGAGCATGATAAAACCTTCCATGCAGAAGTACGAGTGGGGAACTTTGTAGGCTTTGGCAGTGGAGCCCCCCAAAAAAGCTAAATTAAATGCAGCCAAGAAAGTGGTGGAGGATTTGAAGCAGCTTCCAGTGCCAGAGAATGTGACTCCATATTGACATAAACCCCACATGGATCTGGTGGACCCTGTGGAGCATCCATTCTATTTCTACATTAAAAATCCAGTCTGTGCCCTCACATTTACTGCAGGTGAGGAAGCAAAGAGCTCCTGAGTTCAGAGTCTCGTTTGAACAACATGGTTGCTACAGCACCACCTTCTGTATGGAGGCAAGAGTGGGTCAAATGTCCTGTGTGGGAATGGTCTCCTCCAAGAAGGGAGCCAAGGCCAGGGCAGCACACAAAATGCTGGAGATGATGGGGTACAAGGAGGTGATGGAAAAGCACAACCCACAGATGTACCCTTCCCAAGAGCAGCTGTTCCAGCAGCACATTGCCCAACAGCAGGCATTATACAAGGTGGAACTCAAACGGGCAATTAAAGCCAAAAAAGAAACAGAGGTAAAGTCTCCACTGGAAACTGAAGAAATATCTCCAGAGCCTCAGGAAACGGTATCGGAATTTACACAAGAAATTAATTTTGGAAATGTCCTGGAACACACACCTGCAGTAACCCAACAAATCTAATAAGTACCTGACATTACCCATGATATAACATCCCAGATCAACGCAAAGGACAAGTCCCGAGTCCCAAGTCCCAGTTGGCCTTCACTGGAGTAACAGAAAATGATGGCATCATGTGTGAACCAAACTCAACCACCACTCACCAGAAGCAGTGTGAAGATGTCTGCAGCCTGAATCCAACTGTGCCTGAAGAACACCAGAGCAGCACTTCACCAGCACCAAGTGCCACTCCACACGAGCCAGAGAACGAGGGAAGAAAGCCCAGCAGAATACACCCTGCATTAACAAACAACCATAACAAAGACGAGCAACCCGCCTGCATCTCCCCAACTTTGAAGATTCACAAAAAATTAGCAAAAGAGTGGCCTAACATCTCAAGGTGGACTATGGCTCTTCTTCTGCACTCTTGAGGACTGCTTGTGCACCAGATACTACAGCTTTTGAAGCACCGATTGTGACCCATCTCAATACTGAGCCTTCTCCACCCGCCCCAAATCCATCCCATCAAGCTTCTTGTCCAGACAGAGGAAGACATTTCAGGAGGCCATAATTTGATAAGAGAATGAATTTAGAACCATTTCAATAGAAAGAATGTTTCTTTTGAAATGTGTTTAAATGTATTTAATAATAAACATTGCATAGCAAATATCTGTTTACTCTTGTATTCTGTACTGTACTGTACTTTTTGTTTGTCTTAAATGCCTTTAATACAAACACTGGTGTGCAGTTAGCATGCTGATGTTGTTGATGTAGTGTCCTAACTAATTAGGATGCTCTAATGTGTTAAAAAAGTGAGGAATACGTTTGAGACGCTACAGTTCAATATTAACTTAGATTAAAAAAAAAGTTTGTAAAAATGTTTATTTTTTATAAAAAATATAATCCAATTATATTTTCTGATATATAAAATATAAGTTGTAATATCCACTCAATTAGCACCATGTATAGAGAGAATCAGCCTTTTTCACTTCATCTGTCAGTGGCAATTATATTCTAAATGTGGGTCAAATGCACGTTGGATTACCTCCCTTGAACAAGATAAAATGCCTGTAATCCCTGACACGAGCAGAACTTTGACACACTAAACAACTACGCTCAGTGTTTACAACCTGCTGCTCTTTCCGCAGTGAAGAAACCCTTGCATCAGACTGGTCTTCAAACACACACATTTTGCTCTAAACTGCACAGCCAAGGTCCCAGGTTGCTACTGGAAAATGAAGAATTGTGCCAACCTTGTGAAAGAATAGAATAAAGAAATGTTATAGCTTTAGCTTTGAGACTGCTGTCAAATAAATACACTTTAGGTTCAAAATAGATTTTTAGTGGCAATGTAAGAAAACGCAACTATGAACCCAGACTGTCCTCAAATCAAATATGGGACACAGAGCAGTAGTAATGGGGTTCAAATATGGTATAGGCATACAGGTAAAGTGTGCTTTTTCTCTACGCATTTCTTCATTTGTTAAACTGGTAAATAATAAAAACATGCTGAGATGGTCAAGCTTAATGCTGACTGATCAAATAAAGTGTCACATTCAATAAAATCACATTCATATGCAGATGTTTGAAATTAGGAGAGCAGATGTGCAGTTCAGTGATCAGTAAAAAGAGCAAATAGCCCTAAAAGCTGTATCCATGGATACTGTATCGCTTTGTCTGGAATGCTCTACAGTGGGGAATTAATATATCTTGCATTTATTGCAAATGTTTTTATTGTTTAAAATACAAAAATGCAAAAAATGACCATTCTTACTGTTACTTTTCCATACATTCAACAAAAAGCAATAACATACCAATCATACTGTAGAATTGGCAAAACATGATTAAATATGTGAACTTGTGCTAAATGTTTAAGCAAGGCTGTGTTGATCCACTGAGGAGAAGTGCGTTTGGACAGGTCTCTTTCTTCTTCTCAGTGATTATCAAGGAAATGGCTGCATACAACAGCTAATTCTGGTACATTTACTAAAATGTGAATTAATTTAGATTGTCCCTGTAAAATAAACTAATAAACAAATGAAGACAAGTGTATCAGTGCATTTACCTTGCAGAGGAAAATGGGGTGTGTGTTTAATTTCGGAGAAAATCAAAGATGCAGTTTCAGTGCTCCCTCAGTAATGACAGATTACATTAAAAAAGTGATTCAAGTGGTTTTAAAAAGAGTACAATTTCACTATGGATTTGCCAATATTCTTGAAAGCCTATAGTCCAATTGAAACCACTTAATGTTTCTATGAGACTATAGCTCCTTTCATTATCCAATAAAAATTGATTAGGAAACAGAGAGATGTACTTTCTGTTGACCTAATAAATCAGTTGATATGTTCACTTTTCTCTCTAAAATCTAATTCCTTGAACAAATTTATAAAGAATAAAACTGATTTAGAGAGAATAATGAGATACAAGGATACAGTAGGAGGACTTATACAGCTCAGCTAGCAAACAATAACGGGATGAGTCTCTATGTTTAATATCAGGAAGAAATGCTTGTGATTTCCAAGATGCAGTTAGTGTTTTTGCCTGTAGAGGGCAATTTAGAAGCATAGGAACACTGCACACTATGTTACAGGAAGAAATGTATGAGTCACTTCCTTAATCAATCAGCTTGATTTCCCCCGTACTATATTTTACGACCAAACTAAACATAGAAATATTAATGAAACTTGAATATATGCTTGTTATTAAATTAATATGTGACTTAGTTTACACGAGGAAGCAAAATATATTTACATGTGTTAAAGGATTAGAGGTATTCTGCAGCCTAATACATGCCAGAGTAAAATGAAATGGCAAAAGCTTTGATGAAAAACACATAGGAATGGGGAATATTCAGAGTGAAAACTGTTTTTAATATGGCATCGCTGGCACCGACAGCTGCAGCAACAAAGGAGCTTGGGCGATGAAACATATTTGATCGCTACGGTAACCTCAGCAGAGACTTGGAGCTTGCGATTTTTCAAGCACACATGCTGAAGATGAAGAGAATAATGTATAGACTGTACCTTGAAAATAAGCCCTCAGTATAAGACCCACGGGTTAGCAAAGATGGTAATCACAATATGTTTTTCTTCCAAAATTGTGTCTTGGGTCGCATGCTGATAAGAGGCAAAAAGTGCAGTGATGACTCTCGGCAGACTTTCACTTTATTTGATAGAGCCTACCATAGGAAAATAGAAAAACAGAAGAAAAATGCAATGGTAAACAGCTATACTCTGTGACACTTCTACATTTTGATACTTAATTACAATATTGATCCAAATTGCACATTAGAGTAAATGCCATCACAACAAAATCTGTGGTAATGTGTCCTCTGCATTTGATCCATTCATAAATGCCAGTAATCTGTCAGGAGCAGTGGGTCACCATAGCACCTATAAGGTCATGGTGTGGACTACCTCTATGGAGGATAAGCCTGTTGTCCATGTTTGAGGTTAAAGGATGAAAATGGAGCACACACACAGATGCAAGTTTGAAGTATTGAGGCTAATGACATATACTTTGTTACTGGCTAATTAGCTGTTCGCATCGACAACCTTTCAAACTTTATATACACTATCTATACCATAAATGCAAGGATTCAGTCCAGTTAAAATGGTGGTTTTGTTTATTTTTTATATTTGTTTCTATGGAGCACTTGGAACAGTGCAGAACAACCTCAGGTAATTAGCCACTTCATTCACTCTCATCGCAGTGCACTCGGTGGGTTATGGAGGGTGCCAATGGAGCCACTCCAATTGTGATGAATGATTTGTCAACAACAAAATGAAACCGCATTGGAGTGCGATAAACGGAAGGGTGAGGAGTGTAAGCCCTATTGTTGGCTGTCTCCATCTGTGCTGTGTGTGCTACAAAGGAGCTGAAAAGCTGATAAAAAACATCACCAACAGCAGTTTGATTTAAAGCAACAGGACAAAACTTGAAGAAACATGTAATTATAATTAATCAGTTTAATTCATTACCACTAGGTTAAAGGGCGCTTTATTGTCCATATAGTGAAGCTCTGTGTATTTGACCCCTGCTTCAATGTCGCTGTTTAAAATAACTCAACACATGCTAAACTTAAAATGTATTCACAAAATGAGAAAGGGCATCACAGTATGCAAATTTGCTGAATGCACAATACAGGTCAAGTAAATAGCTTGTAAAAATATTCCAGTAGTTCATGGATTGTCTACCATAGATTTAGTCGAGATGATGCGCAATTGAAATTCACTAGTGCTCCTAGCTAGCCTGCCGACAGTCATATCTACTCAGGATTACAGTGCCATTTGCATTTAAACTGCACCTCCAGTAGATAATAGACTTAAGATTCAATGGTATAATTCTTTAAATGGCTCATATTTCAGTTATAACTTCATCAGCACATTCACATATCGCACTGATCCATGACGATGGCCTGTAAAGAGATCCAGATTGTTTTTGAAGGCTCTTATCGGCCGTATGCTAACATTCCTCTCCATACATTTCTTGTGGGTAGATTGGTGGGGCTATGAATACATCTGAATATGTTTGTGGATCTGAACACAGAGAGTGGATCTGCTAAGAGCACACCTCTTCTTATCTAGCGCTGCAGCATGTGACTTAAATCTGTGCGACGTAAACCTGAGAGTGTGATGTGCCATGTGTGAAATCTCACCAATGCACTGCTGCTACGTGCCGTGTTTGTGAACATTTATCATGAGCACAAGAAAGTTCTGGCTGTAAGATGAATTTTACTGGGTGGATTTCATTTGATTTGCAGTATTTTAAACTAACTGGAAACTCAGAAATGTAACTTTTGGTTTCTTTTTAAATAACTTAAAATTGCTTCACCTTGATTTAAGTCAATTTTGACCTGTCACCTTGCCAATAGAATAAGTATTTTATTTTTATTATAACGTTTGCGGGGTCACAAACTTCTTATTGTCAAGAAAAATGCTCTTTACATCATGCATCGTATGGTAAAGGCAAGATAATTCAGATAATAACTAATACAGAAGCTACGGACAGGGTCATCTTTTTTTCTCCAATCAGGTACATTGTTACTAAGAATCATGGGAAACCATCTATCTGCCACTCTCTAATCGATAAGACACTTGATTTTCTGTCAGGGTGCTGTTTTAAGAGCGCCAAATAAGCAAATAGTACAGAGAAATTGGAGAACTATAAGGAAACAACTGCACAAGTATGTGGTGGTATACTAAACTTGGCTTTAATGTGCAAAAAAGTCTATAGCAGAAATACTAATTTTGGGCATGGTATCATATTGTGAGTTTTTAAGCACACACAGCGTCATTCAAGCCATCTGACCATATATTTAGTCAACTTGATCATAACCCACTATCTCATCAAATTTATGCATGTCTCCTCCATTAAACTGGCTTCTTTCACTTCAGCTGTTTTCCATCCGTGACCATCTCAATCTTCAGCAACAAAACTGCTGCCGGAGCGTGAAGACCACGCCATCTGAGTTCTAATTACATTAAGACCCCAAAACTGATTTAACACATGGGCAAAAAGGGGGGCTTTCATTCACTGTTTAATTAGCAGTGGTAAAAAGCAAAAGTTGTGATAGCTGAACAAAAGTTTGTGAGAAGTGAAAAAAGCTGAGTAAAGTATATAGCACAGGCCAAATGCAAAATATGAAAAGGGCAATTACGTTAGAGTCTAGACTCGATAAAGTGCACCATTTGAAAGATATAACATTTATCACAAATCTGTCTCAAGCTAATTGCACTATATTATGTTTACTAGTCCAAGGTTCACAGTGACAAAGTGGATTTTCAAGTGTAAATGTATTTCTTCATTAAAAAAAAAAAACAAAAAAAACAAATGGTTGAACTTTGAACTGTAGTAATCCAACAGATATAAAAAGGCTACTGGCCTATGTGTCATTTCAAAGTCTGTTTATTCATGGACTCCTCATTAGCGCAGTCAAGCTGTGAGTATTTTTACTTGAGTCCAATTTATATACGATAAAAATGAAAAATTATAATACAATTACTCTGCGAGAACAAAACATAATCGTAATATTTAATGAATATTTAACCACCATATAATATAAAGTAAAAAAAAATAGTGTATCTGAAGAGGTAGCAGCTAAAATGAAAAGATTGTAAGAAAGAAAAAAAATCAACTATCAGTTTTCAAGATTTATTTATCTTTGTGGTTATGGAAATATTATTTTCAGTAAAAAAATGAATATTTTTGTGTCTACAGATCTCACTTTTAATATAAATGCTTTTTAAACTGTGCAAGCTTTTGTAGAAGAGTGTAATACTTAGAAAGTTGTGCTCACAGAGTCCTGACTTGCTGATATATTCTCCCACGAAGCACCTCCCAGTGAGTGGATCGTATAAAGAGCCGCAAAAATCTAATTATATTATGCAAACGCGCATTGAGGAGACTGTGAAATGACGTTGTAATACATTTAGAGTGTGACAGTAGATGAATCAGCCTAAAGAATTTTCAATTATACAATAAGCCACAAAAGAAGGCTTCTCTAAACACGTTATGAGAGGATGGTGAATATTTTGGGCAGGGGTGTTGAGGTTCCTGGTTATAGGCGCCTGGAGCCAGTGGGTCTGTACAGTTTAGCAGCGCACACACACACACACACACACACACACACACCTACACACCTACACGCACACACGCACACACACAAGGAAACCTCTGAGTAAATCTTCCAATCTCACAATGTCATGTCATTAAGACTATTAAGGATTATGGAGAGTAATGTACAAACATTACTCTCCATAATCCTTAATAGTCTTAAGACTATAGATTATGTAAACTCTTTCACCATTCAAAATTAGACAAGCAACTTTGTGTTCAATACTGCTGGCAATTTGTAAAACTTGTCATGGATATACAGTGGTTATTTAATTATAGTTATTAATCATCTTTTCTGTAATAATTAGTTGGTGGGTCAGACTGTTAGTTGCACTTAACCAGTGGTGGAAGATAATGGAGTATCTGTACTATACACTTTTTTGAATGGATACTTTTTACTTCAAATTCACTACATTTTAGAGCATGTATCTGTACTTTCTACTCCACTACATTTTAGACCTGGAATGAAAAGTAAAAAAGACTTTTCTTTACGGTTAGAGACCTGCTGAAATCACTGAGACTTATTTTTAGCACATTACATTTAAGTTAACGTCCCAATTTTGAGATACAGACAGATACACAAAAACATCTAGAAAAATTAAGAAAATCATGTGATCAAAATCACCACATTCAATGGTTTAATTGTTCAAAAAATTACATTTACTTTTCACTCTTAAAGTACATTTTTAAACAGGTACTTCAATAGATTTACTTAAACACTGATTAACTGTGTAAATGGGTTTAAAATAGAAGTGTATACCTATCCCTGGCTTTATTTTGGCATTTTAGTGCATATTTGTTAAAAATCTGACTTTTGAGTCAAAAGCCGTGTGTGTACCAGCCTCTTTAGAATCAACTACGGCCACTACATTTGAATTTCTGCTTTGGACAAATGGGCGCCAATGAGTCAGATGCAGGTTATTATGTGACAAGCACAGCCACTCACAGTCAGCTCATGGTCTATGGGCGGTACGTGAGGAGCTCCTCTTAGCCCCGCCTATACCTCGCTGCGCTCCGTGGACAAACTCGCGTCACTGTCACTCTCCACTGGCAGTATGCTATTGCTCGCTCTCACTGACCGGCGCTGTCACCCGGCTGTCACTTATAGGTTATCCGTTACTTAAGATTAAGTTGTTGTACAGTTGTAGGGAGTGTTATCTGTTACATAAGGGTGAGTTGTTGTATGGCGTATGGTATGAATGTAGTCCTGTATCTCTCACTGTTTGAGCGGAGCTGTGGGAGCCTGTTGGAGAAGGAGCTCCTCTGTCCCTCTATAGTCTGGTGCAGTGGGTGAGCAGGAGTGTCCATGATGGAGAGCAGTTTGTCCAGTGTCCTCCTGTCCCTCACTGCGACAAATATCTTCAGCTCACAGCCGATCAGTTTGTCAATCCGCCCAATGTCCCTTTACTGGTGCTGCTCCCCCAGCAGACCACAGCGAAGTACAGGGTGCTGGCCACCACAGACTGGTAGAAGATCTCCAGTGACTTGCTGCACACAAATAAAGACCTGAGCTTTCTCAGGAAGTAGAGTCTGCTCATGCTCTTCTTGTACACAGCATTACAGTTGTCCCTCCAGTCCAGCCTGTTGTTCACATGGAGGCCAAGGCACTTGTAGCAGTCCACTATTTCCAACCCATGGCCCTGGATGGTTAGGGGCTCCACTGGTGTCCTCTTTCTCCTGAAGTCAATCACAAGTTCCTTGGTCTTGTCAACGTTCAGGAGCAGATGGTTTGCCTGGGACCACTCCACAACATTTGCACTCAGTGTCCTGTACTCCACTACCTGCCTACCACTCACTGCAGTCAACAAAAGTAACAAAATTGAGTACTTCATCCACCACTGCATTAAACAACTGGAAAACATGGCTTATTGCAAGATAGGGTCAAAGAGAGTGCCGCCAAAGGGGTCACTCAAGATTTATTTAGTTATTTTATTTCTAGAGAATTGAAAATTTAAATGAATCGTCACAACAGATAACCACTGCTTTAAATAGCAATATGATGACCACTGAACGTATTTAATTAGAATTCAACAACAAACACACTTAAATACGCCTTTTGAAGCTATAAGGCCCTAGCACACATTTCCATTGTTGTCCATGTATACATTTAATCTACATGCTTTACATTGTATACACACCCTTTTTTCTGCAGTCAAGTGGACTAATGTATTAGTATTTACTGTGGACCGGCTTTGTGAAATCCTTTAGTATTGCGTTGTGGTGTTGCTTTCTGCTATCAAACATTTATGGTCTTTAATAATCGACCTGTACTGAAAGAGAACAGCATGTGAGAAGAAAGGATTTATGGTGCAAAAGCAAAAGTGGGCCTGTGATTTTCTTTACAAAGACGAGAACAAGGCGATAACTCAAGTGTGTACATAGACAACAAAGGCAAAAGACAAAAGGGAATGGGTAGTCATTTTACGCCTTGAAATAATAACATACAATTTTAGGTTTTGTTAATTCACTATAGTTAATTCAGTGTATATACTATCATACATAGAGTTTTAATCTTTTGTTTGTATGCTTCAGGTGGCTTTTAAAAGGCCTAACATAGCAACCAAGGATCACACCTAATTTGTCACCTTTGGTCATTTATTATCCATGAAGCTGAATTAATTCCTATATAGTAATACTTGATGTACCCAAGATTTAGTTATTAACCATAACTATAAAGCATATGCATCCAATATATTAAAGTGCCCATATTATGCCGTTTTCTGATCTATATATAGTACGTTCAAATTTTTCCTCATCAAAAAAATACCTGGAATTGTGTTTTGTTTCATTCACACATGTTTAACACACAATTCTTCTCTCAAACGGAAAACACTCTCTTCCACCTTGTGATGTCATGTCGTAATACAGGAAGTGCTCCTCTGGGTTTTTACACTCCATACGCCTTCACTAGAATCATTTAGATTATTTCAGCACTGGAATTGCCAATCTCTACTGAACTAAAGGTAAAAGGTAGATGTTAACTTCAAAAGTACCGCTTCATGACATCACAAGGTGGAACAGGGCATTTTCATCTTTGGAGATGGTGACAGACTAATAATCCAGGATTACTCATATCCTACACTCACTCACATATGTGACACAAGAGTCAACTTTGTGTGATATAGGACTATTAAAAAACAAAAATTGATGACCCAAGACAAAGGCGACTAACTGGTCAGTAACGTGTGTATGGTTAGCAGGAACAAAATGACACTATGATTAAGACTTGGGGCCCTATCTTGTTCCCAGTCTTAGCGTAAGTGCTAGCATTAACGAGGGGATGTGTCCACGTCGGGCTGTACTTCGCCGCTGGAGGCTGGAGTGGGACCCTACAGGTGGTGATATCTGTGACCGCTGTGGTATTTAAAATCACTGCCAGTGTGAGTAAGGTCTGCAGTCTTTTCCTGGCGGCAAAGAGGATGTGGGGAAAAATTATATATGGGTTCAATAAAACAACTCCAGAACCCCATGATGCAAGTACGCACCAGTAGAGGCACCAGAAAATAGAATTTTGGATGGGCTGTGACAGAACTGGCTGAATTTGTGTTCTGAACACATGAGCTTACACACACCCCTGTAAGCCTGTGCACGCGCACACCCATCAACCTTTTTAGTTTCCTCTGCATTCCTCCGTTCATTACGCAGCAGACCAGTGTCTATCTCCTGCGCTCCCCATCCCACAGCAGACCTGCTGACCGCTGCTCTCCCCCTGGTCGCACCCGCTCACGTCTATCCCAGCAGACCACTACTGAGTCTCTCACCTGAGGTACGAGTTTCCACTGCTGCTACTGCTGACTGTTCACATTCTCGCCTCACGGGTGTCCACTGCATTTGGTCCCACACAGGTGGATGTCTCGCAGATTATGGAATACGTTTATTATTCATATAGCCTAAATGTTTCTGATTTTACTGCTTTGCACACAGACATGGATTAAACCATTAAAACAGGGGGAGGGTGACTGCACAACCTGTATTTGTCCCGCATAAGTGACTGATATGCACCATGAGCGCACAGAGCAGGATGCACCGGTCTGTACAGAGCCGTGCTCATGTCCATTATACGTCTCTTGAGCCGCTATACAAAGCTCTACTCACCACTGCTGCCTACTACACTGTTTTTTGGATTGCAAAATTGGCTTTACTTGTGTAATTATGTTCTCAATTTATAAACTAAAATGAAGCATCTCAAAAACACTGCAGCTCAAATGCTTTTAACACTGCTTATCCATAGTCTTTGCAGAATAGAGACTCTAATGGATAAAAAACATCACTTGAGTTCAGGCAGATTTTACCAACTTATCCTTGACATATCTTCCTTTTTTGATAAAAGACATTGGTGGGACATGCTCTTGTTAAAATAGCTCAACTACAGAAAGGGATAGGAGAGGCACACACTTGTCTTTGAATATGTACAAAGGTTTGCAGCAGGCAGTAATCCCCAGTTAATGAATGGAGAAAAGTTTGCCTCTAACTAAATGTCTGGACAGTGTCATGAAAGCTTGATTTTTAGGAAAAGGATAGTTAAAAATCTGTTTATTTCTATACTCACGTTTTAAAGGAATACAATATTATTATATATAATATATTATATATATTATTTACATAATAGATAAATATAAAAGCCAACATTGCATTTGTCTGTGAGGTATAGTGAGAAGCTTGGTCTTTTGAGTGAAGGGAAAAACACATTTATTTTAATGACTGTGGGAAAGAAACAATGTCCTGTGAAATTCGGAGTAAGGTATTTTTAATTATGCAACAGTCAGCACTGTATTTGTACTATTTATACTGTGTGGATGAGACTTTTCCAAACATACTGATCCATTATTTCTGTCTGAGGATCTTTAGTCAGAATAATGCAAAAAAAACTTTGTTTCATTAGAACTTGTAGACTTTTAGTAAACAGCAGTTTTGATCTTCAATATGAATAGTACCAGAATACAATACCTATAAGACTATTTTGTTACTTTTATTTTATATTTATTATATTTATTTTCATTTGTATACTTTTTGAGTGATTCATGCATGCATATTGTCCTGTTTTTGAGGAATTATCAGATGAATCATGATCAGAAAATATTGTTTGTTCCTGGCCACAGCAATGTACAGTGGTTCTTCAAAATATTTTCACATATATGTTAACATATGTGTAATGGTTAAATGTGTCTGATTAAAATAAATAAATAAATAAATAAATAAATACATATTGGCTACTGTGAAATAAAGAGACAGGTCAAGTTTTGAGTACAAATCTATGGACTCTTTCTAATTTGATGCTTCAGACCAAGAGATTTGCATTGAACTAAGTGTAAAAAAAAAACATGTATTCAAGAAAACAACTTGATAGCATGAATGTTTAAAATAGTGCCACTTGGGTTAGCTTTGATTGCCACTGACAATACCTCAATACATCTTGGTGCTTCTTTTGTGGAAAGAACAGATGAAGAAAGGAAATAGTTAAAGGAAAGAGTGATGATAGAGGCATGTGTGCTGGCCTCCCTGTGCTCCATCTGCCGGGCTGTTCCTCACATCATGAGAAGAAATTGTTTGAGTTTTAGCTGTACCATGTTGACTAGCTCAGGTTGGCATTCTATTTGTGTGGAGAAGACGAGTGGATCTTCAAGTGGCTCTACTGAGTGGATGCTGTAGGACGTCATTGGAAAACGCAGTCAAAAGGTAATGAATGACAAGAGGCCCGCAAACTGTGGAGTGTTGTTTCAGTGCAAGGCTGGACATGACAAGCCTTGTTTGAAAATGTACTCAAAAGTTTTAAATGTATGTACAAAATAAAATACTATTTCTACCATTTCGGGATTGACAATCAATTATCTGCCAATGGTTTACACTGATATGATCTGAGCTACACCTCAGACTTGCATCACCTGTTTTCTTTTGTACACACACTTTGAATGGAGACCGATTACGTTTGTAAGGAGTGATACGTTGTGAAACTGAACTATGAAATGCACTGTCGACATTGCCCTACTCAGTGGATAACATAAAACGGCGAGTTATCAAGCGCTGGGCTGACTCAGTCCAACTATTCATCCCTCTCATATCCAAGAGCCACACTCTCTGATGAAATAAACCTGCCTAAAGTAGCTGTTTGCTGAGCAGAGGTAACAGATCACCGCTCACTGCTGAGAGCACATTTTGAATACGCTTCTTTTTGAATTTGTGCGTGTGAAATACAAGTCTTTGCAATTACATATCAGAGCTACCGAAAGGCCTGATCCACATTATGATACCTGTTAGTCTCACTACAGTGGCTTCTGGTTTCACTCCATATGAAAAGGTTTGATAAAAAAGGATTTCTGACTCAAGCCTTTTCATTTGAGGTACAGTATTTCTGAAGTTCCACTCAACACAAGTTTTATTCAGACACCAAAGTGTAGGTAATAAATGTCCCTTTCATTGAGAAGTTGTATGCTCTCCCATGTTCTTACAATTACTCCCATAAATCTAAAACAAGCATCACAGGCTAATCCTCCAGATAGGTAATCCTGACTATCAGAAGATTCAGTAGAACTAGAACTCTCTCTTTTTAGACATAAGACATACATTAATCGTTCAAACCAAAATGTGTGTACCCCAAAGCTTCTATTAAATCCACATATACTAGCATATCATCGAGTGCATGTTCTAAAATATATTATAATCTTTAACTTCTTGGGTTCTCTTTTAGATAATACAGTAAAGTATATTCACCTTGTTGACATGTTTCAGCTGCTGTAAGCCATTTTCAGAACTGTCATCAGTGTTGGTGGTTACAAGCCGTATATCTGCTGTTGTTAAGATAAATACACTTTACTGTTTTGTCTTTTTAAAAAAATCAAAACGTTAGAGTACATAAGAAGACAAAGTGAACAACTTTGGTTTAATCAAAAAATGGTCTAACTGATACAAAACTGAGAATACCTTGCTTTATATGACTACGCAATGGTCTATCTATTATTAAAACTACATGACACCACAAAACCTTACATCTAAAGTACTTTGAGATAGCAGTGTAGTGGTGTGATCAATGCATTGTGTTGCATACGAACAGCCCCGGGCCTATGTGTCAGTTCTGCTTGAGGAGAGCTCTCTGAATTCGCTGACTCCGCTCAACACAAACCTCTTTTTTTGTGGCACATTGGCCCCACAATCTGTTCCTCATCTGCTCCAACTTCAGCCGCTGGAGCTGTTCCACTTCGTTAGGCCTGACGAGCTGGAGAAGACTTTTTTCCCGATTGTACAAAAAAAAATGTGCATATCCTCAGAAAGCCATGATTCCACTTGACCTTATAACTGTGCAGAGACAGTCCATCTTAGACCGAAAAGACTGTTTTGAAGATCACTGATAAGATTTTAATTATGGGTTTAACAAACAGAGAAGGACATAGTTATAAAACTGAAATATATTTTTACTTTTATGTTTTAATCTATTTACGAAGTAATGCTCAAATTAATTCATGAGTATTTTTGTCAAAGCCAATAGTGTGGAAGACTAAAAAAAAAAATAATAATAACCTGAAAAAAATGTTTTATTTAAACTCAACATCTTCTTGAATTGGGTTTAGTGATTTAATAATTTCAGTAAAAACATATTCTATACCACAAAGTGTATATATTTTTTAATAATACTGTAAAAAATCATAGTCGACATAAGCTCCCTGCTGACCTCACAGGCACTCCACAGACACATTCACACCCTCTTGTTTGACTTAAAAGGCGTTTCTGGAGCACACTGACATCTGCTGCTACTTTAATTGTCCGATACCTGAACAGGCCCAGACATTTATCACTCCGCCCACCTCCTCCTCCCCGGGATGACATGTCCAACACCTCTGCCCGCACCTCTGCACCTCACCTGTCCCCCCAGCACCTGCCCCTCTCCTCACTACAGCCCCCACCCTGTCAGTCCAGGCCTCTGTATCATTAGAAGGGTCTCCTCTCACCTCCTCTAGTGTCATCTGTAGCCTCTTTATTTCACTCCTAATCCTTTATCATTTCAGCTCCTCTTCATCACCTCTCCTACACCCTCCTTTGTCTGAGGCAGCTGGTATTTTCAGACGTTACAAGTCGATCTATCTAACGAGTCGGCTCAAAGGCTCAGTTGGAGTTATACTTTATACTGTCACACTCTTGACCTCAAATGTCTCTCAGTGTGTTAGCCAGCTCACAGGTTAGAGATTTTTATTTTTACATTTATATATTTTGTGGTATTGCGTAACAGTACATTTTCCAACAGTATCATTTTCTATATGCTATTTTATTATTAAAGGGGAACTTTTCTGGTGGAAGGTACAGCACCTGCTTGTCTTCATGGAGATGTTATTGCTGTGCACAGTATGGCATTAAACTGTGCATTGCTATTACACAGTATGGCATTAAACTCATCTATCTACGTGGAGACAAGCAGGTGGCACCACTAGGCCAAGTTATAATTCAGATAGTGGAGAGATGGCTCTGCTCACAGTAAGAATGCATGGTTATCAGGTATTTTCAATTAATGAGAATTCTTGAAAGAAATAAGTGCTACCGCACTCCAGGCAAAGCAATAACATCTCCAACATCTCCGGAAAAGTTACGCAGTGTATCTTTAAGTATGTGGTCTGATACCATAGTCAGTAATGTAGGGCCTCCTCAGAGTAGTATTTTGTCTCCATCCCTGTTTATTTAAAACAAGGACAGCGCACAGAAATCATTGATCTCAAAGAGAAAAGATGCTGCTCTCCATCTGCAGTCCTTGGGCAGGTACAGGAGACATTCAAGAGGGTATTTATATAAAAGCACCTATAATAACAACGTTTCATCAATAGCAAACTATCTAATTTACCATTAAACTTTTAAAACAGTCAAAAGTCATTAAAACCAAGTCCGGTAATCCCTCCTCCCGTATTCACTCTGCACACCTCTGATTTCCAGTACAGTTCCGGGGACTGCCGCATGTGGTCGCTAAAAATAATGCTAGTAATTGCTCATTGTGACCATTTGCACTTTTAAAAATGTGTTTGTAGCTTTTATTGCTTCTTTCAGTGCAGGTAACAATATGCAAATGTTCCAATATTAGTATGACCTAATATATCAATTATAGGCTTTCATTATGTTGTTATATAATTATGATTGGATAAGATTTTCAGACTCTTCCTTTGCAAACACATCCACAGATAATAACTCTCGTTACAGCGTTAGGCATTATTACAAATGACTGAAATGAGCTTCTGGTGGACACAATTTGACCTTTCTTTTATTGCTTTGGAGAAACTCAGGTTCTGAGTTTTGTAATTCATTCTTGGAGGTTTATTGTTATTACAGCTTGTTAGAAGAAAGAAAAAGAGGGGAAAAACAATTACTTGACCTGCTTGTTTTTAATGCAACACACAATTAAGAGGTTATGTTGTATCTTGAGATTAATGTTTATGAATACAAATACATATTTAGATGGTATGCATTTGATAGAGCCAACCTCGTCAATGGAATGGCTTTTAATGTTTAACTTATCTTTGACTGCCCTAAAAAGCGCAATATAAATAAAATGCATTATTATTATTTTACTATTAGCTAGTGCTGTCAATCGATTAAACTATTTAATCGCGGTTAATCTCATGAATATCAGTTAACTTGCGATTAATTGCAAATTAATCACACATTTTTGTCCCTTGAATCATCATTTTAATACTCTTATCAACATAGAAAAGTGGATAGGCACCGCTTTGTGCAAATGTGTTTTGTCAGTGAGACAACTTTGTGTTTGTGTTCCAATCTCATGTTCCACTTTCATGAAGTGCTCTGCATCAGTGTGAGTGAAGTGCTTCTCTTCTGTCTTAATAACAATTAAAGCGACTGAAGTTCCCACTGTGGGTGAAATAATGTGCTGTGACCCTGAGGTAGTTCTCATTACTGAGGGACGTCCAGTAATCTCCAGTTAGAGCGACTGTGTTTGTCTGCCCCAATGCCTGCTGTACTGGGGGCGCACTAGCGCTGGGACTTTTGTGCCGTGCCATGCTCGGGTGTGGTTGCCTGTGGTTCTGTGGCCCGCGTACACACCTGTGCGGCCAGGCCGCGGCCGCTGCCAATAGCGTTGTTGCATAGTGTTGTTTGTTTGGAGCTTTTGATGGAGAGGGTGGGTCCAGGGGCATGGGGTGTCTATTGAGTGTTGGGACCGATGTGGGTCCTGCTGCGGTGTGCGCTCCTCCGTGGGTTTGTGGATGTGGTGGTGGCGCGGGAGGGCTGTCAGGGGAGAGAGGCTGCAGGGCTTCTGTCGCTGTCCACGGTGTGTTTTGGAGCAAACTTTGTTTCATGTTTTCCTCATGTGGGTAGCATCGCCGTGCACGCAGGGCTTGTGCAGTGAAGTCGTGTGTGTGCACGTGCATGTGCGCCCGTGCCGTGCTTTGGCCCACCTCCTCCAACCGGGACTTCTCAGTTTCGTACAAATTGTTTTCCTTTCTGTTTATATCCGGATCCTGTAGTTATTCTAACGTTACTAGCAGTGGCCACAGCTTATGAAAAAACTAGTACACTACAAAGAGCGTTAATCTTGCGATAAAAAAATAATAATGGCATTAAAACTGGTTTGCGTTAACTTGTTAATAGAGTGATATTTTTGACAGCACTACTATTAATGGAAAAACAGTTCTATTTGCAACCACAGAAAGAACTACTCTTGTCTTCCAGTAGCCTCAATATATTTCCAACATACCATATTATACTGCACAAACTGATGTACCCAATGTTCAATTTCTCTTCCTTTGTCCTTTAACAAGCTCCTGTTGCTCCCCTCTCTCTGCTGCTTCCTTGTTAAAATAGCACATTCTAATATACTAAATAAAGCACCTACATTGTACCTGATAGCCAGTGGACTGACTGGTCACACCTACGCACATCACAGCTCCGAGACAATGTGGTCATAAACGCTGACGTCTCATTGGCTGGTGCATTGTAGGGGGCGGGGCATAGGTCAAACTAGATAATGAAGGAATGGTAAAAACAACATGGAAACAGAGCTAACGTGGCATGACACTGGTGCTAGGCAGTGCTGTTTGTGTGAAATCCCGCTTTTGTGTCCGATGTATTCTCAATTTGATGTGACATTTAAGAATTTAACAAGCTATATAACGTCACCTTTAAGTGCATTCTGAAGCATTTCCAAACTTTAATTGCTGCATGGCTGTTTTGACAGAACTCCAATGCATCTAATTATTTTCAAGCAAACTGTGTCGCGCGATTTTTCTTAGTGTGACAAGTCAGCCACTGAGCGGAGGACAAGATGGGATAAATAAGGACTCAGAGCACATCCTGACAGCAGTTTCACACACTTCTTTAATTGATGTTTTGAAGTAAAATGGTGGATGTCATAATGTGGAACTAAAGCATGACAGTCTGAGTAAGAATCAATGTGTTAATGAGTATATGGTTGTGTATGTTTCATCTAAGGTTAATAAATTACAAATCATTACAATGTTTTGAGTTTTGATATTTGATATTAATTTAAAAAAGTTAAAAATTTTAAAATGTACTCTAGTGACTTATGTATATGCTTACAGGGGAGGACATCCGGCTTAAAGGGCTTATATGAAGCTATTTTCTGATATGTTAAAATGTTTCCTCATCAAACACACACCTGGAGCTGTGTTTTGTTTCATTCACACATGTTTAACGCTCAAATCGTGCATATTTAGGCATAGTTCTTCTCTCAAACTGAAAACACTCTGCTCCACCTTGTGATGTCATGTGGTAATACAGGAAGTGCTTCACTGTGTTTTAAACTCCATGCACCTTCACTAGAATCATTTGGATAATTTCAACCCTGGAGTTGCCAATCTCTATTGAACTAAAAATACAAGGTAGCTGCTTGAAAACTACCACTACATGACATCACAAGGTGGAAAAGAGTATTTGGAGCTTTGGAGATGTGGACAGACTAATAATAAAGGATTACTCAAAAATTGTGAATGAAACAAAACATAACTGCAGGTATGTTTTTGATGTGGCAACAATATTCAAACATTAAAGCTCACAAGAGTCAATTTCATGTAATATAATTCCTTTCAAAAAATCTGCCAGATCACTTGAATGAAGAAAGAGATAGCAGCAAAAACACTTATGCATAACGTCTTTGCCTATATTTTAAAACTAATTCCAGGCAAAATGAACTCCAAACTGACACCTTCTAGTCTGTGATTTTATTTTTTTTCATGGTAGAATGTTGAATTTGGCGTTACAGCAGAAAGCTAACAAGAAAGCAAAACAAAAGGGGCAAAGCTGTACAGAGCTAATTGGCCACTTTAAGCTGTATGAGGGACAGAAAAATACTTAATTGCCAAACTTCAGAATAAAGCTTTGAGACTCACCCACACTGCACCAACGCTTTACAGCAGGCAGTAAGCTGGCAGAGGCCTCAACTGGACAAACACCATCACTTCCAACTAATGAAGAGCTATTCTGACTTTGAAAACCTGTAACTTCTCGATAAATCTGGTTTTCCTACACGTACCAAAGCGTGATAACATGAACGGGGGAGCAGCAAAGATGGCAGCATTTTTTTTTTTTATTTTGCCGCTGGTCTCTGATCTCTGCCGTAGTAATTGAGGTCATGTGTCTGACAATGGAAAACTCATATCACGAAGCAGCAAGAGGGGAGAGGAGCTGCTATTAATCACCCGGACAAGGCATCATGGCCGGGCACACACGCCGACTGACCGCATCTAATGAGCTATATGCACTCTGCAAACAGGCCCGCTACACTGGAGAGGTACACTGATGTAAATGTACTGGTGCTTCATTAGGAAACCATTGAAGCGTGTGGTGCCTCTTCTTATCTGCCCATGCTTAAAATACAACAGCTGTACCCACTGTTTTATTGATTTGTGATTACAGTACAATACATTTTCTTATTTTTTATTTATTTATTTTTCAGAATACAAGAAAGGCCCTCTGGTTCAACTATGAGCTACAGAATTCACAAGGATGAATCCGTTTTAAAAATATGCAATTTGCACATTGTAAAATTATAAAAAAACAAGGCCAACAACAATAAATACTAAATTTTAATTGTGTGTGTGTATATATATATATATATATATATATATATATATATATATATATATAGAGAGAGAGAGAGAGAGAGAGAGAGAGAGAGAGAGAGAGAGCGATAGATAGATATAGAATATAGATATATTTCTGTTTTATTTTACTTGTGCATATACATATATATAATTATGCCTTATTTGACACCAGTCTTTTGCTGTTTTTATATTATTATATTTGTTACTCGTTGTTATTATAATATGATGTGATGTGTGAGCTACTGTGTCCAAGTAATTTCCTTTGTGGGTCAACAAAGTTTGTCTAAGTCTAAGTCTATATATAGATATACAGATACATCACTCAGAACATCAAACCTAGAGTTTAGTGTCTATGACTTCAATCTGCTGAATTACTGAATTCTCAGGTTCAAAATCAAGCCTACGGGAACAGGATCACATACACTGATCAGCAATAATGTGATATTTGCAAACCAGAAAAAGAGGAAGGCCAGGGGAAATTAAACAGGAAATAAGATTAATATCACAAAAATTAAAGAAACACAGTGAATATTTCATCTATGCTGTATTGAATTTGGAACTGATCTCCAACAATATTTTAATCTTATTTGAAAGGACAATGCTAGCCTGTTAAAAATAGACACAGTGTAGCGAGTGGTGGTAGGGGTTGTGGGGTCCCATGCAGTGGCTAAGTATCAGAGAATGATCCAGTGTCTGTGGTGCATGTGGAGGTATGTGACACCAGAGCAGAGCCGTGTTTGGAGCAAAGGGTGAGCACATGGATCATCAAACTCTCCTGTGAGCTCATTACTCCCTCCAAAAGGCCAGAGCGCTTTCCAAGAAGACCACGGAAAGATTAAGAAAGATGGCTTGGATTTCACGTTTTTGCCGATGAAATCCATTGGTTTCTGGGAAAAAGAATGGCGAAGGGCCCGAGTGAAACCATTAGACATGGATTGGAGCTGATCAAATGTTCAGGACATGAGTGACACAAAAAATTTGGAAATACGGACTAAGATGGAAGAATACTCCACAATGCAAATACTACAGCAAATACTCCTTCCACTATATTTAAAGGTGTACTATGAAATGTTTCTGGTGCAGAGTCCGTCATTTGCTTTGCTCCATGGTCTAAGATGTCTCACAGTCAGACACTGAACCTTTCAGTCATCATGGAGACCAAACCAGACCAAGTTACAGGTCAGATCTGTGGAGAGGAACCCTGCTCACAGTCAAAATGCCTGTTTTTCTTGGTATTTTTGAGCTATAAAACCACCTGTAACTGAATAAACGATTACGGTCGATCTGTCATACCGTGAAACATTCCAAGCAGAGCAGTGACATAACCATAGAAACAAGAAGGTGACGGACCCCCAATCAAAAAGTAACGTAGTGCACCTTTAATATCAGCCAAGTATATTGAAAATAAATAAATAAAATGAAAATATAATTCCAAGTGTTACCCAATAAAGTATAAGAGTACTGCTTTAAAATTAAACTTTATAGCCATTGTATGTTATGCTACTGCCAATACTATTACATCAACAAATACTCTTATCACTACTTCAGATGCTATAAAAAGTAGTCGTACTGCTGCTCCTATTATTACTGCTACAGACAGTTTAGTATTGACATAGACAATAGATTAGAGATAATAATGAAGGAAAAGTGACTAAACCGTGAAGTGTAAGGAAAAAAACAACAACTATATATATATATATATATATATATATACACAAAAGAATTTCATTCTTATTTGTAGGCAAGAAACCAATACCTTTCCACTTCTGACCAAAAAACACTATTGGATTTTAAGATCTACATTGGTTCAATCAACAGAGCTGTCTTCAGGGTCTCTCGTCTCTTTCATATTTCTCAGATTTTATACAGGTTGTTGACAAAGGCAGACGGATACTGTATTATTGACTGAGAGAAGAGCGATTATGCTTTGTGGTATTCATCATGGGCTTTTTTCACATGTGTAATTTGAAATGAAAGCACACAAACATATTTGGACAATAGTGACATATTTTCCCTTTTCTTTTTGGAAGATGGTGGCTACATGATAGTTATTTTGTGATGTGTAGTAACATGCTTTCATTGTTTACTAAAGCGTTCAAATAGCAAGTTTTGAATCATATATATATGGTAAATAGTCACATTTTTATATTTATATAACGCCTTTTCACCTTCAAGGCACTCAAAGCACTTCATCAAGGAACCACTCACAAACTCAAACAAGTGTATGCAGACACTAGGGGTGAGGTAGGTTAAGTGTCTTGCCCAAAGACACAACAATCGCATTCATCCGTGGGAGCTGAAATCACATCGCCAACCTGTGTATCAGTAGCTCTTACCACTCAAACAATGATGTTTTATGTTGAGACCAGGATTCGAACTGCCAACCTTTGGACAAACACTCCCTTAGCCATGAAAGCTTTATACATTTACTTTTGAACTTTGCCATATTGCTACATCTCCTTGAATAAGTGTTTTGCAAAGGAAATAGTAATTTTAGAATGTGTACTTCCAACCTTAAATTAATCCCAAACAGAAAATAAATGCAATGTTTACGAACCAATTCTTCCACAATATTCAGAGTTGTGACTATTGGGCAGCATTTTATTTCAGTGACTACAAAATTTGGTTGTTAACTTGCAAGCCCAATCATGTAAACTTGCTGATGTTACAATACAGCAGAAATAAGTGATTAAATGACAAATATCTAGATAAGCCTTATGTCGTTATAATTTTGTGTCTATTCCAATAAATGAGAACAGCTGACATAGCAAAATCTACAAGCTGTGGACACCCTGCATCTGTAAATAAGCAATAAGAGAACACAGCCATCGATGCAAAAATGAATAACCAACAAACAAATTGAATCACACAGCGTTTCTTGAGCTCGCCAAATCATTTAGTAATGTCTTTTCGGGAGTGTAAGAGCAAAAAATTAGGAGGAATTTGCTTGTGATGTGGGTGCGAAAAGCCAGTCATTGGACGCCATCTGTCAGCGCCGAGGTGAGGGGAGAGAAAGTGGGGAGCGCGGCAGGGGCGTCCTTGGACAAAGCATCGGTTAGTGAGAGACGGATAGGGAAGACGTGAGACAGATAGACAGGGAGAAGGAGAGAGAGGGACACACACACACACAGAAAGAAAGATAGGGAGGGACCCACCTTGACGGAGAGACAGAGACAAAGAGAGAGAGATCCACACAGATAGAGAGAGAAAGAAAAATAGAGAGGTGCCCAAAACGAGACACAGATGAATAGATAGATAGATAGATAGATAGACAGAAAGAGAGAAAGAAAGGGAGAGAAGGACCCACGCTGACAGAGAGATAGAAATATAGAAGAGACAGAAAAAGAGAGAGAGGGAGACACATGTACACACAGAGGAAAAGAGAGGGACAGACAATGAGAGGGAGAAGAGGGGAGTTAAACAAGAGGGTTTGGAGTGACTGACAGGAGACAACAGGAGCAGACAGGCCATTAGTTATCTCCACTGCCACTTAAGAAACAAGCAGGTCCCAATGAACGCTGACTGAAATGTGTGAAAAATCTGGGATAATAGAGCCAAAAGGAAACATTTTGATGGTTGCATTAGTTTCAGTTACCGTAGTAATAAGAATTTAGAATTGCACAAAAGATAGACTGAAATGTGCTGTGTATATGGATAGTTCAAAATATACAGGCACTCTGGGAGGCTGGGTTATTTTCAACTCAAAAAATCCATCCATCCATTAATTTTCTTCCACTTAAAAAAAAAAACAAAACAAAAAAAAAACTTTATTACATTTTGGCTATCAGATAAAAGAGCACAAGGACACTATTAATTTACTCTTGTGTCCCAGATGAAGGTCTCATTGGCTGAAGTGTGTTGGCATGTGTATATTTTTATATTTGATACCCTAGATAAAAAAAGGGCTTTTCAGTTTTTCTAAATCGGTAGAGTACCTTTGTTCTGTGCCAATTGTTTCTCAGATTCATACAGTGTTTTGCCCAAAGACACAACCACATGTACACAGGTTAAAGCAAGGATCAAACAGCCAATCTTCAGGTCACAGCTTCCCAAATAGATATTCCCGAACACTACAATCTCAGTCAGTGTCTGTATTTTTACTTTCCAGGTGAAGCCATCAACATTCCTTGGGGGTGTGATGCTAACTGTAAGATCTGCTCTGTCTAAGGCTTTAATAGGTGGTCAATACAAGTGTGTTTTTCCTTGAGTTTAAAACTTTTTTGAGAGTGTTTGCTAATGTGTGCATTGTGTCACCATGGTAACTCCTAAACATCCCACCATTAGAGCTACATGTACACACCTCCAGTGTCACTGCAAAGTATCAATTAAGTTACACCAGGAATACTACGTTTCCTATATATGTTTCCTGTTTCCTGACATGTTGCCCATTAAGTGCACAATGCAGCACAATAGTGGAAAGTTAAATTACAAATACAAGACTTGTATCTTTTCCAGCAACAGTGGACAAATGGTAAGCTAGATACAACAAAACATTTCCTTACAAACATTAGTTAATGCATACAAACATATGCTGGCAGCTACCTTTACAGTAACTTAGCAACAAAACTATCAGGTAACAAAGATGGTGGATGACATATGTTGAGAAATTGTTGGAAATAAAGCCAAAAGCAAAGACTGTTAGACTTTGATCGTTCAATTAGGTAAAACCCTTGAAGAGGTGTTGGAGCGGCTTATGTTCAGTGCTGATTATAATGTAACACTTGGCTACAATCAATAGGCACAAACAGATGGTAAAGCGTTGTGGCATTAAATAGTTAGTAGTATGTGGTGCATGTATCCAGGCACAGCAGATGGAACATGCCACACACATTTTATCTTAGCAAGAAAACTGCAAGATTTGGCATGAAAATACCTGTCATTTTAAAGCCTAAATGAAACACAACTGGAAGAAGTGTCGACAGAAGCATTCTGGTGAGAAATGATTGTTGAAAATATTGGTGAATTATGACAATAATTTGCCCCTACGTTCAATTTGGAAATGCTTTTGTTGAGTTGAAACGCACAAAATGGGCTGTCATGGAAAGAATTCTGGCAATAGGGGCAGCTATGATTTGTTACATGCATAATAGTGGGAGGAAAAAGCTTGCATATTAAATTAATTGGTGTAATTATTAAAAGATAAAAAATGTCAGTTGAAAATTTTATGGGTTTTTGTGTTGTGTGTATTGTATGTATAAATGATTAATTATTTTACAATACAATATACGTCTATACAACCATCCAAATCCATCCAAAAAGAGAAGGACTAAAATAAAGGTGATGTGCAACCTCCAGAAAGTCACACTGTGTTACTTTAAATTTATGCATGTACTGTATGTTTATAGCTAATTACGAGTAAGGTACCAATGCATATTCTGCTTGGAATGTTTCTCAATAAATCAAGTCAGTTTCAGTATTTTTAGCTTATACTAAATGTAAATATGGGGCTGATATGTATTCAATAATATTTTAACTTTAAACTTGCTGCCAACAGTTTTCATGGTCTAAAAATGGGGTATATAATATTTCCTGTTATATAGTGTTTGAAAGACATTAGCATCTACTAGTATGTAACCCTTGATAACAGAGAAGTTCTGCCAGTTCCCCATACACTGCTGTGACTTTGCAAAATGACTCAAATATTTATAGATCTCTCCCACTCCGCCTCAGATGTAGATCCCAATAATCACTGTAAATACTCCCCTTAATAACCCTGTGTGTGTAGAAGCAGGGGACGTCCTACCTTTGCTGATGTCCTGGTACTCGAGCCACAGCTGTCTCTGGACCTGTTTGTTGGGGTACCAGATGGTGCAGGACTCCTGGAAGCCGTACACTGCCTCCTGCACGTAGTGGTTTCCAAACTCCCTGAGGATGGACACGTAGTCACTGCGCTGCGTCGCCCCATCCAGAGAATGGATGGCGGAGCTGAAGGCTACAGGGAGGAAAATATGCGTTTAGTTAGCATTTTCCATCACTCTTAAAAGCATTATATTTCTGTAGTACACTGCATTATTGGGCTTAGAGTGGTGCAAGGAGTGTAGAAAAATACTATACAAAGAACTGCAAACATCCACACTGAGAAAGTAATTATGTCTATTAGGCACAATCCTAATTTATTTTGCATGGTAAATGGAAGCTGTATTCAGTAAATATATGTTTCTTACTTACAGGTAATTTGTGCAGTGCATTTTTGGTCATTTATCTTAAGATAATTCTTGCTTGGAATACAGAGTCTATCCTTCCAACTTTGGGCATTACTTACTAGTTACTAAATATGTAGAATTATTTATTTAAAATTTAC
Source organism: Taenioides sp. WSHXM2023 (assembly GCA_029959045.1). Lineage (NCBI taxonomy): Eukaryota > Metazoa > Chordata > Actinopteri > Gobiiformes > Gobiidae > Taenioides > Taenioides sp. WSHXM2023. The sequence continues at coordinate 13,482,732 of CM057096.1, read as the reverse complement.
TTTTGCCAGCTGGAGTTAAAGGAAACTGTAGCCTACCCCAGTTAAGTATTGACTTATTCTGGTGCCCAGTTTATTTCAGTGTATTGCGCAAAACAGGCTGTATAGTCACCAATCCATTCAGTGACAAGAAAGAAAATATCTACTGTATTTGTGTTCTCCTAAAGTTAACGGTGTAACTTTTTCGTGGAGGGTCTGCCAACTGATTGTCTCCATGGAGTTTTGCCTGGAATTTTCCACAGTGAAGCATTAAGGTCATCTATCTCCATGAAGATAACCAAAAACTAAACTAGGCCTAGATACAGGTCAGATCTATGGAGAGGCGTCTCAGTGTATCATAAAGAATGCCTGTTTTTCATGGTATTTTTAAGCAATAAAAATACTTGTAATGGAATAAATGCTAAATGCAAAACAATCACCTCCCCATGGAGACAAGCCGTGGACCCTCTACCAGAAATGTTACGCAGTGAACCTTTAAATCATTCTTTAGGCTTCATGGAACAAATTTAAAAAGTAATGTAACAATGTAAGATATCACATTTACACAGTATATTTTTATAAAGTAAAATCAAATACTCTGCTGTTTTCAAGAGACCCTCCTGTCCTAATAGCAAAGTTCTGTGGTATGCTGAGTGAGTATTGGTGGTTCGCCATGTTGACTCTGCAGACCATTAGATTAAAGCTTGTGATCAATGTCTAATATTGTTGGGGCTTAAGAGTGTCGTTTGGTGTTATAGACCCGCACTAATCCATTCTAATCCGGGTTTAACTCACTTTTCATTGAACAAAGGTATTTCAATAAACTGCAAGCATCTTAGCTGGGCGTCTCTGTCTTTATGAGCTTCACTGGACTTCAGAAAAAAAAAGCACTTGAGTATTCGTACAGCATGTCAACATAAACGTCCTCATGTTATAAAATGTCTGTAAATTGCATGTTTACTAGTACAGGTCCACATAAAAGAAAGTCTGTGTTAGTGGATTCAGTAAGGGCATAAAGATTATTAAAAAAAGACTTGGGCTTTAGAGCAGAAATAATCAGTTCTGTTTACAGAACGGGCCGTGATTAGATGAGGGTAACTTTTTTCAAGTGAAAATTTATTAAAAAAAAAACAAAAAAAAAAAAACCTTCTCTAGATGGGATTGTTTATTTTTCAGAAATCGTGTTTATTAGCACAGGCAGATGCATGATTTATTTATTAATATAGGGGCAGTGGTTTCATTTTGAGTTCTAACATACAAGATGAGAAGCATACCATCACAGAGCAAAGACGCTATTCATAATTTTACTCACTATATGTGCGCTTGCATTTAATGTAGCATACATACATACTCCCAATACACTGTACCTTCAGCATTCTTCTATTATTATTTAAAAAAGAGTTAGAATAATCAAATACAATATGATTAAAGTAAACATTCATTATTATTAGAAATACCCCCTTATTTATTAGGGCTGTACTCAAAATTTCAATGTAATAATATAACATGATCTGTGTAAAATCCCTCAGTCATCCAAGTAGAATCCATGGCAAAGGAGAAATTCAATTTGTCAACTGGACAAAAGTTTTTTTGATCGAACATTTCGCAGCTCATCCAAGCTGCTTCTTCAGTTCTGCGGTACTGAAGAAGCAGCTTGGATGAGCTGCGAAACGTATTCGATCGAAAAAACTTTTGTCCAGTTGAAAAATGAAATTTCTCCTTTGCAATATAACATGATGGTCTTCTTGGCAATAGGTGTATGGAGTTTGTATTGTGAAGCTTGATGTTAATTTATCGTAACTTAAAAGCGCATTGTGTAACTTTTCTTGTGGAGGGTCCTTCAAATGCTTTTCTCTGCAAACATGTTATTGCTTTGTCTGGAATGTTTCACAGTATGGCATTAAACCTTTCTATCTTCATGGAGACCAAACCACACTAATTTACAGGTCAGATCTGTGGAGAGGCAACCAGCTCACAGTAAGAATACCTCTTTTTCTAGATATTTTTGAGCTTTAAAACCACCTGTAATTGAATAAATGTACGGTGGAGCTGATTAATGTCATACTGTGGAACATTCCAGGCAGAGTAATGACATATCCATAGAAACAAGCAGGTGGTGGACCCTCCACCAGAAAAAGTTACACAATGCACCTTTAAATACCTGCTGATGTCTGTATTAATATTGATGTGACTTAAAATTACAAGAGAATTTGTTATTCAACATAAGGAAGAAAACAATTTTGTAAATTGCCCCATAATTTATGACTACCAAACATGATACGTGTTAACATATATAACATATACTTCCTACAAACAGTAACAATCTGATTCACAGTATTCACATACTATATGAATATCTAATGCTAAACATGAATATTTATGCTATCTATACTATTGTGCAGTGTTCATACGATCTTAAAGGCTTCAAAATCCAATACATGGACAAACTGCTTACTATAGCATACTACTAATGCACCTTTTTCAAGATGGCAGCAGTCACAGTGGCAGCGACACTTTTATTGAACATAAGCACCAATAAGAGCTCCTCGTGTGTTCTATTTCCTATGCAGCTGTGTAATAAGATCGCAACTATATCTCCATAAGAAAAGCTGCATTTGATGGGTTACATTGACCGTGCGCTTGCTGTGATCTGCTCCACAAACACTGAAAAGCAAAAGTGCAATCGCAGTTTATCATTATTATTTCGAGGAGTTGTGATATTAATATCTCAGCCCTCATGCCCGGATCGCTCTCACTCTCTTTCTCTAAAATTAAATTAGGAAGCCAGCGATGTGCGAGACAGGATGGATGAGCGATGGTGGCTGGGTTATCAGATGTAAAAATCACTACACTAGCCTCACCTCTTGACTGGCTGGCTACTGAAATATGATGCTCTAAAGTCGGAAGAAGAGGAGACAAAAACAGGAAGAAAATATCTAGAAAGTGTTCTCTCAGCAAATATAGACACTTTCAAACCACGCCAGCATCATCAGGAATGCATTAGAGGTGTCATGGCCGTATTTACAGAAGAGAGGCACTTATCAGAACAGAAAATATTTATGTTTGACTTTAGGAATGAAACATTTTCTAGCAATCAGGCTTCATAATAGAAACAACATCTCATTAGGGCAGTGAAAGAGGATTTAATTTGAACGAGAACCACCACAAGAAATGTCAAAGCTGTGATACCTGATGGGAATGTGTTTTTTTTGTTTATTTTGTTTTGTTTAAATTATATTGTAAAAGCATTTTCCTTGAAAACTTTGTGTGACTACGGCACACTGCTTGCATCCAGTTGTTAAAAATAATTTGATTGCAAACCCATAATACAACCTGATGTGTTACTAAAAACATTTGGGGATGAGAGTGTGTTGCTGTGCGATGGCAGTCTACCCTTGATTAACAGTCTGAAAAGCTGTTCTAAATTTGTGCATGTTCCCAAAAAATCATGCATGTGATTACAAGCAATGTTCCAGAGGGTCTGTGAGAGCTAAGGGACAAGTTAGATAGATTTAAATACTTCCTGCTTTTTCTTAAATGCAGAAGACACCTCGTGAAAATTCTTGTATCATTTAGAACAAAATGTATAACTTCATTTACCTGAGATAAATAAGAGTTTAAGTATGGCAAAAAAAGGAGAAAATTTAATTTGTCAACTGGACATAGTTTATTTGGTTGAATACGTTTCGCAGCTCATCCAAGCTGCTTCCTCAGTTCTGGTCAGATGCTGGTGGACACTGCTTTATATCTGCCTGAAGGGAAGAGCTAATTACAATGAAAATTACTCTGAGACAACACATATTTAAATACAGTTTCAGTTGGTCAGGTGATACAATATGGAGTTGTTAACAGTTTCTGTTAGTCATGTGAGTCTATTCAATATGGAGTGGGAGTGGGGGAGTAGTTAGCATATCCATTCAGGGCCATGATGGGTGTTTTCACACCTCTGGACCTGACCTGGCTAGTCCCATTGTTTTCCCAGTTTGTTTTGATTTAGGTTTGAGGATAGAGTTATAAATGGGAGACAAATGATGTCTGAGACCCCCATTTCTGTTCAAGGAAGGATTCTCTTTCTTGACAAAAATAGCTTCTTTAACTCCCCTCTCAAACCAGTTCTTTTCTCTGGCCAAGATCTGGACCTCGCTGTCCTCAAAGGAGTGGCCTGTGGCTTTTAGGTGGAGATGTACGGCAGATTGCGGCCCACCCTGGTTTTCCCGTCTGTGTTGATACATCCTTTTGTGAAGTGGCTGTTTAGTTTCTCCAATGTAGCGCTCACTGCAGTCTTCACTACACTGAATGGAGTAGACCACATTGCTTTGTTTGTGGCTCGGAGTTTTGTCCTTAGGATGGACCAGTTTTTGTCTTAAAGTGTTTGTGGGTTTGAAATAGACTGGGATTTCATGTTGTCTGAAGATCCTCTGTAGTTTTTCGGAAACGCCAGCCAGGTAAGGAATAGTTACACCCCTTCTCCTGGGCTCTGGTTCTCTGTTGTCCTGTGAAACGTATTCAACCAAATAAACTATGTCCAGTTGACAAATTAAATTTTCTCCTTTTTTTGCCATGGATTCTACCTGGACGACTGAGGGATTTTACATAAGAGTTTAAGTAGTTTTCCTTTTTTACTCCTCCATGATTGTTTTACCAGAACAGAGCATTGGTTAATCTGCCTGTCAGTCGTGCCTTTTGAAATTGGGGAGACAAGATAAGCTTCATCTTTGTAAAGATTTCTCAAAGCGTGTGGTTTTGGCTGGCGTGGTAAGTATCTTATATCATACTATTCCAAATCCAATATATAATAGAACATTGTATATAAAATATTTTAACATTTTTCATTGTTGTTAAGTTATTGTTTGGATATCAATATTTAGTCATACAATACATGTTCAAATAATGTTTAGACCTATAATACATGTTCAAATAATCCTGATAGCACAGTCTGTTCTTTCTTTCCGACTACATCTTCCTCTACAATTTGGCACAAAAGCACAAAAGCTGGTGTATGATGCTGGTATAAACTGAAAATGGATAACTTTTTTTTTTTTCTTTTTTTTTTTTTTACCTTGGTCCATCTTAATTTGTTCCTTTTTTGATTTGGAACTTTTCTGTATTGAACTTCAAAATAAATAGCTTTAATGGCACTATTGACTGCAGTGAGTGAATGCGGCGCACAACTAAATGGCTTTTTGGAGATGATGAAAGCCCTATTGCACTTGAAGTCTTTAATCAAAGCACATCTTATACTTTTGACACTTTTTCTTATTTATTTATTTATTTATTTTGCAGGAAAATCTACCAAAAGGCATTTACTTTGCTAGGTTGCTTCTGGTCACATCTAGTACACTTTAGTACATTATCAGGTTATCCATAAAACCTCCTTTCATGTGTTATCCGTAATGACTTTCTCCTATACACCCTTTTTATGTTGTTTTGACATTAGCTTGTACAGATGCAATGTCTTTTCTCTCCAGGCATTCGATTTTGACCCTTTTGACCTGACCTTGTGTTAATTCATGATTAAAGAGAGGTTGACCCTGGGTTCTGTGCAGCCCACCAGCCGCTGCACTCCCAGCACCAGAATCAGGCGGTAATTGACTCTTTGAAAAGCTTTAATTTGTATAATGGCTCCTCCGACTTGAACCTTTTAGCACTGCTGCGTGGCTAGCATTTAGCATTACATCCTGCGGTGGGAGTCGATATGTTTTCAATCCCGGCAAAAGCTCTGCAGGGCACACAGAGGGCTGCAAACTCTCATTTTGTTCATTTTTGGATATTTGAATTTTAATGAATTATTTTTCTCACTATAGTTAGTGAGAAAAATAATCATATCATACCTTTACCTAAACTGTAGTGTGAACAATTAAAGAACAAAGGATAAGATCTGTCTAAATCTAAGTTTGGCAAAGTTTATAAAGGTGTATATGAAAATAATTAAAAACATGGTTTGGGATTACACAGTGGCAGAGTGGTTAGCGCAGTGTTTGAATGAATGTGACATTATTACACAGTATATACTAGAATGTCCCACTTCATATTATTGTTATTATTATTATTATTATTATTATTATTATTATTATTATTATTATTATTATCATTATTATCATTATTAATACATAATACATAACAATAATAATAATAGCAATAAAAATCTATTTGAACTATATAGCACTTTTTGAACACATTACCATGATATTATCCAATATTATTAAATGTAGTTCCTGACTTTAAAACTGTTCTTTTTTGTAAGCATTTCGTAGCTCTTTTAGCTTTTAACAGCCTAAACAATGCACCAGCTGTTCTCATTATCCACTCACCTATGTGTCATAATAGCTGCAGTGTGATAGCTAATTTACGCTGCAGTGTGCACTTTTCACAGATTTTGTACTCTTGTTCATACACCATTCAGTGCTAATGATGTTTATGTAGCAGTGATTTACCTTGAGACAGGACCCACTGATTGAGTTTGACGTGGTACAGCACCGAGCGCAGACTCCATTGTTGGACCAGAGGATACCCAGACACCTCGCTGTAGTTCACCATCCCTGGAACAAACAAGGCATGCTGGTTAATGTTTCAGTATAGGGTAAAACACAGTTTATCTGAAAAGTATTGATATTTTAAGAAAACTAATAAGGCAGAAAATACTAAGGCCTAAATGTATAGCCTTTTTTAAGGTTGATCTGTAAGAAAAGTCATTTAATTTTGTGTGTGTGTGTGTGTGTGTGTGTGTGTGTGTGTGTGTGTGTGTGTGTGTGTGCGTGTGTGCGTGCGTGCGTGCGTGCGTGTCTAATCAAATCATTTTGGTCTTAAAACGTTCGTATTAACTCACTCTACATGATCCTGGTGTATTTATTTAACTATTTTGTCCATAAATAAATTCCTATTCCGAATATGGAACTCCGCTCCAAATTTTCTCCTATAACTGCTTGCCTTGGTGAGCTTCATTTGCCTGGAGCCGAATGTCCCACTCCCTTAGTCCACTTCTTTATACAGTCCATGAATCTAACTGAATTTACTTTATACTGTGTGCTGAAATGTCGTAATAATATCTTATTGCAATAATAAATAATGGAAGACCAGGAGCTTCTTCTAGCCATGGCAATTTGCATCGTTCATTTCATCAATAAACATTTTTCATTATTGTTTTTGTCAATGTCATATTTTTGCTGGCTAAAACTAAATACAAACTATATTACAAAAATGCATATATTTTTTGTCATTTTTTGTCAAAATGCTCATTACGTTGCATCAGATCAAAGTCCTAATGTCTCTTTTAGTCTTCACTAGACCTGAATATTTACGGTATGATTACATGAGATGACAGAAAATAGTAGGTTTTAGATCAAAGTATAAATCCATTTGAGGCTCCCAAGAAACATATAAACATAACATTACTCTGAGTTAGCGGCAGCAAAAGACAAGTAAAGAGTTACATAGTCATCAATAGTACATTAATATTAAACATTTGCTGAGATTAATTTTTTTTAGGAAACTTTGTCATCAGAAAATTCATTGGCAGACATGCATTTGATCAGTTGCAGTGATATTCTGAGCATGTAATGAGTCAGAGCAGAAAGTAGTAAACCAATTACATATTCTATAAATAAATCAGAAATAAAATGTTCCACTTAGAAGGCAGATATGTGTGTGAACTTCAGGCAGAACTGGGGTGAGTTTGAGGAGAACAGGCTTTATGCATTTATGAATGAGTACATGTTTAAATGTTTTACTATATTGTATTATTTGCACCACGAGAATGAGCAGACACAGACAAACCCTGAAGGTTTACAAAGCTGCCATGTGATGCGAGTAAGATTTAGGAAAGGAGATGGTGAGTTGTCTGGTGGTTCTGCTGCTGAGGTGGACATGAGGATGAGTTGGGTTCATAGACTGTATCAAAAAGAGGACTAAAGGAGTGTGACATCACCCACAGTGTTCGGCTCCAGCCAAATGAAGCTCACGAGGCTAGCATTTATAGAGCACACATGTAGAGCAGGTTAAATCAAACATTTTAAGACCAGAATGACGAGGCTCACTGCAGCAGTTACGGAGAGAGGGGTGACCATTTTTCAATGTAAAGTTGGAGCCGAAAGCGCCCTCATGCTCACTTCCTAATTGGAACACGGCGGCTAGCAAGTTAGCTATGTCCATTTATATATACAATATATAACTGGGTTCCTGCCTGTAATTACAGAATTTTATTTATGGAATTACAGGCAGCTTTTTAGGTTTTTATGGTTTTGTTACATCTCACTCAGTCGAGCTGTGTCTGCACTGTTAGAGACCTAGTCCTGTTCTAGTCCAGGTTTAGTTCATTATTTAGTTTCAGTTTAGTCTCAGTCAACATATCCTTATATCACGCCTATAACATCTACTGTACAAAAAATCATGAATGGTTGAAAGTCATACAATAAAATGAAGCTTTAATAATAGCACCTGGAAAGACTTATTCCATGTATGCGTTCCAGGGTAGGTCATCATATATTGATACTTTACACTGAGAGGAGGAATTCAAGTGAACTACTGCTGATATGTAGCCACCTCCACAACTGCTTTCACACATATTCACAGCCCTCTCTATCCTTTGTATTGATTTGAGTCTCAATTTCCAGTTCTTTTCTTTTCTTCACATCAATACCTCCTCACATCGTGACAGCCTTGAAGAAGTCACATGTACAAATACGATCCAGTTAGTCACTATCAAAGATTTATTCTCTATTACATCCATTGGCCAGGGAGCTATCACCTTATCTACAAAGTCAAATCAGCTGAGGATACAGCTTTTGATTATTATTATGTGAATCAGTTGTATAATGATGTTAGCTGAAAATCTAATTATTTTGACAAAGGTTGCAACAGTCCAATTTCCTTTCGAACAGAATGATTCAATAAGATAGACACACTGGCTATTATTATAGTTGCATATAGATTTAAAGTTTACTGATCTTTGATATAAGTGAAATTACTTGTACACTGTATTGTGATATAGTAACAAAGGGTAACATAAATGGTAATCCAATTCTAAATAATTAAAGGTCCTATATTACGCTGACTCTTGTGAGTTTTGTGTTATAATGGTCTTACCTCCTCAGTTATGTGTGAATGTAATCCTGACAATAGAAATAGAAAAAAATTGTCCTAGTACCTGAACTGCCTGATATATTAAACTAAAATCACAGTACATGATTTGTAGATTTGGTGATTCAATTAAAGATTGTAATATTCAGCTATAATTCGGTCATACAAAATCATTAGCTGAAATTACTCACCCTTAAATGTGAAATTAGGGTCTTTAACATTACCTACGTTTACAGCAGGGCCATAAAAAAGAGCCATGGGTAATACATCATCCTGTCTCTCGTGGCAACTGACAGAGGTGTATCGGAGCAATGCTGGGATTAGTGCAATACATCACTGAGGCTGCCCCAGAGCTCACTACACATCCACAAGCAGCAGGACTGGAGTGGACCAGACTGGACTAGACCAGGGACGAAGGACGGCACTGAACTAGACCACGGGAGCTGGCCGGAAATGTATAGGGGAGCAGGTTTAAAGGGTAACAGGGGAAGAAATTATGCTGATGAATAGAGACTGACCAAGACGAGTTTGTGATACTTGCTGATATTAAAGATGTATGTTTTTTGTGTGTTGTTTAGTTCTGTTGTTTTGTTCCTTTTAAAAGAGTACTTGCCACTTGTCATTTCATACTCTTCCATGAACTATAAGAATAATGTGTATAATCGACCAACCATACTTTCTTTTTTCTTCTCAAATTTATCAATAAAAATACATCTTGCTAGGGATACTATTTTAAATCAAGCCGCTGTAATAGAATCCAATGTAAACAGATATTAATACTGCATCTCTCAGTGGTGTAGTGTGTCTATGTAAATAGTTGTCTGATTGAAGAATAATGAGTTCTATGAAAAACTGAAATTGGAGTTTCTATGATGGTGTATATTAGATGTTATTATTAGAAGTTACAAAAGCTGAACTGAGGAATAGCTTTTCTGGCTGTAATAACTGTGTTACTGTGTGTTGTTTAAAAAAAAAACAAAAAAAAAAAAAACCTTTTGATTTGACCACAATTCTCTTTATAATACAAATATATATTTTCAATCAGTATTTTGGTTTCACCATTCTCATAAAATGTCAACAGTTTCCTATTTTAACACAACATTTTACATCAATAAAGGTTTCTATTCCATGTGATTAGATTAGACAATGGGTTTGTGGTTGGGATCAGGAAACTACAAATTCTATTAAAATTCTAAAATGTCATGAATTCAAATTACTGAAATATCTAATTCTATTTCAATTCTATTTTATTTTTTTTTTTTAAATAAAGAGTCTGCCACCTCCTTGTCTCCATGGAGATTCTATTGCTTTACCTGATATATTCCACAGTATGGTGAAGATTTTTGACATTAACACATCTGCAATTGAATACAAACAAAAATTTATAAGATTACAGCCATACTATGAAACATTCCTGACAAAGTAATCTCCACATCTCCATAGAAACAAGGTGGCGAACCCTCTACCAGAAGAGTTAAACAGAGCGCCTTTAACCACCAAATCAAACCCCATTCAAGGATACAATAACACAGAACAGCCCTGCATCGTGCACAGACACAAATGACTCTTGAAGTGTGATATGTGATGGGATGCGCTGAGGGCCATGAGCCGTCTTTTACAAGATTATAGCCAAAGTGTAACATTTGGCCAAGCTCTGACGTTCCCCACTGAACTTGATGAATAAGGCTCTAAATGTGATGTTCCTGCATTGTCCTCACCTTCAGCTCCATCCATTTATCCCCTCTTATGGGAAATGGCTGGATAGATATATTCCCCGTCACACCCCCACACCACCCCTGCCTCCGCCTTTGCCTTCTGCTTTAGAGAAAATGAATAACAAGCTCAAAACATATACAGTACAGCGGTGTATTCTTCTTCTCACTGAAAGGCCTTGTCTTGCCTTTTAGCCCTGGGGTGCACTGTTCTCATTGTCTGACAGAATGATTAATTTGAGCCAACTTCACATTGCAAACATCCCCAAGTTCAACATTTTTTCTTTTTTTTTTTCGGTATACATGGTGCCAGACTCGTTTGGAAGAGCACACAACTGAGCACAACGAACCACAATGTATTACAGAAGATAGCATTTATTCGAATACAAAAGCTGAAACTTGCATTGCACCACAATTATAATCTTTAAAATGGAGGTATGTTTGCTATTGAAAATAGAGCAATAACACTGTATATGGATGGGTGTCATTGAATAATATAACTATAAAAGCTTAAAATGGTGTCACACTCCCTTAGTCCACTTTATACAGCCTATGGTTTTGTTCCAGTACAGATGTACTGTAAAAGCAGCTCTTAGGGTGTGCTAGAAATCTTTTATTGTTTGCTTTTACTGTTTGCAAACCAGGAAGCAACGCTGTTGTCGTTAGCATTACCATAGCAAAACTTTGTTTTGGTCTCTGAAAGTGTGAAAAGCATTTATAAATTCAACACTGAGAATAATTAGGATGCAAGAAATGTGTGGAAAAGTGAGGAATAAATTTGGATTGCTGCAAACTGTTTAAAATAAACTAGTTCTGTTTTTCACATTACATTAATACATTTAAAAATCCACGTACAGCACCTTTAATGTTTATACTAGTCCTGTTAAAATAAGCTTTAAATTTTGCACATTTTACGAAGGTCAGAAAAACTTTTAAAAGTGACCCCAAACACACCTGTGTGATGCAACACCAAGTAATAGACCAAAACAGCTGAAAATGAATTACACATTTTTGTAGACACAATTGGAGCCTGTTAGCATTATTAATGTGAAAGTGACTTCTGCAATAATAATACAATGTTCAATGAAGTTAACCTGTTGGAGTGCAAAGAGGACACCAAGTTACATTTTGTTACTTTGTCCTGAAATACGGAGCAATACCAACAGCAACTAAACCGTATTCAAATGGTAAAGGAAATGAAATGCTTTGCCAAAGGACACACTAGCACATGAACTAACTAGAGCTGGATTTAAAAAGGCAACTGTATTTCACTTCAACTTATTATTTATTTGTGACATTATTATTATCCACTAACCCATTTTCCATTCTCAATTTTGAAGAAGTGCAGACTTTACAAATTCACTGTGCAACCCCTACTTCCATTTCATTTCACAGCCAAATGCAGAAAAATGCCTCGCAGAACTCGTATAGGATCTCTGCGCAGAAATAGAACCAATTAGGACTGCAAAAATAGCTGATGTTGTGGAAGCTTTAACAAAAGGCTGCTTGCCAAGTGTTGATCAGTACAGGATGGCCAGTGAGAGCTAAAGTTAGAGAATGAGCCGCTGTATTTGCAATGTCCGAGGTACAAGAATGTAGCAGCAGCACAAAACACATGCACCTAGTTGTATTTATATGCTTTGCTAAGATAAAAATCAGTGAGGGGATTTGGCTGCCTAGGCTATACTGTTGATAAAAATGTGATGGTGCAGGTTTTTTTTTTTTGTTTCAGAATGGAGAAAATGTAGGATCATTCCCATAGCAATTAACAATTCAAAACAAAATATATATTTTGAATGATCAACCATTATCAAACTGACACCATATATGAGCTTGCTGAAACCCATGAATGCATATGATTATGAACTAAATCTGATTTAGCATTTGGGTTGAGTTGAATGATTCTGAGATCTACATTTTCCCTGCAATCAATAAATAATATTTTTATCCAACAAATTTGGAATTTAAGTCGTCAGTCGTTCAGGCAGAATCCATGGCAAAGGAGAAATTCAATTTGTCGACCTGTCTGTGCTACAACCAATGGGTGTGAACGGTACTCCCTGTTTGTGAATCTCTGGGAGGCCATAGATGTAAGGGGTGGAGTTACCAGGATACAGTCTGTAATACAGCTGTCGCTCAGTGACCTCTTCCTTCTCCAGCTTCTGCAAGCAATCAATGATCTTCTTTTTGTACCCATTAGTGGGGTCTCGTTTTAGTAATTCGTAGGTCGTGGTGTCACTGAGCAGGCTGTTCACTTTGGCCTCAAATCCCAGTCTATTTCAAACCTAGAAACACTTTAAGACAGAAACTGGTCCACCCAAAGGACAAAACACTGAGCCACAAACAAAGCAATGTGGTCTACTCCATTCAGTGTAGTGAAGACTGCAGTGAGCGCTACATTGGAGAAACAAAACAGCCACTTAACAAGAGGATGTACCAACACAGACGGGAGAGCCAGAGTGGACCTCAGTCTGCCGTACATCTCCACCTAAAAGGACCTCAGTCTGCCGTACATCTCCACCTAAAAGGACCTCAGTCTTTCGTACATCTCCACCTAAAAGCCACGGGCCACTCCTTTGAGGACAGTGAGGTTCAGATCTTAGCCAGAGAAAAGAACTGGTTTGAGAGGTGACTTAAAGAGGCTTTTTTTTCTTTTTTTTTTTACAGAAATGGAGACCTCAGACATCATCTGTCTCCCATCTACAACTCCATCCTCAAACCTAAAACAAAGAGAACAACAGGGATAGCCAGGTCATGACCAGAGGCGTGAAAGCACTCATTATGGGCCTGAATGATTAGGCCAATATGACCCCACACTCAATACAGTTGAATAGGCCTAGATAAAAAACAGAAACTGTAAACAATTATGTGTGTTAGTTTCAGTGTAGTTAGCTCCTCCCTTCAGGCAGATATAAGGCAGTGTCCACCAGGATCTGACCAGAACTGAAGAAGCATCTTGGATGAGCTGCGAAACGTTTTCAACCTAAATAAACGTTGATCCAGGCGGCAAATTGAATTTCTCCTAAACCAGACCTAGTGAAATAGGTCTTCTAATGCTCAAGGGAGAGGTGTGGTGTTCTGTCCATCAGCAACACAATGGATCAATATCTCAGTAAGGGACTCTCCACAGGGAAGAGCCACACTGTCCGCTTCTGCTATGAAAACACAAAGGACTGCCATTTACACATTTATTTTTGTTAACCTGTCAGCCTGGCCATGGATTAAAAAAAAAAAGCATAACATGTCCAAGCAAATAACAATAAACAATGATGTCTCATAGCAGGTTTTTTGATTCACCTAAACTGTTTGAGTATATGCTGTTTTATTCTAAAACATAAGCCTAATTTTTTATCTTTGAGAACATGCAATAGTATCAGTTAACCTAAAATGTCATTCATGATTATTTCTGGGGTCATAGAAAGTTTAGGGAAACCATGGGAGTCTCTTTTGTAACCTTTTCTACACTAGTGCATTTAAGGTTTCAAATGAGCTTCTTAGCAGAACATTTGAAAATGACTTTATAATGTATGCAGTGCCCTTTCTCGCACCAAATCTGCACATGAAACCTTCTGCAAGGCTTTCGCAGCAATATTCAGATTAGAAATTAGGATGTGCCCGATAAAAAATTGCTGTCTTTGTCTTTAATCAGGAACAGCCTTTCAATATCCAGCAATTTGGAAAATTTGTACTACCCTGCTACATGTTAAACTTATCAAATTTTGTAAGATTTCTAGAAGGTATAGTTGATTAAAATAAATAATAAATCTGATCTATTTATGAAAAAAAAACCCTGACAGCTCCAATAATTGGCCAAGAAGAAACCACAGAGGCTTGTCAACATATCATCATCTGTTTCAATACAAAACAATATAAAAACAGGAACCACACATGGACTGGTTTGGCAAACTCCCACGAACCGAGAGCTGGTTCAGAGCTCCATGAATGGAACAAAAAAACACAGAGCTCTCCTCTCCAGTACCCTGGAATATGTCTTACCAGGGAGGCTGAGGAGTGTGATCCCCAGTAGATGGAGCCCACCCTCTGGTCCCCCTTCTTAAACAGAGGAACCACTACCCTGGTCTGCCAATCCAGAAATAATGTCCCCAACTGCTACACAGTGTTGCAGAGACGTGTCAACCAAGACAGCTCCACAACATACAGAGACATAAGAGACGGACCTCATCCACCTCATCCACCCCCGGAGCCTTGTCACAGAGGAGCTTGCCAACAACCAGAGTGACCTCAGCCTGTGCGAATCTGCCTCAGTCTTCAGCCTCTGCTTCTTAATGACAAAATGTGACACTGGGTTTGAGGAGATCCTCAAAGCACTTCATCCACTTGACAGCATCCCTTACCTCCAGTGTCAGCACCAGGTTCAGGGGTTACCATCCAACAGATGACCACAGCTGCAGGCAGCTCAGACTCAATGTCCCCAGATTTCCCCAGGATCTATAGGAAGCTTCCCTAGAGGTGTGAGTTCACTTTTTAATTTGTAAAAATATGTAATATTAAATATATTTAAAAAATAATACCTTTGTACCAGACTGCATTTGTTTTTGTCTAATGAGAAAGTAAAACAGCTGTCTGTCAAAACTTTCCACGATTGACCATTGAACAACATCTTAAGACTGTAAGCGCTTCATTATTGTAAACTCTAGGCTAAGGAAGATTCATAGCAGAGAGCCCAGGTAGGAAAGTAATCTTATGGCTCATAGAACACCATTAACTAGCCTAGCAGCATGCTCCCATTTCACTCTCGGATAAGTCTGGGAATGAATGATTCAGAGGAGGAGATGACTTAGTACAGGAGCCGGAAAAGTCAGGACTACGGGCCATGGTGTGCCAAGTTCATTCTCTAGACTAATGGCAAACTAAATGTAATGCAGCAGAGGTCTGATTTCCTTCCCTGGACAATCCTAATAGGCAGACGAAATGACAGGACAAAATGTGGGCCCTCAAGAATGATGAGCTGACACTGCAGGGGTGGTTAGGTTCCAGCCTAGGCCAAGCATGCTTAATAATTCAAGACAACGAGAGAGGGAATTACCATAATATTTGGTCTAGTTCACTTCTTTTCAGACAGGAACACTAATCCTGATATTATAGTCTTGATATAGACCAAGTTTGAGAACAGAAAATGACCTTGTAAGATGTACGACTTTCCCCAAACTACAATTTATGAACTTTAAGTCTTCAATTAGTACAATGAAATAGAGCAACTTTAATTATATTTACACATTTTTATGGATCAACCATCTCACTTATTAGTTTGACATAGACTTTACAATCCACCTTTAACTAGAAGTGCATAGGATTGTGGCTTGATTGCCTGTAATTGGCCAGTATGTGTTTGAAGCTAAACAAATTGGTGGAAAGATTTAGGTGGGTCGGTGAATAAAAGTATAATTTGAGTCAGATGAAAGGAGGTAAGTCGCTAGTTTGTATAAAATTACAACGAAAGTAGGTAAAGTGTTTTTTTAATTAGCTCAAAATATACCTCCTGAATAATGAGGCAAACAATTACACTTCAAATCAATTTTCCAACATAATCTCACTCTGTTTCAACCTTGTAAGAATTAGAAACAACAAATTATAAGCTGTTCTGTATTGTGTAAATCTGTTAAGGCCAATTTGGCCTACAAGAGATAACAATTTACCAAGCCCAGCTCATGAATCTGATTTAGAGATCATTTAATTACATTCACCTTTTCTTATCAAAACACAGAATAACTTTCGAGGTTTAGGGCATTTGGCAAACAAATAAGATGGGAAGCCGAAATATGCAATTTTGACCAGTTTAAAGGTGAACCTCTCTAGTTTAGTTGGTCATCTGCTTGTCTCCATGGAGATGTCCTTATAATGTTCTACAGTGTGGCATTAAACCTATTTACCTGTACGGAGACAAACACAGGCTGCCACCGGCCGAGTTACAGGTTAGATCTTTGGCAAGGCAATCGCTCTCATAGTATGTTTTCTGAGATTTAGTCATTTTTTTGAGCAATAAAAACATCTGAAATTGATTCAGTGCAAGGTAGTAATGCCATACTGTTAAACTTTTCAAGCAAAGCAGTAACATTTACATGAATACAAGCATGTGGCACATATCTCACCCCTCAGAAAGGTTACAAAGTGCGCCTTAACAGCTTATTTGGATCAATATTTTCCATACATTGATGACAAAATGCAGGGTGAGAAAAAGGTGGCTTAGAAAAACAGGAGATACAGAAGAGCTTTGAAAAGGGAGAATGAGTAGCTGTAATAGACAAAGAATACAATATATACACTAGTGAATGGACATGCAATTTAGTACATGAAAAAAATTTTCATGTACTAAATTTTTCATTTACTAAACTGCATGTCCATTCACTAGTGTATATACTGTATTCTTTATGTCTGTTACAGCTACTCATTCTCCTTCTGTATCTCCTGTTTTTCTAAGCCACCTTTTAAAACACTAATGTGTTTTAAAAACACATTGGGCACTAGTAGAGCCTGGTGACCTTGTTCTCAAACTAAATCTGGATGCAATTAAAATCTATTTTATTGTATTGAACAATAAAATATTAAAAATGAACAACAGGCACAGAACAACAAAAAATACAAAAATAGAGAACCACTGCACCTTACAAAAGCAAAACACAAATAAAATTATCAATAATTTTCCAGTGTAGCATGTAATTAGGCTGCACATGTGGTTAGTGACAGCTCAAGGTGACATACTTTTCATTTCCGCTGTGATGACGGACGCTTTCAGGGGATTTCACAAATTGTCACAAATTTAGAAAAAATGTGCCAAAAAGTTCAGTATATACCTCTGGCGCCTCTGCGGTCACAAGGCCATATGCTGCTGCTTTAATTATGAGGAACTTTGGGAGATGGACTGGGTTAAAATACAGATGAAGTATGAATCACTGCCATAGCATGTGTCTCGGAAGTCCTGTTTGATACTGAGGGCCCACACAAGTCTCACTGCTATAAATAACCCAGACAGACATGGAAGTAGGCTAGCATTTACATACACATCTGAGCCTAATTAAAAGCTAAAAATACAGGAAGTTAACATAGGCTAAATGCATCCACGCAGGAGGTCTGTTTGATGATATGATTCAAACAATGGGAAGATGAGACAAGTCCTTCATATGCAGACAGACTCTCCAGGGGATGTGGCCTTAATTAAAACATGCAGCAATTTTATACAGACATTTCCAATTCTGACTTTGACCAAGGCTAATTTTATATACAGGTTAACAGCTTGAGCACAACATCACTTTTCTAGTTTATAGGTTTGAAACAGCAAGTCACTGGCCTTCAAGTGTGAATGAAATGGACAAGAATTACTCAGTCTATCCAGGGGTACAACTAACACCATAATTTTAGAGTTCCCATCCACTTTAAAATAGCTTCATTTGTGTTTTATTCATTTAAGGTGGATATACTATAGAATGAAAAGGAGCAGAAAAAGTATAAACCTGCAATATCTGCCCCCTTTGCATACAAAAACATTAACAGCTCCAACTTATTGATTCTACAACAGCTACACTTTCAAGTGACTTACTGTTTTTAAGTGACTACAAGAAAATACTCAGTAACACAAAGGGATAGTTACTCTGCCATCAATTATTGAGAAAGTCAATAATTAGACACTTCTTTTCCAAGACTGACCCTTTTAGCTGTAGTTGAGCCATTAACAGTTCCATTGTTTAAGCATAATTTTTGATTTCCACTGACCAATGGTAGGTGGCTCAGGTTTCAGCCAGTAGCTCATGATCCTTCATCAGGAGAAGATACAGTGGCATCTCATATCTCATCATCTAAACATATTAATGTTTTTTTCATCTAGACTGTTCCATAGGCTGACACATTATTTTTTATCAGTTCTTTTAGTGTGTGTGTGATGTGAAAAGTTTACCCTTATAACATGCAAAGTAGGGGAATCCTCTAACTCGGTATTCCTGACCAAGCCCTGAAACTCAGGATGCCAAGCCCGAGCACTGCCCTTGGATTGCCTACTGCTTGGTTGCCAAGATACAAGACACACTGGTTGAAAAGTACTTTGCATGCAGAAGAGATTTTTTTTTCAAGACAGAGTAAAATACTGTACTCTCCAACAGACATTCAAAGTGCCACATTCTCGTTCGAAGCTACACCAACTGGTGAACTGGCATCTTAACTCTACCAGAGCCAGAAGCCTTGTGAAGTTGGTGCTGGAGGTGGCCCATATGGTTATCCAAGACCCTTAGTGCCCTCTGAACATGCCCTTCCAGCAGTCAAGCATGAATGTTACTGTGCTGGCATCACTTCAGAGTTGTACCGACCATTTCTCTCAAACCCATGGACCAGCTTAACTCCTGTCTGCCAGATAGCACCGGCCGCCCTACTCAACAAGAGCCAGCCTCTGATACAGACCCAAAACATGCTGTCTCTAGAGGTGGAAACATAGGCATATTGTTTAACACACTTGTCAACTCACAAAAATTTTTATTTTTTATTGTATTCATTTCATTTATTTATTTGGTGGTCAGTGAAAACAAATGTCCTTTTTTTTCTTATTTAAGCTCAAAAAGGAATGGGAAGAGATACTAGATCTACAATTATTACTTAGGATAAAAAAAAAAGGTTACCATTTTTGTATATACTGACAGATACTCAGTTGTGTTTTCAAGTACAGAAGATTGAAAGCTAAGATAAGCTTGAGAAGTGAATCAAGGTCAAAAATGTCTAGACTTTATTTCAAAAAGGTCAGTTTGGTTTTCCAATATTGCATCCAAATAAAGGTTCTTTTTGACAGACGAGTGTGGTTACGCATACCACATGTCTAGGCATGTCTAGACTTCAATTGCTCTTAAAGTTGTACTGTGTAACTTTTTTGTTGAGTGTCTGCTAACTGCTTATGTCTTTGGAGCTGTAATTGCTTTGCTTTGTTTATCATAGTATGTAAAAAAAAAAAAAAACCTGTAATGGAACCTGTAATGGAATAAATGCAAAATAGACTGAATGTCGTACTGTGGAACATTCCAAACAAAACAATCATATCTCCATGGAGACAAGCAGGCGGTGGACCCTCTACCAGAAAAGTTACACAATGCACCTTTAACATTGTCTCTTGTTTGACTTAAAGAAAGATTGAAATAGTGTTCTGTATTGTATTCTTTCAGTCGGACTTGCCTTAAAATAAGTCCACGGGGCATCCACCTTGTAGCTGGTCCTGGGATATACTTTGACTTGTGGCAGTGTGGTCGAAGCCAACAGTGCACAGAGGATGTAGCTGATGAAGCCACCCCCTGTATAAGTGATGGGCTCTCTACGCCCTTCACCTCTATATAAAGACAAACAATAGAGCACATAGCTTTTGACAGAGAGGGCTGCACCGGGCGCTCCGCAGGGGTCATTACTTATCCCCCTGGCATTGTCCTGGTTGGTCACTGCAGCTTAATTCTGGTGCACATGCGAGAGGCAGAGGTGCAAGGGGGACGCTGGGACCACACCGTGTCTCATTACAGGACTAAATCAGGACTGCAGGTGGCGTTGCTGCTGGCAGGTCTTTGTCTGCAGGAACCCCCCCTGAGTCGCCCTATCCCAGCCCTGCTAACACGCTGCGACCCCCTAGCCACATTAATTATCCCCTTCACTGTTGTCAGCTAATTAACTGACGTTTAACACAGGAAATGGCTACGGCAAATGTGGCCCAATTAATCTGAGTCAATGAATAAATTAAAAAAGGAACTCCTAAATGTGATTACCCAAAATTGAATCTTAATTGAGGCTGTATCTAAAATATAACTGAAAACAAGGACGTCTGATCTAACAGAAGCCTGCAGTAGAATAAAATAAAAATCATGAAAAATAATATCAAAACGTGAAAGTGAACACAGTATGAATTGGTGGTGACGCATTGTAGTTTCAGCCGGAGCCGACTCTTTGTCTACAAACAAAAATATGAGTTAGATCTAATCTTACCTAAGTCACCATGGCAACTGCAACAAGATTCTCTAAAAGTTGAAAGTTTCCAGACTTTCACATCTGCATTGTTAAAACTATGTAGCCTGTATTGTTGCTTTCATGAATAAGGCCACAGGCAAGGCAAGAAAAAAGAGAATGTTTTCCTATAAACCTAAATGTTATGTAATCTAATTCTTCACAAACATGACTCTGCCTTCATCATTATGGTGATTCCCTGTTTAGATGGATGGAAGTTGATCTATTTTGTTAGTTAGATAATTTGATTTTCAACATTTTATGCAACAAATGCACTGAAGTAACCCTGACTTTGGGTTTAAAAAAAAAAAAAAGGTTGAATTATACTACATTTTCTAACATAGAAATCACCAAACGGTAGTACCAGTAGTATGTGCACCACTGTTTCTGAAACACTGCTATAGATTGTATTATACAGGCATAATGTAATAATCACTCACTAGCCTTCTAGCTAGTCCACAAGTTTTCTGCATTGCGTAGCCAGTTCCCTAAAATTTTCCATGGGTATCAGAATGACTTATGGATTATGATTGTTACCACAGAGATGGCCAATTTAAAATAAAATATCTTCTATGAAGAACTTTTAGCATTAGCTCTCTAAAAATGACAGGAAGATACTTAAATTGGCCACATACATCTCCTCCGTCAGCATTATCTGGGCTGTTTGTGTCTGAGGGACGAGGTGTAGCGCAGAGCACACACAGAGGAGGCGGTGACAACCAAACAGTGAAATGATGGCAGCACTTCGCCCTTCAGCCTCCTTTGAAAATATACTGCTCCAAACACAGCCCCGTGATAAAGACTTGTTCTGCTCACCATCACGCTATTTGAAGTACTTTATCAGGGCACACTTTGAGCACATCAGGGCTCCGCTGCACTGAGCTTAACCTGAACTTATCTCCAATGCACTCTGCCATTCGCTTTGAAATCTCAGCTGTGCACTTCTCTCTCCAAGGTAAAAGAAATTACAGAATTAGATTTAGTCAGCTTTTTATACAACTTCAGACTGACTAAGGCCAGGGACACACTGCACGTGTATTTCACCCTACCCCACAAGTGCAAAAACTGCAAGTTTTGGACGCATCTTTTTTATGATGTATTAAAAGCGAATGGGGAGGGCCACACTGCCCAGACGTGCGTACTACGTAGCAGCACGTCCTGCACACATAGAGCTCAGAAAATAGAATCCAATCTATTTTTGAACCTATTGGCGTAGTGCGCATATCTCTAAAACATGTCTTTGCTGTTGATTTTGTGCTATTAACCTGGGGCAGTGCTGTGTCGTTTGAAGGTTCAGAAAGACTTAATTTGTGCTTTGAAATTTACTTTTGAAATCCTGCTGTTTGCCGTGATCAGGCTGTACAAATAATAAATACAAGCCCATTCAACTAGTTACTTTCACTGAAGACCTGTTACAAGTGGCTAAACGCGCTCAGTCATGTTTGATAGTCTTTCCCATTGAGAAACATAGCCCATGTCGCGCATATACGTCCTGCTAAAGCTGCCGGTGTGGGTCCTCACGTTCAAGTGCGGCTGTGGTTTTGCAAGGATACACAAGTTAGACGCGTGCAGTGTGTTTAGGGCCTAAATCCACCATCACAGACAGTATTATAATTACCTTAAGAACAAAGTAGTATAATCATGTTCATTTGCATCAAATATTGTTGGGATAAAAATAAAATTTCCACCAGTGTTTTTTCAACCATAAAATGTATTACTGTCAATGCAGTTTTGCTGCAATTGTTTGCTGCTATTTAGAATTTTACTCTCAACTTGTTGAGTTGGCCACAAAAAAAAAAAAAAACAACTATTGTACTAAAAAAATAGATATAGAAGAAAAAAAAAAATACATGAATAAAAAATAAAATAAATAAATAAAAAATATTGTAAAAATGAAAATATTTCCCAATACAAAAACAAACCAATCTGTCAATTTTCAGAATTTGTAAAGCCAAAATGTTGTACCTGCCAAATCCTTGAAGCGTTCCACAGTACACACTTGAATGTGCATTTTTCAAAATGTGAAAAAGTTTTCTGTTTTCACAACTTCTCTATTTGGCCAACATTGTAGATTTACTCAAAAATATAAAAATAAGGATCTGTAAAATGTCAGAAAACTTTCCCAACCCCACAACGCAGTATTTTGTAAACATATTTCAACAACAAATTTTGGGGACATATCTCAAATTCCAGCTGCCACCAGCACATGTGAACAGCCTGGTTTGTCATTCTTGTTTTTCTCTCCCCATATTCCTGTCTAATCGCTGTCACTATCAAAATAAAAAACAAAAGTTACATTTAAAACATACACACATTACAAACATACATTTCCATCACATTTGAAACCAGCTGCACGACATGCCTGTCACCTCTGAAATATTCACTTGCAAATGTGTCTTGTGCTTGAATAAATCATGTTTTTCAAAGTCAACACATGCTGAATAATTGCTGCGCTCCAATGCACATCAACACCATGCCAGTACACAACTATTCCCATAGCATCTGAACTGCATCCTGCACCAGTAGGCTGTTTCTTTAAAGTCACTGGGGGTGAGGAGGTGATGACAGCGCCCCCTATAGGCATGACCTTCCCTCGCTGCCACCAATTACATCAAGACCTTATAAAATATAGATTATGTGCCATCTTGCTGCTGACATATCTAAAGGCTTGTTGCAGTAGGAGAGGTTAGTCCGACCCCGAGGGAAGACCAGGGTGAATTATGACAGGATGAAAAGTTACTGGGAATGACCTTGATCAAAAGCTAAACTTGAAAAACAAATTTACAAAACAAAACTTTCATCAAAATAGAGGCTAAAATGTAATCAAGGCTCTAAATATTCAAATGTGCTGATTGTGATGGTACTCATTATTCTATAACGCGAGGCAGACCAATAAGCATGTATTATTAATGGATAGAAGTGCAGTTTGGGACAAGTGGCATTTAACTTTGTGTCTTAACCTTTCTGCATAAATGTCAAGGCAGATTCTAATAGAAAAGTTGGAGGATCAGCAAACAGTCATTTCATATATTTTAACCTTAGGGTAATATTGGATAATCATATCATTTTAGAAGCATCGTGTTTTTTCTTGAGCTTCTTTCTTGTATGAACTTGGCAAGTGGCATTTGATCAATGACTATTAAAAATAGTGAAAGCAAATGCCAATTATAAATCAAGTAAAAATTAAATATATTTTGTAGTACTGTCTGAAATGAATTGTATGTATAGTGAGTGTGCTGGTGTCATGTACTTTGGTGTGATTGTTGCTGTACTTTTCCCTGTCCTGTAGATGATTTCACATCAACCTGCCGAGGGACTGAAGATGGAAATTAGCCACGCTGGCTATAATCTTAACACATTTACATTTTAAATGCTCATTAATATGTGCTGTCCCTTTACAAATAAATAAATAAGAAAGAAAGAAATAAGAAAGTATTTGTACTATTATACTAAATGCAGTACATTAGAGGGAAATCTAAAGAACAGACAAAGAATATATACTTACAACACAAAATGGGCACCCTTCTTTCACATGTCACTCTCTATGTATTGTTCTTTGGTCTTTCTTCAATCTTGCTATTGTATTTTTTTTTTACCTTTTCATGTGTTTCTTTCTCATTTTTCTCTGTCTATCTGCTCTCTCCTACTTCGTTATCTCTCAAGTGCCATCTTATGGGAAATCTGCTTAGCAGCCGTGAGCATAGTTGGTTTCCAATTAAATTAAGATGTATTTGCCTTTCAAACCTGTGCCTGTCCTCACTCTTTCTCCCATTGGAATAATTGATGGGGGTCCGTGGCCTCATGATGAATGTGCTCTGAAGCCAAAGATGAATAGGAAGATGAATGATTGGAGGCTGTGGGGGCCGGAGAGGCTGGAACAACGAGTGCTGACATTGTGACAAATACACTGACCACAGGTACTGAACCAGGGCGAGCGAGCCACAGGCCAGGGACAGAAGAGAGACGAGCACCATTTCTTCTTCTATATATTATACAGATAAACCTGAACATCATAGTTAAGTGCAGGTGAGCTGCTGACAGAGAAGACGTGGGGCAGTGTGCCAGTTTTACCAAAGTGTGGCAAAAAAAAAAAAAAGCCCACTGTACCACTCTGTGCTATAGTGTGCCATTGTATGCCATTTTGAGCCAGTGTTTGTCTGTGCCCTCAGTGGAGATGCCGAGGCCAACTGAACAGGTGTGGGAAGGTGAGAGCCTGCCCCAGGTGACTGTATGTGGATGGCAGCAGCACTTTGTCCGCCAACGTCTCCAAGCTGAACAAGTTTTTCTCTTGCTTTTTTAACATGCTGTCAGACAACTGAGAGCAGGCAAGTGTTTCTGAGAAGAAATCCAATGAGCGTATGATGGGCCATCTGTTATAAAAGGCCAGTAAGTAAAATCCTACTGCAGAACCAAACAAAGTACCTTGTGGCTACAAACAAGCACAACTTTTTAATGCCTTATATTATGTTAAAAGTATGGAATATTTAAAAGGTGAACTATGAAACTTTTCTGAGCGAGAGTACATGACCTGCTTGTCTCCATGGTTATTTCTGTATTTTGTTCCACCGTATGACATTAAATATATCTCTGGAGACAAGCAGGGAACTGGTCAGATCTGTGGAGAGGTGACCCAGCTCACTGTAAGAAAGCATGTCTTTCAATGTATTTTTAACAATAAAAACACATTTAAGTGAATAAATAAATAACAGATAGATTGGCACTGTGGAATATTCCAGGAAAAAAAAGAAGTCTAAAGAAAAGCAATAACATCATCTCATTTCATAGATAATCATAATATCAGCATTAAATTGTGTAATAATAAAGTGTTTCTCAAAGTCATATTTTGTGTCAATATTCAAATAGTATCCTTGTGTCACCTGGTGTTTTCATTTGTCTCAGTGTTCAATGGGGTTTTTTTTGTTTGTTTTTTTATAACTAGTGGGGTATTCAAGCATATATTCACGGGAGATTATCATATCTTTTTCAACAGTATGAAAATGTGTCTATAAAATGAACTCGTCTGCAGGATATCACCCCTGCAACACAGTTTCGCCTAACACCATTGGACAGTGAGTGAACGCTTGTCAGCTTCTACAACAGATTTTATGATACTTACACAATTCGCGACAAGGCAGCCAAACCAAATGTCACTTAGTTTGGAGACATCTTCACTATGAGAGACTTTGCGTCCAATATGCCTTTGCTTAGACTTTGAAAAATAAAAGGAAAATAAATAACAACTATAAAACTGTCATGCCAAACAATATTATACGATTTTCAGTCAGAGCCAGGAAGATTCAGTTTGGTACATTTTATTCCTCTTGACCAGAACCCGATTCAGCAACTATATGCGTGTAAATCAACTAGCCAACTATTTATTTCATTTAGAGAAAGCTACATTTAGTCAAAATTAGGGCGAGATTAAGAATACCTATGCATATCATGGGCAATTAGAAATTATCTGAATCTTTATCTTGATTAAAAGTCTACCTCGTTCAGCTTTTACATACTTTACTCAAATTGTATTATATAATTGTGATATTTTCAATGCTAAGAAGCAAGGTTTGCAATTATTATTTTCACACCATCACTGGCCTTCTTTTCAGTAGGAGTATAGAAGTTAATGGATGCTGTCATACAAAGTTACCCGTCTATAAACTCATTATCCAGTCATCAGACCATGTTACATTATCAGTACAATACAGTGTGCTGATTTGCTCCTGATTCATTATAATACTTTTCAATGCACCTCCAATCTGATATAAGAGAAAATACACTTTTTTGTTTAGTCCATATTTTAGCATTCAGGGTGATACTGGGATAAGCCTGTTTGTCTGTATATAGTGACAAAGACAAGTATGGCATAAGATCCATTTAGATTAGACTTTTAATATCCTCTGCATCCAATAAAGTGCAGTAGACTTGGTTGCCGTGGCATTGTGGTTTGATTGTGTGTCATGGTGGATGTGACCCCCAGATGAGGACGGGTTGAATTGCCGCGGCGACCGGCCTTGTATCTTGTAACAACAGGCGATAAACCCAACAGCAATCTGCCACTTCCTACATGATGTCACAATACAAGAAAAAAGAGCTGACACTGGGCACAGAGAAACATGTATCGCTTTTTGTTGTTTTTGCTTTCTCTGTGATTGTATTTTGTGAAAATGACAACAACCATTTTGTCAGTTGTTAAATAAGACATATTGTGACTTTGTTTCTTATATAGTTCGACTATATGACACCCATGGATCATTATCTTATAATCTGGACATCTGGACACAAATTGCAATACTAATCTAAAATCATAGAAACAAGTCAGCTGACTTCCGCATTTAAAAACTGTGGTGCCCTGAATAGTGAATAGTCTTATAGATTTGACAACAACTTTGCTTTAAAAGTGGCCATACCATACAAAGTATTATCCAGTTCAAGATGAAATTACATATAGATTTCCCAGATGGTAAATTCTTGAGAATATGGCGAAGCTATTCATATTTAGACCACATTTACTATCAACAATAAACCTACCGGTAATCTAAAATTTGTATCTGAGGCAGAGGAAGGTCAGTTGGAGCGGCTAATGAGAGCAGCAGATGGACCTGAGCTCTTATAGTGAGTTTGAATCTTCACAGAGACAGTCTGTATTCTGAGCAGCTGTTGGCACTGGACAGATGTGAGCTGCAGACACCGCCGGCCCCAGCTCCACTCATAATGAATAAAACAGAGAGAGAGACGGAGCTGCTCTAGACTAATGTATCCTGACAGAGCACTGAGCTGGACCCCACTGCTCCTGTGCTCCCCATCCTCTTCATAATGTATGGCACATTTAACAGGCGGCTATTATCAGGTGTAGTGACAAACAACTGGTCAGAAATATTATACTCGGAAATAATAATATTAATGAAATAAATTAATTAAAATTCTGGCATAAATTTATGGACACAATAAATATGTTTTAATGGGTTAGTAAATATTATAAAATATATATTTACAAATAATTTTTTCACAAAACAAATCTTAGTGAAGCAACACAGTAAGATACCTGCCTATAGCTGTAATTTTGCCTTGCAGTGTCCTATGAGTTTATCTATGGAGATTTGGTTTAATGCCAAAGTGTGGAACATTCCAGACAAAGCAATAATACCACCTTACAGAGAAGCAGGTGACGAACTTTCCATCAGCAACATAGTGGACCTCTAAGATAAGTGGGTGGTGTACTATAAAAAGTAAGTATGATGTTAGAGTTTTGGTAACTAAACTCTCTGCTCCTCTTCCATCCTCTCAAAAGAACACCTTTTCACACCCTGCACCTCACCTCGAGATCTGTGTTTAAACTTAGATTCCCACCGATGTTCTTACAGCATGCAACTGAAACTCTGAAAACAAAATATTACACTTCACCAAAGAGAAGAAGACCAGTGAAGCCTCTGTCCTCTGCTTTCTAGAGTATGCTCTGTCAAATACTGCAATATATATAAATTCATCTGTCGTCTTTCTCTCAACAGTTAAAAGTAAGATCAAGGTTACTGAGCTGTATGCACTATAATATGCTGCAGAACTTGTATTATTCTCTGGTGCAGATTTGCCAATAACACACAGAGTCACAGGCTGTTATATGACTTCTCACTTCCAACAACTTCAACAACTTCCACAACAATCTGGGAAAAACTACGGAAGATGCCTTTCACTCCGATACATATAGATTTGATCTGAGGGGACATTTGACAAAAGCCTTAGTTTTTACACAAAAATAAGCAACTTCAGCAAATTAAAGTCATTATTTATATATAAAGGAGTTTTACACATCACTAGGTTATGACACAGTGCCTTCACAGCTCAGTTCAAATATTTGTCTAAAGATCTGTCAACAATGGCTAACAAAAGACACTGAATTATGCATTGATTTTACCATATGCCTTTTACCTTTACCTGGCCTCATGAAATACAGTCCCCTCCAAAAGAATTGGAACAGCAAGGCAAATTCTCTTATTTTTGTTGTTCACTGAAGACATTTGAGTTCAAGATCAACAGATGAGTATGAGACAAGAGGTCAGAATGTCAACTTTTATTCCCTGGTATTTACATCAGATGTGTTAAACAACTCAGGACATACCAACCTTTGTTTAAACCCACCCATTTTTCCAAGTGAGCAAAACTATTGGAACATGTGACTGACCGGTGTTTCTCCTTGTCCATGTGTTGCCTTTAAGGTTGGTTGTTCAAGCATTAAATAACTTTGCATGACTAGTCTAGTCCATTCAGCCACGGCTCGGAGCGCATCAAGTACGAACGTGATGCGCTCCTCGGTCTACGCGGCCCCGCTTTGCTCCACACCGGGAAACCCGAGGTCCCAGTGGAAATACAGAGGAAGAGAAGAGGGTGCAGAGGTGGACGGAAAAAACGGAGACCGTATCTGCCTTCGGTGGTTATGGGAAACGTCCGCTCCATCTCCAACAAGACCGAGGAGTTCACCGCACTGACCCGGCATCAGCGGGAGTACCGGGACTGCAGCGTGATGTGTTTTACGGAGACGTGGCTGAATGAACACATATCGGACTCTGTGATTAACCAGGACGGATTTACACTGAAGCGGGCGGACAGAACTGCCGCTAGGAGCGGTAAGAAGAAGGGAGGCGGGCTGGCAGTGTTTGTGAATGAGCGGTGGTGCCACCCGGCTAACGTGTACGTCAAGCAACAGCTGTGTACCCCGGACATTGAGTTGCTCGCAGTGGGCATGCGGCCGTATTACCTGCCGAGGGAATTCTCACACGTGATCACGTATTGTGTGTATATCCCCCCTTCCGCCGATGCGACGGCGGCCTGTGAACAACTCCACAACAGCGTAGCGCTGATGCAGACCCGGCATCCCAGAGCCCTGGTTTTAATCAGCGGGGACTTCAACCACGTCTCCCTGTCCGCCATTCTCCCCACTTACACACAGTACGTCACGTGCCCCACGAGAGACAATAGGACTCTGGACCTCCTGTATGCGAACATCAAAGACGCTTACACCTCCGTCCCCCTCCCCCCGCTTGGACGCTCAGACCACAACCTCGTCAAACTGCTCCCGCAATACACACCAAAGGTGCGAAGAGGACCTGCGCGGAAGCTGTCTGTGAAGCTGTGGACTGAAGAGGCCAATGAGAGTTTGAGGGACTGTTTCCAGACCACAGACTGGAACATGTTCAGCAGCTCTTATGGAGATGACATCAATGGCCTGACCCACTGCATCACGGACTACATCAACTTCTGCGTGGAGAGCACTGTGCCAACCCGGAGGGTGCGGTGCTTCTCCAACAACCACCCCTGGGTCACCCCTGAGCTCAAAGACCTCCTGAACCAGAAGAAGAGGGCTTTCATCTCAGGGGACAGAGAGGAGCAGAAGAGGGTCCAGCGGGAGCTTCAGTGGAGGATTCGTCGGGCCAAGAAGGATTACGGGAAGAAAATGGAGGAGCAGCTGGCCCAGAACAACGTGCGGGATGTGTGGAGAGGTCTGAAGAACATCTCAGGATTTGGTCAGAACACCAGAGGGACATCTGATGGAGATCAGCGCTGGGCGGATGAACTAAACGTTTATTTCAACCGTTTTGATTGTCCCCCCATCCCCTCTGCCTCTTTCTCGGATCCCCCCTCTTCACACACCCCCAGGCCACTGGACACATCCCCCCTTCCCGGACCGACTGCACCCACCCCCCGCCCCCTACCACCCACGTCTCCAGCTCACTTCACACCGACTGTTCCCAGCACCAGCCCCCCTCTGCCCCCCACCCCCGGCAGTCCACCCCAGTCCCCCCCTTACTCCTCCGTCTACATCACACCGGATCAGGTGAGGAGAGAGCTGAGGCGGCTGAAACAGAGAAAATCTGCAGGACCAGATGGCATCTGCCCCAGGCTGCTGAGGACCTGCGCGGACCAGCTCTGTGAGGTTCTCTGCTACATCTACAACCTGAGCCTCAGCCTGGAGAAGGTCCCTGTCCTGTGGAAGACCTCCTGTGTGGTACCAGTTCCAAAAACAACACATGCCAGGGAACCGGCCCACTTCAGACCAGTCGCCTTGACCTCTCACCTCATGAAGACCATGGAGAGGCTGATCCTCAGCTACCTCTGCTCCGTGGTGAGCTCCACTCTGGACCCGCTGCAGTTTGCCTACAAGCCCAACATCGGAGTAGAGGACGCCGTTATCTACCTGCTGCAGCGGGCGCTCACCCACCTGGAGACTGCCGGGAGCGCTGTGAGAGTCATGTTCTTTGACTTCTCCAGCGCCTTCAACACCATCAGGCCGGCACTGCTGCGGGGGAAGCTGGAGGACGCCGGAGTGAACGGACATCTCGCCGCCTGGACCATCGACTACCTCACTGACCGGCCGCAGTATGTGAGGCTGCGCGGCTGTGAGTCAGAGGTGGTTGTCTGCAGCACTGGGGCCCCACAGGGAACTGTCCTTTCACCCTTCCTCTTCTCTATCTACACCTCGGACTTCACCTACAACACGGACACCTGCCATCTCCAGAAGTTCTCTGACGACTCGGCCCTTGTGGGCTGTGTGTCTGAGGGGAATGAGCTGGAGTACCGATCGGTCATCAGGGACTTTGTGGACTGGTGTGAGCACAACCACCTGTGCCTTAACACCAGTAAGACCAAGGAGATGGTGATCGACTTCGGGAGAAGGACACTACTTCCCTCACCGGTGAACATCCAGGGACAGGACATAGAGACAGTGGACAGTTTTAAGTACCTGGGTGTTCACCTCAACAATAAACTGAACTGGTCCCACAACACTGACGCCCTGTACAAGAAGAGCCAAAGTCGCCTCCACCTTCTGAGGAGACTGAGTTCTTTTGGAGTGTGCAGGCCCCTGCTCAAGACTTTTTATGACTCTGTGGTGGCCTCTGCTCTCCTCTACGCTGTTGTCTGCTGGGCCCCGAGCAGCACAGAGCGGGACAGGAAAAGACTGAACAAACTAGTCAGGAGGGCCAGCTCTGTCCTGGGCTGTCCTCTGGAGTCTGTGGAGGAGGTGGGTGAGAGGAGGGTGCTGGCCAAACTCACATCCATCATGGCCGACACCTCTCACCCTCTGCACCGGACTGTAGAGGAACTGAGCAGCACCTTCAGTGGCCGACTGAGGCACCCTCAGTGTAAGAAGGAACGCTACCGCAGGTCCTTCATCCCCACTGCTGTCAGACTGTACAACTCCACTGTTTAACACTTACAATAACCTGTGCAATAACCAGTGCAATAACCTGTGCAATAACCAGTGCAATAACCTGTAACCATGTCACCTCATCAGTAACCGCCTCCACTGTCCTCAGATTATATATTTATATATTTGTATATTTGTATTCTTTTACATATATATATATTATATAAGAGATATGTTTTATTATATATTTACATTTCTTTCACTCCCTGTACATAAGAGCTACCTGATGTTGCAAATATGTTAATATTTATTGTGATTTTATTTTTTATTTACTTATTGTTCTGAGTGTTTGCACAATTTTTCACAACTTTTTGCACTATACTGTCCCCTGACTGTGAGCTTCTGTCACAAGTGAATTTCTCCTCTGTGAGATCAATAAAGTCTTATCTTATCTTATCTTATCTTATCTTAGTCTACTTCTTGGCTGCAAGACTGCATTTCTTGTTAAAGAGCATAAACCAAAATGAAGACCAGAGAGCTGTCTATAGGAGAAATGCAAGCCATTCTGAAACTGAGAAAAGAAGGAAAATCAATCAGAGCCATTGGACAAACACTGGACATAGCAAGCACAACAATTTGGAATGTCCTGCGAAAGAAAGAAACTACTGGTGTTCTGAGTAACAGTCAAATCATCAACGACCTCCACAGTGCAGGGTGGAGGTATCACAATCCACTGTTTGAAGAAGACTACGAGAAGTGTAGAGCCATACCACAAGATGCAAACCACTCATCAGCAGTAAGAATCAGAAGGCCAGATTGGAATTTGCAAAGAAGTACAAAGATGAACCGCACAAGGTCTGGAACACAATCCTATGGACTGATGAGACCAAGATTAATCTCTACCAAAGTGATGGCTTGGGCGTGCACGGCCGCTTCTGGAACAGGCTCATTCATTTTTATTGATGATGTAACTGATGATGGTAGTAGCAGAATTAATTCAGAAGTGTACAGAAATATTTTGTCTGCCAATGTACGGAGAAATGCATCCAAACTAACTGAGGGGAATTTTATCATGCAGCAGGACAATGACCCTAAACACACTGCAAAACAAAGGACTTCATCAGGAGAAAAAAGTGGAAGGTTTTAGACTGGCCAAGTCAATCACCTGATCTTAACCCAATAGAACATGCATCTCACCTCCTGAAGAGGAGACTGAAGGAAGAAAGCCCCCGAAACAAACAAGAACTGAAGGAAGCTGCGGTAAAAGCCTGGAATAGCATCACAAATGAAGAGTGCAACAGTTTGGTGATGTTGATGGGTCGCAGGCTTGAGGCAGTTATTGCAAACAAGGGTTCTGCCACCAAATACTACATTTTATTTACATTAAGATTTTTTTGTTCCTTTGTTTTTGCTCACCTAAAATGCTGTGGTGTAATACAAACGGTGATATATCCTAAGCTGTTTAACACGTCTAAATGCAAATACCAAGAAATTAAAGCTGACATTCTGAACTCGTCTCATACTCTTCTTTTGATCTTCAGCCCAAATGTCTTCAGTGAACAATAAAAATAAGGGAATTTGCCTTGCTGTTCCAATACTTTTGGAGAGGACTGTATGTATTAAACGTGTACTATGAAACTTTAAAGATGGAGAGTCTGTTACATATTTATCTCCCTGAGTTGTTATTGCTTAGCCAAGAATGTTCCACACTGGCATTAAACATACAGCTATATCTATCTCCATGGAGACATGCAGGTGGTGCTTCCAGGTCAAGCTCATAGTAAGAATGCATGTTTTTCAAGGCATTTTTTTACAATTAAAAATCCCTGTAATAAAAGCAGGTACTGCTGAACATTAAAGGAAAGCTGGGATCATGATGGTTACAAGCAGGTGACGGATCCCTACTAGAAAAGCTACATAGTGTGGCTTTAAGTTATAAAAATGGTGCGTGTTTTACAGTTTAACTTTGCTAACAATTATGTAAAATTAGCCACAATGCTAAACCTATGCCTATTTCAAGGTCCTGGTTGTAAGTCTTTAAGTGCCTTGTTGTGTGCATTGCTGACAGGGGAGTGATAAAGTATGGGAGCACAGCTCTGAGCTGTGTGTGTGTGTGTGTGTGTGTGTGCGTTTGTGTGTGTATGAAATATGGCTCAGACCTGTGAGGTACTCTGGGTCGGGCACCGGGTCAGACAGCTCCTCGTGGCACTGCACCTCTGTTGGCACCGATGCCACCACCATCCCGTCGGGCAGCTGCTGGTCAATGCCCCGGGCGAAGTTCTTCTGCCTGGGGAGGGGCACATAATAGGAGGTTAGGGGACAGAGGGAATAAATTATAGAAGCATTTGAGAATATAACTGTTTAAATGAGTTTTTAACAGTTACTAACAGGTCTAACTTAGGTCACACTGTAAGCAAATTAATTATGCAGAAATATAATATACATAATTTCCTACTGGGATTAAAATATTTTTGTCAAAAAAACAAGCACAATAGCAGACGATTGTGGAAAAATAATGCTACAGTACAAGTCTGTGTGATAATATTTAGGACTAAAATAGCAATAAAAGACATATATAGAAGACATCTATTTGACATCACTAGATAACAGAAGAGATCCAAGGCACTCCGATATGCTTTGCTATTATTTTATTTCTTCATGTCAAACGCCAACGCGTTTCGACTTGCATCTTCATCAGGGCACGTAAAATTCACAGGTGTGTGTGGATGGTATTTAAATGTACGAGTCACATAACAACACTGTCATGTGACAAATCACCCATACAAAAATACAAAAGTATATACATACATTATAGGAGACAAAGTGATGCATCACATAATATGGGCATGTACCAATCTGGACACAGATCACCTGCACCCCATGGCCTGTGGGCAGAATGGCACTTGCCCATATATAGAAAAACCAGCAGGACATATATTTGCACAATAAAAAATATACACCAGTAAATATGGAATAGACAATGGCAGAGACAGCAAATGTGAAAACAGTCAACCCAGATGTTACAGATATGGTAAGAGGTCCATTTCCTCATTTAGTCCTGGATAGGTTGTGGCTCTTAATTCATGGATCCAGTAAGACTCGCGCTGTAAAAGTTGTTTAAGTCGATCTCCTCCCCTGAGGTTCTGTGGTACATGCTCAATCACCATGGCCTTTAAGGAATTCGGGCTACTATGACCAACCAGTTTGCAGTGTTTTGCCGTAGGATAGTGCGTACGAATGGCATATTTATGCTCTGCCAGGCATTCTTTATATTTGCGTTTAGTCCTGCCAACGTAGAAGCAACCACATTCACACTCCAACCTGTACACAACAAATGTAGTATTGCATGTTGCAAAACCTCTGCATTTGTAGAGCTTATTAATGAATATGTCTCTGAATCTATTTGTTTTCACCACATTATTACAGTGGTAGCAAAAGCCACATTTGGAAGTGCCTTGTTTCTGTGACAGCCAGGTAGAACGTTTAGGAGCAGGTAAGTAACTAGTTACTAGGTGGTCTCTTAAAGTGGGAGCCCTACGGAATGTGAAGGTAGGAGTGTTTTGAAAGACAGGAGCCAAACTGGGATCACTTGCGAGGATGCTCCAGTTCTTTTGTATTATGTTTTTGATTTTATAGGAAAGGTCTCCATATTGTGTAGAGAAAAATATTGAAGAACTCTGTGGTTGTCTTTGTTTTTTGTAGAAGATCCTTCCTTTGAATTTTATTAACTTTTGTAAGCGCATTATCCAAATTTTCTTTCTTATAACCTCTTGTTCGGAACCTCCTATGCATATCCTCCGTGTTACATATCCTTTTAAGGTGCTGAAACTGGCCCAATGGTAAATTTGATATTAAAGAGTGTGGGTGGAAACTATCAGCTCTAAGGATGGTGTTAGGGTCACTCGGTTTCCTGTAGATGGAGGTCTGTAGTCTTCTCATGTCAATCTTAATTTGAAGGTCCAAGAAGGTTATAGTGGTCCTACTGTTTTCCAAACTTAATCTGATGTTTGGGTTTATTAAAGTACTTGTGGAACTGTATGGGTTGTTGTACAGTTCCCTTGAAGAGGAAAAAAAGGTCATCAATGTAGCGCCAGTACCACTGGATATTGTCTTTAAAGGGGTTTGAGTGATCATAGATGTACTTCTCATCCCACAGGCCCATGTATAAACCTGCGTACGCCACTCCCATGGCTGTACCAGTAGTCTGTCTGTAGAGTTGATCCTGGAACAGAAACACATTGTTTTTAAGAGTCCACTCCATGAGTTCCACTATAAAGGCTGTAGGGGGAGATGGACTATCTGGCCTATGTTGTAAAAAGTACTGTAAAGCTTCCAGGCCCTCTCTGTGATCTCGTATATAGTGCTTCAACATCCATGGTTGCCAAAAAGGAGTTTTTTGACATTGTGTGTATCCCCTCTAATTTGTTGAGCACATTGGTACAGTCCTGAAGATATGACTTCAGGGCCGTGGTCAGGGGTTTGATAATAAAGACTATGTATTTCGAAGTGGGTTCTGTTATCGTACCAATGCCGCTTATGACGGGTCTCCCTGGGGGGTTAGTAAGGTTTTTATGAAATTTGGGCAACATATAAAAGGTTGTTGTTCTAAAATGTGTGGAAAAGAGGAACTCTCTTTCTTTGTCATTGAAAAAGTAGTGTGCATGAGCATTGTCCAACAATGTTTTGAGTTCAAACTTTATAGAGTCAATGGGATCGGTGGAGAGTGGAGTGTAATACTTTGTGTCATTGAATTGTCTCAGGGCTTCTGTAATATAATCATGCTTACCCCATAAAACCGTAGCTCCCCCCTTTGTCTGCAGACTTGATGATGATGTTATCATTGTTTCTCAACTCCCATAACGCTTGCTGTTCCGCTCGAGTAAGATTGTGGTGATATTTCCTCCTGTTGGTAGTGAAAAGTTTGTCCATGTCATGGTCAACTTTTTTCATCAACGCTAACAAGCATGCATTATTGTTAATTGGGTAAAAAGTAGATTTGGGTTTGAACGAAATTCTTACTATGGTAATTGCCGTCTCTTGTGCGGTCTACCCCACTGCGTTTTCCTCTTTGTTTTGGTATTTGGTCCATGTACCCTAAAAAAGGCTGCTGAGATGTGGAGGGACTGAGTTCTTCATCTTCGCTAGCTGACGTGCTGCTAGGCAGTAAGCTAAAGGAAACAGTGTGGTTGCGCCCTCGTCCCTTGTGTTTATACTGGTGTGGCCACAGGTAAACGGTGCACAGGTGATAATCCAAACGCTCTCTCTTGAATTTCTCCAATCTGTGCAAGGCAAGTGTGTCTATATCCTGCTGGAGTTTTATCAGCGTTGTAGCCAGTGTCTCATCTTCTGGTGTGACTGCAAAACTTTTTTTGACTTCCTCAATGCCCTGACGTACTTCTGCTCTTTCGTTTTTAATTTCGTCAATTAATCTATTTGATCTATTTGACATCAATTGGAAACCTGGAACATAGAGCCCCAGATCAGTCACGTCTTCTCTCATTTTTATGCAAGCTGTCCCTGACCCAACCTTGCCCATTTACACAGCACTGTATCCTTTTGCAATATATTAAACCTCATACAAAGTAATCATGCCAACACAAACATAAATCTTTCTCACTCAAAAATCACTTCACTATGAAAAAAATTATGTTAGACTTGATTGATAGAATGGAAAAGGATGGCATTGTGTTAATTTAAATAATCATTTTCACTGTGATGAAAATTTTAATAATAATCTGTGATAAAAGTTATGGTTTAATAATGTTATATAGGGAATTGTTTCCACAAGCATTATAGTGGAAGACATAATCCACAGCACATCTGAAGTTGATTGCCAGGAAAATGGAGGCAAAGAAAAGAAAACTACATGGTTAGCATGGCTCTTCTAGCTTCATTGCCATCAAAATGTCCATATACATTCACCCAACAGCTAAGCACAGCCTTTTTCCTCATAATGAACAATTTCCAAAGCATCATTATAAACTCAAGTGATGACAACAGAAGTTAAAGGGAATGGATGACAGCCAGAGGAGCCGAGTACATCAAAGACGTATAAATCTGAAAAGCGTGTGTGGGCAGATTGCAAAGTGATACATTTTGGCACATCATTAAGAGGAAATCAATATAAAGTAACAATTATGCAGGGCACTGGCTTTTTGGAGAGACAAAAACTCACTTTGCTCATGTCATTTATCATTATGTTGATTACTGGCTTGTGACGTCCAAAAGCTGCTGTTCTTATCCGTCTGCTGCCTCTGACTCTTGGTTGAACTCCCACACTTTTTTTGTTCACTTCATCATTCTCCATCTTGCTGCCAGTTAGATCCACAACATGGCCCGGAAAAAAACTGACTTCAATAAATCAATAACTTTAGGTATTCATGTGTTTTGGGATAGACTGATGAGGAAATATATCCACTCTGGGAGTCAGGGTGCCATTTTGAGTGTTAGTTCATTATTTGACTTGACACAGGAAGTAATTGCCTAATTAGGCGCTGTCATTGAAAAGTAATGCTTTTGTTAATTGCCCATTACCCCATTTTGAAAGCCACTGTTTTTACATGATCAATACAAATCTACTGTATGTGCCTTTTAGAGGTACACAAAGGTCTCATAATACTAACTATACACTCTCATTTTGTGATTTAGCTACAATGGGTTACATAACACTTTACAATCCACTTTATCTATATAGCACATTAAACAGCACATGCCAAAGTGCTGCATAATGAAGATAATAAAAGAAAGCAAATTGTTAATAAAACAAGAAATATCTGCCTTCAGGCAGATATAAAGCAGTGTCCGCCAGCATCTGACCAGAACTGAGGAAGCAGCTTGGATGAGCTGCGAAACGTATTCGCCCAAATAAACTCTGTCCAGTTGACAAATTAAATTTCTACTTTTTGCCAAGAAATAAAAAGGCTAAACGTGTAAAGCTAATAAAAATGGTTAAAAGAATAGACTATATTCAAATCAAATGAATAAAAGACACAAAGGACCACACAACTCACACAGTATTAAAAGTCAGAGAATAAAATTGGGTCTTAAAACTAAACCAGTGAATTTCTAGTTTAAAGGGTTGTAGTTGTTTAAGAATAGTGCATATTGTGTTACATAGCATTCTTTTGCAATTTTGGAACTGAAAAAAAAATGAACTTGTTAAAATTGAAGCCATCTGTATCTGGGGACAGCATGAAGTATTATCCAGGTCGGTCCCAGACAGAGCCAGTGAACAGGGGCAGTGATTAACAACAGATCCAGCTCCAAAGGTGTGCCTCCATTGATTAAACGTCTCCCAGAAGACAAGTGAAATTTAAAAACTTTTCTCTGAAAGAATCAAGTAACTAATGCGAGGTTCATTGCCCCCACAATCCTGCCTCAAAGTCAACCATTTGCTTCCTCTTATTCTCATATAAGAACTCCAGCCAAACAAAGATCACGAAGTCATGGTGAGAGCAGGAATAGGTAAACTTCCCTGTCGTCTGCATTGACCTTTCTTCACTGAGGAGTAGTGGGAGTCTGTTCTCCAGATCTTGAACTTGTACAGAAAGGCCCCACACCGCCCTGGGGTTGAACCCATAACCTTGTTGCTGAGAAGGAGGAGGGAGTACATATCAGGACATGAAAAGGAATAAACCAGATATAACCAGGTAAACCAAGTCCAAAACTACACCAGGTCAGAAGCAAGACTGAACCGTTGGCGTTCAACTTGAGCAGTTTAATTCGATTCAATTTTTTTTTAAAGCCACAAATCACAGCAGGAGTTTCACAAAATTGATTGACTGATGAAAAACTGATTCAACCCAAGATAAAGTTCAAACAGTGAAACAGTCATTGGTTAATAAAATGCAAGCAGATTAAATATTAAGGAATAAAACTAAAACACCTGGATTTACTTAGTTTAGACGCTGGTTCACTTCTAACCAGGTGCCTTCATCAGTCTGTCTGTTTAGAACAGCCTTAAAGAGACTATTTTACTCTTGGATGCCTCAAAATGTGCATCAATAAATTAAAAGCAGATTAACTAATGCTGATTATGAGTTTTAAATGTATAGCTGATACATTATATGAGAGTCAAATTGTGTGTGTGTCAATTACATTCATTGTAAAGTATTTACAATGCCTGTATGTGGCAGTTGGATTCAGTTTATTTTTATTTGAACTAATGACTTATTTTCTCGTGTTTACTTTGCTCACAGGTCTTCAACCACCTCCTGGGGCCCCGAGAAAAACTCCTCCTTATTAAACCAAGCAAAAACAGCCAGAATACCTTTAACAGGGATTGTAGATGTTTCTGTCAATTTACAGAGAATTGTTATAATAAATCCTGTTCTTAGTAGGGGCTATTAAAAGTAATGGTTTACGGGGTTTGTAATACACATCACGCAACAGGATCTACTGTATGCAGTGTTCACGTGCTCTGTTGTGAAAAAATAACAAGAACACAAATATTTATAAATCTGAAAAAGTGTAGCCTTTGGGAGAGTCTCACTGTGACAGAATAACATGGGATACAGCCTGTTGTTTTAACAGTCACATCACAGTTTGAACAAGAACATGCTGAATTTACATAGACACAGAGAAGTCATGTTTTCTACTCATTTAAACCCATGTCAACCTCTGACTTCCACAGGGCCTTGCGTTGTCAAAGTGTAGTTCCAAAATAACTATAAAGTTGAAAATAAACTTGGAATTAGATAATATTGTGTTGCCAGGAATGTTACACAGTATGGCATTACACAATCATTCACTGATAGTCAAGGTGTTTGCTAAAACAAAATGCAGTCACTATGTCTATGTAAAAGAAACTCTGCAAGGAGATATTATTGCTTTGCCTGAAATGTCCCACAGTATGGCATTAAACAAATTTTGATCTTTCATTGATTCAATTAAAGGTGTTTCTGTTGCTAAAAAATTCTAGAATGTATATGTCTAAATAGAAATGAGGTTATATTGTTATACTGAAATGAAATGTTCCACAGAATGGCATTAAACTTCTATTGCTAAAAATGAACTTGTCCCCCATTTGTCTCCATGGAGATAAACTATATTGCCAAAAGTATTCACTCACCTGCCTTGACTCGCATGTGAACTTGAGTGACATCCCATTCTTAATCCATAGGGTTTAATATGATGTCGGTCCATCCTTTGCAGCTATAACAGCTTCAACTCTTCTGGGAAGGCTGTCCACAAGGTTTAGGAGTGTGTTTATGGGAGTTTTTGACCACTCTTCCAGAAGCACATTTGTGAGGTCACACACTGATGTTGGACGAGAAGGCCTGACTCTCAGTCTTCACTCTAATTCATCTCAAAGGTGTTCTGCTGGGTTGAGGTCAGGACTCTGTGCAGGCCAGTCAAGTTCATCCACACCAAACTCTCTCATCCATGTCTTTATGGACTTTGCTTTGTGCACTGGTGCAGCAAGCAAGGAACAGCATTGTTCAGCATGGGAGCATGGACAATTCCATGCTCTCAACTTTGTGGAAACAGTTTGAAGATGGCCCCTTCCTCTTCCTCTTCAGCAAGGAATGCTGAAGCATTCAGAGTTCCTTTCACTGGAACTAAGGGGCCAAGCCCAGCTCCTGAAAAACAACCCTACACCATAATCCCCCCCTCCACCAAACTTTACACTTGGCACAATGCAGTCA
The DNA here is from genome assembly GCA_029959045.1 of Taenioides sp. WSHXM2023. Classification (NCBI taxonomy): domain Eukaryota; kingdom Metazoa; phylum Chordata; class Actinopteri; order Gobiiformes; family Gobiidae; genus Taenioides; species Taenioides sp. WSHXM2023. The sequence goes on along the minus strand of CM057096.1, from coordinate 13,441,210 downwards.
GACAAATACCGTTCTCCTGGCAACCGCTAAACCCAGCCTCGTCCATCAGATTGCCAGATAGAGAAGCGCAATTCGTCACTCCAGAGAACGCGTCTCCACTGCTCTAGAGTCCAGTGGTGCCGTGCTTTACACCACTGCATCTGACGCTTTGCATTGCACTTGGTGATGTATGGCTTGGACGCAGCTGCTCAGCCATGGAAACCCATTCCATGAAGCTCTCTACGCACTGTTCTTGAGCTAGTCTGAAGGCAACATGAAGTTTGGAGGTCTGTAGTGTTTGACTCTGCAGTGGCCTACCATTTTTGTGGCTGAATTGCTGTCGTCCCCAGTCGCTTCCACTTTGTTATAATACCACAGACAGTTGACTGTGGAATATTGTTAGAATAATTGTGATATATATTATCCCATATTTTCTATAATCATATGTTAAATATTTGTGTGTTGTGAATAACCTCTTTTTGCTTCTCATACTGTGTGTAGTAGTGTGGGAGGCAGAGGAGGGGGTCTTCAAAGATAAAGATGCCAGGCAGCGGAATGCAGCTTCAAGATAACAGACGTTTGATTCTTATTTACGTTTGATACTGATTTACATTGAAAGTGCATTGTTGTTGCTCTCCCCCTTTCCCTTAGAAGTCATTGTAACTAGGGACCACCCTAAATAAATAGAGGAGACGGCGCGAGGTGCATTCAGAACTGGTTCGGAGAGTTTACCTGAATGACCTCTCTGTCCGTTCTCCTCGCGAGTAAAACTTAATAATCTCTTGTCTTTCTTCTTGTATATTACAATGTTTTGGTTGGTTTGAACCCAACAAATATTTAGGAGCGAGGAAATTTCATGACTGGACTTGTTGCACAGGTGGCATCTTATCACAGTACCACACTGGAATTCACTAAGCTCCTGACCCATTGTTTCACAAATGTTTGTAGAAACAGTCTGCAGGCCTAGGTGCTTGATTTTATACACCTGTGGCCATGGAAGTGATTGGAACACCTGATTTCCATTATTTGGATGGGTGAGTGAATACTTTTGGCAATATAGCATAACTTTGCAATGTGGCAGATAAGAAAAACAGTGTACCTTTAAAGAAATTTTCATTGAAGGCGCCAGTCAACAATTGTATAACAAAAATGGAAGCAACACAAAAGATCTGCTTATAAAATGGTAAATAAATGATATATGCTCGTATAAGCAGCCTCTTTTCTAACTCTATAGGGTGCTCAAGGCTCTTTACATAAAAGAACATGTATCCACACATTCATTACATTCATGAAACACTTTTCTTTTATTATAACTGTATCTTTCCTATGGAGATGTGTTTTGACGTCAGCGTGATTTCTTTGTTTATTGATTTGTATGCAAGTGAGACATATGCAACTACAGTAAAAGTGGCTATTCTTTACTGTGGAACACATAGAAAACCGTAAACTGATAATGAGAGATAGACTCAAGTATAAGATGTCAGTAAACAAACACTCTAAATCACAAGATCCACAGTTAAAGCTATGTAACTTTTCTGGTCAACTTTTGTCTCCATAGAGATGTTATTGCTTTGCATGAAATGTTCTAGAGTGCAGTATTAAAGTTACATATCTCCACAGCAACAAGCATGTGAGGCCACACAAATTACAGAATAAATCTGTGGAGAGGTAATCCAGCTCACAGTTGAGCAATAAAACAAGTCTAAGTGAATAATTGCAAGATATAAATTTAGGCCATATTGTGGAACATTCTGAGAAATATTCCAGGCATAGCAATGACATCTCCATGGAAAGTCAAATTGCTTATTCTTTCTTTTTTTTCTATTCTCTTTGAGTGAGTTTGATCTAAGATTTGACAAAAGACAAAAAAATCTTGTGAATCCAAGAAGACATCTGTCATCAAAATAACTGTGTATGATTTTTGGCTTTTTGGCTTTCATGCTAACAAAGCACACATTGGGGAAAAGGTACAAGTTTAAGTGTTTTTTATTGTTAGAGACTGTGTAGATTCTTAATGTCTCCTCTCTCTTTTTGTTGCACACCAGGCTCCCAACATTGAAGATCCCTGTTGTTTTTTTGGGCAGATGACGCTATGTAACATTTACCAACCATCTGGCTCATGTTCGTGTGTCATCATTCATTTTCGCCAAAGTGATATCTCTCTCCAAAACTTTGACAAACTTTCTTCTTCTTTTTTTTTTTTTTTTTTTAGCACAACCATAAGTCACATACAACCAGACACCTGTTAGATGAATTATTAAAATGTTGAATGTGACAAACCCAAGGATGGACTTGATTGATAGTAGATCGTCCACTTTTGTTTTCTCAGCTTCCTCCCCTGACTCAATGACTAAATGTCCCCGTCGTCTTCATCACTCTTGCTAAAACCCCATTTAATATTTTAATTAGCAGAGTCAATGGATGTGTTTCTCCAGAGGGGCGATTGTTGCTACAGTAGAGGGATATGTGCCAAAACTGGAAGAATAGGGAAGATGTTTGGCGTGGTGGGATAAGTCAAGAGGGAATCTTAATCATTCATCCCAAGAAGAGACCAGAATGAGAACAAAGGCAGTTAAAATATTCATTAAAACCTGCTCAGAGCTGGTTGTGTGCGAGGAGAGAGAAGTGGTGATGGGGAGGCAGGGATAGCCAGTGTTGGGAGAATAGCGAGATGAGGTTAGCTATTTAATATCTCATTACTGGAGCCAACTGGTTCCCTTGGAGATCAGTAGACAGAGATTCAGCTCCTGAGTGCTGTAATGTGAAACAGAGATCAGACCAGGAAGGCGCTGCTCCTAAGATGCCACAGCAACAGGCTCTAAGTTCCTGGTGTCATATGGAGAGATATTTGCAAAGTTCTTGTGACATTTTAATTAATTCAGTTTTATTTTTATATATTTTTTACTTTAAAACAAATTAGTGCTTTTAAAAAGACACCATTATAGAAAACTAGAATCAAATATAACTCATGTAATACTGAGGATAAAATATAGGACTTGTGATGCATGTTCATTTGTACAGAATTTCCTGTTTTTTCACTAGAGATCAGTAGAGATAAAGTTTATATTTTTTGTAATCTTAAAATGTAGTTCATTAAAATGTTTGGACTTAATTGCTACTTTTGTATTTGTTTTTTTAATGCCAAACAAAATTATAAAATAAAAGTTATACAATGAAAATTGACTCATCTAAAGTGTACGTTTTAAATCAGCTATATCACCTTCGACTAGACCATACTGTTCACCTTCATTGTATTCTGTATTGTACAATACTTCATGGAAACATTCCCAGTTTTGTTTAGCTATATTATAAAAGTTATACATAATAAAACGTTAATAGCATACATCCACCTGTAGGGTGATAGATAATGTCAATGCAGCCATGTTGAAAGTGATGACATTATTGTGGACTTTTGGGGTTAGCTTTGGGGTTAAGAAATATACCACATAATAAAGAACCCCCCCAGGCCTGTCCCAGAAAGAGAAGCAGAGGGTACTATGTGCTCCCTTCTCAAAAACAAGTGCGAGAGGTTTTCAGAGCTGAGAGCTTGAAAGACAAACTGCACTTTGCTGAGTGAATCAAACTCAGAGGAGTGCTATACACAAGAGAGGCAGAGGAGGGCTCCACAGCAGACAGGAAGTCCAAAGACACACTACAACTATATGTGTGGGGACTACTGAGGGGCCATCAAACAGTTCACATTTATTTTTGTATTACTACTCTTGCAAACTATACTGCAGAGTCCCAATATCCATTTCTTTTCCCAGTGTATCTTGTTGCAAATAAAAAAAAAAAAAAGATTGCCAGTGAAAGAGTTGATTTGCTGTTAATAAAAAGTCCACAACCCGTATTTACAAGTGGAGCACGAATACAAAGAGCAAATATCTGACAGACTGCATTGAAGAAGAATTTGAGATTAGTGAATGCGAAACTTGAGGCAAGTCTGGGCTCAAGACTAAACAAAAGCAAAGTGTCTTTTTTAACAGAGAGGGCAGAGGCAGACACTCCGTGGCACTGCAGAGAAGGCCTGTTTGATCAAATGCCAATACACATCACAGAGCTGCTCTTACCATCTGCCCTAAGCTGGATGGATAATTATATTCTTCCCAGGTCTTTTACAAATCTTTCTATAAGACACAGCAGTCATTTAGGAGGAGGAGGGTTTTCTTCAGCAAAAGGCATAAACATGAACTTCTGGACCTGTTAAAAAGCCCAGATTACTCTATTTTATGATCTACAGTGCTGTGAAAAAGTATTTGCCCCCTTACCGATTTCTTACTTTATTTGCACCTTTGTCACTCTTAGCCATTTCAGATCAAGCAAACTTAAATATTAGACAATCATTGCCCTGCTGCAGAACCCCAAGTGCACTTCAGCTTGAGGTCACAAACTGATGGCCAGATTTGTCGGTAGAGAGCAGAGTTCATGGTTCCTTCAATCACAGCAGGTCATCCAGGTCCTGAAGCAGCAAAGCAGCACCAAACCATGACACTACCACCACCTTGTTTCACTATTGGTATGATGTTCTTTTTATCAAATGCTGTGTTCATTTTACACCAGACGCAATGGGATGCACTCCTTCCAAAAAGTTCAACTTTTGTTTCATCAGTCCACAGAATACTTTTTCAGACACTTTGAAATCAAGCTCAACATCAAGATATTTTTTGGCAAAAGTGAGACGAGCCTTTATGTTCTTTTTTGTCAGCAGTGACTTTCGCCTTGGAACTTTGCCATGCATGCCTAGTCTCGTTATATAGGGAAATGATGTAGTTTTGGCTGACCAGGCTAGTGAAAACTGAATACCACACAACAAAAGGTACTAGTCAAGTCATTAGCAATATCCCTTGATACATGGCTTCCCTTCCAAAAATACATATGGCCGAACTACAGTAATGTGAAAAATACACTGAACTTTTCTACAGTACTTCAAATTGTACGCATAAATTACTACTAGATTTACAAACATTCCAGGTGTGCCTGACCTAAATCGATTAAATTAACTTATTGACTGAGCTCTCATTTAGCAGCACTAACCCGAGTAAACAGGTGCAACACCACTATACCCTGTGTTCATTTCACATTCCGATGTTCATTTGGTTCAATTAGGTTCAATTGCAGCACTCCGCAGCCGGGTCAGTTTTAATTCGTTTGGAGCCATCTTGTTTAATTAGACCCTGCATTAGGCATGTGTCCCGACAGAATCCTAGCCCCTCTCCCTTTCACCCTCACCTCCTCTGCACACAGCTCACTCTTCAAAGTCTACTACTCTCTATATTCACAAGCACGTCCAAATGAGATAAGAGCATTGGAGATTTTTGATGATATTAACTTTGCTGCCTTGCCCGTCCCTCTTCGTACTATATACCAGGGCTCGATCCCTAAGTGGGTGAGGTGGTAGCCTCTAGGTGGTGAGTCTGTGCACACACCAAATTAAATTCACATGCTGAATAGATGGTCGGATCTGACCTCCTGGCGCTCAGATTCCAGTGGAAATTACTGGGCGATGTGGACAGTCATAATTAGCCACCTTCAAAGTGCAGTACCATCCACATCAAAAGACAAACTCGCCATGAAAGGGAATTTCAGAAGCCTCACATATTTTTAACGTGAGAGGTTTTTTTGTATTGCTATTGTCTTAACCAGAGCTAGAAGGAGTAGTGATAACGTAAAAGTATTGTTACATAATTTTTTGACTGAAATTAAGTCAAATTAGACATGTAAAAATGTACCTAACAGTACCTGCTTGTCACCATGGTGATGTAAATGCTTTGCCTTGAATTTGACACAATATGGCATGAAAGCCACAAGACAAGAATACATGCTTTTAGATTAGATTAGAAATACTTTATTATCCCGAAGGAAATTCATTATTAATTTTAGAGCAATAACAACGCCAGTAATTAATTAAACAGAAAATTATACACTTAATGCCATATAGTGAAATACTCTTTGTAAAGTATTGACATCTCCATGTTATTGTTGTAAAGAACTGAAAATGGTCATTTGTTTATTTTTCAATTAGAAGCATTAGCATATTACTGAAATCAAAAGCTGTTTCAATAAAAACATTTTAACAGGTCAAGTTACATTTTAACTAGTGCTATCTCGCTATTAATAAGTTAATCTCACAATAAAAATAATGAATTTCTTTTGCGTTAACGCTCTTTGTGACCTAGTGAACTATTTTTTTCATAAGCTGTGGCCACTGCTAGTAATATTAGAAAAACTAAACAGGATCTGGCTGTAAAAGGAAAACAATTTGTACGAAACTGAGAAGACCCGGTTGGAGGAGGTGGGCCAAAGCACGGCATGACCGTCCATGCACACACACACGACTTCACCACACAAGCCCTGCACGCGCACCGATGCCAACCACATGAGGAAAACACAAAACAAAGTCCGCTCCAAAAGATACGGCGAATCTGCACCCACCCCCGACAAGGACCACGCAGGTGCAAAGGCAGGCCACAGAACCCCAGGCAACCACGCCCGAGCACGGCACGACCCAAAAATCCCAGCGAGTGCGCCCCTAGTACAGCAGGAGTTGGGGCAAACAAACACAGTCGCTCTAACTGGAGATTACTGGATGTCCCTCAGTAATGAGAACTACCTCAGGGTCACAGCACATTATTTCACCCACAGTGGGAACTTCAGTCGCTTTAACTGTTATGAAGACAGAAGAGAAGCACTTCACTCACACTGCTGCAGAGCACTTCATGAAAGTGGAACATGAGATTGGAATACCGAACACAAAGTTGTCTCACTGACAGTTGTTATGGTTTGCAATAAAAACACATTTGCACAAAGCGGTGCCTAACCACTTTTCTATGTTGATAAAAGCATTAAAATGATGATTCAAGGGACAAAAATTAACTATGACATTCATGAGATTAATCGCGATTAAATATTTTAATCGATTGACAACATTAATTTGAACATAGGGGCCCTTATTTGATAGGAGAGTCACAATTCTTGCATCCACTGAATTTGTGAGTTTATGGAGAGTTTCTGCTTGAATTTCTTTTCAGGATGTCAGAACAGCCTCCCAGAGCTGTTGTTTGGATGTGAACTGCCTCTGCCCTCATAGATCTTTCGCTTGAGGATGTTCCAAAGGTTCTCAATAGGGTTGGGGTCAGGGGAGGATGGAGGCCACGCCATGAGTTTCTCTTCTTTTATGCCCATAGTAGCCAATGATTCAGAGGTATTCTTTGCAGCATGAGATGGAGCATTGTCATGCTCCATTTTCACACCTTCAGGGACCCTAAAGGGTCATTTTCACACCTTCAGGGACCCTAAAGGGGCCGACCAGCTCTTTCCCATGATTCCGGCCCAAAACATGACTCCCCCACGTCGCTGACGTTGCAGCCTTGTTGGGACATGGTGGCCGTCCACCAACCATCCACCACTCCATCCATCTGGACCATCCAGGGTTGCACGGTACTCATCAGTGAACAAGACTGTTTGAAAATTGGTCTTCATGTATTTCTGGGCCCACCGGAGCCATTTCTGCTTGTGAGCTTTGTTTAAGGGTGGCCGAATAGAAGCTGCTCTCTTAATCCGATGTATTTGTCTGGCAGAAACCTTCCTCATTGTGCCTTTATCTGCAGTAATCCATGTGTGCTCTGAAGCTACAAATCTCTTAATAGTACAATGATCATGCTTAGGTTTTCGTGAAATATCTAAGGTTTTCATACCTTGTCCAAGGTATTCACCTATTTCACTCTTTTGGGCACTAGAGAGATCCTTTTTCTTTCCCATATTGTTGAAAATGTTGCTCTGCTTAATAATGTGGAGCGTCCTTCTTAAGTCAGTTTTTCCTTTAGTTGGACGCACCGGGCAAACTCATTGGCACAGGTGTGAGATTGATTTCACTGAGACAAAACTAAAACTAAACATTTCACCTTTATGACACTTAAACACAATTTCCATAATAATTTTGAATGCACTGTACTACTACTACTACTACTATAACTACTACTACTGCTGCTACAACTATTGCCACAACTACAACTACTACTACGTCAGCAAAAACAACCAATACCTTTCCAGCTTCCTCGTTTACTATTACAACATTCATGAAGGACTTTCCTTGACAGCTGTAGGCTTCACTATCATTATTATTATCTTTTTCAAATCAGGCTCCCGGCTTGTCATAAAATAACCTTTAAATACACTCATTCAGTTGCTTAGTGTTTTTTTATTATCCCACGGAGCTGTGTGTCATGTTTTAGGTATTTTTCCTACATGTGTTTCAGCCTATGCGGACTTTCAGAGATAATAATAATACCTAGCACCCTATGAAAGGTTACCCCTATACTGGAGCTTCTTCTTTATAATGGAAGCTGATAAGGGGCTATTCTATGTACTTTCTCTTTATATTCAACATTAATAAAAGCTGTCATTTCACCGCTACATTCACTGCAACATCAAAGCGGTTCTGCTGCAGGAGTCTTGACCTAATCTCACACACGGAAATAAGTTCCATATCTCCCTGGACACAGAGTAAGACAAGTGAATGTACAGTATATGGACCTTTGTACTCTGCTTAATGCACCAACTGGAAACTGGAAGATGAAGGAAATCATAGGAAAGTGGTTAAAAAGTCTTTATACTAGGCCTGCTCTCTCCCCGCCATTAACTGGAAGTTCAGACACCTTCTTTCTTATTCTTCCTATTTCGGAACTAATATGGGCATAATTAAACTACAACCAAAACCTAATTTGTATTCCCTAAACAACCTTATTTCGAGTTCTGTGACTGAGAGAAAGTTTAACCAGTCAGAGACACAATATGTTAATATGCTCATATGGAGGCCGAGGACTAGTGAGTGTGGGAACCACTGTCCAGGATGAAACATCCAAAATCCTTAAGGACAAGGCCCCGACAGATGATGTGCTCAGAGAGTGTCTCAGAGAGTGTCTCAGACAGTGGAGCTCAGAGAAAGAGGTGCTGGAGGGAACATCATGGGAGGACAAGCCCCTAAAATCATAGAAGAGTGAAAAACTTAAACTGATTTTTTTTTTTCCCTTTGTGATTAAAAAAAAAACAATGCTCTCGTCCATTTCACGTGTCACTGAAAGTATATACATTTGATTTAAAACAACTTGATAAAACCTATTTAATTTAAAAACTCATATTTCAAAATACAAATTTACTTTTTTATTTGAAGTGACTTACTGTATTTGAACAATTACAGTTGTAGAAAGCACTGAGTAAACTGTGTCTTAACAAGATTTGGCAATTTTAATCAAGCTACTTACCCACTTGAAGATTAATTTGTGAATGTAATATGCCTTTGTGCTTGTGTTGGCTTGGTGACCTTTTGAAATTGATTGTCTAATTTTGTTTACTCCTGGCTGAGGTTTTATTACACTGGAGTGTGGACTACAGCAGCTCCATGACTTCAGTGTGCTCCAATCACCTACTGATTACAGAGTGTTCAAAATCTACCACTGTTCTAATGGGCTCATTTAAATGTGACCTTTTGTGCTTCAATAGAGTAAAGTACAGTTTTGTTCCTGCTATTATTATTATTTGAGGAAAGGCTACAAACAAAGAAAGATTTATCAATGTACCGCAAACTACCACGGTACCGCTACCTTGTAATGGAAAGCTCAATGCCCAGTCAGTCATTATATTTTGTATTTTTGTTTTTTGGAGCAATGCAGTTTATCACAAACTTGCAATTATTTAGTTAACTAAATTCTCAAAAAATATACCTCGGTAGGGCTGCAAGATTAACCGCAATCAAATCAAAATCAGACTTTGGATGTAACTAGCAAACCGCAGACTGGAATACATGAAGTACTCTAAATTGTACTGAAATGTGATTCTTGTATTAGTTTGCCAGTTCATATTACAGTCTTTTTGTCAATTCTTCTGGATGTGTTGTAAAACATAAAATGGTTGTCAGTAAAATTGAAATTAGATTTTTTTTTTCCAAATCATTCAGCCCTACCTTGATGCAACATTTATGGAGAATAAACCTCCTAAGTGAAATTATTATCACTAAGTACGGTGTCCCACATGGTCCACTCCCAGCTTGTGTTCTTACCTGAACGTGGCCTTGAGTATCTGTCCGGGGGTGCTCTCTTTGGTGTGGTTGTTGTATCCATAGAACAGGTCTCCAAACACAGTCTGGTTGGCAGGGACATCCACAGCCTCTCCACAGTCCACCCCCTCAGTGCACGACTCTGACAGGGGCAGACAGGAGCGATGGTCTGGGCCAAGTTTGTAATCCTCAATGCACCTACATGACACAAGTGGATAAGTCAATTTAACTGTGTTCATAGTATGGTATATTTCATTAAGTGTGGCTTTTATTATTGCAAATTCTTATTTTTTATATCAGTTGCCAAGTGTGGTTTAAAAATTGACTTTTGAGCAGCACTTCAGTAGTGTTTTGATTTCAGCAGACTTTTGGAATTCTCTACAACTGCTGGTTTGATGTTAGTTTAAAGCAAATAGAGAAACACAGATAAAAAAAAATTAAAGAGTATTATGCAAAATCAACTTTCTGCCATGTTATAACATTGATCCCTCATCAAAAACATGTCTGAAGTGGTTTTATATGTCATCCATTTATGTCTGAGTATTTTAGCAATCTCTCCTGGGCCCTATTCAATCTCCCCTTGCGATTAGCAGCAGAAGGATTCTACCCAATGCTCAGCCCACAAGCCTGTGTAACCCATGCTTCTGCACGACAATTATCCATAAATATACAAAAGCATGATACCAAACAATACATAACAAGTTCACAAAGCTGATGTGATGTGCAGTAATTTCATTAGCAGAATGCACATTAATTGTAATGTGATAGCGCTCTGAAGGGGGTTGACTTAGCATGGAGAGCAAGGGGACGGGTGATTCAAACTGTCAAAAATTAAACTAAAACTTATTAAATTCATGCCAACTGAAACTTACGAATGTTAATACATGATTTTTGGCTAATATAGCATTCTCAAAACAATACACTGTTCCAAATTATTATGCAAATGATATTTTTCTCTGATTTTGCCAAATTGTCAATATAAATGTTATCATAATTTTCAAGTCATCAGCCTTTAGAGTACAATTCAAATGTTACTGAACAAACCTCCCAATGATAACAGTATTTTTTCAAAAATAAAAACTTAAAATGCACTGTTCTAAATTATTATGCACAACAGAGTTTCAAACCATGTTACTGTTGTAAAGAACTGAAAATGGTCATTTGTTTATTTTTCAGTTAGAAGCATTAGCATATTACTGAAATCAAAAGCTGTTTCAATCAAAACATCTTAACAGGTCAAGTTACATTTGAACATAGGAGCCCTTATTTGACAGGAGCTTCACAATTCTTGCATCCATTGAACTTGTGAGTTTGTGGAGAATTTCTGCATGAATTTCTTTGTAGGATGTCAGAATAGCCTCCCAGAGCTGCTGTTTGGTTTTTGATTTTTCGATTTTTTTTTAATTAGACGCACCGCAAACTCATTGTCACAGGTGTGAGATTGATTTCACTGAGACACAAGACCATCCACAGGTTTCACTACTAAACATTTCACCTTTATGACAGTCAGTTAAGTCAGTAACAGTAAGTGCAATAATGCCTTTAATGCATTCATGGAGGAGAGAACTAGAAGGTGAACTGCTAAGTATTCCTAAATGATTTCACATTAGCATGTGACCCAGTTAAAACTACATTAAAACGTGAGCGTCCATGTTTCCTGCACATACACACTGAGTTGACAATCATGTGATAGTATGTCTCAGTGCAATGGGGAGGCTTGTTTTTATTATTGGTGTGTGTTGATTTTGCATGATTTTATTTGCTCTTTTTACCCGTTATTTGCTGTGGAGTTTTTATTGCATGTTTTTAAGCCTCACATCAGCCCTGACGTGCACGTGACACTTTTCAGCCAATGAGAGACCCTGACCAATTAACGCACCTGGAGCAGGGTGGGAAAAGCCCGGAAGCAAAAGGGAGAAGGGAGGCAGACGGAGAAAGCGGGCCTGGAGTTGGAAGTGTACCACTGCAGAGGAGCCACCACCAAAAGCCAGATTGCGATCCGGAATGGAGCACCACAACGCCTGATCAACGCAGAAGTGGAGTGAGAAACTCCACCTTGTGTGTAAGTGTTAGATACTTTTTAGTGGTGCTCCAGCTCGACAGCCTTTGGCTGTAGGCTACACTGTGTGTTGCACTGGGTGCTGCCTGTGGTGTTTTTTTGCTCAGGACGGAGCAGTGGTGGCGATGCGGCGTGGTCAGTATCTAAAGATACTGATCGGTCCTCGTCCTTTTGCAGTATAGAAGTATCTAAAGAAGGGAACCACGACACTGAATCCACACAACGGCGGAGTGAGGGGCTCTGCCTTGCCCCGTAAGTGACGCGGGATAGTGGTGCCCCCCTCACACGTAAAAGCTTGTGCCGTAGCAATCTGTTGTTCATGGGTTGTTGTTGCCGGTCTCTTGTTTTGTCTGCAGGGGTCGCGGGACACGAACACAGATCAGGCGAACGAACAATCGGACCCCCTCCATCACATTACGAACTGCCCCCCTCATTTTAACCCTGGCCCACCTAGTGTTTTAACCTTTTTTAAACTGGTTTTACTGAGGATCCCTTTTTTTACTTGTATTTCATTTTTTTTAACTCATATAATATTATTATCTATACTTTTACTATGGGTTTCTTTATTGGCACTGCAGTGCCTCTCTTCTCTTGATTTTAACAGTTAGACTCTCGAATTCAACCTTTTAATTTACACTTTTAGCAATAACATTCAAACCACGTGCAAGTCACTGTGGGCTTATGTGCATGTAAAATACTCAGATATGATCCTTTTCACTCACTTGAGTCTAATCCAGCGTGTGGAGCATGTGGAGCTATAGACTTTGCCTGATTCCTGTTTGACATGTGAGTGAGCAGTGACGGGTTAGGAAGAGGCTGCAGAGAGTTCACACACAGAGGTAGATAATACTGAGGATTTACTGTGGGGAGCCCAAGTCCTGGTGCCAAATGTCGGCCCTGTAAAGGCTGGACTCTATAGAGAAGAGCCTGGATTAGCCACACGAGCGCTGGGAGAAGTGACAGGAGGAAATACTGATGAGCATAAAGACAGTGTACAGAGTGTTTATGTAAATCTGACACAGAGCAGTGGTATATAGTGTGACTTATGTGGAGGCAAGGGGGCGCGTGCACAAGCCTGTTCAGAGAGGAAGAAATACGAAAAGAAAAATTTCTATTTTAGTTTGATTAACCAAGAACAGGTCTACCAGATAGTTCACTAGTTATGCTTCTGGTTGTGTCAAGAAATGTGGTTGCAAATGATGCATAATAAGCTCTGTAACAACACTAAATTTTGAGGGGAAAATAGGGAAAAAAAAAGACTATTGAATTCAGTTGAAGTCGCGAGCATGCATTCAAACATCTGCATCAGACCTAACAAATACCTTTCTGTCCTAAGTAAAAGGTGAGGATCACGTCAACAGTGACTCATGACCATTAGCACAAATCTGCACATTTCTGCAGACAATAGTTTCTACTTTTCCCCCATTGTGGATCTTCAGACAGATTCTTCTCACCTACTCAGTCTGCCCAAGTCTTTTGTTCCTTTTCTGTGTATTCTGAATCATTTCTGCCAATTTGTAAATGGTTGGGCATTTATGACTAAAATAAAATGATAGTGAATGTGTCTAATTAACTTAGTATCTTATTATAAATGTATGTCCTCAATTAACAGGGGTGTAGCGCCAAATGTAGAACACCTCTTTGCACTGAGCACTATGTAAACAGTACCCTTTAACTCTCCCAGTCCGACGCCCCTGTCACTTGATTCACTTAATATAATTAAAGCTGCTGCATTTTGTAACTGTACAAACTAAAATAATTGTAAAAGATCCCAACTTTTTTTTTTTTTTACCAGTTAGAGTTTCTGCTTAAGTTTTTAAGTTTTATGATTGGCATATTTGTTTTAATTGAGTCTTCATACAGTGCCCCAACTACAGATTTCCAGTGTTGCCCTTGAGTGGGAAAATAGATAATTGATTATTTTCATATATTTTAACTAATTGTTGAAAAAATGCATACATTTTATATAACAAAAACAGCTTCTTGCAGCTTCTGATTAAAACAACACCATTCATTAAACAAATGCATGCTACGAAGTACATTTACTTTATAATTGCTGTTTGTTTACGAGTTGTTTTCTTGAAAGACTAAACCTTAGCAGATGGATAAAGTTCAGCCAGTGCACTCACAAACTTAGTGCCCACACTGCAGGGTGACTCAGAGCCAATTACAGCATATGTTATAAGAGAAAAATCAAATTTAACAAAAATCCCAAAATCCTCACACAACTTCTTACCTGTCACTTCGACTGGTGCAGCTAGTATTCAGAACAGATCTTTGTATTGGATTAATACAAGTACTCAAAATCAAGTGACCTATAGAGGATCTTTGCAGAGCCCCATTTGAAACAGATAACATTTCAACCTTCTCAGAAAAAAGACAGCCTTCACAATATATTTGGTGTATGGTAAGTGAGTTTGGGCTGATTTATTTTATGCTAACATAAATAGAAAAGATCAAAAGACTCTGTGATGAAGCTGAAAGGGCTCAAAGTCTCATCACTGATGCAAATACTATGGTGTGCTCTGGCCACAGGAGTTGGCCCCTGGCCTCCATTCAAATAAAACCCTTTTATCAGAGATGTCCTGAGGAGGATTCAGACTGCACACAGAGAGTGCCTTTAGAAAAATTATGTTTATACCTGCACTGGGGACTTGAACACAGTATTACAGCCCAAGGCCTGAGAAAAGTATAACTGAACACTGCAATAAAAACGTATTTATTTACAACGATATGACCTTATGGTCAGGGAGGTGGAGGGCTTTTATGTTGGCTACATTTTGGAGAAGGGCCTAATAGACAAACAAATCTCTTTATGTATTGTATAAATTAGAGTCACCAATTTACCCAAACCTGTATTTTCCCCTCCAGAAATAACTGTAATCCAATCCCTTTATTACTTCATTGAATGTATCAACACATTTATGTATTTTAAGTGCATTGTCTTTTTTTTTTTTTTTTTTTTTTTTTTGTTAACATTGATAGAATTTAATAATAGAACGTTAATAAAAAATATCAGGCATTTTTTCCTTTTGCTCTTTCATGTTATAATGTAGTTTCACTGTATTATTTAAGAGCACAAAGTACTCTTAGCAGCAGATGTAAAGATTATCCTAATTAAACCTTCTATATGTCTCTTTACCTCTAGTCTTTACCACTGGTACACTGCGCCCCACAGTCCAAAGAAAGTTCTGGTTCTTATGTAAGTCAAACCCACTGTGGTTCTTACCCACAGAACATGAGGATGTTGTAGAGAGTGGGGTCATCCTCTAGGGGCGCCAGCTGCTGCAGACACAGCTGCTCACAGCCGCCGTTAAAACCATCGGAGCAGTCGATGCCGATGTGGTGGTCGTAACACCCGGTCCCATCCTTCATCGGACTCAACCCAGGAGGGCACTGAGGAGGGAAGGGAGATTTCAGTGACTTATGCAGGCAAAAGGCAATTAAAAGTCAGAACACCAAAGAGGCAGAGTGAAGACAAACTGGTTGGCAAATAAAAATATTAGAAAAGGAAAAGCATTTTAAAGGTGCACTATGTCACTTTTCTTAATGGAAATTAAATTGCTTTGCCTGCAATGTTCCACAGTATGGCATTACACATATTTGTTCATTAGGTATTTTAGTGTTAAAATATACTTTGAATAACATGCATTCTTTCTGTGAGTGGGGTCACCTCGCCACCCCACCCCAGATCTGAACTGTAACTTGGCCTGGTGGCATCATCTGCTTGTCTCTATGAAGATAGACAGGTTTAATGCCAAACTTTGGAACATTCCTGGCCATTCAATACTTACGTGCATGAATCACCTTTAAGTACTGTTGTATTACAATGTAAACTTGACTTCCATATGCAACCATATCTTCAAAAACAAGAAACAAGAAGTACTTTTGCTTAGTGCAAAATAAATTGTATTTAATTTAATGGAATAACACATTTTGCATAACTTTTCATTTTGTTATTGTTGATATTACCGTGACCCAACTTCTTATGAATTGGGGTTGTATTTTGAGTGAGTACGCGCTGCTACATTACACTCCTCCCAGATGGGACAGGTAAACATACTCGAGAACATCTGTGACTCAGCATGCCAACAGTAAGAGCTCCCACAGGCACTGCACCGGGCTCAAGCGCACAAAGCAAGATGTTTTATTTAAAAATTGTCATCAGCCTAAATTAAAGCTCCTGGCTATGACGGAAAAGAACAACGGTACAAGCTGTTAACAAGAAGGGGAAATGTAGGGAATTAAATGTGAGACTGCAGTATAATTTGGATTTGGAGCAGATGTTTCAGGAATGAGGAAAGTATTTGTTAAAAAGGCAAATGATTTCTGCGAGCTGAAAAGGTAAGCAGCGCTGAGATGTAAATCACGAGACAGACGCTTGTATTGTGCTCTTGCTAAATGCTTCATTATAGTAAAGTGGAGGGTAAAATGTTTCTGTATAACTTGTTGTGTTGTGTTATATCAGGCAATTTTAGGATGGCCAACTGTCTGACAAAAACATAACAATAGCATTACCTTAATAAGACAAAATTCGGATGAACAATCTTTTAGGGCAGTGCTCAGAGTGACTGGTGAATGGAGTCTGCACATCCAAGTATTGTTGCATGGTTTCTATGGAAACTTGGGCTTTTCCCATATCGGTATGTGTGTGTCTAAGAGTTTGAACTGTGACTAACAGGCCACTGCCAAGGGCAAGCTTAAGTTTGTTAGCTAATGTTGTTTGACGAATTGTACCAATCCTAAACCCAAAGAAATAAAAAGGGTGGATTTAGAATTGCATTTGGCATTCCAGTCACTGTGGTAGTCCCATAAACTACAAGCTTGTTTGAATGTTGTAGAACAGACAAGAATAAAAACAATTTGATGATAGAGGATGAACTGCGTGTTAGTTCATTTCATTTCACCATCTGAAATTGTATAGCTGTGCACCCACATGTGGATACTAGAGTGATGTGCCAAAGGGTTGTGAGAAAAATAACTAGTCATAAAGATTTAAATACCCTTCTTGTCATAGTTTGAAAATCAGGCACCCAAGCTTTTAAATGGGACTTAACACAAACTCCACCCACAACCACATTTCAAATAGAGCTGCTAAACTGGGTAGTACTAAAAAAAAAAGGGAGTGAAGCAGAGTCTGGAGTATAAGGAATACTGTGATAGGTCTAAAAGGTATCCACACTTCAAACTCCGCCCCTGCAGCCTGGTGTTTGTAATCAGAAACCCCTAGCTATAATCAGGGCAGTTTTCTGTGATGTCACCAACTATTAGTATTTGCAGTGGCCACTGGAGGCAGCACACAGTCAGTTTTATAAATTTTTTTGACCAGAAAGCTGCACATTTACCTTTAGTTTGCACAAAAAATGCAGAAGATAATACTATTAAAACATCACATAGACAGTTAAGTAGCGGAAAAAGTTAATTTAATGTTTAGTTCCATTTTAAAAGATGGACTTTTAGAACATTAAAACCATTTTTTTGCAAAGTCTTGATTATTTACTGTGTCTTTGAGAATGACACAATGATGAACTGTCAGACAACCCCACGCCACCTCGTAATGAAACCCATTTAAAACACATTGTTGATCTGCTCAGGGAGATGAGGCATTGCAGCAGGATTTAATTTCAATTTTACACCATTCAAAAGGACTGTCTTTAGGTGTGATGAGTGGAAAGAAACCATTTTAGTCCTCAAAGTGGAAAACAGCAACGGGTGTCAAAGATAAATTTCTAGAAATTAATACAAGCCTTGACAATGTGGAGTCTCGGGGAGCAATGGAGGAGTGTTTAATTGAAATTTGCACCGTGTTGAATTCATAACGGTCCACAGCGAGACCTCATTTCACCCTGTGTCTCTACACAGTCGGGCAGTAGCTTCAGAGCTGTTTTAAAAAGTGCTTGTCGGCTCTTATTCTGTCAGCGATTTCATTCAAAGTCCTCTTTTTAATAAGGCTATACTTTCAGACCAGTGTCAAAGCAACCTGGTTTTCTCTCATATCCGACTCAACACTATCCAGAGGTCTTATGGGATTCACTAGTGGTATAAAGGGATATACATTTCATTTGTTTAAACCAAAATTAGATCCCAGGAGTATATGGTTAAAAGAAGCAAAGAAATGCATGCAAGCTAGTTTTTGTATATGGCTGCATCTAAAAATGTATTGACTTAAAGCATTCACAATAATGTTAAATATAATAAATAGATTATGTTGCATACATTCCCAAAATCATCTGCAGTCCATGTCTGCATATTGAAGGTGCTGAAGATGTAACTTTTCTGAGGAGGGGTCAGCTATTTTCTTGTCTCCATGGAGATATTTTTGCCTTGCCTGAACTGTTCCACAGTATGCCCAATGCAGGTGACACCACACCAAGTTGCAGGTCAGCTCTAGGGAGAGGCAATCCCTCTCTTAGTAAGAATTCATATTTTCAAGGTATGGCAACGGTTTTGTAATTGAATAAACGTAAGATAGATAAGTTTAATGCCATAATGTGGCAAAGCAAAAAATCTTCATGGAGAGAAGCAGGTGGCTGACCCCCTAGCATGAAAATTACATAGTCCACCTTTAATAATAATAATGCATTGTATATAGCTCCTTTCAAGATGCCCAAAGCGCTTTAACTACCAACTGTGAAGAGAGCCTCTATATTGAAGGCATCTTTCCTCAAACACAGGCAGCTTCAGTTATTGACTTCTATAATAATATAATGGACTTCTGCCACATCCCAAACTGATCGCTTTCCATCTGCACACAGATCGTAATCATTGGGTATTTGTGCCTTTGTCCATGGACAGAGATTTGGACAGATCTGGTCCATAATCCAGGCTAAATCACTGTAATCCTCTGAATAAAACAAGTCCCTGAGTGAAGAGGCGCTAAAGCCTTGCACATTTTATCTGATTAAAACTTTTCTCACTTGTGTTTTTTGGCTTCAGTGTGAGGACACAAGCTATTCAGGCCTATCCAGGGTACTCTGAATTTTGCACTGGAGCTTTGGGGGGTCTGCTACTTACCCCATGGAGATGTTAATGCTTTGCCTATAATGTATCACAGTATGGCATTATATTTATTTAACTAGCATTTATTTGATCACATGTGTATTTAATTTTGCTGTTCAAAAACCCCTGAAAAACATGCATTATTGCTATAAACTGGGTTGCCTTAATGTCATCACAAAATGGATGAGTTTAATGCCAGAAACATTCTAGGCATCACCAGAAACTTTACATAGTGAATTTAAAATGCATATTATCCATTATTATTGTGCATGTTTGCTAGTGATTTTCAAAATATGTGATATATTTTTGTCCATATTCTGTATAGATCAAGGTTGCTAAATGATTTGCAGTGAGTGTGTGGAGGACAGTTCTATCCATTCTGAATAGTAGGACAGCGCTCAAGGATCCACTGAGGCAGGTGTCCACTCACATAAAGAGAAGACCTTCACACAACTTTGACTGAATACATTATACTGCATTTTGCCAACTTGTGCTGACCAGGGCGGTCCATTCACACCATTCAATGGAAGCTTTTTTGCAGACTTATAACAAGCTGATAGTCGTCATTTTCACATTTTAAAATTCTACAGTTTTTTGGGGCAGCGTAAATAGGGTCTATATTATGCAATTTTTTTTTTTTTTTAATCTATATTATAATGTTGTTTCCTCATCACAAACATAGTTCTGTTTTGTTTCATTCAAACATTTTTAATACACAAACCCTGCATATTTAGGCTGAGTTCTTCTCTAAAACAGAAAAATACTTTATTCCACCTTGTGTTTTTAAACTCCATACACCTTCACTAGAATCATTTCGATAATTTCAGACCTGGATTTTACAGTCTCTATTAAATAAAAGGTAAAACTTGAAAACTACTGCTTCATGACATCACAAGGTGGAACAGAGCATTTTGAGACTAATAGAGAGACTAATGATAAAGGGATACTCAAACATGTGTGAATGACTCCAGGTATGTTTCATGAGGGTAGAACATTATAACATTGCTTGAGGCTCACAAGAGTCAAATTTGCATAATATAGGACGTTTAATTGTTCATTCAAGACAGTTACCCATTTTCAAATGAAGTGTAAATTACATCTGAAAATGGTGTGCTTTATTAACATTAGGTTCAAGCTGGGAAAACATTCACTTGCTACAACATATTGCATAACACTACATTTATATGTTAGTGACTGAAATATACTAGTGCTTAAGTAGTTTTATATCAGTGGCGTGCGATGAGGGGAATCAAGGCAAGCAGTGGTTGCCCAAAAAAATCTAAAATCATTGCGTGTCAAAAGCATGATTAAATTGTTTCGAATTATCCAAATAATCTTGTTTTCCCTTCACTTGTTTGTTTGAATCATGATTGTAGTGGCGGTGTCCTTTACTACACTCTTATGGTCACTGAGCAAACTCATGTTCAGAGCTTACAGTGATTACAGCTGTTAGGGCTGTTTTGGAGGTTTGCACATGCGTACTGACGACCACAGTGGGCTCAAACAGCGCTGAATAAACCCATATCATCATCCATAGGAACCTGATGGGAACTGGAGATGTGTGGCGGGACCCAGTGAGTGCGCATGTGTGGCAGGAGACGACAACAGTTTCAACACAAGTGTCTAAAAATAACCTGCTTTTCAGTGACATGACATGAAGTGATAAGTCATTGTTTGTAGCTTCGAGTTTGTAATGATTAGATGTTAGTTAGAAACACAGGCCATCATTTAATGAAACAGTGAGCCAGTTTCAGTGCTATTTTGTGTGAAATGGAGGATCCGGAAGGAGTAGTGGAGTTAGAGTGGCTGGGGCAGTGAGGAGTCCACCTCGTCTGTGTGTTTATGAAGGAGCGACAGTGTCAGTGGAATAATAGCACTATTATACACGTGTGGAGAAACATGTGTCTGTCCTGGACCTGCTTTACTTCAGAAAAATACAAGACTTTTCTGTAGGAAAGACGTGGTTTTGCATCTATGAGAGGTGAGTGTGAGCGCTCTGTGCTAACCATATTATAGATCCATGGTACTAACGCAGGGCTGTGTTTAAGGGGATGTTTGTGACACATCAGGCTGTATTATAAGTGCATCTGTCTGACCAGTGCACTGTTGTTGTTAGTATTTCTTCATGATCTTCATGAATGTGCATGTTGTGTAATAAGTGCATTGCGCATCTATAATTAAATAGGTAAGAACAGTCGTGAAGGCTCAGTTGCATAAATAAGGTGTAGGAGTAGAAACAAACAGTCCACAAATAGCCCTGTTTGTACAAAGAGGGTGTCAAATACAGTCCCAAACACAAATATTAATAAACTATATGGTCTAGGTTTCTTCAATTTGACTCCAGAATGGCTCAGTATACATGCAATTAATGTGAGTAAAAATAACTATACTCATTTGTAATGTAGTTTGCTTAAAAAGTGATGTTATTAAAATGTTATCGACTAAATGTTGATGTCCATCCCAAGTCTGCTTGCCTACCCATAAAAGTCACCACACGCTACTGTTTTATATCATAGTCATATTTTGTACCATTTGATATGTTAAGAGCAGGAAATGGTCTAAAGTGCCGTATCTGTGTTTTTTATTATCGCAGACTGATTCAATTAGATGTGTGAAAAAAAAATCCTTCTGCAAAGTTCAGGCTGTGAGCAAACATAAAGAGTGATATCATGGTCTGACATTTAAATATGAAGCAGAAGCCATAAGTCACTGCTGAATGATGAGCAGATGGCTGGATAATCGCAGGACTTTAACACAGACTAAAATGGTCTTTTTGAACAAAGTAATAACCATCTATCATATGCGCTATTTCATAAAGTGAACAGCGAATAAAATGGTCATGCTGTAGACCAAGACTTGAAGCTCCTTGCCTTTTAATCCTGTTTCTTAATGGAGATAAATCCATGCAGCTCTGGAGGCTTGAGAGAATGTGCTTTGTGGCTAAACACCAACAAATTCACGACAGAGACGGATAAGCTATGTACTTCTATAAATGAGTCTGATTGGCCGACTGGTGCGTGACTACACCACTGACTAGAGGGCTAATGCAATATACAGTGCTTTAGTAAAAAAATATTTGTCTTTTTGGACAAGGAGAGAGTTGTGTGTCCTTAAAACCCATTATCATTCCGCCAGAGTTTCCCTAAAATGCCAGACTAAAATTTCCCCCAATTAAAATGGAATCTGTTCTTGGACCCTTTGGAGTATAAACAAATGGCTGAGCTCTTTGTGAAGATGACACACTAGTTTTGGACGGTGCAGTCAGAGGTACTCTAATTGTAAATGGTAACAAGCTCTGGATAGTGGAAAATCAGATTTCAAATCCTGGCTAGCTGCTGTTGGGAGATAAGGTCTAATAGACAATAGATTGGGCATCTGTTGTGTCTTGACTAAATTAAGCAAGTATAAAAATTTAAGTTTTATCAATTTGTGTGTTGTGTCCATGGAATAGACTAGATTCAAGTTACCTAGAGATCAACTTACCTAGATTCAACTTACCTAGATTCAACTTACCTATCAAAAGGGAGACAAGTCAGTTACAGCGCTATGCTACATTACAATCGGTCTAGAGTTGTCCCTATTCACAGAAGGAATTATTGTATTTTTGAGCAATAGAAACACCTGTAATGAGCAAATGCAAGAAATGGAAAATGGAAATGTTTAAAGTCATACCATGGAACATTCCAGGCAAAGTCATAAAATCTCCATGGAGACAAGCAGGTGCACATTTAAGACAATTGCTGATTAGGCCATGTTGGTATGATACATTTACTTTGACTGAAGAGTTAAAATAGAAGGAAATGTATATTAGCCCAAAATTTACACACACACACACACACACACACACGCACACAGGCGCGCACACACACAAATCACTGCATATGAGCTGTGCGTCACCTTATCTATTCTGTTACATAAACCACTTAGCCTTAAACCTGACTCTAGCTTTTCATCTTCCTGTCACGTTTGCTAATAGGAAAAACTTGGGAGTGCACCAGCAGCCATTGTGTGATGAGATAAGCACATGGGGTCAAAGTTCATTCTATCTGCGAGTGCTAGTTTCTCCTACGGATGTTATGAGCAGTATGTTTGGATGTGGTGGACACTGGTGACCCTTCTCACCTTCTTCACAGGGAAGTTCAGAAAGCACTACAGGGGGGCGGCTGGAGGTCAGGTGGGCATGAAGTAAGTGCAACTCTGTCTTCAAGAAATGCTTTAAAGGGTCAAAGGCTGATGTTTTCCTCATAGAAGGATTATGTGTGTTTTGGGAAAATAAGTATTCCTATATAGCTTTATTTTTATTATTTAAAACAATCAGTTTAAACGTTTAGCGGACATCAAAATGAACCAAAAAGGAAGCACAATTTAGTACTCTTAAATTATTTACAATTATCAAAAGATTTTAATGTTTTTTTTGCTCCTGAATAGAGTTTACCTAATGTACTTGAACTATAACTTTTTTGCCAATACATTTCTGGAGAACTGCACTCTATTTTTCTGTTTGGATGTCTGGTATCTTTTTCTAATCCTTATCTGTAAGTAAAACAAAGAACTCTGACCACAAGCTGAGATGGAGTTGAAGAAACTGCGTGACCAGACTACATCACAATAATTCAGTGACAGAGAAAATACAATGAAAGAGAACCAAACAGACAATGTTACAAGAAAAACTTTTTTTTGTTTTAATATTGCCATTGGATCCCCTGATGCACTGACCTGCACCTTCTTTTTAGTCATTAAACATTATGGCTTTTCCTTTTCAATAAATAAATAATAAACCAACAGCCAGACCATTTTGTAAACTGCACACAACCTGTATATGTATATGTCTTAAACTCAAAACACACACTGTTCCACTTTATGATGTCATGCGGTAATATAGGTAGTGCTCCACTGTGTTTTTAAACTCCCTACACCTTCACTAGAATCATCTGGATAATTTCAACCCTGGAATTTCCATTCTCCTCTGAACAAAAGGTTAAAAAAAAAATGTCTGACTTAAAAACTGCTATGACGACATCATAAGGTGGAACAGTGATTAATAAACTAGGTTCACTCAAACATGTGTGAATGAAACAAAACAAAACTCCAGGTATGTTTTTGATGAGGTTACAACATTATAACATGGCTTAAACCTCACAAGAATCCATTTTGTGAATGTGATAATGTCATGCTCCCAGATGGGGGGCAAGAGACAAATTTTCCTATCAATAACATTGTACTTTGCCATGAAACATCCAAAAGGTCAATGCACAAATGTTCAATCTATTAATTTCCAAGAGTGATTCAACTCAAGAACTCAGTGTATTACAACAAAAATCTGCATTTAAACAATATTAATTTTAGCTGGCCCCCATCTGTATTAAATATTATTGGCCTACAGAATGTTGTGATGTCATCTGAAACCCTGCAATAGGACTTTCATTTTCATTCAGTACGATTCTAACCATTCCACAGGTATGTAATTAGTCATTTTTTTCTGATGACTTACAAAAAGCCTGATAAAAGGCACTTTGCATTTAGGTTAACATTATTGCATTGACTGACCTAAACAAACACAACAATCCTTAATAAAGCCAATCTTGACATCCCTAATAGTAACTGCACTCTTCATTCCCCATTGGCGGTCACTTTAGAATGCTGAACTTGAGCATTTGTCAGCAGTGTAAACATAAGCCTGTGCCTCCTGCTCCTGATGACCTGCACAAACACAACATCAGAGGTGACAATCTAATGCTCTCATTCTTCTGCAGCCCTCTATCTCTGCCACATATTGACTCCACTCGACACTGCTTACTGTCCCCAAATGTGATCGCACTCAAGATTGTTTTTTGCCGCCTAAGGGAAAGCAGCCAATACTAAATGGTGGCTCACACACTGAAGCCAGCGGCACCTAAAATGAAACTACTGATTGATGACACTCAATACCGAAATGGTCACAGCAAGTATTTTGATACAGACACATCAAGCAAGCATTTAATATTGTGACTAGGTTCCAGAGTGATGAGAAATAGCACTGTTGCCATAACAATTAGCAATTCAAATCAAAATATTGTGTAGTTTCAATAGGCAAAAACGTCTTAAAAATGTCACCTATAAACAGGAAGCTGAAACCCATGAATTGATTGTAACATTTACTATGACAATTACTTTTTTCTTAGTCTCTTGAATAGGAGGTAACAGACAATTTTTAACTAGTTTACAACAATTTCCCTACAGTTCCATATGCTCACTTGCAGTTTTATGCATTCTTCCCAATAATAAGTGTTTTCACAAAGAAATAATGGCTTCACATGTTAGTGGTTTAAAAATGTTAAAGCGCACTTGAATTTCCAGATTTCTTAATCATGTTATAGTTGTTTCCTCTTCTCATTTAATCTCTCAAAGTTGTATTGGGAGTGATTCATCCATCTTTAATCAGTTATTTTCAAGATGCCATATTGCCAATCAACCCCTGTTTTCACCGCCACCAGCAAACACCCACTGCTCTGTTCTTACTTTGTTATCCAATTAAATTTTCTTAATCAGTGATTCACGTAGGATTAGGCAGTGTCATGCAGTCATTTTGTTACAAATGAAAAAAAAATGTGATCTGCTACAAAGCAGATAAAAGCACAATATGTCTTCTTTAAACTGAATCTTATGTTCATAATCTCAAATGTTGTATTAATATTACATATTGGCAAATTTTAACTCCTGTTTAGCTCTGCTCACTCCATTTAGTTTTATATTACTCCTTCTAACTCAACCTGCATCCTATACACAGCATAAAAAACATGGAGACTATTTCAGATAGGATTACATAAAACAATACAGACACAATCTGATGCTCTACTATCTTCGTCAATTTACTGAAGTGTCAGATTGTGTATACGATCAGGTAATAGGAACGCTTCCTTGAACGCCTCCATGATCAAAGGGTGATTTTTTATTTGGCAGCTCATAGAAAATGCATGTGTTGCCTTTTTGACCTATAAGCACTACCCTTTTCCAGCATAATGTGTGAAAAACAGACTTTTCTCTACACGAAAGACATTATTGTACAATACACTTGAACACTAACGATGCACACGCCTTTGGGGGTTGTACACAAAACAACCACTGCATAAATTGTTTTGAAGCAGCCCAGCCAATTCTTATCCTGGCTAATCTGCACTGTCAACATCATCCTTCTTTCCACCATTTTGTCAGAGATGTGTGACAAGATGCAGCTAATTAATCCCACAACCATGCTGTGATTATTGCGCTCTTTATTTCCCCAGAAGTACAATACTTTGGAGACTCAGAGGACGCAAGGCTTGGTTAGAAGTGCCAAAAGTGTCAAAGTGTTAGCTAGCGCCACAGATATTAAACGCAAACAAGAGACAGGCGAGGATTTTTGGCCATTGCCTTTGTGAATGGTAAGACAAGGTGTTAATTGATTAGGGCAGCATCAGAGTGTTGGGCCCGAGCCAGTTTACCACCGTGATTATAGCAAGCAAGGCTCATTTATAATCTCGACAGACGCATGATAATTACTAAAAATACACACTAATGTAGGCCGAGCGCTGATGGGCAGAATGAGACGATAATGTGGATATGAGTTTAGAGTCTGTCCTCTTTAGACCTATTTAGTCTAATGTAAACAATGTGTTATAAACAAGGTGCTGTGCAATGCATTAATATGGAGGAGTTAGCATTAGACAGTAATTTCAAAGATGGTTTTGCTAGAATGATTATGTGAGCCATTAGTGGTCTAAATATTAACATAAAGGTGTTGGCTGTTGTATTTATAAATCAGTTACTGGTGTGCAGTGGCAACTGGAGGTATAATTTTTTTGGGGGGAGCGCCTAGGCCAAAATTATAAATATATATTATGAATATATGTATTATATATAGGCTATATAGTATTACAACAAATGCCAGAAACAGACATTTTGGTCACTATTGGCTGAACTATATCTTGAATGAATATAAATAATTTGTATTATATTTCATCAGTCCCCTGTCCTACGCTTGCGCTGTGATTATCTCATTTAGAACACATCGCACAGCACATCAGCAAAACTACAATAAGAGGTTACGGTCACTACACGAACACATGGCATCAACGCCGCTCCTACAATGCACACGGCAGAACACCAAAGTGGCGCTATCGCATGCACAAGCTCATTTATGCACTATTTACCTGTGAGGCTTCGTCCTCAGATTTGCCCAAAACTAACAAAAACAAGCCTCTTACCTTCTACAGAGGACTGAAGCAGAGTGTATTCTCTATCCACTGTCCTGTTGGCTCTGTCTCCAAAAGTGTATTATTGTCCAATATGAAGAGATCAAACTGGTCCAAGTCCTGGTCCAGTCAGGTCCACAACACATTATCTGGGAGCCAAGTGCACGAGCTGTTCGCAAAATTAGTCTTAATCCTACTTCCCACTTATATCTGAAAGGGCACCACATAGATTTAAGCCCTCTGCACGTTACGCCCTGGTGAATTTTGTCCGCCCAGAAACAAGCGGGCAGAGGCTGATAGAGCAGTGAGCGAGTGCCCCGGTGGCAGCAGCGATTGCCCCGGGTCCCGGCGGCGGGTCTGTGTCTGTGTGTCCGCTGCTCTGGGTCTCATGAGCGGTGTCTCTCCCTCGCCTGTGTGGAAGTTTAAGTGAAAGTTACTAGTCGCCACTAGCCAATCAAAATAAGAGACAGGCGCCAGATGCACTCATTCCAGCTTAATGCTTCTTTTCTTGCTTGGCAGAAGAGTCCCGCTGAAGAGAAGACATATTACTCCCTAAAAACTGTTCTTTGGACTTGAAGTTGAATTCACCATAATTTGTATAGCATAGCACTGTTGTTATCCATTCATTAGCCTATAGTAGTAACATGCCGCCAGTGGAGAGTTGGGAGTAGGCGGGAGAGAGCTAGCACGCTGAATCACAATAGTACTAATAGTACTTCAGGGCTGCAATGTAAAGTAATGGGCAGAAGCACCAACTGTCGTCAAATTTTTTTCAAACTTTAAGCTTTCTCATAAAACTCCAATGAGTTCGCTCTGGCCCAGCAAAATCAAAGGGCAAACGCATGAATCAAATAAAGTGATATGAGCAAATTAACATGATAAAAATATGTCCATTCAGACACACGTTCAATTTTAAGCAAAATATGAAACATATAGCCTAATACAAAATAACAACTTTATACATTTTTATCTAGGTCAAGTTAGGGAGTGTGGCACTTGCGCCCTCTATTGACCAGCCGACACTGGCACCATTGTGTAACTTTCTGGATGTGGCAGAGACAAAGGAGAGTGCAGTTTTATGGAGCAGACGAGGTGAGGCTGTGGTTCTGACTAAGGGGGTAAACACCGACTGTTAAAGCTTCATGAGGTTTGAGAAAGAAAAACAGCAACAGTGAAAAATGTTATCTAGATATTACACGAAACTAACCCCTGTGAGCTTTAAGCCATGTTAGACTTTACCTCCTCAAAAACAGACCTGGAGTTGTGTTTTGTTTCATTCACACATGTTTGAGTAACCCTGCATTATTAATCAACTCCTTTGACCTTTACTTCAGTAGAGATTGGCAATTCCAGGGCTGAAATAACCCAATGATTCTAGTGAAGGTGTATGGAGTTTTAAAACACAGTGGAGCACTTCCTGTATTACCACATGACATCACAAGGTGGAACTGAGTGTTTTCAGGGTTTGTGTGTTAAACATGTGTGAATGAACCAAAACACAAGTTTGTGATGAGGAAACAACATTAGAACAGAAACCTTTAAGACTTATGGAGTGCTTTGTCTGGTGATTAATTCTGTCCGCTATTAACATTCTCTGGGGGTGGGATGCAAACTGTAGGCACTGCTCTGTCTGAAGCTTGGTTAGTCAAATTAGACTTAAATCTAAGCTTTATTTTAACACAATTTCTTGAAACTACAGGTGAGCTGATTTGTTCCTTTCAAATAACATTACAGTCACAAGCTAGCTAGCATTAGCCAACAGTTTTTCAGTTAGTCACTTTCACCTTTTCTATAACTGAATAAATGTAAGGTACAGTTGTTTAATGTCATACTGTGGAACATTCTAAGCAGAGCAATAACATATCCATAGAAACAAGCAGGTGACGGACCCTGAACCAAAAAGTTACATAGTGCAGCTTTACGTATCTGCTGACCGTTATCAGAGACTGAAAAAAGAGCTTTATTTCTTTTAAATTAAAATAAGACAAAACTGATCCACATGTGTTATGGAGCTATTATTTATCTCACAAGTAACCACAAAACAATGTTGTATAAATAAAAGTTAAAAAATTATGAGACTTTCTGAGGCAAATATGAGTAAATAGTCTTATTACATCGATTTATATGTCCAAACAGGATATGGACTGAGCCGATATTTGGATGCCGATATCCGATCCAGAAAATCTTTCAGTACTGGCGCCGTATCTGATTCCACTATCAGTATCTGTATCTGTATTGGTGCATCCCTGATCTCTGTGGTGTGACAGGCCAGAAAATACTGGAAAATATACTTCAAAACATTTACACACATTTCAGCTATTTAATGGATCCCATTCATCCAGGAATCAATGCTAAACAGAGCGTATTCCCACCCATCAAATTAACAATAAAAGACCAAGGGCTAATAGGATTCAGTAAATGAATTTTGTGTTGATATATTCTGTGTGATTTTTTTTTCTTTTAAATGTGCACTATGTAACATTTTGGTTGGGGCTCCATCACCTGCTTGTTTCTACGGATATGTCATTGCTCTGCCTATTCAATTGCAGGCGTTTTTATAGCTCAACAATACCTAGAAAAACATGCACTCTGATTGTGAACGGAGTTGCCTCTCTACAGATCTGACCTGTAACTTGGTCTGGTTTGGTCTCCATGAAAATAAAAAGGTTTAATACCATACTGTGAAACATCCAAACAAAGGAATAACATCTCCATGAAGACAAGCGTTTCATGGGCCCTCCACCAGAAATTTTACACAATGCACCTTTAAATACCTAGTTCATGCACAATTAAAGTGACCCTAATTTTCTAATAAGCTCTGAATTAAACTTCCCGGCATGTAAACGTCTTGTCTTATCTGTGTATCTGCCCCATTTGGATAGCACACATTTCCATAATGAAAGGTGCAAGCCAAATTTGTGCTGCCTTTTTCATTTAATTTGCCTTTCCAATCTGTTCACAATTAGCTCCTGATTTACAAAGGCAGCAGCGCAGCACCTGGGATCAACTCCATACAAGATACTGTGCAAGAAGCTGCATAAAAGTAACTGGAAAATACATAACACCATCAGAGGATTTACCATCTTAATTTTGTATTACCCTGAATCTTGTTGCCAGTGTATCAGATGATGAAAAAAATAAATATGGCTTTTTGGTTTTTGCTATTAAGTGCAAACACCACATTTAAAGGTCCTATATTACGCAAAATTGACTCGGGTGAGCTTTTATCCATGTTAGAATGTTATCACCTCATCAAAAACATACAGTACATACGGGCTTGTGTTTTGTTTCATTCACACATGTTTGCGTATTGATTATTAGTCAGTCTACATCTCCAAAGCTCAAAATGCTCTGTTCCACCTTGATACATCTCAAATATTGCAAACATATAACAAATAAAATAATAAAATACAGGGATGCAGAGCAATATGAGGATAACTCCAAATGCAAACTAATATTAAAAATAAAATCAGAGTATTTTTCAAGTGACCACTGTTATTATTGTGTTCATGAATCCAACAGCAGAGGGGAAACACTGGGAGACTCAGACAGACCATGTTGTCCTGCCAATACAAGAGGACCATGTGACCTGAGCCAGGGATTTCACAGAGAGAGACATTTGTCACTGAAAAACACTTGACTTTGTAATTGTTAGTGCTATTTTCCCACTCACATAATGAAGTCCATAGTGTTATATCCCTGTGTTCAATATGTAAAAGAGGCATTCAAGGAGGACACCCAGGCTAACAGACTGAGCATAAAGGACAGAGTAAAGGAGAATGTATTATTAGAACAACATTGTGTCGATGTATGCCCTTAAAAGTGAGTAATATTGTCTTTTATTTTTCAAGCTATACAAGATGAAATATACGAAAAATGAAAATATGTCTTTATAACAATTTTCTGTTCAGATGAAATTAAAATGAAATCTAATGTGATGAAGATGGTATGAAGAAAATAAGGTTGTGTTTTTAAAGTCCTAAAATCATAACTTCCAAAGTAGAATCAAGTCTCTCCCTCATGTTTGACTAACCTCTTAAATTACTTGTATGTGCTTCTGAGCTTGGGAGTTTTTAAAAACAACCCAGTAGCCATTTCTGTCCGTGGCAAAGAGCTAGAGACTTATCTAGGTAATGTGCAAAAACAGCATTTCCTGAGCACACCTGAAAGGCTCCACTCAAGTACATCACAGTACTTGAAAAGAAATAAAATTGTTAGGAGGGAGCGCCTGACAGCTTACCAATATAGTCTGGGATTTAGTGCAAGCAAAACACTGGCAGACGGTGCTAAGACTGCACAAATAACCCCCTCAAAAAGGCATTTGCTGGAGCCCCTAACAGATGGAGGAGAAAACAAATGTAGATGCTACATTTCCTGGTTGCTAAGCACCACCTGGAGGTAATAGATGTGTTCTGTGTCTAAAAGGTGAGAGATGGTCTTAGATTGCACTGCCAAGGGTCAGCTCGACCGCAGGAAAAGCATATGCTCACCTAGGTATAGACAAGATTTGAAGTGACTCAAACATACCTACTTTATTTTGGCACACACACAAAATTGTATCTAAGATGGAACTGAGTTAAGTTAAAAAAAAAAAAAAAAAAATTTTTTTAGAAAGTCATTTTCAAACATCTGGTGCTGTTGGCAATTTGGAATGGCTAGCAGCAAGACTGAAGTAGCATTTACTGTGTAACAAAGATATGAAAAATGATCATTATGACAGATCTATACTATTTTCTCAACAGTCTTACTATCTAGTAACATGATTCCAGTTACACAACTAATCCAAACAGATGGAAAAGATGACGCGATGCAACAGTTACTATGAGCTATGATGATATTCTGTTTGGGGACTGTGAAGCCATCTAATCCCAATGTACCCTCAGGTCAGCCATGACTCCTTTATAAGAGTCATTTGCACCTCTGATACACTCATATATATTCATACTGCTGCACAATGACAGGAAAATGCATTCACCATTCATTATGTCTCATGTGAAGAGGTCAGTGCAGTAGGTGATAAATAAAAAAACTCTTATGTTTTTCTTGTATGTTAGAATGATTTTATGTGTGAATGTGGTCAAAGGTGTGACGCTTTCAGTGACGTTTGATTTTCGTTAGTGTAGATGTTGTGAGAGGAAGAGACTCACCACACAGCCAGTGGAGTCCAGTTTGCGGTCGGAGATACAGCGAAAGTTCCTACTGCAGCCGCCATTGTCTTTGGTGCAGTCCCTGACTGGTCCAAACGAGTCCAACAGCACCTCCAGAGAATCAAAGGATGAGCTGATCATCAACTCCTCCCTGTGTCAAAGACCAGAGGACATTCAGGAACAGGTGGGATTATGGGAGTATAAGGAGCCCATATCAATTTGTGTAGTGAAGGGATGTCAAGACAAATTGGTTTATCGATAATCGTGATCATTTAAGTCACAACAATAAAAAAGTGGGACCCAAGTGCCCCCAATTACCAGGCCTTGCCCCACAACGGGACAGTGGGGGACCATCACAATAATCATCACAGTTTTAGAAGCAAAATGAAGACATTTCTTCACCTAAATCGAAATTTTGATTTCATAAGGCTGGTCACATACTAGAGGAATTAAGACAAGGAGAATGAATAACAAATAAGG
Source organism: Taenioides sp. WSHXM2023 (assembly GCA_029959045.1). Lineage (NCBI taxonomy): Eukaryota > Metazoa > Chordata > Actinopteri > Gobiiformes > Gobiidae > Taenioides > Taenioides sp. WSHXM2023. Next base: position 13,408,285 of record CM057096.1, on the reverse strand, counting down.
ATTTCATGGTATATTTGGTCACAATGAATTATAAAACTGTGAAGTCTCTTCTTACAATTATAATACTGCCCTAAAAAAAAAAAAAAAAAAAAAAAAAAGGACACCATTAGCCCTCAGCATCATGAAAAATTCTATTATTCTACACAGGGATTCAGAGACAAATCTAATCATGCAAACACCCCATCAAGTTCTTTTCTTGAAAAACATGAAAAAACAGTTGACATTAGTAATTCCTTTCTTAACGCACTCCTAGCATCCTATTTATTTACTAATACTACTATTTTTATTACTATTATTTAATTATTTATATAAGCATTTTTCACAACTTTCATAAGCCATAGCAGACATTTGCCCAGCATGCTAATCAGTCTTATTTTCTGGTTCATGGACAATAAAAAATGTTTTTAACTTGATGCAGACAACACACAATGGTCTTATTTGGACCCTAAGAGCTTTTTAGGGCTTTTACTTGTCTGCGTACACTGTGTGTGCGCGTGTGTGGTTCCTCGAAGTAAAGTGCTTTGTGTGTCTTTAAAGTGGAAAAGGGCTATATAAAAATGTGACCATTTAACTAACTACCTACCAATTAGAGGAAGTACCTCTCACTGTCTATTTTTGTACAGCTCTGATTTCTTATTGTTCCATACAGATTTAAATCACTTTCAGGCAAAGAATAAATTAATGACAATTCTTCCTGCCAGCAATACATGATCAGCTATCAACACAAACTCCCTGGGATTGTGTTTGAGCCAGTCTGCAGGGAAACAAGCAACCATCAGTGAACAGAGTGTTGTAGCACATGCATTCCACCTTGATCTGTTTAACTTAATAAAAGAAATATCTCTTTTCATGAATCACAAATACTTTCATGTTTAATTCATTCACTGTAATCCTCATTAGAAAAGCTATGACCGGCACAATTGCTATGCTAAGTACTCAACTCTAGAGATAAAACACTGCAAAAATCTAGTGGGCTAACCTTGCTCCCAGCTCCTCGCGTCTACAATTTAGATTCTTAGTTTTTTTTTATTCAATAATAACTCCCCCAATCCATTGTACAAGGTCACTTACTGGATGATCTGCTCGAAGGACAACAATATATTTGGTCAACGTTTTTTTTTTCCTGAATTTTAATGTAGTGTAGGCCTATTTCTTGCAGAAAAGAAATGCATTACCGCTAGATAAACAATAACTTTTATAATAGGATTGCCATGAACCTTGAAAATGATGGCCTCAAACACCAATCTTTACCCACAATTCCCCAGTCCTCACAAGGCAAGGGTGAACTTTTCCTCCTGTTTTGATGCTATCTTACAAACCAATTTTTCTATTATAATTGCCCATTGCTTTGTTGCCATTTATTCAGAGGGGGCCTATTGAACACAGCTTGAACAGATGACGAAACTCACAGCAAGCGTGAAAGCTGAATTATCTGGCAACCACAATTACATTCAACACAGGGCCACACAGTTTGTTCATTCTACACCATTTACAATAAAGGTGAGACAAAAATGCTCACAGTCGCACAGATAACTGCCGCAGACTACAACTGTATTAAATCTCAAAATGAACAGTATATATGGTAACAGTAAAAGAACCAAGCAGGGTTTTTCTTCACATACTGAGACGAAAGCGGTTATCTGACCTTCTGGAATTGTATTGCTCAATCAAAAAATAAATAAATAAATAAATGTCATTGTTATCTGTGAGGGCGCAGCAGAGGTTGATAAATGCGACGTATTGGAAAGTAAATCTATTTTCATGCACTGTTTAAGAGAAATGGGACAGAATAATGGTGCCAGTACATTACTATAGTGTGGACAAAGATAATGGTGCTCTGTTTTGCATTGAAAACAAGGTTTAAGTAAAATACAGGCATAAAAACGGGTCAGGGGTGAAAAAGGTGAGAAGGGTGCGTGAGGGGCAGAAGGTTTTTTTTTTTGTTTTTTTTCTCAAACTGGGGCATCTATTTTGCATTAGACCAGGCCCTATCTAAATGAATAGCGATTAACCAGTATATGCACTAATGTTGTAGTCAAGACTGCACTAATCGAGACCAAGACCTGTCCAAGACCACAGACAAAACCAAGACCTCTGAGGGTCGAGACTGAGACAAGACCGAGATCATGGACCATCGAGACCATCTTTGTCATTTTCTACATTTATTTGTATTTACAAATATTAGTTATTATCTCCATTTTATCTGACTGATGTTCATTTAGACATAAAATAAGCCAAGCAAACTGTACTGCACTTAAACACTGTGCCCCTTTTTTGGACCCTCACCCACAGTTTGAGAACCCCTTATTTAAGACAACTTCCACTGGCACTTTACAGAAAACTGCTTCAAAGTGAATAAAGTGGGTAGGATTTTTTTTTTCAAATGCCTGTCTGGAGTTTGATTCTTACTGGTTTTTTATCTTATTGGTTTTACAGTGGTATTTGGCAGCCTCTGCACATTTATCAAGCAAAACGCACATCGTGACAAACACTAATTTATTTGGCATTTTATTAGGCAAACTTCAGCCCACATATCGCAGTAGGCCTGCTGTGCTGAGACTGTAGCATAAATTTTGATTAGTTTTTGCTTCGCGTTTCGTCTTGCCCTTCTAATCAGCGCGAACTAAGGACTGAGCCAACGTGCACTACGGAAGAGAGACAGCGTAAAAAGGCAAGGAGGGTCGCGCTAAAGTGAAGCAGATGGACCTGTAGGATGTTTTAAAGTTTAACCTGCCCAGTGATACACGCTGATACGCGAGGGCACACGCTGTTGCGGACAAGCCACGCGCTGGGAGCGTGTGTGTTTGTGATGTGCCGCGCAGTGACCGCGGGCTCCAGACGAGCGCACAGGCTGAAGTCAGGGCCTGGCCACACTGCACGCGTCAGCGTTTGAAGCCCTGCGCTCTCCCGCACACCGGTACAAGTTTATCGCCGACAGCGGCGACCATAATGAAATATGTTCGCACCTATTTGCAACTGGCAGGGGCCTATATATAAATAATTAAAAAGCACAGTTGGAAGAGTGTTTGTCCATTGATCTGAAGGTTGGCAGTTCTAATCCCGCTCTCGACATAAACAACATGTATGCTGGTGTATGAAAGTGTGCGTGAATGGGTGAGTGTTTCCTTGATGTGAAGTGTTGGGTGCCTTGAAGGCAGAAAAGCGCTCTATAAAAATGTGACTATTTACCATTTAAGAAAGTAAGTAAGTAAATAAATAAATAAATACATGTAAATTGTGGTCTCACTTGAGCCTAGAGGTCACTACAGATCAAAACAATAACACATGATGATTTAAGTCTGCGGATTTCACTAACAACCCTTTCTCAGCAGAGGCCTTACCAACTGCGCTCCCAAGTTGTGAGTGCACATTTATCGGTAATGCAGCCCTCTCAGGTTCCAGGCTATGTATTGGCAAAGTGTGATTAGGCTGTTGTGTAATCTGATAGTGAACAGTGACATCACTTAAAGCAGATAAACATTTTAATTGTGTGTCAAAGCAGCAGATAAAGGAGAATGCAGTGCCACAGGAGTAATAGCTTTGAAAGTGGCTGCTCGAATCCAATGGTTTTATTCTAGTATTGATTGGATGTGTTTAATTTGAGATAGGCCACTAATATAACCTGTGACAGTGACATGGGAGCCACCACAGAGACATTTAAGTTAGTGGTCAGTTTAAATAGTAAGAAATGCTAGTTCATTAGAAAATAGTTCTATCACAGTAGACTCAATATTCCTGGACTGGTAAAGGAAAACTGATGAAATAAAATACATTTGTTTGTCTTTGAAAGGTTTGTAATTTTATGAAGAAATGTTTTTTTTTCTTCATTTTTATTTTATTTTATTATTATTTATTTATTTTTTCATTTTTTTAATTTTTTTAATATCTTAACTGGCTATATCATTTGGAACCATTTTAAACATACACTTGCTCTCAAGTAGTTCAAGTTGTTTTTTTTTTCTATATGGATATGTTATTGTTTTGACTGGAATGTTCCACTGTATGGCTTTAAACTAATCTATCTCCATGGACAAGCAGGTGGCACCACCAGGCCAAACACCTGCAATGAAATAAATGCTGTAAGACCTTTAATGTCCTAATGCGAAACATTCCACACAAAGCAACAGCATCTCCATAGAGATCAGGAGAAAAGTTTTATACAGCTTTAAAATCATTATTGGAATACACTTTTGGCCACTTATATTGTCATAATATTAATCCTGCCTGAACCGTAGGTTCTGCAAATAGGAGTAAACATAAACTAATAAATAAAAAATATATACATTGTGACATTTGCATTGGATATGTGATATCCAGCCACAAAATAAATGTCTTGAACACATCTGATCTTAACTGAAGGCAAATAAATACAGCTGTTAGCACTGTCACTTCTTAGATAAGCCGTGCACAATGAATGGTGGATAAGCACTACCTGTTTGTAACGTGCACATTTTGTCGGAGGCAGCTGTCACACTGTGAGAGAGCTTCAATTACAGCCCCCATTAGCCCACATAGCTAAACAATGGCAAGGTGTACATCAATGTATGCAGAAGCAATGTTTTAAGTCAATTTAACAACATGAATAACTAGCAGTTTATAAGATCCAAATACACCTGTCAATATAATTCCACTGCCATAAAGCCAAATGAGATAAACAGTGGTTAAATGAAAGGGCATCATAAACAAATGCAGAAGAGAATTGGGCAATAAGTTAGCAAGGCTGAATACGAGCACTTGAGAGAACATCAGATCTTAGATAACAAGATGTGGTTAGGGTTTTAAAGTGAAAAAAGACTTAACAGATATCATTAAAAATGGATATTGGTGCACGTGGATCAGTGTTCTTCAGTCAGCTCATCAGTTTGAATGTTTGCCTAATTTAGAGTTCATTTTATCCACTTTTTGTTCTCCTTTGGATAATTTCTTGTTTAGAACTACAGTGAAAATGTACAAAACATTTAGACTTGGTTTAGCCCAAGAATAGCTTGGAATTGTCCTGTTGCACTTGTTTACTTATTTAAAATCTAGTGGTAGTACTTAGAAAGCCAAATCTTTTCTTTGGTGGTATGTGGTCTGCAAAGTTTGAGAGGCACTGATGTAGATAAATGAAAACAACACACTGATAACGACAAAACACGAGATAATCTTTCTAAGCATATAACAAATATGAAATACCTGGAAATAAAAATATTGAAGTACATGCTCAGTGCTGCTCAGTGTCATCACAGAAGATTTCTTGTTAAAATCTATTCTATACTAATCTACTTATCACCATTTCGCTCTTACCCGTGTTGGGGTCAACTGTTGAGTTTCATTGTATATTTTATTGAGTTGGAAGTATTCAGATAACCACAAAATAACTACAAAAAATCCTTTATTGCAATACTACTGTCAAGGAATAAAAGCACTTCAAGAGTAGATCGGTATTTTCAGCTTTAGCAACTCATCCCACATGGCCATGACACTGAAGATGCACAGATGTTAACTTTTTCAAGCAATAAACGCTCTAATAAATGACACAGTGGATGGTTAGTGAGTGGGGGAAACAGAATACCATAATGCCTGATGTTTTATCATATCATATATCATTGTTTAAAATTCAGTTGTGTCAAATGTCTGAAATGGTCGTTGTTAAGTATATTGCAATTGCCATAAACAGAAGAACACAAGATAAATGTCATGTAGTTCAATGATTTGTATTGACCAACGCTCTGCAGAAAAGCATGTGTGTGTGTGCGTGTGTGAAGGGGCTGTATGTATTATTCATCAGATGTATGGGTAACTTTAATAGTTATTTTATTGTATGTGTACATATGCTGCATTCACAAATGATATGCTCCATCATAAGCATGCCCTCTGCAGCCCAATTTGTGCAAATAAAAGTCACTTAGCATGAATAACAAACATAGTTAATAAAATGGTATGGTGCCAAGAGTAAAAAGCCTGCAGGAGAGTTTTTAATTGCACTTCACACTTAAAGCAAAGGTCACTACAGTCTATTGGACATTAAGCACTCAGGGCCAAAATGTCCGGTTACAACAGCGCTCAAGGTGCCATTGGCATTGAGGGAATATTACCGTCCCTAATGCTAAAATATGACAATTTAAAGCTGAGCAGTGTAACTTTTATAGTTGGTGGTTGCCTCCTGTTTGTATGGAGATTCTAATGCTTTATCTGTTATCAATGTGCTTTATCCGTCTTACTTTTAATAAAATAATAGGTCTTTTAAAGCAGGCATTCTTATAGCGAAGATCTGACTTGTAACTTGGCCTGGTCACGTTATCTCCTTATCTGCTAGAGATAGACAAGTTTAAAGATGCATTGTGCAACATTTCCGGAGGAGGGTTCGTCAAATGCTTTTCTCCATGGATATGTTATTGCTTAGTCTGGAATGTTTCACAGTATGGTATCAAACCTTTCTATCTTTATGGAGACTAAACCAGACCAAGTTACTGGTCAGATCTGTGGAGAGGTAACCCCACTCATAGTCAGAATACATGTTTTTCTATGTATTTTTGAGCTATAAAACCATCTGTAATTTAATAAATATAAGGTAGATCTGTTTAATATCATACTGTACAGGCAGAGCAATGACATATCCATAGAAACAAACAGGTGACAGAGCCCCAACCAAAAAAGTTACATAGTGCACCTTTAATATCATATTACAGAATATTCCAGACTAAGCAAAGCAATAAACATATCCATTAAAACATACCAGAAAGTGCCTTTAAATTTTGCTAATATAAGAAAAACTTAGGGAAACATCTAATAATCCAAACAAGCTTAAGTATTTCATTTACATAAAGCATTCATTTTAATCATGATTCATTATACCCCACTCCCTCTGCACCATCTTCTCTCACACAAAATTCTGTTACTTTATACAACATTAATTCAGCCCAGAAATAAGCAAATTATTTTTTTAAACCTACAAAAACATATCATTTTAAAACCAACCCTGCAACATAATTTGGATGCAAAAGTCATGTTGACGCTGTTCTTTTAATGCATTTCCAATTCTCCCGTAGCATGTCTCATTCTTTATCATTCACAACATTACCACGTCTGCCACGTTTAAGGCCCTGGAGACACACTGTTTATTAAAATGCCACACAAGCTTTTAAATTGAATTACTAAAAAAATGCTGCGTGAAGCAATCATTTGACATGGTGTACAGCAATTACAAGTACAAGCAGCTAAGCAGGTAGGGAGCTCACTTTGATAGCTAATACTATGCAAAATGTGAAGAAGGATAAAATCTATGTTTACTCAGCTACCTTGAAAGTATTTGTTAACAATGCAAATATATGAAAAAAAAAAAAACACTTAAGGGTACCAGATTATTTTTCCATGTATTTGAGCAGAATTTCTCTTGTCTCAGTACAGATTTATTGTATAAGCAACATTGAGGTCAGTATAAGTCCACTGTATGCTGCATGCCTCTAATTAGAAAGCATTTTAATTGTTTGATAATCAGTTTGAGAGTTGTTAAAGAGCTTATAAACTCACTGCTGTGAATAATTGGGATGCTAAAAATACATAAGGTGAGAGAAGAATAATTTAAGACAACGGCAAACCATTTAAAATGTACTAGTACTCTTTTTCACATTTCACAGTAAAACTCCAATAGAGCACCCTTAAACAGAGATGATTTTTATTTTATTTTTTTTTTCTCCTGTGTTGATTAAAAGTGGAATCGAAATAGACCGTTGGTAGAATTATGGAAGCCTTGAGAGTTAATGAGAAACAATGATGTGGACATTCAGTTGTGTGGAACTAATTTTACCTGACATCATTTTCACAGGGCAAATAACCGCTGGCGAATCAGGGCTGCATCAGACACGCTTGTGTACGCTAAACCTGTGGAGAGGGCATGTCCCGGCATACAATAAAAGACAATGGACACCACTAATTATGGTACGTGCTAATGTGCTCTCTGTAAACGACCTGTTCGTAGACGCCATGTTAGCTTGATTGAGTCATAATGCTATAGTGGCCATGAGGCAGAAAAAGTTCAGCAGAGGCAATCTTTGAGGTAATGAGACATAACCAAGGATAGGCAGGGACAAACCTATTCCATTGTGGGGAATGTGCACTGTATATTATGATCAATTACAGTTATGCTAAAGTCTTTTTGCAGTCACAATTTATGTAATATTATGAGCCCCATATTTGAACAGTAAAACAGCGTATCGTGACTAAACTAAGGATGACTTACAAGCCCAAGACAAATGTCAGTACAGGTCTAGAAAAGGTGTTACTGTTTTTTACTTATTCTCCAATATCCAGTTTACCATCAATTGAATGAAGCTCATTCTTTGCCATTACACAGTCACACCATATCTTCAAAGCCTCTTTGGTAGAGGCTGTTTCTGTCTTCAGTTTTAAACTTAGAATTAGCGATACTTTTTGTCAGACAGGAGAGTTTGTGTACCTGCTTTACATGTTTTGGCTGCTTCCTGCAGCCCTCCTCAGAAGAGTCATGTGATGGTGTAGTGACTTGTCTTCTAGGTTGCTCTACTTGATTTTGCCAGACAGTAAAGGGCGTAAGCCTCTCCAGGACTGCATCCCATGTGTGTGATAAGGAGTAGGCTCCTTCATCACGATTTAGGCTCCTTGGACCTTGTTTGCAGATCTCAGTAGCCTCTCTGATCCAGGGCTGGTATTTGTTGTTTTCAGCACAGATGACCCTGGCATTGTTCCAGTCCATAATGTGGTTTTGTCTCTTGCAGTGGTCAGATATGGCTGATTTCAGAATTTCCTGCTCTGCTTGTTCTTTTATTACTCTTGTTTGTCTGTTTGCCGTTTAATTTTCACACACTTTGTGATGTTCTTTTTTCTGTGTTCCAAATGGTCTTCCTGTTTCCCCCAAATATATGGAACTTCCCACTAAAATACATTTCTTTCACCTCAGATTAACAGCATTTAGATTTTCAAACATGTTTCTCAGTTCTCTGTTTTACGTATAAGCTGCCATGTTTGTTTTGAACAAACAGACCATGCATTTCCCTGACAGGCAAATTTGCCTATATCATTCCCGATCCCAGCCCCATATTATAGTCTTTGTAGAGTATTAGAAACAACTGCAGGCTTGCCAGGGTATGCACCACCAGCATCATCAATATCATTTAAAAATCATTGATCTATTCATAACATATAACAAGTATGTAAAATGCTTGCATCAGACATTTGTATGTTTTGTATTTTATTTATTTATTTAGTTTATTTTTGCAAAATCTACATTCACCTTAACAGGAGAAATGCATTGTGCAGGTTGTAGCACTCGAGCTAATTTCCACCTGTAGTCCCTGGTGCATTTTTTGTTTTTTAGGTTTGAATTGTATTATATTTATTAACATGATGGCAACAGTCCATATATAATTGATACACAGTAGTCCTGGGTAAACAAATCCACAATGACAATAAAAATTCAGATTTATTATTATTGAAAGTAGCAAAGCAGTCTGGAGCTTTTATATTATGCATATGTTACGTTTCACCATGTCGTGCAGCTGTAACCAGGGAACCAGGGCGAGTTATACCTACAGTTCTTAAACATTGAATAAATGCTTATATATAATGCATCATATATATATATATATATATAAAAATATGTTTCTCACCTTCCACGGTGGTTGGTCTCTCTCACCATTGTATGAGGTAGGCATTACCGTGAAGGGTCTTGCCCAAGGACCCACACTGGCTAGCTATATATATATATATATATATATATATATATATATATATATATATATATATATATATATATATATATATATATATATATATATATATATATATATATATATATATATATATATATATATATATATATATATAATGCATCATATATGATGCTGCCTTCCTTTACTGCCTTGCCTTTAATACATGTTATGTGCAAGAATCAGGGACCTGTCAATATGAAGAATGCACAATGGTCTTTACAGTGCCTATAGAAAAATGCACAGGCGGGGGCCATTGAGGGAATGGTTCTATTCTATTCATGAAAAGGTTCATCTGTGTAAACACATTTGAGATAATTTTATATTTTATAGATTTTTCTTCTAAAATATATTCTCAGCATTTACAACCAAGAAATCCAATTATAAATTTAATCTTTTAACTGTACGTTATATTAAAACTACTCTTATATTTGAAATGTTTGTTTTGTCCAACTCTAAAGCATCTATTATTTCCAATTAAGTAATAAAATATAAATAATACAATAAGTGATACATCAAGTATTCTAGTTGCTTCCAGAATCCCTGAATTTTTTATTTTATTTTATTTTTTTTTGAGTAAATTAATTTTGGTACAAATCAATTAAATCCTGCAGTAAAGAAATATACCAAAAATATTACTTGAACTGTAATATTCTGAGAAGTGTGTTGGTAAAACTCAGGATACTAAAGCTGCCCTTTGAGAATCTAAATGTAAAATGTCACCACATCATTGCTTTAGCCTGATACAAATGAGCAGGAAAATGTATCCCAATTAACTACATTTATGAATTATGGCCAAAAACCTGTGTTAACCTTTGGACCAGCCTTTGCTAATCAAGTCGTTTAACGTGGACATGGAGCCAGACTTAATGAAATGGCCTCTGGGAAGTATTTCTGGAGCTGTGGAAGGTCACACTCACCCTGAAGTTAAGCCTAAGTTCACACAAGTTGAGCTGCACTTTAAGTAGTTTGAAGCAGCAACTAGTGACCTGAAAGTCCAAGCTTTTAACACAAAGCTATAGTGGAACTTGTGTCTCCAGGGTTTCCATGTTGGCAAAAGATAAAAAGGAAGGGGAAACATCACATTAATGACTATACTAACTTGACTGAACAGTGCTTCTGCATGAGAAATGAGGGAGTTGATCTTTTATAAACAAAAACAAAAAACAAAAAACAAAAAAAAAAACTAACTAAATGTAAGTAAGTAATTACCCTCAGCAGTCCCACTGCAATAACTACACCTTAATTACTACATCTTACACATTAAAAAAAAAAAAAAAAAAAAATTCATTGCGAAAAAAATAGTTAAACTCAATTAATACCTTAAACCTTTAAATGGCCCACATTACACTTTTTTCTAATCGATGTTATAATGTTTCTTCATCACAAACATACCTGGAGTTATGCTTTGTTTCACATGTTTAACACACAAAACACAAACCATGCATATTTAGACCGAGTTCTTCTCTCAAACAGAAAACACTTGTGATGTCATGTGGTAATACAAGAAGTGTTCCACTGTGTTTTTAAATACCATACACCTTTACAAGAATCATTTGGATCATTTCAGCCCTGGAATGCCATTCATCACAAGGTGGAACAGAGCATTTTGAGCTTTGGAGATGCAGTCAAACGTGTGTGTGTGAATGAAACAAAACAAAACTCCAGGTATGTTTTTGAGGAGGTAACAACATTATCACAAGGCTAAAAGTGTCTTTTTTGTGTAATATAGAACCTTTTATTAAGTAGTCACTATTCCTGAATCATTTTAAATTAAGATTTACGCCTTACTTCATGCTTTATAAACTGTTACTGTATACTTGTAATAAAGCAGAAGTAAATTTTTTTGAGACAGACAAAGTGTAAATGCAGAGACAGAATCCCTTTGACCAGAGCTGGGTGGGGTTACAGAGAGAGGATCCACACTGACTGAATTAATACTGCGACATCCCTGCTGTCAGGAGTACCTACTACTGTTGCTGTTTGGGCTATGACTCTGTGGTCTATATACGAAATAACAAGTTTCAAGAAGATTTTGAATAGCAAGGTTTTATACTTATGGTACCTAAAACTGACTCATAACTCTTAAATATACAGTATACTGTTCCAAAACCAATATTTATGGCAGAAAACAATAAAACAATGCAAATTCTAAGGAAGACTCAGGGAGAAAAAGTTCAATTGTACATACTTTGTTGGTTCTCAAAACTTAATAAATGCTAAAGTATTGGGACTATTGTATTGGAATTACGAGGTTGTATAAAATGTGAAATGGATATAATGAAAACAAATCAAATGTTGCAGCATAATCTTTCAAACAAAGGTAAAGAGATACTTGTGACTTTTGTGTTTCATTTTAGATCCAATTATAACAATATTGAAATATGAATGACATATGACCTGGCCCCAGATTGAGCTCCAATGGCAAAAAGCTTTGAACACAAGACATTTGTTGAAAAAAAATAATAAAAAGTGGCTAAAAGCTTTTGTAACCATTTGAAATCTTTTTAAAACAATATAAAAATACTCAAGAGAACACCTGTGTAAATCTACAGTCTCCAAAAAGCACAATCATTCTTGGTTTTGTCAGAGTTAAAGATCGGACATGACTGGACATAATGCCTTCAAAACTGCAGTGGAAACAAATTATGCCTTTCACACAGGCCTCTTTTGTACCTGTGCTTTTGTCAAACCTACACAATAAGCCTCAATGGTGAAAATGGGGAAAACTGAGACGAAACAGCCTTACCGTACATCCACAGCGTCCTCCATGACCGTCATATCAGTCTTACACTTGGCCGAAGGGTTGATGGCTAGCTCGGCCGGAGGGATCACGAAGCTTTTACTCAGCGGCAGCCACATGCCCTCTCCCAGTGTGTATGTGAATCTAGACAAAGCAATACAAAAAACTGTTAGTGTATTGACAAAGAGATTTCAGGATGCAGGTCTTTCAGAATCCATCCCGAGTTTGAGTTTCCATGAGTTTGAGTGATGAAAAATGAAAACCGTTGCCATAGCAATTCTGAATTCATAAAACAAAATATTTTTATTATTATTTATATTTATATTATTATATTATTTATTTTATTACATTTTGTATTAAACTGTGCCTTGAAAGGGAAACTGAAACTAATGAATAATTTAGTTTGCTGATCTATAGTTAGTTCTTTGCAGATTAATAATAAGTACTTTGATGTGAACAGCGCCTTTCAAGACACTCAAGTAGTGTTGTTCCAATACAATTTTTTTGGGATCCAATCCAATACTTGGTCGTGGTGTACTCGCCAATACTGATACCAGTCCGATACCACATAGTGTATGGCTACTCAAAAAAATAAAAAAATATATATTCTAAAAGGCTTTTTTAAAATGAAAACCTGCAAGAATAAATTAAATTTTGAGGAATAAAATATTAGTGAAATGTATTGCTGTAGAGCTGACTTAAACACTTTTGCTTTTCTACTTCGTCACTTTCTACCACAGAGCCTTTAATAGATCCATGCAGAGAACGCACAAAACCAACAGTGAGGCCCGTAAAAATTACAGTTACTTGACATAACTAGAATTCTATGAGTGTGTGTGAGCCCACCTATGGGCTTCGCTATTGGTTACCTCTCCCTGGCGCCAGCCAGAAAGATCAAAGCAGTCACCGAGCCAGGCTGTAGGTATCATCATGCCTACAGCCTGGCACATGCCCGCGAACCCGGTGCCCCATAAATACCAGGCAGCTAGCCACATAAGTCCCTTCTTTGAATCAGCTCAGAGAGGTAAACAATCCAGCTGGGCCTGAAGGTAGGTGGGCTTGCACACACTGATAGTCATACTCAACTATAGTTACGTCAAGTAACTGTAATTTCTATTTTTTGTGTGCTGGCCGACAGGCCAAGGCACACTAACTGTACAAGAGACAAGCAGGGTCAAGCTGAAATGTGGGCAAGCCTCACCCAGAGGGCCCACACAAATATCTCCCTCCCCGTACGATGTCCACATAGCAGGAGATCCTGCTATGTGGAAGACTACTCTCTCAGGAGAGAGGAGCCTGGTTTCCATTACTCACAGAATAAGCAAGTGATCTCGCTGAAACATCTAATGGATAAGATCGTACAAAGGTAGATACACAGGACCAGGAGGCAGCCATGAACATCTTTTCCACTGTACCGCCCAGTAAAGGGTCACCTAAGAAGAGAGACCACACGTGGATGCGCTCTAACAACTGGCAACCGAACCTGTTGCTGACTCGAACTGCCATGCCTGGCGAAAGGCCCCATTCATCGTGCAAAGGCCCCCCTCGGGACATCCTGTCTGCCCCGACGTTGAGTACTCGACGTTTTTGGGCCTTGGCCGTAGTGGTGTCCGCTGCAGCCGTAGCCACTGAGAGACTATTGCCCTGAAGTCTGATCCGCCTGTGCGAAGTGAGCGTAGGAGAGAAGCTTGAGTCCACAGCGGGAATAGCGAGTGCTACTGACGTTAGTAACACTAGGGCAAAAGTCATGCAGCTAAAGAGGTTTTGCTCTTCTGGGAGAAGTAATGGGCCTGATGGCCTTTATTAACATTTCTGGAGCACGTGAAGAGCGCGAGAAAATGACGTTCACCTTGTGCCAACTCCCTTCACAAGGGCAGCACTTCTGGACGTGAGTGCGGAATCAGTTGGGATGTGGGCTGCGGTCCGGTCCCAGGCTCCCCAAGTGCTGGTGCTCCTTCTGTCTGGTTCACGGTGGCGAAAACCACTTTGTTCGCGCTGGGGTTGGAGATGGGGAGCTAGCTGCTGGGATCCTCTAGCAGTGGCCTTCAAACGATCGATGATGGCCTGGATGTCTGGACCAAACAGAGAAGCCGTGGAGAGGGGCAATCCGAGGATGCCTCTCTGGTCCCGCTTCGCCAAGGAGGACAAGCCGAGCCACAGGTGTCTCATAGACTCTATTCACGCTTACATCACAAACGCGTACAAAGTCCGAGTTAGTGCTGTTGTTGGGCTCCACTTTCAGTAGCTGTAGTTAATTTACCAAGCTCAGTGTCCACACCAAAGGCTAAATGGAGGTATCTAAGAGGTAACATAAATGTCTTTTCTGTTATTATTGCGTGATTTAAGCGTCCACAAAGAGTCTCTGCAGTCTGCATTTAACCTGCTTTGAGCATTAACAGTAGCATTAGCCACAGACATCAACAGTACTCGCCGATACCGATACCTGAAAAATGTATGGAGCTTTTGCCAATACCAGTATCAGCATCGGAACAACCCTACACCCAAGGTACTTAGCTTGATTCTAAAAGCTAGCCATGTTGTTTTGCATTGTCTTTAACTTTGGCCCCTTCAGTCCCACATTTTTTTCTACAGTGAATAGCGAGAAAGTGGAGTTGTGTAATGTTAAAATAAGCAACAAATAAGCTGTTTTTAAACATGCCATTTTGAAAGCAGCACCCTTATATTTCATGAACAAAGCCGAAAGTCTTTTCTTACACTGCCAAAAAACTCAAAAACATTCTGGGAGGCAGAGCGGGCGCTTGCTGATATTCAGGCTCTGTTTCCAACAAGGCTGCTGAGCCAAATACAAAGCTGCTGAGTGGAACATTTATGTTGTAATGCATGGAGACCCACACGGAGGACAAAACGTCAGCTCCTGGACAGAATAGAAAGCTAGAGCTTTTATGGCTACAGGGTTACAATGAGCCCCGGGATCAAAGGGCCCACTCACATATTAACTCTGGACAGCTATACTTTTATCTACTTTTTTAAACTTCACCACTACAGGTCTGTATGGAAAATGTCCACTCCAAAGGTTTCTTGGCTATTTTGAAGGTATGGCGATATTTTCAGGCCCTCAAATCTATCTGGTGCTCTTTGAAATTTTCTAGAACAAAAGAAAAAGAAAAAGTTAAAAAAAAAAAAAAAAAAAGTTCACTTAATCACAGAAAGAAAAGAAACAGTATTTATTTTACTATTTACACCATTGTAATAAAGTACCATTAATAATCTCCCTTAGCAAATTAATGAATATTATAATATAGCTTTTCTGTCAAAACAACACTGATTAATTGTTTTTGAACTCCCAGCCTCTCTGTGTATATAATAAAATCATGCAAGACCTTTTACAGTTTACAAATATCTCCAATCACACACCGTTTTGGAATTGAATCCCTCCTCTGGTTCCATAGTGCTCTCCAGTACTACTCTGATGCATGTGTCCCTTTTACCTGACACTTCATCAAGGCCTCGTCCCCCACCGTGTCAAACCAACATGGCCAATTTCTCAAAGAGGAATGTTTTTAGTGCTTGAATGATTCTGAATAATGGCGTCAACTTGGGTGGAGGTTATTTATTTTACCTTTCAGCAATGTTATTCTTTTTGCATAACTCTTTCTCTGAGCAGAAGGACACCGTGTGCTAATGGACGCAATGCATACCAAATGAGAAGCCGTGATAGGAAAGGGGCCAGTAGCAGATCCTCCTCGGAGAGAAAAGGCAGTAATAAATCTGTAAACAGCATATGTCTGGAACCAGAGCTTTAAAACTATTCTTCAGATTTGTTGGTCCGATATCATCCATAAACACAATAAGGGTAGAATGCTTATGCTACACAACCTGCATGAATATTCACAAATAATTCATTAGAGTTGGAAAATTATGTATATATGCAGATTGTACTTGTAGCATTGAATACATAGGAAAACTTGTTGATTAAGCTGTTTTTATTTAGGCATACCATGGCCCAATTTGTTTTGTTAGCATAATAGAGAAGTAGTTACAAAATATACAGTTGATAGGAATTTAAGACATTAACTGCAATTGTTAAAAAGTGTACATCTACAAAATAAAAATAAAAAAAAAATGTGGAAGATTAAAGCTGAAGGAACAAGATTTCAATGGAAACAAGACACAGTTTTCTGTTTTTTTTGGGGGGTTTTTTTCAGTGCAATAAAAATAACCAGAAATCTTATAAATGACATTTTATTATTTTTTTATTTTTTTATTTAGTTTATTTATGAGACAGGGACAGTGCACAATCTACATTAACCTTAACAGGAGAAATGCATTGTGCAGGTTGTAGCACTAGAGATAATTTCCACCTGTAGTCCCTGGTGCATGTTTTTTTAGGTTTTAGGCTATAGAAGATATGTAAACTAGTTAAAGACCATGTACTTTATTTCTTTCCATGTATTTGAGGAAAAAAAAAAAAGTCTTGCATCAAATTATAGAGCATTTTATTGTTTGATAATCAGGAAGTGTGTGGTTAGCATACTAGTTGTTTTTAGTTTTACTCTGCTCTGGTCTGAGAGTTTTTCACATTTTAATCAGGTAAAGTGCCTTTTACAGTAGCACAAAATAGCATGTGTGTGCTTGAGCTGAAGAAGAAGTGTGACCAACAGCTGTCATGAAGTAAGTTGTCATATAAAATGCATGCTCTACTTGAATGACATCTTCCTTCACACTTGCTATTACCACTTCTTCAAATACAATGGCCATGTCTAATAACTCATCTCCCTCTAATGAGAATATGCAGTGAATTGTTGATACTCCCTGAGATACTGCGTGACGTATTCGGCGAAGAGCAGAACAAATTAGCAGCCACTTAACGAGCCCTGCGCTATAATGGACATCAGGGGAACATTGTGTTAGCGTATGACTTATCTAGTGCAGCCCAAAGAGAAAGTGGAGGTGGAAAACAGTAAGAGATCCCGGGAGACGGCAGTTGTTGGGTGGAAAAACACGTCTGCGGTCCTCTGAGATGCTACGCTAAGGCTAAAGCTGCTTCTGAGCGCTGACTCAGAGCATTTATCTGCATGCACCCTGGAGGATCCCATATACATCCTCCCCTTTGGTTCATTATAATCTCCCTGTGATTCTAATTGGCTCGTTTGCTTCTGTGTTTAATGGTAATATCCGCTAAAGTAAACAACAAGGCGTGTGGGTAAGCCTTAAAGTGTTACTGGGATTCAAGCTGCAAAAAGGGCTGAAGGGGCAAAATTTGAAGAGGTATGTTGTCAATTAGATGATGGCTCCGGCAATTTGATGAATTTGTTTCTCCCACCTCATTTCAGTCTCTAATCTGGCCTTTTCAATAGTCTCTGGGCTGAAAAAAATCTTTAGGACACAAAACTGACTTGTAAAAACTTTTTTGTAATGATGAACTTATCAGCGTTGTATTGTTAGTGATCAATGCATGCTTGAGTGATGCACCTAAGTCCCAGCCCACAGCCCTATACTTGTTTGCAATTATTTGAAAAACTTCCACTGCCAATAGGTTTAAAAACATGTTACGTATCCATAAATGAAAAGTTGCTGCTTGTGAAATTCCACTATGAAGACAATGGGTCAGTAGCAAAAAATCTGTTCTGCAGTTTTGAACAAGTCATCAATATGTCTGTTTCTATCATTACATTCAATACCAACAAAAAAAGCAAAGAAATCAATCCAAAAGTTAAAAAAAAATAAAAAATCTAAATAATAAATAAATAAATAAATAAATAAATAAATAAATAAATAAATAAATAAAATTTATTAATTAATTCATCAAATTTAATTAAAATGATTTGAATTAACATTTTGCTACTGACCCGCAAGTTAAACTGGTTTAACACTTGTACTCCTCTTAATGCAGTCATGTCCAAATGTCCAGGTAGGACACCTGACTGTGACCTTTTTGTGGCAGGGTCAATAATATGATGGTACCCCATTTTTACTCTGCTTTGAAACCCAAGAGAAAACAGAGAAGTCTAGCCTTAAGCGTGCTCACTCAAATATTTAGATTGGGTTGTGCGGTGGGTGGCAGCAGTCTGAGGACTCAGCACTGCTCAGAATAAGAAAAGCTCCAACAGACACATCCTAACAATAAGTCCACAGTATCAGCAGCTTCCTGATGTTAACTCCCTGCCTGCTGTCTCTGTCTCAAACTACTGGGGTGTATTTTGGATGGAGACTTCTTTGAGTCTTCACAAATAATGATAAAGAAATATGACACATTTGCACTGTTACCATAGCAATTCACAGTCCTCAAAATGGCACTTTTAAAGGGCCCATATTACACTATTTTCTGATATATGTTATAATGTTATTTCCTCATCACAAACATATCTGGAGTTGTGTTTTGCTTCATTCACATTTTTAACACACCAACGCTGCATGTTTAGGCTCTTCTTTCAAACGGAAAACACTCCTACACCTTATGATGTCATGTGGTAATACAGGAACTGCTCTACTGTGTTTTTAAACTTCATACAGCTTCAATAGAATCATTTGGATAATTTCAGCACTGGAACTGCCAATCTGGTAAGGTAAAAGGTAAAAATTGCTCTTAACCTGAAACCAGAGAAATTTGAGCTTTGAAGATGTAGACAGACTAATAATAAAGGGTTACTCAAACACAAGTACGTTTTTGAGGAGGTAACAAAATTATAACATGGCTTAAAGCTCACAAGAATCAGTTTTGCATAGGACCTTTAAACAGGAAACTGAAGCCCCTATCAAATAAAGGAAATAGATTGTCTCAAAACTTCTATACGTAGCTCAACTGTCTGTGAATTAAGGTAAAAAGGTTGAGTAACTCCAAATTTTAAGGTAGTGATTTTTCTGGCCCTATAAGTTAGTATGGTGTACACTTTGTTAGGACAGTTGTTGCTGACTAAAGGAAAAAAGTAGTCACAAGTTGTTTGGCGGTAAAGATGAAAACAGACAAGCACATATCAGGTGCAGAAAATACTGAAAGGTGGTAAAATATTTTTGTTACGGAAATGTGTGAAATCCTTTGAAAATATGTTCTTTTCATTCTAATCTAGCTTCATGTTTGAGTTTTTATTTATGTTAAAGCAGATCTATCATGCAAAATCTACTTTTCAGAGCTTTAACCATGTTATATTTGTTTACCCTCCTCATTTACAGTCTCAAAGTGGTATTTGGAGTGATTCATGCATGTTTGAGGTATCTTTAATCGCTTATTTTTAAGACGCCATATTGCCGATCAACCCCTGCTTCACCCCCGTTTTATACGCCCGCTGCTCTATTCTTCTTCAGTTCTCCGATTTTATTTTCATAATTGGTGATAGACGTAGGATTTGCCAGTGTCTCCTAGTCATTTTGGATGCTAGCTTGATCTGTAGCTATCCATTGAAGTTGCTGACTCTGTCATGACATCAGCTCCCATTTGGCACCACTGTTTTCTAACGTGGATGTCTGCAGACTTGTTTCTTTTATCAAGTTGTTTTAGATGAATATTGCAATTTAAAATGTACAAATTACAACATAATGATCCACAGGCATAGGTTTTAACTATATAGCAGGCAAAGCACCACATGTGTTCTTTAAAATATTAATAATATTTTGATATTTCGGATCGTAAAATGTTGCCTCTTAAACATTATGAACAACAAGGCACTAATTGCATGAAAAAAATATTTCAAATTCTTAAATACATTTTCAAACTACAGTTAAAACATGCATACAAACTCGATATTCAGGTGACGCAGGCCTTATCTATAGCTGTAGCAGAATTAAAATGAGGATTTTGACTCCACACAATTCAAAATGTGCAACAGCAGGAGGCAAACCGGAGAAAGTTTGGAGAAGTTGCTCTTACCTGAAAATGCGATCAGAGGGCTGTTCTCCCATCACAAGATCAAACCCGCGCTGGAAGATGGTGTAAGGCCAAGGACTGCATAAAAAAGACAGACAGAGAGAGAGGGCACATAAAACTGTTTTGAATCAAAGCTGGAGACGTGGTAAAACTTTTAGTAGAGTCTGCCCCCTATTCCCTAATCTGAAGACTCAAAATTACAAGGGATGTTTTTGCTGTCCAACTCCACACATCTGCTCCACCCTCAACCCTAGTCATTTAGAAGGTAGGATGCAAGTGTAAAGGTGAACAATGAATGAATGAAGTAAAAAAAAAAAAAAAAAGTCACAAAAATTACTATATCGATTTATCATTCAATACATGACGGATGGGGAATTTTTGTTTAATTTTTGGCTATAGAAAAGACTGAATGAATAACTTCTATGACTCATTACAGATGCAAACTAAGTACTAAAGTGTTTATTTAATGCAGCTTGTGTTTTTTAACACTATTGTACTTTTAGAATAGTTTTTCTTGAGTTATTGTGTCAGTGGCATAAATTAGTTTTATTATCATTTACAGTGGAGGAAATAAGTATTTGATCCCCTCCTGATTTTGTAGGTTTGCCCACTGACAAAGAAATGAACAGTCTATAATTTTAGTGGTAGGTTTAAATATAACTTTAAAGAAAATATATAAACTGATTTGCATTTCATTGAGTGAAATAAGTATTTGAACCCTCTACCCAAAAAAGACTTGGTGGCAAAACCCTTGTTTGCAGCACAGAGGTCAGACGTTTCTTGTAGTTGATGACCAGGTTTGCACACATATCAGAAATAATTTTGGCCCACTCTTCTTTGCATATTATCTCTAAATCATTAAGGTTTTGTTGTTGTCGCTTGGTAACTCGGAGCTTCACCTCTCTCCATAGGTTTTCTATGGGGTTAATGTCCGGAGACTGGCTGGGCCACTCCATGACCTCAATGTGCTTCTTCCTGAGTCACTCCTTTGTTGCCTTGGCTGTATGTTTTGGGTCATTGTCGTGCTGGAAGACCCATCCATGACCCATTTTCAGTTTTCTGGAAGAGGGAGGTTGTCACTCAGGATTTTAACAATACATGGCTCCATCCATCCTCCCGTCGACACGGTAAAATTGTCCTGTGCCCTTGGCAGAAAAACACCCCCAAAGCAGAATGTTTCCACCTCCATGCTTGACGGTGGGGATGGTGTTCTTGGGGTCATAGGCAGAATTTCTCTTCCTCCAAACACGGAGAGTTGAATTAATGCCAAAGAGCTCGATTTTGGTCTCATCTGACCACAGCACCTTCTCCCAGTCACTCTCTAAATCATTCAGGTGTTCACTGGCAAACCTCAGGCGGGCCTTCATGTGCTACATGTGCCTTCTTAAGCAGGGGGACATTGCGAGAACTGCAGGATTTTAATCCATTGCAGCGTAAAGTGTTACCAGTGGTTTTCTTAGTGACTGTGGTCCCAGCTGCCTTGAGATCATTGACTAGCTCCTCCCGTGTAGTTCTAGGCTGATTTCTCACTGTTCTCATAATCACTGAAACCCCACGAGGTGAGATTTTGTGTGGAGCCCCAGACCGAGGTTGATTGATGGTCGTTTTGCATTTCTTAAATTTTCGAACACTTGCACCAACAGTTGTCTCCTTAACACCCAGCTTCTTGCTTATGGTTTTGTAGCCCATTCCAGCCTTGTGCAGGTCTACAGTCTTGTCCCTGACATCCTTTGACAGCTCTTTGGTCTTTCCCATGTTGGAGAGTTTGGAGTCTGATTGATTGACTGATTCTGTGGACAGGGGGTGTCTTTTATACAGGTGACTAGATAAAACAGGTGTCTAATTCAGGTCACGAGTTGATTAAGAGTGTCTAATTGGTCTGTGGGAGCCAGAACTCTTAATGGTTGGTAGGGGATCATTTCTTTTTGATACTCTATCTCTCAATGTTAAAATAAACCTACAATTAACATTTCGTTGTCAGTGGGCAAGCCTACAAAATCAGCAAGGGATCAAATACTTATTTTCTCCACTGTATGTCTATATGTCTCTTCAGCAATTTATCACACTTCAAAATGTGTTATCGTGACAAGCTTATGTACACATTTAATTAGATTTCAAAATAGTTGGAACAAGACAAGAAAATGCATGATTAATCTCAGTGAAAGTGAAGTTTGTGGCCATACCAGCTTGTCAAAGCCTGATCCCGTCAGATCTCAGAAGCTAAGCAAGGCAATGGCGCAGATTGGCAGCCTCACTTCCGTCAGTCTGCCCAGGGTAGCTATGGCTACAATAGTAGCTTACCACCACCGGGTATGGAGTGAATGAATAATGATCTGAAAGCATCTTTGAGTGTCCAGAAAAGCGCTATATAAAACGGATGCATTATTATTATTATTATTATTATTATTATTATTATTATTATTATTAGTGAAAGTCTTATCTGGTAATATCTGGATTTCTGTTGTTACTTAAAGGTACGCAATGTAACTTTTTGGTTGAGGGTCTGTCACCTCCTTGTTTCTATAGATATGTCACTGCTCTGCCTAGAATGTTCCACAGTATGATATTAAACAGCTCTACCTTACATTTATTCAATTACAGGTGGTTTTATAGCTCAAAAATATATAGAAAAACAGGCATTCTGACTGTGAGCGGGTTCTCTCTCCACAGATTTGACCTGTAACTTGGTCTGGTGTGGTCTCCATGAAGATAGAAAGGTTTAATACCAAAGCAATAGCATCTCCATGGAGACAAGCATTTGACAAACCCTCCACCAGAAAAGTTACACAATGAGACAAGAGGCAATCCCACTCACAGTAAGAAAGTATATTTCCAATGTAAGCAAAACAAATAAAAAACCCTTATGACGCTAGCAAAGGCAACACTAGTTTATAAGACATACTGTGGAACATTTCTGGTAAATCCATAACACGCTCACACACATTACCACCACCACCAGAAGTTACATACATCATACCTTAAATCATTTAATAACTAAAACTTTTTTTTTTTTTTTAAATTATTAAAAGAAGCATCCAGCTGAGGCCTTTATTTGTGTGCGCCTTTGCCTTGTATCTGCTTACATGTGTGAAATGGCAAAGCATGTCAGTCTGGAGAGAGTGGGAATATTCCTATACCAAAGGGAGTGTGGTGTGAAAGAGGAGGAGTATGATGGAGATTAATGGAGACCGGCAGCTCAGGGACTGAACAGGCTGTAGAGAGACTGAAAGAATAAAAGGAGAGGGGGAGAGGGGAGGGGAGGAGGAGTGAGAGAGTGAAGAGAGAGGAGAAAAAGAAAGGAGTAACAGAAGGACAAATCAGAGGGGACAAAAAGAGAGAGAGAAAGGATGGAGAAGGAGAGGGTGAGAGAGAAGGTAGAGAGGGAAGAGAGAGTAAACAGAAAGGCTGAGGGAGAGGAGAGAAAAAGTTAATGTGGAGAGAGAAAGGCAAGTTTTTTTGTATAGCACAATTTGTACACAAAGTAATTCAAAGTGCTTTAAGAAGAATAAGAAAGACATTAAAGTCACAATGGAAACAAATCAAAACATAAATAATCATCACAAAATTAACATAAAAGAAAACAAAAAGAAGAGTGCAGAATAAAAACCTTTCAGTCATATGCGCAGCTAAACAGAACTTGATCTTAACAATGTCAGAGTAGAGGCCTGTCTCACAACTTCAGGAAGACAGTTTCAGATTTTAGCTGCATTATAACTGAAACCCTGACATGTCTAGTCCTGATTCTGGGCACCAGTAGGAGGCCGGTCCCTGAAGTCTGAGAGAGTGCTCAGGGCCTCCAGAGTCAGGACTAAACAAGGGGAGTCAGCGTTTTACTTTTATGCAGCTAAAATCTGGAACAATCTTCCTGAACATGTGAGACAGGCCTCTGCTTTGACTCTGTTTAAATCCAGACTCAAAAAGGTTCTGTTTAGCTGTGCATATGACTGAAAGGTTTTCATTCTGCAATCTTCTCTCTCATTTAAACTCTTTTTTAATTTTATGATGATTATTTATGTTGTGCTATGTTTGTATTGTGATTTTAATGTATTTCTTATTCTGTAAAGCACTTTGAATTACTTTGTGTACGAACTGTGCTATACAAATAAACTTGCCTTGCTTTGCCAGATAGTTCATATGACATTAACATGTCAGAGATGTACTTGGAAAGACTTGTACACCAGCCTCTCCATGCTTTAACGTCTATTCTCTGAGCCACAGGAAGTCAGTGCAGGGTTTACGTGCTTGTACTTCCTGGTTTGAGTCAGGACCTGAGCAGCAGCATTTTGGATGTACTGCAGCTGTCTTACCACTCGTTTGGGGAAGCCAGTGAGCAGGATATTACAGTACTCTAACCTACTGGAGAAAAACACATGGATAAGAGAGTGGATAGATACACAGAGTGAGTGAGGAGAGAGAAGAGCGCAAGAAGGACAGAGAGAGAGTGAAGAAAGAGAGAGGGGATCCTATAGGGGAGAGCGAGAAGAAAGACCAAAAGTGTAGCAGTGAGAGAGGAGAGAGAAAGAGAGAGAGAGAGAGAAAGGTACAGGGCTGTTCTGAGCAAACTCCTACACAAAGAAGAACACTGAGAAAGAGATGCTACGGGCTGGTTATTAAACATTTAAGTCACCCCGAGATGCCCGTCTGTCATGCACACACTCCACCACCAGGGGGATTCACACGCAGAAGGGCACTGGTGGGTGGGATGAGAAAAGAAGAGCAACTCAGATGTCTCCAAAAGGTAAATAAAGCATCAAAAATATACAGAGCATGTAGAAAGTCTAGTAAGGGATTTGGGAATAAGCAGAAGGCTGGGATTTTCACTACTGTGTCATTCTGTCTGAAGTAAAGGCAACAGATCTTGGTGTTATATAGACTAAAGGTAGCTACGCTGTGCTGGAATTTGCAACATGTTTGGGGCTAAATGTGGTAAACTTGGCTTTATTATGTAAGTAAAACACAATATTAAAATACACAATATTTTTATGTACTATTTGCTGTGATAAGACAGAAAACCAGATAATGAAATACTGTAGTAAGGATGGATAAAAGACATACTAAATCGAGACTTTGAGCAGTATGTCTTCTGATATCTGCTGAAAAGAATTATGTCTATTTATATTGATTTTTGTGTTGACAGAAGCTAATTAATTTGGTTGTGATTTACACTGGCCTTAAGGTAAAGGTTCCCTCTAAGGTGCGCTCGTGCACATATCAAAATACTGTATGGGAACAAAATTAAAATTAAAATATTCCAAAAATATAAAGTTTGTACTGACCAATGCATACACCAAACACTGGAGTAGAAAACAAAAATGGAAAGGCCTATTTTAACAAAGAAGTGTTTTTTTTTTTTATCTGTCACCCTAAGAGGTCATCCTGGAGTTTTTGGCACCAGCGGCCGAGAGGGTTAGCCAAATGTCAAGGACTTTTTAACAGGCAGGTGTGAACCCAATTAAGCGGTTATGGGAGTCGCTACAGGGAACAGGCTCCGAAAAAAGCATTTTAGGGCCAATATATTTCTTGTCCTGAATTGTAATAATTAGAAGAATTTTTATGGTGACTGTAAACTTCAATGAGTGGTTTTATTGTGAGATACTTTTAGTTCTTGTTGATTTCTTTTAATCAAAAAAACAGAATGTGCAGATGTTCACAGGCCAGTGTTTGTTTGAATATGCCCCACAATAAAGCATAAAAGTGCTATCCTCTATGTGACTATATATATATATATATATATATTTTTTTTTTATCTATTCTTTAGATGACAACGTTAATTTGTGCTCAAATATAATTTAAAATGATAATGTACTTTTACTGAATATTTTCCTATTCTACCCACTAACATCAACCTAGTTTTCTAAAGCAGTGCTGACAATTGTAAACCCATTTTATCCTAATTAACATTTAAGTATCTTGAGTAGTTTTAATAACGTACATTGTAAATTTAGAAGTAGAAAGTGTAGAAATAGAAGTGTATAAGGCTATACATTAGACCTATCATACACCTGTTTGCTTGTCTTATTGCTACTGCATCAGTTGATTATTTAGTGCAATATATTCCTGTACTTACAATATACTTACATTGTAGTTCACTACTCTGCCTACTTATGACAACCTTGCTTTCTATGCCTGCACTGACATTTGTGTACCAACATATACTAACTAAATGTACCAGTCTCTATGTAGTGAGTTAGCATAACAGACACTTACCCCTGGTTGGGCCCCCACTCGCTACGTATACAGAGGTGCTTGTGCACAGGGTCCCTCATGTATCCATCCAGACAGAGGCATTCTCCTGCACACACATAAGCATCATTCATTACTGTCGAGTCTTTTTAATTCAATACACAACTCCCAGCGCTCCTCTTCATTGGGCGACCTCCATAAACAGCCAGTGCAAACACAAGCACTTACAGCCTAATCAGCACGCACTGATGTGCTGGTTTACAGTTAATGGGATGTTTAAATTATATATGGTCTCAAAAAGCACTTCTGACAACAAGGGGAGTATCAGACAGGAAGAAGTGAGGTTGCTATATTGTGTGTATTCAGGTACTGTAATAGCCTATTAAGTGAAAAGAAATAACTCAAAAAGCAAAAACCTCTGCCAAGGCGCTGACTATCTTGCAATGGTAAAATGAAAAAATGTCATGCAATTTTGGGTAGTGGGAAGACTTAAATGTAACTATGTAACTTGATGGAGGTCACATTCACTGTAGTATGTAGTCAAATAACAAAGAAGAGTGAAAATAACTTGGAAAACAGGAATGCATAAGTATTACAAGTGTCTCAAAAATCTGTGAATAGGGTTCAGTGCCCAAACCTTAAGTGGTATTCTAGCGTGAAGTTTGATTGGATTCAGTGAAGGTAGCTGTGTTTGAATGTTTTTAGTGTTGTCTGACTGGTACTTTTCTGTGGATAACATCCCCTACTTAAATACAATGTGATTAGATCAGTCATTAAGCTAATGAATAGACACTTGCGCTGCCATTATTTAGAAAAGCGGAGCTCATCCAGGCCTGTGCTCTTACCCACATCCACTTATTATCACTGCAGCCTAAGGCAACCATTTGAATGCTGAGCAAATAGGACAACACACTCCCAGAGGAATGGACAATATAATTACACAAGCTACTAAATATGTGCCCACTGCCCTCGTGGATAAGGCTTTTAACAGTTATAGTCAAAATTTAGACACTTGATTTGTGGCTGTGGTACAGATTTATTAAATTATACAAAAAAAAAGAAGAAGAATCAGTCAAAAACCAATAGTTAGTATGTGCTTTACCTTAGTGGAGGGAGTTATTGTTGATCTTTGAATGGTTTGGATATCCCACAAACTCAACAGTGGCTATGTTTATAGGCACACCAAAAATGTATGTAAATGTACCCATAGTTGCCAAAAAATGAAAATTATCTGTCGTTTTTCTCTCTTCTTCAAAACTTTCAGAATTTACCTGTGAACTACTAGAAAACATACAATTCTATACCTTAACTATTTTATGGGTTTCCAGCACCTGCGGGTTCCCTACGGTAAACACCCAGGCTTTCTTTCTTGTTGACATCCGCTCGATAAGTGAAGTCTGTTCGCTAAAAACAAGCATCAGCTCTTTGTTGTGTTGCTGTCAGCTCCCGGGAGTAATGGGGGCCTTGACTTGGTACAGTTTGATTGATGGGGTTGTACCTTTGGTTTGGGGGGGTCACTCAGGGGTAACTTGTACTACATGCTCCACTCATGCTCAGTGGGGGGGTGAAGGGCGCAGGCTCACCACTGCATGCACCATGCACTGTTAATGCAAAAGGTCATCTGTCAGGACCTGCCAGCCTAAAAGGAATCACTCATCCTACCGCTAATGGAAGTGCGGTAGAGCAATGAATAAAGAAGTTAAACTGTTCTGAAAGCGTTAAAGAGTCTATATAAATTACAAAATATGGAGCATAATGAAAACATACAGGGCAAAGGTGCAGTTTCAACTTGTTTGGGGCACGTCTTGTAATTAAAGGTCCTATATTACGCAAAACTGACTCCTGTGAGCTTTAAGCCATGTTATGATGTTTTTGCCTCATCAAAAACATACCTGGAGTTGTGTTTTGTTTCACACATGTTTGAGTAACCCTTTATTACTAGGCTGTCTACATCTCCAAAGCTCAAAATGCTCTGTTCCAACTTGTGATGACATGAAACGGTAGTTTTCAAGTTCACAGCTACCATTTTACCTTCAAAGATTAGCATTTCCAGGGCTGAAATTATCCAAATGATGCTAGTGACGGTGTACAGAGTTTAAAAACACAGTGGAGCACTTCCTGTATTTCCACATGACATCACAAAGTGGAACAAAGTGCTTTCTGTTTGAGAAAAGAACTAGCCTAAATATGCAGGGTTTGTGTGTTAAACATGTGTGAATGAAACAAAACACAACTCCAGGTATGTTTGTGATGAGTAAACAACATTGTAACATAGATCAGAAAATAGTGTAATAGATGCCCAAACATCTCAAATCTAAAATAATTGCTTTCGACACACATCGGAATTATAAATCAACTAACTTGTCTTCACCTACACTCAAATTCTATAACTTACATTTAACCATAACAG
Source organism: Taenioides sp. WSHXM2023 (assembly GCA_029959045.1). Taxonomy (NCBI): domain Eukaryota; kingdom Metazoa; phylum Chordata; class Actinopteri; order Gobiiformes; family Gobiidae; genus Taenioides; species Taenioides sp. WSHXM2023. The sequence continues at coordinate 13,379,402 of CM057096.1, read as the reverse complement.
AAACAGCACTGTCTGAAATGGCCAGTGGCAATTGTATCTATACAGTTCTCATTTCTCTCAGTTCTCAGCTGCTTCCTTATGGTTCTCATCAACAAAATGCTTCCATAAGTTGTTGCTTTTAAACTCTATTGGCCCCTTTAAGATGAATGCACCGAGCGTAGAAACATTAACAATTAAAATACAAACAAAAGCTTTACCTTGGCTTCGTTTGTCTTACGTCTTCTGCATTGAGCAAAACTACGTCTTCACTTGTACATTCTAAACCTGCATTCCTCCTCATCACCTGCAGCGCTGTGAATCGGTCATGGATGCTAAGCCCATGACTTGATCTTGTAGTTTGAAAGGAAACCACTGAAGCCTGTCCTACCGCCATGTGTGATGTTTTTCAAGCACAAAAGCAGGTTGTTTTTCATACAAACATCACCTGAATGGTATTTGAAAACGCCTCTGTCGCTATCACAGAGCTGCCTCTCCAACAAGCACTCTGCCATTCTGCCAGCATTCACTAGCTGTGGCTCCCAACATAATACCTATTTTGTTAAATGTGTCCTAAAAGAGCTGAGATGTTTGACATGGGCCAATTTTGCATCTGAATGACAGACTCAAATGTGTCTGGGAGAAGGATGGAGCAGCCGCCATTTGACAAGCAATCTGGAGGGAGTTTTGGGAAGTGGGGAATCGGTTGAATTTGACATTTTTTTTGTTGTGAATTGAATCTAGAACAGTTTCTTCTTTTTAAGAATTCAATGCCATTATATTGAAAGATGCCAATTCTAGCCATAATGTTCGGTTGGTTTTAATAATTGTGAAATAAAAAAAAAGAGATACAGGACTACATTCATACCATACTCCATACAACTGTACAACAACTTCCCCTTATGTAATAGATAACCCTATGTCCATTTAATCTTTGCACTGTTTTCTCCTTATGACGTCTTGTATATAGCTGAGAGATATATTTGTATTACTATATTTTCTATTTTTACTTGTACACATACATTTACATAATTTTGCCTTATTTGACACCAGTCTCTTATTATTTGAATGTATTATTATTTAAAGTTATTTGAATGTATTATTACCATTTATATTTTTGCTCTTGTTATTATATTTATATGTTATTATGTGAGATGTGTGATCTACTGTGTCCAAATAATATCCCAATAAAACTGTCTAATAGGTTCATGACACTGTGATGTCTCCTGTGATGTTATTTTTCTCCATATAGTCCTATAGGTAATATCGGCATAAAGAAAAAAGGAGAAGTAACAGCATGTACTGTATTTATTTTCATTCAAGGACAATGCTCAATAACGTATTTAACAATTATTTGACTTTTTATTTAACTTAAATTATCTTTTTATTCTTTTTTTAATTCTTATGTCCTTGTCCATTGTCAAACTGTGTGGTTGTACGAATGTTTGTTGTCACTGACTGTGAAACAATTGCCGCTCCTAATAAAGTGTTGAAGTAGAAGTTGAAGATATTGTGAAAAAAGTATTGACAGAAATGTGCATTCTTCACTCCATTTCACATTTCCTCGCATTTCCTGTAGCTCTACACAATTGGCCTGGCAACCAAATTCATAGCAAATTTGAATACCTGCTCGTGCCCACACCTTCCTTTTCACCACCTTTCAAACATGTATTCCAAATGCTTTAGAAAAACACCCTCCCTGCCTAAGCTTGTGTGGGCAGGAAGCTAGCATTTCCATTAGCACTGGTTATGTCACTTCTTTTACACCGAATTACTCAGCTCGTCATTAATCAAGTCGGAGTGTTATGCTGTTGGAATGTTTCGTCTCTGGAGTAAAAACACGAGTTGTTTGTATCCCATGCAAGTATCATACAGTGGCAGATAAGTTAGTACTACACAAGAGTTGCATCTTCCCCTTTTGAATGTCTTGGAGGAGCAGTCATGATGTTGTCGTAGCCCATCTTGGTTTTCATCAGTATCTCCAAGGGCTGCGAAGAGGATTGGATTTTCAGCTATCTATAGCACCTCAGCAATCCGCCAGCAACCCACACCGCCTCAGTAGACATACACACAGAGCGCTTTCATTACCAATGCAGGCCTATGAAAAATACAATATCGTTACCACCCGCTCTGCTCCTCCATATATCATGTGGAGAGGTGGGCAGAGGTGTAGGGTGGCTAATTTCAGAATTATTCCAAAGAAGGGTAAGATGCTGGCCGCACTTTAATATAAATTTTGAGCCCTCTGAATTCGCTCTCAGGGGAAGGTGAGGCTGCTGAATAATTGATGCACAAAAGGAAGACACCGGTTTTTCATTGGGTATTTTTTGAAATTCTAAACTGTGGAATACTTTTCATGGTTGCTGTTCCTAATTTTATTTTGAGCTAATAATAAACATTTCAGCAGACATCATATAGTATTTCAAATTCTTCATTGTCACATAAGAGGAAAGCAATCATCCAGACCTACTGTATTAGTGGATGGATATTGTTCATTACCATTAATACAAAGTACTTTTTTCATTAAAGGTGCATTGTGTAACTTTTCTGGTGGCGGGTCTGTCACCTGCTTGTTTCTATGAATATGTCATTCCTCTACCTGGAATGTTCTACAGTACGACAGCTCTACCTTACATATATTAAATTACAGATGGTTTTAAAGATGCCTAGAAAAACAGGCATTCTATCTGTGAGCGGTGTTGCTTCTCCACAGATCTGACCTGTAACTTGGTCTGGTTTGGTCTCCATGAAGATAACAGAGGTTTAATACCATACTGTGAAACATTCCAAACAAAGCAATAACTTTTTCATGGAGAAAAGTATCTGATGGGCCTGCAATCAGAAAAGTTACACAATGCACCTTTAAGAATGATGCAAGAAAAAGAACAAGAACATGCAACGTGGCCTAACTAGTACTACAATATAATTACTATAATGTTAAATATAGTACATAAAGTCTGACCAAAAACTGCAACTGAACTTAACTCTTATTTATAATATTTTGTTTTACTGGACACAAAGAGTAAAGCAGACATGTTGTGTAATTCAACTTTTAACTTTCCTCAAATGAAAGGTTATTTTTGGAAGTGTTTCCATGGCACAGACACAGTGGCATCTCAAATTAGTCACATAACACCATTCCCTGCGTGGTGTTAGGCAAAAGCACAATATACTTCACAAACACTTTTGAGTTCAACTAGTTCAATTATACACAATAAAAGATCTTTATGAACTTCTATGAGAATATTGGTTATAAAAGAGAAATTACAACAGTCTTCATTACAACATCCAAATACATTACATCTAAACTGCAAAATCTATTTTCCTACTGTCCCCAAAGACAAATTCATCTGAACTGGAAATTCTGCTGCTTTCAAGTACATGCCAAGTTATGTCTGCTTAAGAGTCTCCAAAAACTCTGCGAATCTTTTCCTCCTCACTCAAACATCGGCCATAACCACACTACTGCAGTACACTTACCCAGAATGCATCATGTTTCTCTCTCATAAATCAGGAGTACTCTCTCACTGCTCTTGTCATTAGAACGGAGCTTCAGCTTTTTTCCTGTACCCAAATGTACTGCGTTTTACATCAGTGTGTTGTTTTGCTATTCAGCCCACCAAGTATATTTACAATTTCATAAGCAGCGCTGCTATGAGAATGGAAACATACAGACATCGTACTCAAACCATATTTACATGACTGGTTCCATCTTTCTCCTTTTGTGATGTATTCCGTGTGTGGAGAGAGAATTGATTTTGAGACAGTTTTTTGGAATGGAACAGTTATTAGATACAGACAGTACGCAGGTAGATACAGGCGATGTGTACTTGTCAGTTGGGTTATTGACTTTGTGACAGGAGGGTGTAAGGAGCAGAGGGTGATGGAGGGGCAGGGGCACAGGGGACCGTCCTCTGACCTTTGCCTGTTAACATGTAACTCTACAGGTTTAGTTAGATCTGTCATGGGCACAAGGACTTCAGATGCAGCAGTTGTTTAAGAGGGAATAGACAAGCAAGTATCAAGTTTTGTTCTATGTTTGACATTGGGTTTAGAAAATATTTAGACAATGTGTACAATGCTTAAAGATGCATTATGTTTTCTAGTGGGGGGTCTGCCACCTGCTTGTCTCCGTGGAGATGTTATGGCTTTGTGACATGTGATTAAACTGATCTATATTGCATTTATTCAATACAAGGGATTTAATTTATCAAAAATACTTTCACCTTCACCTTCACACAAAATCTGTAGAAACACTTAACAGCCAGTCTGATACTTCCTGGTTCATGGACAATAAAAAAAAAAGTTCTATAATTAGATGCAGACACCACATAGTGGTCTCTTTTTGACCATACTTTTTATCTGTGGTAGTGAAAAACCATGTTACTTTATTTTCAGGCAAAGCTCGTTTTCAATATTTAGACATTCATTATGTTTAGATTTCTCAACATCAGACTTTCAAATGTTTTATGCACCATTCAGCTATGTTATTTTAAGAGTTTTGATATTTTTTAAGACCAGTTCACTTTTTCACACAGGATTTGACAGCATCTCTTTACTGGCCTTATCCATTAGACATGAAAACATGACTAAAACTGATGCTGAATCAGTGTTTCCACAAATCTACAAAAGTGTTTACCAAATGTCTGGACAAAAGCTTTGGGACAGATTTTCAAAGTCTGTCACAGGTTATCAATCAATACTTGTAATCTATTTATAACAGGAGAAGCAGAAGTGCATTAGCCTTGACTAAACTAAACTGAAGGAGTGAAGTGAGCCATACTGATTAACATCTCATCCATCTTTCCCATTACCAGAGCTGTCCTTTTAACTGATTTTAATTAGCTGAGGTGTATTAGCGGGGAGAGGCAGCAGGTGCTCAGGTCCAATGGGAAAAACAGCTTTATTTCCGTACAGCCATACTGCCATGAAATTAGTATGCATGTAAGTATTTTTTTACACTGCACAATTAGTCGGTGTAATCACTCAATTGTCCGGAGTGGTCCATGATAAAAAAGGTTTAAAAGTTCATCACCTGGACAATTTCCATATTCTCCAGTACCTTCAGATTGAAAATGACTTCCAGATGGCAGCAGAAACTTTTTCTACCATACACTGGGCAACACAGTTTACAAAAATAATATATATTTTTTTTCTAAAGCTGCTAAAAAAAAAAAATCAAATCAATCTTATTGATGGCATCTTTAAAATATGAGAATATTTTAACCAGCTCACTGTGTGTGTGTGTGTGTGTGTGTGTGTGTGTGTGTAAATATATTAATCACAACTGCATTTGATCTAACCATTCAAAATTTTCATAGCAAAATTGTAGCATTATATAATATTTTGCTCCCTCCTAAACTAATTCACTCCTAACAAAAATAACACAGACCACAATGCTGCTCAAGAGTAGAAAAGCACACAGTGCTAATAATAATAGAATTGTCGGCTCTGACCTGTGTCGGGGTCACACTGGTGCTCACAGGGGTCAAGCAGGCGACGTCCACACAGCTCGTTGAGCCAGGGCCCGCTGGCGTTCTGCTGGTAATACAACAAGATCTGAGCCGGGTTCAGCCAATCAGACGCATCCAACTGACTGCCCTGGAGCAAGATGAACCGTGAGCCTGCACACAAGACAAGGACCACATATGTACAGTATTAGAAGAAACATAAACTGAGAAATATTGTTAATTGTATCTGGACAAAACTCAACAATAATCTCAAACAATAATGCAGTTGCAGTATACAAATCAATCAAATGAATTTTATAAGATTGCTAAGAATCATAGTATCATAAGTACTGTAGTATGTCTTCTTGCAATACTCATTATTACACAAAATAGGACATATTGCGGTCTTTGGTATTTAGTGGTTAGCCATTACATATGAAGATCATAATTTTCTATGTTGTTCATTGTATTTTGAAAAACATCATAATGGGACTTCCTGTTTAAAAGTGCTAAACAGAGTTGCAAGAAAATATAGAGCAGTGGACTGGGGCAGAGGTGGGTGAAACCAAAACAAAATGTTTTCAGTGAGATAAAAGGGCAGGTATGTCCTGTCAATTATTATATCATCTTTGCAATGTTTTTTTTTTCTTAACAACCTCTTGTAAATAACAGAAATATTTGTATAACGATATTTCTATATTTTATGTTTACTTATACATATACATTTATATAATTATGTCTTAGTTGACACCAGTCAATTGCTACTGCTATTTTTGCGACTTATTTAGCATTTATAATTACCATTTATATGTTTGGTCTTTGATATTATAATATATTGTGATGTGTGAGCTATTATGTCCAAATAATTTTCCTTGTGGATCAATAAAGTTTGTCTAAGTCTAAGGGAGAGGAAAAAGAATCGGGTAAACCATTACAAACATGGTTAAAAGCTCTTAAAATGTAATATAATGTTACAGAATCTCTTTTTTGGGGTTAAATGTTTGAGTTTCATGTGTTTAGCCAAGCGTTGTAAACAAAAGGCTGCAGCACCAAGAGAGCGGGGCCTGGACACAGCAGGTGTACTGTCACGAGTTGTCTGATCAGTGTGCATTAGCCACACAAACCACTGAACAAAACTGCTATCCATTTGCAAACATGGGCCTCGGTGGGCTCTGCTAACCCAGGCATATTTAATGAGCTGTTGGCACGGCATGTGTGGCCTACTTGGTGCCAACCTCTTTGATGCTCTCACATACTGGGTGCAAACTGACAGTGTGCAAGTCCAGTGCAAGTCATGAAACCTTTAACATCACCATTCTTACATTATTTACACTTGGCTTTTACTTTCAGTCACATTTTCTCTGCCCATTGTAATAGTTATAGACACTGTACCTGATTTTTACTGTCCTGAAAATGTGAACTACAGAACTAGTACTATTTTAATGGTTTGCAATGGTCCAAGTTATTCCTCTTACCTTATGCACTACGAGCATAAGTGTGCTTTTCACAACTTTTAGAGACCAGAGTAGTTTTGCTGTCACAGTAAAGCTAACAATAACTAACATGCTAACTGTGCACTCCTTGATGGACAATCAAACACTTTATAATTAGGTGTAGAGAGTACATTGCAGACTTATTTTGGCATCAAGAGCTGCTTATATATCTATTGGAGCAAGACAGATTTTGCTCAAATGAATTCTGAAAAAAATGCATACAGAGCCTTTTCTGCAATTTAGTATGATTATGAGTTACATTATTGGTTCAAATTTATCTTACAGTTTATAAGCTTCTCCAAGTGCTTTATAATTGTCCATTATTCATTCACTTCAGTCACACTGGCAAATCAGGTTAGAAAAGTATTCAAACAGATACATTTGAGAGTGCTAATGTTTACTCTAAACAAGCCTCACTGTAATTGCAATCATTATAAAGGCGTAACATTGTGTTTTAGCACATTTTCCTGGCCATATGAGGGAGACACATGCGCAGCTGTTGGCATTAATAGGCTTTTTCCCCAGTTGGCGGGATCCAGATTTTTATCCGATTCACCATGACATCAAATCAAGTCTGATGAGATTGTGGAGACATTTATGGAAACATTCTAAATCGATTACAGTTTTGTAATTCAACAGGCGAATTGGCCATCTTTCATCTCTCCTTTCAAAGTTCCCTCCCTGGTCCTTCCCTGGAATCTTAATACGATCCTGGCAGAGTTGTGATGGCATAGGAATGAAGCTTGCCTCTGAATCAAATCAGAGCGAGAGATGATCTACGAGTGAGGTCAGTCATAGTCAATCATGGAGCAGCACCACAGACTTGCGAGGCTCCTGCCGCTGAGGGGTTTGTTACTCTAAAATACAACTATTTAAATGATCTGTAAAGTGTGTAATAACGAAGAAAAAACAGAATACTGCAAAAAAGCTTGGCCAAAATTTAAGATATAACACTTAAATCTGTCAGAAAATGACTTAAAAGTAGTGAAATTATCTCTCCATGCAGCAAGTTCATTTTGTTAGCTTAAAATAAACTACCTCTACGTAGACTAGAATTAAGCAGTCTCAGAACTAGTAAGTAGATAATAAATCTGAAAACAAGATGAATAACCTGATATAAGTTTTAAAATCTTGGCCAAATCAGAGAAATTTGCAGTGAAGTAGACTGGTTAGAAAATAAAAAAAATACCACCACTCCTTTCTTTCTTTCCCTCTTCCAAGAACTACAGAGCAGAGATTTATCATTTAAATTAAGTGCCAAAAACAAAACTGAAAAAAGTTACTTCAGCATGTTGAAAAGTCTTGAGTACCATGAGAGGATGTCCCTCTAAGACAATTTGAAAAAACAAAACAAAAAAACAAACTTAATTTTGTTGCAATTCCAAACTAACACATGTTATAAAAAACATCCTTGGCTTTCTTGTCCAGGTTTAGTCTCAAATTAATTTTACAGTTAGAGTGATGAGTTAACACAGGGACATTTCTGCATTATAATATAAAATAGTGCCACTGTTATTATTCAAATTGTTACCATGTTTTCTGATAATTGAGCAATGGAGCCGTACTTCACAGATCAGAAGTTCACAGACTGGTTCTGTCCTGGCTCTGCCATGGTTGTGCTGTGATGCTTTGAGGCCACATCTGTCTTGTCCCTCTGGGGGAGACTCAGGGAGGACGGGAGGAGGAGGGAGAGGGAAATTTGGACCAGTCATTTAGATTTGTGTTTGTAAATGCACTTCAAACTACAGGCTCAACAACAAAAGAGTGCTTGGAGAAATACTGTCACATGCAGCGGCTCTGTTCTGAGAGAGGACGAGAAAAATGCCAGCTCAGCCCCCCGTGGATGAGGGCCCTCCTGCTGTGAGTGTGTGTGTAAATCTCACCGTCGGCAATGAGGTGCTCGGGCACGTGGAGGATCACCCGCACTGACAGGCTGCAGGCTAGATGAGAGGCGTACACCAGGCCCAGGGCACAGCTGATCACACTGATGAGAGTCAGGGTGGTCTTATTGATGGGGCTCCGCGGGGAACCTGCTGCTGGTGACACAGGAGGAGAGAGGGGGGAGAGAAGGGGGAGAGAGGGGAGGAGAAGGGGGAGAGAGCACTGAAGTGAGGCACTGACCGCATATTATTCATCCCATACACAATCAACAAACACATACACAATGCTGCACTACACACAGCTTCAAAAATTGGAAAAGTAAATGTCAATTTGAACAAATTATTGCTCAAACACTCAGCAGTTTCAACAATATCTCTTACGCCTCTTTCGTTTTATGTTTTTCTTCATATGGCATGCTGTAGTCGCCCTTGAGACTTTGAATGACCAGTTGTAATTATATCAAAGCATGTCCATCACATGTAGAAATTTAAGGTAGAGGCCTGAAAGATCCAAATAATCAAAAATTTTAAAAGACAAGATGGCAATTATTATTATTTTTTTTTTTTTTCCAAAACTCTCCTCGTGCACCCCTCGGGCATTCTGCTTACCCCTGGGTGCACCCATACCACAGTTAACAAATACATGCAAAAATATTTTGAAGCTTTTAATCCCTTTGTATGTCATCATTGTGAAAGCAGTTCTCCAATGCTCTGTGTTGTTCAGATGGGAGCTTGGAAGGCACATTTACTGCATTAAATATGGCTCGCTGTTGTGTCCAGTACAGTGAAAATACATGAACAATATGTTCAACTCTCTCCTTCACCAGGGGTCAAGCTTGGGAGGGACATGGAAAAAAATTACAGTAATGGTGTATCCAAGCAAGAACATATTATCATTATTATCTCGTTGGTAACTCAAAGTTAAGGTCACTTCAAGATCTGATTTGCGGCCTCTGAAGAAACCCAGAATGCAGTGGCCACACGCACACATGCATGCACACCACGCCTGCAGCACCACTCATTCTCCAAACAGGCCGAGAAATAGGCTTAGCGTCCATGAAAAGGTCTGAGGATCAAAAGGCACTGGCCTTGGGGAGCTTTGGGCCTGGTCACACACAAATCAGGTTTACCTTTGAAGGCGATGAAAATCCACGCAGAGGTGTAGGGGTCTAGAAAACGTGTGGACATAGGCCTCCATAAAAACGGGGGAGAGGATGTTTTGCCCGGGTTTAAAGCGAGAACTCTCCTTTTATCGGTCCCCCCGCAGTTCCCACTATGTAAAGTGCTGAACGTGACCTCATAGCCGCAGGGTCAACCATTCGCACAGCAAATTCACAACACCAAATTCACATACAGGCAATGACCTTGAATATCGCCGCTCGCACTCTGAATAAAGTGGCCATTTTTCACTTGCAATATAACTGAGATTACATTGTCACTTTTAAATTACTCTGGCAGAACTTTTTTATATTCAAACACTGCCCAAGGCTACGCTTCAAACAAAAAGAGAGTAAAAAGCCGACCTGAGCTTAAAGGCAGTTTATTTAATCAAGCACATGCAGGAGAGAACGGGCTTTTCCAGTGTGATAAGGAAAATAAAATGTAGATTTGATTCAAAAGTAAGGGTTAAGACTGCAAAGCATTTTAAATAGTTAAACATGAATTTTAGGTAATATTTCTCGCATATTTTTGTTAACTATGATTTCTTCTTTTTTTTTTAATATGATTTATAGAGGAATATTGAACCATATCAGCCAACACAAGTCCTGCCCTACAATATATGCCACATCACGCATGCATGGAGAGCTCACTGTTGGGTTGTGTTGGTCAGGATTTTTAATAGTGTGTCTAAAATTCCTTTTCAGCAGCCACAGCTACAGAATTTTAAGTTTGAATACTATTCTAAATGTACAATATTGTTAAAAAATGCTGCAATACAGGGCAGAATTAAACACTTTAGTACTTAGTTTGCATCTGTAATGGGTCATAGCAGTTATTAATTCAACCTTTTACGACTTAAATCTTATCATATAGCCAAAATAACTGAAGATTTCTCAGTAGTGCAAAGAAAATGTATTCATGATACCCCAAAAAATACTGTTCCAGCTTTCATATATTGAACGATAAGTATAGTAATTATTGTGACAGGTCTAATGTAAATTAAAATAAACTTTCTCATCCAACTGCTACAGTTTTCCTAGACAATCGGAAAGTATGAAATAATCGTATCTGTAGTTTTTTTACATATAACTTAATGTAATTATTTATAATTGAGTTAGTAACTTGAATTTCCATGTTTTAGTACAATTAAAAAAATTTAAAAAAAATCTGTATCCAAGCCCTGGAGTCTAAATACACCACAATAACGGTAACACACATACATATTCTGATGATTACTACAGTTGTTATTCATGTATTCAGATTTATTTATTTACATGTCAACAAAACAGATTCTGACCTCACAGCATTTATTTTTACATCACTTATTCCTTCCTGCCTTGTGACGCTTTTGCTTGCTGGATCTAAAAGCCACAGCCAGACCACAGTTGCACACAGCTATTCTTACACACTGCTCTAATTAAAGGTGTTGCTTCGGGAGGCGCGGGTCTGTTTGCCGCACCTGTGCACCTGACGACAGAATAATTGGCTTGGAGGCGTCGACAGAAGCACCTAATGCTTTGTGACAAGAAAGATTATTTTGAGGCCATCCTGTCTTTTTCATCGCCACTTTTAACCCCGCCTCCAAACCGTACACCGCATCAAAGACGAAGCATGCGGACAGAGAGAAGCAGTTCCACTTTGACAACATTTGCACTGGGATTGTCGGGGAAATAATATTGGGGTGTGATGTTTCAGAGGTGGAAGAAGTCACCTAAATCTGTAAAGTGGCAGTGTTTTGTTGTAATATTAGAGCTATCAATACATTCTGTTCAGTTACGTAATTAAAGGTGACTTTGTAGCTTTTCAGGTCAAAGGTCCACCACCCCCTCGTTTCCATGGTGATGTTTCTGCCCTGCCTGGCGTGTCCCACAGTATGACATCAAATATTTGTGCATGTATTAAATTCATTAAAAGTCAAAGCCAAAAGCCACACACAACAAAAATTCAGTTGTTCAATGATTTCCTCTAATTCCCCATGTCCAGTCCATTTTTTATTGTTTGTAATTTTTCTGTATAATTTGTAGTGTTCTTTGTACCTTTATTTATTTTATATGTTTGTGTAATGTCTTGTTACCTCTGCCAAGGAGGTTATGTTTTCGCCTGAGTCTGTTTGTTTGTTTGTTTGTTTGTTTGTTTGTTAGCAAGATAACTCAAAAAGTTATGGACGGATCTTGATGAAATTTTCAGGAAATGTTCTGAATGGTAAATCCAACAGATGATTAAATTTTGGTGATGATCCAGAAGAAATCCTGGATTCTGGATCACTTTGAAAATTTCGTTAGCATTGCGTTAAATGGGGCTTGGCGGAGGTCTGCGCTCTCTGAGTGCTTTTCTAGTTTATTTAATTAAAAAAAAAATAATAAAATAATAATAATAATAATAATTCAAGGTTTTTATTGCTAAAACTTGAAAACATCCACGTGATCATGGTTCCCCTGATTCCATAGATTGGTAACATGGCCTGGTGGAGACAAGTTTAATGCCATACTGTGGAACATTCTAGACATCACCATGGAGAGCAGGTGGCAGACCTTCCACCAGAAAAGTTACACAGTCCATATTTATATACATATACATATATACTGCTACTTTGACAACTCATTTTTCCTTTAGGTTAAAAAGAACTAAGAGCTAGTCACATTTATTTTGTCTTAAATAGTAAATGCTGTGCTGCTGCAAGAACTGCTGCAACTTCTTGTAAAGCTACTTCCTACATTCTTACATTTGACTGATGTATGCTTTAGAGCTTGACTACCACAATAAACATAAAATATTAGGATAACATTCAGGTCCTTTCCACCTCTGGTAATATTATTTCACATACAGACTTGTTCATGTCAGTGCAATGTAAGTGCATATGATGACCACACTGTGTGCATCTGATGTTTTCTGTCCATAAACAGATGCACTGTCTCATGCATATCAATGCTCCAGTACAACTACATTCAACAAACCACCACAAACTGTACAAGTATCTTATGAGTGTATCCACCAACAAGACTGGGCTCATCCATCTCTGTTATGCACTGCTGAGGTCATGCGGTGTGGAGGAGATGACACGACGCACACTGCAGTATATGTAGTACTGTGTAGTAATAGTACTCCTTACCCCCGGAGCCCCACACGCTGTTGGCGTTACCATTTCTCATACCTCGACTGCGGCGGCGGCTGCGGTTGGGGTCGGTGTAATAGGCCAGCTGAGGCTCGCTGTCCGCCTCCGTCCCAGAGTCTCCATCCGGGTTCAAGAAAGTGGAACCCGCTGCAGGGGTCACACGGACAGGTTTCAAAAAGACACATTATATGATGATAGGAGAAAGGGTGTGAGCCAATGGAGTGGTTTGAGAGGGAAGTGAAACTCAGACACAGAGTGAGTACGTGAGGAAAAGATATGGACCATCTCGAATCTGAAATAAAGCCAGATACCAGTGCAAAAGTTTTCTCACATCTCAACTAAAATGATGCTGCACTCAAAAAATGAAATGTTTACACTAATCAAATATATTGTGTCCCATTTCCCATTGTATAATTGTATGTGGATTTAAAGTTAATAATTTAGATTTAAAATATGTTTAAATAATGTTCAGTTAACATAATAATATTTTGATGGAAAAAAGAGTTACACAACACTTTCTTTTTTGAGTGTGTAACAATGAACTAGGGAGATTGAATCATTATCATACTGTAAAATAACAATGTTAAATGTAACCAAATTAGAACATCGAGTATTTCTGTTATACAAAAAAAATCAGTGAGTACTATGTGTGCATGATCATTTGGGGGGAAAAAAAACAAAAAACAAAAGCATTCTAAAAAACAGAATAGGTTTAACCCAATATAATAAAGGTACAAAGCAGTGTGCGAAATACCCATCAATATTCGGGGGTCCCCCTCATCTCTGAATTGTTGAGCAATACAGATATACATTTTCAATATGCAGTAGCCTATGCATGGTTGTGCATTACAATGCAAGCAAACGACTGAATAAATGTTAGGTATCAACACACAGTCAGTGCACTTGTCAAGAACTAGGGTTTCCAAGACAATAACTGGGGATAGAGACTTAGGACGGAAAACATATTTGAATGTATTTATTTGATTTGCGCACATTTGTTTACGTTTTACAGATACGAAACTTAAAACCACATGGCTAATTTGCATAAACTATAAGCCTGAAAAAAACCCCAGCTTGTTCCTTGTGCCCCGATGCGGTCAGCTTCAGACAGACTAAAGGACACGTGTGTGTGTCTGTGTGTGTGTGTGTGTGTGTGTGTGTGTGTGTGTGTGTGTGTGTGCGTGTGTGTGTGTGTGTGTGTGTGTGTGTTCAATACTCAAAGAGCCATTTGGAGCGTCTCCCACAGAAAAGAAAACACCCAGAGCCAAAACCCTTTTGACATGTAAAATGAGACTAACACTGCTTATCATCTTTTTACCTGTATGCTCTGTATAAAAGCCTATAGTGTGTTGCATTTATGAAATCAATGAAATGCTACAGAGAATATATGTCCATGTATGTTCATATATATGGATATATGCTACTACAGATGTATAATCTGTGAAGTGTTTAACATGAACCATCTCCAACGCACAGAGCAGACTCACCATCAGCAGCACATCCCTCTGTCACAGGAAGAACACACATATTCCACTGAGTCGTGATGCACTCTGTAGCTTTTGCTTGCTAGCCATTCTGACAGTACTTTGTTTTCAATATCAAGTTGCTGGGCTAGTCTTTCTTGTGTTTAGTGTGCACATGGCTCATTTGCATACGGGCAGATTGGCTGACTCTGCCTGGCAAAAAATATTTTGTGAATATTGAATTCTGAATATTGCACATTATGAGCTTAAAAACATTTTCATATATATATATATATATATATATATATATATATATATATATATATATATATATATATATATATATATATATATATATATATATATATATATATATATTTATATATTTATTTATTATTATTTTTTTTTTTTTACAAAATTTGAGCCCCCTCAAAATTTTGCTTTTGAGGCTTTTTAGGGGGTGTGATGGGTTAATTTCGCACACTGGTATAAAGCATGAAGCACCTAAAGAAAGAACTTTGTCAAATGTGAATAAACAATAAATGTTTAGATAAATGGTGCATAAGTGTAACTTGTGGTTGTCACAACAAGATGTCATGATGAGGAAATCAAATAAAATAATGAATTACAGACAGATGCAGTGGTACAAAAAACAGACATAGTGAATTTAATGGTGCAGCAGCTACATGACCCTTGCCCAGTACCCATTCTTCAAACTACTTCTAAACTTGTCAAAACTTGTAACCTTGACTCTGTCAGTTATTTTAGATACAGTATACACTAGACCTGCACATTACTGGAAAACATCAAATAGTGATTTTTTGGACAAGTATTACGATAGCTTTGTGATTTATGTTTAAAAATAGGATTCTGTTCAGAGTGCAGATAGTAAAAACTCTAGGGGCATTCACATTTGAGAGAAGACTGAAATATGAACTGATAAACTAGTACAAGAATCACGTTTCAGGGTTTATCAGAACTCGCTTAGCTTCTGAAAACAGGCGCCGCATTCTACATATTATTGAACACACTCAGAGTCTGCTATCATTTCATTGGGCCCAGAGAAGGCTTTTGAATGCCTTCAGTGGAACTGGTCTGTTCTCCATCTTATTGGTTTTGGATCTTAATTCATCTCAATGTTTTGTATACATGTCCAACAGCAATGGTTCTTTCACTAAACCTTTTAATGTAGCTTGCAACTTGCATCAAGGATACTCTTTGTCACCTTTGCTGTTTGCACTTCTCCTGGGACCTGTTACACTCGCAGTGTGTCAGACAATTAGTCACAAACCCATCGCTATCTTTCACACTTCTCACTATATATCCCTTTACGATGACTGGACAATCAAATAGTTTGAAAATAGACTCACTGGTGGCCAGACTCACATCTTTGTTTGAAGAAGTATTGAAGAAGTATATTCTGGATCCCAAGCAACAGAAATTGTAAATTGTACATATTGTAACATAATTAAAACAGGCTTACAAAAGAAGTTCACATTGATGCCCTCTTCCGCTATCCTTCGCTGCATGTATCTTAGCCATTAAAATTAATATTCTTCCTCGAGCAAGCTTTATAGGCTCAATGATTTCGCTCTCCCGTACTAAAGAATACTGGGAGAGGTTACATCAATCTATAGCTACATTTATCAGGAAGGAAAAGATACAATGATCTGTATTACAAAAAGCCTAAAAGTGAAGGAGGGTTTGGTGTCCCAAATGTCGAATGGTACCATTGTTCATTCATGCTCCAGGCTTTATCTCTGTGGTTTAACCTTGCCCTGTCCGCTTCTTGGAAACTTTTAGAGGAAAATGTAATATTAGCCTATACACTTCAAGACATTATATATTGCAACATCTCCCAGCAAATCCACAAAATATATGGATCCATTATAACTGAAATAATCAGAGTTTGGAACTATTTAAACAAGCACTGTAAACTTTACAATAAATGGTTTTCACATTCTCCGATATTTCAGAATTACATTCTGAAAATAGAAGATTGTCTCATTTTCTCCTTGGAGTAGAAATGTACATACCCTTGGTGATATATATTCAACTCCTCTGGCCTCCAAAGATTCCAAGATTTGTTGAAGAAACATAATTTACCCAACATAAGTTTTCTTTTTCCTTTAATTACAAACAGCAATGCGCACATATGGGACGTCCTTGCTCACTCAGCTCATGAACCTATATATAACCTAAAAAGAGTGGATCTAGAATATATTCTTCTTTATAGACAGCTCTCAGACTCTGTGCAAGTTGTCAAGCAGTGGGAAGCTAATTTTGACTGTTCCAAAGTGAACTGGGAAACTATATGGCAAAATATACAGCTTTCTTCTCGTAATCCCAATCACCAAACCATTCATTTCAATACTATTCATAGAACTGATTTTACTCCCCGCACGTTCTTCAAACTATGAGCGCTTCCTTCACTCAAATGCACACTCGGCGATCGTAATGCAGTAGAATTATTTATTCATTTAGTTTGGGAATGCCCTAAATTATTCTCCTTATGGGAAAATGCTGCAAAAACTCTCACTAAAATATTATTAAAATTCCATGTTCACCACTTTGGGGCAGGATGGAGTGGCTGGTGATAGTAGCTTCCTCCATGTGCGCACTTGCTGTGACATTGTTGTGAAATACCATATATCACATGTGTACTGTATTCCAAATGAAACCCTAACCCTAACCCTAGATTTCTAAAAATCAAATAAAAAAATTGAAAACAAAAAAAAAGAATAGCATTTCGGACTATGTAGGTACAGCTAAAATGTTCTATAAAAAGTCAGGATATTTTGTTGTTTTTTCAGTGGACAGTTTTGTCTACACAAATCTAATCTGCAAACCTACTATGCAGTTTACTAGTGCTAAATTTGGAGGACAAGTCTTTGTGAAACGTGAAGAGAAAAACCCCTTTGTGTGTAATTTTGCTAGCTCAGCACAATATGTAAGAATACACCAGTGAATGCAAGCTAACAGTGATGAGAGCGAGGATACGGTCCCAAGCGCTGTGTGTCTGATTAAACTGGAGGCGAGAAACAATGGGCTGATGGGAGCTGTACTGGCATCTCCGCAGACCCAACCAGCACAGAAGGAGGTTGTGATGACAGAGGCTTCATCAGCTTTTCATATTGTTGTGTTCGGAACAATACGCAATGCATATATGAATGCAGGGGGTAAATAATATTGGCAGCTACGACTATCTGGGAGCGCAGATGTTGGCAAGGATTTTCTCCAGGAGTGCAGCCATTTCTGATGACACGTCATTGTCTCAGGACTACTTCAAGAACGCAACTAAAAATAAATGTATGAACTTGAGCTATTCCTTTAAAGGGGCTGCAACCATTTGTTTCCATGCAATAAAGTCAAAGCCGTCATGCCCCAGTAGGTGGTATTGTACTGTAAATAGAGATGCACTGATCCAGCTTTTTAATTTCCAATACTGATTTCGATACTACAGTTATAAGTATCTGCCGATATCAACCAATACAAGTGCAGAGAATGAAAACAGTCCAAATGTTCTGTAGCTGTTATTTATGTCTTAAGCAACTACAGAACAATTTTGTGTAAATAAAAGTTCAACATTATGAAACGTATTACTATAATTTATTAGTCTTATTACATCAATGTATATGCCAAACCAGGATATCAGCTGAACCGATATTTGGACACAGATATTCGATCCAGCAAATTTGCCAGTTTTAGCGCCAATATCTGATACTAGTATCGGATCGGTGCATCACTAATTGTAAAAACAGGTCTCGGTATTACAATGAGATCTCAATGTGCTGTCAACCAACCAACTAGTGTGCTGCTAGCATGCTAGCTGTTGTTAGCAATGGTGTGATGGCAAAACTCTGCACTGGCCACTGAACGTTTTGAAACGAACTTATAAAATAATAGTGATGAATAATTAGAATGCTAGGAATTAATTTTAAATATAACTGGATTTTGAGTTCATTACCAATTCCAGTAACTCTTGGTTAAGGTTTATTGTGAGTCTTGTTGTTGCTAAGTTGTCTTTAAACTGGACAGCATGTTCACAAACAGAAATAGCCACTGACTCATACTTGAACTCATACTTGAAGTGTTTCAGTAAAGCTCAGGTCAAGTTGATTGCATGTCAGGGTGACAATCTGACAGCTAAAAGCGAGGTTTAACAAACCCACACTCCAACACACTTGTTCTCAACTAACTAACAAAAGTGCAAGCAATAAACCAGATAATATCTCATGCTCATACCTCTCTTTTCTGCTCATTCTATGTTCTGAAACAGTACAGTAGCAGTGACCACATCATGTCATAGTGGCAGAATTTAAACTCTATACTTAATACGGCAGTGAGAGAAGTAGTAGAAGTAGTAGTAGAAGTAGTAGATGTAGAAGTAGGCAAAACAGTGGTCACATTCATTTCTTTGTTTCACTTCATCCAATATAATCCACCTCCACCAGTTCATCGCCTATGTGGTATCAAAATACATACAAGGCATAAAATTGAAGACATTTTACTATGTACATTCACAAATGCCTTACTTATAAATGGCATTGAACTGTTTAGCATAAAAAGGAACATTCTAAAACAGATTCAAATTTGACAGAATGTGTATCCACAAGGACTTATAAAGTTCATGTACAGTTGATTTTCAATATAAACTTGAAGATGCACCCAGCATCAGTGAGAAAAGCCCAGGGCAGATGAGTACAAAGAAAGAGCTCACCGTGGGCCAGCTGGAGGCTAAAGACCAGCTCTCACTGTTGTGCAGTCCCACTAGTATCCAGGTGGGGCAGTACACAACTTTACTATGAAAGATTCATTATGTGTGCTGTATTGAGACCACACAAAAGTTTACTCTCTCCAAAGTTGCTATACTGTACGTACTGTATACTTTTGGACAAAGTTTGAGAATAGTTGAATTTTCCCAAAGCAATTTTAAAACTAAATGCAAATGGAAACAGGAAGATGGCAGTTTAAAAACATGGTCTCGAGCAAATGTGTTCATCATTACTGGAGAGAGACAATTTATAATAGCTAGACTATAATTAGCCTTAATAGAGCATGAAAGACTTAATTCATAAAGAACCATTTGTCTATCAGTGTTAGGAGTTAGTGTATCGATTAAGTAGTTACTAAGCCTAAATAAATCAATATTAATAAACTATTTGTTCATTTTTAATTTAGTCTTATATCATGCTTTATTGAGGCTAATTAAGTATAGTTATTACAATATGCTACTTTATCATAGCCTTCTTAAATTCTATAGGACAGCTTTCAATTTCCAATATAGTCACAGTAATCACCATAATATTACATTAATATCAGTAACAACACTTAAAAGTTCAGAAACAAAGATATACAAATTTAAAATATAAATTTAAATCTTTATAATTTAGATTCTCTATTTATTTATTTATTTATTTTTACTTAAAATAAGATAATAAAGTAAGGCAGGGTATGATAAGGACGGAGTAGGTTTTATCAGTATGTAGACAATACATTACTATGCGGCACTCCAAAACTATAAGACTGAATATATATGAGCTATCTTTCCTACAGGTTGGAAGACAATAGCAGTGGAATAGTAATGTACTTTTGCAGAAGTGGACAGTCGCACAAACAAGTCAGGAGGAATTTACTGCACTGTATCGTAAAGAGAAGAAGAGATGCCATCTTAGACTGCCTGCATGGGACAACCAAAAATATGAAATTCTGATTCACAGACTTTGAATAAATTCCAATGCGTTTCCATGGCAAAGGACAATATGAATTTTGAGAGTTGAGTTGAAGAGTGCAAGTGAAGTTCATTTCTTAACCTAAGCAAATATAAGTGTATAAATCAACCGCTGAGAGTAGATTTTTTTTTTGTTGTGATTAGCTCATCGTACATATTAGCAACATTAGCATAAAATAATCTATTTTAAATTGCAGAGGGGGTGTAGGAGCACGTTCACAGAAAGAACAGGTGGGCAACTAAAATGAAAATAACTAACTCTATCAATATTAAAGTAGTAATTTCACTTTCACCAAACACTGGGCAAAACCATTTTGAATTTTAATTCTGAAGTTTCAGAATTCAAAGTAAAAATTCTGCAATGAAGTTCTGTACAAGATTAAAAAGTCGGAACCTGGAAAATGAAATCTCAGAGGACAACTCGATTTTGGTTCTTGATTTTGGTTCTGAAATGCTACCCGAGTCTCCAAATTAAGCCCCACTTTGGAACATTCCAGATAAAGCATGGAGACAAGCTGATGGTAGTGGTGGATATTTATATATTTATAATATTGTCATTGTTGTTCTGGTGATTAAAAAATTAGTATATTGAGTACACTGTCTATAATCAAAAATATTAAAGCTGACAACAAAAATCGCTGATAAACATGTATGTAATCTTCCAAACAAGTTTTTATGTATTTTGGTGATATTGTTAATTTTATGGTCCTTTCAGGTTTTGCTCAGTTCAACCAACAAATTTCGGGCACACATTAGCACATTACTGACGCATTGCTAAAATACAATGAAATCAAGATAATACAAAATATACTGACATACTCATTTCTATCAGTATCTTCCACCCCAACACCAGCAACATTACACAGGACTAATTCTTTGGTGGTCTTTTTTTTTTTTAGTTCCATCTGACAATCTCCCACAACCTGACTACTGCTCCCTGTTTAATTTCGCTGCATCGTTTCACCTGCAGTAATGACTTTAACAGACGGGAGCTCACTGGCTCAGCACTAATAACCCTGTCAGTGACTGGGAGCGAAGCTCTGCCACACCAAAGTCCTTTCATTTAACTGTGCTTTCTTCCCCTCCCCACTTCACACAAAACTCCGGTAAATGTGCTGATGTATGAACTGGGGAGCGTTTGTTAGGTTTTTCTCCAGCAAAAGGAAACCAAATTTGACAACAATAGCTCTACCTGTGCATATTTTAAGATGAAAAGAGTTGACAGGAATCATCACAAAAGCGCAACACAGAACACCATGAAGCACAGTTAATTGCTTGCTTCGGCGTGCTCATTTAGGGGAGGACTGTGAATTGAAATTGCTATTGGGGTAGAGCTGTTTGTTCATTAAGTGCGTTGGTAAGCACATCTGAAAGCTTTGGCTGCACTGAAAATATAATAGTTACATTTTAAGCCTGAATCTTGTTTAAAATTCTCATTTCGGCTAAATGAGTGTTTTTCATCTCATCAGCTATGTGGAGGGGAACAAAGGCCATCTTACTTAAATATTCGTAGTGTTGCTTGGGTACAAAGCAGTGATAAGCAGATAACATAATAGCCAACTTGAGACCAATCCAGAATAAATGTGGCTTCAAATCAGACCATGGATAAAATTTTTTATATGTGCTATGGACCAATATCCAGTGAGAAGGATTGTCTGATCATCTTTTGCTTGGATTAAACTAAGTATTAGGGGCATTTCACTAATTTCTGGATTTAAAAAATACAAAAACACTATAAATGCCATTGAATTGCCTTGAATTAATTTATTTCGCCCCCTCCTTGAACCGCCACCTTAACATGGTGGAGGGGTTTGAGTGCCTGAATGATCCTGGGAGCTATGTTGTTGGGGGCTTCATGCCCCTAGTAGGGTCATCCAAGGCAAACAGGTCCTGGGGGACGGGTCAGACTAAGGCGATTCAGAAGCCCCCATGACAAGAAATAGATCAAGGCCAGTTACGTCGCCCGGATTGGTGTTACCGGAGCCCCACCCTGGAGCCAGGCCTGGGGTGGGTGTTCGACAGCGAGCCGGGCCTTCCCCCTTGGGGCCCAGCCGGGCACAGCCTGAAGGAGCGACATTGGGCTGTCCTCCCATGGACCCACCACCCACAGGAGGATTCATAGGGGGGCGGGGCAGAGAGATTTGGGCGGCAGTCAAAGGCAGGGGCCTGGACGACCGGCTCTCCAGACATGGAGACTAGCTCTGGGGACATGGAATGTCATCTCGCTGGGGGAAAGGAGCCCCCCCTCCTTGAGGGGCTTGACTCTCCATTTTCTCTGGCCTTGTTGGCTCGTGGGACACCTGACAGGTACCGGTGGGCCAAGCATGCTGCAGCCCAGGCGGTCGCAGAGGCAAAAACCCGTGGTTGGGAGGAGTTCGGACAGGCCATGGAGAAGGACTATCAGACGGCCGCAAAGAAATTCTGGCAAACTGTCCGATGCCTCAGGAGGGGAAAGCAGTGCTTCACCAACACTGTTTATGGTGCGGGTGGAGAGCTGTTGACCTCGACTGGGGATGTTGTTGGACGGTGGAAGGAATATTTTGAGGATCTCCTCAATCCCACCATCACGTTTTTTGAGGAAGAAGCAGAGGCTGGGGACTCAGAGGCGGACTCGTCTATCACCCTGGCTGAAGTCACTGAGGTGGTTGGCAAGCTCCTCGGTGGCAAGGCTCCGGGGGTGGATGAGATTCGTCCTGAGTCTCTGGATGTTGTGGGGCTGTCTTGGCTGACACGTCTCTGCAACATCGCGTGGCGGTCGGAGACAGTACCTCTGGACTGGCAGACTGGGGTGGTGGTCCCTCTGTTTAAGAAGGGGGACCGGAGGGTGTGTTCCAACTACCAGGTAATTACACTCCTCAGCCTCAACGGTAAGGCCTCTTCCAGGGTACTGGAGAGTCTGACCGATGGTCGAACCTCGGATTCAGGAGGAGCAGTGTGGTTTTCGTCCCGGCCGCAGAACACTGGAACAGCTCTATACTCTCCATCGGGTGCTCGAGGGTTCATGGGAGTTTGCCCAACCAGTCCACATGTGCTTTGTGGATCTGGAGAAGGCATTCGACCGTGTCCCTCGTGGTGTTCTGTGGGGAGTGCTCTGGGAGTATGGGGTCTGGGGCTCTTTGCTAAGGGCTGTCCGGTCCCTGTATGACCAGAGCAGGAGCTGTGTTCGCATTGCCAGTAGTTTCCAGTGCATGTTGGACTCCGTCAGGGCTGCCCTTTGTCACCGGTTCTGTTCATTGTATATATGGACAGAATTTCTAGGCACACTCAGGGGCCAGAGGGGATCCGGTTTGGAGACCACAGGATCTCATCTCTGCTGTTTGCAGATGATGTTGTCCTGATGGCTTCATTGGGCCGCGATCTCCAACGTGCACTGGGGTGGTTTGCAGCCGAGTGTGAAGCGGCTGGGATGAGGATCAGCTCCTCCAAATCCGAGACTTTCCCTCTCCAGGTGAGTGGAGAGTCCTTGCCTCAAGTGGAGGAGTTAAAGTATCTCGGGGTCTTGTTCACGAGTGAGGGAGGATGGAGCGTGAGATTGACAGGTGGATCGGTGCAGCATCGGCAGTGATGCAGTCGCTGTACCGGACTGTTGTGGTGAAGAGGGAGCTGAGCCGAAAGGCAAAGCTCTCGATTTACCGGTCAATCTACGTTCCTACCCTCACCTATGGTCATGAGCTTTGGGTAATGACCTAAAGGACAAGATTGCGGATACAAGCGGCCGAAATGAGTTTCCTCCGCAGAGTGGCTGGGTGCTCCCTTAGAGATAGGTTATGAGCTCAGTCACACGGGAGGAGCTCGGAGTAGAGCCGCCGCTGCTCCTCCATGTCGAGAGGAGCCAGCTGAGGTGGCTCGGGCATCTGTTCCGGATGTCTCTTGTGTTCCGGGCATATCCCACCGGGAGAAGGTCCTGGGGAAGACTCAGGACACGCTGGAGGGACTATGTTTCTCGGGTGGCCTGGGAACACCTCGGGGTCCCCCCGAAGGAGCTGGAGGAAGTGTCTGGGGTGAAGGAAGGCTGCTTAGACTGTTGCCCCCGCTACCCAGCCCCAGATAAGTGGAAGGAAATGGATGGATGGATTATTTATTTCGCCATTGAAAATGCACAAAAAATATGCACATATTGTGCAAAATCTACTTTTATAAACATGTATTCTTGTTGTAACAGTGTTTCCTCATTATTAGTTTACTCAGACTTGCATTTTGATTAATTCATGTATGCTTGAGTAATGCTGAATTGTTCCACTTCCACCACAACAAAATGTAGATTCCAGGTCATACAAAAAATATTTTAAGAAATGCTGTCTAGCAAATAAATAAATAAATAAATACCTCTCCTTACAATAATGAACAACTATGAAGAGGCGGGGATAATCAATTCTGAATTTTGGAACAGGAAGTCAATAGTCCCATTTCTAATATTAAGCCGCGTTAGATCAATGTTGCTGTTTACAGTGAACACAATGCAAAATAATGATCTATAAACAATTTGTTATAGCAGTACACAACAGCAGTATGCAGTGGTTGAAGCAGAGATGTAAAAATGACTTTCCTGAATCAATTCCCGCAAAACAGCTCATAAAATAGTCCTTACCAAAATCTTTCCAACTTGTTTAATTTCTCACCTGCTTTGAGAACCAATTTTCACACTTCACCACCGATAAGACATTTTTCGCTCTTTTCTCTTGGGTTGTTTGTCCGCAGATATCAGTCAGACCACCAAAGAAGACGACCAAATAAGTGTGGCGTTTAATGTGTGAAGCATCCTACTGAGTCCCCATTAAAAACAAATGACCACGGATCCGGCTCATGTGCACAGCTGTGGATCTCTGACTTACTTCCATTTAAAGCTCAAAGAGTAACCACTTCCCTGCAGCATGCCATTCATTCAAACGTGTTTTTTTTTTAAATTCCATTCTCAAATTTGGAGTTGATTTGGAGTTGTCAAGAGTGCTACGGGCTGCACACTGCGACTGTTTAGAGGTTTAACTCTTTGTTCTTTTTGGATTTTGGATAAAAGAAAGTGCAAGGATGTTTTTGTGCTCTCACCAGTAGTGATTTCAGCGTAATTCACAGATCAGGTACTCGAGGGTGGCCAAAGACATTTCAATGGTCAATTTTCAGGTATAATGAAGTAAACATGCCCAAGAGTCATGTGTGGTTGTGAATGGAAGAGAATGAAGACTATTGGCAAGTTACTGCCAGGGGATATTAGTGTGAAAATATGGGTGACGATAATGAGTAACTAACAGTATCTACCCCATTGCTTCACTACCACAATTTATCACAATTTTGGAGTGAGAAGTCATTAGGTATATTCAGTATGTGTTCCTTTGTGAAATAAGACACTGAAGGTGCAATGCATAACCATGGAGATATTATTTATTTGCCTGGAATGTTCCACAGTGTGGCATTAAATGTATGTATCTTGCAGTCATTTTTTTTTTTAATGTATTATCTACAGGCATTTTTATTGCTAAAAGTCACCCCTCTGCTTGTTTTGATGTATCTTCACAGATACAAGCAGGTGATCGATCATCCACCAGAAAAGTTACATAGTGCTTTTATAATTGCATTTACAAGTTTGTACAAAAAAGTAAACATAATATAGTTTTGACAAATATGATTGTTGCATAATCAAATCTAAGTGGACGTTATCCTCAAACAGAGAATGGGTATTATATAGAATTGAAACTGTGACCTTATTAGTCTCCTGATAGAATCCTGACATATGTGGGCTCATAAAGAAAAATGCTCGATGGTTTCAAGTGAAATGACAATGAATGGACATATGAGGAGAGCAACAACAGCAAAAATACAAAAATGAAGATTCCTTTTACGAACATCTGCTTATAATCGTTGAGAAGCAAAGTTTTACAGGAAGAACACTGATCTGAAATGAACTATAAATTTCCAAAATAGCATTTTGAAATGTCACAGGTACTTTTCTTTTGTTTAGGATAATTGGCGAACATTGGGCTCCACCGGCAACCCTAAATTTATCTTTTCCTGATGTCTTAGTAAGGAGTCATACAGTTAAACTAAGCACTATTGCATCAAGTGCGTTTCATTCCATATTTCAGACTCTTCAGTGGCCTCAAATGACCTACACATTTTACAATCACTCCTGGATGGCCGTGCTATTGATAACCCCTGTCTAAAGAGTTGAAAATGCCTCATGGTCCTTGGGAGTTTGTAAAGGGCATTCACTGTTGTCAATGATTAAAACTGTGCAGTGGCATTCAGTGACTCGCTGTGATTTCTGGCCTGCATAGAGCCTTCTGTGATAAATACTTGGTGATAAAAGATTTGTGTTTCTGGCCATTGATCATTGCACCTGCAAAATGAAAAGGTACTTACTAGTAGCTCAATTCATAAGCACAAATTGAGAAATTCCTTAAAATATATTTCTAAATAATTGATTGGTTCATGTTAGGGCTTTCTGTCTCACTTATTGCACCGTATTGCATTTGCAACCGCCCAATTTAGTAATCCCAAATTTTGACCTAGTTTTGTTCAAACTGGTAAAATATAGATTTCAAGAACAGTTTGGAGATTGTGGAACGCAGTAGACTATATCAAACCTTTTTTTTTTTTTTTTTTTTTTTTCATTTTGTTAATGATTGTTTTATAGTGTTTATCCTAAATCTATTGAGAGGTTTATATAGTAATCAATATTAAAACTGGTATTGATACTGAAATTGAGTAATTATACAATGGTCTTTATTTATATCAAAACTAATATAAGACCCCATGGTAATATTAAGGAAACTATTAGCTTGGATGAGCTGCGAAACGTAGTCGACCAAATAAACTCTTGTCCAGTTGACAAATTAAATTTCTCCTTTTGCTATTTTTACTTAAAATTATTTTTTAGATCCATTGTGGTATCAAAATCGGTATTGAGTATAAGGATTCAGTACCGATTCCGATGCCACAATGATAATAAAAACAACAGAATGTCATTTTCAGCATTATATAATAGTACTTTCTTTTAAATGACCATGTGTCCTTGTACCTGTGTAATCCCTCAGTCGTCCAGATCGTGGTCCATTGGCGTATACTAGTTTATGTGGTCTTATACTACTAGTAGTTCTGATACAGCTCAAGATCATTCTAAAGCTATTCAGGAAAGGTTCACATCTGCCCTGTGAATGTAGCTTTTTTAGTAATGATACCTGCTCAAACGAGTATCCGATTTCAATACTTTTGACAACCCTACATCTTTACAGAAAATGCCTGAAATTGTATGTCTTCTACATTCTCCAGTCTTTGGTGTATCTGACTCACCTCTGGTATTGCTGGAGAGCCTCTTGCGCTGGCTGGTGGAGGTGTTGTGGGGTAGCAGAGTGTTCTGTTGGTGGTTGCTGTCTATGGGACTCGTGGCAATGATGTTGTCCTTGTATTTGTTCATCAGAGCCAGCTTTGTGTTGTCACTCACTGCAGACCAGAAAAGATACACAATTGTACAAAGCACCGTGAGCAAGGTAGGCTGTGCCCACACTGAAATAATAGTGCAGATAGAAAAGAAAATTAGCAGGTTGTAGATGAGTAATTAGCTACAAATGTAATTAAATTGTGACAAAAGGAACATTATCACTGTACGTGTAACTCAAGGACAGCTAAGAGATCAATGAAGGTTTACATGAAAAGAAGCTATTGTGGGTCAGATTTTGAGAGCATTTAATAGAGTAAATAAAAAAAAAAAATAATAATAATAATAATGAGAATATCTGTGGGTTGGCCAGTCACAATTAGTCACAAACTAAACAGTGGCAATTCTCAAAAAATTATAGGCTTTCTAGTTCTGATGCCAGGTAACTTCTTTTCACCTAAAAACTCAAATGAAAATATCTTGTACGCAGTAGTCTGGAGGAGAGGATTACTAACACTTGTATTTTCTAAGTTGCATTCAAAGGCCAACATCTAAAGAACTCCAATGGCAACAACAATGGAAATTTCTGTTAACTCGCTTCCAGAAATTATTTATTTTTTCATCCAAATCCTGTTCAGTTCATTTTTGTATGAATAATATTTTGAATTATAATGAGTTGGAGCTATTCATTTATAGTCAACAAAATGTCCGATAACAAATATGAACAAATAACTCATTCAGGTATGTCCTTCTCCAACATAATAAACATGTTTTTTTTTCCTTTTTTTCAATAAAATATCTGATAAGGTGTGGCAAACAAATAAACAATGCGTGATGAGCTTTGCATGTGTAGTAAAGGTCAGGGGCATCAGAAGTGACATCTTGCAGGTTTAATACAAATTACTGACTGACCTCTGCAGAGTTTTGTGTTATGAATATTCTATGCATAGGCCCGCGCTTGCATCCTCTATTTTTTCCAGTCCATTGCACTAACAGCTCTCTTCTATCTTAAATGCATAATGTCCAGGATTACTGCTCTGTGAGGCGGGGCTGTCAGGCTTTAGAGGAGCACTGAGTGAGCGCTCTGTCATCATAAAGGATCTCGGAATAATGCACAGCAAGATGCGTCCCTCATTCACATTCAGAGGAGCACATGCTTCAAAACAACTTCACTTCACATACTCAATCCCAACAGGACAGCACTAAACTCCACCGTAACTTAATTATTTACTATATACTACTACTATAAAATGCTTGGCAGATGGAAAAGCCCTTTAATCATTGTGTGTTAGCAAACCCACAGGTGTAAAACACAGAGTAATTATAGTGATATAAAAAAAATGCATTCATGTAACCTGATTATTCTTATTCATGGTGCTAATTATTTAGAGACATGACACAATTGTCATGTTGTTGTGTTGGTAATTGCATCGCTATTTATCAACTTTCTTATGTGTAGAATGTCATTAATATTAGATTGCGCCTATTCCAGCTGGTCCCAGGTGATGAGCTTCAGTCTCACAATAGCTCCATGGAGATGTTACTGCTTTGACTGGAATATTACACAGTATTAAAACGTATCTACTTTAGTTCCATGAAGACAAGCAGGTAACTCCACCAGTCTAAGGTACAGGTCTGATCTGAGGAGAGGCGACCCCATTTACAGTAAGCATGGATATTTGTCCATGTATGTTTTGTATGGTTTTAGCAATAAAAAATAATACATTAAATACAAAAGCTATGTTTAATCCAATACTGTGGAACATTCCAGGTAAAGCCATAATATTTTCTGTGCAGATGGGTAGGTTGCCAATCTACCAGAAAACTCTCAAAGGTACAGTCTACCTTTGAGAGTAATATAATGTGAAATTATTGTACGTACATGTACAAAGTTGTAGTAAAAGTATTGATGATCTCTGATTGAGCTAGTCTTATAATGCCACATGAGTGATAAAAGTGAGTGATAACTATAAACATGAACTGAACCACAACTTACTCCTTTCCTATTTTACTCATGACTGACTGAGGTTAGAGCCTGGTTTCTTCTCTTAGCTCCTTGCTCGTGAGCTCTTACCAGGCGTCAAGTCCATGTTGTTCTTGTCATTGCAGCCCTGCAGTGAGTCCAGGGTGCGGGTCACCTGACTGGAGAACTCCTCCCCTCCATTCATGCACTCCCTCTGCAGGTGGTGCCTCAGGTCAGTGATGTCGTACTCATACCTGCAACACAGCATCAGCCCATCACACTGACAGTATGTGGACCCCTGGGGGTCACAAGCACTATGATTTGGAATGATTTCAGATTTAAAGTACACTATTTGAATCTAAAAGGTTCTTAGTATTATATTTTACATGCTTAATAATGTTTCCGTAGGATAATTTTGTCATAAATAAGAACAAATAACAAGAAAATAGAATAATATTGGCTATAATAAACAAAAAACAAAACAAAAAACACTGTTACATAATATAGAAGGTACTCATAAGTGTGAAACAACGCACATAACAATACCCAGCAAACACTGGTAGAATTATTACCCCTATCATCACTACAACTGTTACTGTGTCATTGGGCAAGACATTAAAAGTAGGAAGCATAGAGGTAGTATACCACTACCAGTGTAACAAATTAGTAAGGAAGGGCCGGGCAATATGACAATAAGAAAGTGTGTGAACTCTCAGACGAAGCCTGTCACTAAGGTAATATAAAGATTATATCAAGCTGCAATGAAATTTTAAAAATCACAGGGGCAAATGGCCAATGTTCTTATCAGTAGATCAGATTAAAGTGTATGCTGTTCAAATGTCTATAATGTAAGTGTTGTATTTACATTCGACATATTCTGGTGTTGGTTCCCTATGATCAGTGATGATAAAACGTGCAGTATTACATTGTGTGTGTTGTTGTGTGTACATGCGCTGAACCCTACTTGTACCCATCCAGTATGGGAGTCTCCCTGATGCTGAGAGTCCCACTGGAGTTGGGCCCCTGTCCTCTGGAGTTCCGGAGGCTCTCGCGGGCCTGTCCCCCCATCAGCACAGACGGGATGTAGTGGATCTCATTAGCCGCCTCTGCACTAGCGCTCTTCTGGGGCTGAGGGATACGACGACGTTTACACCAGCGCCTCCTAGTGTACAGGATGAGGACCAGGCACAGCACAGACAGCAGAAGGGCTATCATCCCACCCTACGAAGACACAAGTGCAAACAACAACAAGTTAGTATAGAGCAACAATGTGCACACACTAGATTATTATACATGTTATTTTAAAATATGCACTGAGTAACTTTTCTGGTGGCACATATGCTACCTGCTTGTTACCATGGGGATGTTTCTAAAAAAATATATATCTAACTAGCATTAATAATTAGAGATGTTTTTATTGCTCAAAAACGCCTTGAAAACAGCATTCTTACTGTGAGCGTGGTCACCTTTCTATAAATCTGATCTGTAACTTGGCCTGGTGATGTCATTTGCTTGTCTTTAAATTTAATGCCATACCGTGGAACATTCTAATCTAGACAACACCAACATCTTGATGGAGACTAGCAGATGGCGGACCATCCACCAGAAAAGTTTGCTTAATTTTGTTCATTTTGTTAATTATTGGTGAAAACAGTGCCAAGTCCAATGGATCTGTGCTGAGATGCCAAAAGTTAAAATCAAAATAAAAGGCAGGTTAGAAATGCACTTAAGCCAATAACACCCACATTGTTTAAACGCAGCTCTCATGTTTCTCTAGCCAGTGCAGTCAGTTCACCTTCAGGGGTCGGCCATTAAAACTTTCAGCTTTTCAACTTACCACTTTTCTAGCTCTAATGAAGTCTGCACTACTTCACTTTTAGAGGTTTGAACTTGCTGTGACCAAAGCTGGAATTATTCTGCTAAATAATTGTGCAAAATGAAAGTAATCACAGAGCTCAATGATGAAAAGTACATCAATTTAAAAGAGTG
This sequence comes from Taenioides sp. WSHXM2023, assembly GCA_029959045.1. Classification (NCBI taxonomy): domain Eukaryota; kingdom Metazoa; phylum Chordata; class Actinopteri; order Gobiiformes; family Gobiidae; genus Taenioides; species Taenioides sp. WSHXM2023. The sequence goes on along the minus strand of CM057096.1, from coordinate 13,347,815 downwards.
TTTGTAAAAGTCTCGTCATTTACTTCTCAATAAGCACATTTGAGGGAATTAAGTGAAGATGTGCACTGATTTCTAAATAACTATGATTTGTCAGTTATTTGTTTTTGTGTAAATATGGCACCTTACAACAATGGATGTACACAACTACTACTGCTTGAAACTATTTGGTGAATTTACTAATCTACTTAAGGTTAGATTAAGATACTGGAATTCCAGTTAAATCCAAACTCTAACAACAAATTAAACTCATTTAGTTTCATCCAGTGCAGTTTTATTGTGTTTGACTAGGTTAGGTCACACAGCCACTTTAATTTGCCCGCATCCTCTGTCATTTGAAGTATTTATGTGTCAGTTCTGGGTGTTGGAGGTCTAACCAGTCGCGGCTGTGGAGAAGAGGCGGTAGACAGACAGATGTGGGTCACGCACTTTAGCAGCTGGAGGACAACAAGGATACAAAAAGACCAAAAAAAAGTGAACATCTGACAGTGTGTCCCAGCACATGTGGCTCGATATGACAGGGAGGAGAAGGCACGCAGCAATGGAGAGATATAGTAACAGGCAGCCTTTGTCAGACAGAATATCACTAAATAGCAGCTAGTGTACAAGGCAGATTTATGTTGTTTAAGTTTGGCTTTATAACCATCTGAATTTATGAGTAACTTTAAACAGAACAGGAAATGGAAGATGACACAGAGAGATTAAGGATTTCCAAAGGAAATTGTTCTGTTTTTTCTTTTATTTTTTATTCAGACAAATGTGGACTGGATAAAAACTATTACAACATTTTTTTTGTCTTAAGGCATCAAGGCAATGTGGCTATTTTCAAACTTAAATATAAAATTAAAAATCAAACCTTTCCAACAATTTTGTTTTACTACATGAACAAAATTATCACTTAAAGGTCCTACATTATGCAAAATTGACTCTTGTGAGCTTTTAGCAGTGTTACAATGCTGTTACCTCCTCAAAAACACTCCTGGGGTTGTGCTTTGTTTCATTCACACATGTTTGAGTAACCCTTTATTATTAGTCTGTCTACTGCTCCAAAGTGTAAATGCTCTGTTCCACCTTGTGATGGCATGCAGTGATAGTTTTCAAGTTAACAGCTCCTTTAACCTTTTGTTCTGTAAAGACGGGCAATTCCAGAATTATCTAGTGAAGGTGTATGGAGTTTAAAAACAGTGGAGTACTTCCTGTATTGCCACATGATGACATCACAAGGTAAAAGAAGAACTCATCTTAAATATGAAGGATTTGTTTGCAAAACACCACTTCAGGTACACTATATTGCCAAAAGTTTTCACTCACCCATCCAAATAATATAAATCAGGTGTTCCAGTCACTTCCATGGCCACAGGTTTATAAAATCAAGCACCTGCAGACTGCAGGCCTGCAGACTGTTTCTCCAAACATTTGTGAAAGAATGGGTCACTCTCAGGAGCTCAGTGAATTCCAGCGTGGTACTGTGATAAGATTTAAAAGTGAAAAAAAAAAAAAAAAAAAAAAAAAATGCATAGCACACTCAGATGTCCAAAAGCCTTTTTTTAATTTTTAAATAATGTTCCAGCAAAAAACCTTTGTTAGATCATTTTTCTTGCTTTGGACCACAGTATACAAAATGGTTGCCACCCCAGGTGCTCATATCCCTCACCAACGAATGGGAGGTCCCAAAGTGAGGTCACTCAGTGAGATCAGCCCACTCTATAACAAGATAAGATAAGATAAGATAATCCTTTATTTGTCCCACAATGGGGAAATTGCAGTAAGTAACAAGAAATAACTGTTAGATATTTAGATATAAACATTCTCATAAAATAGCTCAAAGTCCACATTAAGTCCGTGAGGAGCAAGAGTTTTAAGTTGGTGAATCCAGAAGTGCTCTCTTTTTGACAGGAGCATTTCCAGATTCCCACCTCTAGGGGGCAGTTTTACATGTTCAATGCCAATATATCTTAAGGAAGAGATAGGATGGTTGAAATCTACAAAATGAGCTGCCACAGGATAGTTAATGTTTTTACATCTGATGGTATTCCTATGCTCTGTGATAAGATGACACCTGTGCAACAAGTCCAGTCATGAAATTTCATTGCTCCTAAATATTCCACAGTCAACTGTCTGTGGTATTATAACAAAGTGGAAGCGATTGGGAACGACAGCAACTCAGCCACGAAGTGGTTGGCCACGTAAACTGACGGGGTGGGGTCAGCAGAGGTCGCCAACTTTCTGCAGTCAATCACTATGGGCTGGGAATGGCTTTCCATGGCCAAGCAGCTGTATCCAAGCCATACATCATCAAGTGCCATGCAAAGCGTCAGATGCAGTGGTGTAAAGCACGCCACCACTGGACTCTAGAGCAGAGGAGACGTGTTCTCTGTGACGAATCACGCTTCTCCATCTGGCAGTCTGATGGACGAATCTGGGTTTGGCGATTGCCATGAGAACAGTACTTGTCTGACTGCATGGTGCCAAGTGTAAAGTTTGGTGGAGGGGGGATTATGGTGTGGGGTTGTTTTTCAAGAGCTGGGCTTGGCCCTTTAGTTCCAGTGAAAGGAACTCTGAAGGCTTCAGCATACCAAGAGCTTTTGGACGATTTTATGCTCCCAACTTTGTGGAAACAGTTTGGAGATGGCCCCTTCCTCTTCAGCATGACTGTGTACCAAAGCACAAAGCAAGGACCATAAAGACATGGATGAGAGAGTTTGGTGTGGATGAACTTGACTGGCCTGCACAGAGTCCTGACCTCAACCCGATAGAACACCTTTGGGATGAATTAGAGTGGAGACTGAGAGCCAGGCCTTCTCGGCCAACATCAGTGTTTGACCTCACAAATGCACTTCTGGAAGAGTGGTCAAAATTCCCATAAACACACTCCTAAACCTCGTGGACAGCCTTCCCAGAAGAGTTGAAGCTGTTATAGCCGCAAAGGGTGGACCGACATCATATTAAACCCTATGGATTAAGAATGGGATGTCACTTAAGTTCATATGCGAGTCAAGGCAGGTGAGCGAATACTTTTGGCAATAGAGTGTATGTTTTTGATGAGGAAACAACATTATAACATAAATCAGAAAATAGCATATGGGTCCATTAATAATAATAACCCATTTTCACCATCCTTGTGTCAACTGTCAGTGGTCTTGCTTATTTGGTGTACTCGCAGACAACCATCAACTCTCACATTAATTTAGTTTGAATAACCAATACCCCATGCATATCCCTGGGGAAGCTATATTGTCACAAAAACATGACAATTCCACATAAAAATACATTTCCTTATACCATATACTAGTATATTCACCAGCCACCAAAAATTGTATCCACCTTATTTCACCGCTCCCACTTCTACATTTGACTGCTACCAACCCACACGTCTATTGTGATTGGCACTAAATATAAATCACATTAATTACAATGGAGAGAAAAAAGAAAAGTCTCACTGCATACTATTTTATTGTTTATTGTGGGTCCCCATTAGTGTATTCAATCTGTCATTATACATTTTTTCTATAAATAACTATATGTTCTGTCAAGATCAGAAGCCTTATGGAAAATGATATAACCGGAAGGATAAAGATGGTGTCTATAGCAACTCCCAGATTAAGGTCAATAATTTCTTTCTCTCAGAACATAAGTAGATTTAATGTTAAAAGCATTATATGAAATGCTCTTGTGTAAAATTAGACCTGAGCCACCTCTAGCACCTGTCTCTGCTATGCACTTCAGCTAACAATAACACAGTTCCAGCCCTATTCGCCTCTCCAATCAGCAAAGTTATTGTGCAAAAATAACAAATTGTTACGAAGCGATAAAAGGCAATTGTTCATTCACAACAGAAAAATTTAAAATGGAGGAGGAGAAAAAAGAGTGCGCGTCTTTTCAGTCAAAGTTATGGGCCGATAAGCAACCAAGATGAAATGAGAAATGGATTTTAATCATTGATTTACATACACAATCCCCTCTCAGAGTGTGTGAATAGAAAATAGGCTTTCATAGGCTCACATTGATTTAAATGAACAGAAAATAAAGGCGCATTTGCATAGCTTGTTTGCTTCATCTGCATAGTCAAGGGCATAAAGCAATAAAAATATGATAAAGGCCAATTATAGTGTTAATCTGCATTCACACTGGTCAATGGGGAGAACAAACTCATTATGTTTGGAAAATATCTGTTTCAGTAGTTTCAAAGTCAACAAGACAAAAAAAATAACTTATTGTTTTCTCCTTGACTGATTTAAATGCAATAATAAACAACAACGTGTTTGGGGTTTAAGCCTTTTTGCCTGGAATATGATTTTATACGAAATGAATTTGTGATCAACTGTGACCCAACCAATAAAACAACAAAAAAGGTTAGGATTGTGTCATCATGTTTAATGATAATAATATTAATATTAATAATAATAATAATAATAATAATAATAATAATAATATAGATTACAAGATGCCAAATACTTGACTTTTCAATCAAAATAATTATTTAGTGTTAAAATGTGTTTATCAGCAAAATTGGGTTGTTCCATGGCATATGCAAAAATAACATGGCCTGCGTTTATTTATGTATTTTTATTTTCAGTCTTGCGCTCTATAATATTATGAAGTAAATTGTTATCCTGTTACCATGGCAATTAAAGAATGAAGTTGACATTTTGCTCAGATCACTTGGTGGACAAAAGTTACTATGTGGCTACATCCTGACTTGTGACCACTGAATCAACCAGAAAACAAATAATTATTATTTTTTTCATTATTATTATTATTATTATTATTATTATTATTATTATTATTATTATTATTATTATTAATAATAATAATAATAATAATAATAATAATACTATTTTTTAAATAAACCAAATGTCAAAATAATACACTGCATTCCAAATTATTATGCAAATGATATTTTTCTCTAATATAAATGACAGTCATCATAATTTTCAAGTCATCAGCCTTTAGAGTACAATTCAAATGTTACTGAACAAAGCTCCCAATGATAACAGTATTTTTTCAAAAATAAAAACTTAAAATGCATTGTTCTAAATTATTATGCACAACAGAGTTTCAAACCATGTTATTGTTGTAAAGAACCGAAAATGGTCAATTGTTTATTTTTCAGTTAGAAGCATTAGCATATTACTGAAATCAAAAGCTATTTCAATCAAAACATCTTAACAGGTCAAGTTACATTTGAACATAGGAACCCTTATTTGACAGGAGCTTCACAATTCTTTGTGTTTGTGGAGAATTTCTGCTTGAATTTCTTTGCAGGATGTCAGAATAGCCTCCCAGAGCTGCTGTTTGGATGTGAACTGCCTCTGCCCTCATAGATCTTTCGCTTGAGGAGCTCCAAAGGTTCTCAATAGGGTTGAGGTCAGGGGAGGATGGGGGCCACGCCATGAGTTTCTCTTCTTTTATGCCCATAGTAGCCAATGATGCAGAGATGTTCCTTGCAGCATGAGATGGAGCATTGTCATGCATGAAGATGATTTTGCTATGGAAAGCACGGTTCTTCTTTTTGTACCGTGGAAGAAAGTGGTTAGTCAGAAACTCCACATACTTTACAGAGGTCATTTTCACACCTTCAGGGACCCAGCCAGCTCTCTCCCCATGATTCTGGCCCAAAACATGACTCCACCACCTCCTTGCTGACGTCGCAGCCTTGTTGGAACATAGGGGCTGTCCACCAACCATCCACCACGCCATCCATCTGGACCATCCAGGGTTGGACAGCACTCATCAGTGAACAAGACTGTTTGAAAATTAATTTCTTTTCATGCATTTCTGGGCCCACTGGAGCCGTTTCTGGTTGTGAGCATTGTTTAAGGGTGATGATGTTCGCGGAACTCCAGAGGCACCAGCAGCTTCAAATACCTGTTTGCTTCTTTGTAATGACATTTTAGTAGCTGCTCTCTTAATCCAATGTATTTGTCTGGCAGAAACCTTCCTCATTGTGCCTTTATCTGCACGAATCCGTGTGTGCTCTGAATCAGCTACAAATCTCTTAATAGTACAATGATCATGCTTAGATTTTTGTGAAATATCTAAGGTTTTCATATCTTGTCCAAGGTATTCAACTATTTCACTCTTTTCAGCACTAGAGAGATCCTTTTTCTTTCCCATATTGTTTGAATATGTTGCTCTGCTTAATAATGTGGAACGTCCTTCTTCAGTTGTTTTTCCTTTAATTGGACGCATCTCAAACTCATTGTCACAGATGAGAGACTGATTTCACTGAGACACAAGACCATCCATGAGTTTCACTGGAAAACTAAACATTTCACCTTTATGACACTTAAACACTATTTGCATAATAATGTGGAATGCGGTGTATATCTATGTCCCATTAGGCCTGTCATGATCATTACTTACCGTTCAATGAAAGATGGAAAAATATATTCTGGGGTTCAGTATTTATCGTGTGTACAATTTCTTTTCAATAGTGGCAAAATTTTCACAATTTTTATGTAATACGGTAAGATTAGAGCTGTAGAGAGTCAAACAAGTCACTTCTATGGTTAATTATTGCTTCATTCTGCTATTTATTTGTTACAGTTTATGACTTTTAATGATACTGTCTATTTAAAATGGGTTTACCGGGATTATCCTACTTTGTATCAGTGACATTAAGTAGTTTCAATATTATTGTTTATTGCAATATCTTTCTGTAGCAATATATCATGCAAAAATCAATAAAAGTTAATGAATGAATAGCTAAACACAAAATTGCCATATTTTTTCTTTCCTTCAACTCTGAACTCCAAATGTCAGACACTTCAAATGTCTCTCAATCAAATCTAAGCCGATGACAAATGTAATCCAAAGCCATCACTGTGCATTAGTGGCCGTGCATTCAGACGGTTAACACAGATGCTATGGAAAAAGCTGTTTAATGTCCGCTATTAGGCCAATCAAAGTGCAGCTTAAGTGGACTGTGTCATATCATAAAGCCAATAAAACCAAACCACACAGAGGAGTGTGCCAGTGCTGCTGCCCTGTAATCCACTTACTAACGGGCGGCCATGATGGTCTAATGGCACCGCTCGAGCCTGGAAGACAGAAGTCTGGGCTGAAGTCCTGAATGAAAGAGGAAGGCATGGATATTATCAAGATATCACAGAGGGCATGTTTTAGAGTGCAGCGATCAATCTGTCACTTACACTATCAGGGTTTTATAACACAGGAAAGACCAGAGATGAAGATTACACTAAAACAAGGAAAAATATGTTTAGCTGGACACATAAAAATGTATAAAGTATAAAATATATTGAGTTAAATGAGAGTGGGATGTTAGTGATTTGGGCTACTACACAACTACACAATGCCAGAATAGACTTTGGCCTTATTTTTTATCTCATACATGTACGGAAAACAAATGACTGAGTCACTAGTACACCCAGGTACAGAAGTTAAAGGTGCACTGTTCAACTTTTCTGGAGGGGTTCCACAGTATGGTATTAAACTAATCTGTCTTGCATTTATTCAACTATAGGAGTTTAAGTGCTCATAAATATCTGAAAAAAACATAAATTCTACTGTGAGTGGGGTCGCCTCTCCACAAATCTAACCTGTAATTTGACTGGAAAGTCTCCATGGAGATTCTTAAGTTTATGACCATACTGGGGAACATTCTAGGCACATCTCCATGGAGACAAGTAGGTGACAGACCCTCTACCATACAAGTTAAACGGTGAACTTTTAAGCATCAACCATTTTGACCAATCACCAGTTAAGTTAAAAGTAAAGTCCAAGTAGAAAATATATCTTTTGTTCAATGAAAAATTAATAAATCAATTACTACATGAATACAAATTGACCTTTTCAAAACTCAGGCTTCTACTGTATAGAAAAAGAACAGTTTTTTTTTTTTCTTTTTTCTATGAAACCCTTAAATTGTCACTATATAGTGCATGACATAATGTAATTGTGCTGCTAACCCTTTATGATTCCATGGTAACTCTGACATTGTACAAATGTGAATGTCATGACCCTATTCCACAAAGCACAAAATGAGAATTAATGGCAGAAACTGTTTCAATGATTGCATTCAATTTATAATCATTTAACCCAAGGCCTAATGCGACATGAGACCACAATTGTGTAAAAGAAGGTGCTTGAATAGAAAAGTTTGTTCAGTGATTGTACAACCATGTTTTGAATGCCATACTACTGCTGTTTATTATGCCGTAATATACAATGGATTAATATGTGTTTATTTTTATTGAAAGTATACATCATTGGAACATGAATTGCTATTATTGTACCTATGTAAAGAAAATCTACTTTTTCTGTTTTGCAATTAGATTTGAGAGAAGACTGAAATATGAACTATAGGTTCAACAAGATTTTTCAATATATATATTTTTTTGTTTGTTTTATTTTTATTTATTTATTTTTGACAGAGGACTTTCTAATATCCAAATAACTATTGTGACTTGCTCCTACTGAAATTGTAATTTCAATTGGACTGTATATATTGTGCAGCCCTAAAATGTAAATGTAAATTGTAAAAAGACTTCTATGTAAGTGTAAATGTGAGCTCTAATCTGCTTGTACAGAGGTGTCTTTATGTGTGTGACCAGTCTAAAGTCATGGCTGAGGCTCATGGAGCTCTCCTTTGTCTCACACTGAGCAGCAGTCTGACATGTGAAGTATTAACATTGGCACATGCACACGAGTCAGGTGACTGCGCTATTGGCCATTCTGCCGTTAAGGTCCTGGTGGGGTTAAACTCCTGACAGGACGAGATGGAGTGTCCCTTCTGTAATGAATAAAGCAGTTAACAGAGCGCTGTCTGCACAAAGACTGCACCCAGAGGTCCCTCCCCCATCTGCTGCGCCCTGTGCACCCAGCAGCTGAAGGTTACCTCCAAAGGGAAAGAAATAATGATCCCTGTAGCAAAAGGAGGTACGCTCACCCATTTCTGCTGACTTCAAAATGTAGCAGTAAGGCCGGGATGCAGTGAGCAAAGCGCAAAAATCAAACTTAAAGCACAATCAACTCTGACGCAAGAAAGAAAGTCTTTAATATTAATGTTTAATTTGTGCAGAGCTGGACTTTACATGCTAAGTGTTTTCAAACTGATCAAACAACTATGATTTAGAAAGTTTAAAATGCACAAAGTAACTTTTCAGAATCTGCTAGTGTTTGTGGAGATAGACAAATTTAATGCCATATTGTTGAACATTCAAGACATTCAATAACATGAAGAAAATCAGGTAGCAGACCCTCCACCTGAAAAGTTGTATAGTGCCCCTTAAAAGAGCAAGTACAAAACTGGAATGGTTTCTACTGTATTATTGAAGAAGTTATTGTGTCTCCATGTTTGAAATTGGGAAAACTTTCTTGAAGCACAATCTCATTTGGACTATTTTCAAATCCTGGCACAATCTGGCACAAATGTTTCACTGCAGCGTCTGCAAGTCTCATCTGCACAAAACCAAAACTCATTTTGACACTTGTTCAGGTGTGACTAATTCATTTATTGGCAGGAAAGTGAGCTGCTCAACACATATTCAAGAAAAGGTACTGCATCTTCAACCAAAATGGTGCTGTAGGTTTCAGAGCCCAATTGAATTAACCTTGCTCACCATAAACTTTTTTAAATTCAGTCAAACGTTCTTTTCACAATAGTTCTTACTGAAGCTGGCAGCTGGAGTGGCCTTTTTGGGAAGCCACAACAAAAGAAAAAGGCACAGCTTGGAGGCAATAAAACATGTAATAATGGAGTATTGTTAACAGTGTCCAGAGGTAAGTAGTTTAGCTGTATGCTAGATCATAAGATCGTAAGTAAGATCAGTGTTACTTTCAAATAATATTACAAGCTAAATAAGTATATAATAATTACTCAAGTAAGTAAAGTGTTGCACAAAAACACTCACAAGTAACAAAAAATGTATGATTTATGTTTTTTGCAAACATTTTAAGCGCAAATTTAGATATTTCCAACGTCAAAGAATAGAAACAGAAAGGCCAATTATAATGAATGAAGTACAAGCTGTTTTGATTTATGTTATAATATTATTTCCTCATCAAAAATGTAGTGTGAGTTGTGCATTTGTTTAGTCATTCACACAAACCCTGCATATTTAGGCTGAGTTCTTCTCTCAAAAAGAAAATACCATTCCACCTTGTGATGTCATGTGGTAATACAAGTGCTCCACTGTGTTTTTAAACTCAATACACCTTCACTTGAATCATTTAAATTATTTCAGCTCTGGAATTGCACACATCTACTGAACAAAAGGTAGAAAGTAGCTGTTAACTTGAAAACCACCACTTCATGACATCACAAGGTGGAATAGAGCATTTTGAGCTTTGGAGATGTAGACAGACTAACAATAAAGGGTTACTCAAACAGGTGTGAATGAAACACAATTCCATGTATGTTTTTAATGAGGTAACAACATTCAAACATGGCTTAAAGCTCACAAGAGTCAATGTTGCGTAATATAGGACCTTTAATACTACCTATATAAAGGTAGCTAGTGCACAAATGTCTTCAAAATGTTATTCAGATAAGACAACCAAATCCCAATGTGCTTATATAGTTTATGTTTAGTCTGTTAGGCCTTTCCAGTGTCCAATGAAAAAACAGTACTATATAACTGCTATGTCATTAAAACATTACATTAGTCAATTTTTTGCCAGGTTACAAACACGATTACTTTGTTGTGTTTTGGCCCAATTCTGGCTGCAGCTCCTCTTTGTTTTGCCTCAGAGACTCAGGAGGACTACAAAGAGGCCAGACGTTGTGGCCGTGTGCCCTCCTGGAGCCCACAGGGACGCTCTGCATTGTTTGGTCTCGATCGGCAGGCCTTTCAAAAACATGGCAGAGAGAGACCAGCCTGCGCCTTTACAAGTGCTCCGAGCTGCATTGATTGAAGGTTTATGTGATCAATCCTATCAAGACAGGTTTTAGGAGGGTCACTACCTGAATGTCAATATGCGACATGCTCTACCGCATCGCCATATCACCCGTAATAAACATGCGTGAGGTAGTAAAAAAAAAAGAAGGAAGGAAGAGACAGATTTAATGGGAGAAAAACTGGAACATAAACTATAAAGTAATGTGTCATGAGCGATGTTGTTATGGGAAATGTCAGTCTTACTTGTATCTAAAATTCAAAGATAGCATTTGAAACTTGTTTTGCTAAAAGTTCAATGCAATTTTACTTCAAAACATCATCTATGTTTTGTTACCATCTCCAACTAAGGCTGGATTCATACTTGTCTTGGTTTGGTATTGTTTTTTTCCCCAGCATGTAATTCTAGTCCTGGTCTAGTCCTGGTCTAGTCCTGGTCTAGTACTGGTCTAGTACTGGTTTACTGTGTATATGTGTTGTGTGTGTATAAGTGTGAACACAGCATTGTATTTACCCATGTAATTAAAGTGGGGGATAAACCACGTTTCAAATAAAACTACTAAACTGGGCAGTACCTGGAGGTGTGATTGGTCAGGTATCCACATGTCAAACTCCGCTCCTGCTGCCAATCACAGCAGTCTTTTGTGATGTCACCAACTACTGGAAATTCCAGAGGCCACTGGAGGCAGCACAAACTTAGATTTAGGTGTTTTTGACCAAAAAGCTTCAAATTTAACTAGTTTGCAATAAAGTAGTCAAAAACAAGACTATAGGACCAGTAGATGTTGCTATTAAAACACGATATACACAGTTTAGTAGTGCAAAAAAGTGGATTTAGTATTCCATTCTTAGTACTTTAACTACAGTACAAGCAGTTTCAGCAAGTGAAACTTCTGCAAATGTAGTATAAATAAGGTGCTATTGTCATGTGAAAAAATAAACAAATAATAACCACATTAAAATCTAAAGCAAAGTCATTATAAACTGAAGATACAGAATTGGTATCTGCTACATCCATCTTCTTTTGTAGTGTACCATAAGCCCTGACAGACCAGACTGTTCCGCACCTTTTGGCATGAATGAGCACAGTCAGAGATTATCACACAAAACAAACAGCTGAGATCAACCAAATGTGTCCAAGCAGCCAAGACTCAACACAGAACACAGCCTGGTCCAGAACTATTCTTCAACTCCATGGGCTCACAAATTCCACGGTTTACTTTATGTCCTACCATTTTGTGGAGGATTTCACTATAATACCTGCACAAATTAAAAAGTTGCATTATAGCCTCTAAAGAAACAAACAACTAAGCTCAAATGTGTGCGCTGGGGACAACATTAGATTCCACCAATAGGCCCATATTATAAGAATTATAATAAAATATAATTGACTTGGTACTCTACAATGATTGAATTGATCCATTGAGGCCTAGTGGCAAAAAAGCAGATGATTAAAATGTGGAAATTAAAAGGTGATTCTCTAGCGCTAAACTGCCTATCACCATGGAGGAGATAGTATTGCAATGTGACTGTCGGCTGTTGTTTAGTAGCTCCAGCGCTCCAGGCCTTGGTGGGGGAGGCGGTTTGAAGTGTCAGTGTCTCACCTGGTGTTAGTGCAGCGGACACAAGGTGACTCATCTATTATGGATGAACTGTAGTGGCCAGTAGAGGACACACTGGTCACCTTGTTGGATCTGAGGCAGAGAGAGTCTTTGAACACCACACGGTAAATCTACCACTACCTGCTGAGGATGGCCAAAACACTGCCACATATGCACGTAGACAATGGTGCATTTTACGCCGAGAAGTGCAGAAGTTGTTTCAAATGTTAGACTGAATTCAGGCTAGTGTTGAAAGAAATCCGCGTCCCTGGCTCAGAACCCAGTGCACTTGAGTGAGTCTGGCTCCCCCCAAGGCTTAAGCCTTCAATGCAATTGGCTGCACTTCAAGCTGAAAAATGCAGAAGTCTCAATCCATCCATTATAAACAGTTCTGTGGTGGGCAGCTGCCAGGCAGCCAACTGAGGCAGGTAACTGGCACGCTCATCTGGACTGCAGAAACATGTGTACAACATGAATGACTTTGTTAACAAAGTCTCAGAGATTGTTCTAATTGACTGTTGGCATCAGAAGCAAGTCGCCTCTTGTATAGAAAGTAAACAAAGAATACTGTTTGCCAAGTTTGTAAAGTTACAGTGTGCACACAAAGATTTAATGCAGCATGTTGTAATAGTCAAATGGAAAGCACAGAAGATGCCATGTCAACAATAAAAGGCTGTATATTTCAGTCCTTTACAGAGAAGAGCCTTGTTAATCCTGGTATAAAACCATTGTGACAGCTAGCAGTGTGCTATAAACTGAAGCCTGTGCTGTGTTTTGATTTTCCTCTATCTCTCTGGACTTAAACGTTGGTGTGCTGGTGTGATACTGGTGCAGGTGGTCTCTGGGTTCAAAAGAGCGGAAAGTGGCCTTCACAGTTGTGTTCGGACTCAGATTTATGGGTCGGGATCTCCAGCCGGGTGGGAGGCTGCAGTGGGCCCAGGGCAGCACAGCGGCAACGGCACTTCCATCTGTTGTCACGGTCTGCTCCTATCTGCATCCTAATCCGTCTCCACAAAATAGAGAACAAACAACGAGGCAGGGGCTTCCACACTTGGCTTAAAGACTCAGGGCTGGGGTAGATAGGATGTGAAATGTAGAGTAAAACATCTATCCAATTTCATAATTTTCACAAATAGTGTTTTATAGCAATAGTGGGATTTGCTTATGTACTGAAGTCCAAATGAGAGCTAAACCAGGACTAAAATTTAACAAAAAACTGATACAAGTACATGTAAAGTACTAACACAAGATCTAAATAAAGATTAAACCAAGAGAAATTATAATTTATGTATTTTTATGCACTATTTGTTTCTTAATAAGCAGTTATCTTCTTTGGGATTAAGGTTAAAAAGCGGCAAAAAACCAACAAAACAAAACAAAACAAAAAACTCACCAGAATTAAAAGCCAAGAACAACGAAAACACCACCTGTGTCATCTGACACCTGAAAACCACTTGACCAAATGAAAACGATGCAGTTAAGAGGCTGAGCTGGTGCACTGGCTTGCTCATTTGTAGCTGTAAATACAGGCCATATTAAAACCGTGGACGCTCTTTTACATGCAAATGGCGTGAAGGGTATTCAAGGTCACATATTTGTCATTATTCATGGGCTAAAGGTGGTTGACATTCAGAGTGTGCCAGTGCCTCCACTCAGCAGATGTAGCTCGTGGTACAAAAGAGTCTGCCAGAGCTGACTAATCATTGGTATATGCAGCCATAATGTGCTCTCAATGTCTGAACACACACACCATCCATCACGCACAGATCCTAATGTCTTTGGGCTGCATGGGGAAAGGGCATTGGTGGAAGGTGTGGCATATCTAAGATCTAATAAATATACATTTCCTCAGGCAACAGAAGGAAGCAGCCAGATCTGAGGATTCATTTCCTACTCCTGCAGACATAGCAGATAAGGTTTGATACAGTGCGGGCATGCAAAATCTACATCCTGCAACCGACTCAGGAGTTTTATTAATGTGTGCTCTAAAAACAAATACCAGTGTTTCCCATACAGGACACTACGAGTAGTCTTAGTCAAACCTTTGCACCCATAGTCTAAGGACAAGCTCAACAAAAAATGATCAGTGTCTTTCACATACAGAAGTAGTGTTCTGGAATCAGTGGGTTTTGATCAACCAAGGCAATACATGATTTATACTCTTTAAAGACTCTAACATTTTTCAAATAAGGATAACTTGTAACACTATAGCTTCTATAAAACATCTCATGTTGTAAGTTATTCTTTAGTGTAGAAGCCAAAAGCTAAAGTTGGAGACTGGAGTAAATAGCTGGACCTTGGCCGTGCTGCCTCCATGTTTTCACAGTAGTATTACAGCCACAGTTGATGCCAGGCGTGTCTGTGGCCTGAGGCGGGCTGCAGAACAGCAGGCTAAAGTGCACACCATGCACTCTCCATATGAGAACTCAGTGTATCAGGGACAGCAGTCAGAGGCAGACGGCCAGCAGGCTGTGCACCAGCTTTAGGTGGGATGTTATGACCTACAGCAAGGGCAACGCTCAAATGCAGTGAATACAAGTATCTATAGGTTGTGTTTACATTTTACAATTTGATGAGTTCATAATTTGTGATGGAGGGCAGGGCCTATTTAACTATATGAGAGATGTATTGTTTTTAAAAGGAAAAAAAAAACAACAAAAAACTAGGAGCCATATTAATCTTATTCTTATAGTCAGTAGCAGTGTGACAACCATCACATCTTTGGTGTTGAAAAATAGCAGCATCTTCTGAAGCTATTGTGAAAAAATAGCTAGTAATTTATGCCACAAATCAGTAATATGACAATTAAACAGCAATTCTGTCATTCAGCTCAATTTTAAACTATAGGGATTCTAGAAAGTTCTCATGTCAATTGAATCATACTTGTCTTTCTGTTGTATTACATCAAATGAACCAATCTCTAGTAAGGTAGTGTGGCCAAACTAATAAAGGTTGTTCCTTTAGTACTACCACTATGTAAATCCAAAATTACCATGACAGAAATGTGTAGAATCCGTATCTCCTCTTTGGCTGAGTCATTGGCTGGGTCTTCTGTGGGTTCAGGCAAGCTCACACTGCCGTCCTGGTGGTGAATGTGAAAAAGCAGAGTGCCGTTCTCCAACCACTGCTGCCTCCAGCGCACCAGCGGGATGTCCTCCGAGTTACCCGAGATCTCTGCAAGACACAAAAGGAACTGGCTCAAGCAACTGAAGACTTAATAATATAACTGCTTTATTGCAGTAGTCCGATTGCCTGGTATGTCCAGAATCATATACCTCTCTATTTTTTTTTACATTTGTGTTTGTATTTGACCGATTCTGTCTGGACACCACTCCCTCAGTCGTATCCCAAGTCAGGCTCAAACATGTCCGTAAAACCAGGTTTGTTTTTTCAATGACACATGTGAAATGAAGAAGCTCATTGGTCACCCATTATTTTGAACAAAATCAAACATATCTCACCACAGATTAACAGATTCTGTACCCTGTGAGTTTTTTTTTTCTTTCATTTTTTTTCCTCGTAAGCAGCCATATTTGTTTTGATGAACCATGCATGTCCCCATTGGCTAATCCACCTGTCAATCATGCCCATCTGAACCTGGGGAGATGACCAGACTCACATCTTTGCAAAATTTTAGAGAAGTCTGGATCCCAGGCAAGTAATTTGAGTAATGATTTTTCGCCACCAGAGGCCTTTTTGTTCATTAAGGCTTCAGACTTCTACAAACATCTCAAAGTTTTGCTCCTTTTATGGATGATTTAGTATAAGACTCTTTTTAAAAAATTGCTAATTTGCTCCAAAAGTCCTCCCCATCAATGTCAGCTCTTTCACCTCAAATCCCCTTCTAAGCTGCAAATATCTGATCCAAAAGCTGAGAAGAAACGCTGGGGGAAATGAAGAGCAGAGGATGATTTTGTGAAAGCAGCCAGCCATGAAACTCACTTCTTTGTCAAACCTTCAGATGCCAGACGCTGCTTCTCTGTAGCTGATATAATAGCACAACACTGAGGAGCTGAAATGGAAAACATTATGTATGCATGCACAGGGCTACGGTCTGTTTTGGAGATGTACAGAGTGGGAGGACTGCTCATAACTCCACAAAAGAAAAACAAAGATTACAGGAAGTAGTCTATGTAGTGGTTTAACAGAAACAACACAATTTCAAGACCGTCCAAGCTGTTTGATAGTCAACCAACATTTTTAATGTACTTTTTTTACATATAAAGACACTGTTTACTAGTACTTCTCTGTGTATGGTTATTATTTATTGCATCTTGTAATTGTAGTGTGGATCAGATGCTGGTCAGATTATAGACATACTAAAAAGTGCTTACAAGTTGACAACTCGTTCACTTTAGTTGACTAATTGATGCACAGGGCATGCTTTACTTGAGCAGAAATTTCTTAAGATGACTACATCCCTGATTTCAAGACACATTGCACATTACATTGAAATATGCAAACTACAACCTTTTCAAATAACGTTATGGATATATTTAAGGTTAAAGTTTTTTGGGGGGAATAAAAAAGACACTAAAATGTCATCTAGGATCCATTACAAAAATGTATAATCTGCTAGCATAGTTAATAATCACAGAGTACAGGAACTAAGCATAAGCCTCTACTTTATATTGTATCTTGTCATGAAAAGTATATGTAAAAATAAATTAAATATAAAGCCAAACTCTTAATTAGAAGTAATGAAGCAAGGTATCCTTTAAATGTTTTGTTTTGTTGGTGGAATTTGAAACATACATTGCAGTAAGAGGCAATAAGTAACAATACAACAGCTAAAAATATATTTAATACAATTGTTAAAACAATTGTATTAAATCTAATGTAAACGCTGAGTAACAGGTGTGTTTTTGTTATTTTTCATGGCCAGAGCAGCAGTAGAAAAACAGTAGTTCCACTTTAACTACTGTGATTGTGGATGTGAATAGGTGTTGACTGAGTAGGACCGGCCTTGACCTCCCAGGGGCCTTGGACAAAATTGGGGCCCTCAATCTGACCCTGGAGCCGTTTGATATTACCACAGTCACACTTGACACGACCACACCACCTTCACAATCCTTAACACAAGTTTCTTCTATTTGGTGGTCAGAGAATAACCCCAGCAGCAGTAATTCAAGCCTGTGACATGTTTTAAATTAAATACCTACACTATAGCAAGTGTCAGTCCTTTGTTTCCTATTGGCCTGAGAATACTGTGTGGCATTTAGAAGACTGGGTTATTCAAGGTTTTGTATAATAATATAAAATGTTCTTAAATATGTTAAAATTGTGTTAATAACTAGTATTTTTTAAATTTATTTATTTTTTTACAAATTTCTTTTAAGATCTGTTACGCTTTTTTGCTTTTTTTTAATGTAACCCACAATAGCTCTAGTGAATACTGTGTCCTTAGGCAAGAAACTTCAATCACATTGCCTAGTATGAATGTGGTGTGTGTGTGAGTGTCTGTCAGTCTACCCTAAGGTAGCTGTGGCTACAATAGTACTATCTTGCCACCAAAAGTACAGTATGGGCTGAATAAATAATGCAATATAAAGTGTCTTGAAAGGGCCATATAGATCCAAATATTTATCAAAGCTATATCTTCTGGGAGTTGCAATTGATAAAACACTTAATAAGATGCAGATAGCATCCAACAGCCTGATTTTGTTACAAAGTGCTGTTTTTACAATGTTCACAATGAGGAAGAATACTAACTGTATCATCATTAATTATAATATAGTATTGGTAAAGCCATTATTTCTTGACACCAGTCTTAATTAGAGGCTCGATCTTCTATATACACCCATTAGCAGGATCCTACACCCTGCATCGCTCTATAGTTTATAGATGATTTGAGATGCATGCCACTGAGATAGACAGTTACACTAATTGAGAGCTCAACTCTGAGCACTACACAAGTCTATTATCTAAATATATTAAGCCAACTGCACTGCTGTACAAGCTATTACATAATTTAAAGCTTGTTTCCAACACGTAATATTTTACAAGCCACAACAGAAGATGCCAGGCAAGCACAATGTGGAAGAGAAGTGTATGCTGGGAGTCCAACGGAGAAATGAAGGGACAGAGCCCATTAGTGTATAGTCCATAATTGATCAAAGTCTACACTGAGTACATGGCTGTAGGCAAAAATCACAGCAAATAAATAATGATGAGATTAGCTTGATCAAAAGAAACAGCCAAGACTTCAATGCAGGGACAAGGGAATTGGGACAACAACAGGAGGACAGGCACGAGACAAAAGAGGACTAAACCTACTTAGCCTTGTGTATTCTATATATAAACACAGGCTTACCCAGGCCCAGGACACCATTACACTGATTACTCTGAGATGTAGCTGCAAGCAACATTTTCCTGCTGAACACGGACTTTCACGCAGCCATGCTAGCTCAGGGATCGCACCTTTGCACCTGCACTGTTTAGACCCCGATTCATGACTGAATTGGAAAATAAATTTGACTCTTGTAAAATACTTAAACACATAATTTTCTTAAAATATTTTGGGACAACAATTATCAACTCCTTAAAGATACAATTAAAGGTGTAATTACACTGTGGGGTATGGCATCTGCTTGTACCGTGGAGATGTTATTGCTTCAGTTGGAATGTTCCAGAGTATGGCATTAAACTTCAAGCAGTTAATGCCACCAGTTACATGTCAGATCTGTGGAGAGGCAGCCCTGCTTTGAGTAAGAATACATGTTTTTCAAGGTATTTTTGAGTAATAACACCTACAATGAAATGCAAGGTAAATTCTATGCAAAACAGGCAACTCTACAGGCAAAACAAGAGAAAGACATTGTTTGAGCATTAATCAATATTTAATGTCAAATTCTGATGGCAGCCATTACACCGGGGATTTTATAGATATGTGTGGATTTTACTCTTGGGCCCTGCGGTTCCATTCTGACTCGTATAACATTGTCCCATAAAGCCCAACATTTACAGCATAACCTTTTATCTGCCCATCCACACCCCTGGAAATCATCTCACTGGGCGGATCTAGCTTTCAAAATTGATTACAAAAAGGTATTTGGTTTTTGCCATTAATATTAAAGTAATATTTAGAATTGTTAAAAGCATGATACAAATCTCTGCATAACGCTTAACAGTTATTTGTACAATTATAATTTGCTAATATTCTAATATAAAGTCAAATCAAATTTAAAATATAAGAGAACTGATACTTTGCAGCCGAAGTCATCACCTGGTGGTGTGATCCTAAGTGAAAGCACTACTCTGTTAGAAGCTCTGTTACTCAAGTAAGACTTTAATGAGCTTTATTTAAATACAATCTGACCAGAAAGAACTGACTTAATTGGAACTACAAAAGATGAGCTGATTTGTGCTGTTAAACAAGTCTCTCACACATAAAATTACAGTCACAAGCTAGTGGTAGTTTTTCAGAAAATCACTCTCATCTTTTTGTTCAAAATAAAACACCTTAAACATGGACACTTACATTGACGATATGCTTCTAAAAATGTGTTGTTATAATCCTTTTTTTCAGACTATATTAAAACATTTCTGAACATATATTTGGATATTCTGCCATAGAGACACATGTAGAACACCCGCTGCATGCTGTCACTGCAAAGTATCTATAATATATAGTGTTTGTAAACATAAAGTACATTTACTGGTTTGTGTTAATATCTGAAAATTGAATGTCACTATATAAAATTTTTGTGTGACGATTGTGAGAGGAAACATCACAAATATTACAGATACTATGGACAATACTGCAAAAGTTTTGGAGATCTGCAAAATTAGAATATTGAGTAAATAGTATAAACAAAAACAAGTATATAAAGTTATATTTCTGGGTTATATTATGATTCATTCACTTATGATACTTGAACCTCAACCAAGACAAAGACAAAGCACATTTGTGATGAAATTCCTTCTGAAAACTGACATTAAAGTAATGAAAAAAGGAAACTTTTTTTGCCGATGCTGTCCACCCCTATGACCAAACAACAGTGAAATCCTAATTTACGCAATTGCTTTGTCTAATATATGACCACTCTATACCAGTTCATGTACAGGGTTAGAAGTTTGACTTTTTTCATAGATTACATAATAACAACTCTTACTTGACTGTAGAATTGCTTCATTGCATTATTCTAATATGATTTCTCATAATAAAATGAAAACAATCCATAGTGCCTTATGTTGCGCGACAATATTAGTTTTTAATTCCAGCCTTCACTGCAGACTGCTTTATCACACAAAGGCCAGGCCCGCTTATGCAAATCCCTCTTTTTAATTCCTGTGCTCATCTGTTGGCACTTACCTAGCTTCAAATATTTATAGCTAAGAGCAGCATTGTTAATACGCACATTGTACATGCATAACATCACAATGGGGTCCCTTCTAGCACTTTTCACGCTGGTTGAGCTAACACGCCCACTTTGTCAGACCATTACTGTGATTAGCAGTACACATTTGGACACTGGCCATAACCCTAACATAGATTATAACCTGTTTACAAAGCACAAAGCTTAATGCTTTTACTGCGTACATGTGCATGTGTGAGGGCCTAACAAGAATTTATCTAGGCACTAACTGGAGTACCTTATGCTGCAGTGGGCGACTTTCTTTTGCCCTGTAAAGCTGACACTGACTATAAAGGTGACCTGTAACTTTTCTGGTGGAGGTTCCGCTATCTGCTTGGCTCCATGGAAATGCTTTGCCTGAAATGTTCTACAGTAGGGTTTTTAAATTGAATTATCTCTATGAAGCTCAGATCCCGGGAGAGGCAAACCCACTCACAGTAAGCAGTTTGGTGAGGTGTTTGTTTTTCTATACAGGATATTTGAAGGATAGACAAGTTTAGAGCCATACTGTGGAAGATTCCAGTCAAAGCTGTAAAATCTCCATAGAGACAAACAAGTAGCAGACCGCACACGAGAAAAGTTACACAGCACACCTTTAACCTGAATGTAAATGATGTGCCAGCTTGTAACATGTCACTTTTAAAACACAGTGCTCCTATTTTCTCTTGGGGCTGGTTGGCCACTATAGCTGGATTATAATGAGAGTGCTGTTCAGGACCATGGACAGCTCCATTCCTAAAGAAAAAAACAAAACTGTCTAGTCTGAAGGGGGCAGAGCAGGAAAGGAGGAGGAGCAGTGACGAGGGCTGTGGGAGGAGTCAGTCACCTACAAGCACCCAAGTGAATCACTGTAATGTGATTATGTAGCATTATAAGGTACCAGCGCTGCACTCTGATTCAGTGCACTATTTATTTTAAAAGGCTTTCGGCTACATCTATCTTAAGAGTATTGAAGCTTCATTTGTAAAACCAAACAAAGCTAAATACAGACTTGACCTCAACCAAGATAAGCAAATTACCCATCATTCTCCAGATCAGTATGTTTAAAAGGTACTTGTTTTTAAAGGGATAGACAGATCAAAACTAGTTATTGAGCTGTAATCTTAGTAATCACATATTTGTTTCTGTTTCCCACTCCTAAGCTCAGAACACTTGCTCCTCTCTTCATTGAGACAATTCAGAAAGCTCCTTCTAATAGACCATCACCAAGCCTGTTCTGATGATGACATTTCTCAAATTACATTCTCTGCATAGTTTAACATGATTGACAGTAGCTACCAATGTTTTAGCCTCATTCAGACAGCTCAATTTTTAATACAATAGCAGGTGCAGTCCTAGGGCAATCTGATGGTGACTTTTTACAGACAAATTTTTGGGGGAATTTCCAAGATGTTTTCATTTTCATGTTGCTGCAAGGAAAACACAATACAAATTTATCACCCACTATTGAAGTCTTACCTTTACTTACGTCTATGGGTGGTCAAAAGTGAATACATCAACTATGGGTCTTACAAGAGGAGTACAATGTAGAAAGCAGCCAATCTACTATTCTCCATGCCCTCTATGATTTATAATGATCTACAAATAGTTTCATATTTTATCACAAACTCTTGAAATGAGTAGTTTCACGATAAATTGCAGATGACATAGTGCTAGTTCAGATGCTAAGATGGTAATAAATAGACAGTGAAGTGAAAAGCAGGCTGCTCTGTACCATTCAGGGCACATATTTGGGAGCAATATAAAGCTGTCAGCCTTTAGCACCCAGTGGGGAGGTTTTGTACTGTTTCTGGCAATAACATCACAGCCCAGTGTCAGGAGGGGAATAAAATCATTCATCTTATTGGAGAGAGCTGGTGGATATCGCAGCAACAGATTCCCACCAGCCCTTTGGGACCTCTCAGGCCCAAGTTTTCTGCTAACAACGTCACAAGACAAAGCGCTGGGTTAACTGCCACTGTATAGGACCATTTCTGTAACAGCAGAGTGTTATTTCATATTATTTGGTATCATTTAAATATATTACTTGCTAGAATAGATCAATAAAAACTGAATTTAAAAGCTTTTAAAATCACTGATGACATATGTATACATTTATTGTGTTTTTTAAACTCCACACACCTTCACTAGAATCATTTAGATAATTTTAGCTCTGGAATTGCCAATCTCTAAACAAAAAGGTAAAAGGTAGCTATTAACTTGAAAACTACAGCTTTGTGACATCACAAGGTTGAACAGAGTATTTTGTGCTTTGGAGATGTAGACAGTATGATGTTGTTTATTCATTACACAGTGTTATTTCATATTATCTTCAATATTTGCATGTGTGAAATAGACAACTACATTGAAGTCTATTAAATGCTATAATGACTATATGAGGTAATAATACTGTAGAGACATTGACACAAAGCTAATTCAGCCTAACAATTTTTCTTGCAAAGTAGGTGTTATATGAATCATGCTGGCAGAAAGAAGAGATGTCAAGAGCAGAGCACAAGGTCTCAGTCAAAGCACAGTGAGTCAAGTAAAAGATTTTGAAAAGGCTGAAAAAGGTCTAATTAAAAAAAAATGTAATAAATATACAGGGTAGCACTGGCTCAAGTGAGTGTCCTTCTTATAGCCACAACATTAGGCAGTTTGGTCACAGCACCAAACTGTTTATATTCTTGTTGTGTCCTTGGGCAAGACAATGGTTACATGTGCACTCAAATTAATATTAATATTAGATATTTTGAGTTAAGACTATAAAAATGACATGCAAACTAATCAGATTTCTTTCTGAACATGGTCCCTCACATTTCTCTCATCAGATTTTGCTATTTGTATGTCATTTAAATAATCTTAACGGTCAGTAAATCAGATAATAAACCGATTTTAATGTGTATGTAAACATACCCATTGTGAAAGGGAATTCTTTGGAGCAATGTTTTCAGTCAAATCCCGGGTACTTGTAGTATAGAATTTTCTTATATGTTAAAAAGAAAAAAAAACAGAGGATCAAATCAATACAAAATAGTGTAACTAATCTACTGAGCTGGCTGTATTACTATTGTGTATTGCCCAAAACTAAACTGTGCTCTACTGAGACAGTGTTAGAGATGGCCACATTGCATGATCACTAGAGGGCATGGCCATAACCCAAATTACTCCAGAGCAGCAACTTCCAATTTCCCCCAAACTTCTGTGTAATAAATGACTGAAAACAAGTGCATTAGAGCTCAGACCCAGAGCTGAATGAGAGGCTGAAGGCAGAGGAGTAATAAGCGTGTCATTATTCCTATGTAAACAGGAGAGTGCCGCCCTTCAGGTCTCTGGTCTGTCCTCTAGACACACACACACACACACACACACACACACACACACACACACACACACACAGTCTTTGAGGGTCCAGGGATAGCATGTCAACTACTCCAGCTTTGTCCAAATGTTATCAGCACAAGGCAATGTTTGGAGACAGGAATCAAACACTGACGCAATTTGGCCAGTGTTTATAAACAAAAGACGGCATCATTATTAAATAAAAAAAAAAAAAAAAAAGAATACAAAATTATGATTTACATAAATTAAACACTTTATTTGTATTTTAGAAACATTCACTCACCATATTCAACCTTTATTTAGTTAAAAATGTATTTTAAAACATCTAAAAAGAAAATGTCGACTACAAAAATAATTGTGCATAAATTGTGCAGCTGTGTATTGTGCAATTGTGTATAAATGTGCAGCTGTAAAATATAATAAAATAAAATAGACAGAAGAGAGATTAAAAGAACAGTTTCTATTCAAGCCTCAAATTCTTGCACCACTAGGCCCCTCACCAGTCGCATGTGAAGCCGTAATCTGTAATCGCTTTCCATTTTTCACTATAACAGAAATACTGTATCCAACCGTAAGAAATGAGAGAATCAAATTATCCTTGCTCTATAGGCAGTTTATAAGTCGAATGTGAAATTTAGCCATTATCTCAGGCTGGTATCTTCCTCGCTTCCTACATTATAGCATGAAGTGTGAGACCTTCCCAGTGAGTGGACAGGTGCAGACATTTTCCATGGCTGATGGATGTTTGCTGACTGGGTTCAAACAGACATGAGCACAAAGCAGTCTATTGCAGTGTGATCATCAGCGTGCCATTCACACCCATAATGCTCTGCCAATGTGAATTTTAATTTGCACCCACATGTGAGCCACATGTTCTCCACTTTAACCAAGACAAATGAAAAGACACACCATTGTGCTGGAAAACTGCAGCACACATAAATATAAAGGATTACTCAAATCTGTTATTTAACGTCTTAGCAAAGCACTTCGGAGAAAAAGGACATGCAAGCAATTCTGTAAAAATGTACAGCTGCGTAAATTTGAGAAAAAATAAAATGTGATTTTTATGACAAGTATTCTGATTAGACATTGATATATCAGTTGGCCGATATATTCATATATTGGGCAAATATTGGCAATTTTTTTTGCATATTGGCTATTGGCCTTTAAAGGTGTATTGTGTAACTTTTCTGTTGGAGAGTTCGTCAAATGCTTTTCTCCATAGAGATGTTATTGCTTGGTCTGGAATGTTTCACAGTATTAAACCTTTATCATCATGGAGACCAAACAAGGCAAAGTTTCAGGTCAGATCTGTAGAGACAACCATGCTCACAGTCAGAATGCCTGTTTTTCTAGGTATTTTTGAGCTATCAAGCCACCTGTACTTGAATAAATGTAAGTTATAACTGTTTAATGTCATAATCTGGAACATTCCAGGCAGAGCAATGACATATCCATAGAAACAAGCAGGTAATGGACCCCCAACCAAAAGTTACATAGCTCACCTCCAGCAGAGTCCGATATTTTGTTAGGCCCAACTAGCAGTCTAAATGTGCATATCTGAACACTTAAGTTTACTGCTCCCTACACAGTTTGCAGTAAAACAAGATTGCAGATGAGTTAGTACTGAATCCTAATTAGATCATTTTGGGAAAATTACCTAAATTGGCCCTACATATCGGCCCAAAAATATCGGCCATCACAGTGGTGGCTGTTGAATAGAGGGCGCAAGTGCGCCGCATTCCCTAACTTGAGTCGTTGTTTGTATTAGTCTATGTGTTTTATATCTTGTTGTCATGTTAAATGGGCTCATATCACTTGATTTGATTCATGCATTTGCCCTTTCATTTTGCAGGGCCAGAGAGAACTCAGTGGAGTTCTATGAGAGAGCCTGAAGTTTGGAGAAAATTTCATGTCAGATCTGGTGCTTCTGCCCATTACTTTACACTGCAGCCCTGAAGTATGTCTTGGGGGCGTAGGGTGGAGGCGAACTCAAATCAAGTGATCGATCTTCATAAACATTCATCACACACCTGACCTATTGTGATTCAGCCTGCCTTCATATTGGACAGTAATACACTTTTGGAGACAGAACCAACAGGACAGCAGATAGAGGATACACTCGTTTCAGTCCTCTGGAGAAGGTAAGATGCTTGTTTTCGTTAGTTTTCGGCAAATCTGAGGACGGAGCCTCACAGGTAAATAGTGTGTAAATGAACTTGTGGGTGTAACGGAGCTGCCCCGGTGTTCTGCCATGTGCTGTAGGAGCGGAGATGATGCCATATGTTCATGTTATGACGGGAGCCTCTTATTGTAGTTATGCTGACGTTGTTGGGGTTGGTTGTGAGCAGTGTGTCAGGTTGTGTTGTTTGGGTTGGTTGTGAGCAGTAGATCAGGTTGTGCTGCTGTTGCTAATTGTAATAACAAGATGCAGTTCAGCCAATAGTGACCAAAATTACTGTCTTTTTCTGGCATTTGTTATAATACTATATAGCCTATATAGAATACATATTTTTATTTAAAAAATCACCGGCCACTGGGCCATCGGTTCATCTGGATTCTAAACAATCTGTATGGGCACTGGCTATAAAAAAAAGGCATATCGGTCGATCTCTAATTCTGATTGCAATTAGATTTGTATTTTGTTCAGAATGCACATTGTAAGTCCCCCGAACAGCACTGAGAAAAGACTGATATGAACTGATAAACTAATGCAAAGATACTGCACATTTCAGAACATGTTTGTAGAGGTCTAAACACATTTTGTTCTATAAAAACAATACATATTTTGGTCTTTGCAGAGGACATTTTATTATGTAGATAACTGTATGCTTTGTGATTTCATTATTTTGATATGACTGCGATATATTGTGCAGCCCTAGAAACAAAGTAGTAAAGTACTAGATATTAAATTTATTGTGATTCAAATTGGACTAAAAATATGTTATCACAGTCTCTTTCTCCATCCTGACAGCATCATAGCTATATTGTTCTTATTGTCAGCAGAGAAATGTGTGTGAATAATTGCTCTTTTGTCAGGCTCTGTTTGTCACCTGGCCTTTGTCACAGACTCATCTTTTTCACATCAAACCTCGATAATCTTAAAAAGGCAAAGAAAAATAGATCTGAACTTCTCAAACATGAATATTGCAGCCATTAAATGTCAAGTGAGTTTTAGAATTTACCGAACAGAGCAGAAAAAGTGATATTTAACACCAGAGAATACAGCCATGTGCTATATCGAGTGGTAGCGTCGCTCACATTTCAGTTCAGCATCATTTTGAGTTATACTTTCACTTTAGTTTATTGAAAAGGAAACTTAGTCTTTTATATTCTGAGGTAGCTCAACCAGCAACCCTGCAGTTCTATTGTATATATTCATTTTATAGGCCTATTGTCCCATGTAGCAACAACTCTGTCTATTCAGACTTGGAACTGACACAAAAATGTAATCACAAAATTTGACATTAAATGTTGCTTTCAACAATACAGTCACATCTAGTGTACCCTCCTTTCTTATGTAAAGGTGCACTATGTAACTTTGTCTGCTGTCTCCATGATGTTATTGCTTTGCCTAGAATATTATACAGTATGTCATTGAAGTTATCTATCTCCATAGAAACAAGCACGTAGCACCACCAGGACAAGTTAGAGATCAGATCTGTAAAAAGGTTCACATTTAAAGGTCTTATATTATGCAAATTTGATTCTTGTGAGTTTTAAGCCATGTAATAATGTTACCTCCTCAAAAACGTATCTGGAATTGTGGTTTGTTTCATTCACACATGTTTGAATAATCCTTTATTATTAGGCTGTCTGCATCTCCAAAGCTCAAAATGCTCTGTTCCATCTTGTGATGTCATGAAGCAGTAGTTTTCAACAGGTAGTTAACAGCTACCTTTTAACTTTTGTTCATTAGAAACTGGCCATTCCAGGTCTGAAATCATCCAAATGATTTTAGTGAAGGTATATAGACTTTAAAAACACAGTGGGACACTTCCTGTATTACCACATGAGTGTTTTCCAGTGTTAAACATGTGCAAATGAAACAACACACAACTCCAGGTATGTTTTTGATTAGGAAACATTACATAGATCAGAAAATAACTTAATATGGGCCCTTTAAAGACATTTTGAACTATAAATACACTTGTAACTGCATAAATGTATAATTGCCATATCGTGGAACTTTCCATGGAAAGCAATAACATCCCCACAGAGAAAAGCAGGTATAGCAGAAATGTTACATAATGCACCTTTAAACATAATAGGATTCATCACTTTGCAAGAAGCATGTAAGCAATTCTCCAGTTATTATCTTGCTCCTCCTTTTTACACAGGTGGAAAATTCAAAGCGACATCACACCCAGAGGGCTTTGGGTAAACATCTGTAGCCGCTGCAAGTTTAATGTTAAGATACGGGTATTGTGTGGTAATCAGAAATCCCAATAGTTGTTTCTAAGGAGGAACAGTCATGGAGATTTCCAGGCAGCGGAGACACCCATTGGGACTAGTGGGGAGAGCATATGGCCCTATAGCATTGGATTTAACAGCAGTAGCAGTAGCAGACAGGGGTGTGCTTGTGAGGGGGGACTTAATGCTCAACGTGAAAGCTATTCTGCTCACATCCTCCTGCAGTGTGAGGAGAAGCCAGCTGAGTTTCCATCATTCTCACAGCTCACAGCCGCGGGAGGAACAGGTCCATATATGAGAGAGGGAGAGAGGGAGAAAGGATGGGAGGCTTTAACTGAACCAGGTGTAACGGCATGAAGAAGTGAGGATACGAGTAGAGATAGGACCCAAACCTGAAACTACAACTTATGACAACTCAGTTTCCACAACTTTCTATTCCAGAACTTTATCACTGGTAAGGTTAGGAGGAATAGGAAATAGATTGTTGGCTGGATAGTCAGTTGACAAAGTTTAGTTTGCCTGAAATGTTGTTGTGTTGTGGGGGCAAAGAGAGAAAGAGAGAAAGAAAGAGGTCAATAATAAGAGATTTATTCATTCATTCTTGCCAACAGCCATATGTGTCTTTGTTGGATTTAGTACACCTCAATATCAGAATTTAAAACTGGAATTGCAAATGTAATGCAAGTATAAGGTCCATTAAATAGGATGTATGATGTGCTTTTTTTTTGCAGCAGCAGCAGCAGACTCAATTGAGAAAATGAGTACAAGTGATTGGTAAGAATGGTCATTGATATCCCATGTGTCAGTATAGTGGACTCAGAAAATACCATTTCATGTGTGTTAGCATATAGACATCCAATTCCCCACAGAAATAGTGTTGTTTCTTTAGTAATACCCCCCAGCGCATTGATTAGCAGCTGTATAGCCTGTGTACACTGGCACGTAGCAGAGGAACGCTCTGGGCTCTATTTAAGGTGTATTTCTGGTGAGGCCTTTCCAATTTTCTACATGAATGAGAATAGGAAACGGAGCAATCAATCAAAGTCGCACCCTTTTTCTAACAAGCTCACGACACTGGACACATTAAGCACTGGCCGGCAAATTTGTTCAAGCACAAAAAGTTGGTCTTTTAAATTTCGATGTTGAAGGATTAAGTACACAAACCAAAGTGAAGAGAATAAAGACAGGGCTGTGATAGATTAGCTCAATCAGAAAGGGTTCGGTGCAAATTATTCAACATTGAGATATTTAACAAACTTGGCGCAATTTGGCTGTGATTACTCCAGGAGTCAAAGACGCCAAGTCAATTCCAATAAATTTTAAAAGGCTAATATAGGTATCAGTTAAATGGTTGGTAATAATTTTGATGAACATTAGTTTTTGCAGTGGTATTTCGAAAATGGGTACAGCCCCTTTAAGCAGCTCATATTTAACAAACGTTATAATGCATGTTTCTTTTTACTTCAGTTACACATATGGTCTGAAACCTATGCCCTATTTTTTGACAAATATGCATTTAGCTTGGCTGTGTTTCTGCAAAGTCAGTGCCAAAGTAGTGCGATATTTACCTCCCTGCTTTCGGCGGATAAGGTTTTACATCAGAGCTGGTCCCAAACACAGTTGACAACGTGTTCCTTGGATTATCTGGAGCCACACAGACACCTGTTCAGCAGAGATGCGTTACAGCACAATTTTATTAAATTCTCTTTTTGTAAACAACCCAAGCCCATTTTCATTCTGCTGCCTTTAAGCCCCCATGACAAAATGCAAATAGCAGTGCAAGTGCACACGCTTAAGCCCTCACAAAGGCAAGTCCTCAACATGATTTGGCATTAACTGCAGGCTCACAATGCCAATGAAAACACAACCTCTAGTGACTGCCATTTACAACATCTATAAATATAAATCTATGTATTTCCCTGTCAAATTTGGATTAAATATAGATTATAAAAAGTGAACCAGGACTGAACCAGGCTGAAATGAGGCTAAATTAAGACTGATTTAAAGTGGTAATAACAATGTTTTTCTTGTAATAAATTAAAATGTGATTTCCCCAAAGATATATTTTAAAATTAGATCCTATAGCGTCAAAATACTTCTTTGTGCTGTCTGTCTCAACTTAAAAAAATATTTATCAACTGTGAATCAGGAAGTAACAATGGTGTGCTGAAACTACTGAACAGCACTTAATCTTCATTGTGGTGAATAATTATGATGCGAGGAATCCATTCACGTGCACTTAGACTGCAGCATACTATACATTTAAAATTAACTAATTTTTTTCATCTTCCAAGACAGGTATAGCGCCTTTAATCTGGTTTGGCATTAAAAACAAATCTGAAAGGTAAAAATCTTAAGATTTTCAGTAATGTTCAATTAAATATATTACACAACTGTTAGGCCATAATCTGACAATATTTCAAATCAGTGACCATTTTGTTCCATACACAAAAAATGTTCATACTTTTTAAAGCAGTGCAACAGTTGGAGATATACAAGCTGGTGATTAGCAACATAATGTTCTTTTCTCTTCACTGACTGTAGAGCTGCTTTCATGTGCAATAACAACCACACCATTCAAAGATGGCCGCCGCCGCCGCTGTCCTATAATAATGCAGTCTTCCTCATTTCGTTATTGACTTAATTCTACGTGCACATCGGCTCGTCAAGTAGACAGCAACATGCACGGAGCAATGACCCAAACAAGCACCACAGCCGTTTGCCTTCCTGAGACGAATAGCAATTACAATTTGTGTTCTGTCTCATTGGCCAGACCATTTGTTCCTGCATGCGGCTCCACTATGGGAAACAGCTTAATCTGGGCGCGCCAGAGATGAGGAAATATGTGTTAATGACAGGAAAGAATTTAATTCTCCATTTTGCTCAAATCCGAACTCCATCAGTTTTATATCCACTTGTGTTATGTCATTGTCATCTACTACAGTCTACATCACATCAATCTAAAGTAAATAAAAGTATATCCAAACTTTGATCATTAAATAAATAGATGGTTGGCAAAAACATTAGCTGTGCATTGTTTCATGGGCCACGACTGCTTGAGTATATGATAAAATACCCATGTACATACTTTGATCCATTAAGAACTTCAATTGCAAATAGCCTACAATGACAAAACAAGAGGTGTACCTTTGAAAGAAGTGATATCCTCAAATTGCCCCTACATTCTAATATGTCTTTCACCTCATCTTACTCTTTTTTAAGATCTATATTATAATGTTGTTTCCTCATCAAAACATACCTGGAGTTATGTTTGGCTTCATTCACACATGTTACACACACATCCCACACATTTAGGCTGAGTTCTTCTCTCAAGCCCCGGAATTGCCAGTCTCTACTTTTATTTAGTCTCTACTAAACAAGGAAAAAGGTAGCTGCTAACTTGAAAACTAACACTTCACGACATCACAAGGTTTTTGATGAGCTAACAACATTCTAACATGACTGAAAACCCACAGGAATCCATTCTGTGTAATATAGGACTTTAATTCTAACTACAGTAAAATACCTTCCTTTCATTGTACAGTAATTAACTCTCTCTTTGTCATAGGTTTTATGCTAAACCCTGCTCCTAAATGTCACATACCCAGACATCGCACAGGCTACACACTTACCCTTTAAGGCAGGCAATACAAGGATATATTACCTGCCTCTTCACACTTTTGCAGAGGACAAAGAATAATCAGGAGCATCTTGTTCCATCAATGTCCATTTTTCATCAGTCCACACTAAAATTGCCTCTCAGACCCACTTCAGAGCTCCCCAGTTTAATGGCTGACTCAAAACAGTTAAAGTGACCTGCTACTTAAGTCACCTTGAATCCTTAAGCAGCTCGTATACCGCTGGGACCGCTCCCTTCTCCCAAAAGGTAATTTAGCATGCCTGCCAGAAAACTAAGCAAGGAAGTAGCATGGGCTTCTCAAAAAACATTATCCACTACACCATTCAGCATCTAAGCAAGTCATTTAAAAGCTTTGTATGAAATAAACTTGATTCATTCACTGTAAGTAAATGGGGCCCATTTCCCTATTCTTTTCATTAACTAGTCAGACCATTAAAGTTACAAAATGCACAACACGGCGTCCATCAATCAAAGCAGTTCGCCTCCACACTTAGCACTCTCAGTCATTTGGAAGACGTCAGTAAATCGTGAGGCATTACCAGAAAACCACTACCAAAACACAGTGAGGACATCTTTTATCCCCCATTGTGAAACATTAATATTAAAAGTTACACACTGATCAGTTTCTTACAGTATATTTGAGTTCAGTTAGATCTTCAAGAAAACACATGAGGATTACTCAAACATACATGAACAACTCAGAGAAAGGTAAAGGAGATGAAAAAGCATAGCACAGTTAAAAGCTCCCTAGTTGCACATTTAATCTCCTTCAAACATACAATATATATACAATCCTGTAGATCTTCCTAACATCTGCTGTGTGATAATTGCTGCGATTTCATTTGTTATTTGCAGTGTGACATTTGACAACATTTCTTTCCAATTAGCATAAAGTCTGTGCATTGTTTGAATATGCATGCACTGTTTTGATCCCACCATGGCATGTGGATATTCCCCATTGTTTGTTACAGAGCAGAATGTTAATTAGTGTAAAAATTTATTTGTCATTTGAAGAATAAATGCTTTGCCAGTTTAAATGTAATGAGATAGTTATATTTCCTCTACTTCACACTTTGAGAAAAAGAGCGCAAGTGAAAAAAGTATTTGTGATTTGACCTGTATAATCCAGGAGTTTGGGCAGTGTTGAGCCCTCGCGTTGCCGTCAGACATGGCCAGTAACTGGAAGGCTGACAAAAACATCAATGCTCTGGATCCAAGAACCACTATTGAAGGTACACAGTTGAAAAGTACATCTCTCTGCACTGTGCATAGAGTTTTGTTTAGATTTTTCTAGTTTCACAGAATATAAAAATTCCCCATTGACATTTTTTACCATAAATTTCGCTCCAAGCTTTTAAGTGTTTTGACTGGCTTATATAAGGTGCTTCAATTATGCAATAAAAACACATAGAAAAACACTTGAACTTTTCATTTATTTAAGTGAAGTTGCACTATTTGAACAAAGTGCTCCTCTCTCAAAGCCTCCACTGTTTTGCTTCTATTTTTCAAGTGTTGCTAAACCCATTTGACTTGCACTCTCCAAGTCTTTAGAGTATTGGAGCAGCATATGTTTATTGCAGCAAATTTATTTGCCTGTGTAATCAGCCTGGTAAATTAGGCCTAAACGTCCAGAGAAGTGGGGATGCCAATCAGAGGGAGAGCGGGTTCAGACCAGCTCCAACCGGTTTGTAACGCAGGAACAAGCCAGCCATCCCGACGGAGTCGATGTGCTGAGGTTTATCAGAGAAGCACAGAACACACTAACAATGAACTTCTCCCTTTTAGACAGTATGTACCAGAAACCCCACTGAGCTGCCCTGACCGCCGGACCGCTCCGGTTCATTGATCAAACGCACCAGCAGAACCTAATCTAGGGAGAGCGGGGCTTGTGAACTGCAGTGCTAGGCAGAAGAAGGTGCTGGTCAAAACAAAAAAAACAATGGTATGACTGTATACTTTAAAGGTGCATGTAACGTTTGGGGTGGGTCCAAAAGTCCGTCAGTGGGTCCTTCAAATGCTTTTCTTCATGGAAATGTTATTGCTTTGTCTGGAATGTTTCACAGTATGGTATTAAAGCTTTCTATCTTCATAGACACAAAACCACACCAAGTTACAGGTCAAATCTGTGGAGAAGCAACCCCAATCATAGTCAGAATGAGTGTTTCTAGGTGTTTTTCTAGGTATTTTTAAGCTATAAAACCACCTGTAATTGAGTAAACATAAGGCAGAACTGTTTAATGTCATACTGTGGAACATTCCAGGCAGAGCAATGGCATTTCCATAGAAACAAGCAGGTGAAAGACTCCCAATCAAAAAGTTATATAGTACATCTATTAAGAACACATTATGCAAAATTGACTGACTTCATAGATAAAAGCCCTGCGCTGTTAAGTCCATAAATCATCACCAGACTTGTTTTAAGCATTTCTGACATCAAATCATGCTCATTACTATTGCATTTTTACATCAACATGTCTGGACAATTTAACTCAATAATGAGGACATTATTTTGTTAAATTATTATTTATTTATATTTATTTCATTGTTTTTGATGTGGTAATTCCCTCTGTCTGTAGATGGTAAGCTGCACCAGATCAGAGTATATTGAGCACTGAGGCTGTGTAATAATGTATTTTTAATTGGCATTATTTTCAGTTCCAAATCATGGAATTTCAAAGCAAAATGTACTCAAGATTGGTTTAAAGGCCAATAACAATACAAATAATGTATAATATTTCTTCTTTAATGGAGACATACGTAAAATAAGAATTGTAGTTTATGTATGTATCTTTATTGTCCTGCATTTGTAGACAATAACTACAGTGTGCAGCAGCCCTTGAATAGCTCTGGAGCTGGTGCCTGCGGAGCACACAGCGCTTCCCCTTAACACACACTGCCTCTGTGAAGATGGGAGGCCCCTTTTATAGTACGAGGCTCCTCCCCCAGATCAACTAACAAAGAAACACGGCAACTTCTCTACAAATAGAAATAGATACATTCCCCCTTTAATACCCAAAAATTACAAATCTTATCATAAACAAAACTATCCTAATAATAGGCTCTAAGCACAGATGGGAAAAAATAATATTCATTACAAAAACGGAAAGTCACATGACATTACTCGTGATGTCACACATGCGCACCTACGTGTGACGCAACATAATGAGGAAGACCGCGGCGCTCAAGTTGGCCGACTGACACGCTCACCGAGGGGACGGCAGAAATCTTCTATCTTTCATCTTCTATCAACTTCTGATACTAAACTTCTACTATGAAAGTATTTTTATATAGTACATTATATTTTGAAATCATAATATCCGTCACGCATACATCCTTGCATAAATCTATTCTTGCATATTACTTTAATCCATGTCAACCAACCGTTGTAAACCTGTAGCAGGCTTCAGTGCTTGTGCAGAAAAATTTGATCTAAAGAAAAAAAAAAAAATCGTTGCCAGGTAATATAAAAAACCTGGTGGAAAAGCGGAATACCTGAAGAAAATAGTTCACTGCATGTCAACTAGCCTCCAGGAGTTTGATTGAAGCGCAGCACCCTCCCACAGCTGGACCTTCTACTCAGGCTTTCTTCCCCTTTGTCGGAGAATTGGTTACAGTGCCACAAGAATACATAAAACTTTGAACAGGGAGGTACCATCACGGGTCAGGGAGAGAGTCAGGCTATGTTGTAGCAGAAGGGCTTTGAAAGAATGAGCCGAAAGATGAGGTGTCAGATTGGAAAGAAAGAAGTGGATTTTTTTTTGTTGGCAGTGTGGTTTTATGCGGTGAAAAACAAAAAGGAGGCAACACAGATAAGAAAAAAAGGACTATATTCTTTGACCAACACATAGCCAGTATCATGCAAAGTAATGAGATGTTAAAATATAAAAATTATGAAAAGATCAGAGAATATCAAAAAGGCCATGATTAATTACGGTGTATATCCATGTGTCTAAAGAGATTCTGTCCACTTTTGGGGTAGTAACTTCACTGTATAGCACACTCAGTCTGTTCTTGTTTCTTTTAATTAAATTGCAAGGTTTGGTTAGTGAAGACTGCTAAATAATTACACTTACCAAATTATTCATTTTAAAAGTACTAAATTAATTATAGTAGTTGACAAGTAAGGTGTAAAGATCTGATCACGACCTCTCTGCGAATACGAGATAAGACCAGCGGCTCATCTATGGACTATGAAAAAAATCAGTTTGCCCAACAGCTTCAACATTGCCTGAATCCATTCCAACGATATTGCACTTTATAGAGTGTCTAACAAATACCAAATAATTAAAGGTCCCAGATCACGCTATTTTCTGATCTGTTATAATGCTGTTTCCGCATTGGAAACTTGAAAAAAACTGCAAAACCTGGAGTTGTGTAAGGTGTAGGTAGGTAGGTAACAACATTGTAACATGGCAAAAAGCTCACACAGCAATGAAGGACTTGAAAACCACCTGTAGCCTCTTTACTTACTGTACAATACGAGAACACCAAATCTCTCTCCCTCTCTTGGCCTGCACTGTATTGCATTGTCTTAGTCCATTGGCCTCATTGATGCGGCGGATGCGCAGTGGCCCTGATCTCACACTGATCGGCACATTAAATGAGACATGGCGACTTGCCCGGCACAATCTCGATATCTGCAGCAAATTGAAGGTGATTTTCAATAAACTGCGGTGGCGAGCGACGGATAGGCAGATCACAGTCTTTGGGATCCATTTGACAAGCTGTAATAAGAGAGACGATCTGACGGCATGTGCCTTTTCAAGTGGAAGTTTGAAGAGGGCTGCTGTCGACCTTTCTGTAATGGATATGCGGGAGAGGAGCTAAATGCGCGCTGATAGGAAGAGTCTGATAATCCGCCTTTGTCTTTGCACGGGGAATATAAAACAAGGAGCACACAGGTAGAAAAATAATAGTCGAAAGTCTCAAGTTCATTTCTTTTGATCCTTAGCACCTGGATTTGAAGTAAACTTTTGTGATGCGGTAATAAGAAAACTATGTGAAACAAAGTGTGA
The DNA here is from genome assembly GCA_029959045.1 of Taenioides sp. WSHXM2023. Taxonomy (NCBI): domain Eukaryota; kingdom Metazoa; phylum Chordata; class Actinopteri; order Gobiiformes; family Gobiidae; genus Taenioides; species Taenioides sp. WSHXM2023. The sequence goes on along the minus strand of CM057096.1, from coordinate 13,310,612 downwards.
ATCTGAATACCAAGAAGAAAGGGAATGCTTGTAGCAGTGTCAGAGGCTCAGATTAATAAGAATGGAAAGTGAAGAGAAGTATTTTAGGTCATTACCAGTACTTAAATTTGGACCAAAAAGAATAAACTACAAATTTGAAATCTTTCGTGTAAAGCAAGACAAGTTTATTTCTTTGAACACAGTTTGTAAAGGAAGTATTTCAAAGTGCATGAATGAAAGTAACATATGTGGGTTCATTCGCAGTATGTTTGCTCATAATAAAGAGTGGTGTTACTATGAAGAAAATGCTAATCTTAATGCAAACTTAAAGGGCCCATATTGCCCTATTTCTGATCTATGTTATAATGTTGTTTTCTTATCAAGTTGTGCTTTGTTTCATTTACACATGTTTAACACACAAACCCTGCATATTTTGGCTGAGTTCTTCTCTCAGACAGAAAACACCACCTTATGATGCCATGTGGTAATACAGGAAGTGCTTCACTGTGTTTTTAAACTCCATATACCTTCAATAGAATTATTTGGATAATTTCAGACCTGGGATTACCAATCTCTGCTAAACAAAAGGTAAAGGGTAGCCATTAACATGACATCATAAGGTGGAGCAGAGCATTTTGAGCTTTGGAGATGGAGACAGACTAATAATGAAGGATTACTCAAACATGTGAATGAAACAAAACAACTCCAGGAATGTTTTCAGGAGGTAACAGACTTATAAAACTGACAAAAGTCAGTTGTGCATTTAAACAAGCATAACCTTCAGATGATCTCTTCTTCCTCTCCTTCCATGATTTACAAAGCAGATTATTTATTTCCAAGAGGCGTACTGATTGTATTTAATAATCTATAGACTGCAATTAAGAGTTAAGATTAAGGTACACTTTATGGTCCCCGTAGGGAAATTTGGAACCTTTGACACAGAACAGCATAGTTAAGAACTTATCCATGTGTATTTGACAAATGTATTTCATAACATCTTCTAATTAAATATAACTAATCCATAAAAGTAATAGAATTGCATGACACTTTTCCCCTGACAAGTCTCCACCCCTTATCTGTATATCACTAAAATTATCTCTATTAATTAAAGTGGCGCTGTTGATCCTGAGCTAATCCTTCTATCGCATGAACAAGATGCAGGGTTCAATTAGTGCCACAAAAGGGACGGGACGGAGGTGGTGGACAGCTGCTGCGGCTCACTCTGATGACATCAGTAGAAATCAGCGCCTGGACCCAGTGCTGTGGAGCATCACAAACATGGCTGCTGCTGCCTGCTATACACTAGCAGCAGAGGAGGAGACTGTAGGAAGCAAACATCAAAATACATGCAGTACATAGATTCTTATTAGTATTTTGTAGTATCAAAACTCATTTGTTGAACTTATAAGGCAAACACCAAAACACAGACAAGAGGAAAAAAAAAATGCAGATTTTTAATTATATCCAATTGTAAAATAGTGTTTATGTTTTGATTGAGGTATCAACATTAGGATCAAGTCTTAAGTCTTTCTTTAGTAAAGTTTTAGTATGTAGTGACAAAACTGATTAGTATTGGTACTATGGAAAGAGGGTTTTTTTTTTCATTACCAAACTGAAGAGGTCTAATTGTTTCCCACTGTTTTCAATAAACCACCTGCTAATGTTTGATTTGGAGATTATTTGTCTAAAATCAAGATAGGACTTCATTTCGCTCTTCATGTTTAAGGTAAGATGTTTTGTAGAGATAAATTAAAAAATGTGTTATCAGACACAATTTGTTTATTTAATATTTAATTCGCAAATCTAATTAAGATACCCTCAACAATATATAACTGATTCATTTTCTTTTTCCTATGTTACTTGTTTCTAGCTCCTAGAATGATATCCATGAATTTGGTGCCTAATCACCTAAATAAGCAAGAGATCTGTTCAGATATGACAAACTACCACATAAGAAGTGTATAAGTGTGACAAAGTCCCTCTTACAGCTGAATTTTCTTTTCAAAAAGAGTTTCACGGTGCCCAAAAAATGGACTCTGAACAAGAAAAGTGCTTTATGGCTGTACTCGCTGCTGAAAAAGTGTCATAAATCTTCCAAAATGACACCCACACTAAACAATCTTTGCTCAGGGAGTATCTTGGCTTAATCAGAACTGCAGGGTGGGTATCGGATTTCCAACATCTTTGTCATCTGGCTGTCTCCTTGGCGCGTGCCAGTCTGACACATGGTTTGCATACTGTGGGATATAGCCACTGAAATAGCTATACATAAAATAATAAAACAATTAAAACAAATATTATCCACCATAGTTTTTAGCTTCATACAAATTACTGCTCTTTTCAATGCCCGTGCAGTCCTGGCGCCCTCTGCTGTTCTCTTGTAAAGACAAATTTCATAGCTAAGGTCTTGAGGTATTTCCAGGACATAGATTTTATACTACAGGTATTTCCAATTTTCAGTTTTATCCTTGACCCACGACTGTCTCCAATATGTGTGAGGAACATGATGCGCTTTGAATTGTTCTGCTTAGTTAAAGGTGTGCTATGTAACTTTTTGGTTGGGGGTCCGCCACCTGCTTGATTCTATGGATATGTCATTGCTATGCTATCTTTTTTTTTTTTTTTTTTTTTTACTACATTTTGAGTTCTCCAAGCTTTATTTTTGCTAATTCAGTCCCCTGGCTTGTCTGAATGCAACATGTGAGTATGTTGTCAGGGCAGCTCTTGTAATAATCACAAACATGGCTTGTTCCATGATGGCTCAGATTCAACATGGCGTCGCTGTGTCAAAACATTTTAAGCAAACAATGAAATCACATGGAGAGCGTCGTCCCCAGACAAAGTGCCAGGAAGCGTGTGTTTTGTGTTTTCTCTTGATCACAGTTGGCCAGAAGCAGAGCTGTAACAAAAGCAGCAAGGCAGGAGATGACTACAGAAATTCTTTACAAAAATGCTACGACTGAAGCAAAAAAATACATCAACCAGCGTGATTAAAAAAATAGAAGTCATTGTCGTCACTTAACTTCAATTAGAAACTAAACTCAGATTATAAACAGTTATTGTTGTTTTTGTGTTTTATCCAGTAAACCAATTTGAAGTGGCCAGCATTCTGAAAAATCGAAATTATAGAATATAAAAGGTCTAAGAGTACATCATAAATCATACTTCATCCCACTCCCTTTCGAACATGGCAAATGAAAGTGTCTTAAAATTTTCACTTTCTTGCCTGAGATATCCATTTCATTTAGTTAAGTTTTGTTGAAGATAGATGCTCAAAATAAAAAATAAATGAAACTTAACTAAATCATATTCACACAAAAAAGACAAAACCGCTGAAGACGAACTAAATAAACATGCACTTTAATCTTTCAAATTATTTTACAGTAGCTTCACTTTCACTCAAGCTTAATCAACACATTGACAGGCATTTTAGCACATTTTGGACTGAAGAAATCCAATCTTTAAAAAGAAAAAAAAAATATTCTAAAGAACAAGACATATTTTTCCCCCCTCTCTACACAAGCAGATAAACATACACAACGATTGCCACAACCCATCAACAAAGCCAGTTACTGATCAATTATTCAAATGCTGTAAAACCATGTCAGGAAAATGATATCACTAACAACACAACATGGAATCCACAATAGACCTGCTGCTCTCATACACATATTTATCTCTACGTAGGGGCTCAGACTGATAGGGCATGCTACTTACTGAAGATATATTTACTGTCAAAATCAATGAGAAAACATTCCAGGGTTTCCATTGGGAATTCCTGTTGTTCCCGTCTATTCCGGCCCTGTGGTTTTCCGATCAGCTCCATTCACACTACAGAGCTGACCTTGTGTTTACATCATTGACATTAAAAATCCCTTTGAACTAAATGTCAGGTTCATTGGTATGGGGTCCCACCTTTGATACAAGGCCAAGGTGAATGTTAAATATAGCAGCGAATTGACTATCAAGATCAGAGGTTGCCTTGGGATTAATTTGCAAATATATGCCGTTTTAACAACAGAGTGTGGTGCCAAAGGAGCTAGCACAATGGAATTAAAAGCCCTGTGTTATCTTTAGGTATTACTCTTCATGAAAATTAATACAGCATACATCATGCTTAGGAGACCTTAAAAGTTGGCACAAAACTAACTTTTTTGGCAATAAAAACTCTGTAATTGAATGAATTTAAGATAGAGATAAAAATAGATACCATACTTTGGAACATTCCAGACGTAGAAAATCGCAGTACCATTTTATGAGACAAGCAGGTGACTGATCCTCCACCAGAAAAAAGTGGGAACATCATTAATAAAATAGGCCTCTACCTCCAGTAAAATTGAAGCTATCTGTTTTTTTTTTGTTTGTTTGTTTGTTTGTTTTTTTTATCAATTCACGAGCTTTATATTTTTAAATAAAACTAAATGTATTATTCCTGTGGCCTTTTTCAGGTGATAGGCTTGTTACTCATGGGACAAAAATGGGACAAACTGAAAATATTAATTGCACATACACAGCAAGCAATACAGTCTACCTCTGACAAAACAGCTAATATTTCTCAGAGGATTTTCAAACCTTGCTTGGGGCTACATTATAACTGTACCTGAAGCCAAAAGTTTGTACATAGCTACAGTTTGATACAATGAGTCACAATGAAAGTGGAAAGGATTGTTGTTGGTAGCCCACCAGAGCCCACTGGAGTGTTCACAGTCCCCTGACTCCAGAGCATTAGCACACAACAAACAAGGCAATACCAGAGTTCCCAACAAGTTCAGCGCAAAGTTACTCTCTCCCTGCACAACTATTTCATTGTTAGGGCCTGGTAATTACTCTGTGGCTTCTTATGCTGCGAAGTGGAGGGCCCCTGGGTTCTCCAACAATAGGCCAAAAACCTGTTTGGTAGGGTTTTATATTTTGAGGAAACCTATTTAGCTACAGGGCTAAACAAAAACACTGGATTTTATTAACAAGTTTTTAGTTTGTTTGCTACACAAAAAAGCTGAAATTACTGTACAGAAACTTTGATTCACTTAAAAAGCCCCTGTTATTTTCTGATATATGTTATAATGTTGATTCCTCATCTCAAATATACCTGTTTCATTCACACATGTACATAACACACAAACACAGGGGCTGAGTTAGGCTGAGTTCTGAGTTCTTCTCTCAAACAGAAAACACTCTGTTCCACCTTATGTCGTGTTGTAATATAGGAAGTGCTCCGCTGTGTGCAAACTCCATAAACCTACACTAGGATCATTCGGATCATTTCATCCCTAGAATTGCCCATCTCTACTGAACTAAAAGTAAAAGGTAGCTGTTAACTTCAAAACTACCACTACATGACATCACAAAGTGGACCAGAGCATTTTAAGCTTTGGGGATAGACAGACCAATAATAAAGAATTACTCAAACATGTGTGAATGAAACAAAACAACTCCAGGTATGTTTTTGATGAGGTAAAAACATTCTAACATGACTTAAAGCTCACAAAAGTCAATTCATTCTGTGTAATATAGTTCTTTAAGGTACTGTAAGTAAGATACTGAGACCTTGAACACCAGTTTCCAGTTTCAAACCCGTCATTCCCAGAGTAACCTTGTGTACTATAAACTACACATACCACAGTGTTCATGTATCCTTGGATTGATTTTCAAAGCTCTGGAGTTTGTGCCACGGTGATGGAGTGACATGAGTGAAGCAGGAGTCAGTTTAGTTAGTCAGTCCACGTCAATTGAATTTAGAAAAAGCTAATATTAATTGATGCTAATTGAAGTCAATGACAACCCGAGGAACAAGTGCTAATGCTTGTTTGATTAACCTAATATTTAAAGGCCCAGGAGGAGGTGCTGTGGTGTCAAGGTGCGTTTGACAGCCAAGTTAAATATTGAACATGTAAAATGTGTTTTACAAGAAGAAATCACTCCCTGACATGCCCTGTGTGTATGTGAATGTTGTGTGTTAAGTCCTTTCAATGCAGTTTTTTTTTTTTTTTTTTTTTATTATCTTTGAGTGTCTTTCAGTGTTTCTACCATTTGCAACATTAATCATTCATAATAAGCAACTTCCACAAGTGTGGAATAGTAAAAGGGTCTGATCTAGTGGAGAGTTCCCCATCACATCATTACCAAGAGTGAAACAAAGTTCTATCAGGTATGTATGTATGTGTATATGCATGCATATACACACACATACATATATATATATACATACATATATACAATATATATAAATATATATACAATATATAATATATTATAATTACATCTCTTAACAGAAATACAAAGAGCCAAAGCTCATAAACTGTGTTTTTTATCTGTTTGTCACATTGTCTTTGTGGTTCATGCCTTTTTCCAGACAAGAATAAATAAACAGGAAATTAAGCCTCTGGGATTCATGTAGTTATTACTGCAATACTGAAAATTGAGATCTGGTTAAGAACTGTCAATGTACTTCAAGATCTTTGTAAAACACTTTATTCTCAATAGTTTTGTTTATCCTTTATTGAAGAAGCCAAACTAAAAGTTCAACTGCCAAAGCCATCACACCGACTAATAAAAAAACAACTTGCATAACTTGTGTATATCACTTTGGCACAGTCTATTGCCTGAAAAACAAACTAATCCACTTTAAGATAATGCAACAAAATGTGATTCAAGATTGTAAACAAATTAATTTCTCATCCAGCGACAGCGTTCAGACAAATCCCTCAAATCAGCTTTATTTTCTCACAGTGCTTTATGGGACAAAACAATAACACAATTTACACAGCATTACTTGATAAAATTTGGACAGTTTTGACAGTCATGCTACTCTGAAACACTTGTCCTTATTCAAGTTTTCAAGAAAAGAGGCAAAACTGCTAGAAATGTCCTTCAAATATCATCACGTTATTCTTTCAGTAGTTTTGCACATTGATGCGGAATATACAAGTGCGATGCCCATCCCTATGCATTAAACCAGTGACCTTGGTAGATACAGTACACTGGCTGCTAACTTTATGGTAAGGTAGTTTCCATTCCTCAACTGCTCAACCTCAAACGTGAAAAATCCTACAGCTAGTCCTGACAAAGCCTAGGTCAAGACCTGGAGATGGGTCCCCAGGTGTGGCACGCCGGAACGCACTGCTCCAGCTGTATTTCAGTGAATTGGCAATAAACTGTACCTTTTCATACCTTGTCTTATAGTCATAACAGAAATAGTTTATGAAAATATTGGTAGCTTTCTTTCTTCTAACTTTCTTCTCTGGAGCCCATTATCGCTCCTGACTGTGATGGGGGGGCAAGGTCGGGTAGGCCGTATAACAGAATTGTATGACCCAGACCAAAATGACCTCCAGCAGGCCTCATTGTGTAGCAGAAATTGCTAGCCTGGCTTTTTGCACTTTAACACTAGCCATTTTGCTGTCCTTAACTGCACTACAGACTCTGCGTGTGCGTTGACTGTCACTGTTTGATCTCGAGCTTGTTAGGTGACGAAAATTCGGAGGCAAATTCGGTGACAAATGTAAATACATCATATAATTACTTAAATATAAATATAAATACTTCATATAAATATATTTTTTTAATTGAAAAAAATCAACAAAATACAAGATGACATCAGAAGGTGGTGTTTTCTCTTTGAGAGAAGAACTGTGTGTGATAAACACGTGTGAATGAAACAAAGCACAACTCCAGGTATGTGTGTGATGAGGAAACAACATTTTAACAGATCAGAAAATAGTGTAAGATGCCATATCGCTAATCGCTATGCCATATTCACCGTTTATGTTATTTAAATTTTCAGACCTAAAGTGAGTAAAGTTACTGCAACATTATAGCACAAAGTGAAGGCAGAGCTGATGAGGGTGTGTGGCTTGGACCTATGATTGACAGCTGTCTGGACATTGTAATGGACCGCCTCCACATGGCAACGACAGAACAAGAGGTGTGGGAGAGAGGGAGGACAGTCAATGGGAGAAGAAAACATATCAATCATATACATTTCATCACAAAATCATGAACTTAAACTAATTTACAGCAAGATATTCCAGTAATTTCAATTCTCTCAATAAATAATGAACAAATAGTCTATTAAATGAATAAGATTTAGTAACTACTTCATTGTGAATTAAGTCTGTATGCTTTATTAGGACCACTAAAAGTGTTCATAAAGTTTTCCTGGTGTAATTTTACTTTAGTAGACTTCATAACAAGACTAATATTTTAGCTGAAGTTTTTTTTTTTTTTCAGGGTAGCACAGCCAAGACATGCTTTTCAGGACCACACAAAAGAGTCATTTTAATCAAAAAGTAAACATGCATCTTTTGAGTAATTGTTGGGAGGAAAGAAAAAAAAAAACTCTCTTGCCAAGCTTAATCAAATCCCAATCGGCACGCGCTTGGCCCCAGTGCTGCCTAGAGTCCTGCTGGATTACCTTCATCTACTTAATGGCTTCCTGATTGCATGTCGGGTTGTTATGTTAGCTTTATTAAAATTTCATTTCTCCAGTAATTAAGCAACACACTACTTCTTTTCTTGAGGGGTGCCTTGGCTGTGGGACTGTAGCCATATTAATTAAATGTGATGGGCTTGTAAATAAAGCTTGCTACTGCACAACTGTAGTGTAGGAAATTGTAAGCGGCAGAAAAAAATAGGTCAGATAAGGGAATATTAATAGTGCTGTTGATAATTCTATGGGGCATAATTTTGTTATTATGGGAGAATTGGATAGGCATTTTTGAATGGAGCAGTTCTTTTCTACGTAATTATCAGACTACCTCAAAAACAGTTTCACCTCATCAGGGTATAAAGTAGGCACTAAGCCTGAATTACAATTAATGTTCATTATGAAATAATAATTAAAACCATACTTGAGAACATTCTTAATGGAGAAGCTAGAAATGCCACCCTGAGGAATATTATAGCCAAAGGAAAAATATCTAATAACAAATAAGAATCAGGTTTGTGGAGATGCAAGCCTGCACATAGTGTGAACAAATATTTCTTCTGTGTTTTTCAGTGCAATAAAAACACACAAACTGAAAAAACATGCTTTTATTTTCATCTATTTTTTGGCTTAAATAGTTACATAGTGGGGCTTTAAAGCTAATTATTATTGTATTATATTTATTATTATTAAAGTTATAGCCAGCCTACCTCAAAAATGTCCCCTCTTTTACAAGAAAATTGCTTCTCTACATAGAGTTGAGCTATTGTCACAGTGCAGCACTGTAGCAGAATACAAATCCAAAAGCTGATCCAAAAAAATAGGGAAAAATACAATTTCTCCGGCTCAGTTGGGGAGACAGGTCGTCTGTCTTCTTCCTCTGGGCTGAGACGATAACATCTGTTAGCACATATGGCACATGGGAAAGTGGAGAAGAGAGCCTTTGTAAATCTAACGCCAAAGTGTGACGACTACAACAATAAATGGTGGACTGAAATCATATGCTGATCCCAGGCAGGACTATAGATCTTGTGCACTGTCAATGGGCAGAGAAGGCATGAAATCATTTCTGCACAGGGACTGGCAGGCTCCCATTGTGGGCCGTCCTGTTGATATAGAAGATTAGCTTTTGAATTAAATATGTCTCCTGTGATGCAACAACCCTATTCTATAGGTTCTGTTCAGATTGCAATCAATGGTAGACTCCCGAACCAATCTATATGGAAACAGACAGTCCCCAAAGCACAAAGTTAGTGAAGTTCTGCAAGATAAATAATAATAAGACACTTTGTCCCCTGGTTTATTCCTACTGTTGATCTTAATGTAGTTTAATTTGAATCCTGTTCTGGTTTAGCCTTCACGCAGTTCAAACCAACTTATTCTTGATAATCACAAAATAAGATTCATGTAAACTTTATTGTCCCTGTAGGGAAATTTGTCCTCTGTATTTGACCCATCCTTTTTGGGACAACCTGTCAGGAGCAATGGGCTCCGCAATGTGCACCCAGGGATGAGCTAGGCTTGGTCAGGACTACCTTAGCTGGAAGACTTTACCTGTTGCACATGTTTTGGGTTGATAGGGAAACAGGTTGGATTGATGGGGGAAACAGGAGTGCCCAGAGGAAATCCAATAAAACACAGGGAGAATATGCAATCTCAAACAGAAAGGCCTGGGCATCAGACGCTGAACCTTCTTGCTGTGAGTGCTAACCACTCAACAACTGTTTTGCAATATTTGATAACTCTCAATATTAATACTGGTGATTATATTGCGCTGCCCTAGTACCTTTTAGGGATGTCAAAAAACACACATACTGTAGATTGTCAGATGATCCTTTGTTACTTCCTTGAACTTTTCACGCATCAAAGACAAAACCTTAACCAAATGTGGTTAATCCTGATAGCTCTATGGAAATTCACAGCTTTGAAAATGTTTAAAAGTTTCTAAGGTTCCGTAAAATGAATAAGCCTCATGTTCAGGGACGCATCTGGAGCTGTGCACATTGTTTAAGACACCTATGGAAAGTGCACACACAAAACATCAGTAAATATAATTCTTAGGCTCACAGAAAGGAGCCATATTTTCTGCAAATAACTTTGCAATAGGAGCAAACACATGTGGTGATTGCCAGCCTGCTTTTATAATGGCTCTATAAATTGGTGTGATTGCATTTCAGTGTGGCAAAGGGGGTAAGCTTTAGAACACCTTGGACTTTAATGAGAACATTTTAAATATAAAATAACCACAACATAACTAATGAAATAGTATTCACACATTGGTTGCTCCTATGATTGAATATATCACTCTGTAAAATTAGAGCATGCCAACCAAAGATGCTACCTTCAATTTAAAAAAAATGACTGTGTGTCACAAAACAATATAACAAACATAGCTAATTTATGCTTGACAGTCTGTAATGAGCGCTTTACAGTGGAGAAGATCTGATTTTGAAGATCTGATTTTCAATGTGGATAACTATAAGGGTATAGTATTTTATTTTGTTGAGCCGGCATATGTGCAGGGTCCATTGAGTACATGACAAAAACTTATATTGATTACTGCAGATCAATACTGTATAAATACCACTATATGAAAAGCATGATGTATTTCTAAGAAAGATCACTTGCATTATGCTAGCAGTTCCCAAACCTGTCATGGCAAGTAACCACGCATAGAAAACAAGACTGAAACTTTAAGTGTGTCAAAATAATTGCTGAAACACTAAGAAGTTCATATACCAATAACTCTTATCTATATAACCACTGCATTATGCAATTTTACACGACAATAGAAACCTAAGAGAACTTCCTAACAAACATATATTTACCATTTGAAAGAAACAGCATTCCTCTTCTCATTTTTCCTGAAGTTGTTAGGAGCCCCTATAAAATTGTGGAAAATAACATGAAAACAGATAAGGTTTAGAAAAATAAATTGCTAATCTGATCGCAATGCTCATCATAAAAATTATGATTAGACTTTTATTTTTGCAGTTTCTCACAATAGAAATAAAAAAGAAAATTGCAACAAAATGTATTTCTCTATATCTCCTATTTGAAAGTAACAGCAACTATGGAACAGACTACATAAAAACAGGTAAGGCTTTGAAAAGAAAAGTGCAAATATCATTGCAATATCTGTCAGGAAAAATCTGATTATATTTTTTTAGATATTATGCAATTTCTCACAACAATAGAAATAAAAGAACATTCAAACAAAAAGTATATATTTCTCCATATCTCCTATTCATAGTAACAGCTCTTCTTCTCATCTCCCCTGAAGCGATGACTACTATAAAACTGCCATAGTGCAAATACTGCAGTTTTCATCAAACAAACATGCAGCTAAGTGTGACTATCACCCCATCTGAAAAGCCATACATCTTTTATATTGCCTTTTATTCTATATATTCCACAACACTTTATGGCATGCTTTCTTATTGACACCAGCCCTTGTATTAAAATCAGCACATTTCCAATATTTAACCTGTGGACTGGCTGTGCAGACGCCTGTAACATAAAGGAATGAGGTGCATATTGAAGTGTGACAGTGTCAGCTTATTTGGATGGCTTCATTTGCCGTTTCATACAGTGGAACCCAAAGCTCAAACACATTAGAGCGCTCCATCAGAGGCGGAGGGGAGGGAGGGTGAAGGTGACACCACATTAAATCTAGTGCCACCAGTTAACGTCTGCAGGACTGGAGATAGTTAGACTCACAAATTACCTGAGCATGTGCATGGCCCACTCTAAACCCCTATATGCAAATGGTCAGGAAGAGTGATCTGTTTAAGGGGCTGGAGGAGAATATGAAATAAACAATGCATGCATAAAGCCCAATGAGGGAGTTTAGTTTATAATATTTAAATTACTCTCAAAGTGGCTAGAGGAGTGAAATTATTGCATAACAAGCAGTAAGAGGGTTATGTTTTAGAATTGCACAGATAGTTTGACTTAATGCGATGTCATAAAAATATTCCAAAAAGCCTATCGTTAAAATTGAGGAGAAGGGCAAAGACTTGCACAAAGCTCAACTATCAAGAAAAAATGACAAATTATTCAACTGTACAGATAAGATGGGGAATTCCAGTAAAAACATTACAATCACTTATGTTTGGAGATTTTCTAAAAGTAATGGTCCAGCACAAGCGTATCATTTGTTTACGCATTTGTAATCATCTTGATAATATGCAATAATTTAGATTTTAATTAGATTTTTTCCTAGCAATGCAAGCTTACTTGGTATATCCAAATACTTCTTACACATAGAATTAAAGTGCCTATATAGTGCTATTTTCTGATCTTTGTTATAATGTTGTTTCCTCATCAAAAACATACTTGGAGTGGTGTTTCGTTTCATTTACACATGCTTAACACACAACCCTTCCACCTTGTGATGTTATTTCATCATACAGGAAGTGCTCCACTGTGTTTTTCTCTCCATACACTTTCACAAGCATCATTTGGATGATTTCAGACTTGGAACTGCCAATCTCTACTGAACTAAAGGTAAAATGTAGTTGTTAACTTGAAAACTACCACTACATGACATCACAAGGTGGAACAGAGCATTTTGAGTTCTGGGAATGCAGACAGACTAATTAACCAGGATTACTGAAACACGTGTGAATGAAACCCTGGGTGTGTTTTTGCGGAGGTAACAACTTTATAACATGGCTTGTGTATTATAGGAGCTTTAAACAAATTATTGCCTGGTGTAACTAGTGTGAGTGATGTTGTGAAGAGACCCATAGTATCTGAAGACTAAAGACTCTTGGGAGGCCTGTAGTAACTGATGTCTATTCTTCACAAGTCCACCTCCAATGACTCCCTGCCAAACACACTGTTCATTTTTTCCCCTTTACTGAGAGGAAGACTTCAATATTACTGTGAGTGATTAAATGTGGGGTCTCTGCTGTGTGCTTTTAGGATTCATTTATTTTTGAATTGTCAGCAGAATTGTAAAGTAAAAAAAAAAAAAAAAAAAAAGTGTACGCAGTGCAATTTATCAGCTAAAACTTTGATGTATCAGCCCAGTATCCCAGATCAAATATATTGATGAGTAGTGTTGCCAAAATAGGTGAGGTTTAGGACTTGTGTAGGCCTATTTAAATACAAAATTGAAACTGCAATATGTGAAAATATTTTTAATCTAATTTTAATATCTGCAAGTAACAAAAAACTATTTAATTAAGGTAACATAATTTCATTTGCAAACAATATATCCTGTCTTTTCAGGCATACAATCTTTCCACACTGTATAGACCTTGACAAACTTCTGAAATGCATGGAATTCTTGTATTAGTTTAGCAGGACCTGAAGTCATGGTTAATGGGAACTTTTAGCAGAATCTTACGTCTTATGAACTGGTGTTGTTATTGTAATTCATACTAAAATTTCACATTTTTGAGTTTCGAGACTCACTACCTAATACCAAACATTACCATGTGTGTTATATCCATGTAATCTCCTCAGTCGTCCAGGTATGATCAATATTGGTACATGGGCGTACACTAGTCTATGTGGTCTTTAGGTCTTATACTTGTTCTGATACAGCTCAAGATCATTAGTATTGATTAGTATCTGATTTTTTGACAATCCTAATATGAACAGACTACTTTTAAAAACAAGTGTTCAATCAAAAATACTAAAGGAAATGAGTCACAAGCAAGACAAATACAATGTCAAAATCGCAGGACCCAATCCAAGGAGGCCAATGGCAGTGCTTGAAGCTGGCAAATGTAATGGAACACTGTGGCCCCATAACTCAAAATGATGTTAGAGATGAGGAAAGAGTGGAGGGGACAGGAGCAGTGATTAATTGTTGTAATAAAAGATAAATGCACTGTTTTTTGTGTGTTTCTAAGATTCAAACCTTTTAGCAATGCTTAAAATCTAATATATTTTCTATTAAAAAAGACAACAGTGACAATAGCAACAGTATGCCTCAACTGTTATTGTATTAAAATGTAATTCCATGCTGATTTGAATGTAAAGGTGTGTTATATTATCTAAAAGAGCATAGTGCTGAAATCTTTGTTTTGAAAATAGGCAGAAATACAATCGTGAGTATTATCAAGAAACTTATCCAAAAGCAGGAAAAGAGCTGATTTTCAAGAAAAGAGTTTAAAAACACAGTGGAGCAATTCCTGTATCACCACATGACATCACAAGGTGGAACAGAGTATTTTCCATTCGACAGAAATCAGCCTAAATACGCAAATGAGCCTTTTAAACTCAACTAAGCACACTTTTGTTGGGCTGAAATACTGTCCGATAACCATTCTTGAAAACCATCCAAAAAACATATTGGGTTATTGATTTTTGTCGTCCACCTTTAGTTGAATGCATCTAAAATAGCACTGCTTCACAACCAACCACTACAACTCTCACTCTCAATCACATTCAACTCCAACTCAGCTGCACCTCTCCATATGCTGTCTCCTCCCTCCTCACCCTCCTTCTGTTGACCTTGTCTCCGCCATGACTGTTTTTCACCGTTTCCCCTTTCCCGTTGTCAGCTGTCTCAAACACACAAGGCTGTCTGTAGCTCCCCTCACCTGTCAGCCTTGGGTGCTTTAATCACCAGCTTAATGTCACCGTCTATTTTGGGAACGTGTCAAAATACATACACCATCTTACAAATGCCAGTAATGTCAGAGCACTGGTGGAAAATAAACAGAAAGCTGCGTACAAGGCTGTTGATCTTGTGATATTTTGTTGCCAAAGAAGTATGTGATAACTACTATAAAGGGCTGTCTGTCTCTACTGGCATAGGTTGATAGTACAGTTACATTTACTCAAGTACTTTTAGTTTACTTGATAAAACTCTGAGTCATTTTTCAGACACTGTATTTTTACTTCTACTTAAGTAATATATTTTTGTCAATGTGCTCCCACTGTGAGTAAGTAAGTTGTGTTTGTTTCATTTACATATGTTTAACACACAAATTTTGCATATTTGAGTTCGTTGCTCAAACTGAAAACACTCAGTTCACTTTGTGATGTCATGACATAATACTGGAAGTGCTCCACTATGTTAAACTCCATACATCTTCACTCAAATCATTTGGATGATTTCAGCCCTGGAAGAAAGAGTCAAAGGTAGCTGTAAACTACAGCTTCATGGCATCACAAGGTGGAACAGAGCATTTTGAGTTTAGAGACGTAGACAGACAAATAAGGGGTTCCTCAAACATGTGTGAATGAAACAAAACACAACTCCAGGTATGTTTTTGATGAGGTAACAACATTCTAACATGGCTTAAAGCTCACTTACTTAATAGTTGAGTCATTTCTTGGACAACTATGTACTTCTACCTGCGTAATATTTTTGAAGTACCAGCGCTACTTTCCTCCCAAGTGTATTCATTCAGACAGAGGGCAGCAAATACGGCAAGCCGGCTAAATCAACTGTGTGGGGTCACTCTATTAGCTCAGCTCTGAGACCCCCAGCTGGACCTGGAATTAACTGTGTCCAAGCTAACTGGGAGTTAAGTAGGCCAAAATCAAATGCCCTGTGATCCTTCTTCCATGTGGAGAGAGCAGACTTACTGTAAATATAGGCTAAAAAGTTGAAACACATTTTCATAGTTAATAAAGCAGGGCAGCACAAAGTGGGGTCCGTGGGATAAACTTTAAAAATTGTCTGATTTGCTCATTAGTGGGCGATGTGATGTAAAATGGAATCTACTCTAATCCTGTTCTTGTTCTTTTGAATCAATATATTTAAATTTGCTGTCAAGAAAAGTAAAAACAATGTTTATTGTTTAATCAGCAGATAACCAAGGAAATTCTAAATGTGGTTAGCTACAAAAAGGCTCCAGGCTAGTCTCTGATTGTAAATATGTGCACTGAATTGTGGAGTAATGGGAGAGAATCCTGAAGATCTCTGGGAAAGAAGACAAAAGGTTCAAAATCTGCATGTACTACTGTACATGTACACAAGATACTACAAGAAGAAACCTATATTCCAAATGTCTGTTTAACTAAAGTCTATCTATTTAGCTCCTCCCTTCAGACAGATATAGGGCAGTGACTTTACAGTATCCTGCCAGAACTGAAGAAGCAACTTCAAAGATTTGTCATCAAAATGTATTCGCTCTAAAAAAAATGCAATTTTCTTTAGCGATGCAAAACTATTTAAAGGAGTACACTCTCAGCTTATAGGACTAAAAATGGCACATAGCCAGATCAACTCCACTACACTTTCTTTCTGTTGTCCAACTTTTGGGAGCCTCGAGACCAAACCAGAGAGCCTTTGATCAGCAGCTTTACAGTGGGCTTTTTCACTTGCTTTTCTCGTTCGTTGAGCAAGAGTTCTCAGTTTCTCAGTAAACAATATACTGCATTTGGCTGGAGTATACTGGAGTCTTGAGATTTCCGGTCTTAAAAAACATGAAAAACAGACCTAGTTCATTTTAAATAGAAATATAAATGTATTCCTCACATTCTTTACACATTCCTAGCATCCTAATTATTCACTGCAATGAGTTTATAAGGTTTTCACAACTTTCAGAGGCAGGAGCAAAAGAGCATGTTTCACAATCTGTCACCTCCATAGCCACAAATACACTGAACAAAATATGTGAACCCTCCCTCTCTGTACAATTATGAATTATGCTTTTATTATGTCTTATGTATTGCGTTATGTTGTGAAGTGACATTTTCTGTGGGGACAATAAAGTACCACTAACTTGCTGGCAAGCTTCTAACAACTGCTAACTGCGCTGCTTCCTGGTTCATGAAGGATAAGAATTAGATGCACAGCACACATTTTGACCCTAAGAGCCGCCATTGCAACATATCTGTATAGAATTTACTTTACATTAAACAAGTCTGCACCCCATTTGACTTATTATGACATTAGTATTATGCAACGTCACTTCAGTCATGACTATTTTTTGTTTGACTCAAATTGAAATATCACAGGAAATGTCGCCCAGAGCACACTCGCTGCTGTGACCAAGCTGTCGTCAAACTTGGCCCTTTTTAATCTCAACCTCCGTTTCTATTTTGCTTTAAACAGACATTTTAACCGCCTGCATGTTTTACTGCTGACAGTCCCCCTGAGGGACAATGTCTGACAAACGGCTGGACTCATAAGCATGTAAATACTTCACATTTGGGGCTCTGTGGGTTCATTGGCACATTGTGGTACAGCAGCAGCAGCAGCCCGGGGCCAGTCTTGACATTGTGTAAAAATACATTGGCCATTAATCCACTCGGTTTAAACTTGCAGCCGCTGTATCCGTCTTGGACATGCTCGACCAGGTGACTTTATGAGACATGATCACACAGGAAATGTAGCAGTGTGCCGGGCTGAAAGGTTCCTACTTTTTTACTCCTCTAAAAATATCATACGGTGTAAAAGTTTAATCTATGGAACAGAAATATATTATTTTCTTAGGCTACAGTTGTGAATTTTGTGTAAAGAAAGGCAAAAACTTGAATACTATAGACAGTGCAATTAGAACAATATAACTTGTGTTAAATTACTGCTCTAATCACGAAACTATTATTAGTAAATGATAACTTGCCTTCAACCTCCTCATGTTCATTTTTAATATAATACATACAAAATAATGTCAGTATTCACGCTTATTTTAACAGTAATGGTAGTTCCAGTGTTGTTGTTTTTTGTTTTTTTTGTTGTTGTTTTTTTCTAGCAATATGCTTTGTGTGTGTGTGTGCGTTATTGCCAAACTGTGGAACATTCAAAGCAATACCACCACTAGACAAGCAGCTGACAGACTATACACCAGAAAAGTTACATACTGCACCTTTAAAATATGTTCTCTGGAACTAATTGTAAAGACTGACCAACTAGGCTTTTATCCCAAAACTAGAAGGTTGCTCAATTGTCATCCAGGCCTGTGCAGTATATTTTTAAATATGTCCTGGTCGGGCCCATTCTCTTCCCATTTTTTTCCAATCATTGATAAAATTGACGTTGTTTATTCTCTCTGGAAACTCCACATTTAACACTGCCCATTATTGTGACAATTTTACTTTTCTCCAGCTTTTACTCATATTATCAGTCAAAATGCGAGATGAGACGGCTTTTATTACAACATCTTTCACACATGGCTGCTAATGTGGCCATTTATTAATTCTGAATGTGTCCGGTAATGTGATGCTGGCTATAATCTATGCCATTTAGTTGACTATTAGGCTCCAGTCCCAGTCAATGTTAAATTATAGAGAGTATCACACACTCTGTAACAGGCTTTGGGAAAATGTCCACTTTTGAGAAATTACTTATTATAATTTAAGAAACACAAAACTTTATTAAATCGAGAAAATGAGCTGGTTGATTGCATGTGGTGTTACTTCTAACTATGACAAAGACAAAGTGTCAGTTTGCCCATTAAAGATGTTTTATCTGCATTCACTAGATCATTCCATCAATCAAAAGTGGCAGTTTAGACACATTGGGGCCATGGTAAGTTAATACACGCAAGTTTGTGCCCTTCACCCGTGACATTGCTCGCTCAAAAGTACTTCTTACCTGTTGTTGCGTGCCAAATACTCAAAGTAAACTCAGTGTCCCATTTAGAGTTATGACTGATTGATCTAACGCAGCCATATTTTCATCTGTGAAAGCTGGAGACTGACAGAACAAGGTCAGAAGTTGCCGACAGGATATAGCGATGTGCTCGTAACTGCAAATACCTGGTGAAAAAATACATAAAAATAAAAAGCTATCACTACAAAAAAGCCAAAATGTCAGGCTACCCACTGAGACAGGGGCTAGATTACCGGAGCACAGACACAGCTTTGTTCAGATTAACTTTTAATAAAGGAGGGCTCTTCAAAACAAGTGTGGAGTAAGTGATGGGCTTGCAGCAGCATCTTTTATACAAATGGAATACAAAGCTGACAGCTCATCTTGTTTTTTTACAAAGGTTTTAGAGCAAGCTGATACTAAAAGTACAATTTTGATTCACAGGTCAGGAGAGGTAGTGTTTTGAACAAGCACGAGTAACACAGTGAGATTATTAATATTACTTTATTTTCACTAAGGGGACACATTCTACAAACATAACAGATCTACCATCTGGCTAATGCACCAATGCTATGTAAATACAAGATAAAGCTGCAGTTAATTTAATATTTTCTATTTATTATTTTTGCTCTTAGAATGTATATGCGACATAAATAGACAACAGTCTGCATTCTTGATTAGTAAACTTTCAATTGCTGCATTTATAGTAGGGCTGAAAAAGTTAAAGATGAATCACAACTTATCGATTAAGGAAATAAATGTATAACCTAATTTAGCAGAAAACATTTTTTGAACTTAATATAGAATTCAAAACATGCCAATTATGAATATGAAGATGTTATAAAGTGGCTTCTCTTTAAGTTCATCTCTGTGAAATTTTGCACGAATCTCATATTCATGGGCCTTTAGAGATCTAGACAACTTACAGATTCCCAAAATAATCGTTAGTTGCAGCCCTGGAAAAGACGTAAAATTGCAACTGGTCTGGGCAGAGGATCAGATGCAATGAGGAGAAATTCCTGTTTTCTACATAAGAGGAAATACATCCAGTCTTTGAACTGTGCTCCTTTGTAGAATAACACCTTTTTCCTGAACAAACTGACAGATCGAAGCCAGACGCTGATGTCATGGTTAAAATAAGACGTATTGGTTTTATAACTGAGGTGATGAAATCAGGGCATCGTGGGGAGAAACTGAGAAAACACTTCTCACAAAAAAATCTTGCTTTAAAACTTTCTTTTTCTTTGAATCTCTGTTTGACTTGTTTGTACCTGCTTTGAATTTTTCTTGCATTGTTCTGCCTTAAGCGCTCTCCGAGGTGTCCCGTTCATGGCGAATCATAAATTACTTCGGGCTAATCTTAAAACAAGGATGGAGTTTATTTGGCAGTGAAGGCGCTTGGCTGTTTGTCCAGTTCTTAACCGTTCCCCGCTGGCTGACGTGTGCCTGCATACAGATAACTCTCTCCACCTCCTCCTGATCTTTGGCACCAGGACAGACTCAGAAAACACATGTGGGCAGCACCAGCATTTTGGAAAACTATATCAAGAAGCAGTTGAAGTCTGGAGGCATAACTGCACTGTTAGTGAAGTTTTTCCCATATAGCTTTCCCTATGCACATCCAAAAAATTTAAATTATATTGGGTATTTTTCATTATTTCATTTGTTTTGGTTTTTTTTTTTTTGGTGAAGAGGAATGGTCTTGTTTATGGATTTTGGGCGCTGTACTTGAACAAAATAAATGAGGATTTCAAACAATATTTATGTGCTATAATGAGCCATGGCAGAAACAATTCAGACAGTTTGGGCCCTATTTACACTGGAAACTAACTTGCTTAAAGGTGTACAGAGGAGGCTGCTGCCAACAACCCCAGTGCTGACTGAAGATCTGCCAAGAAACCTTGTTATCAGAACAATGGGAAGAGACATCTACAACACTTAAAAAACTGGATCCCAACAGGAGGAAGTCGACCTTTTAATACTGAACAGGGAATAGAAAAAAAACAACGATGGTAGACCTAGCTGTCATAACAAAACCAACAGAGAGACATCTCAAGGTCCTAAAAACTGGTGCAAAAATGATAGGAGGGGCAATCAACTACGACCAGATAGGGAAGGACCAAAAGTCAACACAGGCTTCACAGGAAAAAGAAAAGCCCAAGTTTGTGCCAGCTCCTGTACCCACAGAAAACGCCTGGTTTAGGAAAACTGAAAAAACATGGGAAGACAATCCACCCAGGCAGGCTGCTGAGAAAGTTATAAATGTTGGACAAAATTGATGGAAACCACCTCAGTCAATTGAGGTGTATCCTCAGAGCCCACCAAAAGAACAAAGACCACCTAGACATCTTCCAAGAAAGTCAGGTGACCATGACCACGTATGCAGTGAAGAGAAACCAGCTCCAAAGCCTGAGGTTATTGAGGCGTTTCCTTCTGACCCACCAAAAGAACAGAGGCAACCAAGACGTCTCCCGAGAAGGGCAGGAAATCGTAAGATCACAACAGAAAATGTTTGTCCGTCAACCAATGTTCAGACACCTCATTCAACCCAGGTCCCAACACATAAAAAGCCTGAGCCTGAGATTCCTTCCATCTGCCTGACTGAGAATGAACAGGGTGCTGAATACCAAATATGGAGGTTGTACAAAAGTGACTACAGGGACAGAAAAATATAGTGCATTTGGGTGTTCAGTAGCGCTTTCTTGAACTAACTGACTAAGCTGTCTAAACTCATTTCCCATTAGAATTGGCATATAGCAAAAAAATTATAATAATAATAAAATAAATAAATAAATAAATAAATAAATAAAAACCAATATGGAGTTTAATCTTTTATGCAACAAGAATATTGTGTCTATTTTAGATTAGATATTGCATTACATCAAAATTCTGGATCAGTATTTAGCCAATAGTCAACCACATTATTCCACTAAAATATAATAATTTACAATCAAAATCTTAACCATGATAAAACTTATTTGTCACTATTTTATATGAATCTTGACTTTCATAAATCAGGTTTTTGTTGTGGTAGATATATACTTTGAGTATCAAACACAGAGGCAGTTCCTCATTGACTAGAAAGGGAAATTATGGTTCCACTAAGATTTCATCTTTGTAAATGTTTACTGTTGTCATTGATGTTGACCTTTAACCATTTTAAAAGTCTACTAAAGTGAGTTTAATTTTGTAAGTACTTTGCTCTCAAATATGCTGATGTCTGTTTGGTACGGGGCTCCGCTCCCTCTGTCATACAGTGCTGTTGGACTGCTGCAGGGAAGCTGGCTGTTCCCCAGCTTCAACTGAGTGTGTATGTGAGAGACTCTCAGCCAATCAGAACTGACCAATTTGCCTGTATACTAATAAATGGTCCAGTATTGACACAATAACGCGCTGACTATACCATTGTGATTACACTGCCTATTCAAATGCAGCATAGCAGAGACAGAGAATTTAGATTTGCTTAGTACTCATTGGGCCTGGTTCAATAGTTGTAGTTGCCTACACTTGCTGGTACAACTGTGACAATTCCACATCTTTTATACCATTAATAGAATAGAATAAATATAAAAGCAAAAAAGACCAGGTCAAAGGCAACAGAATGGGCTGTGTATCGTAATGTAAAAATACTAAAATATCACAAGCTTCCACTGCCACTGGAGTCAAGTCTAATTCATAAGCCATATGTCTGCATGAAAGAGTACCTTTTTTACTCTGACGTCACTGAGTTTCTGATTCTCAACCCGTTGCCATGGTGACAGTGTAAACCTTGGTTCATCTCTGGACCTCTGTCTCACTGTTCATACTTTACATGTTTACATGGACATCACTGCAGCACTCTGCTCTGCCCTGCAAAAGACCCAACATGTTCTGCAATCAGAGAGAAATCATGGCAACGCTGAATGGAGCCATAGAGACGGATGGTAAGCTGTGAAAGTAGTCATGTATATCTTATATAAACCTCTCTTTGGTTTAATAAAATAACACAGGTCAAACTACAATGTTCCAGGAATGTGCCGCTGCCTGTAATAATCCATAATTACTGATCTGCTCCCACCGCAATTTATAACAACTCACACCCACTATACACATATACATTTGTACCAAACATCCTATTCTTTTTCACATTATCATTGTTATTTCCCTTTCACAGATCACAACAGAGCATCTGCCTCCATCTTATGTGACACTCTGCATCTTTTCTCAAACTAATACATACTTAGCTATCACTATATACAGTTCTATTTATTATTTAATTATTTGAAGAAAGGATTTGTTTCAGTTTTGATATTAGTACTAGTACTTTTATTTTAGCCCTATAGTGGTACCTTTTAACTGTACCCAGCCCCAAACCAAAATGTGATCTAGAGATTTTCATCTTTGCCAAAGAAAAGTTAAAAAATATTTGCCAACCTTTTTGCAGTGAGGAATTATTGTATACTGACAGCACCTTGCACTGATTGTTGTTTGTTTCTTCAAATGTTCTAATTTCTGTGTTTCTGAGATTCTGATTGTAAGTATTCCCCCAGTGTGACATGCTCATGAAAGGAGGACAATCTGTGGAAATTTTAATATTCAAATTTACATTGTGAAAAGTCAGATAGAAGTTTTAGATGAAACTTTTCCCATGGAGAAAGTGGGCAAAATAAACTTTAGTGGTGCTGCCAACTAGGAAAACTCACTAGAAGTGTCCTTGCAATTTGGCAGTAGTTTTCGCCAGTGGTTGAGCAGAAGGACTTGTCTGAAATTCTATGACAATGTATGATAATGAAGAAAAGAGGTAATAAATGCAGCTGTGTCCTCCCAGGTGCACTGGATTACTGAGCCGCTTCAATTAGACAATTAATAGTCAATCATTCTCTGTGGGGCCCATGAGCACGCTGAGCAGAACCACGCCGAGCTGTCAGCCAGAAGACAGCAGAAAAACACCCAGGAACCAGACACTGAACTCTACAAGTGAGGGACAATACAGTTTTATGGGGCTGGATTGAAACTGATCTGAATCCAAGTTTTTGAGTAGCTGAAAATCAAGTCTAGTGTGGTTGTCATTTAAAAACAACCACAGATGACCAAAATGCTTTGCACACAGCAGTAAACCACAATACACAATATAGAGCAAGAAAAACAAGATTAAGATAATTTAGGTCAAATAATAATAATAATAATTTGACTATAAAGAAATTGAAAGGTGCTGCAGCTTAGTTTATAGTAAAGTCTTGTGCAAATAGGTTGGTCTTTGGCAGAGTTTTAAAGTGCTCTAGTACATCACCAGCCCTGATGGTGCTCAGTCTGGAGTGAGGAACAGACAGGAGCAGCTGCTCCACAGTCCTCGAGCTCGACTGAGCATGTGGGGCTGTAGGAGCTCGGACAAGGTGGGGCTAGGCCACGCAGGCTTTTAAAACCAGCATTATAAAATTTTAATTGGAGGGTGACAAGCACTGGGGTAATATGTTCCCACTTTTTTGTCCCTGTAAGGGGGTGGGCTGCAGGTGTTTTGTGTGTTATCATTATCAATTACACCTCGGACTTTTGAATTTAAATATAAGGAGTATACATACATATACATTTTAGAGTGATTGGAAATCAAGGCCATTGTCATACAAATTAAAAAAGAAAAATGAACAAAATAGATCTTTTCAATATTTAAACAAAAGTTGAAACATATACGTAAGGGATCAACTGCTGGAGGTTGGTTGAGTGGAACTAACTTCATTGGTTTCATTTTTCACCTCCTCTTTGGAGTAAAACACTGGCTTAAAATTTAATGGATATAGACTAATAATTAGGGATGCACAAAAATGAAAATTTGTGGCCAAAACCGAAAAAAATAAATAAACACTTGACCGAATACTGAAACTGAATATCAAATGCAGTTAAGTTTTTCACAATTTTTTAAATATTGCATAAATAACCTAAAATAAATTTTTAGACATGTTTTTAAAAGAAATGTTTATTTAATATTCTTTAAATATTCCAGAAGCCTTTCCAGTAATTTTAGAACATTTTAAAGAAGGCGCCAGATCACCGCGTCACTGCACATTGATTGTGTCTCACTCCACCAAAAGCCGAATGTGGCTTTTTTTGCAATATTCGGCCGAATATATTTGGTTGCCAAATATTCGTTGCATCCCCACTGATAGTGCCTTTCAGTAGGTTGCTTATTGTTTGTGCTACTAACTACAAGATAACATTTTCTAATAGTGACTAATATATACTCGGCTGGCCTGGGAATGCCTTGGGATCCCCCTGGAATAGCTGGAGGAAGTGTGTGTGGAAAAAAGTGGAAGAAAACGGATGGATGGATTTTACAGGTAAGAGCATGTTATGATTCATCTGATGAACATACTTTTAAAATATCCAGATTTCCTTCGTTTGGTAATTGGTGTCATGTACAGTCTATGCAAAGACGGAATAATTCAAAATGATACACACAAATGGATAAAGGATTTAAAAGTAATATAAAACCAGCAGCAGAAATAGCAGCAAATCCAGGAGCAGCTTCAGATTCATCCAAACAGAAAAGCCTCACAGTGAGAGGAGACTAAAGCCGCCCTGTGCAACTAATGAAAGAGACAGCACCAGCATTTCAATATAATACTGTAAACTCAATGATAGTAATGGGTCTTATGGTATAGGATGTGCTACAATTTCTATACATTAAGATGAAGTAAAGGCGGTATGGGGCTGTACATAAAATATAAAATTACTTTTTATTGTTCCAATCCGTTAAAAAAAAATAATAATAAATAAATCTGTTATAATATGGTTGTTCATTGCCAAGCAACATCTCGAGAAAGCAACTTGTCTATCTACAGTAATGTCTTAAAAGTAAAAAAAAATAAATAGATCAAAATGTATTCCTTTACAAACATCTAAGCTGTAATTGTTTAAAATATTTGTGTTTTCTATTATTAGCCAAATAATTGTTATGAATTCTGAGCACCCCAATGGGTGCTATTAGACAAGTAGTTGGTGGTATTTTTTTTATAATACATTCATGAATTTATAATAACACAATGAGCTGGGATTTGGGTTAAAGGGTTATTCAACTGAAACTGCAAAAGGCCACAAATGTTATATGAGCTCTTTATATCACAGTACAATATGGTCAATAGAATAGTGTTCACATTGTTGAGTATAAGGCCAGTAGTACAGCAGGACTCACAGTGCACAGCTCTAACCTCCTGCTCTGGCCCTGTCATAAACACCGCTGTGGCACAGAGCAGAACAGTAGCAGCCAGGTCATTTTACAGGTGAGCTCATTTGAATACAGGAGATGGTCTGCGTGCCCGTATCCAGGCCCAGATGTGCAAATCCCAGCCAGCACGTAGCCAGCTCAGGACTTTCCTAGAGGGCGACTTTATTACCTCACATTCTGTCAATTTATGACACAACAGCAAAAGGGTAAATTTCTAATAACCCAGCTCGGGCTTTTCTGGCACTAACAAGCGGCTGCAGTCCTGGAGCTACAATTTACTGTCACTCACACAAACCCCCTCCTTTCTCTCCAAATTGCTTCTTAGATGCTTCACAGTGAGGCAATTTGGCGCAGAAAATGCCAGCCACTGTAAAAGGTTGGGAGAAAGCAGCATGTAAATTAGAGTCGGTTGCACCAACACGCACATGCAAGTGGATTTTGAGAGCAGATGTACTTTTGAAATTATCTTACTTTAAAGAGGCTGGTGGACCAAGGAAAAATAAAGATTCTCAGTATGGTGCCATCTTTTTCCAGTCGTCCAGAATGAGGTATGCTGATTTAAGGTTTTGCCTTTAAGTAGCCCATTGAGACTAGGCCTTTTTCACAGCACTCTATGAAAAGTCTGCCAAAACTCCCAATAATTGTGGGGGGTGAGCTGAGGAAGCCAGACTGGGTTATCTCAGTTTTACACAAGAGCATACTCGCTTCTGCTCTTAAAGGAAACCTGCTTCAAAGATTTTCAATGTCACTTTTGTTTGAGATCTGGAGGTTTCTAGAATCACATTAACTCTTGGCTCTGAGTGCATCGGGAAACTGTGGCATACACAGTGAGGCTTAAGGTTGCTTTCGGTAACTTTAGGTTGGTGAGATATATTATGAGTCTGTGGTGGTTTATGGTGATCCCATGGGTTCTCTTGGATCAGTGTTGGATTCTTTCACAATGGGCTGTGTGGGTGGACATAAAACCAATGTGTTTGGCCTATTGCAAATCAAATTCCTAGTTTAAATATACCTTTGAAAGGGTTCATTCATTCATTGTAGGCATTTTCATTCTGAAGGATTTAAAGGTAAAAATAAATATTATTATATTTTGTAATACTCTTATTGCAGAAAATCCATGTTGAAATAATATGTTGATTTTAACTAAATAATTAACATGGAATTCCCAAAATATGTAATGGATCAAACAGTACATGTTTAGCTCAAGAAAATGCTGTAGTGATTTGCAAACTATTCAATATTAGTAGTAAAAACTTTAAAGTGCTGGTGAGAATTTTCAAAGCTAAATGTGGTTTTATACATATACATACACACAAATGCTATCACCTCTCATTGTGATGCCTAAGCTCTCAGTGCACTTAAATGCTCCTTATATGTTTCCCTATCCACTCCCAGGTCCCACTGTACCTGCTTTAAGTCATGTGTAACATCCCCACGTTGCAGAAACGCTCTAATTACCAGGTCCCAGTGCTGCCTGAAAAGTGCACTTTGCATTTTTGGACTTTGGAGGGAGCAGCTGCAATCTGAAAATTGCCAGTGGTGCCATAGACCTCATTTAAACTGGCGATGAATGTGCTGAAGCGACTGTACCGTCAAAAACATGATCTCACACCAGAAAGAAAAGTGCTGTCAGCAGGATCTCAGCGTGGCATGGGGACAGGGGCTGGCCTATATAATAACATTTAAACCAAGTTATATGTAGATTAGCCCAGTCAGTCGAGAATCTAACCCCCCTTTTCACCCACATTTCAGACTTTACAGCTAATGACTACAAGGTAAATAACTACAATTTCTATGTTTAGGAAGAATTAGTGTACATAACTACATACATTAAAGTTACATTCAGGTGTTATTTTTTTTCTATGTGCACAGAAGAACAATTCCAACCCAACAAAACATCTAACACAATGTGAATGTCTTAAATTAAGATTCCAAGTTTAATCGGATTATTGCAATTTACAGGGTACAAGTTTAACTTTTTTCAAACACCCGTGTCAAATAAACGTCCTATTTGACAACATATGTGAGACTATTTCAGTTTATTTCAAAACTAGTAGAAGAATGATGTTTTCAGAACTGTTCTTAAAGCACATTACTGGTGATACATGAGCCTACTGCCTCCTGACTGAAGATGAGACCATAATCTCAGGTTGCAGTTGTGTTTAAGTGAGGAACCCTGAATACATAGAAATTGCACAACTTGTTTTCCATACAAAGCTTTCCTAATTAAAAACAGGGAAGACATGAATTGTTAAAAAGAGTAGAAAACCAAGAAACCACACTGTTCCAGACTATGAGAAATTTACAGTACATTACCAATTTATACTAAGTAGCTTTTGATATGTAAATGATTTAAGTCATACATGTATTTTGTTTTTAAACTGATAATGCCTACTGATCAATTAGTTTTTACAGGCCTAGAATATGAAAGACTGTATTTGAACCATGAGTATTTAATTTACAACCAAATGTCTACATAAACTTACCTCAGTGAGTACAGTTTATAGCACAAACATTTATCATGAAGCTTACTGTCACCTCAGCATCATCCTCCCAGACTTAAATACCTCCACAAGAGCACAGCGGTGGGACTAGTCTTATCGGCCAGGCTCAAACTGTGCTTTAAAAGGTAATTACTGCTTGTTATCATTACAGGCCCATACGCCCTCAGTGGCATTTGTTTCCTGAGAAGTGAGTGAGGCTGCAGATTGTCATTCAGAGGCGCTCTTCTTAAACACCAAAGGAAATCAGGACACATAAACACAAGAGCAGCTGCTTCTGTTGGTATTTACTCAACAGTGGCAGTCTGTGAGGGAGGCTAATCAAAAGTTTACTGCCTCTAAATGCAAAGAAAATATTATGGGCACGCTTATTCAAATGCAGCTGTTTCTCTGGAGACATATTGTGGAAAATGTTACAATCTACAAGTCAACAATTAAAATTATTGACACATTTAGGCTCTAATGTGGCAATACTTTTACACATGAGAACGCTGATTAAGGGATCACTGTAACTTTCCTGGTGTAGCGTCAGCCACCTACCTGTCGCCAAGAGATTTGCCTCCACTGTTCCACTGTACTGTATGTTTTGAAGCCACTTCTTATCCATAATATATTACATAATATTATATATTAATTAATAATGTACCCATGGATACAAGTAGAAAGCACACCCTCCACCAGAAAAGTTACATGGTGTCAGGTACACCAAGTTTACAACTAAACATTCATTATTCCAATAAAAAGTGACACTACAGTAATAGAAGCAATTAAACTGCCTAAACCCTTGTTCATAGTATGCCAAACACTGCATACAACTTTCTTAGACTGTAAGATACACACATACAAATATTAGTTACTACTAACTTAGTAAATCAGGTGCCTTAGATAACCAAAACAGATGAAATGTAGCTATTTTTTTTGCTAATTGTGAGCTTTGTACCTTGATGTTGCCAATATGTTACTTTAATTTTGTTTTATTAAATTGTAATTTGTATTTAAAGCCAATCAAATGCAACACACAAAATTGCTTCTACTGTTCCGCAGTATCATATGAAGCCTATCTCGACAGCAACAAGTCCATGGGAGCTTCAGCACCATGGACAGCGACGGATACAACTCCACAAAGCCAAGTTTACAGCAGCTAGCCCAACTTAGCATAAACACTTCAGACACAGATAAATACATATTATGACATGACACGTGTAGAGGAATGCATGAAATAAATAAGCACATGGCAGCTGGCAGCAGACATTTTTTTCGCTATAAACAACAATTTATACAATGATGCAAATCCCTTTAATGACACTTTACGCAAACGAAAACACTACTCCTGAGTTGCAATGTTATTTAGATCACCCAGGAATGAGTTTTAGATCCTACAAGAAATATTGCTAGCCTGGTGGAGCTAGGTGGCCGGTTAGTGTTTGCTATAACATGTGCTAAGCTATGATGTAGCATCCAGATATCAACAAAGCGCACTGGATTATTTACGGACCGCTTACTGCACTTAGAATACCGCGTGGCTTTTCAAGAGGCTGTCAAAAAGCGATAGTATTCTCTAATGTCATTGTGTAGCAGTCAGATTGTAAGCTAATACACCACATCTGTTTAGCTAGCCCTGCTAATAAACATATGTTCCTCAATAAGCGTAATTTAATCTGGACAATTAACCACTGGTCAATCACCAAAAGCGCGCAGTGTTTTATGGACTTACCGAGGACGAAATAGGGCAGCTCGGTGTTCTCCAGGTCGTCCACAACCACCACATCACCGGGGAAATCGTTCCTTACGGAGAACAGCAGCTTTGGCTCAGAGGCCGACGGGCTGTGCATGATGCTCAGGTCGTTTTCCCTCAAAAACGGCAGCGCGGACACGGTTACGCTCTTCATCTTGCACTCTGTGTCCTGGCTCTGGTCCTCGTCGCCGTTCAGAGCGCACACACGAGCCGCCTGGAGGAGCACAAGGACCCAGGCGAGACGCACGGAGAGCCCCATGTTGACGCTCGCCATCTCCGTATAGTCGCTGCAGTAGTCGTTAGCTCGCCGCCTCCTCCTCCTCTCGCCTGTTCCTCGCTGCCTGCTGCCGCTGCTGGAGTGTACGGTGGATGAGAGCGTCCGCGGCGTGACTGGAGAGGCTGTGATAGGCTGCACCGGCGGCCTCTCACAGTGTGGGAAACAAACGCCCCTTGTCTCCCAAAACAACATGTATCACGTGTTTTCGCTGCTAATACATTGGGCCATTGACAAGTGCGCAGTGATTTGACACTGGTGACCCCGTTTTACTATAAGTGATCGATTAACACTCCAAATGGCTTCAATGACCCAGTCGGATTTACTAACAGGGCACTCCACCAAAGTCCCCTGGGTCCCTTAATGCCAAAGAAAGTTTATTCTATTGTTTAAACAGCCTGATTGATGCGTAATTGGAACAACTACTCAACAGCGCGGGAAAGCGACCAATCTCAGACTAACTATGTCCCTCCGCAGCAGTTTTGAAATAGGGCTGGGAATGTTAGACTTAGGTAGGGTGAAAAGATTTTCAAATAAAAATTGGAACACCCCTGGTTTGGGTGGTTGGTAATAAAATTATGAAAAGAAGAAAATTGTTGCACTTCATTCATTCATGATTTATTCACAATTTACTAGTGATTTGGTATATAATCAGAGAGATTTAAATCTGTGCAGTGGAGTGCCTTATCTTTCATTGTGTTCTGGTCATTTTCAAGCATGTTTTTCTGTAGTTTGGCTTAAAAAATCATAACAAATTTATGCTCTTTACTGCTGGTGGATATCAAATTGGTCAAAAATAAGGACACCTGGGACATTCTTTGTATAAAACTGGGACAAATCACTGGTTTTGGTGAAATGTTCTGGGACATGGACCACAGGGCTCAAAGCTGACTGTCCTGGGTTTTACATCTCATCACCCTAGATCTAGGTTGTGTCAATCTGTTCTTTACATCAGTGTACAGACAAAATAAGAAGCAACTTGTACTATTACACAGCATAGTTTAGCATACAGTTTAGAATGACCACAAGTCCCTCTTTTGGTTGTCCTGCACAGCAATTTAGACCCATGTCCCTCTTATAATTTGTGTGGCGCTTTTTCATTAGTGTCACACAAATTATATAAAAAGAGCTTTACACAGGAAAATATGGTTTTCTTTTTTTTTTTCATGCAAGAAATGAAGATGTTTTGGGTGTATTGGCTTTTGGGGTTGAAATACTGTATATTGCACATATTGCTATTCCAATCTCTCAGTGTGTGGTAGTCACCCTAGTTCAAAAACCAATGAAAGTAATTAAAGTTTACATCGTGACCAAATAATGGAGCATATGAATGGAGCCTTTCAAGTGTAGTAACCCAGCAACCATTCATTTTAATCCATGACATTTGTTTGATTGCCATTTGGATTTGAATGCAAACCCACAAGATTTTTTTTTTTTTCTATGTCAATTTGATATTTAAGCAGCTTTGTGCAGTTGTAATATCTGTCATGTCTTTGTCCCACTTCAGTGCTCATTTGAAAATAGGCCAGTACTTTTTATGAGTGGGTCTGTATGTTGGATTAATTTTGAGCACCATAGTGAACATATGAGAACTTGATGTTGATTGAAGACTGAGAAGATTATGCATTTGTTTGTCCTGATTTTGACATATGTGGTATTAAGGCTTGGAGGTCATTTTTCGTTCTTTACAGTCCAAATGGTCAAATATAAAGTGTGTGCCGCTCTGGGAGACAACATACCATCTTATTATGTTATATTTGTACTTAAATTATTAAATTATTAAATTACACAGCACTGACTCTTGTGAGCTTTAAGCCATGTTAGAAACTGGTTACCTCATTAAAAACATACCTGGAGTTGTGTTTTGTTTCATTCAAACATGTCTGAGCAACTCTTTATTATTAGTGTGTCTACATAAACAAAGCTGAAAATGCTTTGTTTCATCTTGTGCTGTCATGTAGTGGTAGTTTTCATGTTAACAGCTTTTACCTTTAGTTCAGTAGATACTGGAAATTCCAGGGCTGAAATTGTCCAAATTATTCTAGTGAAGGTGTATGAAGTTTAAAAACACAGTGGCGCACTTTCTGTATTAGGCTACCTCGTGACATCACAAGGTGGAACAGGATGATTTCAGTTTAAGAGAAGAACTCAACCTAAATATGCAAGGTTTGTGTGTTAAACATGTGAATGAAACAAAACAACTCCAGGTGTGTTTGTGATGAGGAAACAACTTTAAATGTCTTTAAATGTCATTTGGTCACAACAAAAGATGGATTATTAATCAAACATCCCTTGCAATATTTTCTTTATTTTTCATTAACCCTAATAATACTAATAAGACTTAGTATTTTCATCCTGGATACTTACAAAACCTTGTCGTTCCCATAGAGATACAAAAGCCCCTGCCGCCACCTGACATTAGAAAGCGAACACAGTTTATTTGGGGCAAGATTTTTTTTTTTTTTTTTTCCCCCAATCTTCCCATGTGTTATTTCACACTTCCCTCTCAATCGATTTGAACACTAAATGAGCTGGCCTGAGGTTATAGCAGTTGTTGGTGGTACACTGACAGGGGGGGTCTCTGTGTCACATGACCCTCGGAAGCGCAATCAAAATCATGAGGAGTTTCACAGTGAGCTGATAGGTGCAGGTCAGAGCACTCAAATTGGACAGTTAGTGGAGAAATGGCAACTGCCGAGCGATAAATTGGTTTACCCAGGAGGTCATGTTGTAGCCACAGATAATAAGAGTAAATAAGAGCTCAGGTGTGTGGGCTAATACAGGTAGGAATGGACATGTACAGTGCTCACCATTGTAGGATTATGTGTCCACAATACAGACTTAACTTACAACTCAAAATCATGTGACAGTAAGCCTCAAATAAGATATCATAAGGTTTAAGAAGACACTGATCTTTCTACTGTGGTCCATGTCAAGAAATAAATACAAAATGACAAAATATATATTATACGGTATGTACATAAATTCTATGTTTTCAAATCATCTGGAACCAGCATGGCCTCTCAATCTTGCTGATCTTGTTTTTCATGCTTTTTTAATTTACTTGTAAAACAAACAGACAAATCTAAGCTAAAGAAAAAAAGAATTATTTATAAAAATCAACATCGTAAATAGTCTCTATTTGTGAAAATGTATTATATGTGTGTTCAGGATGTTCCTGTTGCCTGTTGTCAACCTTGCTTAATTATCCTGGCTTGGGACTGGGAGGAGCAGTAAAAATATGTAATTTCATACAAGATACATAATGCCATAACGTGAAATATACCAACGAAACCAATAACATCTCCACAAAGACATGTAGATGAAGGACCCCCTTAGTGGAAAAAGTTATATAGTGCTGCTTTAAAGTAGAATTTGAGTGCTATTTATTTGAGAGAAGGAAGCCGATGCAACTATGATTGCACAATGAGAAGTTTTGTTGTTTGGAAACTGTCCTTAAAGCGTTCAAAGCCCAGCGATGTCCTTGGATCACAATCAGCATCCTTCCACTGCTTATTGTTGTCTATTGGAATGAAAGACAGAATGCATCTATTTTCTTGCAGATTAGTCCGGTTTGTGAGCAGATTTGAATGTGAATTACTTTTTGTATTACCGTTTAATTTTGAAACAATTACCACTGATTACATCTTTACGAGCACATTTTTACCTGAAATGATCTTGTTTTATAGCCAGACTAACTGTAACTCCAGCTGCTGTGTAAGTGCTGCTCAAGTCTAGTGGAGATTATTATGAAGTCCCCAGTGTTTATGATTAAAAGCATCAAGAAGACGAAGAAGAAGACACCAAGAGGGAATAACAAAACAGCTTTCTGCACTGAGCAGAGGAGGGGGGGTGGGGGTAGAGACGATATTGTGAGACCGAGCAATTGCTGGCTGAGATGAAATCCAGATAGATAGGCTTGCATGACTTCTCCGGGGTTGATGCTGATAATCAAAAGATGTGGAGAGAAAAAAGGGAGGGTTGAGGGCGGGAGCGAAGGATATGGCAGAAGAAAGACAGTCAGTGAAAGGGCCCACATACATCAGCGGACGAGACTAGCAGGTGCAGCGGTGGCAGAGGAGGACGAAGCCAACCCCTGATCAAGAGAAAGATTCCACTGTTTAATCTTTGAGTCTCTTCCCAAACGAGCGGAGATTTGGCCCTGGTCACGGCGTTTTCTGTGATCAGGGGCAAAGACATTCATCTGGGCCTCCTCCTCGGCTACTGCGACGCTGCGTGGGTTGCAAAGTTGATTACATCCCCAGAAAAGGCCTTTGTCATCACGCGGATAGGGGCTCAGACAACTGCTTCAAATCACAGTGCAACTGTTAAAGGCTTTTCCATACAGGCCCTGCTCCACTATCAGCATGTGAAGGGAACGCGCCACTCCACACTAGATTATAGGAAGCGGGTAACCTCTCGCTAGAAGATTACAGTGCCGTAAATCTGAGCGCCTTTATTCATGTGGATTTGTATGGCTCTACAGGGGAACCTATAGAGACCTTGGGCTGATTTATGCCATTTGGAAAATCATGTTTGCTGTAAATGTGGCTTGCCAGACCAGAGCAAGTGCTAACTTTGAGAAACAATTTTGTGTCAACATGTGTGTAAAGAGGGGGTATATGCAAAATTATTATCTTTTTAGCTTTCTACCATAACATTTTTTTCAAAATATGCCTGAGGAGGTTTTAGATGTCACCCATACATGTTTCAGTAATATAGTGATCTTTCCCATGCCCTATTTGGATGACATAGGCTAATGGGATGACATAGGCCCACTAGCCCATGCTCCCCCACGACAATTCTCCATAAATATACAAATCATGGTACAAAACTATACACAACAACTTGTCAAACACGATGCGATGTGCAGTAGTTTCATGAGCACGATGCATGCCGACTGTTGTGTTAGCGCTCTGAAGGGAGGAGAGACAAAAACAAAAGTGATATTTCTAAAACATGTTAATATGTTGTTTTTGGTGAATATTTACATTTTCATTTTCAGGTAACATGGTGACCTAAATCTGTTGTGTTATCAGCTAATGCCTCATAGAAGTAAAATACATATCTGGAGTTGTGTTTTGTTTCATTCACACATGTCTGAGTACCCCTTTATTATTAGTCTGTCTACATTTCCAAACCTCAAAATGCTCTGTTCCACCTTGTAATATCATGAAGCAATAGTTTTCAAAATAACAACTCCCTTTTACCTTTTGTTCAATAGAGATCGGTAATTCCAGGGCAGAAATGATTAAAATGATTCTAGTGCAGGTGTATGGAATGTAAAAACACAGTGGAGCACTTTCTGTATTCCCACATGACAGAGTGTTTTCTGTTTGAGAGAAAAACTCAACCTAAATATACAGTGTTTGTGTTAAACATGTGTGAATGAAGCAAAACACAACTCCAGGTATGTTTTTGATGAGGAAACATTATAACAAAGATGAGAAAATAGCATAATGGGCCCTTTAGCATAAACTATTTAAATGGAAAACGTGGCATACGCTTAAAAAGGGTCAACATTTCATATTTTTGAGTGCTCTGTTCAGATAATCCTTGTCATAATCTTGTGGTAGATGTCATCTTACTTGTGAACACGACCTCTTCATCTACCTTTAAAAAGTAGAATGAAAACTGTAACCAAAAAGCTCTGATATTTAGTTCCTGCTGTAGATTGAATGATTATGTGAAAATGACTTAAGACTACTTTTGTGTCCCACTCTCTTTGCAGACAAGAGCTCCAACCAGATGTCATCTTAAAGGCTTCTGCTGCACAGCTCAATATTATGTGTAATGATCTGACTCACACCACAAAGAACAAGCACATCTAACCAGCAGCGATTTAGCCGCACACAAAATGCCATTTCCTTTTAGCAGAAAAACATCTGGCTCCGAAAAGAGAAAAGGTCATTGGAAAAATCTAATCCTTCACTTGAAAGGAAGGCGGCTTACACACAAAGATTTTATCATTACCAAGACAAAAGAGTGAAAAATGCTCATGTCAGCGAGTACAAAGTCATTAAGAGGACGAATTAGGCTGACACAGTCTTAGGAATCAAAGACGACATTTGACTGCTATATAGTTATAATCTATGAAACATGTGGATGATTATGTTATGTATTCTAATCATAAAATTGATCTAATACAATGTAAAGTGCCGGTGCATGCTGACAGTCTTGCTTTTGCAAAAAAACAAAACAAAACAAAACAAAAAAAACTGAAATGTTGACCTTGATCATTTTATTTCCATTTAAATATTTCATGTCAAGATGATTTGATTCAACATAAACTTATTAAGTGGATAAAAGTGCGGACTACAGTTCATTATCGCAAGTAGTGATTTTTTTAATTTTTTTTTTTTTCATTTGTGCTAAAATGACTAATCCTGAATGCTATTTGTGTCACATCTTAAGAAAAAATTGTAGATCTTAAAGAGCTGTGGGCTTGAATGGGGGAAAACAGGAATTTTTGTTGTCAAAGCCTAAATATAATTTTGAGCACATTCATTCATACACCAATGCATGCAGACACTGGGGGCAAGGCGAGTTAAGTGTCTTGCCCAAGGACACAACAATAGAGAATGGGATTTGAACCGGCAACCTTTGGATCAGGGACAAACATTATAACCACTGAGCTTCTGTCACCCACTCTCTCTCTCTTTCAAGTCTATTTAAAATGTCTCCTCTAAAGTAAAAGTCCTGTTAAGCTTTGTTCACACTGAATGTCCAGAAGTGTGGGAAGAAAAAGGACAAAATCCCCCCTTCCTCATGTCTCTGGTCTGTGCCGTGGGTGTCCTAATGTGTTGTCAGCGCTCTCATCCTCTGAGCTAAAATTAGAGCTGCTAAGCGTCACATCGCACCTCAGGGATCTCTCCGTCATAGCAACTTATGTATCCAGCACACACAGGGAGAGTATCTGCTGCTACTGCTGCTTCATCAAGAAATGATTGGAAATTATTTGTTTAAATATGAATGGACATGTGATGAGAAGAAAACACATACCTGAATCTTAAATTGTGACTATTGTGTTTTAGTACTTTAGCAAATCAATATAGATCGATGAAACAAAGCATGCTATCTTAGTGCTGCATTATATATGATATAATAAAGTCAATACCATTTCTGGTACCATTAGTCCATGCCTTATTTTTTTTTCTATGTATATTAACATTGCATTAAACCCTTCTATCTTCATGGAGACCAAGCCACACCAACAGTCAGAATGCATATTTTTCTAGGTAGCTATAAAACCACTATAATTTAACTATAATTTAATAAATGTAAAGTAAAGCTGTTCAATGTCATACTGTGGAATATTCCAGGCAGAGCAATGACATATCCATAGAAACAAGAAGGTGATGGACCCCTAACTAAAAGCAAAACATCCATTTTCCTTGGAATTACTGTGTTACCTATAATACAAATATTGTGGTTCATCTGGGGAAAGAGTAGTACCAGATCACTCTCACTTTGAGCATGTATTCAGATTCAAGCTCGCAGTCATATTCACATTCACTGTAGTTCATGTTTTGAGATTCTTCAATCTAATGATGAAAATCTCATATTTCACAAAATGAATGTGCTCAGAGTGCAAATATAATTTTGGCTGTAGGAAGTGAGCTTATTGCTTTACCAAAAATTGAAAAACATTCATTCATTTTTGACAGGAGAGAAATCAGAATTACTAAAACTAATAAAATCATTTAAACTGACTTCATAAACAGATATTGTCGGTCATTAACTTCAAATTTTCATACTTGAATTTTATTACAGGTGCATTATGTAAGTATTCTGGTTGGGAGTGCTTTGTCTCCATTGCTTCATTTTAAAATGTCCACACTATGGCTTTAAACTTGCCTATTGAATAAATGCAAGATAGATATTTTTGCTGCTGAAAACTCAATGCATTCCTCTTCACAGATCTGACTTGTAAGCTAGACTGGTGGTGTGACATCATTGTCTCCATGAAATTACTACTAAACACTGTAGGCAAAACAATAACATCTCCATGGACACAAGAAGGGGAAGGACTCTCCACCAGAAAAGTGCACCTTTTCAGAAGATGTTTTAAGTAACCTTTTGTGATATTGCACTGGAAAGAATTCAATTCCTGCAACAATAATGGACTGATTTGTCAATTCAAAAATGAGATTTGTGGAGCAGCTTTGGGTGAAGGCTCAGAGGGGCCCTGGTGAAAATGGTAGAGCCTGAGGGGACTTCAGACACCTGCCTCTTCAGGACACAGGCTAGAATAGATACTGGAAACAAAAAATACAAGATTTTACATGTGTTTCACATATCAGTTATCATATACCATACAAGTTGCTGTAATTTGTGGATTGACCAATTTATAATCTGTTTCACCACCATCCTAAACATGAATGAAACCAGTGTGCCCATGATCCATCTATTCTATCAAATATCTACAGTTTTAGGGAACATATTTTGTGAAATTTGACTTGAGGTTTTAACCATGTTTCCTCATCAGTTTAGTTTTATTTCAATCGATTCATGCATGTTTGAATAATCCTATATTGTCCCGCATTCAAGGATTGAGCTGTTTTGGATCAATATCGCAGTTTACAATGAAGGAAATCTGAACTAATGATCTATGCGTATTAGAGATATACAGATAATACAAAATACCCAGACAAATAAATATTTGATCAATATAACCTCCCTGTAACCTCCAGAATAAGCGAGGAAAAAGATATGAGGTTCAGTTGCATTGCATTACTGTTTTTAAACTATTTGGACATGTATAGGCATAACCTTGAAAATAAAATATTAGAAGTATTTAAAAACATTCTTCAAAAAACTCTAATTTATTGCACTTTGACATTCCACAGTCTCTTTGCACAACTCAACTGGTATACACCAGACTCGTCACTTGAAGGTTACAGACTTTAGAAATCTAATTCATTATCTTGTATATATGATTGAATGCACTTTTGTTGATTTCTTCCATGGATAACGCCCTTTTAGTATAAACATATAAGACCAGCAGAAAGCCCTTAAGCTTGAGTATGTTCTTTACGTCTTTGCTGCCTGCCGTTTAGTTTGACTATTCCCACTGTTGTGTTTATCAAAGAGGATTTAGATATGAAATTCCACACTTGCATCAAAATAAATGACATAGCATCTAGTTGAAAAGGACAGCCTGCTGTATGGTCCAAGGGTTCTGAATGTAATTTGAATGTCAAGACCAAATCTGGATGTTGTGGAACTAAAGCTATGGTAATCCTGAGTTGAGGTTATGGTCTGAGTTTGTGGGTGCTTTAGGTGTGACGGACCAATTAGATCTGTGTTTTTATTTCCAGAAGATACAGCCTACATATCCATCTATGTAGGCTCCTCAATATCCAATCATCACCAGGACCAGACAATCTTGAATCCTATTTCTTAAAATTAGCAGCAGATTTCATTGCCGCTCCACTGGCCCACCTTTTTAATCTTACGGTAATCACAAATGAAATACCCTTGATCTGGAAATCTGCTTTTGTCACCCCTCTATTCAAAGGTGGTGATTTATCAAAATTAAATAATTACAGGCCGATTTCTAAATTATCTCCCTTGGCCAAACTTCTGGAATCCCTCATTAGTTCTCAGCTTAAGGACAATTTATCTTCAGTCTGGATTTCGGAAGCATCATAGCACTACAACTGCAGCCTTAGAAGTAGTGAATGACATAATTTCATCCTTAGACAATAAAAAATATTGTGCAGCTCTTTTCGTTGATCTTACAAAAGCCTTTGATACTGTTGATCATCTTATACTGGAACAAAGATTAATTGCAAATGGACTATCATCTCAAGCAATACACTGGTTTAGGAACTATCTCTCAGGAAGAACTCAGACTGTTCAGGTAGACGGCTCCTCATCAAACACTCTCAGTATCCACAGGGGTGTGCCGCAGGGGTCAGTTTTGGGTCCCTTACACTCATTTTGTATATAAATAATATTAGTCAAAACATTCCAAATTGTTACTTTCATTTTTATGCTGACGACACAGTAATGTACAGTGTGGCATCTACTCCACTTGATGCCCTTCAGCAGTTAAAGATTGTTTTGACATATTTCAAAGGAAACGCCAAGACTTAAAGCTTACCTTAAATGCTGACAAAACAAAATCAATGCTATTTTCAAATGTCAAAACACTCCCCTCAGATCTTCCTCGAATCTCTACTTTACAAGGTGCTCAAATTGAGAAAGTGGACAAGTACAAGTATCTAGGTCTTTGGATTGATAGCTCACTTTCATTCGCGTTTCACCTACAGCAATTAACTCAAAAACTGAGAGCGAAATTAGGCTTCTTTTTTAGGATTAGGTCCTGTCTTTCTTTTGAGGCTAGGAAAAGGCTTGTAGAAGCTACATTTATGTCAGTGTTGGCCTTTGGTGATGTGGTTTATATGAATGCTTCTGCACAGAGTCTGCGAGCTCTGGACACACCTTACCATGAAGCCCTGAGGTTTATCACTGGTCTCAGAGCGCTCACACATCACTGTGCTGTACGCACGTGTGGGCTGGACTTCCCTAACCACACGGAGGCTCAAGCACTTGTATCTGTTGGTTTATAAATGTATTCTTGGTCTGCTCCTGTCTTACCTGCAAAAGCATGTAGTTCTAAAAGGTTCTGGGGCCTACAGCCTGCGCTCACAGGACTTGCTTTTGTTGTCAGTTTCCAAGTCTGAGTTTGGTAAGAAAGCTTTTCAGGTTTATGCTCCTTCGGCATGGAATTTTTTACAAAATGATTTGAAGTTAAAGGAGCTGGTCTCCTTTGAATCTTTTAAACAGATTTTTAAAAAACAGAGATCTGGAATCCTCAGGGTGTAATTGTTTTAACTATCTTTGAATTGTGTTGATTATTCTGTCATACTGAATGTATTGTATGCATGTTTTTATCTGTTTTGAAACTAATTTTGTGGCCTCTTGGCCAGGACGCTCTTGAAAAAGAGATTTTTAATCTCAATGAGACTTTCCTGGTTAAATAAAGGTTAAATAAAAAAAAAAAAAATACATCTATTCAGGAATTGAAAATATTAAATGTAATATTGTGTCAAATATAACAGATTGCAACATATTGAAATCACATGGGATTGTAATGTTTAACCCACTTTGTCAAAGTAACACATCTCAAATAAACTAAAACAAGGTGCAGTAACATGACTTTTTCAATACTATACAATGCAAAGTGTTTAATGACTTCAATAAGATACACCTTGGACTATTATGAAATGTTCTGATTTGTTTCTATATTAAAGATGCATTGTATAACTTTTCTGTTGGAAGATTCGTCAAATGCTTGTTTCCATGGAGATGTTATTGCTTTGTCTGGAATGTTTCACAGTGTGGTATTAAACCTTTACTTTTTCATGGACACCAAACAGGTCAAGTGGCAGGTCAGATCTGTAGTAACCCCGCTCACAGTCAGGATGGATGTTTTTTCTAGAAATCTGAGCTGTAAAATCCCCTGTAATAATAAATGTAAGGTGGATCTGTTTAATTATACTGTGGAACATTCCAGGTAGAACAATGACATATCCAACAAGAAACAAGCAGGCCTGCTTGTCTTCATGTTATAGCTGGAATGTTCTACAATGTGGCATTAAAATACAATATCTCCACTGAAAAAAATAAACAAGTGATTCCACCAGGCCAAGATCTATGGAGAATTGCCCTACACAAAGTGAGAATGTTATTGTTTTTTCTTCTTTTAGCAATAGCGACAAAATCATTCAAGATAGCCAAGCAGATGACTAGGTGACGTTTAAATAAAGGTAATGTATGGAAATGGAAGCACTAACGTTCTTGGAGTAACCATGTGTGGAGAAAGCCAACCAATTTTTTGCAGTGAAGACATTTAGAGTATGGCCAAGAAGTGCAGAGGTATGCAACATTATAGCAACTAATTCAGCAACAGTTAATAATGTATGCACCGATATATAATGAAAGCTGGGGTTTATTTATTCATTATGGAACAAGCCTAATGTGCACTGTTGGTCCTATAGCTGATGTCAGAACATGGAGTGGGCATTTTGAAGGACCTGACAATGTTTTTTCAGAAGAAACACTTACTAATTCAGCACACAGTGTCTGCTAATAACCACAGAGTAGACCGACAAGCTGTCAAACATAATGAAGCATTTAGCCAGCTCTCAAACAGCCCTATATTTCCCTGCGGAGGTGTGACTCAGGCACAGGCAGAGCAAACAGCAGATAGTCAGAAACATGACTCCAAACGAATGCTAATGTCCCTGTGCACTGATGGTTGGAGGCAGAAGGCTAACGCTGATGCTTTATGCT
Source organism: Taenioides sp. WSHXM2023 (assembly GCA_029959045.1). Taxonomy (NCBI): domain Eukaryota; kingdom Metazoa; phylum Chordata; class Actinopteri; order Gobiiformes; family Gobiidae; genus Taenioides; species Taenioides sp. WSHXM2023. The sequence goes on along the minus strand of CM057096.1, from coordinate 13,267,690 downwards.
CTGTTTGTCGGCATTGTTTAGCTGAGTCAACAAAGGCTCAAACAGTCTCACAAGCAAAAAGCTCACAATGACAAAACTGAATGTGAAAGTATGTTCTCCCGTAGGTTACATAATATGGATGAAGAAACTCTGTGCTCTTAGTATATCCGACAGACTTTATGGTTGGAAAAACAACTTGCACAACCAAAAATTGTCTCTTAATCTTTTTACAAAAATATAATTTATTCACTAATCTTTATTAGCAAGTTATTTGTCCAGTTGATATAGATATATGTAGAACTTTGTAGTACTAAATTAAATTATATCAGAGGCTGAAGATATGGGTGCACCTAGAAAGACAATCAAAACCTTGATCAATTAAATTTGAAATTTAAAAATGCATTGTTTTCTTCCAAGTTATTTTCCAGACTTCCAGAATCTACTTGATTGACTTGGTGTCGTTATCCAGTCTTCAAAATGTATTAGATTACTAAATGAATACTTTTTCTAGTGCTTTAAGGTACTTTATGCAGGTATTTCTTTGATATTTTGCGCTCAACTACCAACTTTTGATATAATTTGTTCTGTTCACTTCCATCATTGTTTATTTAGCAGCTCTCTGACATATCATGACAACAAATGCTCATCTTAAGTTCCATTTAAGATGATTATTTTTGCATGTGTTGCCTGTTTTTGCTGCACTGATTTGCCCTTCTGAAAGAAAAAAAAGCTTGCTTACTCCCCAAAGCAACATTTTCTCCACTATTAGAGGTAGCAAAAATAAATAGCTAGGTTGAGCTAATTACTGCAGGAACCCAGCCAAAAGTCCTCACTCTTTGTCTTCCATTCTATCACACAAATGCCCTGCAAAGACTTTCCTTGCATTTATTTTCTGCCTTTTCCATTGGGACGAGACCAATGGGAGGGTCTGGGTGCTACAGGGTTTACAAGACTAATGGGCGACATCTGCCTCTGCTTCTCTCTGGACGTATTACCTGAGACACCCGGCAATGACCTCACGGAGAGCCCCACTAAAGCAGCTGACCCCATGACCTGAAATGGAACGTGGAGACCTGACCTCCTCGTTATGACCATGATCGCCCCCTAGAGTCCCACAACCTCAATGACATTACATATGCTTCATGTATGTACTCCAACCTGCATGAGTTTCTATAGAATGAATTATTTTTGTTGAAAAATACATACCCTTGAAGCATGTTTTTCATCGCAATGCTTTTTTTTTTTTTTCTTGGTATAATTTTATTCAAAGTGTTGTAAGTGAATCTTCATTTGCATTATGCCAGGTGAGAAACACAGTACCTGTTTTTTACTGTCTTCATTATTTTAAACATTTTGCAGCAGTCTAAAATTATTTATCACCTTCCTAAAGAATTCTCAGTATCCTAATTATTCATAGGTTTTCACAGCTTTCAGAAGCTAGTGAAGCTTTGCAGTGATAATAACAAAGATTAGCTTGCTAACAACTGAGAGTATAATGCTATTAGAACCAGCACATAGGAGTTTCATTTCTACCGTAAGAGTTTATAAACAATATATATGTAATGAGGCAAAAAATAATAATCTCAAATATGTGGGGGGAAAAAAATTGTGTATAGACACATGTAACTGTAGAGAAGGCTATAGTGTAACATCAGGGAGTCTTGTATCATACCACTGCAATAACCATGACCATAGCAATTTAAACTTGCAAATGCATGTTTATTTTTCCTCTCACTGCACAATATGTCCGCTTTAAGACAGTGAACAAAACGCATGGTTACATTGCTTAAAAACACTAAACCCACCATACCTAGCCCACTACTGCCATTAAACCCTAAAACAACTTCCAAAAACCTGACCTTCTACTCACAACCACAATTAGACCCCTAAGACCCATGGCATCTGGCTTAGAAAACGTGCTTTAGCTGCATATGTCTGCACCATGCCTGTCTACTCCATTATGTCTTAGCATGTGTTTCTCTATACGTACATGTTTTTGGCATGGGCAGCAATGGCGCAAGGTTCTTGGACATGGTCAGAAGGTGCCAGTGGTGCCCCCAGAGTTCTACCATCTGCGCGTTATTGCTTGTCATTAAGGTTTCTAATTCAGCGTCGTCTTGGGGATTAGCCAAACGAGGGCAGAAAATGTCATTACTCTAGTCGTCCTACTGAGCTACCGTGACCATATTTACATATTTATACACCTTAATTGTCTTTGGCTGTGTGGGGATGACATTGAGCCAGAGAGAGAGAGAGAGAGAGAACAGGACAGTGGGAAAGATGCAGTTAGAAATAGTCAGATCTTATTAGGATCACAATTAGGAGTGGAAGAAATAAAAATGCAAATGGAAGACCAAAATGTAATACATCCATGTTTAAAAGTGGACTCATGTAGAGCCAAGCGGTCCTCTGATCTCAACAGCAGTGACTGAATATGTAAACAGGCTTATGTCAAATGATTCAGGGTTCACTTGTTCTTTCATGAATTGTATAGCTTGATATGTGTTTCTTGTTGACTGAAAACATACACTTCTATCTTCTATCTTGACCGTTCTGTCTACAATCTTTAAACAGACCTATTATGCAAAGTTGATTTTTCCCTTTCTCATGTACCCTCTTGAAGTTGTATTTGGAGTGATTTGTGCATGTTTGAGCAATCTTTAATCACTTATTTTCAAGATACCATATTGCCAATCAACCCCATTTCACTGCCACTGGCATAAACATTGCTCTCTACTTTATTCTCCATTTGTATTTCTTTAATCTAATTTAAGTGATAAATGTAGGATTCAGTCATTTTGGTACAAACAAACAAACAAAAAAGCTACTTGCTTGCATGATCTGTAGCTAGCCATCTTTGTTGCACACTTTGTGATGTTTACTGTGATGTCTGCTCCCACTGGGTACTACAGTTTTCTAAGACAGAAGTCAGTGGACTTGTTTTAGGTGGCGTAGATTATAACTATATAGCAGGCTCAAGCACAATATGTTCAAACTTTAAAGAGGGGGTATTGTGCAAAATCGACTTGAGCTTTCTACCATCTTATAATATTGTTCTCTCATCAAAAACATGCCTGAAGAGGTTAGAGAAGTCATCCATGCATGTTTAGCGATATCTCCCAGGCCCTATTCAAACCCTCATTGCAGTAAGCTGTGAGATTCTGTCCAAAGCTTAGCCCACAAGCCTGTCCATGCTCCCACATGGCAATTCTCCATAAATATACAAAAGCAGAATGCACCACGATTGTAATCTGATAGCTCTCTGAAAGTGAATTGTTAGAGAGCAAAGAACCCCATAGAACTGTAATATCCTCTCTTTGAAATAGCATGTTTTGGCATTGCCTGGTCTAATTTAATGCAAACCATAATAAACTTCAGGTCCATTAACATAAATCTTCTTTTTAAATATTTGGTGAATGGTCCTGTACCATGAAAAACAAGCATTTTTACTGTAGTAGAGTTGCCTCTTCACAGATTTGACCTGTAACCTACTTGTCTCCATGGAGATAGATTAGGTACACTTAAAACTATAAAGTGCACTAGCGGTGACAGGCACTAAGCATTTCTTCAAGGACTGCATAGGCAATCCAACAGCAAATTTCAAAAGTAATTATAAAAGCTTTTCACTTTCAAATGCATTTCATTAGGCTTGCTTAACATGTATTTCAAAACAAATATATGTACAGTACGACCTGAATATCTTATACTATGACACTTTTTTCATAGTTTGAATCTGTGAAAAATTCATTGATATGCTTGTGTTGCCAGAAATAGTGTCGCTTGGGGGAGATAACATCAACAATAGAGTAGCTAATTCTTGATGATGAAATGAACATGATGAAAATGCTGATACCCATAGAATATACATGTCTTCAGCTGTTCTGTGCCTCTGGGGACTGTGCACGCTTGCTTCACTTACTTCACCAGAATCTCCCTCATATGAACACACCATGATGCAACCACATGCAGCCAGACAAAAGCATCAAAAACAACAGTCATGCCCTCAGCAAAACAGGGAATATAACATACTCTACTTTGACCTACAGTCAGTTTTAAAAGTAAATAGGAGGAATTTTGAATACATTGACTGTAGAGGGTAAATTATCATCGTTAGCTTATGCAACTCACTGAAACCTCCTTAACTCTCATTAAACATTATACATTAATATGTATGAATTCTTGATGCCTGTTCTATAGTTAGATAATTCACTGTATTGGTAGTTTTCAGATTCTAGAGTGTAATGATGGCAAACAAGAGCCACTTTTTCCTGTTGATTACATTGTTATTTGCCATCAAATAGCTAAAAGGTAAATGTATAAATGTTGAACCTGATTTCTATCTCACAGTATTACAACTCAAATCTGCATTTTACCTATCCCAATCTGTATTTAATATTATTGGCCTATAGAATGCTGTGAAAATGCCTTGCAATAGTCCATGCATGCTACTATTGAAAATCATGAAAAGTACACAGGATCAATATTTTGATGTAAATATTAAATGATACAGGGGAAAAAAAACCCTCAGCAGATAGATTTAAACATGATGGAACATTGTGAACATACAGTATGTGTCACAGCATGAAAAACAGTCTTTAGCTGTGATGTTATTAATGCAGGAAAAACCCCATTCCCTGCTGTCCACAGTTTAGCATCATGCCATGTTCAAAAGTGCTGCATAAAAACAGAGCCCAGACTGATCTGTGGAGTGGGTGTGCTTCCCAAAGCCTCACACAAAAGGGACACGTATTTCACTTTTTTGTACTTTGTCATTTGTGGAGAGTAATGGACTGTTGGTGCTACTTTTATATTAGCTATTTTAGTATAAATGTCTAAATATACAAGCACGTTGCTTGTTGTCAGTGAAGGTAATGAAAGATTTTACTATTTGAAATGTATATTTATCCATTTTGTTTTACTGAACTTATATACAAGGCTGAAATGTAAATATTTTTGTGTAATTATCTTATTTGGACCCCAGTAAGAATAGCGTCAGCTTGTCTGCACTAGTGAGGGTACTATAAACAATAAACAAGCACACAGCTGAAGTTGGCTGCTTTGATGGCTGGTTTGTTGGCCCAGTAACTCACAATGTAGTGTTAGAGTTTGTTGGAAATATGCAAATATCTGACAGCTTGCTATGGATAAACAGAGCAATCACAATATGTTCTTATAGGAACTGGCTTTACAGTCTTTGTAACTCCAGATGATACTATGTGCACCAGCACTATATCAGTAACCAGTCCAAACTATTACAAAATATGGCAATTACACAGTTGATTGAGTTTCTAATCATGTTATTAAAGTACACAGATAAAATAGATCAGGTAACATTTTCCTTTCATTTTCTTCAGTGATATTTTTTGCACATTTTAATGAGCACAAACATTAGTCATGACTTTGGTAAATGGCCACATAACTGAAAACATTTCAGCAGGACTTGTGAAAGTGCACCTGTGCCACACACAAAGACACGGCTGGCGTGTTATTCTGTTTTGATCGCTGGAACAAAAGTTTGATTTGCATGGCCTCCGCTGCTGATCTGATCCCATTGAAGTCTTAAAAAATCCCTCCAATATCCCACAGACCCCATCATCCGTGTGAAGCTCAAACCATTCATTTATCTGTGAGCCAAACAGGCCTGGAGCGCTCTGTGATGCAGCCCACACGAGCCCCCCCACAAGCATGTCCTCTGCTGTTTACACACACACACACACAATGACATCTTTGCATTTTCACTCAACAGAATGCACCGGGTCATCTATGGCAAAAGACGAATAATCTCATGTTATTGTCAAGCCTCCCTAGTTGCTTGAAATAGCAGGGAATAGATAAAAGACTCAAGTGGAATTATTTTCATGCCCATTTTTGTCCCTGGACTCAGAAAAGCCATGACTGGCTGCTACAGCACTCTCACCTCACAGCAAGAAGGTTCTGAGTTTGACTCCTGAGTGGGTTTCCAGCAAGCACTTCAGTTTTCTCCATTAACCCAAACATGCACATTGCAAAATCCTCCAACTAAGATACTCCTGACAAAGCCAAGCTCAAGATCTAGAGATTTGTGCACTGTGGAGCCCCCTGCTTCTGACAGGTAGCCCCAGTAGCACTGCCTGGGATTCAAAACACACTTCTTCAATACTTTACAAAGATGTGAGTCTGGGCACCGGTGCATTTCCCCGTTTTCAGATGGGCATGATTGACAGGTGGATTAGCCAGTCTGGGAAACGCATTGTCCGGTCGTATTAAAACAGAAGTGACTGCTTACGAGGAAAACATGAAAAAAAGTCACAGGGGACTGACAAACATCACAGATTTCTCCAGAATTAATGAGTGAAACACGAAACTCTGTTAATCTGAGCTGAAATAAATGGAGTGAAAGATTTTTTTGTAAAAGATGTTCAATGAACTCCATCGTTTCACATGTCACTAAAAAAATGTGATCGCATGATCATGTTTGGCCAGGCTCAAAGCATAACAGAGGGTGTGAGGACCAGACTGATTTTTGTATAAAATGTAATATCCACTTGTAAAAATACAGAGAGATATCATTCTGGATTTGCCAGGCAGCCAGTGGCACTGGAGGATGGGCCAAATGCTGAGGACAGATTTCTATACAGGGACAATGAATATACCTTAACACATCATTAACTTATTTTTCTTGATTAGCTTATAGTATCGAAATGAAGCATTTTCCTTTTCTGAAAATATATAGACAGGGGGGCATGTTTTCTATTGTCTGTTTTGACATTTTATTTGCTTAAGCTAAAGTAAAATCAAATAAAGGAATTTGGATAAATCATTTTGAGAAAATACTTTGTCACATCATCCAACCCTACATTATTAAAATTTTAGATACATGGCTAAAGCAAAGACATCATTTGAATATTCCAGACAAAATGACTAGTATTAATCAAAGTCATCTGTTCCTGATTTGAATGACAAGCAGAGTGACGGCTGTCACCAAGTCTTACTGTTAAAGCATTCCACGGAAAACCGAATATCTGCTTATTAATACACTAACTAAAATCTTGTTTTAGTGCACTCTCTTCCCTTGTCCTCATAGACCCTCAAAAGTTCAGACTAATTTCTCACAGCTGCTCGAAGGTCGTTGATACTTGGATTCGTGAGAATGTTGGAAAGTGTTGATGCGATCCTTAAATAGCTGCAGATAGGTAGTCGCAACTCTAGTGAAAATGTTCCCCAAATACTTTTACAAATAAAACGCTGCCTTTGCTTGCAGTGAGCGTCCAACTCCCGTCGCGATATGGCAGTGGCTTGATGAATGCTTCTTGTGGCTCTGACTTAACCAAGTTCATATTGAAGTGTTCCCTGGAGCATTGCCATCAATCAAAGCCTCTCCCAGGAGCTGTCAAGCCATTTTGTCTGGCTTCATGTCCCTCTATCCTGGGCCATTTTGCACCACAACAAATGTAATATCACGGTTCACACTGTTGTCACTCATTTCCTTTTCAACACCCCTTGGTTGTAAATTTAGCATGCTCAATTTTACTCATAAGAGAGCTTTATATTGGTCATGTAATAGCTTCAGGTTCAATTCAGTTTTCAGTGTCTTCTGTATTTGAATCCAAGTCTGGCCATTAGCACTGAGCACAAGTTCGGAGATCTCTAAATAGAGGTGTGCTACCAAATTGCATGCATGTGGAAATGCTTTGATGAATTCGGAATAATATCAAAATAATCAGAATAAGTTGCTTACCGTTGAGTTACAATGCAAGAATGAAGTCTACTGGTGGTGTGAAGTAGGTTGAAAACACAGACGAAGGCAGCAATGTGGTCTATACTTTTACTTTTTTGTTTCAATAATTACAAAAAGTGCAATGTACAATAAGAAGGTCAGGCAGCAGTTTCTTCTCCAGCAGCAGAAACCAGAATGACGTATGGAGGAGGCTTTTATCTGGTCTGACTGATTGGACAAAACTAAGCAAGCTAAAACAGGGATGATAAAATGAACATTAGCTTTAAAATATCACCTAAACACTCCATAACACAAATCCCAAAACCAAGAAACTATTAAAAATCCAACTATATACATAAAACCCTAAAACCATACACCAAGTAAACTTTAAAAACCCACAAACCAATAAAACACCTATCCCACTACCCCTGTACATTTTCTTGACTTGGTCCAGTCTGGAACCTTAAAAAGAGGAACTCGTTTCCAGAGGATTCTTTTAGGACATGGACACAAGAAAAGGAGGTAACGTGGATCTGTAGGTAAGTGAACGTGCACTGCAACCAACACCATTCATTAAAATTCACTAACACACAATAGCCGAAGGTAATGAAGAACAAGTAGTAAAGTATTGTACTTAAGTAGTGGATACTTTTTATTTTTACTTCACTACATTTGAGAGCAGGTATCTGTACTTTCTACTCCACTACATTTTGGAACTGGACTTAAAAATACAAATGATTTAAGGGTTATTTTACCTTGTTTGTGGTAACTTCCTGTTTAAAGGTTTTCAGTTCAAGTTTCATCTTTCTGCAAACAAAATAATTTAAACAGTATATTTTACTCTTCAATTACATTTTTAAACAGAAACATTAATATTTAAGCAGATTATTTCATGTGACACTTTTACTTTTACTTGAGTAACTTTTTGCCTCTATATCTGCACTTTTACTTAAGTAACAAAATTCAGTATTTCATCCACCACTGCTCACACACGAATACTTGGAAACATTAACAATAGATATTGCACCATATTGCACAACTCGATTTATTGCAGTTGGTTAATTATGTCCTCCAGGAACCAGCATCCTTCAATAAAGCGCTACTGTGCTTCAAGATTAAAGAGGTAAAAGGAAAGGCAATTTAATAAATGCACTTTAAAAAAACAATTAAGCGCAATGTCATTGTTTTAATATGTGCAAATATGATTAAAAGTGCTGTGTGCAATCAAATGTGCCATATATAATTTAAAGTGTTTTAAGTGGGTGCAGGTGGATGCAACTATGCACTATGAAAAAATGAGCTAGCATCAGAATTGCCAATCAAAAGACAATAGGTTGGGTTCTTGTGGGATCACACTGTCTATAGTTTAAAATTGAGATACAGGGAGGTTGAGCTATGGTAGAAATTATAGTGGACTTTGCCGTTTCCTAAATCCAAAAGTGTATACATTATTCCTCTATGAATACTGGTCCTGTCTATATGATAAACATGGGCAGGTCCATGTTTGTCATATGGACAGGACCATATGACAAACATGGACACAATATCACATTTGTCAACTATTTTATCAATAAAAGTCAGTTCGAAGGGGTGATTATTTTTTTATTTTTATTTTTTTAATGTAGAAAAGACTTCTCTCTTAAATCTGTCCAGTTTGTGGATCTAGACTTTAATAAATATAAGGTTCAACATTTTTGGATATTTCTTTCAAAAGCTGTAAGAATTCTAAAGCCATCTGCCCTCCATCATGAATGCAACCTATTAGGACATAACTCTGACATTTTGTGGTGCCCAACTCCAAGTTTAGATCTGATTCAAATTTAAAATACTATGGTAAAAGTATATGGCGCTGAGATCCTATTATGGCTGCATGAGTTTAATTCAGCCCATAGACAAATGCAATATGGGACGTACCTCATTTGCTCCCATTACAGATACGCTGTACTGCGACTGCTCCCCCATAACGCCCCTGGGCAGTGGATTCAACAAGCGCCAGCCTCCTTCACCACTTATTCATCACAGATGGCTGTGTGCAGACTGAAGCCTTTCTCAGCTGACACGCACCAGACTTAAGAGAAAAAGAGGAAGAGGAGGAGAAAGAGGCCAGCAGACGGGATTAAAGAGGAGAGACAACCAGGAATCCTCACCATATAAGACACAAGCTGCATTGTGAGATGTTCTCAGATTTTATAACAAATGTGCTGTCATTACCAACAGCATAAAGATCTTTTTTTTTTTCTTTAATGGGACTGGCATAGGCACTGTACTGATGGGGTTCAATGCTAGCCCTGCAACACTTGAGTTTAAGGTCCTATATTACACATAATTGATTCTTGTGAGATTTAAGGCATGTTAGAATAAAACATACCTGGAGTTGTGTTTTGTTTCATTCACACGTTTGAGTAATTCTGCATTATTAGTCTGTCTCCATCTCCAAATCTCAAAATGCTCTGTTCCACCTTGTGATGTCACAAAGCAGTAGTTTTCAAATACCTTTTACGTTTTTGTTTAGTAGAGATTAGAAATTCCAGGCCTGAAATTCTCCAAGTGACAGAAGATGATTGGAGTTTGAAAACACAGTGAAGCACTTCCGATTGCCACGTGACATCACAAGGTGGAACAAAGTATTTTCTGTTGACATTTTGTGATGAGCCCATATTTATAGTTTAAATTGACTCTACTGATACTCCAGATGCCCGTTCGTTCTAATTGTGCTTAAGAGTTGCACCCCTGCACCTCCTGAATTAACAAAGATGAAATCACGCGAAATCCTCAGGTGCTAGTCATTTGAGGCTAGGAAATCTTAATGAGAGTCATTATAAAAAAAATGAGAGCACTTTTCCTTTATTAGCCCTCTGCTCCTTTGGGCTCAGACTCCTAACACCTCCACCTTGATCCAGAGACCCCCTTCAGCGCGTTTCAACCTCCTTATGGCACTCCTTTAACTTCTCGTCCCTCCGCGCGCCCCTCGTCTTCATTTTTCTCATCTCTCGGAGGTTTATGGTCTTTTCCTTATGCCCTCCACCCCTCCCGTTTCTACTTTCCTCCCTTTCTCTCTCCCTCGCTCACCCTCTTCACAGTTTTCTCCGCGCCTCTCCTCCAATCACAGCTTCGGAGGGGCGGGGCTTCATCCACCAGGAGCGTGTGGACAGCGCTTGTTGAAGAGAGAGGCAGCGTGTTGCAAAGCCAAGACGGCTACCCCGAAGAGACGCTTATTTTTCTGAACCATTTGGAGAAGAGGATCCAGGCTGTAATCCCAGAGTGATGGAAGGATAAATAAATTCAGAAAAAAAGCGCGAGAAGAGTATTTTGGCATTGGCGCAACTGTTCTACCCGTGCGTAACCACTTGGTAGCAGGTGCAGCGGCGTAATTCTGTGTTTAAAGGCAGTTTGGGGGATCGTTTGGGGATTATTTACGCCTTTGCTTGTCATCCCTCAACCATTTTGTACCTGTAAACTTTATTTCTCCTCCTTTTTTATTTATTTATTTTTTTTAGACTGTACCAGCAGGCGGATTATATTTTAAGGAAAGGCAAGCCTATCGAACTTCACTATCCTCTCCATCTTAATTGCTCTGATGACGGAGACAATGCCTGGATTAATAGCACTGCCTCACAGCGAGGGGAACTGAGCGAAGAGTGAAGGGAGCATAGGAGGAAGAGGAGAGGGGAAGTCACTGGCTTCCTTACACCTTTCTACCTAATTTTCTCCGCTTTTTTCTGGATACTCGGACACGGACTGCACCGCTAGAGACACGCCGGGAGGATACGCACCCAGGCTGAGTGGGTGAGTAACATGCATTTTTTTTCTAGTCTTACTTCAGGCAACATACTGTACTGTACTCTGATGCTTAGTGGAGCCACGGCAGAAGGACTCGGGCTTGATGGTCAGTTGCATTGCGTCCAAGTCGTGACGCATGGACTGGGATGCGAGCTCGTTATGGGATCGCGTAACATCAATATTTCAGTGGTGCCAAAACTGTATCCGAATATATTTTGGTAGCTACACGTGGCTCTTGGGACAGAAATTTCCATGTTTTGATGTAACAGCAGGCGATGGTGACAAGCCTTATGTCACTGTACATTTCCTGAACTTAAACCTAACTGTCTTCCAAGCTGTAGACTTGCACCGACTCCTGTTTTTGCGTCTCTCGCTCTCTCCATCTGTCCATTCTTCACCGTGAAAAGCCGACGCACCCAGTAATTTCCAAGAGATTCCCTGACCCGTGTGAACGTCACATTCACCCCTCAGCTACTTTGTCATGATGGGAATGCGCCTTTGAGTGGTCATAAGGAAATTTAAATCTTTCAACTGTGCGCACATCGCTGCCAGTGACTGAAAAGAGGTCTTCAACAGCCGAAAATAACAGGTCTCCGCCGTTGGCACTGCGTTTTCAGAAAAGACAGCTTGATCAAAACGAGCTATTGAGGTAAACTGTACGTTATGTGGCACTGGGTGAAAGACTGAGAGCTCCAGGGCTGTTACTGTGAGTGAGTGAAGCGGGCATTATGGCAGTGCAGGCAGCAGCAGAGAGGGGAGCACTCTTACTTCATCAAGTGTGTTGTGGTACATGGTGTGGTCAGAGGTAGTGGGGGTAAACTGCAAAACATAGATGGTAATTCTCAAAAATCCTATCTGAGTTATATTATCTTAGTAAACATTAATAGATTTACAGAATCGAACTTGTGTTATTTTTTTTTAACTGCAAAACTATGCATAATTTCAATTTACATTAATATATTTGATTAATTAAAATAATAAACAATAGCTATAAGAGCTTTCTCATACTTTACATTTAGCAGCTTTTCTTAAATAATTAAAATGGCTTAAAAAAATATATCAGCTCTTGTATTTCAACTTATACCACAAAATATCACTTAAGTAGCTATACCGCTGTAAACTAGATTGCAACATTGGACAGCAATTTCTAAAATTATTTGTACATATACTAGTAAATAGATGCTCAAATGAGAGCGCTCGTCCACAGATCCAAAGGTGGCCGGTTCAAACCCCTCTCTTAAAATAAACATCCGTGGTAGGGCGGTCAGATTCCTTGGCCCACAGGTTGGCAGTGCAATTCCAGCTCCCGCAGATGTCACATCGTTGTGTCCTTGGGCAAGACATGTAATCTGCCTTTCCCCAGTGTCTGTGTATACTGGTTCCTAGATGTGAAAGTGCCTTGAAGGTAAAAAATTTGACATTTACCCTTTTTACCATGCTTGATAACACTGCCTGATTTTGTTATGACTCATGTATGCATAGGTTAAATGTGGTTTAGGTCATGCAGGAGAATTTTCTAGAAATGAACAACTATATTTGACTGAGCTTGGGCCTGGCACAATCTGTCCTGAAAAAGAAATAAGACTATCAGTTTTGCATCATGCCTGTATTTTTCCTCTGCAGTGTCACAGCATTACTTAAGTGAGAGATCATACTCCAGAGTTAGCAGTACTCCGGCAGCATAGTGTAGATACAAACATCTGAGGGGCAGTAAACATTGATCTGAGGAGCAGGTTTATGGATGAGAACAGAGTTTATTGCTTCATGACTTCATTTTTTAAATACAGACAGATCACTGGGGGCAACACACCCAACAAATATACAGACTATACCGTACTGTACAAGCCACTGTTCTAAAACTTTCCGTCAACATATTGCGTGTAACATATTACTCTTGTGTGTTCAATTTAGGATACTGTATATGTGATTATATACAGTATGTGAATCAATGTATTGGGGTATGTAGAATTTTGAATGATGTAATCTTCATTCTTGCCTCTAGAGAGCTACTTTTACAAAGAAAATGGCATGGAGTTATTCCTGATAGCAGTCACAAGAAACTGAGTCGAAATGACAGTGACCGCAAGCATTAGATGCTGTACAGTTTAGGGCTGTAGTCGACAAAATTCGTCTCCATAAAATCCTTATTATCTCATTAAAATGAACAGTCAACTAAACGACTGAATGCTTACGACCCTTGTGCAGTTAGATGCCAATCAGAGATTAACTATTAATAGTGCACACAAGTTATTTACAGGAATCTAATTTGGATTATTCACCCTGGTAATTCTATCTGTTGTGGAACTACTTGGAAAGGGGTGCTGCAGGTTGGAGACCTCTGTCCTTTACATTTTCTAATAAAATGGTAGTTACAGTGGATTAAACCCAAAATACCGTCTGTATACAAGGCCCTGGAGATTGAATAAATGTTGCTACATATTAAAAAAAAGAAAAGAAATTTGTGTTTTAGCCCAAACTTTCCCACCCCTAACATGAAGCATCCCCCAAAGACAAGTTTCAAAGGCAAGAACTGCAGATCTATATTGCAAAAAAAAAAAAAAAAAAAGTATTAGTGTTACTTCTTTTGAGTAAATTGTGGGACGAGAGTTTTTATACCAGAAATGTGGTTTCTTGTGAAGATCAAACAACAGGTTACATGTATTCAATAGACACTTGTAGGTGTTATGCTTGAATATGCGTGGATTTTGTTTTAATTTTTGTGGATAAAAAAAAGTTTGTCTTTGGCAAATTTAAATGCAGTTAATTAATCAATGCAGTTTTTCACATTCATATGTTAATTTATTGTTGAGAATGAAAGTGCTCTTGCTGAGTTTTGTTTACCGTTATTTTTTATCAATTTACTTTTTTGAGCAGGAGTTATTTTTAAATCTTAATCTTTTATTCTGCCTCTCAAAATGTAGCCTCCCTTATTTTTCATGCATGCACATGTCAGGTAGACATCAGCACACAGATGCCAAGACTAAACGGCACAATAGCGTTTTTAAGAATGAATAATGTGTATTAAATGGCCTTTGACCTTTTCATTGTCTGCAGGTTTGTTTTTTATCCAATAGTGTCAGAATACAGTTGTTGTGCCTCATTGGCTCAGTGTATATATGTAGATATGATTCTGCTTACATTCAGTAAGACATGGGCACAATACGACTCTGTCCTTCAAACTCAAAGCAGAGGAAGATGTATTGAAAGTGCAGCTTTTCACACTATCCGAGAGCTTTAGATTCATCATGGTTCACACTGTTTTGCTTTATGAGTGTGAAAGCAGCTCTGTCGATGGGCTATTGAGATGTTTTTTTCATTATGATGTGTCCCTGTGCTATTATGTGTATTATAGGTGATCAAAATGACACGATCATTTGGTCATTACTATGGCTTTTCCATATGTTATATAGTATGTTATGTTATACAGTATATACTTGATGTTCTTTTAGTCATTTTCTTTTATTATATTATAACATATCTTAAACAGTTTTATAGTAGTTCAAGCAGTTGGTTCTCATTAGGGCTGCACAATATACTGCAACTGAATCTAAACTGGAATTTGAGTGGGTGCAATTATCAAATTACAAAGGCTTCTATTATTCATATATGTCCTCTGCAAATAACAAAATTTTATCATGTTTTTTATTCTGGTTTCACATTTTGCACCTAACTTAAACTTAAATATTAATTTAAAACTTAAAGTGCTTCATGACTTTCATGATTCTCTAATTTGGACTTAATTTGGTGATATTATAACTATTGTAATTATAAATGATAGTTTTACACAAATCAAGAAGCAATTTATGAAGAAAAGTTGAAAAAATATGTTGAAAATTGCAGGTAGTAGAGTTCTAAACACACGACATCATGATTGGGAGAATTCTATCCAAAAGTTATTCAAAATTTACACGTAAGAAACACATTTTTTCTGATACTTTATATTAATTCAACAAAATAAAGGTGTTTTTTTTCTTGTATTTGTATTTGTCAGATAATCATTGCTGTGTACATTAGAGGAGTTTTTTTCTAGGTAACATCTATGAAGCCCTAGGGTCATGATTTCCAACCAGGAAATAAAATTTGAAACCTAAAAAATGGCCTAATTTGTAAAACTAATATGAATGTTTTTGCAAAAAAATGAGTGAGTAAAATGAGTAGTCTAACTTGCCATAGGCACTTTAATAACATAGAAATGTGTGCACTGACTTCCATTTCAAAACAGCAGAAGTGACTGTGTGCTATTGGCCCTCTTCAGGGCGTTTCACCCTAACAAGCAGCAGGCTTGTCTTTGTACATTTTCTATTCTCTCTACTCTTCATCTTTCACTGTCAGAGTGTGTTGTGGAGACCCCCTTTCTTCTTTGTACACATATAAAGTGTGAGGCTGCCCACATGTATTGATTGACATGTATGCCTCTTTTATGTTAAGGCTTATGTAGCTGTGAAAAATCTTTAAGCAATGTTACCGGTGCATGGAGAGTGTTATTTGGCATGTAGAGCTTGAGTAAATGATTATTGATTCATGTGGTCGGACTGTAGCTTTGGCGCGAGCGCAGACGGTTTACTCAGAGCGATTATGACGATATTCTTATCAAAGGAACATCAGCATTTCTGTCAAAGCCCCAGTCAAAGTCAGCCTCATGTGTGCTCTGTGCTTTCAAATGGGGTCAGTGTACACAAAAAGACTATGTAAAAGTGACATCATCATAAGTGAAGCTATATTCAATCTTCTAAGGTCAAGGCATTTCAAGTATTATATTAGAATTGTATATTATATAAGTTATTCCCCCACAAAAATGATTAAATATACAAAGAGCAGTGCACCAATAACAATTATAACATGGTTTTCAACTTTCTCTTTAAAGATGACATTTTGAGGACATTTGACCATTCAAAGGATATAGTATAAGCATTGTTAACTGCTATGCCAGCGGAGCAAATTTTTCATCATTCTGAAATCCACGGATAGGGCTGAATAATGGTGGACAAACTGGACATATATTGCAATGTTCCTGACGAGCACTGGAATTGGGATGTGCAAAAATATTGATATATTGTGATACCAAATTTGGTCATATAGTGTCGTCATAATGATCTGCTGTATCGATATATCACCAAGAGTATTTTTTTTGGTATATTTTAGCAATTTTTTGTGACCGCATGACAATTTTGTTGCTCATTTTGAAGAATGAACCTTGATCATACAATACACTTGGCACTAGTTTGATTATAAAATAGATGTATTTCATATTAACTTTGCACAAATTTAACACTATTAACTATTATTGCTAAAATGTATTTTGGTCTTAAAAAACAGCAGTATATCACAGAGTATCATGTGCACTATATCAGTTAGCGCATGTATCATCATATCTTGATAATATCGTATCGTAAGCCATGTATCATGCATCGTATTGAGTACACAGTGCACATTTTAAACACATCTAGATACATTAATATTTGAAAGAAGACTGAAATATTTACTGCTTAGAGGAATCTGTCCTTCACTTGCCGAGGTAATGATGTGACCCACAGTATGGTCCAATGACACCAATTTGCAGGTGTGTTTTTGTCCTTGGCCTTGCATGATAAATTAAATGGTTGCATGCGGAAGGGCATCTGGAGCAAAATTATTATCAGTGTACACATTACTTCATTGCTGGTGTGATGTCTCCAAGTATCTATTTTACCACGTTTACTTAATACAACCTTTTAGCTCTTCAACAAGTAATCCGAGAATTAGCTCACTCCCAATACACTTGACTGTCTTTTCATTGACTCTATTAAAACCATTTTTAAGCACCATTGCTGCTTTGTGTCAGCCATCCAAAACATCACCACCAAAGGAGTACCACCACACAATGTCCCAATACCCAGGCCAGTGACACAACAGCGGTACTCTGCAGCTCTGCCCTGCCACTAGTGGCCAATCTGTGCTATGTTCAGTTGTTGAGGGGGAAAAAGGGGAACAGTGGAGCATTGGAAGTGAGCTACATGAAACGCAGTTAAAGGCACTCTCTTTCTGTCTTTGTGGCCCAGTATCCCTTTGCTTTTGCACTTCAAAGTCCACAGCCTTCATACAGTGTCCCTCTGCAGCAGTAGCATAGAGTTAGTGGGGAATTGTCATAGGGGAGTGCACGGATGCTCCATTGTTTGCTATATGAGCGTGGATTCAGAGGAGTTGGGAAAGTCAGAGAGCTGGTGACATTTGAATCGCGACAGGCGGTGAAGAGCGCGCTGAGCATGTGGTGGGTGTAGCTAATACTGTTTTTACTAGTGCACAGTAAAACAGACTATTTTTAATCCATGGGGGATTTTAATTCTGGATCCAAATGTTCTTACAGCAGAACAGCACAAGCAAATCCCTATGTCATTCACGTATGTTTCTGGGCTGAAAAAAATATGTATTTATAAAGTATAAATATTAAAAAAAGCTTATCTGAATGTGTAAATATATTTGCAAAGAAGTGGTAGTGGTAGTCTTAATAGTAGTTTAGTGTTAGTAGTAGTAATAGTAGTAGTGTTGAGTATTGGTCTTAAAATGTGGACTTAAAATATTAGTTTTAACCCGCTCTTCATGATCCTGATGGTTTAATTTTTTCTATTTTGTTCGTAAATAAAATATTGAACTCAACTCCACATTGGCTCCTATAACTGCTAGTCTCGGTGAGCTTTATTTGACTGGAAATGAATGCTATGGGTAACGTCACTAGTAGTAGAAGTAGTAGAAGTAGTATTAATAATAGTAGTAAAAGTAGTAGTAGTGCTGAGTATTGGAGTTCACTTAAGGAATCTTTACAAGAAATCAGTAATAAAGTTTTACAAAGTGGCCAAAGAAGAATTTAAAATCATTACAATTTGCTCTTTTCAACTGCACTAAACTGAACTATGACATCCCAGCTCTGTCTGTGATTCGAGGATCAGTAACATCAAAATGCGTTTAAAGACAGTTTGATTTTGTGCATACTAAAGTCAGACTTTCCTGACTTCAATGCATCTTTGATACAAATCCACTGGGTTTTCTTCTTTGCAGTGGGGCTTCCAATTTATTTGACACATTATGGCTCGCATTACAATTAGCTAAATGCTGGATTCATATGCAGTAAATGTGTGGAGGACTCGAAGCAAACCTCCAGCATGAGGGTCCATTCTGAAAAAAAAATAATTTTTGTAGTTCTGTATATTAACCAAACAAAAATACAATTGCTAAGAAAAATCAAAATGAAACAAATGGGATAAAAAAGAAAAATATTGAGTGCCTTTATTAAATTAAGTGGCAGGGTGGTTAGCGCTTTAACCCCTGAGAGCAATGACGGGTTCCATTCTTAACCTTCCTGATACATGTGACTTTTAAATTGTGGTTAATGTCAGTGCCTAAACGTAAGGTAAGGTAAGATTGTTTAAAAAAGTATTGTATACATATTTCATATTTTCTATTTTCATATCTGAGATTTATTTATGTTATTTATATATGTTAAAAAGCTACTTATATGATTGGAAAAACATATTCACTCTAAAAAGAAGTGTTTCATCTCTTTTTTAAACATTAAAATGTTTTTTAGAGTGAAGTTAAAACCTCTAAAAGACAAAATGTACCCCTCTTTTGCTATAACTGACCAGCTTGTGTTGTTGGCACCTTCAGTAAAATGACATCTATTTTATTTGTTAGCTGCTCATTGCACCCTCCTTGTCTTCAGACAGTCTGCTTCCTGACAATGATTAGAAAAGACATTTAGTGGAGAGAAATACAATGATTATAAGTAAAATTGATCTGTGTATCGAACTTGGTCTTCCAGATTCATCAAGGCTGACATCCAAACTCTTATCATTGATTTTCTTTTTTCACTGTACTGTTAACTGAGCCCCTATCTGCTCCAATTTAAATAAGCTACTTTAAGTCAGACAAATTACATTAGCAACTGGACTCTGCCAACCCACTGATAATTGTGTTGGAGAGTTTTAGTTTGGAAACATTTAGTGGGATAGTATAATGAGCAGTGTTATAATTTTAGTTGTAGTGATAGTATAAGTAGAAGTACATTGTGTTCTCAATAGATACTAATTAGAGCCTTTCAGAATGACACTTATTTGAACAATCACTAATCACTGCTGAGAAAACAAGGATGAAATTAGTAAACAAAGACTGTAGATATAAATGGACATGGCTAATCCACTAGCTGCCACATTCCAAATAGGAAGTGACTATGGGGTTACTTCCAGCTCCATCGACTCTGGCTCCAATTGACTTTACATTGAAAAATTGTTACTCCTCTCTCTGCAACTGCTGGAGACAGCCTGGTCATTTTGGTCTTAAAATGTTCATATTAACCTGCTCTAGATGATCCTGGTGTTTTTATTCTGCTATTTTGTCCGTAAATAAATTCCTATTCCTAATATGAAACCCGGCTCCAAAATCGCCTCTATAACTGCTAGCCTCGCAAGCTTCATTTGACTGGAACTAAATGCTATGGGTGACGTCACACTCACATAGTCCACTTCTTTATAAAGTCTGTCTGTGGTTGAAAATTTAAATTTAATTAAACCTTATGTTGGCTACTAAAATATATTGAATTTTAATTATTGTGGTATAAAAATTGGTATTGAGTATTAGGCATCAAAGTCGAGTTACTTTTACTAATCAAAACATAGACACTATCACCATTTTTTGTTGTAAATTTTTGGTCAGACCCTATTATTTGATCCTACTGGGATTACTTGGGTGCGCTGTCGGGATTACTACTCTTAAAAAGTGGGTCAGAAAATTTAGGGTAACCGTGTACAAATCAAATCAAAAATGGCGGCCCCACCTTGTCTCTCAGATCAGTGGTGTTCCTCCCCGTTGGCCCCGGAATATATTTCACAGCGCGCACGTTTGCTTAGATGAAGTGGGTCGCTCCAGAGTGGAATGGAGTGGAACAGCGAGAGCGCATTAAAGCAGATGTATCAGTGCGGCTAACTTGAGTCTGAACATCTGGGAGGAGGCGATAATAGCCTGTCTGCCCGCCTAGCCACATCACTACAGGCCCCAGGAGGAGATTGTACTTTTGCTAAGCATGCTACGGCAAAATATGCAATATGTTCCACTTTAACAACTTCTGTTTGATTCAGTTGTAAAGTTTGGGAAAGTGAAATGGACTGTCACGTGCTTCTTCAGGGTCTGTCTGCTGGTAACATCTCCACAGCTAATTGTCTTGCATGTTGTGCTGCATGTTTATTTTGGTGCTTGTACAAATTAGCATGACACTTCACTAACACTTTTGTGAGGAAACAATTTTGTTTTGATTCTTCCTGATCCTGTGAGTCCATCTAGTGGTGCAAAATCTTTTTCAATTAATTTGATCATAATAATGTTACCAAATAGCGACCAGGTAGCTGCTAACATCCATTAATATGATGTTAATGCTATTGTAATTTATGATCAGGCATATGTACAGTTACATGCAAAGGTTTTCCAATCTGCATCTACTTACACCCTGTATAATATAAGAACTGGATGGATGGTAGTTTATACAGATCATTCAATCTTTCCTTTCCTTTATTTTTACACACACACACACAATTTTTTTTTTTTTTTTTACATTGCAAAGGGTGGCTACTTAAATTAAAAAAATATATAGATTATATATTGTATATTATTTTACTTTTTTCTTTACTACATAAATCCACGTATTTTACTTCATATAGTTAATGTCTTCAGCATGTATATAAAGTAGTAGAAATAAGGAAAGAAAACACTGAATAAAATGTGTCCAAACTTTTGACTGGTTATGGTAATGATTAGAATAGCTGAGGGATCTATATTTACAACACAGAAATAGTGTTTTTACCAGCCCGGTCTGAAGCAGTGCTTTTGAAGTTTACACAAACCAGTAGGTGGAAAGTTCAGTCGTTGCATCATGTTTTTTAACACCAAATCTCCAAGTGCAATGTACAAAACCACATCCAGAATCCCACTGAAATCATGCTAATTCATATTCGTAGGAGGACTGTTTTTCTTGTTACAGTCTTAGATCCAGCCAAGTTAGAGACTGCACACTCGTCTGGCTCATTTTGCATGCCTGATTACATATTTAATTCATGAGTCGACATTGATAAAAAGCATGTTAATAACCCCTCCTCTTCCTCCCTTCCTCTTCCTCCTCATCTTGGCAGTTTTTGGCTGACTAACTCCATACAGTCCTTTGAACTCACCAATGCATGGTTTGATGTGGGAGAGCACTAAAGCGAATATGACTCCACCAAAAGACATAGATTTTTATCACGAGGGATAATACGGTGAAATTAAATGCCTGGAAGGGATCTATTGTGTGTGAGGTATTTGAACCAGATCAATATTTATAAATAATAAAGCAGTTGTGGAGAGATGTACTGCAGATTCTAAAGACTGGCGGTATTTGAAGAGGCTGCGTGTACTAAAGGGTCAGGGTTAACAGTGGTCTATAGGATATATATTAAAGGAAACGGAGACTATCTTATGCGCAGTATCCAGTAATAACATCAGTGTGAGACTTCAGTGACCTAACATATGGACCAACAATGCATGCTTTGACATATATACGGATTACATTTTTACTGATAAGAAACGCAGCCTGTAGTTATAATGCTAGGACTTGATGGACATGTGGCTATTATTTTGACAAACTACTGATTAAACAGATTGAAAGTGGAGGTTTGTTGTTTGTGGGGAATGGTTCATTGATTGGTGTAGAAAAAAGATAACATTTTATGTTATCAGCGATAAAATGTATGGTTTTTAGATTACCAGCATCCAAGATTATTTAAGGAAGCCTGAAGGGATATGTAAAGAAACACACGCTTATCACTTTTGACCTCTACAGCTTCTGGTAATAGATCATTGATTCTCAAATTAGACAGTTGATGTTTTCTGGATGAGAGCGAAATGCGTTTATCAATTCGATATGCTCTTCCTTTGATGAAATTGGGGGAAAACATGGTTTCTATAGCTTGGGACTTTATTGTTTTTGAGAGGGGGGCTTGTGAGGTAGTTGCAATATATTTATAGTGTCTTTTAATCTACTTTTACCTCCACCAAGGAGGTTATGTTTTTGCCTGAGTCTGTCTGTTTATTTGTTTGTTTGTTTGTTTGTTAGTTAGCAAGATGACTCAAAAAGTTATGGACGGATCTTGATGAAATTTTCAGGAAATGTTCCTAATGATAAATCCAAAAGATCATTAAATTTTGGTGATGATCCAGAAGAAATCCTGGATTCTGGATCACTTTGAAAACTGAGCTGCTTGGCGGAGGTCTGCGCTCTCTGAGTGCTTTTCTAGTTTATTTATTAGTTTCCTTAGGGATGCACTGATCCAATACTACTTTGCTGGATTGGATATCGGTTTAGCATATATCAGTTTATATATCAGTATATATATCAGTTTAGCCAATATCCTGATTGGACACTTAAATTGATCTCAGAAAGTCTCAGAATGTTTGAACTTTAATTTACACAAATTTGTTCTGTAGTTTCCTGAGAGATAAATATTTAAACATTTGGATCAGTTCTGTCTTTTATTTTTGTTTAAAGGAAATAAATGCTGTTTTCAGTCTATGCACTGGTATCAGCTGATATTGGGTATTGGCAGATATTTAAAGTTAAAATGTTGAAATTGATATTGGAACAGAAAAAGCTGGATCGGTGCATTCCAAGTGTATTCGTTCAGAGCTTCAGACAAAGCAGTGCCTCCAGTTAACTAAATTAACTAAGGTAAGCTTGATGACATCAGCTGAAAAGTATCAATAAAATAATTTCCTTGACACAAACTTAGCGCAACACGACTTTCCCCCCACTTTGTAAAACATTACACAAAATGGATTCTTGTGAGCTTTAAGCCACATTATAATGTCGTTCCTTCATCAAAACATACCTGGAGTTGTTTTGTTTCATTCACACTTGGTTTTGTATTTTTGTATGTATTTTGACCTCCATTAGCTGTGCTTCCATACAGCTATTCCTGAGATCATTGACCTATGGTGCATGTTTTTTGGGTTGATGGGGGGAAACCCGGAGTGCCTGGAGGAAACCCACCCAAACGCGGGGAGAACATGCAAACTCACAGAAAGGCCCAAGTGACCTGGGGATTGAACCTGGAAACTTCTTGCTGTGAAGCATGAGTGCTACCCACTCAGCCACTGTGCCGCCGTAGTCCTTTCTTATTAGTCTGTTTACAACTCCAAAGGTAAAAATGCTCTGTTCCACCCTGTGATGTCATGTAGTGAACAGCTACTTTTTACTTTTAGTTCAGTAGAGATGATGATTTCAGGGCTGAAATTATCCAAATGATTCTAGTGACGGTGTATGTGTCTTAAAAACACACTGAAGCACTTTCTGTATTACCACGTGACATTGCAAGGTGGAACAGAGTGTTTTCCGTTTGAGAAAAGAGCACACCCTAAATATGCAGTTTGCATGTTAAACATTTATGAATGAAACAAATCACAACTCCAGATACATTGATGAAGAAACAACATTATAACATAGATCAGAAAATAGCGAAATAGGCCCTTGAAAATCCAGTTTTTTCCCATCACCATTATCATAAGCCTCGCCAAACCTGAAGCTACACTTTCCACTTGGCCTGCTCCCCTGATCCTGAAGAGAGCTCCACGGACTGAAGATCTTCTCACTATAACATGATGGGCCCGTCAAGGTCACTAACAGCACTGCATGAAAGAGACATCACAGCCTTAATGAAGTCATACATCACATTTAGCATATGCTTCAATTAGAGGCTTCACACACATTATTGAGATGATATTATCTGAGTGCATTCATTAGTTCGGCTCCAGTAGTTCAGCGCTTTGATTAGGAGCGCGAGGGGATTTCTGCTTTCGACTGGGACCACTGGTGATGTGAGTGGTGGAACGTGTTTGGTTTAGTGGAATTGCTGGTCAATTTAAGACGCCATTTTTGATCTGTGATGATTGGCGGCTTATGATTTTGTACGTCCGAGGTGGTCATGGCAATATGCTTCAGTTTCAAAGCAGTAAAAGTTGTCATAAACAGCATAAACTGTAATGAAAATACAGCATGCTTGAGTATTGGATAAAAAAACAAATGGACAAATAAAACTACTGCTACTACTATTACCACCATTACTTACTGTTATCATTCCTACTTCTAGTACAGGCTGATAAATTACAAGTTTGTCATTTGTTCTGTATGAAATGAGTATGTGATTGGATATTTTCCTAATTTTTACATCTTTTCAGTGCCATTTCTTTGATCAAAAACATGTTTTAATTGTTAATTGTTCCAATACTCCTCAGTTGCAATATTGTTGGTTTATATTTGTGAAAAAAATTTGATTCAAATAAGATTTACAAAATAGTGTAGTTGAGTTCTTGCTTTATTTGTGTGAAAGGTGTGAATAGTGATGCCAACATAATAATAAGAATAATATATATATATTTTTTTTTTTTCTAAATGCATCACTCATACACAAGTATTAGTTTTCAGCTTTGAGCAAATATAACTGAACTGAACTAAGTGAATAATTCAAATTAGAATGTTGATGTAAAAAAGAACAGGTTTCCACCAGCGGTGAAGAAATGCACAGCCCTTGAAGGATCTGCTAAAGTTGGTGTTACAAATACAATTACTTTTCCTTTTGACACTAATCTTGTGCACACAAAGCTTAAGCCATGAGTATTTCAGTCTCACCTATTGATCACAGCTGCACAAGAAAATCCTCCCTGGCTGGTTTTATTTCACTTGTACACGACACCTTTAACAGCCCATTGACTTACAACAGTGTACATTTAACACTGCGGCCATACTGTAGTTTTACCTTCTCCACTTAAGATGAAACGAACCGTGAAAAGTCACTTTTTAAGGCGAGCCCAGCTACAAAATGTAATAAGAAGCATCATGCGCCTTCACAAATTGTATTAAAAGTTAGAACAGGCTATTAAATTGCTTTTTTATTGTGCAATTCAGTTTCATAACAATGCAATCACTGAAGCTGGGGTTTTTACATAAAATCAATTTAGTTTTCTTGTACAAACAGGCCCACTACTCTACACTGTGTTTCTTAAATTTGATTTGCCACTTAATTTAATTTAGCATGGCGCGTGTGTAAACAAGATGAATATACATGTTTCAGTTCTGGTGAAGATGGATATCTGTTACTGCCACAGAATCGGTTTATCAAATGTATTTTATTGTAATCTGCAAATAGTCGCTGTAATAATTTCATTTTGGGCCACACTCTGTTTCCCATTGCCAATGTTTGAGACGTTTTTGAGGTAATTTGATGTTGCAGTCATTTAGTGTCATGTCTTTCCCAGAATAAATTCAGTTTTAGTTTTCAAATATTGGTTGCAAAATTGGGAAAACACTAGCTATTTGTTCGTGGCTATTGAAAGTAAAAAGTGATGGATTTTCCAAAAGAACTGCTTTGCTTTTCTACATCAAAATTTTACTTTCAGTTTAAGTACTATTTTAGTAATGGCATTAGTAATAAGGCACTTGTTCAGTATTTCTACCCGTACAAAAAGAATTATGTCCCTGTTTGAAAGGGACATTTCTTAGATACCAAACATTGGGAACACTGAGTACCTCCAAAAAATGATATTATTATGACAAGTAAATTACAGTTCATTTTGTTCCTCAGAGAAAGAAAATCAGAATTTGCAAGTCCACCAGAACCTTAAGAGTAGAAAAACTACTTGTAGAAGTTCAAGGGGTTAAGAAAACTGTCACATCACAGTTTTCTTAAAAGTGCACTGTGTAACTTTAAAGGGAATCCGCAATCTGTTTGCCTCCATGGAGATTTTAATGCTTTGGTTTAAATTGTCCACAGTATGGTATTAAACTAATATATAATACTAATACTGTCCTGGATTTATTCAACTACAGATATTATTTATTGCTCAAAAATATTTTTAAAAACATCCATTCTTACTGTGATTAAGGTCACCGCTCTACAAATTTAACCTGTAATTTGTCTTCTAAGACTCCATGGAGATTCCTAAATTCATGGCCATACTGTGGAACATTCTAGGCACATCTCCATGGAGACAAGGAGGTGACGGAGACAAGGAGGTGACGAACCCTCCGGCAGACAAGTTGCACAGTGCACTTTTAACACCAGATCACATTTTCAATTTTATCATGATTCAGGCATAGTAGCTTTATGAAATAATTATCATTCTTATTGTCAGCGCCTCAGCACAGATCTGACCTGTAACTTGGATTTGCAGTGTCACTTGCTTGCTTGTTTGAAAATGTTTAATGCCACCCTGTAGAAAGTCCCAAGCAAAACAAAGACATCTCCACAGAAACATGCTGTTGGCCGAAGTTACACATTGCACCTTTTAAACTGTGATTGTACCATCCATCTTTGTACTACTGAGAAATCTATATACCTTATGTGCTCAGAGATCATGACCAGGAGTGTGCTATGTCCAGCTGATCCCCCTATTGGAAAACCAGTACAGTTCAGTGCCATTGTGTTGCTCAAATACAGGGCCAAAGAGTAACAGAAAATCATCTCAGTGATTGCTATCTCAGAAAAGAGTGAAACCCCTGCAGAAAACCTGTGGTAAGCCCTAACACCCATACTATAAATCACTCCTTGGCCTTATCGTGCTGGGGTCATCTCCAAATCGTCCATTAAATGTTTAACAGTGAAAGCCCAGTATGATATCAGCAGTAGATAAAGTGGGATTCCTTCATTGCGTTGGTCAAATGGAAGAAGACTGGGTGCCTGGCTGAGAAAATTATTTATTGGACATAGGGGGAAGTCCGCTGAGATCAAAGCCCCTGTATGCACCCCCGACTGAGGTGCAAGTCTGTTCAATCACTCAGAACAGCATGGGGTACGGACACTGCTGTTTCTGGTTTTTAATTGGCCGCTGAGAGAAAAGAGGAGGAATTGAGAGGAAATTGCAAAAGGTTGATGGGATCCTCGGGTCACGATGGAGATTAGGTTAGAGACCATTATAAAGTACAGTACAGTGTCACATGGCACGGTCAGTGGAGGTTTTTGGATTCAAATATTGTATCGTATTGGAAAGACAGGTAAAAGATGGGAAACACATCACACCAGAAGGAAAGAAAATTAAAAGTGGGGAAAAATAAAAGTTTGATATTGATTTTTTTTTTCACACAACAAAGAAGATTTGCTGCCAAGATCGAGAGCAATATCATATTAAATCCTGTTGCTGTGTCGGAATGAGAAAATAAAGCTGCAGAATGGCCCCTCCCTTTGAGTTTTTTTTAATAACTTCCTCTGTGAACGCTGGCACTGGAGAATTACAGCTCACAAGATAATTGGAAAAACATCTCCGTCCGAGTGGCGGACTTGGTGGACAAGTGCGCATTATTCATAAGGCAGTGAGCAGGTTTTGTTGCGACGAGGAATGAGGTTGTAAAAATAAAAGCTGACCTTTGTGTAAATTGTTATCACTGCACAATTGAAAAATCGATGAGCAATAATACATTTCTTTTTTTTTTTTATTACAATAACACAATGAAGAAGCGAGCATCACACTTGGTACTTTTATTATTTTAATTTGTAAACTTTTTGCAATAAAGATTATTAAAGAAAAGGGTACACTGTTGATTTGATTTTATTGCAGTGGGAGACTACAGAGCAATACTGAAGCAAAAAAAAAAAAAAAAAAAATTTCAAAAGAGAAAAGTAATTCATTGTACTAGTATATGTGATAAAGTTGATATTTCGGGGTGACACGTAGGCCTATAATTATTGATGCCCAAAATATATGCAGTGTTCTTGCGTCCACTCTTCCTGCTCCCATAAACATGAAAGACTGAGACCATTTGATGCGTAATATGTATTTACATGTAGCTGAAGGTTCATTGGTCTCTCATATGTTCCACTGTCAGCAGTCATAATATTACCACTAGCGTAGCCATTTATGCTTTTATCTCCATGTTTTTACACTTTAACATCATGAAACCAATTATTAATTTGTTTACAGTAGTAACATTTCAGCCATCTCATAACATGAGGCCAGTTTTATGTGCAAAATCAACATCTTTGAAAATCTTGTTTGGAAATGCTTGCAGGTTTATTGCAGCGTGTCGACTGAATGCAGAGAGCTTATAAGGACGGCAAAGAAATGGATTAGAAAAAGAATCAAGATTTATGGCTTGCACTTAATTAAAATTCTCAGAAACTAATGGTGAGAAAATTGAAGCGTTCCTTATAGATTTAATTTCCAATGTCTGGTTTCCGTGTGCGGCGTTGCGGTGAGTGGCTGTCGTGTGATATCTCTCATATAACAGAGCTGCTAACATGTAATGGCAAAGTTGGAGCCATCAAAAAGTTGTCAAAAGCTAGTGCGTTCCCCACACTGTCTATTGCAGAAGTAGCTCGAGTCCATTAAAAATTAGAGAAGAACTTTCAGGGCTCTTCACCAGTAACTTTTAATACTGTAGCGCTACGAAGGCTGTCGGTGACAATAAGCGAAAAGCAGCACAGTTGTTTGATTAACATTAATAAATGATGGCTCCAGAGCAAAGTAGATTTTTAGTCAACAGAATAATTCATGAAACCTTCTTTCAAAGTCACTGCATGAGGCTTTTCTTTTGTTTGTGGAGATATTTTAAAGTCACAACTCTGGGAAAAACTTCCACTTTGCTTTAAAGAAGCACAAACCAAGATTAGTTACAACTAGCAAAAATACAATTAAAAATGTGTTTGATCCAGTTGTGCCTGTAAATAAAGGCAGTGCAAAACCAACAAAAACAATATGCCAAAAAAAAAAAAAAAATCTGTTACGGAAGCCAATTAGTTAATGCTGTGGTATTTATTTGTTGTAGTTTTCATTATTTCACAGTGTACAAACTGTTTTTGAATTAAAGATTTCATTTGGATTTTTATGCTTTTTAAAAACTTATCTTTCTGGGTCACTGCTGTATTCTTTCGTGAATTTTAACCACCAGAGGTCACTAGTTATAAAATATGCAATAGTGTCACATATACTCATGCTTGATATTGACATTCGTACTATTTACTCCTAAACTAAAAAATTCCCAATGTCTGCGAGATAGGGCCACATCATTACTGAATTACTGCATGACTCCATTATTCTTTTTTTTTCTTTCTTTTTTTTTTTTGACTGCCACCTTATCCCAACATATCTTTAAATGACGTGTGGTTACAGTACTATTAGAGTCCCCACAGACTCCATTAAAACTGATGTCACCAATTCACATGTAATCATATACCCTTACCTATTCCAGTAAACAGGGGCTCAATACAATACACAATAATAGAGAGACCCATCTGCTCCGGGCGTCTCTGACCATAATGGGGAGAAGTAGCAGGAGCCTATTGGCCATCATGAAGTGTTAGAGACCGAGGTGCTTTTTTGTTACCCCTGTGTGCGCTAAGATAGGTGTTTGTCATTATTCCTCGTACCTCTGGCATCAGCCTGGAATCCTCTGACCTTTCCAGGGATCAGTGCCGGTCTGGGATTACCAATCGATCAAACGGGACGATGGAGCTATAGCGTTTGGAAAACCCATACAATAGATACTGCATGTGTATTGTCTCTAATGCAACCACTGAGAGTGTTATGGGTTAGGAGGTATGGGTTTTATGACCTGAAGCTGCTGATGTCTTGATGTTTTTTGTTTTTTTTTGCGATTTATATTTTTAAAAATATGTAAATAAATAATGTAATATTTATTTTATCCATCACAACTTATCGTAAAGGTGCACTGTGTAACTTTTCTGGTGCCAGGTCGGTCAAATGCTTTTCTGTGTGGTGATCTGGAATGTTTCACAGTATTCTATTAAACCTTTCTATCTTCATGGAGACCAGACGAGACCAAGTTACAGGTCAGATCTGTGGAGAGGCAACCCCACTCAGTCAGAATGCCTGTTTTTCTGAGCTATTTTTTATGGTTTAATTTCAGCTATAAAACCACCTGTAATTGCGTACATGTAAAGTAGAGCTTTTTAATATCTGTATATACTGTGGAACATTCCAGGCAGAGCAATGACATATCCATAGAAACAAGCAGGTGACGGACCCCCAACCAAAAAATTACATAGAGCACCTTTAAATCTAAATTAATAAATAAGATAAACAAGAGATAACAAATTGAGTAAAAACATTAAAAGACTTTTCGACTACAATACTTTGTTACTAGAGAAAATGGCTGCCACTTTCTAAATGCAACAAATGACTAATTAAATGACTATCTGCAGTGAAAGTTAAGCATTTTTTTTTTACTTAACAATATCTATTCATTCAGTTGCATAGAAATGTAATTGAACTGAAACGTAATTAAAGTGAAATTTGTTCTCAAGTAAAAGTAAAGTTAGATGTCTAAATGTACTCAAGTAAAAGTGCAGGTACTTTTAAATGTTAAAGATTTTTTTGATGACAATTTCCTATAAATATACAAAATCACAATACAATACAGTACACAGTGACATGACAAACCCGCTCAGAAGGGGGAGTAACTTAGTGCAGTAAGTAAAGGAAGGTAGACTCAAAAAAATCAAAGCATCAAAAATTAAACTGAAACTTACGTGAAAATACATGTTTTTTGGTGAATATAGCATTTCCCAAACCAATCAGAGGTTTCATGGTTATCTAAATGTGCTATGTGTTAGCAGTTAATACTCCATAGAAGTAAAATACCCCCTTTGAGTACAAGCGCAGGTATACAAATATTCTCAAAAGCACCCAATACATCTACACAATTGCAGTAACTTAAGTACTGTCAACAAATTGCCACCCATTGTTGTCTGAATTCGTCTAATATTTTCCCTCATGGTTGGAATAAACACAAGTCTCGTCTCGAAACTGCCCATATGCAAATACATCACCGGAGGAAGGGTCTGTATTATTCGCATCCGCTCGCACCATAACTGCCACGATGAGGGAGCTAAATGGAGATGTAGTGTTTTTGGAATAAGCTAGCGAGTCGCCTTGACCATCGTAATGAGGATTTCTAAATGGCTTCCAGTCTCCTTGACCGTGCTCAGGGGTGTATCGGCACACAAAAAGGTATTAAATCTGATGAGGTGATTTGAAAGTGAGCAATATGACCAATGGGCTGAACAATGCCCCCCCCGGACTCGGACTCCCACACACACGCGTAATGAGGATGCAGCGCTGATTGATGAGCAACTGATGTCCATTCGCTGATTCCTTCACGGTGCGGGGCTGTTACTCTTTCCACAATATTGAGTTGTAATTTTATCTCTCGCGGGGTCAATCCTGGGTTGCTCAACTGGAAGATCGTTTGTTAGGTTCAATATAGTCGATGATGGATGAAGATCATGCGGTTCTTACTCATATTGTGCTCTGAGAAACAAGTGAAGTCAACTCAAATAATTACTGATCTTATAGCGACTGATCGGAGCTGCACTGGTGATGAGAAAGTGGGAGTCAATTGGAGACACTTTGTTTTTAGATTAGTTTTTATTGCTGTTGAAAGATGGCATCAGGTAGAATCTGACTTTCACCATATGCACTGTTTATATTTTCAATACGTTTTGCTAAGAGGCAAAAAAAAAAAAAGGCAAAATACTAAAGAATACTTTACTAGAGTAAATCGGTATACAAAAATGTGCAATTTAACACAAAAATGTATTTCAAATTCCATTAAAGACCATATCATTGACAAATGCACATGACTAAATCTCAGTCTTGATTCAAATTTGATGAACTGCCCTAACTTAAAACCCTTTATAACCCTTTATAAATATTGTTATATGAATGTTTGATGGTGCATTTGACAAACAAAATACTCATTCATTCCAATATTTCTGTTAAATATTATTTACTCTACACAGAAAAAAGTGAAATCCACATTTATATAATAGCTGGATGCAGTGTTGTCACGATACTAACATTTGAAACTCTATACTAAGGAATAGACTTGAATAGACGTACTCAATATTGGTTCCGATACCATGATGATTAAAACACTCTTTACTTAGACAATAGAATGTCATTTACAACATTAAATCGTCCCACTACTATTATCACGTGGCCTTGTATCTGTGTAATCCCCGAGTCGTCCAGGTACTGAAGGTGTGGCCGTATACTAGTCTGTGTGGTATTATTCTAGCTCTGATACAGCTCAAAATCATTCCTATGCTATTCAGAAAGGTTCATTCCTCTCCTGTGAATAGGACTTTTTTAGTATACATACTTGCTCAGATGAGTACCTAGTTTAGTATCGGTTAGTATCTGATTTTCGATACTTTTGACCACCTTGCTTGGATTTAGAGTACAGCTGCCTTTCACAGTGAATTAGTAGAGATCTCACTGGCGATAGCATCTTCCCTGTGTGAAAGGCATGAGATAATGGGCTCAAATATACAGCGGATTTCTGTGCCTGTATCATTGGAGTCCTGCAGGGAGGTTGTTTGGCCCAGCGTGCACACAGCAGTTAACAGTTTACAGCAGGAGGCCGAGTAGGAGCCACAGACTGTATAAATCCTGTAAAATACATTAGTGATTTTAACCTGCCTTTGGTTACACACTGAGAGAAGGTCACATGTATTTTATGATGACAATAGCAGCAGCCACTCAAGATATTTAAAATGGTAAAAAGTAAAATAGAAAGCAGTGGTGGAACGTAACGAAGTAAATGTGGTCAAGTACTGTACAGTCCAGTTCCTTTTACTTTACTACATTTGAGAGCAGGTATCTGGACTTTCTACTTTCATCACTACATTTTTGAACGCGACTGAAAAGTAAAAATATTTTATTATTGTTTGAGACCTACAGAAAACGCAGAGGGTTTATTTTTAACACGTTCAAAATCTGAGCAAACAAATAATATAACAACAAATAAATAAAAACAGCTAGAATAAAAACATTGATTCAGTTGTTTCTGTTAAACAAAATTCAGCACAAATCTGTATCAAAATCAACAACATTTTAAGCTTTATAAGACCTCAAAATCATAACGAAATACTTCTGACTCATTAAGTAAAATTTTAAACTGGTACTTAAATAGATTTTTCATGTGATATTTTTACTTTTAGTTGAAGATTTTTTATTTCTAATCTGGTATCTGTACTTTTAAGTAATAAAATAAAGTATTTCTTCCACCACTGCATTACAGTTCATGTTTTAATGATATACATTTAGAATATTTTTTTAGGGGGAGGTAAATCGTGCTTTACGGCTTACCCATCATTACAGGTCTGTCTCTATAACATATCTCATTTGTATCTTGCATTAACTTTCTAAAACAATCAAAAACTGACCATGAAATGTCCCTATAAATACATTCTGTGGAAAAAAAAACAATTTTACATATTGTGCATTAGGTTAGTATCAGTTGAAGTGAAGGGACTGCCCTGCTGGAGTCACTGACTCTCAGTTCACTCCTCACGGGTGCGGTCACACTCTAACGGTTTTGGGATTACTTAAATCTGAGTTCGAGGCCAATTTCATATGTCCCGCTGTCACCGTCGCCATGGCGCCCACCGAGTTCAACCACCTTCGAATGCGATCAATTTGCAGAGTCAATTTTCCTGAATAGGGGAAATATTTAAAAGCAGCTGAGCGGGCTATCACAAACAATTTAAACTCCAAATGAACCCTTCCGTTGTGTGTAGATTAAAAGTACACACTCCCGTCTCCCTGTCTCTATACACTTTAACACACTCATTGATGCATCCTTCATTTGACAGTGGCACTTGAACATCTCTGTCAACATGTTTTACTGACCTGAATCCTGCAGCATGTCACTTTGGCTGTCAAGGCCGTCGCTGATAACAATAAATGAATGTAGAACAGTGTCACAACATGTCTCCGTCAGGCAGATGCTCCTCATTTGGAAGAGCTTTGAATAAAACTAGGACTCAATTAGTGAAATTTTGCCTTTGCGCAGATGGTGGAGTGGGGTGGAGAGTTTTTAAACAATAGTGTGAGGTAAACGCTTTGTGGATTAGTTAGCACACCACAGTATATCATTATAAAATCAGAGGTCCTAAGAAAAAGTTATAAGTAAATTAACCTTTTAATGCAGTGTATTCAAAAACAATTTAATTTTATTTATTAGGGTGATGTGGGAAAAATACCAATATTGTAAATTGATCTGATTCTCTGATTTACTTTATAAGACTAGTTATATTTTATTTGAATATAAATGAGACTACTTAGACAGAAGTGTAGGTCACATAATTAGTCATGATCATGCCCAAAGTGGTCAGCAATCAGTGGAATTGTTAAGGAAGGAGGCAGATGAATCCGATGGATTGCTAAAAAAGTAGAATCGGTTCTCTATTCCATCCAAAATCCTGTACACTTCTACTGTCTAAGACGTACCCGACTATTTGTGATCAGATTCATTCACAGCAGGACAAAGACACACCCATTGTTTGAATGAATGATTGGGCAAGCAAGTCTTTGAGCATTACAATTTCATTTAATATTGTTGTATTGCACAGCCTTAATTTGACAGTTTTCCCCAT
This sequence comes from Taenioides sp. WSHXM2023, assembly GCA_029959045.1. Lineage (NCBI taxonomy): Eukaryota > Metazoa > Chordata > Actinopteri > Gobiiformes > Gobiidae > Taenioides > Taenioides sp. WSHXM2023. Next base: position 13,232,794 of record CM057096.1, on the reverse strand, counting down.
AGAAATCTCATTTTGAGTAGAGATCAACTACATATGTAAACTGTTTAGTAATATGGTGAAGAACACCCCTGTTTTATTAACTTAATGTCCCTTAAACTAAACTAAACCACCTTTTCCCCTTTGTTAAATTATGTTTTTAAGCAGGCTTTAACAATACATCTGGGCTGCCTGGCCAGAAGCTGTTTCTTTTTCTCGTCTGGACTGCAGTCTCTGTACCCTGGAGTCTATAAGTGAAATGTATCACAGTGCACTGAGCCTCAAACACCTGCTGCATGATGGAAAGATTACATTAAGATTTGTATTACTTTCTACTTCCAGCTGAAAATATGAAATATGCTTTCCCTCTGCTATACGGCAACAAAACTAGACATCTACATAAATGTCACCCTCTGTGGTAAAAATAACACCAGTGGGAGTATATGGAAATGGTCAGAGCTTTGTCAGTGATGGAGGGCTGCGTATGCTTTATTAGACAAACATGTCACCAGTCTGGAGCTAGTTAGTGAGTTATGTGCATTAGGGGTCTCTCAACATGATGTCTATAATGATGAATACCTGTAGTGTGCGTTCTCGGGTGTATAGGCCTTGACATATGGACGAGATTTATGTGTCTGCCGCTAGAACTGCTAAATATTCATTCGGCATCTACATCATCCAAACAAGCTGCTAACACCACTGACTCTGCAGGTTAATGGCTTTGTGCAACAGGCTGTCAGCAAATGAGGTCTGGAGCTCCGAAAAACATTGTAGTGTGAATGGAGGCGAAAACTAAATGTAATCTGATATTGAACTTTTGAGTATGAAAAGGTTGAAAACTTTACAACTCTCAGAATGGATGCATAGTTGTCATAGCCTTTAAAGGTTTCATCATTTATCCAGGCTTGGGAGTGGCACCTCTGTAACTTCTCAGGTGGGGGTCCTTCACTTGCTTGTTTCCATGGAGATGTTTATTCTTTGGATTCCGTTAAATGTAAGCAGGTGATGCTACCAGGCCAAGTTACAACTCAGATCTGTGGAGAGTTGACCCTGCTCACTCTATTTTTGACCAATAAAAGAAAAGATGTGTATGACAGATTTTTATGATTCTCTAAGTTTGTGAGATTATAACTATTGTAAATATAAATTATAATTTTACACAAACCAAGAAGCAATTTGTAGAGAAAAGTTGAAAAATATGTTGAAAATTACTGGAAGTAGAGAGTTCAAACATATTGATGACACCAGGGAGCATTCTGTCCCAAAGTTGGTCACAATTGTGTGTTGGCACAATTTCCAACCAGGAAGTGAAGTTTTAAACCTAAATTTGGGCAAATTGGGGAAACGAGTTTGAATGTTTTTTGGACAAAATCTTAAATATAAATCTTAAGCGTGTCTTAAGATAAATCTTAGGCACTTTAAGGCTAAATTTAGGCTGAAGAAGCAGCTTGGATGAGCTGCGAAACATATTTGACCAAATAAACTTTTGTCCAGTTGACAAATTGAATTTCTTCTTTTGCCATGGATTCTACTTGGACGACTGAGGGATTCTACACACCGCTGAATTTACAGTTATAAAGTGATTTGTGTAGTTTAAATATAATATGAAAAGCATTGTCTAGACTTGAAAAGATAAAAACACCCCCGTGTAGTGTACATCTCCACCATTCCTTTGGACAACAGTACAGACAAGCCCAGACAGGAACACCTCGGGCCCCAGAGGAGAGCATCTCTGGTGAAATGGTCCAGAGGTGACAGGCAATATCTGGATCTGCTGCTGTTTGCACACATTTGTGACAAAGCCGTCAACAGGATCTGTCATAACACCAATCTGAATGTAGAGAAGGCACACACACCAAGGAGAAGAACCACATGTACTGTACTGTGAGAATGTTTTGGGCAGCTGTAAAAAAAAAAAAAAAAAAATCAAAATATGGAATTTCTGTATTACAAAATCAATAAAAGTCTGCAATGTGAGTTCAGCTTTTCCAGTTGAAGAATGCAGATACTGATACAGCTGCCATTACACACTATCAGTGGATCCAGTGCAGTAACTGGAAGTATACTTATACACAGAGTATACATATTTATGGTTCAGTGACAGACTGAATTGCCTGTGCTGTGTGAAGGAGAGGCTCTGCAGGTCTTTCCTTCCTGCTGCTGTCATACTGTACAATGAACAATGCTAATAATAACTCTTAACTTATTAACCTCTACTAATCATGTGCAATACTGTAACAGAATGTGAATACTGCTAAGTCACTCACTTTACCTGCTCTTTTTTTTCATCTGTCCATATGCTGCATATGGTTATAGCTACTTATTGTACAAATAATATTATAAACTCAAGTTACTTGAACTACTATTTTTGTCCATATGCTGCACTGTTCGTAATTGCAGTCAGAGCCACTTAAAAGTTCTGTAGCCTCATAGCTATCATAGTCATTTATCTTGATCTTGATTGCATTTCTTATTTTTCTGATGTCCACATTTTGGAAGAAATAAAGGTTTATCTTGTACTCAAAAAATAAAACAAATAAACAACAAATAAAAACAAAACAAAACTGATCTGAATATAGCTGTTACTTATTCTTCAAGCAGAATAGAACAGAATACGTTTAAACATTATGGGAGTTGACTGGTCTATCCCTAAATCAAGTGATGCAACAATACTCAATACAATATGGGATTGTTCAATACATCACTCACAATACGACACACACGAGTGACTAAATACAGACTTTACTACACTCCACACACCCCATAAAGGACAGGCACTGATACATCTGAGAGGAGATAGTATAATTGAATAAAATATGATTTATATTGATTATTAGCATAAAAGTAATAGTGTCTTTGTTCTTGTGAGGCCTGAATAGTATTGTTATTGTGGCTCATGTATCACATTGAATAGAAAACTGTATTGTTGCATCCCTAATTATTGGCGCATCACTTCTTGTGTTTTCAGCTTCACTCATTAAATTGACCTTTTGCCTCTGACTAATTTTATCATCTCTTTATGGATAATATGTGTCTAATGCAATATACTTTTCAGTCCCATGTGCACTTTGACACAGTTTGTAGCCCCTTTAAGTCTTCGTGTGGCCCTTATGACTTAATTGTTTCACTTTGAACATTTCTTACAGTGCAGGAAACTAGATCGACGCTTTGGCTCTGTGGATATAAAAGGTTTGGACACCTCATCTTTATCCCCTGTCCCCTTTAGCAGGAAACACCCAGATAGCAGCGTATCCCATAATTCCACTGTCGTCCTCCCTTTCTCTCCTTGTCTGTCTCGCCCCCTTCACACTTGTCTCCTTAGCCACTTCTCACCTTTCATACCTCCTAGGCCATCTCCTTTCCTTCTTTCCAGCTCCCGGGATGTGTCTTGTGTTTTGATGGCTTTGCATTCAGCCAGTGCCACGTCATCTCCGTCTCTCCTGGCCGTCCATCACAGCCGCAGAGCCTATACCTATGCATTAAATATCAGGCGTTATGGAGGCGGTGGGGAGGGAGTCACGCAGTCTGAGGCTGGACTGTGCTCACCCTGGCAGGGCAAAAGGAATCTCTCCATGGGCGGATGATTAAGCCTACAGCGCTGTGGGTGTTAGACTGAACAGTTGGTAAAAAGCTTTCGGAATATTTCTCAGAAGATGTTGCTCTGCAGGTGGATTAGGTAATATTTTGCATTTATTCAGCTTTCGTTTGTTGTTTCAGACTGTACAAATGCAGGAGTAATAGTAGTAGTGGGCATAGTAGTAGTAGCTATGGAAATAATAATAGTAACAGTAGTACAAATTATATTTTCAGAATGTAATCAGATCTGACTCACATCAGATTTACAAAAGATCTTTACGAAAGATCGATCGAGTCACGGCCACTACCAATGCTTTTTTTAGATGATTGTTTAGAATCCAGCTGATTTTGATTATTTTTCCCAAAATTATGAAATTTAAATTTGCAGTCACCTTCTGTGCAGTTATCTTTTTGCACTTAAGTGTTCAAATAAAGCTTTGTGTGTACTCTTTAAGCACCAAATCAGCCAAAAGAAAATATCAGCCTGTACTGGAGATTTAAGGCCGATAGCCAGTACGCTAAAAAGTACAACTATTGGCCCAATATGTCTAGTTTTAATATGACAACTCTAGAAATCAGATAATAATCAGATTATGATGCTGTACATGTAAACATATAGCCTCTGTTATAGTTGTTGTAGCTGTAGTAGTATTTAGTGGCTTTACTGAGTCTTCCAATCCACCAATTAACAAAATCTGAACTGAAATTAACTAATTACAGCAAACAATAGCTGTACCAAATAAATGTTGTAACTCTATTATGAGATAGGTAATAAGGCAAACATAACAAAGCACTTACTCCCCCTAGTTTTTAATGGATGCCTCATTGATTTGACAACACAGTTTTGGGGAAGTGGTCGGGGGGCTTGTTCTCATAGACAAATTCAGACTAATTAGCTGGACTATTTCCCCCACAATATTACCACTGAGAGGCATTTAGTATTTATTATGATGGCGTGATTTTCTCAGCTGGGTGGTGCTGATTGAGAGGCCATTGGAAATGCAAGACTAAATAATTGAGCTATCAACTTGTGCTGTGGTGTGTAAACTCAGGCTTATAATGGCAGTCTAAGATGCAGACTCCTGGAGACTTTGTGAGTGCTTTCAACCTTTGAATGTTATGTATCTTAAGTATTCACAGTGCCATATATATATAGAAAAACTCAATAATGAGCTGTACAATGGTATTCATAAACTGACATAATTGCATAGTGTATTAAATATTTAGAGCAATAAAATAAAATGTTCTTAATACATCTATTTATGTATCTTTCATCTTTAAAGGTCCTATATTATGCAAGGTTGACTCTTGTGAGATTTAAGTCATGTTATAATGTTGTTACCTCATGAAAAATATACCTGGAGTTGTGTTTTATTTTATTCACACATGCTTGTGTAATCCTTTATTATTAGTCTGTCTATCTCCAAAGCTCAAAAATGCTCTGTTCTCCATTGCAATGTCAGAGTGTTTTTCTGTTTGAGAGAAGAACTCAGCCTAATTATGCAGGGTTTGTGTGTCAAACATGTGCGAATGAAACAAAACACAACTCCAGGTATGTTTTAATGAGGAAACAACATTATAAAGTAGAGAGAGAAGCTAAGACATTTTAACATTTTAACCTGCAATTATTGGCCAATTACATGTATATAAAACGCATTGTACAAGCTTCCAGTGATTGATGCATTCATGCACAAATCTTTCTTATGGTCTCCTATTAAAGACGGTTAAAGGCTATTATATAGTGCATTTATATTTTATTTTGCTCATCCTTTGACGCTTGCTACATAGTGGTCCAGAAGGAAGCCACCAGTGTGTGATTTGTGATGACATACCTCGCATGTTTATATTCCTGTTTCAATCTTGTTGCCATCACCAGTCCCATCCTAATGAAAATGATGGTTACACAGCCTCATACGATGTAGTTGTGAGTGTAATAAATAATAACAGGACAAAATCCATCTTCATATTATGATGCAGCTGATAGGACCACGCGCTTCACTCTTATTGATTTTCACAGGGATCCGTCGACACACACGAATAATGCAATAAACGTATATAGAATGTTGTGATATATGTTGTAATATATAGGGACATGAATGATATTATATACAGGTTATATCCAGGGGTTGCGGTTTGGATAAATGCAATGAGAAATTTAAATATAAATATGCTGTATGAAAAAAGACTTTATAAATTCATTTACATTTGCAAGAGGAGCTTTAAAGGTGAACTATGTAACTTTTCTAGTTGCGTCCTGCCGCCTCCATGGAGATGCTTTATACTCCACAGTATGACAATAAACTTATCCGTCTTGTATCTTTCAATAAGCAGGTGGTGGATCATCCATCAGAAAATGGCATCTTTAAGGGTAGACAATAATGTTACTTTTATTTATTTGATTCATTTGCAATTTTGTTTATCAATTATATGTGGTTGCTTAATGCAGAATTAGGAAAAGTAACCAAGTATCTTTAACCATTATTTATGTCACCTTCCTGATACCAGATCCCATAGTGTGTGTTAACTGCTCCCCTTTCCCATGTTTTGTCAATCAAAGCCATCTTAACTTGACTTCAAAATGGTTCTATCTCACCACCATCTCCCCAAACCACTTGCGTCAGATCACGAGTGTCACCCAGTTGAAGGAGTTTGAATATTTGACACTTGATTCAGATTTTGGCTCCAGGTGTTTGGCGGAGAACAGACCTGTCAGTCCTCGTCCTTGTCACATTGAGACAGACTGCTGTGAAGAGCCATCATTCTCAGCACGCTCCCGAACAACTGCGCGCCACAACTGTCATTTAGCCCCAACCAAATCGCATTCTGGATTTGATTTGGAAAAGCAACCTCATTATATCTCCTGCTTATCTGTATTGTTCTAGTAATTGGAATTCTTAATGTCTTCACCAGGTATGAAATTGTATTGTGACATAAGGGGAAATTAATATTGCAGCGGGAATGGCAGAGATATCAGGAAGTATTGGAAAAATAAAGCCTTTTAATGTGGTTGATTGGGTACATTATGTGTGTCCTGTTGTGAAGATTGGCTAGCACTGCTGGATGTGTGAAATAATGTTGTTTCATATGTAGCAATAGCATGGTTAGGAGTGTCAGCTTATAATATGTTTTATTTCACTGTAATGGAAATTCAAACATGGTATTGAAATCCATAACTAGGAATGCAACCCCAGCTAATTAAAAGATATTGCTATTTCAAGAGCTTGATATTATGAAAGAAGGGGTATTTTATATTTTTGGAGTATTAACTACAAATGCGTAACATATTTAGATGTTCCCTTTTATTGTGAAAAGGCTGTTTAACCAAAAAACAACTTATTAACGAGTTTTCTAAGTTTACATTTTGTTTTTAAGCTCTGTGTCTCCCCTTCCTTTGCTCTCCGCACTAAGTCACTCCCTTCAGAGTGCTATCGCAACGCAATGATTTTATATGGAGAATTGTCATGTGGGAACATAAATGATGTAGGTTTGTGAGCTGAGCGTTGAACCGAATCTTACAGCATGGATCTAAAACCTCTTCAGGCACGTTTTTGATGAGGGAACATCTTTATAACATAACATGGTAGAATGCTCAAAAAAGGATTTAGCTACCCCCTCTTTAAGAATGGGGTTCTCTTTCTATAGCTGTATAGACAATTTTCTTGGTGTGTCAGGGTGAGCTGATTAGGCATGAAATCATTACCACCAGCACCATATTAGTGATTGTACTTTAGTTTTATTAATTATTTTATTTAACTTGGATAGTCCAAAAGGAATGTGAATTAAACATGGACATCTTGCTGTGTATTTTAAGGGCTAACTGTCGCGTCTATCACCGCTTTCTTCTACTTCTTATCTTTATTTTCTAGTAGGTGACAACCAACATTTATGTGCATTTCCGCCATGCACTGTGCTGGAGTGTGGGCCAAATTAACCATGGGTTTCAGAATGATGAAAAGTTAGGATAGTTGCCATAGCAATTAACAATTCAAAACAAAATATTATATCTTTTGGCACCATAACAGGAAACTGAAACCTATGAATACCACTGCCTTAACCAATTTCTCCTTTAAGGTCCTATATTATGCAAAACTGTGAGCTTTCAGCCAAGTTATAATGTTGTTACCTCCTCAAAAACAGAGTTGTGTTTTGTTTTTGCTGTAGTTTTCAAGTTAACAGCTACCATTTCTCTTTAGTTCAATAGGCAATTGGCGATTGGCTATTCCAGGGCTTATCCAAATGATTCTAGTGAGGATATGGGGTTTAAAAACACAATGGGGCACTTCCTGTATTACTACATGACATCACAAGGTGGAAGTGTTTTCCGTTTGAGATGTATAACATGGGTCAGTGTCACGGGTTTGTATGGACTAAACGGGGAAAAACAATGGCTCAGTCATAAAACTTCACTTAAGTGTTTTTTTTTACTCACACCACAGCCCAAAGTGCAATATTTACAGTGATATAGCAACACAAGTCCAAAAAAAAAAAAAAAGTATTTACAGCAACACTCGCAGCAAGCCAGCACCCACATAGTCAGGCCAAGGACAGACCACAGACTGAGCAGAGCTCTACCTTATATACCCCTTAGCCCCTCCCCCTGGGCTAATCAATGGGGTACTGTCAGCAAAACATCCGCTAGGGGCGCTGCGAGCATAGCGACCGGAAGTGAGCTTCGTGTCCCTCCATTGCCATCTACTTCAATGACAAATACTTCACGGGAAAATGGCTTCAAAATATGGGTTGTGGACGTTAGTTTTATTAAAGGAGGAGTTGAAGAGAAGGGGAAAGTTGGTGTCCGGACGAAAATGCCAATTTATTGAAAGGCATGCTTATCTTTGTGTATATTTAATACTGTATATTTGTTTGCTTCTAGTACACGGGTACACACTTTGCAGACTCGAAGCACTGGACCAAATGGGTATTACAGAGGCCGATGATGAAATTGCAAGAGAATATTGGATGACACTACCAGATTTTACGACTTCCAAGATCCCGAAAATGCCAATGAGCCGTATTACATCATACCTTGAAAGAATTATTATTAGACATTATTAGAAATTATTAGTATATGTTGAATTTAATGAAGCGTGACTGAAATTGTCTGTACAAAATCAATGGTGCATCTGTACACTTCTGGTCTCTACGCTCGCAGCGCCTCTAGCGGTATTCATTTCCTAGCCAGAACCCCATTAACACAACAGGGTTTAAGGTTTAAGCATAGGCACAACTATACTCATGATGATAAAACAAACTGTAATCCAACATAATAGAAAAAATACTTAAATAACCCCCCATTTGGCTCGATTTTAATTAATTAATAAACTAAAGAAAACAGAATAAACACACAAATTAACATTAATGGTTTAGTCCATGGTCATGTGACCCCCTTTAGCACGCCACCATGCGCTATTTATGGCACAACCGGGAAGTGCCCCGGTTTGGCCCCTGGACCAGAGAGCGGCGAGGAGACAGCGGAAGGTAAGGAGCGTGTGGACAGGTAGGCGTCGAGTGTGCACCCCTAAACGCACCAGGGGGGAAACGGAGTCCAGGCAGCGGGGAAACAGTTTGCGGGAGTACAGGACTGCGGGACATGTAAGCGGTCCTGCGGGGGAAGCAGTCTACGGGAGCTTGGCTCCGCAAAAACCAGGGGAAGCGCTGTGCGCGCCCTGCCGGCTAAGGTGCGCTCTTGGGCCAGAGAAAGATGTGCTGGTCGGGGAATGATGGGGCTACTACGGGCGCTCCGTCACAGTCAGAAAATGGCCTAATATGGCCCCTTTAACACAAATGACTTGCGTTGTCAAATTTCCAACCAATCCATATCCTGATTATGAGTGACTTGACAATATTTGTTTTGTTACTTCATTGAGTCTAGTTTTGTTCTAAACCAATGCTCCCATGTTGAATAACTTTAATAAGGGCCCCTCTTGCCTGGGGTCTCACTGTTATCTCTGACCCATGCATCTGCTCCAGCCACTGTCCTTCAGCCTCCCCGAGTCTTTGCTTATAACTTCTCGTTCTTCCTTATTGTTCCTCCTCATCTATCATTTTCTGCACTCTCTCTCCCTCCATCCTTATCTTTACTCTTTATCCCCCTCAATTTCAGCTGGGGCTTTTCTTGTGGCCCCTGGGGTCCTTCATTACATGGGGGGCACTTCTGCAGCCACACTGCTGTTGTCTCCTCCCTCTGCCCACACCACTGTGGGATTAGTTTTATCTCAATCTCTGCCACTTGCTTATCTATTTTGGAGACTCTTGAAATAAAGCTTTGGTAGACGTGTGATGTACTTGAGATTAGCACAGGTATGGAAATCCGGAAACGATTAGATGCCCTTCCGTTCGTCTGGGGGAGAGGGGGCCGGATCGCTGCCAAGCACTACACAGACATGCTGATGCGTGCTAAATCCTATGTCCTAAGAAGGTCACACGCAGCCTAGTATTCTTAAATTTAATCCTGGCTATAGGTCTAACAAGTGATGCTATACTTCATCTTGTCTTCTTTTGGATTGGTACTGCTCTCTGTACTGTGTGGTGGTATTACATATTGATCTGCGATATGTTGGGCTGCTGGATGATGACAAAAAGTATTATTGTCATTATCTGCCATCACCATTATTTCAAATGATTACTTTTCTACTGATAAGATGATTCTCTAGAGGAAATTATAGACCATATTTTATTAGTAATGCTTTGTGACATTTTAAAAAGCATGTAGTTTGAAGTGTCTTTGTTGCAGGTTTATAGTGGCCAAACCAGGGAATATATTTTGAAGAGAGGTTAATTGTAATTTTGATTAATTTTTTTATTGTATTTATTTAATTATTTTTAGATTTAGAAATAATTAAAATCACTACTACAAATTAGATTAATTGCACAGCCCCTGGATATGTGTAACACTGAAATCCCCCTTGATTTGCCATTGAGCATTGATTTGCTCCAGGGTTTTCAAGTATCAGAAATTATATTATGCATGTGATAGTGAGAATTTATGAATATTCATTCCGTTTGACTGGGCCTAATTTAACAAAGTATCACATTTCCACTATATAAAATGGCAACAAATGCATGCACTGTACGAATAAATCTCCATAGTGATTACGTATTCTTGTATTCTTAGCCAGTTTTACTTGAACATATTTAAACAGTAACAAAACTCATTTCTCAACACGCAAGCAGAAGACAGTTTAGACAACAGGGAATAGTTAAATCTGACAGAACATGTAAAATACCACTGATACATTGAAGATTACAGAGTTATACAAAGTTATGAAGCTATATGAAGTTCCTACTACTATCCACTGTGGGATTAATAAAGTTTTGTACATAAAGGTAAAAAAAAAAGTTCTCTAGCTTATGATTGGGTCTCTGTGTAGTTGACGTATTGAGAAAAAACGTATAAACTTTGGAAGTTTACTGCAGCGGACTTGTCACTCATAGATTTCAAAGATGGCGATTTGAGCTGTCGCGTCAGCGAAGCATCAAATTCAGTTCAAGCTTCAAATCCTGTGTATGGTTCTTTCTTTCTCTTCTCTTTATTAGGCCCGAGCCCCTACAGGGCGTAGGGCCTATTGCTTTCATTATCTCAGCTGTCTTACGAAGTTGAGCGCGATGCTCTCAACTTCGTCCCTTGGTCGCCCCCTGCATGAACAGCAGTAAACCCCACGACAGAGTGGGGAATCTCGAGAGCTTTCAAAAAATGTAAAATATGTTAACGAATATATTGTTTTTGCTAAAAAATATTACTCTTTTTTTTTAATTATTATAAATCTTCTTCTTCTGCTCTTTGACCTCTAATTTCACCCACTAAACATATTCAGAAACTCACAAAATTTTGCCCAAAATTCAGAAGTGCCGAAAAATTCGACAGAATATGTGTTGCATAATTGGACATTAAAAAAATGGCGCCACCACAGCGCCACCTACAAAAGTCAAAATACATTGCGCCTATGGGAGCCGTCCCGACAAAGTTTGTCATAGACCCACTAAATTCCTTACAGACGTTCCTCATGTGAAGACAAACAAAAAATATTATAATGGCCACACCCCCTGGCAAACCGGAAGTCAGCCATCTTGGATTTAAATTTTCAAAATGCTGAGTCACCAGTTTTGCTCAAGTTGAATTTTAACGAACTCCTCTGAAGGTGCTTCACCGACAGGGCTGAAAATCACTGTACATCATCTAGAGAGGTGGGGCATCAAAAGTTAGCCAATTAATTTTGATAACTGTCCCGGTTTACATGCGGCAAAGCCACAAATTTCATTCTGAATTTTTGAAATTTTCAAATATCTAAATTTTGTTCGCACATACAAAGTCTGATTTGGCTCAAATTTGAATCACTTGTTAAACTTTCTGGCCACTGTGTTGCCATAGCGATGCGTGAACGTGCCCATGTTCTCCTAATGGCAAAATTTCAAAATTTTCTTACATTTCAAAGTGATAAAACAACTTCTTAGTTTCAGTGAAGACCGTGACATTTGGCACAGGGATTCTTCAGGTCACCCCGATCAAAAAATTCCAGGGGGCCAAAGTTGTATTTTGCATGGTGTTGCCATGGCAATATCCCAAAATGCTTTGCATGTTTATCTGTGTTAGCACATCAGCGCCTCCTATGTGTGTTGCGTTTGTGTGTTTAGTGACAAGTACAGCCCAAATACAACACAAATGAACAAATAACACAGAGACAAGTGGTACGTCATTGGTTGGCTTTAATTTTATTTTTATTGTTCTTCTGCTCTTTGAGCTCTAATTTGACCCCCTAAACGCACTCAAAAACTCACCAAATTTTGCCCAAAATTCAGAAGTTCCAAAAAATGTTATAGTATATAGGTTGCATGCATGGGCATAAAAAAAATGGCAACATTGCGCCACCTGGAAAACTCAAAATACATTGGCAAAAGGAGAAATTCAATTTGTCAACTGGACAAAAGTTTATTTGGTCAAATACGTTTCGCAGCTCATCCAAGCTGCTTCTTCAGTTCTGGTCAGACGCTGGTGGACACTGCCTTATATCTGCCTGAAGGGAGGAGCTAAATACAATGTATTCAGGCAGATATACTTATTACTTATACACATCCAGTTGACAAATTGAATTTCTCCTTTTGCCATGGATTCTACCTGGACGACTGAGAGATTCTACACACATCAAAATACATTGCGCCGATGGGAGACATCCCAACATCAACTTTGTCATAGAGCTACAAAATTCGGTACACACATTTGTCATGTGAAGATTAACAAAAAATATTATTATGTCCATGCCCCCTGACAAACCAGAAGGTGGCCATCTTGGACTGAAATTTTCTAAATGCTGATATTTTCGCTGACTTAGAGACTTAGACAAACTTTATTGATCCACAAGGGAAATTATTTGGATACAGTAGCTCACACAGCACAATGTAATATAAGAGTAAAAAATAAATGACGTTGCATTTTAACGCACTCCTCTGAAGGCGCTTCACCGTCAGGACTGAAAATCACTGTAAATCATCTAGAGAGGTGGGGCATCAAAAGCTAGCCAATTTATTTGACTTGATTTGCTCCCATTTGCACATGCTTAGTCTGTTTGTGCTGAAATTTGAATCACTAATGCGTGATCTTGGCCTGAATATAATCCGCTATAAAGCATATGAAAAGTGTACACTATAACGCCCTCTTGCATAAACATGAAACGTGAACATTATCAAATTTGTACCAAATTTGGGAATTAAATTCTATGACTAGAAGCAAAAACATCAATTATTGACATGGGGCATTTTTCACGGTTGGCCCAGCAGGGGGTACAAAGATTCCAAAAAAAAAACAAAAAAAACATTTAAAGGTGCATTTAAAGGCCTGGACATCTCTCTGGAAGGGACAATAGCGTGGGAGGGGTGTGCGCGCAGGGCGAGGCCCCTTCGACGCCGCTTGCAGCTTTAATTATCTTTATAGTTGCTTGACATTATATTATTATATTATTACTTAATAATATAATGGTCAGGTTCTATTGAATTCTATTGATATGAACTGCTGCATGTGCTCTGCAGGCCCACAGTCCTTTTTAAAGAACTATTATTATTATTTTTAGATTTTAATATTGATAATCTACCATTATTACTGCCTCAGTTCTCTGACATGAAGAAAAATGCCCATCTTTTCTTGAACTACTATAATGTATTTTCATTCTTGTCAAGGTGAATCTCAATTTGAAAGATAAAGGCTGTATCCAACTTGAGAACTTGAGTCATTAAAGCTCTATGTTTATATGCAAATGTGAATGTTCAATCCTACAGTGGTTTCATTGCAATGTTGAGTTTTTTGGTCAGATTAAAATAACGTAGTTTTGGCAGACTACACGTTGTACATTTATAGAAAAAGGCTTTAGATAACCACAGCTTCAGATCTGCCTCCTCAACAATAGCCACAGAGCCAATTGCCTCCCACATACTGCAATGGTTTGAACAATATATCCGCTCGTACCATCATAATCCTTTGTATGAGCTATCTCATAGTAAGTAATACAATAGAAGAATGGAAAAATCACATTACCATCAAGGGATTTCGGTTCACAACCTGCTGGCGATACAGAGCTTATGAAATCCTGTACTTTAAATATAATGATTCATTTAAAGGTGCACTGTGTAACTTGTCTGGAGGAGAGTCCATCACCTGCTTGTTTCCATGGAGATGCGCATAGAATGTTCCATAGTATGACCATAAACTTAAGAATCTCCATGGAGACTTAGATGCCTAATTACAGGTTATATTTGTAGAGAGGTGACCCCACTCACAGTAAGAATGGATGTTTTTTTAAGATATTTTTGAGCAATAAATAACATCTGTAGTGGAATAGATGATTGTGGTTAATGTTAATCTAGTTTTAGCCCAAGTTTAGTCCTAAGGTGGCATGTTTTGATTTAGGCTTGATTCCTGATCTGCCCAGGCCTTTCTGTTCAGAGTTTGCAAATTTCTCCTTTCACTTTCACTTTCCCCATCAACCCAAAATAGGTCAAATGCTTCAAAGGCCACAACGACATTGATGGATGGGTCAAATGCAGAGGAAGTGTAACTTAACATTATAATGGTTTAATCAGTGTTTGATTCTAGCTTAGTCCTCCATTTACAATTATGTTCCCCAGTATTTAGATTTTAATTCAGCTCATTAAGTACGCAAAATATTAACAGTAATTGCTGTGAAAAGTTTGAGATTGACTGTACTTGATGGAAATGTCAGCTTGTCTGCTCTGCCTCCCTCCTTCCCCTGGATATGCCCTCTGTGTTCTTGCAAATGTGCGGCTACATGTGGCCCTAACCCCAGTCTGCACGCTTTGTTATACTATTTCTTCTTCTCGACAAGCAGGTGTAAGGCGAAAAGACAAACCTGCTGTGACAGAAAAACACAGGGACAGTGAGAGGAGGAGATGTCAGAATGTTAAAGGTGATGGGGCCCACTCCCACCTCCGAGCTGACAGGACACAAAGAGGTGTTGTTATGGAAATGGATTTGTCGTCTTGTCAAATGAGATAATTCAGCATTGGGAGAAAAGAAGAAGACAACAGTGTGGAGTAAAGTAAGATGGGACTTACAGTTACAATTGCTATTTTACATTTGTATTGCTCAGTTGGATTTAAATTAATGTGTCAATCTTCAGCTGTTGTTCCAAATCCAGAGGGGTAAAGGATGCTATATTTGTGTTGCAACTATGGGCAGCAGGGCTGAACAATTTTGAGATAATAACTAATTGACCTTTTACTGTCAAACATTGTGACTGAGATTTGATTTTCGATTTGTTACAATTCTGTACAAAGTTCTCATTTTAAACACGCCCTGGAGAATTAACATTTGAGAGAAGACTGAAATCAAACTAAACAAATACAAGAATCCTATGCATTACTGAGACATGGAGATCTGTTTGTAGAAGTCTAAACTACAGGGTTTGTTTTATTCTCTGTGAGACTCATTATTTTGTGTTACTGCCGTCTTAGCGATTAGGTAATGGCAACCATTCAAATTTTGATTCAGTTTCAATATATCTTGCAGCTCTAAGCTGTGTAGACTCTGGGCAGTCATCATTTCTTTGCCAATAGGGCTGGCTGATATGGCATTAAAACCAATATTGTGATATGATAATGATGCTGTTTTGGTGATTCACTGCTGCCTTGTTTAATGCAGTTAACGCACAGATTCTGTTTCTTACAGAAAAAAAAAATAATAATAATAATAAAAATTGCCCCACAGTTGCCCTACAATGTTAAAGTTACAGTTGTAGTCCTTTCTGATTTACCCAAACTGACAAAGGTATCCATATATTATCATTTAACAAAATCTTTGTGACCAAAAATATACACAACACACAGGCTTAGTTTGACCCCACGTGTTTGTATGCAGATTAATTTTACCACGTATATATTATAGTTCACAGTATTGATATTTGCTCAAATGATGTTCACATGCTCAAATGTCCAGTTTCGAGGCAAGTTTGAGTTTTTATTAGTATCAGGGTATCAAATTCTTGACATCCTTTTTGCTGTCACTGTAGAGTGAATTACAGAAGTAATTAGTTTGTAGGTCAGAAAATATCAACAGTAAGGTGAGAGTTGTAAAATGATATAAAGTTAAATCTTGTTAGGCTAATTTTCCTGTTTTGATTGCTTCCTAAACACAAACACAGCAGACATGGTGTGGATTTTGGTCGGACAAATGACTCCAAATATCCCGGAAAGGAGCTTAAGAGGAGCTATAGCGTTCCTGTCCCGCTTGAAGTAGAGGGACACATCTTTGGGGTGAGGATTAAGATGAACACCACTGGATTAAATGGCTTTGGGGACTGTCTTCTCATACATCTTAATGGAATTCACAAATCTCAGTGTTTAGGCCTGACTGTGGGTGGACGCTCCTTTCATTTTTCTAAAGTAGCGAGGGCCCTCTGGGTTGACAACTGGCTTACAGCGCTCACAGGCTCAGAGACCATGATTACTGAATAAAAAGAAGTCACGAAGGAGGGTTAGAACTGGGTTTATGGCTATGAGGCATGAAAAAAACGCTACACTTAAAATAATTAAACATCAAACATTTACCCCTCAGTTTGTGTTGATGTTAAGCTTCATTTGACTTTTTCAAATGGTTAAATATCCTATTACACAAACTTCACTCTTGTAACCCATATTATAATGTTGTTACCTCAACAAAACGTACATGGAGTTGTTTTGTTTCATTCACACATGTTTGAGTAATCCTGCATTAGTCTGTCTACAACTCCAAAATTCAGAATGCTCTGTTACAACTTGTGATGTCATGAAGCGGTAGTTTTCAAGTTAACAGCTACCTTTTACTTTTTGTTCAGTAGATATTGGTAATTGCAGTGTTGTGATCATCCAAATGATTCTAATGAAGATGTATGGAGTATAAACACAGTGGAGCACATCCTGTACCACCACATGAGTGTTTTCAGTATGAGAGAAAACTCACATAAATATGCAGGATTTTTGTGTGAAGGAAACAAAACAGAACTCCAGGTATGTTTGTGATGAAGAAACAACATTATAACAGGTCAGAAAATAGCATAATATGGGCCCTTTAAGCTTCAAATCTCCCTTTGTGTTTTCACCCTCAAAAAGTTGAGAGAATAGATCCTTCGACCTTCGGGTTGGGGGACCAATTCAACCACTGAGCCACCGTTGCCCCATACAGATTAGATTTGCGGTTTATATTTTACTTTAATATTCATATTTTAAACACGTGCCAGGAGAATCGACAAAAAGAAATGGGAACTGACAAACAATTGCAAGAATCACGTGTTTCATAACACGTTTGTAGAGATCTAAACTACAGGGTTAGCTGTTTTTATGCAGAATGAGAACATTTATTGTTTGTGGAGGAAATTATGGTCCTGCAAAAATTATAGCCTTTGAGATTTTTTTTTTTTTTTTGTAATACAACAATTTAGCACGGTTTAGCTCCTTGATTTTTACCTTAAATGGATTAAACTGCATGCATTTGACTGCTCCTCCATTGTTTTCCCTCACAGGGGTCTTGTCAGGACTTCTTCACCAGATTTCACTTTGAGGTCTGTCCTTTGATTGTGATCAGAACTGCAACAATAAGGAACCATGATTATTCATCAGCATACTGTTTATTCTCTGCATGAAACATTTAATCACAATAAAACCAGAAAGGATTCATTTAAATACCAACTATGAGGAGAATTTGTAAAACGCCAAGTGTCTGGTAATAATAGAGGAGATAATTATGCTGGTCTGGCGCTGTCTTTGTTGAGGTGAAGATCCTTAACTAGGCTCCCGTCGGCCACACACTGCTAAAGGTCAGGCCACTGTGTGAAATTAGCCAAGACTGAAAGGTCACAGAGATTGTTCCCTGTTATTAGATAAGGCTCAGGGCTTTAATACGAGCATGTTTTCTTTTTTTATCGATGGATGATAGTGGCCCTTTGTTTCCCCTTGGATTTTTTCCACAAACAGGAGAGAGACAGTGAGGCAGATTGCAGTGAACACAGATGCAAAATGTAAATGAAAGATGCAATTGAAGTTATGATTAGCAATACTTTTCTCTCATTGTTTTGCAAGTTTGCTATTGTTCAATTAAGGACAAAAATCATATTCATGACGGGTCTTAATTGAAATCATGAATATGCAATGCTTTTTGTTGTTGGTAATGTTTTTTGATTCATATTTTTAGAAACCAATTTTGATGTTTTTTGTAATTGACTGGAGCATGAATTGCAATCATAGTTAAAATTTAACAAATTGCACAGCGCTCTCCTTTGCCTCTTGTCTTCTGATTTCGTGCACTGATTTGTATGTTAAGCTACAGCACTTTTGATACCCGTTTTGGCTACAGTATATTAAGTTTACTTAGCCCTTGTGCACCCCTTTAAAATAATCACACCTGTGGTCCTTCGTGACAAAAATGTACATCGGAAAAGAATACCATGTTATTTTTTATGCAGTACAGATTTTTTATCCAACTTTTTTATATCATTGTCTTCATTTACTCCTGCCCTAATCATACATGCCGAATAATATTTAATATCTTGAAATTTTAACCCCTTAAATTCCATTTTTGTCCGTGAAAGTCTCAAATTATGTGTATGACAAAAATGAAAAAAAATATATATATATATATATTTTTTTCTATATCTTCCAGCAAATTTTAATTTGTGTTGGGATTATCAGAGATTGGAGGTGTCATTAAATAGTGCCAACACTGATTTAGTTTTTGCACAAAGCCCATTTTTAATAAATAATCACAACTGTGATCCTTTGTGACAAAAATATACACCGGGAAAAAAATACCATACTATTTTTATGCAGTTTTGTTCAACTTTTTTATATCAATGTCTTTATTTACTCCTGCCATAATCATACATACCAATTTATATATAATATTTTGAAATTTTAACCCCTTAAATGTCATTTTTGACAGCAAATGTATTAAATTATGTGCATGAAAAAAATGACAAAAATAGATTTTTTTCCTATATCTTCCAAATTAATTTTAATTTGCTTGTGTTGGGGTTATCAGACGCTGGGGATGTCATAAAATAATGCCAACACTGATTTTGACTTTTTTTTTTTTTGCACAAAATAATGTTTTCCCCTAAAGCCCCATTGACTTCCATTATAACCACACATTTTTGGTTACATTGACACTAGGAAATCATAAATTGTGGAGTTTTACAGGTTTCTCCTGTTAAGAAAAGGTAAAATGATTTTTACAATTCAAACCCAACTCACCCCATGACACCTTCTGTAGGCCTCTATGCAAACAGTTTTCCTATGCTTTCCTATGTAGTTCTATGGGATCTAGAGGGATTGTGTACTGGGGCATATACTTGCCTGGGGAGCGTGTGTGTGTGTGTGTGTGCGTGTGTGTGTGTGTGTGTGTGTGTGTGTGTGTGTGCGTGCACTGAACACACTGACAGGAGAAAAACAAGTATTAAGTGAAATAAAATTGTAGTTACTCTGCTTTTAAAAAATAAATTTTTAGTGTTTATCAATAGAGGCGTAAACAATGACAGATATATACAACACCTGAAAATATACACACACAGAGGCACACACAAACTCACACAAACTTCCAAACGAACACATTCAGGGAACTCTGGGACTCCTCTAGAACACACCCATATCCTTTTAACCTCAAATATCTCTGGCCTTCAGTGGTGACTAATATGTACAAATGTCTTTCTTAAAAAAAAAAAAAAAGTCTTTTTGAAAAAAATTCAAAAAGACACAAACTTTTTTTTTTTTTTGAAGGGTTTTCAACATCAAAGAATGTAAAATATATCAAAAAGTAAAAATATACTGTCAAAGTTATGCCAGTAAAAAAAGGCATTTTGAATGGAAATAAAAGGGACAAAAATGTACTTAAAAACCACGGGTGTGAGTATTTTGATTATAGGCTGTTCAATTAATGTCATATTGAGGAAAAAAATAAAATAAAATTGAAAGTCACACAAATGCACAAATTGGCCAATTTTTATGTTATTTGGTGCAATATAGCCGAAGTTATGCAAAAAAGAAAGTTGCGATGTACAAAAATATACCTAGGGGTGTAGAAGGGTTAAAAAAGTAATTGTTAGCTTATATTTAGCTATAGCTTCATATTTGTAAAGAGAACAAAGTATTATCTATTTTTAGAAATGCATTTTAAGGTCTCATTTAGGGATAGAGGATATATTGGTTCCAATATTGGTATTAGCGATACGCAGATATTGGTGTTGTCGATACTGGAAAAATCTACAAAAATTTGGCACTTTTTTCCAGCGCTGTCCCATTTTGTCTGCCCATTTGTCATTACAGAGTCTCCCCAGTTTGTCTTCTTGAACAGACAGATGAGAAACAATGGAAATATAAGAGTGATTAGGCTAAAAATATGGTTGAATATTTACAGTCATGTAACAAATATATCCCAGATTAATACATGTAGTATTAGTTTTACAAAAGTGAAAAATGAATTGTGGCCTTTCAACTTCAACGTGAACTTAGGATACCTTTGTGGAGCTTGTTGGATTTTAAATGCTAAACATTGGTATCATCAATATTGGTCTAAGGCCACAACAGCAAGGCAAGTATATGATATCTGTGTCCGCTCCAAAAATCTATATCAGCCCATCCCTCGTCATGTTTTAAAGAAATACCCATCAAAATGCCTTCTCAAATATGACTCTACCTTGCTACCATAGACAGACATTTCTTATAACCAAATTTAGAGCTTAACATTTTGGTTGTGATGAAGAACTCTTCACCATCCCTTGAGAGTTATAATCACTGTATCACTGTATATGAGAAAGCTATCTGCAAATCAACATAATATAATGTAATATAATGCCTTCAAGTTTTTGGTTACCCTCATAAAACAGATAAAATCAATATATGCAATAGTTTCCACTCCAATCTTAAGCTCTGTCCGTGCGTCTGCGTATCTTTACAATTCATGGCATTTGAGAACTGCGAGATAAGAGTTTTGTGGAGAAAGTCTTAAAGCAGATGGCTGGGGTGCAGAATAATAATTTATGTCCTATAACTTTACAAAGAGACACAAAGGAGAAGAACATTCATTTGCAAACCAGTGACGAGCTTGAAAAAGGCATTCAGTTTCTCTGAGTTTCACAGATGCGCTGGCTGACACGAGGCGAGGAGGATTAATAAAGATGCTTTTGTTAACTTGTCTTCCCATTCGCCGCCACTGCTTTAATTGTATTCTATTCATGGCGTTCGTCAGACACATCCACACGCCGAGACGTTGCCTTTGGTTATTTTATTTGCTGCATAAAAATCTCTGAAATTGACTGAGGAGCATTGAATGCCTGTCTACAATATTTTCTCTTCATAAAAACAAACAAACTGAGAATAAATCCTGTGAAATCTCTGACAAAAGTGTGTATCATTTTTAATTCAGTCACAACGCACCAGGAAGTATTCTAGTGGCTCAAATGGAAACTGGAGCTTTTCTAGTCTTTGGTTCTGTCATTGATTTAAATTGTCCCCATAGGGAATTTTTTATTTTATTTTATCCCATGTTATTCAGGAAAGTTCCAATTTAGCCAGTTTTCTAAGAATTTCGTTTCAGATCAATGGAATGGCCTGATTTTAGTTTTAGTATCAGTTAGTATCTGGGTTAGGATCTTTTTACGATCCTACAGAGCGTATTTGAGAGTTACTGTTGGTGCTGTAGGCCACAAAAACTATATGGCCATAAAGTCACACAGTTCCCATTTGCACATAACCATTGTTATTCTCAGTTTTTGTTTTCCTCTTTGATCTTCCATAAATTTGTTTGGGATTGTTGCATCAGAGACACAAATCCTGTGGTAATGATGTTATTTGCAGACAAATCCTGGTGCACAATACAAACAGACATATCAAAGTGCACAAAGGCTCAGGGAGGCTGTATGGATCTGTTGGTTTCACTCACAGCTGGAGGCATTTTCATTTATAAAACTCATTCACTTCATGTATATTTTGTCATTTAATGTGGCAATACATCTGCTGACAAAGCAACTGACTGCTAACACAATTACATTATGTGAGAGTGATAATCAAATCTCATCTTAATTATGTTACGATGAGATGGTGACTATGGCCCACTTAACATTCTCAAGTTTAGCAACTTATAAAAATACCTCTGCCATAATGTAATATGTATTTCAATAATGACCAAAAGGCTTGATGCTTAATAGCAATTGTGATATCACATTTTTTTTAATCAATAGAATAGCACTTTGACACACAATTATAATGGTGTTACCATGTAGTAGTTCTGATAAAGATCAAGACTGTGTATGAAATTATTCAGAAAAGGTACCATTTTGTTCTACTTTTTTCAATAGCCAAACAGTCCTATAAGTATCTAGGTATACTTTTGATAACCACTGATTCCACCAATAGAAGCAAAACTTTAAAACTGTGAGATGTAAAAACTATGAGCTATACTGGAGGAGAGCTCAAATGTTTTCATGGTCCGGGTTGAAGCTTGTTTAAGAAGAATCAATGAGCTGCTGAGCTCCTCGGGGTTCCCATTTCTGTCCTCTGTTTAGCTCAGTGGGAAAGCACTAAAACTTGAGGCTAAATAAAAAAGACATTAAACTTGCATTTGAGAATTACATAACGCTCTATTTAAAAATAACATTAAGGGAATGATAAGTTTAACATATTCAGCCCATTGCTTTTTTCATAGGCCATTCACATGATAGATGGCAGATAAGTTACCACAGGGGGCTAACTGCCAACATCTGCATACTAACCCATGGCAGGGTTATGGAGTTTGCCACCCCAATCAGTGTGGCTGAGGGGGTATAGTGGAATATGGCTCATAATATTTTGTCAAATTAACAACAGACAAATGAACAAATATAAGAAAATAGTCATAAATAAGCTTATTTCTTTGATATTGAAGCCGAAACTTTTAGAAACGTTTGGTGTCATGTCATGAGCTGTTACTACTTCAGAAAAGGCTGAAGATTTCTGTCCAGCTTAGGCCTGTCACAATAACAAATTTTGAATGATAATATTGAAACTGCTTTATGCTACTGACACAAAAATAATAAAGCATAACCCCAATAAACCCTTTTTGAAATAGGCAGTATTATTACAAGGCTTGAGCTGGACATATAAAAAAACACAATGTACTATTATTTGTCAACAATTAGCCATAGAAATCACTTATTCAACTTTTTACAACTCCAATCTTATCGTATTACAACAAAATTACCACAAAAGAAACTATACACACGATAAATATTGAGGCCAAAAATATATTGTTCCAGCTATTGTAATTATCATGACAGGCCTAGTCCAAGTGTCATCTCAGAACGCTTTTCCAGTGGTAACTCCTGGTGTTTGAATGCATGCTGCACACTACCATAGCCTAATACAACCTCTGAATGCTTTGGGGGCTGATGTTGTGATGGTGCCCTTTGCGTGTGCTGTATTTTTCTCCATGGCTGCTTCCTTCCACCACTGTGCATGTGACTGGAGCTGGGAGACGCAGAATAGCCCTGAGGAGTTGTACATGTGAGACTAACCGCCTCTTAGTGTTTGTTGTTTTGACTTAAACACATTGGGGCATGCTTTTTAAGTTACAATAACTAACAAATATACCTTAAAGGTCGTATATTACACAACATTCACTCTTGTTACAATGCTGTTACCTCATCAAAAGCATACCTGGAGTTGTTTCATTCAAACTTGTCTGAGTAACTCTTTATTGTTAGTCTGTCTACGTCTCCAAAGCTCAAAATACTCTGTTCCATCTTGTGATTTTGATGTAGTGGTAGTTGTCAAGTTAAAACAGCTGCCTTTTGTTCAGTAGATGTGCAATTTCAGAGCTGAAATGATCCAATGATTCTAATGGCGGTGTATGGAGTTTAAAAACACAGTGGAGCACTTCCTGTATTACCACATGACATCACAAAGTGGAACTGTTCTGTTTGAGAGAAGAATTCAGCCTAAATATGCAGGGTTTGTGTGTTAAAAATGTGGGAATTAAAAAACCCCCCACAACTCTAGGTCAGTTTTTAATGAGGAAACAACATTAGGACAAAGATCAAAAGTAGTGTAATATGGTCCCTTTAAAAGTGAAGAAGTACCTCATGCCCTTTATAGAAACATTTTCTTTTCATATTCTTAATCAGTTTTTTGCACGTCTCTGGCAGTTTTCATATTATAGATAATGTATATAATGACTGACAGCCATGCAAGTCAGTTTAGTAATAATGTAAGTCCTTATAACAATATCCCATGTTTGAAATTGCATGCATGCTCCTCTGCTCTCATGTTGGACCTTTAGCACCAATTCCGAGCACAATCAAAATAACTCGCCTCATTATCTGAAATATCTCCTTTACTTACCAGAAAACCCCGTCCCTGTTCCCCTGGCAACTGTCCAAACGGAGCTCCCCTGTCTAAGTAATGGTAAACATATGTAAACAGGCCCATATCTGCTGCATCAGTGTGACCGCTCTGTATTTTTACAGTTTGGACATCAGCGTTCTGAAAGCTGCCCTTCAGCTCTTTTAGCTTTTTAATTAAAGCGTCCATTGCTCCGGCAGTTTCCCGCGTGAAGGTGCTGTAAATCTAACCACCACCTCCCACTCACAGCAATTTACTCCAACAATGATGCAACGCAGCGTATATGAGCCTCGCAGTCCAATCAGCTCACATGAATAAATAAGGACTTAAGGGAGAGACTGCACCGCCATTTATTTTATGTGTTGAGTGTTGAAAGAGATTTTTTGACAGCAGCCCATCAAACCCACTTCTGGACAAGTTGGGACATTGTGTAGAAACGTAAATCAAATGGCTGTTGTTCTTGTTAAACGGGCATAAAATTTGACGTGGGTATTGAAAAACAAGTGATATTGCTGCAACCAAGTAAGCGTTGCACTATATTTTGTTAAAATTGATGATGATGATGCAATAGAATTTCAGTGCTTTCCCACGCATTGCCCACGCATTCAAATTAGCTAAACTTTTTCATCCATTATTCATTCATGCCTGATGCTTGGTGGTGGTAAAAAAAAAATGGCTGCCAATTTGTGCCTACTGATTCAACAACCGCTTCCATATGATGTCTGTGGAAGTGGTTGCTGAGAGTCAACAAGCAAAGTGATTGTTGAGAGTTCAAAGTCAAAGATGAAGTGTCTTGCCAAAGGACACCATGATGAAGTTTGTGTTGAACTTGAACTTAAGCCCCCTTTTGGTTTCTGAGAGAGCATCCAAAAATAAGCAATATTCCTTTATGGTAGACAACGATTTTTTGATTGATTTACTGCATTTCTTAGCAAAAACATGACATTTATTTAAACTAAATTGTAGGAGCCCTTTCACAGCAGTTTTCATAAGCCAAATAAATTTCAGGGCAATAAATTATTCCATCTTTCTTTGATCAAATCCACTCCAGAATAATAGGTCCATAATTATTGTTGAAAATTGGCACAAAATGAGAAACATTTTTGGACCAATTTTCAAAACGTCTGTCTCTTGCTAAGGAATTCTTCTCTTCTATGATTGTGTATTGCCTTATTAACAAATAATTCTTAATACTTAATTGGCAGATTCTTTCATTCTGTTTCCATGTATCACTTCCACAGCATCCTCTCTTTTGTCTACATAGAGCTGTACACGATGCTGATGGACTGGGGCAGATGGAGAGAGAAGAGAGTAAATCTGTGAGTGTGGAACATGGGAGGACTTATTGTTTCGCTGCAGTTTGGCTGTTTAGTATCTGTCACTTTTGGCTGAGCTTCCTCTGCCATGTGGGCTGTACACGATGGCCTGTTTACAAAACTGTGGCCCCGAACCATGGGACTGAGCTCCACCACTGAGTATGTGTGCCCCATGAATCTCACCTCGCTTCTGCATGACTTTTCCTGACACTTTTTGCAAAATATTTTTCTTCCCGTTCCAACAAAACTAAAGAAGCCATGACATTGGGAGTGCTGAAAAGACAGCACCACACAAAATGCACACCAGGGAGCTAAGGTTATTTTTTAAGTTTGTTTTTTTGGGTTTGGTTTTCAAACGCCTACAATAGTATTTTGCTAGTTTTACAATGAAAGTGAGTATGGATTTTTTTCTAGATTTCCTAATTTATCAAAGATCGTGTACTATTTTAAAGGTGCACTATGTAACATTTCTGGTGAAGGGTTGATAGAGATGCTATTGCTTTACATGGAATGTTTCCTATACTTTTACACTGGAGAGTCGACAGGGTGTTAAGGGCCCAGAATTGAACACTGTTCCTATTAATTTGTATTAGAGAGGGGCCCATGTGAGGCTTCTTGTCCCAGGCCCCCAAATTTCTGTCAACAGGCCTGCTATTAGACTTATATTTTCTCTCTTGTAGATGGTTTTTATTGATGAAAAAAACTACTTGAAAAACTAATTTTTTTGAGCAATGGGCAGGCTCACCTATCCCACAGATCAGACCTGTAAATTGGAGAGATTTTATTTTCTTCTTATCTCTGGTAGAGTCTTTATTGTTGTGACCATAAGCCCATATTGTCTTCTCCTGATGTCGTATTATGACGTAAGCATAAAAATCTGCCCAGTCAGTACGTCACACGAATAAAAACATGACAAAAATAAATACATATTGAAGTATTTTATTGTTCTATCTATGACTAAATTATGTCTAAAAATGCTCATTCAACCATGTATTAATTAAATGTCTACATTGAGTATTCTGAATCAGTCCAGGCTCTGATGGTGCTACTCTGAGCAGTGGCCTTCACCAGGTATTTCAAAGTAAACTCATTCATCACTGTACCTTCCACGCTGTGCTCCTACAAATCCTCCAAAAGTAAAACCACTGTCAGCCCTCTCATCAGTCACGTTTCTGATCATGCATTGTGAACGCTGCAGTTTCCCCTCCTCATCTCCTCTCAGTGTGAAATAGTACAGTCAAAGATATCAATGCCCCTTCTATGCACAATGTTTTATCTGTAGATAGACATTGAGCTGTGTGTTTTTCTTTGAGTGTGTGAGATAAGAGCAGAGTACACATCTGGTTTGGAGATGAGTCGCAGTGGAGCAGAACAACACGCTGCAGGCAGAATGCACCTTAAGAAGTCCCTTTGAAAAGAGACGGGGATAAAACGGATTTATGGCTTTATCATGTAAATCGCTTTCTCTTTACACATGTCCATGCATAATGCTGCATTGAGATTCTCAAACTTAAAGTGCACATGACAAAATAGGCCGCTCATTTCACTAAAGTTAAAGGTAGTATATTAATCAAAATTCACTCTTGTGAGCTTTAAGTCGTGTTATAATGTTGTTACCTAATCAAAAACATACCTGGAGTTGTGTTTTGTTTCATTCACACATGTTGGAGTAATCCTGCATTATGTGTCTACATCTCCAAAGCTCAAAATGCTCTGATCCACCTTGTGATGTTATGAAGCGATAGTTTTCAAGTTAACAGCTACTTTTTACCTTCTGTTAAATAGAGATTGGCAAATCCAGGGCTGAAATTATCCAAATGATTCTAATGAAGGTGTATGGAGTTCAGGAACACAGTATGTTTGTGATGAGGAAATAACATAACATAAATCAGAAAACAGGCCCTTTATCATAATTATTTATTTTCATGGGCATCTGATATGATACAGATTTAAGCGGAATAACAAAACTAAGGGTGCTTTCACACCGACAGCAGTTGGTGCGCACCAAACGTTCCATTTGAACCAGAAGCTCTTAGTTCGGTTCATTTTCGTTGGTGTGAAAGCATCGATCCGCACTAATTGATGGTGAGAACCCGAGTTTGCGTTCCCACCAGAGGGACCGCACCCGAGTTTGGCAGCAGACAGAGACCACCTCTTTTTTGAGGTCTCCAAATACCAAACTCTGGTGCGGTTCCTCTGGTGAGAACATGAACTCGGGTCCAAACCATAGACAATAGGTCCAAACGAATTATTCGAAATGCATCATGGGAGGGGATATAGCCTACCTTGTGGGTCTTTGTAGCAATCTTCGTCGCATAGTCAGCATGACTACATCCATGAAAATAGTTGGTCTCCTCTGCCTGAAATGACGTGCTATACGCCTTTGGCGACTCCAGTGCAATAACAGATTGTTCTCCAGTTGCAGCTGCGACTCAATTTCAAATTGGATATTTTGCCAACAATGGCCAATACAGAGAATATAATATACAAAGATCAGAGCAAGTACCAATGTGCGAACGGCTCCATAATGAATGAAAATTGGCGGATAGTTCTACTGGAAGATAAAACATTGATGAAACGTCAATCGGACCAGTTTTGGTTCGTTTGCAGGTGTGAAAGCGGACCACACTGGAGTCTATATGCTACATAATAACAATTTCATTGCCTGGTGCGAACCAAATAATCAAACTAGCGGTGTGAAAGTGCCCTAAGACAGGTCCTAACAAGGTGTACGCATGATTAGAACCAAGACTAAAATAGACCTACATTAACATGGGATGTGCAATTTAGCAAGTTTTACTGGAATTTGGATCAAATTATTTGCAGATTGTGATGATCAGTAAGATACTTTGTAATCAACACGGTCTATCAGCCAATCCTGTAACAGTGAAAGCATGGGGTTTGGAGACAGGTTTTGATTTTGGAGGAATAAATTTGATTTTATTTTTATTTTTTTTAATTGCAATGTGAAAAAGTCTGTGTTGTCAATGTCCATGAATCTTGAGATTGAAAGTTTTTATAGGATA
The DNA here is from genome assembly GCA_029959045.1 of Taenioides sp. WSHXM2023. Lineage (NCBI taxonomy): Eukaryota > Metazoa > Chordata > Actinopteri > Gobiiformes > Gobiidae > Taenioides > Taenioides sp. WSHXM2023. The sequence continues at coordinate 13,204,056 of CM057096.1, read as the reverse complement.
GGTAAATATGAGGGTAAAACTGAGTAAACAAGGACTTTCCAACAACCAGGTCTAAATCACATATAATTTAAATTAAAAAGTATTAAAAAACAAACAAAATCTCTAAACAAATTTCTAAACAAAATCTGTGAAAAAAAGATTTGGCTTAACTTCAATGAGAAAGGAATCTCAGATCTCCCAGAACACAGCTCTAGATGGTACCAGACTATATTATATTCTCTATAAATTTCATCCTTGGCTGTGATTTAAAGTAATTTATTACTTTTGGACATCCCAAGTGCTGGGAATATACTGCAGCTCTGTGAAATACTATGCCCACTGCAGACCAGCGACCTTCACAACTATATAACAAGACAAATGCTTATAGATACTTGTAATATAAAATGAAGATCGTCCACCATGTAATTCAGCCATAAGGATGTCTTCATGTCTTTGTTGCAGTCTCCAGCGTGGGTGAAGTTGGGTCATCAATAAGTATGATTTTCTTACTATATAGTTGAGCAGTTAATCTTGTTTAGCTTTACTTTGACAGCAAAACTCTAGCATCCTAGCCACCAGCGTGAGGAATACATTTGGACCACTGCAGACCTTTTAAAATGAACTAGTTCAGACTGTAAAATTCAGGTACAACTCCTTCAAGTTCATGTTTATATTAATATTTAAACAGCGCAATAACAGACAGCAGTACAAACCTTTAGATACTGTAAAGTCCGAAATGATTCAAGACTTTAAATAATATTTTCATAATTTCACCTTTTCATGCAGAGAGTATTTCTCTTAGCACACAAATTGAGTGCAGCAGGTTTTAATATTATCCCAAGACCTTCGTAGTTTGTGACAAGGTCTTACCTTTTCACTGAAGCATCCGGCATTATCATTATAATTAAAACAGACTCATTTGGATTTGCAGTGAGGAACATTCTACTGTGGAAATGGCTTTTATGTATTTTTAAAAGTAAAAAAGCCCCAATAGCTTAATCAGCAGGATAGTAATAAACCAAATATTATTCTATTCTGTCAACCTTTTCATTCCTATGGCATGACAGCTCAACATTCTGTCTCTATAATAATCAATATATCTTCTATAGTTTCAGTGCTATACCTTCCTCTATGCATGTTTGCCCTTCCCCTGTGTGTTCAGTACAGTGTGATCATCAATGCATGAAATTGGCACCAGGAGACTTCCCTGTGATTCTCATGTTCAGCTTATTGCGTTTCACCTTTTATGTCCCTCTTGTGTTCTGGAGGCAAAGGAGATTTTATAATTACATACAAGTTGATCTGGCCCGCTAACCTATAGTAAAAAGTGTTTGATATTGCAAAGGTTGAATTAAGGGTATCAGCGAATGGCAAATAGTGGAATTTTTGGTCACTAGGCCTGTCATGATAATTACTATATCAACTTATCGTTCAATGAAAGCTGGAGCATTATTTATCGTGTGTAAATTTTTTTTTTTTTTTGCCCTACTGGGAAATGCAGGCCTACACTATGGCATTTTTAAGTTCAACAATCCCAACCTGTGTTTATCTGTTGCTCTGGATTCTTTAAGAACTATTTTATCAACACTTTTACAGTCTCGTAAAAACCTGTGTTTATATTATGTGATGATGAAATTAACAGTATTTTTCTTTGTCATTGAAAAGTCGCTCCCTGTAAAGTAAGATTTTAATTTCATGGCAGATGGTGAATGTTATAAATTATTCAATATTTTTAATTGCAGACAAGGATATAAAAGCATGTTGCGTTGTTCCCACCTACACCATCCGCACAGGGAGTGGTGTCTAGTATCACTTTGACAAACGGCGTGACTGGAAAAACATCAATAAATAACAGTAATTCCTGAAAGCTGGAGATCTCCAAGGACGGTCAGACATATGAGCAAGTGGCAGTTAATTCTGTACGGGCTGAATACACGCTGAACTTATCAGACCACTTGAAATGAATCCTTGCTTTACTGCATTCTTGTATTTGAATGATAAAAGCCCTTTGAGGCTTGCAGCCAGCTAACATGCAATGAAATGCCTACACGACTGGTTTGTTTTCATGTGCTGGTACCACACTGGTGTTTGTAATTTTGTATCGTTTGTATTTTATAGGGGAACTGGCTCTGTGGTGTTCATTTAAAAATACAAAGGTTGTAGGTTTAGTACATAAGGCTGCTATGTCATTTGGCAAAACACTTCACCCACCTTGCCTATGTTTATGTGTGAAATGTATGGGTGTCTACAAGAGAAGTTGGGGAAGCCTTAGGGTATGTGCAGCTTATAATGACTGAGTAGTGAATTCTTAATGCAATTGAGTAGAAAGTACAGTCATTTCCAAAGTAAGGTTAAGGTATACTTTATTGTCGCCATGTTGAAATTTGTCCTCTGCATTTGCCCCTGTCAGGAGGAGTGGGCGCCACAGTGCCTTGCCCGAGGACCCATCTCCATGCTCTTGTTGCCAGACTTGGTCAGGACTACCTTAGCTGGTAGCATGTTTTGGGTTCTTATGGAATATTGGAGTGTCTGGAAAAAAGTCACCCAGACACAGGAAGAAACATGCAAACTCTGCAAAGGCCTGAGTGACCCCGAAATTGAACCTAGAACCTTCTTGCTGTGACGCATGAATGCTAGTCACTCTGCAATTGTACTGTAATTTCACATCTCTTTATAAACTATACATTGAATAAATACAAATTAAAAGTGTCAGTTATATTAAAAAAAAAAAAGTCACATCACTATATCATGCTGTGAATGTTAAGATGTCCACTGGTTGTGGCAGACAAACTGCTAATTTGAAACAACTTTGACTCTGTTTTTGTCCTGATTGGAGATTCTTGTCACATAGCCCGCCCACTTGTGAACTGTGGGAGGATATCAGTGAAGACACAACATCCTCTAAGATATAAAGGGTTATCAGGAAAACATGGCTGAATACAGAGAGGGATACAGGGTCACTTTGCCATTCTTAACATGGTCTTTCTGGTCTGGATTCAATTGCAAGTCATGATCTATTCTGGAAGCGGCCTTTGTCAGCGCATTGAAAACAGGACCTGATGAGCCAATGCTACTGATGATGTGGCCACGAAATAGCTGTCCATGTTCGTACAGTATTAGGGGAAAAAAAAGAAAATATATAGTCAGTGACATTATTGCTCCAGGAAACATGGGTTTTGTAATGAACACTTACAGTAATTCTATTTATCCACAGGATGAAGCATAGTTTCATCCACTTTGAAGAATCTGCAGTTTGAAGCAAAATTCCCATATGATTTTCACATAGATTTAGATATGAAGATTGAATGAAGCTTGATGAAGATAAGATGTCACAACTAATGACATAAGACCTATTTATTTCTGAAACTTTATACTGTATTTTCTTCTTTGCATTAGTATAGAATATAGGCATTGGTTATCACATTTTTGGTTAGCCATCCCTTTAAACTCTTAACCATAACATTTTCTAAAGATTATATAATATTAACAATGAATAGGACTTCATTGGAGAAAATGGTATTAAAAGTAAGTATTCTGTCTTTTCTCCATAGCATTTTAAAAGGACTTAAAAGCTCCATAAGTGATGACCCTGTGTTTTACTATAGCAGCAGCTGTACATTTTTATAACAAGCACTTTGTCTGAAACTGTGGTATTGACATATACTAAATCTTTGTGCACTGATGTTACAGTGGGTCTGTAGCAGAGTCCATAAGTCCGTTATGTCTAGTGTTTTCCCCCTGTGGAAACTAAAAGCTATCAGCTAGCTATATAACCATCTGGCTATATATCTAGTATCAAGGCATTTGTCTCAGTTTTTACACTCGTATGGTCTGTGCCCATAGGCTATATTTTTACATATTGTTACATTATAAAAACTATCTGACTATTGCAGCGGTCTTGAGGTTTGGTTGTTTTTAAAGCCCACTGGCATATTCTGTTGTTTAGTCCATTTAAATGTGTGGGTGGCTTTATGTCCTCTGCAAAGTTTTAATATGAATACAGAGGTCAACTTCAGGTTAACAGTGGAATTATAGTCTGAAAATGTCTGCTAAGAAAAGGCCTTTGGATATAAAAATACAAAAGTGACATAGAGAAACAAAGACGAAATCTGAAATTGAGTCTCCCGTTATTTTCTACACTGCTTATGAACTTGTGGATTTTTAAAGGTGCATTGTGTATCTTTTCTGGTGGAGGGCCCTCCATAGAGATGTTATCGCTTTGCCTGGAATGTTTCACAGTCCAGTATTAAACCTTTCTATCTTCATGGAGACCAAACCAGACCAAGTTACAGGTCAGATCTCTGGAGAAGCAACTCTGCACAGAGTTTTTCTAGATATTTTTCTAATTGAATAAATGTAAGGTACTGCTGTTTAATGTAATGGAACATTCCAGGCAAAGCGATGACATATCCGTAGAAACAAGCAGGTGATAGACTCCCAACCAAAAAGTTACGTAATGCACCTTTAAGATATGTTAAACTGCAACCCCACAGAATCATAGTAAATGATTCTTTCTCTTTTTATGAAAATTGTAAAAAAAAAAAAATAATAAAAATCTGGACAAACAACACAATAAATGCAGTATCACTTTTGATTCATTTAAACAGAATTGGGCAATATGATCCATTTTGGAGTAGTCCAGTCAGATTTCATTCAATTCAATCACATTTTTTTCACAGACCTGGACAAAGAACTGCCTGAATACCCACCTTCATTATCCAGTTGAAAATTATTGAAATAATTAGCCTCTTATATTTTCTTGAGACAGCTTTTCATAAATGCATTTTAAGCCTTAAAATAATGAGGAGAAAAAACATATGAGTTAGCTATACATTTGAACTAATTATCAGCCATTTTGTGTCCTAGTTTGCTTATAAAAGGGTCCGCACAAAGACTTAATCCAAATTAGTCAGATAGTGTTCCTGATCCACAGACGTATTTTTAAAGCAAGATGAATAAAGCCTTTAATTATACTGAAAATAAATATGGTGCAGTGGTTTCTTTATGCCAGCCATGATAAGATAAGAGTGAACCTTTATTTATTCCACAATGGAGAAATTGTTGCAACAGAACAGACCCAATAGAATGTAAAGTATCAAAACAAAACCTCTAGTTAAAACTACGGTTTAGTAATAGGCCTTTTGATTAAACATTGAGCTAGAATATTAAAACGTACTTTGAATAAAATTAAGTCACAGAATTTGGCATATAATAAGAATACAAATACAAGAGAGAATTTTCCCTTGTATATTCTCATAAGAAATATCCCAAAAGTTAATTTAAAGGTGCATTGTGTAACTTTTCTGGTGGAGGGCCAGTCAGATACTTTTCTTATGTTATTGCTTTGTCTAGAATGTTCCATGGTTTGGTATTAAACCTTTCTATCTCTATGGAGCACAAACCAGGCCAAATTACAGGTCAGATCTGTGGTGAGGTTTTAAATTCACAAATGTTGCGCCTGATCATTTCTAAGACTCAAAAACTTGCTACAACAAAAATCTGTTTTTGAACAATTTTCCATTTTTATTTTTCATCGCTTTTGTAGTTTTGGTGTTGTTTTGTTTTTGGAAGTTCGAGAGGAGTGTCACTACTTTTTAATACCCCTGGAAACCCTGAAATCACAGCTCCAAAAACACAGCATGCCCTTTGCCAGCCTGTGCCGCCTTCATTTTACTCTGGTTCTGTCCTCGCGACCTCCCCCCCTTTTTGTCCCTGTCCCCTGCCCACTCACACCGAGCTATTTGTTTGGTGCACGTCCCCGGAGACATGTGCCTGGACGGGACCCATGATTAGAACTGGCACAGCCTCTCTGCCTCCAGCACCCTGCCTCCAGCACCCTCATACCTGCAGCAATGGCCAAAGAGACTTAACATTTTCACATACAAATCCCTGCGGCGCTCATTTGAATAATCGCCTGCTCTGCCACTTTCTGCGTCTTTATCATTTAAATAAACACCGTGCCAAGAGTAGCCCTGGGTCTGTGCAGGTGACTTCATGTTTCTAAGAGGTGCTGACCTTATTTTAGGCTGTTTTCAGACTGTATTAGAAAGGCTGCCCACTCTGACTCTGACGGGGTTCGGAGCTGGGTGACAGCGGTGAATTCTACTTATTATTTTGGCAGAGTGAGCGAAATACTTATTGGAAGTAAGGGGATAACAAAATATTCCTTCTCTTGTATACTCTTAAGTAATATATTAACACAGTACATGCAATAGTATGTGAAACTGAATTAACGAATTACTTTTTTAATCTAACTCAAAATCAACTAAAACTGATTTAATACTGATAGTTTGGATGGTTAATGCATTTATATGGAGTTTACATTTGTTTACATTAGCAGCTAGAACCAATATGGAGGGAGGTTGTGTTTTATGTAGTAGAGTGACAAACTGCAGTGTACTAACTGGGTTTATTGTTTTATACGTGATTTTAGGAATGGTGAAGGTGCGTTTTATCAAGGCTCCCGCTCTGTTTTAATGCTTTGCCCATGGGCACTTCAGCAGTTGAGATCACAAGCAAGACTGCAGGCCCCTCATATGTAATCCCTATAGCATTTTTGTGTGGAGTTCGTGGTTGACGCATTAGCAACTAGAACTAGTTTGGCTGCTGGTGGTGTTTTTGTCACACACCATTTACACAATTCAAAACATTTAATCATTTGTCCTTACCTTGAGTTATCTGTGAACTACAGAAGGTTGGCTGTGGAATTGAGGGTTCTCTCTGTTTTTCTTTGTGCTCTTAAATGTTTTACCAACCTTCACCTGCACTTGCTATATTCTTTGTTGTCTACGCCAGAGGTCAAGTACAATTTATCTGCAGTTTTTCTTACGTACTGCGCATTTTAAAGCTCCACTAGATATACTACAGTCACACACGCACGCACACGCACACATATATATGTACTGTTTATTTCAAGTATTACAACCACAACTGCTATTAGTAACACCAGTTGTATCTTTTCAGTGTAGAGATCAACTGATATGGGTTTTACAGGGCCGATGCCGATCCAGAGAAAACAATGGCCGATAAGCTCTGCCGATATTTGTGGGCCGATATGCAGGGACGATTTCGATTATTTTCATATTATGTCATTTTCATTTATTATTCACCCACAGCCATTTTTAAATCATAAATCCATAACAGCAGTTTAATCATGTTTTATGCAATTATCACCACACTAAACATTATGTCTTTTCTTTAGACAGCAGGTTGACCAAAACTAAATATTGGCCTGTGCTGGAGATTTTAGGCCTATAGTCGTTTCATTAAAAAGTATTATATATGTATATTTTGTTTTATATTGTGGCAAGTTGGCAATTTTCCATCATTCTGAAACCCCTGTATATTGCTTCTTGCCAGAGTCACTGCAAACACTGGCCACATACTAGAAAGTGCACAGTCTCTTAAATGTGATACCAACTATTGAACCAAGCTGGATTAATGCCTTCCTCATAAGAAGTGTTTCCTGAGGGGGGCCCTAACATGGGAAGCAGGTCAGGCGTACATATGCAAGTTTGCCTCTAATTAATTCTGAGTGCAACCCTGGCTCTATCGACCTTATAAAATGCAACCCCGATACATGTGTTATTGATCCTCCAAGTATCACTGGGACTGTGTGCACCTGCCACATCGCACCAATAAAACTAAAGAGGCAGCCAGATCACACTATTCACAAACTGCTGTGGTCAAAGGTAAAGGTAAAGGTACACTGTAACTTTTCTGATGGAAGGCTCACTACTTATCTTGTCTCCATGGAAATGTTATTGCTGCACCTGGAATGTTTCATAGTATGACATTAAATATATCAATATCCAGTGTTTCCCACATTAAATTAGTCAAGCCGGGGGGCAATTGTTGTCAAGCCCTAACTATAAAGCGCTGCGGCAAACACTGATATCCACGGAAACTTGGCCTAGTTGGCCCAGTAACTGATCAGATCTGTGGAGAGGCGACTCTACTCACTGTAAGAATTCATGTTTCCCCGAGTATCTTTGAGCAATAAAAACATCTGTAATGAAATTAAAGGTAGATAAATATGTTTAATTCTTTACTGTGGAACATCCCAGGCAAGCAGGTGGTGTAGTGTTTAGCTACCAGTCAGTACAATAATACTTCCTGTACTGCAGTTAGTGGCAGGTGTCAATATTAACTCAATATTCAATAATTCAATCCAGAATATCTGAGTATATTGAAATCATACAGGAGAACTAGAGCAAGAAAAGATCACACTGACATCTACATATTGATGAAGTCATGTCCCTGTGGTGTCAGCGGTATAGCGGTTCATTTAAATCCTTGTGATGATCAAATTATCAAGAAATGTCAGGCATTCCCACAGGCTCATGTGACGGAGACTCTTTCCACCTGGGCCTATAAATACCAATATAGAATCAGGTGGCCCCAAGACATCTTCTTAATGTTTCTTATAAGTACACTTTCTTCTCTTAGGCTATAGAGTGTTAGGCATATTCTGGATTCACAAATGAAAATTATCTGGCATTTGACATGCTGGTGATGTTTGCAATTTTTATAACTCTAGATTACTAAATTACAATACAGATTTGAATAGAACACAATAGAACAAAAGATATTGCTCAAATCCACCATTTTTGTTGCTTTCAGATCTGATGCCAAATCCCTGATACCTCTATAATACTGTATATCTGTATTAGATTAGATTCAAGCACATTATAACAGTTAGCCAGTACGTTTTTCCATAATTATCTGAAATCAGTGTTGCAATATTTCTTACATTTTCCTTTGAGCAGTATTGAAGATGGCAAGCATGTCATTGTGTCTAACCGTAACAGTGGGGTTAGCACCATCTGTTCCACGCTCATATCCAATACTCGGTACATATGTAATCTTTATACACGGGCCTAAAGGGCAACACAGGAGAAGCACACCGCACACAAGAACATTACTCACAGCTAACATTTCCAAGACATTTACAGTTCAGATCCAATTTTAAGAGGCCCCATTTCTCACAATCTGCTCAGAGAATGCCAAACATGGGTGATATTTGGAGCCATCTCAGGTCCTGGACTGTGCAGACATCAAACCAGAGAAAGACAGTTTCCTTTAGGTCAACAAGATGGGACGGATAGCCTTTGCAGATGTACTTGCAGATACTAATTATAATACAGTCTAACACAAGCTCGTGCCAGTTCCAAACACAAATTGGGGTATAGAACTTAAAGGTGCAGAATGTACATTTTCTGATTACTTGCTTGTCTCTGTGGAAATGTTATTGATTTGCATGAAGTGGTCCAAAGTATTTCATTAAACTCGTCTGTCTTACATTTATTAAATGTCAGGTGTCTGGTAGTGCAAACTGATTGTCTCTATTGAAATAAATACTTGTAATTCCATATAGTGGAACATTCCTCCATCAGAAAAGTTACACAATGCACCTTTAACACATGTGTGGAACCTTTGGCAAACTAATACATAAAGTACTGCATTTTAGAAAGTGAGAAGAGTAAGGAGAGCATCAAGTGTTAAAACTGTATGTCTAACTATCATGGTAAATGGGCACATTTTTATATAGCGCTTTTCCACCTTTAAGGCACTCAAAGCGCTTTACAACAAGGAGCCACTCACCCATTTTCACACCCATTCATACACCAGTGTACGCATACACTAGGGGCGAGGTGGGTTAAGTGTCTTGCCTAAGGACACAACATCAGCATTCATCTGTGGGAGCCTGAATTGCACCACCAACCTGTGAGTCAGTGGATCTGACCGCTCAACCAATGATGCCATTAGACATACAGTATACACAAAGTTCTCCAAAACCTGCTCTTATTTATAATTACACACAATAATATGTAATTTTAAAGGATAGTTAAAAGTAAATTGTGCTTTTAGATTTTTTTTCTATTAACATTTTTATACAGGTGTGTCATATAGTGCAAAATTATGTTATAATGTCTAGAATTTGAAAACCAATCTGTTATGTTTCCCTGTTATAAAGTTAAAGCACCTGGAGACAGATGTGAGCATAACACAGCACTTCTGAATGAGTGCACATTGTAACCTTAGGCTGAAGTGTGTATACCTCACATGAACTCTGTTGTGAAATAATGTGCCAGTCGCCATCTCACTAAATAATACAAGAAAATACAACTTGGTCCAACTACGGAGAGGTCTATGACTTTTCATCTTCACAATAAAACCAGTCTATTTGAGTCCAAAAGAATGAACTTTAAAATGCGCAGTTGCGGGTGAGTTCTGACATTATGTTATGATATTTTATTTCTGTTGGCGAAAAGGTTAGATGTGGTGCTGTGTTCTCTGACACCCCAGTGGACTCCATAACATGCTGCTTTAGACCAGCTTTTCCAAATTGTCCTTGTAAAGATTTTACTTTTGTGCACTGTATCCATGGGCTTTGGTATGATGAAAAATTAGGACTGTTACCATAGTGAACAGCAAAATGTCATATGCTTTGAATGGGAAAAAAGTCCTCAAAATGTTGCATATAACAAAGCTGAAATCCACGAATAGCCAAGATTTGTTGTATTTCAATTTTTGTTTTGTAAAATAAGAGATTGAATATTTAAAGTAAATTAAAATGAAAATGAAAGGTGCACTTTATAACTTTTATTTTTGTTTATTTTTTGTTAAATGTTTAGCCTTTTTTGCCCATTTGGCACAACACTATAACAGAATGTTGTCCTCCACTAAGTGCACTAAGTGGCTGTTGCGTGTCACAGATTGGTGAGTGGCTGCCCTCACACTTTTCATGTCTGCTGGACGTCAATGTATCGACTTAACTGGCCCCAATAGCTGCGTAAATGCTCCATTAAACTAATTGTTTGAGAAGCGGTGAGGTGCTGTCGGAGGACTGGGGCCACAGCAATTAAAAGTGCATATGCTGACACACTGTACGTCCACACTGCTAACATGTGAGGGAGGGAGTCGGTGAGCTCTGGCCTTTAGCTGTGTTAGAAGTGATTTTAAAACAGCAGCTGCAGATGCATTAACACATGCATCACAGCATTGATTGGGCCTGTTAACCTGTTCTCACTGGTCCCACAACACTCCATGGTAAGCCTGCGAGATGGGAACTGTAAATACTGCATCACGAGTGTACTTTACTGGTGGAGCTGCTGAATGGGAATATGGAGTGCGTGTTGTTGAGTTCAATTTCAAAGTCACAGAAGCCTGGTCAAAACTGCAGTGTGGCTCCAAGTGACAATGAAAATAGGCATTTAAAACAGATGTCCCCAATGTGTATTTCTGATTACATGCATGAGAAAACACAGTGTATAACCTTGTCACTCTGGCAATCCAAATAAGGAGCGCCAAGCTAGCATCATGTCTCCAGAGTGTCATCATATTAAATGTTCAATTGAGAAGAGGGACTTTGCTTTGCTGGGGAATATAACCTTCACACCACATTTAATACAGGCTATGTGCTTACCTGGGCACAAAGTTAATAGTGGAATATACAGTATAGGTTAAGTCACTAATTTATTCACTTTATCCACGAGTTTCAAATTGGGACGGCTGCCATAGTGATTAACATTTCAAAATTTAATTGTTATATCGTTTGAACAGTTTTCAGAAAGTCCTTCAAAACTGGAAGAAGTCATGTTAAAGTACTGGTCTGAAAAGCTATAAGTTGTACTGCCCCAAGGGGAGGGGAGGTATTATAGTACTGCACTAGGGGAGAACTTTATGCTGAAATCAATCACATTGTCCCGATGACTCCCTTTGAAAGCTTTTCCACCATAACTATAAAACCTTATTTTCATATCATTGTCAAAGGAAACAGTTTTTTGGCAAATGGGAGATGGAATTAGTTTTACCATTGGAAAAGCGCCTGAGAATGGGATAGAATACAACGATCCTCATGTGAGTACGTGATAGATGTGGTACCAGTAGTAGCATGTTAGTAGCAGAAGTAGGATGTGCCACATTAGGGAAAGAATACCCCAAACGGTAGTACTAGTTTTTAGTTTTACCAGTAAAATAAGTAGTGGTGTGGAGTTGTGGATTAGTTGTATGTATCTTGATAGAACCAGGTCTGTCACAGAACCAGTACTAATACTACTCCTGCTGCTACCACTACTACTACTAATAATACTACTACTACTTCATATTTTGTAAACAAACTAGGAAAACAACTCTGATAAAACCGATGCAATTTTAAAAGCGCCTCTTTAGTCATCTCTTTAATTGTAATTTTCTGCTTTTAGATCCTCCTCTTTTATCACAATATTGCACATATTTAGTAGTCAGCACAGCTCTCCCAGCCATTCTACAGTAGGAATGTCACTTCCCCCTTGAGGACATGCTGTACTGTCATTATGCATGCTTTGTTGCCATGTTTGTCGTTTTCCTCTAAACTGAGTAAACAGAAAGTAGTCCTCTTGGGTTTTACCACTTTAGTAATGCAAACACTGAAGCTACTAATAAAAACATGCCCACACAGATTAAGGAGTATACTGTTGGGATAACTGGACTTAAAATGTGTTAATTTTATTTATGCAAAGTAAAGATATTAACTTTTGTATTAAATTAAATGGTTTGCCTATTAAGGGTACTGAGCAAGATATTGTGATTCCACTGGGTTGTTACGAGGGTCCACCAATATATGCATATAATTAATTACCGCAGCGCAGATGCATTTACCGCTAAAGGCTTATAACGGTAGTTTTTACTTTGTTTACTGGCTAGAATGTCATGCAAAAATGCCATTAGGCCTACCTACTGTCTTTGAATATGACTGTAAAGAGGCAGAATAACAGTAAATGTAGCCTAAACAAATTCAGTAACAGAGTTAACCCTTTTTTATAATCAGTTTAAGATTCCCAGTGAATTTTAACGTCACTAAATGTATTGGCTGTTATATCGGCTATCGGCAGCTCCAAAGCCTGTTTTATCTGTATCATCATCGGTCGGGCCCTAGTTACTGTGTTATAAAAAGTTAGGGCGTGAATAATGTTGTACTTTTCAATGTTCGGTGTTGTTTGCTTGAGTGTGTTGTTTGTGTTGAGTGTGACTCTTCAATAGTGTTCAGTCAGTGGTAGTATATGTGTTAGCTGTATATAGGGAAGTTCTTTGAGTTGGTAAATTTGTAGTTACCATAGAAAACCAAGACTTGCATTTGGGCTGTGCAAGTTATTTAGTTGATAATAGTCGATACTAGTTAAAGTAATGTGTGGGTCTTTCTAATTAAGAGGTCTACAGCCTCAGTCAGATATAAATTTGACTATTTTGAATGTGTTAAATGGCACTGAAAAACTGTATTATATAAGTTATGTTCAGAAATTTTTGTTATGTTCAGCCATTTTTAAATTAGTTTTTATTAAACTGTAGCTTTTCTGATGGAGAGCCCGTCAAATGCTTTTCTCCATGGAGATGTTATTCCTTTGTCTGGAAGGTTTCACAGTATGGCATTAAACCTTTCAATCATCACAGAGACCAAACCAGACCAAGTTAGGTCAGATCTGTGGAGAGGCAACCCCATTCACAGTCAGAATGCATGTTTATGTTCTACTTTACAACTTTTTATTTTATATACATAAAACATACAGACATCAAATATGTGAAGCAAGAAAAAGTGCCTTGAATCTTGAAGATGTTCAATTGTAGCATAGGTTCTGTTTTTGTGTTTGTTCTTCTGTTTTTGTGCTTGTTCTTCTGTAAAGTGTTTGTTTTGGTCAGAAAGATCATTGTAACCTTAGCCAGAGATTGGACTGGTGCTGTTGAAAGCTTTTGTGTGGCTTGTCTTTAAGGAGCAGATTGGTAACAGATAACGGTGTGCATACTGCGTGGCCAGGCTTAAAGGTTGTCTGTGCACAGAGATAATGAAGAGGGTGACAAATGAACCTTGGAGAAAAACAAGGGACTAAAGCAGCCGTGAGGAGACACCGACGAAATTAACCCAATTAGCTCCTCATGAAGTCTGGTAATTTCAACTATAAGGTTAAACATACATCACAAGTGCATCATGGGTATTTTCCTTTCTTCCTACTCAGAGAAATGCTGCTTTACTACTGCGGCTCACTGAAGCAATTACCAGATCTGTTCGGGCTTTAACTCGGAGGGCTGCTGCTAACTAAATGGCTTTCTATAGGAAGCCCAGGGGAAGCCATCATTAAGGGAAGGCTGTGAATGCCTGTGATGGTGAGGCAGATCTACTCCCCGTGGGTCAGTGTGTGCGGCGCATGTCCTATGGAGGCTCTAGAGACTGCAGTGCATCTGTTCCACACCACAGAACTCCACTGTGTCTCTGTGGCACCGCTGCTCTGAGAGGCTAATGTGTGGGCTAATGCGGCCAGGTGAGGAGATGGAACCTGGAAAAAGACCTCAATCATGTTATTTTAGGGTGCTTCAGACTTACACAGTGGTGGAAAGTAACTCTACTTAAAGGTGCATTGCGTAACTTTTCTGGTGGAAGGTCCGTCAAATGCTTTTTCTCCACGGAGATGTTATTGCTTTGTCTGGAATGTTTCACTGTATGATATTAAACCTTTCTAGCTTCATGGAGACCAAACCAGACCAAGTTACAGGTCAGGTCTGTGAAGAGGCAACACCGGGCACAGTCAGAATGCATGTTTTTCTAGGTATTTGGGGTGCGCAGCAGATTTTTAAAAATTTTAATCAACCCCTCATGTTTGTAGTGTCAGTGCAATTCTGAGCTGCACTGTCATAACAAAATAAAAAGTTAGTTCCTGTTTCAAACTCAAATTAAAAATGAACTTATTACTCTCCTCTCGTGAAGTTATAAAGTTAAACTGCAGCATTACATCCATATTATCCATTATTATTAATCCAGTTGGAAGCGTTCTTCAAAAGTAAAAAAGGCGAGATAGTTCCTCACATGTGTCTGTTTACATATAACCATGCTATGAGGATCAGGGTGAAACTGACTCTACTTCCTATCACCAGCCTTATGTGCTTTAAAAACATTTATCTGAACTACTGCACCACAGTTCAGAAATAATAACACAGTTCTGACTTGCATCTAAACTAGAAGTGCAGTGCTCTGATCTTCTGAACACTTTAGAATCTCAAAGTGAGTCTTTTTACTGTAGATAAGAAACAGCTGACGTGAAGTGCGCTCACAACTTTGTGCCTGTGGTGTGAGGTCCTTTAGGTGACATATCCCACTGCAGTCTTCTGTTCTCTCGAGTATGAATGTGGTGTGTGTATGTGTGTGTAGCTGGTAATCGGAGGTGCTGATTGGCTGTTACCCTTCCATCAGTCTACACCAGGGCAACTGTGGCTACATGAGTAGTTTACGTACTTTATCATTCATAAAGTATGCCATATACTGTACTTGAGTAAACACAAGTTGAGAATTTAAAGAGACATTAAACACCCTCCCGAAGCTTTACTCCGCCCTTAAGCAAGATCTGAAAAATCCTCTAGAAGGGGCGGTGCCCGGCGGGTTGGGGGGAGCAGGTGTGGGGCGGGATCTGGAACGATGATTGACAGCTGACTGACAGCCACAACAATCCAACATGGTGCGGACCGGTGCACTCCAGACTTTGAAACAGAGCGGACATTTGTGCTCGGATCACGCCGTTTCACTTTTCTCTAGACACAGCGGGACATTGCAGTGCCCAGCGGTGCCAGGTAGGGGCAGGGCTGAGAGGGGCTCCTCACGTACTGCCCGTAGACCGCCAGTGGCTGTGCTTGTCACGTAATAACCTGCATCTGACTCATTGGCGGCCATTAGACCAACCCAAAAATTCAAATATAGTGGCTGTAGTTTATTCTAACCCAAGACAGATTTTTAACAAATATGGACTAAAATGCCAAAATAAGGCCAGGGATAGGTATACACTTCTATTTTAGACCCATTTACACAGCTAATCAGTAGAAAAAAGTGATGTTGGTGTTTAGTGGCCCTTTAAGAAAAGTTCACAGGTAATTGTTTATAGTGTCAGTAATTGGTGTGTTACCTGACTTTGTTCTTGTAAATTGATAAATGTGTTTATTTTTTTCCCCATAGAATATATGATAAAAGCAGCACTCAAACCTGGAAAAGAGAGGCCATGTCTTTGATAAACAAATGTTTACAACTTGCTCGTGTGTCTCTGGAGGCAGCTGCTGTGCATCAGATTGATCCAGCCTTAAAAGCCTTGACTTCTCCTCTTATTGATTCACACAAATGCTAATCTCCCAAATTTGAATTCCTCTGCTAGTGGCTGACGAGATTCAATTTGCACGCTTATAATAAGGTTCAAATAAGACTCTTAAGCTCCTGTGGGAATGTGAGTAGATTACTTTCTTCGCAGACAGTCCAGTGTGGTGATACTATACCCATGACATCACACCAGGACCAGTGGACTTCATTATGACCTCAGGACTGACTGACACTCACATGTCGCTGTGTGACTGAGGTCACGGCTTTACAATGGATCCTAATAACAGTTTACTGCCACAGGGAAGCCAGTTACCCAGTGGTGTACAACAGCTGTGTAAAGAGAATATCGTAGAATATCTCTAAAAGTACTTGCAAATAGAGTCGACCGGTGACAGTGTACCAGCTCATTATAGTTGCACAAACACCCTCTTACACCAGTGTACTCCCACTGTAGCCAAGGTGGGTGAGGTGTCTTGCCCAAGGACACAATAGTGTGCACTCTAATCATTGAGAGACTGCTGCCTCACAGTGGCTCTCATCCCAGGACTAACCACACCCACATCTTCTTAGCTCCAGAGACCATACAAAATTGGGCATTCACAAAGATGGCGTGATAACTGAATCAGGAAGCCCATTTGAAAACGGGGAGGTTCATTGGTGACCAGGCTCACATCTTCGTAAAGCACTGAAAAAGTGTGTATTCTGGATCCCGAGAAATTGTGTCTGGTTTTTGCTCCACGTTTAGCAGGCATAGCAAAAAAGGAGAAAATTTAATTTGTCAACTGGACATAGTTTATTTGGTTGAATACGTTTCGCAGCTCATCCAAGCTGCTTCCTCAGTTCTGGTCAGATGCTGGCGGACACTGCTTTATATCTGCCTGAAGGGAGGAGCTTAATTACAATGAAAATTACTCTGAGACAACACATATTTAAATACAGTTTCAGTTGGTCAGGTGATTCAATATGGAGTTGTTAACAGTTTCTGTTAGTCATGTGAGTCTATTCAATATGGAGTGGGAGTGGGGGTGTAGTTAGCATATCCATTCAGGGTTAACAACTCCATATTGTATCACCTGACCAACTGAAACTGTATTTAAATATGTGTTGTCTCAGAGTAATTTTCATTGTAATTAAGCTCCTCCCTTCAGGCAGATATAAAGCAGTGTCCGCCAGCATCTGACCAGAACTGAGGAAGCAGCTTGGATGAGCTGCGAAACGTATTCAACCAAATAAACTATGTCCAGTTGACAAATTAAATTTTCTCCTTTTTTGCCATGGATTCTACCTGGACGACTGAGGGATTTTACATACATTTAGCAGGCATAGCTCTTTAACATATGAACAAATACTTGATAAATGAGGCCCATTGATCCTTGTTTTGTGTAAAAAAGGTGGTGGGTCCATTTGTTTTGTGTAATATATAGGAATGGTCATGCAATTTAAAAATAATACCAGGTTAGTACTGCAAGAAATGCCTTAATTACATATTTTTCTCCAAATCATTCAGCCCTATCTAAGATCACAAAGTACAATTGCAAAAAGTGACGTCAACATTCTTTACTTTAAAACTAAATTAAAGCTCTCTTTCAGTGTTCTCTTATAGCTTGTAACATTCAGTAGTCCATAACATAGGCCATCCAATCCATTATGCAGGAGAAGTGTCACTTTCCCCTTGAGGATGCCATGTTTGTCAGCTTTAGTTCAAACGCACTCATATAAAACAGAGCTACATGGAGCATAAAGAGCCCACACAGAAATAACTGAGCATTTGTGTTGAGTTGAGCTACTCCTCTCCTAAACTCCAGGCTGGGACCTTCCATATTTCACAGCCCAACCTCAAACCGGGGTCCCACATGACACAGTGGCAATGAATAATGAGCCTGTGTGGCACCCATGGGACCGGATTACATTTTTCATTTTGTTCCAGAAGTGAAAAAAGAGAAAAGCTTTGAATTATGCAGCAGATGCTCTACTATTTATCAAAAGACACCAGCAATAGGCGTTATTAAAGAACAAACATATCTGTAGCTTTAAAAATGTAATATTGCTTTGTGAAAGAGATACAAAAGGAAATTTCATCACAGTGAAAAAAAGAAAAATCACTTGTGGGTCTAGTTTAATGTGAAATATATGCAAAAAAATATCTGCAAAAACACTCAAACATACTTGAAATTGTTTATGTATCATCTATTATATTATTATGTATTCCAAAATTATGTATTTTTTTAATTTATGTACTAAATTGTAGTTTGCACTTTATTGATGTGATTTTATTATTTATGACCAATGACCATGATGGATAGAATGACATATATTTAAATTATGTTACAATTACCAGTATTATACTTCTTGAGGCAGTTTACCAGCACATTCAAAACCCATGCTGTGTTCAACCACTTGCAATTTCTACTTCCACACACAACTATTGTAATAATAATAATTGACTGTATTAGAAAGAGCTATTGCCCCATGATACAAAATCCTTTGCCCAAATATCCCCATAATGAGTGCAAACTGTGATGTTTACCAATGGTGAGGTCTGCTCCCACACTGTGAGACTAGGCTGCAAGTACATTGGATCTCAGTCAGTGTTCTCCTAATATTCTGCAAGCCAGATTAAAAGACAGCATCCTCAAAACGCCTGGTAAAATATAGATTTTGGCAATGGAAAAAGAAGAAAATCTCCAGTAATTTGTATTTGAATTTGAGTTTCCTTTCAAACAGATGGTGTTTCAGAGTGGATTGGTGATTGAAATCTATTCATTTTTGAAAACCCTTGATTACGGTTCTGTGCTTTGTGTGTTCTAAAAGTTTTCTTCTAAATGGCAAACAGTGTACCATTGTACATTGTTTTGTTTGTTTTTACTTTGGAATGTTAGAAAAAAATATCGATGTATAAATACTGATTGATTTGTAAGTAAGAAAGGCCCCTTACAATTTGGGAATTTTCTCATGGTGTTTTTGGTTGGATAGGGTCATGTGTGGTTATCAAGGTGCATTCAAGAATATGTACAGTCCAGTTATCGCCCTTTATTTCCATAATTATTTACATAGTAGATTCTCACTGAAATAATCAATTACTAATTTTCATAATTCCATATGTCTTGCTTCATATACAGTATTCAATGTCTTCTGTATGTATATAAAATGTAGAAAGTGGTAAAAATAAACTGGAAAAAAAGGTATGTCTAAACTTGTAACTGATAGTATACCTCAAGAGCTTTTGTGCTTTTGACTTTCATACTTGTCCTGGTTTGGTCCTGGTTTGAGTTTAGTGCAGAGTTGGTATGATCATGATCTACTTCTGGTTTAGCCCTGGTCTAGTCCAGGTTCAGTTCCATGTTTAGTCTCAATCATTAGTGATGGGCGGATTGATACGAAAATCAATACTCAAATATACTGACACCTACAGTTCCTCAAAAAATACCATAGATTTTTGATTGGAAACTGTATCTCCCATTATAATGTGGTGCATGTGTGAATTAACTTATATTTTGCTGAACACTCAATGTTCCTTGTAAGACATTTTTCACACTAATAAGATATTGCGCAACCCACTTCGTGTATAATTTATCCAGTCTATTTAAATGTATTTTTTATGCATTGCACCGAGTTAGAATTTCTTGTTCTTTCTGAAGGCTCAGCTAATAGAAAAGGTTCTCCGGACAGCATTCAATACATTGTTCATTTGAATGCCTTTTTGCACACTCTCTGTCTCACTGGAGCTTATAGAGAATCTTACGGCGTCTCTTGTATATGTGTAATGTAATATTAAACTGTAGGAGTACTGTCATGGCAGTGGAGATGAAAGAAGAGCTATAGTTTTATAAATGCACACCTGTCAGCCCTGTGCACAGTGAGGAGTTACACTGGGTTTAGTCGCAGTTCTTTGATGTGGATGTCAACTTTTTTCCACTATCATCTTTCTTCTGTGTCTACCTGAAAGAATTAAGAAATACAGACACCATTTAATGAAGTCTAATTCTTCAAGCATCATTATTAGTTATTATTAGTCAGTTGAGGATCACTGACTGTATGGAGCTTATTAGCCAAGTGTTTAAATATGATGCCACCTTTATGTAAATTATTTTCTTTTGATTAACATAATAATGCTAATTTAATAAAAAAATTATGACTATATGTTTAAATGACATCTATATGGTGAATGAAGTACAGATGTTAACTTGCTCCTTGAACCATTTGTTTATCTCAGAAATATATTTACTTTTCACTCTTGTATGCTCTTAACTAAAATTGTCCTTGGGGCTATGCATAGAGATTCATCTGAAAAAAGAAAATTGCCATATTGTCTTTGTTTGAATATTTGGACCTCCCAGGATAGCCCAAATACCTATAAAGGTGCATTGTGTAACTTTTCAGGTTGGGGGTCTGCTACCATGCTATTGCTTTTACTGCTCCACAATGTGGTATTAAACTTATTGTGTTTTTATTGCTCAAAAATATCTTTAAAAATGTCCATTCTGACTGTGAGAGGGATCACCTCTTCACAGTTCTCAACGTTAAATTGGCCTGGTGGCATCTCCTGCTTGTTTCTATGAAAACTGATAAGTTTAATGCCATACTTTGGAACATGCAGGCAAAGCAGTAACATCTCCATGGAAACAAGCAACTGGCGGGCCATCTACTAGAAAAGTTACATAGTGCACCTTTTAAATGTAACGCATGGTTTCATTTAATTATAAAATATAATGACTTTTAGCATCCGCAGACATTTTCTTCATGTAGAAGGCGGCACTTTTCATCAAAAATGTCGGAGTGGCCCCACCTATAAAAAGTGATGTACAGGTCCAATGTAACTTCTATATGCTTGAAAACAATTTTATCATGTTCTCTTGCTTCATACTTTGAACATATAGAGGCAAAAGGCCAATTATATAGCGTACTGCAATTACGTACGGTTAACTGTGGTCATTAAGGGTGAAACTTCCCTTCCTCAGCTCTGTGGGTGAGAGGGAGCACTGGCTACTGGAACGCTGCTATGACATTGTTAGAACAAGCTCACCAGCTGTCTGCCCCCTGAAGATGCACAACTCACTCCCACCATTACTTACCCCGTGAAATGGCCTTTAAAAGAGATGCCATAGCGCGCATCAAGGCAAAAGTGACCCAGAGCCAAAGTAAATAGCAACGCATTATGCACCTCAGACCAGTGATTAATAAGTACTGGGCGTAGTAAAGGTCAAAAAGCAATAGGAGGCAAGCAAAGGATTCATAGTGTAAATATAACTATTCAAATGCAGGCTAAATAAAGGGTTTTTGGAAGGTAGGTCAGGTGTGAAATTACATTAAGATTTTTCTTCGATTTGTGAAAACAACAAATGGTCTGTTTCATTTTAACACAATAAAATCATAAATCATAAACAATAGAGCATAATGAAAAGGGAAATTCTACAACGTTGCAACTTAAGTCCTGAAAAGCTGTAGTTACTAATGTTGGGCCCGGGCACACCATTTGGAAACTGGTTTAACTTTAAATTTTACATAAAAAATAGAGTGAACCATGATGAAAATTACTTGGATATAGTGGCAAAAGAAAAACAATATAAAAATAATTCTTAAAGCCCCACTGTGTAACTTTTTATCCATAAAAGATTAAAATAAAAGCGTTTTTCTCCTTCCTTGTAGATGGTTTTATTGCACTAAATATAAGTGTGGTTTGGATGGTATGGCTCTCGATTTCCATTGAGAAAAGTGTTGCTTCATTAAAATAAAATAATTAAATAGAATAGTAACAAAAAAAAAAAGAAAAACTGTATAAATAATGCACATATACTTTCACTTTCTGCTGTATTTTCATATTCCAGTGAGTTCTAAGTATGCCCTATCCTGGAGTTGAACCTGGCTTGCGCCTTTCCTCATTGTGCCTCATCATTATTCACAGCACTTAGTGGGCTTGTCGTGGGCTTGGTCAGGGAGCTCTAAAATGGCTGCTTTCCATTAAAATTGATTCAAGGTTACAGACCACTCATGACGATCTGTGGCTTTGAATCTGAATAAGTCCATCTGCGCTTCTGCACAGCTAATTTGGCACTGCAAAAAGCCCATCATTTCTTTCACTTGACTCCTACTAGTGCTATTAGCTTGCATATGTCGCTAACTGGCAGTGCTTGTTTTTGCACACATATGCCCACTTACTTTAGAGGCCAGCTGCCTCCTGTATGCACCTTCTTTTGGACTTGGTACCTACTGATTTGAACATGTCTTCTAATTTTACTAATAGCTTATTTCGCCTGGTCTTGAATAGTAGCTTGGCAACCACTTGGGCTGAAATGATGACAAAAAGCCATCACAAAGGATTGAAATTGTACATAATTAGGAGTAATGGGGACCAGAAAGCTAACATGTGTGAACATCATACATGCATTGTAACCCAGTTTTCCTCTTGATGTTTAAAGGTCCTATATTACACTAAATGGACTCTTTCGAGCTTATAGCCATGTTATAATGTTACCTCCTCAAAAACATACCCGAAGTTCTGCTTTGTTTCATTCACACGTTTGCGTAATGCTTTATTATTAGTTTATGTGCATCTATAAAGCTCAAAATGCTCTGTTCTACCATGTGATGTCATGTAGTGGTAGTTTTCGAGTTAATAGCTACCTTTTGTTTAGTAAAGACTGGGGAATTTCAGGTCTGAAATCATCCACATTATTCGAGTGGAGGTGTATAAAGTTTAAAAACACACTGAAGAACTTCCTGTATTACCACATGACATCACAAGGTGGAACAGGGTGTTTTCTGTTTGGAAGAATAACACAGCCATAGAATGCAGGTTTTTGTGGGTGGATGAATGAAACAAAACACAACTCTGGGTATGTTTTTGATGAGAAACCATTACAACATAGATCAGAAAATGGCATAATATGAGCTATAATTATCAAAAATCATCTCATGGGAACAGATCACTCACAGTTGATTGTATAGATTTCATTGATCTGTAGTTGTCAATGTAGCTGTATTTTTAGAGTTATTGATGGAACAGAATTAGCTTAGCAGGTCATTTAAATGCTAGGCTGTGCGCTGTAGTGACCACAAACGTCCACAAATGACATTATTGGCTAAATGTAAGCGGGATTTGTGGTAACAGTATTCTGAAACATGGAGAGGGTCAGATCAATATTATTATGATGCTGGAGTATTGCAAAATATCAATAAGACATAAATCAACTTTATTAATGGCATGTTAAATCAGTTATTATGGCAATGGCTATCAGTTATAATAGCAACTTCATAAACATATTTCTGTTTTTTGTTGTTTTTTTTTTTAAATGTGCTATATGAAGAAGTGGATTGGATTTTTAGTAATATACTTGAGATTCTAATTTGCATATGTGTTCAAATAGTTTCTGAAAAACTAGAGGATTTTCAGACAGCATGAAATCCCAGTCTATTTCAAACCCACAAACACTTTAAGACAAAAACTGGTCCATCCTAAGGACAAAACACCGAGCCACAAACAAAGCAATGTGGTCTACTCCATTCAGTGTAGTGAAGACTGCAGTGAGCGCTACATTGGAGAAACAAAACAGCCACTTCACAAGAGGATGTACCAACACAGACGAGAGAGCCAGAGTGGACCTCAGTCTGCCGTACATCTCCACCTAAAAGCCACGGGCCACTCCTTTGAGGACAGTGAGGTCCAGATCTTGGCCAGAGAAAAGGACTGGTTTGAGAGGTGACTTAAAGAGGCTTTTTTTTTTTTTTTAATCAAGAAAGAGAATCCTTCCTTGAACAGAAATGGGGGTCTCAGACATCATTTGTCTCCCATTTATAACTCTATCCTCAAACCTAAATCAAAACAAACAGAGAAAACAACGGGACAAGCCAGGACATGTCCAGAGGTGTGAAAACACCCATTATGGCCCTGAATGGTTATGCTAACGAGACCCCCACTCATTGCATATTCAATAGGCCAAGCTAACTAAAAGAAACTTTAAACAAATAGGTGTAGTCTCAGAGTCATTTCATTGAAGTTAGCGCTTCCTTCAGGCAGATATAAGGCAGTGTCCACCAGCGTCAGACCAGAACTGAAGAAGCAGCTTGGATGAGCTACAAAATGTATTTGACCAAATAAACTTTTGTCCAGTTGACAAATTAATTTCTCCTTTTGCCATGGATTTTACCTGGATGACTGAGGGATTCTACACACCCCCAGGGAATGTTGATGACAGCTGGAAAGTATCAGTAATTCTAAAGCATTTGGGTTTCACAAACTATAGTATGTTTTATTTGTTGGTTCAAACTTGACCTCTGATTGAGTGTTATGTAGTGGTCTTTATGGCTGATATCCCTTTGTTTAGTGCAGTAGTGAATATTCATGACAGATACATTTAGACCGGTCCTAATTAAGTGTCTGGCCCGATACAGACATGGCCAGACTGGTAAACATCTGATGGGCCACATGGGGCACAGCTCTTGCTCAATTATCTCCCAACTGTTTGTCTATATAAAGATTTGACTCAGCTGTGCTTGGGCTGACTGGGCCTTGTTAACTAAATACTGATGCAACTGGTTGGGTTTCAACTTGTGTCAGCCCCATAGTAAGAAATCAAAACAGAATGCCAGAATTTCACAATAAAAGTAGGTTTTTACTGTATTGCTGGGCCTTAGACTTAGACAAACTTTATTGAGCCACAAGGGAAATTATTTGAACACAGTAGCTCACACGTCGCATTATATTATAATAACAAAGAGCAAAAATAAATGGTAATAATGTAGTAGTAGCAAAAATGGTATCAAATATAGCATAATTATATAAATATATGTATGTGTCAATGAAGGTTGCTTAACTTGGTGTTATCACAATACTGACATTTCAAACTTGATTTTGATTCTAAAGAATAGACTTGAAAGGTTCCTTTATGTCCTGTGAATGTGACTTTTTTATTAACAATACTTACTAAATGATTATTTAGATTCGATGCTAGTTTTAGTTAGTATTTTCAATACTGCGTCAGCTGTTTCCTGCCTAGAGTTAAACAATTCGTTATTATTATTTAGTGAAATGTGATGCAATACTTCAGATACATGAATGAAGATGGTCGGTGATAAAATACACAGGAAGTAGTCACTATCTCTAATCTACAGCTTCACCCTGATCCCGCGCTGCGTGGCTGTAAACAGACACACGTGAGGTACTACTCTTGCCTTTTTACTTTTGAAGAACCCTTCAAACTGGATTAACAGTGCTCTTTTGTGGACTGGGTGTCATTATTAGTGGAGGACAAATTCTATGGATATGGATGAGATGCTGCAGGGTAAATGAACATTACGAGAGGTGAGTAATAACATCTTTTTTTTGCTGTTTCCTGAGTTTGTATCTTGTGCCTCTGTCCGTCAATCCATCTGCTCCTGACACTGTTTTATTGGCTGTCACTGTTGCATTGCTGATGTTTGGTGGTAACGGTCTGACAGAGCAGCTCAGAGTCACACTGACGTCACACACGAGGAGCGCAGTGGCTTCAAAATCGTACACAAAGACACAAAGTCGGGTCACGCCTCCCTGAACTTGGGGAGCAGTGGCTCTACTCCTCATGCTACAAGGTCATGCTCCATCCTCCCCTCACTTGTGAACAAGACCCCGAGATACTTGAACTCCTCCACTTGAGGCAGGGACTCTCCACCCACCCGGAGAGGGCAAGCCATCTTTTTCCGGTCAAGAACCATGGCCTCGGATTTGGAGGAGCTGATCCTCATCCCAGCCGCTTCACACTTGGCTGCAAACCGCCCCAGTGCAAGTTGGAGGTCCCGGTCTGATGAAACCATCAGGACAACATCATCCGCAAACAGCAGAGATGAGATCCTGTGGTCCCCAAACCGAATCCCCTCCGGCCCCTGACTGCGCGTAGAAATTCTGTCCATAAATACAATGAACAGAACCGGTGACAAAGGGCAGCCCTGGCAGAGTCCAACATGCACCAGAAACAGGTCTGACTTAATACCGGCAATGTAAACACAGCTCTTGCTCTGGTCATACAGGGACTGGACAGCCCTTAGCAAAGAGCCCCGGACCCCATACTCCCAGAGCACTCCCCACAGAACACCATGAGGTACACGGTCGAATGCCTTCTCCAGATCCACAGAGCACATGTGGACTGGTTGGGCAAACTCCCATGAACCCTCGAGCACCCGATGGAGAGTATAGAGCTGGTCCAGTGTTCCGCGGCCAGGACGAAAACTAGCGAAGGTGTGTGAAGTTTAAAAACAGTGCAATAGTGTTCCATTTGAGAACTATATCCTATAAACTAACCTATGCAGGATTTATGTGTTAAGTGTTTTTTTCACACATGTGTTATGTGTGAAAAAAACAAAACACAACTCCAGGTATGTTTTTGATGAGGAAGCAACATTATAACAGATCTGAAAATGCTGTAATATGGACCCTTTAAGCAACATTTTTTTATTATTATTATTTTATTTTATTATTATTTTATGTATTTATTTGTATCCTCTCTATGGAAAAAGAAAATAAATTGTTACCAAACCAAAGCACTTCCTACCTCCACACACTTCCGTTGTCTTTTAGTGGCTGCAGATACAATTGTTTTCCAGTTTTCCCAAAAGGGTCACAACAATAGAAACACAGCTGATCTCATGCAAAAGTGTGCTGAAAACCCAACACAACTGTCTAAGCTAAAGCATTTCAGTTTCTTGGCAAAATCCATCAAAATAAATAACTAAAAGCGCTCGGAAACCACCAGTCTGAATTAAATCTGTGCTTTGCCCTTTTAAATTAAATATGCCGTATTGTTTATATAAAAATATCTTGGCCTGATGCATTAAAATTCATTGAAATTAAACATTTATACGCGCTCCTTGACTTCAACATATTTTGCAGGCTTGTGCGCTTCTTGCTACTCTTTTTGGCCCCGTTTTCTTTCACTACACAATTTCCCTACGGACTAGAATGTAAGTGTTTTGCAAAAGACTTTATAAAGTGACCACTTGGCTACATTACTGGCTTGGGGAGGCTATAAGATTGTTGGTAAATTGGCTTACGTGAACTCATACATATTCCAAACACAGCCTTAGATATGCCTGTATTACGGTGTACGCTACATAATTTGACTATGCTATCCCTCCTGGCTCATTCAATTACCCCAATGCTTTCTTCTGCTGCCGGAGGAATACCAAGGCCAGTCGACTCCGCCTGGACCTATTTGACAAGGATTAAACTAGCAACTAATAAAGTCTATGGTGCAGTGTACAGGTATAAACACAGACAGTTTTACACTTGTACAGCTGGGATAATGAAGACAGATGGCTTAGTAAGAAGTAAATGAGGCTCAGTAATCCTAAATTAAATTATTGTCTTAAAAGTTATTCCCAGTATTGTGTTTATGCTTGTATTTATCCTATGAGCTCTGATTAACGGTCCAGTATTACACAAAATAGAGTCTTGTGAGCTTTATACCACGTTAAAATGTTGTTACCTCATCTACAACATATCTGGAGTTGTGTTATGTTTCATTCACACGTGTTTGAGTAACCATTTATTATTAGTCTGTCTTCATCTCCAAAGCTCAAAATGCTCTGTTCCACCTTGTGATGTCATATAGTGGTAGTTTTCAAATGAACAGCAACCTTTTACCTTTTGATCAGTAGTTATTGGCAATTCCAGCTCTGAAATCATTCAAATGTTTATAGTGAAGGTGTTTGGAGTTCAAAATACAGAGGAGCACTTCCTGTATTGACACTTGGCATCACAAGGTGGAAGGTGGAGCGTTTTCTGTTTGAGAGAAGAACTCAGGTATGTTTCGGATGAGGAAACATTATAACATACTGTAGATCAGAAAATAGAGTAATATGGGCCCTTTAACATAAATCATTTGACCTTTTAAAGCCCCACAACATAACTTGTCATTAATTTATTGAAGTTAAAAACATGTGTCCTTACGGCGTGCAGGCTTGCATCTCCACAAACCAGACTCTTATTTGTGCTTTTTTCATGGAAATGCAGTTTTTTTTGGCTATAATATTCTACAATATGGGATAAAACTTGGAGAATGTTTGCAAACTTGATGTACAGTTTTCACTTATATTTCTATGCAGTCATGACATATGACGTCCAGAAAGTTACATGGTATTGCTTTAAGTTTGGACAGACTTGGGGTGGCATAGATACAGCAGATCAAACACAACTGGAATGATTGTAATATTAAAAATGAGCTGCCTCTGGAACCAATTCATCTTCCAGCTATCTCCATGAATCTCTTTTGCCTTCATTAATAAATCTCCAGACCAATTATATTACAAACATTTCACACGATTCTGAAAATGATTCCCAATAGCAGCCACAGACGGCTAATCAGTAACTCTCGACTGATTGCATTTCAAACGCGCTGCAGTCCACTTTTTTATTAATTATCCAAAGTCGATTCCAGAACAGGTCAGCAAACTTTCTGAACGAAAAGAATGAGGCTGTACTGTCAGTCTATGGATTTCACAGCCACATGTTTTTGCTTTAGTCAATGAGTGTAATTGATATATTTTACAAAGACATATGTTTTGCCATATGTCTTTGTCTACTTTTCTCTTTAAGATCACCCCAATCCCGATCAACATCTGTGCAGTCATTAAACATTTTAGGAGATACTGTTAATTGCAATTCAATTTGGTTTTACATCTTTTTAGAACAATGATGGTATGGGTTGCATCAAAGAAGGATACTTATTGGTGTTGCCACGATACTCAAATTTCAAACTCGATTTTGATACTAAGGAATAGCCTTGATACCCAATACTGATTCCGATACCACAATGATAATAAAAACAGTCTTTCTTAAATAACAATAATAGAATGTGATTTCCAACATTAAATAATAGTACCTTCTTTTATAATACTGTGTGGCCTTATATCTATGTAATCCCTCAGTCATCCAGGTATGTTCCATAGTGGTGCATGGGCGTATACTATTCTACGTGGTCTTACACTTGTTCTGATACAGCTAAAAATCATTCTAACGGTATTCAGGAAAGGTTCATTTCTGACTTGTGAATGTAACTGTTTTAGTATTGATATTTGCTCTTCCAGTTTTAGTTAGTTTAGCATTAGTATACTGGAAAAAAACAAAAACATATCCTACTTGTAGCATAGTAACTACTACAGTATAATGTAAAAGAACCAACACACAACAAGCACATCTCATGAGCTTATGTTTTATGTAAATATAACTTAAAATCAATAGATGCCATATAAACAAAGCTAAAGCCTACTGTATATAGGTGTGGTACTGAGGATACACAATAACTTTTATCGATCCTGTGATTCGTTATTAAATGTTTCAGTGGAGCGTGCTGCTGACAGGCTGGCAGAGGCGTTAACAGTACAAGTGATGTCTCTTAATTGACCATATGGATATTTGTAGTCAATCTGGAGTTTGGCCAGAACACTTTTCATACACACTATACGGTATTTATGTATCGATATAGAAATCATATATGTGCAAAAACAAGGAAGTGCAATTTGTTCTATTGCGTCTCACTCAGGTCATATGTGTGTGTTTCATTTTCTGCATCTTTTACACAGATGTTATTTCTGGTCCTGCTGCTTTGTAATACACTCATTCAGCATTTGTAATATTTGATGGTGTAGATGTTTTCAAAATGTGCTTTCACTCTCCTGTTGATTTGTTTCTTCGTTAAATATGCATGTTTTGGTAGATTGTTACATTTTCTAAAACATGATTTTAACATTGAAAATTTGAATTATAAAAAGTGGAATATGGAGTTTTCTATATAATGCATTTATAGCAAAGGGCTGAAATAATAGTCAAAGTTTTTTCATTCTGATTTGTATCACCACTATTTGTTATGTCATGTCTCCGGTGTGTTAGACTACATGTGAACTGTCAAATTGTTAATTCAAATAAAAATTTCGTAACTTTCTGTTCAAGGGTCCACCACTTGCGAATTTGCTGAAATATTTCACAGTATGGCATTATACTTGTATATCTCCATGGAGACAAACAAATGACACCATCAGGCAAAGTTACAAACTGCGTCTGTGGAAAGTCAACCCCTCACATATTTCAAATGCATGTTTTTTTTAAGGTATTTTTTTACTGCAATAAAAACACCTGTAAATGTTCAAAAAATCTGAATTCTTGCAGGGTTCTTTGAAATTTTCATTTTGACTTATTTGTAACTTTGTGGGCAGATAAGGGATTTTCTAAACGTCTCAGCAGGTCTTAAAATGTTGCTCATAAATTATTCACAGATGCGTGTCAAAGTCATACCGTGTACCAATTTCTCTTCTTTAATCATCAACATTTCACTTTCACTGGTTTGTGAAGTCAACAAGCTGCTCTGAAAACCCACAGACAAACTGAGAATATAAGTGTGATGACAGCCAGAAGAGGTTGGATCATTTAGTGTTGACAGATTGTAGAGGCCTGCTTCTGTTCAGTGAGAGAGACAGTACTTTAGGATTTAGTGTCCCGTGCCGTTGTCATGATAATTTCACAATATTCTAGACTATCCAAGAGAAGAGAGTTTTGCTTAATTGGAATACAAAACAAGAGAGAAAAGGTTGAACTTTGTGTCAGTTCTTGTTTCATGTGGGTGGATCCAGTAATTACAGAGATATTAACCCTAAACCAGGTCAGCACATCTGCAATCTGACAATTAAATCTTAATTATAAACTGTAGGCATTTTGTTATGCAACCTATGATCAAAGAATAAATACGTTTTGAATTATGTGTGTTATTTTTACATACAGTATAATGGCGAACATTATTCAGAAATGTAATATCAGGAACTGTCAACAAAACAAAAGGGCACAGATGTGTGTACATACAGTGGAAAAACTGCCTATGCACAATTGTTGAAATAAATACTGGCTGCATCTATCTTGTCTATGCTATTATTCTGCTTAATTGTCAAGATTCAACCATATGTTCTATTGGTTTGCAGAATAATACCAACACCTAATGACAAGTGTAACTATGGTACTATTTCTTTCTCATGTGTTAGAATAATCAACTCTCTGGTCTCATGATCCAACCTGTGAACGTGCACTGAACACTGTCACCTCTTCACTACTAAATCACTACTTCTCACTGTCTCTCACTGTAGTTTCACAATACCAAAATGTCTGACTTGATTTTGATACCAAGGAAAAGGCTCAATATTTGATGCCAATTAATACCACATATTTAACAATTGCAATAAAAAAAAAATATATATATATATATATAATGGAATTTTCATCACAGCGCTTTAATAGTTTGTTTAAAGGTGCACTATGTAACTTTTCTGTTAGGGGGTCCGCCACCTCCTTGTGTATGTGAAGATAATATTGCTGTGCCTGGATTGTTCCACGTATGGCAGCAAATCTATCCTGCATTTATTCAATTACAAGTGTTTTTATTGGTCAAAAGCACCCTGAAAAAATAATGCATTTTTACTGAGACCGAGGTCACCTCTCCATAGATCTGAAATGTAATTTTGGTGGCATCAGCTACTCGATGCATATGTTTAATGCCTGAAAATTTCCAACAAAGCATTAACAGCTCTATGGGGACAAGCAGAAAACTTACGAATAGAACTAGCTAATAGATGAAGACATTCTAAAACGATACAGGAAAAGTCCAAATATGTCCTGATTTTTATTTCGTATTGATTTACTATTAATCAGTTCAGTACTGGCTATAGTATTAGCTTATTTAGGTAACCCTACCTGCCCCTCCCTTCCCCCATCTCGCAGTGTGGGCCTGCTTGGACTTCCATGGGGGTAGAGCAGGTGCACAGCTGCTCCTGTTTTTGCTGCTGACTCTGGTAAATGCTGGAGGTGAGTAGCGGGCTGCTCTGAGCTGTGTGCCAAAGGGCGGACCAGGTGCACCGCAGCATATGCACAATAACACCCATCGCTGTGCGCTCATCACCGCCAGCTTATGTGAAACCTGCTCCCATATGTATGTCAGAGGCAATAAGAATGCTCAGGCTTAGTAATTGCATAGTCCAGATGTGAGCTGCTTCTTGTGTGTGTAATGTGTATGTATACTAGTAGTGTGACGCAGAGTGCAGCTAGCCCGCCCAAACCCTGTAATTGTGCACTTTTCGAAATGGGCCAGAGGTAGGTTGATGGAGTAGGGGAGTCCACAAGCACCGACCTTAGCTGTTAGCTTGGACACTAGCAGCTGGGTGGTGAGCCAGAAGAGCAAGAAGATGTGGGGAAGAGGTGCTTTAGTTTAGGCTAGTGTTGGCCTAAAAAGCAGTCAGCTCAAATATCAAAGATTTATTAACAATCTTTACATTACACTAGAGTTTCTTTTAAAGTGTTCTTAAAAATACTTCCTATAATGCTCTTCACAGGATCTCATAGTGGTTTTATACTGTGAAGTTTTTCTTTAATTATTATTGCTAGATTAACTTTTTACACTTTGCAGTAAAAAGGTCATCAAGTTAAAATTATGTACATTGAACTCAATTTACTCTTAGTTTGTGGTTTTCTCTGCCACCAGCTTCCCAGTTAAATATCTCATCAATCTGTGTTATCTCTGTTAAAGGTGCACTATGTAACATTTTTAGAGGAAGGTCCACCACCTGCTTGTCTCCAACGATATTTCTTTGCCAGGAATATTACACAGCATCAAACTATCTATTTCTATGGTGATAAACAGGCGGCAGATCTGTGCAATGCAGGCTTTTCAACGAATTCTTTAGATATGAAGCGTCTAATTAAATAAATGGTAAAAGGTTACATTTTTATATAGCTCTTTTCTACCTTCAAGGCACTTAAACCGCTTTACATCACGGAACCACTCAGCCATTCACACACATTCATACATCAGCATGTGCAGACACTGGGGTTAAGTGTCTTGCCCCAGGACACAACGACAGCATTCATCTGTGGGAGCTGGAATAAATTAATACCATTCTGTGTAACGTCATAGTGCACCTTTAACTTACCATCTCCCTTATATCCCTGTTCTCTAAAATGTTTCATTCTGCTTTTAACAATATCATAATCATTCATCATATCAGTATCATTTAGTGTAATAATAGTTAATAGTTATAGTTATAATAATATAATAGTTTTTGTGGTTTAAATCTGCTCTTGGGTTAGTGTGTCAGTGACATAAACTAGTTTCGATATTATCATTTATCATCTATATTAAGCAATATATCACATTTCAAAATTTGTTACTGAGGCCTTCCCACACCTTCACTGCTAACCCTACTCAGTACAAAATATAGGTCTTCTGGTCGTATGTGTTGTTGTGGAAGAGATGGAGAAGAGTAAATACGCTCCTGGGCTGTGTGAATAATGCACAGACAACATTAAATGTCAGGGCTAAAAATTCACAATTCCCTCCCCATTGTCTCGCTGGTGTGCATGACATGTTTTATGCATTTTGTAATTAGCAAGAGTGTCTGGAGAGAAGGATGCACAGAGGCTAGCGGTATGTGTCCTTTCTGTAAAGATGCACATGGGGAACTATAGGAAATCCACAAGCGTAACTTCAATATCAATATCTGGGCCAACATGGATGAAAATTACTGCCATAATGTATGTAAAAAAAAAAGAAAAGATAAATGAATAAAATGATCAAAATGTTTTCACTTTTAATTGAATAGATAAGAATATAAAAAGTAAATGTTATGTAGTTCTAGTTTATTTAGGTGTACATCATGAGTTATTTTAATCATGCTTCAGTCCATTTTAAAGGTGCACTGTATATATCTTTACTGTTGGAGGCACTGCCAGTTGCTTGTCTATAGAAATGCTGCTTTGCCTGGAATGCTCCGCAGCATGGCATTAAACATATATTTCACCATGGAAACAAGCAGGTGACAAGACCAGCCAAGTTACAGGTCAGATCAGCAGAGAGGTGATGGAGCTTGTTGTAAGAATACACGTTTTCAAGATATTTTTGAGCAATATAACGCGTAAAAATGCTAGCTAGACAATTGAATGCAGTACTATGGAAGGCCACATTTCCATGGACACAAGCAGCTGGCGAATCTCTTACCAGAAAAGTTACATCGTGCACCTTTAAGGCTTTTATGACTGGAATAAAACTTGAATCTGTGTAAGATATTGCTGCAGAAATACAGACTGAATGTCCCTTTTTATCTAACCAAAAACTGCTGAATCTACAGAAGATATTGCACTGGGATTTGAAGTTCACCTTTTCCATATGAACTTTAGTGGAAGATGAAAGGAAGAAATAGACCTTGGTGGAAGATTAAAAAAAAAAAAAAAGATAATGAAATTTCTGGCAAAGATGTTATTGCATTTACTGGAATATTGTATTACATTTACCATGGAGACAAGCAAGTGACTCCATTAAGCCACATTACAGGTCAGGTTTGTGGAGAGGCAAGCCTGCACAAACTAAGTTACAACATAGGTAAGTTTAATGTCATATGTGAAACATGCAGACAAAGCAAGAACATTGCCATAAAGACAAGCAAGTGCTGAACCTTCCACCTTAAAGTTGCATAGCATACCTTTAAAGCTATAGGTGGGTAGTACTCAGTTACATTTACTCAGTTACATTTCCTTGAGTAACTTTTTTCAGAGTACTTTCCTAGCAGCATACTTTTACTCCTACTTGAGTAATATTTTTGACTTGAGTAAATGTTGTGGTTACTCATCCCATAGTGAGTAAGTCCACAAGTTTTATGTTGACAATATGAAATGATTTAAATATTTATGTCTCTCTCATCACTCTTTCCGACATGATTTAGTTTGTCTAATTTTTGTATTTCAATTTTTAAAAATATGAGATTTTGTGCATCGTTTAAGGTTTTGTCCTTCCAATTACGTTAACTTAAAATTATAAAGCAGACAGCACGCTCCAACAGTCTCTTTAAGACTCCTGAGTAGTACTTTTCCAAATACCTTTTACTCTTATTTGACTAATTTCATGGACCACAACTCTGAGTAATATTATTTTGAAGTTTTGGCCACTCCATCCACCTCTGACTATTTATATGTGGCACAGGATTCTAGCCAAACTTTCCTCTGCTTTTGGATTCACTTACATCCTCGATCCCCTGGCCTTACTGTACCTGTCGCAGTCCTCTTTGTGCACCCTTTATTCATTTTCACAGTTTCAGTTCTTCTCATTGTTGCAAACCAAATTGCGGCTGCTCAGAGCTATATAAAACCACTATTATTTGTGGGTAATGACATTCATAGGTACAGTGTGTCCCTGTTCTGTTGGTGTAATTACTTTCTTGATTGGCACCACATGAAAAGGAGCAATTGTTTCACTGTGGATTGTTCTTTGTGGGAATGAAAAGTCAGGTTCTATTCAACCAGAGTTGAATATGGGTTTTGTGTTTCTGTTAAGGCCGCGTTACAATTTCATAATGTCTGGTGGTGGAACAACACCTCAAGCATTAGTGACTTTGTGTTGGAAAAATACATGGCTTTTGATGCAAGTAGGCATGATAAGGGGTGGGTGATATTGGCAAAAAACAATACCTCTTAATATTTAATCATTTATTCATTCATCCATAGTCAATAGTAATGTCATGTCAATAGTATAAATTTATCAAAAGGGTGTTCATATGTTCCTGTAAATGTTAGATGAAGTTTAAACGTCCTGTATTATGCAAAATTGACTATTGTGATGATTATAATGTTGTAACCTCATCAAAAACATACCTGGAGTTGTGTTTTGTTTTATTCACACATGTTCAGTAATGCTTTATTATTACTCTGTCCAAATTTCCGAACCTCAAAATGCACTGTTAGTTTTGGTTACCTTTTGTTTAGTATAGACTGGCAATTCCTGAGTTAGTTAGTAGCTTTGTTTTAAGGGATAGGAGATCACAGCCCAAATATGCAGGACTTGTGTGTTAAACATGTGTGAATTAAAGAAAGCATAAACACATGGGTTTGACAGAAGCTTACCTCTCCTCTGTAATCTCTCACTGCACCAAATGAAAATTAAAAATGCATTGCCGTGAGTGCTCTTGTTTTTTCATGGCTAAGCCTGCATTTATCCACCTGAAATTAATTCTCTAATTTGTTTGTAAGATAAACAGAGAATCCTCCAAGTCCCAATCCACTTAAAGCCTCTCCTTCACTGCTGTACATAGTATGTGTGTGGAGGCATACAAGTTTGTCCCTAGCTGGCCCCACTAATCGCACTGCCAGTGAATAAGAGCCTGTCCTCGTGATAGGGCAAAGTGGTGTGAAGGATTCAGAAATGTGATAATGTTCAATTGCGTAAAAAATGAAAAAGAGAGGCGTTAGTTGTTCCCAGCTGTTGTGTTTTTGGATGTGTTTTGTCAGTCTTGTCCAAACAAAAAATGTAGAAAATGAAATGTTTTTTCTTTTTCTTTCTTTTCTTTTTTTTTTTTTTTTTCCAAAAATATTGTTTCCTAACTGATTTAGATTGGCATAATAACTCTACAAGTCACTCAAAGACACAAGTGGTGGGATAGGAAATACAGAAGAGTCTCAGCAGTGGTATGGTGGTTGGCTGAGATTTCTCTTTTATTGTGGAGTGTCTGGATGGGTTGGGGTGGGCAAAATGCCAGAGAATCAGGTTTAGGATCAAATATTGAAACACTGATATATTGTTTATTGGTATTGTTTTTTTGTTTGTTGTTTGTTGTTTTTTTCTTACAGGAAGTGAATAGACCCATCTTATTACTTTATTATAGTTTCTTGATTAATTGATATTGCAATTTACATTGAACAAAATGTAAAAATAATAATCTTTGTAAGTAGGCCTGTCACAATAACACATTTTGAAGCACAATATATTGCTATAGAGATATACTGTGATAAAGGATAATGAAACTATTTTATGCCACTGATGCAATGAAAATAAAATAATATAATTCCAATAAAACCATTTTTAAATAGACAATATCATTCAAAAGACCACAGCTGCCACAAATAAACAGCAGAATGAAGCAATAATTAACCATAGATGTGACTTATTCAATCCTCTACAGCTCAAATCTTAAGCCTATTACAACTAAAATGACACAAAAGTCCCAAATTTTGCAAAGAAAATGCACCACGATAAATATTAAGCCTCAAAATATATTGTTCTTGCAATCATATATTGAATGATAAGTCAATATAATAATTATTGTGACAGGCCTATTTGTATGTAGTAGTTATGTTAGTGCCAGACAAAAGTAGAATGTTTTGTCTTCTACAATTCGTATTGAATTGTGAGACACTGTGTTCCCCTGACATATTGAATTTTACCTATGTAATTTCCCATACCACTCACAACACAGATGCAAAATGTTTTGGCCTTTTGAATATCTCAGCTTCTACTATTTATTAAAGTACGCTTGCATCATTTTGTAGGCTGTGTTTTATCCCTTTCCGTTTACAGTTTTCATTTTGTACGAAGTTTGTAAGTGCCTCTATAAATCCTTCTTGAACCCCCTTGTCATGTCAGGCAGTAATAACTGACTTTCCAATCATACTCTGTTACGTTTTGCATTGAGAAATTTAACATCAAAAATCTAAAGTAAACCAATCACTTAACCTTGTGCTATGTTGTTTTGTCTTTCAGGTCGGCGGGAGGAGACTGCCAGAAGAAATGCTGGTCCCAGGTGCCCTAGGACATTACACCCGGGACCATGGCGACTCCTTGGCCAATCAGAAAAGAGAGGTACACCCATGGCTCCGCTCCCTCTGTTAGATGGTCCTCCTTGATGCTCCTATGGTTGCCGTGGGTTTTGCTGTGGTTGCCGTGGCCCGGGCGTGGTGCTGAAGTAGGAGCCCCTGGAGCGAATGGTGGGAAACCCCTCTCATCTTCATCGTCGTCATCATCGCCCTCTAACCCCTCTGGCTCGACAGCGTGGGGGTTCAACGCCCGGCAGAGCAAAGGCCAACTGGACTGGCTGCTCTCAGAGAAGGGGCCGTTCCACAGATGTCCAGAGTACACGGAGTTCAGAGAGAGGTTTACAGGGGGATTCTCCACCAGATACAAAATATACAGGTAAGAGATGGACGAAACATAAAGAGGTGTGCAATAAGTTAAAGCTGCACTATGTAACTTTCCTGGTGTCCATGGAGACCATATTGCTTTGCCTGAGATGTTGCACAGTATAGCAGTAAATCTGTCTATTGAGCATTTATTACAGATCTTTTATTGGTCAAAGCTAAATTGAAAAACAACCATATGAGTGAGGTCACCACACAGATCTGACCTGTAACTTTGTGCTGCTTGATCATTCCAGGTAATAACATTGCTATGGAGACTAATAGGCCCACCAAAAAAGTTGCATAGTGTATAGTGTTAATTGAAAAGAATGTTAGTGTTTGGCTATTGTGACTATTGCTATTTTTACACTCACTTCACTAGTAGCCCTATTATGATTACTACAGTTTACCATTTAGAATGCATTGTACAACTGAAGCCACTCAATTTTGCAATGCATCTAATGTTTATAAAAGTGTATGAATAATCACATGTTTAAGTAAATATATGAACATTATATTATGTAAATAAAAATATGTAAAAGTGCGTGCATTTTAGGTACATATAGTATTTATGCAGTACTATATATGCATTTTAAGGGAGGACATTTAAAATGTGTTTGTTAATTAATGTTACAATATATGTTATACTTAAGCAAATGAAAATTAAAAACATTATGCCTAAATAATAAATAAATGAAAATATATGTAAACAATCCTAAAATATTACTTAAGATTGCTGTTGGCCTACCCTGATAATGTTCCACTGATCTGTTAAAGAACATTACACTTGACCTTTGAAAAGGTCCACCCTTAATGAAGACATTTAGTGACAGAAACATTTGGAAAAGTGCAAATGGACTCAGAGCTTCTAACTGTGCACACAGTGGGATAACTCCTCACTAAAGATGAAATATAATTTATGAGTGTTAGGTAATAGCTTACTAATGACACATGTCCAATAGGGGCTGCAATTAAACTCAATTAAGCATTTTTTATTGAGATTTGTGAGGCAGATTTTCATGAGAAGCAGTCAGAACAAGACCTCTGAAGATCTCATCATTATTTGATTTCTGGAGTTGTCAGAGTTGTTATTGAAATGTCATATAAACGACATAGTGTGATATGAGCATTTTTCTTATGATATTCTACACCTGTGCATGTGTTAATAGAGCAGAAAGTCAACAAAGCAAAGACAGAGATTAAAAGTGTACAAATCTTAAAACGTTACCATTCTTACATTGTCACTCTTGAAAAACCCATAGCACGTGTACATCTGGTATTGGATTATCAGACTGGATGTAAACACTAGTCAGTTATCTGATATAATTAGAAGGTTATCTGATTACCCCAGTTGTGATTTTCCGACAATATAACTGTAACAACTGATGCACTGACTTCTTCCCATTCACTTCCTCCATGTTATTTTGTGAAACATGAAGAGTCTCCCCAGCCAGTACACCACAAAAGAAAGATTGTAAATGTTCATTATAACTAAATTAGAATACATTTCCCTACCTCCAATCACTTTTTTACAGGCCATATACAGAACTCTGCACTTATATAATTTCCTTTTTTCCTTTTATGAAGTGCTTAAAAATAGATTTTCTTGGAAGTTGTCAGCGCTGTTTGTACTGCCAGGACTGTGGACAGCTTTTGAAATTACATCCAGCTAATTATCTCCTGCAGCTCTTTGTTTCTGAAGCAGGCTTTTCAAACATCACACAGTCCACTTTAAAGTAAATAAGACCATCTCAGTTTACCTTCAGTATAAGTATTTGTACTTTCACTAACGCAGTATCAAAGGTACGTTGTGTGTGTACTTATAACTGACAATGCTCACGAGTTTCTTTCAGTCTTTTGTTTTCACTTATCATTCCAAGATGGTGACTTGTTCCAAAGGCAGTTCCAGAGGGAGAGAGTAGAGGTATGGAGTGACAGATGAAGGTTTTGTTGACATAAGTGGGACAGATAACGAAAATGTATTTTTGTTGGAGGACAGTAAGATTGATGGATTTAAAGAACACACATAAATACTGTTCCTTTAAGACTTTAGCAGTGACTCATGTTAGATTCTTGTCTCTTTGGAAGCAAATAGACTAGTACTCTAACAGACGACATATTTTCATACATATTTTAAAAAAAAAACAAAAAAAACAAAAACAGGTCTACCTCAAACAACAAATATCGACATCGCTGTGCCGAGAACTAGCTCCTGACTCTGCCGCTGTTGCCATATGCTCGAAACCAGCTGGTTTGTGGCACACAGCGCTCCATGTCCTTCAGCCGGGCCACGTTGCTCTGTCTGGTACTCTTATCAGCAGGTCCGCTGTTTAAGAGTTACCTTGCTGTTCCACCACTCTCTGACATAGCTCTCAAGTACTCCGTCTCACAACTCCTCAAACTCAGTAGCTCCTCAATCCCCCCGTGCATCTCAATAATTAAATCCCTCGGACTTCTTTGCAGGAAAAAATACATCCATAGAAGCTCGCGTCACAAGTTTGTTTACTCCGGCACTCCTCAGTCTGTTCTGTCTATCTGGTCAGCTGAGCACAAAGCACTACTGCTATGTCATCAAAACAAATGACACGTGTCCTGTCTCCGCCCCCTTCCCAAAGCACCTCTGTCGGTTCCTATCATTAAATCCATTCAATTCACTCTGCTAAACACCCGTTCCCTTAACAATAAAAATAACATTTTGAAAGAACACATCATTGAAAATAATTTGGACTTTCTCTGTCTTACTGAAACCTGGCAGCAACAACATGACCACCTTGCACTCAATCTGACTACACCCGATGGATACAGTTACTCTACCAAACCCCGCTCTGAAGGCCGTGGTGACAGCATTGCAGTGGTATTTAAGCAGGACTTTGCCATCAGCCCCATTTCGATTCCCTCTGCCCCATCATTTGAACACCTGGCCTTCAAAGTTACTGCGTCAACCCCCTCACCGCTGCTGTCATCTACCGCCCCCCCTCCATTTTGCTACTAGGAGATTTCAACTTCCACCTGAACTCTACCACCTCCACTGCTTCTACTGACTTTATGGAAATACTGAACTGCTTCAACATCAGTCAACATGTCAACTTCCCCACCCATAACCGTGGACATATTCTGGATCTTGTCTGCACTTCAGGCCTCTCCATATCAAACCTCTCCAGCACTGTTCCCACCATATACCTGGCCATCACCTTCACTGACATCACCATCCCTCATCAAAAACAGACATGTTTGCTGCATTTCCGCAAGACCAGTCCCAACTTACCCTCCACACTCAATTCCCTCCTGGCTGAACATTTATCCACAGCCACTCTCACTGACGCCCAGTCTACAGCAGAACTCGCCACTCTCTACAACGACACCCTCTCCTCCTGCCTGGATCAACTCGCTCCCTGAAAAACCAAAACTCATTCTCAATCTCCCTCGCTCCTACCTCTCCCTGCCCTTCCACCACTTGCTCTGCCGTGTCCCATTTCTCCCTGATCTCCCCCTCTGATCTGCCTGATCTTCTGGAAGGCATGAAAACCTACACTTGTACCCTCGATCCCATCCTGTCCACCCTCCTCAAAGCCTGCCTGCCTGCTCTGTCCCCAGTCATCACCTCCATCATAAACTCCTTTCTGTCCACTGGCTCTGTCCCATCTGCACTCAAGCTTGCCACCATTACTCCTATCCTCATAAAACCTGGACTTGACCCAGAAATTCTAAACAACTACAGACCCATCTCTAACCTCCCATTTCTCTCTAAACTCATCGAACGTACCGTCACTACCCAACTGAAATCCCAC
This sequence comes from Taenioides sp. WSHXM2023, assembly GCA_029959045.1. Lineage (NCBI taxonomy): Eukaryota > Metazoa > Chordata > Actinopteri > Gobiiformes > Gobiidae > Taenioides > Taenioides sp. WSHXM2023. The sequence goes on along the minus strand of CM057096.1, from coordinate 13,162,244 downwards.
CTGACCACCAATAACCTATTTCTATTTGAATGTTTCCAATCCGGACCTCCAGCTCTCCTCCGACTCTGGCAACCTCAACATCCTCATCCCCTTGGATCTCACTGCCGCTTTTGATGCCATCAATCACTCCATCCTCCTCTCCAGCCTGCAGACCGACACCGCCCTCTCCTGGTTCACCTCCTACCTCACTGACTGACACCAATTCATCCGTATTAACCACTGCATGTCCCCCTCAGCTCCACTTACTCAAGGAGTTCCCCAAGGTTCAGTTCTCGGCCCCCTCGTCTTCATACTCTACATCCTCCCCTCGGTTATATAATCCACTGCCACAGCCTCCCATTCCACTGCTTTGCAGATGACATCCAACTCTACCTGTCAACCAAATCCATAACCCCCACCACACATTCCACCCTCACAAACTACATCTCTGAAATAAAATGCTGGCTACAGTCAAACTTCCTCCAACTCAACTGCAACAAAACTGAAATAATCATGATCGGCCCCAAAACGCTCACCAAAACCCACAATAACCTCATCCTCGCCGTTGATGGCTCCTCAGTCCCCTCTTCCTCCCACCTCCGTAACCTTGGCATCATCTTTGACCAGACCCTCTCCTATGAACACCACATCAAATACATCACCAAAGCTGCCTTCTATCACCTCTGGAACATTGCTCGCCTCCGCCCTTCCCTCTCCCCTCAGTCTGCTGAAACCCTCATCCACGCTTTTTGTCTCCTCAATAGACTGCAGTACATCCAGAAGTCTGCTGCCTGTCTCCTCACCCGCACCTCCTTCCGTGAACACATCACGATCATCAAAGATCTCCACTCCCCATCCCTCAGCGTATCCAATTCAAATTCCTCACCATTGCGTACAAGTCCCTCAATAACCTGGCACCCTCTGAGCTCCTCCACCACCACACTCGCACTCATGCCCTCCAATCAGCTGACTCCAACCTCCTCCCACCAGGACTAAACACAAGACCTGAGGGGACTGGGCCTTCTTTGCTGCTGTCCCCACTCTCTGGAACTCCCTGCCCAAACACATCAGAGACTCATCCACACTCCCCATGTTTAAAAAAGCCCTGAAAACCCATTTCTTTAAAACCACCTTTCATTAACTGTCTTATTTCCTTTGTTTGTCTCTTCATGTAAAGCATCTTTGAGTATCTTGAAAAGCGCTATATGTTATGTATTATTATTATTATTATTATTATTATTATTATTATTATTATTATTATTACCTCCGTCAAGGAGGTTATGTTTTCGCCTGAGTCTGTCTGTTTGTTTGTTTGTTTGTTTGTTTGTTTGTTAGTTAGCAAGATAACTCAAAAAGTTATGGACGGATCTTGATGAAATTTTCAGGAAATGTTCCGAATGGTAAATCCAACAGATGATTAAATTTTGGTGATGATCCAGAAGAAATCCTGGATTCTGGATCACTTTGAAAATTTCGTTAGCGTTGCGTTAAATGGGGCTTGGCAGAGGTCTGCGCTCTCTGAGTGCTTTTCTAGTTATTATTATTATTAATAATAATAATAATAAATAAGCAGATTTCCTTGCAGATTTATTTTGGCATTTCCATTTCCTTTACAATGGAATTTTACTTATGTCTTTTTCTATGGTGCAACCAATATTAGAGTTTATTGTATACATTCTGATATTGATTGTCTGAACTGCAATACAAAAATTTGAGCTACATGATAATTTACAATAGATCCAAGCTCACATATTCCTTTTGCACCCCTGTGACCTGACTAATACCTCTATAAGAAAATACGCATGTCAGGCTTGTCTCTGCATTAACTTTCCTCAGAGAAGGGCTCAGAATGGCCGACCTCATTAGCTTTTAATAAGACCTAATGCAAATGGGAATACATGTTAGCTTCAAATTTCCTGGGCTAACGCTAATTCCTCAAATCCTTTAATCTCATCACTCCTCCAGTTACATCAGACACTACATCCTCAAACAAGCTGGAAAACTGTCAGGGGTCTGGGGCGTGGGGTCTGGCCTCTGCTTTTGTCTGGAAATCTTATCTTGTCTTATTGGGATTATAGTTGGAAATTACCACGGTTACAAACAATAATACAAATCTGAAAATAAAATGACTAAAAAATACCATTAAAAACAAAAATACTTGGAAAAATGGCCAATATAAAGGGTGTCAAACTCCAAACACATGCACAATCACATTATTGCTGGTGCTGCTGCTGCTACCACCTTTGCTACTACTACTACTACTACTACTACTACTACTACTACTACTACTACTACTACTAGTATGCAAAAATCCAAACTTCCCAAAGGACCTCAAAATATTACATTGAAAAGATAAGTTAAGTCAACAGTCTTTCTATATTGTAATTCCAAAAGCTATCAACAACTTGGTATGCATATCTTGTAGAATTAACTATTATAATTGGTCTGAAAGGTGTCATTTGTCTGTTGTGTGCAAATAATTACAGGGCTATTTTACACCATCTGAAGCATCTGTAATGGATAGAAACACCAGTTAAATTGACATTTAAATAGCTCAAATTAGTCAAAGCTTTATTTTGGCAAATTGCTACCCCTTGCAATTACTGTCTCACATAGTTTGATTAGTTTTTCAAAGTGAGTTTATATTCTGAAAATGAAACGAAATGTCACAGTTTAAGTTTCACACATTAAAGAAAAATAATTAATGGTTAAGTATGAATTTAATCTGTAGTATACATCAGACACACAACCATCACTGCACTATTATTGTAAAATAGAACAACTTGAGAAGAGATATGAATTTGAGTTTTGTTAAAGGTTTTGTACTAGAGAAAATGAAAGGTACTGGTGAAGTTTACTACATGTTGCCTTTGTATTCAAGTACTGTATGTAAAATACCATGGCTTCTCGACTTTTAAAGGGTCCATATTCAACTATTTTCTGATCTATGTTATAGTTTGCTCATCAACAAACATACCTGGAGTTGTGTTTTGTTTCATTCACACGTTTAACACATAAACCCTGCATATTTAGGCTGAGTTCTTCTCTCAAACAGAAAACACTGTTCCACCTTGTGATGTCATGTGTGTTTTTAAACTCCATACACCTTCACTAGAATAATTTTAATCATTTCTGTCCTGGAATCGAATCTACTGAACAAAAGGTAAATGGTGTCTGTTAAGCTGAATACTACCGCTTCATGACATGCAAGGTAGAACCAAGCATTTTTTACTTTGGAGATGTAATAAAGAGTTATTGAAACATGTGTGAATGAAATAAAACACAACTCCAGGTATGTTTTTAATGAAGTAACAACCTTCTAACATGGCTTAAAGCTCACAAGAGTCAATTTTGTGTAATATGTATAGGACCCATAGGTCACACATTTGTGCATTTTTTCATTTTAGTTTCTTCAGAGGCCATATTTTACTTTTTCTCAGTTTATTTGTATTTACATATAGTTATTGTTTAAAAGTGGCAATGTGACATTTTTCAACCTTACACAGGAATCTCAGTTTTAGGAATAATCGCTAACGGAGCTATGAGGTAGGTGAAAATGGCAATTTTATGAGGCCCTTAGGCCTTTTGTACAAAACAATTCAGGACTAATTAATCAATCTAAATACACATTTGAGTAAGCTTATGAGGATGGAATACTGTTAACACATGGTTAAGCTCATAAAGTCCATTTTACATATGTCTCATTACACCTTTAGTGTTATTAAATAGTGTTATAAGTGTGAAATAGTCTGGGTTTTCATTCCTCCAATACATTTTAATCAATTCACAAGTAATTTCTCTGTTGCTTCGTTCTTGTCACTCCTGTGTGCTGCCAGGTCCAACAGATGGAGCTGTGGCCCAAACTGCCAAGTCAACAATGGCATGTAACACTGCAGGCTGTGGGATTGTATTATTCACTGGTCAAAACTGTTGTTTTTAAAGTGTGTGTATAGTTATTGTAATTTGTTTGTATTTGAGGTAGAAGGGCATTTTAATTCATATCAAGATACAATCATTTCTTATTGTCATTTTAATAGAGAAGTCCATAGCCAACTCTGTCAATATAAGTCTGGATTTTAGAGCAAAATTTAGAAGACCTTTTTGGTGCTAGTTCCATCTCACTTCAACTCATAATAATATATGATATAACATATTATTCTTCAAGCAAATAAAAATACAATTATTATTTTGAAATATTCTCCAGTCACAAGCTGATTCTTGCCAAGGAAATCACTGTAGCCCAAGAAATAATAACATGCGTGCAAGGTATCCACTCTCCCATAAGATAACAAGGACTGACTGAGAACTAGGGATGATACGGTTTTCCCACAATTCGATACGTATCATGATACACGGGTCAAGACAGGTTAAGACGCAAACAAAAATCTCATGTCATTTTTTCTGCTAATGAGTATAATATAATAACACTATGATGTTAATGAAACAATACATACATTACATACAGTACATTACAGTACAACTACTGAAAAGCTGTAGTTTATATGTGAAATGTTTTAGTTCATTTGGTTCATTTCATTACAGCTCAGAATTTTTATTCAGTGAAAATAAGAACATTGCTTTCTCTTTTTCTTCTTTATATTTTATAATATAGCCAGTCTACTCTTAATATAGATTTGTAGGGGAGTTACACTATAAGACTTTTCCTTCTTTGATGATGATTTCATTATTTCTTTTCCTCCTGAGTCCTCTCACTGCGCACACCTGTGAGAGACAGACAGTAGCTCCTCCCACACTGCCCTGCGACAGTCTGTGCTCTTAACAGACACACTGCGCTCTCCCATCCTCTTTCTGGACACCAAAACTATTTTATATTACACAGAAATGTTCAACAGACTGTTTTCTGAGGAAAACTTATGAGATAGAGTCTGAGGAAAAAGATTGCGTATATCGCGAGTCGCGTCGCAGGTGCATATACGAGTGCATTTGATTAAAGCCGATGTAAAGCCAAAAGCAATTCTAAAGTATTTAAAAGTGAATATCTTTGTCATTCCTGGGTCTATCAACGTAAAATAAAAAGTGACTGAAAGATAAACCTCTGTTAGTCCCTATGGAACTGTTTTCTGGCTGCATCAGAGGAGGACGCTGCGAAAACTGTTTCCCTTTGGACCAAAATAAATGACAACACAGAGCGCATGGAAGAACACATGTATATCGACTGAACACATGTATCGAATTGTGAGACCAGATTCGGATTCGAAGGATTCGATATTATATGCAATCCTACTAGGTATGCAGATGTTTCCATACTCTCCATAAATTAAAGGTGCACTATGAAACATTTCTAGTGGGGACATGCCAACCTGCATGTCTTAATGGAGATGTAATTGTTTTGTCTGGAATGTTCCACAGCATAGCATTAAACATGTATCTCTTGTATTTATCTTACATATGAGTCTAGGGCCAAAAAGCATCTTACTGGTAGCAATGTTGTCACTCCACAGGTCTTACTTATAACTTGCCTTGTGGAATCAGCAGCTTGTCTTGGCGGTTTATATACTTAATGCCATATAGTGGAACATTTCAGACAAAGCAATAACATGTCCATGGAGACAAGCAAGTGGCAGACTTTCTACCTGAAAACAGTGCAAATTTAGCTTTAACTGCAATTTATGTCATATGATTTATAAACCCTTTTCATATAGTCATAACTGCAAAACTTCAATGCTATTTTTCTGCTTTGTGAATGTAAAAGAGCGCAGGGAAAAGGGGAAAAATTGGGGCCACATGGGGTTCTGAAGTACCAAATTAACCTGGAGCTCACAGTGAGGGCGGTAATGACTGATATATTAGTCTGTATAGAAATGATTGTGTGAAATAATGGACCAGAGCTGAGAGAGCAGGTGAATATGAAAGAGGGCTTGTTCTCCCAAAATGGCTCCTGACTTATTGACGCGGCGCAGGGCAAGAACACACTCTCAGATCGACCCTTCATTTAAGCTATTTGCCATTTTAGAGAAGTACGTTTACCTAATCATGCCTAGATTGAACTGTGGCGTTAGATTGGCTCCAGGCTCATGATTTGAAATGTGACTACAAAATAACACATTTGGTTTCAGTCTTGTTGATTAGTGTGTGCTAAGTTGTGTACACTCTCCCTGACCTTTTTATACATGTCTTTTATTTGACTGTTATTCTCTTCCGTGGAAAATGATGGTGACTGGTACCATATGTAATTGGTGTCATAATATGTTCTTGTTGTTTGTTTGAAAAACTATTTTGAATATAAATAGAGTCAGGGTGCCTTCAGTCTGCCATCTACTCAAACTTATAATGATCAATACTGAAATTACTTTGTTGGATAATTAGAAATGTCACTAATAACCTACAGTGATAAGGTGAGATATGAAGTCGTCAAAATGTTTACCTTTTGCTTTAAAATAGTGCAAAAATAAAGTAGCTGTGAATTTAGTTAAAATGGATATATACAATGCAAGGCAACATTTCTTAATTTTAAAAAGACACTATATATTATAGTGTATACTATGCAATATTTAGGATGGAGGGTTGTCTCCATGGAGATGTTATTGCTTTGTTTGCAACAATCCACTGTGTGGCATCAAACGTATTTATCTTGCATTTAATTAATTACAGATGGTTACAGGTTTTTATTGCTTAAAAAGACCTAAAAAAAAGTGCATTTATGCTGTTAGTGGAATTGCTTCTCCACAGATTTGACCTATAACTTGCCTTTGTGGCATCACATACTTGTCTCCATGGACATAGATAATTGTAACTCTGGGAAACTATCTAGGCAAAGCAATAACAACAAGCAGGTGGCGGACCCTCCACCTGAAAAGTTGCACAGAGCACCTTTCATTTTCACTAAATGTGGAAGTATTGTAGGGATTTTTGGTAAAAACACAAATCTGATTTTAGCTAATTTGCCCAGAAGTCATTTGGGATGCTTTTATCTAATCACAGTCTTTGTCTGCTGGGGCCTCCCACTGAGGAATCTAGGGGAAAAATAACTGAAGCTAATTAGTCGAATAAAGGCCCTGCTGATCTGTGATAGACACCAGGCACCAGAGGGGGCAGCAGAGAGGGAGTGTATGACAACATGAATTAGATGGTAGCAGCCCATTGTATTTTAAACAGAACAAAGTGACAATGTTGATGTATGGAATGCAGCAGGGTGTGGTGTGGAGGAGCAGTGTGTCTTCATGACTCAACCCTCTCTAAGTCAAGTTATTCACGTGATTTATGGCTGCTAAAGCTTTGGATCATGCACACAGAATTTAATAGTATGACGGGAGGCTGCACTCTCCTGGTAATGCACGGAGCTACACTATCATTCATGTGTCGTTCTTCTCTTTGCTACGACATTAATAAATGCTAGTTCTTGGAACAGTCTATTAGGAAAGAAGTCTGATGGTGGTTTTCATACAAGACTATCTCAAGTTTGTCACTGCAGTTTGAAGATGTCATCCATCTCTAGTTTTAATACTTAACACACTAATCAAAAGCACAAATTTCACTAAGCAACTTTTGTGGCAACGGTTCCACCACCTTCTTGTCTCCATGGAGATGGAGATTTCTTTGCCTATAATGTTCAACAGTATTAGGGCATTAAACTTGTTTACCATTCAATTATAGGTATACATGTATTGCTCAAAAATACTCATGCTTACTTAAATTTTTTTTCATTCTTACTCTGAGCGTGCTTGACTCTCCACAGATCTGACCTGTAACTTTCCTTATTGTCATCTTCTTTTCTCTATTGATAATTTTAATGTCATTATGTGGAATATTCATAAATACATAGCTCTGCTGTCCGATGTCCAAAACCTTGTTTATTTTAATGTTTTGGTAAAAAGCCTTCATCAGATCATTTCTTTTGTTTTGTGTAATACATTAAACATTGGTTGAAAAATAATCAAACATGTTCACACAGGTAGATTATCTTCTTCTTGGGGCCTCTTAAACTCAGAGAATGGTCTATTGTGGTTAACTTGCTGTCATGTCTATGTGCATTTTGTCTCGTCTGTGTGTTTCTCTAAATGTTCTTTGTTTCTGACCTGCCTTAGGACAACGGATGTAAACTAGCTATTGTGCTAATTCCAGCATATTTACATTGATGCTGTTTGTTGACATGTTGATTAATATGCACTGTCCTAATTTAAATACTCCCCCCACCCAGCTGCCAGCTCTCACCTCCCCAGCTGGACAATGGGGAACTCCTGCACCTCTTCACACCTCTGCCTCTGCTCTTCAGCCCACCACTACACATGGACTCACCCATCCCCCCAGCCTGCCACTGTCATTTTCTACAGCCCAGGTGAGACTGGAGCTCAAGAAGATCAGACCCAGGAAGGCAGCAGGACCAGACGGCATCAGCTCCAGGCTCCTTAAGTCCTGTGCAGATGAACTGTGCGGAGTTATGGAGCATGTCTTCAACATGAGCCTTAAGCTGAGGGTGGTACCACAACTCTGGAAGACCTCCTGCGTGGTACCAGTGCCTAAGACACCGCACGCTAAAGACCCCAGCAGCTTCAGGCCGGTGGCTCTAACATCGCACCTGATGAAGACACTGGAGAGACTGGTCCTTGGCCACCTCCGCTCCACCGTGAGCTCAGCGATGGACCCGCTGCAGTTTGCGTACCGGCCTGGCATCGGAGTGGAGGACGCCGTCATCTACCTGCTGCACCGCTCACTGTCTCACCTGGAGAACCCCGGCAGCACTGTGAGGATTCTCTTCTTTGACTTCTCCAGTGCTTTCAACACCATCCAGCCACTGCTCCTGAGGGACAAACTGGAGACTGCCGGTGTGGACTGTGACCTGGCAGACTGGATCCTGGACTACCTCACAAACCGGCCCCAGTTTGTGAGAGCCAAGAACTGCGTGTCTGACCTACTGACCTGCAGTGTGGGGGCGCCCCAGGGCACGGTCCTCGCGCCCTTTCTTTTCACACTTTACACTGCAGACTTCAGACACAACACGGACAGCTGCGTCCTGCAGAAGTTCTCTGATGACTCTGCCATCATTGGCTTCATTAAGGATGATGACGATGTGGAGTACAGAGGACTAGCGCAGGACTTTGTGGACTGGTGTCAGCAGAACCACCTCATCATCAATGCAGGGAAGACCAAGGAGATGGTGGTGGACTTCCGCAGACGCCACTCTACTGTCACCTCAGTGAACATCCAGGGAAGGGACATTGAGAGAGTGGACTCTTACAAGTACCTGGGTGTTCATCTGAACAACAAACTGGACTGGACTCACAACACAGATGCACTGTACAGGAAGGGCCAGAGTCGGCTCTATCTCCTGAGGAGACTCAGGTCTTTTGGAGTGAGGGGGCCACTCCTGAAGACCTTCTATGACTCTGTGGTGGCATCAGCCATCCTGTACGGTGTGGTCTGCTGGAGCAGCAGCATCACAGAGAGGGAGAGGAAGAAGCTGGACAAGGTCATCAAGAAGTCCTGGGCTGTCCTCTGGACTCAGTGCAGCAGGTGGGGGACAAGAGGGTCCTGGCTAAGGTCATCTCTATGCTGGACCATGAGTGTCACCCCCTGCAGGACGCCCTGTCTGCTCTGGAGAGCAGCTTCAGTGACAGACTGATTCACCCTCGCTGTGGGAAGGAGAGGTTTCGCAGGTCTTTCCTTCCTGCTGCTGTTAGACTGTACAATGAACACTGTTAACACTGAACATGTGTCATTCAACTCTACCTATGTGCAATACTGAAGACCTCTGGTACAATTCACTCATGTCACTTACTGATATTTATCCTGTCTGTACATAAACATAGTCATTACTGTAAATAACATAATATACTGAAGTCACTTTACTGAGATTTACTCTGTTCATATGCTGCACTGTTACTTTTATTGTACATAATAGTATTTTTTGGTATTTTATATTTTGTATTTTATATTTTTGCTCCACCAAAACAAAATTAGAGTCTATCTTTAAGTCTATTTCTAAATTATTCTTTTTTTTAGCTATTATCTATTATCTTGTTTTATTGCATGTTCCATTTTCCTGCTGTTCTTGAACTGTGCGTTGCAACACTGGAATTTCCCCACTGTGGGACTAATAAAGGCATATCTTATCTTATCTTATCTTATCTTATCTTATCTTATCTTATCTTATCTTATCTTATCTTATCTTATCTTATCTTATCTTATCTTATCTTATCTAAATAAATAAATAAATAATGTGGTCCAAAAAGAAGCTACATTTTGGACATTGGTCATCTTAGTGTGCTGCCCCCTCTATGAAAACAGTTACATTGAACATCTTACAAATTACAATTTTTAAGCTTGTCACAAGTCACCAAATCAGGCAAAAATAATGAGATCCCATATTTTGTCTCATTCACTGTGATTCTCACATCTGTCTCCCAGCATGTTCTGCATTTTAACATATGGTTAGATCCAAGCTGCAAACAATACTGCCCATTTACATTATTTCACAGCAAAGCACATCTCTTACTGTTGTCATTTTCATTTTATTAGTTGTATTTTCTTTTGGCTGGTAGACTATTGTACAGGATAGATGTAAGTATGAAATGGAGGTGAAGAGCGGAGAGAGACATCCAGCAAATCTCACAAAGCTGAGGCTGGCACAGAGCCCAGTTGAATGCTACAGCAAAAAAGATCGTTCCTTGGTTTTAAATGGTCTGCTTCCCTGCCTTCAGAGGAAAAAACAAAATAAAAAATGTTCGGACCAACACATTTTGTCATGTCATGGTATTAAAGTTCAGAGCTGAGCAACTTTGTAGAGAGTAACATGATATTACTGAAAGTGCTGAGGAGATGGTGCGTTCTCATATTCAGCAGTGACTGGATCAGCTTTTTGAGGAAGCTGAGTTTTCTGCTATATGTGCTACATTAGCTTTTGCAATTGGCTGTTCTCTTTGAGTTTAATTAAATATAAACAAACAAATGAAATAACCAATGGTCACTGATCCATATGTTAGCTGAGAGGGAGAGGAGTGATAGAGAGAGGGGAAGAGAGAGAGAAAGGGAGGAAGAGAGCAAAGAGGGGTGTTCATTTTGGTAAATTCATCTTATATTCAGAGAAAGATGGTGATTGTTTAAAAGATTGATGCTACGTGCTTCTGAAACTTTGGTACACACGCTTTTTCAGGTGTTACACAGATTTCTCGGCAGTTCAAATATTTTCAGAAATATTTGCATAGTAAATTCATTCCACATTTCATCATCCTTTGCCTTAGTCCTTGTGTAGAACTAGTATAGCAGTATGTACTCCTGGAATACTCTTGTCTTGGACCTGGTCACATTTCCTCGACGTGTGTAATGCACTTCTTCACAGAGGTCCACATGGAACCATTCTGCAGTAATTAGCTCACCTCATCTGATAATATACATATACATACATAAATAAAGTGACCTTAACCTTAATTTCAAAGTTGGAGTATACCGAGTCTAGATGGATAACAAAGTCAACTTGCTGAACAACTGGTAAGTGGAGCTAACAATAACATTTTAATGATGGCAAAACTCCATTGGCCGTGTCTTTGTGGTATGATCAAAAATGTGTGTGGTTTGAAGTCTGAAGGCTGATTGGGGCCAGTGCACTGTGACACTGTTTTTGATGCAGGGTTGGATGATGGTCTTTAACCAGCCCCCTTGTCACCCTGGAAATGGTCAGTCCAGATTTCATTGTTTTCAGTTTGGACATGTTCTGAACATGGTAGGAATTTCTCTGTCATCTTTGTGAAACCTTTTTTTATCTATTTTTTTTTCTATAAAGATACGACATACCTGTTAATTACGTGTAGAGATTCAAACAGTTGTGACACGTTTTAAGGCGCTAGCTGTCTTAAATCTGATAATGAGATGTCAGCACTTCAGAGAAACAGCTCTGTAATATTATAACTATTGCTGTAGTGAACCCAAGTCATTCTATTTACCACTAAAGAAATGGAGTTTAAAAGTTTAGTCTTACACGGGTTCTCTCTGATTGAACTTTTAATAAAACAATGTATTTTACCCAAATACTTAACTTTAAGGTTTCATTCCTTAAACTAAACAGATAAAGATGTCCTCTGTGCCCTTTCAAAAGTAAACTGCATGAAAACTTTCTTTTTAAAATAGAGTGGCCTGGTCAAAGGTTTTGAATATTTCCAATGTTTATAATTCTAAATACATTTGTCGTGTAAACTTTATTCCTTTATTAGCATCACGGTATCACAGAAATAGTTCACAGTGATGGCAGATACAAACTGCCAGTCTTAAATCTGCACTAATTCACCTTTTTCTGAAATGTTCCACATTATGGCAATAAATTATCTATTTATACATTTAATTACAGGTGTTTTTATTTCACAAAAATACCTTGAAAGACAATATTACTTCTGTGAGTGGACTTGCCTCTCCACAGATCTGACCTTGGAGACGTCACCTGCCTGTCTCCATGGAGATAGGTAAGTTTATTATTATACTGTGCAAAATTCCAGGCAGTGGAGATAAACAGGCAGACACTCCACAAAGTTACACAGTGAACATTTAAACTACTTATATTGACCCAATTTTAACTTTTATTTTGATTTATTATCTTTAGTGCCATGAGGATTAAAAGTTATTCAACTGGCCAACCAGAACCACATGCTTTGACAAAACCAGTGTTCGAATTATGTGGCTCAGTGGGTGCTGAGCTCCCATAGCGTCAGCGATGGCTCCCATGAAAGCAGGAAAATTAATTATCTGGGGTGGTCTCTCAAATACGTCATATTTAATCATAAATAAAACTCATTTCCGATCACTGTGCACCCATGACTTTGTGTTAAACTGCAAGGTTCTTCTCAGAGAAAAACGTTGAAGAAACTTTTCATCGCAAGCAGCACTGACGATAAAACTAGAAACAGACCGTGCCCCGAGCCTCTCTGCCTTGTTGTTCATGGACTTGAATGGACCCCCTGTTGAGAAATTTAACCCAGTGCTGTTTGTCAAATCATGCATTAAGAAAGGACACTGGACATCAGCATCTTGGATTCCTGGAAGGAGGCCTCCATTTTGTCTCCCTAATGGTAAGAGAACGGCAGTGTATTCTTCCACTGTATAAAGTTTTAAGACGCTACACTGGTTCCATCTGTCTGTACATCAGTTCAAACAGAATTACATCTTTAATGCACCATTAAGTTGAAATGAAATGCGAGCTATACAAATAATTTCAAAAGCAAATTAATTAAAAAAATATATACATGTGTAGACAACATCTCTCTGTCTACTGTGTATATGCGTGTGCGAAAATTGCCTTGCGCAAAAACATCTCCTCTTGAACCTGGTCCAGGAGAGTGCGTATGCTTTTATTTAGGCTATTTGGGCATTTTAGTGTAATTTATTTTAATTATTAATTAATTTTAGATAAAGACCCCCTTAGGGTCAAAATGACCATTTGAACCCTGGACAAAACTAAAAAAAGATGAGTGGATCTTAAGCCTTATCCTGTCTTCCCAGTTTCAGACTGTGTGATTGACAGACAGATTAACCAATCAAAGAGATGCATGCTCCACTTGGGTAAAAACAAACATGGCGGGTAATGTAAAAAAAAAAAAGAGAAAAAATAACACAGAGGACTGGATTCGAACAAAATGTAGAAGGGACTGGCTGGTCAGAAAAGCTATAGTATTTTGTTCCCCACATATCAATTGCGTATGCTGCATCTTCTCAGCAGCCTAATTTGAATTTCTCCAGACTGTGTCTGCTGGTCCCCACTTTGTGCTGAGATGTGACTCCCTTGTATTATGTTTGCTTTGTTGATGCTGAGCCCTCACCGCTTGGATCCCCGCTCAAATCTGTCAGAGGAATAAACTGTGCTCCGCAGATAACCCCAGCCAAATGGTGTACTTAGCTGCTGTTGTGAAACCACTGATAAAAGCTGCTGCTACTGCAAGCCACAATGACCACAGAGCCACACGCACTACCTGCACATGGAGGAAGAGGAGGAGAGAGGAGGAGGAGAGGAGGAGGAGAGGAGGGGAGAGGAGGGGAGATGAGGCGAGAGGAGGAGAGAGGAGGGGAGAGGAAAGAGAAGGGGAGAGGAGGAGAGAGGAGAGGAGGGGAGGGGAGGCAAGAGGAGGGGAGAGGGAGTAAGAGTGAGAGGGGAAGATAGAGAGAGAAAGACAAAAGAAGAAGTGGGGGAGAGAGTTAAAAAGAGGAAGGGGGCAGAGGGAACAAGAGTGAAAGGAGAGTGGATGAGATGGAAGATAGGTGGAGCAAGAGTAAGAGGAGGAGAGAGAAATGGAGAAAGAGGGACAGAGAGAGAGTGAGAGAGGAGGAGGAGGAGGCAGTGGAGAGGAGAAGAGAGAGAGAGGGAGCAAGGGTGAAAGGATGTGAGAGAGAGAGAAAGAGGAGAGAGCTAGAGAGAGAAGAGGAGAGAGAGGAGGAGGTGGAATGAGAACGAGAGAGGGAGCAAGGGTGAGAGAAGGACAGAGAGAGATAGGCGCAGGTGGAGAGGAGGAAGAAAGCATAAGTGAGAGGAGGATAAAGAGAAGAGAGAAAGTTGAGAGAGCATTTTTCCCACAGTAAATAGCCTGTATGCAAGTTACAGAATGCACAGAAAGATGAAAGGAATAACAGTTTGCGCTATAGGCATATAACACTGTATAATATTTGTTTATGCTTATAGGGATTCCCATTAGCTGAAAGTCTGTGCTATCAACTAGTCTCCAGTTTTCACATTACATCACAAATATAAATAAAAAATAAGAAAAAGTATGCATTTTCTGTATTTGCACAGTCACCACAAATATATAAGAAAAGCATGCATATTTATCAACTAAAAATACATTAACGTTGAAACTATAATGTGTAGTCATACTTTACTCTGCAGTTGTAATGGATTCAGTCCTGCTATAATATTTTCTGAGGTAGTGCTGGTTTGAAAATACCCTAACATTTTTTTTTTTTTTTTGTATTTTTGTCAGAGTCATAGTCTATGGGCAGTCTCTGTGTCTGGGCTGCAGTTATCGTAGTACCCATTGTGTGTTTTGGCAGTGGGCCTAATGTTTAGCACAGGGCGAACTGGCAAAGTAACTAATGAAACCAGCAAAGTGGCACAGGACCCACTTCAGAGAGGCTTGGAGGACACTACAAGGTGCATTTGCTGGCACATGAGAGCTCCTCTAAAACCCCAAAGTAATGAGATACTAATGGAGTGCCTTAATGCAGTTACATCAAAAATTATGACAAGTCATTTAACACAGAATCTAATACGGGGCAGTTTACAAGCACAGCCAATCAAATAAAGCCTCTATATACAATGTGTAATGAGAGTCATAAATTAGATAAATGTGTTTTGACAAAAGGAGAGGTCTTCCACTTTTTAGGAGCAACTTTACTTAGAAAAGCTCTGCAATGCAGTGAAGTTAGCTCACGCATTGGGGGAGTGATAATAACCTAGATTATATAAATAGGCCACATTACAAGATCCTGAAGGTTAGTGGCTCTCATTTTATACGAAGCAAACAGCAATATGTCACTGTCAATAACTCCCTCGATTCCAAACTTATAAATGTTTTAAGTAATGTAATTATTGGATGCTACAGGAGAAGGAGACAGAATCTATTTGCTTACAGTATATTAAACATGGCGGCACGGTGAAGCGCTCTATAGGAGTGGCTAGATTGGAACTAATTTAGACTTGGGTGCATCCTTATGGAAGAGTGTAATGCAGGCCATCAGCAGATTCTAATAACTGTCAAACTGCACCGAGCTTGGTTACTCGGGGTTAGGGGAAAATCTTCACCCCGTTGCCAGAGGGAATTGGATGGTAATTGACACTGCATTGCCTGTCTAGTACATGCAGTATATAAATTGTAAAACCGGTATTGCGCAGGTACTGGTTGATGTATTGAGTAAATCTTCTCTGCATAGAAAAATAGTAATATGTGTTTCTTTTTATTGCTTTAGATAAAGCCTATAGGGAAATGTGTTTTAGGCAAGGCTGTGGAAAATTAAATAGAGCGCTTTTGTATTCTTGGAAGGGCTTAAAATGTTCAAGTCAATTGGTGTTGTAAAAGGTTTTGCTTCTATTGACTAAGTGCTGTGCAGGCTGGATAAGAACCTGTACAATGCAAAATAGGCTAAATGGATGATTCATTTGACTATAGGCAAGACAGCAATAAGAATGGTATGACTTGCTAAAAGATGTAATGCAATCGAATAAGATTGGAGGTCAAATTAAAATTCTGGCGAATAATATGTGAAATCCCAAATTTGAAGTTGGCAGAGTACACAATACAGTATATTTCTGTTCCTTCCTTTATTTTTAGTATGTCCAGAGATTTTGCTTTTCAGTGTACACATTTCAGTATAAATCTATCCATGGCCTTTCTGTGCTTATGTTCCCCTTGTGTCGTTTTAGCTTGTCTGTTCCAAATTGGTTCTTTATTTTACTATTCAGACTTGTTAAAGACATATAGACATAACATGTGGTTTTATAACTACAAAACACCCAGAAAAACAGGTATTCTGACTGTGAGCAGGGTTGCCTCTCCACAGATCTGACCTGTAACTTGGTCTGGTTGATGGAAAGGTTTAATACCATACTGTGAAACATTCCAGAAAAAAAGACAATGCACCTTTCACGATTTCTGAAGTAAAGTCTGGGTCGGGCTAGGTAAAACAAAATATTTGAATTTAATCGTGGTAATTTTATAATCTG
This sequence comes from Taenioides sp. WSHXM2023, assembly GCA_029959045.1. NCBI lineage: Eukaryota > Metazoa > Chordata > Actinopteri > Gobiiformes > Gobiidae > Taenioides > Taenioides sp. WSHXM2023. The sequence goes on along the minus strand of CM057096.1, from coordinate 13,145,614 downwards.
CGAATGCCAAAACATCAATATCTCATCTTCTCTTTTCTATAGGGGCTATGAATAATGCACACTCCTATAGCGGTGTTATCAGAGGTGCAATAGTGTGAAGTTGCAGAAGCATAACTCAAACAAATTATCACTGGCAACAGACTATTTTCTTGGTCTATTAACCTGTTCATGTTCCGAGGAGGCTGATATGGACCCTTGTACTTTTTCTTAATTAATTTTGTTTTTTCCCGCTTCTGATAAAAGAGAACTCTCAATCTCACGGACATGAAAAACATGACTGGACCTGTAACCCAGTTATTTTCAGTCAAATCAACCATTCTGAGAAGAATCTGAACCAGATTGTACTCCCAACACACAAATAAAATAAATAAATAAATAAATAAATAACGGAAATTTTATATTAGTTCCACATGGAATTTTTTGCCTCATTACAAGTCCCTAACTCTGATGTTTAGTGAGATTTGCTTCAGCTTTGACATGGGAATTGTCAAGACCCAACAAATGCTCGATCTACTGTCTCTCAGGCCATCCCCAGGGACACCTGCTATACCTATTCTTATATTTACCCCCAAAAATGTAGGCAGAATTTGAAATGTGACTTTCCTCAGTGTAGAGCTTGTTCCTAATGCAAATGAGAGTTCAGAGTACATTTAGAGACAGCAGAGGCCTAAACTACAGAACCTCATCTTCACAAAGAGTCCAGCCATTTGTCTGTGCTCCAAAGGGTTCAGAAACAGGTTGAGATTGAATTGAGAGTGATCTTAGTCAGGCATTTTAGCAAAAATATGCCCGAAACATGAAGGGTCTAAACATGATAAAAAGAGCAGCCTTCTGTTTTATTTTATGAAAACCACCAGTCTTGGATCTCATTCGAAAAATTGAAATGCATTGTTGCTAAACGTTGAATCTTTGATATGGAAAAACAATTTTAAGAACAGAATTAGGCCATACCAGCCCCGAGCACACCCACATGCACAGGTGATCAAAATAGAGCAGTGACATATAACTGGAGAAAGGTGCATTTGTTGATTTGTATGAAGCCTATGACTAACAGAGGAAAGTGGTTGTGTTGGTGAATATCGTCAGTGCGTCACCTCCTCTGGGTGCTTTCGCTCTGCTCTATTTCAAATGTGTGCACACCCACTTTGATTCAACCAAAAATACACTTCCTGCATGACTTTTCCATGGTTGACTTATTTCATCACTCAAACTTTTACAAGACTTGCACAACTGAAAGAATCTTTGGCGGTAAGACAATGTTTCAAAAATACAGTAGGTGTGGATGACTAATAAAAATAAAATAATTTTTATTTGGCAAGATGGTAGACACAATATCTTTTGAGTTGTATCTAAGTGTTGGTTCTTTCTATAACTATTTGAAGAGGTATGACGTGTGTGAAATGAAGTTAAACACATTTGCTGTCGTTTATGTGTCTATGTGTCACAAGTCTATTGAAAAAATCAGATTGTTGATCTTAAAAAATACTGGTGCCAAATATTGAAACATTTTTTGATCCATGTTATAATGTTTCCTCATCAAAAACATACCTTGAGCTGTGTTTTGTTTCATCACACAGACCGTGCATATAGTTCTACAGTTATATAGTTCTTCTCTAAAACTAAAAACACTCTCTTCCACCTTGTGATGTCATGTGGTAATACAAGAAGTGATCCACTGTGTTTTTAAACTCCATACGCCTTCACTGCAAACATTTGGATCATTTCAGCCTTGGAATTGCCGATCTCTGCTAATGAAATGGTAAAAGCTGCTAACTTGAAAAACTACCACAAGGAAGAACATTTTGAGCTTTGTAGATGTAGACAGATAATAAAGAGTTACTCAAACATGTGTGAATGAAACAAAATACAACTCCGGGTATGTTTTAGCGTAATAAAGAACCTGAAAATATTGTACAGATATCAACAGATGAAGAAAATCTCCAGTATCACTGATACCAACATTAGCACTGATATACCCCTTCTATGTAAAGTTTCTCCTTATGTAGTGACAATTGACAATACTGTATGCATCATTGACAACATAGTTCTGCTCCATCAACTTTTTTTATATTCTATTCTTCCTCAATTTCAGTCTCAATTCAAAATAGTTCCATTATCGGCACTCTCTGCGTCACCTTGGGAGAATACCATTGCTGTAGGGTAAATGTTAAATGTATTTTGCTTGCGTAGGGTAACAGGTTTTTGTGAAGTATGACAATAAAAATAGCTGACACAGACAGTTAACCTAAATACGCCGGACTGGGAAGTAAAGCAGGCAACTCATGTGTCACATTCAGGACACAGACAGAAAAGCTAACATTATTAAATTGGATTGAGCTCCTCTTCATGGTAAAAAAGGAAGTCAACCCTCTCCAAATGTGCTTTCTGGAAACTCTAGAAGAGAAAACATAAAAAAACACAAATGCAGCCTGCGTTAATAGTAGTATTAGCTAATATTCTTTGAGCAATTATGTTAACATCATTCTTAAAATACTAACATAGGCTCCTTTGTCAACATACCTCTGCTCTCATGACTTTACGCATCAGTACACCCCTGCTCCCTCTGATGTCACCGCTCCCATTAGCCGCCATTTTGGTTCTGCAGCCTCCAGTTTCTCACAGGGAGCTTCCTTTCTGCAGATGCATAATAACTCAGCAATCATTAAAAAAGTCATGCTTTATTTTGGGCCCTGTATCTCGGGTGGAGAGGGCCTATTTTCAGTGTGGCCCCAGAAGGCAGGAGTGAGTTTTAATGAACTTTTATCCCCAAGACCAAGAAGGACCTGAGCAGGTTCTACTCCATGAGCGAGCTGACATAATGATCGTCTGTAGTTTAAAATGCACAGAGGTCCATATAACCTTGTACTGATTAAGTTCACCATAAAAGTTACGTGGTTACCTCAAGTTTCTGCGATGGGAGTGTAATGGTTGTGTCTGGTCCCATTGAGAAGTCTAAACATTTGCATTTTATTATGAGTTATTAGTGAAGAACTTACAGTTATTTAAAAAGGTGTTAGCAAAAGTGAATTGAAATTTAGATTGAATGAAAATGGGTCTGCGCTTTAATAAGATATGTCTGTCTATGGGGGAGTAGACGCAACATAGCAATTTACTTTGTATTTGTTTTAATGAATTTGGATGGAGTCAGTGTCCTGTTGTGTGGCTGTTTCAGTGTTACTGTAATTCTCATCGCTATATTCATTGGATTTACTTGCATAATAGCGTTTTCATAGAGATTCAGAATAATTGTGATTTTGTTCATGTTTTAAGTTGGTATGATTTAACTTTTCTAATAGAGGGTCAGCTACCTGCTTGTCTCTGAGATGTTGTAGAGTATTTAATGTATCGGTCTTTCATTTATTCTATTAGAGGTGTTGTTATTTAAAATACTTTGAAAAACATTCTTACTGTGAGCGGGGTTGCTTCTACACAGATCTGACCTGTAACTAGGCCTGAAGGTGTCCAAATCCAGGCTCTGGACAAAAGGTGATTGAGCCTTTTCAGCCCAGGCACCTCGGCTTTGATGACCTGCCTGAGGAGATCATAAAAAATAACTATGATCATCATAATCTTTTTCACTTCACTTCTTAAAACCCACTTTTTAATCGGTTGGCCTTTCTTTAGCTGGTTTTAGCTTGATTTTATTCCTTATTTATTTTTATTCAGTATTTTTATTTATTTATTTATTACAATTAATTGAATTGTTTGCGTCATTGTCTGTTTTTGTATGCCTTCTGTATGCTATTTTTATGCTATTTTTTGCTTTTTGTATTGTTCTTTGTGGCTTGTACAGCACTTTGTAAACCTTGTTATTTAAAGTGTTTTATAAGTAAATTATTATTATTATCATTATTACTTGTCTCTGTGGAGATATATACGTTTAATAGTTTAATGGCTAAACCATAACATCTTCATGGAGACAAATAATGTACCCTCCAACAGAAAAGTTACACAGTGCCTCCTTAAAATTATCAAAAATATATTCCGATGTTGTGTAAAAATATGCAGCGTCCATGTTACATAACTGGAGTTCAGATGCGATTGATGCAATATCCGGTAAGCACAGTGAGCCTCTCCGTGGATCAGGCTTATTTCCATGGCGATTGCAGCAAGTTCTAAAGGACCGATCCTCTGCTCCTCCTGAAATAGCTTGCAGAGGATTTGGGTCAGCTCTTATTAATGGGCGAGACTCTCCCTGATTCAGGTGGAGGTGCTCATTATAAAGTTTCACTTTCAACAAACCTTATCACAGAGTCTCAGTCAGTCAAAGAGCCAGTGCCATCCACAGGGCCGTGAACTCAAGTGAACCCAACAGCACGAAACCGCCAAGGATCTGTTAACATGATCATTTATACTCTCTCAATATTTAGACTTGTGTTTTTCCATCAACTTAAACTTGTAGTCATATTCTCTTTCCATCTTCATGAATTATTGTTGCCTTTAGGGAGTGACATGTATCTGGACATAAAGACTGTGCATATTCAATACTTAGTTATATTTATCCTGATTTTTTTATCAATACAAAATGCGACCAAATGGACACTTACTTAACCTAGTTGACAGACAAATTTACATTATGATCTGCTTGTTTTGAATGAGCATCTATTGAAGGACAAAACATTAAATAATACAAAACATCTGGTATTTTTAAGGATAGACATAAAAATGAGAAAATCTACATAATATCTGATGGAACAGCGCAAGAAACACAAACGTTTAAATCATTTAATATTGTTGGCATACAGCTTAAACAGAGTAAACAACACTTTTACTCAAGTAAAGGCCGCCACACACTGCAGGTGAATTTGCCCAATTTTGGCTGCGATTTCTTCCCCCTGAGTTGACCTGACTTTTTGTCTTCGTGTACAGTTTTGAAGCCACTGCGCTCCTCATGTGTGTGGTGTCAGTATCAGATCGTAACCAACAAACATCAGCAACACTACGATAACAGCCAATAAAACAGAGCGTCAGGGGCAGACGGAGTAACAGACACAGAAATGCAAGATACAAACTCGGGATATAGCGAAAATACTGACTTTATTACACACCTCTTGCAAAATTGTGTATTTAAAGTGCAGCATCTCATCCACATTATCCATAGAAATTGTCCTCCGCAAATAGTGACATCCAGTCCACAAAACGGCACTATTAATCCAGTTTGAGGCGTTCTTTGAAAGTAAAAAGGCAAGATAGTTCCTCACGTGTGTCTGTTTACATCCACGCAGCGCGCGAATCGAGGTGAAGCTGCAGATTAGCTACTTCCTGTGTAATTTATCGCCAATCTTTTATGCTTTAAAAATCATGTCTGAAGTATTGCACCACATTTCGCAAATAATAATAACACAGTTTTGACTTTTATCTAAACTAGAAGTGCAGTACTCTGATCTTTTGAACACTAAAGAGTCTCAAAGCGGGTGGTTTTACTGCAGACAGGAAACAGATGACGCGATCGCGCTCACAGCGTTATAGCCTGTTTTACGCAGCCATATTCCGCTGCAGTGTTTGCGATCAGAGATTTTAAGTCTCATAAGGTTCTCTGGTGTACGCTTTTTGTTGCACATTTAAAAATCGTTTAAGACCAAAAAGTCCTTTAGTGTGGGGCGGCCTTAAGAGTACTGTTACTTCAATAAAAATATTGTTCAAGTAGTAAAAGCATGTTCCTAGAAAAGTACTCTGAAAATTATAATTTATTAAAAAAGTAAATGTAACTGAGTAAATGTATCTGAGTACTGCCCACCTCTGGCCGCAGGATATAGCTCCACTTTTCAGATGTGAACAAAATCTTAAAAGGGATTGAAATGAAAAAGGTGTGTGATGATACTGAATACTCTCACAGCTACAGGTGCTCATTGGTGCGCTAAATTCAGTAGTTATTAACACTATTCATGTAGACAACACACATGACAAATGACACAATGTAATAATAAAAGAAAGAACAAGTGATGAAGAGAAGACTTTTAGCCTTCGACCTGGCAGCTAACTCTATCCAGGTGTTATTGCCTTCGATGCTGCCAACAACAACACTGAGTGTAAATTTCTACATCGGCACTTTGTAGGTCCAAGACTGAAGTATGTGCCAGAGCTGCAGGTGCAATCAGCGCTGTGCTAAACCTTTTAATTAACACCATCGATCATCATTAGCCAAATAGTCACGCTCCAGTCTTAACCCTTCAAGTGCAGGGCAGGGGCCACGGACCAGCATGCATTGCTCTGTAGACCTCCTGTGTGCCTTATTGTGGTCAGCCTCGTGCTCGGTCACTGTAAAGAGGCACTCCCCACACACATCAGTCTACCTCAGAGCGGCTAATCAGCATGCTGGGGATGTAGTTCTATAATATTTAGTACAGAGGGTACAAACCAGGTACGGGGCCACCATGGCGCATGATCTTCAACTCATTTATATTTGACCTGATAAGAATCCTAACTAACTAGAGGCTGGGCTTGCTAGGCAAACTTTTTTTAATGTTAACTTTTTGGTACATAGCCATTCAATGTATTATTCCAGTTAATGATATATATTTTTTCCTCACCTTCTCTCATGCGTACTCTCTCTTCACCTTGTCTCCCATTTGTCTCTCCTCCCCCTCCCTGCTTTTTTACTTCCTCACCTTCTTGTTCTTGTTTTGGTTCTTTTTTTCTTTCTTCTTCTTTCTTTCTTCTTCTTCTTGTTTGTTTTATTAAGTAGGACAAATTATACAAATACACAAATTAATAGGCTGCTTCTACTTCTTCTTCTTCTCTCTCTCTACCCTTTATCTCTCCCTCTTCCTCCTCTGTCTCGCACCCTCTCCAGTCTGTTTGTTATTTCCTGCTCTTCTTCACCTCTTTCTCTTGTCATCTCCCCTCTGTCTTTTGGGGGCGATCACTTTAGGACTCGTGGCTGTGGTCCCTCTGAGCAGGTCTGTTTAAACGCTGGGCTAAAACGAATGTACAGCCCCGTCTAAAGGCTGGGCTAAAACTAATGTGTGCCGATGCGTGTGATAGAGCAGACTAATTGTTTGGTTACAGACACTCAGTGGAGAATGGCCTTTACATTGGGGAGATTTGTCATGTGACTCTGGCTCTAATTACAATATGCACTCTTTCAGACCAAGACTCCCTGCTCATTTATTCTCACTAAAAGGCATGGCAGCTCAGCTTTAAAGGTGTTTAGGTTTAGTCAAAAGTGGATTATGTAACTTTTCTGGTGGGGCGTCCTGCTTGTCTCCATGGAGATCGCTTTGTTTGTTAGGTTTTACTGTACGGCATTGAAGGAGCACTGTGTCATTTTTCAGTTAAAGACTTAAAAACTGTCAGAAAACTTAAAAGCTCCATGAACAAACTAGTCAGGAGGGCCAGCTCTGTCCTGGGCTGTCCTCTGGAGTCTGTGGAGGAGGTGGGTGAGAGGAGGGTGCTGGCCAAACTCACATCCATCATGGCCGACACCTCTCACCCTCTGCACCGGACTGTAGAGGAACTGAGCAGCACCTTCAGCGGCCGACTGAGGCACCCTCAGTGCAAGAAGGAACGCTACCGCAGGTCCTTCATCCCCACTGCTGTCAGACTGTACAACTCCACTGTGTAACACATGCAATAACCTGTGCATTAACCTGTGCAATAGCCCGTGCAATAACCTGTAACCATGTCACCTCAGTAACCGCCTCCACTGTCCTCAGATTATATATTTATATATTTGTATTCTTTTACATATATATATTATATAAGAGATATGTTTTATTATATATTTACATTTCTTTCACTCCCTGTACATAAGAGCTACCTGATGTTGTAAATATGTTAATATTTATTGTGATTTTATTTTTTATTTACTATTGTTCTGAGTGTTTTGCACAATTTTTCACAACTTTTTGCACTATACTGTCCCCTGACTGTGAGCTTCTGTCACGAGTGAATTTCTCCTCTGTGAGATCAATAAAGTCTTATCTTATCTTATCTTATCTTATCTTATGAAGACAATAAGGACAAAGTTAAGTGGAGAGGTAATCCCACTCACAGTAAGAATGGATGTGTTTCAAACAATAGACACCTGTAATGTAATAAATGCTACATAGATAAGTTTAAAGCCATACTTTGGAACATTTATAGTATCTCCATGGAAACCAGAAAATAAGTTACACAGTGCACTTTTAAACTTGTATATCTTGCATTTATTCACATAATGCATTTTTTGCTCAAAAATACCTTGACCACAAATCTGACCTGTAACTTGGCCTGGTGGCGTCGCCTACTTGTCTCCATAGAGACAGACCAATTTAGTGATGTACTGTGGAACATTTCAAACTGACCTTGATTGACCTTTCACCAGAAATGTTACAGTTTATCTTTTTAAAACTACTAGAAGAAGTTTCTAAGATGAAAAGTGCAGTCAACAATAAGGTGGAAGTGAGTGCTGAGTCAGAGGGAAACATATTTGATGAGAATAAAAGAGAGAGACGAGATGAAAAGATGGATCGTTGTATTTCTGTTCCACCTTGATTTAATATTTCAGTAGTTATTTGATAAAACCTGACAAGTGTCTAGACTTGTACGTTTCCGTGTTTTGTTCTTTGGAGACAGTTTATATCTAATATATGGGACAGCACAGCACATAGGCCCCCAGAGGTTTATTTATATGTTGTAAGTAGATTCTAGGTTAGTTTTGTTGTTCTTTTTTCATAACGCAAAGAGAGGTACTACAAAATATTTTTAATCATTCATTGAGCGCATTTGTTTAATGTTGACTTGAATGGTCCGTGAGAAGTTACAGACTAATCATGATTCACTTACCAAAAAAAATCACATTGTAACTCCAATCAGCATGTTTGTTTTTCCCTCATTTGTTTTAGTTCTATACCAGTGAACTTTGCAAATTTGATATTACAACACGTGCAAATAAATGAATAAAACATGAAATAATGACATTGCAAGAGAAGTCACTAAGTCAAAATAAAATAGAACATTGTGGTATCATTTTGTGCAATGTCCTCTTCACACAAAAGTGCTCAAATATTTATCCTCAGTTTTTAGATAGTTGGCCCAAACAAAATATCAGCCTCTGCTGGAGATTTAAGCCAATGCCAATGCACTAAAAAGGAGCAAATATTGGCACGATATAGTGGCTAATCTTTCTCTGTTAAGTTTCCTGTATACAGATGGACTTATCTGTCTTATAATATAAAAAAAAAAGTTTATGCTGCTTATGTAGAACACAAAGTCACTGTCACCCCACTCCTCTTGTGTTTTCTGCTAATGAATCTTCATTTAGCTCTTGCTCACTGGCTCATGGTCCACTGGAACAATATGGCCACCTAATGATGGCTTATACACATGTGTGAGTGTGAGTGTGGCCGGCTGCATGAACTCCTAATGAAGCTCCAGCAGACAGTACGCTCAAGGATGGTCCCTCTGATGAAGAGGCTTTTGTCGTTATCTCTGCTAAACATTGTAAATCTGAGCTCCACCAAACTGCACCTAAACACTAATTGTGCCCTCATGGCCACTTGGAGTTGTGCACTTATAAATTGGTCAGGGTCACTTGTGTTCTTTTTATATCCAGACAGCACATTGTGATCAACTGCGTAATTATAAGACATTGTAGTCTCAGTAGAACTACTGACCGGTAGAAGGGACAAAAAGAGGAGACATAGACAAAGCAAAGCAAAGAGAAAGTAAGAGATCTGGCATTTCCATACACCCACAAAAGAATGCTTACTAAATAAACAATAAAAAAGACTAAATAAATATATAATGTGAGGTTTTCATTCTCTGTGAACATGCACATAGAAATACATCTACCTTAAATTATCTTTATATTATTAACTATTATTAATTACTAACTTGATCTAACCTTAAATAATTGAATAGAAAAACATGGTCTCTCACAGCCCACTTTATAATAGTAAAACATAACCTATATATTACTTGCATTTTGGCCCATTGTTTTAATATATTTCACATAATTCTCATTTTGAAGGTAGACTTGAGCTGATCATTTCACTGCTCATATAGTTATCACTATGAGGCATTGCTATACTGATACTGTTACAGCTTTTTTTTTTTTTCCTCTCTTTTTAAACTCACTTCTGAGTGCACCAATAGAGAATAAAACAGTGTACCATCTGAATAATGCATGATCTAGGACCTTTAACTTTAATGAGACCATTTGAAAACTTGGTGATTCAATAGTTTAGTTTTGCACACATCATACTCCAGACAGTCAAATGAAACTTAGAAGTTCTTACTGTGTGTATCCTTTGTGTTTCTGTGATTCCCCTTATCCTTGTTTTCTTTATGTCTGGACTGGCTGCATAGCTAATATGCTATTGTTCAGAGCTTAATGAATGTATGGAACAGGATGGAGCTTTGGAGGATTCCTTAAAATCTTTACATTTTATTAATCAAATGCTATTGTATGGCTTGTGTCCTATGTTAAAAATCTGTAATATAAACTTTCTAATTACACCTTAGTTGGCGTCAGAGCAGTCCAAAATCATTAGTGTGTCTATGGAAGCCCTATGTGGTCAAACTAGTTCTGTGTGCCTTAATTACACATCCCACAAGCACCTTCTGACATCAATTATTAATCACAACATCATTAAAATGAATATGAACCGACCCCCATTGAGAATACTGGCTGTCGTCCAGTGAATGACCCCAGTGTTGAAAGGGAAGTTGCTTTTAAAAGTGCAGGAGTGTACTTTAGGAAAACTTTGATGTAGGTAAACTTTAATTTGCACTAAACTTGCAAAAGTTATGTGCTACCTTTGACCTGGACTGTCTGAGTCATTCTCTTGGAAAGACTTTGATTTAAGTTTCATAAATATGATCTGTGTCTGCAGATACAAAATAGACATGTTCAAATCAAATATAGCTTTTGGTGTACTATAATGCTGATTTATTTTTTATTACTCTATTTTTTATTACTCAGATGATCTCTGAAAAACAAAACTTTATGTTGTATGTAAAATCCCTCAGTCGTCCAGGTAGAATCCATGGCAAAAAAAGGAGAAAATTTAATTTGTCAACTGGACATAGTTTATTTGGTTGAATACGTTTCGCAGCTCATCCAAGCTGCTTCCTCAGTTCTGGTCAGATGCTGGCGGACACTGCTTTATATCTGCCTGAAGGGAGGAGCTTAATTACAATGAAAATTACTCTGAGACAACACATATTTAAATACTGTTTCAGTTGGTCAGGTGATACAATATGGAGTTGTTAACAGTTTCTGTTAGTCATGTGAGTCTATTCAATATGGAGTGGGAGTGGGGGAGTAGTTAGATCTTGGCCAGATCTTGGCCAGAGAAAAGAACTGGTTTGAGAGGGGAGTTAAAGAAGCTATTTTTGTCAAGAAAGAGAATCCTTCCTTGAACAGAAATGGGGGTCTCAGACATCATTTGTCTCCCATCTATAACTCTATCCTCAAACCTAAATCAAAACAAACTGGGAAAACAATGGGACTAGCCAGGTCAGGTCCAGAGGTGTGAAAACACCCATCATGGCCCTGAATGGATATGCTAACTACTCCCCCACTCCCACTCCATATTGAATAGACTCACATGACTAACAGAAACTGTTAACAACTCCATATTGTATCACCTGACCAACTGAAACTGTATTTAAATATGTGTTGTCTCAGAGTAATTTTCATTGTAATTAAGCTCCTCCCTTCAGGCAGATATAAAGCAGTGTCCGCCAGCATCTGACCAGAACTGAGGAAGCAGCTTGGATGAGCTGCGAAACGTATTCAACCAAATAAACTATGTCCAGTTGACAAATTAAATTTTCTCCTTTTTTTGCCACAAAACTTTATGTTGGTGAAAAAAAACACAGATACACCATGGTGGTTTGAATAAGAAGAATAATCCCTTTTCCTGCTTCGTTGTTGTACACATTTAGTAAGGCAGATTTATGAGTTAAACTTTTCTAAGTTAAAGCATCTGTTTAACCAGACTATCATCAAAGTGTGGGGTGATTTGTTAGCAATGTGTACAAACACATAGCAAAACCACAGATGGTGCCTCCCACTTTTCTAAATGACTTCCATTATTTTATCTGTCTATCCTTTGTAGCTTTGTTTAATTGTTTATGTAAATTATCAGTGAGATACGTGGGAGTGAGTTTTTGTGTCAGTTCTGTGACTCAGAGGCCATTCTGTGGTCCATGAGGCCTAGTATTGACTAAAATATGAGAAAATGTAAGACATTTCCAAATATTTTTTGGTTTTAAGTGTTTTTTTTCCCCTCTCACTCTCTCTCTCTGTTTCCAGGGAGTTCAGCCATTGGAAGGTGAACAGTTTGGCCACAGAGAAGAGGGATTTCCAGCGCTCTCCGCTGCCTTTAGCTCCTGAGTTCCTCCGAAACCTGCGCTTGCTGGGGCGACGGCCCACACTACAGCAAATCAACGACAACCTCATCAAGAAATACGGCACCCACTTCCTCATCTCAGCCACTCTGGGAGGTAAGGACAAATGATTCAGATGTTCCAAAAACAGAGAAAATACATTATTATTAAAGGTACACTGTGTAACGTTTCTGATGGAGGGTATTCCAGCTGCTTGTCTCTGTAGAGTTGTTATTGCTTTCCCTGGGATGTTGGACAGTAAGGCATTAAACTTATCTATCTCCACGGAGACGAGCAGATGGACCTTGCTCACAGTAAGCATTAAAAAAAACAAAAACTGGGAAGAACAGTCTAATGTCAAATTGTGTAACATTCCAGGCAAAGAAGTAATCTCCATGGAGACAAGGCAGTAACATAGCATGCCCTCATTCAGAAAAATTACAGTACAGCTTAAAAAATGGACAGGAGTATTGCATTATTCGTCATCTCACACAGTCTGCTATTTCTGGTGAATAAGGGTTATATATCCATGAAGATATCAGTAAAATCCACCAAAGGCGGTGGAATTTAGTATAATAACTATTTATGCAATTCCTTCACATCGCACCTGCCACACCTGTCGGTACCGTTTTCTGAATGATTTTTTCCACCCTCGCCCTCTTCACTGAATGCACTATACAGCTGTGAGAGTCCTCCAAACAAGCCACCAGATTAAATTGACCCATTTCTTAACATATGTCTTTCTTTATTGGCTTTTTACTTGGGCCGCGCCTCACAGAAGAGAAGCAGCTTACCAAACTGATTCACTTGCTCTATTGATTGCACCAGGCTCCACCGGCGTAGACCTGCTCCCCTATCACAAACTGACCTCTTGTTATGAATACAACCCCAGCAACCCATTACAGAGGCTCACCAGCATAAAAATAGAGCTTTCATTGATTTCTGTTGAATGTGGTTTTCAGGAAAGTTTAGTGAATGAAACCATTGGCAAAGCCCCAACCTTTGGTCTTCTTCTTCCTGGCTTATTTATAGTGGTATAGGAATAGCTTTCTATTTTAATCCCAAAAGTCTGTTATTTTAAATTAACAATCATGTCCTTGGGTCTACTGAAAGATCCCCAGGCAATCCTCTGTTAAAAGAATTTGGTTTGGAGCAGAGTTCCGACTAGAAATGTAGTTGTTCCTTTGTGGCGATGATTAAAAATCTTTATTAATTTTGTTCAGGAAATGAATATTGAACTCTTTATTTATATAAATATACTACATAAAATTTGAATAAAAAATTGTGATGGATGAATATGATATTTGGACCAAAGCCGTTACCAAAACTAAACCCGATGTATTGCACATGCCCCTCCACACATGCAGTTGTGGACTGTGGCACTGACATGTCCTTGACATACTCAGACCTCTGTGTGCATGAGGGAGCACAAAGTGAGAATGAAACAGCCTCTTCAGTGTGTGTTTCGCCCTCTTTACTGGTGCTCCAAAACACCAGGCATTTCAATAAAGCATTTGTTTTAAATAAATACATTTTTGACAGGACATGTCAGTGTGCTAAAATGCTAATCAGAGAAGCAGAGTTTACTTTGCCCTTAAAGTTCCATGAGCCTGTGTCCTCTGCTACAGCGTTTCCCCCTGAATCCCTCCTTCTTTGCCCCTGTATGTCAATCAAACCTGCCCATTATCAGCTCATGTTTAAGTCACTCTTATTCAGAACTCACTTTACTTTGTCCTTTTATGGTCAAATGGAGGCGTTACAGGGTGAGGTGCGATCATGTGCCCAGATATGCTGCAGGTGTAATCTATGAAGAGGAAAGTGCGTGAGGGAGTGTGTACACAGGGCTTTATAAATACTAATATTTTTATGTATGTGAAATTTGGATTCTGTCTGTACGTACTCTTTCAATTATAATTTGACACACTCTTTTATGAATGAGGCCCCAGGCCTGTAACTTGGCCTGCTGCCACATGCTTGTCTCCATGGAGATTAAACAAGTATTCAAATTGTCAGAAAGACACACAATAAATGTACTATATAGGTTATGATGTAGGAAACACGAAAAATCACAGTTGTCCGATGACGTTTGTATAGGATAAAGAAAAAGTGTTATGTGTTAAGAGCCTGTGCTGCTTGCAGAGCTTCTTATCACAGGAGCCAGTGGAGCATCAGCTGCAGGTGTGTGAGCCTCAGTATAGACAGACTGATGCTGAGCCTGTGTGTAATTAACACCCTCTCTGACAACAGCATGCATATTAATACATCACACCTCCAGCTTTTATTTATTGTCCTGTTTTGCTGAAATCTATTTTTGTATATTAATTGTCTTGTCAGATTGCATAGGATCCAGAAGCGGCGAGGTTAAGTGTCACTAGTCGCTCCCTCATTCACACATGTGTAGTTGTGTCAAAACATGCCCACACATCACTATGGAGATAATTAGTGTAAGACAGCGCATCATCCGGCTTCAGGCGCTTCCTGTGTTGCTCTGATGGGTTTATCTTCACATCTTTATATTAGAGAGATAAGATGCAAACTAAAAACATTTGGCAAGTTGGTCCCATGGGTAAAGCTGCTAAATATATGTTTTTATTCATTTTGTTGTCATCATTATATTACATTATGCCTTGAGAAATGACTATTATAATTTAATGCACCTGATTTATTTTTGTAAATACCCATGTAACAAATGTCTCCATAGACATGTTTTGTTTTGCCTGGAATGTTCCACAGCATGATATTAAACTTATCTATCTTGCATTTATTTACTTACAGGTGTTTTTATTGCAGGCACTCTTACAGTGAGCAGGATTGCCTCTCCACAGATCTGACCTTATCTATTGCCTTGTTACCATGGAGATAGAAAGGTTTAATGCCATACAGTTTACATTTTCAGGCACAGCAATGGCATATTCATAAAGACAAAGTTTACCAAAAAGTTACATAATGTGTGCCAAATATTATTTTAAAATTACATTACACTTTTTTATGATAGATACATTCTTGTGTATGCCATAGCTGTTATGGATATTATAATATTATTATATTATAATGTAAAAAAAATGTGGTGTTTTTGTTATATTGATTAAAGGTCCTATATTACACAAAATTGACTCTTGTGAGCCTTAAGTCATGTTACGATGTTGTTCCTCATCAAAAAGAGACCTGGAATTGTGTTTTGTTTCAGTCACACATGTTTGAGTAATCCTTCATTATTAGTCTATCTCTATCTCCAAAGCTCAAAATGCTCTGTTCCACCTTGTGATGTCCTGAAGCGGTAGTTTTCAAGTTAGCAGCTCCTTTTACCTTCTTTTTGCTACAGATTGGGCATTCCAGGCCTGAGATTATCCAAATGATTCTAGTAAAGCTGTATGAAGTTTAAAAACACAGTGAGTCCCTTCCTGTATAACCACATGACATCACAAGGTGGAGTGGAGTGAGAAGAAGTCAGCCTAAATATGCAGGGTTTGTGTGTTAAACATGTGTGAATGAAACAAATCACAATACCAAGTAAGTTTACATTATAACATAGCTCAATAGCTTAATATGGGCCCTTTAATATTAGAATTTCTCCCATGATAATACTGTGCAAAGCTATCACACCATTATAACTTTGCCAAAGACTAACAGCTTTGCTTTATTCACAGGGGAGGAGTCGCTCACCATTTTCCTGGACAAACAGAAGCTGAATAAGAAGTCTGAAGGCAACAGTAACAGCTCTGTGGTCTCTCTGGAACTGCTCCATCAGCTCGCTGCCTCCTACTTCACTGACCGCGAGAGCACCTTAAGGCGACTGCACCACCTTCAGATCGCTACGTCAGCCATCAAGGTGCTACAGCTACAACATCCAAACTTTGCATATATGGTTATAATAATACATAAATTATATGTATGTGTGTGTGTGTGTGTATGTGTGTGTGTGTGCGTGTCTGTGTGTGTGTGTAGTTAAGCCATAAAGCAGTGACATACCAGACATACTTGGATATGACCAAACTTCTTACAAAAAACTTCCTTTCTTAGAATTCAGCACTACATTTTGTAATTTTCCCAAAAAAAATCATAAAATTTCTATTTACCACAGGTATTATCCCACCAAATGAAGTAATAATTATAAAATTATGTTCAAAATGTGTTGCCAGTTTGAAGTAGCAACAAAGTAAGATTCAGCAGCAGCCACTGATTTCGTTTTTTTCTTAGACACAGCCTTGAGTATTTGAACTAGAGAGCACCAAAACCTCTGGGACTCAGCCCAAATTGCTTTTACCTGAGGAGAAAACCTTGTCAATTATGAAATTATGTCGTAAACTTGAATAGTTTTGTGATAGAAAAACTTTTCCGTTTAGTAATAGAAAAGGAAGGTTGCTGTAGGCTACTGGTTTATTTCACTACAATGTTAGCTTGTTTGGTGACGTTTTGACTGTGGCAATACGTTATTTTACTGAAGGTGTTTTGAGTACTCCTCCTCCTGGTGATTTTATTTATTTTTTTTATCCTATGCCATTCATATATTTTTTATTAGTCCATAAATATTGTATAGTAAACATATGAAAGGTGGAGGAGATGTGACATGTGCCATTTGGAGAGTCACACCCACAGCTGCTCTGACAGGCTTTTGGGCTGTGTGTCTGTGTAACTCAGTGTCCAGTCCAAAAAAAAAAATAAAAATCACAGCTTATTTTAGAACAAACTTGTCCAAAACTCAATAATAAAAAACAGCATGAACTTTGACTTGTTTGTGTGGACCTAGGATAGCTCCTGTGATTCAAATGTGCAGGTAGTGATACTGGTGGGAGTAGTAGTAGTGATAGTGGTGGTAGTAGTAGTAGTAGTGGTGGTGGTAGTGGTAGTAGTAGTAGTATGTCTCCAAATCTGACTTTATATTATTATACCAAACATATCGACATCCAAATGCAGTTGTTTTCAGTCACATGGAACTGTGGGTGTTTAATGCTTTGATACCTTCGAAAATAAATCTTGTTTATTCTCTCCCTGGTGATTTTAATAATGTATCATGTCTGTGAGCAGCTGACAGGCAGCTATACGGTAAATAATCCTTCACAGCTGCAAACCATTTTTCACAACTACCACCACCATAGTCACACAAATTTAACTGTTAGCGAGACATGGAGACTAGCAGAGACAGAGAGAGACATGGAGAAACAGAGGAACAGGGAGAGGGAGACACACACACACAGAGAGAGAGAGAGCACCATTTACATGTTTTTCTTTTATATGAGGATCTGTGTGTGCTTGCCACCTGCCGCTCTGCCTGTTCAACCCGAGAGCCAGCGACACTGAGTGGGATGTGCTTGACCTGTGTCCATGGAACGCCTGTGGGCCCTGAGCTGTACTGAGAAGAGGAGGAGGAGAGGGGGAGAGAGAGAGAAATGCATTATCTTCTGCACTCGGAGTGAAGTGGACTAAAACACTGACTTTAAACTCAAGTCTGAAATCTGCTGTGGTTTGGAGAGATAGAGTGCACTTTGCAGTTGTACAGTTTTCATATGGGAGGGTAGAAACAACCTTGTTGAAGGTCTTGTATTAAAGCATGTCATCCTGTAATCAAAAGGTTGGCCATTCAGCATCTGCTGCCCCACACTATACATCGCCTTTGTGTCTTTGGGCAAGACACTTTTGTCTCAAAAATTGTCGAAAATATAAACAAACTGCTCTAAATGGTGTGAAATGCTTAAACTGTAAAGACATCTTAAAATATTGCAATTAATCTATTGAAATTAATTTTGTATAGTGCTCAGCCTTTTTGTTTATCTTAGATGATCTTATTTATCTTCCTGATTTACCTAAAACTATGGAGGCTAAACCTCCAACAAGATAAGGTGCTTCTGACTAAGTCTATCTTAAGATCTGAACATGTCGTTGGGTGAAGAATTTCAGGACGCCATTGAAAAAGAGATGATTTCCCTGGACAATAGAACAAAGCAAACTTTACCTTCCACATTAGTCCTAATTTCTGATTCCGCTAATAGTAAATGTATTGTCTGCTTGTAAAGAGATTAACAGGCACATTTTTATTTTGAGGAACTCCATTTGTATTGTTATAAAACTAAATGCCTGCTAGTTTGTGAGTAGTGATGCACAGAGATGATTCTATGCGATCGCTGTACTTCAGAACTGATATTAGCTGCTCCCATTAGAGCTCCCATTTGTTTGAATAACGCACTGTGCTGAATAAACATTCCAAAGAAACGGTGGTGGGTTGAACGCGCTCTGAAGGGCTCCTGGGACTGTCGCACAAAAGCTGGGGTGGGTGGCTGCTCTCAGGTGTATTATTGTGCAAGTTTTCACACAACAATTCCAGTGTACATCATTATAAACTCCATCAAACCCGAGATGCTGTAGTTTAACTCACAAACACATCGCATCTGACACAGCTTTCAGTTTCATTACAGTTATTATGGTGGAGATAGGGAGGGTACAGTGGATGTATTCAGTGCTGCTGCTGCTGCTGTGTGCTGTGTGCTGGAGGCAGACAGGAGCTGTGCCAAGAAACTGCTTTTCAAAACTCTATCTGCTGTCTGCTGTGAGTGAGGCCACATACCCTACTGCATTCAAGAGTCAAATATGCTATAGATTTGACAGAACAAGGCTTGTGTTTACATGCACAGCACCCTCATATTTGACAAATGTTAGTAGCTGCCCAAATTCACTCAGGCAAACACTGAGAAAGCACTTGAAAAAGCATAATACGTTTAAAGCAGACCTATTATGCAAAATCGACTTTTTAGAGGTTTTAATCATTATAGTTGTAGAATGTCCCTTCAACATTCACTCATCTGAAGTTGTATTTGGGGATGATTTGTTTGAGTAATCTTTAATCTCTTAATTTCAAGATGCCATATTACCGTTGAACCCCGTTTTCACTGCCACCAGAATACACCCACTGCTCTATACCCACTCCATTCTCCAATTTTAATTTCTTAATTGATGATACATGTACGATATGACAGTGTTGCATAGTCATTTTAATACAAATGAAAAAAAATATATTAAAAAATACACTACTCACCAGCGTGATCTGCAGCTATCCATCACAAGTGTAACCCTGTGTAACTTTTTGGGTGGAAGGACTGCCATCTGTTTGTCTCCATGGAGATGTTATTGCTTTCCCTGAAATTTGCCACAGTATAACATATCTACCTATCTATCTAAGTTACAAGTCAGATCTGAGGAGAGGCAAGCCCAGTCGATGTAAAAATGCATGTTTTATTATGTATTTTTGAGCGGTAACACCAGAAAAGTTATATAGTGCACTTTTGCACTAACAATTTCATTTATTCTAGCTCTTTCTATTTGCTTCAGTTATAAAAAAAAAAAATCACTGACTCAGACTAAATGTAATTTCATCATCTAATGCTCTTTCCAAGTTTTATTGTGCACTGATTTCAATCTTTCATTACGTATATTACCTCCAATTGTGTTTGCCAGCCGTGTTTGATATGTTTCTTTGACGAGCCTTCAGGTGGATGTTCTCTTTTTCTTGTTCTTTTTGGTAATAGATGCAATCTTAATGTGAAGGAGAGAGAGGGGATGAGATGAACAACACTGCTTAATGCCATGTCTTTTGCCAAATACTGTGATTTAGTACTTGAACGTCTGTGCTGCAGGCTATATCAATCTTCTCATGCTAATTCTGGTTGCACTTTGAAATTTAACCATTTCTTCTACCTATTTTTGCTCTTTTCCTCCTCATTTTGTCTATTTGTGCTCTTTTCTTTCTCATTCTGTGTATTTCTGTTCTTTTCCTCCTCATTCTGGCTATCGCATTGACAATCAGCAGGGTGTTACCATTTGTTTATGCACTTTCCTTGAATCATTTAATTGTACCGTATATAACTTTTTGGAGGTGAAACAACCAAAAAGTTAAAAAAAAAAAAAATGCCTTTATTTTATTTTATTTTATTTTATTTTATTTTATTTTATTTTATTTTATTTTATTTTATTTTATTTTATTTTATTTTATTTTATTATTTATTTATTTATTTATTTTCCCAAATAAAATGGTTACACATTGTGGCTTTAATATTTTGAGAAGAAAAAGTCAGCTGCTCCTACTGTATATGGAAAACTGCAAGAAAGTGGATATGAATGGCCATCTCTTACCAATGGCAGTGTTATGAGTGGAGAATAAAGTGTGAGACATAATAGGTTTTCTAATCTAAAAACATGAATCCTCAGGTCCATTCACACAATAGCTGTAATTGCATTCAAAAGATGATAGAAAGCCTTGATTACGTGGAAACATAATTTAGAAGAATAAAAAAGCTCATTAGTCACCACTTTGCTCTAAAAACGGCAGGAGCTATTTCTGCTGTGTCTCTCCCCATGGCCGCAGCTTGTTTATGTCTTTATTGGTTTTCTTGTTACGGCAAACTGATGATTTTGCTGTGCATTTACTCTAATTGAGAAAACACTTGAAAATAATAAAATGGTCATGGAAAAGATATTTTAAACACACATATTTACAAACCAATATTCACTCTCCACACTCAGTGGTGATAAGCTACATGTACAGAACTGGTTGGCAATGCAATATACAATATATTGCCAAAAGTATTCACTTACCCATTCACCCACCTAGGCCTGTTTCTACAAACATTTGTGAAAGAATGGGTCACTCTCAGGAGCTCAGTGAATTCCAGTGTGGTACTGTGATAGGATGCCACCAGTGCAACAAGTCCAGTTGTGAAATTTCCTTGCTCCTAAATATTCCACAGTCCACTGTCAGTGGTATTATAACAACGTGGAAGCAATTGGGAACAACAGCAACTCAGCCATGAAGTAGTAGGCCATGTGAACTGACGGGACGGGGTCAGCGGATGCTGAGGTGCATAGTGCGCAGAGGTCACCAACTTTCTGCAGAGTCAATCGCTACAGGCCTCCAAACTTCATGTTGCCTTCAGACTAGCTCAAGAACAGTGCGTAGAGAGCTTCATGGAATGCGTTTCCATGGCCGAGCAGCTGTGTCCAAGCCATACATCACCAAGTGCAATGCAAAGTGTCGGATGCAGTGGTGTAAAGCACGGCACCACTGGACTCTATAGAGAAGTCGCGTTCTCTGGAGTGACGAATTGCGCTTCTCCATCTGGCAATCTGATGGACGAGTCTGGGTTTGTCTGGCTGCATTGTGCCAAGTGTAAAGTTTAGTGGAGGGGGGATTATGGTGTAGGGTTGTTTTTTAGGAACTGGGCTTGGCCCCTTAGTTCCAGTGAAAGGAATTCTGAAAGCTTCAGCATACTAAGAGATTTTGGACAATTCCATGCTCTTAACTTTGTGGGAACAGTTTGGAGATGGCCCCTTCCTCTTCAACATGACTGTGTACCAAAGCACAAAGCAAGGACCATAAAGACATGGATGAGAGAGTTTGGTGTGGATGAACTTGACTGGCCTGCACAGAGTCCTGACCTCAACCCGATAGAACACCTTTGGGATGAATTAGAGCGGAGACTGAGAGCCAGGCCTTCTCGTCCAACATCAGTGTTTGACCTCACAAATGCGCTTCTGGAACAGTGGTCAAAAATTCCCATAAACACACTCCTAAACCTTGTGGACAGCCTTTCCAGAAGAGTTGAAGCTGTTCTTAGCTGCAAAAGGTGGACCGACATCATATTAAACCCTATGGATTAAGAATGGGATGAACTTAAATTCATATGCGAGTCAAGGCAGGTGAGCGAATACTTTTGGCAATATAGTGTAGCTTCCAACATGTACTCATGGCCTGTCCAGTCACCATCAATCACTCACACACCACATATGGCATTGTGTGTGCAGTGTCTTGCCCAAGGATACAGCAACGGAGTGGCAACAGTCAGAGCTAGGATCAAACTGCAAAGCATCAGGCTAAAATATGGCTGTTTTACTACACACCTTGATTTCAAGGTCACTGGATTCTTAAATTCTAAATTAATTAATGCAAGCAATTATGATTCTGATTAATATAAATAATCTTCAGGGTAAAAAAAAAAAAAAAAGATTCAAGGTTTGAAGCTGTAAACAATGTTATGAGCGTGTCTCAAAATCAGCACAATGTGGTTTAATATTCAACATATTTTTGACAGTTTAAAACTCCTCCAGTCTGCACCTCTCACACAGCCGCCCTGGCCCTTCACCTCATGTGTGCTGTGAAGTATTGGCAGAGCTCCAGTGACAGCGCTGCAGAAGCCGGCTGTACTGAGGTACTGAGGAGCAGGTGTGCCAGGGAAGAGAGAGAGGAGTGAGTGAGGAGAGAGAAGAGAGAGGGGAGAAGGAAGTGAGAGTTAGGAGAGAGGAAGAGACAGAGTGAGGAGAGAGAAGACAATGGAGACAGACGAGCTGTATCCACCTGCCACAGGCCCCGTACCCCACTGAGAACAACAGTGTGCCTCGGCTTGTACTCATAATGCAAAAATAATTAGGTAGTATCCTAAAGAGAGGTGTAAAACAAATAGCACAGTTGTTTATGTTGCTACATGGTTTGATCTGTTGAATTTATCAAATTGTCAAGATATAACAATTTATCACTAACCACCTGAAGAAGGCCATATTATGCTAAAATTCCTTATTACTTTACTTTTAGCTTGTAACCATATTATGGTTACTAAGTTACTGTTAGCAAGGTTGCCCTTCCACAGATTTAATGCCATACTTTCAGGAAGACAACAGTTATATATTTTCTTTGGAATCATACAAGAATATTCCGGCAGAGATGTCTTCTGCATTTGAGAGACATGTACTGCAAATTAGTAGTAGTTGTGTCATTCCAAGTTAGGATGGTTGTTTGTCATGCTTTATTCCATTCCAGACCCTTCTGCGCAGTTAGTTAGTTACAGAATACCAAATACCTGAATTAAAATGTAAAAACTCACACAGTCATACACCACTAGAGCTGTATTCTTTTCTTTCTTACTAATACCAAGCAGTTGAATCCAAAATTGCATGATGAAGTTCCATGTAGTCTTTTTAATTCATTTAGAAAAGTAACTGTATTCTGAATTCCACCAAAAGACCACAGAATTAGTATTCAGAATACATATTTTCGGTACATGTATCCAGTTATTTCCCAGCACTGCTTCTGCATTCGAATAGAATGTAGGAGGGACTGGCTGCTCAGGCAATCTCACCCACACAATGAACACATCTTAATGCATATCTTTCCTTTTCTCTAGGTGACAGAGACCAGGACAGGCCCACTCGGCTGCAGTAACTACGACAGCCTGGACTCAGTCAGCTCCGTTTTAGTGCACAGTCCGGAAAATAAGATCCATCTAAAAGGTAAGTCTCCCTCCTCTACCCCTTGCTCCCTCACGACATATACAAACCCACTTCAAGCCTAAAGACAAGGTTCACTGAATGCATAGGACACTACAGGACCACCCACCCGCCTGTTCCCTCTCCTCAGTCCCCAGAGAGGAGCGCTGTGTAGAGGGCTGACCCTTAGCTCCCTGCTGCATGGGTTTATGTATCTGTTCTGGCTGAATGCTGCTGCTCGGTCTCCAGGGGAATCTGTTATCTTATACCAAACTGCAGATGAACCGTGTCCGACCACACTGTGACCCCGGTCTACCCCCCCCACAACCCTATCCACAGACTCTGTACACTATAAAGCAGGGCGGAGGAACATGGCAGAGAAGTCAGACCTGAAGAAAAGGTTTCAAATAATAGACATGGATACTTTGATGTGTTAGGTTTATAGATTTGACTTTTAGTTAGAATGCTTTTCTTTTCATTGTGGGGTTTTAATAGAGAAAAAGATTCCACTAGATTTACCATAGTTTTACAAAAGATCACTTTCCTGTGTCTACCAACAAGAAGAAGAATCTTAATATGTAAAGGTACTGCCTGGTGGTCTCTATGGAGATGTAATTACTTTGTGTTGAATGTTCCACTGTATGGCATTGTACATAACTATTTTACATATGTCTAAGATGGTGTGTTTTTATTGCTTAAAAATACCTTGAAAAACATACATTCTTACTGTAAGTAAGAATGTATGAGGAAGTGTGAGGAACTGAGGAAGTAGCTTGGATGAGCTGCGAAACGTATTCGACCAACTCTGTCCAGTTGACAAATTAAATTTCTCCTTTTGCCATGGATTCTACCTGGACGACTGAGGGATTCTACACACATACTGTAAGTAAGGTTTATTCTCAACAAATCTGTGGCATCTCCTGTTGTCTGTTGTTGGAGACAGACAAGTTTAACGTGATACTGTGGAACATTCCAGACAAAGTAATCTCCATTGTGACATGCAGGTGGCGAACCCTCCACTAGAAAAATTACCTAGTGCACCTATAACATAGCAAGGAGAAAAATGAATATTTTTGGATAACTGTATAACTCTTTTAGCTAGAGCTTTTTTTTATTTTAGGCATTTTGTTGTAATCTTCTAACACATTAAACTAAAATAACAGGCAAATTAATACAATATTGCTGATTAATTATAATGGACAAGTCTTCCTCACTGTAATTGATCATCTTCCAAAGAAATACTAAAATATTTGACAAATAACCAATTAACAAATCCAACTTTGGCAATTTCCTCCCCCTGTTCCAACTCACATGTCTCTCCACACTGGTGCTGCACTCTACGTCACTCAGAGCTACATGGCTGCGTCTAATTGATACAAGTCTTGATAATTTGCTCTGCTGTGGAAACATATTGAGCTGTCATGAATGCCACCTGCTCTATATGCCACACACTAATAGCATTTGTGTGTTTATGTTGTAAACAGTTCAGAGAGCACTCCAATGCCAAACCAAGTATTAGGAAGAAATTGCAACACACAAATTAATTTATAGAGAAATACAGGCTGCATTGGTGGTGCTTGCTGTAGCCTGTTCAAAAACATCCTAAGTCCAGTCTCTTGTACAGGCTGTGATGGATTATTCTCGGTTTCTGGTACAAAAAAAAACAAAAAAACAGACAAGGTGGCACCAAACATCATTTGAGATTGTCCTAAGCAAACCCAGTCCCAAGTATAGCTTTCACTGTGCATCATTTGTTTTGTTTTGTGAAATAAAAAATGGGGCTGTGGTGCTGTAGTGTTGGCATTTTGTCCATGTCTGCTCTAAGGTCTATTCTACAGGGAATAACTGCACCGAGGAAACCATTAATCAGAATTTTTTTTTCAAAACTATTCTTATTACATGCAATTTGTGACAATTCAGAAACTGGACTTAACTGCTGCAAATGGCTTCTGTATTTACGGTTAAGGTAGACTTTACTGTCCCCATAGGGAAATTTGTCCTCTGCATTTGACTTATTCTTCAATGCCACTGGGACACCTGTCAGTAACTGTGGGCAATGCAGTGCCGTGCCGAAGAACCATCTACATGATCTTTTTGGTAGGCTTAGTTAGGACTACAGTCCCTGACAAAAGTCTTGTCGCTTATCCATTTTGTAGAAACAAAAGCTTATAACCTGACTTTAAATTAATCGATTGGTTTTAAAAATGTCTCATATGAAAGCTAAAACCCTCCCAAATTATGCTCAATATACTAAAATAAATTTGCTTCACTGAAGAAAGATTGATCATTTAATGAACACAGAAAAGTCAGATTTTGGCAAGACAAAAGTCTTGTCGCCTACAGAAAATTGAACAAATAATTTACTTCAAATACAAAAATATGTTGCATAACGTCAGTGAATTAAGTAGTGGTGCTGTGAGATCCATATTTAATATCTTGTATGACTTCCATGAGCTTGAAGGACTGCATCCATGCGGTTCGACAATGATTCATACAATTTGTTGATGAAGTCATCAGGAATAGTCTTACATGCCTCCCAGAGTTCATCAAGATTCTTTGGTTTTGCCTTCCATGCTTCCTCTTTCATTCTACCCCAGACATGCTCAATGATGTTCATGTCTGGTGACTGGGCTGGCCAGTCCTGGAGCACCTTGATCTTCTTCGCCTTGAGGAACTTTGATGTAGAGATAGAAGTATGCGATGGAGCACCATCCTGCTGCAAAATTTGACCCCTTTTATGGTTGGGAATGTAAGAGGTAGCTAATACTTCTTGATATTTTAGGCTATTGATATTGCCTTCCACCCTGCAAATGTCTCGCACACCCCCATACTGGATGTAACCCCAGACCATGATTTTTCCGCCACCAAACTTAACTGTTTTCTGGGTGAATCTTGGATCCATGCGGGCTCCAGTAGGTCTCCTGCAATATTTGCGGCGGCTGTGATGTAATTCAACCGAGGATTCATCTGAGAAATCCACCTTCTGCCACTTTTCCAGTGTCCATCCTTTTAGCAGGCTGTGGGCCTTGGCAAATGCCACACGGTTTTTTAATTGCCTTTTGTTTAGTGCTGGTTTCTGTGCACTGATTCGACCATGGAGGCCATTTCGAGACAGAATTCTACAAACTGTTCTGGTTGACACAGGGACTAGAGGTGACCAGGCCTGGTGGAGCTCTGCTGTAGTGGAAAAGGGGCTGGCCTTGGATTTTCGAATCAACAAACGGTCCTCCCGAGCAGTTGTCTTGCGGGGTCTGCCGGACCTGGGCTTGTCAAAAACATCTCCAGTCTTTTCAGATCTTTTTCTTATTCTTTGTACTTGACGCTGAGACACATTGAAGGTGTCAGCCACCTCAGCAGTGGATCTGGTCTTCAGCCTCTTGATAATTAACGCTTTGGTCTCAGGGTGGATCTTAGGCATGTTGTCAGAGGTCAAGTTGCAGTTGATGTGAAGGTCTGGTGTGCTGGGGTTCTTTTTATACACACCCACTAATTGACTGATCAGTAACTGATCACAGGTGAGGCTGTAATCTAGGATTGGGTGCATCATATGACAAGGCGACAAGACTTTTGTCTTGCCAAAATCTGACCTTTCTGTGTTCATTAAATGATCAATCTTTCTTCAGTGAAGCAAATTTATTTTAGTATATTGAGCATAATTTGGGAGGGTTTTAGCTTTCATATGAGACATTTCTAAAACCAATCAATTAATTTAAAGTCAGGTTATAAGCTTTTGTTTCTACAAAATGGATAAGCGACAAGACTTTTGTCAGGGACTGTACTTTCACTGGAGGAGTTTGCCTACTGTGCATGTTTTGATTTGATGAGAGGAAACTGAGTGCCTGGAGGAAACCCAGGTACAGGGAGAACATGCAAACTCCACACAAATCCAGGAATCAAACCCAGAACCTTCTTACTGTGAGGTGTGAGTTCTAGCCACTCAGCCACCGTGCTGCCGTATGGATGCTCCAAATGGCTGTAAGTTATTATGCTTAGATTTACCAAGCTGCTGATGTCATACATTATACATTATAGAATTTGCCAAAATCTATCTTGTCCTCTTCAAATCCACCAAGCCACTATTGCCTGGACTAATAGAGTCTTACTATATGTTCATAATGACACTTACTGTATTGTATAATGACGGTCATGCCATATAATATTATAATTTGAATTTATTCCTTACACAATGATGGAAATAATGTACATTTATACCTAGTGCAACGACGTGCTTTGTATAGTTCAGTGTCAGCTGAAAATATACAGAATCTTGGCAGAAAAAAAAAAAGAAAAATGGTTCAATAACCTTTCCTTTCTACATCAGATTATTAAAGTTTATTTCAGGCCACATTTGCACAGATATTTACACTATATACTGGCTGGCTTTTATAATACCTGTGAAAGAGTTTTTTGAGGGCAATCTTATGCTTTAGACTATATATTTTGCTTACCCCAATAGCAGCCTATATGCTCTCACACACTTCTGATGGTCTTTTGAAAACATGTGGTGCACATAGTAATCATAATTCCACTTCAAAATGGGACTCTGGGCTGAATCCAGATTGTTTGTGTCAGCCATCACTGCTAGATGAGAGAAAGGTATAGGCACTCGAAGCAGCGGTCATTTCACACACACATATAGACATGCAATCAGAGTCAAAGATTAGAACGCTTTGGAACACTGGATTGGCAAAACGCGCAGGGAATAAAATACAAAGACATTGGCTTTTCTTGCCTGGAAAAAGTACAGCAGTGAGGATTTCTACCCAATCACTACAGTATGACGAAACACTCCCCCATGCTATTTGCAAGTGCACAGGAACGCTATGTTACAATGAAGATAAAATGTGCTCTAATTTTAGTTACAAGGA
This sequence comes from Taenioides sp. WSHXM2023, assembly GCA_029959045.1. Classification (NCBI taxonomy): domain Eukaryota; kingdom Metazoa; phylum Chordata; class Actinopteri; order Gobiiformes; family Gobiidae; genus Taenioides; species Taenioides sp. WSHXM2023. The sequence goes on along the minus strand of CM057096.1, from coordinate 13,117,184 downwards.
GATGGGGGAGCTTGTCAGTTTTTATGAAAACTCATAGAAACTGACCTACATATTAGTAAAATTTGAGTGATGCCATAGAGCTATATTATCTTTTAAAACACATAGGTCTCACATAGTAGTCACATTAGATACCATATTGACTTTAAGCAACACTCTGACTTTCTGGAGTTGTCTTTTCTAGAGTTTTCAAACATGTGTGTAAATCCAGCAGTTCTTGGCCCTTCCTGAGCAGGTAAACAACTACCATTTAGGTAGGGGGTCTGTGAGGGCTCCAGCACACACAGCCCATCGCACAAGTTTTATTTGTAGAACTGAATCAGACTCCACTTCTCTGCACTAACCTTGTCCACACTACAGCTATCCCCAAACTCACTGTTTATTTTCATTGGGAACATTTCGACCAGTGTCCTCTTCTTTACTCTGGAAACAGACCTAAAACAAGCTATTGTAAACGCCATCAATGTATGGACTGCCTTTTTGGCTACTTTAATACTTGCAGTCAGAATTACAATTATGGAACTGTACTCCAAATTCACCCCATAACTGCTAGCCTCAGCGAGCTTCATTTGACTGGAGCTGAATGCTATGGGTGACGTCACTCTCACCCTCACCCTCACGTATTCCACTTCATTATGCAGTCTATGGTTCGATCGCTTTTTGATACCTGTACCATTTTGGTTCTAGCTGGTTTTGATGTGCTCATGACAGATTGCCAGGACTGGATGAAACAGTAAATTACAGAAGACAAATGACATTAATGTCTAAAAATAAATGTTCAACAGTTTTTTTTTTTTAGTTGTTTTTTCTTTTTTTTATAGTCAGAACAGCTCCCATAGCACATGCTGAGAACATGACTGAGCGAAACAGCCTCATAATTTCTTTTTCTTCTAAAAACATTTGGCTTTATTCACTATAAGATGAATTTGAAGCCTCTACTTTGTGCTCTGTCGCCCGCTGACATCTGCTCACTGTGAGATGTGAGATTGTCCCCAGAGCGGCCCTCAGAACACGGCTGGGGCCCGCTCAATAGCAGGCGGATGTGCTGGAGCTCTGGTGGGTTCCTCCAGGGCAGGAGCTCTCTGAAGTGCCTCTCTTCAGCGGGGCCAAAGTCTGGGTTTTACATTCAAACTTGCTCAGCGCACCACCTGGCCCTGTAGCCTCTTGGCAATACAGGAAAACCATGGTCCAACATCTTAGCGCCGTCTTCTTTCACATCACAGACCAAAATAGAAGAAGCAAGTGAGGAGCTAGAAACAAGAGCTGCAAAGAATATGACATTTGATGTTTCCAAAGGTAACTGAGGGTTTGCCACATGCTTCTTTCTGTGTTATTGCTTTATGTGGAATACTGTTTAGCTCATCAACAGGAGCTGACCAGTTTGAATCAGTGGGCACATGGCCAGTGTTTACATAAGACCTGATTATGAAAAATACATGGTGACATATGTCAGTTAATGTCTTTTTACAGTAACTGTATTTGAAAAGTATCATAAACTCAAAATCTTTAAAATTGATCTGTCTCTTTTGTCATTTTTGCATAATTTTTCTTGTCAAAGGAATCAGAACAATCTGAAAGGAATTAGATTCCTCCCAGATGTGACTGTTTTACATGTCATTTCAATAACCTGATCACTCCAGAACTGACATAAATGATCTGATTTTGGGTGTGCATCTGAACAGAGCCAGTGGTGGATGTGAGCGGTACATATGTCCAGAGACGCCATAAAAGCCCCCAGCTCCCCCCATCAGAGTGCATCTGAGTGCAGTGGACCAGGGGCTACAGACACACACCTGGACCACATGGACAGACCAACACTGCTAACAGGAGGTGGTCATTCACGAGGCTTAAGAGCTTTAAATTGCTCCAAATTGAAAGTGGGGTCTCTGCAGGAGATTGAGGGATAGAAGACAGACGTGTTGAGCTGCTATTTCTGGTGTGCTGGGGTGATCTAAAGCAGAAGCAAAGCCTTGTGGGTAATGGCTGTGAGTGTGTGTGTGCTTTATCAAAGGCAGACAGAGGAGTTTTTTGTGTTTGCTGCCTGAATTCATACCAAAAGTTTAGGGGTGAGATGAGACACAAGATTTGGTTGAAGAGATGAGATTTTGTCAGAACTTGTACTGAATAAATGGTGTGGTTCAGTTCACGATTTGCTGATCTTCTCAGAAAATCTTCTCAAAAAGATGTACCTCACCAACGTTTAACTATTTTTGAGCTGTGCTAAACATAATCATGATATCAACATCTTGTCCCATCCCTACAAAAGAGACATGAGAAAACAGATATGGTTTGATTTCATATTGCTTTCCAGAAGCCGATCTATAAAGACTCTATTAACATTTATAATATGTATTTTATATAATATATATTTTGTTGCTTGTAAAAAAAAAAACAAAAACAAAAAAACTCCAGTCCAAAGTTGACAGTCAGCCATCAATCTGCATACAATTATAGTGACATAGTGAATGATTAGCTCATTGCTTGCTATAATATATATATTATATATATATATTTATATATTTATATTTATATAATATATATATTTATATATTTATATATTTGTATATTTGTATTCTTTTACATATATATATATATTATATAAGAGATATGTTTTATTATATATTTACATTTCTTTCACTCCCTGTACATAAGAGCTACCTGATGTTGTAAATATGTTAATATTTATTGTGATTTTATTTTTTATTTACTTATTGTTCTGAGTGTTTGCACAATTTTTCACAACTTTTTGCACTATACTGTCCCCTGACTGTGAGCTTCTGTCACAAGTGAATTTCTCCTCTGTGAGATCAATAAAGTCTTATCTTATCTTATCTTAATTATTGTCTTCATATTCCATCACAGAACGACGATGTTTCTAATAAAATTAGGCCAATTATTTTTTCAAATTCATCTTGGTGTGTGATTTAGATGGGGTTCTGAATAAGGTTACACCCCGCGGCCTGATTGAGGTTGAAATAAAGAGCATTTAGTCTCTGGATCACCTCACTTATCATACTTACTGCATATTGAAGTCTCTCAATGTCTGCTAGGTTAATGTTGGGACAAGAGAATTATGATATTAGAGACTACATGACCACTATCTTCGTAATTCAACAGTACTTCATTATAAGACTTACTTGACTTCCAATGACAAAACTACATTTTTTTTAAAATGGAAGTACTATTTCAATAAATCTGTTAGTCTAGTACTTTTATGGTTTGCTCATTTTGTATTTATCTCGCAAATATTTTGGAAAACTGAATTCATAAAGTTCTACCACACAAGAACACAGTTTAATACTGTATCTTTTGATAATCCATTTGATTGATAGTGTGTATAGTAAGTAAAGTAAAAGTAAGGAAGTAAATAAAACCATTGGTATTTGCAAATACACAAGACTGCAGAGCTCGACTTGAAGCTTGTGCAATACAACAATAGTGGAAGCAAGGCAGAATACAAATAACCCAATAGATGATTCATATTACTGTGAAGAAGCAGCACTAACCACTTACTCACCATTCTGGCCAATCGGACGTCTTCTTCATGATTTCAGAGTGGAGCTGTAATTATTTGGAGAAAAACTGAAACAGGCATCTCTAGTTCTATTTTGAATCTGTTCTTTGTTGTTGAATGTTTGCAGTATCTTTTTGTTACTTGTTATCAATGTTTTGAAGCTGCTAGTTTTTAATCTAACTATGAGTGCCCACTTGCTTTCTTTGACTTGCCAGTGTATCTTAACTAGATACAAACTACACTGCATTTTGCAGCAGGATATGAATCTAAAACCCCCTCTGTTTTTTTGTGGGACCTATTTCAACAGAGGTTTTTGAAGACATGCTTAGAATTGAACTATAGCGTAAGTAGATTATGATTTGACATTTTGTTCATTGTAAAACACTATTGATCTAAAACATTTTAATAATACAAATGGGACAATTGATATTTTACTGTAGCAAGCATCGAATTGTAGTTTGGGGGGGAAAAAAAATGGCTTTGTGACATTTTAGAACCCAACATGTGTCAATCAGATTTTGTATGGGACTGTAGGCGGGAGTTAGGGGTAATTGAAAACAGAGCCGATTGTAATTACACTCTGAAGGGGGAGTAACTTAACATGGAGAGCAAAGGGAGGGGGGACTCAAAGCATCAAAAACAAGTGATAAGTGTGAAAACATTGTTTAAGGTGAATATACCATACCTAAATATGTTATATGTTATCAATTAATACCCCATATATGTGTATTACCTCCTCTTTAAGTATCTAAGGTAGTTAAAAAGCTTAGGTAATGTTTATAGGTCCTTAAAACATGCCTGAAGGTAATGGTGTTATTATTGACCATGCAAAATGTTTCTCTCATTCTCTATTCTATAAGCACACTGGTTTTTCAAGCATATATTCTGAATTGTAAAGTCCTGATCTTGAGTTCAGTGACTTGTTCGTTTGATGAAAAGACTTTGATTTCAGAGCTCTATTCAAATGTTGAGGGAAATTACCACTTTTCAGTTAATCTCTTTCAGTCAATATGTATCTAACAATTTGAGAGAGCAGCATGGAAGGCCCCTATCGTCAGCCCTATCATCCACACCTCAGCCACATCCATACAGGCTTAATTACATCTTTGAAGCTCACGTTGCGTTTGAATTTGAAATGTCAAATAGGGGTTAATGTTCCTCCCTGACAAATTATCTGACATTTTGAAACACACTCTTTCCTCCAGTTTGAATCCGTCTATAGGTGAAATGCATTGTCAGTAATTTGCATGCTGTCATAATGACTTAAGTGTCCATGTGTGTTTTTCCTGTCAGCCCCCTTGAATACTCTGTCCTGGTTTTGCCTGTTACACAGAATAAATCTGAGAGGTGACATAGAAACCAAAACAAGTCTGAGGAAAGGGAAAGAAACCCCACTACTTTATGGTGGTTCTCATTGCTATGCAGTTGTGCTTTCGCTTTAGTCAAATGCTTGCCATGTCTATTCATTTGCAGTTTTGCTATTTATAATATTGCTGTAATTAGACTCTGGAATTTGGGTACATTTTATCACCTTCAAACTTAGTCATATTATGGTATATGCATATTATAGTAAAATTATATTTCCTAAATGGTCTTCATTTAGTAACCTGTTTAAGACAGGTACAGCCGCAGTAGGAGCAGTAAAATATTTTACGTATTCAGTGCAGTAAAATACATTGAATACGGAAAATACACAATATACAATACAAACACACACAGACACACACTTAACTCTGTTAATCTGCAGGACCAGAATGTCATAAAGTCTCCAAGCAGACAAGCAGGTGACTCAACAAAGTATTTTTGGCAATTAAAAAAATACAAAATTAATAGATGATAGACAACATTTTTATGAGACAAGGAGCTGGCAAGCCTTTTCTGACATGTTTCTTTTAAAACTAATATTTAACCACAGTACCTTTTCTGAAGTGACATGATCCAGTTCTCCAGCCATCACAATTAATTCCAATTCAAATTTTCATATCAAACACAGAACGTTCTTTCTGTGACGCGAGAGTGCTAGCCACCGTGCTACCAATTTGCTCAAATTTAGATCTGATAATGGTGAGACTGTTTGTCCCTCACTTGGCCATAATGTATTGCCTCATCATCTCACAACAGCCCTGTAAAAGCATGTTTATTATTCCTCGTCTCCCTAAACGCTTTGTATTTCCCCACCATCGCAAATTGTCTCACGCTTTTGTTGAAACAGAAATGAAAAAATCTCACTAACCTTTGCCTTCAACAAACACAAAGTTGGATTGATGATTGGAAAAACCTCCCAAAATACACAATTTCTTTCCAGTTTTTCAAATAACACAGACACACACATCAGAAGGCACCTGCCAAGCCTTGGAAGGGGAAAATGTGACTAATTACATCTTTTTCCAAACCATTGAAAGAGTAAATACCAAAGACGACACATGCATATTTATGGGGGCACGGCAGGATTTACTTGGCTGTTGAATGTGATCCAGGGAGAGTGGGAAGGCAGAGAAGAGGAAGCTTTTGACATGACGCATCAGTGATTATTAGAGAGGCATACAGAGACAAAACAGCATGAACACAACTGCTGCTCGCTCACAAACCACAATACAAAAGTCCTGTTTGGATGAAGATGACGTACGTTTGATTTCCCTGTATCTATAGTGAGAAATGTAAAGTATTTTTACATTCATTTAGTCATGTTTACAGAGGGATTTCTTAGCATTTCTTAGCATGTTTGATGTTTAGTTCTATTCAAAAGCATGTGTTGGGTGCGCGGCGTTCTAAATAGAAAGTGAGCTTGGGGGCACTTCCAGCTCCTTCATTTCCAATTGACTTTACACTGGGAAATTGTTGCCCTCAGAGGTGGCGCTACCATTAGGCAAAAGTGGGCGGCTGCCTAGGGCCCCCAAATTGCTAACGCCACCACTGGTTGCCCCTCTCTGTAACTGCTGCAGTGAGCCTCATCATTTTGGTCTTAAATGTCCCTTTTAACCCACTCTGTATGATCTTGGTGCATTTCGGCATTTTGCCTGTTAATAAATTTCTATTCCTAATATGGACCTGGCTCAAAATTCACCCTTTTCACTGCTAGCAGTGTGAGCTTCATTTGACTGGAGCCGAACGCTATGGGTGACCCCATGCTCCTTTATTCCACTTCTTTATACAGTCTATGGTTGGGGTGACTCCAGATGTCAGTGGTGCTATTGTCCTCAATATATTTCTTACTATTAAGTCTTGGAACCAGATGTCTATTAGCCACAAACTCTATGAAGCCAAGATAGTCATAATGTCCAGATTTAAATGATAAACAGTTTAATGTAATTTGCCCAACATTAGCATTGTACATGTCTTGTGGCTGAGTAGAACTCTCACCTCACAACAAGAAATCCTGGGTTTAATCCAGATATGAATCTGGATTAAAGATACGGAGAGATTTCATTCTGGATTTGTCAGGGAACTGTTTTTATCTACAAGTGAGAACTACATCAACTTGAGAGTTGACACTTCTTTCACTAAACCAACTTCTCACTCCTGACCTCAGCTGTGCACAAGATAGTAGCCTAGCAACAGTGTGAAAGTTGTTTATTTTCCATTGTTGCATTAAACAGCACGACAGATGGGACTGGCAAACATATGCCAAGTTCAGAGTCTCCGCATTTCAATAGTGGTTCTGAACACAAGGAGTGCACAGTGGCAGAGTGGTTAGCGAGGCAGACAGACAATGCAATGTGTTTGAGTGGGGTTTCTATTACTTTTAGTATACTGTACATTTGCCATTGATAAGTTTGCAGCTAACCTAGGCTCTACAAAGCTAAAGCATCAATATGAATATGGAGGACGGAGATGGAGGAAAGCAACAAAACACCAGTGGGTTTGTCTTAATTTATCAGAACGTACAACCAAAGCAAAGTATTTTATTCTTAGGCAAAAAAGATTTTCAGTTTCCATGGCATTTGTATTGCTTTCATATCTTCACATTTATAAAAGCTTCCATTGCCACTGAATGTTACTTTAACTTTCAAAAGACAGACCAAAGTAAACAAAAAGATAAGGCTTTGGTGTGTTTTATGCAGAGAAAACTTTGACAAAGAGGAACAGTTTTGCTTTCCTCTTCGGTCGGCGGATAAAATATGCATCGATCGCATAAACAACCACTGACACATCCTCTCCACAGATATTACAAAAACAGCATCTCCATAGTAAAAGGAATCATGAAATAAGCAGAGGGGAAAGTAACCCAATTCAGTCTCCTGCAGTGTTTTTACGGCGATGGTAATGTCTTCAGACTACTGATGTAGAGGCAAACAGATCATCCGTAACATTTGGACCACTGACATCAAATGAATAAAACACTTAATAAAATCACAATCAAGGGAGCATTGTTTTTCATAGCAGTGATGTAGAAAACATGGGCAAGTGTACAGATTTTGAATCATATATTCACTGGTAGCTCTTCCAACATAGACCCTTCTTTCAGTCTTAGGTTGAACTATGACAGACAACTGGCAGTTACTGACACACTTCACATCCAGTAACTTGGATTTTAATCCTTCTGTATTTTTTTTTTTTTTTTTTTCTTTAATTAAAGCTCAGGTTCGTTATTTTCAAGCTGACTAATTCCTAGCTCTCACAAACCCTTGGGCACATTGCCAGTATTCACATGCATGATTTTCTTTGGCACATGAACAACATTAGAACTTAAGAGGGTTTTTAGATAAAAAAGTGAAGCAGAGTGGGCGTCAATTCATCTCCAATAAATGCAAATGGCTCTTTCTCACAAGTTTTTAATCTATAAAATGTTTTACAAAGCATGAAGATGCTGTCATAAAATACTGCTTTTACAGTATACTTTATGGGGGAAGAAAGAAAATGTAATAATTTACAAGAGTGGGTACAAGCAGTGTTGGGAATACATGTACTGTATACATTTTCAGAATACATATTCTGAGTAACTTTATTCCGATACAGTTATTAAAATCTAAGGAATACATTGCAGTACTTGATGCAACTTGATGTAAAAGTATTCAGAATACTCTGATCGGAATATCAGAATACATTACAAAATACATTGCAGGTATTCAGAATACATTTTCAAGTATTCTTAGCATTGTTGTGTACAATTTAAGCGCTTTAGCGGTTTTTAAGAGTCAAACTGTGGGTCAGTGCCCCCGAAAAATATTATGGTCAGCCACAATGATCAGCCTCAATCAAAAGTAGCCCTGGACAGAACAGTGATGAATCAATGCACCTTTAATGTTAAGGAAATGGCTGTAACTTCTGCTTAATTGTGTATAGTGCTCAGATCTGTTAATTAATAAGCAGGTTGCCATGTGTTATACTTGATTGATTTTTACGCCTGTAACAAAATGACTCACCATATCCATTTCTTGTCTGGTGTAATAATAAAAACACTACACTACATTTTCTTATATCTATGTAAATGGGCTCAGATGATTATTTGAAATGCAGTCAAGTGTTTGCTCCATTTTGGCGAGAGTCACCTCATAACACGAGCAGGAGCTGAAATCTTGTCATAGCACGTCACTTACACCGGCCTCTAGCATGGCAAAGCGTGTAATAAATGTCACTGAAATCTTGTTTATGAGACAGCCATGTTCCACAGACTGCAAAAGAGAAGTGCAATCCAGCTGATGACACATGCTGATGAGTGCAGTCAGAGCTATCATTTCAATGATATACAAATAGAACCACAGTCATTCACAGCTAAAACCATCACACTGTAATACAATGCGATGAAATTAATGGCTTGGGAGATTGCCCACTTACTTTGACAACAGCAATGAGAACATGTCATGCAAAAGCAGAGAACGTTTCAAGTACAGACATTGTGACCCAAGGTTTATTATGTGTGTGTGTGTGTGTGTGTGTGTGTGTGTGTGTGTGTGTGTGTGTGTGTGCGTGTGTGTGCGTGTGCGTGTGTGTGTGCGTGTGTGGGTGTGTGCGTGTGTGTGTGTGTGTGTGCGTGTGCGTGTGTGTGCGTGTGCGTGCTATCTCCATAGAGATTCTATTGCCTGGAAACTTCCCCCAGTGTCTTGTCTGTCTTGCATTTTTCTACAATTACAGGTTTGATAATTGATTAAAACTGTCAGTGGGGTCGCCTCTTCACAGATCTCACTTGTAACTTGCTATTGTGGCACCTTGCATGGCAAATCCAGAATGACATCTCTCATTCTGGATCCCAGGCAAGGCATCACCAGAACTATATACACAGAAAAGTTTAATGCCATATTGTGGAGCATTCCAGACATAGCACGAACATTTCCATGAGGATAAGCTGGTTGTGGTAGATAAGTAGGACCCTTCTTCCTTAATATATATAATATTATGCACCTTTAAGTAAGATTTAGGTGATAAGTACATTTCTTCACTAATCCAAACATGTAATTCATTTTGGTTCATTAGAAAAAAAATACGGGCTTGGAACAGAGAATGAATCATGACACAAAGGTCCATCCTTGGTTTCAGTTCTCAGGTAATTCAATAGTAATTTTTGACCTTGTCATACAGTACAACATACAATGCAGTCCAATTTTTTTTATTTTTTTTTCTCCATTGTAAAGTTTTCTTTTGCAACATGATAAAGTTTTGTGTTATTCCCACAGTTACCAACAACAGATCAATGTAGCCAGCCTGAATAGCAGAGCAGACTCCCTGACCTCCAGTTTGTTGTGTTCCAGGATTACAAGATGTCCTCCCTGAGTTCCTGCGCGGGCGCTTTGTGGAGGCCGCGCTCAGCTACGTGGCGTGTAACTCCGAGGGCGAACTGCTCTGCCGCAACAATGACTGCTGGTGCCGTTGCTCCTCACGCTTCCCAGAATGCAACTGTCCTTTCGCCGACATCAAAGTCATGGAGGAAAATCTGGAGAAGAGCAAAGAGGCCTGGAATAACTTCAACCTGGAGTTTATGGAGTCAGGTAGGGGCTTATCCTTATGGTTTTGTATGTTCCCTCAAGATCACTGTAGAAAAAGTTTGACTCCTATTATCTGTCAGTCAATATGTTGCATATGTTTTTGCTACTTTCCTCCTATTCACTGGTTGAATCATCCTTACATTTAATTTTTGAGGATGCCTCTTTCACATTCAGAAGAAATTTTTTAATTGCTATGGCAACTGTCCTAATTTTGTATCATTCTGAAACCCATGGATAAGCATATTGTTTCTAATCACCTTTTATTGTAGACTTCATAAATATTTGTGAGTACACTGTCTAAAACATAAATGAACAGCAGTTATGCACCAAAAATGTTTGCACCTCAATGTTAAATGTATAGTGGAAATTGGTGTTTATATTTATTATATAACAGGGATTATAAGTAGCAATTGTAAATGTTGGATTTTTAATATAATTGCTCTTTAAAAGTAGTAATTTGACAGATTTTCTAATCCAATGCCCATGTCCAAACCCTCTATATCTGATGTAGCAGTCTTGTTTGTGGCATTAGGTGTCAGGCCTTTTAGTTTTCGTTTAGTTTAGTTAATCATTACTGTAGACTATTTTTGCTCATTATGTGTACTAATGCTGTACTGTAGCCATAGCAGGCAAAGTATGTTGTTTAGATCACACTTCTATAGAGCCCAAGTGAAGTGTCCTGCAGAGCTATGATTCTCAGCATATGTGTGTATGTGAACCAACATAACATTCAACCACAAATAGAATGTATGAATGAAAAGCAGTAGTAGGAGGAGGAGGAGGAGGAGGAGTTGTCCATGTATTTTCATATTTAAAAGGTCTATGCTAGGGGTCGGCAACCTTAAATACTCAAAGAGCCATTTGGACCGTCTCCCACAGAAAAGAAAACACCCAGAGCCACAAAACCCTTTTGACATCTAAACCAGGCAACTACAACTCCCAGAAAACAGACTACAACAAGCGCACCATCCTCCACTACAGCTCATAAGCGCGAGTCTTAAGAGAATTATTTACACCTTTCATCACAACAGTAGCAACATAAATAAAGTGCATGAGTGAAATGAAGAACTGCGCTGCACACGTACGACCTGCACACGTATAATCTCTGAAAAGTTTAACAAGAACATCTCCAACGCGATAGAAGCACAGAACAGACTCACCATAGGCAGAACATCCCTCAGTCACAGAAAGAACACGCATATTCCACTGAGTCCTGCCCTTTAGTCCGACAGAAGCTGACCGCATCAGCAGCACAAGGAGCGAGCTGTTTTTTCAGCGCTTCAAGTTTATGCAAATTAGCCATGTGGTTTTAAGTTTCGCTTCTGTATAACGTAAACAAATGTGCGCAAAGCTGCATTAAACACATTATTATTTGAGTCCTCCTCGTAGGAAATAAAAATCCAAACTTAAATTATCCACCCGCAGAGAACCAAAAATGCGTCTGCTTCTGTGTTCCGTCATCATTTTATCGTATGTACCGCGTGTACCAGTCTCATCAGCCGTGAAAGCAAATGAATCTGCCCACGTAGCATTAAGCGTTCTGTTTTCTTCAGAAACTTTTCTTTTCTTGGATTTATCATCATTGGGCCGAAAATCATACCGCTGATGTAGGTGCCGGTAAGTCCGGGCTGCCAGTGTGTGCGGGTGGCGCACATCAGCGGCTTTGACGCATGTTTTGAGCGACAAAAATATTAAAAATGTTTTATTTAAATGTTACAAGATTACCATTATCTACAATTTTAGATTTACATTTAAAAACGAACAAACTAAAATAAAAATACAACGTAATTAAATACTCATTATTATTTTCCAAAGTCACAGGGAGCCACGACAGAACGATGAAAGAGCCACATGCGGCTCTGGAGCCGCGGGTTGCCGACCCCTGGTCTATGCTATTTACTTGCATCTACTAGTAAATATGCAAATAAGTAAAAATAAAACCAAAAATTTTTAAAAGCTTGCAAGAGAAGGCAGGCCAGAATTATTTCATAGAATTTGTTGATGCAAAATTGCGCATTACGACATGTTGGAGTGTTGCCTCATCATAAACATACCTGGAATCTATTTTTTAATTCTTTGTTTAGTAGAGATTGGTAATTCTAGGGTTGAAATTACTGAAATGATTGAGGTATATGGAGTTTAAAAACAGTGGATTGATTCCTGTATTAAACATGTGCGAATGAAACCAAACATAACTCCAGGTATGTTTTTGATGAGTAAACAACAGATAGCATAATACCATAATATGGGCCCTTTATTATCTCTGTAATTACTGGGCCTATCAACATGAAAAAAAACTGGCAAAAAGTCCTCTCCGTCACCATAACTAAATAAAAGGGAAACACTCTTGCTCACAATATCAGAAAGTAGTGATATTACCCTTCAAAGCTGTGATAGTTGTCAGATGAAACAAATCCCAACAAATAATGATTAGGTTCAGCATTTGCGGATGATACGTAAGTTTGTGAACAGTGAACCTCCCGTAGAGTAATACAGGCCCTGCCAACCATCTGACGTTATGACATCATAAAATCCTATAACTCACGCAGTCACTCTCAGTTACAGTGTAATTTCTCTATCCCTGCAGAGAATGTATGGACCATGTCTAGTTGTGAGATGAAGCAGTGTTATAGGAGACATGTGCTGGGACTCAGTGACAGAGCTCCATCAGGTGCACAATCTAAGTCTTGTTAAATCTATTTCCCAGCAGCCCCCGTCCTTTACCAAAACCATTCATCACCGCAGGCTAGGCACAGGTGTGTGATGTAATAGCGACAGTGATGCGGAAAAACTTCAGAAATTGTCCCCAGCCTTGCCTCCTACTCCCTTGCCTCCTAGCTCCTCGTCTCCTATTCCCTTCTACTCTCTTTAGTCCTCACACCTTGGTTGTAGTTTCACTGGACCACATATGCACAGTGGTGGAATAAGTACTCAGTTTTGTTACTTAAGTAAAAGTACAGATACTGGAGTAAAAAATACTCAAGTAAACGTTAAAGAAACTACTAAGGGCGAAAATATTAAAGTACCTGTTTAAAAATGTAGAAAAAGGAAAAGTAGAATTGGAGATCTAATGGAGCTTCAAATGTAGTGATTATGGTATAGATTTGTGCTAAATTGGTCTTTTTTTCCTTGCTGCTTTTATTTGAATATATATTTATTTGTAAATAGACCCCTCAGCCTTTTTAGTAGGTCTCAAACAATCATAAAAAAGAACATTTACTTTTCAGTCCTATTAAAAAATGTAGTGGAGTAGAAAGTACAGATACCTGCTCTCAGATGAAGTGAAGTAAAAATAAAAAGTATACACGGTAAAATTTACTTAAGCAAAGTACAGCTACCTAAATTTTTTTTAACTTAAGTTTTAACTTTAATATTTTTACTTAGTTGCATTCCACCATTGCATAAGCACCATTTAATCCAGTACAGATTCCTGGCATCTCTGCTTCAACTTGTGGGTGTGTTGTTTTGCAATTTATTTTCAAGCGATTTGTGTGCTTCCATCTTGAAAAGTGCTTATGGAGTAACATTACTGAAAGAGACAGCGTTCACTTTAGCTAGCTCTTTGACAAGCACCTGACATCTTGCTTGCTGGAGTTGCTATTTTATTTACCGCATATTAAATCTTTATAAAGGTGAATGAGGATTGGGGAGACAGCGGGATGGATTGTAGTTGTAAGGCGGTTCTTGTTCTGCTGATGTGATGTTTTTTGTCAGGAGCTTAACTTTGTCATGAAAAATTAGGCCTTGGCTTCCCATAGAGGCGTGTGTGTGAAAGCTAAAAATATCATAAAAGCTCGGTGGTTAGGAGAGTGCACAGAGGAATAGACAGCAGTGTACTGTAGCCTGCAGGCAGTGTCCGGGGTCCTCTTCACACTTTGATCTCATTTGGAAAATGCAAACAGCGTGTACTTGTTAAAGCTGCATTATAAAATCTGTAATAGATTGGTTTGTTCTTTTTTGTTTTGTCAGTTAAATGTTGTAATATGATGGGAAACTGTGAAATACTTAAATACTAAACAGAGCTTGTAAAAACGATCATGCAAAGTCTTCTCCTTTTGAGTTTGAGGTCTTAAAGGTGCACTGCGCAACCTTTCTGCTCTCCATGAACATGTTGTTGCTTGGCCTGGAATGTCCCTCAATATGGCTTTAAATATATTTCTTTAGTACTTTATCACAAATATTTTTACCGCTCAAAAATAGTTTGAAAAAAAGACCTGTAAGTTGGCCTGATAGCACAACTTGGCTTGTCTTAGTGTAGAATGATAAGTTTAATGCCATACTGCTGAACATTCCAGGTCAAGCAATAACGTCTCCATGAAGATAACTAGGTGGCGTAACCTCCACAAGAAAAGTCATGCATTGCACCTTTAAGTCATGGTCTAGACCTAGTTTAGTTCTAGTCAAGTCCATGTCAAATCACTATTTTCTGGGGTGGATCTTGGACAAAAATCCTACCGGCCAATTATAGCTTCTTCAGTAACATTCAGGTTACAATGTACAGCCTTGAATGCTTACACACACACGCACACACACACACACACGCACACACACGCACACAGAGATTGAGGTAAAAATGATGTGAACATATGAATAGGACATATACAGTTTGAAAAGCCTTCACTTTGCTCTTGTGTAACATCTCTTTTTGTGCGTTTGTCTTTTTTGTTTTTCGGCTGCAGTGTGTTTGTGCTGCTGGGGCTGCTTAGGAAGTTGGACTCAAATCTGGTCTGCTGTGGTGTCTGATAAATATGCTGTTTCGAAGAGGAATAAACTGCAGGAATAGTGTGTGTATTCATGAATGTCAGAGAGATGGAACGAGGACAGGAAAAATAGATTTATGGAAAACAATACACTGGCACATGCAGTCATATAGGATACACACAACTGGGGGATATACAAATATAGGATAATATAAGAAAAAATATAAGAATTAACAAAAATGAAATGATTTTAAAACACTGGCACACACGCCACATCAAAACTGCGACTAAACTTGTCTAAACTTTGGATATAGCTAGGATAAACCAGGTCTAGAACAGGACCAAACCAAGTCAAGGGGTGGGTCAAATGGGTTTGAGGGATGGGTCAAATGCAGAGGACATTTTCCCTACCAGGCCAATAAAGTACGAAAAAAAAAAAAAAAAAAAAAGAAAGAAAACAGGACTAGTATGAACATAAGAGTAAAAGTTGTGAAGCAATTACTATTCACAAGTGACAAAAATACAGATAGTGTGCTCATGACATACTAAGGTAATACTTGTATAACTACTACACCTATAGTTACAATTCAACTTTATTCTGGTTTTATGATCCATTTTAGTTTAGACCAACAGTACAAAAATGATTAAAAACAGTTACATGCCAGCATCACCAATAGAGACTGACTTTTGCACAGAATTTTATATTTGTAGGGACAATTTGGTTTCATTTTTAGCCGTATCCAAATTATGCAAAAATACAAATTAAACAATTCTTCAAAGTACAGCTTGTAGAATTCACTCTCACAATATTAAAGTCATACATCTACACAAATACCATCTTAGCGTCATAAATGGCCATCTGCACATCTCATCAACTTTTGACTACTATTTGCTTCTATAAATATCCATAATGCATTTGTATGGCTATCCCCCATACATTTAGATAATACTGTGTCTGTTGCCATCTTACCACTGTAGTATTTAAAATCTGTTGTATGAGGAAGATTGCACCAAGGGACTGTTTAGTGTGAATTCGGCCATGATCCTGAAGTGGTCTTTATGGAGCATTTAAAGAGGAGTTGTTTATGCTCAGCTCATTCAGAAGCACAATCAGAGGAGTCATGATGCTGCAGTATAAATCACTGATAAACACTGGAGATAGTTTTATGTGCGGTGATTAGAGAGGGGCTGTAATCTAGAGCCTGTCCAGTCCAGTTAGTTTGAGACAATGGTATACATAAAACTTTGGATGTATTTCTAACTGGAGTAAAGATATGTTTTTAAAGTAGGTCTGGCAATTAATGGGCCCATATTTTACGCTATTTTCTGATCTATGTCATATAATGTTGTTTCCTCATTTAAAACATACCTGGAGTTTTTAAACGTCACACGCCATCACTAGAATCATTTGGATAGTTTCAGCGCTGCAATTGAGAATCAAAAGGTAAAAGGTTGCTGTTAACGTGAAAACTACTGCTTCATGACAAGGTTGAACTGAGCATTTTGAGCTTTGATACCTCAAACATGTGTGAATGAAACAAAACCCAACTCCATGTATGTTTTTGATGAGGTAACATTCTAACATGCCTTAAAGCTCACAGAAATCTATTAATCAAATTGAGTCATGTCTAGTGAATGAACAGTTACTGTATTTTTAACCTTAACGGCCTATTCTCTGTCAGTAAAAGCATAAAGTTAGGAGCAGAGTTCAGATTTGATTTTAACTGGCACTGTTTATACATTTGTTTTTAATAAGACAAAACAGAAAGAGTGATCAAGTGATTGATCAATATGTTGGTGGAATTGCATTGATATAACATGAAACTATCCACCACTGAATTACACTTATCTGTACCTACCTTTCTTCCACATGTACAAACAAGAAGTGCTGTGATGCTGTGAATAGGTGTACGTGGACTGTCAGTCACACTTTAGGATTGGTGAAATAGGAAACACAGCCAGATTCAACATGTAATACCATGTGATAGTTTGAATACATCACTGCTATTTGTTGGGCATTTGGCTACATCACTATGACAATCTGTCATAGTGTTTAATGTACAGCCTTCAAATTACAATTTTATATTTGATTTGATTGGTATTATTAAAGGGCATGATGCAACTTTTATGGTGGAGGGTCCGTCACCTCTTTGTCTGTATGGAGATGTTATTGCTTTGCCTAGAATTTTCCACAGTATTGCATTGAACTTGTATGGTTGCAAACAAATAGGAGGCCTGGGTTAGATCTGTGCAGAGGCTATTTACATTTACATTTAATGCCGCATTGCAGAACACCTGCAAAGCAATAACATCCCCATAGAGACAAGCAGGTTAAGCTGTGATCCACTAACCCGGATATATAAAAAAAACTGAATTAAATCTAAAAAACAGTATAAGTATTGCACTTGAAAGAACTGCAACCGCAGAGCCCCCTATTCATAATACACTCTCTGATCTTTAATATTTTACGCACAGCACGAGTAATCTCTCTTGCTGCACACCACTACACAAATCCAATTAAAAACAAAAGCCATCAGAAACATTTGTGATTACTAATTTCTTATTCTAGACCAATACCTTCCCAACAATTGTTGTTTATTTTCTGTGACAGCTGAACAAGTGCTACTCAAAAACATAAAGTGCAGTTTCGTAATAAATACTAAGTGGATGGTTGGAGAGAATGGGTTCTATTGTGAGCGGTGCTGTTGTGATAATGTTCAAGGTGGAATTGGAAAATAGACTTCAAAATGTTATGCCAACATATTGTAATGTTTAGAAGTCTAAAAGTACTTCAAGGCTGTATTCAAGTATGTTTACTTCAAGATATTGTAGTTTCAAAGTCTCAAGTATTATTACATGAGTGAAAATAGCTCTTTCATACAAATTATTACATTTTCAGTTGGTCTCAAGCAACAAACAAGACAAGACAACATTGAAGGTGCATTGTGTAACTTTTCTCATGGAGGGTCCGTCAAATGCTTTTCTTCATGGAATTGTTATGTAACAAATGTTAAAATGTTCTTTAAGGAGAGGCAAACCTGCTCACAGTCAGATTGTCTGTTTTTATAATTATTTTTGAGCTAAAAACCTCTTGTAATTTAATAAATATAAGGTAGAGCTGTTTAATGGTTACTGTGGAACATTCCAGGCAGAGCAATGACATATCCATAGAAACAAGCTGGTGACAGACTCTGCACCAGAAAAGTTATACACAACCACCTTTAAAACCACTCAAACCTTTGTGTAATCAGGCAGTAAAAGTGCATCATTGTCAAATCCTTACAAAATGTAAAATGTTACACTTTGAGAATTTGATTGTGTATTTGGATGTGTGATTAATGCATACAATTTTAAACAATGCTGCAGGAGATTTATCCAGCTTTGTTCTGAGCAGACCACAAGAACATCCAGTACCACAAGTCACTGCAGACTGCACACTCTCCAGATGTAGCTCAGGCTTTGCACAGACAACCTTCTCATACAGGGCCTTTAAGAATGGAACAAGCTCCAGGCAGGCTGAAACTCTGCTTTGACCTCAGGGATTTCTCTTATAATGTTAGAAAAGTCCTTTTAGAGAGTCAGCACTGTCAACACTGATTTGTATTTGCATGTGGTATCTTGTATGGCAAAATCTGACCTAGTATTTGAGTTATTTTAAAGCATCTTTTGGTCATGGTCCCTGTTAAAATAACCAATAAACTAAATTAAACCTGTATGTTTAGTATTTGTACCGCTATTCATCCAAATAATGTAAAAGAAAGTACTTAGTTTTTTTTTTTTCCCTATAAATTAGACATTAGTGAATCGAAAATACTGGAAATATCTACGGTTACTGATTATTTGCCCCTAATCCAATATATGTAATGTGACAGTTACTGCAGTAATGAAAGCTGGGGATATCAATGAACAGTCTCTCTTATGAATATCCCTTTTCCCTCTCCATTGGTTTTCATGTAGCCAGAGGAATAAGCTAACACTAGTACTTCCTCCCATCTTGTGAATATGCAGGATTGAATTTCAATTATCCTGGAGCTCGCCCTTATATTTCATGTATGGCTGACCTCATTATTTAGTAACAACTTCTCCTCCATCTCCTCTGCATGTATGTATGACGGCTATATGAGCTGCACATCCGCTGGGCTAATTTCTCATAGCTTAATGATTAGCGTGGTTCTACAGTGATAGTGATATGGTAATTATAACCCCTATTAAAGTGGCATTATTTGATTAGTGTAGGCCTATAGCATATAATCCGATAGGCTCCACATGCGTATACAGAATAAACCTTGTTATTAAATACTGATGTAAGGGAAATGATGACAGTCGAGACATGCTTTAATCCTCCAGATCTGAAATCTAAATGCTCATTTATATTGATACCACATATTTCACAATAGTAAGCAAACGTTTGAAACAAATTATAGGTGATGTGGGTATAATACTACATGTGTTTTGTCATTGGCTATAGTATTGTATGGTAGCAACCTTTTTCTAAGATCTCTACTTAGTTTGTGCTAGTTAATGATAGAAAATAAGATCCCGTTTGTGGCTGTGCTCCTGTTCTGTTTCTCTGTTACTGTTCTAATTTTTGACTGGGATCATGCATAGATGCAGCAACCAGGATTTCAAATATCAGACACTGCTTAGTATTTATTGCAGTGTGTCTTTGTTTTTAGCCAGTTCTATTTTTAACACGATCCCACTTCATGTTCCACAACCCATGTTTTCGAACTACGACACAAGATTTCACCCCATGATCAGTCAAGTGTCGTTCAAGTGCCAGTGCCAGGTGCCAGGCGTTTTTGGTTAGAGAAACTATGGGGTGCCAAGCTCTTGAATGGGGTGCACATTTAACATGTTGATTTAGAGCCTTTTATGGACGTGAGCATACCCCCCAACCCCTACCTTGTTTGCTTTGCTGTTTTAAACAAGTTTAAATGTAGTTAGTCCCTATATTTATCTATTTATAAACTCTAATATGGAATTATTATTTTATTGTAGTCTCATTTTGAACAATCTGTGGATGCCATTTGAAAAGTTTTAGTCAAGATTGAATGGCCTATGAAAAGGAGGCAAAAATCTCTCTGGCCCTGGTTTCATTGCAGATGGTCAAAGGTGGGCACCCCGTTTTATAGAATCAAATGAACAATCTATCCAAATTAGGATAGAATAGAATGGGTGGGCATCCAGCACAAAACATCTTCATATTTCAAACGCAATGCAAGGAGAGAGACGACATGCCATTACACCCATGGACTGAAAAATCCAAGTAAAAGGATGTTGTATATCTTGTTGTCAGTACTGCACTAAAATTTTGAGTGCACATAACTCCCCTCTCCTAATGATGAGGCACTATTGCTAAATTGACTAGTAAAAGTTAAAAACTCCACAAATTCATTACAGCGCTTCATAATTGGACCTCTAAAGTATCCCGGCCTGCTTTATGATCATGTTGTCTTTGCCCACACAGTGACAGGATTATGGCCTCGTCACTTCAGCTTCCAATTGGCAGCTTTGCATCTCACTCAGCCCTATAAATTCAGATCATATAACAGTTTATCTCCAACACACGTATGCACGCACACACACACACACACACACACACATGCACGCGCACACACACACACACGTTGAGTTCCAATGCATTTTAGGGACATTGCCTTAACTGGAAATTGATCCTAACCTAAACAGTGGAGATGTTGTTTCTTTACTGTTGTTTGCATTCCTCAAAAATACCTTAAAAAATGCATTCATAGTGTGAGCGTTGGCGCCTGCCCATAGATATGACCTGTAACTTGGCTCTTACCTTACTGTGGAACAAGACACAACAGATGGTGGACCCTCCATCAGAAAAGTAGACCTAAAATCTATTTGAACTCATCTGAGATTAAACCATGGTGTTAATCTAATAATGAAGGATTTCCGTCATGGGGACCTGATATTTCACCATAAAGGAGACAAGCACCATGAAGTCTATACAGATTTTATTTCCCCCAAAGTGATAAATACCATCCCACCTCTACATCCGTTACTCCTCTCCATCTCTCATTGTTGCGCAGACTGTTTAATTCTGTCTTCCTTCCATTATGTTAATTAAAAAGCATTGCTCACAGGGATAGGCTTGATACTTGATACTGCTACAAATAGCCCTGGCACACGCTCATGTTCAGTTGTATCAGGAACCCGCTGCCTTGAATCGGAGCCATTTCCTCCTTTATTACTGCCATAAAACATACTGTCTCGCTGGGAAGTTGTAGTCTGATTTGTCAGAATAACAAAAGAATGAAGGGATTATTTTAGTCCACAGATGGTGCTAAACCCTCTGCCTCCATCACCTAGCTGTGTCTTTGTTTAACACGCTTTTGTACAAGACTAGCTTTTGGCATTGGCAAAACTACTGTCTACTTAGATCCATTTTATTCAAACAAAGTTTTCCCACTCTGCTGCAATCGCCATTCTCTTTAAATGTGCACTAAGAGCAATGTACTTTTGTTGGACTCTGGAGTAAGACTTGTATTTAACTTGTTCTTTCTATTCTGCAAAACTACAAATCTTACAGCAGATTTGAATACATAGGCTCAGGTGTTGAAGGATGTTTTACAACTTGAAACAGCTCAGTTCAGTTTGGTGACAGAAAAAATCACAACAAGATGTGAACAAAGGCAACAGACGGTATCACGTTTTTGCATAAAAGTGTATAAAATTATCTTGCTGCAAAGAGAGAAGCTAACGATCTACAGGAAATCAGTGCACTCTTGGATGAAGTGAAGGAAAGACGGCAGGTTTCCATGGTGCTGTAACTTGTGTTTCACTTCTACAATTAGAGTAGAGTAACAACTTATGCCACTGTGCACTGTGAGTGGGTTCGCCTCTCCACAGATTATTATTCAAATTCAGGTATGTTTTTGATGAGGTAACAGTATTATAACATGGTTTAGCTCATAAGAGTGAATTTTGCGTATAGGACCTTTAAATAAACTAGTCAGCTATTAAAAAGTACTTCTCCACTTCACTTCTTGTCAAAGTTGGGTTTATGGTACACTGGCATAATGATCCTGCATGATCCTCTGTTCATCTGATGGAAGCAGTCCCATAACAGATTTGACTTCCTGTGGTAAGCCTATAGCTCATTCTCCCACAGTCTCTGCACAAGGCCCCACAGCTGCAGTTGTTGATGCGCTTCCAAACATATGTATTTAGGCGCTGTGCTAATCGTCTCCGAGCTCCATCCAAAGGGAACATATGGAGAAAGTCAGTCAGGACTGGCACATTGTACAGGAGCTGACATAATCGCTCAGCCAGGGGAGACGTGCCATACTGAAAAAGGGCTGCACCATTTGGGATTTAAGAAGTTGAGGGGGTATTATGCAAAATCTTGGGGGGGGTTTGTTGGCTGTCTAGCAAGTTTCAGTGTTGTTATTTCATCAAAAATTGTGCCTAAAGAGATTTTAGATGTCATCCATGCAGTAATTTAGTGATCTCTCCCGGGCTATATGTGATTAACTACAAAATTCTGTTCAATGCCAAGCCCATTTTCCGTTAGTGCCTAGACTGGTATCGGGTAATATCGGGTATCAGCAGATAGAGGATATTTTATCAGCAGATCTCCATAGAGACAAGCAGATAGTCCATCCAAAAGTTACACATTGCACCTTTAATTCTGTTATGATATGAAAATTCACTTCATATAGTAAAAGTGCACATAGGCAAAATGATTTTCCAGCTGTATTTAGTTTCGAAGAGAGATTTATATTTTAGGTGAGTCACATTTGAATATACTGTAACCTTGTACTGCGCCTGAATTTAATCATGCAAATGATAGACCTAGAAAAAAATATCCCTCAGCTAATTATGCTTGTTTTGTACAGATTCCTGCAGTAGCTGTCTACTTAAATAAATGAAACACTTATTTAGGCTATGTGCTGGGAAAATCTTTGCAGGATTGGCATGTTTGAGCACACAGCGATGGAGTGATTGGACTTTTTTTGTAAATACCATGGAAACAATCATAGTGGACTAGAAAAATTGCAGCAAAAAAAAAGTTTTTTTTGTTTTTTTTATTGTTTTTTCTTGTTTAAATTATTAATGAATATTGTACAAATATTAAGATATTAAAAAAATAAAAAGCAGTATTTCAGTTCTTTCCATTTGGTTGACTGAGAGCAAGCAGAGTGAATGTTATTTTCTCATTGTCAATGTGAATGAATACAGGTTTTAAATTAGTGCCACACATCACCTATGTAACAAAACACTCTCATTATCACAATTAAGTCATTCTTTTCAATTATTTCTTGGTGCAAATTGCATTCTTTTTATTCCTTACACATTTTTGAAAGGTTCATATTTCACCCCAATTTTCTGAGTTTTTACAGGTGGATGGATTGATGAAACCACTTAAACCTGCCATGAATACTGAAAATCTGAACAAAAACTAATGACTGTGTTTTGCAGATAGATTGGTAGCATTGGTAATAGTTTTAAGATTTATTTGGAATCTCTTTGACAAGCAAAATTGTGAAGAAATCTGAGAAAATTCTATGCATAAATTTAGTTAGGAATAGTATCTTCATTAATTTTCATTCTCATTTATTTCAGTACTAATGGTGATATCACTGGCGGTCTTAAAAGCGGAATACATGCAATGAAAAGCTATACGCATTTCCCCAAGGCAGATAAAAAAAACACACACACACAAAAAAAAAACAAGATAACAAGATCTGATATGTTGATGCAGAGATAAAGATACGCTTTCCAATTAACCATGAGTGAGTACGAGCTTGTTAAAGATGTGGTATTCTATGGGGTATTAAACGCTAACACACATCTAGATCACCATGTTACCTTTGCTCTAGGTGCTAAGTCACTTTTGTGTACAATGTTTAAATTGTACACAAAAATGCTTGGTTAAAAATATTAAATTATCTTACCTGTAGACATTTCTGTTCCTCAGGTTTTGCACCTTACTCATGTGAACCTCCCTGCTCACTTCCTAATGCACTTAATACAGCATGGTTGTGTAATCCCATAATGCATTGCTGCTACAAGTTAACCACACTGAACTACAATGCAGGCTTTGAGAGTGTCAAAGTTTAAGCTTATTACTTGTTGGCGCTAAGACTGTAATGCTATTTTCCACTGTAATGATGATGTTATTAAATGTGTGGCTTGAGTGTAAAACGGGATTGGAGGACTGCAGGAGAAGGATGACATGACAATTACTGGACTCACCGACTCCACTGACCCTCTGCCGACTCCAGCTTTGTGTGGAGAAAGAGAGTCATTGTGGAGTATTTTTCACAAGAACACCTAGTATGATAACATGACTTCTTATCCTGTCCTTCTAGTCTCGAAAAGAAGTAAGAAGAGTTGTAGTAAAAGTAAAGCAAAAGTATTAATATATTTGAAAAGTTTATTTGCAAAAACAAATACGTGCCATTTGAAAAAGTAATTGGAGGCTTGCAGTTTTGGAAAATATTATAATATATAATATTTTAAAAGTTATATAACTTTTAAAAGTTATAAAATGTATAATATAATAAAAGCCAAATTTATTTTACTGCTATCAAAATATAATTCTATCTCTTGATAAAATCCACTATACAATATTGCCATTGCTAATATGTCAGTATAATTTGTACAAATTGTTTTGTTTTGTGTTTTTTGGATTTTTTTTTTCCAAAATGGAGATATCTGTTTTTGCTATTGAACTGTTCATTTGTAATTTGTAGTGTTAATGAATGTAGTACCAGAAACTGATAGGCCTACTAAAAATAGAAACATACAATTGTAATATTTTAAAGAAACTAACTACCTAAATTTACTAAGGCTCCACTCTTGTCTTGTTTTTTTTTTGGTTCTTGTTTTCAATCCAGTTTGAATCTTCCTCAGATATTAGCGTTGTCATAATACGAGCCTTTGTCCATCATCAAAGCCAAACTGTTCTATTAAACCCAGTACCATCGCTTCCCATTACGCACATTACACACAGCGTGTAGGGCACCAAGTGCTCGGGGGGGCACCACACGCTCATGAATCCTCACAAAATCCTCACAGTTGGTGGTGCAGCCCATGGCACTTTGTGGGCGTGGCCCCCCTTTCAGTGCTCAATCTTACATATGAAATGTTCAGCTGCAGTGGATTTGTACTATTTTACAAACAGCATGCAAACTAATGAAGTCTTTAGGGATGTGATTATATGGCAATGCAGTTTTGCCAAAACAATGCAGATTAAGATAATCAGATAATTACATTTCTGAGACAAAATAGTCCAGAAATGTGCATATGTAAAGGAAAACTATGGAATCATATTGGCCTATCGCATATATTTGAAATGTTGTGTTTTGTTTCATTCACACCTTTGAGTAATTCTTTTTATTAGTCTGTCTACATCTCCAAAGCTCAAAATTCTCTGTTCCACGTTGTGATGTTATGAAACGGTAGTTTTCAAATTAACAGAAGAGATTGCCATTTCCAAGGCTGAAATTATCCAGATAATTGTAGTGAAAGCGTATGGAATTTAAAAACACAGTGGAGCACTTTCTGTATTACCACATGACATCACAAGTGTTTTCCTTGAGAGAACTCAGCTTAAATAAGGAGGGTTTATGTGTTAAACATGTGTGAATGAAACAAAATTCTAGGTATGTTTTTGATTAGGAAACAACATTATAAAACAGATCAGAAAATAGTGTAATATGGGCCCTTTAAATCAACGGTCCCTAACCCCGGTCCGTGGGTCATTCGGTACCGGGCCACACAGAATAAATAACTTACAATACTTCTGTTTTATTTATTTCAGAATCTGAAAGATGTTTTATTTTGAAAAATTACCCGATTCTCTGTTACATCCGTCTATGTCACTCTTGACGCAGGTCAAGGCGCTCTTCTCGGTCACGTGATAGGTTACCGCTAAAATGAAACCCAGGAGCTAGCAAAATGAGTAAAAAACAAACGTCTTTGGAAAGTTTCTTTGCGAAGGGGAAAAGGCCCAGCCAGGAGACAGAAGAGGAAAAAGAAAGCTACATTTAATAGACAATATCAGGAGTCCTACTTAAAATACGGATTTATCCCAACGGGAGATTCACACGCACCAAGCCCACTCTGCATAATATGCGGCGATCGGCTCTCGAATGAGGCAATGAAGGATGCTGTAGTAACAGGTAGAGTGGATTTATGTTTATTATTATGTTTAGAAAATACCACAGTTTTCATGCAGGTCATATCATATTATTTTGTTGTATTTATCCGCCACACCTCAAACGCCGGTCCATGAAAATATTGTCTGACATTAAACCGGTCCGTGGGGCAAAAAAGGTTGGGGACCGCTGCTTTAAATTATAAAGACAGTCCGTTCTAGGTTAGTGTTTGTTTATTTTATTGAACATTTTGTTCACTTTGACCACTTTATCCTTCTTAATAACTTTAAAATTTACCTTACTGTTGTGGCTGTGTTGTAAAGTTGGAGTTACCATTGTGATAGTAAAATTAATCAATTTCGCAGCATTTCACAACATGTTTTAAATTAAAACTAGTTTGACATGCTCCTCTGACAGCTCAAACTCGATGAAAATCATGACAGACACAGAACACACAATTTTCCCATTTAGATATTAAGAGGCAGAAAGCATTTGAGGACAGGCCCAGTGCTTAGTCACTCGTTCTGGTGAAAATATTTTCCCCCCAAGATCTGACCAGCGGCATCTGAACCCCTCTCAACCTCACTAAACCCTGCAAAGGAGAAGCTGTGACAGGGTGGAAGAAGGCTCTGGTGGATTGGAGGATTATATGAGACGACAGAGCGAGGAGTACTTTGAAGTGACAAGTCGGCTGCCATAGATTTTTGATAGAGACAAAAAACCCTACGGCATCAAGTGTGCTACAGAAAGCATTTGCTCATCACGCGATTCCCTCTTTCTGACTCCTTGCTTCTTGGTCCTAAATAGCCTTGAGGTAGGAGGCCTGGAGCTGAAGGATGGGACAACCGTGGTGGTTCATCTTGGGACGCTGCTCCGGGTGAGAGGAAGGGTGACGAAGAGGAGCTGAGAGGCACGACCTGGCTGTAATGAATCCCTCAACATGTTTAAAAGAGAGAAAGGATGAGAAAGAAGAGGGGATAAATCAGAGAAGAGAGAGGAGGAAGAAGGGATTATGAGAAAAAATGTGATGGCTTAGTAAAGAGAGACATGAGAGGACTGAGCAGAGATGAGGAGGCAGTAAGAACTTGCAAGTAGAGACAAGGAATGAAAAATGTACTTAAAGTGCCTATGACAGGTTAGGTACCTCATTTTACCATTTACACCTGTTTTCCCATTATGGCCATTTTTTAGGTTTAAAATTTTACTTCCTGTTTTGTGTTTCCTGTTTCCTGTTTTTGTGACATCATACATACTCCACAGGAAAGGATTATCTGGCAAAAACAGCTTTATTTTATTGAAATCCTGTTTAAAGTGTCCAAAAAAAAAATTCTTACATGTAAAATGTGCCAAACTTTTGGGTAGAATTCTCCCTAGTGTGTGTCATCAGTATATTTGAACTCTCTACTTCCTGTATTTTTCAACTTTTTTTTTCAACTTTTCTTCACAAACTCCTTCCTGATTGATGTGATAATCTCACCAAATTAATGAGTTGCGAATTAGAGGATTGTGGAGGGTCTACATGGAGATGTCACTACTTTTCCTAGAATGTTTCACAGTATGGCATTAAACTTCATAGAGACAAGCAGGTGACAGAACCAAACCCTCTGTGAAGAGATGACATTGCTCACAATAAGAATGTAGGTATTTTTAAGCATTAAAACAGCTATAATTAAATTGAGGTACTACATTTGATGCCTTATTGTGGAACATTCCAGGCAACACATTAACGTTGGAGACAAGCAGGTGGCGGACCCATGAGAAAGTGAGGGTCACTGTTTTGAGATGAGCTGCACGAAAGCAGCTATGACTAAAATTTGCATGTTTCTATAATTTACATGAAATAGTAAACATGAGCAAAGTTTGAATGTTTCCAATTGCATGCAAATTTGTGGTTGCTATTGTAGTGCCATTTAAACCATTCTTCACACACATTGCATTTCTTTGAAGGTCAGATGAAGGCTGGGAGCACTTGTCATTTTGCAACTATTATTCAGGCATCATCCCAATTAACTAGAATTTAAAAAAAGAAAAAGAAAAAACACAAGACTTAAAATTCCACTGCACAATTTTTAGATGACACTTTATAAGACATGGAAAATTTAAAATTGTGAGCCTAAGATTCCAAAATGTTACACACTTGTTGATGTCCGTCATAACTTGTCTTTGCTCGACAGCTCTAAGTTCAATCACTGTCTCTTTTTGTCTCCCTTTTTGACATACAACTGCCATTTTTGAGCTATGATACAAGAGTTTTTCTTCAATCAGTCATCTTTCATTGCAGATAGGCAAAATTCTGCGGTAGACACCCAGCTTAATAATAGACATTTAGGAATGGTTTCGTTATTAAATTGTGAAAATGAGTGAATATAGCTGTGCTTCCTGCATCCTGGTGTGACCAATGGAACAAAGTGTGAGTCAGTGTTATTCTCTGGAGACTCAATTAGCCCCCACAGGTGATCGCAGCCCACCGTACGACCACATACACATGCAAACACGCACACGCGCACGCACAAACCTATCCTCTATAATGAGCTCCTCATTAACTCAAAGACTGGAGCCTTCTCACTGTATCATTCATTTGTGGTGGAACGAATTGCACTTTGTTACAACATCTACCTCTTGCTATCGGTAAAGTGACTTATTCCAGCATTGTGTTAGAGGAACTTATAATGTATAATTAGTCAACATAACTGGAAGTGTGAGAAACTTGATGGGAGCCAAGCTAATTTTCTCTCCATCTGCTGTGATCCATTGGTGCTCTATTGCTGTATAATGAGAGGAGTGAGTCACAAGCAGTGGCAGTATTAGCTCCTATATTACAGCTACATTAGACACCTCCAGGGTAATTGCCATAGCAGTCAGGTTTAAGAACATAGTTAAGTTCTTCAGTCCAGATACTCTTGTGATTGCAGAATAGGTGAACCAAGATTTAACTGCATGT
This sequence comes from Taenioides sp. WSHXM2023, assembly GCA_029959045.1. Classification (NCBI taxonomy): domain Eukaryota; kingdom Metazoa; phylum Chordata; class Actinopteri; order Gobiiformes; family Gobiidae; genus Taenioides; species Taenioides sp. WSHXM2023. The sequence goes on along the minus strand of CM057096.1, from coordinate 13,087,977 downwards.
CCAACACCTTCTATAGTATTTTTGACAAAGGAAGTGGCCTGTAACTTTATTTGCAACATACTTTTTTATGTTCAAGAAGTTAAGCAGATGCAGCCCAAAAGTTTAGATGGTTCAGTTGCAGATATTTATGGTTCTCTGGCAAAACAGTAGGGCCTGATTAATGTATGAGATTCTTAGAGTTTATTAGTAATAGTTTAGCAGTTGGCAATTCAGTCTCGTTAAATCTGAAAATGTAAATTGCGAATCTATTTCCAATTACAGTACAGAGAAAAGCTTTATGACAATATTAAACTATTTGAAAATTTTCATCACTCTTTCAAATATGATTTTATCTTTCTCATTTTGTGGTCTATCCTTTGAAAATATACCTCATTTTGTGCATTATTTATTGTTTGCTCCTTCCACTTAAATTATTATTCCGACAATTACTCTTACTTAAGTAGTAGTTCCCCAAGTTTTTTTACTCTTACTTGAGTAATTTCTTGGACCACTACTTTAAACTTTTACTTGAGTAATATTACGTTGAAGTGACGTTAATCTTACAGTAACATAAGAGTACAATTTTTGTCTACTCCACTCTCATCAACATTTTCTTCTCTTGTTAAACACTGATTTTAAAGGTGCACTATGTCACTTTTTGTTTGGGGGTCTGTCACCTTCTTGTTTCTATGGATATGCCTGGAATGTTCCACAGTATGACATTAAACAGCTCTGCCTTACATTTCTTCAATTACAGGTGGTTTTATAGCTCAAAAATACGTAGAAAAACAGACATTCTGACTGTGAGCAGGATTGCCTCCACAGATCTGACCAGTAACTTGACCTGGTTTGGTCTCCATGAAGATAGAAAGGTTTAATACCACACTCTGAAACATTCCAAAGCAATAAAAGTTACACAATGCACCTTTAACACTCCGCTGCTGTTTATCTATTTAGCTTTATACCCTGCTCTACCCTTCACACATAAACGGGCAGTGTGGCGGTGCCCGGGGTATAAAACATAAAGTGGGCACTGGAGTGAGCGTGGCGGTGTTCAGCTCTGGTGGGTGCGTAGTAAAAGCCCATCTGTGTGTGGGTAAACACTGGGGCATCTGCGTACCTGTCCCACTGCCGGCCCGGGGACACTCAAGGTTAATGTCCCTTTATGAGGCCCAGCTTTAGACCCACAGTGGCTTCCCCTTCATGTAGGTGGTCTGCATGGTAAACAGAGGCAGGGCAGAGTACAGCTGTCTGCTAATAGGATAATAAGAAAATGTGCCCTTCCGAGTGCCACCAGGTCTTAAAAGACAAAATGGAGACAAAATGGAGACTTGAAATTCAGCTGTGATTGTATGTTTTTGCAGTTGGCTATTCTAATCTGTGGATTTATTAGATCTTCAAATAATAAGTAAAGTCAATAGCAGTAAAGGAGCATTTTTGACCATTTTAACCACTGATATATAAAATCTGCATTTAGCTCTGGACAAAATCCTTTTTTCTTTTGTTTTTCTTTGTTTTTTTTGTCACTTTGCAGAGGTTTCAAGTGAACATCATTGTGCGCATTACATTTTCAGAGCTTTAATGTCACAGCGTAGAGTTAATCCATTTTAAATACATTATTGCAGTATAGTTGCATTATTCCATAGGTTAATACATTTCATAGCTTTGTTATAATTTTACTTGAATTATAAAATTACCTTTTAAGGCATATTTTGCAACTTGACAAAATATTTTATTTATTTATTTATTTATTTATTTATTTATTTATTTATTTATTTATTTATTATTTTTATTTTTTTTTAATGAAGCACACAAAAACAAAAAAGACAAAAACAAAAAACCCTCACACGTACACATAACATATACACAAGACTACACAAAAAAAAAAAAAAAAAAACTGGGTACATTAATATCAAATGTCAGTTAAGACCAGTCCTGTCAATATGTTCAAAAAAGGTCAAAGTCTCGTTGTGTCCTCCTCACAGAATGAAGTGTTTTCTCCGGAGTGCAGTAGGATAATAGTTCATAAATCTAATTAGTTTGACTGAGAGGAGCAGACAAACTACAAAATTAACTCAACTTTGTATTGCAGATTTCACTTTTGTAAAGTAGAATCTATTTCATTAATGGGAAAACAGATTGTATATTTGGAACTTTTCAGACTGGCAAAGCTACCACCAACCTGCCATACGAGGAAGACATCTGCTCCACTGTGCCTTAGTATTTTTTACGGTGAAGCTTTGACATTTAAGTACTCTAATAAATGGATGGAGACACATATGGGAGTGTAACTGTTGTTCCTTCCTACCTCATTACCACTGTGAGACAAATATAAAACCACTATTTCTCACATCTTTCATTCAGAATCCTTTCTTTTACAGTGACACCGTCACACAGCTTCGTCCTATCCATCATGGCGGATAGGCAGAGTAAATGAACCAATGAGATTCACGTATTCTTTAGCAGCTGTTTTGGTGTGTCCTTGGCCGACCTCTGGACGCTCCACTGAACCGTTGCAGTGGCTGATTCTGATTTTTTTTCCACTATATTCCCAAAGGTTCTCCACAGACCTGCAAAACTGTGTAAGTATGAAGCAGAACTGGAGGCATAGGGGCGTGTCTGGAGAAACAGTCAGGAGATTTGTCCCAAAACAGCACGCAGCTAAAAAAAATAAAAAATAAAAAATCCTTGATTAAACTCTGCACAATTGTATCTAAATTATAGTCATGGAAATGTGACTCACTGATTTTTAATAACTTCATTACATAAAGCGTCCTTGGGTATTTTGAAAAGCACGGTTAACTATTGCAAATAATATTATAATTAATAGGCTATTTCCAACTTCTGAATTTCTGTTGATAACTTATAAAATGCGGTACCATGTAAATCAAACTCCTGTTGTGGACATACTGGGACTGGACAGCCTTGAGTGGATTTGGACCCCATATTACCAGAGCAGCACCCATAGGACACCATGGGGAACTATTTACTATTATAAGTTTGCTTTCTCTGTTTGTTTTATAGCCTAGAGCAGTATTTACTGACAAATGTTTTTTTTTTTCTTCCTTTTGGTTAAAGGCCCTATGTTGCGCAAAAATGATTCCTGTGAGCTTTAAGTTATGTTATAAAGCTGTTACCTCCTCAAAAACATACTTGGAGTTGTGTTTTGTTTCATTCACACATGTTTGAGTAACCTTTTATTATTAGTCTGTCTATTATATATAACAGTGAGCACTTCCTGTTTGCGTGTTAAATGTTTGAATGAAACAAAACACAACTGCGCGTGTGTGATGAGGAAACAATATTATAAAAGAGATCAGAAAATAGCGTAATATGGACCCTTTAATGATTATTTAGAATTACCTTATCCATGGTTTTGTCTCATTTTAAACTTGGTTTAACTTATTTTAACTTCTTTTTACTGCTGATTTAGGTGATACATTCCTTGTTTAGATTTGGTGGTATCAGGCAAATATTATTGGTGAAATATTGTTTGAGAAACACTGGACCTGAGATACAGTTTATATAGCTAATTTAATATATCTACAATCCACAGTCACTTTTTTAGAGACTGGTGCATGAATTAGAAATAGTGTTTTTGGTTGTATTAAATCGGAAATTCTCCAGTAAACCCTGATACTCACTGTTGTCCAACCTTCAATCCCAGATCTCCCTCAGACACACTGACGCATTTCAAAAAGGAAAACAAGAAACAACATTTTATCTAACCTTGAGTAAAAACCACAGCTGACCTTCATTGTGTCTTGGCCTGAAGACATCCATGTTGTTTCCTTTTCTCACCATCTCACAGGAGTCCCGTAAGTTTGTGGAAATGCCATGCCCATGCACATATCGTAAAACAAAGGCAGGCCCGTTTCTCAGGCTTTTAAAGGACGATCGGGACATGTCAAGTGTAAAACTGTCTCGCGAGAGGATTTATCTGTGATAGCGTGTCTAGCATCGCAAAGCACCGGTGTCATTTTGGGTTTTAGTAACACAAAGTTTCTATTAGCCTGCTGTGAGCGCTAGCTTCCCCTGCAGCGATGCCTGACATGGAGGGAATTGGTCTGTCATTTGTATTCCAGTGAAAAGCCTCAGTGCAGGGGTCCGGTGCAGGAATCTGAATGAGAGTTAGTGGTACAAGGTGTCCTGTTCATTCAGAGCACAAACCTCCACTCAACTGAAATTCAAGAATGCTATGGAGATATACGTGGGTATCAGAATGATGTAAAAACAAGTTGTCATGGCGATTAGCAAAACTAAATGCCTTTTGAATGGGAAAAGTCCTCAAAATGACTGTAGCTGAGACCCATGATGATGATTATTTTGGAGGTGTGCTGGATGTGTTCACAAAAATAACTATGCAATATATTTTAGTTTATTTTGATACACTAAAATCATCAAACTAAAATTATATTAAAGTTTTGCAGTGGAATAGAAGTGTGGTAAATGTTAATAATCTTTTCCGTAAAAGTGAACTGAGTGACTGAACTGCAGAAATGTATTTTATTTTCAATCACAACAGTTAAAGAAGGTTAGTGCAAATGTTAAAGGGCTCATATTAAGCAATTTTCTGATCTAGGTTATAATGCTGTTTCCTCATCACAAACATACCTGGAGTTGTGCTTTATTTCGTTCATACATGTTTACCTTGAATTTTATTTAGGCTGTGTTGTTCTCTCAAACACAAAACACTCTGTTCCTCCTTGTGATGTCATCTGGTAATACAGGGAGTGCTCCAATGTGTTTTTAAACTTCACTAGAATCATTTGAATCATTTCAGCCCTGGTATTGCCAGTCTTTACTGAACTAAAGGTAAAAGAAGCTGTTCACTTGAAAACTACCACTCCATGACATCACAAGGTGGAATAGAGCATTTTGAGCTTTGGAAATGTAGACAGATTAATAATAAAGGTTTAGTCAAACGTGTGAATGAAACAAAACATAACTCGGGGTATGGCTTTAAGAGACTTTTTTTTTTTTTTTTTTTTTTTGCATAATATAGGACCTTTAATTGATATTATATTGCTGTTTTTATAGCTTTGAAATTAAAAATCATTCCCCATTTTTATCATCACTTAAAACATATATTTGTTTTATGTATTATGTTATTTATTTATTGTCTTATCTCTTCATGTATATAATGCATCTTGGAAACGGATAAGAAAATGTGAAACCATCATTTGCATTCAATCTGTGCAATGGGCACTGAAACATACTTATATAAACACTTGTACATTCTGAAGCTCCTTTTATCATAATCATTGCTGAACATTTCTTGTCTTTTGTACCACACCTACACCTAAAGGAGAGTGTGCCAGTGTGGGGGTGTGAAGTCAGTCTGTCCTCTTGCCAAACAGTGGGTGCTGATACAAGGGAAGTGCCAAGCATGCACAGAAAACACGAGAAGTTGCAATGTTTATTCCCTGTTCAGTCTATGAGTCTGCGCTATATGGTATATCCTATGGCATTATTGGACAGTGAAATACCTCTATATAGTTCCTTTGAAAATCTGGTGTACTTAGACTTATAGACTAGACAAACTTTATTGATCCACCAGGGAATGAATTATCTGGACACAGTAGCTCACTCATCACAATATATTATAATAACAAAGAGCAACAATATAAACGGTAATAATACATTCAAAATAAGTAGCAAAAATAGCAAGAGACTGGTGTCAAGGCATAATTGCAATAATTAATACAATAATTAAATGTACTAGTATATGTACAAGTAAAAATCAAAATACGGAAATATAGTAATACAAATATATTTACAATTTACAATATATATACAAATATACCTCTTAGCTACACGAGGTGAAGTGCAAAGATGAAATCATTATTGACATAGAGTCTATTTCATAACGGTGAGTTGTTGTACAGTTGTATGGATTATGGTATGAATGTAGTCCTGTATCTCACTGTCTGAGCGGAGTTGAGCCTGTTGGAGAATGAGCTCCTCTGTCCCTCTTTAGTCTGGTGCAGTGGGTGAGTTGTTATACAGTTGTAGGGAGTATTATCTCCTCTGTCCCTCTATGGTCTGGTGCAGTGGGTGAGCAGGAGTGTCCATGATGGAGAGCAAAACAAATAGCTCACAAACTCCACATCACACATCATGTATCTTAAAAGTGCACCATATAACTTTGCAGGGGTAGTGTCCATCACCTGCTTGTCTCCATGGAAATGTTCAACTGGGATGTTTCGCAGAATGGCATTAAACTTATGTATCCACAGAGAGGCAAACATATCATAAGGCTAAGTTACAGGACAAATTTGTTTACGATGAGAATCACAGTGAGAATAGATAGTTTTCAAGGCATTTTTGAGCTATAAAAACACCTGTAACTGAATAAATACAAGTTTAATGCCGTACTGTGATGCAAAAACATCTCCATGGGGACAAGCGGGTATCAAGAAAAGTTACACAGTGCATTTGTCTGTGGGGCCTGCATTACTGTACATCAAATATATATTTTTAATGAATGTACAGTACACCCAATTTGGCCTACAGCACTAATAACTTTCATTAATGTTCTTTAAAAGTAGGCTGAAAATATTTCCCCACTAGAGCGTCTAAAAATATCTGTCTTCAATTCAGGTCAGTGCTTGATCTATGACTGAAGACTGGTCATTTTCTGAGGCAACGCTGTGTAAAGACAGCACCAAAAGACGTAACCAGCTCTTCTGAATCTACTCATCACTGATGCATGACGTTACAATATAGTGGGAAAAATGAAGGAGATGCTTAAAAATAAATAAATAATTATCAAAAAACAAAAGGGTAAATGAAGGAGAGGAAGGGAAAGGGAAAAAAAAACAAGGGGGAAAAAGAAAAGATATGGAAATGAAAGGAAAAAAGGAGAGCTGTCTACTTACCTACTCAAACTCAAACACACACACACACACACACACACACACACTTACCCTTCCATATAAGAAAAATCCCATCAAGTCAAAATGTCTAGTGTCTTTTACTGTTTATATTGTCTCTAATGTCACAATAAAAATAATAAAATGCATTTATTTCTTCATTCATTCTTCTTTCTAAATAATTATCATTATTTACATGTTAAAAGGCCCCTATGAGAAACATTACCAGTGTTTTTCAGGTGTGTAAGAATTTAACACTACTGCAAAATCTGTTGTGGATTTAAAAGACTCTTGGGTTTTTACTTATGAATAAACTTAAGTCATGTTCTATTAACTCAATATTAGAACTACAGTTTAATGCTTCTAATTAAACGGCAGGCTCACACATTCATAACTATATGCTGAAAATACATTATTAACAAAGTAAGCTCTTGTCCTTGCAAGGATTTTTCCATTAATTATGGATGCCACTGGAAAAAAAACACATTTCTTCCGGGGATTATGGACTAATCTGGAAACAAAAAGCTGACTTTATTAAGACGCAAATGTAATTAAAATGCATCATAGAAAAATCACAGAAAAATTAGCTCCATATTTTTGCAGAGCAGTCTGTTCTGGGAGCTATCAAGTAGGACAAGCAGGCATTTTAGTGTGTATTTTTCACAACAGTTTGGAGAGCTGTTGGCAGAAGTTTACTTGGATCACAACCAAAATGGAGGTTAATATCTGGGTCACAATTCAAAAATGGCAGGGGGTCTAGCTCCTAGGTATTTTGGGTTAGGGTTTGTGTTGATGCTGTAACCAGCTGTGGATAGGCCTGTCTTGAATAATTCATAGTGTGGAGATTTTAACTAAAGCTGTATTGATTATTTTACTTGGTCTATCAGATTTTACCTATTATCACAAGAAGCTGAAAACTATGTATTTTATTTATTTGGAAAAGACATTTTGTGAGATAAAGATTTGAATAGTTTGTTAGTAGGAATTCATTTTAGTTTTTGGACATGATGTAGATCCCTGGTTTGGTTTAGGTTAAGGTAGGTTAAGGTATACTTTATTGCTCCTGAAGTTTGTACTCTGCATTTGACCCATCCTTCAATCTGAACATAACAGCCATCACCAGATCTTGACCTGGACTAGGACAGGACTATCTTGCCTTTAGGATTTCACCTTTTGTGCTGTTTTGGATCTTGGTACTATGAAGAACTGTCCATCTACGGTAACGTCCTTTACACTTCTTTACAAAGCCACCCCAGCCCTGGTTTTAAATGCAAAAGGGGAGCTATAAAAACTGTCAGAAGTAAAATCATCTTTACTAACTACTGCATTTGAGCTCTGCAGCGATGCGTGATGGATGCTTCTATAAAATGTGCACTAGACTCTTTGTATTGATGGAGATAGCTTGTTCACTGACAGCTTCAGACCCCTGTTTTTTTCCGCTTTGTCTCTCTGTCACTTTGGGATAAAAGACACCAAGAATCGCCTGAAGACATCCCCAGTTCTAACCTTTGTGCCTGTCATGTTTGTGGATGTATTAGAGGAGCAGAAGAAGAAGAAGGACGATTATTGAAGTTGTTGTTGCGAGAAATCTGCTGGGATATAATGAGAGGATTGTCGTTAAGATGTGGCTGACAGATTGGGCAGCTCAAATGGGATCCTAAGAACGAAGAAGAAGTGAACCCAAAAATTCTGATGCAGCATCAGTGTATGACAAGCACTTACCTGCCAATGTGCAATGGCAGGTAACGGACATAGAAGTACTTTGCATAAGTTGTGCTACTTATTTTGAATATATTATTACCATTTATATTGTTGCTCTTCGTTATTATAATATAAAGCCTAATTTAAAGGTGCACAACTGCTGGAAAATCTGTCACGTTTGTCTTCATGTAGATGCTATTACACTGTCTAGAATGTTCCATGGTATAGACTATACGCTACATTACAGGTCAGATCTGTAGAGAGGCAACCCTATTCAGAGACAGAATTATTATATTTTTGAGCAATAGAAACACCTGTAATGAATAAATCCTAGATAGATGTGGTTAATGTCATACCATGGAACACTGCAGGCAAAGCAATAACATCTCCATGGAAACAAGCAGGTGATGGACCCTTCACCAGAAAATCTTCAGGTCCTGAGTGCTAAACCCAAAAATTACTAAAAAGGTTTAGTTTTGCCCATCTTCAGTCAATAAAAATATATATCAGGATATATAGTCACATAGGTTTGTTATTAGGCTACAACAAACAACCAAGCGCTGCTGCTTTATGGTGAGTTAAAGACGCACTATGTAACTGTTCTGGTGGATAGTCTGCCACGTTTCCATGGAAATCATAATGCATGTCCTGTTACAGCGTAAGTGAGTGTGTACACGTCAGATCTGTGGAGAAGGGACTCCACTTGCAGTAAGAATGCATATATTTCAAAGTATTTCTGAGTAATAAAAGACCTGTAATGCAGTAAATTCTCCTACATGTTGTCAACTGTCGCCTGAGGGAGAGTTTTAGATTTATTGACTTTTTAGCATCAAGTCAATGAGGAAAATGGCTCCTCTCTCACAGCTAATTATTTTTTGAGCATTTGAATAGCTTCAACATCACATTGCTGTTTGATGTTGTTTTTTATGAGTTGTTTCTTTGTCTGGATTAAACAACGTAATACAGCTGATCATGTGGTAGTTCTTTGGGGAAAGAAATTTTTACCACTCTTTATTTTCAAGTCCTTTACAGTTAGCAATGATCTTAACTGATCTGTTCTGGGCTGACTATGACCAGTACTTTGTTGTTGTTGTTTTTTTTGCCTCATCAGGATATTGACTGAACTGATATTTGGAAAACAATATCCGATCCAGCAATTTTTTCAGTATTGGCACCAATATATTTTGAGTTTTATATTCTGAAGACATATATTTGTATATTAATTGACAGTATTTCCACACTCAGTGGTTTTCATAATCTGTTTCTAATTCTTTTCTGTGAAAGTTGAGCCAGCATCTCATGGCTCGAACCCAAGGTAACTTGTTGGGGTTGAGTGCATCTGTCCTAAAAACTAAAAAGTCAAATCAGTATGGATCAATGCAGCCAGGGAGAAGGCCGATTTTTGATGCAGCCCCATACGGACAAGGATTCCAACGCTTCACCCTCCTTTGCTCTTTCTGTGTTGGTTTATTGAGCTAAACCACACCACAACTCTGAGTTTGAGTTGACTGTCTGCTGTGAGCGGTGTGCAAATTTACAGGCTTTCTCCCATGGCTCTAAATCCTGCTTGTCCTTGTAGGAAGTGAAATGAACAGACTTCCGTCCGCCAGTCACTTAGCTGTCATCTCAACCCCGTGATGCCATGAATCACCAACACAGCGGAGATGGAGATTTTTAGGGCGCACGGTCAGCCATTATGGAAAAGAACCCCCCCAGCCTCTTTATCTGATAGATTTTGAGTGAGCCAAATTGTCCATAAATTCGGGACATGGGCTCGTAAATGTCAAGAATAAGGAGGCAAACAGACAGACAAATTTAACCGCCGTGATGGGGTTGCTAATGATTTTGAAGGGAGAGGGAAGGAACAGGGCGGCCATCGTTTAGGGGTGGGACAGGTATTTTAAGCACTGGTTTTCAAGTAAGTGTTTTTACAGCTGACAAACATAATCTGTTGCGTATTTAATTTTGTTTATAAGACGTGTTTTATTGTTGATTTAAACTATTACAACTGTTACTACTCACTTTTGGTATTTTCTTTTGCACTATAATAATGTATATGTTATATGTGCCTCCAGCCATGTGGTTATAAAAAAGGACCAGCAGATGGCGCAACACCTGTTTCTGCAGACTAACTGATTAACGGAAGCAACTTGACCACTGAAATGATGAGGTTTGGTAAAGACCTTGACTATCCAGTGTTATATTTATACATACAGTTCATTTAAAATCCAAACATTTCCTGATGTAGTTTAGGAAAGTGAAAAGTTTCTAAATCACTGACACAAAGTGAAATGAAGAATACGTTTGCAGCGGAGACTAAAACATCCAGACTGCCCTATAGTTAATCAGTGCTGGTGAAAGACTAGAATGATGCCTAAGAAAGAGGAGGAGAAGAATGTGCTGATGAGGGCGGAGGCATTGATTTCATGGGCCCAGAGCCAAAATGGCGTTCTGTGGATGTCTTTGTACCAGGAGAAAAATGTGGGTTTGAGACAGAGCTGCTGTGAGGCCATGGGGATAATCTAATGAGCCAAGTCAGCTAATGACAAAGGTAATATATTCTCACGGCGGCCATATTTGATAATGGAGTGTGTGCATTGGGGAATATGGTGTGGCCAGTTCAGATTATGGTTCTTGCAGTTCAGAAGTGAAAGTTTAATTAAAGAGTGGAAACATTTGAGAAGTTTTAACTGTTTTGGGATTAGTATCTCACTGTAATTTACTGAACCTCACTAATTAACAAAGATGCTAAATTGTGATTATTATTTTACATATTTCAGTCCATTACCACTCCGTACAGTTATATTTTAATGTGTGGAAATGTCACCTTGGTAGCAATACTAGCACTTCAAACTTTTAGCTTTGTTTTCTGTGGCAAAAATCATCCACAAGACTGGCCTATTTATATTTGGAATAACTTCATCACTTGCCCATTTTGGTCTAACTATTGTTTTTGAGACTTTATATCTCATATCACCATGGAGACAAGCAACTGATGCCCCCAGTTCAGACCTGGTTACAGTTCGGACCTGTGCAGAGGCGACCCCACTCAGAATACATGTTTTTCAAGGTGTTTTTGGACAATAAAAACATCAGTATTTGAATAAATTAAAAATGGATATTGATTTTTATAATGTAGTACACTCTTGGCAAAGCAATATCATCTCTATGGAGACAAGCAGGTAGCTGACCCTAGACCAGCAAAGGTACATAATGCACCTTTAACACCAGAATTAATATCACATATTTTTTTCTCTACGTTCCAATTCCTTTCAGCGTGCTTTATACAGCTTTTCAAAACAAACTACATTCTGGGACATAACCCCCAAAATGTCCGCTTATTGTTCACATTTCAAAGACTTGTAGCAGGGGACAGACAGAGACACAGGCCAGGACAAGTGGTCTGGGAGTTTAACAATGGATCCTGGAGACAAAGCCTTGACAAAGTGTGGTGAAATGCTGAGATTGAGAGCTCCAGAGAGAAAAACAGACACCTAGACAGGACTGTCCCGAGCAGGAGGATCAGAGAGGGGAGAGAGAGTGAAGGACTAGGGCATGGGCATGTCATCAGGGATCACTGAGCACTGTAATAGGATTGTGCTCTGTCAGCCAGGCTCTACATCTCCTCCACTGCCAACCACAACATATGGGAATAGTAGGCTTCCTCTGGTGGGAATTTGTGCAGTTCAGGTCTTGTTTTACAGCCGGAAAGAAAGCTGTTTTAGGCTTTTTTTTACTGCCTGGACAGTGGGTTTGGTTAGTATTGGTTTAGTTTTGTTAGTGGATGGTTGGCTTCATAACCTGTAGTGCAAGTTTAGTCAAGGTTTAATCCTTGTTTAGTCTTGGTTTAGAATGAAGTAACCCAGGTATGGTAATAATTAGAGATGCACTGATCCAGCTTTTTCATTTCCGATACCGATTTCAATACTAAGGCTTAAAGTATCTGCTGATTCCAAACATCAACCGATACCAGTGCAAAGACTGAAAAAGTTGTAGTTTAGACCTGGTTTAGTCCTGAGAAGTGCACAGTGTGTGTTTTGTGGTGGAGGGTTCGTCACTGCTTATGCTTGTCTCTTAAATGATATTGCTTTGCAGTATCTGTATTTCCTTAATTCAATAACAGTAATAAGTAATAAGTAGTTAGCCACTTTCTTGTTAATTTAATGTATGAGGACCTGGTGGTTTAATCCTTATTTCCAGTCCCCATCAGAACTAAATTTCCTATAATTTTCTAGATGAATCTCATTTGAAATCTTCCATTTTATACCCTCCAAATGCTATATTTTTTGACGCAACATAAAGACTTACCCTCTAATATTCAAAGATTTCATGACAACACTGTAGTCATATGCTCACCAAACTGTCATATGATTTTGCTCTGGTTGGCTTAGATCTTCTCCACTCTCTGCCAAGACTGCATATGGGAATTCAATGATCCTAGGTCTCCCTGTGCTGGGTTTGAAACCGAAAATGAAATAATAGGTCTCCCCAAGGCTTCAGACTGGCATAATATTTGCCCAGTGGTCCATAATGAAACTGAAATGATCTTAGGAGTTGAAATGCTCTTGGCAAACCTACAATCTGTGTCCTGTCCTCACTGTCATTTGCAGCACAATAGCCACGCTTTTTATGTTTCTCTCACACACATTTTACTTAATAGCCCCATTTGGAGTCCACTGCTCATTTCTTCTGGGACGTAGCATGTCAGTGTCGCTAGTACAACAAAGTAGACGTGATTCTAGACACTAAACTACCAAAGTGGTGCTCTGTAATGAATATGCATTTGCTCTGGTTCTGATTGGTTAATCAACAAAATCCAAATGGCCAATGAGAGGAGAGAGAGTGCATAATGTTAAGGTTTAAAATCTTGAGTTGGTAGTTGATTCCATTCTGGGACAGTGCGTGGAAAAAAAGGAGTTATATTGACTTCAATCAACAAGATGTGGGTGTCTTTCTATAATGTATGGGTGTATGTTTGATCTTGTACTAAATAAATAAATGAAGACATAAATAAGGTGATCATCTGTGAGTTATGACTAACAATCAATCATCAAATGTGTGTGATTAAATGGGTAAATTTTAATTTAAATGTATTTACATTTAAATGTATGCTGCCAGATTCCATTTGTTTCCTCTTCCTTTCTTTTCTATAACTTGTTTATTTTAATAGATTATTTTTTCAGACCAAGGTTTAGTTAGTTTTCATATCTGACAGTTTCAGCTACTGCTCAGCCTACACTTGACCACTGAGAGGAAGACTGCTAGTGAGCAGTCGAAACTGTCAGATATGAAAACAAACTAAACCTGGATCTGAAAAAAGAATCTTATTAAAATAAATTATCGGAAGATAAAATGAACTTTGTTCACCATTTCCCTTGTGTCTTTTGTTTTGCAGATGAATTCAAATCCTTTCTGAAGCGCTTGCCAACTGATCGATTCTTGAATGTGTCCATGATTGCCAAGTTCTGGTCAGCTGACCTGTCCATCCAAAAGCGCTACGCCCAGCTGGAGTCGAGCACTGCGCTGGTCCTGGGAAAGGCTCAGAAAATCATCAGGAAACTGTTCACCCTGAGCAAGCGCTGCCCCAAACAGCCACGTATCAGCCTGCCGCGAGAGAGGTATACCATTTATTCACTATCAAGCAAGCCTTCTTTAGGCTTTATTAAAATAAAACAGTGCAGCGAGATATAGTTGTTATGTTGTTGTGTAACATGTAAATGTATAACATTTTTATATACATATATTTTTTGGTGTAATGATTAATTTCTTCCATTTCTTTGTGTAGCAATGTCTTTGTACTCCTACTCTTGCCCCAGTGGCTATTATTGCCATAACTGTATAATAGCAGATGGATTTTACATAATTATGATAATGTGTAAATAGAGGTCTGAAGTGTAATGTGATACAGGACTATTCCTATTTTTTCCTTAAGCTACAGCAGGATGCAATCTCTAACTGTTAGATTTGTGACTCCAGTTTAAGTTGGAAGTAGTTCAGAATATCTCTGCTGACAGAATATTGTACATGGCATGGCCAAAGGCATTTGTGCACCATGGTTCAGCCGGATCCTGTATCAGCAGGTTACACCAGCAGTGAAGTCAGGCAAAGACACTATTTACAGTCAAACTTTATACAGTAAAAGTAGAAATTGGAGTTTGTGACTTTATACAGAAATGTGGATATATTAATGATTTACATGTGGTTATCATCTAAGGATGCAACAATGCTGTTTTCTCACAGTTTTATATCTCATTACTGGGGTCATTATATCAATACAACTCCAATACATTTTAAAGAAAGAAAGACAAATGTTTCCCCCATTGAGAATTGTTGCATCCCTAATACGTTTTATACTTTTTAATATTGTATTTATTTATTTATTTATTTTAATTTTGTACATAATTAGCAATGTAATAAATGACTAGTGAGAATTCAATTTGAGAGACTTTTAATGTTGCCTCCTAAAATTCAGCAAGGAGGAGAATACGCTCCAGTACAATGTGTTGCGGTGCTGTGGTAATGGTAGTTGTGATGCAGAGCCTGAAATAGCTGTACGACTTTAAGGGCATTAGACAGATGGAGCGGTCTCGTTACCAGCTGCAGAGCCTGTGTCAGGTGAGGCTGCTATTGATGTGGCACACTGTAATCAAGTCCTCCAGCCGCTGACAGCACAACACTTGTTTACCCAGGCCTCTCATTTCTCAGACAGCCCCGTCCTTCCACCCATCACTCCATGTCCTGCACTTCTGCACACTTTCCCCCCGCATCACTCACCTGGGTCTCCATGGACGGAAGCAGACCATACACCAAACACTATAGGCCCCGACTCAGGCTTTTTTTAGGCTGCAACTGTTTGTCGGATATTGTGTTATTAAAAACAAGAGATGGGAATATATAGTGGAAATGTGAACAGTATTTTGGAGGGATGCACCGATCTAGCTTTTTCAGTTCTGATACCGATACTTTAAGCATCTGCTGATACCGATATTAGCCAATACCAGTTTCGACGACTCATTTCTTTAAAACACAGTTAACTCATTACACAATCCAACTGTGTGATGCAACTATGATTTATTCTTCAAATAACCAGTGGACAACTCTGCAGGAAGAAAAGTTAATTAAAACATCAAACATTATGAGATGTTCTAGAAATTAGCATGTAAGTAGTCTTATAACATCAAGTAATTTAATTACTTCTTAATCTTATAATTTCAAATAATTTCCCTTGTGGATCAATAAAGTTTGTCTAAGTCTAAGTAAATGTCCAACCAGGATATCTGCTTAACCAACATTATGGAACCAATGCCAATTTTCCTGGATCGGCGCCAATATCCAATACCAGTATCAGTATTGGTGCATCCATTCTGTATTTTCAAAATGTAGGTTAGGGTTATTATAATGTCTTAAAATACTTCGAAATCTTCACATATCAATTATTTACTAAAATGTATGATAATAACAAAGACTTAAGTAATAATAAACAAATAGTTTATTAAAATGATACAGGCTTAGTAACTAATCTTACCTTAACTAGTAATCCCTTAATGAAGTATTTATAAGCCTGACTCATTCTTGGTAGACTATTTGTCAATTATGAATTGTCTGTTAATGATTTAATAATGCCAATTATGGTGTAGTTATTATAAAGAGGTGCCAAAATGACATTCCTTCTGCAAATGCTAAAAGAGAAAAATGTGAAGTTTAAACTTTCAAATTCTACCACAGTCAGAGCACAGATAAGCCTGTCAAATAATATGGAAATATGCATTTTACAAATTACTCTTACCATGCTCTAATTAACCTAATGACTTTAGAGGTTTGTTAATGTTTTCTTTTTTGGTGTACAGTTATGAGCCCAATTACATACTGCACACTGATGCTTTTGTAACAGAGAACTGATCTGATCTGTCCAAGACATTTCCCTTGTGGATCAATAAAGTGTGTCTAAGTCTTAAGTCTAAAGTCACACATGTGGTGTAACATTTTTATTTATTTTTTTTACATTACCATTACATTTTTTATTGTACGTTCATTTAGGAAACTATTATGTTCTAGTCTCTATAATCTTTAACTTTTTTATTCTGGGTTCATTATAAGGAAATGAGACATTTCAATCTTCAGTAATGAGATATTGTTGGAGCTGTGGTACTCAGACATACTTATGCTTGTGTGATTAATTGTAATAAGCTTTTTTCCGCAGTGCAGGAATAATGATTGTTATAAAAATAGGTTTTGGCAGAGTGCATAGTTCTGAAGTCTTGTGTATTGTATCTTGTGTGTGTGTGTGTGTGTCTCTCAGGCCCGTGGGGTTTTGGCTGGGCCGCGTCCAGTCTCTGCTCTACTGTAATGAACATGGGGTCCTTGGCTCCTTCTCTGAGGAGGTGAGGAGCTGCAGTTGCCCTGTGGAGCAGCCCACCTGCCAGGGAGTCATTCCTTGTGTGGTTGGCACCACCTCCACTTCCTGTTCCTCCTGTGCATCTGACAACGCCACCCGCTGTGGGGCCTGTCACCACGGCGACCTCCTCCATCTTGGCTCCTGTCGGCCGAGCATCGCAGCATCACTGGATCACTATCTCAACCTGGACCTAGACATGCCAGACGCTGAGGTAGTGCAAATATGTGCTTTTTATATTGTTTACTTACAGAGGTGGGTACTATTTAGTAACATTTACTTAAGTAACTTTTTGACTAAATTCTTAGTACCTTTTGTACACCATACTTTTACTCCTACTTAGATAACATTTTACTCGAATAAATAATAGTTTAGTCACAGTACTCTTACTTAAAGTTTGGGTTAATCTTACCCCTGTGACATTATTAAATGATTTCAACATTTGTGTTTGTTGTGCCGCTCCATTAGATATGATTGATGATGGTATCAGATTTTGAGCATCATTTATTGTTTTGTCCTTCCACTCACCTTATCTTAAAATTATAAATCAGATACTATGTTCTGACAGCTACTCTTACTTGAGAACAGTTTTTGGTTACTCTCCCCACCTCTGTTTACTTGTATGATACTTTATACTCACAATCTATATTTTTTACTGTAGGTGAAGTACCTGCTACAGCGCTTGGACAGCAGAATCGAAGTACACGCCATCTACATCAGCAACGATGTTCGCCTGGGGAGCTGGTTTAACCCTGCCTGGAGAAAGAGGATGTTACTGACGCTTAAAAGCAACAAAAACAAGTCCAACCTTATCCACATGTTGATGGGCATTTCTTTCCAAATATGTGCAACTAAGAATTCCACTCTAGAGCCTGTACCTGCGGTGTATGTTAATCCTTTTGGTGGGAGTCATTCAGAGAGCTGGTTCATGCCTGTGACCCAGCCCGAGTTTCCAGACTGGGAGAGAACTCGATTGGAGACTGGCCCCACAGCTCAGTGTTACAACTGGACTCTGCCTCTGGGCACCAAGTGGAAGTCCTTTTTTGAAACGGTGCACATTTACCTTCGGAGTCGAATTGTCACAGATGACCCAACAGTGAACGAGACCCTCTTCTACGAACCACTGGACCTGGATGATCAGACGTCAAACATGGGTTACATGAAGATCAACACCCTCAAAGTGTTTGGATACAGCATGCACTTTGACCCCGAGGGCATCAAGGATCTGATCCTGCAGCTGGACTACCCGTACACCCAGGGCACGCAGGATGCAGCTTTCCTCATGTTGCTGGAGATGAGAGACCGGATTAACCGTCTGTCCCCGCCCGCCCCACAGCCTCTGGACCTGTTCTCCTGTCTGCTGCGTCACCGCCTCAAACTGTCGGCCGGGGAGGTGGCACGGATCAAAGACTCTCTACAACTGTTCAGCTCCAAACTACCCAACTCCACCCCCGAGCCCGAGATGGCCCAGCTCTGCAGCTAGCTAGCCTAGCACACTTCAGGCTAGTGGAGAGGCTGCACCAGGCTATGTGATGTAGACTGGGCAGGTCGGGCTCATAGACACCTTTGGGACTCGCTGCCAGGCTTGTCCCATGATTGGTCAGGGGACTTTCTGGTGTCTTAATTTTGAATGTTTGGAGCCATTGACAGTGCAGAAACAGGCCTTGTGCTATACTGCCCTGCATCAAACCTAGAAAAACGCACTGAAGTCTATGTCCACTTTAGTGACTGAGGAAAAGCAGACAAATAAGACCTCTGCCTTACAAAGACAAAGGCATTTTTGATATGTAAAGAGGAACTCTTGAAGGGTCTTCAGAAATGATCCAGAGGAAGAAGATATGCCCTTTTCTAACCCTATTTTCATTGGATATGGGAGTGAAGGGAATCAGGATAATATTATATATGTGGTGAATGAGTTGTTATGCTTAACAGTTTAAAATTTGATTTTATCTAATTTAAATTTTATCTGGCATTTAAAACTTGTACAAAATGTATCTACGCTTAACATCCCAGTGAGAAACCTGTCAGTGATGTTCTGTCCTTGGTGCTGAGTCTAACCCAAAGGGAAACATTGGCAAATTGGATTGCAAAATACTGTTCTTCTTCTTTTTTTTTTTTCTTTTTTTTTTTTCTAGCCGTACTATTTTATTTATCTTAAAACAAGAAATCTATTGACGTGGTGAGTCTGAAGTCTGCAGATCCAAGTGGCGCTGTACATACCGCTCCATCTAACCCTGGTGTGTAAAAAAGTGCACATTGCTTTTTA
This sequence comes from Taenioides sp. WSHXM2023, assembly GCA_029959045.1. Taxonomy (NCBI): domain Eukaryota; kingdom Metazoa; phylum Chordata; class Actinopteri; order Gobiiformes; family Gobiidae; genus Taenioides; species Taenioides sp. WSHXM2023. The sequence goes on along the minus strand of CM057096.1, from coordinate 13,068,764 downwards.
GATACCCAAAGACCAAAAAAATTGTTTATAATGAGAAACTCATGCCTTATTTGAAGGGTCAATGTTACGAAGAAGCACATTTGATTTCTGTTTTGATTTTCAAGCCAAGGCTGTGTTGCTTTTTATATTCCCAATATTTCTACCAAGACAGAACAATGAACACATTCTCCTGAATATGTGGTGATGTAGAGTTATATGTAAAAGTCAGCTGGTCCTTTCCTGCAATTTCTATTTTTATTTTATTTTTTACTTGATCTTAATTAAAAAGTCTGCTCACAGTACACAGCTGCACTTATTTATAATTACGTATGTCCAGAAAAATCCTTCTCTGGACAATGGCCAATAGTAATGTGGGGCATGCCAAAGCTCATAGGACACACTTTGGAGTTGAACAGTTGAACATAGCAGTTGGTCTGTGTGGCCTTATAACATGCAACAAAGGATTGTGTTTTGCTTTGCTTCAACTTATCATATAACATTGCAATCTATTAACTTGCTATTATTCACCTACACATACAGAGATATTTAACTCTATGCCAGGTGAAGTAACATTGTACATATGCTTACTTCTGATGCACACTTCTTTTTTCACTTAAATCTACTGAACAACACTGCCATCAATGTCCACTCGTGGTACTGCAGCTTTTGGATTAACTTTTAACTATTGTCTTGCACATTTATCAAAGAGTAACTCACTTCCAAAAACAACTTTTCATTACATGGCCAATACTTTCTTTCATTTTCATTTAGTAAAAAGTAAAAAGTATTTATTTATTTTTATATGTGTTTCCACTCATATTTTAGCTCTCTTGTTATTTTAAGGAAGAAAATCCAAGGAGTGAGTTACTCTTTAATGTTGTGTACCGCTGTTAGCTCATCTTAAAGTCCATGAACAAATGTTGGCTTCCACACAAAGAGAAACAAAAAATGCTAAATTTAAAATCTAGTTACAGTTGGTTTGTAGTCAGCTATTCTGTCCTAAGCTGATTTATCTGCATTTATTCTATGTTTCTCATATCAATAGATCTGTTGTGAACTAAAACACTGCTTGTGATCTTCTGCATTATCTTGAATTTCAAAATGTATTTTATTTGTACACCTGCTATTCCTTTCACTGCAGCTGTAGCTTGCTTATCTCCTTTTGTTTTGGTCTGGGGCTGCTCCTTGAGTCAGACCGAATCTAATTTCAATCTCAGCCTTGACACCATCTTGAAATTGCTACGACTTGAACGTCAGATATTTTTGTGGTGGCTCACTCTTTGTCCTTGAGATTATATAGAATAAAGTTTACTTCATGTAACACTTTCTACAATCCTGTGCTTTTCCTTACATTCATTTTAATAATGATTTCTAGCTGTTGGTAACATTTACGGTTTAAACATCAAGTGAGTATACAGAACATTGACATTACCTATAGTTCTGGCATTTAAACAATTTTCTGAAAGTTAAAGATGTACTATGTAACTTTTCTGATGGAGAGTCCACCACCTTCTTGTCGCCCATAAAGATGTTATTGCGTTGCCTGGTAATGTTCCACAGTATGAGGTTAAACTGGTTTGGAGACAAGCAGGTGATACTAGTACCAGGCCATTTTATAGGTCAGATCTATGGAGAGGTAACCCCATTCACAGTGTACTCACTATATTCCTGACCAATTAAAATGTATGAATATGCACGATAGATATATTTAATGTCATACTCTGGAACCTTCAAGGCAAAGCAAGAATATCTCCATGGAGACAAGCAGCTAACGAACCCCCACCAGCAGAGTTACACAGTGTATCTTTAAAATATATGCAACTTTTTTTGTAGCTTGTTTTTTTCCCCCAGGCTGGTGAAGCAGCAATATATAAGAAAAGGCACAAAGACTTCCCTCTCCCCAGACACCTCATCATTTTGTTTCAAACCGAATGCCGGAACGTGTTTCCAAAAATACTGTAAATTCTCAAGGTGAATAACAACGAGGCATCAAAACAAGAGTCCAAACTACATCAACTCAAGTACAGTAATTTATATCATGACATATTATAAGTTTTACCAAATGTATACTGCCAAATACAAGAGATATCACTATATTTAATCTACTACAAGTCTTCCATCTTACCAACTTTTAATCTTCTTTTCTTTCTTTCACCAATGCATTCATTTTAATTGCAATACCACAAATACTATTAATATATAAACAAATAATCTATGTACGTTTATTGTGTTTTATCTGCCCAGGTATTTTTCTTTCCCCATTTACTTTTAATCAATCAATGTCAAAACTGAACAGCAGAAAATTGCTTTGCGATTCAGTGTGTGCTGGGGTTTAAATCAATTAAACTAAGAAGCTTCTATACATTTTTCAATAATAAAACAATAAAACAATATAGTTCTATAGAAATGGCAATCAGCTTTTTGTTCTGCATAGTATTGCAGTCCCATTTATCTTTAAATTAACTGACATGAATGGTTTTCCTATATGTTTCCATTAACCTGATGTTTTCTAAGTGTTTCATGTGAAGCTAGATGCACTCCGTAACATCTAATCTAATGTAATGTCAAGTCTATTGTGCATCTCCCATTGCCATAAAAATCAGCACATACATCCAATTACCCCCGACCCCCTATAATAAGACAGATGTCCTCCAGTATGCGCCAGCAATTTTTTGTAAGATGAAAAGCCAATTTCCCTGGTTGTCACAGGACAAACAAGAACCAAATGCACTCTGTCACTTTCTATCAAGCCACTGGTTCATCTGTCGGGCGAGCGACAATGACAGAGACTTTGGGTGTTGCTTGGTGAGAGAGGGAGACAGAGAGAGAAAGAGAGGAGAGAGAGATGGAGAGAGAGAGAGTCACTGGTCCACATTTCGCCGTAATGAGCTGTGGAAGGAGTCACTCTGCATTGCGTTAATATATAGTTATTCATCTTACTATGGCACCTTTAAGAGTGGGTTTGCCCTTGGGCTAATCTTGAGGCTTGTAGGAGACAGCCAATCCATCAGAAAAGCTATACTGCTTCTTATACAGCAAACTTCACGGACCTCCCCAAAGAAGCAAGCAAGAAAAAACAAGAAGTGAATGCGAGCGTGATTGAAAAGTGAATGTGTGAGAGAGGGGGAGATGGAGTGAGGATGAGGAGAGGAGAGAAGTCAGACCAGTCGGAATGCAGACGTCATGTGGTGATTTATGGTGTTTGCAGAGGGAGACTCTTTGAATTAATGAGCGTGAATTGGTGAAATGGACTGGTAAGCTGAGCCACTGTGGGTGTGGGGTCACTTATCATGGCAATCAATAACAATATATGGATTTTAGGTTTGCAATTAGAGATATTGAACTAGTATAATCAGGCAGTTAAGTCTCAGTGATAATGTAATAAACAGATGGATGCCATTTTGAGAACTTTTGACTTTGAGGACTTTCGGTAATTCAGAAGTTTAAATAATTTATTGTTATGTTTGTAAACATTTAAAATTTTACATTGAGACTGCGTTCACACAAACAGCAGATCAAACTTGAAACTATATTGGGATTAAACACTGAACTAAAGCTGGACTAGACCAGGACTAAAACAGGAACAAACCTCCATTAGAACTCAGTTTAGTTTCAATTTTGATGTAGTGTGAGTGAACCCTGATCCCTCAAAGTATCAGGAAGGGCATCTGAGGCAAAACATTTGCTATTATAATATGTCATTAGTTGTTCTATTTATGGCATATGTACTTTTAGTGTGAATTCAACATTTCCATCAATATGATTTATGTGGACGTTGGGTTAGACCTTGACAGGGCTACATACAGGATGCCTGACCTTGGGGAAATGCAAAAGCACAAAAAGATGTTTAATGGTTAACCATTGTATTGTGTATGACCAATCCTTACCGGGCTTGTCAGTTTCCCATGACAGCTTGCAGAAATTATTTATCCCAAAATTGCTTGCACTTGGTAAACTCATTCATTACCTCCAACCAAGAAGAGACAAGGTCAAATTACAGATTCACTTGTGTAGCGCCTGACTTTTCTTCTCCTTCGTCAGCATTTTGGACAAAGTTTGGTGAAAAATGGCTTGTTAGTCCTGTCAGCATTACATCTCCGGGAACAGAGTGCATTTCTATCCCACAAACCAGAATAAATCACACCAATGTGCCTCCGCGTGGACTCTAATGGTGTATTTTAAAGGCTGCGCTGATTTGTGAAGACTAATGGCCAACAGCCAACATCCAGACTGATATGCATTGAAATGTATTAGCTGCAAAAGTGACCTTAGCTGCATCATTCTTTTTAACGAGCAAGATGGAAAAAATCACCTTTTCAACAGGAACAAAAGAGAAAATGTACAAACACACACTTCCACAAATGAGAAACTGAAGCTGTTAGACAAAGGAGACTATTCCAACAGGGTATTCAATATTGTATGCATGCTTGTCTCTTATGTTATAACTTTGCCATACTGTTCCATAGTATGCCATTCAGTTTTTCAATTTTTCTATCTCCACGGAGACAAGCAGGTGACCAAAGCCTTCATGAAGACAACTTGGTGAAGGACTCCAACCAGAAAAGTTACAAATTGCATCTTTAAATGAGTTGAATGATGGCAAAGAAGCCCTGTAACTGTAAATGGTGCAGTCTGGTGTTCTTCCCAGGCTGATATACACTTAGTTGGTTGGATATAATTTGCCAAAACTTATACTAACTGTGAAGTTATAAGTATTCTTCTTCCATACAGATTCATGTCTGCTTTTAAGCCCAGCATGATTCAAAATACACTGAGCCAACTAAACCAAAAAAAATCTGCATTTTATTAAATTTCATTTTTTACTCAAATGCCCTTTGCCAACAGAATTTCTTGTAAACAGCTCTTTGCAGAATTCTCCAATAAAAAGGGCAGATTTCCTTAGAGACAGCGGTGCTAAAGCTCTCGGGGTCGGTTCAAAGACTAATTTGTGTGTCGTGCTGTTTGTGTATTCTAATCACAGCAGCAATTAGTGCGGCTCCCCGGGCCCAGACGGAGGTCAAGGCATTTGCATCACATGTGATGGGGTTGTATCAGGACACTGGACAACAATAACAGCACCAAAGCCAGAAATTAGACACTTCACATGAATGGAAGTGCTCTTGCTTTTACGTGTTAGAAATGGGGAATTTGTTGGCTTTGTTGGAGAGGGATATTAGTCTGGTCACTAACTCTGTCACGTCTTCACGTCTTGAACCAGCAGTCAGATTTGTTTTTTTCACCCATCATTTTAAACAAAGTCAAACTTGTGTCACTTTTTTTTTGTTTATAGGGACTGATTATGCGTCCCTGATTAGCTAATCCACATGTCAATTATGCCCATCTGAACACATTAAACAATGACCAGACTCACATCTTGAATTTGGTCAATCTTAGTGAAATAAGCTCCATTGTGGATGTTTGTCCAAACCAAACTTTGAATCTAAGAGGATCCACAGTCCAAACATGACAGCAGGGATAATGCAGAGCCTTATCCACACTGAAGGAGGATAAACAAACATTCACGGGTAAAGGGTGATGACTATAAAAGCCTGTACTGTACCTTTAAGAATATTTTAAAAAAGTCACAGCTTGATTCATCTTCCATAACATTTTCATTTCTTACCAGTGCCTAAGCTTATTTGAACTTCTAGCAATCCTATAGAAAATATCTGCTGCTCTGCTCCCCAGCTCTGGAACTCATTCCCACCCAACCTCTGCAAAATCACTTCTCTTCCTCTTAAAATCACGACTCAAAATGTAACTGTTCAGACAATCCTGCACCACATTACCAATCACTATTACTCCTTCATCCAGTTTTGTATGATATTGTGTGTATTTATTCACCAGCTTTTATGTTTCTACCTGTTCTCTACAGTGTCTTTGGGTGTTTTGAAGGGCACCCATAAATAAAATTCAAATATTATTATTATTTGAATATTTAAAAAGTTTCTGTTCCTGATTTTTACTGTCTTAAAACATGAAAAACATAAGTAGATCATTTCGAACTGTTAGCAGCAGTCATTTGCTAATGCATTCCCAGCATCTTAATTATTCACCACAATAAGTTTATAAGCTTTTCACAACTCTAATGGGCCAAAGCCAAGATTCATTCCTAAATGATAATTCATAATTTTGAGACTCAATCCTACAAAAACAAGCTTAGGAGCAATGGGGACTCTAAATACACTGTATCTAGACAGACTTTACTCCACAGTAGACTGAACAAGTTGTGAAAGCCACAGTGTGTAATGGCATGAATCCAGCAGAAGTGTTTTCAGAGATAAAAGGATCGGAGGTGCTCCTATGGTCCAGGCAGAGCTGGGGCAGCTGGGAAATGGGATGGCTCTGGGATAAGTGAAAGCAGCAGGTTCAGATGGAGCATATGTGGAGAAGGTCACAGGGGTGATTCTTCTGACCAGGGTCCTGGATGACCTTTGGGCTTCAACGTCGTGAAATCTTGTCTCTCTCTCTCTTTCTCTCTCTCTCTCTCTGTTTGCGAATTTAATGAGTTTTGATCAACAAACTGATACCGTGATTGTGCTGCTATTTTGCACATTTTATGAAGTCAACTTTGCCCTTCAAAACCACAGTTTTTTATCCTTTAGAAAAGATTAGATCAGACAGCTTTTCTCACAGTGGAGGATTTTTTTTTTTTTTAGCAGTTTAGAATTTCAGTTCAGATTGCTCAAAATGTTCTTCTAAACTGGAAAATGTGATGCCCCTGAACCTCATGAAAATACCAGAAAGAAAAGAACTACAATTTTACCAAAATAAGGAACTTTTATTTATGTATTTATTTATTTTTCAAAACTAGTGTGAAAATTATAAGGAGTAGAAAAAGTTTGGTTAATAACTAAAACACATTTTCAGTAGTTAAATGTGTCTTTATATTGAAAAAACGAAAAAACAAAAAACAAAACAACAACTATGAGGTACACAACTAGAGCATAGAAGAAAGAGTTGATGGTTGACATGCTAATATTCCCTGAGGAGTATCCCTGTTCCCGCTCATGTGATTCTGTCATCTGAGCTATCGCCTGAAAGAGAGGAGAGGAGGGAAACTACACAAGAGCTGCATCCACTCATATCTGACAAACGCTAACATGCTCTCAGGATGCTAATTGAGAGCCATTTTCCACTCTTATTTATTTTTTGTCAAGTTGAAGTGTAGATTACTCTGAAACAGTGTTATGAAGGTAAATGTCAAGACAGTATAGGGTTTGGTGATATGGTGGTTTAACAATGACGAGATAACAATAACAACTTTCCTCAAAAGACTCAAAACATGATATAAAATAAGACGTTTCAAGTGTCTGTTAATAAATGAGTTCATTACAGTGTTTCATTTTAAAGTTTAAAGGTCCTATATTATGCAAAATTGACTCTTGTGAGTTTTAAGACACGTTAGAATGTTACCTCATCAAAAACATACCCAGAGTTGTGTTTTGGTTCACTCACACGTGTTTGAGTAAACCTGGTTTATTAGTCTGTGTACATCTTCCAAGCTCAGAATGCTCTGTTCCACCTGATGAAGCGGTAGTTTTCAAGTTAACAGCTTCCTTTTTACCTTTTGATCAGTAAAGATGGGCAATTTCAGGGCTGAAATGATTCAAATTATTATAGTGAAGGTGAGTTTAAAAACACAGCTGAGGACTTCCTGTATTACAAGATGGAACAGAGTGTTTTCTGTTTGAGAAAAGAACTAAGAAGAAGCCTAAATATGCAGGATTTGAGTGTGAATGAAACAAAACACAATTCTAGGTATGTTTTTTTTATTTTATTTTTTTATAATAAGGATACAACATTATAACATAGATCAGAAAATAGTGCAACATGGGCCCCTTAATTTGTCTAATTATACTGTATATGACCATTCCTTCAAAATTGTAATGTTAATTTTGATGTGGTCTGCTGTTTGAATGAATAATGTGCTAGGCTAGATCTTACTTGGTATATCCTGAACTAGTCACTATGGAAATCCTCGAGGCCCTAAAATATAAAGCAGTTTTAATCTATGAATAGAGCTGCAAAAATAACTCAAAATAATTGAGTGCAACTAAAAGGTCACATAAAAGGTACATTGTGAATATGTTGTGCTACAGATTTAAATTAATGAGCACTTGACATTTTCCAACTGCTTGTTTGCATTTGAGCTGCAATCATCTTTAATCTATTGTTTTGGACCTGAAATATCTGCAGTAACGCAATGACATTTAAAGTTGCATTATGTCATTTTTTTGGGTCCCCCACCTGCCTGCTTCTGGAGGTGTTCTTGTGTTGTATGGAGCAGAATAGTGTACATTAAACGTATCTACCTTGCATGTATTAAATTACAGGTGTTTTGTTGCTGAAAAAACATGTATTCTTATAGTAAGCTGGGTCACCTCTGCATCTGACCTGTAACTCAACTTTGTGGCATCACCTGCTAAGATACTATGGGACACTCCAGCAATGGCAGTTTTTGATGATTCTCAAATTTTGACTTAATACCTATTGTAAATATAAATTATGTTTTACACCAATCAAGAAGCAATTTGTAAAGAAAAGTTGAAAAAAAAGTTAGAAAATTACAGGAAGTAGAGTTCAATATTAATGTCACCACACAATTTACACAAGAAACACATTTTTTCCAAAATTTTAAACATAGAGGTGTTTTCTTGTATTTTTATTTGTCAAATCGTAATCTCTGTGTACATTAGAGTAGTTTTGGCCCAGTCAACTACTTGGTTGCTAGGTAACAATTATGAAATTCTTTAGCATAATGTCATGATTTCCAACCAGGAAGTAAAATTTTAAACCTAAAGATTTTTTTTTTAGTAAAATCTTAAATATAATGTCCTTAAATGTGTTTTAGTAAAATGAGTAGTCCAACTTTCCACAGGCACTTTAGGCACTAGTACACAAAGGCCTGTTACAGAAGAAACTGTTTTTGACATAAATTACGAGCGAGTCTATAATTTACATATGGTGTTTTGTAGAGAAACATATTTATCATGTAACAGACAGTTTGGTGTTGAGCTAAATCTGGACACAGGTCGACTGTGCTTCTCCTTTCACATGGACATCTGTGCTGCTAGTCAACATCTGCCTCAACAATAACCAGACAACTATAAATGCTTTATGTTTCCCAGTATAATGTGCCAACTTGTTTTTGTTGTTTGTTTTTTTTTTGTTTTTTTTTTTCCATATAAACTCTGCGCTGTAGAAAATACTAATTGTAGAAAATGAACAAAATGTGCCAGTTTGCAAACCTCCTAATAAAAAAATCTGTTATTTATACACCCATGCTCAATAGGTAAAAATCTTCCAGTTTGGTAGTCCTGACCAAGCCTAACTCTAGATCTGGAGATGGTGCCCCCTGCTCCTGTTGTCCCAGTGGCATTGAAGGATGGGTCAAATACAGAGGTCAGATTTCACTATGGGGACAATTAAGTGTCCTGTAGTACGCAAAATGGACTCCAGTGAGCTTTAAACCATGTTATAATGCTGTTACCTCATCAGACATACATTTCATTCACACATGTTTGAGTAACCCTTTTTTATTGGTCTATCTACATCTCCAAAGTTCATAATACTCTGTTCCACCTCATGATGTTATGAAGCTGAACTTTTCAAGTTAACAGCTACCTTTTGTTGAGTAAAGATTGGCAATTTCAGGGCTGAAATTATCCAAACGATTCTAGTGGAGGTGTATGGAGTTTAAAAATACAATGGAGCACTTCCTGTATTACCACATGACATCACAAGGTGGAACAGAGTGTTTTCTGTTTGAGAGAAGAACTCAGCCTTTAATATGTAATATATAATAGGATTTGTGTTAAACCTGTGTGAATGAAACAAACCTCCGGGTATGTTTTGGATAAGGAAACAACATTATAACAGATCAAAAAATAGCGTAATATGAGCCTTTTATCTAAATCTTAACCTGATTAGGGGGAACTATACCCTCTATCAGTATAGCTATGAACAGACATTAAAATATAGAAAATGTAAATCATATCTGAAAGGTAAGGTGCTTGACACACCAATGTTCAACTCATTCAATATTGTAAACATAGTTTAAGACCAAACCTTTACAGTATATGCAATGTTAGTTCAATATAATAATATTAATCAGTCATATATTTTGTTTTATCTCTGTGTGAAGTGATTTGGTAGTAAGATTTGTTAGTAACATAACATTTTCTATTGTTTTGTTTTGTTTTTGTATTCATTTTTTTATTGTACTGTCACTCAATTACAAATAATATTGAACAGACTATTATATAAATACATATTAATTGATTTCAAATTGAAATCAGCACTGAACACTACATAGAAATATCCATCCATCCATCCATTTTCTCCCGCTTAAGCACGCTGCCCATTACTCTGTGCACCAGACCCCTATGAACCCCTCTGCAGGTGGTGAGCCCACAGGAGGTACATAGAAATACAGTTCTCCCAATGGCTCAAACCACTTGAGACCAGTAAATCCCCAGTGTCTATGAGGCAAAAGACAACTCTTGTGTGAAAGCTGAGGAGAAGCACTTCAGATACCACGCAGCTGCTCTTCTATCATTCTTTTTAAATACGTCTGGCACCACTTTCCCCTCTCACCCAAAAAGAGCGATATTTCTTGTCACTGTGAAATAAAGTTTAGAATGGATTATTTATCTCTCTTGCCAAAACTACTTAGTGGTGAAGTCGTAAGCTACAGGGGAGTAAGCTAGAAAACAGAGGAATTGGCATGCAAGCATTTGTCCACGGTTGGGTAAAGATAGAGCGATCGATAGGCCGACAGAATGACAGGTCTACACCGATCTTTAGGACAGGAGGGTACGAGGGAGGGAGCAAGGGAGGAAGGAAAGGAAGGAGTTAGGAGAGAGAGAGTGACAGAGAGGCTGGCAGCTTGCAGTAATGAATGATAATTGTTGATCAGGAGTGTGTGAAGGCTAGGTCCATGTTACGCCTGTCTGAGCACACCATGGGAGGGCTTGGACCTACACACTATGGCTATACAGCTGTATGTGGGTTTTAGCTTCCTGTTATAGGTGACATTTTGAGGTCTTTTCATTATTGAAAAGTGATATTATGGTTTTGTTTTAAATTGTCAATTGCTATGGCAGCAGTCCTAATTATTGAATCGAAGGAAAGTATTAAAGCAAAATTATGAATCAAGTTAGCATAGTCATTTCAATGTTTAATTCATCAAAATCTATATATTACTATTATGACCTAAATCTAACTTAAATATCCAAGATATTGTGAGACTGACAGGCAGAATCGGTGCAGCGTCTGCAGTGATGCGGCCATTGTATCGGATTGTTGTGGTGAAGAAGGCACTGAGTCCAAAGACAAAGCTCTCGATTTACCACTCAGTCTATGTTCCTACCCTCACCTATGGTCATGAGCTTTGGGTAATGACTGAAAGAACCAGATGGTGGATGCAAGAGTTTGAAATGAGTTTCCTCTGCAGGGCAGCTGGGTGCTCCCTTAGAGATAGGGTGAGGAATGGGAGGGGCATGGGAGGGGCTCGGAGTAGAGCCGCTGCTCCTCCACATCATGACGCAGCTCAGGTGGCTCGGGCATCTGTCCCAGATGTCTCCTGGACACCTCCCTGGGGGGTCTTGTGGACACGTCCCACTGGGAGGAGGCCCTGGGGGGTCCCACTGGCGGAGCTTGAGGAAGTGAATCTGGGAGTCGCTGCTTAGACTGCCCCTGTAATCCGGACCTGCATAATTCAAAAGAAAATATTATATTTTTTGAATGATGAAAGTGCTAAAAATGGCACTTATAGACAGGAAGTGGAAATGCATGAATTACAATAATGGGTGAAAGACTCCACTCACCAGGAAGGAGAGTTTATATTACATTATATTTAGTTTTTTTAGAACTGTACATTATATATTTATGTAGAAAAAGCTTGATTTTCAATAGTTAAAATCTGATAGCAGAGAGAGAGTTGTTGATATATTCAAAGATAAATGAAAGTCTTTGTCTGGTGCTTTAAACATTTGAACTTAAACAAACAAAAAACACATCTATTTTGGAAGAAAGCCCGATCACTGGAGAGACACAGCACTGGAGATCCCTACAGCCTCAGAGCACAGTGAGTGGGCTGCTCATAGTAATCAGATTTTTGGCAGATCTAAAGATGCAAAATATCAACTACCCGTATTAAGTAATGCTCAATAATTGTAGTAATTGTAGTAAGTTTGGGTATGAATGACTCTTTGTCCTCAAACAGAGCTCAGATTCATATGTCATGGCCTTATAAACTTGAGAATGCCTGATCTCTGAAGCTAAGCAAGGTTAGGCGTGGTTAGTGCTGGGATGGGAGACCACTGGGAAAACAGGTGCTGTATAATGGGGCACCTTGGCTCTGGTATACACTGTTGTTGTGTCCTTAGGCAAGACACTTCATGTCTTGCCTTGAAAATTGCATTCAAATTTGAGGAAAAAAAAAATAATAATGGGTAACTTATCTCTTCAATTTGCTCTTAATATAAACTCTACTCTTGTATTTAAATGTTAAAAGAATAGCTAACCACTTTCTCCTTTTGTCATTCAGTCCATTAGTGCTAAACATCCAAAGCTAATGCATTGTTACATAAATAAGTAATAATAGGATCTTTCTAATGTGTTTTGGTCCCATTAAATCCACTTGTATTAATGTTAACTTGGTCTGGTTTAATGCGGTTCCTTGAGTGGTGAGAACTTTTGCAGCGTCTCTAGGGGGCACTGTTGAGGAGGTCGAATACAGCTTTTGAACAGGGTACACACACTTAGCTGCAGGCAGAGGAAGCACAATACTGTTATATAAATCAGAAATTCAGATCTGACCTTTTTTTTTCTTCCGGCAGTTGATTTCACTGAGGGTAAAATGAGTTCAGGAGGTGACAAGGTCGGCTCCACGCACGATACAGATGATGCATAATACACATATTTTAGCTTGACAAGACAATTGCTGCATTAAGTAGCTCTAAGTCTGTTATACAAAGCGGAGGAGTCTATTAAAATGTCAGTGGCAGAAGAAGTGGCCATAATTTGTGCTCAAGTTCATCTATGTTTAAAGCAACTGGCTGGCATTACCTACGGAAAAAAATACCTTTTACCTTTTGTTCAGTAGAGCTGAAATTATCCAAATGATTCTCGTGAAGGTGCGTGGAGTTTAAAAACACAATAGAGCACTGTTTCAGAGAGAAGAACTTGCAGGATTTGTGTGTTAAACATGTGAGAATGAAACAAAACACAACTCCAGGTATGTTTTTGATGAGGAGAACATTATAACATAGATCAGAAAATAGCGTAATATGGGCCCTTTAATATGAACTACCTATAATAAACAGAAGGGGACAAAGGGGTCTATTGTCCCAGATGGACCCTCTTTATATTATTTTGTATTAAAGGGTGGAGTATGTGTGTGAAATTTTGTTCATGGGCCCGTGACTATGAATGTATTCTACAGTTGTATACTATAATAAAATGCATGCGATATAATGTCAGAATACTTTTTTGGACATTTTTATGCTTTCAAACCAGACAAAAAAATTGTGCATATTTCATTAAATTCAAGTTATTCCAGTTGATTTATGAGTAGTGAGTGTTACCAGCTAGAATACATTAAAAGCACCACTTACCGGTCCAATTTTAAGGTATGATTTGAAAGCCTGTCGCATGATTAACCAAGAAGGCAACACATCTAGTGGCATGGTTGGACATCAGGATTTCCGAGAATGGATTAGAGGGTTTCTATGGTAACAGCACAGAAGTCCAAAGGTGAGGAGATGGTACGGAGCTGAGTCATGGGGTCATAACATTTTGAAAGGTGCAATAGTGTACAAAGCTTTGAGTGAGTGCGACCAAAGCTTTCACAAAGAGAGCAGAGGAGAAGGGTCTTAGGAGACATTTACTCTGACCTCATACGCAAATGTGTACAAGGTTTAAAGTCTAACTCCTTAGAAAAAAGATTCAAGATTCAAATGTAGAAAGGAGGCTGCTCTAACATTGTAACAACTCTAACAAACTAACATTGTATAAATTCTATTCCATTTTGATTGTACATTTCATTTGGTCAAAGAAGCACATCTTTTTTTCTTTGTTAGACTGGACCTCAGCCAGTTTATAGCCACGTCAACATGCATTTATATCAATATTCATATTATACCAGTGCTGCTAGAATACATGTTTTGAAAATATCACATTGCATGCCCTACAGTGAAATTCAAGTTCAAGCTAAAAATTTACTTTTTCAGTGCTTTTGGGACGTCACTGTTTAACAACACAAACTGAATAGAAAAGGACCTTGCTCTGGATCCGATATTCTCAATATAAAGAAATCAATACTCAAACTGTCCCAGATAACTTGTAGTGTAGTATAACTTCAAAATGCCATGACGATATGAAAACTTTGGGGTGAGAGACAGAAACATGTCAAGAGCGAAATAGCAGGGGGAAGAATTGACAGAAAAACACAGGACCTGCTATTGTCAAAAACACTGGTGTACTCTGGGAATTGGCTCCACATCATGTCCTCAGGATAGGTAGCAGGCAGAAGACATTTTTGTAAAAATAATGAAATAAAATAGGCAGGAGTTGGTCGACCCTGCTTGATCTCAACAGTATGCTGCAGGCGAGAACTGGGGAGACTTGTAAATGCATAAAGCCTGAATTGAAAAATGGAAGAAAGGGAAGAGTTAAGAATGACTCCAGTGAGAAGAGGAGAAGGGATGTTAAAGTCTCAATATTATGTTCAGATCAAGGATGAAGGGGCTCTATCAAGGCTCCAGCATATCAAAGGCACTATGGTGGATGAAAACATAGAAGTGATAGAAATAACATGAACTTTCAAATCCAAATAGACATGGATTTGGAATTCAGTGTTGCTCTTTTGCAATAACACCTGTTCTATCTATAAATCATGCTTTGATAGCTCTGTAGCTTCTGCCTTACAGTCTGTGTTAAATTAAAAAAAAAAAAAAAAAAATTACTTTAAAGTGAGGTTAATGTTTATGTCATATTTAAAGGTACACTTTGTAACTTTCTGGAGGTGGCATGTCACCTGTATGATTCTGTGAAATTCCATTGTATGCTATACTGTGGGATATTGTAGCCAAATTAATAAAATTTCCATGGAAACAAGCAGCAGAAGGCCCTCCTCTAGGCGAAATAAGAGTCAGGTTTGTGGAGATGCAAGCCTGCTCACTTTGAGGATTTTGCTTTATGGTGTGGATAGTTTTATTTAATTCAAATACTATAATTTATTAACTGAATTCTTAACTGCACATAGTACGACCCCCATTCTGCTGGACATTTTTGGTAGTTGCATTTGACCAGTGGACCAGACATTTTAATGCATCAATGTTTCCTTGACTTTTCATTGCACTACTGAGAAAGATATTACATAATTCATCACCAGTTTAAGACATGAAAATCTGAAGCTGAGGGTGACCTGTTCATCTGCCTCCTGCTGAAGGGCACCAGCAGGGGGCGCTAGCATCTGGCAGACTGGTCCTACCTCAAAGTGAGCGGTCAGCAGTGAAGCCAGGGTCCTGCGGGCAGTGGGAGCTCCTCATGCATAAAGAGTATAGATCAACCAGCTACTTCAATGTGTTTGACTTGTAATGTTGTGGAGGTCAGGTTAGCAGTCAACAGTAAATGTAAGCGGTACTGCACTGAGCTTTAAAACTCACAGTTTGAAAGAGAAATATGATAACTTATTAATGAAGTAATGTATATGATCCATACATAGGGGTTTAGATGTTGTTGTACTCTTTGTACATGTAGAAATTAAAATAAGTTTTTTAATACTAATCTAATACTTTACGAACACTGAAATAAATGTTCTTTTATAGGAATGTGCATTGCCATGAGTCTGGCAATACAATACGTATCACGCTATGCATGGAATTTTTGTGACAAATATTATTTTAAAAAATTGATTTGGACAAATTTTGAATCAATTCAAGAATTGTGGAATGTAGTGTCACGATATATATCACTCGATTTTTTTCTTACAGCCCTATTCTTTTATCTAACCTAATATTCTTAGTTGGTCTCAAACACCTAAACAGGAACCCTCATATTGATCACAGGCTCCTGAAAATGCGCTGTTTAAAACTTTTTTTACACTGTTTGCTAATGTGTGCAGTGTGTCACCGTGGTAAGTCTTAAACATTTCACCATTAGAGACACATGTAACACCCCCAGCATAATGTCACTGCAAAGTATCAGTAAGAGGCTGCGGAGGAGGAATGAGACCAGGGATTGGCACCAAGACCGAAGAGACTACAGTATAACCCATGAAAGAAAACTATGAAAAGAAAGTGCTTTGACAGAGCCTGGACCAAAGGGAAGTCACTGGTGTGTGAAAGCATATTCTACCATCAGTTTTGCTATTCAAAGAGAGAAGAGACAGAGAGAGCAAGCGTTCGGGTGCTGGCAACGCTGGATCCCAAGGTCAAAGCTGTAGCCCCCCACGACGATGTGGAAGTCACTGTGGATATGTCATGGGGGTTGTACTGGTGCATTCTGGGTTCAAATCTGAGGGGATGTGAGGATAAAAGTGGAGGAAAAATGGAAACTGTGTAGCTCCAAACTAGACAAACAAAATACACAATTGGAAAAATGAAGACAAGATAGTAGTTTAAGATTCTTCTTCCAGTCTGTCAATAAACTGCATTCTACAATAACAAGGCACATAAATAGTAAAAGTATTAAGTGCTAAGTGATACCAATAAGGCTTTGAAAAATCTTACAATTAGAGATGTAAAAAGTGTCATGTATGTATGCAGACACAAAGTGAGTGGAGTGTCCAAGGACACACTGACACCAAACATGATGGCACGCTCTACGAACTGAGCTACCCAGATGTAAATTGTAGCTTGCACTGATATGGCCTGTACTGTCAATCACTCATGACCAGTTTGAAGTAAGTTTTAAAGCTTATTCAGCACATTTCTATTTAAAATGATGTACATAATTCTTCTTAATCAGCAGATATGCTCCAGTGAGTCTGAATGAAAAGTGCTGTCAATGGCAGCATCTCCACAGCTGCTAAGAACAAATTAACATAAGTTAGAAATATTTTAAATTAGCTTCTGGGAGTATGGTGTATGCAAGTTACTAAAATACTGGTCATTTCATATTGTTGATTTACAAACATACAATAAATTAAATCAAATCTAATCTAATAAGTGTTGTTTTTAAAGAAATCAGTGTAATCTTTGCCTATAATCTTCCACAGAACAAATATTTATATCTCAAAAAATTTATATCTCCAAAGTATGGTTCTAACTTTCTATTTCCATTGAATAATGAAGATGACATGCCACCTTCAGCCTTTAGTTGGAAACAGAAATATAAATTCCAAAATATACCATTTAAACAATCACAGAATAGTAGTAGGCATCATGGTGTAATGTTTTTGCTAAAATAAAAATATAAAATGGTTGGTATTTGTGGAGGAGTACAGTTTTTGACCTGCACAAAGTATTTTGTTCTTATTTTTTCTTTCAGCTCTTAGTATTGAAAGCTTGGAGTGCACCAGGGTCAGAGGTCATAGAATCCAGTGAAACTGCGAGCGTCTGTTTGATGCTGTCAGCGCTGAGGTGTTGAGGGGCCCATGGTGGTGGTGGTCCTATCTCTCCCCCTGGGACCTCTCTGTATGCTGGACACACTTGAGTGAATTCTCCACTGATTTCCATGGCTTTAAGGTCAGCCATCTTCTGCTGCTTGTCAAACACAAACTTGTCAAACCACATAGAACCTAACCTCCACCATTCCTGTCTGGACCTATGCAGCACCAGAGACTCTACACACAGTAGATCCAGGTGAGAAGAATTCATTGTAGTATTATAAAGGTTCATTAAAGAGAAGTGTAAAGAATAGTCTTGAATATGGCTAGATTAGAGTCTAGCAAAAAAAAAAATAAAAAAATAAAATAAATCATATAGGAGAAGTCCATATACTCCCAAAACCATCGGCCCATTTCAATACAAGATGCAGTCCTGATCAGTGGTCGATGAACTCAATTTTCTTACATAAGTAAAAGTACAAATACAGGGGCAAAATGTTACTCAAGTAAAAGTATCACATGAGCAAATCTACTTAAGTAAGAGATTTTTAGAACAATTAAATCATCAAATGTAGTGATTTTCATAAAGAAATTAGCAGATTTTAAGTGATTCAATAGATTTCTAAATTTTGCTAGCTGTATTTGCTAGCTGTATTTGTGTTTTTGTGTATTTGGTTTGGTCAAAGTTGGGACAGAAACTCAAATTAAATGTGCTAAAAAAAAAACAAAAAGTCTCAGCCTTTTCAACAGGTCTCACATCATAAAGAAAAGTACTTTTTACTTTTCAGTCCGGATCTAAAGTCTAGTGGAGTAGCAAGTACAGATACACGTTCTCAAATGTAGTGAGGTAAAAGTAAAAAGTATCCACTTAAGTAACGTACAAATACCAAAAAATTGTACTTATACTTTTGTACTTTGTTACCTTTCACAGCTGGTCCTGATACACAGCTTCTTGTGACAGGCATAAAGAGCAGTGCTATATTCTGACTTTGGACTCCAATGTAAGAGTGAGTCAACAGTTTTGATAAATAAAAAGTCCCCGAAGAAGTGGTTTATCTCTGAACATGTTGTGTAATGAATATAATAGGTGTAAGTACTGTAAATAATGTATTGTGCAATGTATAAGCAAGTTCAAGTAATTATCTAATGGCTACTGTCTGGTATGGATCATTGATGGAGGTTATACAAGATCTAAGTGCAGAATAAAAACTAGCTTTAAAAATGAGGATTAAATGGTAAAGGGCTCTACAAAATGGCATTAAATGTATCTAGATCTGACCTGTAACTACGTAACATGTACTTCTGACACTACTTTACTAAATGTCTCTCCTCCTCTTTAACCCATTTTACACTACTACTGTCCTGTCCTGTCAATTAGATTCTACAGGCTGAAGAATTCTACGTCAGAGCTATGTCCTGTTCCCTCACAGTAAAGGTACACTGTGTAACATTTCTAGTGGAAGGTCTGCTACCTACTTGTCTCCATAGAAATATTATTGCTTTGTTTAGACTCTTCTACTGTACAGTATAGACTAAACCTATAAGCAGGTTACAGCACTACACTACATTACAGTTATGGTCTGTGGAGAGTCTCCCCTATTCACAGGAGGAATTTTAAGCAATAAACACCCGTTATGAATAAATGCTCCATATATATGTTTAATGTCATACCATGTAACTTTCCAGGCAAAGCAATAACATCTCCGTGTAGACAAGTAAATAAAGGACCCTCCACAAGAAAAGTTGCTCAGTGCACCTTTAAGCTGCAAGTTGATGTGTAAAATGATTAAAGACTATTACAGTGATTGACGTGTTTGATCACTTTATACTCAGATCATTTGGTCAACACCTGCAAAACTAGTTTAAATGTGAAAAACAGTTTTGAAACATCCAGGATCCAAAATACATGTCCACACTCTCTTCTGACAGTTTTGACAGTTATCCAATAAAAAACCTTCAAAATGTCTTTACACGGAAAATTATATAATGCAATTTTCAAAAACTATTTCTAGCTATAATTGCCGCCTCTGCCTAACAGGTTAAACTGTCAAGCTGCTTTAAGTCATAAAGTTAAGTTTGTAGTTGCAGTGTATGGAAATAAGTAAAATGCCTACCATAAAGTGCAGACTGAGTCTGGCAAAAATAGCTGTGGATGGCAAAGGTGCCTGTCAATAACACCAGCATAAATATACCTCACACGGACATGATCTGTGCTGTGTAAGATCAAAGTTTAAAGGTTTCTTCAAATCAGATGGTTTTATGCAACTTTCAGAGTGCATTTTACTTGATGCTCTAAGTTTGTGAGCAATATTTAACAGAGATTCTAGATATTACATTGTACATGGACAGGATAGTACTGGGGAGGGCATCTTGCCTAAAATGTTTACCAAATGAATATTCTAAATGTGCCACACTGGGAGGCAGGTGATGATTCACATCTGGAAATGAAAAGTTAAAAAAAAATGCATTACTTATCCTGTGCTAGCTTATGAATTTCTTGCATATAAAATTGAAAAGACCATTGAATTGACCATTACATGAATACAACCAAGTGAAATAGAAAATAAAGAGATTAATCAACACATTCCTATGTTAAAATCTACAAAGATGGATGTAAGTTCATAAAAAAATACAAGCTTTCCTCATATGTTCAAAAATATATATTATAAATATAAATATATATTTTTATATGAATGTCATAACTTTGGTAATTTTTAAAGCACTAATTGTTCTATCTCAGTTATTTATGGTTCTAATCACTCTGTTCTGACCCCCCTACATAACATTCAATTTAAAATAATCCACACCATGCTCTTTACTTTATATGGTCAGTGAATGTGCACACAGCAGGTATGCAATTCTTATAGTCTCTGCGGAATTGGTCCAATTTGAAAATCTAAAATTATTTCTCTATAATATATCTCAAGGAAGCAACTCAGCATGGGACTAATTCTTTACTTGTGTTCACTTTAAACTCTGGCAGGGTTGAAATAGAACGTGATAGTCTTGGCTGTATTTGCACTGCTTAATTGGGAATATCTGAAGATCTCATCCAAGCAGGTATTGTCTTATATTGTGCATTATTACTGTCATAATGTTCATATGAGAAAACAAAAGCAACTGATGTATGGAGTTAGTCCCAGAGGTAGCCCCAGGGTTTGTTTACCACTCCTTTCAGTGCGATGTTTATTTTTATTTTATTTTTGAAAACTTTTGGGGCTGAAACATGTTTGCGCTGCTCTCAAATATTGATTAAAGCATCTGAGATCAGGAGAACCATATGGAGCAGGGCTTTGAGGCAGAATTTACCATCTCAGTGTTAATACTCAGGTGAGAAAACAGCAGATGAAGGGAATATAAAACAAGAAAGATAGCATGAAGAATCTTCAATCAGGCTGACTACATATTGTGAAACATTAGGTGTTTGTGTGTAGTTTTCTATTGATGGTGGCTGTGAATTCAATTTTCCCATGCTACTCTCCATAGCAGATCCCATCTTACTCGCAAAGCAGCTGGTACAGACAAACCTGCATTTAAAAGCACATTTGTAATGTCAAGAGTGGAGAGACAAGACCGCTTACAAGCTTTACAAGAAATTTAGCAATAAAAACACTTGATATTGAATAAATGCATGATAGATATAATGAAACATTCTAGGCAAAGCAATAGCATCTTCATGCAGACTAGTAGATGGTAGACACCCACTAGAAACAATATGTACTGCACCTTTGTTTTATTATTATTATTATTATTTTATTTTATTATTATTTTTTTTTTTCATGACCAACAAATAATTATGAAAGAAAGAAAGAAAGAAAGAAAGTAAGAAAGTGAAAAAGAAAGAAGGAAAAAAAATAACAAATACTAAATAACTGATACTAACTAACTAACTGTGAACTAAATGTAGTGATCCTGAAGGCTGGAATAAGTTACTGCTTAGAAACCAGCCTCCAGCAACTACAAACAACTTTATTAGCTTTGGATCTTTTGGGAGTGGGACAATAGATGAACCAGTGAACCTTGAGGTAAGAAGGGGACAGCTGGCTTTAGTGACTTTGACATTTCCACTGCATATCTGTCAGAGTGGTTGAGTTATAGGAGCCCCCTGCTAGCATACTGGACACTCGCAGGGACTGTAAGAAAGTCTAGATAGGCAGTTTTATTGTCTTTAATTGTATCAAATGGTTAAAAAAAAAAAGTATATATATATATATATAATTCATACAATAATAATGTGTGATTTCAAAAAGCATCCTTCAGTCAAAATAGGCCTTTTTATCCTTTTTATTCAACCAAACATGCCCCCTAAAAGGTGGATTTACACTGCCAGAAGCCAGCACAAACAGATGGATAGTAAAACACAATTTATTTCATGAAACTTGGCTCGAGTGGAATTTATGGCTTGGCAAATGATTATTTCAGTGAATCTGACAGGAACTACATTAATATTGACCAAATAATATCAGAAAGTACTGCTGTGTTTCAGACAACATCACAACATTATAGGCCATTTTCATTTAAGAGGGGAGCTGCTAAAATGAATATTATTAAAACGCAGGTTTCTGTTAGTTCTTGAGTGTAGTTCAACATTTATGCATTTACCTTTTAGATAATTCATGGTAAAGTACAATGTAATCAATGGGAAAAAGTGGCTCCTGCCACTGGAGCCGGAGAATCTGAGAAGCACCAATGCAGATGTTAAAGAACAACTATTATGCAAAATCGACTTTTCAGAGCTTTTAATCGTACGTTTTAACTATATAGCAGGCTCAAGCACAATATGGGATCTTTAAATACAGATACATTACTGTAAAATCCAAAGCAATCCTGGTTGTTGACATTTTCCTTAGACGCTCTGGGAAACATTCAACCAGATGTACTCAACTACCTGATATTCATGGGTTTCGCTTCCTGTTACATGCAACATTTTGAGGGCCTATTCTCATTCAAATTATACAATACTTTGTTTTAAATTGTTAATCAGTATGGTCTTAATGGTCTTAAGATTTCATACTTCTGAAACCCATGGAGGAGCACTATCTAATCAGAATGAAACATCTTGTACAGTTTCGTAGCTTCTGTCCTGTGTACTTTGGTGTTCTTGATCAGAAATGTTCAGTGTTAATCTGCCCTCCTCTGATTGTTGAGAATAGACTGCTGTCTGTCAGTGAAGTCATGCTATGCTCCTGTGGGCTTGACACCCTGCTGTTTCCTGGAACAGAGAATGTGGCCTTTAGCTGCTAATGGATGTAATTATACAGCACTTGACTGCTTCTTGTGCTACACCATTTTATAAGCATTTGTGTTTGTACCAATATTACTGCATAAGACTTTGAGAAAGTATGTTAGTATTTTCACAAATTCTCATTGAAAAATAATAATGGTAACGCAATTCAACATATAATTAGCTATGTTGTTAGGGACTTTATGTTCCTGATAAAGTCACCCAAGGCAAACAGGTCCGGGGGATTGGGTCAGACTAAGAGGGGTTCAAATGCCCCCTATGATGATGAGATCAAGAATGAGGCCAGTTACATCGCCTGGATTGCCATCACCGTGGCCCCACCTTGGAGCCAGACCTAGGGTGGGCGCTCAATGGTGAGCATCTGGTGGCCGGACCTCCCCCCACCGGTTCCGGCCGGGCACAGCCCAAACAAGCGAGGAGGGGCCGTCCTCCCATGGAGACACCACCTGTAGGAGGATCCATAAGGGGCCGGTGCAAAGAGATCTGGGTGGCAGTCGAAGGCGAGAGCCTCAATAACCGGATCTCCTGACATTGTCACCCTAGGCCAGAGGTCGATGATCGACTTTGTCGTCATGTCATCTGACCTTCAGCCACTTGTCTTGGACACTCGGGTGAAGGGGTGTCGAGGGTGAAGGAAGTCTGGGTCCCCACGACAAAAAAAAAAAAAAAAAAAAAAAAAATATATATATATATATATATATATATATATATATATATATATATATATATATATATATATATATATATATATATATATATATTTTTTTTTTTTACATGATTTCTGATTGGCGTGATTGACAGGGGGATGAACCAATCAAAGAAACACATGGTCTGTTTGAGTCAAAACAAACATGTCAGCTAAAAAAAAAAATAACAGAGGACTGGGAAACAGAGCATATTTTTGCAGAATGCAAAGCGCTAAACTCAATCAGTGGGAGGTGCTGATTGATTCATTGTTGATTTTGTTCTGAATATCCTAGAGGAGTTGAATCCACTTGTTTAACGATCTTGTTTAGTGATGAAAAAGTTCAGTATATCAGGAATTATTATTAAACATTTTCAGTCTACCTCGATGTCTCAGAACCTCCATTCTTCCAAAATACTTCACATTACAAAGGTTGCCCTTTCACCCTGTATCTCTCCCATATTTCTTATCTCTTTGTTCTGCCTGTTCTTTGCACCAGATTATATCATAAGCTCCCGTTTGCCCAGATATTACAGTTGGCAGATTGGGTTGTTTGCTCAGTTGTGCGTCAATACGGATGTTGCTAGCCTTTCCTGTGGATCTCGTTAACCTACAGACCAACCCGAATCACGTCTTATTTTGCCCTGGTTTTGCCCTTTTGTCTGTCCATCTCTCTTTGGTGTAAGGACCAACGCTGAATTCACATTGCTGTTTGTCAAAGCCTCCACAAATGAGAAAATTGTTAGCAAATATGAATTCAGTTTCTTTTATATAACAGTGGTCTTGGGGGAAATTTACACAAGAATAATTGACTTCAAGAGTTTATGGGTTTCTGAGCAAAGATGGAAAACAAAGCAGAGGTGGGATAGGATTGGAAAAAGTCAATAGAATGAAGAAGGTTTCCTGCAATAAGAATTAGCTATATTCCACCTATAAGTTACCCCATTTTGTTCGCAATTGTAGTTACGGCTGTGAGGTGAGGTACAAGCATAAAGGTAAACAGCACTGATAAAATGTTCCCACTTAAACCTTCTCTGACCAGCCAGTCCTTCTACATTCAGTTCAAATCCAAAAAGGTCTGGAACCGGACAATAAATAGAAACTGAAAATCCGTTCTAATTTGACAATCCAACCACAGCCGCTTATTTGTATCATGTGTCTTTTAAATGTGGACATCTCCTCTCCAATTCTCGTGTCATTAAGAACAAAATATATAACTTCTTTTACTTCAGATAAGTAATAGTTTGGTGCTTTCATTGTTCATTATGCAAAAATCCGCCCTGTTTTTCAGTCCTTTATGTTGTTTTTCTCCCCTTTTTACGTGTAAACCACTATGTTTGTTTTTGATGCAAACGGACCATGTGTCTCTCTGAGTGGTTAATTCACCTGTCAATCAGACCCTCTGAAACCAGGGAAACCGGATGTGGCTCTAGATCCACTCATCTTTGTGAAATTTTGTCAAAGCACGTGGCTCCGACTGGACAGGTAAACTTAAACCTGGACTAGACCAGGACTAAATCAGAACTATAACAGAACCAAACCAAGTCTACATTAGCACTACACTGGGCACAAACCAGGAGCAGACAAGGGCAAGTGTGATTGCCACCTCACAGCAGTACATTGGAACCATTGGAAACTTGTGTCTTTCTAATATAGATGTTTGAAATGTGCAGTACTTGACAAAGGTAGCAATCTGTCCCTGTTACATCCTGCCCATGAAGCTAATCTCATACATTTGCTCTCTTCACATCCAAAAGTCACAAGTGGACTTTCAAGTTGAAAACCTCAAAGAAAAGTATTTTTGTAGGAGAAATTCAATTTGTCAACTGGACAAAAGTTTATATACGTTTTTTTTTGTTTTTTGTTTTTTTTTATCTTATTGAACGATAATGGTTCTATAATGGTAAAAAAATAGGATTAATTTGAACAGTTAACATATGGCATTTGTTTTTTATGCAATCTCAAGGAAAATGCAAATAGCCGCAGATGAGATGTAGGTACATTGTGTCTTAAAGCACTCCAGTGATCAGAAATAAGTTCTTAAAATATCTCAAAGTATGTTTTTTTTTTAATGGATTCTTCCAAGAATCTAAGAAAGAGTCTTTGAGTTCTGAATATTTAAGCATTGTACACACTCAAAAGTAGTTTATAAGCTTTAAAAATGAAATGATTGCTCCTCTTAAGTCTTTGCTTTGTCTGACCCGGTAGGCTGCTGAGGTTGATCCAATACGCTTGAATAAAAACGAGAGTTGAAATCAATTCCTCACCTGCTCACTGCGTTCTCATAGGAAGTCATTAAAGTTTCGGCGATTTCACACGTTTTGTTCTGTACTCCTTCGCTCTTACATTTGGACTTCTGTGTTGTCTTCATAATGACTCTAGTGGGGTTATTATGTCAGCGGCAGACTTCATATTTCACAAAATTCCCAACTTTTTCTCCAAGATCTGCCTTGGGAAGAGAAATATAAAGACGGGCAAAGCTAAAACTCAAAAGTGGTTGTGGTGCCTTGAGGTTGAAAAGCTTGCAGTCTGAAAAATAACATTGAACTGGCCTTGCAACTGGATTTCATAAATAGTTATATGCAGGAATTAAAACGTGGCTCTCTTCACTCACAGTAAGAGTAAACACTATTGAAAATGGAGTCAAAAGCGGCAAGAGAGGGTCTCAAACATGCTAAATAGAAATCGTACATGCGCATGACATCTTGACATTTTGACAACAGCTTAGAAACAGTCCCCGTGGAGAGACCCTGATAAGTCACAAACATGTTTATACAGACAAAGTGGTGCATGGGGTGAAAACTTAAAAGAGGCAGAGTGAATGAGTGTAGATGTGTGCATAAAGGATACAGGCAGCACGTTTTAGCTTTGCAATGTTATTTCTCCCAGGAATAGCTTTACTGGATTTTTTTTTTTTTTATACCTGGGTTTTTGTAGATGTTCCTGGTTGACTGGTCTACATGTCTTGTTAATACTGATTTACAAATAACAGGGAATCTCCTGAACCATTTAGGGGTTTCCATTGAGATGTTTTTGATTTGCCTGCAATGTTCTACAGTAGAGCGTTAAACTTATATAAATTGCATTTGCATTTAATCAACTTGGCTGCCAGTTGCTTATCTCAAAGAAGATAGCCAAGTTATCCATGGGCTGCAGAGTGATGAAAATTTAGTACTGTTACCTCGGCAACTAACAATTCAAAACTAAATATTATAACTTCTGAAGGGGAAAAAGACCTCAAGATATCAAAGGTGCACCATGTAACTTTACAGTCATCTTCTTGTTTCTATGAATATGTCATTGCTCTGCTTCGAATGTTCCACAATATGACATTAAACAGATATATAGGTGGTTTTCAAATAAGACATTTATATAATTATGCTTTATTTGACACCTGTCTCTTGCTATCTTTTTGGTACTTATTTGGTAGAATTTAATAATTTCCCTTGTGGATCAATAAAGTTTGTCTAAGTCTAAGTCTTTTATTGCATATAATTACCTACAAAACAGGCAATCCGTCTGTGAATGGGGTTGCCTCTCCACAAATCTGACCAGTAACTTGGCCTGGTTTGGTGTCCTTGATGGTACAAAGATTTAATGCCATACTATGAAACATTTCAGACAAAGCAATAACATCTCCAGAGAGAAAAGCATTTGACGGATCCTCCCTAAAAATTACACAATGTGCCTTTAAACTATTTGTTAAATGCAAATTTGCCATAAAATGATAAAACAAAAAGGAGGGCTGTACCACTTTCCTTTTCTTTCCTTTTGTGCTGCAATGTGATCATATAACAACAACTGAACCCATGTAATCCCGTTTTAGATATAGACAAGATAGAAGAGAGCTAGAATCACATGAGAATCAATCTTTACCGCTGCCAAACTCATTTCCAAGGTGTCTGTTCTTTACAGATACATACATAAACAATCTTAGACATGAAATTCCCAGTGGTTTCTGTTTCCTTGCCTATAGATCCATCCACTCTGACAAACGCCTTATGTACATGGTGTGAAATGGCTAGGGCCTCTTCACGAGTGCATAGAAAGGTCAATGACATGCATGAGGTGAGCGAGGTGCCAGTCTCCACTTTGCTCTGTGTCTGTCCACTGTTTCTGTAGGCAAGGACAAGTGTGTGCATCAAATAAAAAGCTTTTGGAGTCTAGAAAATGGCGCATGTTCATACATTATAGGCAGATGTTCAGGCGGTGCTATCTCTTTTCAAACACCTTAAAGAATAGACAACATAATTTTCTGATGTATTTTATTAAGTTGTTTTCATGCAAAAACATAGCTGGAATTGTGTTTTGTTTCATTCACACATGTTTAACACACATACCTAACAGCTAATTGACAAAGGCGTGACTGCAAATCTGCATCCACATTCATGAGTGACAAGGTTGATGATTCTTTACACTATGCTCTGTGTCTGTATAGATTCCTGTAGCATACAGTGTATCTGGAGTTGGTCTACACTTCAGTTAAAACCCATTTTGTAAAATGTCATTGCAGTTCTTAGATACCACAATTCAATGCCACTTCCTTCAGTGAAAAAGGTGATCACAGGTGGCAAAGAAATATAGACATTTGAAGATGGGAGCGTTTGGCTGTGACACTGCTGTAGTGTGACACCCCAGGCCGACTCACCTGCACCGGACTTTGATTCATGGTTGATCAATGCTGAGAAGGCTTTGAAGTGGCGGCCAGTGTCTAGGTCCAGAGTTAGTGTAGTTGACAGGACAAGAGTTGGACTTTAAGAATCAAAGAGCCACTAAGCACAGCAGACTTCACCCTCTACAAGACGACATGTTCTGTGCTAATTCTGTCTCTGTAGAACATCGTCTGAACCAATGTAGAGAGCCTGTATATGGGATTATACACCATGTCTCTATATAGGAACCTGATGCATCAAAATTGGAATTAGGTCATAAATAAGTAAACTAGCATAAGATACAGCTATAGGTGGTGAAAGCACAAACAGCATTAATGAAACATGTTGTTACAAGGTTACAACAACCCTTTACATTTTGAATACACATAGAGAGTATTCCTCTACCTCTGTATAAAAAATACTGCATTTATTTAAAGGCATATTATTTGTGTCTATTGATTTGCTCGATGGATGCTTTGGCCAGCCTGATGAGATCTTGATACTTAGCCAGCCTCCTCTCACTCCAGCTGACATCTTAAATATTGCCTCCAACACGAACAGTGCACCGGGCTATTGTGTGTCTGGGCCTCCGCCATCTTATTGTAATAAGCCACCCACAAATCAGCTTGAGTTATTGTAGTGGCTGAACTTTGAACCCTCCTCTTGTCGCTGCAATTACAGAATACAGAAGCAAAGCATCTGTCTTCCCCTGAGGAATGCAAGTGTAATGTAGCATAGCACATTATGTCCTACCAGGTCAAATACCCCCAAACAATAACTGGACAATGTATTATGTGCTAATGAAGACAGCAACAGGCAGTGGTTACAGTGTCTGGGGCCATTAGTCCATTCAGCTGGAGAGAATGTAATTAGCTATTCTTTAAATGAGCAAAGTTGTAACTTGGTAATGGCTTTTCTTCTCTTTTGCTGCACAGGCATTCATAATAAAAGTTTTTAAGTTCAACTATCTAATTATTAGTTAAGTGGTTTTAATCACATAAGAGAGTGTCATGTATGTTCAATTAAACATAATGAGCTGTATTGTAATAATGAGTATTGTAGTAATTATACTGATGTCACATGTCACATCTGATGTCCTGCATTTGCTCTCACAAACATGCGCTCACTGATACACCAGTGTATATGGACTCTGCAGACAAGATGGGAAAGTCTTGTGACCTTTTGGATTACCTTTAAATAAATATTTTAACTTCTAAATAAGTCATGGCTTTGTAGGCCCTGATGTGAGTCTAATATTGAAGTGTCAAAGGGTAAAAGGCTTAATCCATACAATACCTAGCTGTATAATGCCACCAAACTGAAACTTCCAGAAACTTATACACCAAAAAACAGAGTTGAATAGTCCGGCATGTGTCCGTCCCATTAAGAAAGTGCCTCTCTGAAGATTAAAAAAGGTCTTTTCAGTGGAGGTTTTTTTAAAGGTTGATTGTGATTGTGTACAAAACACAAATGAAAATCCAAAATTCACTTATACCCAAGGCTGGACTCTACTGTTCCTGCTGACAAGTGGCACCCAAAGTGGATTACATTTCCAGGCTGCACACTGTAATCACTCCGGACACTGCCAATAGAGGCAAGGTTGGCCAATTGACCACCAGGCACTGGGCTTTTTCATCATCCATTTAACAATCAATATGAGGACCTTCAGCTCATCAGCACAGCCTATCTGCAGACAGGAAGAAATCACATTGAATAGAAGTGGCCACACAGTGCCTAAGGTTAGAACAAGATGAAATCAGATTTTCTTCTCAGTCCTTCCCAGGTCAGACACAAGGAGAGAAAAGATTGAAGGGCAGCAAAGACTTCCTTCACAATCTCCTGGATATATATAAAGAAAATATGCATTGAAAAAGTTAGAAGAGAAGTGAAATATCTATCATATCATCCTACACTTTATGCAAAGGGAACACCTATGAGTAGCCTAAAACTGCAATGTGAGAGAACCTTCAAAGTAATGTTTTTCAAGTATTTTTCAATTACAAATATCTGTAAGAGTCTACTAAGTGCTCATTGAATGCTTAGTAACAAGTATGATTAGTAACAATCAAATACAGACATGAATACAGTAACATTTGTAAAAAGTATTTCCATTCACTCCAAACAAGGCTACATGAAGTATAATTACACAAGTATACGACTATACAAGTGGCACAACTTCAGCAATAGCCAAGAGAGTAATACACAGGACAGAAGCAGATACGGATAGAAGCTGTACTGCACTATGTTAGAAAAAATGTAGGCCAAGTTAAAACTTAATGTAAATGTTACTGTTTTTTTTTTTTTTAGGAATGTTCCACAGTATGGAATTTAACTATCTCCATGGAGACAAGCAGCCATATCACTAGGCCAAGTTACAGGTCAGATCTGTGGAGAAATGGGCCTGCTCACAGTAATAATGCATGTTTTTGTGGTAGTTTTGAGAAATAACTGAATAAATGCAAGATACCTCTCTTTAATGCCATACTGTGGAACATCCCAGGCAATGCAATAACGTCACCATGGAGACAAGCAGATGGTGGACACACCACCAGAAAAGTTACGCAGTGCACCTTTAAACTAGATTGGTCTTAATTTATAATTCCTAAACAAACATATAAACAACACTTAAAAGTTGAACCAGGCTTATATTTTAGATAAGTATAAACTTCACCAAAACTTGGAAAAACTATATGATAAGATACGATTTTAGCTAAATGTTAAATATAATTGTTGCATTTTAGTGTTGACCTGTTGTATACACTTGAAATATAAAACAAACCAGGACCAGAAGTAAATGAGACATGCACGCTACTTCTATATTTCCTCTGTCTTCATGAGATTAATTTTTGCTCCATGTTCGGCGCCACATTGATTCTTCCATCTTCTCATTATTATGCTGATACAGGTGCTACTGCAGCTCTGCCTCTGTCATGCCTAAAATATTTCCACATGAAAGACAAATATGGCTGAAACACACCTTCGGTCTTGGATGATGAATGCGGGTGTACGCCTTGGTAGGGGGCTGTGCTGTGGGCTTATGAAGAGAGATCTTAGCCTATTCGAGCTGTGTTCCTGACATGTTTCTCTGCTTCATCTCTCTTCACCACCTTCATCTTCGTCACCGTATATCAGGAAGAAGAAGAAAGTCCTTGTACGGATTCTGTTTGATTCATTGTGCTAAACTTTTGAACAACTTTAAAAACACAGCTGTTTGATAAAATAGGCCTTTTTGAATCAGAACATACAATTTGATTGATTGGATTTGATTGGTTTATTACATAGATATGAGGCAGAGGTGAAGATGTCAGAATTCTATTTTCAGTTTATTTTTCATGTACTTTTCGAATGGTACAATTCAATTAAAAGTAGGTTGAAAAACTCTTATTTACTCAGCCTGACCTGTAAATTGGCCTGGTGATGTCTGTTTGGTATTGAATTGTCAGTGCTTATGTTTTATTCTATATTAAAGCTTAACTGAAACATATTTTCCCTATAAAATAAATATGATTACATTCTTTGGTATCATATGGCCACAGTTTACATTTGATTCTCACACTTTTCTGTCACACCATTTCAGATAACTTATGTGAAAGAGGAACTATGTGTTAAAGGTCAGCAGGCTTAAGGTCTTTGTACTATCTGACATGTCATGGTACAAGAGGCTCATTCTGCAGCTGAAGAAAACATCGGAAACCAATCCAATCAGTTTCCTCAACAAGCTCCTATCTGTAGAGCGGCCATTTCAAGAGCCCTCACTACTGCTCTTTTGGATTACGTTGAAGTGTGTATGACAGGGTTTTATGGCATTATTACTTTGTTTCGTAAGATAGTACCTGTAATACAGTTATACTTTTACATCATTTTGGTGGCAAATTGTGGAAAGACTTATGAGGAGAAGTAGGCTGCAAAATACACGGAAACAGAACACCTAAATCATCAAGAGAACATTTCATCCAAAATGCACATACAGTTTATGCACAAGAAAGACATTTTTTCGGAAGGTTCATTCCTTATTTAATGAAAAATAATAAATAAAGGTGATTTTTGTGAGTCCATTCATACTGTGCAGTTTAGACATGTTTTGTTGCTTTTGTTAACAGTATGGTTGCTAAATATCCATTACCACTACGTATGTTAAATCTGCTTTCCATGGCCAATCAGGAAGTAAAATTAGAAATTTCAATAACATTTAAAAACTAGGCAAGATTTTTGGTAAAATTTGAAATATAATTATGTTAACAATAGTGAAATGAGCAGTCAAACCTGTCATGTGTATTATGCAAGTTTATCTTTTCTCTCTCTCTCTCTGTTTACCTGCTTCACAAGCCATATTAGAATCAGAACCATCCGTCTCTACCTCTCCTGTCTTGCATATAGCTGCTGGTAATACATTTACAGACTAAAAAGTTTAATGGTAGCAATGAAACGTCTTTACTCAGTGTCTCCCCATGGATTTCTGAATTACATTTTAAACTCTGCTGATCACATTTAGGACTTGTAATGGCCAGGCCGGAGCGGATTACACACCTCATTCATCTGCATTCCGTCTCCAGCTGCACACGCTCTGACAGTAAAGCCCCACTGCTCTTAGATCCTTCAGTAAGTTCAATTAAAGTGGGACTCAGTGTAGTCTGAGCTCTGCACTCGCTCAAGCAAGCAAATTAAAATTACTTCATCCAGTTTTACTATATGGGGCTACATTTTCATGGATAACAATGAAGGATTTTTGTCAACAGCCTATCACTGTGTTCTTACTAAAAGAGCAAGACTGGAGACTGCACAGACACTAGGCGAGCCATGGACAGTTGTAAAAGTTATATCAAAACATTCTTAGTTTAAAGGTCGTATATTATGCAAAACTGACTCTTGTGAGCTTGTTAGAATGCGGTTACCTCCACCTTGTGATGTCATGAAGCAGTAGTTTGCAAGTTAACAGTTACTTTTTACCTTTAGTCCAGTAGAGATTAGCAATTCCAGGTCTAAAATGATCCTAGTCTAAAATTCCAGGTCTAAAATTATCCTAATGATTATATGATATATGATGATCCTATGATTATATTTAAAGTCACTACCTGCTACTTATTTATTTATTTAACCACCACTGTCCATCACTGCACTGTACACAATATTTTGATTGTAAATACTTATTATTTA
Source organism: Taenioides sp. WSHXM2023 (assembly GCA_029959045.1). NCBI lineage: Eukaryota > Metazoa > Chordata > Actinopteri > Gobiiformes > Gobiidae > Taenioides > Taenioides sp. WSHXM2023. Next base: position 13,035,492 of record CM057096.1, on the reverse strand, counting down.
TCTTGTTTTTGATGTGTGCTCTTGTTTTCCTACTTTTTCTGAAACTTGCGTTGTGACATTGAAATTTCCCCACTGTGGGACGAATAAAGATAAGATAAGACTTTATTGATCTCACAGAGGAGAAATTCACTTGTGACAGAAGCTCACAGTCAGGGGACAGTATAGTGCAAAAAGTTGTGAAAAATTGTGCAAAACACTAACACACAAACACACAAAATAAAATCACAATAATATAATAATAAAGGATGATCTTATCTTATCTTATCTTATTAAGGTGTATGTATGGAGTTTAAAAACACAGTGGTGGACTTCCTGTATTACCACATGACATCACAAGGTGGAACAGAGTGAGTTCTGTTTTAGAGAAGAACTCAGCCTACATATGCAGTGTTTGTGTGTTATAAATGTGTTGTTGGTAAGGAAATAACATTATAACATCGATCGTATAATGGCGTGATATGGGACTTTTAAAACTTAGTCTGAATTTGATGTGGCAGATTTGATGACCTGGTTTATGAATAATATCTAATGTATCTGTAACTCCTGGTCCTATCCACATGAAACAAAAACTGGCATAAACATATCTGTCAACATAAATAAAGAAAAGGGAAATACTTTTTAATTAAAGCTTCAGAAAATGGTGCCATTATTCAACACCAAAGAAGTGATTGATGTCAGTTGAAAGAACTTGAAGCTGTAAGATTAATATGGAAGTTTGTGGGGCCAATGCCTAGAAATAATGAGTTAATGATAATACTGAACAGTAAATCTCCCATGCAGTTAGACTCCTGGCCTCCATCTGAAACTCGAGGACATCATTATTCAGTCCAAAACCTAATAAGTGGAGGTGGCTGTACTACAAAACGTAACACTAATTACTTAGCTTTATCATCACTGGGAAGACAAAAAAAACTTGAATATGACTATGAGTGTCAATACATTTTCTACTCCAAAATCATAAAAAACTGAAACCAATTTTCACCTCAGCATTCGTGTACCCATTCATTGCCTTTAGCATTCTACATATAGCAGCCAAGATTTTAATTGCACAAGTGTATATTTTGAAATACTTGGCTTCTCACTGTCCTCTGAAAGAACTTTGCTAGTTGTTATTCTACAATTTAAGTTTTTTTTGGAAGTAACATTGTGTATGTTTGGACTCAACCCAAAGGTCAATAGAGCCAATTTAACAAATGCCAACAGTGATTTGCGTTTATTTGCTTTTTAAAATGTAATTAAAATGTATATATCACATTCTCCCTTACCATTTCTGTTTTTTTACTATTTGACTGTGTTCAAAAGCATAACTTCAGCAAGATAAAGTATAGTATTTCTAATGAAGAATCAAGAAAAAACAAAAAAATAATGTACCCACTTAGAGCCATTAACTGAGACAAGCCAGTCCCTCCTCCAGGCCAAGTCATAGCTCAGATCTGTGGAGATGTGGGCTAACCCACAATAAGAATTTGAGCAATAAAAACACCTGGAATTGAGTAACTGCAAGAGATGGTTATTGTGGAACATTTAAGACAAAACAATAACATCTCCATGGAGACAAGCTCCACCAGAAAAGTTACATAGTGAACCTTTAAAAGACATTTTGAAGAACATTTTTGTGCAATATAAAACCGCAGATGAGAGAAATGATTACTGCACTGCACTAGCAGCAGGTGATGAGGTCATTCTCTGGCAGGTGACAGTGTGGCAGGTGACACCGTGCTATCTGCCAGTGCCAGGCTGAAGGCCCGTGTCTGAGCCCTTATCCTCCTGTCAGCTGCGCACCTGCCGCCTGCTCTTCACTCCTCAATCAGTCAGCATTTGGCACTCAATAGACCACAACGCTACCGACACGAGCCACACACCACAGCACTGGAAACACTGGAGACATGAAAAAATGAGAACGTGAGAGGAGGTGAAGGGGAGTGTGGATGTTTTAATCATTTTCTTTTACTAACAAAACTATACTGCCAATGACACATAAATTACTTGTAATAGCCTAATTATACTTGTACCTTCTGAATTAATTTTATTAGGAGGTTGCCATTGTGAACTGCAATGAAAAAATGGTGGTTTGTATGGTGTTGAAATTCAGATTTTTTTTCTTCCCCCAAAATATTTATAAAAACATGTAAAAGCTTTTTGTCTTCGTAATATTTCTTGCTGCATTTAGATAAAACTAAATGTACTCACACACTTTAGTTAGAAAAAAATATAAAAAATTGACTTGTACTTTATGTTGTGTTTTTTTTTTTTCTTTTCACTTTGCATAACAAAGTTCTAACACTAATTAAGTGTTTTTAACTGATAAAAATAAGTACAAGTGATTTTGTTCACACCAGTGCTGTGAAAATTACAGACCAGCACCATTCATTAGGCCTGAGCACCAGAAGCTGGCGAAGGGTCTATTAGTATCACAAAGCGATGCTCCTAGTGGCCGGGAAGTGAACTGACGTGACGTGACTCTCTCGTAGTGACCAGGGCCTCGCCATGACGTAGGAATGCGCCAGAGCTTTCCGAAAATGTATAGTTTGTTAGCCAAAAAAAGCAAAACATTGTTCGCGCATTGGAATATTCTTCTTTTTCTTTCTTTCTTTCTTTCTTCTTCTTCTTCTTATTATTATTATTTTTCTCCTAACCAACTCACCCATTTTTCACCCAGTGAACAATGACAAAAACTCACAAAACTTTCCCAGCTGTTAAAACTTGCGCTTCTCTAACTTTTGGCTATTTCCATTTTCTGAAAATAAATAAAATGGCATGTCAGCGCCACCAAACAACCCAAACATGCATTAGGGTATAGGAATAAGGGCAAAAAAAAAAAAGCACGTAGAATCATGAAATGTGGCACAGAAGTAGATCATGTCAAGACAAGGAAAAACTACTATCACACCAACACTGTCCGCTGCACCAGGGGTCAGCAGTATTGGATTAAAGTTTGCCAAGCATGAGTCTGCATTTTTGTAAACTTCATACTTTTAAGAACTCTTCCTACGGCGTTCACCCAAACAAGTTCAAACTCGGTACACATTATCTCAAGGGGTGGGACATCAAAAGTTATATAAATTTTTTACATATGTCTTACGGTCTCTGAGCAGTAAAACGACAAAAATGCCACAATTTTGGAGATTTTGGATATTTAGAAATTGCTCCCATTTGCACAAATGAACTCTGATTTCCGTGAAATTTGAAACAGTTGTTACTCCCTGCCCTAAAGCTACTGAATGTAAAAAAAATGAATTTGGTGCGTTAGTGCCCCCTACAGATTGAAATTAAATGTAATATGGGGGTTTAATATGGAGGAAAATTTTGCTTGTCAAAAATTTCTGGAATTTTGCACAAAATTCCATTTTGCCATCCTGATCCAAAAAGTCAATGACGCCCATGCCATATTTTTTAGAGCGTCGCCATAGCGATGACATAAACTCTCCAAGTTATTCCAATGGTAAAATTACCAAATCGCACAAACTTTGGCCGATTTCACTAAAATTTTAATCGTGGATGCACACCCCAACCCTGAACAGATTGATGTAAGAAAATACAAAAATGGATGCAATAGCGCCCCCTAGACAATTTGTATGGAACAATAATGTTTTGTTTGTCATAGATATACAAAATCTGGTATGCACATTTGTGACATGGTCTCGATTTAAAAACTCAGTGATGCCCACACCCCATTTACATTGTGTTGCCATGGAGATAAGTCAAAAATCTGTCCTTGCCAATAGCACGTCCTTACACAAACTTTGACAATAGCCAAACCAATTTTGGTAGCCAGATGCATCATGGAAGTAGGAACAAAAATGTATTTTGTGACCACACCCCTTTACAAAACGGATTGGAATTTTTTTTATTTTTTATTTTTTTAATGAACACATGCAGAAATTTAGAAAAATGCCAGGGTTAGGTTAGAATTTAAGGTTAGGGTATGGGTTAGGGGCTATAGTTGGGGCTAGGGTTAGGTTTAATTTTAGGATTACATTTAGGGTTAGGCCTAGCCTTAGGGTTGGGGCTAGGGGTTAGAGCCGTGCTTGTGGTTTACGGTTATTGGGGTTAGTGTCGGGCGCGGCATAGGCACACACGAGGGCCGATCATTGCCGCTTGCGGCTATATTTATAGTATATTGTTGTATTATATATTATGGTTGAACTAAGTATGTACCAGTATGCTCATTAAACCTAGCAAGCAAAGCGAAACTAAAAAAATAAGTAGAATACAATAAATCCAGTCATGGCCGTGGGACATGGAGGTGCTGCAGAAGATTTTTTTGTTCTTAAATGGTCAGAGACAACGTTCTTAAATTGTTCTCATATTGTTCTTAAATTGTCAGAGACTACATTAAAGTGCATATGTCAATAAAATGTTGAATTTTAATATATTTATTTATATTTAAAATGTATTTTAAATAGGCCTATAGGCTAAGAGGTTTCTTTTTTTTTCTTTCTTTTTTTACTTTTTCACAGCACCCCCTGTTAAAAATTACTTCCAGCTGCCCTGAATCCTGTCTAATGGCTACAGACATTAATAGCATTTTTACAAACCATCACTCCCTTAAGCATCCACCATCGCATATCAAACAAAAAAAACAAAAAAACAACCAGAGGCGCAAAAATGTGGAAAATGAAAATGTCCATATTTTTCTTTGAATGTGTCCTTTTCTGCAAAAACGTTTCATTAATAATAATTCCAGAGCTCATTGAGATGCAGCCGTTTGGTTCCACACTTCGAGGCCAGATTAATTTAAAGAGGGAAGAGGGGGATCAGACACAGACGGAGAGGCTGGAGTGGAGCTCTTCACTGTGCATGGGTTTAGATGTGACGATGAGTGCTTTATGAAATACAAGTGAGGCATTATGGGTAAGAGGGGCATGGAGAGGATGACTCTGTGACCTTTGCGGGGTGGGGGGGGCTGGGTGTCTGTCTGTGTAGGCAAATAGGAGAGTGCATGTACAGTATGTGTGAGGGGAAATCCAACTGTGGCAGTCGAGGGGTTAACAATTTGGAATATTACAGTGTTGCAACAACGCTACCCCAAATCTAGTTTGGGGAAATTAACCTCAGTATATGAACACACAGGTAAGTATATCACCCTCACAGCCGGTCTTGCCACACAGTCTTTTATTTTAATGTGATTTAAATGTCCCTATGGTATGTGCTTCTTCTCAGTTTAGTGTGGTGTGGTCTTTTCTGTCTTCCACGTATGTATTTTAATATCTTGGATTTAGTTTAGTTCTAATCTAATCCAAATGTAAATTACTGAGTACTGCTCTACTCATTTGTTACTTGAAGTGAAATACGGTATTACAAGTAAACATGTTTAAGGTCTACTTCTCATGTTTAAGGTCTACTTCTCAATGTTTGTTTTTGTAATGTATTTAATAAACTATATTATACTGTAGCAGCACTTTGTGATCAAATTAGACTGTTGTGCATCTAATTATTGAGTATAATGATCGCATACTCAGAAGTAAGAGCTGAATGCTACAACAGAGTGTGGATAGACTGAGCATTGGCAGTCCACTCCAGCTTCACTTCGCCATATAAATAAAATAATGTTGTATAAATACAACATTTTAATACTTACTTCCTTCTTTCATAGTTTGAAAATTGGGTAATGTAGTGTTAATTCTCCAAATGTTGACTCTTAACACAAATGTTCCATTAAAAAAAGTGAAAAATGATCTGGCATCTAAGAGAAAACTTGTTTTTATGTAGAAGCTTGAAACAAAAACATACTTCCTTGAATCACAATGGCTAACTGTATAGTGCAGCACTTGGTATTCAGAGTAAAAAGTGGATCTGGGATCAGCTCCCTGTGGATTTGACTTTACAATGACCTTACTGTGTATTCACTGTATTCACTCCTGCTTGTCATAACAACCCATCCCTCACAATTACTTCTATTACAAACAATATAATACACACTACCACTTTTTATGCATCCTACAAAATTAAAATTCCACCACGTTGGGCACATTATAGCTGTTTTTGTGGCCTGATCAGAGGCATCCTGTGTTATCTTTGACCCTTTCTCTGCATGTGTTATCTCAGTGCAGTTCTGTAGTTGTTTACCCTGCAGGGCTCAAGGACTGCAGGCATGTCAGGTGTGGTGAGTTAGACACTGTTCATTACTGGAGAAGGCCATACTCTGGTCAGGACCCAGTGTGAACCTCTCAACCACCACCAGCAGGGGCAGCGCCTCTGTCATAGCTCAACTAAGCACCAAACAAGAGAAAAACAGCACTATGTGACATATATAAAAAATGTTTGTGCATGGGCTGTATTGAAATAAGAATAAAATAGGAGCGGATAATGTGACAAAAACATTGTGTTATGAGCCAGATCATGGTGTTAATTTAATCACGATTCCCATACACTTAATATTATTATAATGCATTTAGGATTCTTTTATCTTCTGAGAGTTCACACTTCACTGCTATTGGAGGCTGACCAGGAGAAGTGGGTGGGGAAAAGTGCAGAGCACAGAGCTGAGTTTGGTCATTTCTCTTGATTGGGAACTATAATTGTGAGGCATATCCCAACTGTACAGGAAGGCCAGAGATTAAGTTGCTAAGGTGGTCAATGTGAATTATATGTCTTCTCACTCAATAAATCAGCAAAGAGTGCTACACATGAGATTCATTGACCTCTGTTGTCTGATTACACTACACAACATGCTTCATCTTTACTGACACTAAAAAGTCCTTACACAAAAATTATATGAAACTCCCCACTCGCTTCAGTAGCTCTTGATGTTAGGCCACTATCTGTCTATAAAATGATGACGAGGTTTAATTGTCCCATGCCCCACCTTTGGGTCCTGACCCGTGCTTTGAAAAGCATTGGTACCCATGCATAATAATGTAGAGCTCGGGGCTCCTCCGTGCCCCATATACCCCCAACCGAGGCAGGCTGAGTGGGTAATTACAGCACGGAGTCTGCCCACTGGGGTATGGATGTCCCTGTAATTGAGGTATTACAAATTGTTTCATTTAGAATCAATCCCCCAGTCAAACAAGGCAATTTTGGCCTGCTTTAAATAGAGACACACTCAATGGGACTGCAGCAAATACCAGCTAATAAGGTGAGGCTGTTAATTCTAAACCAACAACCAAAGGAGCAAGTCACTTTGAAGAAGAGTGCTGAGTACTTGTGCTACTACAAAACACATAAGTGGGTTAAAAAGTTTATTATTGTTAAAATCATTATTTTGGTTTACTTTGTTTATTTCTTTTTTTAATTCTCAAGGAATTTGCATATTGATAATTTACAGTAGATACCCTACCAAACACCGCACAACACTGCACATTTGTGAAGGCCTTGGACCAACACAAAGAGCACACTGGAGACCCATACTGTCTAACTTAACTAAAGATCCACTATAACTTTTCTAGTGGAAGGCCCTGCTCTCCATTGAAACCAGACCCTCAGGAAGAATCCATATATTTAGCAAAATAATAACACCTATAACAGATTAATGCAAGAAAAAAGGTTAACGCCATACTATGGCAAGGCAAGAAAATCTCTGAGAAGAAAAGAAAGATGTGAAGCACCCCCTTTGAACAGCAATACAGTGTGCCTTGAAGTAAAACCTTATGAGAAGAAATATTAGTATTATTTTCAAAAGTTCTCTTAATTCACATGCCAACAGATAGTGTATGGACTGAATTATCCAAATCCTCAGTAAGTGCAAACATATGAATATTTTAAACCCAGTGCCCTCCCCTGTGCAGTGTCTGTGCAGCCTGCATCTTAAGCCACTGCAAAGATGTGTACATTTATACTATTGTTATTCTCCACAAGCTGCTGCATATTTTACACCTCTCCCTCGCTGTGCCAGTGCATATATCTCCTGCTTACAGCGACCGGGTCTATGGCCGGAGCAATGGTGATCTGTCTCCCACGGCGACTGCATTATATGACCTCCGTGTGCTACTCTTTTCCGTGCATCTCGCCTCCCCGGCTATTCCCAAAGATGACATCAAACATGGAGCGCCTTGGGCCTTTACAACCTGCCATACAAGGAAAAACTTATACTCAGTGCGGTACAATGTATAAAGATGTTAGGAAGACCCCCAAGGGAGAGGAGAGTGGGTAGAACATCTGTTTATTGTCTAAAAAAAAGGTGTGGAGAAAGATAGAGATTGGATTTTGAAGATAAATTGTAGCACTGGAAACTCAACTCTATCAAAAGGCCTGGTCTAAAAGTACATATATCATAAGTGCAATGCATATATGGGGTGCTGTTGCTGCGGTAAGCAGATAAATGTCACTGTTCTTCCAAATTCACTGTGCTAGAAAAAGTATGACTAATAAGAAAGGATAGAAAATAATGCCATGTATAATGTACTTTTTAAACATGAACTGTGATTTATGGCATAAGGACATCCGGTAGTTATTATTTAGACTCAGGGGTTAGATCTTGACTTCTTACACAATGCGCATTAATAAGAATATATGAGTACATGATACACAAACAGTTGCAATATTAGGTTTAGACGTTAAGAACCTGCCTACACACTTGCAGTAATTTGAATGTTGTTTTGACCTCCTATAACAGGATAAGCATGCACAATAATATACAACAACAATCATTAATTTAAATAGGGTCATTATGAATCATATTTAGACAGGAAAAAGTAACAAATAGAGAGGGAATCTGGTATAAAATAAAAAGTCCATTAGAAAACGAGATGTCAGTACTTCCTTTATTATTATTAGGGGCAAAGTTATTGTGTGTATGATTAATATTGTGATACTAAAATTAAGCTAAGGAAAATGTTTGAACCTCTATGGCAAACTATGACTAGTAAACTAAAATTTATTTGATTGTTTTGTTTTGTATTATACTCAAAGGTCCTATATTATGCAAAATTAATTCTTTAAGGTTTAAGCCATATTATGCTGTTACTTCCTCAAAAACATACCTGGCTTTGTGTTTTGTTTCATTCCCACATGTTTGAGAAATCCTTTATTGTTAGTCTGTCTACATCTCCAAAGCACAAAATGCTCTGTTCCACCTTGTGATGTCACGAAGCGGTAGTTTTCAAATTAGCAGTTGCCTTTTACCTTTAGTTCAGTAGAGATTGGCAATTCCAGGACTGAAATTTTCCAGATTATTCTAGTGAAGATGTATGGATGTGATGAGGAAATAACATTATGCCACTGATCAGAAAGTGGCATAATATGGGTCCTTTAAACTGCAGCACATGACTTTATTTCAAATTATAAAGCTTTTTAGCAGTCGTGAACCTGGAAGAAGTGTTCTGTCATTAAAGGATTGTGTGTAGTCAGTGTAAGCCTGTCTTTGCTCTCCCTCTCATTATACATCATGTGGAAACTGCACACTTCCACTGTTCTGGGGCATACAGCGATACAATTGGCTCAGGGGAGAGGTGTGTAAAGTAATGATTATTTAAAGGCCTACACTGCTCCTGTATTAACTCCCTACCTGCATGTTACTTTTACACAGTTGTCCTTTTTCCCTATGGGGAGCTCCTTGTCATTTTCTCATAATTGCTTGACTGGTCTCCACCTGTAATATAATACCCATACTGAGTAATCCCGATGCCCCATCTATGGCTAAGATGACTGTATTGATTCCTGTCTGCCATTGGTTTTCTCTCAGGGTTCGGCTTATTCCTGTTTCAGGTAAAAGCAGTGCACCATGGGTAATTCCCACAGGCTCACTATTTGATTTTTGTATTTGGGATTTAGAACAAAGCACGCCTGCTAAACAAGCGGATAGCAGAGTAAATGTTAAAGTTTTTAACAGAAGGTCAAGTGGATTTCACTTTAGTTATTGGCTGTTAAATATAAAACTTTTAAACAAATTTTGGAAGTGTAGTCTCTCTGGTTAACTTTGGTTATTGTTTTGATTTTTATATAATTCCCATTCATTTGTATAGCATTACGTTTGCTTGCCAAGTTACTATGGGGAGACAACCACAGTCACAGTAAGACGTTTTAACTATATAAAAAGACATGTAATTGAATAAGTGCAAGACAGATTAATGCCATACTGTGGAACATTCTGGGCAAAGCTAAACATCTCAGCAGAAACAACTGGTAGCAGGCCCCCAACCAAAAACATGACATAGTGCACCTTTAAATGTTAATATACAATAAAGCAGTAATGTATGAGCATATACACTTCACCTGTCTGTGACCATTCAGTTGTGCAGTTACCACAGTCAGCTCAACACTGAAGCCAGGCACACACTTGGTGAAAGCTGTATGGTGTTGAATTGACAACAAGCTCATGACTCTTGACCCCGGGGTCGTAAGAGTTCATAGGTGAGTCTCTAATGCACTGTCCAGTCGTGCACTTGTGGTCTCTGTCTGGATCCAGCTCACAATCCCATCTCACAGGCAGTTTAACAGCCCCAAAACAGGGAGTATACAATTGTTCTTTCAGACCACAAGCTCTGACTGAAGGGGAGGCTGCAATTCAAACCTGTATTTATTTTTGTTTAGTGCAATGATGTCTGTGTTTGAACTATGTGATGAACTATTGTTAGCTCTGGGACTCAATTACAGGAAAGCCATTATCTATTGAGCAGCACAGTATTACATGCAATACTGAATGATAAAATACGACTATGAAAAGGGAAAAAAAAAAAATGTGTTCCTCACCTTCCACGGTGGTTGGTTTCTCTCACCCTCATCCAGCTTGAGAGTTCTGCGCAGTATTTTTGCTGTTCCTAGTACTGCACTTTTCTGGACTGAGATGTCTGATGTTTTTCCTGGGATCTGCTGTTGCCACTCCTCCAATTTGGGGGTTACAGCCCTGAGTGCTACGATCACCACGGGCACCACTGATGCCTTCACCTTCCAGGCCTTCTCCAGCTCTTCCTTGAGCCCCTGGTATTTCTTTAATTTCTCGTGTTCCTTTTTCCTGATATTACCATCGCTTGGTATTGCGATGTCCACCACCACGGCTTTGCTCTGTTGCTTATCCAAAACCACTATGTTTGGTTGGTTTCTCCGTCACCATTCTGTCAGTCTGTATCTGGAAGTCCCACAGGATCTTTGCTCGGTTATTCTCCGCAACCTTCTGAGGTGTTTCCCACCTTGACCTTGGGGTCTCCAGCCCGTACTCTGCACAGATGTTTCTGTACACTATGCCCGCCACTTGGTTATGTTGCTCCATATATGCTTACCCTGCCAGCATCTTACACCCTGCAGTTATGTGCACTCTCACTAGTCCACTCACTAGTTATGTGCACACTCACCTCGGCCTCCTTCCTTACAGCTCGGGTACAGTCTCAGGGTGCTGGATTTGGGATGGAACCCTCCATGCATGGTCAGGAGCTTTTGTGTCTTAACGTCTGTGGTCTGTATCTCCTCCTTTGGCCAGCTTATGATTCCTGCTGGGTATTTGATCACTGGCAGGGCGTAGCTGTTTATTGCCTGTGCCTTGTTCTTGCCATTGAGCAAGCTTCTTAGCCTTACTCATTACAGGTAATTGGCCGTAGCCACTTTCCTTGTTGCCTCTTCAAGGTTGCCATTTGCTTGTGAGATACCAAGGTACTTGTAACTGTTTTATATCCCAAGAAATTATCCCGGGATCCTGAGAAATTACCATGAGATCCTGAGAAATGATCACGCGATCCCTTAAAAAGTATCTTGTGATCCTGTGAACGTTTTTTGCATTGAATGAATGATGAGGTAGTCAGGAAAGCAGAGAGCATCATAACTGCGCCTCTGCCACTTTCCTGACAGTAGAGGCAGTGGGTCTCTGGGTGCATAATTTATTTATTTTTATTTTATTTATTTATTTGATTGGGACAGAGCATGTTAATGGACAATCATGACACAACATGAATGTAAACACACCGGATTGTAGCCTAAGGCTAATTTCCATCCGTTGTCCCAAAGGGCTGGGGTCACAACATTAAAAACAGCAAATAAAATACCACTCATTGCACAGTTCCCATTATTGCACACTCCATACATTGCACAGTTCCCATTATTGCACACTCCATACATTGCACAGTTCCCATTATTGCACACTCCATACATTGCATAGTTCCCATTATTGCACAGTTCCCATTATTACACACTCCATACAATGCACAGTTCCCATTATTGCACACTCCATATATTGCACAGTTCCCATTATTGCACATTCCATACATTGCACAGTTCCCATTATTGCACACTCCATACATTGCACAGTTCCCATTATTGCACACTCCATACATTGCACAGTTCCCATTATTGCACACCCACTCATTGCACAGTTCCCATTATTACACACTCCATACAGTCCATACAGTCCAAATTATTTCACAGTCCAGTCATTGCACAATTCCCATTATTTTGCAGTCAATTTGGCCACAGCTTCAATACATGCAAATATGTGTCCATAAAAGATCTTTTAAAATCATAGTGCAACTATACATGAGGACATGTTTGGTTTGACCATAACCAATTTTTCATTTGAGCTTTAAAAGAACTATACGTAGGACATTCTTTCAGTGCTTGTGGTAGATTATTCCACAGATTCCCACCTTGGACAGATAATACATTCTGACCAAAAGTGGTCCGTCTGAGGGGTATGACCAAGTCACCCCTGGTGGTGGCTCGCGTGGTCCTTTCTGAATAGTCTTTGCGTTTGATGTACTCCTTTAACGGTGGTGGTGCGAGGGAATGTAGAACCTTGTAAATTAGACAGGCTCTTTTAAGGATGACCATGTTGCTAAAATCTAAAATTCAATTGATTCAATGTCCAGCCAGCTTTTCTTGTTCTGTCCGCAGACTGTCTTTCTGTCTCGGCATGGGCTCTAATGCTGAATGCAGGTCGGCCGGCTGTTTGTCCATAGGAGGAGCTGCTCCCTATGCGGCTGCCTCTCATGACATTAGAGCACGCAGAGCTTTACGCACAGCGTGCTCTGTTGGCACGAGAGGCGGCCGCATATGCCTGACCTCCCTGCAGTGAGAGTGCAGTGGAGATGCCAGGTTAATGAGCACATAAAAGTCCTCATCTTTAAGTGCGCGCACGAGGAGAAGCAGCTCTGCAGCCGCCTCTTGTGCCATTGGAGTGCCACAAGACTCTGTGCATAAAGCTTCACGCTCTCCACCATGTGCTTTATTTATGTGATCTCCCCACACGTGCTGTGATGAGAGCTGTGATGAAAGCGTAGGGGAGGTGCCAGGTTAACGGTCATCTTTAAGTACAAGCACAAGAAGCGAGTATGCAGCCGCCTCTTGTGCCAATGGAGTGCCATAAGATGCTGCGCGTAAACTTCATACTCTCCACCACCTGCTTTATTTATGTGAACTTTACATGCTTGCAGAGCTGTGAAGCCGTTCATCTTTAAGTACGCTATATATGCCACACCTCAACCTGGTCTCTACTCAACAAACGCCACAGCCGATAGTGTCCGATGTGTGCTCCATCTGTGCACATCAATGGCCAGTGAGCAGGGTAAGGCAGATGTGCTGTGTCGTTTTCCTTGTAGGAGAGGAGGTGGGTCTCTGGACGCGATTTGATTCCCTGGACCCTGTCTACTCTGCACATTCAGTGCACCCTTCAGAGGCTTCCCTGGACACACTCAGGCGATGGCTACACAAACCCAGATATTTTTATAAACAGATATATCTTTCACTTGATTACGTTGCACTGTCTGTTCAGTGGTGGTGCACTCATTCCATTTTATCCTAGTCAGCGCCGTTCATTCATTGCTTATTTTAGCCTATTTAATCTGTTAATACTGTATTCGTGCATTCAAGAGCAGAAATGACAAAGGCGGGACTCATGTACGCTGCATACATGACATTAAAAGTGAAGAGATTTCAGCCAGTAGCCAGTGAAAATTAATTTCTGAAGTTTTGACAGTGCCTATTACCAATTCCAAATAAAACAGACAACAACAAAAGAAAGTCGAAATAAATATGGGCATCTGCAAGTAAGCGCAGCGAATCAATTGAATTATGTGCCCGGAGACCCGCTGCCTCTATAGCCAGGAACGCGGCAGAGGATGCTCTCTGCTCCCCTGTCTATCTCATCATTCATTCAATGCAAGAAACTTTCACAGGATCATGAGATACTTTCATGGAATCACGAGATACTTTCATAGGATCACTAGATATGTTTTACAGGATCACATGATAATTTCTCAGGATCACCTGATAATTTCTTTTTATTTAAACTCTCACCCCACAGCCCTTGCGGGGCTCCATACATATCCATATGTAATTTTCATTATAATTAAGCTCCTCCCTTCAAGCAGATATAAAGCAGTGACCGCCAGCATCTGACCAGAACTGAAGAAGCAGCTTGGATGAGCTGCGAAACGTATTCGACCAAATAAACTCTGTCCAGTTGACAAATTAAATTTCTCCTTTTGCTATGGATTCTACCTGGACGACTGAGGGATTCTACATACGGACAAAATAGTGAAATAAAAACACCAGGATGATGTAGAACGGGTTAATATGAACATTTTAAGACCAAAAGCTTAAGCTGGAGCTGGAGGTGATGGAGCCAGAAGAGTGCTCATGCTCACTTCCTATTTGAAAGGCGGTAGCTAGGTGGCTATGTCCCTTTAAATATACAGTCTATGGTTATAACACACCCAACTCTTTACAACCTCCATGGGACTTAACTTATTTTCAAAACAATGAACACCCCCGAAAAATTCACCACATTCTTTTGTTCAGATAAAATCTTCAGAATGCAGGTTTTATGGCATTTTTATGATATTCAAATTCTTATTAGAAAAGATGCTCTCCATTCACAGGATAATATTGTCTTTGTGTAATTTCCGAACCGTAAACTCTATATGCAAAAACCTATTTTGTAATTTCAGTTTAAAGCTGTGGTCTGCTCTGAAGTCAGTAGGATTTACTGAACCGTCTACAATCAATGTGCGCTAAAAAGTTGGAGTTAGATGCACTTACAAAAGCCGTAAAATGGGGAATAAAAAGTGAATCGACAAAAGTGGTTCTTAAGGCAACTGGATATTTAGAAAACAACAAAAACGTAGGAGTTGTGAAAAATACTGTTCTTACTGTGAATTTTGTGGGTGGAAACAGAATAATAATTGACCTACACATTTATGCTTAAAGGCGCTGTAGCTGATTTGTTTAAAAACATGAACACCAACTAGTTCATTTTAAACAGTTTCCAGGGGTCCAGAGTTATTTACTTAATGCATTTTGAGTAATAAGCGCTTTTCACAACTTTCCAAGACCAGAGTGTAGTTTTCCCATTATGGTAAAGCTAAATGCTAGCATACTAACATGCACTTCCTGATTACTGGACAATAAAATAATTTATAATGAGATGCACACAGTGGACATATTTTAACCTCTAGAGCTGCTTATACAATATATCTGTACTGGGGCAAAACTCATTTCTGCTCAAATACATGGGGAAGTCTTGATGTAAATTATTCCCCATGCTTCCCAAGGTTAAGTTTTTTTAAAAAAAAAATACCAATAATGTATTTCAGAAAGTGAAAATATACTTGCATCTGTAAGCAATTTTCCCTCTGCATTTTCCAGCAAGAAATTGGCAAGAGCAGCATTTCGATTATATAGAAAAACAACACTGGGAGTATTTTTCTGCATATACCTTTTGCCAAGTTTGAGAACGCGAGATCGGTGGCAAGGCACTGGAGGTAAAAGATAAAAGAGCCCATCTAGTCCCTGTAGTAATGAATAAAATATACCTTTCTCTCCTGTGCTTTTCCCTTTAAGAAGACATCAATAGCTATCTATAAGTTACGCCTGTGGGGACTCAAAGACTGCATGGGATTTGTGCGTCTTTTCACTTGGAACAAGTTATATTGTGTTGTTGCATTCTCTTGAAGAAATCACACATGTACTGCAGAGAGGATGACTGAGATTCAGTGAAAAAAAACAATAACTTTTGGCTGATGGAAGCCACAGGGGTAAACTGGTGCAGGAGGTGAGTGGATTCATAGTGGGGAACAAAATATTGCATGGTAAATACCACACTGAGTAGCACCCCAATTTTTTTTTTTTTGTAGTTAAAGTTGCATCATGTAGCTTTCCTGATTGAGAGTCGGCCACCTGCTTGGCCACTCAAAAGACGCTAGTCCACTCAAAATATAAATTCATGCTTTTCAAGGTATTTTCAATGTATAGACTTAAGAAGTGGGCTAAGGGATTCTGAAATCACCCATAGCTTTTGGTTCCAGTCAAATGAAGTTCATGAGGCTAGCAGTTATAGGAGCAAATTCAGAGCCAAGTTCCATATTAGGAATAGGAATTTATTAGGCCCAAGCGCCAGAAGCTGGCGAAGGGTCTATTAGTATCACAAAGCGATGTTCCTAGTGGCCGGAAAGTGAAATGATGCAACGTGACTCGCCCATGGTGACCAGGTAGGAATGCGCCAGAGCGTTCCGAAAATGTATAGTTTGTTAGCCAAAAAAAGGCAGAACATTGTTCTCGCATCGGAATATTCTTCTTTCTTCTTCTTCTTTTTTTCCTAACGAACTCACCCATTTTTCACCCAGTGAACAATGACGAAATCTCACGAAACTTTGCCAACTGTTAAAACTCGCGCTTTTCTAACTTTTGGCTATTTCCATTTTCTGAAGCTCCCCCAAACAACTCAAACATGCATTAGGGTATAGGAATGAGGACAAAAAAAAATAAAAAAAAATTGCACGTTGAATCATGAAATTTGACACAGAAGTAGATCATGTCAAGACAAGGAAAAAATACTATCACACCAACACTGTCCGCTGCACCAGGGGTCAGCAGTATTGGATTAAAGTTTGCCAAGCATGAGTCCGCATTTTTGTAAACTTCATGCTTTTAAGAACTCTTCCTAGGGCGTTCAACCGAACGGTCCCGAATGGGTACACATTATCTCAAGGGGTAAGTTATCCAAATTTTTGACACACATCTTACAGTCTCTGAGCAGTGAAGTGACAAAAAAATCCCACAATTTTGGAGATTTTAGATATATACAAATTGCTCCCATTTGCACAAACAAAACTCCAATTTCAGTGAAATTTGAAACAGTTGTTAAACTCTCTGCCCTAAAGTTACTGGTGCATAAACGCCCCCTACTGATTTAAACAAAATTTAATATGGGGGAAAAATTTTGTTTTTCAAAAATTTCTAAAATGAAAATGAAAATTTTGCCATCCCAAACCAAAAAGTCAATGACATCTATGTCATATTTTTCACGTTATTCCAATGGTAAAATTATCAAATCGCACAAACTTTGGCCAGTGTCACTCAAATTTTAATCATGGGTGCACATCCCGACCCTGAACAGATTGATATAAGAAAATACAAAAATGGGTGCAGTAGTGCCCCCTAAACAATTTGTATGGAACAATAATATTTTATTTGTCATAGATGGTAGCCAATTTGGTAGCCAGATGCATCATAGCAATAAGAACAAAATTTATATTGTGACCACGTCCCTTTACAAACCGAAAATCCACCATCTTTTTTAAATAAACACGACCACAAATTTTGAAAAATGGCAGGGTTAGGTTAGGAGTTAGGGTTAGGGTTGGGGTTGGGGCTATGGTTAGGTTTAAGCTTAGGGTTATGTTTAGGGTTAGCCCTAGCGTTAGGGTTAGGGCTAGGGGTTAGAGCAGGGGTGGGCAAACTTTTTGACTTGTGGGCCACAAAGGGTTCTAAAATTTGACAGAAGGGCCGGACCAGGGGCAGATGGATGGAGTGTTTTGGTAATCCACTTCATAAGAGAAAAAAAATAACATGGGATATGTAGAGAACATGTGCTTGAATTTTAATTGAAAATCATTACAACAAAATATCTGTCTTTCAAGTCCCACTGTATTTACTATTTATTGAAATGACTCTTAAAACACTGAAAATTATATTAATAAAATACTGTTTTTTTTATTATTATTATTACTAACAGTTACTATTTTAAAGCGCTGAAAGTTCTGTTATTCTTCAGGATATTATCTCCATCACTCTCCTCCTGATTGTCTTTACTTAAAAACTGTAGGAGATGCAGATCTACTCGTCCTGCCAAAACTCAACAAAGGAGGAGCAGAGACACGTGTCAGATCTGACCTGGGGCGCGTGGTTTATACTCAGAACGTACGTGCACCTCAACAGAAATGACATGTAACACGTAAATGCATTTTTTACATAACAGCATAGAAACTTACTTTTGATTTCAGTGGGAAAAGTGTCGTTGGTGTCCCTTTTTAGCCAGCGCATCAAAGCTTCTTGTTCTTTCTCTGAGTGCTGCTAGCAGAGTTAGCATGTTTTGTGATAAAGTGACGGCTGATATTATATTCTTTAAAAACCACTAGAGTCTCTTTGCATATCAGGCATATAACAGCTGATCTGTGTTCGGTAAAAAAATATTTAGTTGTCCACTCATTATTAAACACTGGACATTCTCTGTCCACTTTTCTTTTTTAGCTCCGCTCATCTTTACAGAAGGTTTGAGGTTCAGTGGAGCAAAATGTGAACGCGCCTCAACAAAGGTCAATGTATCTCAAGTGCGCCATCTATGGGGAAACGCCGGAATTGCAGGGAAAATAAAACATTAAAAAGGTTTATTATTACAATTTATTCAAGTTCGGCGGGCCGGATTAAAAAGATAAACGGGCCGCATATGGCCCCCGGGCCATAGTTTGCCCACCCCTGGGTTAGAGTCATGGTTGGGGTTGGGGTTTACAGTTATTAGGGTTAGTGGGGAGGCAAGGTGCAGGTCCACGCAAAGGCCGATCATTGCCGCTTGCAGCTGTCTTTTACTATTATTTAAATAGTTAAATAAAAACACCAGGATCATGTAAAGTGGGTTAATACGAACATTTTAAGACCAAAATGACCAAATGAGTCTCACTGCTGCAGTTAGGGAGAGAGGGTGACAATTTTTCAATGTAAAGTCAAGTGGAGCTAGAATTGATGGAGCCAGAAGAGCCCCCCAATCTCACTTCATTTATATACAGTCAATGATATAGATAGACTGATTGATAGATACTCAAAATAAAAAAGAAATAATAAAAATAAAAAAGCAATGACAACACCCATAATGAAATAGCTGCTCAAGAGATAGGTCACCACACGGGGGAACATTTGCAGCAAAGCAATAGAATCTGTAAATAGACCAGTCGGTGGCATACTCTGTGACAAATTCAAATGTGTTTTGTGAAAGAGGTAGGCTGCTGCTGTGAGTACAACAGTAGTCCCTGGTGCGGTGTATGTGACAGAGGAGGACAGTATCACTCCCAGCTGCCTCTGTTTGAGCTGTGCCTGATCATATCACCAGGATATCACCACTCTCCCCCTCTCCACCACAGCCTGGTGTGACTATCTGGGTTTTCTTCTCCGGGACACTCCTCGAGCTGTAACCTTGTAGCTCTGTTGCATTCTCTACTTATTCAGAATCTATCTAAGGCCATAAAAACTGGATGTTACAGCAGGTCATCTGATAAATATAAATACATAGTAGAAGCTATAGACATGGTTATGAGATTACTCCCTCTGTCTGCGCAGTGGATAATACAAAAAAAGGAATATTCTGCAACACTGAGATACAGATGTGTCATCATTAGACATATGACAATAATAGTAAAGGCTGGTCCATAATAGTGATAAATGTGTGGTTCAAAGGTTTGCAGTATTCTGTACCTGTATTGGATCATATTAGACATATTAGGCTAGGTATTTGCCTATGTTCAGTTTCTTCTTATAAAACATTAATTTTCCAAGTTTTATCACAATGAGTGCACAACCATTAATTAAAAACAATCATTTTAATTCACAACCTTCACACAAAATTCTACTATGAAGACATCATTTAGAGGAACAACATTGTTGACATTCTTGCAGTATTATAAATTTGCCTGGACTTTACTCAAGGATGTTTTAGTTTGGGAGAAAGTGTTTTATATTTCAACATAAATGAGTTTCCAAAATGTAAACATAAAATGTACCATTACAGAAAATAACCTGTTTTTTTTTTCTGAATATGGGAAATGGTGCACTTAAGTTTAAATTATCCTTTTTGTAGGAGTGTAAAATAAGGAAAACTTTCTTTTCTTTGTGATTATGTCAATAACACTTGAATTCTCTCCAAACTTTAAATTAATTTTAGTTTTCTATCTCTGTGCTTATTTTGACGATTACCTTTACACCTCACACATTGAACAGCTGTGCTATTTACACTTGTGATATAGGAGTATTATGGAACAGGTGCTATATGCAATTTGGTTGTGCAAATGTCATCTCATGTGCAGCTCAAACAGGGCACATATTTTTGACTTGAAAATAAGCCACTATCCACACAAACACAGGATATTAAAATTAGAAAAGCAATGCTTTACAGTACAAAGCATAATATTAGAAGTAAAGTGTGTGTATTTTCTCTAAGTTATGGCACCAGGTACTTAGGGAGTTATATTATAAGATTTGTTTCCAATGTGTATTTGTTAGATGTGTTGTGTTCAGTAGATTTGACAAGTGTAACAATGAGGATAATAAAACCGGTCTGAGTCAAAGCAGCTTCAAAATGGCATCTCTGGGTGGGCGCTTGGTGCAATCTATAAAAATGAGTAACAAAGATAAACTAGCGGAGATGCAATGATATCCAAATCTCATTATATAACTGTATTTGCCTCATAGTACATAATGTGGGCCTGCTGCAATATTATGGGGAGGCCAACCTTAATGTAGAAATGATTCTCATGGATTTAATGCTACATACAACATATTCCATACCAGATTTTTACTTCTTGCTGCAGTCATATATTGCTCACACATTGCTAGCCTCCTATTTATTTACACTGCGATTTTACAAAATATCTGTACTAAGCCAAAAAAAAAAAAAAACATATGAAAAAGAATTGAGAACAACCGCTTTCAGATAACAGTAATTTATTCATGATGGCCGCAAAGAAATGGTGCAAAGGATTATGGTGATGGTCTAGTAGTTACCATGCTTTTAGCCCATTTCTGCAATAAAACAATGCATTGATTGTTGAAGGAGACACTTATTTTTATCCAACAGTTGCTGTACAAAGAGATGTGGCTTGTTGGTGGAAGTGATTCTAAATGAACAGTAAAAGCTTGTTGGTGTCTGAAGGCCACACGCAGTCTCCAGTACAGTACATAAAAGCACAGAGCATGTTATGTCCGTGTGTCAGACAGAGAGGAAAATGAAAGCTTTCTGTGATTTTACAGAAATAAGTGAGCAGAGCAGATGGAGAGGAGAGTGGACGTCACAAGTGTCGGTGGAGAGAGACTTATGGTTTTATGCACATTCCCTATGGCTTATTTATATAGGTATACCGGTATATTTGAAATCACTTGTGCAATGAACACCAGTTTTTTTGAAAATATTTGAAAAGGTGCAGTAGGTAGACTTTTTATTCTGAATTTCATAAATGTATCTGGGGACCTATCTGTGTCCCCAAATAAAAGGTGGACATGTTCTAATCACAGCAGTTAACAAGCAAATAACAATTATAAAGCTGATTTATTCTTAATCACAAAACACTGGACATGATAACCAAATTGTTCATGTTGTGTTGTAATTCACAAGACATTTATCCAATCAGAAAACAGAATCAGCCTCACAGTTTGGTTGCCAGTTCCATTATCTAAATCCTGAAAACACACCTGCCACCAAACTTATCTATCACCAAGGAGACAAGAAGAGCATGATGTCACCAGGCAAAGTTACAGGTCAGATCTGTGGAGAGATAAGTTCGCTCACGAATGCATGTGTTTTCAAAGGTATTTTTGATCAATATAAGCACCTGTAATTGAATAAGTATAAGTAAGATCAGTTTAATGCTATATATTCCAGGCAAAGCAAAAACAATTCATGGAGACAAGCAGATGTCAGAAAAGTTATATAGTGAACCTTTAAGTATTTGAATCATTTAAAAGTGCATTGTGTAGCTTTTCTGGAGGAGGGTCTGCCACCTGCTTGTCTCCATGGAACTATTATTGCTTTGTCTGGAATATTTCAGTGAGACCAAACCAGACCAAGTTACAGGTCAGATCTGTGGAAAGGAACCCCAAGCAATAAAACCACCTGTTATTGAACACATTACAGGTATATCTGTTTTATGCCATACTGTGGAACATTCCAGGCAGAGCAATGACATATCCAAAGAAACAAGAAGGTGGCGTACCCCCAACCAAAAAGTTATATAGTGCACCAAAGAAACTGAGAATGTGTAGAGAGGATGTGTCAGAGGCAGGTTTAGTGGAGGAGGATAGAGGCGAGCTTAAGCATATTAAACATGGAGGTGTTGAATAGGCAGATTATGCGCACTCCTCCCTAATTTCATAAACAGCAGAAACAGTGTGATCACAGCTAAGCCTGGAGACACTGTTAAAGCTTCTATCATCTTTTAGCAGGCTCGCACTCATCTGCATTTACATATTCAACACGCCCAGCTCTACAGGCATCAGCTCATGTGTCTTTAGTTTGGTTCTTACCTCTGGTCTTCTGCAAAATGGGATGGGATGATGCTTTTCAGTAAAATCCTTTAGCATGTTGTCATTTTGTACGCAGCACAATGTCTTCCACCATCTCCATATTATAATCATAGTTGTATAGAATATAATGTAAATTTAACAGAAATTAATAACAGTTTCTTTAATTTTACCACTATACTTCTATAAAAAGTGTTCTTCGATATGTGAGTCTGGTCACTGGTTGAACCTGTGAAGTTCAAATGGGCGTGATTGACAGGTGGACTAGCCAATCAGGGGAACCAACATGGTTTGTCCGTATCAAGACAAAAGTGGCTGCTTACAAGGAAAAAATAAATATCACAGTAGACAAAATATTGTGGATTTCTGTGGAATCAATGAGCAAAGCACTAAACTTGTTACATGTTAAAGGACCTATATTACGTTATTTTTGGATCTTAGTTATAAAGTTGCTTCCTCAATAAAGACATGCCTGTTCCACCTTGTGATGTCATGTGGTAATAATTTAGGAAGTGCGCCACTGTGTTTTTAAATTCCACACAACTTCACTAGAATTATTTGGATGATTTAAGATCTAGAATTGCCAATCTCTACTGAATAAAGGTAAAAGGTAGCTGTTAACTTAAAAACTACCACTACATGACATCACAAGGTGGAACAGCGCATTTTGAGCTTTGGAGATTGTAGACAGACTAATAATAATAACCATATTAATAAATGGTTACTCAAAAATGTGGGAATGAAACAAAACTAAATCATCCAATTAGCTTGTTTCACATGCAACACTGAAATTAAAAAATCTTACCATGTTTTGAGTTTGGCTCGAGGCTCAGCGAAGTGACCAGACAGATATCCCTCTGAGAAATGTGAAAAACAAAACTAGTTCAATTTTAATGGTCCAAAATTCTTCCCCACTTTCTTACCATATTCCTAGCATCCCAATTGTTCACCACAACACGTTTATAAACGCTTTACACTTTACAACCTTCAAAACTAAAAATCAGGTATAGCACTTCCATGATCACCCAGTCTTCGAAGATCTTAGTTAAACCACCAAGGGAGGTGCATAAAACTCAAGTGAAGCTTTTTCACATATCTTTGAGTCCATTTAGTCTTTTGCTTAGTAACCAGGACCTGAGAGACTGCTCCAAAGCTCGGTGACAGATGTAGGAGCAGATGTTGCCTGTGTGATTGGGGACACTGGCTCCCCACGACACCCAAGGCTTCACCCAGCGCATCTGCAACTTAAGGACAACAGACTGCGCTCTGACATGTAAATCTCCCAAGAACAACTCTTTGGCTTTTTAAGATTTATAAAACAAAGATAGGGAGAAATCACAAGAGATACTGATTAAACCAAGCAAAAGTTTTAGTGAAGTAAGGAATACAACAGCTGTTGGTGAAACATGGACATTGACTGTGTTATGGAAATTTCACACAAGGTCATTAAAAGATTAGTTCTTTTGCTCTTTCTAAATATTGCATTACTGTGGGCATTAATTTTCATATACATTTGACTCTCTTATTTTTTCCAGGTTTGACAGTGGCACAAATAGTACACTTGTGTCTGTCTGAATGTAAAGGTAAAAATACAAGGATCCATGAACAGATTGATAAAGTATTCTACATCAACTAAACGTGTACAGTGTAACTTTTCTGGTGAGGGTCTGCTATCTGCTTGGCTCCACTGAGATTCCATTGTTGTGTCACTGTTGTGTCACCTTGTGACACAACGTGTGGATAAGTAACCCTGCTCACAGAAAGAATCCATGTTTTTCAATGTATTTTTGAGCAATAACAACACCTGTAATTGAATAAAGACATGGTAGATAACTTTAAGGCAATATTTTGAAGCATTGAAACACCTTTTTGTAACTACTACTACTACTACTACTACTACTACTACTACTACTATTACTACAAACAAAACAGAGTATATGGCCACCAGCAGCATCATCTTCATTGCTATTCCCGGAGTGCTGGGGTACCAGCCTCATGAGCATTTGGTGTGGCCTCACAGATGTTGCTCCAGAGATGTGCAGATGACGTGCTGGAGGATCACAGTTCTTTAAATCATTTAATATCCCATCTGCTCCCCACCAGCAGCATCCCCACACCAGAGGAGCTCAAATATTTGCCTCTTTAATGTTTCCGGCCATTAAACTTAACACGCTTCTGCCAACGGGAGGAATAAATCAGGGCACACTGTACGGCGCATAGCAAGAGAGGAAAATAACATTATCGGGCAGAAGGAAAGGGGGGTTCTGTCTGTCGGAAAGCCAAGCGTCTGAAATTGATATTTTGATGTATATGTATTGATAGTTATGCAAGATTATGGTAGTTTTGCATAAGATAATTGCAAAGGCGGGCCTGCTGCATTCTTCATTCAGATTTGATCTGTCTACCTTAAATGACCATGATGCATTTAAAGAAATCAGCATTTTGCATTTTTTTTTTCTCTAAGCATCCTCAGGGTCAAATTGCCTAAAAAACCAAACATAGCAAAGCATCCCATTCTAGTTTTGGAGAGTCTAGTTTTCTACAGAGGTATCTGAAATTCAGCTTGAGGTTCAAGTTCAGAGGTCCTCTGAAGATAGTGAACTTGCACTTCTGGTAGATTTGAAAGGAGCATTACACTTTGAACAATGTCTGAACCCCAAAGATCTATACACTGAAAGAGAATAAACCTTCAGATAAGATGCTCTTATATTTTTGGAGTCTATTCAGTAAATATCTCCTTTGCGTTATGTTGTTGGTGCTTGAAAGTAAGGAAATAATTATGCAAAACCAATAATTATGCCACATGGATTTGAAAAAAAAAAAGAAAAAAAAAAAAAAAATGGTGTGGAAACCAAAAAACAAACAAAACAAAAAAATCAGTGGGACAGGAAAGGTACTTGTATCAACACTGTATCAAGTCTTAACTGTAAGCAGGTTTGCATTTCCACAAACCCGACTCTTTTTTGGCCTGCATGGGAAAGAACCTATTCCTGCTTGTTTCCATGGTAATGATGTTAATTTGGCTATAACCGCAGTATGGCATAAAACATATCCATGGAGAATGTTCCTACTTATGGTTTTGATTTCCATGGAATCATGCAGGTGACATGCCATTTTAGATTGCATTCTGTTCATAGCAAAATAATCATATTAAGGCTTTAAGCAAGAAGTTTTGTAATCCGGTAATATACTTTAGAGTCTTTTTTACACATGTCTATAACATTGTAAGGGTTTCCATATATCCACATTCTGCTATTGTACATTTCCATCTACTAGAGAAAATTCAAGGCATATCCACCCTAAGTCCTACCTCACACCAGCATGGAGCAGACCGTAGCCTTACCTGTGTGTGAGCAGGTGTAACCCTGGCCTTTGTCTTTGCCGTGGTCTCCTCTTCTTTCATGGAGGCTCATCCCACTGTTATGGCTGCACAGTTTGAATCTGCAGCTTCCTCTCCTCTTTCTTCCTCTAAGCCTGGGAAAGATCGATAAGCCTGCACACAGCGTGACGAGCCGTCCTAAGAAGTGTCTATGGGGGAACTTTAAGGGGCTCGCTGGCTCTCTGCCTACCTGTCTACCTGACATCCCATAATTCCTAGAGCCGCCAGACAATTTAAGGAGACAACCGAGGGATAAGGTGTAACGGCTTTGCAGTTTCTCAAGCTCAGGGTTTTCTTTGTAATTCTAATCTATTATTTAGAAAGAAGGACAAGTAAAGCATTGTAAATTGGGCTGATAAATCACAAAGAGGTGAGGCCAAACGTACTGTAAAGAAGCCCACAGTTTCCAATATGCCCAATCCTGATTCAGTTTAACATTTTACCAACTTAGACAGTGACTCAATACTTGAACTTATTGTACTAAATTGTAGTGTTACAGATCTCCCCACAAGTCATGTTAAAGCTAAACCACAAAAAAGATGAAACATTTCATCATTCTCATTTTCTTTTCTGGAGAAATCAAAAACACTGGTCAAAATAATGAGGCAACTTTATTACTTGCCTCTTGAAAAGTTGTAAATTTAAGTATTTTTGGATCTATAAACACCAGAAATTGAATCAGTTCAAGATAGATAAGTACTGTGGAAGAAAAACAATAACATCTTCATGAAGACAAACAAGTGGCAGACATTACACTAGAAAGGTTACATAGCACACCTTTAACTTATTTAACAATTTACACCAAAATGGTGCTTAGCTGGGACAATCTTGTGGCGCAATTTGTGCACCTTAATTTTGTCAGTGTTTGAGATAAGAAAATGCGTTGTTGAAGATCTGATACCTCCTTAAAGAAAAAAAAAAAAAAAAAGAGGAAACCATTAGCACACATTGGCAGGACTAAGAGATGAGATTACTTGGCAGTACTGGGATGATTGAGCCTGCTCCGTCTGACAGGTGCAGTGCATTCACCTGCCCCTCTCTCTGGTCTCTGCTCTCATTACAGGATCAACAATGGGGGACCCCTTTGGAAAACATTCTCTCAGGTGACCTTGAGCTGCCCGCCCGTACCCCCTCCAATTTGTATTCATCTGCAATTGCCCATAAGCTTGAGCCGCGCTTATTTCACACTACATCAAAATGCCATGTCCGGGTGCAACAGCCAACAACCTCATCGCAACAGTGTGGAGGATTGGGGGCAGAGGTGAAATCGGAGAGGAGCGGAGGGGGGAGGGAGAGAGAGAGAGAGAGAGAGAGAGAGAGAGAGAGCGAGAATGAGAGAAGAATAGCGAGAGGGTGGAATGTGAAGGGAGAAATATGAATATTGAATGCTTGATGTAATTTTGTTCATGGGAGCTGCTGTGTCTAAAGTGTGAAGGAGACTGAGGTCAGGAGATCTGAATAATAAGTGCAAGGCTACACTGTATTAATGTGACCTCTTATTTCTATTTAACATATATGCCAATGGACTTGTTATCAGCATACATTTACATATATAGTCTGTGATCTTATTGATTTAAAAGAGATACTAGAATCACAATTTTGTGCTAGTGACCTAAACTGCAGATAGAGGACACATACAAATTTTTCTCATTCTCAGTATATGGACAGGCTACACCTAAAGTGAAAGCTCAGAACCTCCAGAATTCCCTCACTGAGCTGCAGAGGCTGCACTAGCACTGATGCATGATCAGCTGCAGTTGCTGGGGTTGATAGTTAGGATTCTGATCAGGGAGAGCACTTTTTTTGGTTTAAAGAAAACATCTATTTTTTCTAGTATTTAGTTTTAAGCAATACCCTATTAGATCATTATTTTACATTTTGTTCACCATAACCTATAATATTGATCTAAAACATACTAATAATCTAAACAGGTCCATTGACTTCTTGTTCAGAACTGCAGAACTGATATGCCCCGCCTCATAGTGGTATTTCAGTGTGACAAGCTGCATATTTAAGTCATAAGTGTTTTTTATTGTTCAAAAAAGTTACATAGTCCACCTTTATGCCTCTAGGTTTAATTCCTATTCGTTATTATTGTTATACAGACTGAAAAATATATAATGTTAAGATAAAATAAGAGTTTGTGCATTGAGTGAAGTGAGTTTGTCTGTTAAAATGTCAGATGTTCCTCTCCACAGGGTTTCCTGGATATTTCTGGACTGTTAAGGGATAATTATAATTTACACTAGGCAGGCTGAGGCGGAGATGTAACGACCAGTAGGGGGCGTAGACGAGGCACCGGCAGAGAGGCAGTGTGGAGGCCTGTTGTCTAGACACAAACAACAGGAATGTGGAAGGAGAAATAAGCAAGGACTGTCAAAGCTGCTGGCTCTCAGTCATTAACACATGTCACTCAACAAGGGGCAAGAGTCAAACTGAAAACTCATTTACATATACACAACTAGTGCTAAAATATAAGATAAAAGGACATGACTTTTTACTAATTGGATTTCTCATTTTTATTATCTATCCATACATTTTCTATCACTTTATTTTATCTAGGGTTGGGGCTATCTCAGCTTCCTCCTCTCAATGTGTAGAGCAGCAGCTCTATTCTGAGTTCATGGATCATGTGTCAGGAAAACATACATGTTTGTCTTCTGAGAAATGATTGGTTGTGTACCATGTCCGTGGTACATTGGGGTGGAAAGTAAAAAAAAAAATCTCATTACATTACTCTAATTATTTTTGGCGGGTAATTTTTTAGTAGATTTAAACATGTTCTTGTAATTGAGGATAATTCTAGCCATGTAATTGTAATGTGTTTAAAATCAGTACAGTCCAAATCGTCCCAGGGCCAATATCTCCCTTGTCTCTGCTAATTTCCACTGCAACGTACATAGCATCACCACCAGGGCTGGACTACGACAAAAAAACGGCCCTGGCATTTTTGGCTTAGCCCCTCATAATTAGTGGCGCACAACGGACTCATTTATGTATGTGTTCCCTGAAGCAATGTATTTTACTATTGTTACGTCTTGGCCTAGGGGAAACCATGGCACAACATTTAAAGGAAAAATCCCAGCTCCCAAAAACCACCAGCAAACTCGCAGTAACTACACATTCAATGGTTTATTTAAAATGCATCATGCACACAAGGTCAGGAGCACGTTGGCTGGCAGTCTACCTGGAAGTGGAGAGAGGAGAGCCCCCAGTAAATGACAGCTTCAAATATTTGGACTAGATTTCAGAAATATGTTAATGTTAATTATGTTCTTAGTAGAGGCAAATAATCACTGTAGCGCTTATACAACATAGTCCGGGCAAGTACACCACTGCAGATATTTTGAGCACTTAAACTTTAGAGCTAGCTGACAGGCTACTGCATCGCAACCACTTGCTACCACAGGATAGCAACATGCTTGCCGTTTTCGCCACCACATCCCCAGGCAAAATTCGCCTAACATTCCCCTATCTACATGGCTCATGTAGGTCACCTCTTTTGGCTTCAAAACGGCGAATTTCGCTGAAAGGTGAGTGATTTTCATGCCTGTCCATCACCTAAAAGTCCCGGTATTACCCTAATATCACTACCTGCTTACCTGCTGCGCCTGTGCTATGCTTCCCTGGTCACTCTGTCCCTCGGGTTCCCTCTCAACAGTTTCTGGCTGCTCCTCTCCCTGTCCACTTTCAACCCGGGCTGCAGAGGACGTGGAGGCTACAGCAGCCCCTCCAGAGAATATGTCTGATATTTTAGAACATTTTGCAGCATCTATAGCGAAATTTTTTTAATCTCTTAGCCCGCAACTTCTCCGCACCCCCTTTCTTCCGCTTCTCCATGTTTCCATGCTCAACACTACAAAACTGGCAGGGATCAGCACAGAGAAAGGGGTGGGACCGCTCTCGTAAGATACTATATCCTGATTGATTTAGTCCACTGTCTTGAAGATGGACCAATGGG
Source organism: Taenioides sp. WSHXM2023 (assembly GCA_029959045.1). Lineage (NCBI taxonomy): Eukaryota > Metazoa > Chordata > Actinopteri > Gobiiformes > Gobiidae > Taenioides > Taenioides sp. WSHXM2023. Next base: position 13,005,727 of record CM057096.1, on the reverse strand, counting down.
CCGCCCCCTCTAAATTGTGGGTCGGTTTCAAAGTAAAAAAAAAAAAAGGACTGTCGGCCCACCGGGAAAGTGCCCGGTATTCCTGATTACCAGTCCAGGCCTGAGCACCACACGATGGCCTTTAGTTCAAATAATAAGTGGATTGCGGTTCTATATAAAAGACTCATTTAAGATCCTTCTAAAATTAAATGTAACTATTAACTAGAAATTGTTGGTACCACTACTTATACTTCATTGTAATTGAGTATAATCATGTAACTGTTCTAGTTTTACTTGATTCTTTTCAGCACTTCTCCACCTCTGATGGTACACACAGGAGCGAGGAGAATTGTTTTGGTAAATTGTCCTCAGGGAATGAATGTGAGAGTGAATGATGTCTAATGTTCATATAATCTGGGATTGAAATCATTTTCTGTCAGTTATCAAAAACATTGGAGAGAGATTGGGAGGAAAATGACTTCTAAAACCCAACTACTCATAGACCCACATTCATCTTGATGCATCCAGAGAACTGCTTTTGACTGATATGAAAAGTAGCTGCATCAGTGTTAACCACTCTGCCACCCCTGAAATCGATCTTTCCTGCGATACAGCGAGTCCTCTTCAGATCAGAGGTCATATAGAGAGGTTTATGAACTTTAAAGTGGGAAAAAGTGATAAATGTGAACTTCTGCCATTTGCCGGATGAACATTTGAAAATATCAGTGTTCATTTTGGTGATCTGTCTCATTTCTTGTCACAAAAGACGATCACAAGATAGAGCCAAAGAGCAGTGGCTTTGGTATGAGGTCATGTGGAACTGAAGAATCTATCCTTTTTGTAGCTGTAGTGCCTTATACATTTTGAGACTAAAAGTCTGGTCTTTGTTATTTTTGTTATTTATAGATGAAAACAAAAAAGTAATTTGGAAAAAAGGCCAATAACAAGCTAGTTTCCGTCTGCAGTCCTGTTAGTCAACAACAAAAATGTGGGTACCACTTTATAATATCTAACCCCTAATATAATAATAAAATATCAATATTTAAATAGTCCAACTCCAAAGAGCAGTTACAATCATTTACCTCAAGTGCAAGCTAAGTCCATGAACTGGGTGAACAGTGTGTTTAGTTTCACCTTGTGTGAAAGCCTGGCTTTGATCTGGTGCAGTTCATAGCTGAGCACAAACAGAGAAAATGTGTAACTGCTGTTAAGACTTTGATACGTCCAAATCAATCCTTTTCTTTGAGAATCAGTCCGTCTGTCCGTCAACAAACACTGTAAAAAACACCCTACACTGATGAAAAATGCATCCATGTTTTCAGATCCCAACACAGTTATGAATAAACAAAAGGAAAATCTGATGATAAACCTGGAAACATGTAAATCTGTAGCTTTTTAACCGTGACTGTGCCTTTGATCAAATAGATCTGTAAAATGAGAGAAAAATGATTATTGCAACACTTTAGCCAATTAAAACCTCACAGAGCAAATTTACCAACTCTGAGGGCGAGGACATCTCTGAAAATTAGATTCAAAATCTCAGCGTGACTTTCGCGGTTTAATAAAGAAAATATAAATACATAAATAAAAATGTACATTATTAGGAAAGCAATACATGTAATATTGTAATATTTACATATAATTAAGTCATACATACATAACGTTAAATATTACATTTTTGTTTATTGTAAATAATTGTACTTCATTGTGGAAACCAATTATTATTATTATTGTAGAGATGCATTTTCTCTTATCTAATCTTTGGTGTGAGAAAACAACAACAAAATTGCTTAACTTATTATGTCTTATTAGCAACACATGTCAAACGTGTAATGTGTTTCTTTGTTGCTGTTGTTGTGTGTTTGCATGCTCTCCAGCAGACTGTGTTCCTATGAAGTACATTATTATGAGCTCATTACAGCAGTGCACACTAATACAGGAGCCTAAAGAGATTGTGAATGCACAGCTCCAATCTAATAGCCTCCACACCTGGGGCTATGTTTGTCATTTCACTGTTTAGACCCTGGAGCACACACTTTTAACAGGATTAGAGTTGGAAAAGTTACGGAAAAGTTAATGTGTTTACTGTAAGCATGTCAACTTTGTGTCCTTAAAGGAACTGTATGTAACCTGAGCTCTTACTGTTTTAAAAAAGCAATCACAATCACAACTGAACCTGGGTTGCCAGTGCCTAAACCTGCATATAGAGAACATATACAAGTTAAACGTACATATGCTTATACGGTAGGGGGAGTCCTACAAGATTCCACAGTACAGTATAGCATTAAACTTATCTAGCATGCATTTACTTACTGTGAGTGAGGTTGCCTCTCTACAGATCTAGCCTGTCACTTGTCCTGGTGTCTAAACAGATAGATAAATTTAATGCCATACTGTGGAACATTCTAGACAAAGCAATGACATTTCCATTGGACCCTACTACACCAGAAAAATTACAAGATTCTCCTATAGTAAAGTCTGAGTCAGAGTTTACTGTGTTGTATTCAATCATATGTTGTTGTATTGAATCCTTTATTCTATGCAAACTGCGTAATATATGAAAAATGTCACCCCAGTTTTATGCTAGATGAGTTTTTTAGCAACAACCCCTGAGGTTAATATTCCTTTTTTATAATAAAAAGTCAGAAAAGTTGTATTTTTGCATGCTCCAAATCGAGCTTTAAGTTGAATTGCCGGAGGAAAAGCATTAGATAATAAATGGGTCTTAGCAGAAAAGTTATAAACGACACTTTTGCAATATTTAGTTCTGTATGTGATGAAAGTCACCAAAGCAAAATGACTAGGTTCAGCACATGGAGGCTTTTTCATAGTAAATGTTTTTTATTACTAGTGAACAATTGCAATATATGGGCAAAACAATATAAGTGGAAGTGGAATAATAAAGTGAGAATAGGCATATAGCATCAAAACCTATACATGAAGAAATGGAGTAAACGCAACAATGTTAACCACTGTGCCACTTGATATTCATGCTCCATTTGATCTGTTTTTCACTTTGTACACAAACTCAGTTTCTCCTTCTGTAATTGTTAATGAGTTATTCATAAAACTGAAAAAATAAAATAAAATAAAAAATCTCACACTCAGAAAGACTGTGTTGTTTTTAATTATCACTTAAAGCTTCACAGGGTAACTTTTTTGGCAAAAAAAAAAAAAAAAAAAAAAAAAAAAAAGCATCTCCACAAGCCTGAATATTACTGGAGGAGGGTCTCCTGGGGCCCACCCACTTGTTTCCATGGAAATGTTGTTCTTTTTCCCTATAAAATTCCATTATATTGGATAAAATGTATACACCGCCTGAGAATGTTTGTAGTACAGAACATGTACGCAGTCAAACGTGGAAACAGGAAGCAACAGAACATGTGTGGAAGAAAGTTGTAATTGAAAAAACATAAAAATATAAATATCATATATACTGACTGACTGATAATATACTGAAGTCACTTAGTGAGATTTATTCTGTTCATATGCTGCACTGTTACTTTTATTGTACATAATAATTTTGGTATTTTATATTTTTGCTCCACCGAAACAGTGTGTTACATTGAAGTCTATTTTTAAGTCTGTTTTTAAAATACTTTTAAGCCATTCTCTATTATCTTGTTTTATTGCATGTTCCATTTTCCTGCTGTTCTTGAACTGTGCGTTGCAACACTGGAATTTCCCCACTGTGGGACTAATAAAGGCATATCTTATCTTATCACACTAAAATTTAAAATGGACTTAATGGACTGAGCTTGTCCAGAATCACTGCACATTGTCATCATAATCTCCAAATACTATGTCCTTTAAAGTAAAGACACTCTTCTGTAGTCCTACAGAGTGTCCTCCTCTGAGAGTTCTGGAGACATGCTGAAAAAGGCAAATCTGAAGGTGATTTGAAAATGTCAAATGGGAATTTAAGGCTCTTGACATTTGTCTTTGTCAGTTCATCACAAAATAAGAACAAGACCTGAGCACATGAGGAGTTTAATGAGCTTTCAAACAAGTCTCAAAAGTCATAAAGTTGTAACAGTAACAATATTACAATAACAATATAATCCTGTATTATGGTGTAGTTATTGTAAAGTGGCACCACAAATATATAATTCAAGTAAGTATTTAATAAAAGTATAAATGCTTAACATCACTGCTCCATTTAAGAAATATATGCTCTCCAAGCAACCCCAGAAATGACGAAAAGACTGCCTAAGTCCTGGAGGGGGTGAATAATCTGACTCAGTTGAAAGGAAGTCTTTAATTGGGAACACAAGTGAATAACTGATGTCAAGCTGGAAGCCCTGATTTATCTTTTATTCATTTGGCCCAAACTGATGTGCTTTTGCCATATTGCTTTACCCAGCACTACTCTGTGAGCAAGGATGACCCAGCGGGTGGCTTCAGCTCCCATAAGCCCTGTGTCCAGACCAGAGCCAACTGCAGACGCTTCTACATGTTCAAAGGACGCTCATGGCTCTAATTGGGTCTCCATGGATACAGTGTTTATGGCTCAAATAAGGAGTCCGTTTACGCAGTCAGCAGAGACAACAGGCTGGGTCATCAAAGGTAATTACCATGAGACATAGATAAATGATGGTTTCCTTTTGTGGAAGCTATTGTGTTTGTAAAACCTACATACAAAACTAACAAGTTATTGTGTGTGTGTGTGTGTGTGTGTGTGTGTGTGTGTGTGTGTGTGTGTATAAATATATATATAGATTTATATTAAAATCAATATAAATCAGTAGTAGCTTAATGGTAGCAGTAGTAGTAATAGAAGTAGTGGCAATAGAAATCCTGTAAGTAATACTCTTGGTTGATTGTTGTATAATATTACCATTTGACCGGTAATAGTTGTAAATGAATTTGGTTTAGTGACACAGTAGTACTTGTAGTAATAGATATAGTGGAAGTAAAGTAGTGGAAACAACATGCTTGAAAATGTAGTGTAATTTTAGATTCATCTGTTTAATTTTACATTTCCCAAGAATTAACGGGCTAATAATAGTAATGCCTTACACTTGTAATGGGCTTTACAGGCCTGTCAAAGCCTCCCATAGTGTTACACAGTAGTCATTCATTCACTCCATACTCGGTGATGGTGAGCTGCTACTACTACATGTATTGGCAGTATATACTGTATGTACCCTTTTAGATAAATGAATAAATGGAACATATCTCAAAAATATATTACACAAAATTGACTCTTTAGCTTTAAGCCATGTTCTAATGTTGTTACCTCCTCTAAAACAGACCTGGAGTTGTGTTTTGTTTCATTCACACAAGTTTGAGTAATCCTTTATTATTAGTCTGTCTACATCTTCAAAGCTCAACATGCAACATGCAGGATTTGAGCATTAAACGTGTGAATGAAACAAAACACAACTCCAGGTATGTTTGTGATGAGGAAAATATAGAACACAGATTAGAAAATGGTTCAATATGAGCCCTTTAAAGTATGTGCTTTTATAATGGTCACAAGAGGAAATCTTGTAAACTTCTACTGCAATATTCAAAATCTTTGCATATTTTCTCTGCTCATTTCACTGAGGCCCACAGTCCCCTACACATCCCACATGCGTGCTGTGTATCTGATGACTTACAGAATCTCAGCTTTAGTTAAATCATTCAACACAGAAGTCTCTCCCGTGGTGAATACTGAAAAAAAAACATGCTGAAAACCCATATAAACCAAAGTGTTACTCCCATCACAAATGTCACTTGTAATTATTCCATGTTGAAAATGGAGTAGTGGTGATATAATATTCAGGCTGGCAGAAAGGATCTGAACATGAAAAAGGTCTTAACGTCAAATCACAGCATGGGCGCACCTTCGTCGTCAAAATCTCCCATCAAACAAAATGATTAATTCAGCACATTTCTGCAGCACAACTGTAAATTGGAATAATGGAGAAATGCTGTTTGTATTTCATGAAGGACTAATATAAAAGGTGTTATGTAAGTGTTTTGTAAATTAAGTGCATATTTTGTTTTCTGTGATGGAAATGGATTATTGGGATGCATTAAAACTTAAAAAAGCAGTGCCAAGTGCCAAGTATAACAGAAAAATCAGCTTTGTATTCCCCAGTGTTGAAGTTTTCTGACCTGAACTGTGCGGCACAGTGGCAGAGTGGGTAGCTCTTTAGCCTCACATCAAGCATACCACAGGTTCCCAGATTGTGTAGGGCCGCTGTCTGTGGTGTTTGCATGTTCTCCCTGTGCCTAAACTTTCTCCAGATGCATTTCTTAAAATTCTAACCATTTGTTGCTTTACTGAACATTTACCTCCTTCTCACAAAGGTATAGCTAGGCCTGTCACCATAATTACTATATCGACTTCAATATATGAAAGTTGGAACAATATATTTTGGGGCTAAATATTTATCATGTGTACATTTTTTGCATAAGAAAATTTACATATTTTTGTTATGATAGCATAAGATTTGAGCTGTAGAGGGTAAAATAAATCACCAAATATGGCTAATTTGGCTATGGTTCATTCTTATTTGCTCAGGCCTTTTAATGATACTGTCTATTTTAAAATGGTTTACAGGGATTATTTTGCAGTATTGTTACTGTGTCAGTGGCATAAAGTAGTTTCAATAATCTTAGCTGTAGCAATATATTGTGCTTCAAAATTTGTTTACAGGCCTAGGTACAGCTATGAAAATAAAGAAAATAAAACAAAAAAATCAGTCAGGTATACAATTGTACATATAGCAGTACACAGATTACTTTTTTCTGTTGTTAGAGCATATTGTCTGGTTGCTATACTTCCTGGGTTGTGAACTTTACTTTTATGTGATTTGTGTCAACAATATAAAAACTTTTGCAGGGGTGGAAATTATAAAGTTTAAGTTACTGTATATGTTAAAATATATTCTCTGTCTAGGGATTTTTACACTGCTAAGTTCAGAAACAGCCAAATCTCACATATGCACTATAATCAATGTTTCAACAATCAAATCATAAAACTTTTCAGCAGATCGTATCATACACTTTTCTATGTGTCCTCATCTCACTCCCAGGCTCCAATTTGGCCTTATTTTACTTGTCTTTGCTTTTAACCAAGGCCTTTGTGTGCGAGTGACCATGATTCTTCCCCCTATGATTTACAGAGGGACAAAGGGATGTGCCGGACTCCTGACTGAGTCTCCTAATGACTATAGTGTGAGATCATTTTGGCCCATTAACTCACAGTGAAACCAAAACGACCTTTATACTAAAAATCCCCTTTGAAGCCTTGGTGAAGATGGAGAAGTTATAGGCCTACACTGTGTTAATAATGTGCACTTTATTGTATTTGTGACAGTAATGGTGACAGGAAGATAATGTTTTAACCATTAATAACAGACTTGGGCTTGTGGCGTCTGTTCAGAGCTGTAAGTCACGTGGAATGCATTAAAAGAAGGGAGTTTCAGGGCAGCTGTGTGAACAAGAGGTTTCAACTGTGAACATTAAGCGCTTTATCTTGACCACTTTAGCTGTAGAAGTATTAGTGATTGTATCTAAAAAGAGCAATACTTATGTAAAGAGATTAAATTTAGCATGGCAAAATAGGGCATATGTTTCGATCATTTTTGTTCAGCGTTTTTGTTTGAGATTGCAATAGTCCAAAGCCTTCCCCAGTAACAGTAACAGTTCCCTATCAGTTGGCATAGAATGACATTAACTCGCATTTAAAGCTACACTATGTCACTTTTTTGGAGGATGGTCCACCACCTACTTGTCTCCATTGCGATGCTTTGCCTGTAATGTTCCATAGTAAGGCATTAAAATATTCAGGCGGCACCTCCAGGTCAACTTACTGGTCAGATCAGTGGAAAGGTGATGCCACTCCTCAGGATGTATGATTTAAAGGTATTTAGGAGCAATAAAAAGAGAGACAAAGTAGTTGAATAAATGCAAGCTAGATGGGTTTAATGCCTTACTGTGGAACATTACATGGACACAAGCAGGTGGTGAACCCAACAGAAAAGTTACATAGTGCACCTGTAGGGTCAAATATTGCAGCCTATAATCTTGAATCTTGAACAAATCTGAAATAGAAAATCTCAATTAAATAACCCAATAAATTATTTTTTAAATTTTACATTCACAGTGCAGACAACAGTGCAAAAACATGGGCTGTAGTGTATTCATTCCATGTTAATGAAGACAGAAATGACTTCTGCCCTTTATTTGCATAGATCACAATCAGTTACATAATTGGTCTACACGTTTGATACACACAAATGATCAACTTTCACATCTTTCTTGGATAACTGCTCATAACTGCAATTCACTTTCTCAGTACCATTCCAAAAGTAGAAACATCTCTACCTGGCCTGTCCAACTGAACTTTAGTGGTATTTTCAGGCACCTCAGACAAATTGCTGACATTACACTGGAGCAGGCATTTCCAGTCCTGAGTTGTATCTGTGTAGGAGAACATTGGCTTCTTTCTGTATGCGGAAAGATACAAACTGCATACTAAGTTCTGAATGTTTTTCCTCAGTGCATAAAGCCCACACCATTGTAATTATTATCATTAACTTGGCATCTCAGTAAGTATATTCCATTAAGACTAATATGTATGTCATTTGTTTTCATTTACCTGGTAATTAGTGCGTATTATGCAGTCATTATCTTGGATTATTTAATGATTACTCTTTGTAAACGCTTGAGAAGTTACATAAGGCTTTGGAAACACGGTCAGAAGGTCTAAACTCATCTATTTTGCAAACAAAACAACATTGTGTGTATAATGACGTAAATTGGTACTTCATCTACATACCTCTTCTACTTGAGCAAATTTTAGAGTTTATAACATCATTATCAATAATTGAGGTTGGGAGAAAACAGCAAAAATATGTTCACAGTAAGAGATTTTAATGGTAAAATTGAACCAGATACTAAATTAGATATATTAATTATGGTTTACTGTATTGTACATTACAAACTTGACAAATCTTTCAGCACCCTACTAATTACTGATTTATTCCCCATACTGCGGGTTAGTAAGCTGTTTCTGTAACCACAGCTGCCCTGGGACAGACTGAGTGAAGCAAAGTTGCACATCACCACATATACATATTTAGGCAAGGAGAGTGTGCCTTGTCCAACGACAATAGAACATGCATTGGTTGGAACTGGGATCAAATTGCCAACTTTTGAATTGGTAGGGAAATACTATTATCATCCTCTGTTGACACAACAAATGCAAGGACTATTTAAGTGCTGAAACTGAAAACATGAGAAAAGATGTATTGGACTGGCAGACCGGAGTGGTCCCTCTGTTTAAGAAGGGGGACCGAAGGGTGTGTTCCAACTACTGGGGAATCACACTCCTCAGCCTCCCCGGTAAGGTCTCTTCCAGGGTACTGGAAAAGAGAATCCGCCCGATGGTCGAACTTCGGATTCAGGAGAAGCAGTGTGGTTTTCGTCCTGACCACGGAACACTGGACCAGCTCTATACTATCCATCGGGTGCTCAAGGGTTCATGGAGGTTTGCCCAACCAGTCCACATGTGCTCTGTGGATCTAGAGAAGGCATTCGCCCATGTCCCTCGTGAGGTCCTGTGGGGAGTGCTCTGGGAGTATGGGGTCCGGGGCTCTTTGCTAAGGGCTGTCCAGTCCCTGTATGACTGGAGCAGGTGCTGTGTTCGCATTGCCGGCAGTAAGTCGGACCTGTTTCAGGTGCATGTTGGACTCCGCCAGGGCTGCCCTTTGTCACCGGTTCTGTTCATTGTATTTATGGACAGAATTTCTAGGCACAGTCAGGGGCCGGAGGGGATCCGGTTTGGGGACCACAGGATCTCACCTCTGCTGTTTGCAGGTGATGTTGTCCTGATGGCTTCATCAGACCGGGACCTCCAATGTGCACTGGGGCGGTTTGCAGCTGAGTGTGAAGCAGCTGGGATGAGATCAGCTCCTCCAAATCCAAGGCCATGGTTCTTGACCGGAAAAAGGTGGCTCGCCCTCTCCGGGTGGGTGGAATCCTTGCCTCAAGTGGAGGAGTTCAAGTATCTTGGGGTCTTGTTCACAAGTGAGGGGAGTATGGAGTGTGAGATTGACAGGCGGATCAGTGCAGCATCGGCAGTGATGTGGTCACTGTACCGGATCATTGTGGTGAAGACGGAGCTGAGCCGAAAGGGAAAGCTCTCGATCTACGTTCCTACCCTCACCTATGGTCATGAGCTTTGGGTAATGACCGCAAAGACAAGATCGCGGATACAAGTGGCCAAAATGAGTTTCCTCTGCAGAATGGCTGGGCGCTCCCCTAGAGATAGGGTGGGGAACTCAGTCACACGGAAGGAGCTCGGAATAGAGCCGCTGCTCCTCCACGTTGAGAGGAGTCCGCTGAGGTGGCTCAGGCATCTGTTCCGGATGCCTCCTGGACGCCTCCTTCAGGAGGTGTTTCGGGCATGTCCCACCAGGAGGAGGCCCTGGGGAAGAGCTGGAGGAAGTGTCTGGGGTGAAGGAAGTCTGGGAGTCCATGCTTAGAATGTTGCCCCTGTGACCTGGCCCCGGATAAGCAGAAGAAAATGGATGGATGGATGGATGGAAGGAGATGTATTGTAGCAGGCGTTCATATGTTGCTTGTATGAAAATCTCCAACAAACTCTGCTGCAATAATCTCTTAAACCAGGCCTTGTCAGGTTAAAGGAGCTGAGTATCTCCTCTCAGGCTGTTCAGGTCTATTGTGACCTTGTTTAAATCAGCAGCATAAGGACAGGTGAACTCATGTGCAATCATTATGGCAATCATTATGTACACTCAAGCACTGAAGAGACATATGGATAGATTGCTGTCCTGACATAACATTAGAGTTTGGCAAAGGTGTATCAGTATCACAAACAGCTGAATGAATGTGTTCATAACATTATGCATATATCAATCAAAGAAAGGTTAACAATTTATCCAATACACACAAATCATCATACAAATCATCTTCATGATTACTAAAAGTTTTTCAAAGTTCTATCAAAAAAGAAAAACTCTGTGACAAGATATGTGTCCTTTACAGTGACACATATGCTGGGGGTGTTCTATAATGCATTTCTAGTGACAGAACATTTGGCAGTTTCCATGGTGACACAATGCGTGGATTAAGCAAACACAGACAAATAAGTTTTAAGATCTGAAAACTCAGGAAAATCAACTCAAAATGGATTTAAAAACACACACACAGAACCCTGTCAGCATTCTTGGTCCTATTTAGGTGTTTGATTTTCAACAAAAACGGTGAGAGTGACTAACTGAAAAACTCTTGGCTAATGCTAGCTCAAATGATCTCACATGTTGTAGTTCCAACCAAGTCAGCTCTTTCTGGTCAGATTGTGTTTAAATAAAGATCAGATTAAGTCTAACTTGAGTAACAGAGCTTCAAACAGAGTAGTGCTTTCTGTTCCTTGTTTTTTTCATGCCATTCATGTTTTTATCTTGTATAATAAAAAGTGTAATGTGTGTTAAATAAGATTATTGCAACATACTGTATTTTGTAGATTCCCATGTGTGTTCAGCCGTATCTACATATAACATGTTTTTTGACCACAGAGATGAGGTCCGTTCCCCTAATGCGTAAAAATGACAAATTACCTTATGCTTCAAACCCCCTCATCATGTTTCAATACACACCACTCAGTTTTAAATCATGTATTAACTTTAATTACAGAAGCTAAAATTTTGCAGCCTCTCTTGTATCCTCCTCTCTTATTAGGTCAGTTGAAGCAGTGGTGGTGATGGTGTGGGTGGTGCAGGGCAGAGAGGAGGCAAGCGCAGCGTGAGCCAGTCCCACTGATGTCAGCCTGTCCCCGGGGGAACAGGATCCTTTAGAAATCTACCTTTTTATCATCTTCACAGGTAAAGGACACAAAGGCCTGCTCCACAACACCACCATTCAGCCAGAGGGAAACTTATTTACCAAAAGTTCATGTTAGAGCTACTGGTTTAGAATAAAAATACAGGAAAAACAGTCAGCCACAAGATTATGCTAAACCAGGAATAAGATGAAATAAGAATAATTAAACCATGTGAAGGACTACAGGTGGATGCACTGACCCATTTAAATATCCAGACAATCTAAATTAAACTTGGTCTAAAACACTGTTCCACCTTGTGATGTTATGTGGTAATACAGGATGTGCTCCACTGTGTTTTTAAGCTCCATACACCCTCACTTGGATGATTTCAGCCCTGAAATTGCCCATCTCAACTGAACTAAAGGTAACTTGAAAACCGTCGCAGCTTCATGACATCACAAGGTGGAACAGAGCATTTTGAGCTTTGGAGATGTAGACAGACTAATAATAAAGGATTACTTATATACGTGTGAATGAAACAAAACACAACTCCAGGCATGTTTTTGATGAAGTAATAGCATTGTAACATGATCATTTTCCGCAATATAGGATATTTAAATTAATCTGCCTAAAAATATTTGTTCAATTCACATACAACACTTTAAAGCAGGCATGGGACTATGAAACCTCCCCCCTCTCCAGTTTGGGCAGGTCTCCTATATTTGCATTAAAACACAGACATTTAATGCACTGTCACGCTGTTGCTGGCCTGAATAGCAGCATTATCTGTTATTGAAAAATGTGTGTTATTTTAAGATGAAGGTTGCAATCTTGCTCAAAACTGATGGAAATATGAGCTCTGAAATGTGAAACCCAGAGCTAATATATATTTTAGGGCTCACATGTAAAGACATAATAAAGTACAGTGTGCCCTTTATTGTGGCTGGGTGATCTATTATTCAGGGAATGACTTGAGACAAAACCAATGCCCTCCTCACATACTGAGAAGGGGATACGAGGGGAGTGAGTGGTCATAAAGCAAGATTAAAAGTTTGGGCAGCCTCGCTTATGCTCTGTAAAAGAGTCTAATGCTGACACGGCACTGAAACTTGCAATGTTCATTTAAGTGTGTTTAAATCCTCTCCGGTTAGGGGCTTTGTCAGTGGAGAACTTCCTGTATTACCACATGACATCACAAGTGTTTTCTGTTTGAGAACATTCGCTCTATGCAACATTATAGCATAGATCAGAAAAGAACGTGAAATGGGTCCTTTAAAAATAGTTAAATTGATGTTGTAATTCTTTAACAGTACAGGGTTTAATTTACTGCAACATTATTAGTAGTGCTTTGTAATTAATCCAAATTTAAGTGAGGCCAAGCTCCTGTCATTTCTAATCGTTAATGATCATCTTGGGTCTTTTTAATCAAGAGGTTCACGGCCAATGTTCTGTCAGTAAAAGTAGTGGTTAGGAACAGATTTCAAACTTTGACTGTTTTTTGTGTTGAATGGCAATGATTAAAAATCTGTATTGTTTTTGTTAGAAAATGAATAATGAAAGTCATTTTACTTGTTTTTAATACAAAATAATATTAATTTTGAATATCATATCAATCTGTAGGGGGCCTAACACTCCTCCCACCGAGATAAAAAGTAATTTAACTAAATTACACAAGTGGATAGCTATTTTTGTAAGCTAAAACACAACTCTAGAGCTCTAAAATGGTAAATAAACTACATTTGCTGCAATTGCTTGAAAATATAGTTATGTAATGTTATTTTGTGTTTCTTTCTAAGTCTAAAAGATGTGACTGTGACAAACCTAACACTGAGTGATGGGCCCTTGCCAAACTCCCTCAGTCTGGATGTCATTTATCTCACTTGTGATATTTTATTTATTATTCCCCATTGATTGATTATTCCGCTTATACAGAAGGTTCATGCTTATAAAAGTCACTGGCATTCAAAATAAATAATGTGAAAAAGAAATTCCTTAGATTTCCTCCTTCCACATAAGGTTTTGTATAATTCCTCTATACCAATATTTGAATCAATAAAAAGCTTCATGCAACACCCCTATGAACAGTGTACAATCAAGGACCGTCAAGGAATTCCTCCCTCCTGTGGGCTCACCACCTGCAGAGGGGTTCATAGGGGTCTGGGTCTGGTGCACAGAGTAATGGGCAGCGTGCTGCCCCCGCGACCCAGCCGGATTAAGCGGGAGAAAATGGATGGATGGATGGATGGATATATATATATATATGGTCCCTTATGCATTCCAAGCATCCTAATTATATCCTAATTATTCACCCCGAACAACTTTTAGAAGCTAGTCACGGTAATGCTAACAACAACTAGCATGCTAAACACACACTTCCTGATTCCCTGACAATAAAATGTTTTCTAATTAAATGCGGACAGCGTTGACTTATTTTGACCTCAAGAGCTGCTTTTGCAACATATCTGTACTTTTTATATATTTTATCTCAGCCGTTTTTCACTAACAAAAACATTACCTCCTTATTTGCTTTCTATTAATTTTTGTCTGATACACAAAAAGCAACAGACTTTGTTTTTTTCTTTTACTAAGGCTTTACAACCTGGTTGAGTCTGTGACCTTCAAGTGAACATGGAGGATATTGGCTGGAGAGGTGCATGATTACGTATTCCTTAATTGACTTCTGATTGACTGAGGGACAGAAAGGTTCGGAGTAAAAAGTCTCGTCCAAAGTGAGTTTTATCAGCTTGGCTCAGGAGTGTTGAAGCAAATGAGACAACGAAAGGTGCTCACTTTATCTATAGCTAAGGTCAGCTAACACACAGGGACCCGGGGACAGGATACAGGAGGGATTAACTCCTGTGTTAATTATGGGATGCTCAGAAATGACGTTCCAGTCCAATCAATGGTCAGGGTCAGTGTAATTCGCGTTGAGGTCACAGCGAGACATGAAAAAGAAATTGGAAGCATGGAGACAGGAAAGACAGGGGAGCGGACCACCTACACGCACAAGTAATCTGCACAGACATGTTTTAATCAGCGGTGCTAGACTGGATTTGGTGTTATTGAGGGGACTATTGTGGGGCACACAATATTTAAAAGTTTAAGAAGATATTATTGAGTTTGAGCCTTAAAGCTGCTGTATGTAACATAATAACAATGTGCAATATTATTTAAAGTCACTTTACCTGCTACTTATCTATCTAACCACCACTGTCCATCACTGCACTGTACACAATCATCTGAGTCACTTTATTGTAGTAATATTATACATTACTATGCTGGAGTCACTTTAACTGCTGTTTGTTCACTGCTCAAAATCAAAGATGCTTATTGTGCAACGTTCCTGTGCCTTTAGCTTTACAGTGTTGTTTTTTTTTTAGTTGATTGTAAATACTTATTATTATTTATCTTGATTTTGATGCATGCTCTTATTTTCCTACTGTTTCTGAAACTTGCGTTGTGTCACTGCAATTTCCCCATTGTGGGACAAATAAAGGATTATCTTATCTTATCTTATGTAACTTTGTCTGGTGGGGGGTCTGCTAACGGCTTATCTCCTCGGTAGGAGATGTTATTGGTTTGTCTGGAATGGTCAACAGTATCAAACTAAAGCCATACTGGCTTGTCAAAGCCTAATCTCATCAGGTATCACAAGATGAGCAGGGCTGGGCCTGGTTAATACTTGGATGGGACTTCATCCACATTGCCTAGTATGTAAGTGGTGTGTGCATGAGTGATGGTGGTGGTCGCAGGGGCTGATGGTGCAGATTGGCAGCCACACATCTGTCAGTCTGACCCAGGGCAGCTGTGGCTACAACAGTAGCTTACTACCACCGAGTGTGGAGTGAATAAATAATGCACTGTAACGCTCTTTGGGTATCTTGAAAGACTCTATGTAAATTTAATGATTAAGACAAGAATGTGGCACAACCAGAGAAAGTTACAGGTCAGATTTGTGAAGGGGCGTGCTTGATCTCAGTAAGAATGCATTTAGCAAGAAAAAACAAACATGTATTTGCAAGTTTAATTTGAGCGGTGTCACCTCCTCATGTAACTTGGCCTGTTACTGCATCATATGCCTGTCTCCATGGAGATGGATAGATACTGTGGAACATTAAAAGGCAAAGCATGATCATCTCCATAGAAACAAGCAGGTGGGAGGTTCTGGCCCTCCAAAAGGTTAGCACCTTTAAAACACTCAAAGACCCAACTAGACCCAGAATTGAATCCAGGACCTTGTTGCAGTGAGATTAATTTCAAAATTCATAGGTCTATTATAGTATTGTCAGTAAGTAAGTAAATCAGTTCTCCCTTAAGGTTTACAATAGCTCTAAACTATGATGAAATTGCTAGAAAGGTAAATAAACATTGCATTATAGTATACTGGTAGTTGGTGAAAATACATGGTACTACAACAAGTCTAACCCTCTTAAACAGGTGAACTAGTCATTGATATATTTTTTAACCTACTCATCACTCATGTCTCAGTGGAGGCTTGAGCGGCTCACATAGGTCTCTGGTGTTTTCTAATGTCATTAATGCTGTTGATACCACCTTAGAATGAGTCTAATCTAAAAAGTGATTGCATTTGGAGAAGTAATTAAAGCCTGCAATTTGAGGAAGTAATTGAACCTTATATCGGGGCCAATTACTTGCTGTGCAGAAAGTTGTTAATTGACAGAGGCAGAATCTATTATCAGCCCAAACCATCACGTCTAATAAGGAAACCATGTTGAGTAACCATGATTTAAGACTGAGAACAGATTGTGTCACAGTTTTGTTTTCAGATCCATTAAGGTTGAATAATCCAAAACTCCATTGGCACAACTCATAATTCTTTACTTGATCTTCACCAAAAAAGTCCATGTCTCATTTAAAGGGCTCATATTAACCCATTTTCCGATCTACGTTATAATGTTGTTTTCTCATCAAACACATACCCAGAGTTGTGTTTAACACACAAACCCTGCATTTTTAGGATGAATTCTTCTCAAGCAGAAAACTCTTCCATCTTGTGATGTAATGTGGTAATACAAAAAGTGCTTCAATGTGTTTTAAACTCCACACACCTTCACTAGAACCATTTTGATCATTTCAGCCCTGGAATTGCCCATCTCTACTGAACAAAAGGTAGCTGTTAACTTCATGACAACACAAGGTGGAACAGAGCATTTTGAGCTTTGGAGATGTAGCCAGACTAATTATAAAGGGTTAATCAAACATGTGTGTGTGAATGAAACAAAACACAACTCCAGGTATGTTTTTGAGGAACATGGCTTAATGCTCACAAGAGTCAATTTTGTGTAATGTAGGACCTTTAATTTCAACCATAAATCCCATCAATCATCTTGGTGTTAGGTTAGCAGCTCTGATGAATCCTGAGCCACCATTTCAACTACCTTTCTTTAAACATGCACATGTTCTTCTATCGTATCTTGGTCCCTGTGCTGATGAAAACACATGATCTACACTGCTCAAGCCTGCTGTCCATGTCATAACCATATTCACACATTTGTCCTCTGGCCAGGCTTTTCTCCAAGCTCATCTAGAAAAACACAGTCGATTCCCAGGTCACTGTGGTCCACGGCTGAATACATTTGCAAGTTTCCATCCAACACAGTTTTAGCATACGCTCCATGCATATTTCATATTGTGCACCATTACTAAAACCATTCGTTCATTTGTTTTGTTAGTCTGTTTAAATAAGTAGTATAACACTTATAGGACAAAATGGTAGAGTTGTGGGTAACATAGCTGCACCAATATAAGATTTTGTATTTATTCATTTTCTTTAATTAAAGATATGCCATCTGCTTGTCTCTACGATGTTACTGACTTGCCTGAAATGTTCCACAGTATGGCATTAAACGTATCCATCTTGCATTTGTTCACTAACGTGTTTTTACTGCCAAAACAATACCTTGGGAACAGGCATTGTTACTGTATCATCAGACTAAACATACTACTTATATATCGATACTTTGCAGTGGCATCATGCTGGGGGTATTCTACATGTATCTCTAATGGTGGAAAGTTTAGAAGTTACCATGGTAACACAATGCACATTAGCAAACACTGTGAAAAACGTTTTAAGATACAAAATGGATTTTAACAACACATTTTCATAAGCCTGTGATTAATACAGGTGTTCATAGTCCCGTTTGGGTGTTTGATTTTCAACAAAAAGGTGTGATTAACTGACAAAAACTGTTGGCTAATGCTAGCTATCTTGTGACCATAAAGTTATGTGAGAGATAATTTTACCGCACAAATCAGCTCACTTATTGCAGTTCCAGCTAAATCAGTTATGGTTTAGCTGGTCAGCTTGTGTTAAAATAAAACAGATTAAAATATAATAAAACCTCAGACAGAGCAGAGCCTACAGTTAGCGTGACACTATGGAGGAATGACATCACCTGCAAAGTGCACCTTTAGTGCACCTTTAACCACCTTTAGTGCACCTTTAACCACCTTTACTGCACCTTTAACCAGGAAAGAGAACTCCCAACAGAAGTCAGCATCAAACTCAGGATCCTACTGCTGTGATGTAAGAGCACTAATCTCGTATGTTTGGGTTTCTGTTACCCAGATTTTTCTCTCTAGAGATGAAAAAAGAACGGCAGAGGCACTTTGATTTGCGGTCACTTACAAAATGCATCCTGTACAAGCCTTTTGCAATATTTATGTATAGCCACACTGGCAAGTCATTAATAATGTGGGTAACCAATCATAAATAATTATTAGTTTTTAACCGGTGTTGGCCAAGCTTTTCTCATTAAAGCTCTGTTAATTGATTTTTGGACCATTTAGAAAGTAAAACCAGCCATGCGTTACATAAAGACACATGGAGTTAGCGAGGCTTATATTAGCAGACCAATTTTATAATGGAACTAATATTGTGCTTGAGTAAATTGAATGCAGAGTACAAATGAATGCATAAACAGTCTACAATAGGAAATTCACATAGGAAATGCAATAATCATAATGGTTGTTTTTTGTGCATTTTGTTATTTTAAGTCGCTATACATTTGATTTCACTAAACTGTTGCATCATCTTTAGCAGGCACTTAACTAAATTACACTAGCTTTTATGTAAATTGTTGTTGCCTGTACGCTCGGGTTTGAGTTTCTCTTTTGATCAGACCAATTACACAATCATTTCATTTCAGATAAAAATGTCCAGACAGTCCCTGTCTGAACTTGTGTGAATGAAGATGAATGGAAGCAATACAATAACACCATTATGTCATTATTTGTGCTTTACTGTTGCGTGATAATAGCAAATGTATTGGCAGTGTAATGTGAAGATCATTATCGGATCTGCCGTCCGTCAAAACAGTTTTTAAATAAAGAATGTCTGACAGAAAAATCAATATAATAAAGCCAAGATTGAAAGACTTTTGAGAGATAGACAGGCAGCAATTCATTGAGAAGATGAGATATTTTTATAAACATATTTTGAAAAGTATAAGCTTATATTTGGTAGATATATTTAAGACAGTTTTTGTATTTGTGCTTGTTTAGTACAATTTAGTGCATGCAGCCATGTTTTTCTTATTCTGGAAAGCATGGTTGAAAAGTAATCCAAGAATTATTGGCATGAATTTTTGACACATTTGCTTAGAAATTGTTTTGTTTTGTTTTTTCAGATATTGAATTGGCAATATATACAGTACCTTAACAGGAGTGAGTCAAGCATATCTTAAATTTTAAAGAATTTTTCAGGCTACTAATGAGAAACCTAAGCTCTCCCATACTCAATAATCTAGATAAAGCATTTAAACTATTCGTGAGTTTCAAGCAAATGATTATTTTCTGATTTCAAGGACTTTTGTGATGACCTTTCTCCATTTAAAAGATATAATTCTTTGATTTGGATTGCATTATTCCTACAACAACAGAAAAAGATTGCCATACCAACTCATTCAGATCAAATTCCTATGCCTGAAACCCAAGGAGATTTTCATTTTGGGTTAAAAGGCTTAGCTTTTTTTTATTGTGAAGACTTTATTCATGTAGTACTTTTTGTCTAAGGTCCACTGTTCAAATATGTGGACAAATGTTCTGTCTTTATTGATTTTTTTACATCTGCGTATTCTTCAACTAGTCCCAAACTTTCATCTTCTTGTAATGCCCAAACCAAACTTCCTGATTTTTTGGCCTGAACTCCCCCCACACAACAGAGTAATGAATTTCCATCTCTGCCAGATTAATCACTGTTGGTGGGACTGTGCCATGACTAATGTTTTTTTTGGGAGGCGGAGGCAGCTCATGTAGAAAATGACTGTGTTTTGTAGCTCCTGTTCTCTCAGAGTGGAGAGGAGGATCTGTATCTCATGCCAACGCTCAAATCAAACTCTTTATCCAGGATAACCAACTGTCCTCATAATAAAAGTCGCACAACTGTTCAAGAAAACCTAAGCAAACTATGACATTTAAAGAGCCCATATTCCACTCTTTTCTGATATTTATCTATCTTATAATGTTGTTTCCTCATCAAAAACATACCTGAAGTTTTGTTTTGTTTCATTCACACATGTTTAACACACAAACCCTGCATATTTAGGCTGAGTTCTTCTCTCAACCAGAAAACACTCTGTTTCACCTTGTGATGTCATGTTGTAATACACAGGAAGTGCTCCATTGTGCTTTTAAACTTCAAATACCTTCCCCAGAATCATTTGGAGAATTTCAGCTCTGGAATTGCCAAAGGTAAAATCAAGGTAAGATAAAAAGTGGCTGTTCACTTGAAAACTACCACTACATGACATCACAAGGTGGAACAGAGCATTTTGAGCTTTGAAGATGTAGTTAGATTAATAAAAAGGATTAGTCAAACTAATGTGTGTGTGTGTGTGTGTGTGTGTGTGTGTGTGTGTGTGTGTGTGTGTGTGTGTAGGTGTGTGTGTGTGTGTGTGTGTGTGTGTGTGTGTGTGTGTGTGTGTGTGTGTGTGTGTGTGTGTGTTTGTGAATGAAACAAAACATAACTCAAAATATGTTTTTGAGGAGGACATTATAGAATCAGTTTTGTGTAATATTAAGACCTTTAAGAAGTCAGCAGATGTATTAGCAACAAAACTTGTAGCTGTTTCAAGTAATTAACTTGTTATAATCTGCATAAAAGGCGCATCTTCACTGGTCCAGTACTCTCACCTACTGGTATTCATGTTTTTGCTTACCTGGAATATTTCACAATACAGCATTAAATGTATTTCTCTCCATGGAGACAAGCAGGTGACACAACAAGGCCAAGTATTAATTTTCAGCAACAGTATTACATATACATTACATTACATATTGCACTTTTAAATACTAATTAGCTTGGACTGTTCTTTTGGTGTTCTTCCCATGGTCAGGTTACATTTGTTTAGTCTTTAGTTTGTTTATTCTTTTTCTTATTCACCAGTTAATGAGTTTCATTTTAAAAGAAAATTACAGATGTGTGATCAAAGGCAGTGAAATAAAAAGTTGAAAATGATGAGTCACCATTTAATACTAAATACAGCTACTGCAATTATTTGGCAGGTTTTTAGCAAATTATTTCCTGTCACAACCAACAACATGGACGTGACCGATGTGGCTCTTGTCAACTGTCTTGCTCAACGACACAGCAACATTACAATATTCTGTTATGTGACATCTATGTATACTATCATGTGGCTGGTGGATGAAATCTCAACCCACTGCATCTGCACAGTCTTATATACTCTGAGTCAATATTCCTCCATCAGCGGCTGTCACATAAAGCTGTCTCTCTGATGACAGAATCCATGTTTGAGTGAAGACGCAACGTAAACCCCCACACTTCTATAAAACATGTGCTCTGTCACTCTGGGCTCTGGGAGTGATCACTGGACCTTGGTTTGACCTTCACAGCTGATGAAACCCGAGTCACGTTTCAAATCGCCTCCTGTCAGGAGTTCAGCAGTCACAAGATTCAAATCGATGACAGATCTATCATGTTATGTCCATGTGCGTCTATTTGTGTGGGTGTATGTGTGTGCGTGTGTGTGTGTGTGAGAGAGAGTAACCTGCCAGCAACCTCAATGATTGATGCGATTCAAACTGACTGGAGAGATTAAACCACAGGTAGCAGACCTTTGCCAGAGCTGGAGGTGGTGATTTTCAGACGGGGCAAGACTGGTGGAGAGGAAAAAAAGAAAATACATCCATGTAATAATGATTTACTAATGCTGCCTTATATGTGAAGAACTGAGAGGTAAGACTAATAGCTGTAGAGAGTTGATGTAGTGAGTCATTGACAGCTTGGGCGGACTTGGCTAAAATCAGTGGATATTGGATATGTACAGTCCACCTTCAGATGTTGGTGGACAGTCAGGGATGAACAGTGTGGGAAGAGTAACAGTGATTTTGAAATATTAAAGCTTCAATAAGTAGCTTTTCTGGTGGGTGGTGTGCTACCTACCTGCTCCCATGGAGAGATTATTCCAATGTCTAGGATTGCTATAAAATCAATCTAGTTGGGATTCAAACATGCTTTTACTGCTAAGAATATCTTGAAACATGCATTCTTACTGTGAGTGGGCTTGGATCTGACATGGCTTTCAAACTTTTATTTATTTTTTTCAGTAAGTCTGTGGGGAAAATGAATGTGAAATGAGGTGCGCAGTCACTGTTGAGATCCATAGCAGCATGTGTAGTTCATGTTAGTTCCTTTTGTGACAATGTTACATGTGAGTTCAGATTGAGTAAGACACTTTTTCTTCTAAATAACTATTTTGTAATTCAAATCATGCATTTGAGACTAGAGTCTGATTCTGTAGTTTTAGGCCTATCACAGTTTAGTGTTTAACTAACAGAGAGAGGGAACACAAATGTTCAGATCAATGGAGTCAGATTAAAAATGTGCTGCAGTGAACTCACATGGGAGAGCTGTAGACGCTGGTTTGTACAATCTTTACCTAAGATCTGAGCCAATACTGTACACTGGAGGTAATTACAAGCGATTACTGTTAAAGATACGTGTTTTAAATCTGTGAAAGATGAATTTGTTTAACTAGTTCTGAGAGTTCAAACCTTTTGTCACAAAGAACTGATTCTACAGTTTACCATTCCTTTACAAGAGAGTAAAGGCTGGATAAAACAGCTCTAATTGGGCTGGATTACTAAAGGAAGTGACTAATCTAGAATCTAATCAAAATGTCAGCAAATAAATGCCCAGTATTTCTGCTTTGTCGTATCATAATCCATTTAATTTTGAAAATAAGTCATAATTTAAAGCTTAAAGCATTTAAATACGCTCAAATATTTAAACATGTTATTGTGGAAGCAGTCAGTACCTCACAACAGTACAGAATCCTAATCTATGTTTGAGGTAAAAAAAAAAAAAATCAAAATTTGCGGATTGTCCTTCAATTGGCCATTCAGTGTGCAAGCAAGGGACCCCACCAAGCCAATATTTTCTTAACATAAAAAATACCTGTAACTGATTAATGAAAGATAGTTACATTTATTCCCTACTGTTGAACCTTCCAGGCAAAGCAATAACATTTCCACTGAGACAAATAAGTGGCTGACCCTCCACTAGAAAGATCAGTGCACCTTAATATAACTCTGGTGTTAACATTTCAGCTTCTACTTTATACACTGTGTGCATAATTATTAGGCAAGTTGTTTTTATGAAAATGTATTTTATAATTGAACAACTACAGTGTGGTGAGGAAGGGGGCCATGGCATTATTTTTTCATCTTTAAGGCCTTTACTGACTAGCCATGCAGTGGAGTACTTCGATCAATGCGACTGAACTTTGTCCTGCACAAAAATCATGACCCTCTTGAAAGATGCAGATTTTTCCTGTACCACTGCTTGAAGAAAATGTCTTCTAAAAACTGGGTTTGGAGTTCATTTTGAGTCCCTCTTCAACTCGAAAAGGTCCAACAAGCTCATCTTTAATAATACCAGCTCTTACCAGTACCCCACTTCCACCTTGCTGGTGTGTACAGTGCGCACAATTATTAGGCAAGCGGGTATTTTGACCCTATCATGATTTTTATGCATGTTCTCCAACTCCAAGCTGTATAAACTTGAATTCTTACTGGATTTAAGCATATTCGGCGATGTATAGTTGTCTAAAGAGGAAGGGTGTGGCCTAAAGAGATCAACACCCTAGATATTAGGACGTGATCACAGAACTGTCAAACATTTTGCTGCAAATAGTCAATAGTGTCACAAGAGACATGTTGAGTAAAAAGACGCAAATTAACTGCAAAAGATTTGAGAAGAATCAAACATGAAGCTACCAGAAACCATTATCCTCCAGCGCTGTCACGTTCCAGAACTGCAACTTACCTGGAGAGCCCAGAAGTACAAAGTGTTCAGGGCTCAGAGACATGGCCAAGGTGAGGAAGGCTGAAACCCCTCTAAGCCAACTGCAGGATTTACAAAACTCCTCCTAAGCATAGCGCTTTGCTTATCTCTACGGCAGCTAGGACCCTGCCGTACGCTCTCCGCAAAGTCTGGGGATGGGGAAAAGCGACACTCGTGGAGAGGAGCAGAAGTGAAGAGAGTTTGCAAAAGTGTTTGATCCGGAAATGATCAGAAAATGCATGCATATAAAGGAATTACATTCAGATTTTAGCCAGAGGTTGGCCATAACAGGTTAGCCATAACACGGAGAAGGGATGTTTATTCCACAAATTATTCTCTACAATATTATACATTGGAAACTGCGTGCTCTCGTGCATGGGTGTGTGTACTTAACCGGTGCAGCGCTGGGTCTCCCGCAGTCCATGTAACCATAGACTTCTATAGGACACAGTCTGTGGCTGTGACCCAAAACAAAGAGGATGAAATAACAACCGGGCCTGAGAGAAAACTTTTACCACAGCACAGGAGCGAGGCTTTGGTTAAATGAAGCACTGGGACTCTACACTCTTACTTTTGTCTTTATGCACCGAGCGCCAGAGAGGCCCGAGTATGCGCATGACACGAAGCCTACTAGCCGAACCTGACCCAAACCCAAAATATTCCCTGCATTTTTGTGTAACGTGGAGCTCTTGCAAATGGGAGCTTGCTCTTAAGTGCTCTCTCTGGGTAGATAGATAAAGGACACAATAATGGCTGTGCCCGTCCTGATCTGGACCGGCGCACTCCCAGAGGTAAGCAGTGCCGTGTAGACTTTTATTGGCAGAATAACAGCGCCTGATACTGTATGTGTCTGGTGAGTTACATGCTATATTTGTGTTCTACCTGCCCAAAGCGCTTGTCCCCTGGCCGCTGATCCACGAATCCTTCCCTCGCTCCTTTCGCTCTCTTGCAGAGGGCATCTGAATTTCTCGCATGCACTCACAGCCCTGTCCTTTTAGGAGTGCATGTATCTATGTGCGTAAATAGGTCTAGTCTCCACACACATATCACAGGCATACTTAAAAATATAAAACTCTGAAACAGCGAGAAAACAATTTGGCCATATCTGCAAAGACAAAATATTTTGACGTAATTTAATCTGTATTTTTCTAATTTAAATTAAGAAATCAGGCCCAAATGTGGTCTGAGGCCCAAATGTGGTCTGAGGTGGACCGGTGGACCCAGTAGTACAGATTACTAGTCCTGGATGGGATCTATGAAACACAGATTGTGCAGCGGAGTGCACACGGATGGTTTTCTACATGTGGAGTCTGCGTGGTACACATAAGCTTAGGAAAAGTCCTGCGCTGTCCTTTATAAATGAGGCCCCTGATGGATGTGTCCGTGGCTGGATCAGTAATGGGCACAAAGCTCGACTTCAACTCAGACGCCAGCAAGGTGGCAATGGGGTACTGGTATGGGCTGGCATTATTAAAGTGGAGCTTGTTAGACTTTTTCGGTTTGAAGATGGACTCAAAATGAACTCCAAACCCAGTTTTTAGAAGACACTTTCTTCAAGCAGTGGTAGAGAAAAAAGTCTGCATCTTTCAAGAGGGTCATGATTTTTGTGCAGGATAAAGCTCCATCTCATGCATCGAAGTACTTCACTGCATGGATAGCCAGTAACAGCCTTAAAGATGAAAAAATAATGCCATGGATCCCTCACCTGACCTAAACCCTACAGAGAACTTGTGGGCCCTTCTTAAACAGGAGATTTACGGTGAAGGAAAACAGTACACCTCTCTGAACAGTGTCTGAGAGGCTGTGGTTGCTGCTGAACAAAAACTGATCGTCAACAGATGAAGAAATGGGCACATGAATGGAAGGCGCATGACCATTATTGAGAAGAAGGGTGGCTATATAGGTCACTGATTTATTTATTTATTTATTTATTTTATGTCAGAAATGTTTATTTGTATTGTATTGTATTGTATTGTATTTGTATTTTGAGTTGCTTACTATTCTGACAGATGAAAATAAACAAGTAAGAATGGAACATTTTCATTTTTCATTTAGTTGCATAATAATTCTCCACATTAATAGTTGCCCCATAATTGTGTACACATAGATTTTCTCCTAAGAAAGCCAAAACTTCACTCTTACTTTCTTAAATATTCAGGTTTGAGGTTTATTAACATTTTGGATTGACCCAGAGCACTGTAGTTGTTCAATTATAAAATGAATCCTCATAAATACAACTTGCCTAATAATTATGCACACAGTGTATGCTGTCTTAGTATGTCTTATGTATGTAACAACTGCATTACACATAAGGGCCTACATTCATGGTTAGTTTTGCTGCTGACTTAGATAATTATTAGTTTGACTTTCAGACATGGAGGCAGTATTATACAGAATATTTCACATCATACACAAATATATTACAGGAGAAACTTGTATTGTATTGTGTGTTTAAATTGGACATTTTACCTTTACTATTATTTAGCATAACATCAGAGCATCACATATCTACTCTTTTGCAAGAATCATAATTAGATTTTTAGTGGAGCAGGACTGGAATATAGCCTCTCAATGTCTCAAACTGTCCTCTCAAAGAATTAGTCCTCCAAAAGCAGTCTGCCATCATTTTTCTTCTCCGTGTTAAAATTCAGTTCGTAGTAAAAGAGTGTCGCTGTGAATACCTATATCAGATTATGTCAAGAGGCACATGGAGCCACTTCAGCATATGGCTTAGCAAAGGTTACTTTTTCATTAAAGGAACAGCATTGCATTAATCTTATTTTAACTTTAAATATTACTTAAAAATTACACTACACCAAATGATTAATGCAGCCTGTCCCGTGCTCATTTAAAGCTTTGTTTCTCTATCGTATGAAACCAAACAGCTGTTCAAGCTCTGGATTCATTTTGGATTCACTTCAGAGCTGTGTAGGATTTAGGACATCCTCCCAACAAAAAGTAAATGTCCCAACTTTATTTTTTCAGTTCACCAACCAAAGTAGAGAGACTTATGGATATGTGTCCTCGAACAGGGGTAAGTGGTTTATAAGATTTGCTGTCCACAAGTTTAAATAAAAACAGCATACAAACTGATCTAAAAGATTGAAGTGTAGTTGTAGTGGAACACTTTCTTTCTTATTGTGAAATACTTTCATTTTTGTTTTTTTGTTGTTGTTTTTTTTTGTTTTTCAAATGTATGTGACTCATGTTTTTGGATATTAGTGAGCATAAGTGTAATTCAATACCATGTACTTTTGTATTGTATTTTTGTATTTGACACCAGTCTTTTGCTATTTTTCTTTTATTTGTGCTATTAATTTTGAATGTATTATTACCATTTCTGTTTTTGCTCTTTGTTATTATTTTTATTGTGATGTGTGAGCAACTGTATCCAAATAATTTCCCTTATGGATCAATAAAGTTTGTCTATGTCTAAGTCTAACTATTGGCCAAAATCACAACAGCAGTCTCCTTACAGGACTAAAAAATAGTTGAATACACCAATAGAAAACAGTGAAATCATTGGTCATTTACAGGCTAGCTAGCAGATTAACCAAATACTAATATAATGTGATATGATAAAAAAGAAAAAACTTGTATCTAACAAATTTGCAAACTACAATTACCATCTGCTGTTCTCGAAAGACTTCACTACACCTACTGTAAATCAATAAATTGTGTTATTATTCTAACTGAGTGGTGTGCTTGGTGCATTCGCATTTGTGGGAGGAATGTACAACTAAACAAATATTTTTCTAGCAATGATGAAAAGTTTACATCCTTAAGCGCCACTTATCGCATAACAGAGACTGTATACATTATTACAATATAGGGGAATAGCAGTAGTATTCTTAACAAATACATGGATGGTTTTCAGTTCCATCGCTAATTCACTACAGGCTCAAGTTGCGATGCAGTTACTTGTGTGAGGTTATACTTAATGTTGCCCGTACACAGGTTCTTTACACTGTGCAGCAACTTTGGCCAAAATCCAAGCGTTCCTTTAACTGTATTACTGTAGTCCCATAGGGCAGACCTCTTTAAGCAAATTGCATCATGTATTTGGTGTAATAGTTTAATAGATGAAGCTAAAAGACCCTTGAAGAGTCTTTCAGGGTCGACTGAGCCCCTGTCTGTAAAATAGACCCACTGAAATACTTTAGTTTGAAAGAAAATAATTTAACTTAATAAATTTAATAACATTATTTAAGGAAAACTGTATTGAATTTTAAATCTGGAAACTAGAATGTTCAAGAATGTTTTAATCAATTTTGCTTTCAATTTCTGGCAGATTTTCCACAAGGATACAGCACGGGGTTGTTCAAGGTCTTTTAATTATCGAAAGCCTGTATTTCTTTCTCTTAGACTCTTTGAGGGAAGGTTGAAAACATGTCAAGTACAGTACTAAGAATACATACAGAAAAAGTCCTTCTAGGTAATAATGCATGCAAGTGAAAAGCATCTATTTCTTTCTGTATCAGTTTCTGGATTTACATTGTGCTGGTCTGAAATTACTCAGAGGATGAATGTGACACGAAATGTCTCAGCTAAAACTAATTTGTTTTTGAAATTGAGATAACATTTGTAATCGATTCATGTCTCGCATAGATTTTAGCTCTGGCCTCACTGGTGTTAAAGGAGAGATGACAGCAGTTACAGCGCATGACGTTATTGAGGTGGTCCGTTAAGCCTGATGCTAAATACAGTGACATTTATTCCCTAACCATCATCACTAATGGAAAAGCATCTCATTTACAGCACCATAAACTCATACGCCCTCTTCTTTGACCTGAAAAATAGATACGGAGGGATTATACCTGATGTAAATAAGAGCATCCATGGCCCTTGATTAAATATTAACAGCTGTATCAGTCAATACACAGAGCTGGAATTAGTATTGATGAAGCCTCTCCAATGCAGCGTCCACTAAGCAGATACACCACCAACGATCACCACTCTTTTCATGGGTGTTAGGTGTTTACACTTTAATTGAATCAAATATTTGTGTTGATGAAGAAAAGCAAAGAGCTGTTGCTGGGGGGAAAAATCAAAATAAAGCTATTATTTTATTACTGATGTATTGAGATATTGACATGTTATACACATTTTAATTAAAACTTTAGATAAGATAAGATAAAAACTTGCATCTTGTTGAATGTAAGAGCTAGTCATCACTATGTTTTTCAGTTTTAGTTTTTAAAGTTCATAGCCGTCTTACAATAATATAACTCAAAGAAATTATCAAACCAATTCCATTTTAGGAAGCGCAATCCATTCAAATCCTGGAAGTCCTTAAAGGGCCCATATTACGTTATTTTATGATCTGTTTTAATGCTGTTTCCTCATCACAAACATACTTAGAGTTGTGTTTTGTTTCATTCACATGTTTAACACACAAACTCTGCATATTTAGTTTTTCTCTCAAACAGAAAACACAATATTCCACCTTGTGATGTCATGTGGTAATACAGGAAGTGCTTCATTGTGTTTTTAAACTCCCTACACCTTCACTAGAATCATCTGTATAATTTCAGCCCTGAAATTTCCCACCTCTACTGAACAAAAGGTAAACTGTAGCTGTTAACTTGAAAACTACCACTGCATGGCATCACAAGGTGGAACAGAGCATTTTGACATTTGAAGATGCAGACAGACTAATAATACAGATTAATAATAAAGGGTTACTCAAACTCATGTGTGAATGAAATAAAAAACAGTTCCCGGTATGCTTTTAATGAGGTAACAGCATTCTAACATGGCTTAAAGCTCACAAAAATTCATTTTGTGTAATACAGGGCCTTTAAAAATGCTATATATATTTTTTTTTTTTTTATTAATAAGCCTCTTTACCATTGCATTTTACCTTAGCATGCAGTGTTCTTTCATTTATGTCTTGCATGAATCATCTAAATGCATAATCTTTGAGTAAAATAGCAATAAGAGAACACCATTATAACATGTTTAAAAGCTTTGAAAAGTAACAAACAAACCTCATTAGCTATTAAGAATTTGTCCAAAAGAACCCTGCTACTTCGGGAGCACAAACAAGCGTCCACAATTAGACAAATGTTGGAAAAGGGAGCAAAATAGAGAGAGTTATGAAAGGTATGTAATATTGGCAGTCCTATATATACAGTAACATTGTCGTACCCCAGCAGTCGCCCATGAGCAGCTGCAAAGAGAAAGAATTAGAGTGGGGTTAAATGGGGTTAAGTGCAGTGTGAAAAGGCCTGAGGTCTCAGCTATTGATCACAACAGACTGGAGCACACAGAGTGTGCACATGAAATACAGCATGGGGGGTCAAGTGGGTTTAATTCATTCAGATTCTGTTTGAAGGTTCATGTAGTTGAAAAAAAACCTTTACCATTCAGTCACGTACAGTTAACAGCATCTTGGCAATGTCTTCTATAAAAATGCAGAGCTGCCGTAAGTTATAGCTCCATCATTTAGGTCTAAGCATTGAGTTAAATAGAGCAAGGACTACTATAAGGAGCACTATTTCAACAGTGATGGTACATTTGCATTGGAAAATATGGCCCAGCTATAGTTGCTATGCTAATTTTCTGTCCAAGAATATGGCTTTGTCTCTGTCTATTAAAGAGAGGGTATTATGCAAAAAGACCATGTTATAAGTAATGCATGATACAAAACTATACACAACAACTTCACAAACCTGATGCAATGTGCAGTAGTTTCATTAGTGGGATGCACAATTGTGTTTTGATTGCACTTATAAGGGGGAGAGAGACTGTGTGTACGGAGCAAAGGGAAGAGGGACTCAGAGTGCCAAAAATTAAATATGAAATATGTTGTTTTTGGCAAATATAGCATTTTCAAACAATAAAAGGTAACATGGTGATCTATGTTAATATGTTATGTGTTAACAGTTAATACGCCATAGAAGTAAAATACCCCTTCTTTAAAGAAATCTATACACTAAATGCATACATTTTAAGTAGTGTTATAAATCATTATCAAATAGAGGAATAGCAAAAGTATGTTATGTGAAATGACAAACAAGCAGCACTAAACATTGGGTTGCTGTTGCTTGGGCCTATCCCGAATGAGCCTGTATTGATAAGTACCATTTGTTTTACTCTCCCCATGCCCAAAGTTGCTTTACAATTTTATTAATTTTGCTTATTCACCTCCTCTCAGGAGTGAATTAATTCGTAGTCACAGCTGCCCCTGGGGTAGACTGACTTCTGACTTCAGACCACCAATCACACTCAAACCACTTAACGTCCTTATAGTTCTTCTATGCCTATTACCCATTTAGCAGTGTTGTAGATGTACAATGTAAGCTAACTAATCAACTTCTCTTTGTCTTTTCTTTTGAGCCATTTTGTTTTCAATGGAGCAGCAGAAACAAAATTATGAAAAGGGATGAGTTGGTGCCAACACATTTCTTTAAATACATAAATTACAGCGTTTTGTGCTTTTACTGTAGATAAAAGAAAATACAAAGCAGAAGATGTGCTTTAGATGCAGAATGCCCAGAATGAGTCAGGGGAGGAGGGAGACACAGAGCCAAAACAAGGGTGGGTGTCAAAATGAAAGATAATCAGCTCAGTTCAAACACAGGCTCAGATCTTGAAGCTGCAGAGAGACAACGAAAAGCCACAATAGTGAGTTTGTTTTTGATATGATAAAAAGAAGAAAAAGACTCTTCTATGAAACAAGTGTGGACAACTCAAATGTCCAAAAATATAAAAGGGGAGGAAAAAATGAAAGATGAGATTCTTGTGGTGAAAAAAGTTTAAAACTGTACAAATGTATAATGTCTCTTCAAAATGAAATGTACTTTTGAATAAGGCAAGATATTATCTGCTGTTGCATTGGTCAAATTTCACCTGGACTAGGTCTAATGTATTTTACGGTGATGACAGCACTTGTCAAACAACCTGAAGGGAGTTTCCCACTCTGAATACTTATAGTATGAATGTGGTGGTGCAGATTGGCAGCCTCTCTTCCATCTGCATGCCTCAGGGCAGCTGTGGCTACAGAAGCACACCAAATGTGGAGTGAACAAAAAATTACTTGTGATGCTTTGAGAGGCTTTGACTGTAGAGCGCATTAAAAGTGCAAGGAATTATTGTACATAAATGTACTGTCTTCCCATTTTCTTCAAGAAAAATTTTGCTAAGAATTCTTCTTTATTGCTATGACTTGCTAATTAAGAAGTAACCCAGACAAATATACTTCTAGAGTGATCACTACTTGCAAAGTAATAATATCACCACAGAGGAAAGTAGGTTGCAGACCCGACACTAGAAAAGTTATATAGTACACTTTTAACAAAAAGTAT
The DNA here is from genome assembly GCA_029959045.1 of Taenioides sp. WSHXM2023. Taxonomy (NCBI): domain Eukaryota; kingdom Metazoa; phylum Chordata; class Actinopteri; order Gobiiformes; family Gobiidae; genus Taenioides; species Taenioides sp. WSHXM2023. The sequence continues at coordinate 12,973,329 of CM057096.1, read as the reverse complement.
AAAAATCTCATTTGTTATATCATTTGTGTGTTTGTGCTGATGCTTTCAATGTGACAGCTACAATGAATGACATATTTGTTTGCATTTGTCAACAAAAAAATGCATTTGCTTGTGGCTATTGAAGTTGACCAGTGTGTGCATGTTAGCAACAGCAGCTAGCACATTCATCTTACTGTGAGCTGATGAAATACTGGCACTGCAGACAGCTCACAAATCATGTCAACCCAGAAACTCAGATATACAGCTGTCACATGCACAGGTAGTTAAGAAAATAGATTGGTTTCCTCACAGATGTATAGCTCCTCATGTTGCAGTTTTACTGGACAAGTACTTGTCCAGTGATTTATAGATTCATGTTTTGCAAGAGTGCTGTTGTGCAACTGGAAGTCTGAGGACGATAATGACTTAAAGTGCAACTATTGAGTTTGCCACTTTTGCTGCTTGTTATTCTGACACACTCTGATTAGATTAGCATTGATCCTGAAAAAGAGTTCACCACTTTTTCTTGTCTTTATTGTTTAACTCTGTAGTTCTCCAATAAGGTCTTGTAAAAGGGGCTTTAAATATGCACTGGGTCACATCCTCTGGCAGTAGGATTACTCTAACACTCTAGAATATGAGCATTTTGTTTAGAGGACTTAAAAACATTTGCAGATGTTCTTAACCTTGTATTCATAAACACTTCAAGCACTGTCCAAGTGATATGCAGGTCAATTTCATTGGGTCATGCTTATTCATGGATTTTACTACTGACATAGCTTTTCGATAGAAAAATATCTCTAGCGCTAGACTTTGAAAATCAATGATGTGACCAAGCACAGGCAGCCATTTGACCTTTATATTATCTTTTGGACAGAAAGTTAGTCTAGTGCTGCTTAAATGTAATTTCAAGGTGGTACAGAAATATGACGCGTGCACCTGTTGGCAAAAGAAGAAATTCAATTTCTCAACTGGACAATTTGGTCAAATATGTTTCGCAGCTCATCCAAGCTGCTTCTTCAGTTCTGGTCGGACACTGCTGGACACTGCCTTATATCTGTCTGAAGGGAAGAGCTAACTACAATGAAATTACTCTGAGACCACCACACCTATTTGTTTAAAGTTTCTGTTAGTTAGGTGGGCCTATTCAATATGCACTGGGAGTGGGGTGTTGTTAGCAGAACCATTCAGGGCCATAATGGGTGTTTTCACACCTCTGGATCTGACCGGGCTAGTCCTGTTGTTTTCTTTGTTTCTTTTGATTTAGGTTTGAGGATAGAGTTATAAATGGGAGACAAATTATGTCTGAGGCCTCCATTTCTGTTCAAGGAAGGATTCTCTTTCTTGACAAAAATAGCCTCTTTAACTCCCCTCTCAAACCAGTCCTTTTCTCTGGCCAAGATCTGGACCTCACTGTCCTCAGAGTGGAGATGTACGAAAGACTGAGGCCCATTTAGGTGGAGATGTACGGCAGACTGAGGTCCTTTTAGGTGGAGATGTATGGCAGACTGAGGTCCACTCTGGCTCTCTCGTCTGTGTTGGTACATCCTCTTGTGAAGTGGCTGTTTTGTTTCTCCAATGTAGCGCTCACTGCAGTCTTCACTACACTGAATGGAGTAGACCACATTGCTTTGTTTGTGGCTCAGTGTTTTGTCCTTTGGGTGGACCAGTTTCTGTCTTAAAGTGTTTGTGGGTTTGAAATACACTGGGATGTCATGTTGTCTGAAAATCCTCTGTAGTTTTTCAGAAACACCAGCCAGGTAAGGAATAGTTACACCCTTTCTCCTGGGTTCTGGTTCTCTGTTGTCTTGTTTCTTGGCTCTCTTAGTTTTATTGAAAGCCCATTTAGGATCTCCACAAACAGAGAGGGCTTTTTGCACATGTTGTTCTTCTTTCCCTCAGTACACCTGTTGTTTCTTCAGAAGGAGTGGAGACTGTCATTGGAATTTTCAAGAACATCTTACAGTGCGGCCAGGTGCTGTGGCCTTGTCCATCAAAAAGTTCAATAGTCAAAGAAGTGAATTAATGTTTTGACTGAGAAATTTCTGATGCTGTAACATCTGTGGAGCCCGCCCTCATGCTGTGATTGGCTCAGAGAGATTCAAAAGAATCAATATAGTTATGGATGACTATAGACCATCAAACAAGTATTCAGCCCCTGATGTAAAAGTATATAATACTGTAAAAACATATGTAAGAACATCTGTAATCATAACATATAGTATATATGTATTAGATTTATATAACACATTTTCATGACACACAAACCAGTTTACATTGCATTATTCATTCACTTCAAACTTTTTGGCAGTAAACCGCTAATGTAGCCACATCTGCCCTGGGGTAGACTGACTGAAGTGAGGCTACAAATCTGTGCCACTGGCCCCTTCGGCCACCACCAGCACTCACCCACACACTACATTCATACAGGCATCTTGCACAATGGGGCACAGTGACAGTTTCCACGAGAGCCACTGCTGCACCTGATATTCCAAGCGGTCTCCTGTCCAAATAATAACCAGCCCAACCCTGCTTGGAGATCAAACGAGATTGGGTATGGTCACATGATCTAATTCAACCACGTCATGCATTTCCCAAGAAACAAATTCTATTATTGAAATGCTAACTCTGGCATCTTTATCCAAACCGAGGAAAACTTTATATCTTTGTTCTGTGAGCAACACAGCAGGTGATCCCCATCGCAATGTCACACCCTGAGAGGCTCTATCCAAAAGTAGATTTTTATTTTCTTGTGAAAACTTGTAAACCTGTTTTGCAGAGAAAGTTAGTTTGGGGTTGCCAAATTGTGTAGCTGGTATTTGCATTTTGTTTTAAAGTGGATTTTAAACTAAACAGGAAAAAAAGGTGAGACCTCATGGTAAAATTCATGTTCCAAATCTATTTAAAAGTCTAGACCATCTCAAAGGTACTGACCATTTGAACAAAGCCTGGTGATCTAATAAAATATTCATTATAGACCTGCATTGCAAATTTCACCATGACATTCAATAGAAAATATATTTAATTTAAAAAAAAATCAGGCAAATTTTATATTCTGAAGAGAATTATTCATTTTCAGTCTGCAGTTCGGAGAGGTGACCTGTGGTGTGGCTGTGGTCTCCTGAGATCCATGAAATAGAGCGCGTGTGACCAGGAAATGCTCCCACGCATCTGATGGAGTGAACAACAAGCGCAAAAAGTGTCTGACAAATAACATCACACTGAGCAAAACAAAAATAAAGTAAATCTGGTGTACTTTAAGTGACAAGTTATATTCTGCAAGATGTTCTTATAGAAATTAGAATCCACTGATAAATTACAGAGGACGTAAAAGCTCTAATAGGCTACAGATTAAATTGAATAAACAGAAAATGACAGTGAACATGTGCATTCTGACACTTCTATTTGAAATGAATAAACTTCAGCTATTTAATTGTTTATAAAAAGCTGCAAGAAAGAGAAACTTTCCGTGTAATCTCCCTTCAAAAATTTAAGTGATATTACTACTGTCCATTACAGTAGTAACATCAAGTGAAACTTGTACCTTTACCAAACACTTAGAGGCAGTTTTAGCTCATTTCTGATTGTCTTCTGGATCACTGTCATTGGGATCATTCTGATGAACTGAGTCAATCAATTGTTAGTATAGTCCATGCCTGTGTTTTGTGCTGAACCATGTATTGTCCTATAAAAAGATGATGATTAGCGTGAGCGAGATAATGAGCTATATAATGTCAGTGCTAACACAGAGCGTGGCGCGTGGAGCTGGAGGTGTTCCGTGCCTAAATATCAGGTGGAGTGGAGCAAACTGAGGGTGTGGTGTGACGCATTCAGTGAACTGCCAGAATTGTTCAAATAAATATCAAACTTGTTGAGGCTCAACAAGAAGGACTCAAAGTATAGGCTTGAGAGAGAAAATTTAGGGGTTTTATTAACTAGGTTTCCAGGGGGAGTCCCTGGAGCAGGTAAGCAGGCAGAGAGAGAGTCAAAACTGGAAAAAACAGGAGATAGAGGTAAGTATGGATATTTAGAAAAATGTAAGTAACTACAAAAAAGTTCAAGTTGCTGAAAAATCACCTAACAGGACGGAACACTGGCAGCTGCTGTCATCAGAGCTCAGGATCAAAGGGCTCAGGCTTGATTTCAGACTGCATATAGGTGAGTAACTGCAGGTGAAGACTCCGTCCACACACACAGGGAAAGGAAGGAGGGGAGCACAGAGGAAGGAGTGTCATAGCCAACAGCATGACACAAACTAGTCCAAAACTTAACATGGAACATAGGCTACTCAAGGCATAAAAAGCCTTCTTTTAATTGGAAATAGGAAGTTAAATGCAGTATAGGTATATTGTCACTATACACAAGGGGACATGTATCTCTTGATGATAACTAATTAATCCATTTGCAAAGCCTGATGAGTTTTTAGAATACAGAAAAAAGTTTATTCTTGTTACAGCTGATATGGACAGTGCCTAGACCTGCCCTGGCCAGAAACCCACAGCCTCTCGTGAGTCTCCTCTCTCCAGTTACCCTGTAAGTCCCTTCTCTCCATCTCTCCCCTAAAGCATCTGAGCTCTGAGTATTTATACAGAAATCAAGTTACATACATATCAAAGCAGAGTGACTTTTGTTTCACAGACTTGTGCTAATCAACTTAACTTACATTTGAGGACATAACAAAGAGCTTCCTGAGGGTGGAGACAGTTGTGTCTGCTGAGCCTTTACACTGGTTCAATTCTTGCACCCGTTCTTTTTGCTCTGTACCTCCTCCCACTATCTATAAAAACATGGCATTCAATATCACTTTTACAATGACGATTGCCAAATTTACCTGCCACTTAAAAAACTTGCTTCTGCTCCCCTGACACCTCTCTTTGAATGTCTTAGTAACATCAAGGCTTGGTTGGCCCACAACTGACAACAAAACTGAGGTCATTGTGTTTGGCAGTACCGACCCCCTCACTGACTTGGGCCCACTGAAACAGCATGTGAAACAGTCTGTCACCAACCTTGGCTATTGACAGTGATTTTAAATTTGACAAATAAGTGAACGCGGTTGTTAAATCTGGCTTTTATCGTTTGCAGCTTTTATCTAAAATTAAACCTTTTCATCTTTTAAATAATTTGAACAGGTCACGCACGCTTTTATCTCCTCTCGTTTAGACTACTGTAATGCACTTTTCACTGGCATTAGCCACCATGCACTTTCTCGCTTACAGTAGGTCCAAAATTCTGCTGTGTGCCTTTTAACTGGAACCAAAAAACATTACCCCAATTTTAGCCTTGCTGTACTGGCTTCCAGTTCATTTTAGAGTTGATTTTAAGATTTTATTGTTTGTTTTTAAAGCTTTCAATGGACTGTCCCCACAGTGCATCTTGGACCTCATCCAAATTTACACCCCCGCGCACGCTCCGACATCCGAGGGCCAGCTCCAGCTTGTGGTGCCTAAGACGAGATTTAAAACCAGGGCGCGTCCACCACCAGAAAAGTTACACAATGCACTTTTGAATGGGCACTGTGTAACTTGTCCAGTGGAGGGTCTATCATCTGCTTGTCTTCATGGAGATGTGCCTCGAATGTTCCACAGTATAAATGCCATAAATGTAAGAATCTCCATGGAGACTTGCAAGCCAAATTACAGGTTAGATTTGTGGAGAGGTGACCCCACTCACAGTAAGAACTAATGTTTTTTTAAGATATTTTTGAGCCATAAATAACACCTGTGGTTAAATAAATGCAAGACAGATTAGTTATACTGTGGATAATTTAAACCAAAACATTAACACCTGAAAAGTTACACAATGCACTTTTAAAGCTCATGCAGTTTCTTGGTACTTGCTTTATAAGTTACAAGACACAAATGTTTAAGAAGAAAAAAATAATTTAAAAAGGAAGACGTGGAAGAAGTGAACACTTCTTTTCCGTAACAGAAGTGGTAAAGCAACATTATTATCATTATTATTATTATTTAGTGGCAGAAGTAGTCGAAGTACTAGCACAGGGCTTTGTAGTATTTAGTGGTAGAGGTACAGGGTGTATACTTAAATTTGGCATTCTACATTCTTGTGTTGTATTATTTTTAACAACCCATGATTTTTCTTAAGTGTCCTTCTGCCGCATAAATCCTGTCATTGTGAGTTTTCCATCCAAAAGACAACACTTGCTGCATTGTGATTCATCATTCACTGTAATATTTCATGTTTACAGTCCCTACAGTGTTGTCTTTGCTTGTACATACAGGGCTCTGGCTGTGCAAAGAGGCGAAGAATTAGGTGAGCACTTTCTGGAAGCGAGCTGTTTATTGATGACTGTTCCATCTGCAAGGCACTCTCAAAGCTTGTACAAATACATAACATTACAAAAACCCATATGTTCAGATCCTTGAATCAACCTGAAACCTGTTGTGCCTCCACTGATACTGCTTGAACTTCATTTTTTAAAGTACCAATCATAATTTATTGGGTATGAATCATGATATTTGTATCAAGCAAATATCAAACTACAAAAACAGGTAAATGTACATAAACACAATGCAACTACATCTTTCATTCATGGTTTATTATCAAGAGTGAGAGAAGAGACTAAGTAGCTAACAGTGTGTATGAAAGATTTTTATGATTCACAAATTTTGACTTAATTTGGTGTGATAATACCTGTTGTAAATATAAGTTATAGTTTTACACCAATAATGAAGCAGTCTGCTAAGAAAAATATAATATATTGAAAATTACAGGAAGTACAGAGTTCTAAAAGATCTTGAGGACATCACGTATTTGTATTTGTCAGAAAAGTAACTCAAGAAGTATCTACTTTGATTTAATTTTGTATTTAAAAAAAAAAAAAGTGTTAGGAGATTGTTTCATTTACACATGTTTAACACACAAGAGATCAAACAGAATACACTCTGCCCCACCTTGTGATGTCATGCGGTAATAGAGGAAATGCTGTTTTTAAACTCCATTCCTCTACACTAGAATTATGAGTGACAATTTCAGCCCTGCCAATTGCAATTGCCAATCTCTGCTGAACTAGGTGACTTGTTAACATAAAAACTTCCACCACATGACATCACAAGGTGGAACAGAGCGTTTTGAGCTTTGGAGATGTAGACAGACTAATAATAAAAGATTACTCAAACATGAATAAATGAAAAAAAAATACATGTGAATGACACAAAATACAAATCCAGTGATGTTTTTGATGAGCTAACAACATTATAATATAACTAAAAGCTCACAAGATTCAATTATGCTCAATATAGGACCTTTAATAATCATACATACTCGTACCTTAACCCCCCCTCTCTCTGCTCAGACACTTGACAGATCATTGGCAGGTGTGTATGGGGTCACACTGATAAATTATTGCTGCTCGCGGTCTCTTTAAAAGTACATTAGTGCAAAGTTGTCCCCAGACTCCCTCGTTTTAATGAACTCTTTCTGAAAATCCCTCTGTAGTTTCACCTAACCATACGACTCTTATTATCACTATCAAAAAGCTGGTGCACTTTGTAAGGTGAGATGACAGCCTGCCATCGCCAATTGACACCCACCATTTTTGGGTGAAAGAGAAAAGAAAAAGTTGGTGTGATCTATAGTCTTTGTGCTGGCTCTGTGTTCCTAATGAGAAGATCTAAAAGAGGAGTGTGGGAAGTGCAGTGGTGCATGATCGTATGCCCAAGAGCGGCTGTCTGCGCCTTTATGTGCTGCCGTGGTAACAAGGCCACAGTAACAAGCTGAACCTCCTGTGACACCAAAATCTCCCTGTGTGAAAGTTAGCACCTAAGACACAGACAAACAATATAAGAGGTTTTTTAGTCCAGGATGTATAAAGCTTGTACAGGAACACCACAGTCAAAAAACATTATAATATTTTCAAGATGATCTCTTTAAAATATGTGAGTTCAATTAATGTAAAATATGGAAATGGTGAGATAGAAAGAGAGAGTGAGCTAGTCCCAAGCCAAAGGAGGTTGTAGCCAGTAAATGTACTCAAGTAAGAGTACTGTCACTTTAAAATAATGCTTAGTTGTAATTAAGCTCCTCCCTTCAAGCAGATATAAAGCAGTGTCCGCCAGCATCTGACCAGAACTGAAGAAGCAGCTTGGATGAGCTGCGAAACGTATTCGACCAAATAAACTCTGTCCAGTTGACAAATTAAATTTCTCCTTTTGCTATGGATTCTGTCTAGACGACTGAGGGATTCTACACACATCGCTTAGTAGTAAAAAAAAAAAAAAAAAAAAGTACTATTCCCAATGATTACTACTAAGTAAATATCTGGTGAAGCAACTGTTTGAACATGGAGTATGATATGTTTTTGTATTGATGGAATCAGACAGACCAAATGGACAGATTCCTATATTTTCCAATCTGTATAAGGGCATTGATACATTAAATGTATGTACTCATTACTCAAGCACAAGTACAAAGTATAAGGTGATAAACTGTAATATATAAAGTAATTGACTAATGTTATGGCTGGTTATGTTCAGGACTGTAGCTCAGTGTTAGAATAATTGTGTATATATTTTATCCCATATTTGCTATAATCATATGTTAGATATTTGTGTGTTTTGAATAACCTCTTTGTGCTCTTTATACTATGTGCATGTGGAAGCAGATGATGTGACCTTCGAAACAAGAAAGGTTCCCAGGCCGCAGAGTGCAGCTGCCTGACAACTGTATCAAACATATTTTCAAAACATGTCGTGTTGTTGCTGCTTTCCCTTCCCCTTAGAAACACATTGTAACTAGGGACCATCCTAAATAAAATGGAGGAGATGGGCCTTGAGTGCTTCAGAGCGGGTTGGAGATTGTAACTGAAAGACACTCTCTGTCCATTCTCCTCGCGAGTAAAACTTAATAATCTCTTGTCTTTCTTCTTGTATATTACAATGTTTAGGTGGGTTTGAACCTGACACTCAGTTGGTAGAGTGCTTGTTCACTGATCCAAGGTTAGCGGTTTGAATCCTGTTCTCGACATAAACATCGTTAGTTGAGCAGTTAGATCCCATTCGATCGGCAACCCACTGGTTGGCAATGCGATTCCAGCTCCCACAGATGAATGCTGCCATTGTGTCCTTGAGCAAGACACTTAACCCACCTCTGTATACACTGGTGTATGAATGTGTGAGTGGTTCCTTGATGTAGCATTTTGAATGACACTACCGTTATTCATCACTATCAACATTACTGTCTGTATTTAATGGTGCCAGTCCTGTGTCAAGATAACTGGAAAGAGCTATGCTAACAGGGGTATTGAACAATAAAAAAATGCCAAAAAGTTATAATCAACCATTTACAATCATATATGCCCGATAGGATTATAAATGGTATATATCCTCATATTTTTTGTGACTTGAAACCAGAACCAGACACTTGTATTTTGAGAATGACTGTTCTTATTGTCAAAGTAATTGGATTATGTCTGAAGTGAAGGGCGCATTTGCATAATGCAAAATTTGTAATTACGGTGCAAACTCCAAACCTGTCCCATAGCACATGATTTGCCAAATTAATATAAGGAAGTTGGAACAAACAAGCCCTATTAAATGTTACCAACAATTTTAAACTAGAATGTAATGATGGGGGGCAAGAGACAGTTTTTCCTATTGATTATATGGTATTCAAATATCCAAATCCAAAGGTAACTTGATTTTTTTTTTTCTGAAAAGACCCTAGAACTTTCTATTATCTATAAAAAATAAATAAATAATAATAAAAGTCTTATATTAATTTTAGCTGCTCCCATCGGTATTATTGGCCCGTAAATTGTTGTGATGACATTCAAAACCAAGCAATTATTCACATTACACTAAAACTAAATGTGCATCTTAATATTGATCTGATAGTCATTGTTGATAAAGCAGATTATTTGGGTAGCAGGATATTTTGCTTGTAGATGTTTTCTCACTTAAGAAAACTACATAATTTATTTTTGAATAGCACAGAAATTATTTCAGTCTTTGAAATGTATTTTATTTCCAAAATTACACGATATGAGAAAATACATAAAAATACAACATGCAACTATACAGTGAAAGAAACAGTATTAATTTAGTAAAGGCCGCCACACACTACAGGATTTTTCGGTCTTAAACGATATTTAAACATGCGTCAAAAAGCACACACCACAGACACGAGGAGAATCTTATGAAATTTTAAATCTTCAATCACAAAGACTGCAGCGGGATATGGTTGCAGACCACAGGCTACAAAGTTGTGATCACACCTCAGTTTGAGACTTTTAAGTGTTCAAAAGATCAGCGTATGGTACTTCTAGTTTAGATACAAGTCAAAACTGAGTTATTACTGTTTGTGAAATGTGGTCTCAATCGCTAATCTGCAGCTTTACCCCGATCCGTGCGCAGTGTGGATGTAAACAGACACACGTGAGGAGCTACACTTCAAACTAGATTAATATTGTGGACTGTGCGTCATTATTTGCGGAGGACAAATTCTATGGATAATGTGGATGAGATGCTGCAGTTTATATTTACAACTTTTCGCTATATCCCGAGTTTGTATCTTGCACCTCTGTGCCCGTCACGCCTCTGCCCCTGACACTCTGTTTTATTGGCTGTTACCGTAGCGTTGCTAATGTTTGGTGATTAGGGTGACCATTTCAGCCGGACAGTCCAGTTTTAGAGCCTTCTGTTCGGACCTCTGTTATGCGTCCTCATTTTTGACATTTTGTCCTCATTTCGGACCCTCGGCCGCCACCGTTGCACGCTGCATCACCACAAATCCCCGCCCATATTGCACCTGCGATGCTGCGATAGCAATGTTTGAAACTGTCTGCTGTTGAACAAAAGCAAAAGCCAAAAAGGAAGACATCATTCAAACATGTTTGGTGCTCAGAGCATCGTTTTGCCAGCAAGAGCACCGAAGAAGAATATTATGCCTTCTGTAAGCTCTGCCATTTTCACATTGATGTGAGAAGCCGAGGTAAAGGTGCGTTAGAGCGACACGCAGACACAGAACGCCACAGGGAGAATGCTCACAGTGCTGCGCACTCTTCTTTAAAGTCTTTTTTTGCCCCACAAACAAACAACACAACAGCTGACAAAATTAGTATTATAATCATACTACTACTACTACTACTACTAATAATAATGATAATAATAGTGATAAGCGGTTGTATAGGGCTGTTTTTAGCCATTTTGTTGTGCTCTGTGGTCGCATAGGAAGACACAAAGTCCGTTCACGTCTCCCCGAATTCAGAGAGAAGCAAATCACAGCCTAAACTGGGCAAATACTCCTGTAGTGTGTTGCGGCCTTTAGTTATTTAGTCATTTGTTCATTCATTCATTTAATACAGTGAATGAGTCCAAGATGCTACAAAGTAATGGATTACTCAGTTAAGCAAGATGCAGAATTCTGGAATGCAAATGAATGCAAAAACAATCACTATTTTCTTTAAGAGATGGGGTTATAATGTGTGAAAATGTGGTGAAAGTCAAAGGGGTTTAATGCACAGCAGGATGCAGAACAGTGGTTGGTGCACCACGGGAAATGTGCAGAGAAATGAGCAATCAGAACATGAATCTAAGACATAAAATGCTTAAGGATTTTGTAAAATGATGATCATGACAAAGTGAAATACATATGTATGAGGGGCCGTTCAAGACATTCATCACTCTCACATACATACATTTTTTGGACTCACATACATATATTCTCACTCTCATACATATATTCTTCTCTCATATACATACATTCTCACTCTCACATACGTATATTCTCAATCTTATACATATATTCTTCTTTCACATACATATATTCTCACTCTCATACATATATTCTTCTCTCACACAAATATTCTCACTCTCACATACGTATATTCTCACTCTCATACATATATTCTTCTCTCATATACATATATTCTCACTCTCACCAGTGTTGGGTGTAACGCGTTACAAAGTCAGTGCCCACTGATCCCACGGCCCCGGGAAACGGCGAGGTACGGGCGGGAGGAGCAGTAAAGCACGCAGCCGGGGCGTTGTGCCACCTTCACCTCGAGCCTTTTCTGGCCGACCCAGAGCCGGTCACGGCACACCGCCTTGGAGGAAGTGCGCTCGGCGGAGCAAGTACCGAGCAGCCGTCCCTTACCCACCGATTTGAATCCCCTGGGCAGACTGCGTGGACCCGATTTGAGCGACCCCGAGGTCTTTAATTTTCCACCATGTATGTATGTATATGTGAGCGTGAGAATATATATATGTGAGTGTAAAAACTCATTTTAAACTGTCCTCTGTCCAGTCTTTAGCCTCCAAAAGGCCCTAGTCACATTATTGTTGCATCTTGGTGTCACAGTGGTAAAGACTTGGGTCGATGGTTCAATGCTCTATCTCCAAAACATGTGAGTCAGGTTGGCCCAAAGCAGCAGCTCAGGACTAACCTTTTAGAGTATGTTTTTGTATTTTTGCTTATCTGTATCGCTTACTGGCGGACACCTGAATTTCTCCCCTTGAAGATCATTGAAGTATTCATCTATTGATCTATCCAACCTTGTATCTTGTTTGGTTGAACCAACCCATTTTGAAGTATATTTTGTATATTGACAAATAAAAGCTTTCAACCTCAGGACCTAAAATGAATCCTGAATCTTTTTGCTAACACAATGCATGCTAAACGCAGATCAAATTAAAAATGTAACTTCTGATGCAGGGTTACTACCTTTGTCTTCATGGAAATGTTTTTGCTATGCCTGGAATGTTCCAGAGTATGGCATTAAACTACTCTAACCATAATATGCATTTAGTTAATTGACAGTTGGCCTAAAAATACTTTAGTTCTTCTACAGTTCTTCTACTGTGAGTGAGGTCGCTTCTCCACAGATCAGATTCTATTTTGTAAATAAATTAAATCAATGACATCTTTATGGAGGCAAACAGATGGACCTTCCACCTAAAAAGTTGGATAATGCTTGTTTAAAAGAGAAAGGCTGATATTGCAGTGGTCTGAACTACAGCTGTCCTTCCCTCTAACATCCACCAGACAGAATCATTTCCCTCCATGTGGTGATTTGCATACAGAGGTGTCACAGTCTGCTTCGTTATGGTGCAGTTAAAGTGTCCTGTGGGCCTGTCCCTTGTGAGGGCCGGAGAGTATGGTAAGGGCCAGAGGGTGTATGGTGAGGGGGAAGGCATACCGTGAGGGGGGGAGTTACGGTGAGGGGTGGAGCGTATGGTGAGGGGGGTACACCGTATGGCGAGGAGGGGTGCTCAGAGCACCCAGGAGAAAAGTATTTAACCTTTTACTGCCTCCTTTAATGTCACACTGTCCCAGAAAACAGCACTAAACCGGAGGAGAGAGGTACAGGAGAGCAACACTGCCCCCTGGTGGTAAAACTGGGAGTAGGATGAAGGGGATGATCCGATACCAAAAACTATTCTTGTTTCATGCACTACTACAACATAATTCACTGTTGAGGGTTAATCCATGAGTCATGTACTAAAAACAATGGTACTTTTCCTCACCTGCTTGTCTCCATGGAAATGTTATTGCTTTGCCTGGAATTATCCACATCCTTATCATCATCCTCAATTGAAAAAACCTGTAAAAAATATACATTTAAAGATATACTGTGTAACATTCCAGGCAAAGCAATAAAATCTCCATGGAGACAGGCAGGTAGTGGACATAGTGCATCTCTGTATGTATTTTTTTTTTTTTTTAATTTACATAAAAATCAGACCAGAGAATGACAGATAAGTTGAGTTATAAATGGTTTTATAGGGAGCCGACTTTTTAAATGTGTTTTTGTTGCCAATACTGTGTTAACACTAATTTAATTGTATTATATATATGGTTGTATTGATGGATCATGCTAATGCAGAGGACAATAAAGTATATTTTACCCAATGCATGATGTTATTGTTAAACCTACAGTAGTTTTCGACATTCTAGTTCAGATATAGAGGACACCGTTCTCTCTCACTTTAGATCACTGCAGATTCAACAAAGAATATAGAAATAAAAAGAAAAGTTGAAATAGACTCCTTTAGTTACAGTGAATGGGGGATAAAAGTCAACCTAATAAAGTCGGTTGCTAAATTAATGGATTATAAGTTCGTATTGGGGGAAAGTTGGAAGAGTTTGAATTGCCTAAGGTTTGTGAAATGATAGCAGACCATGGCAAATCCCAGCGCTTATAGTGTAACAGAGAAAATGAAGTCAAACTCAGTCTTAGCATTTCTTCATATTGCTCTGAATCCCCTGTGGAAAGGATTATACAGTGCTGCAGTGGCCTGATGCGCACGCACTCAACTTTCAGATATGTTACTAGTGAAAGAGTGCTTTATCTTTCCATTCTTATAATTATGCCAGTTTCATTTATTAAATATCACGAAGTTTAAAGGCCTTATATTATGGAAAATGTACTCACATGAGCTTTAAGCCATGTTAGAAGTTAGAGCCATGTTGTTGTTACCTTCTCAAAAACATACCCAGACAGCTTTTACCTTTTGTTGTTGTAGAGATGGGAAATTCCTGGGCTGAAATTATCCAAATGATTCTAGTAAAGGTGTATGGAGTTTAAAAACACATGGAGCGCTTACCCACATGACATCACAAGGTGGAACAGAGTGTTTTCTGTTTGAGAGAAGAACTCAGTCTAAATATGCAGGAAGTGTGTTAAACACATGTGAATGAAACAAAACACAACTCCAGGTATATTTGTGACGAGGAAACAACATTATAACATAGATCAGAAAATAGCATAATATAGGCCCTTTTGTGCCTGTTGTGTTCCACAGTATAGTTTTAACTTTATATCTATCTCCATGGAGACAAGCAGGTGACGGCACCAGGTCCAAGTTACAGGTCAGCTCACTCACGCTAAGAATACAATGAGCAATAAAGCACCCATTGAGCAATTAAACAACCATAATGAAATAAACACAAGATAAATATGTTTACTGCAATACTATGAAACATTTCTGGTAAAGCATTAACATTCCCATGGAAACAAGCAGGTGGCACATTTACAATACTTTTAAGCTTGCTATGTCACAGTGTAATAACTTATATAAGGCTTTGCTGCATCACAAAATGACCAACTCTTATATAATAGATATAAAATGATCTTCCAAATAAGATGTGGTGAATCCAGTGTGAGTCAGCAGAGCTAAAGCTGACCTTCATGTCATTCTTACTCATATCCCTGCATTGAATGAAAGCAGAGGACTCAAAGCTGAGGTTCAGAAAGCCCTGTGATGTATATTATGGTGGATATTTCTGACTAAAAATAACAAACACTGTTGGAGAGAATTCCAACCTTCACTTGGGTCACGATCTTCTTCAGCCTTGAACATGATACAACTAGCTTTAAATTAGCTTCAGCGTAACAGCAAAAAACAAGAAAACTGTGTGACAACAATTTACACCCAAGGCCACGTAGTACAAGCAGGTATTGAATTTGGTAGTTCTGTCATGTTTTGTATGTCTGTTTTCTCATTTAAAAGACACTAAATATCGCAGTCACAAATGATCACTGTCATTGATCTTTCTTGTTCTAATCGAACAACATCAGGGAAGATATGCAAGAAATGCAATTTCAATGAAAGTAAAGAAATGCAATACTGAATGTGTGGCCAGTTCTTTTCTTAATAAATACAGCATTTTAGTGCCATGGATGATATGGTATTTTTGTTTTTCTAGATCATAGAGTCACCTCATTGTATAGCAACAGCAATTAAAAACTGTCCAGGAGACCTTTTCCTGTGACATAACAAACCTGGAAACTTCAAAACTGTGTTTGTTTGTTGTTAATTTAAAAGTTAATTTTGTATAATATGTGTCCTTTAAGTGTATTTTGTACTTTCATGACTACAAGTGCCATCTCAGAACATCTCAGATTTGTACTTGAACAGCGTTTCACGTCATTTATTTTTAAATGTCATTCGTGGCCTCCATGAGTCACTTTGGATGGGAGTCTGCTGTGTCATGAATTTAAAAGTTATGAGCACTCTGTCATGAAAAAGTGGAGATGGTGATTGCTTAATCAATTAGGTAAGAATCACTGAGCCTCTAAGTAAAAAAGCCAATGGACCACAAGCTTTGATAAACTAATGCATACAATATTGTGTTATCAGCCATAAGAATATTGCATTGGTCAAACAAGATGTACTTTGCCGAGTGTATTAAAGGTGTTCATGTAACAAACAAGGTGTTCATGTAACAAACAAGGTGTTCATGTAACAAACAAGGTGTTCATGTAATAAACAAGGTGTTCATGTAATAAACAAGGTGTTCATGTAACAAACAAGGTGTTCATGTAACAAACAATATCTCCATGTCTCCATGGAGATATTTTTTTAATGTATTGTCTGGAATTGCCTGTGAGTTGCTCATCCATACACGAAATGCCAGGTGGGACATCACAGCCAAAGTAATAACATCTTTATGGAGACAAGCAAGGGGATGACCCTCCATCAGAATGGTTACATACTACATCTTTAACGGAAAATGTTAAAGATGTTAAAGCTGATCTCACCATGGAAATGTAATTGGTTTTCCTGAAATATTCCATTGCATTAAAGTGATCTTTATTAAATCCCGGTGTTTCTTTGTTAGAACAAAGACCAGCAACACCAGTAATGTGGATATAGCTAGGCGGGAGACCCTCCATCATACTGTAGTCCACGTTTAAAGCATTCAGAAATTAAGAAAATATCAGGATTAACAGGGGGTTTTCTAACAGAACCAAGTACAAAAAAAGAGCCATGACAACAAATAAATTACTTTCAGAAAATAGATTGACATGAAAGTATGGTAGAATAATATTCTTCCCTGATTTTCTCTAGTCTTAGTCCTAGCTTCGTTATATATGTATTTTTTGCTCTCTGTGTGTCATTTCTGTCTCTAATGACTTTGTCTATTCACTCCACTTTTGGCTGATGTTTTGCCTTTACATTTACCTGTGCCTCGTCTCTGAATAAACTCCTTTTATAGACACGCTCGCTTCAAAGACTTTCACCTGATGGCCCTGTATACTGTGACGCATTCAATGTCATCGGCGCACAGGCAAGTGCACTCCTACACTTGAAAGTAAACAGCATGTTCTTGACATTATTTGACTTTTTTGACGCAGTGAGACTAAATGAGGGAGATGGGCTGTATGAGCAGTATGCATTCAGTGCTGCACCTGTCTTGTTGTGGTGTTATTAATTTTAGTGGTTTTATGTAGGTTGCCAAAGTGTGAGTGACCTTTAAAGTTTACAAATATATAAAGTTTAGTATTTACAAAACCATGAAAAAGCATAAAGGAGGTAGACAATATAGTTAAGTTAGCATTAATGTAACAGGTTAAAGGGATACTATGTAGGGAGAAAATGGTGGCAAGCAGGTGGCATACCTACCACCAGAAATTGCATATTGCACCTTTAACTGTGAAAATTCTTTTTTATTATTTATTATTGTTATTATTTTTTATAGGGTGAGGAGATCAATCACACGGCAGGAGCTCGGAGGAGAGGCGCTGCTCCTCCACATTGAGAGGAGCCAGTTAAGATGGCACTGGCATCTGTTCTGGGAAGGGGCCCTGGGGAAGACCCAGGACACGCTGGAGGGACCGTGTCTCCCAGATGGTCTGGAAACACCTTGTGGTCTTACCAGTAAGTGGAAGAAAATGGATGGATGGATAAATTGGTCAATGGCCCTATTCAGATTTTACTCAATGGTAACTTCCACAGTCAAATTTGAAATGCATGTTTGTTACAGGGCAGCAAATTATACTATTATATACGTATTAGAATAATTACACTACATTACTTTATATTAGTCTACATAAAAGACACACATTTATTCACTTAATTTTTGTTATTATTATTTTCACTTTTTATCTGGTTATGTGTGCGTGAGAAGGGGTCTAGTTTATTGTTTGTTTATTGTTTATTGACAGGAACCCATTAGTGCAGACAAGCCAACAAAGTAAACAAACACAAATGTATGTATACACAATATATTATAGAAAAATGTACCATTGTGTTTTTGATGGCCTTATTTGCTTATGCTTTCCCCGTCCTGTAATGTCAGTGGCTCTCTTTTGTCTAATACAGATTACAGCATGTAGACATTTGATGGCCATATTTATGGCCTTGTCTGTCAGTATTTGTGTCAGTGCATATTACACTGTGAAGCCTCACTCCTCCTCCGAGTTATTCACACGTCAAATCTCTTCATTTTCTCACTTGCACATGTGGGAGGACTGCTGAGGCAAACAAACGCTTTTTTTCAAACATTAAGCTACTTTGTATGATTCACACTGGCCAATGTGTGAAAGCGATTATAGTGTAAAGAAGGGGTCACATTTTAAATACTAATGGTCTTGTGGTCTTTTTCATGTAGCTAGAGTAACAGTAAAAATACTGCAAATACACAAAGTAAGAAAACAGACCCATGCACCTATAGGACCAATATTGTCCATTCTGCACTTAAACCCTCGAATGCAGGACAATACTGGATTACTCAAACATGTATGAATCAAAATGCAGCTTTGGGTATGCTAATGCTTATTATAACTTAAAGCTTATAAAAGTTTTCTTTGCATAAAAATCCGGCTAGACACACACTACTAGTTCACTGATCCTAAGGAGCAATTTTAGACAGTTAAGACCCCAGCACCTGTATTTTGCAAGTTATGACTCACCAAAATCAATACTGCATTGCTTAAAATAATGTATATTTACGGACATAGAAACACTGCCCCCTTGTGTCTTCTGAAACTAGATTTTTATCTAGTTATTATTTCTGAAGATTTCTCTCGCAGTCATGATTTTTGGTTGCTCAAGGCTCCGAAAGGCCTTGCATTCACGCTAATCAAACAATGTATAAGTATATGATAAAGTAATCAAAAATAATCATTGCTTATTAAATTACTGAATAGATGGTATTTAAGTAACTAACCATGCAACATTTTGTAGAAGTTCCAACATAAATCTGAAGCCATGCTGTGACCACAAGTCTGAGCATCTCTTGGAAAACGGACTCCTATCTGCTGTTTACCACCCCTCCTTCTGCTTTGATTGCTCACATCGCTCTTACATCCACACACAGAATAGAAATAAGTGTCAGACAATGCAGAGTCAATGCCGCTTAAAAAGACATGATTAAACTTTGTTCAGGAAATCACAGCGTATTGAGATTTGATGGTGGTCTATAGGCAGAAAATCAAAGTGCATACTCGTCCATGGAGGGTGGGGTTAGCTTGTGTGTAGAATGAGTTGATTTGTGATGGAGGATTTATTATCAAGGTCAGAAGTGTATTCACGACAGGAGTCAGAAATGTCAGCCGTCATTCAGGGAGCAGCTCTCAGTGGTAAAACTCAATCAAAAGTTTTAGTTCATCAAAAACCAGAAAAGTGGAGGGAAGAGGAGTCTAATGTGTGTCTAGTAAAACGCATTGGTATTCAGATTAACAAATGAGGATTATGTAGGCTATGACATGTGTTCTCAGCATTTGGTAAGGTTTTATACTTACAACATGGCAATTATTTGTGGAGAAATGTGCACTGCTGACAATTTGGTTGGACAATTTGGTTAGTCAATTTCGTAATTTAAATATTTATTTGTTTTTGACTAAAACACCAAGTAGAAGGGTTTAACTAATTCAAATTAATTAGGGCTTCGGTAAGTGACTTTAATGATCGACTAGTCAGTGACAAGAACTGGCAAACGTGTTGCAAACAAACAAAATCTGATATTTTTGAAATATTAAGCTCAAAAATAGATGCATTCGCCCACACAAAAAAGTTTCAGCATAACCTGGTAAAAATGCATTTTATCATACAGTGACAATAACTTTGCATCTCAATTTTTTATTTATTGGGATAGCTATAAAAATTCTATAATGAGATGTGAAGATACGATCTCTATAGAACGTTAACCAGATTAAAATAAACTATACTGGGTTGACAGTTACAAGTATTTCTCTCTTATTTCATTTTTTCCTACAGAAATGCATCTGATTAGCCCTTTGATCACATCATTACTGTATTGTATTGTCCCACTTTTCTACATTATTTGTAATCCACAAAAGCCATAAAAAGCCACGATAATAAACCTTGTGTTTCCCATCAGCTTCCTGTGTGCAAATGTCCACTGTTCATTTGGCGTGTTATTCTGATTGACCCCAGACTGCTCGAGCCACCTCCGTAATCACCGCTCATCATGATAATCAGAGCGACCTTCTCAGAGCAGAGGAGAGTGACTGCAGTCTCAATCCCCCCTACGCCAATACATCCAGTCACATAGAATAACGGACAGATGCTCATGTAAATATACATTTTGAGTTATTTTTAGTTTATTTTTTGTTTGCTACATTCCATACGTGTCCAGTCATAGTTCCGATGCCTTCAGCGAGAATCCACAATGTAAATAATCATGAAAATAAAGTAGAAAACTAAAAGTGTGTCCAAACTTTTGACTGGTAGTGTATATGAACAAAGAAGGGTCCGCCACCCTCGTCTCCATGGAGATTATTTGTTTTATCTTGTGTCTTCCACAGTAGTGCATGAAATTAATCTTGTGAATTTGAATTTGAGTTGCATTATATTGTAAAAATTTGACATTTATTATTAAAACATCATGTTGTAAGATATATAACACAAGAGCGTAATCTTTTCTGTTTTTTCTCATGAATACTGTGCACTTCAAAGCCTAGTAAATTACATTGAATACTACCAGTTGAAAATGTACCAGAATGCAGAATACAGTTACTCAAAGTTAGTATTTTAAATACCATTTTTGGTACATATTTTTTAGCCCTACTTTCCAACACTGGTTGCAGTCATCACTTAAAATATTTTATGGAATTAAACTCAGGCATAGACCAGTTTCTTGTCATTTTTAATTTTGCTGTTGCTGTAGTGCCATATGGTTATACACTAATGTGTGTGTGCATTTGTCAATACATTTTACAGACTACAAAAAACGGACCATTATCTGCTTAATACAATCACACTGACTGTAATACACTGGAGTGGGAAATGTAAAACAGATGGCAAAAACAAAAAAAAAAGAAATAAAATAACAAAGGTTTTCCAAGTTTGTGTACAACAAATTATGCAAGGCCAATGCAATTTTGTTCAGTGGCAGTTACTAAAATTGTCATAATCGTGCTAAACTTAATTTACTGTTGTTATCCCTCATCATTCAAAACAAAAACACAATACCTCACTCTGTATGGAAAACACGTACTATCACTTTCAACTGAACTACTAAAATAATTGTGACAGTATCAACTTTTTCATAGCACTTGTAAACTTGGAAGGCAGACATCTTTTGGTAAAGATAGATGAAAACAAAAAGTAACCATCCCCTGCTCTAACAGATCAGTTTACCTTCACATGTTTTGACTCCTCGTCTGCAGTCAACATCAGAAGAGTCACATGATGTTGCTATGACGGGTCTTGCCGGTTGATTTATACATTCTCCCTGGTCTGGGGAAGGAGGACATCAGCACCCTCTACAGTCCAGTCTGACTTCTTCAGAACAGTATCCCAAGTGGGGAAGCGAGAACGCCCCCTCGTCTCAGTTTGGTGTATTATGGGCATGTTTTCGGATTTTGGATTTCAGATTTCTATTGCCTCTTTTATCCAGAGATGGATAAAAGGAAGACCGTGCCAAAAATCAGCTGGCAAGACACAGCACAGCAACATCATGTGACTCTTCTGATGATGACTACAGACAGAAGTCAAAACATGTGAAGGTAGATAAACAAACTGGTCTGTTGTTAATAATCAAATTAACCTTTTTGGAATAGCATGGGATGTTACTTTTTCCAGAAGCAATTGATCCAAATATCAAACTACTTAAAAGCATTAAACAAAAGCTATTTATATGACCTATTATACAATACACTGGGTACAATGCATAAAAACATCTGTGTAGCATTCATATCCAGAGCACAAAACTTAAAGTGCAGAATGTCTTGAATGAGTAGCTCTTTGTTTTGCATCATTTTCTCTGAAATGTCACTTAAACCCACCAAACTGAGCCCTATCTCCACATACCCACTCATCAAATTAAAAGAAAAAAAAAGATAAAAAGAAAAAAAAACATTCCCAAATGGGGTGCAATTATAAACTATGTATCCATGTCATATCCCCTTATTTTTCTCAAAACCATGGGTCAAAAATGCTTCAGAGCTTCATTTTAAACCAACGTTACAGTGCATCTATTCAACAGGAGAGGGAATACTTACACTGTACTAAAATAGTTTGTAATGGGCATCAATCTAATATTCATTTTGAGGTCAAATAAATCCAATGATTAGTGTCCAAATCTCAGTGTGATCCCTTTTAATGCTTATGTAATGCTAATAAAGTGATGCAGTTGACAGACACCATTCCTAGCACACCTCTTCTATTTTAAGAAGTGCACACAGGTGGTTTGTTTATTTGGAGCTTTCACTGGCTAACTTGGCAGGATGCACCATTTCATTACAGTGATCATTAAGCCAACATGTATGGTGTGTGTAAGGCTAATTTTGCAATTTCTCAAAACAAAACAATAATAATAACTGGTCGATGTTGAATGACAAAGCTTACGCAGAAAGCTACTGAACCAAATTCACCTTTTCATTGCAAGAAGCATTTTCTTTTTTTCAAATTGTGTTTGGTACTTTGGGCCATTATAATTGTTCCTATTCCTGTCTCAAGCATTTATTCAGCTCTCCATTCCTACATAGCCATCAGACCTGAAATGTTTTACCAGTTTCACCAAAGCCTTCTTATAGATCTAGTATTCACAGCCTGATTAAACAACTGCGGGCTCATTGTTCAAATCTTAGTCCATGGTTTGTCGTAGTACTTGTTTTGCTGCTTTTAAAATCACATCAACAGCTTTGTAATAAGAAAACTGCCTGGCAGCTTTCTGAATGCTACACAAAAAGTCCAAGAGGTAACAGCCAAATCCTAAGTGTATGCTTTAGTCTAGTCTAGAATGAAAATGTAAAAATTGTAACCTTTGTTTTATATTTACCATGGAGTTGTGGTTTGGTTGGAAATAAAAAAAAAATCTCATCTCAAACTAAGAAACAAGAAAATATGGGCTTTCTCGGAGTGAAAAATGTCTTGTCAGAAAAAAAGTCTTCATAGTATACTTGCTTCTAAGGCAGTTCTCAATCACAGGACTTTACAAGCACAGTTAAGTTAAATTGTGTCAATAAAAACTTCGGAAATCCAATCCGAGTAGACTCCTTTTGGAGTGTATTGATCACAAAGTCAAGTTGAAGATACTTTTCAAGTTCGTTCCAGTGTCCATCTTATCCCCCCTTTTCACACAGGGCTCTCATGAGAAAGCAGTGTCTGTGCTCAGAGGCACAACAGTCAGTGAAGAAAGACGTCCGCACAGTAAGCAGAGGACAGGGGAGGAGTGTGAGAGCGGGGGGAGCAGATGTTACCAGATGTGCGATTCGCAATGAGTCATTTTGATCACGCCCACACCTCCACCAAGACGCCTGTAGTTCATTCCTCCGTATAACCTGGACAACAGAAACATATATGAATATCGAACATAGACAAGCCAATCACATACTGGATGAGCTGGATTTTGGTTTTGATTGGTGCATCTCTGGTTCAATTGTTCTGATTACTGGGTTAAATACATATTGACCCACTACTGACAAAACTACCATTAAAAGCAGAAAATCAGGGAATTGCACATAGTTTGTGATTTAGATGTGATTTTTTTTCCAATATAGCTGGATAATTTAAATTTTTTCACAGGCAGGTAGATTTACCATTTATTAAGTTGCATGCATAGTAAAACACTTACCTCCATGTATTTGCATCTGGATCATATACTTCTATAGTTTTTAGATACGTTGTTCCATCAAAACCTCCTACTGCCATCAACTGCCCATTTACAACTGCAAGGCCCACCTATACATAAACAGAGCATTAGACATTTTTATATAGGGCTTTTCCACCTTCAAGGCACTTTTACAACAAAGACCATATACCTTGCCCAAGGACACAATGACAACATTCATCTGAGGGAACTAGGATCGCAACAGCAACCAGTGGGTCAGTGGATCTGACCACTCAACCAATGATGGTTTATGAAACGCCAACCTTTGGATCAGTGAACAAACGCTCTGCCAACTGAGCTACTATAGCCAGATTATATATTTGTATTGGTCTAGTAATGTATTTTATGTATTGAACCTCCTAAACCCATTCATTTGAATGAATTTCCTTCGGGATAAATAAAGTATTTATCTCAAGCTATCCATCTTTTCAATGGGATATTATATGGCCTAAAAAGACTGATTGTGAAGATTCAAATTGCTTCTCGATTTACAGTTGAAATCTTGAAATCAATCAATTCATGCAGTATTTTGCATCAGACACCCACCCCACTTCTTCTGGAAGTCATGGCGACCACTGGAGACCACTGGTTGGTCCTGGGGTTGTATCGCTCTGCACTGCTCAGCTCTGTAGTATCATCTCTGCCTCCCACAGAGTAGATCATGTCCTGGTACACAGCACAGCCCAGGTGCTTCCTCCTGGTGCCCATCGGCGAGACTGTGTGCCAGCGGTTCTCTTGTGGATTGTAACGCTCCACTGTAAAAATAAAGAATTGGATGGATTAATTTTTTACTCTCCTCTGAAAATGTATGTATTATAATTTGGACTACCGTATTTTCCGGACTATAAGCCGCTACTTTTTTCTCACACTTTGAACCCTGCGGCTTATACACCGATGCGGCTCATATATGGACGGATTATTCGTCTATGAACACAGCGGATGCGCGCGCAGCTTGAGTGCAGAAAGCGCCGCTGTCTGTGCGGTGAACATGGGTTAGGGTTAGTTAGAACACTCGCTAGCGCTGTTGTCAGCACTAAAACAGTTTATCGCTGCGTGATAAAATAAGTTCTGCTGCTAAATGAACATTAGTGAGTGGGATACGTCTTAATGACCCGTATGTGTTAAATGCAGGTGAGGCGTAAATGACGAGACGAAACGTCTCAAACTTCAGTAGCTGGACATCCACTCATACATGATCGATACAACTAACCCCGACCCCCGGGAGAGCCTGAAATCTGCTGAAATCCTACAAGACACTGACATGATACAAGACAGGACAGCGGCTCTTTCTGCTCGAGACATGCGCTGTAGAGCGCCAAGTGACGGGGCGCAAGAGCGAAACAGACAGGTGAAGAGATGATGTGCTGAGGAAGATGCTCGTCTGATTTTGTTTTGAACAGTTATTTTGTGCTTCATGCACACACCCTCCTCATGGAAAACATACGAAGAAATGCATATGATGCAGCTTTGAAGTTAAAGACAATTGATCTGACTGTCAAAGAAGGAAACAGAGCTGCTGCACGTGAACGCGGCATCGATGAGTCGATGGTGAGACCTTGGCGACGGCAGCGTGACGAACTGACTCAATGCAAAAAGACGACAAAAGCTTTCAGAGGCAATACAAGCAGATGCTCGGAACTTGAAAACTTCTTGAAGACGTGGACACTTGCGGCTTATAGACAGGTGCGGCCTATATATGTACAAAAATAAAATTCTTTGAAAATTTAGTTGATGCGGCTTATATTCAGGTGCGCTCAGTAGTCCGGAAATTACGGTATTATAGTTGTTTTTATTATAATTTGGACTATAGCTTTTAAAACACAGCTCTAAGACACAGCTTATAGCTCATAGCTCGTATGTGGACAAGTTTGTATTATTTTGTTGTCAATATCTGTTCTAGGCTAAGCTTTTTGCATCATTTTCAAGTCTTTCCATAGAAAATAAGCTTACAGTGTTACAATAAAATAACAACTTATGATTTACAGAGTTTACCACTTTTACCTACCTGTATTCAGCGGTGATGTCCCATCGGACCCCCCCACGGCGTACAGAAATCCTCCCAGCACTGCCACTGCCACACCCAGCCGCCTGGTGCTCATAGACGCCACACGGGTCCATTTGTTTTCCTTTGGATCATATCTGTGACATAAGCCCATTCATAATAAGTATAGTGTTATGAAAAATGGTATATGCACAAAGAGCACAGTTCTTTTGACCTTTCTACAATGTTCAGACAAGATACTCCATCTTGTCCACCAACTGCGTACAGGTAACCCCCAAGTACAGCCACGCCCACACTGGTGCGGCAGGTGCTGGTCGGAGCCACATCACTGCTCCACTGGTTGGTTTTGGGATCATATCTGAAATAGTAAACACATGTTAGGAAGCAATAGTAAATATAATAAAACAGACACAAAAAATTACTATAATTACTATATTTTATTGATGATTCAAAGTTTTCAAAGTCAGGTCAAATTTAGGTGTACAGTGTCAAGTAAAAGTAAATTGTTCCAAATAGTAGTTTTAAACCTCTTAAATGCAACGACTTAGAACCCCTGACCTCTCTACAGAGTTGAGGTATGATGACCCGTCGTGTCCTCCCACGGCGTACAGCAGGTCATCCAGGACGCTGACCCCGACCCCACACCTGCGTTTGCTCATGGAGGCCACCATCCTCCACTCATTTGTCTGAGGGTCATACCGCTCCACACTGGAAATGGCATCTCCACTGCACCAGCCACCAACTGAGCAAACAAAAGACTTATGAGCGACAAGTTTCCTCCCTAAGAGGATACAGGCGCTTTACAGGCTTGTCGAAGCCTCTCACGTTCATTAAGCTGAGCTACTTTTGTAGAGGATGCAAATCTTCACCATAGCCCCCTCCAACCACCAACAATCACTCATACACCACATTCATTATCAGCTATGTGGGTGAAGTACTTGCCTAAGGACATAAAAGCAAAAGGTCTGAGCGGTAGATGGGTACTCTAACCACTGAGTCACTGACAAACCACTGAATATTTTATTAATTTTATTCTTATTATTTTAGACATATTTGTTTTATGTTTTACCACAGAGCCACGACTTCTTTCATTTCATGTGTTTTTATTGTTAAAATAACAAATAAAATCTGATGAAAGCTTAAAAAAGTAAAATTCAGAGTGGCTAATAATATCAGTGTTCAAAAGTTATATTTTGTTGCAAGCAAGCCTGAGCATATAATATTAAGTAATCTAAAGTTTTGGTAATGCAATTTATTAATCGGGATGGAATGGTTTAAGCTGACCTGCAAACAGTACTTCTCCACAGCGTATGGGTTTCCTGGGTCGAGTTCTGGGTCCCTGCATCAGCGGTCTCTCCTGAGGCAGCAGCAGGTAGTTTTTGGCCTCATCAACCAGGTCTCTGAAACATTGTATTAAGTCAATGCCAAAAAATACAAACAACTGCATAGGAAAGCATTATTGTATTGTATTTCATTTTCAACTATAAATGCATGCCCACCTGCACTCCTCATCACTTTTTATAAGCGGGTCTGATCCAACAGTGCCGACCAAGAACTTAGGACTCAGTAAGGGAAGTCTGACATGTTGTAGGACCTGTAAACACAATATATATATAAATGTGTCCAATATTGCCAGAAAGAAATTTCTTTTGCTATATCTCAGTCCAACATTTTTGAAATATGCTTAAATGTGGCTGTAAATATTTAAGTCCAGCATAAAACATAAAATTAAGTACTACTGCATATATCAAACCTGTGGTAGCTGCGGCCTGCGTTCCTGAATGCTGTATTTGACCCAGGCCATCACAGCGTTGAAAACCTGCTCCTCACTTCTCACATTGAGCTCGTCACTAGAGATGATGTCGATCAACTGATTGGCAGGAAGCAGCATGAATTCTTCACTTTCCATAACCTGCAACAGAACACAGAGAAACGGACAGTCAGCAGCTTGGCACAAAAATACATTCATGGAATAACTACAAGCAGTTATTCATGTAAATGAGAGAGGTCTGTTTTTTAGATTTTCTCCCTCATACCATTAAGGGGACAATACGCTCAGGAGACATCTTGAGGGTAGGGGGCAAGACAGTGTTTTGGAATAGCATAATAGCAGCAATTAGCATCTAAAATAACATATCTAAATGCTGCTCGGGTTTCCGATTTGCTGCCATTTACGTTCCTCTGTGAAATGAATGACACACATAATTATATCAACAGCTGTGTTAATTATGTTTACAAATCCTGGGGAACTAATTTCATTTGACAAGCGACCAAGTTTAGTTTCACGCTATACTAGTAACAGTGAAATACAACAAATATAGGACTATCAGCTATTATTCTTTTAAGAAATAATCATGTATAACATAGATGTAAGGAAAACTTAAATAAACAGTAAATAATGGATTCTATTCATTCATTATTTTACAAGGGGTCAATATGCTTGAACTGTTGCTGTATTTTTTAAGACAAAAATTTTAACCCAAATTATCTTAATTATTGTCCATCCAATTACTATTAAATAGTGATGTAACCAATCTGTATCAGTAGAGTATCAAATAAAAAAAATATTTGGGTACAAAAAAAAAGAAAAAAAGAAAAAGTACTTTCTCTTGGGTTCAAACTAAATTGGATGCCAAGCGGGTCCAGTGAGAGGGCTAGTGCTGTCATAAAATGTCAATAAAAACAACTGCTTTTATACAAAGTAATACTGTTTAATGGAATGTATGAACATTGTAGTTCTGGTTTGTTATTCCATCTAGATGATTAATACAGAATAGGTTGTTCAGGAACTTTCAATCAAAAAGCACCATTCAATCAAAATAGTTAAAAAAAAAAAAAAGGTACCCAGCCCAGCCTCACTATGCGATACTGGGACAGCCCTAAGTGAATTTAAATGCAAGCCCACCTCCTGGAAGTTGTGCTGAGTGAACTTGTCAGCGATCCGGAGCAGCTCGCGGCAGGAGTGTGTGTCGGCGAATGCCCTGATTCCCAGACAGTTGGAGGGATCCAGCTGTCTCTTGAGGAACTCACAGCACGCCTCCTGGATCTCGGCCAGTTGAAGGAGGCACGCAGCAGGGAGCAGTGTTTGAACGTTCCCCTCCTCCACTGTCACCTATGGGACAGCCAGGCACTTAACTACTAAACATACTAAACTGTAACAATGGGGAAAAACATGAATATTGGACATTTGTGACAAATGATTCCTACCATCCTCCTGCACTAAAAATTTAACAACTATTAAAATATGTCCAGACTAATTAATTTATTACAGTCATTCACAATTGCCTTGATTCAGTGTGCAATTATAAAACCAACTGCATTTCACTGGTGGAATATTTATGTTTTGAAATATGAATGTGTAGTCAGTTCATTTGAAAAGTACAATTATTATTGCTGGAGACATTCTGTACATAAACTATCTTCCTAAAATTTCCCCTGTGGCACCAATGGAACTTTCCCTTCTTATATTGCCTTCTTTGGTTGATAGCAAAAGGAGAAATTTAATTTGTCAATTGGACAGAGTTTATTTGGTCGAATACGTTTTGCAGGTCATCCAAGCTGCTTCTTCAGTTCTGAAGAACTGAAGAAGCAGCTTGGACTGAACTTCTACAGTTTAGTCCAAATTAAATTTCTCCTTTTGCTATGGATTCTACCTGGACGACTGAGGGATTCTACACACTTCTTTGGTTGAGTTTTAAAAGGTGTATTATAACATTTTTCTGGTGGAAGGCACACCACCCGTTTGTCTCCACGGTTATTGCTTTGCCTGGTATGTTCCACATTATGGCATTAAAATCACATATATTCATGGACACAACCAGATGACGCTACAAGTACATGTTACAGATCTGTGGAGAGGTGACCTGGCCCACTGTAAGAATGTATGTTTCTCAAGGTATTTTTGAGTAATAAAAACAACTATAATTGAATAAATGTAAACTATAATTTAATGCTATACTCTGAAATATCCAACACAATATCATTTCCATAGAGATAAGCAGGTAGCATAAAAGAAAAGTGTTCCAAAAACCCACTAGTTTTTTTCATTTCCAATACCAGACATACATATTTTTAATTCTACAGACATGATCCACAGCTTAACAGTTATCTAAACAACACATTATGGCAACTCTGTATTTTCAGCGCATTACCATTTGGTATCTACTTCAACAAATTATAAATCACTTAATTTATTATTTTACAATGTTATTTGTATCACTTTTTCTAGCAAATTCAAATGCGTATGAGAAAGTGCTCTTCAAAAGTTTATTTTATTTACCTGTGAGGTGTAGGCAAAGTCAATGAGCAGCTCCATGGCCCTCTCGTCAATGTCACGAATCACAACTTCAGTTTGTCTGCTCTCTGCCAGCTCCCCCGTAAACATAGCCCTATTGAAAAGATATTTAAATATTTCGTTTTGAAGTATAGAGTACACATGATCTGATTTGCTCAATTAAGCAGCACAATGGCTGTGTTCACACCAAAATCTGATTATAATCAGATTTCCTGGACTGTGTTGTTGTTTTTTGGTTTGTTTTACAAACTGGGTCCACTAGGGCATCTATTTTGACCAGGCCCTATCAAAATGAATGGTAATTCACCAGTATATGCTCTAGTGTTGTAATCAAGATCGCACTAATCGAGACCAAGACCTGTCCAAGACTACAGGGTCCCGAGACCAAGACAAGACCTCTCAGGGTCGAGACGGAGACAAGACTTAGACTTTCAAAGGTCGAGACCGAGACAAGGCCGAGACCACGGCCCATCGAGACCAGCTTTGCCATTTTCTATATTTATTTGTATTTTACAGTTATTTTAGGACATATACAAAATAACTGTAAAATGGCACTTTACAGAAAACTGCTTCAAAGTGAATAAAGTGGGTAGGATTTTTAAACCTGTTTTTTCAAATGCCTAACTGGAGTTAGATTATCTTATTGGTTTTACAGTGGTATTTAGCAGCCTCTGTACATTTATCATGCAAGACGCACATCGTGACAAAAACTAATTTATTTGGCATTTTATTAGGTAAACTTCAGCCCACATATCGCAGTAGGCCTGCTGTGCTGACACTGTAGCATAAATTTTGATTTGTTTTTGCTTCGCGTTTCGTCTTGCCCTTCTAATCAGCACGACCAAGCCAATGTGCGCTATACGCAGGGATTAGAGAGCGTGAAAAGGCACATGACATGAGACACATGGACAGGTAGGATGTTTTAAAAAGTTTAACCTGTTCTGTTATACAGGCTGGTACACGAGGGTACACACTGTTGCGGACAAGCCACGCACTGGGGATTCTCATCAAATCTACACAATTCATGTAGGTCACCTGTTTTGGCTTCAAAACGGTAAATTTCACTGAAAAGTTAGAGATTTTCATGCCTGGTTATAGACAAATCAGGCCAAGTCCAAAATTCATAAACAAATGTCTGTACAGCTCACTGTAAGACTTTACCTAAAGTATGGACTGCATGCCGACAGAATGACCCTATGGGCGTAGATCTTCTTGGCACCCACCACCAGCACCACGTCGCACAGCTCACGGTGCTTCCTCAGCAGGTTGATCACCTCCAGAGTCTGTCGTGGGTGTTTGTCTGAGACATAGGGCATGCGCGCGGGCTGGGGGACCCCTTCAGGGAGCTTGTTGGGGTCCCCCAGAGTACAGCGGCTGGTGATGTCCATTCCAGTGGCGTCTTGGCGTGCGCTGGTGGCCCTTATATAAGATAAACAGCAACCATTCATTCATTCACAATTTAATGCAAAATCAAATGTAAATAGTTGTTCTACAAGTTTTAAATATACTCATGTATAGCATTTACAATATGATATGTACGGTAGTCTTTTGATGGGAAAGAGTGACACTGCATTTTTTATATTTGGACGCAAAACGTAAATGCACATTTAGTATTTGCTGAGGTCGTCTTAAACTGTTCCTTGCCTCTGGTACAAAATGAACAAAACATGTTCTTCAGGTAAGGAAGAACATGATATTATTCTTATGAAATTGAAGTATTTTGAGCGTAAGTGTCTAGTTTCTTTCTGCCTCAGTTGGTCCAAGGGTTGGAAACCTCCCTGGTCACTCGATCCTTTGAGGTAGTTTCCCCTTGCAGTGAAGGCCCTACTATATTTTTAGAAGGAGAGCCTTTCACCGTTTATAAATAGAAAACTGGAACTCCACTCTTAGTCTGTGCCATTAACCTGTCAGAGTGGACACCGAACAGAAGCTTTATTATTGAGCCATCAGCCATGCCAGAGGCCTGGGGTTGGTCCCACCTTCTATAGAGAGAGTTAGGACAAGGCTGTTTTTATGGCTGCTGCTCAAATACTGAACAGACAGTAGCACATGTTTGCTCTGTAGAGGTTACATAAGTGTGAGAAAAGGTGCAAGGAAGGGAAACACATTTCATCCAAGAGGGACCGGTCCTGCTGTTCAAAAAAGATTAGGCTCATTCTTTCAATAAAAAGAAATATTTAAAAGGCCACACCTACCTGCGCATTGGCTTTGCGTCCATGCACTAAAGAACAATGTTGAGCTCCACACTTGCAATTAACCTTAAAAATAATAATAAAAAATATTATTAATTAAAATATACTGAGAATTTAAAACTTTTACTTTTTCATATGGCATTAATATTGCTATGCAAATGTGCATATTTAATTTTTACTGCCTTTCAGTTTTTAACCCTGGTGACTTTACAGCACCTGGGAGTATGTTTAAGAAATTTGGCAATAGTTATTTCTATCCCTGACGCTGGTACTCTAAATGCTATTTGTATGAAATAACTTTTGCGTTTCTCCTTGACTGACTAGACTGAGGTCTTGATTTGTCTGCTGTTGGCAGAAAATGTTAACATTTAGTTTACACATAAGAAACGCAGCACTGTGCTTCATCGTGACACAACTGTCTGAGAGAACATATTGTACTTACATTAGCAGAATCTAGGCACACACGTGTTTACAGTAGAAGTAATAAATAACACATAACACACGTAGCGTTAAGTAGTGTTTAATAATTAGCTAACTCCTGAAGCTAACACAGTTACTCAGATCAGTACACTGATAAAACTCACAGATCGATCTGAAGCTAATCAATCGAGTCACAAAATACTAGCAGGAAAAATATCCTGCTTCTGATTATTCCAAAGAGCATTTAACAATCATTTGATCGGTGTAGTCGTCGTTGTCACAGAGCCACAGGAGGAATATTTTAGACTTCCCCTCTGGGGGTAACTTTGAATAACACGTACATAAAATGATGTAGCTAAGGACTAAATCCAGCCGTCTGTGACACAGTCATGATTAAAACAAATCTTACCTTGTGCTTCCATTCCAGCGGTGGACAGAAGTCGCTTTGATCGCTAATGTTTAGAGTTTAAAGCCGACGTTTAGCTCTGATGGTTTTCCTCCCACTAAACTGCGCATGTGCCAAAACAAGCGCCGTTTCCGGGTAGAACGCTTTCAAAATAAAAGTGTAGAATGACCATAGACTGTATATATAAATGGACATAGCTAACGCGCTAGCCGCTGGATTTCAAACAGGAAGTTTGCATGCGGCTCTTCCGGCTCCGGGGTTTTTTCGCTATTTTGTCCGTCAAAAAAATCCTATTCATAATACAGAGCCTAGTCCAAATTCGCCCCTATAACCGTAGCATCGCGAGCTTCATTTGAGTGGCGCTGAACGCTGTAGGTGACGTCACCCGCGCTTAGTCCACTTATACAGTCTATGACGTAATTCTTTAGTATATAGCGAAATATATATAAACTGTAAAACTGTTGTAAACTTCTATCGTTTACAACTCGACAGTTGTACTCGATAGAAGTAAATGCCTTCTGGGATTTTTAAAACGCTTTAGCCAAAACTTTGATACGCAGCAGGTATGGAAATCGGCAATATTTTATTTCAGTGAGCAGTGCATGATCAGCTTTTGACCAGCAGATGGGGCTAGATCAGCATTTTTGGGAATCAATGCTATTAAACGTCTGATTTACAAACATTATTCAGTTTATTTGTGTTAGGTTTCTTTTATACCTGAATTATCATTTTATAATATGCAGATATCTTTCTCATATGTTGGTTTTACATAAGCGACATTTCGACTTTTCATCAAGACATCACATAAGTTGAGAATACCAGAGAAGGACAGTTATTGTTAGGTCCACAATGAAAAAGCCACAGTCACTGTTTTGTTGACATTCAAACTTATATTTACCATGTGAAAATTGAAAATTATCTTCAACACCCTTCTTAAATAAAATATTCTTAAATTAAATGTACACTCAAGTTTTACTTCATTTTCCAAACAAAGTGCCTAATTTCATTATATTATTCAAAAATAAATTAAATAGCTTACAAATACATTGTATAAAGTATAAAGCCATATTTGGCTTGACATTAATAAACACACCTGTTAATTCATGTTAAACTGAAATAATATCATCATCATCATCATCATCATCATCATCATCATCATCATCATCTTGAGTTCTAAAATGAAATTCAATTCCATCCATATTCAGGTTATAGAAAAGCCTTAGACAGACTTCAAGAAAGGGTGCATTATGGCTGTAGTATTAGTCCTCAAGCGTGGCTGACTGGTAGCTGTGTCAAAGAGTGGGAGAGGAGAGGTTGCAGCAACAGTGGATCTGGATTAGGAACTTGAAGAAAAAAAAGAAGAAAAAAATGTGTTTACAAATTCACCTTGTAATTTTGAGTAAAATAAACAAGAAAATGGATGTGTACCGTCCACATAGGTGAGTGTGGTGAGAAGTGGAGTGTCTGGAGACAGATATGTGCTGTACTGGAGGTCGTCCATGAGATGAGGGCTCAGCTGATCAGGACCTAGAGTCATCAGGGTGGGGGCAGCAGGAAGTGGATTGACATGCTTCTTCTGACGAGCTCTGCAGTTCTGAAACCAAACCTAACAAACACAAATGTATATTAATCAAATACATACAATACTTTTTTTTTTTTTTTAAGTTTTATTGCAAATTGTTGTTTTGCGTTAGTCCACACCTGTATAACTCTCCGACTGAGACCAGTCTGCTCAGCTAGCTTCTGCAGAGTCTGGGCATCAGGGTTGTTGTCTTTGGCAAACTGGTTTTGCATTATCTGAAATGTATAGAAATAAATACATACCCATCTCCTATTACAAAGCATTAACTGGCATTGGCCACTGATCAAGAGAAATCCTACCTGCAACTGTTCAACAGTGAAACTGGTCCTGGCTCTCTTAGCTGGTCTGGGCACAGAGTTTGAATCCTTGTCAGACATCTCTTCTTCAGTTCTGTGTTGCTCTGTTACAGCATGTAGAGATTGATTGTTTAATTTATATTTTATTGTGTTAATTATATATTTAAACTGAAACCTTTTAATGCATTTTGGTCTCACCACTTTCTCTGGCCCGCTTTATGTTGTCCATCATTATGTCATAATGAGTTCGACAGAAGATTCGGTTCTCCAACAGTCCGCACTCCTCCCCGGTGGACAGCTGTCTCTTACAGGAGGTGCAGGAGAAGCAGGCCAGGTGGAAAGTGCTGCCTCTTGCACGCCGCACCCAGTCAGTGGAGTTTATATTGCGGCCACAGCGCGCACAGCGGGTCCCATACCTTCTGAAAAGTCATGTTCAATAGTTCAATATTCAGTCGGCTCAATTCCAGGAGGCATGGACCAATTTGACAAAAAAAAAAAAAAAAATCATAACTTGCTCAACCTACCTAAAGTAGTCCAGTTTGCAGAAGACTTGTTTGTCTTTGATGTAGCAGCTCACGTGACGGCCCAGTGATGTGTTACACACACTGCATGAGAGGCAGCGTACATGCCAGCACAAATCATTTACCTGAGGACATGAAAATGTTCAACCATTAAACTGAGTCATGGTACTCAAATATAGGCTTTTTAGGGTTTTAAGATTTTGTGTGTGTGTGTGTGTGTGTGTGTGTGTGTGTGTGTGTGTGTGTGTGTGTGTGCGTGCGTGCGTGCGTGCGTGCGTGCGTGCGTGCGTGAGTGCGTGTGTGTGTTGAAAAATAAATAATGCTGTATTAATTGGCCTTACTGTAAATGTGTTTCCTCCATGTTTTGTGCACATGTGTTACCTTGAGCAGATATCTGTCCACTATGTCCAGGCCGCAGGAGGCGCACACAGGATTGCCCCGCACAGAGGTCACTGCGAGGGCCAAGGAGGAACAGCTGGACAGAGACGAGGGCGAGTACAAGTCCTCCTCGAAAATATCATCCGGGCCCGAGGAGCTCTGTCAAAAATGACAGTCAGTTAAACGCAGGAGTTTGAGCTGCAAGCTGGTCTACTCTACTGTTAGCAAACAAAGCTAATTTTGTGGGAAGACGGCATCAATAAATTTGTTTTTGTAAATCTTGGGTTACTTTGCACCTACGGCATCGAGTAAAAGGCTGTCGTCTTCATGCTGGTGCAGTGAAAAAACGTCTTCCAAGCCTGTGTCTTGTAACTCGTTCATTGCCTCTGAGGCCGAAGCCCAAGTTTGGACCAGGTTTGACAGATCAGGTTTGCCTAAAGTGGTCCTCGCCTAGGCCATGTTACCAGGGCAACCACTGGCTTATTAATCAGTCCCCCAAATACATTTAATTTTAAAACTTTCTTTAATTTGAACCAAGAATGATTCTGTAATCACTACAGTCGTGGAAATATGGAATAAGCATGACTTTAAAAACAATGGCGCCGCCACGGAGGCACTGCGCACACCTGAGCTTGATTGGATCAGGACGCGGCACGCAGGTGCGCGGATCAGCAGGAGCGTCCCTATGGCCCATGCAGAACACGAGATACACTTTTATTATAGTTTTGGATTTGGCAGTAGGCTATTGAGTTTCTCCAGTTTCACTTTTGTAAAACTGGAGGTCATGAGAGACCAGTAGGCATTTCAGATCTAGACAAATAGTGAGTTCTCTATTAGGCCTATACACTGCCAATACAAATAGCCTATATTCAGCCATAATGTGGCCGTATAAGTCTGTCCTATATGGACATTTTTTCAGCTTTTATGTCGAGGCCTTCCTATCAGCTAAGTTTTGCTAATTGAAATTATGCGTTATTACATAGGCCTACGTCAAAGAAAAAGTTGTATTGTTTTTGTTTTTTTTTACCATTATATTATTTAAAAGACTAAACCATGCTCATCTAAATTTGACCGTCTTCTTACTTTAAACTAAAATTCCTTGTGTTTTCTGTCTTACCGTGCTGTTGGGGACCGAGTTGAACATCTCCGTGCGCCTCCTCACTTCATCCCCGTCAGACAGATGTTCTTGTCTCGCAGCTGCCGCACCGGGAGCTCCGTGTTAGTCCAATGTCCTCTCAAAGACTCAAGTTTGTGTGTGGCGAGTCCTTACCCCCTCAGTCCTTTTACTTTTAAAGCAGTGCGTGTGTTGCGCTCACGGTCAGCTGCACCTCCCATCGCCCCCACTCCTAGGCCCAGCCCGCTGCAGCATCACTTCTACCAGGTCAGAGTAACTTGTATACCTCCCACCACAGTGCCCTTATAATGTAATAAATTGTAACTTAAATAAGGTACAATAGTGCTATACGTAATAACTCTCCAATAGCCTATAGGCCTATTATAAAACCAATTCCCACAATTAAAGTACAGCCTGACGCTGTAAACATGGGCTATAGGCCTACTATTTTTCAACTTCCATCAGTTTTTGATATTTAAAATGGATGCAAATAATGATAACAGAAATTGTGGTGTAGTAGCAGTAATAGTGGTAGTAGGCATAAAGTAGGCCTGTGGTACAGCAGAATTATTTAACATCACTAGTGATTTTAACATTACAGCTAACGCTATTTTCCACTAATACACTGTAAAGTGCTATTGCATGTCATGGTACCATGCAGGATAAAAATAATGGGTCATCAACCCATTGTCTCCCGATACTTACAGGTAAATGTTGAATTATTTGCTGTGATTATTTGTACAATGAAATAATCGATTGCATGTGGATTACTGAAATCTGACTGAAGTGCTCTTATTCTGACAGGGTCTCTATTCTTCAGACCTCAGACTGGAGCAAGGGTGATGGCAGATGCAGAGAGTCAATGGACCCTGATTATAAACATGTCTGAGAGCACTCGACTGTAGTAAGTGACCAGACTGAGGAGTAAGACTATGAATCCCTCTGGACCTTATCTCTGCAGTATGTCCACATAAAACGGGAGATTTTAGACAAATGGTCAATGAAGAAAATGTGTATATTTATTTGTTTATTGGACAGATATCATGAAACAAACATGTATCTGGTATCATAGTGTTTGGCCTTGGCTAATTCACGATCAGATTTCACTAAATGCAATACAAAATTTTAATTACCCATAAACCAATTTACATAATACAAATAAAAGAAAAAAATATTTGCCTAATATTGATTAGATATAGACAGTAGGCCAAATGATGTAATGGGGTTCAAATGTTAATTACTTCCTTAAATGCAGGGTTTAAGATAAGTCTGAGAACCCTGGATTATACTGACTCAAGAAGACACCTGCCTCAATTTAGAAACAAGTGCTTTATACTCTGGCAGACATTTTGTTTGCTTCAGGCATGTCAGAACATCATTAAGATTTGATGAAGGTTAGTGTTTTGTTTAGTTGTCCCAATGGTTCATATTTGTCTATTTATTTTTATTTTTGTTCAAACAATTAATTCAAATAGTCTACACTGTGGGGTACATTTGAGGTACGGGCCTATTTGAGTGCTTCATCATCCTTACGTCATAGTTCGTGTGTTTGGACCATGTTTGTTTCTGGGTTTGGTTTCCCTTTTTGAGCTAAAAACATCCGAGCATCCCACAAACACACAGTTGTTTTTGGTTTAAAGCTTGTTTCTTTCAGTTTAGAAAAGACTTATCTCAGAGAGTGGAGTGCAGTGGGGCGGGTGTGTCACTGTTCGCATGAGTTTAAGATTGTTCAGTTTGATTATAACAAAGTTAAGATTAGGTTGGACTGTACATGTAGTATGTATGAGGGAGACCACCAGGTTTTCCACTGGATACTTGAGCCTATAAGGTCTATGTTAAGGTCTGGGTTTAAATACAGAGACATGCATAATCAGTGACCTATTGAATTAATACAATGCAAATCAAATGGGTATTATCATCTACACAACGGTATGGCTTCTTTAAGAGTAAATATGCTATTCGACTTGGTGCCAGTGGTTATAAAATGACTTTATAGATAATAATGCATTAGCTTTGTGCATTTATGTGCTTAATTCATTCATTCTATTCCACCGTAAACTTCTTATGTGACCTGAGCTGCCCTGGGGTAGCCTGATGGAAGAGAGGAGTTTTCGGACTTCTACTGCTACTACTACTTCTACTACTTTTATCGTGTAACAATGTTCTTTCTTGTGTAAAAGTTTTGGTTACTTTGTGAGTAAGTCTATAATTAAAAAGCTTTATGTTGACAGTATTAAATGAGTTTCTTGCACTGTTCCAGATATGATTTGGAAGAAATTCAATCAGAAAGAATTCAGAAAGTCATGTTTGAGGTCTAAAGAAAATAGATTTTGACATTTCATGTTCTATCTTTCTAATTACTTTAACTTCAAATGATTATAAATGTAAGTATTTCTAGTTGTGTAATATTATTTTGGAGTATCTCTTACTTGAGTACAATTTTTGACCACTTTACACACCTGTGTATATGTCCATAGTCTGGCATACTGGCAGAGCAAAGTACAATAGCGTTCAGTGATATTTGACAAGCTTTGGTTACTGGGGTTTAAACTAAGTTTGATGAATTCTTGGCCTGAATAGAGCGTTATGCATAAAAAAAAACATTGTCTTATAAACAAACAACAATTTTATTCACCAGAAAAATTACATGCTATTATAGAAAATAACATAGCATAGTGGACTACAAGTGCCTCATTTTTGACTTCCTGTCCACAGTCCCTCCAGCCTTAATACCACCAATCACCATGACAACCCAAATAAACAAGGGTATTCTGGGTACTGTATTTCTCTGACAACAAAGAGTAAATGAGCAAGTCTGGGGGAGCCACATCTGGGCTGCATTAGTATCAGTGGCCAGTGACAGATGAGTTATATTCTGCCCGGCGACGCAACATGAGGCTGAAGGTGGTCCTATATGACAGAGGAGGAAATGACATCGTCCACAAAAACTGATGGTTCCTATAGGCCCCGCAGCCATTTGTGGACTTCAAGGGATTCATATACTGTATATTCTACATTTCTAATATGATTGTACAGTTTTACAGTTAAGAATATGTGGTGAGGTCATGAATGCAAGTGTGATATTTTTGAAATGGAAGTCTACAGCATTTTTGCTTTCATTTACTTTGCTCCATTAGCTGTTTGTCTAATACTGGTTTAGATAATTGTTCACTAATGCTCTGAAGTGGAGCTCAGCAGGTGGTAGGCACAAGTGGTCAGTCCCTCTTTGATTTCCTATAACAAGTTTGTAGGGATTAGTACACACACTTGACAAATTACTTATTTAGGAACTGCAATATCCCAATAAATGGTGTAAGCTAGCAAAATTGAAGAAATATAATTTATTCAAGCATCAGAATTAAATCTACAAACCTTTTTCAAGACATAGTTTGGAATAAAATTGTTGTAGTTACTTTTAGTCACACTAACCTAGGCGTTTCAGATACTTACAATGCAATTATACATATAACTAAATGGTTCACAAGTTTTCAATCTTATATATGATGCTATCTGATGTATAGTTTTCTTTACCAGCCCTAACAGACTCCGTCTCGTCTTCTCTGTTTCAGCCTCTGCTCCCCTCAGCTCCAGAGGAAGGCCCAGTTTGTCCTCAGAGGGTAAGTGTGCTAACACTCCACTGAGAGTCTATGGTCCCTGTTCAGATCTGCATCAGGTCTGTGGAATGATTCTCTTTGATTTCACAGCTCAAATGGTTTCTATATGAATAATGGATTGAGCTGTCTGCTGACATGTGAAATTTGGCTGTTTGTACAATTATTAAATATTTGAGTTTAGCACTTCTGAGCCTCTTGGGTCAGATGCATTTCAGAGCAAATGGCACCAGTAAACAACAATGACTGAGAAAGAGCTTTAACGTTTAGTGCTGACAGGTTTTCTTGTTTTATTAATTATTATTACATTATTTTTATCATAGTTTTACAGTCTGTGTAAAGAAAGTTTTTTTTTTTAAATACAAAAATAAAAGCTCGGTTCTAAAAAGGAATTCTTCATCATGAAGTTCCATTTAAAAATCAGGGATAATTTATGCAAAAGACACATTTTTCTGACAGCTTAATCATTCATTTAATGAAATTAATGTGTTGTCATTTTTTTTTTTTTATATTTGTCAAGTAATAACTATTGTGTTAAGCAAAGTTTTGGCCCTTGCTGGACATTTCAAATGACATCACAGCATTCTGTAGGACAATATTAATGAATACCGATGGGGGCAGCTAAAATTAAAACTGTTAAAATGCAAAAATATGTTGTAATACAGTGAGTTCTTGAGTTTAGTTAATAATTGAAAATACCAGGTTCAACATTTGTGCATTTACCTTTTGGATATTTCATGGTAATGCACAGTGTAATCAATAGGGAAATCTGGCTTTTGTCCCCCATCTGAGAGTATGACGTCTAGAATCTGAAAACTACCAATAAACTTCACCAAAATGATCTAACTAGGTAAAACTAGTCAGAATAGTGTATTATTATGGTAACTATGTACAACTACCATTTCAAGCTCTTGTTTTCAATACACTTCCCTGTCTGTGTGGCTAGACAAATTTAAATATTAGTACATTTAAAAAAATCCTTCAGGTTGAAATCCAAACCACAGATATTTTTGTCAATAGTGTTTTGTATATTGTGTTACAGTTGTGTTGAGGGCTTCAAAGATCTGTCTGTCATTCAGTTGGCAGTAACTCCTAAAACTCAAACACCAACTGCACTGAGAACCTGGGTTGGTGCTGACAGACCACTTTCACTATTCCTCCTCTGTCACACGCACTTCTACTTCACAGTCGCAGTACAACAAATCAAATGTGGGAACAAAAACACAACGTTAGCTTGGGTTTCCTTTCACTATTTCTGCAAATGCTATTGAGTACACCAACTCCATTCACACAGGCAAGGTGAGGTCGATGGACCACTCTACCACCTGAACTGTCAGTCACTCCAGGGTTACTATTCTGTGGCATAGACTGTATGATATATATTGCATTTTCACATGTTTGGATGCCATAAATGTCTTTTTTAATCAAAGTAATATCTCCTAAGTTTTATTTTTTAAAAGGTTATTTAAAATTAGAGTTCGCTTAGAAAAGATACCTGCATCTGTGTCTGTTGGGGAGTCTGACACAGCTTGGCTCCAAGGAGATGTTATTGCGTGAAATTTAACGCATTCTTAATGTGAGTGGAGTCACCTCACTACAGATCTGACCTGGCCTAGTGGTTTCACCTGCTTGTCTTCATGAAAATAGAAAGTTTAATGCTATACTAACTTTGAGAAACAGAGCAAAGCAATAGCATCTCCATGGAGACAATCAGGTGACAGCCCTCCAGCCGAAATATACGTAATGCACCTTTAAACAAAATGCCAAGAACTGTACACTTTTAAATGCTACCAATTCTTTGTATGCAAAATTAATTACAAAAATTTGCCTCCTTTTTGCCTATATAATGCTTTGTTTCTTTGCTGCATGAATGATTAAATTTTACATCAGATTTGTAATATTTAGTATTTGAAATATTTACAGCACTGACCATGTACTCCTATGGCAAGCTTTTTCTTTTTTTTTCTTTTTTTTTTAAATTATTATTATTTATACTTTTCCGTACATTGTTTATCGGCTGCTTATTAGATCAAAGCTGAGATCAAAGCCTCCTCAGTCAGTCCTCTGATAAAAACTAAAAGCTCTGAGTCATTGTTGTTGTCACTAAACTTTCATCATGTCTTTAGTCTGGACACCCCTGTTTATCAAATAATATCATAACTACCACAGGATGGCCTTTGATTCTAAAAGAGGATTTCCAACATCGCTTAAAGTTACAGACACTTATTTTTAGTCCCATTCAAACACAAAATATATTTTCTAATCCTGTTAACAGCACTCTTCTTGTATCCGTGTGTTTGTATCTCCAATTCATCTCTCCATTCTGTCCTTCATGCCTTTGTGTTTCCGGTCCTTTGTAAAGCCCACCTCTCTGTCACATCTTGTTTTCCTGGTTCTATCCTGTTTGAGTTTAGCTCCCGCCTCCTGCCCCATTCGAGTCACGCCATTGGAGGAAGCGGGTGAACAGAGGCTGATGAGTGACAGGTTATTCTGAGCGACTTGCAGAGGTAAACACACAGAGGTAATGGAGGAGCTAAATGCCTGGTTGGTTCGTTGGGTGGTGCATAAACAATAGTTTCTGGAGATTCTGGTTGGAGCCCTTAAACATGTGTAATCAAATGATGTGCTAAGTGCATTGGTAAATCAAAACTCTCCCTAATAGATAGCCAGTGTTGGGAAGAATACTAAACACAGAAAAGTTAAATAATATAGACTACCTGAATTAAAATGTATTTTGTATTCTATTCTATTACATGGTTCAATCAGAGTACTATCATATTGTGTTTCATTATATGATAGTGTAAAAACAGCTTTACATCTGTTTCTGTTTGTTATGTATTTATTTATTGATTTATCACTAATTGGAGAAGGAAAAATTACATGCACTCACAATAAGAGCTGTATTTTTTTGTATTTTGTAGTTTGAAGTCTGAATCAACTACTGCAATGTATTTCTTGAGTTTAAGAAATGTATTTACGTACTAGTGGACTTGTTTCAGTGCAAGATGAAAAGGTTTGGCTTTTATTA
This sequence comes from Taenioides sp. WSHXM2023, assembly GCA_029959045.1. Taxonomy (NCBI): domain Eukaryota; kingdom Metazoa; phylum Chordata; class Actinopteri; order Gobiiformes; family Gobiidae; genus Taenioides; species Taenioides sp. WSHXM2023. The sequence goes on along the minus strand of CM057096.1, from coordinate 12,929,686 downwards.
CTAAGATGGTTTGATTATTTGTAATAATACAATCATCACTGCATTGGTGATTCATGCATTTTGTTCTATTGTCCAGGCCCAGGCTAGCTACGCTGGGCAGCATTCAGTGAGTTATTTACAGTAACATAAAAGAAATTATTTTCACAACACACTAATATAATATGGGTGTGTTTACATTTGTACACACACCTCATCAAAGCTGGAACTAAACTGGAACTAAAAGTGGACAATACCAAGACTAAATGTGGACTAGAACCAGGATTTAATTTGACGTAAATCGGGAACAAACAAGAATGTGAAGGCATATTCAACTAAATTCTGTGCATACTTCCACATTTCTAAACCCATGAAGTGCAAACGGTTAATAAAACAACACAGCACATGTACCTTTAGTTTGCACTGAAATCCAGAGGGAAACACAGAATTTAAAATAGTTCAAAGCCACATTTTATCCAAATGTCAGTTAGTCTGAATGAAAACCGTGCTGACATGGATTTCCTGTCTGTGTCTGGAGGTGTTAGGCCAAGTGGGACGCTCAGAGCCACACAGACAGAGGAAGTGAGGGAGGCCCTGTCTGCTTCAGCTAATGTATTCACTTACACTGCCAATACCTGCCCACTGTTGTTCAGACTACACATGTTGTTTCTGATTTATGGCATCGATATACACCATAATCAACACTGGTACCTAATTTATCTACAAGTCATGAGGCGCTGCATGTCACAAAATGGTTGTAGGTGGCATGTTCGGGATGGCATCCATCTTAGAAATTTAAGTATTCAAGATGATCTATGCATTTGACCCATCCTTCAATGCAGCTGGGGCAATCTCTCAGGAGCAGTGAGAGACACAGTGCTGTGCCCTGGGACCCATCTCTAGATCTTGAGCTAGGCTTGATCAGGACTACCTTAGCTGAAGGATTATACCTTTTGTGCATATTTTGGTTGATTTGTAAAACTGGAGGAAACTCACCAACATGGCGAGAAACATGCAAACTCTGTGCGGTGAGAGGGTTAGCCACTCAGCCACCTTCTTTGTTGTGGCATAGCAAAACGGATTCCCCATTTCAAAATAACAAGAACAAGACATTATTTTATTATAGTTAACTTATACTGCGTATGTATTTGTCATAATACAAATAAAACAAAGCTCTAATTCATCTGCAGTAGAATCTACAGCTTTCAATCTGAGTGCAAAATTCCCCTAGCCAATAATCTTGTTTTATTTCAGACAAACTGTGAAATTTGTCTTGTAACAGTGAGACCTGGGTGCTGCCTAATCCAAACAGTCTCAGCTCCTGTCAGATGTCAAACCCAAACATCAGAATTTGCCCCAGGTACAAAGGGTAAGAGGGCTGCAGAGGGACAGGCCCAGGCAGACAGGGCAGGAGAGAAGAGGAGGAGGAGAAAGGGAAGACCTGGGGAGCCTGTGTGTTTATATAGCTCTGGTAGGAAATCCTGTTACACCACCACAGACCAAGCTGCATAAGCCAAGGGTCAAAATCATTCACACAACAAGACTGCAGTCAAAGCTTCTGATTTTTTGGACCAACAATGATGTCTTGTATGCATGGGTGGCAGAAATAATATTTTTTTGAGTTTGTGTGCTTTTTCCATATATTTTCATTGCAATCTCTTATTTCAATTTGAATGTATCTAAATCACGCACAATTTCACGGTCACTGTAGAAAAAAGTAGAGCACTATCAGAGCAGTTAAGGACAAATATTATTGCCCCTACAACTGAATGCTGAAGTTCTAATGCAGGAGAAGTTTATTTACCATCACTACGGAATCCAGAGACATGAACTCTTTAAGACATTGTGATAGTTTTGTCCATTCCAGTCTAGTGCAGGGTAGTTTGACTATGTCTTAGTTGTAGGGAGTATTATACCTTGTATGCCAAGATAACAAGGGCTGGGCTGGCAGTGAGTGCCCTTGGTACAGCACAACAATGTAATTTCTCTAAAAAACACAAACATATAGGATAACATTCTTCAAAACAATTATATATTAGCTCTTGCAATATTAATGCTTGCTTGTAAAACATAATTTCCGCCAACCATTCCATTTGAGTACATTAGTGTCTCATCCAGTGCTTCCTCATGCAATGTTTTTCTGTCTGGCCAACAGGAAAAGTGGCAAATCCACGAGGTGCTCCTTTAATCTTCACTAATGTCTTGCATTGTATTGAATATATAGTAATGCACACAGATGTAGGCAGGAAACGGTGGTAGTTCCTGTGGCCACACAATGGTTAGAGATTTTAAACCCAACATTATAGAGACAGAGTGGTTCAGATTACATTTCAGTGTGCCAGTGTGTATGTGTGGTAATAACGGAACTGTACTTTTACACGTGTTTCTTAAGCAAACTCCAGTTTCAACTAATGACATGGTCCAAAAAAAACCTTATACTCTACTCGAACACATTACAATAACAGTCAGATCATGTCATGTATATTCCAAAGCATATTCACATTTCTATGAACAAACATCTGAGTATGTAATTTTTTCCAGGAATTTCAACATATGTGGTCCATCAGAAGAATCTTAATTTGTTATGTTATTGTGTATGTGATACAGGAACACATAACTTTAAGCACAATGTAAGTCACTCACTTTTTTTGTAATCACGAATTGTCATCTATTAGATTGTATACCTGTTAGTTAAGCTAAGGGACATTGTAATACACAAATAAATTATTTCAGTGTAAATTTTCGATTTATTTTTTCTTTGTTTCACCATGTTTCAGCCCAGTGATATGACTAGCCTATTATATTTAATGTCTGTATGTCAGTGAGACACTCTTTAACATGCTGCTAATGCTTTTGGTGACAATGGCAAAATGCATTAATTCATTTCCTGGTCTCATTTAAGAGGAAACTTTACATGAATCACAGCGTTCGTCTGTCTGCGTGTGTGACCTGAGAACAGTCCTTTGGGTGCTATTTGGGCTGCAGTGTTGTAAAAGGTTTGAAAGTGGTGACAAGCAGAGAACTACAAATGACTCAACAATACGGCGCGGCTGCACACTCACAAAGCAGTGGTCTTAGTCATACAAACAACAAGAGTCAGAGGAAGCCTGGATGAATGGGCCGATGATGGAGGGACAGTACAGAGAGGAACTAACCGACAAGACATTGGACTCAACACAAAATGGTTCAAGGAAATGTGTTTTCTAAATATATTTAAATTATGGTAACCTATAAATAATGATGGGTGCACATTGGTGAGTTTGTGTTGTATTGTTATGCTGCTATAACAATAAAGTCATCTGAATATATGAGCATATGGTGTCACAGGTTATCAGTGAACCTGCTGAAGTGTTGAAGTGTTAGACAATTTGTTGGAATAATATGGATTATCTGTTTATTATGTGTGTGGAACTGACTATCACGGTCCTTCTGTTTGACACAGTATGTGTTAAAAATCCTTTGTGACTGAATAAACTTGCAGTACATATATTTTCCGCCAGATGTCACTCTTCAATAAATAAAATAAACTCTCGTATTATCCCATTGTTTACATTCCACAAGTTCATCTGACCTTTTATTTGCAGTTTGCACATTTTCTCGTCGTCTTTGTCTCCATGGGCTCATTTTTGCTTTGCCTGACTACACACACTATGCCATTAAACTTGCATTTATGTAATTTTAGTTGTTTTATTGCTTAAGGAAAACTTAAATTGCATGTGTTCTTACTGTAGGAAGACTTGCCTCTCCACAGATCTGACATGTAACTTGGCCTGGTACAGTGCCACCTTCTTCTAGATATGTTTGATGTCTAGAACATTCCATGCAAAATAACCTTTGCACAGACCCAAGGAGGACACTCCACGAGAAAAAAGTTACATAGTGCATCTTTAATTTAACACTTTGGTCACATGGATCCAACTTCGACAACAGTCAATAAAAACTGAACATGAACATAAAAGCAATAAGAAACAGTCAGAGGCTATAGCTCGGCAATCCTTTCTATATGTGCCGCTGTAGAAAACAAGTGCTCACCAGATCAGACGTAACATTTCACAGTCAAAGATCACTGTGCAGAGGTTACACTGCTTTTATTTCCACATCTATTTCTCCAGCTCCTCACAGCCATATATTTAACCTCCGTCCACTCTCCCTCATGTGGTAACCCAGACATTCCCTGCTCTGCTCCAGCCCAAATCCCCCAACCTCAAAACAAATCCTTACAGTACTAAAAAATATACACAGGTCATGTACAGTTCTAGTTTGCCCAATTCTGCACTGATAATGACTACTGAATTAATATTGTACAAATAAATAAAAATGTTAAAATTACAGTTGTTGTCCACACGCTGTAGGGGTCCACTCTTGAATTAGGTCATCACATGTTGAAAGGGTCAATGCTCTCTGATTGCTAATTAGATAATGATCTTAAGAACCAAAATTATATTAACAACCAGCCATCATGTCCAATGTGTTTGTAATTAAGAATAAAGCAACATTAAAATTGTTATCTATTGGGGACACAGAATCTAAATCAGTTCCTTTAAAACCAAGTAAAAGGATGAGTTATAGATATATATAGGATATATAGATATAGGACTAGCCAGATTAATTTGAGCATATTTTTTGTTGTTGTTGTTGTTTTTTATTATTATCTTTATCTGCACTTTGGAAACTGTTTTGTTTATAAAAATGTGCTTTATAAATAAACATGCATACAAACTGAGAAAGATAATTTTACTTGTTCTAAATATATATATATATATATATATATATATATATATATTTCCATATGTTTGGTTGTATTTTATAGGTATAGCAGAGTGCCTTGATGGGGTAGCTCCGGCCTTGGCATGTGCCCAGTGAGTAAGTCAAGGGCAGTGCAGAGTATATTCATCTATTATACATGTGTGTGGGCTTGGGAACACACTGCATCCCTGAACACCTTTTCTAACCTCTTCTATTTATAGATATTGATTCTTTATGTAACAATGTAATTATCTAAAATAAAATAACATGTTGATTGACCAATTAAATCTGCCCTTTATTGTATTGTATTGTGTTGTATTATACATGCACAGTGTTTTGTGTTTAAATCTAATTTTCTTTCTGTTCTCTTGCTATACTTAAACTGTGTACATTGTTGTTCTTTACAACTATGGGGCAGATGGCACAGTGGCTCTGTTGAAATGCCAGATTATTAAAATGTCAAGTAAACAGTTACATTTGATGTGCATAATCTGGTTTCTTTGTTCACATCTGTTGAGGTTTTGACCAAAAATAAATAAATAAATAAATAAATACATAAAAAATTAAAAGGAAATTTGAAGATTGAAAATGCTGCTTTAAAATTCATTGTAGTTTGTAACTAATAATCAGATTTCTTTTGTGCATGTAAAGTTTAAACATGTACCAAAAATGAGATCTTCCTTTATTATCTGATTATTATTAATATTGTTTCATTGTCACTGTAAAATGTTGTGAGTATATGAAACAGGAAGAAGATGAAAGAGTAAGTCTGACAGGTGCAGCGCTGGTACCACAGAGATAAATACAGGAAGAGATGATGCAGGCAGAAATTACATAATGCACTGAGAGAGACCAGAAGAGGAGGGAGAAGGGGCTGATGGGAAAGTGAGGCTGTGGCGACGCACTGTGTGAACTCTGAGAACTGACTCCTCCCAACCAATGTGAGAGACAGTGCCAAGAATTAAACTTACCATATCCGTACTTTCAAGGTAATGATTGTACTTCAAACCAATATTGCACCTTTAAGCAAATAGGCTACATGTGAGGACCGGTTAATTCCACTTTCTGGCTTTGGTGATAGTGACACTTTTTTGCTCTTACGACACCATTTTATGTATGGTTTTACCTATAGCCAATTTTGATTATATTATTTGTGTTTGGTCTAGGACTTTAATTCACAATAAAATATATACATCTGGTTATAAAGTTGTGCTAAAAAAAAAAATATTCAAAGATCATATCTAACTAAATAAAATAACTGTCTTAGGTTTTATAATTTTCAAAGCTGAATGTGCACAATTCAACTGGCTAAAATGGAAAATATATCAGCATTTGATAGTTGATAATTCATTACAATACCTGTTTAATTACACTGATGTACAGATTATATAGAAATCAGTCAGTGTAGCAATAAACTCCAAACAAGACAAAAGTTTGACTTATAATAGAATTAGGGTGAATATGTAACAACAGACTTCACATGAAACTAATGTGTAATAGGGATACGTTTTGTTGTTGTATCATGTATTGCATCTGATAGAAACATCTTGAGTTTGATTTGACTACTGACTTTGTACCATACAGTCTATGCTTTGTACTGAAACCTCATTAACCATTAAATTCAATGTGGCAGTAAATGTGAACTGTGAACTGTATGTCTGTATAAAGTGTCTTTTTATGCGAGATTGAAAGAAATTTGAAAGAAAGCAACGAAATTGAATGGGAAATCTAATCCTCTGTAATCCCATAGACTCACATATCTCTATCAGCTCCAGACAGTCCCTGGGTTAGCCCCATCAGATCGTCCCATGGCCCTGTCTGACACCCCCATGTCATGTGATCACAGCAACAGCACTTCATTTGGGCGAATAAAATATATTATAATATATATATTCACCTAAAAGTTACAAATAAAAAGTCACATTTAAATAAAAAAATCTGACAAACATCCATGAGCAGGCTTTATAACATGATGTTCACTAGTGTCAAGTGAGTGGTTGTGTGATTAAGACTGTCCCCAACTTTATGTCTTTGCCAGCTCTTTTTTAGTCATTTTCAGAGCACCATCTGTTCTTATTTACTGGATAAACTAAACAGATTGCTGCTGAGCAAGTTTAAGTTATCTCAACATATTTTAAAGAAGAAGAATTGCTCAACATCAGGATGAACAAAAACATGCACTGACCTATAACAGATGTAGGCCTATAGAATCTAGGCCAAATTCTATTTTGGGGGGAATATCTTTATTGCAGCCTATCTGTTGCCAAGTCTAAGGCCAATGATTTGTTTTGACTCCTAATCTTTCACTTGATTGATTGTTAAATGAATGACTGCAATTAGCATTAATCTCACTGTATCAGCCCATGAATAGCCAATACAAATCGACAGTCTTACTCTTTAATAGAGCTTTTCCATAAAAAATATAGCCAGCAGCACAAGATTAAAGATCTGGTCTGTTCGAACTTACTCTTGTCAACGTATTGCATAGCTTAGCATCTAAACCCGTTCTATACAACCAGCCAGCCAGCATCATCAGCATCATCAGCATCCCAGTCGTCTTCCAGCTTAACACATCCATGCCTACGAGCCGCCGCAGCCGAGTACAAAGCGCTTTCTTCTTCCTCGCGCTCCCATTGGCTGCAGCGATCCCAAAGTGGGCGGGCCTTGCGTCTGGAGTCCTGGCATTCGTCTGCTTGGAGAAAGGTGGAGAGAGATTTTCCTCATCACATTTACTGTCTGACTGACTCACACTGAAATACACTACTAACGGGACGTGGAATAACGGTGAGTTACTATTATACGACTATAACATCCTTATTATCACGTGTCATGGTGCCATTTTACGCACGACGACGTCCTGAAGATGAATGATGAAATCCGTGTCATATTTTTATCATTTTATTAGGTTGTCTGTCTCGCTGCAGCGGTTAAGCTAAAGACGTGTGGCCTAAATTTAGCCTATTGTACGATGATCTGCTGGTTTGGTGTTCCCAGGCGCGAGGCACGGGCTGGCTAGCTGGTAGTGGGCGTGTTAGGTTTGGTGGGGTGCTCCTCGTCTCACGCAGGGCTCCGTGGATCCGTGTCTCTTTGTTATGGTGGTGCCGCAGTCCGAATGGTACACCCTAGTCCCGATCACACTATACTGGCCTTTCTATAATATTTATCAATGAGCTCTTTTTACCACACTCTTATCATTTGAAGTGGCCTAGTCCTGCATGACTTATAGCTTTAAAATCACGTGATCATAAGAATACACTGTGGTCTGTTATAGACTGTAACTCCATTGGCACCCATTTTAGTGCAGTAAGGCAGGTTATCAGCAGCATCCTTCGTGTATTAAGGTTTCAAATGTTATGGCCCATTTCAAAGTGATGCTCCATGAAGCTGGTAGTTATACAATACACGCCCCCCTTCTCCCCATTCCCAGTTTATGTGGATTAGGACACATTGTTCTACCTAAGCACATTTATGCCTGTCTGCTGCTTTTTCAGACAACTATATTTAGTCTATTTTCCTCTTATCTACTGTAAAGCCACATCAAAAGTGGGACTTTCATCTGTTGTACCCCAAAAGTCTTGCAAATAATGTTGTCTCTGTGGTTTATTCAGCAGCTTAATGCTTCTGAATTGTTTGATTCAGTTTTGGTGAACACGTCCATGTGTCTGAATTCACCTGTTTGCATAGTGATGGGACTGGAACCATCTCCGACTGTGCATCCTCAGTAGGTAGGCCTACATTTGACATATGATTTACAAGAAAGTTTCTTCATTAACCATACTGTCCAGTATGCTACTGCATTAACAAATTCATATTTTCACAAACACAAGTGTATAAATCAGATCATGAGTAACGAGTAACACTGGAACAAGACCTTGTTAAGAGAGATGGTTTCCCCCTGTAAAATGTTAAGATGAATGTGTGCAAATTGGACACAAGATTGTTAGTTTTACACAATAATTTGACTGGGCACAATAACTAAAACTAAAACTGGTATATTTTTCACACAGGTGCAGCATTATGCTTTATTCAAACATTAGGCACACTGTACTGCATTACCTCATATAACAAGTAAAATAAGCACTTATTTATCTCTGAATAACGTAAAATTATACTTGGTCAATTCAGTCAGTCTATCGAATCTCATGTTGAGTTTTAATTTGTGATATACCAACATGATATTGTTGATGCCACATTTTGGCGAATTGGCCATTACCTTTAGGACAGTCCATCTGTCTGTTGTTGACAGTCCTATCTACAGAACAGGCACCAAGTATTCAGTGTAATTGCTAAAGGTGCAGAAAAGGGAAATGAAGAGTTACAGTGCCTGGTGACAGCAGAGCTGCAATAGGTGGACAGAGCAAACAACCAAAATTATATTTTGAATCTCACACAGTGACACCTTCAGACTAAAAATAGCAGGCCCCTCATATCTCTATCCCAATGATGATCGGCAGCATCTAATATTGAAGGAAATTGAAATCTGTATCTAAGTACAACAGTGACTTCTACTGTGAACAATGCATTAAAGGTCACAGCCTTCAAGACTATGCTGACTTGAGCTGGAAGGTAACAATTTAAATCTCTGGATCACTCTACCCAGCTATAATGGTGCAAAAAGTAGGTCATATTTACTGTCAAAATGTTTGTGTGTGGCCAGCCCACATCTAAATACCATTGATGTTAATTAATCAGGCTAGAGATATGGTATATTAAGATAAGATACTCAAAGTCACTATCCTAAAGTGAGTTAACATATTGCATTTATCGGCTAATTAATTTATGTGTGGACAAAAATAAAAACATGCAACTCATTCTTTTTGTGTTGACAATGGACAGGAAGTATGGAGGATTATCTGGGCTGCTGTGATGATGATGCCATGATTTCTGCTTTAGGGATTGGTTGGATTACACACAACAATCCAACCCAGATTAGCAGAGGGCCAGTCGAGACATGGGTCAGCAGTCACTCAGACAGACAGAGGATGCTTTTCACTGTTTTTACCGTTCAGCATGAGGCTAAAGTTTATTTAGAGTGCTTCTCTGTGTATGGAGTTATTGGAGGTGCATCAAAAGTCAGTGTTGCTATGTCAATCATAAAAATGAAGTAATGTTTAAAGGTGTACTATGTAACTTTTATGGATGGGTGTTTCTTTTTTGTAACTTAAATTTTATTCAGTTTTATAACATTCAAACAAACAAACAAACAAGCAACAACACATGTCTGGGTCCCACATCACTTTACATTATTTAGCTTATATAATACCCATTTTTCCCATTTTCTGTCCATTTGTGGCTCCTGTAGTCTTAATCTGTGTGTTAGTTTTTCCATTTTGAATACATCCTCTATCGTCATTATCCATTGGTCTTCCGATGGTGCAATCTTCTGTCCCCATTTCCTTGTTATACATTTTTTAGCAGTTAATAACAATGGATGGGTGTTTCAGTTGAAATATTATATTTGCCTGGAATATGCCACAGTATGACTAAACTAATCTTGATTAAATGATTAAACTAATCTATTTTGTATTTAATTACAAGTGTTTGCCATAATACCTTCAAAAACATGCATCCTTACTGTAAACAGGACTGCCTCTCCACAGATCAGTGACATCTCCTTGTCTTCATGGCAATAGATACATTTCAATGACATACTGTGGAACATGCCAGCCAAAGCAATAACATCTCCATGGAGACAAGCACATGGCGGATCTTTCACGTGAAAAGTTACATTATGCACCTTTAAATTTGGTTGTTGGTATCTTTGGATGATAGCTAAAAATGGAGCAGACGCTTTGTTAAGGATTTATTCATACTTCATACTTATCGTATTTTCCAGGCCTAAGTACATGTTAATACCCTACAATGATTCACCTTCTTCACACTGAATCTCTCACCTGTCACTCTTACGACCTGCATGGAAGACCTCTGCTCCAAGTAATTTCTCTCCATTATTGATGAGTAGAGTGTTGTGCTCAACAAGCTATTTGTTACAAGATGCTTTATTGCCTAAGTGCTGTAGTGTAAAGGAAACATGGATTTGTGTAAGCAGTAGTTTGTGGAGTGGCTGTAGTAAATCATTTGAAGCCTCATAAAATGTTTTGCTATGCTATTGCCAAATTGTCTGGTCAGATAATGTATTGAAATTGGCATTGCTTACCCGATACTTTGGTAGTAATTGGATTGTGTTTGAACATCACTGCAACTTTCCTGATTGGTTTGAGAATGGTCTTCATCTATATAATTATGATCTATTGAACTCCTCCTATTGTGGCAAGAGTTTGATATTCATCAGTGTAATTGCATAGTCAATCATAAAATGTACAACTCATTGAACTCTGTCATAGCTAACTCAAACCTGCTGAAGTTATATTACCATGAATTGATATTAATGATCCGCAGCTTAAAGGACACAGTGTAGCTGGAGGCTGGTGGTGTAATGACGTGAAGAAGATGGTCTTGGCACAGTCTAAGAACCAGTTGCTAAAAATTGCATGGTCCTCTGAGTATTGTTGTATTGAGCCATATGTCATTGGGTTTACAGGCCAATGGTTTCCACAGTTACAAAAGTGCAGTCAATATGGCATATGTGGGATGTGAATTGATTGAAGAGGTGCATCATCAAACTGAATGAATATAGCCTTTTATCTTAAGTTTTCTTTAAGTTTTTCCCCCTAATGATGTGGTGAGAAATTACATTCACTTAAAGGAGCACTATGTCACTTTTCTGGTAGAGGTTCTAACACCGACTTTTCTCCACATGTTATTGTTGTGCTTAGAATGTTCCACAGTATTCACATTTATTCAACTACAGGTGTTTTTATTGCTATAAAAATAACATTTTTACTGTGAGTGGACAGTTTTCTAATTATCTGACCCATAACTTGGCCTAGTGGCTTGTCTCTGTGGCAAAGGTTAACGCCTTATTGTTGAACATTCCAGGCAAAGCAACATTTCCCCAGAGACATACTTGTTGCAGAGACACTCCACCAGAAAAGTGACATATTGCTACTTTATTTGAAAGAAAAGTGGTTGTCCATCACAGCAATATGACCGTTAGAGCTTCTTTGTTATATAACATTTAATTTATATGCTTTGAGTTGCATATTGGCTTAAATCAGCCTTAAATCTCCAGCACAGGGTGATATTCGTTTTGGCTGACCTGCTGTAAAGAATATCCATAAAACTTTATTTGAACATTTAAGTGCGAAGAGATAACTGCACAAAACGTGACTATTCTGCTCTAGTTGTAGTTCATTTCAATTAAAGAATCTGGGGAAAATAATGAAAATCTCCCACATAATTGGCCCAAAAATATTGGCAGAGCTCATCAGTCATCAGTTCCTCTAGATGCTGCCTGTTACAGCCTTTAATTGATTAACCTATTACTAATGAATAATCTCAGTTTGAAGTGCATACAAACAAATCATTGTAATAGTTACAAGATACTGTGTCCCTGCTTCTATGTACTATGTACCTTTTCACCTACATGCATTTGTCACCTTTGATCTCAGAGCTCGTGGTGGCGATGTGTATGAGCAGATCAAAGAGACCAATACCACAAAGGTCTCTGTCCCACTGAGGAGGGAGACACATCTGACCTGACCTGGAGGAGGGGGGTAGGGTCCTGTGTGGAGGTGGAGGTGGGGGTGTGGGGTGACCCTATGTCCCTGCACTAGAGTAATGGACACGAGGATTAGCCCTGACATATGATGATGGTACAGTGATGTTGAGTGAATGAGATGGTCAATGTAGATGTGTGTAGAATCCCTCAGTCGTCCAGGTAGAATCCATGGCAAAAGGAGAAATTCAGTTTGTCAACTGGACAAAGTTTATTTGGTCGAATACGTTTTGCAGCTCATCCAAGCTGCTTCTTCAGTTCTGGTCAGATGCTGGTGGACACTGCTTTATATCTATCTGAAGGGAGGAGCTAACTAGCTACATTATTCCAGTATTGCTGTATATATAGTACGCTTTAGCCTTTTTCATTAGTAAAATAAATTAAAATAACTGTATCCTGAAATAAATGGTATTATTTTTGATTAACTGCTATAACTTAATGCAATATTGGTTTGCTACATCCCACCTGCAGTGGTTGTTTCCATTCAGCAAGCAAAGAAATAAAATGGTCATTGTTGAAGTATCACCTTACCCTTTACATGAGACAGATACAGCCATCAACTGTTGCATTTGTACTTGTTCAGCTCCTCCCACTCCATTACTGCCTCTGCTAGGCTTTATACTGGTGAGGTAATTACTGGGAGTTATTTTTGTTTCATATCATGCCATCAGAAAAGGGTGGTGATCCCATAATTGTTACCTATAAATGATTATTATCACTGGTTAACTGGTTAGATAACTTTCTTTTTGTCACTTTGGTGGCTCAGTTGTAAAGTGCATACTACAGAAAGCTAGCAACATAGTTTTTTTTCTGCATGAACCAAATAGTTTAACATTTATTTGTTGTTTGTTAGATTTCTTTTTGTAGCAGGCATACTTTAATGATAATGAAAAAAAATAATAAAGTGCACTATGTAACTTTTCCAACCTATTTGTATTTATGGAGATGTTAATGAGTTCCCTGGAATGTTCATTAGTAAGGCATTAAACTTATTTAACTCCCTGTACTGATGAGGGATAGTGGATATTGCCTTGAAAGATGCTGATCGTTTCTGTGAGACAGGATACTCACGGGAAGGTCAAATGTGGTTGTTTTGGTTTTAGCTGATGGAGATTCATGAATATTTAGTTGTAGACTGAAATATTGTAGTTATTTCTTAATATAGTATGGCTGAATGTTGCGTGCATATTTTTCGTGCGTCCGAGCTCAGAGGTGGACAGTGTTGTCAGCGATAATCTGAACTCTCTCATCAAAGTCGCACGTACACAGGGCTACAGCAGCACGCCTCATGTGGAGCAAGTGAGACAGGAGCTGCTGAGTCACCATGGAGACGGGCTTGGCGGCCATGACAGTTGAGCTGGTTTTGGTACTGCATGATGACACCCTTATGTAATAAATATGTAGCTCATCCATTCATATTGTACTTCATCCTCATTTTTATATATGATTTACTTTATTATATTATAAACATTTTGTTTTTTGCTATAATTTGCCCATCTTTTAATCATCTTTTAATCATATTTTACCACTATTTCCTTTTTGTCCTGAACAGCGCTTTAGTTGCCTTAAGTTGTTGTAAATGTGGTATATAAATAAAGTTGATCTTGACCTTGACCTTTTGTTATTTGGAGTAAGTTGTGTCCACATTTTTGTCCTTTTTGGTTTAATCCTTGTTTAGAACTACTTCTGGTGATACTCAGAAAACCAAATATACTCAGTTTGAGGACTAGTGTATGATTATTTATATTGGTCTATTGATTATGGCCAAGTAATTTCCCTTTTAGGTCAGTCAAGTTGGTTTGTGTTTCAGTTGAAGAAAACAGCCATTACTTATTTAAAATGCACACAGTATGTCTATGTTTTGTTTGTAGGATCTTGTAAATAAGCAGTATTGCGCCTGGTTTAGTTCATGAGTAAAGCAGTTTTAAAGCAGACACATCAGCACATCAAGTGGAGCACAGCTGCAGAAGGTGTAGCTAAATGTAGTCCTACACTCCACATAAAAATACTACACAGCTTTCTTCACCACCAAATTTGTTCAAGCATGTGTTTCTGGTTTTGAGCTTATTCCAAGCTTTTCTTAACTCTTGTACGTAAAAAAATAGTCAGGAAAGTTCATTGTTAGTAGTTAAGACCATATGATGCAAAATGACCCGTTCATAAAATCTTGAGTGAGTTTGAGTGCAATATGAACTGCTAAACTATAAGAATCATATTATATTTTAGGACTTGATTCAAATAATTGTAGTTTATATAATGTGTTAATTGCAGCCATTCAAATTACAATTTCAGTTTGATTCCTAATGTATTTTAACTACCAAGTATTGGCTTTATTGCCCCTTCTCCTAAATGCATAGCATTCTTCAGCAACATTCATTCTGCACATTCACTGTTATTACCATACCACTGAAATAGATCTAAGCTGCTTTTTTTGAGCCACCAACAGTGAAAGTGTGGTTCCCGTGGTGACAGACCTCTTGTTACATCACCGGGACATGGTCAGATCCGCTGGTGAGTCATAGGCCTGGCTGACCAAGGGCGGCAGAGTAACTTCGATTTGATTAGATTATAGTGAGTCTAGTGGGGGGCAAACAGCTGTCTACTGGGACGGGCTGAGTCATGGTTTGGGTTACAGCAGTAAAAGAGTTACAAAACGCTCAAAATCTAGGCCAAAACAGACACATTTTATGATTGGGTTTTCAATTTTCATCTATTTCATCTAGTAAATTTGAACTTAGACTAGTTCAAAAATATTAATTGACATTATTTAGAGTAAAAAAAAAAAAAAGTGCAGTTCAATTTTGGCTTCACCATTTACTTAAGTTAATCTTTGCATGTAGCTAGCCATGACTTAACCCCTTTTTTGTCCAATCCAATTGTAAACACATGAGAATAAATTTTTCTTATGCGTACACAGCCTTGTGGCAATTTTGTCTTGTGAGATCGTGTGCCATGAGATCGTATTCCATCTCTAGTATGAATAATGCATAATAAGAATAATTATTTTCTACTACTAGCCAGTGCTACCGCAATGGAGATATTTTTCTGTCTTATTGTCATAACTTGAAAAGAAATTTGCAGGTATTAGTTATTGTTCAGTTTTTCAGGAGAATGTATTTGTCACTTATTATCATCATTATTATCACTTATCGTCATTTATTGTTTGTGATTGCTGTACAGTAGCTTGCTGCGACTGTGCTAAATATAGGCCCTGCCTCCGCTCTCCTCTGATGTGACAGTTTGTTGCTACTGGGTTCACCACGGGCAGAGTTGAAAGTTTGGTCATGTTTGTGTTGTTGTTGTAATACAAAACAAATCTAAACCAAGCTAACCCTATATCTTATGTGCCGGGTTCAATGAGTTCATGTAGAGGAGGAGTAAAGGATTGTGGGTAAACAGGCTGCTAATCCTTAGGAGTGCAACAGCTGTCTCACTCAGCAAACACGTCATCAGTACAGAAATGATAACGTATGCAGTATATAATAATGCCATGTATTGTTTTAGACTATAAATTACATCTTTAAAGGTGTAACTTTTCTGCCACCTGCTTGTCTCCATGGAGATGTTCTTGCTTTGCCTGGAATGTTACACAGTGTGGTATTAAACTCATCTTGCTTATCTATCAATAATAGCAAAATAAGTTATTATTGTGTTTTTTTGACTAAAAATACTGTAAACACCTTGAAAAACATAGTGCTGTGAGTGGGGTTACCTCTGCTGATCTGACCTGTAACTTGTCTCTATGGAGATGAATAAATGCAGTCCCATATGGAACCTGGCACAGAAATACTGTCTCCATGGAGACAAGCAGGTGACAGACCCCCATCAAAATTAAATTATACCTTTAAATATTGCCCTATTTTCATTACCAATAAGCTAATTATTACTAACAGAATAACATAGGAAGAACATGTTTCTTTTCAAGATTTCCATAATTTTCAATTGCCTCTGTGCCACATGAACTCATTGACTTTTTGTACTTGCAGTCACAAATAGGCATTACATAATGTTTTTAGCAGACCCAGATCCATGCTGCTTATAGATGAGGCTTCTACAGTTTTTTATCTTAAGAAGTGTTAGCCATTTTAGTCCATAATTTGTCAAAGTCTAAACAATGAATGTTGAACAATGAATTGTTCTAGTCTTTGTCTATTAAGAGGGGAACACTGTGAACATTGTGATTATAATAATGCCTTATGAAACTTATTTAATGGAGTGATAAACAGCAGATTTATTAATAATTAAATGGGGATCAGGATCCTCTTTTTAGGTGCTGCATTAGAAAAATTGCTGAGTACAGTGGTAAGTGTAGTCCTATCTTTTTGAATACAATGGTCTACAGTTTCACTAACTTCTTACTGTACATCCAGGCTTTGGCTCCCCTCCATGTACTGCAGTTGTGTGTGTTTGTGTGTACTTGGGAGAGTTGTGAGACAATGGGAGCCTGTTCACTGGGAGCAGGGGCGATGGCGTAAACAGAAACACAAAGAAAGGGCCAGAGAAGAAGAGTTTGTGCAGGGGTCACACTGTCAAAACGTCGGGACAGTAGCTCTATAGTTGAGCTTGGATCACTGTTGAGTGGGTTCAAAAAAGCAATTTAAAACATTAAACCTCAATACAAACCGGTGCCTAGTTTTCTCTTGCATTGCTTAATTCAAGATTCAAGTAATGAAATATTGCTTGCTTTTGATTTTTGTTACTGCTGTTTGTTTACGTGCAATGTGTTGGTCAGCATCATAAACAAACTTTATAATTAAGAACATAGCTATCTAATTAGTTTTGGGATGTTAACATTATATACTTCCTTTCCTCAGGTCCTGTTTCCTATATTAAGATATTCCAAATGTCATTTTCTCATAGCAAAAGTCAATATATCTAAAACCTGACCCTCTGCTTTGATTTTATACCTATAAAGTATGTAATTTTTTATTTCTTCTACAGATAAAGAGTTATGGACCTGAGCCTGCGAGATGCTCTGGGAGGAGGTGGAGGGGGGGTGCCAGGGGGGGCTCCCGCTGAGGCCCTGCTGAAGAGAGACTTCATGGCCACTCTGGAGAAAGAGCCCTATGACGACAAGGTGGGAGAGTCTGTGACCAAAAGTGACTACAGACCCCTGCTTGACGGGAAGGACCCAAAGTGTGGTGAGCCCAAACACTATGCATTCAGCATGTGTCACCAAGTAACAAACAAGTACTTACTTAGCTTTTCCCTCCAGAATAATGGCACGACTGGTACCTCTACAGGTTGTCAGAGTACTTACAGAGCACAACTTTACCTTTCTTTTTGAAACAATGACACACTATATGATGAGTTAGTGGAGTATTTAAAGTACCTTGCACGATGACACTCTTTGTTTTTCTAAATACTTTTTTTACCTTTTTAAAAAGTCAATTTATCTAGTAACAAACTTGGCAGATGTATTAACCACTAAAGCATTAGACAGAAAATGCCCCGTCATATATTCTTGCTGTTCACTGCCCTTCATCAGGGTAATGCAGTGTCAGCTGAGACTCTGCTGAGGTGGCCTTCAAACTGCCCTGTACAGATTTAGCTCGTGGCAGATTTCTATGCTGGGAGTTGCATGTTAACCTGCCCCATTGTTTGGCATGAAAGTATCCAGGACTAGAGAGAATTTAAACCATAAGAAGGATACAGTGGTCAGTAAGCTGTTGTAATATTATTACAGGCTTAGAGAATTTATGTTTAAACTTGGAGCGTTAATTACATTTTCATTGAAACAACTAGTTTATGTTCATGAAATTAAGATTGAAGATTGAATATATATATATATATACAGAGAGAGAGAAATAAAAATAAAAATAAAGCACACAATATCTTGATTTCACGTTACAACATCAAAACATAACAAAGTAAAAAACATATAATAGCAGTTCAGTAATGTACATTGCAAGCCTTTTTCATAAGCAGTGATAAACAGACGCTCTCATTTTCTTTGCATACTGTCATCTCATAGAGCCTGACAAGTCCTACACACATGATACAGCTATGATCCACAAACAGAGCTGTGACTTCAGGCTATGCAATAAGAGACAGTGATGGTGGATACAGGGCTGTTGGCTGTATTTTCTATTGGCCATATGGGAGATGTGCGTGATACTGTAGAGCAGATGTTTTACCATGGGGCTTTTTCTCATGTTCATATCAGAAAGCATGTGAATTTAAATTTAAAAGTGTTAGGCATGTGGGTGCTGTCTTGAATATCCTAAAGCGTCATGAATGAATATGTATTTGACAATTAATCGATATAATGGGTTGGGTTGACAGGACATCTGGTTTAAAACCTATGGCTTTTTTTTTTTTTTTTTTTTTTTTTTTTTGTATTCTTTTTTATGGAAGACTGTTGTGGAGAGAAAACCAATAAAATGTTTTTTCTATTAATGTTTATGTTTATACTTTAAAATTTCTTTTGTATTCTGTGAAAAGAGTGTAATAAGCAATCATTTGGTGTGTTGAGAGTGGCAATAGGTAAAAATGATTAACAAAGCACCCACAGTCACAGTGAAATTTTGCCATTTTGAAATGATGTCGTAAGTCATGCTGTCGTAAGCCATCCTGTTATATATAGTCACATTCTCAGCATGTATTGTTTGTGTCTCCATGTCTGGAATTTCCTAATACTAAGTAAGTAAGCAAGTTTCTGCCTGGAGTTTGCATGTTGTCCCTTTGGTTTCCACTGGTTCTGCTTTTGTTCACCATCAACCTACAGCTTACACTATAGACCTCCTGCAGTCACGTGACCCGGTTTGTTTACGACGCCATGTTGGCAGGCAAGAAGTAGCGAGAGACTGAGATATTTGCATAGACCAGTGAGAGGAATGGATGCCAGCAACGAACTTTCGGACAGAGACAAACATCGTTACACCACTAAACTTCAGAGATTACAAATTAGTGATCCTTACCTAGTGCCTGGTGTGATTTTTAAAACCGTAGTTCAGGTAGCGGAAGGAGGCTCGGGACTTCCAAATGTCCAATATCCCGATATCTACAACTATCTTATTAACTTTCCTTCTTACTACACCGGAGATTCACTGAAGGCGTACAAAAGCCTGGAAGGATACAAATGGACTCAGTCGGGATTCGTGATCGAGGTGCTACTCTGGAGTTTACCACAAAGGAGTTTTGTTGTTACTGCCAGGGTAAGTAGTGTACCTTTTTGCTAGTTAGCATAGGCTAAAGTTATGATGACGCGAGACCGCGAGCTATTTGTAGAAACAGCGACAGTTTTTAGAACTTCTTTTAATTACAAGTGAATCATTCACAAAGATTAAACTGCACTGCACAAGCGACATCCATTAGGTGACAGGTTCCAACGCTCGGTTTTCTTTAGCGCGCTTCTTGCCCGTTTTATCGCAGAAATCCATTTTTCCCTCCGAGCTGGATCTTTGGGAATGCGATAAAAGGCTCTATCTTTAACTTGTCCTCGGTGGTTTGTGCATCCAGGGGCACAGCATGAGTCTACCATCGTTGTAAGCTGGAAGTTTTGTAGGCTAGTTAGTTTGTTTGTTTATAATAATTCCTGCCAAGATGGCGCCCGGTGGTGCATGCTGGGATAGCGTGACGTCATCTGCAGGAGCTCTGTAGGTCAAAAGGTTAACTTTGCAGCTATGTAGTCCTGACCCTGAACCTATAGAAGATCAAGACCTGCAGAAGGGTCTCTGGGGTTACATTGCAGTCATCCACTGCTCCTGACAGGTTGACCCAGTGGTATGGACGTGTAGGTCAGATTGTACCTTAACCTTAAATATAACCTGCAGTTTGAACTGAAATTAACTTAAAAGTGCACTATGCCACTTGCTTGTCTCCATGGATAAGTTAATGCCATATAGTGGGACATTCAAGACAAAGGAATAACATCTCTATTTAGACACTCCCCCAGAAGACTAAAACTGACAACATCAATCAATGGATATAATCGGGAATTCACACACTTGTCTACTTTTGTTCTGTTGGTATTTTTAGAAACCCAAATGCATTTGCTGTGCCTTCCTCTCTGCAGTGCCACTTCCCTTACTGTATTCCTCGCTGATAATGATAAACGAGAGCACATACCCATATATACACACAGAGAGATAGGATATTCAGGTGGTGTATTAAGGCTGGTGGTGCAGGGGCCTCTGAGAGTGAGCTGGCTCCAGGACTCCGCAGTGACATGTGACTGCAGTGGTCCCACGCACCTTCACTGTCAGGGCGTATAACTCAGATGGTTACTCTGTGTTGAGTGTGCTGTAGAGGCAGATGTGTGAAAGAGGAATATGATGCAAGAGGAGCACTTCTGAAGTAAAGCTCCCAGACTGATGTGATGACGCTGCCACATCTGAACAGTGTCTGGGTTTAAGGCCTGGTTAGAGTCTACACGAGCAGAAGTGATGATGTTGGGGTTTTATATGTGTGTCCTTTTGTGTCACTCAGTTAATGGGAAAAAGCAAAGATGAAATTACTTTAGAAATACAAATGTTTCAGAGGTGGGAGGGAGGTGGGTGAAAAATGGACAATATGGCAATGGTTGTTTTGGAACTATGCAGAAATAGTATATGTGTAATCTTAAATATAAAAAACACAAGAAAGAGTTAAAAAATAAACTAAACTTTTTAACTTAACTGACTATTTTGTTAATTCATTGTTAATGCTCTACTTGAATCTCACCACAAAATGTAAAGTATAGATATATTATTGCCCACTACTAAGGGCACATGACTTGGGCGATGCAAAAAACAACTAAAAACAATTTGTATAAATCAGTTTTAAAGAATCTCATATTGTTGAATGTAAAGATTACTAAGCCCTGAAACATTACGGTCAATTCACCACAGCTCCATTATTACATCATAGGACTAATTATATTAGAGACATGCTTTGGTTGCGGCTCACCAACAGTGCTGCTGTAACCTTGACACCAAATGGCAGCATCTGCGTATCTGTAATATCCTTCAGAAAACAGTTTAGCTCCCAGGGGAACCACAGTGTTTGAGTGACAGTAGAAAGAGAATCTACTGTACTGTGCCCACACACCTGGAAAATACGATGACTTGTCTTTAATAATGTACGTACCGTATGTCTTGTTCTCCTCTGTAAATAAATTATATTACTACTCTGCTCAGTTAACTTTATTTTCATTTGTGAAGAGCAAAATTACAATAGAACAATGTACTTTTTTGTCACAGTTTACAGATAGTTTACCTATGCAACCAATTTGACTTCTACTTTGTATTACTATGGAGCTAAAGATATATAGATGTAAATCTGTGTATTCTACGTATGGAATTCTAATAATGTAATTGTAATGAAAGAAATGAACCTAGTCAATGTATGGCATTTACTTGACGATATGATGAGTCTGGGAGTAGATCTTGACACTGAGCTTGGCATGAGACATTGATCTATAAATAGTGGATGCAGGTCAGTCCAGCAGCTGCCAGGCGTCATGTGGAGACGGCCATGCTTGTGTGAATCGTGGTTTGTAGTTCTTTTACTTCTCTCTGGTGTCCACTACAAATACACTTAAGGGCTCTCCAAGCACAAGCTGCACTTTGACCTTTGTAGTATGTTACATTATAAAAGTTATGTTAGTATGTTGTTGCAGCCTGTGACTATTGCTTGGATTATTGGATATTTTACAAATGACTCAAAAGGTGGGCCATGTGTCATTTATTAGCCCAATACAAGAGTGAATGCATTGTGTATTCTGACAACTATGAACTTCTTCATCCATTGTAAAATAACAAAATTGCAATGTTTTGTTTAAAAGATTTTATATTAGACCTGGTTAAGCAACGTGACATTACATGACTTGATTCACTTACAAAAAAATGTTCTTAATCTGTGTAGCAACTGGCCCATGAACTACTGTACAACTGGAGATTAGCATTCATGCTGGAAGAGTCTTTTCATAGGACATTGTCTATATCAATGTTTTGTTGAGCAAATAAAATAATATAATAACACAATAATATAACATACATAGAAAACAGATAGCAAAAACATATTTTTCTTTAAATCCCAAAGCCATATCCTTGGTATTGAATAATTTGGTGAGTTTTTCTTTAATAGTAGAATAAAGTATAAGGGGATTCAAAGGCACCAGTGCAGAAAAGATATCAGCCTTTTGTCTCTTGTCTGCTCAAAGCACTTGCACTTTATTAGTTACTAAACCAACATAAATATTTTGTCCCCGTATACATTATATATTTGTCTCCTTTAGGTTGTAATGTATAGGAAATATAAGAAAGGCATAGCTTTGTCTTTGTCTGACTCAGAATGTAACACCAGTGGGCACCTTGGGAGGTCTCAGTACTCAAACTCGCAGTAAATGCACATGACCTTTAATTATTTATAACATTCACTATTACACTGATGTACTCAGAGTTCTAAAAATAAACAACCCTGAATATTTATAGAAGCAATTTAAAAATCCATAAGAAGTCTTATACATAAAGAAGCATGATTCACAACCACCCACTGACAAAATTATACTGTATTTTAATGTATAATTCATGTTTTTTTTATTTTTTTTGTTTCACCTACCCCTATGTCCTCCCACTGCTCTGTACTTACTGGTTTTGGGTAAGAGGACAGAGAATTAATGATCTAGGTCTATTCAACTGTAATGTTTGGTACCAAATATGTAGCAGTCAACTCTTGTAATACTGATAATAACAAATGTTTCTGTTTGTTTGTGATGATAAACTTTAGCCTGGTTGGCACTTGCCCATTGATCCCTGAAGTCTGATCAGCTGGCGCCTGGGTTGCCCTGGGAGACACAGACGATGATGATGATGTCGTCCTCTTTTTTTCTGTTACCATAGAGACAGCCTGGCAGAGCTTGTTGTGTCTGGGCGATTTACTGTCAAAAGATTTAGACACTGGGAGTGCACAGGGGAGGCAGCAGCATTTGAGAAATACAAATACTCAAATTGACAGAGCAATGCACAAAGACAACAGCATAATAGATTTGAACAGATGACTTACTGAAGCACATTGATTAAAAAAGTCAAATGGTTGAAGATAAGCTGTTTTTGTACTATAGGCCCATAATGTGTTATGTGTTGTGATCATTGTGATTATTTTAATAGAATATTTATTTACATATGTTCTAATGGTGTTATTTTGTGCTCTCTTGCAGGTCCAGGAATGATGTCCTCCTTAATGTCCACCGGGGGGCGCCAAGACCCTCCAGGACAGCCTGCCTTCAGTTCTGACTATCTGACTGGTGAGGAATATTTCAGATAAAAAAAAAAATATATATTATTTGACTTTGGGAGAACAATAATAAGGCAGTAGTCTTCTTTATAGCCTTATAGTCTTTCTAATATTCATTTCAAATAGAATGCAGTTTATGTTAAATACAAAATGCATATTCATTAATAATTCAAATTAAAAAATCCTATCTTTTGAATAGTGAAAAGTTTTGTTAAGTGAAGATGTCACTTCCGGGTCCAAGTGGCAACTTCACAGCTGTTCTAGCTTTGTTTTTGTTTTTTGTTTTTTAAATTTTGCCACAATTCTGCCTGTCTTGGACCTGGTGACATCACACTGAAACTTATTAAAATCAGTGTACAAAATCAATAAATCAGAGTAAACTTTGTAACAAGTGTGTTTTAGTAAGATTAACCTTTACATTTTGCTTCTGGTCAAACCACTCAACAAAATATAAAAGTATTTTAAATAAGCAACTAAATGTGACCTAAATATGACCATAGCAGCATTATACTAGAGGTGCCAGTGTGTCTTTTATTCCTTGATACTGAAAAAAATCTATGACAAAGTTAAAGAAAAGAAACAACTGTAAAAGGTCATATAAACTCTCAGCTCTCCTATAACCCTATGCTACCGTGTTGTATCTGGTGATTCCTTTGTAACTATTACAGCTGTAAAATGATTTATTATACGTTTCATTATTGAGCCTTGTCTCTATTCTTGTCTGCCTTCTTTTCTTTCTCAGGTCCGATGATGGGAGGGATGGGAGGTCAGTGGAGCCCAAACAAGCCCAAGGACAGCAGCATGACTGACTCTTTTCTAGGTCCTTTTCTCTTTATCAAACCCAATATACTTCCATATAATTCAGTTTTATGTGACCTGCTATTTTCTTTGCTACATAATTCCATACATCTTACTTGATATATTTTTTGTACTCTGTGTGTATATCTACAAAGTTCTATATGTAGAAAGTATAGAAAAAAAAAGTATTGAATGAGTGGATCAGTCCAATCTTTTGACTGATGGTGTATTATTTGGCTATAAAAAGAGCAAGATATAGAAACATCAGGCATCAGTGGCAAAAGAAGAAATTCAATTTGTCAACTGGACAAACTTTGTCCAGTTGACAAATTGAATTTCTCCTTTTGCCATGGATTCTACCTGGACGGCTGAGGGATTCTACACACATCAGGCATCAGGTCAAGTCACAGGTCAGATCTGTGGACTGGTGACCATGTCACAGTGAGAATGCAAGGTTACTGAACTAGAAAAACACCTTACTATAACTGAATATAAGGCTGGAACATATGAGAAAAAACATTTTCTATTAGATGTTATATAGTCGTTTTAATAACAAAATTAAAATGGCTCTTAGTGCTGATTTCATGAACATAAACATGAACAGACTTCTGTGCCATTTAACACAAAAAGTCCAATATCATACCAAGTCAAATAATCTTAAAGAAAGAAGAACTAGATCTAGATTAAGATTAATATACAACAAATTTAAATTTCTGTCGGGAGATAATCTAGTATAAAGTCTTTTTTTTGTTGTTGTTTTGTAGGCTTCTCACAGTCTGGCCTGGGTAGTACCGGACTGCCCCCTTTCCAGACCACTATGGGACAGTCTGCTTTGGGCTCCTCAAATCTGGAGCCTCAGAAATCACCCGGACTTTTTGGTTCAGACCCCAAACCTCCCACCAACACCAACAGCTCAGGAGGAGGCCTGTTCAAACCGAGTGAGCCGCCCTCCATGGGAGGGACTGGGATGCCGTCCACAGACCACACCACAGGTAACAGTGACTTATTATGATGCATGTGTTTTCTCTGTTCAGCTGGGAGGGCACAGTCAAAACAAGATGGTTGGTAATCAGAAAAAAATTTAATAAACATCAATAAACTATCAAGTAGCTGATGTTAAGAATGAGAGGTAAATCAAATGACTCTTTAGTATTGACAGAAGAAAGCATTTAGTTTTTCAAAAATAACAAACATATTTATATCCAGTATATGGTCCTTATAGCATCTTGCCAAAGATTGTAATTGGTAAAAATGCTGAAAAAAATGAAACGTTGGTATGTACTTTGCCATTTTGAACAGCAGAGAGCACTATTTTCGATAGATCTAATTCTGCTAAAGCTTCTCTGCAGCTTCTACTATGATTCTTATTTCCTTAGCTCACTATTGTATTTTGAAAATAACAAATATGTTTATGTCTAATATACTGTCCTTAAATCAACTACCTGCATATTGTAATTGGTATAAAGAGAACACAGAATTTAAAAAATGAAACATTGGTACCTGACCCTTTTGAACAGCAGAGGGCAGTCTTTTCCATAGATCTAATGCTACTAAAGCTTCTCTGCAGCTTCTACTGTGCTTCTTGTCCTCTGAGGGTACTAGTTTTTGCTTGGTCAATGGAAATATGTGCTTTACTTTGTATTGATCTTTATATTACAATTCATATATTCACACACATTCAACGTTTGATCTTCATAGTGAGACAGAAAAGTATGCAAAATTATTACATTTAAGAATCTCTACTTCTATGTGTTCTGTTAACTGCCTCGTCTATACTGTTACATAACAAATACTGCTCTACTAAATGTAATTTTTATATCGTTAAAACTTTAAAGATTCAGTATTTCAAAGACTGTCTGTTTTCTTTCTGTAGTCTGCCACTAGGTGGGGACACAATATAAGTTAACATTGCACAGATGTTTTCAAACAGTCATTTACAACAACTTTGGATTAGATAACAATAAGCTCTCTTCATGAATTTGAAGAAACACTCTCTCAAAATACTGTTGCATAAGATGTGTTTAAAATAGCGTGCTGCTGCAGTAAAGTTCCTCTTGGCAGTGCTTCAGTCCCAGATTAAGATATACTCCCATTAATACCTCATTACATCAAATATAGATAAAGACTTCCTGGAGCCTTTATAACAGAGAGGGCCTTGGAGAAAATATCAGCTTCAATTAATACATGTATACATTGTGTTAAATTTACAATAAAATGCAAGGTAATTCATTAATGTAATTGACAAGGCATCCCAGGGAGCATTATAGTCTAGGGAATTCTTGGGGGTGCATCTAAGCATGCTTTGTTTCTTCTGTTTTGTGCTGGTTTAAATGTGCAAAATTTGATCTACTCAATGTAAATGCAGTATTTTATTTTGTATAAGTATAGAGGATGCATTTTGTTTTGTATGGCTCTGCAAACTGCATGCACATGTGTGGAATCACACATTTCATTTTGTGTGTTATGTTTTGCTTTTCATGCCTGCTTTCTAAAAATAAGATCTGCCCCTGATATTTGAATGTGATTAAAGATGTTTCCAAATCCATTCACACACCTGTGTACTATAAAGGGTTACCATATTACCATGATTAATGGAGGAGTCTTAGCCTAGTTTAAAATAGTTTGTTTTTGTCTTCCTTACTGGATCCACTAATAGAATTGCAGGTTTATTCTACTCTTAATTACATTACATTACAATTACAGAGTGTTGGTGTATTTATAAAAGTAGTGACCATCACATACTTTTATTGCCTGAGTCAAATAGAGCCTACAAGCAATCAGACTATGGTTACTATCGTACATACAGCTCTTATGCACAGTTATGAAGTATCTGAATAAAATGTCATTATTTCAAGACAGCCTCTTACTGGTGACTTTGCGGCGTCCTTGAAAAAGTTATCTTGAGTAATTGAGTTTGTTTCCTACACGGGTTTGGTTAAGAATATTCATTAAAGTTTAATTATGCATATAGTCATCAGGAGGCTGAGCTGTCTGCTATAGTAATTACAGCTTCAGTTACATGTCCACAATAGGATGCAAAACACTGAGATGTCTTTATCTCACAGATAAATATATGCTGCTACTTTGACTTTCTTTAACCCATAATTAGACTCAGGTAGCTATAAAACTAAACTTAAAGATGCATTATGTAACTTTTCGGGTGGAGGATCTGCCATTGAATAAGTGCAAGATTTTAGTTTAATGACATACAGTAGAACATTCCAGACGAAGCTATAAAACCACATTTATCATTTTAACATCATGTCAATGTACCAAGGACAGAAATCTTAGAGAAATCTAAAACACACAGAAGTTTGGTAACCAGTGATTCTGAGTATGTGATTGGTTCCCCCTCTTATCAAAAAAAAAAAAAAAAAAAAAATGTTAGTGCACCTTTAAATCTCCCAAACCACAAAGCAATGGTATACTTGATATATTCTGTTTTAAAACCATATTTATGATGTTAATGTCAGTATACCATGAATCTTAGTGAAATCAGAATCACACAGGTAGTAGTTTGGTAACCAGGTGATTTTGAGTGAGTATGTGATTGGTTCCCCCTCTTATAAAACCCTCCCCTCGGCAGCTCCTGTCCTCTCTCCCAGTGGCTCTTTGGATGACAGCAGCGCCACATCGTCCACCTCCGAGCCCATGAGCCCCGAGCGGTCCGGGCCGGGGGGCGAACTGGGCAAGCAGAGACGCAGGAAGAAGAAGAAGAAGGGGCGTGATGAGGTGTACGACTTCCTGGACAGACAGGAAAACAAAGAGGACACGGGGGAAGCGGAGGAAGACGAAGACGACGAGGAAAACTGGGAGTGGGAGATCAGAGAGAGCGGAGGTGGGGGGCGGGTGAGGGGCAGGAAGACCAAAACTCGGGCCAGACTACCGGAGGAGTGGGGTGCGCCTCAGCAGCCTGTCTCCCCTACACCTGCAACTGTGGCTCCATCATGGGCTGATCCTCTTTCTAAGTCTAGTCCTAACCCAGAACAGCCCACATCCCCTTCACCAATACCCACAAGTTTCAACCATTCCCACACTGCCACAGACGCCTCTCCACGCTCTTATGAACCAATGTGCGTAGACAAAGAAGACAGTAAACCCATAGCTAATGTCAGCACAGCAGCTAGCAACGCTAACAAAGCTGGTATAAGTGGGGATGTTAATAGTAGTTTAGCTTTAATGACTGGAGAAAACTTAAGCCCGGTTTCCCAGACTTTCTCGTTCCTGGATTCAGTGCTCCAGACCCCTCCTGGTTCAACTCCCGATTCGCAGACCACCACCCCAATGACCACCACCCCGGCGCTTGCGACTGCCCCCCTCGCCAAAACAACTCCCCCAGAAACAACCAGTGTCCCGCAGTCTGCTGTTTTTACCACTCCTAGCACCACTACTATTGGATCTGGCCTCAATGTTGACGCTAAACCCTTTGTCCCCTCAGCTGCACTCCTGTCCTCTACAATTGCATCCGTTGGGGCACCTGCTACCGTAGCACCTGTCACCATGGCCCCTGCCAGTGCTGCTTTTGCCCCTGCTCCTGTCGCCACCAGTGTTACCCCATCCTTTAGCCCAGCCACCACTGCCCCTCCCTCCTTCACTCCTGCAGCCCCTCCCTCTCACCCTGCACCCTCCGCACACCAGGAGTCCTCGTCGCCACTGCTCCCCCCACTGGAAGGTTGGTGAACTGCAAAGAAGAATCCCAGTACAAAATCAGGCATTAGGCTAATTATGTCAGCAGGAAGTAACTAGTATTGTATTGTCTTCCTGTTTGCATGGCTTATTTCTGCTGATCGAGCACCAGGCTTGCTTGGTGTTGGATCTGTTGTGTGTTTGTAATCATCGTGAAACAGCGTAATGCTATTTTAAACAGCACGGTTTACGAAAAACACATATCTAGACACAAAGTAGTGGTTGTACATTGTATATTGGTCATTAATGGTTGTTAAAGCCCCACATTCAAAAATAATCCTTTGCGTCTAGATATATGTCTCAGCTTGTCTCTATGTAATTGCTCTTAACTGGTTTGCTGTTTTGATAGCTCTACCTCTTTCTCTTTGTTTCCTCCCTATATGAATCAAATACTCATGGTTATTGTTATTTCTTTTATTTGTACCCAATAATAGGACTGCACAATTAGTTTACTATTTGTCACTTACCAATAAAACCAAATAGTTTGCTGAAAGTGTAATTTCATGATTGACATCAATTATACAGCTATGTTGCCAAAAAAAAAGTTCTCTATATGTTTAATAGTTATATTTGTGCTCATCTCTAAATTTATCAATTCTTCTTGATGGGTTTTCCTGCTTTTTGATGCAAACCAACAGTGTCATAGTTTGTAGTTGCAAATGGCAAGAACAGTTGCCATTCATGAACTGGGGATGACCCAATCAACCTCACCCTTGTCGTAGGAGTAGTCTAATTTACTTTATTACTGCTACTCCCAAATTATCTTAGTTATTCAATGATTCTTGAGTTTTTGTGCTAAATAAAATGCCTTTCTAAAACCACAGCTTTCTTTTTGACTACTTCAGCTATGTTTAATCCTGTTTTTTTAAGTTTGCATACTGGCCCACTTAACATAGCAATTCATGAATTATATTAGCTACTAACTACAGTAGTGAGCATTTGACTATTGTTAGATTTTTAGGATGTGATTTCTAATGAACTGTTTGTAACTTTATTTCAGCGAGGCAGAAGTGACTGAACATTTCCTTCTTTCTCTCCCTTCCCTGCTTTCTCCCTCTGCTGCCAACAATGTGATCAACAACAATAGGTGAGTACAATCTATATGTGTCGTCGTATCTTGTCAAAAGGACTACATCTCATCATCATCATATTCTGGTGAAATGTCTTTGATCAAACATGCGTCAACCACACTACGAGGAAAGCAAAGGCATAAGATTAGACTATAGCTTGATCACAGTAGCTCAATTGTGCTATAACATTTTATGTACATAACTGTAACATCAAATTACATAAAATAGTAATAAAAAAAATTATATACAAGAATATGGAAAATTACAAATCTACAAATTAAGAAAATAATAATTCAAAGTAAGACAATTCAAACTTTCTTTTGCTATGTACATTTGTATACACAACTATACAATTTTCTCAGACTCTCTTGAATAATTCAAAGTAATAAAATAAACTGCAATGCAACTCTTTTGTCAGTTTAAAACACTGTTGTTGGGATAAGATCTCAAATCCTTTTCAGTCAATTCAGTCACTTTGTTTTGGTAGCAGCATGTGTTTTAGAGGAGCTGTTCCAGAGAATCTCTGTTTCACACCACAAATTGTTATTGTGACACTATTGTGAGTGTGAGAATATCCCTTTAATATCAATAGCACAACAGAAGTTCCCATTTTCCTTCCCAGCATGAGTTATGATGGGCTCTGGTTAAACTGGCTTCAATCTGATTATGTCTGTAGGAAGTTCATATGTCTCCTCTGCTAGAGATAACACCACATCCTTTTGCCTTATTACCTGCCTGTTAGCCTTATATGGATATGTATTACAATATGTGAACTAAGTGTCTGTGTAAAGAAAGAGGAAGTTGAAGTAAAGGCATTATATAGAGATTACAGTGCAAACAATATCCCTGAAGTGATCCAAATTATCTTTAATATTCATTGCTTGTTCAAAACGCACTGCATAACCTTTCTGGTTACCATGGATATGTTGCTTTGCTTCATGTTTATTGCTACTTTAACTACCTGCAAGACTAGAAACCATGGTTATTCTAAAATTCTATAGAAATTGTCCTGCTATTCTTGAACTTTGCTCTTTACATTTTCATATAAAATGAGTTTATTTTGTATTTGAGTTTCACCTTTTGGCCTTTCCACATCCTGCCTATTCTGTTTAAAAGTATCTCATCTTTATACCAACTTTATACCTGCTCTGCATCTCCATTACCCCTGCTCCTCATCTGTCTCATGATTTGACCTTCATTTGTCTTCTTTATATCTTTATCCTGTTTGTATCCTCCTCTGCTCTCTTCCTCTGTCACTTCACTTACCCCTCCTGTCTAACCATTTTATTCTGATAGGCACAACAAGCTATTTCCTATAGTTATGCTGTGAATGTAAAGGGCCTATATTAAGTGAAATTGACTCTTTTGAGCTTTAAAACATGTTAGAATGTTGTATGAATGTTATTCAAAAACATACCTAGACTTTGCTGTTCATCACTTGAAGTTTTATAATTTTCTATCATATGAAAGAAAGAAGTAACATTGTAAGTACATGACAGAAATGCAGTACATGACAGAAAAATTGCCAGTCTTTCTCATTTAAGCACTTTTTTTGTTTTTAGTATTTGTTGAAATATCTTGTACATGTGGCATTTGTCGAACATAATCTACTTGTTAAATGCAAGCTAGAATCCTTAACTGGATGTTTAGTCTTGTTTATTTTTTGTTGTTAAATATTAATTAAGATTAGTTAAGTCATTGAATAGTAAAGCTGATGGCATTTGGTTTGTATGCATATAAATGTGAGGCCCTCAGACGTCCAGCTCTGTAATGAGGTCGAAGTATTTCATTTGAAGCAGAGGATCTTTGACCTTTTTGTCTCGCCTCATTCCCCTGTATCTCCAGCCACGCTGTAATAATCACTGTGCATCGACTGGGGGGTTAGGGATGGGGTTGCCTTTGGGGGGGGTGCTGGTTGTCAGGGAGACACAGGAGGCGGTTGCTGTGGAAACAGTAGACTCTGCTTGTGAGCGATGGTGGACTGGGTGTGACAGTGGTAAAAATAGAACCGCTCTGACAAGATCCTCCTTCCTCCTCACACCTCCACAGCAGCCCCCATCGCTCTCCCCACGTCGCCGCGGACGACCAGCTGCGCTTCCTCTGCCTTGACTGCAGCTCTCACCATTTGACCTTCAAAAACAGAGCTCTGGATGACCTCCAGTGCTGGCCCGCACAGAAAGACGATACTATGATTTGATTTGATCCACTCTCTCAGTCTTCCCTAAACTAAATATACAACTTATTTTCTTCTCAACAACACAAGAAGGAGTGACAAGTGGAGCCACAGTAACATGGGTGAAGGTCATTTGACTGAGAGGCTGAGAGGCTTAATAATATTGCCAGACAGTATTTAATAATTTTGCCTATAACCGCAACATTTATTTGAACAGAGATACACATTTAAGCTTACAGTTGTATAATTCAACAGGCATCTGACCGATATGTCATGTTGTCTACACTGAAATGTTCAAATCATAATTATTTTCTTTTTTAAGCAATACAGAATACTTAAAGAAACATGACACACTGACACCGTGTTTGTGAATGTTACATTGCACTAAATGACTAGTACCTCAGTTTCAAGGTCAGCAAATATTCCTATCACCTTTCACCTTTGACCGAAAGTCCTCATTATTGCATAATATCTGCAGCATGAACAACACTCTGCTGTTCTCCCCTTCTCCCCTCTCCCTCTGCCATACAGTCGACAAATTGTTTATGGAGGATTATGCAATGACACCCTATTTGTTTTCATTCATGCCTGACGAGTGGCTTCTGTGCCTTGGTCTAAGTCCTGAGGTGAAGTGAGTTCACCAACAAGGGACAGTTCAAATTTGAAATCAAAGAGCAGGTTTATAAGTTGCATTTTTCATATATTTCCTTCTATGGTATTCTATGGTATCTGTCACTGCAACAAACAACAGATAGTAACTAAGACAATAATATTTCTCAAAAGTTGCTGAAATAAAAAAAAAAAAGTATATTTTTATTTTATTATTATTATTATTATTATTATTATTATTATTATTATTATTATTATTATTATTATTTTATTAAAAAAAAAACCATTTTAATTACGACTTGACTTTGCAATGAATCCATGAATGAGGGAGATTATTCATTTGCCATTTTAGAGGTCAACATAACAGCTAAAAATGCTTTGAGCTTTTGAGTAATTTATTTTCTCCAAGAGTCTAAGAATTTTATGTGATGAAGCTGAAAAGTAATATTACAAGATTTATGCAAAGAACTAATAAAGCCCTTGACATATTTCTGTGCCAATGCAAAAGTACACTCTGATTTATAGTTATCATAAAAATTTGTTGTCGGAAATCAAAAGTATAAAAGTATTTAAAAAAAAAAAAGAAACTGGCTTCCATAACATTTGCTGAATTTTAAAGAACAGATAGTATGCATTCTTTTGGCTTTAATTATCTTTTAAACATGCTTTTGGTCACCTGGAAATAAGTCATTTTTTTACATTTCATAACTTATATTAATGTCTGCAATTGGAAAATATACTTTATAAACTTCACCTCCGTTTCCAAGTAGGCACTTAGGCTTTGGAGCTTCATCTGCTGTCAGCAATAGGAATTAACAATCAGAAAATCAACAAATGAAGTCCTTTTCCCCTGAGAATGCTATGCTAATAGAGCCATGTGTTTGTGAACACAGTTTGACCGTAGAATGAGTCTGGTGATGAAAAGTCCAGAGTTTTACCAGTGACACAACTATATAGCTAAAAGGCAAACAGGGCATTTTGTGTGCTCAGAGAAGACAACTTTGGATTAATGGATTAATAAAACAAGTGTGAATAAAGCGAAAATACAACTCAGAAGGAAGACTGCACCAGGTCACAGCAACATTGCGCGACTCTCGAAAAAAAGTAATTTGAATAAAAGAATACCAAATGAACCTTTCTGGAGCAAGATGAGATTTTAACTTAATAATAAATACATTTTGATTTGAAACTTTTTAATTCATTTTATTTTAGATTTTTACAGTTTTTGTAGGAATGCTTTTTTGAGGTGCAGCTTCTCAAAACGTAACTCAACAGTGACACTTTTGTTGTCTGTATCAAATGTAAACACATATTTTTCAACACTGTCATTTAACATCATACATCCAACTCCATAGCTCAGATACATTAATGCATTTATTTATGTATTCACTACAGTAATACACACCATGCCTACAGGAAGTCAAGGCTAATTTTATCATGTTGTGTTTCCCTCTTTAACCTTGGCGGAATCACTGCTCAGACAACCATTCATTTTTATTTCCAGTGGAGAATCTGGTGAGAGAATACTTGTGTCCAGATGGCTGCGCTCCTTGAAGTCAAATTATACACTCTCTGCTACTTGAAACGGGGTCTCAAATTGTGTTAAAAAACATGGTGAATGGTCACTTTGCAAACCAAACACATTTCAAGTAGAGATGGGTGATAATGAGGAAA
Organism: Taenioides sp. WSHXM2023; assembly: GCA_029959045.1. Taxonomy (NCBI): domain Eukaryota; kingdom Metazoa; phylum Chordata; class Actinopteri; order Gobiiformes; family Gobiidae; genus Taenioides; species Taenioides sp. WSHXM2023. Next base: position 12,895,119 of record CM057096.1, on the reverse strand, counting down.
GAATATTGCAATATCTTTTTGGATTCTCTATAACAATATTCAACAAAAGATGCACTATGCATTAGGAATGTGCTAAAATGTACTTGCAAATGTTTTAGTTGCTCTCAAAGCATGAATAACAGCAATTGTAATAAAAAAATTTATTTATTTAGTTTAAATTAAAGCACTTATTTTTATTAAAATAACATCCTATAACATCACAATAGGGCTGCAAGATTAATTGCAATCAAATCAAAATCTCAATTTGAATGGGAGCAATTTACCAGACGCAAAGCCTGCGATTTTTGAGGTACCATTTTTTTTTTTTTTTCCCCATTCTTCTGGTCGCTTTTAACATAAATAAATCATAATTCTAATCGCAATTGCAATGCTTTTCAATCTTAGTTAGATATTTTTACCAAATTGCTCAGCCCTACTTCAGATAGCTTTTTTCAGTGTACTGTACTGTGTTTGTCCCCTATCGGATGAAAAGACACATGGATATCAGTGTATATGTCAGGTGCAGCAGCAGCAGCCCACAATGCCCCGCTGTGAAGTTCAGAAAAGACCAAGAGCACAGAGACTGCATTTAATGAGTATGTTACAGGGAGGTCATTAGGCTTTGGATCCCTCACACTGTTCATTAATGGCTAAATCCTCTTCGTCTATGAAGCATAATTAGGCTGGTATGCAAAATAGCATTAGAACTAAATGCATGTCTGCATTGTAGCATAATAAGTTATTTTTGTTGACAAGTCAGAGGTTAGTACAAAAACTGCCTCCTGCCATCATGATGATGTAACATCATCATATACTCCAGAACCTGAAATATATCCTGCCAGTTACAGACTGGTTATTTTTAGTTTTACCCATTTTACAACTGTATGACTCAATTTCTACCTCAAGACACAACGAACTGCATGTATCTTTATTTAAACCTCACTCTTCCTCTGCCATATGATTATCTCCCATATTCAGATGTAAATACAATCCCTCTTTTATCCATTAGATTCAAGGCTTTATCTAAGATGTTTCAAGTATAGCAAAGGCTCACTGCATTTTGTTCTATCCGATTCAGTATCATACTAAAGTGAATTCTTAAACTGCTAAACTACAGTAATTGAGAAATCGCTATATTGTTACGTTAATTGTTATGTCAATTGCCATTCTGACATTTGTCTGCTATTTTGCTTTGCTTAATACATTGAATACTTTTGTGAATTGTTGCGTTTCTTGATAATCTATTGGTGCTAAGTGTTTGCTTTTAATTGTTTCTACTAATATTTATTTTTTTAGTATTGGTTTAACAGGGAATATATCAAACATCATGTACACTGAATCTCATAATAATCTCATTCTCACTGGTTGTCTATCCATCAGCTGCATGTTTTGGCTGGTGCTCGGTGATCTCTCTCTCTGCTGTTACATGTAACATTATGTATCTACCATCTCCATGTGTCTCCATATGTATGCGTGTGCTTTGTCGCTAGGAGGCTGGGCACTGCATTGACGTGTGTGTGCGCGTGTGTGTGTTTTTTTTCACCAGCGAATGAGGGAATATTTGGGGGAGGTCACGTGACTGTGTGATGTCAGAGGAGGAGAGGGATGAGGATAAAGAGAAACAGACAGACAGAAAGCAAAGGGAGAGCAAGGTGCAATTTACAGCTGATCCACGCTCAGAGAGAAGCTAGAGCGGACACACGCGCACTGTCTCTCTCATTCCAGTTATTTATACATCACTTTGCATATGGACTTTTTATGCCAACAAGAACTAGGGATTTAACAGAGAAAGGTTACATCTACTTTGCGCAACAATTTGAAAGATTTTTTTCCCTCTTTTGGAAAACACTTTCTTGGAATAAAAGAAGAATTTTTATATCTTGCTTTTACCTTGTTCAACAATTTGGAGACTAAAAACATTTTCACAACCATCTGGGAGAAGAATGATCAGGAATACTACAAGATAAAAATAAGATCTGCTTTATGCAACAGTTGCATCTGACAAAAATCATATTCAAAACAACAAAGAGACTGGCATCTTAATCGTACAATGTCTTTCCTCTCTGGCTCCACATGGCAGCAGCAGCAGTCTGGCATCTTAGGCAGTAACAACAGTGGCTACATGCAACCCTCCGGTGGGCAACAACAGAAACAGAACAGCTCACCTGCTACCAGTGCCCCTAATGTTATCACTTCCTCTGCTCATAATCACAGCGACTGGCACTGCCCTGGCCAATCTACACAGGGCACCCAGGAGATCTCCAAAATGGACTGGACTGGCGATGATGTTAAATTTGGAAAAAACAATAGAAATGAAGGGACTCTGAGTGCAGGGTTACTGGGCAGCACGGGACAAAGCCCAAGTAGTCCACTGTCTCCCTATTCTTCACCCTCCTCTCCATCAATATCACTCGGAAAAGACTTTGTAAATACACCAGTTGAATCGCAGTCTAACTTTGGGCACAATAACTTACATCAAAATTATAACCCAGCTGCTAGTCGAGACAGCACAGACGCGTTTTACATCCAAGGAGCGCAGCTGATCACTCAAGGCCAGGGAAACCAGGATTCATTACCTGTTGACAGCAGCAGAAGTGTTGAAAATAAAACATTTGGGGACCTACTTTGCAATCAGAATGCTGCAATTACGGGTCTAAGTGGAAGTCAAATTAAACCATCTTCGGGAAAGCATAATGATGTTTTGAATGTTTGTCCGACCATGCAGCAAACAGGAAGTAAAAATAGTTTGGGATCTGTTTCTCTCTCTTCAAATGCAGCTAAAGAGGATGATTGTAATAAAGAGTGTAATGTATTTCCTAAGCCTCAATCTAGTACTAATCCCTCAGTGAGTTCAAACCCAAAGGATTCAAATGCTGATGAGAAAGTACTTGGATCTTGCACTGCGTTGAACAAGGACATTAAAACTACCCAGCAGCCTCAGCGGAACGTAGTGAGAAGAGCTATGTCTGACTGTTCGCACCTGGCGGTTCCCATGGTGATGACCGGCCCGTATCCGACAGGGATGGGGGGTTCTCCAGCGATGGTTCCACCAAATGTCCCAAACTTTGCCTTGATGGGAACAGCATGTCCCCCCAGACCACCATACCCTCATGTGGCGGTGAGACGCGCGTTCACGGTGACGGATGGGACGGAGGCGGCAGCGGTGATGCTGATGGCCACGCCCCTCACACCTGTCGTGCCTTCGTCTCCACCCCCCAAGCGACATCATGGGAGCACGGAGGCAAACCTGTTACTACCTGTGCCAGCGTCTGTCAACAGCAGCACAGATGGGAAACCAAATGCTACAGGTAAAAACATGTACATGTGTCTAATGAACAGGAACCTTGAAATTACCATGATTCATTGCTTCATTTTGTTTAGTTTTTCAACCTTTTTTCCTTGGCGATCCCCTTTCATAGCATCAATAAGCCACAGGTCTTTTGTTGTGATTTAAAAGTGTTTGATCCAGAGGTAGTTTGAAGAGCACTTTGAGTTGTTTGTATATTAAGACAAATGGCCATCTGTCAGTGCGGCGCTGGTGACCTCTACCAGAGCTCATATAACAGCCCTCAACTTTTTAATGACCAGAGCTGAGAGAAGCAGCTTTATGTTTCCTAGATATGCACATCTCATAAATATGAAGTTCATACTGTCTATTAATTTATGTAACTTCATGCCTGAAAGATTACACCATTACTGTTGCATGTGTCAGGGTTTTTTCACATTATGTAATCCCTAATCCAACAGTTCATTACTTCCTGTCTCTCTTGTTGCCTCGTTGAGATGAAAATAACTTTGAAAGTAACTTTTGAATAAAATACATGTTGGACAGTTGCAATAACACATTTTGAAGTATGATATATTGCTTCAGAAACACCTCTTCATGCCAGTCAACAACCCTAAATGATTATTCTAGTAAACCCTTTCCTAAATTAATGTAATAAATTAATGTAATAAAATGAGTTTCAACTAACTAAATAATACAATAAAACTGAAATGGTTAGTATCTATAATGAGTCATAGAATGTAAGTCAATGCAATGTCTCAAAAAAGCATTTAAACCCAACGTGTGTGCGTGCGTTTTACTTTGTGTTTGTCAGTAGCAGTGCATTGGTCACACTCATTACACTGATGGCTGTCTGTGTTAATGGCTTCTTCCAGTCTCTGATCTCACAGCTGACCGACCCTTTAATTTGGTTAACTTGGGCTTGATTGGTTCCAGGCGTACTTTGAACATACAAATTGAACTTTCTTTTATGCTTTCCCCAGCACAATAGGAAATCAGGAACTCAAATGAACAAGGTGTTGCATTAGTAGCCAGACTGTGAAGATTTTATGGGAGTTATACAATTTTTGAAGGAAATATCTGGGCAAGAGAAACAGAAAGTCCACAAATGTTGACTTAGACTTAGACTTAGACTTAGACAAACTTTATTGATCCACAAGGGAAATTACACAGTAGCTCACACATCACAATATATTATAATAACAAAGAAAGAGTAAAAATATAAATGGTAATATGGCAAAAGGAGAAATTCAATTTGTCAACTGGATAATTTGTCAACTTTTGTCCAGCTTTTGACAAATTGAATTTCTCTTTTTGCCATGGATTCAACCTGGACAACTGAGGGATTCTACACATAAATAGTAATAATACATTCAAAATAAGTAGCAAAACATAGCAAGAGACTGAGGTCAAATAAGGCATAATTATATAAATGTATATCTACAAATAAATAGAAATGAAGTGATAAAAATATAACTCAGCTATATACAAGAGGTCGTAAGGACCCATAGTGTAATTTGTAACAGTAAGTACAGGAGCTCACTTTTTTAAAGTTATCATCCAATTACACCTCTCTGATCATCATCATCATCATCATCATCATCATCATCATCATCATCATCACTGATACTTTATTGCAGACTTGTAGTCCAGAGTTAAAAGACATACAACAATTAAAAAAACACCATGGCTCCATCACATTATTCACAGCAAACAGCTGTACCAGTGTTTCCATAGTTCAGACTGGTACACGAGGCACTGAGTTCAGGCTCATGATAACACTGTTCTCACAGACATTAAAGCTGCAGATGAGTCTGTGCTTTAAACAGCCTATGTTCGCCTGAAAAGTCCTGATCCCTGCTGACACAAACTGGTTACTTGCACTTTCCCGTCTCAGTCTTTTCATTAAAATCCTTCAGCAGTCATTGTATGCCACATTGAGTTTGCATATACTCGCTCTTTTGTAGTTTGACCACTGGTGTGCTGTGTATAATGCAGTACAGTACACTTAAAAAAAAAACTTTCTTTTTCACTTCAATTGTATAGGCACCAAACAAATCAAATATTATTGATCATTTTTTAAAACTCATGAAAGCATTATTTCCAAAAATCTGACCTCCATTTATATTTCAATTTTGACTGCAGTGAACATTTTGCATACCCCATAGTTAAAGTTAAACCCAATTTATTCTCCTCGTTCATATTAATTTTAGTTACCTAAGCTTTTCAGGTGTATTTTTTCTCCTTACAACAATAGAAAAATCAAGAAGCATAAGCACATTATCAATTCAAATGGTAGTACACATTTGCAAGTTTGGGAAAACTCCCATTCATCAAATTTAAATTACAATTGAATGACATGTTACATTCAGAGCCTATTCTTTCCAGGACAATGTGTTCTAATGGGGGCATGGTGCATTTATGTGCTGCACGACAAACCTGTACTTTAGACCTATTCAGGGACAGTATATCAATTGCAGCCTTCACAATGATCACTAATGGTGGTCTGTAGCCATACCTGCTTGTCAAAGCCTGATCTCATCAGATCTCAGAAGCTAAAGGCCGGGCCTGAGTAGCACTTAGATGGGAGACCATTGGGAACACCAGGGGCCACAGTGGCAAAAACTGTTGTTGTGTCCTTAGTCAAGACACTTCAACTACATTGTTTAGTAAGGAAGTGGAGTGTGCGTGAGTGTGTGTTAGTGTTGGTGGTGATCAGAGGGTCCAATGTAGCAGATTGGCAGCCTCGCTTCCGTCATTCTGCCCCAAGGCAGTTGTGGCTACAATAGTAGCTTACAACCACTAAGTGTGGAGTGAATGAACAATGAACTATAAAGCACTTTAGGTGTTTTGAAAGGCTCTATATAAATGAAATGATTCATTTAAAAATGATTAACGTAGAGGCCTGCATGGAGCAAATCAAAGGAGGTCAATTGTTTTCCTCAGTGTCAGGTATTAAAATTTTATTTTAGTTCATGGCACAATCAAATGTTTATTGAGCCATATATTGTGAGCATAAGGCATGCATGCATGCTCTGTACAATACACTTTATAACAGTGTGATAACCCTAAAGGACTTCATACTTCAGCCAAAAGGACATACTTCTCCAAAACTTTGTAAAAATGTGTAGTCTGGACACTGGGTTTGTCTCCCAGAGTTCAGATGGACATGATTGACAGGTTAGCCAATCAGGAATACATATGGCCCATCATATCAAAAGAAAGATAGCTGCTTATGAGAAAAATAGTATCACAGAGCACTAAAAAACATTAATGCAGAATTAATGAGCAAAGGTGAGAGAAGTTAGAGTTTAGATTGTTTTAAATAATCGATAACTAATTAGCTCCTTGATTTCCCATGTGAAATAAACAAACCTGATTGGATGGCTCTGTCTGAGTTTGGCGTAAGAAGCAAAGGAGGAGGACCAGACTGAACTAAACTTTTACAGTTTTCCCAACTGGACCAAGTTCAGTTCAGTCTCAGAAACTACACCAGAATATCAGAACTAAACCTGGATTTAGGCAGGGCTGCAGTCCAAAACCAGGACTGAATGAGGACATTTCCATGACAAATCTAGGACAAAGTTAGCAAATAACCAGAAGTCTGGACTGAGTAGTGCTGTTTGATTTTATTTTCCAGCCCAATCAGGAATAAAAGGATATATGTTCTTAATTTAAACTTAAATGTGACTATGCTTACACTTTTTAAGTAAAGCATGAAGAAAGACTTAATTCATAATGAACAAATAGTTTATTAAGAATGATTCAGGCTTAGTTACCACTTAAAGCTGAATCATTCTTAATAAACTATTAAGTTTTCGTTAATACGTTGTTATGTTTTTGTTTTGTTTTTTTCCTTTTATAACAAACAAGGTATTAAACTGTAGATTTTATAAAGTGGTATCATGACTTCTTAAGACTCCAGCTGAAGCCTGTTGCTACCAGTCATACTCAGTCCCCCGTTTCCTCTTGTTACCCCTGCTTTAGTCAATTTTGTGTACAAAGCAGAAAGGTCTTATTTCCCGTGCATGTTTTGTTGTTGCAGTATGTTTCTCTCTGTTTAATGATCATCCCATTCATCAATCCAATGTTTTTCTGGTGCAGTTGGCGGAGGCATTGATTAGAGATTGACTTTGGCTGTTCTGGTTCCAATATAGAGCAGCTATTTTGGTCTCTGTGTCTGTGGCAATGTGCTTTTGCCAGTGTCTTTCGTTGCGCGCAGCCTCCAGTGTTGTGAATCTGACTAATTTTAAACATACACACTTCTTTTTCTGCACAGTGTTGCACAGACAGATAACAGCTGGGGTGCAATGCCTGCTGAATAGAAATAGACAGGCGGATGCACACACAAAGCTCACAGCTGTAGGAAGCAGTGGGAAAGTGAGAGATGTGATAAAACAAAAAAAATCAAACTGTGAGATGGAGACACAGCAGATGACAGAGACAACACTTGAAACAGGTACAAGGGAGGTCCAACTTGCAGAGATATCAATCAAAGTATGGGCAAAAATTTACATTTGAATGAATACACACATTGCTATTTCAGTTGGCACAATTATCAAATCGCAAAGACTGCAGTTATTTAGGTAACAGAATGTCCTCTGCAAAGAACAAAATACCTTTTTATAAAATCTTGTTGTACCTGTAGTTTATACCTTTACAAACATGTTCTCACATTAATGAGATTCTTGTATTACTTCATCAGTTCATATTTCAGTCTTCTCTCATATATTAATGTTCCTGGAGGTGTTTACAATGTGCACTATTTTAAACATATTGCTTGAGAATAGATTGAAAACATATATTCTCTGAGTGGGTATGCCTGTCCACAGATCAGACTTGTAATTTGGTATTGTCTGTTAGTGTCACCTGCTTGTCTTCATGGAGATAGATATGTTTAATGCTGTACTGTAACTAGGCACATCTCCATGCAGCAAGCAGGTTGCGGTCTTTCAGATAGAAAAGTTACATAGTGCTCCATTAATAATGATGCACTTTACATTGTATAAGTGTACAAAATTTATAATATGTCCAATTTCTTCTTATTTTGTGTATTATGCAGAAATAGTCATGTGAAAAATGGGTGCTCCCTAAACTTTTTAATCATCTCCCAATGTCATCTACAGTGCCTACAGTGAAATATTTGACACTGAGCATGATGAGGTTGCAAGAGCAATCAGATAGAAATAGCATTATGAATTGTGCCGCTATCAAATGGCAAAAGCTACAGTTATTTAGGTAATGTCCTCTCTGGATCGAATGAAATCTCCTTCCTCCATGATGAAGTCCTGCCAACCCTGCAGTTTAGACCTCTACAAACATTCTGAAACTGAGCTATTGATCTACAAGGGAAATTGTTATCCATATTAAATTAATTATATTTCAGTTTTCGAGTAACAATAAGAAGTAATAACATATATATATATTGGAAATCTAAACTCATCATCAATATTGTCAGAAAAAAATATAGCATTTACACATAGGTTAAGGGACACTTTATTTAAATTAATTCTTTGTATTATCAATTTCAAACTTTCACTTTATGTTTAAACTGTTATGCCGGATTTATACTAACTGCAAGGTGGGCACGGTATGTGCTATGAGCGGGTTACTTGCAGATTGCCTGTTACACCAACTATGTCAGCTAGGGTGCATATTTGACCAAAGCAATGTGGGTTCACCCGATAACATCTAATGACCTGAAAAATGCTTCAGACTGCTGTAGTGTCCAGGAAAATTAGACTACTTGTGGATTCTTTCCGCAGACTCTCGTCAGATCTTGAGATAGTTTTGATATGGACTACACAGCTGTAAGATTGGGCTATTATATGATTACTACTGTTATATGTTTTTTGTTTATTTCTTTCAAAATGACATAAGAGCGAGAGTAATCAAACTAAAACCACCATGTGCTCATACAGTACATGTCTTATCCTTTCCCATTTTATTGGACCTGACAGTATATTATTACTGTCACCATGGGTCCGTCGATCAGTATGGTGTTATATAGATACAGCGGTCGATACAGTAGGATTTCATGTCACAGAGATGAGATATTGTCCGCCTCCAGTTTAAAAGCTCATCTCAGGATCTCTGTCCTTCTGTGTTAGCCATGGCTGTGTCTCTTCTGACCAGGAGCGAGGGTACTGTAGCGTGGCATTAGATAGATCCGCCGTTCAGCAGTTTCATGTGGGTAAATAATAATGCTTGTGTCACAGGGTGGAGCAAAACTGCAATAAAAACAGCCATGGTGTTATGACTGTATTATTAAAGAGAGGTTTATGCGTTCAAATGGTCACACTGGGAATCAGGCCCAGGCACACACTGAACCAACTGAGGGTGCATTCAAGTTTTAAAGGGGTGCAAACACAATACGCTTCCATTCTATTTACCTGAAATTAGGGTGAAGACACTTTTAACTGAGCTTTTGCACCCCTGTAGACCTGGGCCTGCCACCTCTCCTATGAGTGACAGCTGACAATGCTCCAGTTCAGTACTCAGCAAGCTAGGACATCCTCCATCTCTGAAGCCATAACCATTATGAATGCTCTCCTGTAGCTCGGATTAGTGGTTATGAAATGTGGTTACATTTTGTTGAGCGTTATTTGTATATTTAAATAATGGAAGGGAAAAAAGGGAAAGAACTTCTGCATCTTCAAGCATGAGCTTAAGCAGTGATCTTAAGTGCGGATGTGCCCTTGAGATAGACACTTCTCCCTCCATTACCTGTATGAATGTGTCTGAACAACTACTATCTTACTAATAAAATTACACTTTTAAAAGTGAAAGTTTTATTGCTGATTAGGGCAGAGTTAGGATCAGTTTCTTGAGACACACAGCCACTTAGTACTCCATGTCCTCTATCTCCTTGTAAAGGCGCTGTTGGACTAAAGTCCTTTTGATCGCAGCCTACCTCCAGATCAACAGAGTCCCATAGAATTTACTTTGAGTCCTGAAGTGCATGTTGTTCACTTTACAGCTAGATAGAGTTTTTTCACTCTGGATGGCAGTTGTCCTCAAAACCAAGCAACGGCATGTCTCCTTCATGGATGCCACCACAGAATATGGTATTTTCCTCAATCCCAGTTTCAGATTGTTGAGCAGACTTGAACTGGAGGTGTCCATCTGCTCACATGTTTCCTCACCTTTCACAGTGTTAGAGGAAATGGACAGATGCTGAAGCGTTTCTATCACATTATCCTTTTTACTAAACACTTGGGCAACTGCTCTGTAAAAAACACAGTTGTTTTCACCCGTCTGTTTGGATGTGCATTGTAATTCACTCTTGGTTCTCTTGACTCTCATCTCTGTCATGTGACAGTCTGCATCGCCGGATGCACTGAACAGTCTTTTTCTGGTTCTCAGTGTTTTTTCCCTCAAGCACCTGGAAGAGGATGAGGAAACGGACAGATTCTGAAATAGATCTGCCAGCAACATGTCATCCTTGATGCTGGTCTGTTTGGAAGTGACACTGGTGTTGGCCGGACAGGAACATGAAATGTCTATCTCCTGAGATGTTTCCTCAGAGGAAATCGTCTGTAAGATCGTCTATGTCACCAGGCACTGAGCCAGCTTTTTTGGATTGTAATGCAGGGTTGCTTTGCATGACTCCCATCTGACTTAAGTCAGCATCGGCCCCTCTCCTGCAGACACTGGTTTGCGGTGTTTTGCCCGACAAGACAGTGGAAATTGTTAAACGCTGGAGCCTAGTGATAAGGTTCTCCATTTCCAGTGGAGTGGTGATCATGTCAACTTCCTTAAAATATGTTAATATCTACACAGATGCAGCCAACATTTTTTAACTCAAAACAGCATCAAAACAAAACATCTTAAAACATTACTGAAGCTGATTAAAGTTTAGAAACTGCAATTCAAAGACATCGCTTACTAGTGTCTCTTGTGGTACTAACTGCTTTACTTTTAATTCCTTCTTTTTTTTTTAACAAGACACTGTACGGAATGTAGCCACTGTTGATCAAACGTGTGAACAAAGTGGGCTGATGATTGAAACATTAGCAGGACTTGATAGGGGTTGGTCTTCATCACCATCTCCATGGACCTGAGTACTGCAGCTGTACTAATCAAAGTACTTAAAATCTACTGATGTTACTAAGTGTGGAGCGAATGAACAATGAACTGTAAAGCGCTTTGGGTGTCTTAAAAGGGGCTATACAAATGCAAAGATTAACTCATTCATTCATTCATTCATTCATTCATTCATTAAGATATGTAAAGTTTTGTAGTGTTGCGAAAGTGTGTCTGCTCTGTTCAATTGTACGCTGTGAACTGAGGTTGTTTCTGAAACAGTTTCACTCTGGAACTCTCCATCTCTAGATCTTGAGCCAGTCCTAAATGCCCAGGGTCCAAGTCTCACAATTATATAGTATACATTGTACACAAAAGTAAATATAGCAAACTTGTAGAGGTACTGTACAAGTTGTTTCCTAAAGAAAATATCAAAATGTATGAGTGTGTCTGTTTGTTGTTATGGGATAGAACATGACAGGTAAATAACAGAAGGGTAATTTGCAAGGCCCAACAAATAATGGAGAGCCTTTACCAGCTGCTCTTTGATAAGTTTAATCTCCTCTTCTATGTTTTATGTTCATTAATTACTGCAAAATTTATTACATGCTCGTAAAGCATATGTACTTTTTTATAAATTTATAAAAGAGAAATATGAACAAGATATGGGTATTATTGCAAATTATATACCAAAATTTCAAGATAACTTCAACTACAACCTATATTTTATTTTGGTTAGGAAGTTGTGTTGCTATAAATTTGGGGAACTAAATATTTGTTACCATATCTGTTTAATTTACTAAGATTTCACGCATACGCATTTGTTTGGTAATTTTGGCAGTTTTATTTATCTCTTTTAAAGCCTGCAACACAATTTATTTCAGACTCACTAGACATATTCTGCATGGATGAATCATGCATTTTGGCTCCAACTGATTTGTTATTCAATCCTTAATGACATATTTTGATCTGTCAAAATAAGAAATTGGCTTACTATTTGACAAGTAAGATTGGAAGCAAAAATATTTTACGTGCCATTTAAAAAATCCTATGAATTCAGTCGCGTTTGAATGTCGCAGTTATTTGGTTGAAATCACACAGAGTTGAGAGATGTGGCATTAAAATGTATGAAAGATATTGAGAAGGTACTGCGGCAAGTGATGACTTTGCATTACCGTCAGCTTAACAAGACGAGGCCGGCTTTATTTCAGCAGAGGAGGGATAGAGCAGCAGGAGTCCTACCAAACCATATTTCACAGACTATTTTCTGTTCCTCACACAGCAACACATGCTTTGAAGAGAGAATTATACAACAAGTTACAAGACACAGAAGTCAAAAATAGGACATCACAATATATGTTAACACTTAAAATAACTACACTTTCATAACATAAAAGCATAAACAAAGACTTAATTAACTAGCAACTACATAATCAAGACCTTAAGTCATAACCCCAAGCCTGAATCATTTTTAATTAACTATTTGTTCATTATGAATTAAGTCATGCTTTATTAAGGTTTATTAAGGTGTAGTTATTATAGTGGTACATAATATATAGTATTTTTGTGAGCAAGAGCAGTGTGGTTGCTTGAGCACAGAAAACTACATTTGTATCAAAAATTTTGGTAAATCTTTTCCTTCAGATATTATGAATATTTTGTTGATCGTTCAAGTTTTGAGGTGTTCTCCAGTTGAATTTTAATTGTGACGTTGGTTTATTTGGAAATGCAGAGATTTGATATTTTGCAGCTTTAATTTAACTTATTGAGTCAAAACAAAATCAAAATATTTCCATGTTACGTCAGTCATATCATGTTTTTTTCTCATATCTTGTCATATTCAGTCAGATCTAATTGTTGTTGTTTGGGGACTTGGGCATAACATTGTGCAGTGAGGAGAATCAGATGGACATGTCCACTGTTATGTAACTTCTTTTTGTTGTGACACAGCCAGAGCCCATTCAGTCCACCTTTGGCCAGCTGGGCATTTTAACCTTATCTGCTCCTGTCATCTCCCTGTGAAACGCCCATTGACTTATTCTTAGTGCACATTCTTACCTAACAAAGCGCTTTGCCCTCTGTGTTTTTTATCTTATTGCAGCTCTAAACCAGTCGGTGACAATTGGGTATAGAAAGTGTCTTATTTACCATTTTAAGTAAAACTGAAGAATGTATAACTACAAATTTAGATGAATAACATATGTTAGTGGGTGGGATATAGCCATACAATATTTTATCTCCAAAATGTATGTGCTGGAAACTCGTCTTGTCAGGTGATCCAACCTACAGGGAAAGTCAATAGCTTATCATGATATAGGTCTACCATTACATTGCAATTATATAATAGCAAATACAGTTTCATAATATTATTAGACGATCACCCTGTGAATAAATAATGCTATTTCTGCATTGCTTGGTGCTGTGCTCTGGTCATAGTTCTCTGTTAAATCAATGACATTATCTCGCTTTGCTCTTTATTTTATGTAGTTAAAGTTAATGGGATGTTTTTGTGTTTAGGTTGCTGGCATCTTTTATGGCACTTAGTAACGCACCGTTTTTATGTTACCTTGACAGGCTCACCATACTGTTGCTGGCTGCTTCTTTTTACTTTATATATTTTGTCACAGCCTTTTCTATACTAATCTAAAAGCAATTACAACCAACAGAGTAAAAAACAAAGTGAAGAATAAAACATTTAAACATATTTTTCACCTCTCTTGTTCATTTAAATATGTTTGTCTTTCATTGTTACAATACTGACCAAACAGGCACAAAACCAGTTTGACCACAGTGACCCTAATTAGTGCTGAAATAGCTTCCGAGGGTGAATAATGTTGCAAGGTTAAATTCACTCATAATTAGTGTTTAAGAGACACAAGAATGGATTTTATCAACCTGACCTGCACCAAAGGTTTGTTTTGTTTTTGTCTGCCTGTTAGAATGAACAAATCTAATTGCTCAGTTGACTTGTTGGATTTTGATTAGATTTCCAGGATGGGTCAATAGGTGAACTGATCCCTTGAAATTGAGACCTATCAGCTTTTTTTCGTTTTGCATTTCTTCATACATCTTGTAAATAATCTTTTGTGTCTGTTCAGTTCTAAATATAGGCCGATTAATCACACTGTACTGTAGATAGGTTGCTTCTCATTTCAGTTAACTTATTTGGATATAGTCCAATATCTCAACCTCATCTGTCGCCTCACAGGGTTTCAATAAAAATGTTTATTTTACAGAAAAGGGTCATGAAAGATCAACCTTGAAAGAATGAACTAACAATCAGGGTAAAAGCGGATGGTGGCAACACACATGTCCATAAACATGCTAAAAAAGCATAATTATGAGTAATGTGTAATCTAATTGGAGGACAGTTACTAGAGATGTAGCGATATCCAAATCTCAGAGTATGATATTTATTGCGATATTTTGGAGACTTTAACAGAATTGCAAAAAAGGTACTTACCTTTTAAAATGCCTTCAGAAGACTTTGGTGTTACTGTCATTACTGTCATAATCCAGATAACTAACTGCTTATTTAACAGTTATTTGTGATTTTTTTCTGCCCTGAAGGATCATGGTCTATGTAGTTTCATTTGCTTTTTTTAGCTGCTGCAACAAAACAAAGAATTTAAACAAAAGAACTTATGATTCAATATGTATAGAGGTGATGTCTCACATATTATTGTGAGACATTTGATGACACGATTTCACAATATTTTGGTTATTGTTACATTCCTAACAGTGACCTGAAAAGTCATCTTAAAACGCCACTCTGCATATTTGGAGCTGCTTTATTATCAGCACAGCATAATAGGTCTATCCAAGTAACCCATGACCTGTTTACTCTGCAGCATCTGTGGCAGTGCCCTATATAAGTTCATCCACACCAGCATCAAGACTAATAAAGCTCTGGCTCTGTTTAGCTATGAAGTTGTTAGTTGTGGTTCAAATGTCAACTTTATTCTCATAAAATTTAGATTTTAGAATATTTTGATGACCATTGGTCTTATATGATCAGGAATGTCTCCAGAATAACATTTTCACAATTCATCCTACTCTCACTAATCATGTGTTTGGTGTACAAGAGAACTATAAAATAAACCGTTTTTGTTGTTGTTATTTACAGTGAAAAGTGACAATAAGGACAAACAGGATAACATCATGTCCAAGATGGAGACCCTGGAAAAGAAAGAGGAGCAGCAGAAGAAAGACAACATCCTGGAGAAAAACCAGAAGATCTTGAAGGAGGAGGAGAAGAATGAGAAACTGAATGCAGATAAAAACAACAAAGTCACAGAGAAGGCAGAGAAAGTGGATAAGCCCGAGAAGACCGACAAAGACGAGAAGAAAGAAGAGAAGAAAGATGAGAAGAAAGAGGTGAAGAAAGAGGAGGAGAAGAAAGCTGTGGAGAAGAAGGAGGAGAAGGGCAAAGGGCCAGCCAAGTCTCCCACTGGGACCAAGGCTGCACCCGGAGCTGACACCAAGAGCAAGGTACATCACACACTGTGGCACTCATTCCGTAATAAAGTGTGAAGGTGTATGTCATTTTTTCAAACGGTGGTGCGTGTACCATGGTTCGTACGTGAACTGCTTCTGGTTGAACTTGTTGTAGGTTATCTTAAATGTAGTGACAATGTGTTTCTGTTTTTGTCCCCTTGTTTTGTTAATGCTCTTTTAGAACTGAACTGGTTTAATCCATTTTACCCCAGTTTCTGGCCTTATATTAATTTAGACCTCATATGATCTTGTTTTAGTTCTTGTTTTAGATATGACGGTACTCGAAAGGTCAAATATTTGGTGGCACTTTGAGTGAAAAATTTGAGAGCCACTGACTAGATATTATTTGAGTCAGAATTATAGAATTTTGGTTACAAGTGGATTCTTTTATAGAGCTACAATTATTTTAGCCCTTGACTAGACTGCAATTATTATTTTGATTAGTTGACTAGCAGTCAAGCAGTTATTTTTATTTAAAAAAAAAAAAAGTTAAGAAATGTTTACTTACTAATACAAGAGAGTTTTGATTTATTAATAGCACTTATTTGTGATATAACCTGTTTTCATAACAAATGGTATGTGATATGCCTGATTAGGGATTATATCTTTTTTTTATATATTATTTCAGTATTATTATACATCTCTTATACTATATTTTTCAAAAGATATGTGTCCTTTATTGCAAAAAGTTCTGCACTGAGAGCTATATTGTTTGGATTATGCACATATATGTTATATTTAGAAACAGCATCTCTACATTGAATTAAATAGTTGTTTACTTAGAATCTTTTGAACTTGAATAGAAAGTGATGCACCTGAAATAAGGATGAATTTCAATAAAATGTAAATGTAAAACGTTTCACTTTCACCAATGACCTTGCACACAAAGGATGCCAAGACGTCTCAAGTACAGCCCTTTCATATTGTGGTTGTAGTTTTGACCTCGACAGCTGCTGCGTCTGACAACAAATGAAACAGTCCTTGGGCCAAACACACTTTTAGGTTCATTATTTGCTGCGTCACTGTCTCAGCTGCTCGGCACAGATATCGCTTTGAATTGTCTGTGATCCTGCTCATGTGAGGCTTGCTTTTCATATCATACGCTAGTCAGCGTCCGCTTTTAATAATAATCCTAGGCTTTGCGTTTTATCAGTTTCTGGCTTGTCTGACTGATTTTGTTTTTGTTGTAGTTAATGAGACGTTTCAGGAAGGCTGTGCTGCCATATTGAACATGCTGTCATTGCAATCACTGACTCCATTACTGCTATTTTATCTTCTTTTTTCTATTTTCTTGTGTTGCTGTGACTTGTTTAAATTGCATTACACCAGCCTGATGCGGATTCAACCAAACCAAACTCAGCCAAGCCCCGCCCATCCACGCTCACATCCAATAACGAGGCTAACGCTGCCAAACGGCCCTCCCCCACTACTGCATCAGCCAATAAAAAAAGCCCAGTTGCCAAGGCGACCACACCCACCGCCACTAAGAGACCTTCAGCAGCAACCGCAAAGGCTGCCAAGGTGAGTGTTGTATTATTTAAGGGCAAGCAAAGATGGGGACAAGGAAGATAGGAATATATGCTGTCCAAAATGTTTCATCTAAAACTCATATACCTAAAGAATTGAATAATAAATATACTCATGTGTCACTAATTTATTTAGACATTTTTGGGCAAAGTTACAAAAATAAATGAGCTGTAAGGTTTTTGGTAGTTTTGTTTTTTCTTTCCTGACAAAACGTCTCTCTGGACACTCATCATCATCATTATTCATTTGATTATTTTTATCTTCCAGACCACAGAGAATGAGAAACGTCCTCCTGTGCCAAAAGCTACTCCCACTCCTCGCGCCACAGCCAACAAAAACGCCTCAAACGCTGGTATGTGGACATCACAAGGACATTCATACACTTTAAGCAAATGCATGTTTTCATAAATAAACAAGGATATATTATCGAGCATTTATGAAACTTTAAGATAGACAGAAAAATTTGATGAAACTTTTATGGTGGGGGGTCTGCCACATGCTTGTCTCCATGGAGATGTCATTGTATGTAGATGTATGTCACATAGTATGGTATTTCTATGTATCTTTATATCTTTAAAACATACATGAAGGTCTTAAGGTGACTGACCATCAACCAGAAATATTACATATTGCCCTATTAATATATTTTTGTGAAATTATTGGTATAAATAGATTTTCTATTGGGATGAAAGAATGGACAATCAAGGAACCTTCTAAGATTTTTATATACAGTATGAAAAAGATAAAGAAACAATTGCTTTAATTTATAATGCACTAAGCTTTCCATGACCTCTTTGAAAGATAAACCCAAGGCACTAACGGGAAATCTGGCCCAGAACTGGTAGAGCCCGAGGGAACAGGCCCCAATATCAGACCATATGTCACTGTGTTTCTGTTTCTTATATTCTTGTTCTTCAAAGGCAGGATACAGAGGTTTTAATTCACACTTCACAAACATTTTGTCATCTTTGTAAAAAAAAGTGTGACCAAGTGACGCAGCGCACCTTAGACGAAATGATTTGTTCACAATTTCACTGTGAGATGTTTGAAGAGGTGCCAAAACCAGATTTCTAATTTCATCCTTTTGGATTTGATATCAGCTGTGAAATAGAAGAAGAATAGAAGAAGATTTTTAACTGCAATATACTGTGAAAAGGAAATTAATTATTATGCTTTTCAATGTGACCTCCTTTCCAATTAGTGGAAATTGACAGAACAAGGAAAATCTGAGCAAACTTAAAAGCTATTTAGACTCTTGTACTAATTCTATTCTTTCCTTACAGCTAACAAGAATGAGAAAACTGAGAGCAAGACAAATGAGGTCAAGAAACCCAAGACTACAGGTACTACATTGTAGTCTCAAATGTTGAATTATTTATTCCTGTTTAGAACCAAGAAAATATAGCTGAACAACATAAAATCGCACAATGAGAAAATAGCTAGAGACACCAGGCTGATAATATTTGTATTGATTTTTTGATGACAATTTGACCCCTTTTATTTGTACAGGACTTCTAATAATACAAATAGCTTCATAAGGTGGATAAAACTGCATTCAGTACTGTCCCATTCACATGTATTTTTACACTCAAAAAGAAAAAGTAGAATCAATATAAACTAATGAAGGTTGACAAGGTTGAGCTGCTGCTTGAAGCAAATCATCATCACAATCAATCTGATTGTCTTTGGCATGCGTCTCTGTTTGGTTCAGGCTATTTAAAACTGTGGTACTAAAACTGTTGGTCAAAGTCCCAAATGTTCATAGCACTGATTAGAAATGATATGAAGTGGCCATGCAATCAACAAAAAAGGTTCTCAAACAGTGGGGCAGGGCTCACATTTAGGTCTCACACTTTGAAACACAGCTATTTTATTTATTGGAAGTTAACTTAAAAAGAATGTTTTAAGTGCATTTATTATACTACAAGATTAGAGAATAACTTGCTTATGAGCATTTGTGACACCAGTGATCACATTGGTCCAGTCCTCCACCACATGCCCAAATTTGAATGTGACCCCAGGAATAAAAAAATGCCCACCCCTGCGTTAGACCTTGGCAAATTAAACTGTATTTTCACCAGAGATTTACCAAATGTATTGTTGCTCTAAATCTTTCTTTTCTTCTGTAGCTCGCCCTCGTCCCGCCTCCACTTCCACTCCAGCTTCAGCTCCGGCCACTAACGGTGATGGTACCTCTCAGCGTCGCCGGGTCATCACCAAACCCCCGGTACCCAAACAGACCCCCCTGGAGAAGAAACCTCCCGTTCCCCGCGCCCCCCGAACGCCTCGTCCCATCAATGCTCCCACACCTGACCTCAAGAATGTCCGCTCCAAGATTGGGTCCACTGACAATATGAAGTACCAGCCCGGCGGAGGGAAGGTAGGATACACACAATTAATTATCAGTTTGACAGAAGAGATAATTAGGTGTTAATATCTCTCTATATATAAATATGCTGATACAAATGGTATTTATAAGTCTGAATCCCCATAAGAAAAACTAACAACATCTCTCCTGCTGACAACTGCTATTTGGTTCACACCCTTATTGCTTTGGTGCCTTAAAGCTCCATGGTGATAACTGATAATGATTACAGCTACATTTACAAATCTCTTCAAAATATTTTAGTGAACACAGAATATTAATTTAGTTTTTCTGTCAGTAAGCATCTTTTAATTTTCACTGGTGAGAAAATATAGTCAGGATAGGTGGGTAGTCCAGACCTAACCTTACGCAAGATCTGGAGAAGAGTCCCTGGGTGTTGCCCGAGCAGCATTGAAGGATGGGTCAAATGCAGAGGATTTTTTTTTCTTTTTACGGACTATAAAGTTTTTCTTACCTTACCTTCCAAAGCTTCAGTCAAGAACAAGGGTCTTAAGTGTGCTTTTTTCTTTTCTAAATTAATCTGTCATAGCCTACTTATTAGTTAGACTTAGAATGACATTGGCATGTCATTAACCTCTCACCTCAATGTTTTGATATTCCAGCACACTTTTGTTTTTACCATTTAAATGTGCACTGTGTAACTCTTATTGAGCAGGGGGTCCAGCTTTTTCCATGTAGATGTTAATACTTTGCTCAAACCTTTCTATCTTGCATTTTTTTAATTACCAGTGCTTATTGGGTAAAGCAATAACATCTCCATTGGCACAAGCATGTAGCATATCCTCCACCTGAAATGTTACATAGTGCACATTTAAAGAAATTCCCTGTGTTCTTAAATCTTTAAATCATTGACAGTACAGCACATGCACTGCTCTAGAACTTGATCACCCTTGATCACGCATGAGATGACCTGCAGTCTATACCCTCTTACCACCTGCTGTCCCCACACACGGCCACATACTGCGTTTTATTACTTTGATAAAGCACATAGACAGGACTGGCTCAGACACCTGGACCACTGTCATCATCTATTCATTTCTAGGACAGTTTGAAAAATGTCGCTTTGAATCATATACACGTCTGCCCTTGTGATGTGAAGTAAAACCTTGTCTCTACAGTGGCTTTGTGACGATGATAGCTGTTTATGGTGAATGTCCATACACCAATCAAGCAAGACATTATTTTCACTGACATATCATTGTCTTAACACAGTGCTTAAATTGTGAGGGAACATTTTGTCATCTGATCTGCTAGAAAGGAAAGCGATTGTTTAGTTAGGCAAATTGGAATAGCTAGATAACTAGGTCGGAGCATCCTCCACATTCATCTTGGGTCACCAGTCTGGCCAGTAAACAGGAAAAGGTAACCCAATGAAGTAGCAGTGGTTTTAGTTTAGGTCATGTATTATTACACTATAGTATCAAAACTGGATAGTCAGGTATTGATACTGAAAAAAATATGGATCTATATCATAACGAGTATAAGAACAAATGGTAATATAAAGAAGCAAATATTATTTTTTGGTATTATTAAAAAAAAAGAGAGAGCTTTTTATTATCATACATCATACATCATACATTGCACCTTTTCATTATAATAAAACATCTTCCCCTTAAACCCTTATCATTGCAGCCCACTCACGCACATCTCAAAACACTGTAACACCCCTGTATCATATTGCTGCCTATAACACAATAGTCTATCATTGTTACTGGGGAGTTTGATGCATGTGAGTTTCCCTGTTACTTTTCCAACGTTTACTTTTCAAAGTCACTCTCCTGCAGTGTCAGGCCTCACTCTGCTGTTCTGCTCTGCATCACAATAAGAAGCACTGACTCATTAATTTTCCTATGTTATGGATATCATTGTGTATCTTAATACGCACTGGTGTTCAACAGGCTCCTTTCACCCTGAGCTCCAGATTGAAATGCTGGTCGTGAGATTTGATTTGTACAAAGCTTTTGTTTGAGTTTGTTCTCTCCTCTGGGGTATTTTTGAGGCTAATTATTATGCTCATTCTGTGCTAATATTGGATCATTGACTCGTTTCATAACATTTGTTTTAGAGCTAAGCTAATGCCATGTTACCTTCCATTTCATCAGTACTCTTGCATAACAAACTAGCTTAAATGTAGATGTTTTGTATATATAATGTATTGTAACATCCAAAAAAGCCAATTCTTAATGTCCAGGTATCATAGGTAGTTTTGAACTTGCAAACGTTTTTAGATGTAAAACTAAATGGAAATAAACTGTATTCTTATGTACCTTTTATAACTGTCGCTATTAAGCATAAGCAATAAGTATTTTAGATGATTTTCAATTTATATACCTAATTAGAGTTTTTGCCTTATTACACATATAGTTCTATCATGGGCAAAGATGTCAGTCAGCCAAGACATCCTTTTTTAAATACATATATAGTACAATATTTAACTTCATCCTATAAACCGTAATCCTATTCACTTTATTGACTGGTGCTAATTTTCACATCTTCACTGCCATTGCCTTTGCTCTGCCTCTCTGTGTTTTGTGTTGTGGCGTGTGATTGGTTGAAGGTATTATTGACCAGGGGGCTAATTGTCTCCCCAGGGCTCCTCCACCCCGAACAACAAGACATCCGACCCCTCCACCCCTCCCGCCAAGGCCAGAGTGAGTCCCATCATTGCACCCACACACCCCCGACATCCACCCGCTCTCTCTCTCTACATACTGTACGCCTGCCATTTTACGTCAGTCCAGGACACTAAAGTTTTTACATTTACATTCCTGGTGGTGCATCATTAGACCAAAGTAAGTTCTTGTGAGGTACTATATATGATTTTTGGGTAAACTAATGCACAAAGGGTGCTATAGCCACTATAGAACAACAATCAGTAATGAGAATGTGCAGTACAGTAACATCAGGCAAAGATTTATTTAATTCTTTTTTAGTTTCATACATTTACTCTTAGCTGTCCTATATATTATACAGTTATATTAAAATATTCTCAAATATTCTCTTAATTGAAGTATTTAACAGTTCCCTGCTTAAAATGTTACATATGTGCCAAAAACTGGATTTACCAATCAATGCACATTCCAATTTGTCTACATGTACATATAATAAACATAAAAATCCAAGTCTCTCATAGACAGCATGTGGCAAACCCTCCTTCAGAAAAGTTACATACTACGACTTTTAAAAAATGAACTAGTTTAATTTACTTGTATAACTCAAGGCTAAGTTAAAAGGTCTTGACAACTATAACAGTTTTACAGGGCACCAATATAATGGCAATGGGGACACTACCAACACACTGCTCAATAAAATATCTTTATGGATATTAGTGTTGTATGTTGTAAACTATAGACAATAAAGCACCAGGATTCTAGTTCAGCTTGCACTATACGCTCAGGCTATATATTTATGTTCCCACTGCAGTGTACACACTGCTCTCCATACTTAAATTAGGCGACATGATGAACCACAGGCTTGCAGCTGCCACAGTTGTTCTAGATGATTATTCTATTTCATGATGAAAATGGGAAAGACACTATACAAGCTGCAGAGTATGTAGATCATACATGTGTGCGTGTGTTCTGATATTATGTCTATGTGTGCTAACTATTCTCTGAGTCATCCTGTGCTGCTGCCACCTGCGTCATCGAGCCATTTTCATCCCTGAGAATGAGACCAAGGCAGTGAAAGGGGAAAGGCGTCTTGTGGCCATTTGAGAGCTGATATCACAAATGAATTGGGCATGTTATCAAGCTGACAGCCATGTTTTATAGCCTTATTAAAACAACTTACCTTGTTTTTAAGGCTCTACACTGTGCGTGGGGGATTATACTATGCTCACCTGTTGTCTTATAAATGAGAAAGAATAAATCACTTTTTGAGATACGACATTTACAACTGCACAATGTAACTCTTACGGTGGAGGGAATGCTATCTGCTTGTCTTCATGGAGATGTTATTGCTTTCAGTTCCAGGTGTTTAATTGATTAAAAATAGTACTTTGAAAATTATGCGTGTTCACCTCTCCA
The DNA here is from genome assembly GCA_029959045.1 of Taenioides sp. WSHXM2023. Taxonomy (NCBI): domain Eukaryota; kingdom Metazoa; phylum Chordata; class Actinopteri; order Gobiiformes; family Gobiidae; genus Taenioides; species Taenioides sp. WSHXM2023. The sequence goes on along the minus strand of CM057096.1, from coordinate 12,871,391 downwards.
CAGGCCTAATCTGTAATTTTGTCTGGTGACATCACATGCTTATCTCCGCTGAGCTAGATCAGTTTAACAAAACTGGGACAATTTGGGCAAAACAACAACATTTCCATGGAGACAATCAGGTGGTGGCCTCTCCAAAAGTTGTTTGGTGCACCTTAAAATGATATTAAAATGTATTTATTTCAGTATAGTAGAAAATACAACTATTTGCACTATAAAATTTTCAGAACACAGTACAATTATTAAACCGCTGAGATATTTTACTCTTCCACATTGTATTTAGTTGTGTCTTGCCTGGCATTTCTGCTCCATTAAGTTTGACCTTTGCTTCTTTTGTATAGGATCTATCATACTTTCTACAAAATTAATAAAAATGAACCTTGCTCTTTTTGCAAAATACAAATCAGATTTCATTTTTAAGACACACAAACACCATTCTTTTTAACTTCTTTTTTAGCTTTTTAACATTTGGTGTACAATATGTGTTGCATGTGCACTTGTGTTGTGACATTTCTCTTCAAGCTGTGTACGGAAGCGTTCTGTTGCTATCAAATATATCCACATAACTACTACTAACTACAATAGTTGACCTTTGAGTATGTTATTTTATTTTTTTTATTTCTGAACCTCAAGCTGTACAAACATTTGGAAGACAGAAAAGCTTCCATATTGACAGTGTGAAGCTATTCTGTATCTTTACCAAAGCCGTTAGCTGATCTACACTTCTCTACTGCCTGCTTTTTATGTGTCTATCTCCTATTTTCTTTTTCCTCCACCTCCCTTCCCTCCCTTTTTTTTGCTTTTGTGTGCGCCTTTGTGTGTCTGCCCGTCTGTTCGTAGGTTCAGATAGTGCACAAAAAGCTGGACTTCAGCCATGTCACGTCTCGCTGTGGCTCCAAGGACAATATCAAACATGTCCCTGGAGGTGGCAATGTAAGTAACTGGTCATGCTGAAGTCACACTATGGGAAGAGTGGACTCCTGTTTCTGCAAAAGCTCTGGTGTATCACTTTTTTTTGCCACTTTTGTGATTGTGTTCAACTTCCATCACTTTCATTGGTGTCTTGTGGTATCTTTGGTGGGTTCAGGTATATTTGTTAATAGTTAATAATGATGTGATTGCTGGTTTCAGATTGAGATGACAGCCCATAATTATATAAGCATACAATATTTATTACAGATGAGGAGGCAACTAAATAGAATGTTGTTAAAATGCAGATTTTAACATGATTTTAATATGGTTTAGGTATGGTAGGCAATAGAAAAAGGTAGAAGATGAGAGTATGACATGATATAATCTGTAAACTACCAATATTAATATATTTCAAGAAAGACAGGCATTTTCTTTTGGAGGAATAATCTTGTGATTAACACCACCTTAATGTAATGTAAAATGGGCAACATGCACTTCTTTCTGGTTCCCTGAGTATTTGATAATTAGGTTAATTTGATATTTTTCAATTGCATGACCTGCCAAGTTATTTTAGTCCTGTTTTTGTGGAAATTAACTAAACTATTAGAGATTCCTACTGAGGACTTCAGCATTTATCTTGAATGTTTTTAGTCAAATTTTAAAAAGGAAAAACTGAGTACCAAACGGCAACCACTTGTGTTAATAGTTGTACATGCATTATTAACCGCCCCATGGTCCCAGCCGAGTTTGTCTTTAAAAATGCAAATCTGATTGATCTCATTTCATACTGTCAGTGATGCTTGTGCCAGCTGCCATCACATTCTGGTCTCGATTGTCAGACTTCTAAAAAAAAATAATAGAAGAACGCAATGTTTGTATGACTGAAAGGTGAAGCAATACGATATTTTCTCTTCCTCAGGTGCAGATCTTGAATAAAAAGGTTGACGTGAGTAAGGTGACCTCCAAGTGTGGCTCCAAGGACAACATCAAACACAAACCAGGTCAGATATTTTCTTCTACAACAGCTTTAAAAATAGTTTCAACAACACCTCTTCTCTTGGTCTAAAACTATTTTGTTGTTTATTTTTAACCTCAGGTGGCGGTGACGTGAAAATCGAGTCCCATAAGATCAACGTTAAGGCCAAATCTAAAATTGGATCGCTGGATAATGTGGGACCAGGCAATGGACAGACCAATGGACACAAGGTCAGACATCACACAGTAGACTAAAGCAGATTACATTGATATTTTTTATTGACAGCATAAAAATTATATCTCCGAAGGTCCTTATATGCCTGTTGCCATTAATCAGTGAACATTAGTACTATATATATATAGTATACTATATATACTATATATATATAGTTAACAATATATGAAGTTATATATGTTATATTATGTTAACAATTAACAATAAGTAAATTCAGAATGATGATTAATTTCCATTATTTATGAATCATTGAATGATTCATAAATATTGTATTTTGTATTTTTTGTGTACAATTCAAATGTTTTAACTGTTTTATGGGGATGCAAGTCCATTCAGAGTAAAGTTATTTAACATATTCAACATTCAAAATTATAATTTTTTTTAGCATATTTTTAACTAAAATACGAGGTGGGGCTTTAACATTTAAATACATGTGGGTACTGTATTTTGTTTAGTACCGCATTTATTACTCATTCTCCCCGAGGGTGTGAGTTCACCCTGACACCAGTAGATGGCAGACCTGTAATCACGTCTTTCTGCCTGTGTATTTGCAGGATCCGAAGGCGGAGGAAAAACTGTCTTCACCTCCAGGTGGCACCAAGGAGAATGGGGTGAAGGAACCCACACCAACTCCTTTTGGGGGGGATGGACTGCGAGACCCCATAAGCTTAGACAAACGCATCACTGAGACAAGTAGGTGCAGATAGTTTAGGATTTCAACCAGTATTATGTAACTATATTTATTTTATTATGTAACCATATCAAGGTTTTAGATAAGAAGGTCTCAATATAACCAGTATATCCAGATCATATTCAGATCTTTACGGTCTCACATGTTACTTCTGTTTTGAAGCTAGTGATCTGTAAAACAGCTTTTTATTTGCCTTTTATTTATTGTGGGTATAACATAATGTTCAAAACTAAAAGTGTATGGACAACAATAACAAAATAAAAATATGTAAATTATAAAAAAATATTATTTCAGGAGCAATATTTGTTGGTATTTTAACATTACCAAACACCTGTTTTCAATCCTTTTTTACGTCTGGATAGTGAATGGTCTGTGAGACATTGAGAGTGCTTAGGTTTCACTGTGTCTCTGGTTTAGAGTGTGGATAAAAATAGTATCCATTTTTCCCACTAAATTAAATTATAAGCAGACCTTTTGTCTCAAGATGTCTTGTTTTTGTATTCATCTTTTGCCAAGTACCAGGCTCATGTTCACAGGGACTCCAGACCTCTGCTCTGTGAAGTCGTTTGCAGATTTCACCAAAGTGACAAATGACCACTGGGTTAATACAATAAAAACACAGGACTGCTTTGTAATTTGGCTCATAACTCATTAGGCCATGCACCAGACACTAATGGCCTTTTAGCATGGGACTTGAATGAATCCGACTTGAAATGAAACAAGCTTCATAATCTAACTCTTTTGTACTGTGTTATAATCATAAATGAATAAACATAGTATTTTAATAGATGTCGGAAATACATCTGCTCTCAAATATAAACCACACATCTTATATCAGTTCTCAAATCAGACAAATCACAATATTTTCACAGTATATTGTGATTTAATAGTCGCTGTAGAAGTAAGTGCTCTCTGTTAGCGGCCAAACGTTCTGAAAACACACTAATCTTTTGTTCCTCTCCTCAGACTGAAACCCTGTGTCTCATATATTTGGTGAGCCATGCATGGCGCTTGCCCACCTGCCAACTGATGACCAATCAGCCAACTCACTACAGCGCAGTCACCTTGATCCCGCATCTCGTCCTGGTCACCTCATCCATAAAAACCACATCACAAACAAGCCGGTCGTCTCTTCGTGTTTCTCCGGGGGTCTGCCTGCCAGCCTCCTGCTAGACCACCTACTATGTCCCCTCAGTGCACCCACATGTACACCCCTTTATCACAGGGAAGAACATCTGCTGTTTGTCTGTGTTCATACATTATTATGGGACCATCCCCAAATCGGATTCTAAAATGTGTATAACCCTAACTTAAATCACTTGTTGCTTGATTAAAAAACATAAATTTAAAAAAAAAACTTTAGTATTTTCCAAATGCAGCTGTAGACTTTTATCCCTAACACATGTTAAATATGTCCACTCAGCTTTGCTTACATGCATCCTGCTCTGCTCCTTGCTAATCATATCTCGGTTTGGGTTACATATAGTGCTTCACATTGTCCATCTATTGTCGTTACACATCACTTTTTGAGGCAAAAATGTATTTAACGTTGAGAGATGTTAAAAATATGAGCAGTTTCAGAACTTCTTTGAATTGAATGAATTACCTCAAACTTTAACATTTGTTATGTTACTTACAGACTTGTGATAATGCACTTGTAATGTAACACTAAGCTCACTGCATCAATTGCAGATAAAAATCTACATTCACATTCAGATGGAGCATTAAGTGTATTCGCAAACATAGGCACCAAAACGTTTGGGCTGAGAGACATCAACAAACATGTTAAACTGTCCTTTCAGATGAGCAGGTCTCAACATAACCATTATGTCCAAATCTTGCTTTCTTGTTGTCTACTTCATCTTTGAAGCTAAAACACATCAGTCGTATGCCCACACAAGGAGTAATTTGTTTATTTACTGTGTATAACTGAGCAATAACTTAGTTATTAGAAGATGTTTAAATATAAAAAGAGAGCTCTAATCCTATAGGTTATATTTAGTGTGGCTAAATTTGATTATGATCCAGATTATGATTGTCCATGGTCCGCATTATCCACTAGGGCTGTAACAAGTCCTGATCACATGGTCTGAGCACAACACTAACTAAAGTGGTAGACAAATACCACTGCAGTCCTTCCCATTTATTTTATCCAAGAATAATACATAAGAACATTCACATCTGGGGGTGCTAAAAGAATAATTATCATTCATACAGGAGGTAAACTGACAGGGCAGTGCTAATGACAGTGTGGGGCTACATATATCCATCTTAAGAAACCACTGACTAGTATTGTCATAAAACTACATGGAAGGACATAGATGAAACATGCTTATGCACACTTAAATTAAGTTTAAAAAAAACACTTTTAGGCTGTAACATGCATAACAAATTTTCATTTCGTGCTCATTCAACTTTCTAAGCAGCAATAGAGAAAAGTCCTCCCTTTATTCTTACAAACCTACAGAGTCACAGACTGGCAGAGCAGAGGGTGAAAGAAGTAAAAAAGAACCAGTATTAGTGGATAATGTTACATTCATGGCAAGTCTGAAGTTGGAATTCTCTGCAAATACAAAAAGTCAAAAGAAAGCATACTGCTGTTACAGATGTTTGAGTTTTAATGTAAATAGAAGGAATATCTGTTTTAAATACGCTTGTACCAATTTTGTTAATTATTTTCGTATTGTTTTTTTTTACATAAATGAGACGGCAGAAAAGTTTTTGTTATACTGGACAGCAGGAACTGGCCAACTCCAAAATGCCATGAATGCAGCAATATTTGAGTATTAGGAAGAATTGTATTCTGAGGTGTAAAATTGATGTGTTGAAAGTGATAAAAAAAAATACTGCATTCACAGTAAGAAAAGAAAAACATTTTCAGAAAATTATTGTTCTTTTGAAAGGGTTATGTATTTTACCAACAAGTACAAGGCAATTTATGCATAGAAATCCTAATAGCACTGTGATGTGATTTTAATTTACAGACAAAGTACATGTTTTGTGTAAGATCTGGTCTTACTGGTACTGTACTATTGGGATGGTCCTGTGTACTCACTGCATCTCTATGCACCATGCATTTGTAACTGGAGTGGTCCCTGGTGAAACAGTGAAGGATTAGTGTTTGTGGCACATATTTGTCAGATGTGTGAAGTGTTTACTACTGCCTCCATCCTGTAGAGGGCGCTCCTAAGCCTGTAAAACACTGATAGTCTGGCTTTGATACAGTATTAAACCTACATAATAATCTGTATTACTGTTACATTACTTTAGAAATAGTTATTTAGCCTTGATCAAATTATATCAAATAATAACTTACAATTGCCCACAAGTCTTGTGCACTTTGAAAGTTGATGCACTAAAGTGACGTCGCTTTACTGTAATACATTGTCAGCTATGTATTGTATATGTATACTCTATGAAGTAAAGCAGATGTTAAAGTGTTAGATATAGACTAGTAATGATAATCAAACAAGCAAACCATCATAAACAACAATAAGTACAATTAGTATGTGTGCCCTTGTCACCTAAAAGGGGAACTCCACAAAACCAGTATGTCACAGTATAATGTGAATTGCTCTTTGGTAATGAAGGAACAAAGGGTCGAAAGCACTTTGATAGGTGTAGGCATTGGATTATGTATATACAGTTAAGTAGGAACAAGTAGCAGTCTTAATGTTTAAGGAGGATGGTACTGCTTTATTAGTGGTTTTTAGTGGATCTTTGGTCATCAGTGTTGTGCTATGATGGTTTAAAACTCAACTCTCCAGTCTGCCTTCATCTTGTTCCATGTGCTGTTTTTCACATTTTGGCCAACCTGCAAAGGCATTTTTTGCTTTATTAACTGCACAAGTAAATACTTCTTCACATTTTTTTTGTTTTTTTAATTTGACAGAAAGACAACAGTATTAGTCAGAATGTGAGTTAGGTTAGCCAGGCAACTAACTTAATAGACACAGGGTAATTAATTAATGGAGAATTTGAATGTTTTCGAATGTCTCTGTGTGTTATTTGTATAATTTGGACAAAACATCATCATTTTGTCAGTACCTTGTCATTGACTAACTTTTTTAATGTGCACATAGATATAAGCTTACTGTGGATTTTTTATTATTATTATTATTATTATTATTATTATTATTATTATTATTATTATTATTATTATTTATGTCTGTTGCTGTTTGATTTTGTGGCTTGGTCAAAATGTTATCGCAATATTCACTCTTTGTCCATTGACTGCTATCTCACTGTCCTTTGTATATAGATATCATGTTTTTATATCACTCCAAATATATAAAAATAAAAATACAAAAAATAATTCTTAACAAGTCGTTGTGGATGAGGACAACATGAAGGTAAATTAGGGTCTAGTATTATTTAAATTTGGTAGTATAGGGGGGTCTGTATATCCAAAAGGGCTTTTAAAAATTCAAGAATGTTTTCCAAGACTTAACATTTGAGCAAAATTTTTGAAAATACTTTTAATTAAATTGATTGGAAATGTACAGGAAGGGTGGCAGTGTGTGTCAGGACTTGGAGAAATTGAAAATGTAATTGACAAATTACTGTCTTAAAACAATAACAATTAAAGTTGTCTATTTTGACTTAAATTGCACCCTGTAGGTCACCTGATTTACACTGGTTAGCCCTTTCTTATACCCTGTATTACACAGTAACCACAGTTTTGCCTTGAAGCATGGTAGACAGCAATGTTATGTATTAGACAGCTCCTAATCATTGACACCTTAACCATGCCTATACCAGCACGGACTGAAAATGGTGGTAGTACTATGTAAAACAGTAATTCCATATTTAATCAGTTGATAGTGTTGGTAGATATGCACTGGAGCCCTACCTTTGAGTCTTGTCAGCAACATGGAACTGAAATGAAGCTTTCTCTTATAACCAATAGTAGGCCTATGTATATCAGAACAACTATTTGGTATTCATTGACAATAGCTACACTTGTGGCATTTGGTGTGTTAACTATATTTGCTACTTGAAGTAAAAGCCTAAGTGAAGGTACCTTTCAGTTCTGTGCAGTGGATCTACTCTGTGCTATAGGCTACAATTCTGTATGACAACATCATAGCAACAGCATGCAGAAGACAACAAACTGCTGGTTGTTCAAAGCGTTTATTGTCTTTTTAGGTAGACCTTTCCCCCCCTCTCAAATGAGAATATTTGGTATGAAAGAGATCTTCATTGTGATTGTTAACCAGTGATGTGAATATTAATCATGAAAATAAAATAAGAACAAAATTTTGTTTATGTGATTTATTGAACTGTTTTATCTGCAGGTTTATCTGTGAACCATAATAGCCTGTTTTGGGATGCCTTGTATTTCACCGTTCTGTTCTATAAGTCGCCTATAATAATAATTAAATGGAGATGGGGGACAAAAATTGCCTTTCTTTTGGGTAAACCCCCCACTTGGGCGTGTTGTAACACACTTAAGAATCTGAAAATATCTGATAGGTCAAAGTTGGATTGTCACGTGACTGACAGACGGGGAAACGTAAGGGAGAAGATCATGGATCTGGAGAAGATCCAGACCGTGAGGTCTCTAGGGAGGCGACCAAAGTTTCTGTTGGAAAGGCTGAAAGGCGAGGCAGTAAAAGGGCATGATTTTTAGAAGAAGAAAAAATGACAACACATAAACTGACTAATTTAGTACATATTAAAGCTGTCCTGATACGGCGTTTGGTACAGCCCGGTTAGTTTGTTAACTGTTAGCTGTATTTTATTTTTTTTTTAACAATCTACATGGACATAGCCAATAGCACAAACTTTTTTTTTGTAATTTATCTAATTTGCAGTTCTTTTTCTTTTCATCTACTGAAATGTTTGGTGCTTTTCATATTTTGGTGAAATATTCTCCAAGCATATCTTTCAAGATGAGACTACTGGACTGACAGGTGAGTGAATGTACAGATTTAACACTAAATTGGATTTGGTGTGGAGAACCACTGTTCAAGGGGCTACGTGTGGATAATGTCAGCACTACGGACAGCGGCCATTGCTTCAAGTTTTCAATTCATGCTATCTGCGCTTTAATTTTTACTTACCCATGATGTAAACTCAACATTACTACTATAAAATTCAATTTTTAAAATATAGCATCCCTTGAATATTACCAGCCTGTTAGTATCTGTTCACTGTGCATCATATTCATGCCTATTGGCCCTTCTTGTTTATTGTCTGTAGCTCTATAGGATCCTTTTATGTATATTGATACTTTGCAGCAGATGTCATCAACATTCCCTGGGGATGTGATGCTAACAGTAAGTACTGCTCTCGCTGAAGCTCTGTTAGTGAAATCAGACTGTAAACAAACTTTTAATTTAACGCAATCCAGACCATATTGATCACAGGCTCCTGCTTAAATCCATTTTGTATTTTTTGATTGAGTTTACAGACTCAAAATAAAACTTAAAACTTTTTGACAGTGTTTGCTAATGTGTTCATTGTGTCATGGTAACTGCTGAACATTCCACCATAAAGATACATGTAGAACAACCCAATGTGATGTCACTGTAAAGTATTAATAGCATGGAAAGATAACTGTGTTACATTTTCAAAAATGTGTGGTCAAATTCTACAATAACGTGTTTAATTCTCTTAAATTTTTCTTTTGCTTGTCAAATTTACAGCCTCTGTGAAACCCAGTTCTATTACAGCCACTTTTAAAGGCCTCATTCTCAGCTGTTCTTGTGTCTCTGACTTTATAATCACATGGAGCCCAAGCAAATGAAGTTGTGAGGCACCATCTCTCAAGACTGAAATCGGATCCAACATAGGTTTAGAATGAGGCTGCTATTGTTAGCTGTTGTTTGAGAAGGTGCTGAGTATTGGACCCTGCCTCTGGGTCCTTCTTAGCCCTTGCCTTGCCCCCACACCTTGCCTTCATTTAGTGTCTTGAGTGAGCGTCTGGTGCATTTGTGCATAGATCTATGTTCCAAAGGAGAAAAGGAGAAGAGAACGGATCAACTTGTAAGGTATGATTTCAGTGTTATCATATAAATTAGAATACAAAACTGTATCCCTCAGATTACTCAATTACTTGTTAAGCCTTGAAATTTTGTATCTTGTGTTTGAAAAATATAACTAGATACACTAGTAAACCATGGGCCATTGTTGTTGTTTTTTTGTTTTTTTGTTTGTTTGTTTGTTTGTTTTTTTCCAAAGCAACCAATATGTCCAAATTACTGTTATTTTACTCAACCCTTTGGAAAATTACAGTAATAAAAGCACTTAAGCTTTGTCAGGGCATTTTAGTAAAAAAAGCATTTTGTTTCAATTACTATAGTATGACAACACTGTACCATAAGATTTGGTCAGTACCTATCAATTGTGTTAGGCTAATGGTGAAACAACTGAGATTATAAGATGCTAAATTAAACTAAACTAAAATAAAATAAATTTACTCAAGTAGAAGTAAAAAGTAGTGACCCAAATAATCACTCAAGTAAGAGTAAAAAAGTACTTGACAGCTTATGGGAACTGACCAGATAGTCCTCCCCCCTGCTGATTCTTCAGGTACTGGACGCATTTACAAATGAAGAGATGCTAATTGTGGCCATCAGAGTCGTCAGTTTGGACTAAGAGTCTTTCGACTCTTCTCCAGGACTTTTAGGGGGGTGTCAAAATTCCTGGGACTTCTAGTGTTAAATACTAAACTTGCATTTATTCAAAACTATTCTGACACTACAGTGTGATAAATGTGTTTTTCAGTAGTGGCTCAGTTTATGAAGATTATGAGGATGTTGCGCATCTATTTTATTTACTGTTTTATATAGTTTTTGCTAATGCATGTCTTTGGAGACAAAGTTTTTGATATTTGATTCTGAGCTCTCTTCATGAAATAATAATTGTGCAAGTACAGGGCATGCAGTATCCTTTTTCTTTTTTGTAAAAAAAATAGGTTTTCTATATGTTAATAAACATTGCAGACTCCTGGGATGCTGATAGTATTTATTCTTTTTTCTACATATAGCACGCTTAAGGAGACACCATATTCTCTCAGTGTCTCAGAGATTCAGCCTTATTCCTCATCATGACCTTTCTGTGAAGAAGAACAGAAAAATTAAAACATTGATACAAGTAAACATATTTATATATGTTAAATTTTTCATATTAAATTAGTCGAAAACCAACCTTTGAACCCAATTCACGGCTTTTAGCACGCAACTTATTGACTTGAGACTCTGCAATATCAGCTCTCTCTTCAGCTTCATCAAGCTCATGTTGAATCTTACGGAACTTAGTCAGATTATTGTTGGCTTGTTCCTCCTTTGGACAGACAATAATTCAATGGTGACTCAATATCAATATCAAAATGTGATCTCTTATTTAAAACAAATGTGTACTTACTGCGTCCTCAGCAGATCTCTTGTAAGCCTTAACTTTCAGCTGCAACTTGTCAACCAAGTCTTGAAGACGAGCAATGTTCTTACGGTCCTCTTCAGTCTAAAAAAAAAAAGAGAGAATTACAATAAAAATGTAACAATATAGTACATAATACATATAATTTTGAATTTATTTCAATTTAGTTCAAGCAGTTCTGTTTTACCTGATAGGTCAGCTCTTTGATTCGTCTTTCATATTTTCTTATTCCCTTCACTGCATCACTGGACTTCCGCTGTTCAACCTCTACTTCATTCTCCAATTCTTTAATCTATGGTGTACAAGTCAGAAATATTTTCAATATTTATAAGTTCCATACTTTTCAGTAAAGCTTATTTACTTTCACATACCCTGGCCTCTAGTTTCTGTAGCTGCTTCTTGCCTCCCTTCATAGCGATCTGTTCGGCCTCATCCAGACGGTGTTGCAGGTCTTTGATGGTCTGCTCCATGTTCTTCTTCATGCGCTCCAGGTGAGCACTGGTGTCCTGCTCTTTCTTCAGTTCCTCTGCCATCATGGCTGCATCGGTGATAGCCTTTTTGGCCTTCTCCTCAGCGTTTCTGCACTCCTGCACGGCCTCTTCCACTTCAGTCTGAAGCTGGGATGTATCAGCCTCCAGCTTCTTCTTTTGGTTAATCAGACTGGTGTTCTGGATCAATATAAAGTTACAATTAGTATTGTGGTTTATATCAAATCTTATATTTTTATATTTGATCTCATGTAAAACATTGCTCACCTGTGAATGCAGTAACTGCACTCTCTCAGATACATCCAGCAACTCTTGTTCAGCAAGTTTTCGGCTTCTCTCAGTTTGCTCCAGAGCCACTCTTAGTTCTTCAACCTCCGCTTGAAGCAAAGTATTGCGTCTCTCAACCATGGCAACGTTTTCCTTCATATCATCATTGGCACGAAGAGAGTCATCCAGCTGCAGTTGTGCATCCTTTAGAATAAAGTAAAAGAATTCATTAATTTAAAGTTCCTATAAAGCATAATTTCATGTTGGCTTATTAAAGAAGGTAGAATGTGTGTTTCATATTGAGTGTACATCGTGCATAAAATGTCTGACAGAATGAGTGTGTTTAGACACTCAATAAGCACATGCATGAAAAAGTCTAGTTGTGCTGGTACCTTCAGATGGGCATGGGTAGATTTGAGTTGTTTCTGAGCCTCAGCTGCCTGCCTGTTGGCTTGGCTGAGCTGGATCTCCATCTCATTGAGGTCTCCCTCCATTTTTTTCTTCAGACGAAGAGCTTCATTTCTGCTGCGAGTCTCAGCCTCCAGAGAGCTCTGAAGAGTATCTACAATTCGTTGTTGGTTTCTCTTGGCCTGCTCCATTTCTTCATCTTTCTCAGCCAACTTGCGCTCAATTTCAGCCTTCACTTGGTTGAACTCAAGTTGAACTCTTAGAATCTTTCCCTCCTCATGCTCCAGAGAGGCCTAGAGAAGGTAAAGATCATTGCATTTAAGTACTATTCATCGGTTTGTTCTCTGCCAGGATACATACGGTACCTCTGCCTCCTCCAGCGCTGTTTGTATCTCAGACTTTTCTTGTTCCAGTTGTTTTCGTATCTTTTCAAGTTCATGAATACTTTTTCCATTCTCACCAATTTGCTCAGTTAAGTCAGCTATTTCCTCTGTGAATCAAAGTGTGAATAATTTACTTATCAGATCATGCAATAAAGTTCCCTTTGGTATTTATCTTACCTTGTAGATTTTTGTTCTCTCTCTTCATGGTGTCCAGATGCTCCAAAGATTCTTCGTAGGAGTTCTTCAGCTTGAAGAGCTCAGTACTTAGAGACCTAGCTTCTTTTTGAGAGCTCTCCAGTTCTGTTTGCGACTCTTCATATTTTTGCTTCCACTCAGACAAGACCTAGTACCAGGAACAACACAAAATATGTGAATCCATTAAAAACGATTTCAGTGATAACCATTAACACAACAATAATAACTTTATCAAAGTTTCTTTGTTTCTTGTCCAGAGCAGCTGCAGCAGCATTAGACCTCTCCACGTCCACCATGAGATCTTCAATCTCATTCTGGAGTCTGTGTTTGGTCTTCTCCAGAGAGGAGCACTTGGCATTAACTGCTTCCACTGCCTCCTCAGCTTCCTGCAGACGTTGAGCCAACTTCTTTCTATTAAGAAATATTCAGAGTTTCTTATAGCTTTGGTGATTTTTGCTGTAGGTGTGTTTTGCAATGGACACTTACTTTGCCTCCTCCAGTTCCTCAGTCCTCTGGATGGCATCAGTTTCATATTTAGTTCTCCACTGTGCCACTTCAGAGTTTGCTTTGGACATACTTCGCTGCAGCTCACCCTTGGCCTCCTGCTCCTCTTCATACTGCTCTCTGAGCAGGTCACAGTCATGGCGAGCAGACTGCACTGCATGAGCTAATGCATTCTTTGCCTGAAAAAAAAAATTGTGTCTAAAAATATTGTCATCTTCTATGTGGCTTTTAGTACAAAATCAGTCTTCAAACTCTACCTTGACTTCTTCTTCCAGCTGCCTTTTGAGATCTTCAATCTGTTGAGTGTAAGACTGTTTTCCTCTGGTGAGTTGAGAAACCAGTGAATCCTTTTCTTCAAGCTGCCTGGTAAGTTCACCTTTTCCAAAAAAAAAAAAATCTGTGTTAAGTATTTAAAATTGTCATATGTTGAATCATGTCAGATACCATTCTCAGTTTGAAGCTTTGCTTTGTGCATGGTGAAGTCATTGATGGTTCTCTGTCCTTCTTCAGCCTTAGTTTTATATTCATTCATCTGGTCCTCCAAAGACCTGCTCATTTTCTCCAAATTATTCTGAAAATGGACAAATTTAATGTCCAATTAATTAATTTCCATATACTATTTTTGAATCATGTATTTATTTAATTTTAGTTTTACTTTGTTCTTGACTATCTGTTCCATATTGGAGACCACGTCATCCAGCTCGAGTCGCAGTTCACTCTTCTCTTTCTCCAGTTTCTGCTTGACTCTCTGGAGGTTATCGATCTGCTCTCCCAGGTCAGCCACACTGTCGGCTTGTTTCTTTCTGAGAGTGGCAGCGGTGGCCTCATGCTGCAGAGTGGCCTCTTCCAGGTCCCTCCGCAGTTTTTGAAACTCAGCCTCCCTCTTTTTGTTCATTTCAATCTGGGCAGATGTTGCTCCACCAGCCTCCTCCAGCCTCTCACTGATCTCCTCCAGTTCTCTCGCCAAGTCTGCTCTCTGTTTCTCCACTTTGGCTCGAGCAGCTCTCTCTGCTTCCAGCTCTTCTTCCAGCTCTTCAATACGGGCCTAAAGTGACAAACACTCTTACATAGATGACATTTACTCTCATATTTGAAACACGCAGATATGCTTTTACCTGCAACTCCTTTAATTTTTTCTGGAGTTGGGCATTTATTGCTTGTTCATCTTCTATCCTACCATTAAGTTGGCTCAATTCGAAGTCTTTTCTGCAATCAAAAAATATTTTGGTGATTGCAATGCCAAAAACAGTCCTTTGGATATACAGTCTAGGTATTACTTTTTCAGCCGCTCTTCAAGTTGCTGCTTGTCATTTTCCAGATCCATGACACTTTCATGAGCTAACTTCAGGTCTCCCTCAAGTTTACGTTTTGCTCTTTCAAGATCCATACGGACCTTTTTTTCTTGTTCCAAGGATCCTTCAAGCTGTAAACCATTAGAATAACAGAATATCATTCTTTCTGTAAGTTTCATGCCTTTTATTTTAGTCCCGCAAAAATGTTTCAGTTTAAATACTAACATCATCAACTTGTTGCTCCAGCTTTGTTTTAGCCTTGGTCAGAGTGTTGACTTTGTCTTCCTCACTCTGCAGGTCATCCAGTGTTTGCTGGTGAGCTTCTTGTAAGGCTTTCTTCTCTTTGGTCAGTTTGGCTATGATTTCATCCAGCGCAGCCATTTCCTCCACCAGGTTTTTGACCTATAAATTGTGCAATGTACAGATCTAAGAAATATACTCATCCAGAATGAAACAAACCTAATGAATTCAAAAAGCACCTTATTCTCAGTGGCGTGTTTCTCCTTCTCCACTTTAGCTAGTGTTAGCTCTAAATCATCAATGTCTTTCTTCAACTCAGAGCACTCGTCCTCCAGCTTCCTTCTCTTTGCAGTGAGTTCTGCATTCATCTCTTCTTCATCTTCCAACCTTTCAGTCAGCTCTTTGATTTTTGCTTCAAGTTGAATTTTACTCTTGATTAGACCTTCACATCTTTCTTCAGCATCACCAAGATTGTCTTGCTCCTGTTACCAAACAGGTACAGATAATGCAGTAGTAATAATAATAATAATAATAATAATAATAATAATAATAATAATAATAATAATAATAAATAATAATAATAATAATAATGAATTGTGTCTAAATGAGTCCTAAATTATAAAATAATATTCATACAGCTTGAACTTGGAGCTGAAGGTCATTCTTTTCTTGGAGAAGAGTCACCATTTTTTCTTCAAGTTCTTTTCTGCGAGCTTCAGACTTTGCAAAAGCTTCCTTTAATTTAGTAAACTCTTCCTTCATATTTGCCATTTCTTTCTCTGTTTCTGCAGATTTTAGCAATGGCTTAATTTTAAAATACATTTTCATCCAAGGCCAATTTTTGACCCCCATGAAAGCACGGATATTCCATTGGATCACAAGAAGGGCATCTCTGTTGGAAAAAAGTTACAGTTGCAGTGACTTACACTAGAAACAATTTTTTTTTTTTTTTTTTTTTTTTGCTTAACCTACCTTCTTTCAACAATTTTCTGGAATTCCATCCTTGCCAGAAGGCCTCTGGACTGTGCCTGAATTCGAGTAATGATAAGCGCTAAGCGATCATCACGCATCTCCTCAAGTTGTCCAAGGAGTCCAGCTTTGAAGAACACCTATGTAATGAGAAATAATAAAATCCTTTTAATTTAATAGACACCACTCAAAACGTGTTCTTTTAACAGAAAGACTGACCTTAGTGTGACCCAATTTGTACTGGCTGTGATCAATTTCCAGTGAACCTAGAAGTTTCTCTGCTGCCTTCTTGTTATCAATAAATTGACCCTCAGGAATGGCATTTGGGTTTAGTATACGATATCTGAATAAGACACAATTATTCTTTTTCTAAACATATTAATATTTTTGACATCTAATCATACCTCTGCTTAAAGTCTCCATAGAGGATCCTGTTGGGGAATCCTTTCCTGCAGATCCTGATGCCTTCCAGCACACCGTTACAGCGCAGCTGGTGCATCACCAGAGGGTTCTCCATGGCTCCAGGAGTCTTGGTCTCATTGGGGATGATGCAGCGCACAAAGTGAGGGTGAGTGGACCTCAGGTTGGTCATCAGCTTGTTCAGGTTCTCCTGTTGCATTAATTTATTGATTGATCAACTGACTGATTTTTACCATTAGTTATGTCAAATTAAGTTTCAGCTGTGAAATGTACAAACAGCTTCTGAATAAATTTACATGTGTATATATATTAATTTTCAAAATTTCCCTACCCTGTGCAAGGCAGAAACAGTTTGAAATGAAGAACCTTTCTTTTTTCCACCACCTTTTCCCTTCCCTGAGTCTTGAGGTAAAGATGAAATAAACAAATAATAATAAATAAATAAATACCTTATCATTATTATCTTTTCCTGAATAAAATATTGCATGTAATGTTATTGATATACCTGAATCACTTCCTGCATACCCAGCAAAAAGCAGAGCCAGTAACTTAAGGTTTGATTTCTGGTAAAGTCCCACAACCGTCTCATTCAGAGGGTCCTTGTTCTTCACCAGCCAGTTATTAATATTATAATCCACTGTTCCAGCATAATGAATCAGTGAGAAATGAGCCTCTGGTCTCCCTTTGATGATCCTGGGCTTCTGGAAGTTGGCAGATTTTCCCAGATGATTGTCATAAAGCTTTGCTTTAAACGTGGCATCACTGGCTTTTGGAAACATGCACTCCTCTTCAAGGATGGACATGATACCCATGGGCTAGAGACAATAGATATGTTTAAGTTAAACTGAAGAGTAAACTAAAACTCAAGCTAACTTACCTTTTCAATCAGGTCAATACAGGCCTGTAAATCCATGCCAAAGTCTATGAAGACCCATTCAATGCCCTCTTTCTTGTACTCTTCTTGCTCCAGTACAAACATGTGGTGGTTGAAAAACTGTTGCAGTTTTTCATTTGTGAAGTTGATGCACAGCTGCTCAAAGGTGTTGAACTGTAAAATAATAAGGGACTTGTAAGAACTTTACTCCTTAATTCAGTGTATTGAAATGTATTTGATTTGTGCATACATCAAAAATCTCAAACCCAGCGATGTCCAATACTCCAATAAAGTACTGGCGAGACTGCTTGGTGTCCAGGGACTGGTTAATCCTCACCACCATCCACAAAAACATCTTCTCGTACACTGACTTTGCCAGTGCTCCAACAGCATAGGACACCTAGAAACAATGTATTATTATTACATTATTTTAAATATTATCTGGTGTTTTTTCCACAAACCTGAGCGACATTCTGTCCTTTGGTGACCCACTCATTTCCAACTTTAACTCTTGGGTGACACAGCCCTTTGATCAGGTCAGCAGAGTTTAGACCCATCAGATATGCAACTTTGTCAGCATCTAGGAAATCACCACTCATTTTAGTTTTATTGTGCATCTTTGGGTCTCATGAAGTGTATGTTCGAAAGTACTATCAAAAACCTTCAGTTCCATCAGCCTCTGCCTGCTCCTCGCGTTGCTTCTGCTTGAACTTCATGTTTCCATAGTGCATAACAGCCCCTGTCAGCTTGTAAATACTGTTCTTCTCCTCTTGAGTGAAGCCCAGCACATCAAAAGCATCCTGAGATATGCAGAATGTAGAAATACATATCACTGTTTTAAATCAGTGCTCAAAAAATAATGGTTTTGCTCACATCAGTTGCCATGAGCTCTTCAGAGTCATTGATGGAAGCTACAGTCGTCTCTCCTTGGGAGATGAAGGCGTAGTCATAGGGGTTATTGGTGATCAGTAACATTTCTAGAGAGAGAGAGAGAGAGAAAGAGTGAGAGAGAGATGAAGAGTATATTTAGTGGAGAGAGAGAGAGAGAGAGAGAGAGAGAGAGAGAGAAAGAGAGTTTGGGTTTTTTTGTTGTTTTTTTTTCCATACCCAACAGCTCAGGTTTAACTTGAGAAAGAATCTGGTAGAAAATATGGTAGTCTCTCTCCGCTTTGAGTTGAAAAGTCACACGAGACTTTTCCAGGAGGTCTGTAAAAATAAATAATAAATAATATATAATAATTATGTAATTAGATGTTCATTATCATTAGACCTTGTACTTACAAGTCTCAATGTCGGCAGAAGCGAGCTTCCCTCGATTATCAAAGTGAATTCTGATAAATTTGCCCTATTGGAAAAAAGCTTTTTATTTAGTTTTTGTTAAATGAGTTGTTCTGGTTCTTTTTTTTTTTTTTTTTTAAATCACTCACAAATCTGGAGGAGTTGTCGTTTCTTATGGTCTTGGCATTTCCAAAGGCCTCCAGAGCAGGGTTGGCCTGAATGATTTGATCTTCCAAGGTTCCCTGCATGATAGATGACAGTTTATTTTACATTCTGAATCAATATACATCATCTAACAATGCATACCTTCTTCTCAGCTGCTGCATCTTTCTTTCCACCTGGTGCTGCAGCAATGCTGGCAAAGTACTGAATGACACGTTTTGTGTTGACAGTCTTCCCAGCACCAGATTCTCCACTAAGGAAACACAAGGACTTTTCAAACTTAGTTGTTATTTTTAGTTTATTTGCAATATTTAGGACTTACGTGATTAGGATGGACTGATTTTCTCTGTCTGTAAGAAATAGTATAGTAATAGTATTAAAAAATGATCACACTTACAGGATTAAAGTTATTACTGTACCTGACAACATGTACTGGTAGGCATTGTCTGAGATGGAGAAGATATGAGGAGGAGCTTCACTCCTCTTCTTTCCTCGATAGGCAACAACCACTTCTTGGTTGTAGACTGGCAGCCACTTGTAGGGGTTGATAGTCACACAGAACAGCCCAGAGTAGGTCTGTCAAATTTAGAGACAGTAGTGAATGACAGTAGTTTGATTTTGTGTAGCATCCCAGTACACTGGAAATAATCTCACATAGATCATCCATGCAGCATAACGCTCTTTGAGGTTAAACAGCACAGCAGGCTCATGGAGGAAGGTGAACATCGCCATGTCTTCAATTTTATCAAACTTGGGCGGGTTCTGGGGGTGTACGTCACAGTCCTTTACTGTTACAGTCTGCAAAAAGATGCCAAAATACGATTAAAAGATGTAAGATATATACTAGTATATACACAGTTCTTATAGGCTACATACCTTCCCTGTTTCAGTTTGAACTGTGACTTTGTCACCATCTCTTAACGTTACAGAAGCCTTCACAAACTCAAGCTCTGGATCCGGAACAAAACATTCCTTCTTCATGTCAAATGGTCGAGTTTGAGCTTCAAGACGCTCCTTGTCTGATTTTCTCAGAAAAGAAGCTGCAGCCCCAAACTCCTTCATGGCTGCATCACCCATTTTTTAAACTAAAAATACAGCAGTAGAATTATTGTTGTATTAGCTGAATGTAGTAAAAGAAGTAGAAGTACAAAACAGACCTTACTTGGTAAATAACAAAACAAAAAAAAAGGAATAAAATTACCTGTGGTGGACACGTGAATAAGTCCAAAACTGTCCTGAGTTAGCCTCTAAAATGCACCAGAGACAAATGTATTTTAAAATACTATAAAATATAACACAGTGTAATTTCCTTTACATAAAACTGAATATTGTAGCTGTTGATAGAAGCTTCCTATAAATAGCATGCACAAGGAGAGACGTCTTAAGTAACAGGGTCACAACCCTCACGTTTCTATCTTGAGTCTTACCTTTGTCAAGTGCCCTGATGGATCCAGTCACTGACACCAGGCTTCCTTTGCATTAATAAAGGGTGTTAGTCAACCAAATATGGAGATGAAAATCAAAGAAATGGCATCCAGTTGGCATATCACATAAAGCATCTTCCAAATTGAGTCGACCCTTGCTTCTCTTGTTGCTCCCACCTTTTGGACAACAGACTAATACAATAGACTATGCATGACAAAAGGAGGCAGGGACTCTGATATATCAAGTGATACAATGATGCAGGATCAGGTTTTATTATGACATCCAACATCAAACATGGTACATATAAGTACATATTTACCATGAGAAAAAAAAATATATATATAAAAAAAAAAAGATTGCCCACATTGCTACTTGAGTCACATTCATGGTGATAGTTTCGTCTTCCACACAAATCTGCCAAATCCTCGTTACTACTATCCCTGTTACTGTGATGACCTTTGATATAAAAGGCATCTTAATAATCATTTGTTGAATATTCTTTTCTTCCAAAGACAAAAAAGGGAAAGGCTAATCTCAGACAACTTAAGATTAACTCAGTAGCAGTTTGTTAAGTGATAGGGTGTGAATTACATTTCAAAAGACAAAATAAAAATAACAACAGCTGCTGTCTACATTGAGACAAGACAATGCCAAGGTCGCAGCTGTGAAATCCCTTTATAATCACTCAGCACTGTTTACAGTAGACTCTACACTTACGTTTAATGTCAGTTTAGGTGGGTGCACTTTGAAGTGTCCCTAGGAACATCATTTATTGTAGAAGGAGAAAATGTCTCTTTTGCTTTCTTGCGACATGCATTAAATAAATGAATAAAAATTAAAGAGACCTTATGCAAAATCGACTGTTTAGAGCTTATTGCAACTATGTTATAATTGTTTTCCCTTCTCATTTACCAACTCAGAGTTTTGTTTAAAGTGATTTAAAGGTTTAAAGTGTAATCTTCTTCTATTCAAGACGTCATTGCTCCAAACTTCCTTTGTTTTCACCATACAAGCGCAGCGTTCTTTGCTTACTTTGTTCTAAAAGTTATTTATTTCTTAGTCTATTAGTGATACACAGGATTCTCTCTAGCATGATCTATCCGTAGGATGTTGTGATGAGTGGACAGGCGGGAATCGGCTCCCATTGGTGCTGCAATTTTCCAACCCGGAAGTTAGCGGAATAGTTATTGTTTATTGTATTGTTTTTTGTTTGTTTTTCTTTGAAATATTTAGTTAATAATAATATAGTAATATTATTAATTATTAATATTACTTTTTAGTCCTGACCTGAACTTTTAGTTGTCTATCCAAAAGGATCAAAAGGCAAGTGCCCTTGTCCTGTTTCATTTGGTATGGCATTGTCTTCTTCCATTTAGCCTTGAGCACAAAGATAACTTGTGAAATTCCGGGCTGGTGGCCTTTGAGAGCGCCGGGATTAAAGGGGTAGCTTGGGGACAGCTTGGGGACAGCTTGTGACGCAGGTAGTCACGTATGCATAGAGTGTGAGATTAGCTATTAAGGGCAGATTTATGACAAAACTTGAAATACCTGAAACAATATTTTTCAATTATTCATGGCACTGGCCATGGCCATAGCCCAGTACATGTCCTTGTCTAAATTGCTTTTTCTTTTACTTATGGTACATCTATTATTGGCCTAGCATTCATTCTCAGCTGTCCACAGCCCTTGTCTTTGACTTCTATGATCTCATTAGCTCACAAGGGAAAGTGTCGGACACTTTTCCTCACTTAAGTCTGAAACAAGATCCTGTGCTCCCTGTGTGTTTCTATTGTTAGTGTTTGTTATTTGTCATTGTATAAGGTCACTTTTAAAGGACTCTTGGGAGGTGTTGAGTTCTGTTACAAAGTTTGTCTCTGCCTTGCCTTGTCTTACTCACTTTTATTCACTGTTTATGGACAGAGTATGGCCATTGTATTTGTTTGTTTAACCACTAACATGGCGACAGCAAAGTATCCAGGTACTTTTTTGTTTCTGTATTGTGATTATAGCTGGTTATTCACAGTTTTAGAATTGTACTTCCTTTTAAATGTGAATGTATCCTTATATTATGTCCTATTATTTCTGTGTGTAGACTTCAAGTATCTAAAGACTGCATCATCTGTGTGATAATGGATCCACCAACGCTATATGGCTCTGAAAACAAGCAAAGCAGCAGAAAGCTCAACCTTTACTGTTTATATCCAGGTATGTATTAGATATTAATAAGGCATCATAACAACTGTTAACTTATTTATTAAACCTGTTAACTGTTAACTTATTTATTAAACCTGTCTAAGTTAGTGTTGGGGGGGTTTTATTTAGTTTTATTACAATTAGATAAGAATACAAGAATTATGTAATACTTTCTAATGTCTTACAGCAGGAACTTAATTAGCTACAGTCAGCGAAGTTTAGATTGAAACATCTATTCCTGTAAAGATGTGGCTCCCTCTGTTGATTGTAGAATGTTATTACACAATGGGAATGGGGGCAAAGGAGTTTAGAGCGTAGCATACTATGTACAATACTATGCTTACCTCAAACTCTAGCAAGCATTTAATTTTTGTCACCTACTGATCATTCACAGTTTTTATTTTGCCTGTTGGCATGTCATGGGACATCAAAGCAACATCACCAAAGCATAGACTGACTTTGAGTGTACAGGTCTGTACCAGCAAAGACTATACATTCAAATTTCACTTTTTACTTTTTTCTTTTTTTTGGCATTTTTAAGTTTAGGGCATTGAAGTGGACTTGCGTTAATTTATGCAATAATATTATACATCACCACTCTTCTATTTGTGATTTTTTGTTGAAAAATGTTCACAGTAAAATTAATAAATAATTAAATATATTAAATAAATACATATTTATTGTCAAAGCATAATTTCCACATATGAATATGACTAATATTATTGAAAACACTCAAATAAAATGGCACAGCTGTTGTGAAAAACAGCCAATGCATTGTGTAGCACTGGAACAACTATTCCAGAAAACACTTCCTCTGCTGACTCTAAAAAGTAATTAAACTGTATCAATGGTCATTGTTATAGCATCAAGCAAAAAAAAAAGTACAACTAAAATAATTTTAACTAGATGATAATATATTTTGCTATTTTGCTGTTAAACACCAGTTTTATGTCTATTAACCGTGCAGCGCTGAGTCTGATTAAATCTGAAAGGACAATTTTCCACTTGTGCTTATTTAAAGATATATTTTTATTAAACTTATATGTTATGTAAATATGTTATTTACAACTCTCTACCACATGTTTCTTTAGGTTTTGTTTTGATCACCTCTTGTGTCTTCAGTTTGTCTTTTCTTTGTGTTTGCTTAAATTTCATGTTGCCTTGCTGCATAATGGCCCCTGTCAGCTTGTATATTCCTTTCTTGTTCCTTTCTTCTTTTGTGAAGCCAATTACCTCAAATGCTTTCTAATGGAAACTCCAAGGTCAAACTTAAAGACAGTGGAGAATGACTGAGCCAAGATCCTGCTGGACTGCTAGAAACAGACTGACAGTAAAGTAATGGTGAACAACCAGACAGTGGCTATGTTCACATGCACAACTGATTATTGTGGGATTTATGGACAGTTAAAATAATTTAAATGGCAAGCAACCACAAAATCTGATGTATGTGTTCAGAGAGAAAACATACATCATTAAGATTTTGTAGTTTACATGTCTTTTTAATAATTCATATTTAATATTGTTGCCTATTTGTTGCTTTCACCATACTATACTATACTATATACTATCCTGATATCAAGACACTTATTATATATATATATATATATATATATATATATATATATATATATAGAGAGAGAGAGAGAGAGAGAGAGAGAGAGAGAGAGAGACAGAGAGAGAGAGAGAGAGAGAGAGAGAGATTATAATAATTTTCACACTGATAATGTTTATTCTCTCGCATGGTTGAATGACAAAGAATCTTACCTTATGTTGCATTTGGGATAAGCATTATTAGCATTATTGTATTCAGTTTCTATTCGATTGTTTTATTATTTTTGAAAGTGCACATGTGTAAGTTCATGACCAGGTCATGTGAAGGGGCTATGAAATGCGTTCTGGAGAAAATAAAGTGGTGCAGCTGTCGAGGGAGTATTAAGGTCAGGGACTTGAATTATCACTCAACACTATTCAGCGCACTGTGGTCCACCGCATTTGTCTCGTTCTGCTGTCATGGCATTGTTTCCTTTCCTTTGGCCTTGATGATGACAAAGATAGCCTTGTGAAATTCTTGTCTGTTTTTTTTTCTCCTTGATTGAGAAGGACATCATGATGTAGTATAACAGGTGTATGATATTGGAAATATAATCTATAGATAGACAGAGGCCCATGTTAAAGTTTCATTTGTTGCAAATACGTTTTACTATTCTTTTAGTTCTATTAATGTTAATAGAAAACAAAAAAAAATGTTGCCATTATACTCATAATTTGCCATTTGTTTTGTAACTTACACAACAGGAAGAAGAATAACCCTTGTAATGTAATGTTCGACAGTAGATACTGTTATTTCTGTAAATGTTCATGTTCTTCAGATCTCCATTGTCACTGGAAAGCTGAATGGTAGTCTGAGCATTTGAATGTGTTTGTTTATGCTTTCCACCCTTCCAGATACAAACTTTGTTTTATATTTTCAGAACTTGCAAAACCTCTTTTTAGTAGGTTGGCCTGCAGACGATGAAACACAAATGTGAGTTTATTGTGTTTTACATTGACAAAGATAAAATATACAACTAAAGTTTGCTCCTGTCTCCCATATCACAACTAAACTTGCAAAATCACTGCCACCTAAAGTCAAGTGTTGACTTTAGGTGGCAGTAGAGACACTTGCAAGCCATGGACTGTAGGCTGAGCAGTTCATATTCCTGTCAAAATCATGCAATTACAGATGCTACTAGTATGATTTATCTGAATGCAGACTTGACTGACAGAGGCAACATTAGTCATTCTTGGATAGATTTTTTTTTTTTTTTTATTGAATACTATTCTTCTTTGGATTACCACTTCAGTTTCATTATTGTACTTTCTTTTGATTTCTTTTCATGAGGAACAATTTAGAAATGCATAGGTAAAAATTATGAATAAACCACAGAATGGTGTGTGTGTTTTTTTTAATAAATGAAAAACAAAGTTGCACATAATTTAAATGATTTGCTTTATTCTACAGAGCTACACTGGAGATAGAGGAAACAAGTCACACAAAAACTTGAAGATGCATGGCCTGAGAGTTTCACTCCTCATCTAGTCCTTTCTGTAACACACAACGTGGAAAACTGAGACAGGTCAGAGCTAGAAGGCCACAGAGACTCGAGATACAGTGGATGCCGAGGTGAGGTTATAAGAATACACACCAGTTAATCAGTATATGTGCCATGAATATAAAACACTTTCAATGGTATTGTCTTAATGAGTAATCGGCATTTATAATTTAAATGTTATTATTTCATTATTTGTAATTTGAAATAACATTGAATCACATTAACCATTTAATCACACATTTATTCAGTCAATTTGCTTTTAGAATGCCCATTCTCATCTGATCTTGGAAGCTAAGCAGGTTTGTTAGTACAGGATGGGAAACTGGTAGGAATGCCAGGTGCGGCAGAGATGTTTGATGTATTAACATGCATTGTCCTGACCAGTTTTTTATACTCACATACTAAGCACATTTGTATTACTTTTTAATGATTAAATTAACATTATTTTTTTTAACAAGCAACAAACAACAGTATAACTAATCCATACCTCAAATACCCTGAATCAGAATAAAATAATTCTATACAAAACTCTGGTCTGATTTCTTTGTATAATTCAGTTTCTTTAGTTATTTTGTCAAAGTGAAAGAAGTTTGATTACCTTAGATCCCACATCACGGCTCTTAGCACGCATCTTGTTGACTTGAGACTCTGCGATGTCAGCTCGCTCCTCGGCCTCATCCAACTCATGTTGGAGCTTACGGAACTTGCTCAGATGTGTGTTAGCCTGCTCTTCCTTTAAATTAAACAAACACAAATACAACCTATACAATCTCAAACAGAAGTACTTAGATGTATCTCAGAAACAACAGTATTTTTGGTTTTTGGCTCCAAAAGTGTGCTCAAACTTACTGCCTCCTCAGCAGCTCTCTTGTAAGCTTTAACTTTCAGCTGCAGTTTGTCAACCAGATCTTGCAGACGTGCAATGTTCTTGCGGTCTTCTTCAGTCTGTTAAAAAGTTAAAATAGATTGTTGGTGCATTAGTTATAAGAGCTAAGTAAACAGATTCAGAGAAATTACCTGATAGGTAAGTTCTTTGATGCGGCGTTCATATTTACGAATGCCTTTCACAGCTTCAGCACTTTTCTTCTGCTCTGACTCAATCTCATTTTCAAGTTCCCGCACCTTAAAGTTTACAACAGCATGATTTGTAATTTTAATGACATTTTCTCACAAAAATAAGTATTTATAATTTAAAATAATTTCTTCTGTTGTCATAGTGACTATTAAATATGATATATGATATATACCCTGGCTTCTAGTTTCTGCACTTGCTTCTTGCCTCCCTTCATAGCGATCTGTTCGGCCTCATCCAGACGGTGTTGCAGGTCTTTGATGGTCTGCTCCATGTTCTTCTTCATGCGCTCCAGGTGAGCACTGGTGTCCTGCTCTTTCTTCAGTTCCTCTGCCATCATGGCCGCATCAGTGATAGCCTTTTTGGCCTTCTCCTCAGCGTTTCTGCACTCCTGCACGGCCTCTTCCACTTCAGTCTGAAGCTGGGATGCATCATTCTCAAGTTTCTTCTTTTGGTTAATCAGGCCTGTATTCTACAAATCAAGCACAAATTATGTAGTATTAAACATTCTCCATTGCATCTATTTGAGTAGGGGTGTCTTTGTACGGGATAAGAAATACTAACATAATAAGTAACGTAAAAGAATTAGGAGCTCCAGTTTTCTGACTTCACATGACACAGTTCAGTATGCAGTGAAATTTATGCACCCATCCCACCATTTCTCTGACTATTATTTTACCTGTGAGTGCAGCAGCTGAACCCTCTCACTGACATCAAGCAGTTCTTGTTCAGCAAGTTTACGACTGCGCTCAGTTTGATCCAGTGCAGCTCTTAGTTCCTCAAGTTCAGCTTGTAGCAAATTGTTGCGTCTTTCCACAATGGCAATATTCTCCTTAAGATCATCATTAGCACGAACTGCATCATCCAGCTGAATTTGGCAATCCTGCATGTGAAAACATAAAGGATATTACAATAAAGTAGCATTGCATTAATAGAAAGCCATTTATAAAGCAATTATTGTGTACCTTAAGGTGAGCATGAACTGATTTGAGTTGTTTCTGAGCCTCAGCTGCCTGCCTGTTGGCTTGGCTGAGCTGGATCTCCATTTCATTGAGGTCTCCCTCCATTTTTTTCTTCAGACGAAGAGCTTCGTTTCTGCTGCGGGACTCAGCTTCAAGAGAGCTCTGAAGGGTATCAATCATCCTCTGCAGATTTCTCTTGGTTTGTTCCATTTCTTCATCCTTCTCAGCCAGTTTACGCTCAATATCAGCTTTTATCTGATTGAACTCAAGCTGTGCCCGGAGAATCTTTCCTTCCTCATGCTCTAGAGATGCCTGAGCAGTAACAGTAAACAGATGCATTAACTGTGGAGACTTTCAAGATTTACAATGAATTAGAATAGTTAAACCTTACCTCAGCTTCTTCTAGAGCTGACTGGATCTCGTTCTTTTCTTGTTCTAGTTGTTTTCGCAATTTCTCCAATTCATGAATACTCTTTCCTGACTCACCAAGTTGCTCCGTCAAGTCAGAAATCTCCTCTGTAAAAGCGAAACATATCAATGTATTACAGCAAAACTAGTATACAATGCTCAAATGGTGATGGACGTCACCTTGCAAGTTTTTGTTCTCTCTTTTCATGGTCTCCAGATGATCCAAAGATTCTTCATAGGAGTTCTTCAGTTTGAAAAGTTCAGTGCTCAAGGCCCTTGCCTCTTTCTGGGAGCTCTCCAGCTCTGCTTGTGACTCCTCATACTTTTGCTTCCACTCAGACAAGATCTTTTAATACAAAGTACAACAAAAATGCAGAATATAAATTCAGAATATTTAGTTTCAATAATGATTATGGTAACTAACTCAACAATGCCTACTTTATCAAAGTTTCTTTGTTTCTTGTCCAGAGCAGCTGCAGCAGCATTAGACCTCTCCACGTCCACCATGAGATCTTCAATCTCATTCTGGAGTCTATGTTTGGTCTTCTCCAGAGAGGAGCACTTGGCATTAACTGCTTCCACTGCCTCCTCAGCTTCCTGTAGACGTTGAGCCAACTTTTTCCTTTGTAAACAATGGACAACATTCATATCCTACTGATGTCCTGGTTTCATTATAATATTAATTGTAAGATCACTGGCTGCCCAGTCATCTAACAGACAAACTTTTTGTTCGTCTTACATTTTAAAAGGAACATAACACAAACAAAAAGCTGATCTGACAGATGAACAATATTCCATAAATAATAGTGTTACGAATACACTGCATTTTCACTGACTTACTTTGCCTCCTCCAGTTCCTCAGTCCTCTGGATGGCATCAGTTTCATATTTAGTTCTCCACTGTGCCACTTCAGAGTTTGCTTTGGACATACTTCGCTGCAGCTCAGCCTTGGCCTCCTGCTCCTCTTCATACTGCTCTCTGAGCAGGTCACAGTCATGGCGGGAAGATTGCACTGCATGAGCTAACGCATTCTTTGCCTAAACATAACATAAATGGCAATAAAAAAACTTAATAAGATTATTTATGAAGATAATAGTATAAAGATAATTTATCACTGCTACTATCATCTGGTTCTCACTTTGGTCTCCTCTTCCAGCTGACGTTTTAGGTCCTCAATCTGCTGTGTGTATGACATTTTTCCTCTGGTCAATTGAGACACTAGGGAATCCTTCTCCTCTAGTTGCCTTGAAAGCTCGCCTTTTAGGAAGATGTGAAGAATATATAAAAATACCAATGTTATTAGATAATAAAACTAGTGTAATTTTCGCAGACAAAGACAGTGAAGTCAATTACCATTCTCAGTTTGAAGTTTTGCTTTTTGCATGTTAAAGTCATTGATATATCGTTGAGATTCTTCATATTTTGTTTTATATTCATTCATTTGGTCTTCCATAGTCCGGCAAGTTTTTTCCAAATTTGTCTGAAAAGTTGTTGTTTTTTTTTTCAAAAATTAAACTTTCTTTGAATGTAAAAAGAAAACTGATGATTTTTTTATGTAACTCACTTTTGTCTTTGCCATATGTTCCATATTGGAGACCACATCATCCAGCTCGAGTCGCAGTTCACTCTTCTCTTTCTCCAGTTTCTGCTTGACTCTCTGGAGGTTATCGATCTGCTCTCCCAGGTCAGCCACACTGTCGGCTTGTTTCTTTCTGAGAGTGGCAGCGGTGGCCTCATGCTGCAGAGTGGCCTCTTCCAGGTCCCTCCGCAGTTTCTGAAACTCAGCCTCCCTCTTCTTGTTCATCTCAATCTGGGCAGCTGTTGCTCCACCAGCCTCCTCCAGCCTCTCACTGATCTCCTCCAGTTCTCTCGCCAAGTCTGCTCTCTGTTTCTCCACTTTGGCTCGAGCAGCTCTCTCTGCTTCCAGCTCTTCTTCCAGCTCTTCAATACGGGCCTAAAGCGACAGACATGGCAATAACACTTTTTTGATCAGGATCAGAAAATGATGAACTACAAAGTCATTCTATACCTGTAGCTCTTTCAGTTTCTTTTGAAGTTGAATAGCAATAGCCTGCTCATCTTCAATTTTACCATTGAGCTGACTAAGTTCAAAATCCTTCCTGAAAAGAAACACAAATATTCCAGACATTTCATTGACCAGTATGGCACTGTATCATTTTTTGCTTACTTTTTTAGGTGTTCTTCCAGTTGCTGTTTGTCATTCTCTAAATCCATCAGACTTTCCTGAGTCAGTTTTAAGTCTCCTTCCAGTTTTCTCTTTGCTCTTTCAAGATCCATGCGGACTTTTTTCTCTTGCTCTAGTGATCCTTCAAGCTAGAATGTTGCACAATAGACAGATGCATAATTTTTCTTTTAAGAGAACAATAACAGTCAAGTTTGTACAGAGATGGCTATTGATACATGTGCATTACATGTATTAAGGGCTAATTTATTAAATATTATACTGACTTAAGAAATCCATGATTTGTGGGCATGTTGTTAGCTGTTCTACCCTCTACAAGTAGGTCTATCTATGACAAAAGCTTCTTGTCATATAATTTGAAAGTTTGTTTTCTTCTTAGTTTTCTTTATTTGAGTAAATTTTGAACTACTCTATCCAGTTCTGAATATGTGTCAACACTTACATCATCCACTTGTTGCTCCAGCTTTGCCTTAGCCTTAGTCAGTGTGTTGACCTTGTCTTCCTCACTCTGCAGGTCATCCAGTGTTTGCTGGTGAGCTTCTTGTAAGGCTTTCTTCTCTTTGGTTAATTTGGCTATGATTTCATCCAGCGCAGCCATTTCCTCCACCAGGTTTTTGACCTACAAATCGTGCAATGTACAGATTAATAAATCTACACGTCTAGAATGAATCAAAGCTAATGAATTCAAAAAGCACCTTATTCTCAGTGGCGTGTTTCTCCTTCTCCACTTTAGCTAGTGTTAGCTCTAAATCATCAATGTCTTTCTTCAGTTCAGAGCATTCGTCCTCCAGCTTCCTTTTCTTTGCAGTGAGTTCTGCATTCATCTCCTCTTCATCTTCTAACCTTTCAGACAGCTCTTTGGCTTTAGCCTCCATTTGGATTTTGTGTTTTATCAGTCCCTCACACCTTTCCTCTGCATCAGCAAGATTATCTTGCTCCTAATATTATTATAAATAAATAAAGTTTCAGTTTGTTTAATTTTTCATAACTATTTTCTATCACAGCACATACCGCTTGAACTTGGAGTTGCAGATCGTTCTTCTCTTGGAGAAGTGAAACCATTTTCTCCTCTAGTTCTTTTCTGCGGGCTTCTGACTTTGCATAAGCCTCTTTGAGCTTCATGAATTCTTCTTTCATGTTTGCCATTTCCTTTTCAGCTTCAGCTGATCTCAGCAGAGGTTTGATCTTGAAATAGAGTTTCATCCAGGGCCAATTCTTGACTCCCATGAAGGCACGAATATTCCACTGGATCACCAGCAATGCATCCCTTTTAAAATGTAATATTATTGGTAAATTAACTGCTGATTACCAAAAAAGCTTTAGGTTGTAAACATGCAGGTGCTGTTTTATTTATCATTTTGTTCAACATGCACTGTGGTGCGTTTTGTCTTTGTTATTATCTAAATATTTCTAAGTCTAAATATTTCAAGACTACACAGACTATACAGTAACCTTTTACCTTCTTTCTACAATCTTTTGGAATTCCACTCTTGCCAACAATCCCCGAGATCTTGCTTGGATTCCTGTGATAATCAGGGACAATCGGTCATCTCTCATTTCTTCTAATTGTCCAAGAAGGCCAGCTTTAAAGAACACCTTTGAAAGTTCAAAATGAAATTCTCTCAGCTCAACTTTTCATTTTCATACCACACTGACTCTAGAAACATAACTGCTTTGCTATTTTGTCATTTCATATTGTACCTTGGTGTGACCAAACTTGTATTGATTATGGTCAATATCAAGAGACCCAAGAAGTCTTTCAGCTCCTTTTCTGCTGTCAATGAATTGACCCTCAGGGATGGCAGCAGGATTTAGGATCCGATACCTGTATGTGTTTCACAAGATTAAATCTAATTTCTGTGTTAGTACATTGTGTTTCTGTAAAATGATTAGCACCTCTGCTTAAAGTCTCCATAGAGGATCCTGTTGGGGAATCCTTTCCTGCAGATCCTGATGCCTTCCAGCACACCGTTACAGCGCAGCTGGTGCATCACCAGAGGGTTCTCCATGGCTCCAGGAGTCTTGGTCTCATTGGGGATGATGCAGCGCACAAAGTGAGGGTGAGTGGACCTCAGGTTGGTCATCAGCTTGTTCAGGTTCTCCTGTTGATTCAATAAAGTTTTATTTTAGTTTTTTTTTTTTTTTCTACTTTTTTAAGCAGATGTTATAATAGATTTGCTAGCCCTACCCTGTGTAATGCTGACACAGTCTGAAAGGATGATCCTTTCTTTTTTCCACCTCCACCTTTTCCCTTCCCTTCTTGAGCTACATTTGAACCGCATGAAGTTAATTTTACTTTAATTTACATGTCAAAAACTCAATTATTTAAAATGATTTAAATAATTTATAGCTATGTTAACATACATACCAGATTCTGCTCCAGCATAATTTGCAAAAAGAAAGGAAAGTAGCTTTAGGTTCGACTTTTGGTAAAGTCCCACAACCGTCTCATTGAGAGGGTCTTTGTTCTTCACCAGCCAGTTGTTGATATTATAATCCACTGTTCCAGCATAATGAACCAGCGCAAAATGAGCCTCTGGTTTTCCTTTGACAATTCTGGGCTTCTGGAAGTTGTTTGATTTTCCCAGATGATTGTCATAAAGCTTTGCTTTAAACGTGGCATCACTGGCTTTTGGAAACATGCACTCCTCTTCAAGGATGGACATGATACCCATGGGCTAGAGAGAATAGATATGTTTAAGTTAAACTGAAGAGTAAACTAAAACTCAAGCTAACTTACCTTTTCAATCAGGTCAATACAGGCCTGTAAATCCATGCCAAAGTCTATGAAGGTCCATTCAATGCCCTCTTTCTTGTACTCTTCTTGCTCCAGTACAAACATGTGGTGGTTGAAAAACTGTTGCAGTTTTTCATTTGTGAAGTTGATGCACAGCTGCTCAAAGGTGTTGAACTGCAAGAAATCATGATGTTGATACTTTATATGACACATCTTGTAACCATTACACAAAGAATTACTTTATC
Organism: Taenioides sp. WSHXM2023; assembly: GCA_029959045.1. Lineage (NCBI taxonomy): Eukaryota > Metazoa > Chordata > Actinopteri > Gobiiformes > Gobiidae > Taenioides > Taenioides sp. WSHXM2023. The sequence continues at coordinate 12,838,382 of CM057096.1, read as the reverse complement.
AAGCCCCTGTCCAAATGCCAAACAAAAAAGAGGAATAAAGATTTTGGGACATAGCTCAGTTTTGGGGTGTTTCTGGGGTGTTTTTGTCAAAAACAGCAAAAGTTGTTGTTGTATTTATCACATATCACAAAATGTACGAAAATGTACTCAGAGATAGGTCTATGTGTTGAAGGCAAGGTTACTGAAAATGTTCCCAATATCTGGCCTGAGAAAGTGAATTAGGAATTTCCATTTTCTCTTTTCTACTCGTTTACCTCACAGCTACACAACAGAAGGCCAGTAAATACTTAACCTTATTTGCTCATTTCCAATTTGGCACTTGATAAGTAAACCCCGAAGTCTATTACATACGTCAAAAATCTCAAATCCCGCGATGTCCAGTACACCTATGAAGTACTGGCGAGGCTGCTTGGTGTCCAAGGATTGGTTAATCCTTACTACCATCCACAGAAACATCTTCTCATACACTGCCTTAGACAGCGCGCCAATAGCATAGTACACCTACAAAACAGGCATGCACACATATTTTAAAATGTTTTTGGCACATGATCTCACTCTGCAATTCTCAAATCTGTACCTGCTGGACATTCTGTCCTTTAGTGACCCACTCGTTTCCTACTTTAACTCTTGGATGACAAAGTCCTTTAATGAGGTCAGCAGAGTTCAGACCCATCAGATAGGCTACTTTGTCAGCATCTGGAAACATAGATATATAAATGTAGTATTTAATATTATGACAGGTGACCAACTATTATAACTCTTATTTTATGAACTTAACCTTCAGTTCCATCAGCCTCTGCCTGCTCCTCACGTTGCTTCTGCTTGAACTTCATGTTTCCATAGTGCATAATGGCCCCTGTCAGCTTGTATATGCCATTCTTTTCTTCTTGAGTGAAACCTAGCACATCAAAAGCATCCTAAAATAGAAAAGGTAACTTTATTCAGTTTCATGTGTTTTTAAGCAATCATCTCATAGTGACTGACAGATGGGGTTTAGTGGTTAAGACAGAAATGAAATGACAGAAATTTTAATCCTGGCTATTTTTCTTTTAAGAATCCAATGATCAAATTTCATTAGGACCTACAGCTAGTAGTAACATACTGTATATTCCAGTCAACCCCTGATACCTGTACCCTATCAAAAATACATCTGAACAAGAAATTTGTTTATTTTTGATTTTCACATCTCCACTCACATCAGTAGCCATGAGCTCTTCAGCATCATTGATGGAAGCTACAGTCGTCTCTCCTTGGGAGATGAAGGCGTAGTCATAGGGGTTGTTGGTGATAAGCAGCATTTCTAAAACACATGGAGTCTTTATTGTTTTTTTTTTTGTTCTGTGCCATGTCAGATTAGTTTAACTTTTTCTCTGGCATACCAAGCAACTCTGGCTTTTTCTGAGAGAGAATTTGATAGAAAATATGATAATCTCTCTCAGCTTTGAGCTGAAAGGTGACTCGGGACTTTTCCAGCAAATCTGTGAAGATAGTTACAATTTGAGTTTGCAAATGGCATTTATTATAGCATGATGATAATTAAAAAAATTAAGTCATCCAAGACCTTACATGTTTCAATATCAGCTGATGCTAATTTTCCACTTGCAGCAAAGTGAATTCGTATAAATTTGCCCTGAAAATAAAAAATGTTAATATCTATCATTAAAGCTCTGCAAATCTACAAATGTGCATCAAAACATACAAATCGGGAGGAGTTGTCGTTTCTTATGGTCTTGGCATTTCCAAAGGCCTCCAGAGCAGGGTTAGCCTGAATGATTTGATCTTCCAGTGTTCCCTGGAAAAGGAAACCTGACCATGAGTTTATAAAAAAAAATATATCTGTGTCCATGGGTTATATGCTACTGTATGAATTCACCTTTTTTTCAGAGCCTGCATCTTTCTTCCCACCAGCAGCTGCAATACTGGCAAAGTACTGTATGACCCTTTTAGTATTAACAGTCTTCCCTGCACCAGATTCACCACTGGGAAGACAGTTTGCATATATTATAACAATAATAACATAGCAGTAAGCCGTGGATGCATTTAAATAGGATATATAATTTATTTATGTGTTTAATTATTGGAAATATGCACTTACGTGATAAGAATTGACTGATTTTCTCTGTCTGAAAAACATAGATTTAAAGGAATACCATATGAATTGGTGTTCATATACTCATAGTAATCATTACACAGCACTTACTTACCAGTTAACATGTACTGGTAGGCATTGTCTGAGATGGAGAAGATATGAGGAGGAGCTTCACTCCTCTTCTTTCCTCGATAGGCAACAACCACTTCTTGGTTGTAGACTGGCAGCCACTTGTAGGGGTTGACAGTCACACAGAACAGCCCAGAGTAGGTCTGTCAAATTTAGAGACAGTAGTGAATGACAGTAGTTTGATTTTGTGTAGCATCCCAGTACACTGGAAATAATCTCACATAGATCATCCATGCAGCATAACGCTCTTTGAGGTTAAACAGCACAGCAGGCTCATGGAGGAAGGTGAACATCGCCATGTCTTCAATTTTATCAAACTTGGGCGGGTTCTGGGGGTGTACGTCACAGTCCTTTACTGTCACAGTCTGAAAACAAAATGCATAATGCAGATTAATATTTTTAAGCGTTTGTCTTTTTATTATTAACTTTAAACTTAGCTTGTAAAATATAGCTTTTACATATTACTAAAGCAAATCGAGTAAAGCAGTTTTTACTTGCTACTTACTTGGATATAATATTTCTTATTTATTTCTTGGATTTTTTTTTTTTTTTTTTTTTTAAGAATGATCTTTACAAACCTTTCCTTTCTCAGTCTGAGCAGTCACTTTGTCTCCATCTCGACTGATGATGGATGCTTTAACAAACTCCTCATCTGTGTCTGGGACAAAGCATTCTTTCTTCATGTCAAATGGACGGGTTTGGGCCTCTAGACGTTCCCTGTCTGACTTCCTTAGGTAAGGGGCTGCTGCCCCAAACTCTTTCATGGCAGCATCACCCATTTTTCAAGCTATATTAAACAAACTTATGTTACAGATTGTTGTTGTTTTAATTATTTAAAGCAAAACACACAGTTTACTAACCTTAGCAGTGCCTTCTGAGGAGAATGAAAGGGTCCTGTTGAATAGGAGGAAGAATGGATGGAAGTTTCTGCAATTAAAACAGTTTAGAAATGTATTGTTATAACAACTAATCATAGACTGCTCTGGGACCTTACCTTGAGATAGAATGGTGACCTATTGGAGGATTCACCATGAGTTCTCTTTTTAAATGAAGCCTCTACACCAAATATGGAGGAGATTTAAGGGTCTCAGAAGGGTATTGTGTCTGAGATGGACTGGGGACTTGTAAAGGGGAGGGGGTTAATGAATGACATAGAGCAATATAGAAATCAGCAGGCCATTCTTATCAGTGATGTGTCTCCCAACGAGGCCATATTAGGCATTCCCTAGAGCTTAGTGATTAATCATAGGTATCCTCAAGCACCAGGGACAACACAATCTTTAAATAGACACTGAAAGGAATTCCTTTCTCCTCATCCCTTTACGAGGCTCCTCCTAGATTATGTAGAACTAAACTTATGTCTTCCAAAAGCTAAGCTGTTGCCTTTGTCCATGAGCAAAAATAAGTCTACCACAAAACAACCATTTGAATGTATATATTCATATATGAATCGCTATCAGTTATATTTGCTACGTGTTATATGGTATAATGATTTTATGGCTAATGGCTATACAATTTATGCTATTAACAAAATCAAATGCTCTGTTTTTTCTGAACAGAGAATCCTATGAATGTAAATTAGTGATATTTACACACAAATAATACTGCATGTAGTAGGGGAGACATTTACAAGTATTTCATGCCTTGGTATCATTTACTCAGTGGGCTTAGGGAAGTTACTGCAAGGCATTGACCACATATTGTGCTCACTTATCACAGACTGGTCTGTGTGGGAGCATAAACAGCCGCAAGATACTGAGTCTCTCGTTCTAAATAAGGAACATTCGTCTATGAGATTAACCAGGCGACAAGTGCGAGGCAGCGCAGACAGAGGTCTGCCACAGGTGACATACTTGAGATTTACTCAAAGGCAATAATGATGACACAATAGAAGGCTATGTCTGTGAGCCATGCTCCAGTGTGAAGCCAAGGTCACTGTGGAGGCTCTCTCCTATTATCATGCAGCAGCCTGTGAACACTGGCCCCTCTGTTACAGTCCTGTCGACATGACATTGTGTCTTTGCGGACAAAGATAACTGTGTGAAATTCCAGCCCAGAGCTCCACACTGATTGAAGGAGATGGCTAAAGAGGCTTTCAGGAGCCAACATCAAGGATCAACTCGACCAGAGAATGGATTCTCGCTGTTGGTGTGTCATAAATATCACAAGAGTGTTTTTTCCAGTACATCACCACGATTTATTGTGGATGTTTTGAACAAAACAGACTAATATTACTAATATATACTAATTCTTTTTCCTGTGCAATATGCATAAAAATAGCAATTACTATTTATATTGTCAAATTGTTTAATGACAATGTATGCATTTATTACTAATTCACTGCTATGCTCAGACATCATCACTATTTATCAGCATCTTCTAAAAGGTGAAGAGATAAAATTGGGGTCAAGTGCTGTTGACAAGTGCTGAGATTATTTCCATTCTGATAACCACTCTAGCCGTGCCTCTGGAAGCAGGCGTCAGAGTGCCAAATTGCCCTGAGAGATTCCAGGACCTGACTAAAGACAGCACTGACAGCAGTATTTGATGGTTTGTTGCTGATAAAAAATGCTGCTTTTATAATGTATCTGTATTTGGGAAGAAAAAAAGTTTAAGTTGCAAAAAAAAAATGCATCTAAAGGAGACATCATTTTGTGTAATTAAAATTATATCAAATAAAATGAAAATATTCATTGTTGTTTTTTAATAAAATGCATGTATTTTATATTAAAAGCTAATAATAAATCTGAATCTTAATCTATGTTTAATATGTGTGGTTGCAAAAGTCATCAATTTAACTACAAATAACTTTCAAATAAATATCAAAATATATATTAAATTGACATGATATTTGTCAATAGTATGTACAAGATGTCTTGCCTTGTTCAGGGGTTCACTACATCACACTGATTAAAACTCAAACATGGTGTTAGTGTCAGCTGATGGCATGCATTAAGAGGATACATTGAGGCATACAGTTCCTCTATCTTCTGAGTCTTATTTGGTCTCCACAAAATGCACTGACAGTCATACTAACAGTATGCATTCCATCCTAATAGCTAGAGATGAGTAAAAGTCTTGATTATCTTGTCAAGCTAGCATTTGTCAGGAAACTGGTAAAGAAAGGTTACATAGTGCACTTAATATCAGTTGTATATAAAGTTATAAACTTAACAAAAGGAGGAAACAGATGAGGTGCTGAAGAATCTTTATTAAGTACTACATTTTTGTGAATGGGGATAATTGAGGGAGTCTAATAAACACAGCAGACAGAGGATTATTGTATCGATGATACAAAGCTTCACTCCTCATCAAACCCTTTCTGTGGCAAGAAAAAAAGTTTCTGATTAGTATCAGCAAAGCAATAAACCTTGTCAAGCAATGTGCTTTAGCTATTTTTGTCAATATAAAAACAGTAGCAAAGCAAAACATTAGCAGCATGCATGCTTCAAACCTTGGATCCCACGTCGCGACTCTTGGCACGTAGCTTGTTCACTTGTGATTCTGCTATGTCAGCTCGCTCTTCTGCTTCATCCAGTTCATGCTGCAGTTTGCGGAACTTACCAAGATGAACATTAGCTTGTTCCTCCTGTAAAAGATGTTAGACATGTAATAAACATTTACATATATTTATTCAGATAAATGGATACAGTATATAGCACTGCACTGGAGAACATTGAAACTAGGTTATAAATCAGTCCACTGCCTTTGTTTAATAATTGCATTTGACAATGGGTAGCCACTAGACACTATTGTAAGAATTATAAACATAAAATTCCAGTACTCACAGCCTCCTCAGAAGTTCTCTTGTAGGCTTTAACCTTCAACTGCAGTTTGTCCACCAAGTCTTGTAGACGAACATTGTTCTTTCTGTCTTCTTCAGTCTGTTTAAATTGACCAAACATCATGTTAAAATGTTGTCAAAATTTAGCTATTGTAACATGAAGAATTGGTAGCATACCTGATAGGTAAGTTCCTTAATACGGCGCTCATATTTGCGGATGCCTTTCACTGCTTCACTACTTTTCTTTTGCTCTATTTCCACCTCATTTTCCAGCTCTCTCACCTGGAGAAAATTTATTTGACGCATGACAACAACACAGCTCCACAGCACCACTATGAATAAAGGTCACTGCTGTATTTAGCTCACCCTGGCCTCTAGTTTCTGTAGCTGCTTCTTGCCTCCCTTCATAGCGATCTGTTCGGCCTCATCCAGACGGTGTTGCAGGTCTTTGATGGTCTGCTCCATGTTCTTCTTCATGCGCTCCAGGTGAGCACTGGTGTCCTGCTCTTTCTTCAGTTCCTCTGCCATCATGGCTGCATCGGTGATAGCCTTTTTGGCCTTCTCCTCAGCGTTTCTGCACTCCTGCACGGCCTCTTCCACTTCAGTCTGAAGCTGGGATGTATCAGCCTCCAGCTTCTTCTTTTGGTTAATCAGACTGGTGTTCTGGATCAATATAAAGTTACAATTAGTATTGTGGTTTATATCAAATCTTATATTTTTATATTTGATCTCATGTAAAACATTGCTTACCTGTGAATGCAGTAACTGCACTCTCTCAGATACATCCAGCAACTCTTGTTCAGCAAGTTTTCGGCTTCTCTCAGTTTGCTCCAGAGCCACTCTTAGTTCTTCAACCTCCGCTTGAAGCAAAGTATTGCGTCTCTCAACCATGGCAACGTTTTCCTTCATATCATCATTGGCACGAAGAGAGTCATCCAGCTGCAGTTGTGCATCCTGGGTGATTTCATATCCACACAATTAGTTAATCGATCATACAAGACTGTACTGACTGTATCTAGGTCTTATTTTACCTTGAGATGAGCATGGATAGCTTTGAGTTGTTTCTGAGCCTCAGCTGCCTGCCTGTTGGCTTGGCTGAGCTGGATCTCCATCTCATTGAGGTCTCCCTCCATCTTTTTCTTCAGACGAAGAGCTTCATTTCTGCTGCGAGTCTCAGCCTCCAGAGAGCTCTGAAGAGTATCAATCATCCTCTGCAGGTTTCTCTTGGTTTGCTCCGTCTCCTCATCCTTCTCAGCCAGTTTACGCTCCATGTCTGCCTTGATTTGGTTGAACTCAAGCTGGGCTCGAAGAATCTTTCCTTCCTCATGCTCTAATGAGGCCTATATTAAAAACAATTTTTAATACAAGCTTTTTGCTTTCTACTTTTTGTGGTTTCAGTTTGTTCTCACCTCAGCTTCCTCCAGAGCTGACTGTATTTCATTCTTCTCTTGTTCCAGCTGCTTACGAACTTTTTCTAATTCATGAATAGTTTTCCCTCCTTCACCAACTTGTTCAGTCAGGTCAGAAATCTCCTCTGCTCATAATTAAATACATTAGATCTTTTATATGTTGTTTTAAATTGTATACATTTTTTCATGTGTGACACTACCTTGTAGATTCTTATTTTCTCTTTTCAGTGTTTCTAGATGATCCAAAGATTCTTCATAGGAGTTCTTCAGTTTGAAAAGTTCAGTGCTCAAGGCCCTTGCCTCTTTTTGGGAGCTCTCCAGCTCTGCTTGTGACTCCTCATACTTTTGCTTCCACTCAGACAAGATCTTTTAATCAAAGTACAACAAAAAATCTGGTGAATTTGGGATATTTTGTTCCAATAATACTCAACAATGCCTACTTTATCAAAGTTTCTTTGTTTCTTGTCCAGAGCAGCTGCAGCAGCATTAGACCTCTCCACGTCCACCATGAGATCTTCAATCTCATTCTGGAGTCTGTGTTTGGTCTTCTCCAGAGAGGAGCACTTGGCATTAACTGCTTCCACTGCCTCCTCAGCTTCCTGCAGACGTTGAGCCAACTTCTTTCTATTAAAAAATATTCAGAGTTTCTTATAGCTTTGGTGATTTTTGCTGTAGGTGTGTTTTGCAATGGGCACTTACTTTGCCTCCTCCAGTTCCTCAGTCCTCTGGATGGCATCAGTTTCATATTTAGTTCTCCACTGTGCCACTTCAGAGTTTGCTTTGGACATACTTCGCTGCAGCTCACCCTTGGCCTCCTGCTCCTCTTCATACTGCTCTCTGAGCAGGTCACAGTCATGGCGAGCAGACTGCACTGCATGAGCTAATGCATTCTTTGCCTTTTTATTCAATAAAATACATGAGAATATGCATAATATTTATAATATGTATATTTATATAGCATAGTGCTTTGAGTCAACAATTTTTTTCACCTTTACTTCCTCCTCCAATTGTCTTTTCAGATCATCAAGCTGCTGGTTATAGGAGTTCTTTCCTCTGGTTAGTTGAGAAATTAGTGATTCCTTCTCGTCAAGCTGTCTGGAAAATTCACCTTACAAAGCATTTCAGTAAAGTCAGTTGTTAGCATTATCTCTAATTGTGTATTTTTGTGGAAATAAATACCATTCTCAGCTTGAAGCTTTGCTCTTTGGGTGGTGAAGTCAGTCAGGGACCTTTGATACTCCTCACACTTACTTCTGTATTCATTCATTTGGTCCTCCAAAGATCTGCATGTCTTCTCCAAGGTGATCTTAAAACACACCATATGAATGTGCATATTGTGTAGTATTATTATTATTTTACACTATTTGCCCAGGAGAGTCTGTTCCAGGCTGTTGGCTCCAAAGGGAATGCTGTTGTGCAATCACACATACACACACACACACATATCTGCATCTCTCTCTCTCTCTCTCTATATATATATATATATATATATATATATATATGTGTGTGTGTGTGTGTGTGTGTGTGTGTGTGTGTGGGTGTGGGTGTGTGTGTGTGTGTGTGTGTGTGTGTATAATTTAAAGTGTTATTTACCTTGACCTTGACTATCTGTTCCATATTGGAGACCACATCATCCAGCTCGAGTCGCAGTTCACTCTTCTCTTTCTCCAGTTTCTGCTTGACTCTCTGGAGGTTATCGATCTGCTCTCCCAGGTCAGCCACACTGTCGGCTTGTTTCTTTCTGAGAGTGGCAGCGGTGGCCTCATGCTGCAGAGTGGCCTCTTCCAGGTCCCTCCGCAGTTTTTGAAACTCAGCCTCCCTCTTTTTGTTCATTTCAATCTGGGCAGATGTTGCTCCACCAGCCTCCTCCAGCCTCTCACTGATCTCCTCCAGTTCTCTCGCCAAGTCTGCTCTCTGCTTCTCCACTTTGGCTCGAGCAGCTCTCTCTGCTTCCAGCTCTTCTTCCAGCTCCTCCACACGGGCCTATTCACAAAGCAGCAGAGTTATACACAACTGGGCTCCAATAACTGTAACTATAGTTTACCTGTAGCTCTTTAAGCTTCTTCTGGAGTTGAAGGATTATAGCCTGCTCATCCTCAATTTTTCCATTCAGCTGACTAATTTCAAAGTCTTTTCTGTGTGCATATAGGTCATAACAGGTATTACAGTGTAGTATTAATTCAGGAGAAGTGTATTTTTTAAATGTCAGAATCATACTTCTTTAGACGCTCTTCCAGTTGTTGTTTGTCATTTTCAAGATCCATGACACATTCTTGAGTTAGCTTTAAGTCTCCCTCCAGCTTTCTTTTTGCTCTCTCTAAGTCCATTCGAGCCTTCTTTTCTTGTTCAAGGGATCCTTCAAGCTAAGAAATATGTAATGAATTTTAGCAACCATTGTTTGTTTGTTTCTTTTGTTTGTTTGTTTGTTTGTTTGTTTTTTGTATGTCATATTTTTCAAGTCTTACATCATCCACTTGTTGCTCCAGCTTAGCTTTGAGTTTTGTCAGAGTGTTGACCTTGTCTTCCTCACTCTGCAGGTCATCCAGTGTTTGCTGGTGAGCTTCTTGTAAGGCTTTCTTCTCTTTGGTTAGTTTGGCTATGATTTCATCCAGCGCAGCCATTTCCTCCACCAGGTTTTTGACCTACAAATAGTGCAATGTACAGATTAATAAATCTACACGTCTAGAATGAATCAAAGCTAATGAATTCAAAAAGCACCTTATTCTCAGTGGCGTGTTTCTCCTTCTCCACTTTAGCTAGTGTTAGCTCTAAATCATCAATGTCTTTCTTCAGTTCAGAGCACTCGTCTTCCAGTTTCCTTTTCTTTGCAGTCAGTTCTGCATTCATCTCCTCTTCATCTTCCAACCTCTCGGTAAGTTCTTTGCATTTCGCCTCAAGTTGAATTTTGTTTTTAATCAGGCCTTCACATCTTTCCTCAGCATCACATAGATTGTCTTGCTCCTGTCAGGAAGATTTTGTTTATAGCACAAACTAAATGAATATGATTCTCAGAAATAATTAGAGTAGTGGTGTTTCTTACCGCTTGAACTTGGAGTTGCAGATTGTTCTTCTCTTGGAGAAGTGAAACCATTTTCTCCTCTAGTTCTTTTCTGCGGGCTTCTGACTTTGCATAAGCCTCTTTGAGCTTCATGAATTCTTCTTTCATGTTTGCCATTTCCTTTTCAGCTTCAGCTGATCTCAGCAGAGGTTTGATCTTGAAATAGAGTTTCATCCAGGGCCAATTCTTGACTCCCATGAAGGCACGAATATTCCACTGAATCACCAGCAATGCATCTCTAGATCATTACAAAACATATTTTGAGCAGTCATTATGAACAATTTACATGTGCTATTGTAATTTAAAATTCATGTTACCTGCGTTCCACCATTTTCTGATACTCAAGTCGTGACAGAAGTCCTCGAGATCGAGCCTGGATGGCAGTGATAATTTTGGACAGTCGCTCATCTCTCATTTCTTCTAGCAAACCCAGCAGTCCAGCCTTGAAAAACACCTGTAAAGGTAACATACAGTTTAAGATCTTATTCAAGGTCCACATGTAGTCATGTTGCTAATCACAGAACCTTTGTGTGGCCAAATTTGTACTGGTTGTGATCAATGTCCAGAGATGCAAGAAGCTTTTCTGCTCCTTTTCTGCTATCAATGAACTGACCCTCTGGGATTGCAGCAGGATTCAAAATACGATACCTATGAGGAATAAAACATCCTCTCTTGTGAATTCCCCTTCAATACAACAACAAAAATGTATTGAAAACCTGTTTTACCTCTGCTTAAAGTCTCCATAGAGGATCCTGTTGGGGAATCCTTTCCTGCAGATCCTGATGCCTTCCAGCACACCGTTACAGCGCAGCTGGTGCATCACCAGAGGGTTCTCCATGGCTCCAGGAGTCTTGGTCTCATTGGGGATGATGCAGCGCACAAAGTGAGGGTGAGTGGACCTCAGGTTGGTCATCAGCTTGTTCAGATTCTCCTGTTGCATTGTGAGACAAATTTCAAATATGTTATTATTATTATTATTATTATTATTATTATTATTATTATTATTATTATTATTATTATTATTATTATTATTATTATTATTAACATGTAAAATAATCTATACGTCGTACCCGATGAAGAGCTGATACAGTTTGAAATGAGGAACCTTTCTTCTTTTTTTCTTTTTTTCCTTCTGTTCCTTCACTCATAACTGTTTAAAACAATTAATTGCATTTGTATTATTATGCTACTGAAATATCAAAAACATAGGATGTTATACCTGAGTCTGTTCCAGCATAATTTGCAAAGAGGGTTGCCAGCAATTTAAGATTGGACTTTTGGTAAAGTCCCACAACCGTCTCATTGAGAGGGTCTTTGTTCTTCACCAGCCAGTTGTTGATATTATAATCCACTGTCCCAGCATAATGAATCAGTGAGAAATGAGCCTCTGGTTTTCCTTTGACAATTCTGGGCTTCTGGAAATTGGCAGATTTTCCCAGATGATTGTCATAAAGCTTTGCTTTAAACGTGGCATCACTGGCTTTTGGAAACATGCACTCCTCTTCAAGGATGGACATGATACCCATGGGCTAGAGACAATAGATATGTTTAAGTTAAACTGAAGAGTAAACTAAAACTCAAGCTAACTTACCTTTTCAATCAGGTCAATACAGGCCTGTAAATCCATGCCAAAGTCTATGAAGGTCCATTCAATGCCCTCTTTCTTGTACTCTTCTTGCTCCAGTACAAACATGTGGTGGTTGAAAAACTGTTGCAATTTTTCATTTGTGAAGTTGATGCACAGCTGCTCAAAGGTGTTGAACTGTAAAATATTTTTTTCACTTAACATTATGAAAATAATATGTAAATGTTCGTTAATATGTAAATATTTATTATTTTTACATACATCAAAAATTTCAAAACCAGCAATGTCCAATACACCTATGAAGTACTGACGAGGTTGTCTGGTTTCTAATGACTGGTTGATTCTCATGACCATCCACAAAAACATCCTCTCATATACTGCTTTGGATAAGGCACCAACAGCATAGTTCACCTGTTGATATACATGTGTTGATGAAACAAATCAAATTATTGTTCTAATGTGAAGCATATATTTTTATATATTTCTTTTATGTTTGTACCTGGGCAACAGTTTGTCCCTTTGTGACCCACTCATTTCCTACTTTCACTCTTGGATGCAGCAGGCCTTTTATAAGGTCAGCTGAGTTCAGGCCCATCAAGTAGGCTGCTTTATCTGCATCTGTGTCAAACAGAAGTCATATGTCTGTCCTCTGAAGTGAACTAACTAAAATGTTAATTTTCTGTAATAATATTAGATATGTTCTGGACGATACCAGCTTTTAGGGCTCTAAGAACATACCTTCAGTTCCATCAGCCTCTGCCTGCTCCTCTCGTTGCTTCTGTTTGAACTTCATGTTTCCATGGTGCATGATGGCTCCTGTTAACTTGTACACAGAGTTCTTTTCTTCTTGTGTAAAGCCCAGCACGTCAAAGGCATTCTGTAAAACAGTATTTTCAGTATCTTTCAATTAGTTATAATAATAAGTTTAAAGCAGTAAAACTTAAACTGGGTCAGAAAGTAATAAGCCTGACATCTGTGGCCATCAGCTCATCTGCATCATCTATGGAGGCCACTTGGGTTTCCCCCTGAGAGATGAAGGCATAGTCATATGGGTTGTTTGTAATTAACAGCATCTCTGGAAAAGATAAAGGGTCATTGTATAAGCATGTCAAACAGTTGGGCATTCATTTGAGACATGGCCTCTTACTGACCTAAGATCTCCGGCTTTTTATTTGACAAGATCTGGTAGAAAATGTGGTAGTCTCGTTCAGCCTTAAGCTGAAAGGTCACACGAGATTTCTCCAGAAGATCTGCAATAAGTGGGAAATATAAGTGGGAAATATAAGTGGGAAATATAAGTGTATATATACTTACATGTTTCAATATCAGCTGAAGCTAATTTTCCTCTGGCATCAAAATGAATCCTGATGAATTTGCCCTGAAAATGGAGGTTTATTTCAGATTAAATTTTTGAGCAGGGGTGCCAGACATTTGCCAGAATTGATATGCACTAACATGTTAAGGTGCCGTTTTATGATTAAATTGTATTCAATTGCATTGTGCCTTTTCATTGCAAAATAGAAAATAAAAATAGATAGCCCTTAAATCTGAGTGGACCAAATTTGACTTTTTAGATTAGAGAGTTAAGTTTGCCCTTGGGCCCACTTTAAGCACCCCTGCTTGAGAGAGTAAACTGATGCTGTGTGAAGATTACATACAAATCTGGAGGAGTTGTCATTTCTGATGGTCTTAGCATTTCCAAAAGCCTCCAAAGCAGGATTAGCCTGGATGATTTGATCCTCCAGTGTGCCCTGACAAAAAATATGATAGACATCTCATAAATAGGTTTTCCAGCCTCAGTAACATTTTGTTTGGTATGAAAGACTATGTGAAGGTAAACTATACACACTTATCCTAAATGAACTCTATTGCTTTTAATTGTTTGTTGTTATTTATATAGAACTTCAAACCTTGTCTTTTGCAGCGGGATCCTTTTTAATTCCTCCAGCTGCAATACTGGCAAAATACTGAATGACTCTTTTAGTGTTGACAGTCTTTCCTGCACCAGATTCTCCACTGAATTTGACAAATATGTTGTTAACACAGAAACATTCATTAAGTGAAATAAACAAAATGATACTTACGTAATCAGAATTGACTGATTTTCACGATCTAGAAAAAATATTCAAATGTCATATTAAATACTACTCAGCATAATCTCTATTATTTAAAAAGCCATTTAGATAGACATCTCTTCCTACCTGACAACATGTACTGGTAGGCATTGTCTGAGATGGAGAAGATATGAGGAGGAGCTTCACTCCTTTTCTTTCCTCGATAGGCAACAACCACTTCTTTGTTGTAGACTGGCAGCAACTTGTAGGGATTGACAGTCACACAGAACAGCCCAGAGTAGGTCTAAATATAAAAACAAGTTGAAAGATAAACAAATCATCCTGTTGTTTTGGTGAAACATGTGATCTGCTTACATAGATCATCCATGCAGCATAACGCTCTTTGAGGTTAAACAGCACAGCAGGCTCATGGAGGAAGGTCAGCATCGCCATGTCCTCAATCTTGTCAAACTTTGGAGGATTCTGTTGCATAACCTGGGTATCTTTCACAGTAATAGTCTGTAGGAAAACAAAAAATTATATATCTTAAAACCAAAACCCTAAATGAATGATTCTTTTATTGTATTTTTTGTGTAGTGTATTTGTGTCCTATGTCACAGCACTAAGCATGCCATTCGAGGTTGTTGCCAGATGGCAGCAGTGCCCTGTTTCACCACTCAGCTGCTTAGCATACTGACAACAGTCTCTTTAATTGCAAGCAGCCATTTAAACTTGTATTCACGTTCACTCAAGGATGTAGTCTTTAAATTACAGTCAGCTTTACACTGAGATTAGCACCTGATCCAGGAGCAGCGCTCAATTACATTTTAGAAAACACTTAACATCTTCCCTGTCTTAGTTCTGGTGAAGGATATACATAAACACTGATGACTTCACTATCTTCACAACTGGATCTACACTGTTCTTCCACTATTTCTCTATTACCTTCACTATGTCCTGACATTTAAGCAAGATATTGGCAGCATTTACTTGAGTGTTACATTGATGTTTTAGTATGTTAAAGTTTCACGCATGAACATCTTTAGATTTGAGTTAACATGTGGTGTTTCTAATCATTAGAGGCACATAGCTTCTTTTTGTTGCTTTCACCTGTCAAAGATGTCAAATCTTTGCTCTGTGTTTATTGGTATTTTAATGGTGCGCCTCCTGTACTGTTCTTCATGAAAACTATGTTAGTAAATAACAGGAAAGATGAGGGTTGATGAGACGAACTGACCTTGCCATGCTGTGTTTCCACAGTGACTTTGTCTCCATCTCTGCTGAGGATAGAGGCCTTGACAAACTCCTCCACAGTGTCAGGAACAAAGCACTCCTTCTTGATGTCAAAAGGACGAGTAGATGCCTCCATCCTCTCCTTCTCCGACTTCCTCAGGTACGAGGCAGCCATCCCAAACACTGCCATCTCTGCATCACCCATGGCTGTTGGGTGGGGACTTGAGTGTGAAAGATAGTATGAATCAGTGGTCCAGAAACATAATTATGTACTTTTATATTCTAATACAATACAACATTTCTGTAATAATATTGTAATATTGTAATTATTTTGTACCAGTTTATTCCACTGAATAATCGGGTGGGCTCAAGCTATGTTGTCACCTGTAATGTCAAAAGATGAAGAACATTTTTGTAAATAAAAAGATGTATATATTTATATATATATAAATGTATAGTTACAGACTTACAGAGTCCAGGTGAAGAGGAAGCAGCTTCTCGGCCAGAACTGTTGGTGGTATCAAATATATAACCCTAGTTGACCCTCCCCACTGAGGCCAAGGACACCACCCTGACCTGCAAAGCAACACACAACCACAGGTAAAACATGTCCCGCATGCGCTGAGTTAATCACAGTCACTCTCATCACTTATGGCAGGGCTCTTTCTGGCTCTCATGAGGCCTGGCTCTCCTCCCGACCTTTTGGTTTTTCACGTCCAAATAATGTCATTTTTCAGGATCACTGCCAGGAACTATTTTGAATAACTTGTTTATGACTCACTCATTCACAGACAGCCTCTTGATTCTTCATATCTCGTTTTGTGATAAATATTGAAGTAGCGTCTACATACATAAACATGGGGTAGACTAATGTTAATGTACATTTTATTTTATATGTTCTTATACTTAAAAGTAATTGACAACCAATCAAACATGTGAAAAATAATATATTATCATATCATATAATGAACACTTGTTTGTCAATTTAGTACAATGTAAACAGAACATAAAATAGTAAACAATTATTTGAGTTTGAAAAAAAAACACAGTTGAAGAATTGCGTGACACAGATGTGTTAATTTAAAGGTTTTCCATTTTTATTCTGTTAACATTAGCAGTATAAGTTTTTCCTGTCACTGTTCAGCTGTAAAAGATCATAACTTATGCAGATTTTAAAAAGGTTTAAAGGATTAACTTATTTATAATGATAATATTTTTATTACAATTTCAGATGAGGAGGAGGTTAGTTTTCAGATATAGTCCATAGGCTTAAAAAACAAAAATGCATCTACTCAAGGGATTCAATGATGATTGATGCAAATACAAACTATGTCCGCATAGAGCTACTGGCACTTACACATAAGCATTTCTTTTGAACATATGTACATCAATCCTGATGACAGTTACACATTGGTCTCTACAGTTTTGAAAGGTTACATTTCTAAACTAAAGGTTACTAAAGTGCAGAATAAAATTGGGCTCATCTATTTTCACTTTGATTCTGGGGGAAAATCTTGTAGAAAAGTCTGCATTACAAATTGATTTATAATTGCATCCAATTTTGTAAAAAATAAAATAAAATACTATAGGCTAATCAATCCATGTGCACATGTTCAGTGTGTTGTAACTTACACATTTATATGAAATTCTTTGCCACATATGTCTATTGGTTTATTGCTAATACCAGGCTTCTCTTAACTTTTTTTTCTAATGCTTGTTTGTTAGAGATAATATCTCATCTTAGCTCCATATGAACAAGACTATAAGTTCTCTTAAAGCCTTTTGAGCTATCTCTGTTTATATTGTATTATACTAGGCTCTGTCACTAATAATGTTAAGACAAAAATGGTCAGCAGAAAGTGTTTAAAAATATCATGACAATTACCAGTAGCGTGTGGATTAAAAATGGGCAGGGAATTCAGCCAAAGCTATGTCCTTTGATTCCCTCATCAGTTTGGTATTAACCATGTGAGCAGATTGTTAATACTATGTGGGTGTGAAGGATGTGATATTAGGATATTAATAAACCTTTTGTTTGATAACCTTATTTGAACTGCACAAGACAAGCAGACCATCCCAACAGTCTGAAATGTTATCAGAGGTATTTTAGCATGAAAGATAAGGGCACTTATTGACGAGAACCATACAGACAGGAAGAAATATCCCAGTGGCTAGACAAAGAGCCTAAAATGATAGATTAGGGTATTCTGGGCTTCACAGTGTGAAATTCTGTTGTTGATTGTGTGCACTTGCAGGTTATGAAAGAAAGTATGGGTGAAGACTGGTCATTTATATTTTTATAGTTAAAGTGTTCTATTCTGTTATATGTAATAACTCATATAGTGTCAAATAACAATTGTATAATGAAAAATATATAAATAATTATTGCTATACACACAAATAATTGTGTGCTTTTGAAAGATTTGAGTGTTGCAATAATACAATACTTTTCAATACATTTTGGTCTTGGTCCACATCACTTTCCACATTACTATGCTCTTATCTGCTTTGAAATGCCCTTTCCTTCCCTTTATAAACTGAGCTTTTCATATTGCCTTTTATTGCCAGAGCATTGGCTGACATTTCATTTTAAGACACATGTGATAATGTCTCCTTGAATTCCAACATTAAAAACTAAGCTTAACATTGTATCATATTTTTATCTTCCAAAGGCAATGAAGTAGAGGCTCTTGGCACATTCTTCTTCTTTGTTTGGAACAATGGCTGAGGGCAGCTGTTTGTGTTGTCACTGTGGGTTTATGGTGGATTATCCAGGAGAATCCACAGCTGACAGTCCCCCGAACAGCCTGGACACCACACACCTCAAAGGGCTGTGGGCACAGAGGAACGGCACATAGTCAGCGGAACTTTATGGTTTTCAAGTAAGTACTTAAAATAGGGAACTGATCATAAGTTTAAGGAGGGGCTTTATATACTGAAAACAAATTGCTGAAATTTCAGCAGTAATAACAGTGATAATAAGTGATAACTGTTTAATTTTTTTCTATACAATTTTTAATTCTTAATTTTCCTGGATCAATAAAGTCTGTCTATGTCTATTTCAGGGTCCTCCTTAGGTCATCCTTAGGTCAAAGTTGCATAAACTCTTTCTGCTAATACAATGATATTAATAAATGCATAATAATAATAAATATGCATCTATTTTATATAGCGCTTTTGTAGAAATGATCTCCTTACACTTGATGGTGGTAACTACTACTTTAACCACAGCCTCCCTGTGGCTGCCTGAAAGAGATGTGTCTGCAAGTTTGCACAAACAGGCTCTCGGGTGAGTCATTAGTCATTAGTCTTAAACTCATTCACACAGCACATTCATCATACTTCATACTCAAGGTCTGCTCAAAGAGACAACAACATGCTCATGCTCTGATGAGTGAATGTCATGTTAACATACAACATTTGGGGATCTAATATGTTAAAATTTCCCCTCCCAATGTCCAAATGTTGATTGAAAGTGTGTTGTTCATTTTGGTCCACAGTGTGGCACTATTGTCTGAGAACAGAGAGCTTGTAGAATGGACGATTATTGTCAAGGTAGTTAGATCAGATTGCTTAAATAGTTGTATTAACACTTCTGACTAATTGTCTCAGTATATTTAGTTTCAATTGGCACATGTATTTATCTCATATTGGCTTTTACTTGAAGTAAATGCAGCAATGCTTTCTGAGGTTTGTTCACTTGGAGGTGCTGTATTCTCCAAAATGTCTGAGCCTACCTCATGTAATTTCTCCTACCCAAGCTTAGCACGTGACTCTATAGAATAGTACATTTTGGAAGTTTCTTTAAAACTTGTTTAAAACTTGTTTCTCATTTTGAGTAAGGACATGCTCAACAATATTTTTCATTCAATATTTTTATTTGAACTACGCCTTTAACAGAAAAGATGTCATTAAAGTCAGGATGCGGGTAGGTTTTCTTTACTGTTGTCTGAGTTCATCGGCATCTGCTGAGTGACATAAACAGACTCCTGCAGCAGCAGCTGCGTCTCAGCCTAGATCCAGCACAAAGGTTACTGCTATTAATACACACCAACACATTCAAACACATAATACTGCATGATACACTGGAGCACATTTCTCATCTTTGTTGAATATTTAGGGGCTGATTGTGTCTGATCATTTAATTCTCTGCTCCCCATAAAGTGTGCAGCACCAACAATCAGAGGCATATTAACAGCAAAGAATGCCATGAGTGGTCCTTGCCCTTCAGTCTATTCCGGAGGAGCAATCTGACACCCAGAGTCTGATCCGACACGACTAGGCAGGAGCCCGCTCTGTAGTTATATATTTGTTTCTATCGGTGGAGGTGTCAAACATTGAGAAGTCTCAAGACGCCTCGCTCAGGACTGGACAGAGCGCTCACTGGATTGTGCTTGTTGCAAAAAACGTTTAGATTCTGACAACTGAAATGTGCTGCTAAGGGCCATACTGGTTTGAGTGTGGTCTTGCCTCAAATGAAGAATATGCTGGATTTAATGACTGTGTTCTGGACTGAAGACGTTGTCAGATGGATTTCAGAGTGTGCACATTTGCCGTGTCAGGAATGCTGAGGCCAGCTGTCACTTCATTTGTGTTGTACAGTGCAGTCCTTAATGTCTACAACTCAACTTACACCAGGGGATCTTAAGCTATTTTTATTAATCTTCTTTCTTGGATGTAAATTATTTGCAACTGGATGCAAATATGTCTGTGATATTGGTGATCTAACTAAACCACCTTACACTCTGGTTAGTACCATTTTTTCACCAGTAATCCACAGGAACTAGTGTTTTTAGAGCCTTGGACTGTTGCATTGTGGTTTAAATCAGAGGAGAAGCCTCCACACAGCTGCAGAGCAGAGACCCTTGAATTGGGATGTTCCTCAATACAGTGCTGGTGGTCCTGACGGACCTGGCAGCCCGTTGTCTTGGAAACACAGTTTTTCGGCAGCACTTCCACCTGCTTCTGTCAGTGCTACTGATGTTTGGACCAGGACTTAGTTTTTGGGTGTCCCAGCACAGCATCTTTGCCAAACGGACCCACTTCTTGTACAGGTGATGGCTCTTCCTCCTCTCACAGTTTCACTTTCACATTTGTGAAAAGCATGTTCATCCACCTGGGTAGCCAGGTATAAATACTATTGTTAATAAAACAATTACATTTGTTAATTTAAGAGGTGTAAAGTTGTAATTACTTTAAATTCTTTAGTCACCTCTTTGAGTGTTAAAATTTCTTGTAACTCTTCATTGCTTGTTTGTGTTCCAGGATTTTCCTGCGCTCCGGGTGGGGTTGGACCTGCATCTTTGTGGGCTCCTTTGTGTTTGTCCTCTCCTTCTCCATTCGCCGCTCTTTGTCTCTGTCCCTCCGGCACCTGTCCCGCCTCCTGCTGGCAGGAGGATTGTGGCTTGGGTTCTGTAAACTCCTGGACCTGTTGGAGAATGCCACTGGCAGCTGCTACGAGCCATTAGTGGGGACCTCAGACGTGTCCAGCGGTCAGCCTCTGCTGGTTCTGCGTGAGGGAGCGAGTAAGGCCGAGTGTCTTAAAGGTGCGATGTTGTGGAGGGGCTATGAAGTATCAGAGGATGTCTTCCTCCTCTGTCTGTGCTGCTTGCTCCTGGCAGAAGAAACAGCTGTGTTTGGCCCCTATCTGAGCCTGGGAGGGGTCTCTGATGCACCTCTCCGGATCCTCTTCTTATTCTGTGTCGTCCTTCTAAACCTCTGGATCTTTTTATTGCTCTGCTTGTTAGCGTATTTTCCCCAGTTCCCTACACAGCTTTTGGGAGGTGCACTGGGCTGTTTGAGTTGGAGAGTCCTGTATCAGGGCTGGTACCGGTTGGGTCCAAGCTGGTACTGTCCAGGAAGGCCAGGTCTGGGACTACTCAACACTAAGAGCTGCTTGAATGGAGAAGAGAAGAAGGAACTCAACTGATTGCTTTGAATGAGTTGTAACACTGTCTCAGGGTGGCTTTACCAAGTCAACATATGAACAAATATGCTCTAAATTAAATGCAGTTAAGCATCTGTGTTTTTCTGTCTGGTTTGTAACATTTGACTCAAAAAGATGAAAAATACATAAAACAAAACGCAGATATTTCACAACTTATTCCCCCAATTTTTTCAGTTCATTTTATATTTTCACATTTTTTGGAGTTCTTTCCAATATTAAAGTGAAACATTCAGTGCCACTGTGCCTCATAAAGGTTTACATAAAAAACACTTCATCAGAATTTTTTTCATTATTATTATTATTGCTAAAACATTTCAGACAGAAAATATGTACATAATTTTACACTGAAACAATTTCGTAAGTGAGGCAATACATTTCATAGTGTCCAGATTATAATTAACTGGAACGAGATTTTTGCATTTCTCATGATAATCTTTACTACTAAGTAACTATTTACTTAGCAAGGAAGTTTAGTTTTTTACCCATCCATCTATTAAAACTATAAAAATGATATAATTACACGTGATTTGGGTGAAAGGCTGTGCAAGATTCCAATGACCACATACTTTGAAATTTGAGTAACTTGATAAAGTTTTTACCTCACAGAGACAATATGCATCACGATTGGTACTGATGACTGAAGCCGTTTTGGGAGACATTTTCCACGTAACTTCAAAGAGGATGACAAAAAAGTAAAAAATATAATACATTATAAATAATGTATATGTCTCTGCAATCAGGAGGAAGGAAAGGATGAGTCCATAGAGTCCAGTGGTTCCCAATGACAGTTCATTAAAGCCTCATAGAGTTCTTCACTGCGCTGCATAAAGTCTTTGTTACACTGGTCCACATTACAGACAGCAAGAGGATCTGAAGAAACAGTGACTACAGTTAACACAATACTACATTACACCTACTACAGGGAACACATGTATGCTCCAATTTCATTTAAAAAAATCATTCACTCAGAGTTGACACAAAAAATTTGCAAAATTAATGTATTACGTATTTTAAATGTACCTTCTGTGCTCTCAGCCACTGCTGGATTGGTTGCTTCTTGACTTTGCTGAGAAGGTACAAAGAAAAAAATATATATATTATTGCTATAATATTTGTATTTTTACAATTGCTTTGAAAAATTAAAGTTCTTACATCTGTGGCAGCTGTTGTGTCTGTGGGTGCAGTTGGGCCACCCATGGGAGGTGGGGGCATCATCTGCCCAGGAGGGGGATATCCGTATGGGCTGTAGTTGTAACTGTACCCAGTGCCATAGCCAGTATTGTAGCCACTGTTGTAGCCACTTCCGTAGCCACTGTACTGATCATAACTGCCCCACTGTGGGTAGTACCCTCCGGTCCCACCTGTGCTGCCATAGTAAGGGGTTTGGGTCTGACTGTAGTTGGTATACGTATTCGGAGCTTGATAAGTGCCCACCTTCTGACTGTAAAAAAAAAAAAACATAACCCATTACTTTTTGAAATACATAGACTTTGAGTCTACACATCATACCTCTTTGCAACAGCGATGCTCAGTCTGAGTGGCTTGCCGGCTAGCATTGTACCTTGACATTCCTCAATGGCTTTCTTCTGTTCATTCTCGTCTCCAAACTTGACAAACCCATAGCCTCTGTAAGTCAAACTAGAGTTACAGCTCCTAACCTCGAAAATACACACACTATACTTACAGTAAAAAGCCACATATAAGAAAATTGAATATAATGAGTATTATTATGGTAGAACTGAAACTTGTTGTTTTACTTTTAACATGTGGTAGCATCACTTGATTTGTGAGTTGCTCTTGCTTAGCCTAAATGGGGAAAACAATAGTTTTAGCATAAAATGGCAAGAAAACAGTTTTCAGCCTTTTCCGAAAATAGACGTAGGTGTAATGATGTTCAACGTCCAGAGGCTATTCAAATATCACACAGCATATAATTAATTTTAACTGAATCAAATTATATTAATAATTAATTTTTTCCTCAAAAGGCTGGCTTACCTGGAATAGCCGTACTGGTCAGTGACTACTTTGGCTCCTTTGCAGGAGGGGAACTTCTTAAAAGCTTGGTGCAGCTGGTAGTCGTCCACCTCAGAGGCCAGGTCACCAACAAACACTGAGAACTCCGGCCTGAGAAATTAACCAGATATATTTATTACATATTAATGAAGAAGTAACAGAGTTAACCAAATAGCATATGACTTACCCTGGCTCTGGTCTTTTCCCATAGGTGGCATAGTTTAGTTTGAACTTGCGGGGCTGCATGTGAAGAGGAAAAAAACAAAAACTAAGTAATCTCTCCAGATCTCAAGGCATGTAGTATGGCACTGATATTGCTGGAATAAAGAATGGAGTCATTATAGTTGTTTTTATTTAGATTTACATACCTCTACCACCCAGACCAGCCTTTAGCCCATTCCTCAGTTAGTTCCTATCAGAGACTCTATTCATCAGCTTCAAACAAAGTACATTCATGTACAGGCAGTCTCTTTGATACTGTCAGCAGCAGGTCAGGCTGGTGGACAGGGGAGCTCAGCAGACTGGCCAGCTCAGAGCATTTCAAACACAACAGCCAACTACAGCTTACTATTGCACACTCAAAACAAACCCTTATGTAAACATCATTGACATAGCATTTCCTGTTACTTATTTTGTACACCTGTTCAAAGCATAATAATACAGTTTAATCATGGCAAGAATGAGCGCCAAGGTAGATGAGCTCCATTATCTGCAGGCAGGTTAAATTAGTTTGGGGATATTGTGGGAAAAGAAGGTCAGATTATAGTTATATAATTATGTATATGTATTTTTGAGAGTATAACTAAGTATTTAGTAAAGCGTAAATAAAACTAACCGGGTTGGATCCAGGAACAAGTTTTCCATTGAGACGCTGAACACAACGCTCAACACTCTCTTCGTCCGCAAGCTCCACAAAGCAGTATCCTGCAGATCCACTGTTAAAAAATAAGTCATATAAACATGAACAAAAATATCTTCACAATATCTATAATGACACTGGCTGTGTTTTCATGCACACCAAAAAATTTCTGATCAAAATTTCTGAACAAATTATTGAAACATGTTAACAGTTCTTATGAAAGTAATATCATTTCTTTCTGATTGTTCACACACTTGTTCACACTTCAGATTCTGATAAGGAAAATTATGCAAACAAAGACAAAATGCTAAAGAGTAAAGGAGTAAAATGTATTAACTGACACATGATTATTAGATTGCCTTGCGCATGTAAACACAGCATAACAATCATGTCTAATTATTATGATTATTTTCTGGAAATGTAAATGTACCCAGTGAGAAAACATACCCTGTTATTCTGTGAGTGATGATCTTCACTCCCAGAGGTGACTCGCCCATAGCACTGAACGCCTGCTTGATGAAGTCTTCGTCCATGTATGGGTCCAGCTTAACAAAACATTCACAAGATGAATTTAAATCAAATATGCTGCGCATGTATGTAATAAAAACACTATTTCGTGTTGCAGCAGAAAGAAGTTAGCAAACAATTAGCTCCTGGAAATGGGGTGAGAATTAACCAATAGAAATACAGAATAGTAAAACCTACATCTCCCATCCATAGACTCGTTTGTCTGTTGAACATCATGTTGTTAAGTTGTGCTGTATATCTTATAAATCTCCAAATGAAACTATCTAAATTTAGGTTTCTAAAGGCGGTCTGGACGGTAACAAAATCCACTTCCGTTTCACAACTTCTTCTGCTCATGCTATGCCATTGCTTGTTTAGACGCATTACTGCCATCTGCTGTTCAAGTAGTGCGTGAGTAGCGACATCTTCCGCCTTTAATACATGTTTAAACTCTTTTATCTTTTTAATTGTTTGTTTGTTTATTTTTTTATTTTACTATTTACTTGTGTAAATTTATAATTAATAATGTCACAATTTCAATACCACGATTTAAGCAAGTATCGGGTTAGCCTCACTCTCTGGACCAGCCCAGAATACAATTTTTTATCCCAAAATCCAGGATTAAAATTTGTAGGAACATTTTGAGTTGGAGAAAAAGATGGATTGAAATGCTGCACGTGCACCCAGGCCGTCACACAGTAACCATAGCAACAATAAACAGCGGAAGTCCTCGATGAACCGTAGACCGTATATATATTCTTTTATACAGGCTATAAGGTGAACAGGGAAAGGGAAGATGACTCCACAGCAGGAGAATTTATTCGCTTCTGTGTTTCATGGAGATATGGAATCTTTACGGCGGCATTTACAAGACGCCGAACAACAACAGATAGAAAACCTGTTGTCTGGAACTGACGAGGTTGGCCGAAGCGCTGTCATCGTGAGCGGCTTGTTGGGACGCACGGCTGCCGTCACTGAGCTGACGACTTACGGAGCTCAAGTCAACCAGCAAACAGCAAGAGGTACATTAACTAAGAGTACCTTAAGAGATAAATTATAGTAACGTTATAGCATGGGACATAGGGTTTAAGAAGGAATTCGGACGTCTCTGCAAGTATACCTAACATAAATTTGGCAATCAAATTATGGCTGCTATAATACTTCTACTATAGATCTACAATATTTAATGTTTTATAGCCTGTTTGTTAATTTTTTCAGTGACAAGGGTGATAAGGTTCAATCTTTACAATATTTTTAGCCTTTAATATTTTTAGACTTTAATTCATACCCATATCAATTCAAATTTTGCCATACAGTTTATACTATTATGATCACTGTAATAGAGAATAGAGATGATAGCCTATCTACAGCCTCATTCTCCCATACTAAGCAGTTTGCTGAATGCAAATTTTAAACAGGCTACTGTAAAATATATTTTGGGTATTTTTCTAGGGTACACAGCTCTCCATCTTGCATCCTGCTGGGGTCATGTGGACACAGTGCAGACTTTGCTAAAGTTGGGAGCAGACCCCAAAGTCCAGAACTTCAGAGGAGAGTGCCCCATCGATTTGGCAAGGAAATACTCAAGAAAAGATTGTGAAAAATGCCTCATACTGGGCGGTATGTGTGTGCTTTACCGTCCATTATTCCAAAATAATTTAAACTTGAAACTTTATTACTACTACTAATTACTACTAAATAGGCTATTTTTCCTTGTGTGCGTATCTGTGTACAGAGGCAGAACAGGACTTTGCTTCATACTTGGCTCATATTAAAGGCGTCATTTCTGAATCTGCAACCAGCCTCACAAAGGATGAACGGGTACACCTGTATTTTTCTTTTTTAGGTCTACAAGAAACAAGATAGATCAGTTTAATGCCTTACTTTGGAACATTCCAGACACAAAAAACATCTCCAAAGAGACTGAAAAGTTACATACTGCACCATTAAGTTATTCAGAAATAGATGTAATAATAAATAAAGTATAATATGAATTTAATAAATCCAATATAAAACAAATTTAGGGACTATGTTAGGGATTACTGTTTCTAACTGACTAGGTTAATTGTTATAATTGCAAGCATTGGTTGATTCTTCTTCTCTGACCAGAACCTCTCATCACATGTGTTGGCTGCTAAGACAGAGTGGCTCCAGACTGTTACAGACCCTCAGGTTTCACACTTTACAGACCAGAGGAGAGGCTTGGACGACTCTCTTCAGCACATTCTCAACAAGCTAAAATTACGGCATGAACAGCAAGAAACCCAAAAGAACCACGCAGGCCAGGGTTAAGTCACTACTTTTACCTTATCTTTTCAGCACCTGAGAGAGGAAAAGGGAAAGTTTTTTTTTTTTTTTAAGTTACAGCAAATCTCAAAAATAAATGTTAAACTGTCAATGTCTGTCAATGTGTATAACTGTTGGAACAAATTAATATAATAAACACACTTTGAACTATTATTTTTGTTCATAAGACAAATTTTGAAGAATGGGTTTCAGAAGACTGTAGTTACATTCATAACTGATGGTTACCTTAAGTAATTTTCAAATCTTGTAGGTCTACAAGTCCATAATAATCAATCAAGTAGTTGTATATTTACTGGCAGCCATTACTATATATACTTTAGGCTCAAATTCAATGAGCTAAAATAATCCTAGTCCATATTCGCATGCACAAAGACATTTTATTATAAATTCACAGCAGAGGCAGATTGAGACAGCAGCTGTACAAGGATCAGGCAGTAATTCAAACCAACTACAAAAATCCACTAGACCACCCTCACTGAAAACATCTCTGCTCAGTTAATTTTTTTTTTTTTTTTTTTTGTATCAATTTACTGCAGAAAACAAAGGTCCATTCTTGTTGCCAGTCTTGATAAATCACATCAAACTTACATATGACCATTGATAAAACAGTCAAGTGTGTTTGACACAACTTTCCAAAATAATTAAAAGGTTCAACATTTTGCACAAAAACTGTCAGACTCCCCAAGGCTTTGTTTTTCTGCCTGTAAACTATATTGTAATGGTTCACTATGTAAACTTGCAACTCATTGGCATTCATCTCAAATGCATCTTACCCAGTGTCCATAGTTTACTAGGCTTCTGTTAAGATTGGATGACCCATGTACTCCAACTCAAGTCAGCAGCTGTTACTTGTTTTTGTATGTTTGTAATGTTTTCCTATTCGAACAAGGTTAAATGCTATTATATACTTGCATCCAAAAACCAAAAAACAGTAGCCCTAATTTCCTTCTTTTTACAAACATCTTCATATTTATCTTTGTAAAATTTGTGCAGGATTTTTTCCATTGCTGGTGTGTTTTTTCACAGCAGAAAAAAAACATAGCTTATTTTATAGGGTTCCTTTGTTATTGTTATTGAGAACAGCTCCCTTTTAAACAGTGAGAGAATGAACTAGAGTAGATGAATACATTTTAATAAACAAACGATTAACTTAAATTTAAGGTTCTTAAAGATGAACGCTTGTAGGTCCTTTAACAAAATGGCTTCTTCAAAACATATTACTGCTTGGCATAATATGGCATATGACACTCTAGTAAGCCCAGTTTTTTCTCGAAAGATAACTTTAGCTTAACAGATAGCTGTCTCTTAAAAGTAATTATAAATCAACATGCTAAAACTACCCGACAAGTTTCTTTTTTTTTCTGGGCTGTATTTCACTACCTTGATATCACCTTTAAGGATTATAAAATACATGTAAACATTTTTTTATTTTATTCACAAGGAAGTGAAGACTCGAGAAAAAATGTTTTTTGCCACTTACTATGTTTAAGGACAGTCAGACAGTCCAATAGTATGTCTTTTAGTATAGCTGTTTCTGTCTGCCATCAGCTGAAGTGACTACAGTGTTATGAATGTCAGAAGTGCAAAAACCATTTTAAATACTTCATATAAAGTTCTGTACCTGTCAAAACGAAATATTGTGAAAACATCTCCAGAAAATTCACAATCCATAATAATGTCCATTTTGTGCTCCTCAAATGCTTCTTCATTTTTGATGAAGTGGTAATGGAAGATTTGCTGCTCTCTTGCAAATGTTTTCATCATAGTTTTTGAATGAGGAAAAACTGTATCATTGTACCACTGTTTCGTCCATTCAGACCCACACATTGTTTAATTATTTTGCTTCAGATTTCTTCAGTAGCTCAGTGCATGTGTCAGTGCTTCTCTGAGTCCCAGGCCGGTAGTTTCTCCAGCACTGCCTTGTGGTCCACTCCCACACTGGCCACCAGCCCTCCCTTGTTCAGAGGAGTGTCTCTGTAGTCAATCTCTTCCCCTTTGAGAGTGGTCATGTGACCTCCTGCAACAACAGTGCACATGTAAGCTTGCATTTTACAGATAGCTACAATTGAATAATGGTACTTCTCTGGATAATAAATAACTATGTTTTTTACCCATTAAAATATTGCTTTACTACAGACATCAATATATGGTGCCATGCCTTGTCTAGTTATTATCTTAATTTATTATAAAACCAAAGTGCTTGTCTTGTCTTGACTCAGTTAACTGTAACCTAACCACAAATTATGCAACAAGAATAAAATGTCTTTAATCAGCCACATGTTGAAATGTGTTAAATTTGTAAAAATGTAAAAAAAAAAAAAAAAAAACAACTTACCCAGGGCTCTGAGCAGTGCATCTCCTGCACAGATGTCCCATTTCTTTATGAAGGTGATGTGAATATAAAGATCAGCCTGGTCCATAGACTCTCCAGCATGGAGGTCCAACAGAGAGAGCACCTTATATCCTGAGAAATTCAGAACATTAAACAATACACTCAAAAACACCGCATTTGGAAGAGAAAAAATTAATTAAATAAATAAAAATAAGTATCATTACCTGCCCCACCAGCTTGTACGACTGTGGTGCTGTTCCCAAAGGCTTCATGGACATAATTGTTCACCTGTCCGGAGTGAGACCGTGAAATTATGACTTTTGGAGGCGTAATGCTGTAGGACGATCGGGCATGGACGTTTGCATCATGTCCCACCAAAGCCCAGGCTGTGAAACAAATATGTTTAAACACATTTCTATTGGCCTTTCATGGGCCAAATCCAAGGTGGAATTCAGCACATTTATTTGACTGACACAAGAGCTGGATAATAGCTCTACACCAAACGATTTCCCAGAAAGACTAATTAAATTAATGCAAATGTTTTACCGATTTACCTGTAAAGTCATTAAAAGGCTGGTGTATAACACCAATTACTGGTTTCCCATCAACAGCGACACATACCATTGTGGTGACATACTTCAAGAGACTCTCTGAAAA
This sequence comes from Taenioides sp. WSHXM2023, assembly GCA_029959045.1. Lineage (NCBI taxonomy): Eukaryota > Metazoa > Chordata > Actinopteri > Gobiiformes > Gobiidae > Taenioides > Taenioides sp. WSHXM2023. The sequence goes on along the minus strand of CM057096.1, from coordinate 12,808,419 downwards.
CAAGAACAACAGGTTTAAATATGGGTCATATGCAGTCTAATCTGAAAGGTTTACACAATGAAAAGAAAAAGAACAAGAACAGTGTACAGTCCGGTCCAATTCACTTGAAAATTATAGACAAATCAGTTGTCTTCTTTGTTATTGTGTTCTAATCAAACTTTTAGTGGCACTGACCTAATATACTTTATCACTTTTATATATGTGCTTATGTGTTTCCACATAATTATATTATGTATACCCACTCTAGAGCAGCCAGTCAAATATGTATTTGTTTATTATTGCTGATTCAAATACACAAAAGACATGGCTTTGCATAACATTATGGAGAGAATCCACTATGACCTTTCTGTCCTTATAGGTGATTCCAGCGTTAGCAGCTGAATACTGAGCATATTGATTTGTGTATTAACATGCTGTGTACCAGTGTACTCCTGTGTAGCATCCAGAGGGTCGATCCACACGGTCACGCTTTCGGCCGGGACTTCATTCTGATCTTTTATCTTTTCAGCTATTTCACTGGGAATAGTCCGGCTCCATGACAGGGACTCAACAACATTATCACGCTCCTCACTGTTCACCTGCAAAAAGCATACAGGGTTATTTTAGGGATACAAAACTAAGCAAAGATTGTATTCTAGATAAGCATTAATACATTCAATTGAAACGGTATAAATAGTTGCAAAAAGTCATTTTTAGACAATACAATATAGGCTACAATGTAAAGTATGACCACTAAGGGTTTCTTGAGCAATGACTATTGAGAGTTTGACTAAACGGCATTGAAATAATTGTAGCATTTTAATTTTGAATGACGAATTTTTGCCACTTAATGTGCCAATTTATTCAATAACTTTCAAATTTGGAAATTCAATTATTGCAGTTGAAAACCAAAAAGAGAAAATTTACTTACTGTGATTTCAGGAAATGTATTTCTGATAATATTGTACATTTTCCTGTGGGACTCGAGGTCTCCCATTGTTAGAGGGTCATTGGCCCCTTCTTTGGTCTTGCCTTTGGACTTTTCCTGCAGGCCATTTTCCTCCCGTACCCGCTTTACCTGTCCACACAAAATCATACATTATTAAGTCTGATTAAAATCTTTATGATCTGGACAAGGTGTGAAACTAACCTCTTTGCCACCCAGAACAGCAGCCTCTACGGATAGAGCCAGCAGATCTCTCAATTCAACATTTCTCCGTTGCCTGAATAACAAAAACACAATATAAACATAAGATTACATATGACAATAGCAAATCCGATAGCAAAGTAACTTGAATAAACATGTGGCATTGTTTTTATACACTGGCTTATCATCATACATTTCTGGATGGCCTGTATTTACTGTGCAAATCATTTGTAATAATAAGGATCCACATTTTAGAAATGTATTTTTTCTGTGTCCCAGTGGTTTGTACTGAGATGATGATGGCGCAAGTGATCCATATTTGAATAATTTCCATTTCATACAATTATATGCCACTTATTCTGTCACTCTACTGATAAAAATAACTGCCTAATAGATTAAACTGAGTTACTCCGACACGTTTATGACATTTGAAACAGACATTATACAGGCAAAAATAATGGAAAAGAACGTGCTATGGGTGAGTCAAAGATCCTATGCACAGAGAGTATAGCCTACGTGTCAGATACTACAGGTACTGCATTTTCCAGAGGGTTCACCTGAACGCAGCCAGACGGTTGGAGATGACCCCGGAGTACAGGTGGTAGAGGACGCCGACCCCGAGCAGGCAAAAGACGGCCACACCAAGGGGCGACAGGCGGATACCCATCGGAGCCATGGTCTCACAAAAGAACCTCTGTTCAGCCAGTGCGATCAGCGGCGCTCCACGATAAAGCTGGGTGACGTGGCTAAATGTACCACACTGTCTCTTCACCTGGCGGCTACTTTTCACCTGAAGTCAATGGGAAAGACGCCAAATGCAGCTGTAAACGGAGGCAGTGCAGTTAGCCGCGTTAGCCCCAATCCGTGTCAGCTAAAACACCAAAAAACTGACAGCCTGTTGATAAGCAAGGATATTTCGCATCTTCAGTGATTTATTTGATCGTTCGCATAACTGACACCAATCAAATCCCGAGGAAAAAGCGAAGCTGCAGTCACAAATGTGGTTCAGTCATTTTCCAGCAACACTCGACAACGCTCCACTCGGTTACGTGCTCTTACGCACACGTACAGGTCGATATTTACTTCCGGGTTGGCTAAAAAAACAAAACAAAACAACATATTACAATGTAAATCTGCGTGAAAAGTTCTACTAGGGATGCCAAAGATGTTATTTCTTTTAATTTATTGATTCAAATCATGCAAAATAAATGCTAATACAGTATGCAATTTACAGTAATTTACAATGAATGAAGGTAATATTAAAAAAAATACAGGTAGATCAGTGAATAGAGTAAATAAAGCATTATTGCTATAGAAGACTCTTGATTGTAAAATGGTATTCATTGTAAATGGAAATGTTAAAATAGCCTATGTAAAGTCTTATAAAGTCTTATTTGTTTGTTCCTAGGACATCCTCTTTCTCTGGCCACTTGACGGAAATGTGATACGAGTTCAGCTCTTCTTCCGATACAAAATCTGGTGCTTGGCTCATGAGGTCATGGCCCCTGAAGGATTTGGGGAAAGCGATCACATCACGAATACTAGATGCTCCAACTATGATGGAGACTAGGCGGTCCAGACCTAAACCATAAAATGTACTACAGTTAATAACATATAGAATAACAATAAAGAAATGTTTAAATGTTTAATATATTGTCATCTCTGCATTACTCACCTAAAGCAATGCCTCCATGTGGTGGTGCTCCTGAGTTGAGTGCCTCTAGCAAATGGGTCAAAAGACTGGGATCCTCCTGGAAAACATAAGCATTTGTAATGAGTTCTCAAGTAATTAAATAATAAGAAATTGCAACTGAATCTAAACTGAAGTTAAGTGTATTTGCTTAAATTTCTGGAATAAATGACAAACCCTGAGTATATTCTTCAGGATATGGTGTTGCTGAACGGCTCTGTGGATTCTAATGGAGCCTCCTCCAACCTCATTTCCATTTAGCACCAAGTCGTAATGCTGCCCACGAACCTGATACATGGAAATCACGTTAAAACCCACAAATGTTAAAAGCCAAAATAATTAAAATCAAATTACCTTATGTGGTTCAGTGTACAGTAAAGCAGTATCTTCAGGGTGGGGAGCAGTGAAGGGGTGGTGCGCAGCCTCCAGTTCCTCCGGATGCTCCTCTTTAGGCAGAAACAGAGGGAAGTCTACCACCCATAAGAAGTGAAAGACTGAGGGATCCCGTAGTATAACAGCATGAGACTCAAGCAGATCTGCACATTGAAGACGCAGACTACCCAGCAGAGGGCGCTAATTTAAACAGTAACGAATAAGACAATTGTTAACAAAAATACAGTATGTCAACGGTATGTTTTCATCAGTTTTCATTATCTTCTCTTCTCTTCAGTTGCCATAGCAATTGAGAATTAAAAACTAAAAATTATTATTATTATTACTGAAGGGTTAAAAGTCCTCAAAATATCAGCTATCCATGGGTTTCAAAATGCTGAAAAATTTGCCGTCACAGTTGTTGTTGGCAACTAAAAACTAAACATTATGTCTTTTGATTGGTGAAATGTCCTCTCCTCAAAACATCACTGATTAACAGGAAGATGAAAGCCATAAATATTTACTTATTTCTCACCACAGTCTGGAGGGACCCTGCCGCGATGAGCAGCAGATCTCCAGTTTTGGCTTGGGTCTTATTCATTAGATCTTCAGTTGTGGAAACAGACAACAACTTCTTTAGTGGAGACTTTATAGACCCATCAGCTCTGATAAGAAAAGTGGTCACCTCCTAATGTAACAAACATATTTTCTTCATTTTTTTTTTTTATAAATAACAGCATTTGAATTTTAAGTCAATGCATTTTCTTCTACCTGATTAAATTGAGTCATGGCTTTTTGTTTCAAGGTCTCCAAATCTTTTTTGGTAAAAAGATTCTGAGAAAAAACACAAAAAGGAAATTGTATTAATTAGTAGATCCATATTGGTATAACTACAGTGGTTTTTCATGATCATAATAAATTCTTACTGCTCCACTGGGGACACAAATGGCTTGTACTGTCCCTCCTGACTGATCCAAAGCTGAATGTAGAAACTCAACATTTGTAGAAGAGAAGACTTCACTCACGTCCATCAGCTAATAGACAAAGCATTAAACATAATAAATTAACTACAGCTCACAAAGTACTTTCTAATATGCTAAAGTATAAATATTTACCTTCATGTCAAACCTTGTGTCTGGTTTGTCTACACCATAGTTCCTCAAGACTTCTTCGTAAGTCATCTTTTTAAATGGGATTTCAATGGCACCTTTCTCTTTGGGCCAGGAGTGTTGTAAGAGCCCCTCCACCAGAGCAATGATACTGGACTGGTCCACAAATGACATTTCTATATCCACCTATATCCACAAGATGATATAGAATGTATGTATACTTATTATTTGCTCTATAGCACATTCAGGATAAGAATATTGTGAAATTAACTTAACAGTATTTCAGACACAATTATTTTCTACTTTAACTATGAATCATGTGTCTGATGAATGAATGAACAATATCACAGAAAACACATATAAGTATTATATATATATATTTATATTACATATATATATATATATAAATATGTAATAATGACCAGCTTCACAGAGTGTCCGTCGTCTTTTGTTTGCATAGACATTTTTTGTATTTGTGTAGAGAAAATTTTACCATGGTATGTCACAACCCATTCAGATCTAATGATATAAAAGTAAAACCAAGTGAAACCTGTGTGAACTCTGGTTGTCTGTCTGGTTTTGCGCCTTCATCTCTGTAACAACGAGCGATCTGAAAATACCTAGAAGAGAAACAACAGGACTGGTTAAACTATTCTGTGTTACATTTCATATCTCAGCTCTCACATAAAGCAGTGTGTCTGAACTGACCTGTCGACTCCAGCCACCATCAGGAGCTGTTTAAACTGCTGTGGGCTCTGAGGCAAAGAGTAAAACCTGCCCGGCTCCCTGGATGGGACAATGAACTCTTTGGCCCCCTGAAACAAAAATAGGTCAAGGTACAGGTCTGATCTATGGAGAGGCAATGCTGTTCACAGTAAAAAAAAAAAAAAAAGTCTGTGAATAAAATAATTTGAATTTACCCCTGGAGTCCTCTTGAACAGAGTTGGTGTTTCCACATCAACAAATCCTAAAAGCAAAACAAAATAAAACAAGATCTTCAACAAGCCTTTGCACACTATAAAGAGCTAACAGAAAACTGCTTTGTAAATACACCCATGTCCTCTCACCATGCAGGTTACACAAATATTCTCTCATCTTCATCACCAGCTCAGAGCGCAGTCTGAGGTTCCTTTGCATCTGAGTAGACCTCAAGTCCAAATAGCGGTACTGCATCCGCAAAGACTCTGATTTCTGATTCAAAGAAAGTGTAAATATATGCAAAAAAACAATCTCATATTTACAATACAAACAGACCTATGCACCTTTACAAAGTCTTTAATTTCAAATGGGAGCGTCTTGCTGATGTTTAAGATCTCTACGCTCTCTGCTAAAACTTCAACTTGTCCGGTGGGCATGCCCTGAAAGAAAGAACAAATTAAAGAAAATGTTTTTTATGAATCTCCATGGTATCAACACCATGAGGATGAACTTCTTCTTCTCCAATATTGACATAGCTCATTTATTGCACTGGCTTCTCACAGCATCACCATTGTTTGCTTATCAAATATGCCAACCACAGCATATGTAAATCATAAGGAAGGAACAGCCTGAAGTCTATTTCAATACATGTATGTCGTACCTAGTATTTAAACCCAATCCTGTAGTCTACTTTTTGCACTAGATATCGCTCTGTGTATCCCAAAATATCAGCATAGTAAAGTATGACATAACCAAGGAGCACTATACCTTATAAAACAGATTTTCAGATAAGAAGTCCCTTGTTTTTTAAGCTTTATACAATGCACAACTCCACTGTATACTTTCATATCGTGGCACATTTGGTCATAGTTATCGTACAATGGGAATTTCATACCTTCATACATCCCATCCCATGAGCATATATCTAAATTACCTTGTTTTCCTGTCCTGGAGGTCTCGGCTGAACACTTCCTGTAACTTTGATTACAGACTCCACTGGGATATTGCTCAGAGCTTCCTTTACATGAGGCACTGACTGAAAAAAACAACAGATTGATAATTAAGCACAAGAGAGTGATAAAATCCATATAAAAATTAAAACATCGTACTTCTTCTTGTGGAATTAAGATTTGAGTCAGGCCCCCAAAGTCTCGCAGAACGATGAAGAGGTCATGTCTGGTGATTTTGAATGAGACATAGTATCATAGTAAGTTTATATATATATATATATACATATATACATATACATGTGAGTGTATACATATATATTTATATACACACACACACACACCTCTTGTACTGGACCCAGCCACATAGAGTAACCTCCTCTCCGATGTGAGTTGATCTGAGTTCTCCACATGTGTGTGTCCTGAACGAGAGACTGTTGACTCCTGAAGACATTGTAAAAAAAGAGACATTTTTAAAGCATACAACATGAGTTGTTTAATGTGCTTTTTAATCTGTTCATGAATAAAGATGACCTCAGCTTTTTATTAAAACCATATTTTAATCATTTCATATTTAATTTGTTGTAAAATTTCACAAAGGTATTTATTTATATTTTAACTGGAGACAAATGAATGCCTATTTTCTACATTAAAAGTTAAGCCTCCTTTAAACCAAATTAAAGGTGCACTTTGTAACTTATGAAGGTGAGGCACAACTTCCTGCCTGTCTCAACTGAGATTTTTATTACTTTCCCTGGAATGTTCACCCATGGAAGTATATTATCTGACCCATCTTGACCTGATGGTGACCTGCTTGTCTCCATGGGGTAGATCCCAAACAGAGCAAAAACAAAAACATGTAGATTGAGACAAGCAAGTGGCTGAAGCAAGTGGCTGATTCTCCACCAGAAGTTAGTTCTGATCTACCCCCGATGGTGCTTTTTATAACTACAAAATAGTCTGTATCAGGTCTGTACAATCATCATCATCATCATCATCATCATCATCATCATCATCATCATCAAGATTTTCAGTGTGTGTTTTTTTGTTTAGAAAATTAAATATTGCCTTGGTTTGTTCACCTGCACTTGCAGTTTGAGATGTGTACCCGCGTGATCGTGGTGTCCTTTGGACTCTCTCTGCATCTTTCACCGACCTGTGCACCAAGTTTGTGCCCAGATTTGAGCTCTGACAGCGGGCAGTGTGAGCTTTGAGTCCGCTGAGAAATCTGAGAGCCAGTATTCTGCTTCTAGACGCCATCTTCTTTTATTTCTGTTGATTGTTTTACCGGGATTACAACACCCATTTGTATTCTGGTTTCAACATTGACCGCTGCACCACGGTTATCCCGTAATTAAGCGCATATCGGACTCCTCATTATTCGCTTTAACGGTGTCTTCAGTGGGTTAAAGTGTCCGCTGTTCTTGGACCCTCATATTATTTAGATAAGACGAGGCATTTTCTTGTTTATTTGACTGACAGCGGTAACTTTGTAAATGGAGCAAACGTGAGTACGGGCAGCGCCATATTGGATCCAGACAAAACTAATCGATTCTATTTTACTCATAGAATATCGCCATCTGGTGGTGACAGTGGGAAAAGTTGAACACTCAGGATTTACAAATATTATCATGTTATACTTTTCTCACTTTTGATTCGTAGATTAATCCATATACTAAATTGTTGTCAGAACATTTAAAAAGTAAAAAGGGTAAAAATTAAAGACTAAAGGTGTACTATGTACATTTCTGGTGGTACTTGTGTACTCCCGGGTACAGACCATGGAAGTATGATGGTACAGATTTGTGGGACCAGAATCAGAAACGGGTAAAAACTGGGTCAAAATATATATAAATATATTGAGCGACCATGCAAATTTAGACGTATAATAATAATAATAATAATAATAATAATAATAATAATAATAATAATAATAATAATAATAATCATAATCATAATCATAATCATAAAATAGCCATATTAGACTATTAATTTGTTCACTCGGATTGAGAAGTAGTGAACAAGTTTGTTTCTGGTGTTCTGAAAAGCCTGCTGCAGTTGTCCTCGTGTCATTTAATTGGATACTGTTAGGCTATTAATTGTGAGAAAATGTAAGCAATGAAACTAAGTTTTATTCATCAGTGGAGATACCACATACAAGAAGAATGCATGTGTAATAAGGATTTTTTTAATAAATAAAACCACAACTAATTGAATAGAGGCAACAAACAAGCAAAGCATGAACACTTCACACTCCTCTCCACCAGGTGGCGCCCCTGACCCCCAAACACTTAAATCCTGAGCAGGACGAAGTTCGTGTGCAGACAGTCTATGGTAGAGTTGAGTGAACTGTAAATCTGTAAATCTGTCTGTAAATTAAAAGTGTTTTAGCTCCGTTTGGACATGTCGGTCTGCAAGCTGATGAGAGCGATCCGAGTGAGTGAGTTTGGAGGTCCGTCTGTGCTCAAACTCTGCTCCGATGTGAACGTCCCCAAACCTGGACCCAAGCAGGTAAAACCCTCTTATCTGTCAATGTTTAGATTCATTCACAGCAGCACTACACGTGGACTATAGGACTTTGTGTAGCTCAAGTTTTTCTTTTTTTTTTTTATGCAATCACATCCATTTGTTTTGTATTTAATTTTATTTTTATTGTGCCATGCAATTGAGGAGAATAAAGTCAACCGACAAGTACGTATAAAAAAACAAAACAAAACAAAAAACTATTAGGCTATATAGTCACTTTACTACATGCTTTCAACAGACTGTTCAAAACACATCTACACTTGAGTACATTTCACTTCTCATCATACAAAATTACAGTTTTAAACCTCTTGTTCATTTGGCAACAATTTGGTGTTGATGAAGTCGATAATTAAACTTCTTAAAGCTGCATTGTGTAACTTTTCCGATGGAGGTCCGTCACCTTCTTGTCTCTATGGATATGTCATTGCTCTGCCTGGAATGTTCCACAGTATGGCATTATACTGTTATATTTATTGAATTGCGGGTGTTTTTATTGCTCAAAAATACCTGGCATTCTGTTTGTGAGCGGGGTCGCCTCTCCACAGATCTGATCTGTAACTTGGTCTGGACCTTTTGTCTCCATGAAAATGTAAAGGTTTAATTCTTTTATTATTGTGTCTATTGTGAATCATTCCAGACAAAGCAATAACATATCCATAGAGGAAAAAAAATGTTACATTTGCACAGTGCACCTTTAAACACAGAAACTTAAACATAGTATATTTAAGTTTTCTACTGATACTATCGATATCTAACCTGGCTCACCCCAGACTGAATGTATCACTGTGAATTGAGTTCTACATTCTCGTGAGTTTGTGAACTCACAAATGTCACGAGAATCCATCTTGCTGCGCAAGGTTAATCGATATTACCTCACATCTTTCATAAATATATGTGTTATATGTTGTGTGTTGTAGGTCTTGATTGAAGTTCATGCATGTGGGGTGAATCCAGTGGATACGTACATTCGAAGCGGGACATATTCTAAAAAGCCTGTGCTGCCATACACACCAGGGGGCGATGTGTCAGGGGTGGTGCAGGATGTGGGAGAGGGAGTGTCTGGCATCAAGGTCAGTTACAGTGACAGAGCAGTTTATTCAACAAAAGTGTTATTCATTAAGGAGCACCATACTTACACAATTTCACCTCAGTCAATAACTGAATCATTTTATCAGATGTGATAGATTAGATTGATTAGATTGATTATATTTCTATCAAATCTTACAAAGTCATTGTTTGTGCACTGTTTTGCTTTTATGACTCTATAAGAATACTTTGTCATTTCATTCTCATTACCTCTGCAGGTGAATGAACATTTTGACAAAACCCTTTTAAAAAAAAAAAAAAAAAAAAAAAAAAAAAACATTGATCACTTAGTAGTTATTACTAAAACTGATTAAATAATCTGGTGTTGACTTGGTTTATCCCTTGTCTAGTTCAGGTTTAGTTCTGTTAGATGTTAATTAGATGTTTTGACACAATAAGCATGTTAAATGCACATATAGTTCCTTGTCTCAAATGTTAAGTTGATAAGGGTTTAAACATGTTTGAGAGACAAGAACATTGTGTTTATTAATCAGGCTATTACTAGTTCTACTATTCTTTATATCTTGATAATTAACCTTTATAACTGGTTGTGTAATGATTTTAGTGGGATTATTGTGTTTTTTTAGAAAGGAGATCGAGTTTTCACCACCTTCACAGTGACAGGAGGCTATGCTGAGTTCACTGTTGCTGCTGAGGACAGTGTCTACAAACTGCCCGACAATTTAGACTTCACTCAAGGAGCTGCCATAGGAATCCCCTACTTCACTGCATACAGAGCTCTAGTTCACAAGTAAGTCAAATACTGGCAAATGGTGTTTTTATAGAAATACAAAATATTACTTACATCCAGACATGATTTGAAGTTATTTAGTGTTCACATATGATGTTGTTTCAGAGCAAGGGTCAAACCAGGGGAGACCGTCCTCATCCATGGAGCCAGTGGAGGAGTAAGTCATACATTTTATCTTGATGCAAGAATTTAAATAATGATTAGAGTACGAATGGCAAAATAAACAAAAAATATGGTAGGTTATGAGTGAGTAGGTGGTATAATTTTATGCAAGAGTGTTGTTATAACTATTGTACAGTAATAAATGAATATCTGGTTTGCAATTATACCTGCCAAAATAGAAGAGGAAAACAGGGTGTTAGTGCATAATTTGATTCAAATCCATTTTAAGATGGACACTAGAAAGCCAACTATCTACTTAAAGGTGCATTGTGTAATTTTTCTTGTGGAGCATGCACCACCTGCTTGTCTCCATGGAGCTGTTATTGCTTCGACTGAAATGTTCTACAGTAAGGTATAAAACGTGTCTATACGGCTGCCTTTTTACATCGTGTCACGCATTCTTGCCATGAGCAGGGTCACCTCTTTACAGATCTGACTTGTAACTTGGCCTTGTGGCCTTGTCCTCATCAAGATGGATAAAATGAATGCCATACTGTAGAACATACCAGGCAAAGTTACATAATGCGTCTTATTTTATTTTTGTCTTATAAATCTAATAATTCTTTTCTGTGTAGGTGGGAGTCGCAGCCTGTCAACTGTCCCGGGCTCTTGGACTCAGAGTTTTGGGGACTGCAGGGACTCCAGAGGGACTCAAGCTGGTTCTTAATAATGGGGCTCATTTGGCTTTCAACCACAGGGAGGACGGGTACACAGAAAAAATAATGGTATACTTAATACATAAGTATACATAATAATATAGTCCACATATGTACTTCCTATTGTCTGACCTGAGCGCATGAGAAAGTTACAGAACCACATACTCTGTACAACTGTTCAACACCTCACTCTTATGTAATAGATGTCTTGTCATCATTATTTCATCTGTACAGCTGTTTCTCTTTACTGGATTCTTGTATATAGCTGAGATATATTTGTATACTATTTCCTTTCCATAATAATATTTAATATTTTTTCTTTGTTATTAATATCATATAATATATTGCAATGTGTGAGCTACAGTGGCCAAATTATTTCCCTTGTGGATCAATAAAGTTTGTCTAAGCTTAAGTTAAGTAAGTATATGTATGTAATTTTATGTTTGTTGGTTGGGTCTAGGAAGCAACTGGTGGCCAAGGAGTTAATGTGATTGTGGAGATGCTTTCAAATGTGAATCTTGACAAAGATCTGAAGATGTTGGCCTATGGAGGACGAGTTACAGTAAGTTAAATGATGATCTTTTGATTGGTGCAAAATTGCATTGTATTGTATAATCAGTATTGTTTTTGCTTTCTGCAGGTGGTGGGATCTCGAGGTTCCATTAAGATCGACCCCCGGGACACAATGACCAAAGAGAGTTGCATCATGGGAGTGGCACTTTTTTATGCAACACAGGTATGAAACGCTGACTTCTTTATATCTTTTACATCCATGTAAAAAGTTGTGAATGCAAGAATTACAGATTAGGCTCATATTTAATGTAGTCATATTAAAATGGATGCTTCTAGTTGTATTGGCAGTTTAATATTCAAAATGCTTTAAGTGCACCTTTTTTATACAGTAATTTCAGGCTTGGTGAAAAATCTCCAAACGATCTTACTTTCTATTATAGTAGTGTCTAAAAGTGTTTTCTTCAATCATTTATTTAGGCTTGATTTTTTTTTTTTTTTTTTTTAACCACAGGTTTTTATAATAGAATATTTTGCAACTGCTTAAATTTACAATGCAGGATTTTTTTCATAAATAGAAGAATATACACTGTAGATGATTAAGTGTGATGCTGTTTGCAGGAAGAGAAGGTGGAGTGTGCAGCATTCCTCTTCTCGGGGATGGAGGCCGGATGGCTGAAGCCCATTGTGGGACCTCAGTATCCGCTCCAAGACGCACCTCGGGCTCACCACGACATCATCGAGTGTCCTGGAGCTTCTGGGAAAATGGTCCTCACTATGAAATAATGTTATCCATCTCAGGGCAGAGGTCAGGTCAGAATGTAAAATTATAATCAGTATTATAATAAGCATATGATGAATAAGAAAAAAGTATAATTCACTAATGCCATGCTCTTAGTCATCATGTGGTGCTGGTTTAAATGAATATTTTTATACTATGGCAGTGGTTCTTACACTTTTCACGCCAAGTACTTGATTTCATTCAGATAATATTAACTCATCATAACAGAAGACAAGATGAATGGTACTAAGGTAAGAAATTGATTTCAGTGATGTGATGGCCAGACAAAAATACTATAACTAGTTACTGAAGAATGCCTTTCACTCACTTTTGATCACTTTTTAAATAATAAAACACTATGTTGGCTTTGTAATTTTTTTATGAAATAAAATACATTGATTAAAAAGCAAATAAAGTCAAAATACAAGACTTGCGGTCAAAGGCACATTCATTCTACACTGGACTTGACATCTGTGACTCAGGTGACAACAGGCCTTACTGAGCATGCTCAGTACACAGCCAGGTAACAGGAGCTACAAACAGACCAACAGCAGATGAGCTGGAGCTGCCTAGAAACTATGGAGGGTCAAAAAGACATCTAATGAAGTCGTCTAAACGTGACTGAAGAGGACTTTAATTTAACAGGTAAGATGTTGAAATATAGATAAATGTTTCAGTTTCAGTCAACACTAGTTGATTTTCTGTACATTTGTTAGAAACCCAATATAAGAGGAGTCATCACTGTCATAGTTTGCACCATTGATGTATTTTCTAGCATTTCTGTTGCTAAATAGGCTGTGATGTATGGTATTTGTTGTGTTCTCTGCTGCCAATGCCATATCATTTTAACAGAGTGGCAATAAACCTGTACTCACATACTTAAAACATACAGTACCATACCATTTGTATGGTGTAGCATTGTTTTTCAGCTTTTATTAAGTTGAGATAATTTAATCAGTAGCTTTGAATAAACAATCTTATATCTTAGAAGTTTGGACTCTCAGCTCTCAGCAACATAAATAGAACAATTTTACAAATGTCAACATTATATGTTAATAGAAATGGATCCTTAATTATCAATCAAGGCACACACAGATATCTTCTTATAGATTTTTGTTATACTTGATCCTGATCAATTGGCACAAATGCTTCAACAACTAAATACAAATGTAATTGAATGTTAAATACAATAAAATGCTTCTATAATGACTTTGATTATCATTTGTCAAGAACATAGAGAATGATCATGTAGTGTACTTGGACAAACCAAGATGAGATGTGATTAAAAATATCACGAATAGACAAACACATTTCCCCACAGTGAGTTATCGCATTTACTGGAAGCATTGCATTTTGAGAGGTAATGTCTGGGTGTAATGTACAGGGCATCAGGACGACCCATTAGGAAAAGAGCTTTGTTTGAAACGTGATCGGCTACAGTCTGTCAAGAGTCAATCAGCATCCTCAGGGGACATTTCTGCAGCTCCCCTCACTCTCTCACCCTCCTCACCCCCACTGTCCCAAACACACCTCTGACGGGATGCTCTGTCATCACCTGTTTATGGGGCACCTAGCAACACAAATAGCAGTGGACACACAAGATAACCACTGATGGAGACTTTGAATCTTCACATTTTAAAGTATATTTTTACACACAAAGATTAAATAATAGAAAAAGATTGACCTCTTGATAGAGAATATTTCCAAATAAGGTGTATTTTTATCATGGTCACAAATGTATTATTATGGTGACATTTTAACTTAGTAATGTCACTGTCATCTAGTATGACTTAGTCATTATAAGTAATTAAAAAATAAGTTGTTGAAGCTCTTCTAAACATAGAGAAATAGACTGAATGTTGTGACATTTTGTTTTAGCCATAAAACCATCTCAAAATGATCCTTATGGAGAGAGATGAAGTTCGATGGGACAGATGCTGCCTCACCAAAATGTCATCTCTGCTGTAACACAATATGACCAGTAAGTTTCACTTTAGTTTTACCTGTTGTCATATCATTGATTCCTGTGATTTTAGGCAGTATATTAGTATTTTTGTCTCATTGTTGTTGTAGGTGCCTTGCTGATGCTTTTATTGTTGATCAAAGCCCAAAGTGTATCCTCTTTCCCATCATGCCCTGCTTCATGTGCAGTTTGTTCTGAGGAGGCTGTCATCTGCCAAAGACTCACTTCAATTATTGGTAACTTTATTTTACACTCTGCCAGATATTCATTTGTTGCCATGTAATCATACAGTATTAGGTAATGATGTTGGTTTCTATTTGATTTTGGTATACAAGGAGATTTTATGTAAAATGTGAATATATTATTTTAACCAGTGGGATGTGTTCTCATATTTAAAATAAATGTAGCTTACTGCACAGTCTCTGCTTTTGGCCTTTATTCATCTGTTACTTTTAATAAAGATCACATTGGACATTTTTGTGTTTATTTTATTTTTTTTACATTTGTTTGTCTCTCCATGCAGCTGCTCCGCAGACAACTCAGGCTTTGCTGCTGACTGAGGGCTCCATCTCCACAGTTCAACCCAGAGCTCTGTCGGACCTCAGTAACGTCACTGTCATCAGTCAGTACCAAGACCTACATGTGTATTTATGATGTAATGGCATTGGTATTGCAGAAAAATATATAATTTATAGCTAAAATGTATAAATATTGCCAAATTATAGATTTTTCCGTATTCATTGTTAATGAATTTTTTCAGTCCTGGGACAGAATTCCTATCTATAATTTAAATACATTCTCCATTGTCCAGGTTTAAGCTACAATCGTATCTCTGCTCTGGATCCAAACTCCTTCAGAAACATGCCTCTTCTCCAGACTTTACTGTTGGACCATAACCTTCTGACCCACCAGGCTTTAGAAGGGGGAGCTCTGACTAATCTGACCCAGCTAGAGGTCCTTGCACTGGGTAACAACCGCATCAACATGGTGGGCTTCTTGGTTGTAGATTTTGCCCTTTACTGACTTTATTTACAAATATTGATTGTTGTTTGTTTTTGGTCAATTTAGATCAACGCTGACTTGTTCAAAGGTACAAGATCTCTACGGATTTTGAAAATGGAGGGAAACCAGATAACACGATTGGACTCTGGTTCTTTTCCACTGATGGGTCTTCGTTTTTTGGAAAGTCTGGACCTGTCTGACAATTTTATTGATTATCTCAACAAAAATGGGTACATATATACAGTCCCCTCCAAAAGTATTGGAACAGCAAGGCAAATTCCCTTATATTTGTTGTTCACTGAAGACATTTGGGCTGAAGATCAAAAGAAGTGTATGAGACAAGAGTTCAGCTTTAATTTCCTGGTATTTACATTTAGATGTGTTAAACAACTTAGGATATATCATCGTTTGTATTACACCACAGCATTTTTAGGTGAGCAAAAGTAAAGGAACAAAAAAATCTTAATGTAAATAAAATGTAGTATTTGGTGGCAGAACCCTTGCTTGCAATAACTGCCTCAAGCCTGCGACCCATCAACATCACCAAACTGTTGCACTCTTCATTTGTGATGCTATTCCAGGCTTTTACCGCAGCTTCCTTCAGTTCTTGTTTGTTTCGAGGGGTTTCTCCCTTCAGTCTCCTCTTCAGGAGGTGAGATGCATGTTCTATTGGGTTAAGATCAGGTGATTGACTTGGCCAGTCTAAAACCTTCCACTTTTTTCTCCTGATGAAGTCCTTTGTTTTGTTGGCAGTGTGTTTAGGGCCATTGTCCTGCTGCATGATAAAATTCCTCCCAGTTTGTTTTGATGCATTTCTCCGTACATTGGCAGACAAAATATTTCTGTGCACTTCTGAATTAATTCTGCTACTACCATCATCAGTTACATCATCAATAAAAATTAATGAGCCTGTTCCAGAAGCGGCCATGGAGGCCCAAGCCATGACATTACCTCCACCATGCTTCACAGATGAGCTTGTGTGCTTCGGATTATGAGCAGGTCCTTTCTTCCTCCACACTTAGGCCTTTCCGTCACTTTGGGAGAGATTAATCTTGGTCTCATCAGTCCATAGGATTGTGTTCCAGACCTTGTGCGGTTCATCTTTGTACTTCTTTGCAAATTCCAATCTGGCCTTCCGATTCTTACTGCAGTGGATTGTGATACCTCCACCCCTGCACTGTGGAGGTCGTTGGTGATTTGACTTACTGTTGTTTTGGGGTTTTTCTTCACAGCTCTACTGTTGTTTTCTTTGGCTGACCTGTTCAATGTCTGTTACTCAGAACACCAGTAGTTTCTTTCTTTTGCAGGACATTCCAAATTGTTGTGCGTGCTATGCCCAATGTTTGTCCAATCGCTCTGATTGATTTTCCTTCTTTTCTCAGTTTCAGAATGGCTTGCATCTCTCCCATAGACAGCTCTCTGGTCTTCATTTTGGTTTATGCTCTTTATCAAGAAATGCAGTCTTGCAGCCAAGAAGTAGACTAATCATGCAGAGTTATTTAATGCTTGAACAACCAACCTTAAAGGCAACACATGGACAAGGAGAAACACCGGTCAGTCACATGTTCCAATAGTTTTGCTCACTTGAAAAATGGGTGGGTTTAAACAAAGGTTGGTATGTCCTGAGTTGTTTAACACATCTGATGTAAATACCAGGGAATAAAAGCTGACATTCTGACCTCTTATTTCATACTCATCTTTTGATCTTGAACCCAAATGTCTTCAGTGAACAACAAAAATAAGAGAATTTGCCTTGCTGTTCCAATACTTTTGGAAGGGACTGTATACATACAATCTATTTTGTATACTTTCTCACACTATGGTTATCAAAACTAGATGCTGATTTGAAAATGCTGAAATGCTGAAAAACAAAATCACACAAATAGGCCAAAATTTGACTTCCTCTGAATAGGATTGTCAGAAGTGTTGAAAATCTGTTTCTAATTGATACTAAAACTTGCAAAAACACTAGATACTCATTTGAGCAGGTATCAGTACTAAAAAAAAGTCACACAGACAGGACAGAAATGAACTTTTCCTGAATAGGAAGCTGAGCTGTATCAGAACAAGTATAAGACCACTAGTATATACCCATGGACCACTATGGAACCTACCTGGACGACTAAGAGATTACACAGATATAAGGTCACATGGTAATATAAAAGTACTATTATTTAATGTTGAAAACTACATTCGGTTCTATCTATGTTCTACAGTTTCTTGTCCTGTCTTGATCTATTTTATCATTGTCATGGCATCGCAACTGCTATTTAGTGTCAAGTTTATTCCTTTCTATCGAAATTGAGTTTGAAACTATCGTGATCACACTAATTCTGAATAGTAGTTTTACAATTAGCTTGACCTGTGTCAGCATTCGCATAAGATCACATAATAATCAATAACAGCTCTTATTTTGTGCTGATTTTTTATGTTCATTTATCATTATGATATAAATATTTGTTTCAAATAAAAAATCTGTTTCTTGGTTTTGAAATAGACATTTTAGTATTGTGAAATTACTATTATTATAAGACCGAATGAGTCTAAATATTGAATAAATATTAGGATAGTTTAATACAGAAATATAGTTTAAATACAAAATGCTTAATGAAATCCAAAGTCTGTATACCTGGCCTAGAGAGAAGGGTGCAGTTCATGGATGTAGTAAAGTCATAAGAATTCCATGGGAAATTTTGCTTTTGAATTATTAATATTACATTGTGTTTCCAGTTTCCATGGTTTGATTTCTCTAACGACATTGGACTTATCGAGGAACCGTCTCCAGAGCGCCCCCTATGAAGCTTTCTCATACCTGACGTGGCTGAAGACTCTGAATTTAGACCTGAACTTGTGGAACTGTTCCTGTCAGCTGCTGGAGCTCGCTATTTTCCTCTCCTCATTCATACAGGAGCCAGATAAGGTGAAAGGACACTACAATGTCCCCTGCCATTTTGTTAAGTAATTACTATATTATTTACAGTAATCAAGGAATAAATATAATTTATCCCCAAAATTTACATTGTGGCTATCTTAAGCTCATATAAATAACAGTCACAGTTGCATTTTACACATACAAAGTAGCTTGCCACACATGACAAAATAAAAATGATAAATAAAAAGACATGGGAGTTGTAGTTCCTTCTTTTCCTACTGAGAATAGTTTACAATTTGATTTTTTATTTATACATTTTTTTATTTTATTTATACATTTTTTTATACATGCACATATTTATTAGGGATGCACCGATCCAATACTGTTCTGTAGTTACTTAAGGGATAATTAACAACTGCATAACACATTTGAATCTGTTTTGTTTAATTTAATTTTTGTTTATAGAAAATAAATGCTGTTTTTAGTCTCTTCACTAGTATCGGTTTATATTGGCTATCAGCAGATACTTAAAGCTATAGTATCGAAATTAGTATTGGAACTAAAAAAGCTGGATCGGGCATCCTTAATATTTATATACATAAAATCTATGAAAGCCAAACTTGAAACACTGGTGTTTGGTGTCCTTCAGACTCTGTATAACGGCCGTAGGATGGTGTGTGTCAGTGCTGATAATCCTACAGTGACCACAGTTTTAGAGCTCACGGAGGCCAACTGTGTCCCATCCAATCAGAACGTCACAGTGAGAGTGGACACTAGGGGCAGCGTCACCCCTCAGCGCTACGTCCAGCATCTGGCCATCACTGGAGCAGTCTGCTTCGCTGGTAAGACTAGACATTTATTTAATTTTGCAGCCAATTTCATGTCAATCCATCATTAATGCAGTCAATAATGTTTTTTATTAGACTTCACGCATGGCTAAACGTCTAAAATCAAAATTACTCCTTATTTTTCAGGTGGTGTCGGTTTGACTTTGCTGATAGTCTTGATCTACTTTAAAATTTCCAAGAAGAAGAAGAAACAAGAACAACAAGACCAAGAAGAAGTCAAAGAAGAAGCAAGAAGCACAGTGTCCAACCACAACAGAAACTATATGGCTGAAAAACGAAAGGACTTTATTAATGGGAATGACACAATGGACGCTCCTGTTGGACCTAGAACAGAAGGCAATGGTGCTCAGTTTCGCTGTCCTGAATGCAGAGGAGAGGAACATGGCCAAAATCCTGTCAGATGGGAAAGAATGAATGGAAGAATGGAAACTTTGGATGACAGAGAGAGACAAAGGATAAGAGAAGAAGAAGATAGGAGGAGGACTGGCCCGCAGCAAAGAATCATGGGAAGGGAAGCGATGAACAGGCATTTAGTTGGTAATAATATTGACATAGAAGGACAGAATAGACAGGATTTGCTACATTGTGGGAGCTGCCATAGGACATATAGGCCAAATCAAATGGACCACAACATGAGACAAACAAGATTCCCTCCACGAAGTACTTCAGCCATGTACAGCTTCCAACAACAAAGACCTAGTGACTGGGGAAGGAACAACTTTGATTTTGACTTGAGAAATCTGAAAAGAGAAACTCGCAATGTTACTTTTGCTTTGGATAGTCCAAGAAGGGGTCAAGGAGAAGATGGAGAAAGCGAGGAAATCACATCGCCTAGACGTAAGGAGGGACAGCAAGACAGGAGGAGCAAACTTCAAGCCAACAGGCCAATTAAGGTTAAACTAAATTTGGACCCGCTGCGAAAAAGTAAAGTTCATCCAAAAAAGAAAGAGGACGAGAAAGGTAGTCCTAGAAAAAGTAAAGACAAAAGTAGCGACAAGGACCGTCGAAAGAAGTCAAAAAAGTCTAAAGATGAGAAGAAAGAAAAAAAGTCTAGTGAACAAAATACAGGACAAGAAACTGTAGCTCAAATTATCCCTCCAAATCCAATGGCACATATGCAAGGTTTCTTAGGGGCTCAGTTCCGGGGAGGGGGTATGCTTTTGGGGAATCGTACGACAAACCTACTTGGTTCATCAGGAGCTCAGTTACCTACCAGTAGTCTTCCATTCCAAGCAGGTAATTTAATGGCGCAAGGAAAGCCAATGTTTCCAACAAGTCCTATGGGGTCTAATTTAAATTTGAGTGGACCTAGTATGGGTCCTGGTGGTATCCCTACAATGGCACCCATGAATAGCCCAAATCTATCTCTAGCTGATGCAATACAACCAAATCAAACTAATCTTAGTACTGGATCTTTACGAGCTTCACCAGCTACTCTACAAGCAAACATCACACAAGCTAGCCCTATTACTTTACAGGCTAGTGCTAACACATTTTCATCTAATGTTGTAGATCTACAACCAAATGCTAATCTGTTACAAGCTAATCCTACAATGTTACAAGGAAATACAGTTGTACAAGCTAGTAGTAGCACAAAACAAACCAGCTCTACCACTCTGCCAGATAATGCAACATCTCAAGCTAGCAGTGCTGCAAAACAAACTAGTTCTACTACTTTGCCAGCCAGTTCTTCTTCGCAAAATCTTCAAGCCCTTGCTACATTAGCGCCTCCTTCTTCCTCAACACCTTCAGAAGCCCAGTCGGGTTCAAAGTCATCACCTAAAAGTTCACCCAGAGGAAAATCCAAAAGTGTTCAAGAACCAGTGCCACAAAACAATAATAAAACAAATACAGGAACATCAGAAACGCCATCATCTCCACGTAAAGGAAGTCAAGGATCAAACATTATTGACAGCTCTCAAAATGTGGTACACCAAAATACACCAGCTGCAGCAATTGTTAAAAACATGTCAAATGCTAGTTTGGCTGAGTCAGTACATGGAGAAGCTATGGGCATTGTAACTCAAGCAGAGCAACGTACAGGAGGAATAATGGTTGTAGGTGGCACACAAGGAGCAGATGTGTCCGTATCAAATGACCATGGTCCCACGGAGTCTATGGACAACACTGTATCCACAACACTCATACAACAAGAATACCTGTCTGAAGATGGAGGCACTTCACCAAAAAGGAAACTAAGACTGGTGATCCCAGAGAAGACAACTAACAGACCTCTAACGGCACTGGAAAGAAAAATACGATGATGTTTTAATTGTTTTAATTTGCATCAACAATTAATCATTATTTCACTGTAGTGTGACACTGGGGAGAAGGGATAATAATATAAATAATATAACTCTATGTTAATAACACCTACCTCTGAAACATGCTCTTGTCTGGAGTGACAGACACAAACTGAAACAGGGAATTGGGACACTGCTTTAAAGGTGGTAAACTTTGCTGTTATATGGCAAAAAAAAAAAAAAAAAAAAGGAGAAAATTTAATTTGTCAACTGGACATAGTTTATTTGGTTGAATACGTTTCGCAGCTCATCCAAGCTGCTTCCTCAGTTCTGGTCAGATGCTGGCGGACACTGCTTTATATCTGCCTGAAGGGAGGAGCTTAATTACAATGAATTAAGCTCCTGTTATAGGCTTCCTGTCTAGGACTTTTCACTAGATATCATATTTTGTTTTACATTTTTAATTGCTATGGCAACAGTCGTTATTTTTTCATCATTCTAAAACCCATGGATATTGGCACAACAAACAAAAATGTACAGCAGGATTTAGTTACTGTATGATGTTCAGGTTCACAGTGTAGCCTATATTTTAAAATACAAATGTAATTAAAATACAGTAATACATAATATTTGGTTATTTCAGGTATGATTTTGAGCAGTAATGAACTTAAACAGACAGCGACTTTGACCTGCTCACTGGGCTGTTGTATTGAGTTTCTGTCTTGGCATCAGGATGGATATTCGCAGTGTGTTGGGTTACAGCTGTCTCCCTCTAAATGCATCTACTGTGGGTTCGACTTACACTTAACAAACCTTTATTGAACGACTTTATTCACTGATTGCACAGGACTTGTCAATGCTGTGTTACAAATAATGCGCATTTTCATAATATGTTGCAGAAACCAATTAAGTATGGATAAAATGTAAGTTCTTCTAAAAATCATTTTCACCTGGTACACATGTGGTACTTTTTACATGTATGTATTTATTTATAGTTTTGTGTATTGTTGTCTATTTTTCTATGACTGTAAAGTTCATTTATACTGTGTTTTTCAAAACTGATTAAATTTTAATGTCATTGAAATATCTTTGATATCTAGATGCACATAAAACCTGCTGCACACGTCAATTCCTGATAGCAGGGTTGAAGCTCAGCACTTATTTTACCTCTCGGGGGCAGTATTGCTCTGTAGCCCCAGTATTTGGTACATATTCCATATCGGTGGTGGCTCTGATGTGTACAAACTCAAACTGCAGGATTTCTTGGAACCATTAGAGGGCAGTGTGTATCCGAGTAGTAGCTACCAATTATATTAAATGGAAAAATGCAATTACAGTCCAACATATGTATGATTTATTGCACTCAGACCTCTGTGAAACTGCATCGGCTTATTTCACATCCATTATGTCAATTTGTGATACACTTCAGTTATAGGTATTATAGGATGTTTTTCTTTGTCTGTAGAAATGACCAAATCTGCATTGTCTTTATTGTATAAGATGATTAATTTAAAACTACTGCCTACTTTTTAACAAAGGCATAGTGTTTTGTAAAGAAACTGGCTCATTAAATAAGACTGGGTTAGATAATATACAAACAACAGCCATTTTGAAAAGACCTCGGCCACACCATCAACAACTTGTTTTTGTTTCCTTGTGTGTGACCCCAGGCATTTCTGTGAGATGCAAATGTGCTTTCACACAACTCCTCCTTTTTAACCAATACACATTAAATTAAAATGGAAATTACTTGTTAGGGTCTTACACTCGTACTACTTATACTTGTATTTGATTGCTTTACATTCTTCAAAATAGACCACCCTCTTTCATTTAAAAATACTCATATGTTTTAAGCGGCATTTAAAAGTGGTATAATCAGTGAAGTGAAGCCAGTATTGTGTATCACAGCAATCACTACATGTACACCAAAAATCTGATCATTAGCTGGTTTCTGGAGTTATCAGATAATTGAAATGGTAGGTAAATCTGTAAATGGTTATATCTAATACAGGTAATGTGGTTTCTTTCTGATTGTTCAGACTTGTGCAGGTTTTGAAAGGAAAAATTATACAAAAAAGGACAAACTAAGAGAAAATGAGTGAAAAAGTTATTTTTAAATAAATTGTGCTTTACAGATTTCTTCTCTGCATGTAAACATACACCTAGATCTGATCTAAATGTTCTAGTTATCTGATTTTTACTGGCCATGTAAATTTACCCAGTGAAGATGTTAGATATTTATTTCATCGTTAGCTTCGCTCTATTATCAGTAATTGTCTATTAAAGCTAATTGTCAGTTAGTTTTAGCAATACTTTTGAGAATAGACCTGGACAGTGGTAACCTCAGTGCTGCTGATAAGCACCTTGTTTTCCTCAACCTTACTAAACTTTGCCCAGGTAAACTTTTGATTGACATTTGACACTATTAGATATGGAGTAGCCAATAGAAAATAGCAATTAAAGGTTAATTTTGTACCGCCAATTTAGGACTAGTTATAAAAATAAAAATTACTATAGTGGAGTGTTACATGTTATGAAACTGTTAGTTGCACCCTTTGTATATTATACAAATAACATAACAACAGCTGTGGAGAAGTCCAATACTGAGGCACATATAAGTTTCCGCTTGTTAGAAGAAACCAAGAACCAACCTAGTAGGTACATTGTGCAAGATAGTGAATTATGTATGTGATAGAAAAAACATGATGGCACATTCACTTCCAACATTACTGTCCGGGAAATATTCTTCTATTAGACTGACAGGGGGGTCTGGTGCTGTGTCTATGATTGGAAAACTACAGTAGACCATGTTTTTACAGGGTTAGAAATGAAAAGTTTCGCACATTGTCCAAAGTAAATTAAGTATTGTGCCTATTAGGGCAGGAGGATGCTAGGGTTAGAAAATACCAGAGACATACACAAAGATTTATGAATGTTGTGAAACATGACATAAGGTATTGCTATTAAGTATTTTTTTAGGCTTTCATAAAGTAAAAGGTGAATTCAAAATGCTTATTGACACTTATATAATATAACAATAATTTGGATGTATTTGGTGTAATGTTTTAACCCATTATAACAAGCCCTGATCTACAGCATAGATCTGAATGAACAAATTAAAAGTATTCCTTCCTTTTGTTTCTAGCTTGTTTTCACTAAAATGGGATCTCATAGTTCATTGTGTCACTGCTGTGTTAAAGGTGAGCCGTACATGAGCTCGGAAATAAACCAAAATATGCAAAATAAATATATAAATAAAAATCAAAGAGGCAGGCTTTGGAGTAAATGACTGCACATCAATGCAGCACTGACTTTATTCTCAAACACATTATTATTAGAATCTAAAAATAAGAAAATCTTCATGGTTGTTGTTAAACCCAGAGTCCTTTCATCTGCCTCAAAAACACATTAATACAAAGAGATACAGAGCCAGAGAGTTAGACGTCTCTCATCATTATCATGGTTAACACTAAAACAAAAACGTGATTAAAAACATTAAAATTACAGCCAACCCAGCAACAGTTATAGTTTCTTAAATAGTCTCTTTGCACAGAAGAGAAAAGAGATGACAAAAGCAGCCCATGCATTCAGTCTCTCATTAACACTTCACACACTTGCCACATTTGGATCAGAATCAATATCGACATATGCCAGGAGGAGGAGCTGTCATGGTACAAAGCTGTTTTTACTGCAAAAGAAAATAATAGTTTGATATTTTATTGTTTCAGGGACTAAAATACAGTGGGTTTGTGAACAGTGCAAGTTGTTTTAATGAGAGATTATTCACAGTCAGTGCCTGGTTAGAAGGAACACAGCTTGAGGTGCAGTTCAACCCCTTGTTACATACGACAACCAGCCAAAACAATATGACATGTCATGGTTATGAGAAGTCCATAAACGGGATACACGCCAGTCTATTCTTTATGGTGGTCCCAAGTTATAAAGGAGTAAGAGTGGAGGTTGTGTCACGGTTGGGCATCTGACTTAAACTGTCAAAATGTTTTGGTTGGTCACTGTATTATTCTTTAATGTATGTTATTTCTCCTCAAAATGACAATACTCTTTGCGTCTTATGGCAACAAAAATATTTTCATATATTTAAAGAAACAGTAATTTAAACTATGGCTGTAAAAGACTACAGCAACAAAATTTCAACAAAGAATTCACTGGCCTCAATCGACAGTTAAAACATTTATGATACAACATTTTACAACTGCTCTTGGGAGCATTTGGGACATATGGTGAAAAACACCATCTCTACATAGGTTTTTGAAGAGCAGACAGGGAGTTAATAAACAAGGGAATTTCATGGTAAGGGTATAATATTTACAAATTGTTTTAAGTTTGCCTCATTGGAAAACACCTCAAATGTATGTGGATAGTACAGGATAAAACATGCAGGAGCTGGTGGAAATTAGAGCTATTTTGGTAACAGTGGATGTATCAAAAGATTGATCCAAGTTTGTAAGTATTGTAAATCAATGATGTCCCCCATACACAAATCAGGCATAATCTTTACTACCAAGTGCATCACCTATCGACCATTAAAAACAATGAACAGCCAACAAGAGCCACTGTTTGGGAGATGTTCCAACTCAAGGCTTCCAACCATCACAATTTTGGCTGTGGTCCTGCTTCTTACACTTGAAGGACAACATATTCACTTGTTGCCTAATACTGTCCACCAAATCTTAGGTTTCATAATTAATAAACACCCTAATCTTATGCCAAATATGTGTTTTTTTGGGATACCACTAAATGCACAAAGCATCAGTCTACCCAGAGGGCAACTGTGGCTAGAGGAGTATCTTACCATCACCAAGTATGGACTGAATGTATAATGCAAAGTAAAGCGCTATATAAATTCAATGCATTACTATTTTTACCAAAAAGCTGGTTTATTCCTGTATGATCTGCATTAACCATTATTATTTTACAAGTTCCAGTTAAAATCAGGGCGGTGTCTTTTCATTTTGGGATTTGTTGGCAGGTGCTGTGCTCCGTAGGCTGGTCTGGGGTCAGTTTGAGGGTGGAGGTTTTCGTGGTGTGGCAGTAAAAAGGGCTTGGTTGAAGTTTGGCATCACTTTGTTTGATGTGGGATTAACTCAGGAACAGAGGCTTGTCTCTCTGAAGACCCCTGGAGACGCACAGCACATTAAAATATCATTAGAATGAGTAAACAGACATAGCAGGAGGTAGAAAGTAACCAGATACTAAGTCATTTACTAAAGGTGAACTTCTCAAGTGTAAGTAAGGTGAGTAGTGGTAGTAGAAGTAATAGTAGCAGTAGTAGTATTAGCAGAATACTGAGTTGAACTAATTTACAATTTAGGACATCGCTGAAACTTAATTTCATACAGGCTAAAGAAATTACCAACACATTTCAATGATATTACACTCCACTCCACACCCCAGGTTTTGTAGCTGGAGTTATTTTTTGTTAATTCATTATTCAATATTTTACTAGAATAGAATAGTATACTACTCGTTTTAATATTTTCCATCATAGAAAGCAAGAAGATAAAACACAAAAGTCTTAACTTCAGCATTATTGTAAAACATGTCTTCTACCCAGACACACATCTTAATCCTGAATTATCTGAATTATAGCTGTACCCCACTCACCAACTCGGATCAATATCTCCCTCATTTCTAAAAGCCTAACCTCATCCAGGCTCCATTACCTACCCGTTGCCATGGTAATCGGTGCTCCAGTCAAGGGACGGGTGGTGGCTGGGCGTATGCCGTCCAAGCTGGTGGTAGTCCACTGATGATGACATCACAGGTGCGGCGCTCAGCATCCCTCCTCCCATTGGCTGATAGTCAGACTGAAGAGACGGGGGATAGCCCTGAGGAAAAATAAAAAGTTAGGGTTAGGGTTAGGGTATTTTCCAGCAAAGTTTCATGCCTGTCTGCTTGTTTGCATTAACCATTATTTGTGTAAAGAAAGCCATATAGCAAGGGCTGGGTGTTATGACAAAAATGCATCATATAGATCAATCACAATATTTTAATTTCAATATTCAGTACATATTTCGTGCAATTTAATCCAGAGTCTGAACACTGCTCCAAACCATGTATTTACTGACAGAGCTTTGGGCTCTCGATTCTCAATTTCAAATAACATGTACAATTAAAGTCATTGCACAGCTCTACTGCTAGCATATTTATCTTGTTCTGGGATTATGTCCAGTTTTTACATCTAATATATTTCATACTAACTGTTGTAAGGAAGTATGTATGTAAAAATCAGTGTTTTCTTTGAGATCACTATTATGCCTAACAACTACAGAACTATTGCACATGTGTAGTAAGCAATAAAGTCCAGCTCTTATTCACATTTACTCTTCAAAATATGAACTTTTAATAAATGTTGTGTTTTGGGACTACATTTTGAAGCTAATCAAAACTTGAAAAAAAAACAACCTCTAAATGTGTTATTAACCAAAGTTTGCATTTGAATGTATGAACAGACAAATAAAAAACAGAAGCGCCCTATTTATCACACTTTAGTAAATACACCCCAGGTGTTTGAATGATTACATAATACACCGTTTATGTGCAATTAAACATAAAATAATGACAAACTAAGTGAAAAGATGCAGATGCACTTTTAGCGGTAGCATCGGTAATTATGTTGAGGAGATGTTATTATTACTATTACCCCAGTGAGTATAGATATATGTAGGGGTTGGGGGAGTGGGTGCGTGTGGTTTTTGAAAAGGAAGTTAATCTGAGTGTCGCGAGTGAAAGAGGAGAAAGGCCCCGGACAGCAGGTGGTTGGGTGCTCCCTCCCTCCTCCTCTACCTCACCTATTCATCCATTGTTGGGCAAATTCTTCTCCTTCACTATTTCACAAAGACAGCATCTGCCTCTTTTGTCTCCCCTCTCTCCCCCTCGCTCTCCCCCTCCCCCAGCCCTTCTCACTCTTCCCCAAAAAGAAAAAAAGTTTGAAATAAGCTCCTCTATCGTCATATATATATATATATATATATATATATATATATATATATATATATATATATATATATATATATATATATATATATATATATATATATAAGGATTTTAAGAAAGTGGAAATCTGAATACATATATTAAATTGGAAAGATACAATAGCATGTAAAAGTCCAGTTTGTTGATCTGTCTTAATTTAAAGCCCAATCTTTGAAAAAACATCAAATTAATATTAATTGATCAAAATATGTTCTCTCTTTCATTGTCATTGTGCAAAACAAACAAACTCCCCAGGGACGTGTAACTAAAGTGGCACAAAGGCTGAGAGGGTGATTGATTAACTCATTGATTGACTGACTGACATCCTTGAATGGCAATATAATGAGCCTAATGTATTTAAAAGACACATGGTGAACAGTATCTATTACCCAAATTAACTCACTATTAAAAGTGTTTACTAATGCTTATCCATATTTAAGCGTCTTTTGTCAATTGAATAAACTACCAGAGTCACAGCTGTAGAGGCACAATATTACTTCTAAATGTTTACGCCATATCATAGATATGTTGTAGTAGTTGTGTTTTCATCACATACTAGATTTAAAATGCATTTAAATCTCATTATTGGTAAGTGCAATTACCTGCTACATTACAGATGTTTTCTGCCCAACAAATCAATGGCCAATTCTTAAAGCAGGAAATAGATTTTTCTTTGGTTCATTGTTTCCACTTTTATAGATAGATGTCTTGTGTAGAGTAACTTTGTGTGGACATAAAACATGTTTATGGTGCTTATAAGTAGTCCAGTAAAGTTTAACAAAAATTAAACTATGTGATGACGACTTTTAAGCTACTTTTCCTCTATTAGCCAAATGTCACTGTTGTAAATTGTCATATTACCCATTAACTATATTAACTGCTATAATTTAGTCCTATAGACATTGAATGATCCCCACTCATCATTTCAAATTGCCAGTATATTTTTTTATATTCTGTCAGTACCTGTCCCATGGCTGACGTGTGGCTCATGCCCACGTTGTGTCCCGTGAGCTGCTGGTGCTGGTGGGGACTGTGCAGCCCTCCGAGGTGCGCCTGTCCGTGGAGAGGAGGGCTGACCTGGAGAGGGGGAGTGGGTGCTCCTGCCACCCCACCTAGAGCACCCTGGTGTGGGCCGCTGGGCCGTGGGACAGTCCCTCGGGATGACAACAGCTGGGGGTGCATGTGGCTGTGGGGTGGGTGGGGGTACATGTACATGCCTGGGTGCTGAGGGGGAGGGAGGGCGTGGGGCAGGGAGCCAGAGGAAGGGTGCTGTCCCGGGTGAACGGGGTACACTGGGGGTTTGGGGGTAAACATTGAGGTAGAGGAGGATGAGGGAGGAGTGGAGGAAGAATGGGAGGGTTTCATCTCTGAAGAGTCGTTATAACTCTGCAAGGGATAGAAAACAAATTTAGAAATGTAAATAATAATGATTGTCAACCAAGTTCAACAAGAGTAAGGGTGTGAATCGATGTGTATCTTGACTATGGTACGATGTTTGTTTCTATGTTGCTGCTGCCGAACTTTGAATTTCCTTTGAGATCAATAAAATATCTATCTATCTATCTAGAAATTTACAGTTTATAATATCTACAAAAAAGACACACAAAGAACATCTGTACATTATCAATTTTACCTACTTGTGCAATTATAAATTACAAAGTCAGTCAAGTTTTGATTTACATTACAACATATTTGTGATGTGGTTTACCTGTGAGACCAAACTAGCCCTATAGGCAGCCAGTTGTTTCAGATATTCCTTTTTGGCCGTCTCTGTCCTCTTCTTGTACACCTAAAACATAAATAACATACAACCATTATACTGCTGTTATAACATCACCTAAAATGATGATGATGATGATGATGATGATGATAAGTCTTAAATGAGACCTACCTGTTTCTGCTCCTCTCCCAGGCCGTCCCACATGGAAGCTACAATCTTGGACACCTCTCCGAATGTAGCGTTGGGGTTTTGGGCCTTGATATTGGCCTGAGTATCCCGGAAAAACAAGGCGTAGGCTGACACTGGTTTAACTGGCTCGTTGGGGTCCTTCCTCTTCTTCTTCTTTGGTGTTTTAGGTTTCTTCATGTCCATTCCTGCTGGCCTCTTCTCACCACTGACCTGTGACGTAACACATGGATTACAGTTTACAGAGATTCGATTTTGCTACCTGTATTTGCAAAGTTGGTACTGGTTTAATTTGTGCTGGATACTATAGAAGAGACACTATGTTACACTCAAATATACATACCATATTTTAAGCAAACAAACAAAAACAACTATCAATTGATCAATCCAGGATATTGGTTGAGGCTTAGATCAATCAGTTTCAGAGTTTATTAACTGGCTGATTGGCCTGGGGCATCTCATAATGTTTTACACAACACTTCTTGAAGAATAACTTGAAGAATACATAACTGATACATATTATATATTTGTAGGTTTAGTGGCAAGTCACTGGTATCTTCTCATTGGTATTATTGGTTCATATGGCATATAGACATCAGAACTGAAAAAGCTAGGTAACTGTCAGATTTAGCTAACAACAAAAATTGAGGAATCTAACTTCGAAATGATTAGGCAGTTTTTGTTTGTTCACTACTTTACCAGATAAGTCAATTGAGAACACCTTTATCAAGTTGGTACATTCAAATATATCCATAAGGAATACAAACCCCACAAACCCAATTTAAAGTTGCCTTGTCATAATAAAATCCAACTGCTTAAATGTACAGAGCATTATAAAAGTTGAGCTGAACATAATAA
The DNA here is from genome assembly GCA_029959045.1 of Taenioides sp. WSHXM2023. Taxonomy (NCBI): domain Eukaryota; kingdom Metazoa; phylum Chordata; class Actinopteri; order Gobiiformes; family Gobiidae; genus Taenioides; species Taenioides sp. WSHXM2023. Next base: position 12,777,097 of record CM057096.1, on the reverse strand, counting down.
AAGGTGAAAGCACTGTTTTACTTGTTTACTGGCGAGGTCTGCCTGACTTACACATCAGAGACAAAGACTCTTGAGCAAATGTGCCGCGGGTAATGGTGTCTGTTGTGTTGCCGCGGGTGATATCGTTTCCATTTACTTCTTCAATGCATAGGAAATGTGGTGATAAAGTTGTGCAGCATTATTCAGCCCGTAATGTGATGGTTTCATTTCACCGTAATACGAACAGTCAGTTTAGCATTGTTTTTCCGTGAGACACAAAAACACTGGGAGCTGATTTCCATCTCGTTCGTATTCACCGAGAATGGCTCTGTTATGACATTGGGTATTAACATAATGATTGTCTACGATACACACTTCTATACACAAGTACATGTTTATGCAGTGGGGAAAGTAAGCATACTGTTTTAGTTTAAGATGTTTCATTTAATTATTTCATTTTAGTTTATCATTCACCCATCCTTTTGGATTCAATCCCAACACCTATGGGCCTTGGACACTGGAAAGTTCAATGGACAGAAAATGTATTGCTAGTCTTTAATTTACATTGAGCAATTTAATTTTGATTCAGCAATTTAAAGTGGTAGTTCTGTTAATGGTATGTTAGTTGACTTATTTGATATATATATAAACTGTAGAAAGGAGATAGCATTGAGTGAGTTTAATCTCCCATTTAAATATGAAGGCTTTGTATGCATAGTTAATTTTGTAAGTCCCGTTTGGATTAGATCATAAAGATAAACTCACTCCCTTTGAGTCAACTAATTGTTGCACAGGGCATGTCTTTAGCCAACCAAAAAAAAATTCTTCAGTCTACTACAGCCCTACTAACCAACCACTAATATCCTCCACTGTTTCAAAGGTTATTAAATATAGTTTTGGATTTAAAGCAAAGTATTTACTGCACAAATGAAAGAATAAAAATGCATTTTTAGATTATCTGAGTCACTAAAAAAATTATGCTTCAGGTCTATTTGTTCGTTTTCTTTTGAATCTTTACTAATTCAGTCACCCATTTCACCTCAAGATGTTACTTTAATATAACGTAAAATGTTATAGCGTGAAAGTCAAACTAAAAAAACATGCAACAGGGACCAGAGATGGAAATTAGCTCTAGTGCTACAACCTGCACAATGCATCTCTCCTGTTAAGGTTAATGTAGACTGTGCACTGTCCCTGTCTCATAAATAAACTAAATAAAATAAATAAATAAATTTTTGTTGTAACTGTTGCTACTCCTACTACTTTCTACTTTTTACTACTTTTACCAATAATAAAATAATATAGAATCACTCCGAAGTCAAAATTGTATGTACAAACTATAAAATATATTTCAGTAGTTGCTCCTTGTCTCATGATATTAAAATTGAGCAAAGTTTCGTCTAACCTCAGTCAGGTCGATTACCACAGAACTAGATATTACTCATAACTTTCTGGTTGATTCATTTAATCTAACGGTTTGACTTTTACCCTGAGAGTCTCCTCGCTCTCGTCCTCGTGAGCAGAGCTGGAGGGAGACGGTGTCGCAGATTTACTTCCTGGAGGCGACGGGGAATTGTGGGTAACGTTCCTGTTTGGGCCGAGCTGTGATGGGTTGATGGTGGACAGCTGGTTTTGCTGGCTCATTGCTGATTGGTTCCTTGGCCCCAGAGCGGCTTCGATTGGCTGCTGACTAGTGGTGAAGCGCGAATCGGAATTCACCATCTGCTGCATCTGCGGAAAAAGATAAAAATATGATTTATTTATGTTTCTATAGTTGAAAAATCTGTGGGAAATGTACTATGTTACTTAAAGGTGCACTATGAAATTTGTTGTTATTTATGTTATTGCTTTGCCTAGAGTATAAAGACTGTTTCAACAATGGTCATCTGGAAGCTGTTTTTGCAATCAAAACATTTCTACATTTCTACACTGAACCACTCCTGGACAAATGAGGGATTACACCCTCCATATACCTTGAAAATGTGCATTCTGGTTTAGTGGCAAAATATAAATTCTAATATAAGGCATTATGCTATAATATTGTACTGTGGAACTTTTCAGGCAAAGCAAAGGTTAAAGAATTTATTCGAGCCACTTTATTAAATATATGCTTTTACCAATATATCACTATATTCTACAGCAGGTAAAAAGCAGGTAAAATTGAGTTTTGATTTAAACCAATTATTTTTGCCATTCATTGTTATGGATCTGCAAACTCATGTATTTTTTGATATTTAATTGATTGAAAACTTTATACATGCTCAAATCTGCTCAAATAAGTTTGTTTTATGCTGGCATGGCTCATTATGTATATTGACAGCTTACTTATGTTACTCTTTGCAATGAAAGAAACAATAGATGTATCTGAATCCAAGGGCCTGTTTTTCCCACAACAATGTTATTGAAACTCACCTTGATTAAAAAAATATGCATATATTCAAAGACTAGCTAAATTAAGAATGCTGCAACAAGAAGAAAGCCAGTACAATCTCAAAATACATTTCCCTCTCTGACAATATGTTCTTTAGTATAGCGATGTGGTATACAACTTTAAGAGCACAAAATACAACAGTGGCCACAGGTGCAGAGGGGAGATTGAAGCTTTTAGTTTATTCCAGTATGAATCATCTTTAATGTGTCAGAAAATAGTTTATGCTGGAAATAAAGAGACCAGACAGAACCATCCATTGTTTTACAGCAGCACCTGAGTCACACATGCAAATGTTTTATAGAGAATGTCAGAAAGATGTAGCTTGTGTACAGCGACAAAGCCTATCTATTGATGTATCTCTATATCTTTCTCTAAGTATCAAACTAAACTAACAAATAACATACAGTAGTTCTAATGACAACAAGGTCTATGTAACTTCTCTCATGGAGGGCCCCCCACCTGTTTATCTCCACTATGGCATTAAACGTATATAGAGACAAGTAGGAGATGCCACCAGGCCAAGGTACAGGCCATGTCTGTGGAGAGGCGTAGTAAGAATACGTTATTAAAGGTTCTTTTGAACAGTAAAGACCAGTAATTTAATAACTGCATGATAGGCATGTTCAATACCTGTAAAACATTCCAGGCAAAGCATCTCCATGGTAGTACACCCGCCAAAAGAAAAATTACTTAGTGCAACTTTAAATACATCCAGCAAAGACTCATCATTTGTACAATTCCAATTATGTGATCATTTAATAATACTGAAAAAATATAATATACTTAATTGTGTTGCTACTGGCCCTATCTTATAACAATTAAAATATTCATTGAAATCTTCAAGTAATTTGTCTGTTATGTATCATTTAGAGCCCACTGAGATGTGTCATTAGTCAAAGATTTTCGGTCCAATTTCTGAGGAAAACAAAAGTTAGAACCTCAGCTCTGTACTTTAACACCCAATTTGCCAAATGTGAAAAGTGAGTAGCTTAGCACAGGGTTGATAGTTTCTTATCGGATGTGGTCTCGATTTGGTGCCCCTCTCAAGAAGATGTTACTGAACTCTTCAGTGGCTGCAGCCTCTGTGGTATTTAAACGGAACGAAGAGTGACATTTTTGAACACGGAAAGCGGTTTGAGGCTGATGCTCAAACCGGTGGAAACAGTCAAAAATAATAATTGTGGTTTTGGCGCTGGTCGGGTCAAGACTTTGGTAAATGTCAAATCAATGCTTGTTAGTCATTTCCATCGCTAATGGTTTACAAGTGAAATTCACATGGGGAACACGAACAAATGTTTTTACACAAAGATATTCACAGGTTCACATACTGTACTGAGTTTGTTCAACTAATAAAATAAATAAATAACAATCCAATTCAGGATTCAGAAGGTTCATATACAACAGTTAGTTTGTTTAACTAAAACGTAACCACATACTCGCAGTATAAAAGCCCTTGGCAACAAAAAAATATATTTTTAAGTTAAAGTTAAGTTTCAAACTTCACCAAACTGGCCTATTTTAACATACTAATTAATTATTTTCTTTCATTATTTCACTCTATGTTGAAAATGTGTAAATATTCCAATTTGAATGTGTATTTGTATGTTTGTATAATGTTGTATCTTGTGAATTCAAGCTCTTTAGGTGTCTTGAAAGGCACTATAAATCCAGTGCATTATTAGGAATTAATTAATATATCTTATTACACACTAGGAAGTAACTGGGTAAAAGGCAAAAAGTTCAAAATACTATTAGCACTACTACAGATTAGAGGGCAGATTTGAAATGTCACTACATTGAGTCTCGATGATTACGTGGGAAACCAAAAACGTGCTGACTAATGCCTCACTCGTGTGACTGATGTGATCTTAGGTTAATTAAGTTGTGGTTGTGACCGACTACATTTCAAAATGAATCTGCTCCACTCAGAATACTCAGAGATCTCAACGTCCTCAACCAAAACACACATTTTTACTTTAGCTTTATATTTTGTATGAGAACAGACACATTCAAGAACGGACCATTTTCACACTGAAAATAAGGTTTTGGCAAGTGAAAATATTAATCAAAGATGCCACTAAACAACTTTAACCAAATAAAAAATCCAAACTATGGAAACAAACTAAAAATCCAAGCTCTCTGAACGTGTTTACTTTAAATACTGAGTTGAATGTATGTATTTATTGAATCAGTCCTTCAGCAAGACACTTCTGTGGTTTCACAACCAAGAAATGTACAGGGGAGTTTTAGCACATGTCTGATGGATTGCCATAATATTATTTCCATAATAACAATTTCTCTTGTTGTTTAAAAGTTAGTTTATTATTTCAGTGACTGGAATTTGAATGGTTCTGTTAATGTATATTTGATGAGTTAATTATATTATCTGCCTAATGGAGCCTTGCAAACACACTGAAATGTAGATTTACTAAGTAGAATTTAAACCTTATCATTTCCTTCCAATTAGATAAGATCCACACAGTTAATAGAAACACTAACTTATGTTTCAGTGAATAAAATACACCCCATGTACATCGACCTACTATATAATATAAACAGGCCCTGCCCCTTTAGGTCGAGCTGAGCGGTTGCCTGGTAACCGTAATTCTTGAACCGACAGTAAATGTTCAGAGAAATAAAACAGAGATGGAGGGAGAGGAGGAGGCATCAGCCGTGTACAGAGAAGAGAGAGAAAGAGAGTGAAAAGGTATGACTATAAACAGGTAACAACTGTCTATTTTCATCTTATAGAGGAAAATGTATAAGAAATGGGAGTCTAAAATGGGGGTAACGTTTGTAAACAATATGCCTCTTAGAAAATAAGGGCCCAAAGTCAACGATGAAGACTTAAAATATATATGTTTAAGCAGACATTTACATTGGTCAATAAATATGGGCAATAGATCAGACTATATTTTTATTAACCCCAATTTTATTCAGGTTAATAATAAGAAAACCTATTCGGAAAACAACACCCCATCAGTTTCATTTGAGAACATATTTACACCTTATTTTGCCAATAATTGAAATATATTGTGAGAAAATGTGACCAATCCACAAAATCTGCAACAAGAAGTGTTGTTAAAGACTACTGTAGCCCATACTGACATGAAGTCTTCATAAATCCTAAATTAAGACAAGAATCTAAATTCACTCCAAAAACAAATCATTTTGTTCTTGTCCCAAACTCAACCTTTCAACATTATGTCTACGATCTGTTTTACCCAACAGACAAAACCAACTCCACCAAACATCTAACTAGGCCTGTAACGATAACAGGCATAGTTGGATGATTAATTGACCAAGAAAATATTGTGATAAACGATAATATTGACATTTTGAGACAATTTTCAACTAGAAAATAATAAAATATAAAATAATAAAAATAAAAATAAATTTTACTTTCTAAAGAACTTTTAACACAGGAACTGCAAGACAACCAAAAACAATAGGCCTAAATTAGGCCAAAATAAAAGAGACTTGTTAACATAAGAATAGCCTAATGTAGTCTTGCTGCAAGGACTTGTTAACAAAAAATGCACTTGATTAACCATTGTTAAACCAAACACAACCAAAACAACAAATAAAATGTATTATTAAGTCTCTGTAACAAAACTGCCCTTAAAAGTTATTAAACATTAGGCTCAGACAGGGAAAACGCCAGGTGATAATGTTTTAAGTGTAGTTGCACGTTCGTTGTATTGCCGTGTTTAGATGATACCGTTTTACCACAAGTGCGACATGCACAGGTTAAGCAGTTCACCCCGATCGTTCGGTTGGAATCGGTCCTACACTGCAGCTTTCATGTTCGGCTTTGAAACTAACTCCATCTGTTTTCAAAGCTCAACTAGCTTGTGACTTTCTACTCCTCGCGGTGCTCTCTTCTCAGTTGTGGTACGAGACCATGCGACTGGCAGGCATAGACTGTATATATAAATGGACATAGCTAACGCGCTAGCTGCCGCATTCCAAACAGGTAGTTTGCATGCGGCTCTTCCGGCTCCTACGGACCCTGGCTCCCTTTGACTTACAATGGAAAATTGTGGCCCCTCTCTCTGTAACTGCTGCTGTAAGCCTCATCATTTTGGTCTTAAAATGTTTGTATTAACCCACTCCACATGATATTTTGCTATTTTGTCCGTCTAAAAAATCCTATTCATAATATAGAGCCTGGCTGCAAATTCGCTCCTGTAACCGTAACATTGCGAGGTGAACACTGTGGGTGACGTCACACTCGCTTAGTCCACTTCTTTATACAGTCTATGCTGGCAAGTAGCCTAATTGACACATTCGTTCAAGTGTCATTACGTTAAGGAAACAAGAGGAGTCAGTAGAGAGCGATAGATGCCTTTTGACATTCCGTCTCTTTGGTAGAGAGAGAACGAGACGAGGAAAACAAACAAGGATGCAAATAGAAATTATTGTGGCTGGAAATGTTATCAAGCTCGTTAAAAGTGCGATTTATTGATGATCGTTACAGGCCTACATCTAACCACATGAAAGACGCAAAGTCAAAGCTACAGAGTAGGCCTGTCATGATAATTAATATAGGCTTATCGATCAATATGTGTTAGATGGCTGAATATTACTCGTAAGTAATTTTTCTTTCTACTAATGGGGAACCTTCTGTTATTTTTCTGTACTACGAAAATATCTGAGCTGTGGAGAGCTGAATAACTTCTATTACTCATTATAGATATAAAGTAACTACTTGAGTGTTTTATTCTGGTATTTATTTATTACAGTTCCTGTTTTAACCATATTATACATTCAGAATATTTTTTGTGGGATAACCCTGCTTTAGGGATAATGTGCCATAAAATTTGTTTCAGTACAATTGTTTATCATCTATATTTTCTTCTACAATATATCATACATCAAAATACGTTATCGTGACAAGCCTACTACAAAGCAAAAACAGGACAGACTTCTGTAGGTGTTAAAAAGAGTTGGTAAAAACAATTTGGGAGATATTTCTATTTGATATGACCTAACAGAAACAGACTGAAGAGCAGAAGTGGGAGGTGAGAAAGTTTCATTTTTAAGTAAAACGAAGTGACTGATGATTTACACTGAGCTACATCTGAATGTCAGCACTAAAAGCAACATTTTCACTTTACAGCGAAATGAAGATTTTAAATATAAGGAAAATGTCACGTCGACTCAGCTTCAAGATTGGCCTTCAAAAAACACTGCCCCGAGCAACAACCTGTTTCTCACAGCGCTCACAGAAACATATAAGAGAGTACGGTTCAAATACATCCATCTTCTGTTCTGTCAGCTAAAAAAAAACTCATATCAAGCATTTGACAAAAAGTGCTGTCTGCCTTTTGGCTAAATCTAAATATGCACTATAAAAGTTGTTGTATAGCATACTCATTCCTTTTCACTGTGGTCTGTGGTCAATACATTTATCTCTCAACTCAAATTCATTATCACAGATTTTCATTTTTATAAACCATTATAAAAAAAAAAGGCTCAAGGAATTTGTATTTAAATGTGTTCTTCCTGTGGTATTTTAAGTTATAAAGTAAAATTTGTCTATCCCCAATCTAATCTTAGGGTCAAAATGACACCACTGTGTGCTGTCTGCGTCTAATTATAAAACATTTTATTGGCAGAACACCAGACAATAACAATGGTGCGCTGTGAGCATCCTAGTTGTCGGCAAAACTCTGGTCTGGCCTCTGAAAGTTGTGAAAAGCCCTTAAACTCGACAGTATGCGTTAGGAAAGTGAGGAATAAGTTTGGACCACTACAAACAATTAAAAATGATGTTTTTCATAGTTTTAAACCAGTAAATATCATGGACCGCACCTTTAATATCAAAATCGTGCTTGAAATTTTAACTCAACATACAACTCACCACAGACAGGGTGCTGGTCATTGGGCCTCCTTCTGGGCTGTACGTTCGGCTATCTTGTCCCGGGTTCATCCTGGTCATCTCCATGCTCTGCAGCTGGTACGGGTGGTGTGGTCCTGATCCAGGAGGCGGGTCCAGGGGGTGGTACTGTCCTGGGCCAGGGGGGTTCTCGTGGGGCAGATGTGAGGGCATCATGTGCTCCGGCAGAGTGGGAGGAGTCAGGGGTGGGATGTTGTAGTCATCGTCACCAACTGGATAGGACTGGAAGAGAAATGGTTAATGTTTTCGGTTAATGCATTGTGTATAAAGTGACGTGATTGGGAGGAATCTATAATAAATAAAATGGTTTTATACTGAGCTCTGTGCAGTCAGTTTTCAGACTTTAAGTAATTATTATTTTATGTATCTTTTGTACTGTATTAAAAATATCAAGCAAATTAAGCAGAATAGATCAAGATCAAGCACATTAATCAGATTTTGTGAGCAATGTCTGAAGACAAACTCTAAGTTAACCTTGAGCATGAAGTAGTATTCCAGTGGCCCTCCGTAGTAGAGTCTGTTATGTCTACCACTTCTGAAGCTTTTCTGGCTTTAATACACATTTATTTGAGAGCATTGGGTTGTGCAAAGTATTTGTGGTTTGTAACACTTTTACTGTTCTACTTGCTGATAAGTAAAAATAAGGAGAATTTCACTAAAAGGCGTATCATTAAAAATATCTTACAGTGTTTTGTATAGGGTTTTGTGGTTGTTGAAACAGCTACAGTAAAATGAAAGTCTACTGAAGATTTTTGGTAGATTCCCTGACCTGATCACAGTTGATGAAATAACCACAGACAGTGCAATATGTCAACTAAACAAAAGTTCAAATAGAAATATTGCAACTGTAGTAAATATTTTTATCTTACGTACCTTTGTCAGCATTTTTTTAAATCTGTTGTTGTGTAAACTAAAACTAAAAGTTGGACCATTTCTAATTTTAAGTTTAAGACCATGTGATAAAATTTAAGAAACTATTATTTAGGGCTGAAAATGGCATTCTATTGTATAAAAAAAGTGCTTATCTTCACTGTAGTTACTGAAACTGTTATCATATCGAGTCTATTTCTTAGTATCAAAATCAAATTTGAAATGTTTTTATTGTGATGACAATAACTATTGCCTTTACATTAGATATGTTTTTTTTCATGGCCAATGCCAATATCGATTGTTTAGAATCCAGAGAAACTGATTGCCACTAAGCTCTGCTGATATTTTTAGGTTAATATATAGAGCCAATATTGATTTCCCCAACTTCTGTTATTTAAATTTACTACAAACTCAGCCACAGCCCTTTTTTACCACAAACCTAAATAAGAGAGCTGTGTAGTCATTTTTGTGCAGTTATCTCTTCTCACTAAAGTGTTAAAATAAAGCTTTATATGGACCTTTTAGGTAGGCAGTAAGTTGGCCGATAGCCAATATGCTAAAAAGTGCAAATATTGGCCCAATATATCAGCCATTATACCAATATATTGGCCTACCTCTACTTACAATACAATGCTCTACAATACAACTTGATACCTAAAACAGACGCCCAGATAGTGCAGGTACAAAACCATAGACAGTTTCAATTGATATGTATAGTACTACTCAAGTATTTTTCAGTTTAGATGCTATGCCATTGAAACTCTGAAAGTCATATAATTCTAACTAACTACGAGAGCTATATTTGGATTGTCACTCTCAAATATACAATATAAAATGCATTAACACTATCCTCTTTGGGATGAATAGTGCCTGTATGCTAATGAACTTTATAAGACAAATGATGTGGACAGAGAAATATGAGAGTGAGGGAAAAGTATCTTGGACTAATCTGACAGAGGGGAGGTTTTATAGACACTGACAGCGTTTCTGCTTCAATGGACACACCAGCTCCTAGTTCACTCTTCATCTCCTTATAGTCATCCTCCTCTAATCTTATCCTCCTTTCTCTCTCATCTCTCACTCTTTTCCCCATCTTTCTTTACCCTTGTTCTGTCCCTCTCTCGGCCCTCTCTTTCTCTTTGTTGCCTTTGCTCTAAAACCCAATGCAATATTCAATTAGCAGTGATATGTGACAATAACTAAGAATAATGCGTTTTGTATATGCTATGAAATATGTTAACCATCAGGATGATTTATAATAATGATTTTTCATAATGCGCAAAGCCCTTGTCATATATTGCATTTTGAATTTACTCTTTCACTCTAGTTAACTTGGGTGGCTATATACTTTGCTAGTCTCAGCTGCCCAGGGTCTAACTAATGACCCACGGCTAATGAAAACATAGATGCCAGTCTTTGTCAATGGTCCCTCCAACAACCACGAATCACACAATCAAGCCTTCACACAGGCAAGGTGGGTGCCAATAAGACACATCAAAAGCATGAACTGACTAAATGAGATTCAAACCATTAATCTTCTAGTTATAGTGTTCAACCACCTAAGCTACTGTTGCCCGTGCACAGACCATGCACATCGGGACTAAAAATCTAATAGTCTTAGTACTCATCCAAATCAAAAAGTAGTGCCGGGCAATATGCAAAATAAAAAAATTTAACAATCAATTTTTCCTTACATTTTTATTTTGTCTTACTAAAAACTAAAAGTACACATTAACTCCTCCAGCTCAGATTTTTCAAACCACATGCTTTTACTGACAGGGGACGGGCTGTGGACCTCTCCATTAAAAAGATCCAAGCTGATCCTTGACGATTAGAACTTGACTGAGCTTGAGCTCAATTCAAATTTGAGCTATTGCTCTGCCACAACCTGTAAACCAAACCATTTTGTATTGTTTTGGCCAATAAGGAAATACAGTCTATATATAAATGTAAATACGGCTTATTGTATTCATTTAGGGCATTTTTCTTGAGAATGTAGAATAGAGTGCATGTTCTGGTTGTGTTCATGGAAAGATCTTAATACTACATGATGTATTTGTTGACACGGATATTTCATACATGAGATAGAGTTCATGTGCCTCTGCCTCGTTCCCTTATATGGTCGTACTGTATAGTGACCTATTTCTATGCTGATGACTCAGGGCACTACATGTAAATGGATGAGAACTGCTGACAATGTATTTTCAATGGGACAATGGCTTCTATCATTTCATTGAGAGGTGCAATTAATTTGGCTGCAGTGACAAAGACATAACTGTGTTTTACAGTCATGCACACAAGCCAATAAATCTAAACCATAGTGTACTGTATAGCCATGCTTCTTCTGTTCTTCTAGTTGGTTATGTTGTTACATTTCCCTGTGTACTTTAGAGCAAATTATATATTTCAAAACATGCACATACTTTCACTGCAGTAATTTGAGTAAACTATAGTTTTAAGTCATCAATGATTATTTAAAACCATGTACAGTTTGCTCATTTTGTTCAGTGTATTTTTTACATTAGTTTTATATTGGAATTTAAAAAAAATCATTACTCCTAATTGCATTTTCTTTCTCTGAATTGTTATATCAGCCTGCCCAAAGACTACAAGAAGAAATGAGTGTTTTCTCCTATTTACAATAGATTGTTCTGTTTTTATAATGTTTTCTGTTTTATATGTTTGTATAAATGAAAAACACACCATACCAACTGATATTGTGTATTATAAGCTACTTTGAAAAAAACATTTGTCTTTTTTTACCTTTATTTCAGTAATTTTTCATTAAAATACAGTATCAGAACCTGTAGCCATTGCAGTCTAGCATTCAGTATATTTTCCTCTAAGCTCTGCTAGATTCCTGAGTGTTGTCTGTCTGTCTCTCCACGTTGAACTTGTGCATAAATTACTCTCTCTCTCCTCTCCCATTCACTCTGTACAATGGCGTTCCCTCTGCACTGGGGGCTTATAGCACAACTAATGTAGTCGGGATTAAGTTCTTTCACAGCAGCGTGTTCACATTTAAAACACTTCCCACCAACTCTCATTTCTGCTCCGAACATTACACCACTATCAGCTTTTGTCGCCACCAAGGACATGCCATATTACTGTATGCTGATATTTCAAGGTCTTTTCAGAACTTGCTACTATTAGATTTATGATACTTGTGAGGAGGACGACAGCTCATATATGAACATTCGTTTGAAGTCATTTGTAACATGTTCTTTTGTACAATTGCAGTGGGAGAAAGACATTGGAGCATAACATTGTAAAAGCTCAAATCACAAAGGTTTCACATCAAAATTGAACTATGTAACTTTTCTGCTACCTGCTTTCACTTAATGCTAAACATATATCTATAAAACGTGTATTCCTACTGCAGGCTTGCCTCTCCACAGGTGTAACCTGTAATTTGGTCATGAGGCCTCACCTGCATCATTCCAGGCAAAAGCAATAACATCTCCTAGGAGATATGTACAACAAACAACAATACATAGTTGTGACCATTTGTACTTCCTACCTGCGTTCTCATTTTATTTTTATTGCAAAATTATATTCCTCCATTACACTGTCAATTACATTGACTCTGTCTGGATACATAGAAACCACTATAATTTAGATTAGCAGCTGTGTTTGTCAGGATGTTTCTCTGTTTGCGACTGTCAAACTTGATTATCCTGAGCTAGATAGACAGTAATTTTAAAGACCAAGATTAAAAGGATAGATTGGATGTAACAATCTATTTTTAATTAATAATATCAAATAAGTTGAAGATGTGTATTGTAAAATATTTGCTCAATTGTTTTAACCAGACAGGACTTTCCACCAATTTTTACACCCACCATTCTATTCGCCCACTCGAAACGGAAATGTTCTCAATACATAAAAACGGGTTTCTTTTCAAACATAAACGAAAGGAACGTCACATACTTAATAATGACAAACAGATAGGTCAAGTGATGAGAATGAAAGTAGCACCTGGACCCGCCTGCAAATGTAAAAGTCATGTTTGTCTATTCTATTGTAAGTATCACAATGGACTATATGGACTTCTGTTTTGTTATTTAAACATGAAATATAGTTGGTATAACTTGTAACAAGATTTGCTAAATGTGCTAAAATGTGTACATGTGCAGAGGATATAAAGAAAGATATAGTGGAAGATTTCTATAATATCATATCAAATCATGCAACTAATATTGTTTCAAGAGTCATCTGCCTTCAACCATATGCCATTTATTCAGTACAGTAATTTGGTCCTTCTATGTATATATAACATTGACCTACTTTTGGACCCTGACCCACTTTTGGACATTTTGCCATTTTCCATTGAGTGCAAGGGCAATGCTTCAAAGTCATATACTTCAAAGTCAACATACTTCAGTCTAAATATATAGGATAGTGTATGTTCTAACAAAACACCTCTATTTGTGAAAAATTATGACAGTGTAGCTTGAAAGGAGGTGGAAATACACTTGGTATGGTATCTTTGATAGAAGTTTTCAAATAAGGATATTTTTCTTAGTTGGGACAGCTGACCAGAATGTCAAGGAAATATTCCAACTAGGACTTTCCACCATAGGGCAAGTTTAAATTAGTCTGGCCATCAAAGATCACATACTTTCCCTACACTATTCAAAGATGTGTAGTTTTATGCCCAGGCTTCATCTATCCATCCATAAATTCAGATAGGTGTGATTGACGGCCAAATAAAAAAGCCTGATCCAACTGTATAAACATAGCTGCTTAAAAATAAAAAGAAAAGGAAAAAATAACAACACAGGACTGAATAACACTGTGGACTACAGCAGAATCAAAGAATAAACACTGTTAATCTAGAATGAAAAATGTGAAAATTAGCTCTTGTTTCCCATGCACCACTGAAATAAACCTGATTGCACAGCTCTGTCTGAGTTTGGCCTGAGATGCAGTGGAGGTCACCAGACTGACATTCTCTGTAAATAGAAAATACAAAGAGCACCACACTAGATCTCAGGCTAACTCTCTACGTCTCTATATCAGTATGGTAAGCTGTTTATTTTGTTGTCTATCTTGTTCATGAACTAAAGATTTAAGTTGGGTTGACATGTCAGAAAACATCCAAAACCACAACACAACCACAGAACGGAGAGTTAGTAGTTTAAAATTCTCACCCAGGGCAGTCTGTGAGAGTCAGCCATGTTGCCCTCCCTCCTCCAGTTTTGAGAAGCGTTGTTGGGGGGTGTCCCTTTGGTCATAGGAGGCTGCGGCACACGAAACTGTGGGGTGAGACATACAAAACAATGGTCAACACATCGTCAGGGGTCACGGAGGGGTCAAAGGTGACAGGGAGAGGTCAAGACAAGGAGCAAGGTCACACAAAAGGTTGCATCTGTGCTTTGTCTCTAATAGTGGAGGCTTTTCTTTGGCCACTGAAACACAGCTAAATGGACTTGACAGCGAGAGAAGAGAAACATGGTAGACATTATGCAGTACTTATTTCACTAATTTGAAGTTTTGTATTGGAAGAAAATAATATTCTTGAAAATCTGTGGTCTTGAATTATAAGTAGGTAGTTCATTCAGGTTCTTTTATATATAGACCTGGTTTTGTCCTAATTTATATGCATTTAGTAAAGGTTTAGTCCAGTTTTTTGTGATATTCAAGATTCACTATACTTTTATGGACTTTTTCAAGACATTTTCTTAGCAATAAAACACCTCCAGTCAATCAATCAGTATAACTTTATTTATCCCTGAGTGCAAAGGAGATCATTTGAATGTCATAACGTGGAACATTCCAACTCTACACAGACAAGAAGGTGGTGGAGCCCTCACAGAAAGGTTACATAGTGCTCCTTGAAACGTTGTGTAATCTTTTTACATTAGTTTTGAATTAGATCTTTTGCAGTTCTGGTTAGTCCTTTTATATGCCAGGTTTAAAGTGCCCATATTGCACTATTTTCCGATCTATGGAGTTGTGTTTTGTTTCATTCATTGTGTCAACGCACAAATTCTGCATATTTAGACTAGATTCCTCTCTCAAATAGAAAATACTCTGTTCTACCTTGTGATGTCATCTGGTAATGCAGGAAGTGCTCCACTGTGTTTTTTAAACTCCATACACCTTCACTAGAATTGCCAATCTCTACTGAACTAAGGGTAAAATGTTGCTGTTAAATTGAAAACTACAGCTTCATGACATCACAAGGTGGAGTGGAGCATTTTGAACTCTGGAGTGTAGACAGACTAATAATAAGGGTGTGTGAATGAAATAAAACACAACTCCAGGGATGATGAGTTAACAACATTATAACAAGAGTCAATTCTGTGTAATATAGGACCTTTAAATCTTCTATTGTCCTGGTTTTGTTGAGGTTGTTTTTAGTCTTCTTTTATTTCCTTCTGAGTATGAATTAAATTAACATGAACTTTGTATAATAAAGCATCAATTATTGACAGTCTTCAGTAATTGTTGCTGTTTTTTAATGTTGTGGAGCGGACATTTATTTACAGAAAGAGACAGAACGAAAGAGGTACGAGGAAAGAGCAGGGAGGAAGTAGAAGGTAGGAGGAGTGGGGTAGTAAATAAATTGCTTGTTGGTTCCCTAAGCAACTAATCCCTGATAAGAAAAGGTTACATGGAGAGCGGCAAGAGGAAGACAAACATATAAAACTAATCATTCATACAGGACGAGAGGGAGAGAGATTACGTTCAATTTCACTATTTGTCTGGTAAATGGAAAAAGTGGTGTGCTTTTATAACACAGTTTAAAAAACAGAACTGACATTAATTTTATCTTATGGTTAATTTTATGAATAAACATAAGGTTCCATGGTTACACTACAGAAACAGTAAGTTGGGAGATGGGTATTGGTGTCTCCCACAGTGGCATTAAACATATGTATCACGATCATAATGTTTAAAGTGAACTAAGGGAGTGTGACGTCATCATTAGAGTTTAGCTCACGGTGCTAGCAGTTATAGGGTTGAATTTGGAGCCAGCTCCATACTAGGAACAGGAATTTATTTTCCTACAAAATAGCAAAATAAAAACATTTTAAGACGAACATTTTAAGACCAAAATGACAAGGCACACTGCAGCAATTAAAGAGAGAAGCACCCCCATGAACACTTCCTATTTGGAACACGGCGGCTAGCGGGTCAGCTATGTCCATTTATATATACATGATGTACGATCTCAATAGAGACAAGCAGATCGTGCCACAATATGTATCTTTTCCATATCATACCTATAAAGCAATATAATAATATAGAACAACGAAGAAAGCTGCACTTATCCTAAACAGAGCTGCATGTCTAATTTTGTATATCAAATCCTCACCTTATACACTACTCAATTATAATTTCATCAGGTGCTTTTATATTCCCTTTACATTGTGGAGCTCTTGTGTATGTGTATGTCTTGTGTCCCATTTACATATAAAAAAGCTACATGGACGAGGGTCACACTGAGAGGGATTGGCCACATTCATCACAACAACCTCTGTGACTTTATGGAAGCAATGGTTCTTCAATAATAAAGCCATAAATTCAGTTTCCACACACCACTCCCTTCTCCTTATGACACCACACAATGAATAAAACATCAAATCATGGATCCCTATATGGAAGAGTATTCTCTATATTGTACTATATGAATAATGTATCCTGGTGTTTCTTATTAATATGGCCTATAGTGCATGCAGGGGTAATGTTCCACTAACAAAAACACTACAAAGTACAATAATGGGCTTGAACAGTTGATTATTACTCTAATAAGATGGGATGACTAGTAAGCTTACTGTCTAGGGCAATGAAATAAGTTTTAATCAAATCGTGATCCAATTGTTTCAAATAGTCAACAGCCAGTTCTGTGGCAATAAAAACATGCGGTTTGGGGCAGAGTTTGGCTTTTGGAGAAAAACATTGGACTATAATTTTGTGTTGTAATGGCACTGACAAATGCCTGAAATATAATAATCAAATTGGAAATTGCACTTGATCAAAACAAAATAAATAATCTGAGCATACTGTTAGCAGAAATATGATTCAATCTTATTTTGAGAAATGAATTTACTCCATTACAAAAATGTTTCCCCTAACAAAATCTGGAATTTCCCCATTGTTGGACAAATAAAAGGTGTTCTTACCTCAATATAAACTACTGAAAAATGTATTGCATGAAATGATTTTGCGAATAAGAAGCAAAAAAATCTCATATATTATAAAGTATATTTCAATTGAGTTCAGTTTCACAGTTTGAAGATATCGCACATTTGAAGGGCTTTGTAAAATCAATGCTGTTTCACAAATCTGTAAGTGTCTGGCTAACAGTTGCTAACAAGCTAATTTGATAATTTTCTTTAATTACTGAATACAACTATAAAGGCGTTTACAAATGAAACAAACAAGTGTTTATCAAACTAACATATAGTCCTAAGGATGTTTGGATATGTTTACTACTAGATACTAAATAAGTTAGGACTGTGCTGTCCAAGAATTCTCAAACAGATAAAAAAAATAATATGACAAAGAACGCCACACATATTATATTGTACTGAAAGACCATGCATTGTTATTACACTTTTACTAGACATTCACCACCGCTTTTTCCATCACCTCTAAAATATAACAAACAAAACGTGGGTGATAAAAACACAATTTCTTTTTTAAGTCATAGTAAATAGTAAATGAATATATTTTTCCATCAGTTCCATCAATAAAACACCCTTAGGTGCCTTTTTTAAAACCCTATTTCTATCTTGGAAAGGTAAATCTCTGGCTGTCTTCACTGCTGCAGTTTGTCCAAGAAAACAGATAGAAAATCATTGTAATGCTTTATGTGCCTGAGGTCCGCAGTAAGTGATATTGATTTGTGAAACTGGACGGGAAGAAAAGTTTGCTTGATGCATCTGGAAATAACTGAAGACAGAAATAGCAAAAGGTGAGCTCAAAGACAAGGAAAATAATCTCATAGGAGGAATATATGCTGTGCAGGGAGAGCTAATGATGCAATGAACAGAACATAATGTGAAAGGAGTCAAAATAAGACTAACAACTAATAATCTGAAATAACAAGTAATCAATCTGAAATCAATACAACTTAACATATTGAAACTAACTAGCCAATATGGATACTTGTTACCAACCAATTTCTGAATGGGCTGGAACATAATGTCAAAAATATGAAGGAAATGTCCTAATAAACCACAAAGAACATTTTATTAATTTGCTAATATCAGGTTTGATGGCTATAAACAAATGTTCATTTAGGACTAGTTGCAATGAGGTGACAAAAACAATACTACTACTACTACTACTACTACTACTAAACAATGATAATTTCCAAACTATATCCTGACATAGTAACATTGTAGTACAGCTGCCTATTTTAATTAATAGTTTTGTCTAAAGTAACTTATTAATTTGACATTTTCCTTTTTAAATCCACTTTATCTATATGCAAATGTCTGCTTTGCCCCAAACTCTAAAAGACGTACATAAGCTAGGAAAGAGCTAGGACTAGTTTTACGGTTGCTTGCAAATGAAGTCAAACCGACAAACTGTTTCAGCTTGGACACCTGTCGTAGACTACTATATTTGTTGGTATATACATCTGGGAGGAGGGAAGTTTTGTAAATATTGTTTTATAGAAAGTTATGGATGAACTGGTTTTGCTAGTTTTCAGCCTGATGCTACTTAGGAAATATACACACAAGCAGGCAATGAGCTGCAAAGAAAAAAGACAATTAAATACTACTGTTCACTCCTATGTAATACAAATAATAAGTCACTTTTGTATTATAATTTACTTTTGTATAATAATTTACGTTTATCTTAGATTTTGTTTGCTCTTGCTTTCTTATTGGAGTCCCCAAATAACTGTGCATTGATGTACAGGATCAAAAGTAAAATTGGTGACTTTTTGGGTAAAGGGGCAAATCTGTACATACCGCGACACAAAATATAATCACCTAATAATTTTATTTATGAATATGATAAAAAATTAGAGAAATTATATGATGATACGATATAACATCTAACAGTGAATAGTGTTTAGTACTGTATTTTGGCCATACATGACTTATAACAATGCTTTTAATTAACAGTAAGTGAAATGTAATAAAATTCTGCAAAATTTCTTTCCTCAATTTTCTTTGCGCATGTCTCACCTGATTGGTCGATCCAAAGTCCAAGCCTGTCTCTGTCATTCCCAGGAACATGGCGTCTCCGTCCAGCTGAACAGACAGAAAACAACAGACTCAACATACAATAATAAAACTAAGTAAACACAATACAGAGAGGAAATATACTCAGGAGGAGGTTTCATAGTGACAAGGATTGCAAAGACCAAACCTGTTTTATTGTCTTTGAGTCCAAATAATAAAAACCTTTTAATTTCAGGGAGTCGGGTTGTGAAACTAAATAAACTCAAAATGAAATGTCAATGAATTATTGTTAAATCACATTGGTTTAAAAATGGGTGAAAGTTCAGGGGTTGCACCAAAGAGTAATGCACTTCTTGGTGTAAGAAAGGCTCAGATAAACTAATATGAATACATATGGAGAGCCCTTGTAGCTTTATTTTCAGCTGCTTTGATGAGGCAATAATAACCTTTTTTATTTTAAGAGCAGCTTTGAATATATGTTCAGCTTAGTTTTGGTGTCGGTATTGGAACTGAAAAAAACTGTATCGATGCAGAATTGTAAGTATACCTATGTTAAAATAATAAGTTAAAATAAAACCTTTTTCTCTGAAGCTTAACACATTGGTTACAACTTACTAATAAATGTAAAACAAATCTTGTATTGGTTATTGGGGGATGAAAAAGCACTACTTTAGTAAGGAATATATTTTTAATTGTAGAACATCAGCAGTGCAATACTGATATCAGCAAAACGTTTAAAACTATTATTAAAGGTGTCTTGTGTAGTTTTTCTGATGAAGGGTCTGCGACCTGCTTGTTTCCATGGAGAAGTTACAGCTTTGTCTGCACATTATGCCATCAAACCCATCTATCTTGCATATATTAAATTACATGAAATGAAAAAAAATTGCCTGCAAGGTACGTATATGTTCACAGATAAAGATGAGTTTAATGCCATATCATGGAACATCCCAGGCAAAACAATATATATTTTTTTTAATCCATGGAGACAAGCAGATGGCATAGAGCTCCTTCAAACTTAAATTTTAATAAAAAAATCTATTTTTATATTCAAGAAGACAAGTCTGTCATTGAAGTTTTACTGTAAGCTGAACAATTAAGCAGCCATAAATTACTCATATTATTTACTCAAGTCTTGGTTTGTACATAATTATAGTCAACAAACATACAGATAGTTTGAACAGGTGTGCTGAAGCAAAGCTAAGACTTGTTTCTCTGGAAAACATGCAGGTGGACAGAGGCAGGTGGAGCGGTGGCCATACCCCAGCTGTTGAGTCCTATGCAAATGTGGTGTAGGCTTACAGAGTCAATACAAGGCCAAAACAGTGGCGTGGCGTGTGCCTGTAGCAGTAACTTTCAATATACAATGCCTTAAAACATGGGCAACAATAAGAGCAGTAACAGAAATGCTCCCAGCCAAGTGTACGATTTCTGACGGAGCATTTGATCACAGGAGAGGCAAACAAAGAAGAGGGCACGACCACTGACCGTATCCACTCTTCTAGGGTATTATATTTGAAAAGAATGCTAGACTGGAAAGCTATTTTAACAAACCAACCAATGATTTTAATTCACTAATGAAAATGAAAAAAAAAAAAAATGCTTTTTTCATTAGTGCTGAAATCTGTTTAGAGTATTGAGCCTTAGTATAGAAATCAAATTGCATTATAGTAACCACATTAATCCAGGCCATAACAATGAATAGGCAAGAGTGTGTATGAAGCTCTTTTTACAGGCTTCCTGTTTCCAAACAAAGTATCATTTTAGTAACAGTATCAGGACAAATTATGTTAAATGTTAATTAACCAGTGCAAATAACAGGCCTGATAACAAAAAGGGTTAGTTTATGTTTCAGAAATAGTAATTTAAAAAGGTTAAATGCCCCACTCGCCACCTGTACCTACTACTGAGATAAGACTATTAGAGATTAGACTATTGACAATATAGTTTATCAATATGAACAGGTGTAACTGATAATGTGACTGATATAGGCGTATTGTATTATTGATTACGCAGTCTATAAGCAACACTAGCAAGCTGCTAACAAGCTCTTATTGACAAGTATTTATCTTTTGATTTAACAAAATTGTTAATAGTCAATATGTTTATTTTTACCATCAGAATTAAGATGTTAGAAAAATGCCAGACTGACTACCAAATAAGCCTACTATATAAAAAATGTACAAAGCTATTAGGGTTTTAAAATGTAAATAATTGCTGTTACTAAAATTAATGTCATGCTTGAGCAGTAATAATAACATAATATCCATAAGTTGGGCTTCTGGAGTGACAAATTGCAGTCCCATGGCTCATTTGCATTTTGCCATAGACTTTAATGATGATGAATGAAATTATTTAACTTTAGACCAATTCTGATTCAAAATGCTAATCCATCCAAGTTGTGACATGTTGCCACTACAAACAAACAATAATATAT
This sequence comes from Taenioides sp. WSHXM2023, assembly GCA_029959045.1. Taxonomy (NCBI): domain Eukaryota; kingdom Metazoa; phylum Chordata; class Actinopteri; order Gobiiformes; family Gobiidae; genus Taenioides; species Taenioides sp. WSHXM2023. Next base: position 12,755,327 of record CM057096.1, on the reverse strand, counting down.
TTCTGTTTTGTAGGGCTGCAAGGATCAGTTATATTTGTGACTAATCAATAACCCAAATGATTGTTGGGTTATTTTGATAATTGTTAACCAAAAGACATTTTATAACAAAAACAGCTGCATTATAAATCAAAATAGAAAAAAGAGCATTTTTAAATATTTTGTTCTGTGTATACTTTTATCTGGATGACAATAAAGCTTTAGTATAATTAAATAATGCATTTTATTTGTATTTTCTATCTAGAAGCCTTCAGTTAGAGTTTTTGGGTTTTTTTTATCTTTATCATAACATGTATTTAGAAAGTGTCAGAGTTCAATAGACATTAGGGCCACATGATTAAACGCAAATCAAAACGCAAAATTGTCTTTCTCTACAAAAAAAATAGCTAACCCTGTAGTTTAGATCTGTAGATACATACTCTGAAATGTGATACGTGTATTAGTTTGTCGATTCATTTTTCAGTCTAATTGCAATGCTTATCAGAAAAATCGTTTGACTAGTCAACTAATAAAAAAATAATAATCACAGACTCATCATCTTTTATAATAATCATTAGTTGAAGTCCTATTTTTAGTAAATCAAAGATGGATACAGTAGCTTCATATTTTTCAAAGTTGTTCCTGTTGATTTTCTCTTATCTGCAAAATGCAAATGCATTTTCCATTTGAGAAATAATCCTGGGTTGGGTCGGTCACAGCACTTTGCTTCTTTCTGATCTGAAAAAAACACTCACAGAACAGTAAAGGTGCTTCTCTGTCGAGTTATTCCTAAGTAAAAAAATCACTTTAAAAACCTGAACTTTCCCATCATTTTAGTGCATTTTGAATCAGAAAAGCTTACAGTGAGGAAATAAAAGGATTGCAAGCTTCGTAGTCCAACCAAATTACCCTCTCTCTCTCTCTCCCTTTCTCCCCCCTCTCTCTCTCTCTCATCTCTGTTCGTATGTGTGTGTGTGTCTGTGTGTGTGCGTGTGTGTGTGTCTGCGTGTGTGTGCGTGTGTGTGTGTGCGCAAAGCTAAGGTTTGAATAACAAGCAGCCAGCTAAGTGGGTCAGGGTTGGTGAAGGGGGAGAGAGAACTGGGGAGAGTCTATTAGGATGACAGACAAGGACAAAGAATGGTAGAAATACAGTGTATCAAGACAAAAAAAAAACTGTACTGAACGACATGTTGGGGAAATAAATATGAAGAACACTGCATAATATAGTAAGGGTTCATGCAGAGAAAAGCTATTAAGAGAAAACATCTGCCAGTAGCTACACAAGTGCGTACTCACTCAGAGAGCATCGATTTGAACAGAGTGGCTGAGATTTGTTGGAAACGTAATTTATTCTGAAAAATAGGTTGATGCGTTTCACCATGGTTGCATTATAGAATTGGACATGGTGTAACCCTACAGCCATGTGAGCGAATGAGTTTGGTGACCACTAGCTACAGAGGAAGAGAAATGTTAGAATACTTCTTTTAGAGGGATTTGCCAAGGAGATGTAAAAGCTTTCACAAAAATGAGGCTATATTTGTCACTTTTTTGTAATTACACATCATTTCAATTTGGCTAATGATCCATCACATAGTTGGAAATGTTTTGGTTAAGGATGTAAACATTTTCTGCAACTGTTCATGTCACAAACTGTAAACTGAAACCAAAGAACTAAAAATTAATAAGACTATATGTCAATATAAATTACAAATTATAGAAATAACAAGGGAATAAAGATATGAGCTAAATTAAGCAGTTGTGTCTTCCTAACTAGGCTACCATGAGTTTTCAACTAGACTAAATACTTAATAAAAATACAAATTGGGCAAGTTAAACGACAAAAATAAGTTGTAATCATTCTTAACATAATCAGACAAATTCTCTATCATCAATATTTAAAAGCTAAAGTCAGATTGGTGAGTGAGTGCGGACATGTTTGTAGATTTTCCCAGCAGCGCTCAGCGATTGTTTACCTGTGCCTTATCTCTGTCGCCATGGGAACTATGTAAACCAGGATTTTATTGGTGCAACTGTCTCCTCAACCTCCATCGCGTACTTTTCCAGTTTAAAGGCCTGAGTAATGCCGAACACAGCACATTTGAATAGGGAATCAGATTTGCATGGCCTGGTCCTATTTTACACATACAGAGAAAGCCAGTTTAACAGGCTGAGGTGATAAATTTGTGCTTTGTCAACCTTGTCTTTCAGGCCCAAAAATGCTCTGCAGCTTGAAGACTTGTTGGTTTTAAGATTATGTCAGCATTTTATAAAAACATAGAATATTTCTTTATTTCCTAGCCTAGCCAAAGTTATATTAAGTTATATGAAAATGAAATACAGAGAATGACACAATAGTAGAAACAGTTACAATCAAACAGTTATCATATCGCATAGAGTGCATTTCATTAGAATGTCATCTGCAAACAAAATGTGTTCTATTAAAAATGACCTGAAGTTTGGACTGCCACAAACATGTTCTGAAATGTAAGAATCATGGACTTTTTTTAGCAGTTCATATTTCAATACATTCTCATTATTAATGCTTCTGGACTTTTTGGAAGATTGCACTGTGAACTAAAAACTGATTTAAAAGCATAAATCACCAAGGAGAGTTTGAACTATGCAGGTTCAACACGAATAACTGCTACTAGAGTGACAGTTTAATGAAGTCCATGTCCTCCCTTGGTTCTTTACAGCTTGCACTCCCCATCTAAAGACTTACATGTATCACTTGTATTGGTGGTCAGCTCATATGAATGTGACTAAATGTGAATAAAAGTCATGTAACTGACCAGTAACTTGGCCTGGTCTCCTTACCCACTTCCCTCCATTAAGATAAATAAGACTAATGCCATCCAGTGGAACATTACTGCATTATTGCCATAACATCTTCATGGAGACAAGCAGGTGACAGACCCTCCACCAGGAAAGTTACATAGTGTACCTTTAAAACATAAAATATTATGGATCATTATCAAGGGTATTAATTTACTTTTGATTTAAAAAGCACATTGTATCTTCTCTGTATTTTCTAATATTGGCCTCTCAAATCTATATCTCACATTATAACAGACAAAGCATTGCATCCAAAAAACTTCTTGCAGAAAGTTTGGGGTCAAAATGAACAACAGTTAACAAATGTAACAATTTTATTTCAATGTTCCCACTGCAATTAGCACTAACACTACAAATTTATGACTGAATGAAAGTGCTAAAAAAAACACAAGAAAAATCAAAAGTGTTCTGCTTAGGAACCAGGCCAACTTCGTCCTCCACAACTTAATTGATCCAAGCCATTGTCGCTAATACGCTACACGCACACACAGCGAACAATGCAGCGATGATTGCCACATGCGATTTTGATTGCAATATGTTTGTTTTGGAAAGCAAATCCTGATAATTAGTCTCTTCTGGCAGGGCTCTATCTCCACCCATCTGTTCCAACTGGCACCTCTCCACCAAACGGGAGTCCCTCGTCCCTCCGATCACAGAATTCAACCCAGAGAAAGACTTTGAGCTGCCGGCTACCAGCACTACAAGTCACCCAATCATCTTCAAGATATAGAAATAGTGAAGGAGGGGATATTTTGGGAGGTGGAGTTGGAGGGGGGGGTTTGGCAAAGGGGCTTGTCCCAGGATGTGTTTGCCAAACTGGACAGACGGACAGACAGATTGACTGGTTGTGGTTTGATAGATAATTAGATGAGATGCCGACACTTTGGCAAAAAATAACAGGGACAATAGGAAAGATTTGAAGACTGGATGGGCGACGTTGGAATTGGAAGAAAAAAATGAATAAAAATTACTTTAAAAGAGAGGTTTTGAAGATTTGTTGGTTTTGTCTCACACTGGAAAAAGTGCAGGTGCCATGATGTAAATTGGTCTTTATTTTGTCCATATACTTGGCTACTACTTACCGCCCATATGATATCATTGATATTGACTGGCCTGTACTAAACCTACACATAGGCTTAATTAAAAGTCATTTATTAGTTGAAAAGTTAGCTTTGTCCGGTTACAGGCTCCATTAATGAAGTCTCCATTGGTTCTTTGTCCATACCAGGGGTATCCTAACTAAGCAACCAACTCGGGTTGCTAAAATTAAATTGCTGTAATAATTTTAAGTGGCAAAACATGTTCAATCTCATTTGAATAGTTTATTGTATTATTGGGCCCAGCTTCACTAACTTTCATTTTAACAATAGTCAATACAGAGTCATAAGTTTAATATTATATCTTGAAAACATCCCCCACTTAGGAAACTCCTGGTCTGCTTGTTAGCATCGGTTTAGTGATGGTCAATAATGGCTTACAGGGACAGCTTTTGCATTCTTTATATACTTGATAAACAATTACAATAAAAAGACAATGTTTGATAATGACTCAACAAAATTAAATGTGCAATTAGATTAAACCATCCCATTCCTTCAAGAAACTGTGCTGTTTCTGGGTGTTTTCCTGCGGCTGACATAAATCTGCTATTCACTGGGTTCAGCTTCTTTTTACAGGTGACATTTTGAGTACTTTTCAGCATTCAAAATATATGATATTTTGTTCTGAATTGTTAACCTGTGGATACTTTCCTTTGAACATAAGCTGTCTATTTACTGCCTGAGGTTGAACTCCGTCAAGCCAATTGTAACACAGCTCAATCCTGCTTTATGTCTTCACTATAACATCAATTAACAACGCGCATTAACACTATGCCTCCAGACAAGACAAGCCGTCTTAAGACATGTTTTACAAATCCATTAATATTTCCCTGTAATCCTGACTGACTCAAACTGTTTCTGGGGAGATGACAAAGCTGCCACAAGCGTTTCATTATTTTATATTTTTTTTATAGCATTGTTGAGTGGATTACCGGGTGGAGGCCATGGAGAGATGCCAGTGAGTTCTTTCAGCCAATTTGCATAGAGCAGAGTAATCATGACGCAAAGAGCTTATATGAGCAGCAGGTAAACGCCATAGAGAGAGAGAGAGAGGGAGGGAGGAGGAGTAGATGTGTGAATTGAATCATTTAGATAGATAAATATCCAGCATAGGCCAATATTTTTGTTTTGGTCAATCTGCTGCCTAAAAAACACACACTAAGTTTTCATTAACACTTTAAAACGAAGAGATAGCTGCCTAAAACATGACTACGCAGCTCTCTTAAATGTTTGTGGTAAAAAGGGGCATAGGGAGGAGTTTGTAGTAGATTTAAATAATAATGTGGGGAAAACAATCAAAATCGGCTCAGAGCTTAATGGCCATCAGTTGCTCCGATATCAGTATCGACCATGAAAAAACGTATTTCGATCGATTTCTGGTTGTTATCTCTAAATATTTTAGTATTTTTCCTGATGATGATGATATTCAGACATTACATATTATGGAAATTACAACCAGTAAATTGAGTTCAGGTTTTGCATAAATCATGAAAGGAGTTTTTGTTCTTTTTATTTAGAATCTTTTTGCGGCTTTTTAACTTTTTTGTCTTTATAATAGACAATATACTTGATATTCTAGTTTTGCCAATCTCTATTACAGCAATTGCAATATCATTCATTTTTCAATCTATTTTCCACCTCAATACCTCTAATGGTTAAACATTTAAGGCTGCACAATATGACAAAATTGCACTTGTAAGAAAGTATCACTCAACTTTTAAATCAATCTTGAGACATTACTGATTATTTTCATAATTTAAAATTTGTCAGTTTCACTTACATAACTTAGTCAACTCAATGTCATTACACTGGAAATTGAAATTATTAAAGTGTCTATAGGTCTAAAATGTGGATCAGTCAGGAAAAGGCCAGTTGAATTTCTCAGACACTTTTCTGTAAACACTGTCCTAAATTACGCCTTCACACCTGGTCATAATTTATCTTAAACTTGATGATCTCAGTTTCCCTCTCACTCCACAAAGACACACATTTGTGCAGATACCAGACTGACACCACTCAAGTATTTCCTGTTTCTAGTCCATGCAAAAATATATCCAAACAATGAGATTTACCCACTTCCTGTGTGCATTCCTTTCTCTGTACATGCCTTTCAGATTGTATAGAGCTCCATATGTAAGATCGGTGGTGCATAAACAAGTCATATTAGTATATTTACTCTAGTGCAGTGTTACAAAGAGTATGGGCAGGTTCAAGACCATCAAGACCATTTATATTTATTAAAGATGCGCTATGTAACCTCTCTGATGGGGCTTCCAAAACCTGCTTATCTTCATGGAGCTATTATTGCTTTGTCTGAAATGTTCCGCAGTGATCTAGCATGACTTTATTTAATACTAGGTGTTTTATTTTTGGAAAAAGTACCTTGAAAATATGCATTCTTACTTTGCTGAATGGGACCTCCTGTCCACAGATCTGACCTGTAACTTGTCTTGGTATCAAAGAAGCAGGTGACGGACCCTCCACCCAAAAAGGTACATAGTGCACCTTTAACATGCAGCTTTATTGTATGTTGTGGCCCAGTTTCTTTATTATCATGGAACTGGCCCAAGTAAAACATAGGATTATGACTGTGATAGACTTTTAATACAAGCAGTCTTTTTTGACAGGGCATCTGACACAAGAAACTGTGCCAAGTCAAAAGTCAATAGTGAACATGTCAGTAATTTGGCCAGAAGCCCTTCCTATAGCAAGCAGTCACATATTACTGATGAAAAACTCAAAACAGAGGAAAAGAATACTGAATATATATGAGATGTAATCATTTTTGAAATACCATATTGTGAGGCAGCCAAGGTGAAAAATGCAAACCTTTTTGACATATTAAAAGAACATTAATTCAATCTAAAATGAAAAAACATAGGCTATTGTATCCACTCATCTCAATGACTCTTTACAAGGATGATCTTTTCACATTTTTCTGTGTCCTTCGTTCCCAACCTTCGCCGCTGTCTCCCATCAGTCTATTTGCTTTAGAAATACCTCACCCAGCTTTCACAATCATCATGTTTACATTACACGCTGACTCTCTCTCTACGCTGTCCCACCATCTCTGTTCCTCTTTCTGTCCATTTTATAACATTTTCTTTCACTATGTTTGTATACTCAAGCTGCTCTGCTGTTCAAATGTTAAACCAATTATATGATTCAGAGGCCTCGAAATAACTTTAGCATGAAGTGTTGTGTCTCATTCTCATTCTACTTAATTTGATGGGCACATTCTGGAGCTGATGTCTATACATAATACAACACTGCAATTTACTCTATCTTTCCTGAGCAGGAGGTAGCTTTACCACTCTTACTGTAATCTAGTGCTATTGTTATGTCTAGCACTATAAACAAACATATTAGTTAGGAACAATTTGGTTGCAACTTGTTTTTGCTGGATTTTTTTTGGTGGTGGGCTGCTATTTTAGAGTTTTACAAGATCTAAAAATTATGAAATGTTTTGCTTCAGGAACATCCAGTCTTTTAAATTCATCAGTTATTGAGCAATGGGGCAAAGATACAAATGTAAATCTGAAATAAGACGAAATAATGCAAGAATCCCATTCATTCGTTACAGAATGTATTAGCAGATGTTAGGTTAGTTGTTTTTTTATGCATCATGAGACTATTTTTTATTTGCACTCTTTCTGTGTAAGATGGTGCTCCACCTCCTTCTCTCCATGGCTATGTTATGCTTTGGCTATCCACCTCACAGTATGGCAATAAATGTATCAAGAATCAGTTAACGGCACCAGAGCATGTTACAGGTCAGATCTGTGGAGAGGTGACCTAGTGCAGTTTTTCAAGGTTTGCTGGGGCAATAAAACACCCATAATTGAATTAATGCGAGACAGAGTTTATGTGTAAGACCATACTGTGATCTAGGTAAAGTAATCTCCATGGAGACAAACAGGTCCACCAGAAAAGTAACATATTGCTCTTTTAAATAATTGAAGTCTTAGCAATTTTCTAATTCCAACCCGTCAAATCCCAGTTTCAGTTGATCATGCAACCCTATTTTGGCAGGTTATTTACCAAAAAGTACTTTATGGCCAACATTATATTTACTATAAAAAGGAATTGAAATGCATTGGTGGGGGTTATTACTCAGCCAGTGTTTGAAGAAAGAATAGGGCGCATACCAATACCACTGAAAACTGGATACCACTTCAGTAAGGCCTTGGCCTTTTTTGCTGTTTTACTATTGAAATACTATTCATGGTGGTGTTACAGATTAGATACATTTGCAGTGAGGTAGAATAGAGGTAGAATAGTTCAGTGTTATTTGTCTGAATGGAACACAAAGATTGCATACAACATCTGTCCATTCCTCACATCTGTAAAGTAAAGGCACATCTCTTTTCCATTTATTTTCACTTGTAAAAAAATCTCGTTTTCAATTCATGTTTCAATCTCATCACTCCACGCAGTAATACTTGTCTATCAGATCCAGCGAGCCGTGAATCAAAAGACACAGGGAAAAATAGTGCAAACCTTTATGGCCCCACCCCCACAGGCACCAATACATAGCCACATCCAACCCTACCCCCAACTACTCTCTCTCTCTCTCCTTCTCTCTCCACTCCTCTCCCTACCCCCAACCATGCATCTACATCGTCTTTATGAAAACGGTGCCTGGCATTACTGTACTGCACATTTTAACCCTATCATCTTGTGCAAAAACGTAAGAAATCTCACATGAAAACGTGCATTGCATTTATGTTTAATACAGGCACTTGTAGGCAGAGGTCTATATGGCTGGCTAATGTAGAAAAAGCTAGGATCGATCAAATATATGAGTTGTATTGAGTTTCCCCAAATCAGATTTACCAACTGCTAGCATCATTCATTCTACTACTGAAATATTATGTTTTCAAGTCATGCATTTCTCAAACACCAACGCTCGCTAGTGCTTCATAGACAGAGTTATGAAGCAAGAATTTCATAAGAAGTTGTTTACAAAATAGCACAACATTGAGAACAAAAAGTGTTGACGTTTTGAAAACCAATTTAATAATTTTAAGATGTTTAAGTAATTACATGTTAAAACAAAGAGATGAAAATGACTGTTTACTTGACACACTGGTGCCACTAATAATTATCTTATTACACCACACTAATTAAAGGATGTGATTAGCCTGTTATTTGCAATGTCAATGTCACTCAGATTGTACTTGCAGGTCAATTGAAGTTGCAAAATCCTATCTGTATAATTAAACAGTGGGGAGCCTAAAGGAAAAGCTAAACTTAACCAAAACTGAAATACCTAAATATGAAATTGTATACTTGAGAAGGCTGTCAAAAATCATTGCTAACTAACTGATACTAAATCAAGTCAATCAAAACCAGATACTCATTTGAACAAGCATCAATACTGGGGGGAAAGTGTTAGGATGGTCTCCATATCACACATTACATAATGTGGTATATTATAGAAACTGGTACTTTGTGTTGAAAATTACATCATGTACAAAAAAATGTAAAAAATATAATTGTTGTATTGAAATCTGTATAGATTATCAGGTCATTTTTTTCAAGTGTTTCAATAAAACTTTGATTAGCAATAGTTTTTTTTTAAGAAGTTGCATGTTCTGTTGAAACATAAAAAACATTCAAGTTTTAGTTCTAGGAAAAGCATTGAAGCAGAATCTATATATGCAACATGAAACCCACAACTATGGCACCCTCTTCACTGTTGACAAAACTGAGGTTAAAGTGACACTTGCAATGATGTTTTCTCGCCATTCCACTTCACCAATTGGTACTTGAAAAATAAAAGTTATTCTTAAACATATTAAGACTTTTATTTTATATATTTAACCAAATCCAAGATAAAATATGCCAACAGAGGGCTTCTAGATAGATAATAATTACAAAATGTGTATTATTGATTAAAATAACAAAAAGCTCAGTATGTGCTATTTGTTATTTTAATTTTACCATGTGGATGCCACTCTCTTTGCTACAAAACATATTTTGTCCTGTGTTTTAAATTCTGTATATTCCAGATAACAAACTTACAATTATTAAAACAATAGTCAACAGTATTTCTTATACTCGATGATTAGTTACAGTGATTACAATAGTTGCAGCCCTACAGTCTTTGGTTTAGTTTTGGAGCAATTTCATTATTCTCATATATACAGTATGCTGCACTCTGTATCGACAGCTGTAAGTAATTGATTGTGGCTTTGAGACTGGAGGCAGTACATAAAATAGTCCTTATAACTGTGCACATGTGAAAAGCCTCTATATCAAGCTTTGTCAACTTAATTAAATGAACTAGGACTTTCTGCTTAACCACAAGCTTTTCTGTAATCAAACTTTGACATAATATGGCTTACATTCACAGTAAATGGGTTCTCAAAGGAGAAAATGCTAAGTAAATATATTAGTTAAAGGATCATTTCTTGCTATTCAAGTAAAACCTCTAAGCCAAGACTGGACTTTGCAATGGGACAAGCTTTTTATAGCACAATCAATGCCCTAATGTAAGGTTTAGATGTACTGAAGATATAATGGGCCCAGTGAGGGTCTGTGATCAAATAGAAACCTTTGAGACCCATTATACGAAAAAAGTAATGAGCGTATGAAATTACTATGACTTATGCCATTTCAAAGAGACTATAAATATGAGTAGATGAGACCATGTCTGCTTTCCTCATACTTCATTTTGCCTCTAAAAGAGTGCTTACATAAATTAGCCATGTTATTTTGACATGTTAACATAAAAATCTACAACTGCATTGCATGATACCATAATAGGCAAACTAAGAAAATACAAAGCAAATGAGTTTGGAGAAGACTAGACAATTCTAACATTTTATACACTTGTATAAGTAGAGTAGGAATGCCACAATTAATCGACTAATCATGACTAATTGGCTATATAACATAATCGTGGTCGTATTTTGCTCATCATAATCATTATCTTTTGGACTATAAAGACTCTAAAACGCAATGTATTTAAATAGTCTCACTAGAAATAATCATTTGAATGGTTGATTAATCAAAAAAAACTGACACTGACTAGTTAACTACTAAAATAACTGTTAGTAGCAGCCCTAATGTTATGTTAATGATATGTGAACTTATGCAAAATTTATTTTGGAAAAATAAATTCTAATTACAATAGTAATTATATAAGTATTGTGAAAGGCAATTTATGTTTTAATAGTCGGATTTAGTTCAGAGTGCACATTTTGTAAACTTCCAGCCAATTTAACAATTGAAAGAAGTCTAAAATATGACAAGCTCATCTAATACTCTACAATAATCCTGTGTATTACAGAGGTGTACTTTGGTAGAGGTCTAAACAACACTGCTGTCAAGAAAGTTGAAATATTTTGTTGTTTGCAGAAGGAAAGCTGCTTAAATAATTACAGCATATGTGATTTATGAATGTAACTTATTATTATTATGACCATCCAAATTGCTATTTTGTGATTAATCTTTCAATGCTAGACCACAGTATCCCACAGAAAAGTCTAAAAAGTAGCAGTAATATAATCTTAAACATGCTTGATCAATATTTTCTTCGCTTAAATATTTCATTTATATGCTATGATTGAAAGTGTATATCTTTGTTGGTTAATAAACTTGACCAGACTATCCCAGCCTAATGACATAATTTAGTCATTCATCACTGCCACAGGAGGCAGGTCCCACTGAGTCCAACACCCCACTATGACAATAGCCATGTAAGTCTATACAATCAGCATCAAACGTAAGAGGTGCTATGATGACCCCGGGGTGGCCAGTCCATACACAATGTACACCTCTGCACTCTGATCATGACCTTTGAACTCTTTGGAGGGAAAACTAGACAAGAGACCTCACCTAAAAACGAACCAATTAGGCTGGCAGGGACTCAATAGGAGAAATGGCACACATTATAACAAAAAGCATACAGCCTGTACTTGCGTTTTTACCCAATGGACTGCTATTTGAAGATGTTTAAAATTGCTCCTATTTACGGTTAATTACCCTTCAATTAAGTGCGCTGAAACCCTAATTATAAGTTATCATTACCCCTGTGACACTAAGCCTAGACATAAATTGCGTGCCTTTGTTAAAATGGCATGGATCTGATGAAAAAGACAAGAAATGGTTACCGTCACTGCCTCCTTAATTAACTGCAGTCTAATAAAGCAATTAATTACAAGTTAATTGGCATGGCACGCACTGATGAAAACACCATCAGAACCCGATAAGGGGTAAATACAACATATTGGAGGTCTCTACTTTGCATACTGAGTCCCACCTTGTTGTTCCCAAAGGCCGGGTCGTGATAGGAAAGTTGCCCCAGTCTGGTGTGGTCTGTGGCTGCCAGTGGCTGAGGGGGAGGCGGGTACACGCTTACATCCATGGTCCACGATACATCCACTTCTAATGCGCGCAGACTACTCGTTCTTCTCCGTGGAAAATGTGATGTTTAATAAACTTAAATAGTTTTGGATCTTTGAACACGCATTTATTACGTTTTTGAAGAAATTTAAGCTGATTTAGGTGAAATTAAGTTTACTCTTTCTGCGCACCGGTTCACGTTGCAGTGGATCAAACTTCCCGGGTAACGCACTTCAGTGAGTTCCGCGAAAAATACCAAAAAACGCACGGAAAAGCGATGTCGTTTCCTCGTGTTGTCCGTGTCCCGTAGAGGAATTTGGGACAGGGGGTGCTGGTTGTGCCCGGTATGTCCCGTGGTGGGACTGTAGATTTGGTGCAGCAGCCGCGCTCGTGCTCGCTCCGTGGGTGCTGTGCCTCAAACCTCGCGGACAAACTCATACAAAGAGCTCCATCTTCAAGTCAGCGGCATTCAGTCCACACCGGAACACTCACGACCTCTGTCAAAGTAAAAGATTCACACGAGCAATTTCAGCGGAAACGACATTTATTTTGGTAAATGGAGACGTTGTCATCTAATAAAGTTAGATATGGCTATTCAATTATTTGTTTAAATCTGCAATTCAGCGAGAGACTTCATTGTTGTTAGAACTGTTACTTTTTTAATACATTCAGTTACCTGGGCCTATTTATCCTAATTGGTTTTCTTAAATTATTACTTTGCAAAAAATGTAATCTAATTAGGCAACAGATGGCTAACTATTACACCTAACCACCTAACCATGATAATTTTCCTTTTGTTCTAGAGGAAGGATAGGATATGGGTCCAGGCCTGCTTACAATCAATTAATTCATTTCATATGCAAAGGAAAAAAGGGAGAGGTCTACCTCAATATAGTATCTAAACACAGGCTAATAGTTCTATTGAACCTTTCCATCATATTTTTATCTTTCATGCTCTCCTTCTTTGTCTTAATTTTATGCATGAATTTAATTATTCAAAAAAGCAATCCTTAATAATAAGGTTTTGGGTTTCTACAAGAATCTTTTGAGCCAAGATTATTCCTGTCCATTTCTCCTATATGCTATTTAATGTTAATTCTGTTGCATTTCTCTTCATAAACAACCTGTGTAATGTGGCAATAATAACATTTTAATTGCAGTATTTCGAATTATGCAATTCAGGATCATATTCCAAATTAGCCTGAATCATAGATGTTGTTTTCAGGTATTTTCAATAAAACTCATGTGAAGCGTAGTCAGTAGTTGGTTTAATTACTGTAAATAGGACAGAACAGGTGAGTGACACCAGAGCCTTGGAGATAAACAACCTGAGCAGATGAAACGGTGAAAAGCGCAGTGTGTTTTTAACGACAAAACAAATTTCTATTATGCGAAAAAAAAACACAAACAGATGCAGATAAACAAAGAGAAGCTCACCCTCTCTCCGCCCACACATGCTCTCTCCCTCTCTCTCCCTCTCTCCCTCGCTCCCTCTCTCTCCCTCTCTCTCTCGCTTTCTCTCTCACTCTCTCTCTCTATCTCTCTCTTTCTCTCCTTCTCTCTCTCTTTTTCTCTCTCTCTCCCTCTGTCTCTCTCTCTCCCTCTCTCCTCTCTCTCTTTTTCTCTCTCTCTCTCCCTCTGTCTCTCTCTCTCTCTCCCTCTCTCCCTCTCTCCCTCTGTCTCTCCCTCTCTCTCTCTCTCCCTCTGTCTCCCCCCTCTCTCTCGCTCCCTCTCTTTCTCTCTTCTCTCTCTCTCTCCCTCTGTCTCCCCCTCTCTCTCTCCCTCTCTCTCTTTCTTTCTCTCTCTCTCTCTTTCTCTTTCTCTCTCTCTTTCTCTCTCTCTCGCTCTCTCACTCTCTCTCCCTCTCTCTGCCCCCACCCTCCACCCCTCTCTCTCTCGCTCCCTCTCTTTCTCTCTTCTCTCTCTCCCTCTGTCTCCCCCTCTCTCTCTCCCTCTCTCTCTTTCTCTCTCTTTCTCTCTTTCTCTCTTTCTCTTTCTCTCTCTCTTTCTCTCGCTCTCTCTCTCTCTCCCTCTCTCTGCCCCCACCCTCCACCCCTCTCTCTCTCACACACACCTGCACCTGTTCACACAACCATAAATGTATCACAGTAATGTATGCACACAGACACAACCCGCAGTAAAATGTGTTATTGTCATTCAATTTAAATTTGACGTTACATGTTCTAGCAAAGCATTTTCAGATCTCCACCAGGGAATTAACCCTGCCTTGCATGAAAACAAATCAAGGTTTTTATCCATAAATGTGGATGTATTTTATATATTTAGTTGTGACTTTGATTTGAAATGGTATAATGTAGGTACTAGAGTTCACTAACCCCAATACATTTCAGTTTTATAATTGTAAAGATTTGTTACTTTACTGACACTGACATGTGGCTGGAGTGCATATTTGGATCATTATCCTGCAGTATGCACAGTATAGTGCATGATTCATTTCACAGAAAACCAACATTTAGTATACTGAGAATACATATTCGGAATACTAATTTTGAGTAACTGTATTACCATATAGTTTCTTTTTCATTTGTTGGTATTCAGAATACAGTTACTTTTTTTTAAATCATGATATTTGATCACACAATTTAGGCTTGAAACTGCACTGATTTAGTAAGAAAAATATAAAACTGCTTTTGTGGTCTCTGCAAGTGTGATTTTTCCTTCTTTGAACAGTGATAAATGAGTTCAGAACAAACGGTGAACTAAATATAAAGCTGTTGTCGGTCCTGTATGTTGTGTGCTTACATTATAATTTGAATGCAACCCTGTGTAAAAGTATTCAAAGTATTCAGAATACAAGTACTCTGACTGGACTGGATTCAGTATTCTGTAACTAAACACATTTAGAACACAAGTATTCTTCCCATCACAGCATTTAGAGGTAAGATTTTGACTGTGAAGTATCAAAATTTTACCTATACCTTTTGAGCAAACATTCCACCATATTAACCAACCATTAGAGAAAGTCCCTTCTTAAAAGTATAACCACTTCTATGGGTTTTTTATGTATGTCCATTTGATTACATATAGGATCTTGTATAAACACTGAAGGAATGTATTACAAAACATAAACAAGTTGACTCCATACAACATACTGAGCATGTCTTCCCCCTCTACCGCCTAAACCTCATTCTCTTAAGCATACACCACACTGCAGCCCACACATACATACATACAGTTCTGTCTATGATTACCCTTCCCCCACCAATACACATACGTATATAACCACCCCTCCCCTTTGAAAAAAAGGCATAATTCACTTCCACAATTCTCCTCCCCCACGCACTCTTTCTCTATAAAACTCTACACTAGCACACTGCACTAAACCACAACCAATAAAACCCAGCTATGCACTAAAATAGGTTTAAATACACACACCACTAATGCATACGTTACATAGGGGAGAGAAAAAAGTGTCTTGGATTTCCATGCTTTTTCCAACATATCTGATGGTAGGAAATTGTAATGTACTGTAGCATTTGAATGATGTCTGTCTCATATGTTGGGGGATTACATTATAGATTCATAGCACTGCAATACACTCCTGGCAAAAAGCAACCAGCGCTTTAGGTGGAAGGGCCCCACAGCTGTGCAGAGGCAAAGCACAAATGTAGACTAACAACAGGATGTGGTGAGATTTAGTGACATTATGGGCAAAATATGATTATACAATTTCATGTTTCTATTATATTGTTAATTCTGATGAATCTATATAAAAGTTACTTGCTGACATAATGTACTTTAGCAGTACAAATCAGTAGGTTAAATTACTTTTTTGTGTAGAATTTTTCATTAGACAGTAGTAAAAGTCCATCCTACATATTGTAACTTTAAGAGGTGCGCTAACGTTTCTGGAAGAGGGTCTGCTACCTGCTTTGCTATTGCTTTGCCTGTAATGTTTCCACATATGACATTAAACGTGTGTTGCATTTATTAAATTGCTATTATGGCTCAAAAATCTCTTGAAAGACACACATTCTTACTGTGAGCATGGTTTTGTCTCTTCACAGATCTGACCTGTAAATTGGCCTGGTAGTGTCACCTGCTTTAATGTCATACTGTGGAACATTCCAGGCAAAGCAATAACATCTCAAAGCGATAAGCAGGTGGGAGACCAAAAAAATTCTCCAAGCCCTGCATTTCAGCTGTGTGTTGGTTGCAAACATTCTATGATGGTTGAAGGTAAAATTTTAATATAAAAAGACAAAGATAATCCCCTCCTTTGAACATAAAAGATCATTGACCTTTTGGTGAACTGTTGTTGTCACGCTCAGCCTTTATGTGGTAAAGAGACATATGTCTGTTGCAATGTTTTAATCTAAGCAATTGGGGCAATGTAAAAAATGTAAAAAAGACCAAAGTATATTATCTTCTCGATTTACATGAATATTTTTTCTGTTTTATAAGTACAACTAAATTCGGCTCGTGTCCTGAATTCAAATCACAAACCAAAAACTCAAATAATCACTGGCTCAAAAGCAAAAACCAAAAACACTGGCTAGGTCCCTGAAACCCTAGAATATTAGAAGCCTATCATTTTCTTAAAGCAGGAATGAAGCATGGAGGTTGCATCTAAAATGGGTTATGTCCATTTCTACACATTACATTTTTATGTACACATTTTTACTAAAACAAACTTCCTTTGGCTGCAACTTGCAACTAAAATGTTAAATCATTCTACTATACGCACAGTTCTAGACATTACTCAATTACATATTACTCGCATCAGCTAGACATTAAGATCATGTTTTCTTTGATAATTATGTGTAATTTAAATACCAAAAACACACACATGAACATATAGAGACAGATTTACAGTGTTTGTGATGTCTCTTTGGTCTGTTTTTTCACACTGTCAGTCACTGGTTCCTCTCCACTGCTTTTCAATTATTCACGTTTGTATGAGGTGCAGCTCCATACATTTAATGACAGGGGCTTTTATTTTGAAAATCTCTTTGTAAATGCCAGATGATGAGAATCTGTCAGGAACTGTCACTTCATTTCAGCCTAGTTCAACTGGGACCTAAATTCCACTGGGTTATCCATGCATTGGATTAATACATGATAGTCTGGAATACAGCTATAAGGTTTACCAAGCCATTCAGTGTTTATTATTAATAAGGAAAAGGAACCAGTAAAGGACTTGAATGAATCTTGAAAACTGAAAGCTTGAAATTGAAAGCTTTATTTTATAATAAATTACAAAAACTCATTGCTACACAAAACAATTGGAATCTAAAATCATCTAGTGGTCACTATGATGGTCATTTTAGGCTGTTATTATATGCTATTTATCTGTATATATATTTATTGCATAGTTAAACATCTCACATAATTGTAATCACAAATTACAAACTAATTCATTTGAAATTAAATGTTTAAATTTTATTTTATTTATTTATTTTTATTTTTTTAGGGCTACATGTTTATTTTCTAAAAAACTTATCTTTTCTTATTCTCTTTTGACCATTGCCAGGGAAAACCATATAAGTCCACCTATTCACAGCATTTGATAAAGTTGGCCATCACTTGTACTTAAATAAAAGTTTATCCACAGACTCTTGTGCAACCACAATAACATATTTCCTTTTCATTTGAGTAAAGTGTCTTCTCTCTCTCCCTCGCGCTGTATGATCTGACGCTCTCATGTTTGATGTATGTCAAGTCCACTGAATTCATTTGCACATTTTTAGCAGTGGGTTGATGCATCATTCAGGGCTATTTTTCCCTGCTGTCACTGTTTTACACCCAATCTCATCATTATTTCATACAGGGCTATTTATTATGCTACTGTACTGCATACACACACTACAACAGTTTGAGGCTTATACTCTGGGTTTGAGTGACATGTCGCAGATAGATTCAAAGACTAAATTATTTCACATAAAGTCAAATTAAAGTTAGGAATTTTCTGCATATTAATATCCTGGTCTGTAGCCTGTTTTCTATGGTGAGTATATATTTTGTTGTTATATGTTAAGTGATTACAACTTTGATATGTTTATATACATGACACAGCTGAAAAGAATAAATTCATTTATAATTTAAAATGTAGAAGGATAGAAAATGCAAAGGGGTCATGAATCCAACCTCATAAACTGTAAGCCTATGGGTATTTGAATATAATATTAATAAGTATACTGCAGATTGAAATTGTTATGATTTTATTTATGGCCGTATGAACTCATTTTAAAGGGGCATTACATTTTCTGGTGGAGGGTCTGAAATCTTCTATTCCCAATGAAGATGTTTGCCTGGGCTCTAGAATACACACTTTTCCAGTACTTTATGAAGCTGTAAGTCTGCTGTGAATCTGAGTTAAGATGGGTGTGATTGACAGGTGAATTAGCCAATCAGGGACATGCATGGTCTGCCAAAATAAATATCACTGCTTAAGAGGAAAAAAGAAAGGAAAAAAAAATAAAAAATCAGCAGAATTAATGAACCAAACACTAAATTCTGTTAATCTGAGGTGAGAGAAAGTCAGCTTCAGTTTGTTTAAAATGATATGACTAATGAGCGCTTTCATTTAACATATGTCACTTAAATAAACAAATCTGGTTTCATATGACTCAAAGTGTGAAGGAGGGAGTGGGGACCAAACTGATATTCCTCTGTCATACTTCACACTGTAACTAAACTGAATTCCTGGTAACAACGTTCACACCAATAAAACAGATACGTTTGCACATAAAATAATGGCCTCATCCCCTATAGCTGTATATCCTCTGCTCAAACATAAATATTTCAGTGATACTTTTACCACTCTGGAAAAGTAGTTCTGTGGCAGACAGGCAGAAATTCACTTTTGTTCAACTTAAAAAAAAATGTTAAATGCAGCGTCAACATGAAGTCTTCTTGACAAAATGTTTCCAATAGCTCCAATTCCTGTTAACAGCTACTTGAGAGGTAAATTTAGACTCTTTTCAAGTCATTAAAATCTGGTGAATTGGAAATCATATCACAAATGGGATGTCTTAGGTTCATTTGCATCTCAAAGGGTCTGTGTGGAGCAAGGTGTGTTTGACTTAACATGAGCTAAAGGGGTTTGAAGAGATCTGATTGGTCGAGGAAGTGAATCGTGAATGGGGCATGGGGCATTTTATTTCCACTGCCTGTAGAGATGTATAGCATATAATGTTGGAGTTATTTTTTATGTTTACTTACAGTTTTATGTCATTATAGGAATAGAAATGCAGCAGATTCAAAATTTTAAAAATCTAAATTTCAGTCTTTTTATTGTTAAGGAATAAAAAATGGAATAAAAAAAGGTATAAAAAATGTTATACCAACTTAATTGTCTGCATAACAACACAACTAAAAACTTGCTCACTCCAGGCAATATTGAACATAAATGCTCAGTTGCCATAAGTTGCACAAACACAGGTTATTTCTAGTGTATTCTTATTTGTAGTGTATTCCTTTCCTTCTGGGATAATAGGATCCAAAGCCAAAAGTGTGAACCAAACCAGGATTAGATCAGAACAAAACCAAGTCTACATCCAGATAAAACACTCATAACAACACCAATCAGGATTCAGGAGTGCATTTGTCACTTCACATACAACACAGTGAAATGAAATTGCAATAATTGGGGTCCAGTAGAAATAATAGTGTAAATCCATCATACAAATATACGTCAGGTAAAACCGATATACATGTACTTGGACTATGCCACATAAGACAGATCAATAGGACTTCTGAAAGACATTGTTAATTTCTCTCATTATTACAATATAATACACTGCATAATTACACATTAGGACATTATCAGAGCATGGAGGAGGATCTTACTTTGTCTTCAGAGCTGCGTTCATGCCCCAGTGGACAGAAGCGTTTAAAAGTGAAATGATGGAGCTCTGACTAGTGTGTGTGTGTGTGTGTGTTACAGAGAGAAAGAGAGGAGAGCTCATGTTAGTGATGGTGACAGCCTGTCAGCTCCCATAGGACACCAGGACACGACGAGCCCTGTCCGATCAGACAGGAGCACTCATACCAACTTCATCCCAAACAGAAAGCACCAGCCAGTCACTACTATGATGAACTTTTACTTACACACTCCTTTGAATTATATTTTGGGAAGATATGATAATAATACCTAAAAGAGGTCAACACCATTAATTGAAATATACTGAAGAAGAATGCTCAAATCTGTTGTGACCCTGTGCTGTAACCCTATCTTGCAATGGGAAAGATATTTAGAGTGACTATTAGAAATAAATATTACTTACTGCATTATTCTCCAATTGAGTCAAAGTAAGAAGAAAACCAACTTTGATCTGACCCACATATAGATAACTTGTTCCATTAACTATTATAAGTTGACAAAGGCAGAGAATGTAGCCTGCGCTCTTACTGGTTTAAAAAAAAAAAAAAAAACTACAATCACTACTGCACGTACATCCAAGGATATACTAGTTTTTCTCATTCTCAATATATGAAGAAAAATACCATGACATACACAACCTGGTCATTATGTCTAATGTTTTGGTAATTAGTAAGACTAAATCAACAGTGCAATTGCCATCAGTAAAAGCTATATTTGATTTGAGCATGTTTACATAATATCTGGGGACATAGATAGATCATGTTTATGAAATCTGTAATAAATATTCTACATACCATTTCTTTAAAACTATTATTTACTGCATGTTTATTCAATAAAACACAACTGATTCTATCCAGGAAAGACACCTCATCATATTGTAAACTTGTCAACATAATATAGAAACAAGTTAATAGAAAATTCAGAATCATTAAAATAGCAAAAAAGAAGAGGTATATTTAAATCAAAACATTTGTATTGTAATATAGAAGAATACACAGGAGAGGCTGTAGAGATGAGGAGGAATGAGACACATAACCTTTAGATGTGTGGCCTCTTTTGGTCTCTGCTCTCTATAGAATGTCACAATGAGATGACGCTCATCTTCAAGAGTCAGTCGTAACACAAAATATGTATTTTCAGGCAAAAAGGCAACAGCAAAAGGATTTTGACTTTATAATCATTTGGAGTTTCATGTTTCAGTTGACTATATAACATTTTCCATCAGTGCTAGTGTTAGTTATTTTATTATTATTGTATCTTGTTTGTGTCATTAACAATATATAAATGACATACAAAATACATAGGTCAACATGTTCATCTTCTTTTCCATTACTTTATTATTTCTGATGAAATATTTGAAATGCATATGAAAACCACAACCAAGGAAGTCCCTCCTCTCTGTAACTGTACAAAAAAATCTTAACCATGGTTGACTGATTGGTTTTGACAAGTTACAATTTAAAAACATTATTTTAGTTCAGGAGTAAATGCCTTGTACATTGAGACAATCAGATGTAAAATTTCACATTTGCTGCCCTCTTGTGGCTAAAGTTAGCAGAGTTAGCCCTATTTAGTGAAGGTACCAAATTATTGCAAGATTCAGATGTTGTAAAATGTATTTCTTTTGAACAACCCATACTGTTTATGTTTATCAGTTAAAAGCCCAAGCCTGCAAAACACACCACCTTAAATTTAAAAGGATAGGTCACATCCTCATTAATCTTTTGCACGACTCATTTTTTATATAAATATTGTGATAACATCCACACATACAATCAGTTAGAATTTCCATGTGAATTAGACTAGTGATCTACTACTTGTTTTATGAGTTGTCAAATATAGGAACATCTCGTGCAGGTTTGCAGTCCAGTGTGCTGTGCTGCTGAATCTGGCCCAGACTGGTCTCTACATAATTCACTTGAACATTTATGGAGCAATTTGACTGTACTCCATTACAGGGCTATCTCTTATGACACTGTATACGCACACGCACACATACACACAAACATACGCACGCACACAAATGCTCACATTCATATAATACGCCTGAATGATCTAACGCAATGACATACAAGAGATTGATCCAAGCTCCTAAACCAGCCACCTCCCTTTATATTTAATACTCTAATATTCTGTAGAGAAGACCAAGTCATTTTTCATACCTACATAAAATATCAAATGTATTCTAGTGCTCATTTGTCATTTAAGTGGTTGTTTGTTGCTAAACCCGTGCAAAAAAGAGCACACACACAGACTCACGGACGGAGAGACAGAGGGAAAAGAGAAGAGAATTGCAGATAGAGCCAGAGAAGAAATGGAGCGCAGCACATCAATCATTAGGATGATTATTATGGCAGTTGTCATGGCAACGTCCACCCTTCCCCCCTCTCCTCCCTCCTTCCCTAAGTCCTAGCTCCTCTGTCCTCTCTCCTACCCTCCCTCCCCTATGTCTCCTACTCTCTCAAATCAATTTAAATGCACTTAAATGCCACAGAAAGAAGAAGCATAAAGACAAGAAGAAAGCAGCCATTTTTTAAAACGTGGAATAAACTGAAAAATGTGTACATGTAAAATTGCATTCATACATTTAAATGTATCTTAATGAGATTATGTATAACAGGCGGTTTTGTTACTTATTTGGGCTACTCATAAAAACTGAATAGGGTGCATTCACACTTGTCCAGGTTTGTTCCTGGTTTGAGCCCTGTTTAGTCCTGATGTAGACTAGGTTTGGTTCTGTTCTTTAGTTTAGTTTAGTGGTTTAGTCCTGGTGCAGTCCAGGATTAGTTCTGAGTTTAATCCAGTAAAAAATGTTAAAGAAGACATTATGGTCTTTAGTAATGAAGTGTAACATATGTAAATCAGTATTTTAAATGTTGTTCATTGTTACAATGACTTAATAGAAACGGGGGCATTGACTTCCTGTTCAAAACAGATTCTCTGCTGATGATCCAGAATGCACCAGATCATGATTTACAGTGTTTTTTATTTTTACAAAATGGCTAAATGCAACATTTCTGAACATTTGTGTGTTACATGAAGTCTTTAAGTTTTAAGTATGGAGCTGTGGGTGGGGATAGGGAGTAAGTGAAAACAGAATTGTTTAGCACACTAAAGGCTCAAATACAGCACAATATAAATACAGTACAACTCAGAGTAAGCTTATGGTGAAGAGGAACTATTATCACATGGTTAAATGTTCTTATTCTGCTTTTTGAGGTCTTTAGTACATACATCATACAACATTTCTCTCCAATCTCTTCAAGGACTCTTACCTTGACTTGCATCTTTTTGCCCTCTCCCTGCCCCCTCTTTCATTCACTATTTTCTATTTTCTCAAATGTGGAGATCAATGGAGCTGATGGGAACATGTAATGACCCTATTATACTGCTCTGTGTGTGTGTTATTTAAAACCAGGGCAGATCTGCAGTTTAAAAGTCCTGCTGCAAGGTTAGCCTGTCGGTCAAGGCCAGTGAGGGAAGGTGCGTCTATGGTTTTATTTATTCATGTAATATGAGCTACAACTCTAATGCTGAGGGTAAGAATCAATTTGATAAATGTATTCAATATCCTTTTAAAATATCCTTTAACCATCCTGTACGTGACATTAAAATTATATTTACTTTTCTTCACTAAATCAGTTTCAATGGAAAATCCTACAACAAAAGTGTCTTTTAACAGCACAAAAAGGGAATAATGAGGAATTCAGACATTTTAATTTTTTTTCCTTTTTACAAAGGTTTCATGCTGAATATAGTCACAAGAATTACTGGAACCCAATGAACACAATTAGATGATATAGCTTTGGCTTATGCGTATATTGCATTAGTCTATTTATTCGTCTAAGAGTGCGTTCACAGTATGGTCCTGATTTTAGGCCCAGTCTAGTCTACATGGTAGACCTGATTTGGTCCAGGTTTAGTCCTGGTCTAGTCCACAATTAGTTCTAAAATTAGACCCAGTTTAGTCCAAATTTAAGTGGTCAATATGTGCAAGAGTGAATGCACCTTATGTCATCATCACATGTTTGAGAAGTGCAAAAGTTTTGTAAAGTATGTGCATAATTACTGTGTGTTTCTTCCTCTGGTCCTTCTTCTCCTCTGTCTCTGTCTGTCTGTACTGGGCTCACTGTATTTTCTGGGTCTTCGCTCTGACACAATTACACTTCAGCTCTGATCAGCTCCCATGATGCTTCACTGCACCCCTGGAATGATCACACACAGACACGCACCAATACATGAGAGCTTTAAAAGTGCACGCATCAAAATTCAAACTTAAAATTGATTTTAGAATTGGATTTTAAGCAGCCTTACTTTCTTTACCCTGGTCATCCTTATCTGTGCTGGGACTGCTTGGAATGAAATTTGGACATAACATAAACAGCATTTAAATGGAATTCACATATCAATAAAACATTGAATTGAAATTGTTCACATCTATTTTGAACTACTTACACAATCTGCATCAGTGATATAAGTTTCTTTAAACATTTAACATTACATTTTCAGTTAAAACTAGTAGGCGTACTGTTCATGTGCAACTTCTACTACTAGCCTATTACTTTACTTCTGCTATTACTACTACCCACTTCTACCTACTACATGGGACACCATCCCAGGGAGGACAAAGAAAATAGCTTCTTGTCTGCAGTAGAGTTGATAAAGATGCTTAATATCACCATTGCCAAGTGCGTAATGATCTTTAGGGTCAGAGCCAGGTCAGGGGTTAACAGGGTGAACGGGTCAGACAGATGGTCAAGACACTGAGAAATTTACATACGCAGTGACATGCATAAAATACTACACATCAAGATCAAATTTAGATGAATATGCGCAAATAAGTTGATTCTGAATAACCCACACACAAATTTTAATAACAGGCCTACCTTACCTAATTTGGATATGGATTAATTAAGTTTGTTAAACATATTTTTAAGTAAGATTACAGAGCAACAGTAGCAGTCTTAGCGCGAGTTTTCACGTATCAACAGAGCCCCCTACTGGTCATCATGAAGAACTGCCTTTTGAGTAATGAGACAGAACAAATAGGCTGCTTCTGCTATAGGATTATCTGCATAACTTGAAAAATACGAAATACGCATCTTAAATTAAAATGAAAACCATGTCTTAAATTAAACCTAATGCAACCGCATATTGGCTTATTTTTGTTTATAGTGTGATGCTGAATTTGTAACAGCAGATGGCAGCAGTGTAAAATATTGTGTGAGTAATAAAGGGCACTTTATAATGCGTTTGTGTCTTTTCATATGCATTTATTTTGCTAAGAATAAAGACTTTTCCTGTTAAGTTTTATGTATGGACATCACTATGCTTATTTGCGTCCATATTCTTCTTCCATATTCTTCTGAGCTACAGGAGCTATTGAAAAAGTTGCAGGTCTGACGCCCTGGTTGGCGTAGTTGTTTTAGCATGATATGTATAACATATAACATTGTTAAAATTCCTTAAACCTTCAGTAAATGTAAGCTATTATGCCTAATGTAATTGAGCACTGAGTACATTTTAGCCACAAAATTTTAAATGAGACAATGCAGAGTTGTCAGTCTAGTAGTGGTTTATTTTGTAACAATCTTAAATTCTCACAGTTTATTTCTGTTCAGTTTGAAACACAGTGCCTTAAAATGCCATACACATTTCTTATCTTTTAGGAGCAACACAATGTTATATTAATTTTACTGTAAAAACATAATAAAGAACAAAATTAAGAAATAAACTAGAAATGCAAATTAAAAAATGCCAATAAATCACACAATAGTTCTGATGATAAGCATCTGTTTTAATCCTTTAGCTACAAATATGTTACTCTTACCGTATCTGAGCATAGCCAAAACACTTACACAAACTTAAATCGCTCTTCAAACACGAGAATATTAAATTGTTATCTGTGATTAGAGACATTTTGTTCGGGGGTCTTTGGTATGTAACCTACATTGTTAAGCGTGACAGTTAATAGGTGAGCATTTGTGGTTTATGCTTCCTCTGGTTTTGAAACAAACTAAGATAACACAGCATTGATCAAAATGCAAACACTCACAGTATGCCACATATGACATTTCTAAGAACCGAACAATACTTGCACGCAAACACATTATAAAGATGGAGATGCTTTGTCATGGGGCCGAGCTGTAGTTCAAGTCTGTCTGCACCTCCTCTTCAGTCCCTATAGACAGAAAGTAAACAAATGGTGAACTTAAGGTATAGCGAATAAGCTATCTGAATTCAAATACATTTATTTAATAGGTAAAGAAGTAGCAATGATTTAAAGCAAAAATATAGGCCGCATTCTCATAACTAACAGCTATTAGCTATTAAAATCCACATTTACCTAACTAAAAATAATTTTTAAAAACTGAAAACCATTATTGACCTATATGAGATACAGAGATTCCATTACAAACAAGAGTGATTTGTCATACTACATAATACGTCTACACTAAATGTAATATGTTGAAA
Source organism: Taenioides sp. WSHXM2023 (assembly GCA_029959045.1). NCBI lineage: Eukaryota > Metazoa > Chordata > Actinopteri > Gobiiformes > Gobiidae > Taenioides > Taenioides sp. WSHXM2023. Next base: position 12,728,747 of record CM057096.1, on the reverse strand, counting down.
AGTTCCCACTTCACAATATGTTGACTCTGCCCCAGTTGTGGTCATATAAAAGATTATAGGTTGCGATTATTGTTGTTGTTGCTGTTGTTGTTACCAAAACAAAAACACTTTTCAATAAAGCCACACGAATAACCATCTGTGACTTTTGAGTAAAATGCTTTGAACTGTCCTAAAAGTCTCAATACATCTGTTTTGTCCAATGTATGTAATAAAAAAGTATGATCTTTCTGCACTTTTGTGTGTAATTTCACAGTCTACGCTTATTGTTGATAACTACAACAACTTTTGATGGATTAGCTGGTGTGGTTGTCCTTTTCCAAACACACCAGCTTATAACATGGATATAGCCTTGTTGTGGTAGCCTCTGAGTCTGTAGGCCGTAGCAGGATAGTCCCTGGTAGGGTGGTCTTTGATATCACTTACACCCAAAACAATGCCCCTCTGTTCAGTCTCTGTTCTCCTCCTCCTCTCCTTCCATCCTCAGATCTTTACCTCCAACTGGGGTCACAGTGAACTGTCAGTTTACTTAAGTTCAAAATACCAAAAAAGCCATATCTGTTTCTTCATATTTATTCCTGTGTAATGAATAAATTAGACCACGGGCTAGGATAGTCACGTGTGCACCCCCCCCAACAACCCTATAAATTTGGTATCACTGGAAACCTTGGGATGTCTAGATTACAATTATAACTGGTAACAGTAAAAAAACTGGGACTTGCTATGACATATCAATAGTTTTATTGACCTACCATAAAACTCATGAAATGGCTGAATGCGAAACATGTGATTTCGCCACATGATACAAAGACTCAGTAAATCATCAATTTTTCACTTAAATAAACATATAAGGCATGAAATGAAAGCTAACTCTGTGCCAAATCATTCCCTTTTTAAATGATATGTCTGTCTTAATTGTGTCTGAAGATATGCTTTAGTGAAGTATGACACCATATAAACAATAAATGCTCGTATGACAATACATGATGAATATGACAATAGTTCTGTTTTCATCATAATTCAAGATGAAGAAAGCCCAATCTCTCAGCTTTGATCTCATGCCAAAAGTAATCTGGTAGGACAAATACTAGCAAAGATATCATATGTATTACCTAGTGATCGATAAAACACTCACTACTACCCTAAGTCTTACTACCTATCTGGTTCACAGGTGATTTCCTGCCAAAAGAACTTCTAGATATTGCTCAGGAAACTGTGGTAACTGAGGACTTCAGTGAGGACCTGGATGACTTAGATTCAGATCTGGTTTGTGATATCGATGCTGACTTTGAATCATTTGTGGAAGATGAAAGTGACTGTGATTCAGACTGAGATGATCTATGTTACAGGTCAAAATAAATGCACAAAAAACTCACTAAAACAAAACGACCGAAAAAAAAACATGTTCATTAGTTTTCTTTTATGTTTCAGAAAAGATAAGTAACAGAATCAGTTATTGTTTTTGACATACGTTTTGAAAGCTTGGTGAGATTGACTTTTTGTGTCAATTTATGTGTTACTGGTTATTGAGTTATTGTGGCACATTGAGACATATCAAACATTGTATATGATGGAAATGAAAGTGGTAATATTGCAAGTGTAGGTTTGTTGATATACCTCAAAACATATGGCATTTCAATTTTTAAGCTGAATATGGGATCATTATGCGATCTTCAGCATTCATTTAAGTGTTTTATCGATCACTAGGTAAAACATATGATATCTTTGCTAGTATTTGTCCTACCAGATTACTTTTGGCATGAGATCAAAGCTGAGAGATTGAGCTTTCTTCATCTTGAATTATGATGAAAACAGAACTATTGTCATATTCATCATGTATTGTCATACGAGCATTTATTGTTTATATGGTGTCATACTTCACTAAAGCATATCTTCAGACACAATTAAGACAGACATATCATTTAAAAAGGGAATGATTTGGCACAGAGTTAGCTTTCATTTCATGCCTTATATGTTTATTTAAGTGAAAAATTGATGATTTACTGAGTCTTTGTATCATGTGGCGAAATCACAGGTTTCGCATTCAGCCATTTCATGAGTTTTATGGTAGGTCAATAAAACTATTGATATGTCATAGCAAGTCCCAGTTTTTTTATTGTTACCAGTTATAATTGTAATCTAGACATCCCAAGGTTTCCAGTGATACCAAATTTATAGGGTTGTGGGGGGGGTGCACACGTGACTATCCTAGCCCGTGGCCTAAATGTTATGCTTAACTAGGACTGGGATTCACAGAGTTCCTAACAATTCAATACAATACACAATATGTAGCTCACAATATGGCGATACATGCAATACTTTATATATTGCAGATGATACTCTGTGATATATTGCTGTTTTTTTAAGAACCAAATACATTTTAGCAACAATATTTCTTTGTTAAACCACCACTTTTGCAAAGTTAATATTAAATACATTGATTTCAATCATCAAAACAGTGAATATGTCAAGTGTATTGTATAAACAAGTTTTCCTTCACCAAAAAAATCTCTAAAAGATAAAAAAAAAAAAAAATCTCTCACATGGTGGAACAGAGCATTTTGAGCTTTGGAGATGCAGACAGACTAATAATAAAGGATTACTCAAACATGCATGAATGAAACAAAATGCAACTCAACACAAGTGTCAATTTTGCATAATATAGGACTTTTAAAGTAAAATTAAACAAAGTAAAGTAATAAAAAGAGTAGACAGTGATTGTTGTGATGGCAATGGATTTAACACAAACAGAAAGGGTTATTGCTGGTTAGATGATTAAGAGGAAGGTAAAGCAATGTGAAGTAACAGAGATATGGTTTGGTTTGGCACTGTTGTTACTTGAATAAAACGGGCTGCATACCTCTGATAAAAGACTTTGTTTCAATTCCAGTATCACACTCCTGCCTTGAGTTCACAAACACCAAATCACACGACTCAGCAATCTACCAGTTCAGCAAACACTGGCTTCTTTCCTTGCTATTGTAATGTAATAATAACTACAGTGGCTACAAGTATGACTCAAATATTGTCTAAAATTACTTAAATTCAACACATGTAGGTTTATTGGTATCGGCCCTACTATTATAGAAGCATACTCGATAAAAGAATTCTTACATGCTGCTGGAATTATGGCAATATGGCATAGTATCAACTCTTAACTTACTTTGAAACGTAATTGCCACAGCAAAGCTACAGACCAGCAGATTCATTCATCAGACAGGATAAATTTCACTTTACATCCAGAAAAGTATTAAGGCAATTTTACGGAATGATTTAACTTCTTGGATGAGATAAAAGTTCATAAAAATCAAAGTAGTAACAATTTTCCAACTTTTGCTGAAATACAGGTCTTTAATTACAACAATGTATAGAGTCCTGGATGACAAACAACCTATTGCTCACACTTAAAACTACACTATTTTCAACTTTAATAAATTGGAATAAAGACTTTATTTATAATGAGTAAATAGTGTATTAAGAATGATTCAGATAGTTAGCGTTAGGGTATTAATTAAGTAGTTACTAAGCCTGAATAAATTAAATGTTGTGTTTATGCTTAGGTTAAATAAGGTTGTGTTCATGCTTAGGTTAAATAAGTTATTATATGGAGTGTTACCAGCCAACTCATCGTTTCCCAATATAACCCTCATTTGTTTTGCAGGGACATGTTGTATCTCCTTTTGGTTCAGCTATAGTCCTTGTGCTGAGCCACTTCTCCATACACAGATCCTGGATATAAGGCCATCCCAGATTAGAACTGGGTTAGATCTTCCAGGGCTTGATCCATTATACTGTCTCTTTACCACATTCAAAATACCTCTGGGACTGTTTCCATTTAAAGTTTATCCCTGATGAGATTATGATCTTAAACATTTTATTTTGAACTATATTGAAAAAAATGTACTGCTACATTTTTTAAAGGTGAACTATGTAACTATTTTGGTGGAGGGTCAACTTCTGGTCTCCATGGAGATGTTATTATCTGTCTGGAATGTTCCACGTTAAGGTTTTAAATGTACCTATATAGCATGTATTTAAGTATTGTTATTGCTGAAAAATACAATCAAACCTACATTCTTACTCTGCTCAAACTAGTCTCTCCACAGATCTGGCCTGTAACTTTGTTTGGTGGCAGTTTGTCTCTATAGAGATAGACAAGTTTAATAATACTTTGGAAAATCTAGACATAGAAATAACATCTCCATGGAGAAAAGCAGGTGGCAGATGCTGTTGAATGTTTAAGGAAATAATGTTTTGCCAAGTTTGTTAGAAATATGACAAAACATCAAATATTACATTTTGGATTTAATTGGTTAAACAAAATGATAGTACACTAGACTTTAGGAAAATGTAATATTTAACTTTTGCCTGATATGGCCAAGAAACAGCCATAAACTAGGATCAATAAACGCACATATACTGTAATATTTTTTAAGGTTTATGTACATTAATCTTATCCAAATAAAATCTCAGTATGATTTAACTATAGCTACCCACTATAAAGTTGTGAGTCCAGCCCTGCACATTACAACATAAACATAATGCCTTGGTAGAAGTCTGTCACTCTATTTTACTTTCACTTACTGTAATAATATCAGTAGTCAAATAAGCACTTTTTATACCTTTTACACTTGTTCTGGTGGATCCCCACACTGTGAGAAGTTGATGGTTTGAATCTGAAGTCACTGGAAGGCTGCTCGGACTGTCCTGTCGCTGAGGGGCTGCGTGGGTCTGAAGTTGTCCCCTAATAATCCATCATTCCCCTCGAGTAAATCCGCCCCTTTGGTGTGGGACCGCAACCTTCGAAACTCCTCAATCTAAAAGTAGAAAATACTTATACATCTGATTTCTTTAATATTGACAAGTAAATTCATATTACCAGAGTGCACTGTTCAAGTAAACATACTGTAACTATTGTATTTGTACTTTGCATACCTTTAAGTATGTAAGACATTTAAACCATGTGTTTGTTTGTTTTTTAGAATTTTCATTTTGGATGTTTTTACAGCACTGAAACATGTAGAAAGAAATGTGTCCACAATGAGTGGGTTTGCATCTCCACAAACCTGATTCTTACACGGCCTGGAGAAGGGCCTCCTCCTGCTTGTTACCATGGAAATGTTGCCCCTGTTCCACGTAGTGTGGGATAAAACTCATCTATCTCCATGGAGAATGATCCAAAGTATGGGTACAACTTTCTGACATGCTGTGCCACTTCCAGAAAGTTACACTGTGTTGCTTTAAAATACACAAGGAAGTTACTGTGGGTAATAGATCTATTAAAAATCCAGCCTGTCAAAACCAAATATTGATTCTAGAGTAATATTTCAACAAATATTTGCCTACCTCTAAAAATAAGCTCTACAGTAAAGAGTAATTTACTATTACTCATTGACACATCACCTCCTACTTGGGAAACGTGGGTGGGGTGTGTACATATAACCGGAACTCTGGGGTTCAAGTGAGTGTACATGTGTGTAAAGGGCATATTTTACCTTATTACAATTTATCTCCAGGTTAATTATCAACACTTTTAAGTTGGTAATATTTTTATGCAAATTTACATTGGTATTTCTTTGACATTTTAAATAGTTTATGTCCCCATTATATTTGAGACAAGAAAGGTTAATGTTTAAGATGACATTGTGTAAGCAATATTATTACTAATCTACTAACAGGTTTGTATATGCTCCTCTAAATAGTAGGCTATAAAAAAGAAGACTGCATCCTACACATACTTCCACATGTTTAAGGATGTATCTCTGGTTGACAAGGGCAGCATTAGTCGGCATGGTAACAGCTACAAGATAAAAACACTACTGAATATTTTCATGTACATCTGCACTGGGCATTGAGTGGAGGGACTGTGACTGTGTTAATCATCTAGAACATGTAGGTCAAGTTAACTTGAAAAAACTGTAAGAAAAAAAACTGTATAGAATAGATCACAAAAAGTTACTCCAAGCCATGACCTTATTGCGGTGAGGCGAGACTGCTACTCACTTTACCTCTGAGCATCCATGACTTTCGATTATTATGCCTTTTCATGTTGTAAGAACAATACTATGGTACGCTAGCCTGATCTTTAGCATTTCAAAGGGAAAGGCTAGGGCACACATAAAATCACCTTTGTTCAAACTGGTACTATTAGCATAAAAAGGCTTGAAAATATTAAGGTCTACCAGCAGGATATAGCCAAGAGTGCAGTGAGGTTTATGCGATTATTTGTTATTAATGAGGTCCATATTTATTATAACACTTATTTCAATTTGGCTGGAGACAGGAGCAAACTGCATGGAGCATACATTTGGACTTTTATAAGGACTTTGCTAACAGTTTACTTGGATAGTGTTTTATTGTAATTCCATAAATATCACTTAATTTTATGTATGTTAATTGTATGTTTAACGGGCAAAAGTGTCTATATTTTACCTGTATTTGTGAGATGGTGAGAGGGTATCGATAGAGGATCCACGTTACATTTTCACTGCAGGGAGGAGTGGTCAGGGAGCCTTCATACACCCAGTAGTCTCTAAGCAAAGGGTCTGGGGATATAAAAGGGTTAAAACGGTCAAACAACTGCCATACGATTCTTAAAAGTGCCCCTCAAAAACAACAGGATGCAGGGACCCAGGATCTAAAAAGGGTCAAAAAAACAAGAAACATCTGCTTGCTATCAACTGAGGTTAAAAAAAGTAAAATAAACAAAGGTATATTTAGTTACTATTAATAATCTGAAGAGGCAACATGTTCTTACCAGGCAATAGAGTGTTGGGGTTGAAGCAGGGGATTATCTTGCTCTTTCCCTAATGAGAACAAACATTGCATACGGTTTGAAATCTAGATTGAAAAAGCCATTTATTTTACCTAGGCATCTGGCATAAGTAATGTTTAATCTTACCTTGTACTGTAGGTCCTGCAATACTTCCGTAATAGCCTTGAGCCCCAGATGTTCTTTACCAATCTGATAAAGGGTCAAAGATAATTGCAATTTTGACATCGGGTTTTAAATATAGGTGAGTATGCTGTCTATTTGTGGCACATTTAAATGGAGCAGCTGCTAATATTGCTGTGTGGGTTTGTTATGAATGAATTATACATAAATTGGTGAGAGACTTGCAAGACTAAGATAGAAACTTTACTTCCTGTATGTGTTTAATGGAAAAAAAATATACAGATGTTAGAAGTCTAAATGTTGACAAAATCCAAACACAAAATTCTAATAATAAATAATATATAATAAATATTTTTTAATAGGGGAGGTGGCAAAGAAATTGATTTTGAAGTTAATGGCTAGTAGGGCTATACAGCTATAGTGTAGATATTGTGATGATCATAATGCAAGAGCAAATGTATATTACTATTGTCAGTGTCACTCATTGTTGAAGACTTCAGGAAGTGACCCAAACATAAAAAGAAAACTACAGGTCAAAAACAGGAAACACAGAGGGGTTATTTGTGGAGCACTTGTGGTCACCCAGGTTATGACTTTCACACACATAGCCTGACGTGCCTCTAGTTTCTCTATGTGTAAATGTGTGTGAATTAATACATTTTATAACAGATCTTAACCTGTACAAATAAGGCTATGATGAGGACCCCATTCTTCTTGCCCAGAGCGTCCTCCAGGTTGTTAAAGAGTGTGCTGTTCCAGTGGATTAGATGGAGCTGTAGAAAAACACAAAAAGAAAACCACTTAAATACATTTGTATCCGACAGGTGGAAGGAGCGCCTAAAAGTAAAGTGTGTCCAACCACCAGCTGCCAGTGACATAGGGATTTACAGGTCAATCTTTCCATTTACACAGACTAAAGGCAAAAACCCCATATTAACTTGTCAGATAAGGTATATTGATTGTTACATGGCATAATAGTTTGTTCAGTATTTTTCCTATATCCATTCATTTCATACTTTATTAAGAGCTCAGATTTCTGATGAACTGCAAAAGTATGACCTAGTTATCATTGTCGGGGAAATAAAAAAGTAACAACATATTTTTATCAATACAGCCCACCCCAGTAGCACTTTGTGTAGTTTACTGGAAAGTAGTAACATTGGCAGTTGGGAGTTTCTGTCTTGTAAGTTAGTCAAACTGAAATCAAAGTCAAACTAATACAAAAACACTGCCCACCAGTCTAGCTGAAAGAGAAGAGAAAGTGCCCTTAAGAACTTGAGTTCAGACAATAGCACCCTATTGTCTGAACTCAAGTTCTTATGTTCCTAAGCTGCTGTTTCAATACACTCTGGCCTTTATAAAGTTATAGTTTTGACCTAAATTTTTGGACAAATGTCACACGAATAGAGAGGGGACATGGACTTGAACTGGGTTTGGTGATCTTTAAGGATATAATAATGTATCTAAAACATGGAAGCAAAAACTTCATTCAAATTTCAAGGCAGCAAACAATAAAACAGAATTTTCAAATTGCGTATGCTCCAAATGAAAACAGGATGCTTAAAGGGGACATTATGTTTTGATTGGTGTAATTTTGAGATCCAGTTTTAGTTACATAATGTTAGTACGCTCGCCTTTTTACAGACCGATTAACTGCAATTTGGGATTGAGTAAAAAATACAAAAATGTTTTTTGTTGTTTATATAATATTAAATTACTGAACTAATCTTATCTTTTCAGCACAATGTTATTAGCCCAGTCAAGAATTGTATATACATTATTCTGATAATAACATGATTTTTAAGCTGCTAGTAAACAAGGGATTCCAGTTCATACTATCCGCAGCTCTTCAAGACAAATGTATTTGAAATTGTAAGATAATATAACTCGCTCGTACCTCCATTGGGAAAGCCTTGAAGTTGACTGTGTGCTCTGATCCTCTCTGGTTCTCTTTGCCCCAGTGGAACCGAACTTCATGAAGCTCATACTCATGATCACTGGGAAGAGGGCCTCCGGTAACCACTGGCAACAACACAATTCATTATGGACACAAAAATAGATAAATAACAGGTCTTGGATTACATAAATTGAAGCATTTCTCATGATGCAACACTGCAGTCAAATACATAAAGGTAAGGAAGCAGCATTAGAAGTAGTAGTCAAGGACGTAGTATAGGAACAATAATAGTAGTATCAGTAGCAGTATCACTACTCATAGAAGCTATACAAACTAGCAGTAGCGATACAGAAACAGTACTAGCAGTAGTCGAAATAGGACAAATTCTGGTATTAAATTAGAATTAGAGCCCACTATTAATACTGTGTCTAAATAAACTATCCATTTCTTTATTTCAAACTAAATATTACATATTTTGAATGGATTTTTTTTCATAATGTTGCAGGAAGCTGAAACCCATTTATAGGCAATATATCAATGCAACTTGCACAAGTGCAAATCTAACATCTACTCAAAATATAGTGTTTCATATGTTTGGGGTATTTCTTCCTTTCCTAAATAATCTATAGGAAGGACTTTGACATTGAAACTTTACAACTTCACAATGACATCTCCAGCTGCATTTTCACTAGCATTGTTACAGTGGATTGCATGAAGATGTTGCCATGTCAACGGGAAGTCACCTGACTTGGACTTGAGGAGGATGCGGACAGTATGGCCATCGTTGATGACCTCACAGTCCCGACACACCACATAGTTTGGAGACAAGCCCACGTCCAATAGGGAGGGGTCATACTGGGCCTCTCTGGAGTTTAGATTGATTGGAGACTGGTACTCCCCGTTGGCTGTTGGGAAATGTAGTCCCCACTCTACACCTGAAGAAAAAATTGACACATATTCTTAAATGGTATCAAGGTGAAAATACTACAATTTATGGCCCGATATGTTTTTGACACATGACACACGAACTGAAAGCAGAGGTAAGATTGGCACATAATTAACACAGGGCACAATATGGTTTAATATTGTAACCTAAAGAAATGTTTGGCATTATATTGGCAACCATTCATTTCCACTAAGGTTGTCTATGTGACAGTTTACATTCAGTTGTTCAGTGTCTATGGCTGCAGATTGCAATCTGGGAGCTTGCCTCCTTATATTTACTCAATTATACGAAAAAAGCTAAAGTTGACAAGAGCTAATGTTTCATTTGTTTTAGCATATACAGTACATGCTGGCATTCCTCTTAGTTAAACAAAAATCCTCACCCAAGAAAAGACACATGCAAATTTGCTATTATGTTAAAATGTTGTTTTGATGATAAGCACATTGATTCCGAGCTGAAATTACAAACACATTACAGCACACTTACTACGTATTCTTCCTACTCTGTCACAAAAGCATTTTATTATATTATTGACAAGAAAATATATGCAATTCATGTGCACAATGGACTACATTAACAAGAGAATTACACTTAAAACTAGGAGTGCATTGTATGCCAAAAACCTGACCAATGATAGGAATGCTTGTCCTAAGTTCAGTACACTCTAAATTGACAGAACTGATACTGATCAAATCTAGAATAGTCCGAGGATTGTGCAAAGAAAGTCAAATATTTTCTAACACTAGAGAATCACTCATTTGAATTCAAAGTAATGTGTGCAGCAGAGCCTGCAAGGTTGATGCAATTTGACTCTTGCTTCCATGTTCTGCCTCCGACTAGGGAAAGAAAGCAGAGCCGAGAGCATGAAAGTGACAAGGATAACATTGTGCCTCCTGTAAGTCCTTTGGCGTGTATCATGTTCTGTCTTAGTCACACAAAAATGAACTCAGTTTTTTCAGTCAAATGCTCCATGCTCTCACTGCCTATTCACAGGAGAGAGGGAAGGGGCTCAACATTCCCCTGCTTCTCAGCAACAAAAACCCAGACAACTCCTTCCCACCAGCTACAAGTCCATTCACTCTGCTGCTTTACAGAAATCTACAAGGAAAAATGGCTCCTGTTTTCAAATAGTGTGATAATACTGACAAGTTAGCAAGTATGCCCAATTACTGGCCCAGAGACCAAACACAACCTGGTTTTAATGGCATTAGGCATTATGGTGAAATGTTAACAACTTTTAGTAATGAATACTTGCATCTGTTTGTTAAGAAACTGTGAAATTATTCTACCAGAAATGTGTTTTAATCTATTAAATGTATTGTAATAATGATATATAATTGTACATATTTATTGATTTGTATTTCACAGAGTAGTATAAACTCTAAAAGAAACCAAAGAAATAGATATAAACATTAACACCATCTTTTACATTCATGAACAAATTACACTGAGCACCTTACTCTTTAGGCCGACTCTTGAGTCAAAACTCACTCATGAACAACTACTGCTTGTTGTTATTATGCAGAGCTGGTATACTTACAGTAACAACATTAGAGCAGTCAGTGAATGTATTGCAGCATATCCAGTGGTACACAGTAATGGAAGCAATAAAGAGAAAACATGGTCAGATAAGACAAACCAAACAAACAGATGACACTGATCCAACACATTAGACTTACATTAGAACCACTTAGTGCATAATGATCACTTTCATCAAACTTTGCTATGACAACATGTGCACACACCCCACAAATATGCTTGGAAATAATTTTCAGTATAAATTTTAACATATTCTGGTAACACATTATTATAGTAACTACACCTTAATTAGCCTTAGTAAAGCATGAAGGCTTAATTCATAATGAAAAAATTGTTTATCAAGAATGATTCAGGCTTCGTAACTATTTAATTAATAACCTAGCCCTAAATCCTAACCCTTCTTAATCTTAATAAACTATTTGTTCATCATAAATTAAGTCTTTCTTCATGCTTTTAAAGTCTGTAAATAGTGTAGCTATTATAAAGTGTTACAAATGTTTTTAGTAACTTACCTGTAAAGGTAAATGTTAAATAAAAACAAGTAAAACATAAGGGTTTCAAATAACTATGGACAATGTGTTGGCTAGAAACACAAAGAATGTTCTCTCTACTGTTTACATTTTACTGCTCTGAGCCTTTTTGACCTGAGGGAACATAAATAACACAGGTGCAATAGATGAGTCAGACATCTAGAATAATTCTTCAGTCTTTTATCCCATTGAAACTACTGCTGTTACTAATATTGCTACTGGTTCTACTACTTGTTTTACATGCTCTATACCACCCACTTTACAGTTTGCAAATTAACTACTACTACATCAGCACTACTACTACTATTACAACAACTACTATTAGCCTACTATTTTTGTTACTCTACTACTACTGCAATGAAAAGCAATACTTTAAATACAATTTGATTTTAATAATGCTAACAACTCATAACTTCACCTTACCTTCTTCATACCCCCAGTCCAGTTCGTCTTTGCTCTTGTTATACTCTGCCTCCTCATTCACATTATCAGCCATGGTTGTTAGTTGTTAGTTGTGGTCGCACTTGTAAGTCCTATCCAGACCTCCTCCCTGTCTTTGCTGCAGATATTATGCCTCACTTGGCCTGAAAACTCTTTGCTCAACCGGCTTTCAACTTTTGACAACAGCCCCTTTCAGTAGTCCTGGCTCTTGCAGTTACTATGTGATGTGCTTTGGTTCTTCCTCTATGGCTCCTCCCCTCTGTCTCTCTTTGCCCACATAACTCATCCCACCTTCTTTCTCTCCAAACTGCAGGTGTACTTGCAAGCAATGGCATTTTTCCAGCAGTCACAACCTCCTATACATATACATATATATATATATACTTTACTACTTCATATAATGGTATCCACTCTTTTAGTGGTCTTGGATAACCTCGCTTGCATGTGTGTTTTGGAAAGTCAACCCATGGTAAGAAGGTCATGGTGGTATTGCTTTTGGAGACTGTAAAGTCCCACCCATGGGTGAAGGTAACAGTGTTCGTTATGAAAACAGGCTCAAAACAGCAGGAATGGAGAGAGTGAATAGTCCAACTGTTCTCAAGGCTGATGACTTCAAGATGGACAAGTCTTAAAACACTTAAACCAATACAGCGTTGCAGCCAAACTCGTAAAAGTTGCAGTCATTCAGTTCATTCAATTCAAACCGGGAAATTTTACAATGCAATTTCCTTCAGCTAACAGCAAAGTTGTGTTTGACCTTCTAAGTGTAAAAAATACCAAGACAGTCCTTATTCTTGATTTGTGGCAATGATAATTCCTATCCTCAAGGCTCCTGATATTAATTGCCCTATATTCTTTATTAAGAGGTAGAGCCCCTAGAGTAGTGATAATGCAGGCGAGCTCCCTTGATTCAGACAGTGTAAGGGTGCCTATGCTCTCTCTGTCTCCTCTCTCTTGTTCTGCTTTTGATTCTTATCAAAGTGTAACAAGGCCACAACTCAATCAGCCCTGTAATCCTCCTGACCACAAATATAACTCTTACCAAATCATGATAAGTAAAGGCAAGGTAAATTTGCAGTCAAGCAGATAGAGGTCATTTGGGGACATTGAGTTTACAAGTATAAGATTAAATCTTAATTGCATCCAACAAAATTAAATGTATATATATATATATATATATATATATATATATATATATATATATATATATATATATATATATATATATATATATATATATATATATATATATATATATATATATAATATTCATATTTAAAAAAAACCCAAACAAATAAAAAACATTGGCTAAACATTGGCCTATTAATGTTGGTTAAATTCCAAGTAGATATGGTAGATACGTACAAGTCAAGATGTTTTGGTTGAAATGGTTTCAATGCCAGACTCCATTCCTTTTTGCACTTTGCACTATGTTTACACTATCCTTCTCAACCAGTAGATGGATCAAAAAGGTTTTTTGATGGAACCCAAAACTTTACTTTACCTAAAAACCTTTCCCAGCTACACAACAACAGGTTTTCACAAATCTGCAATGTTTGATATCAGATTGGCCTCTTTTACACTAGCTTATTCCACTGAAATCAACTTGTGATCTATTCTGTTCCATCTACTTACGTGCTTTAATGAAAAAGTAAGAGGCTGCATTATGCACTTATGTCACTAGATGTCACCAAACTACAGATGGATAATAACTGCCACCTCACTATTATTACTGCGGTAATTAGAATACATAAGAATACATTTGCCCACAGACAACTTTATACAGATAACACAGATAAAGTAATTTCTTGGCATTACCTAATAAGGCAAGAAATGAGTGTTGTTGTTTTTTTAGGTTTGACTTTTAACCTCTTGTGATGAAAATATGGGTAAAACTCACCTCATATCATTAACAGTCTCATGTCTTTAACAGATGTAGGCTCTCTCCAGTCTGCATATTTGAGTCATCTTGTCTGGTTTTTAGGGTGTTTTCCTCAGCATTCTGCAGGTGGAACTGAGAGGAGACACATTTACAAAATCAGCATGTATTTGCTGCCATCATTTGGTCACAAGTGGGTTTACAATGAAGCAATAACATTAATATACGTAGAGTCATTTACTGAAGCTCCCTTATTCTAAAACTGAACATTTGGTCTCAGACAAACACAGTAAAATTAGACAGAATGTTCAAAACCTTAACGATTTTTAAGAAGATCACATTAAGGGAACATATGTAGTAAACACTGTAGTCACAAGGGGTAGCTAAAGAGAGAACAGAGTCAGCCTTTGAAGTATGATGCTCTTTAATAGCTCTCGGTAGTTAGGGAAATTGATTAAATAACCGTATGCACTACAATGCACCTATATACATCTGTTAATCTGAAAAGAAAATCCGTTTATCTTCAGTGCAAAGCAGGGGGACTTGAATACATCATCAACCTGGTCTCGTGGCGTGGCGAGGGCGGACCGTGTGACGTAGAGCTGTGGCTGGAGCTGTTTATTGTTCCTTGCTGAGCACCGACAGAGAAAAACAGGCTAACAGGCTGAGTGCTACCCCTTCCCACGCGGTTTTCGGTTTGTAAAACGAAGGCGTAAGGTTCCAGACAGCTGAGTGCACAAACCAGGGCCATGGCGTACGCGTACCTCTTCAAATACATCATCATCGGAGACACGGGTAAGCGGCACGGCGCAGCAGCCTGACTGTCACTTAGCTTTAGCCTAGCACTTAGCATCGGAGCTAGCTGTCCATTTCCGCAGTGTTGGATAGTCCAATGACGTGGTAAAAGACAAGACGCAAGGGGTGGGATGACAGCTCCAATTTTTAATACTTCTAACACATATTCTACCCTGACATATACCCTGACAGCGCCTGGAAGTTGTATGTAATTGCTGGATCAAATGCAACATGTGTGTTACTGGAGTGTCGCCTCTGTTGACACGGGAAAAACATAGTGGGCCTTTTGTCGGCTGCATCCAGGGTGGGGGTGTTAGCTCCAGACAGTTAGCAGGCTAAGAAGCTAAACATTAGCTGTTTCGCTTATTATAAACCGGTCACGACACGCATAACCCCCTATATTTATAATTTGAACACGCATAGTAAAGAGGTTGTAGGCTAGACTTATGCTGCTAGTTGCCCTGTGAGCAGTGGTGGTTCTCCAAGCCCATCACTAAAGCTCTGGGGAGCTGTGCAAAATCGCGTAAAGAGAAGCTAACAACTGCTCTCAAAACATGCACAGATTAAGTTTATCCAATTATTAGTAAATATCTTTTTTTATTACTAGATAACAGGTGCACTTGTGTGAAATGTAATAGCATTAAATAGTTGCCTATTTATTGGCCTTTTGAAGGGCCTATTCAGCTAGCATGCACAGTAGCATGTATAATCCTTTTATATCCTATAATATGTATAATATTAGCTCATGTTTGTATTAAATTACATAAGTCAACATTTAAACAACTGCAAGTAGACTAATCAAGTAAACTAAATAAAAACATTTTAAAAGCTATAAATCCAGTTATCATTACATCATGCATCACACATTACACAATTTCAAAACTAAATGTCATATTGCTGTATACAATTTAAAATAAATATTGTAACAGCAGCATGTTAGAGCAAATTTATAATGCCCCAGTATTTTACATCACTTAAAAACTGATTACTCCAGAGTGATTGTGAAATAGACTCTCTAGTTTGTTTTTGTTTATCTCTTACCAAACCCTGTTGCATCATTGTCCTATTTTGATTAGTTTATTTGAATTCACGATAATATTAAAATTATTAATATTTTTGTCCAATGATAAAAACGTAAAGGTAAGCTTTGCCACTCAAATATTGCTTGTTGATTTATTTTATAGTTGTTTTAAAGCAGTCCACATTGAATTCTTTATAAACCTCTAGGCTCTAGCTGTAATCTCATGGGAAAGGTCTCCATTTCCTTTGTGCGTTTGCATTTAAATGTAACAAGACCCTCCAATCAATCCTGGGCTGTTTTAAGCATTTAACAAGCAGAAATTCATAAGTCACTTTTCTCAAACTTGTGCTTTAGTAAATCTATTATCTATATAGGTTTTTACTCTTCTCCTAAATAATTTGCTCACAACAAGTGCTTTGGATGTCTGTGGTATATATATATTTTTCACAACCACTACATTTTGTGGTTTTTGCTGAGGGCCTAAAGCTTTTAACACTAACTCACTTGTGACTTACTGAAAACAAATAGATATTTATTTTTTAGGTAGCGTATTCAACAATATATTGTAATATTATTTGGCATTATGTGACCAGTTTTTTCATCTGGTATTTGTTGCTAAAAGGCTTAGATCAATAATAGTTGTGGTTAAGGATTTCTGTTTGTCATTGGGGTGGGGAATCCTCCTGGTCTACTACTGGACTACAGTAACCAAACCTGTCTACTTTTAGAGATATTGGAGTCAGAAGAAGACACAGTAAAGAGGAACGTTACTAGTTTACCCAGGTGTTCACTGTCTGGCTAATGTAACTGCAAGAATAGTAGGTGAACTATTACCTTTTTTTAGGCTACAGAGAGGTTATGGTGATAAACAGTTATTGAATTTTTACTCCTGTGTCAGACTTGAAAAATTGTAGTAAAAAGTAGTTAAAAGAAGTTGTTGTACATTCTGCAATATGTCCTCACAGTATTTGGTGTGTAAAAAAATTTTCATAGGAGAACAAGGAGCAGTGCTATGCAGTAGTTAGCTGTTCAGTCTGCTTATTTTTAGGCTTCTTTGCCATGGTATATGCAAGGTTGTCCCCCAGAGCCATGAATATCTTTCTTTATTTTATTGCTTTTAAGATGATTGAAAGGAGTAGGGCAACACTGTATTACATAAACCATGTCAAATATTTAGTTCTTTGAGAGCTAGAAAATCCTTTCATTGCTGTAACCTTTTAAATTGTCTACTTCAAAAGTTATATTAAAGAAGTGAAAGATTTGTTAATACAACCTCAAATATTCAACCTATTTGAGATTTTCTTAATCTTAATTGAATATTGACGTTAGAAAGTTATATTTTTTGCTATTAATTTAATCTATATAGAATTAAGAAGCATGGATGAAGGCTAGATTAGTTTAACTTTATTTAATAACAACAATAACAATACATAATACATAGTTTGTTATTTTTAAAATATCTTATAGCTATACCTTTTTATTTTATGTTTTGTTGTCTAGTAACAAGGAGGGATTCATTTGTTCTTATTTTGCTCATGACAGTGTTGTCTCTTTCGATATCTTTCACTGGGCTAGGCTGGAGCTTGTTGACATGTTTCGCACAGGTGTGGTATGTGCACTCTCCAACTGTCCACTTTTTTTTACCAAAGCCAATATGAATCTTTAACAGGGTTCTGAATGGACCCCGTTGGCACAGTCCAGCCCCCTGTACTTCCTGTCTGGTGGGCTTTTTTTTTGTGGTTTATTGCACAGGGAAACACAATGGGGCAGGGCATTCCACCATTTTATTCACCTGATAAATTAAGCGTCTTGCAAGTATTGTTGGTCTGCTTGAGAAGGTGGCATAGACTGAAAATGAAAACGCAAACTACTGAGCATATTAAGCCTAAATTTCGCTTTCAAGATTTAGAAGAAGACTGATTTACTGTAATCTATTTTATACTGTGATATATATCTAATTTTGGTTTCCTTATTCTAGCTAAAAACCTTTCTGCTGGTTGGTTGCCTCTCTGTAACAAAAAATAATTTCCACTTGGGATGAATAAAATATAATATAAAATAAATAATTATCATTCCTTGATGAAACCTGTAAATCCAAATCAACAGTTTAGCCAAGTACATCCACGCATTGACCAAAAATATACCACAGAATTTGTACTATCTTGCTGTTGAATCTGAATTATTTTACTTTTTTCATTAAATTTTTAGTGCTATGCTGATAGTAATTACTAAAGCATACATTAAATAAGGACTATATCACCTTAACATGCACTGTTATTCTAAACTTACTAAATTAGAATCTCACATGAATCTCACTTTTTGTTTTCTATTTGTGCATTCTTCAGTTCTTTGATTCTCAATTGGTAAAAACAGATGTACTCATAAACCATGAATTTGTATCAAATGGATTGGTTTTGAAATTTGAATGTCACTGTCAGTGTAATTTATTATGTTATTTGTACTAAAAATTAGCCAAAATAATGCTTTTATGTTTAATTCAATCTTGGGTCCGCTTACCCTCTGATCCTGCTGCTGGGAACTAAAGGACCCTGAAATGAAGAAGTTTTGTGAAAAATAATTGTAGATTTTAATGGACTGTGTTTTAGCTTTGACCCTGTTAGCTTATGTTACATAGCAGGAAAATGTGTTGATAAAGAATGTGAACTTGTTGCTTTAAACTGCTGATGTGGTGTGCTAGGTCAGTCATATGATCAGACTTACAAAAACGAATACAGCTAACTGCATCCAACACAAAGTAAAATTTAAAAAAACAACAACTAGTTTCTAACTGGTAAAGTATAGTACAGTGAAAAGATTTAGTACAAGAATGTCATTATTGTTTTCTATTCTGACCATTTCCACAAAGGTCAGTGTAGCCCAATGCACAAATAAACTACATTCTGTGGTCAGTTTTATAATAGTAGTGGTGTGCTATATTTCAGTGTCTGATTTGATTGTGAATCTTGGGTTCATTATTTGATTGAAAACTATTGAATACATGATTTACATGTTTTTGGTGTTGAAATGTGCAACAAGGTACTAATACAGTGTAAGCAAACTACCATGTTTTTTCTCTTGTCATGTACAAAATTGTCTAGCTTTTTTTCACAAGCACTCTTATGAACCAATTTGTTTCCTTTCAGTGCATCAGTCAAATGTAGTTCTTACCAGTGGCACTTGTAAATGTGAGTGTGCCGTGAAGGGAAGCTGTCGTGGATATGAGTCCTTGTGATGCTTAAAGGCAGTTCCAGGAGCACAGTTCAGATCCAGGCAGAGGCTTGTGGTTCTGAGTTGTGCTGACACTGCGCACACTCAAGTTACTCCTCCAAAGGCACACTGTCTGGAACAGTAGGTTAGCATTCTTTTTAGAGCATAAATCAACCCTCAAATACACTTTTTGCCTGGGGTCTAAAATACACACTTCTCCAATACTTGAAGATGACTAGTCACTAGTGGTCACAAGTGGTCACTAGTGACTCTCCCTAGTTCAGATAGATTCAGGTTGTTCAGGTAGATTAGCCATGCAGGGACACAAACAGTTTGTCCAAAACAAATATGGCTGCTTATTTGCCATAAGCGGCTGAAAATGATCAATTATCAATCTGGAATGGCTCTCTCTGAAAGTTTGGGAATGTCATGATCACTATTTGAATGTGACTGGTTGACGTGTTACAACAGTAGTACAAGCCGAAAAATCAAACTTGCATCCAGTTGAAAGAAAAGCACAGACATTTTCACTGTCCACAAATACACAAAGCACTTACCTTCTGCACATTTTTCACAGACTAAATTGTCCGTATTGATGCTAAAAGAGGCTGGACTACGTCTGTTGACGTCGCCATGTTTGTTTTAGTTCGTTGGGGCGCTAAGCCTTTGGCTTCTGCACAAGCCTCAGTGTTGCTCTGTGATTGGTCCCCACCACCTCTCGGGCCCTATTGTGACCTTATTTTTTCAATCGATTTGTAATAATGTCAATCTGAGGCTTGCTTCTCCTTGTCTTGAACTGTAAAAATATTAATCTAGGTGTATTAATAAATTGTCACAAAGCTTTAATTTATTTGGTTATAGTTTTTGAGTGAAGTATGGTAATTATAAATCTAAAACTCTACATGACAATTGTATTACGACCTAGGCCCAGTCTGTTGTACTTAAACCCCCCCAATGTGATCCGGGGGTCCGGGCTCAAACGGACCATAATGTCTGAGTTACAAAGGATCTGTTGCCACAGTGACGGCTGCAGATCAATTAAGCAGCAGCTGTTCCTTAAATAAGAACAAAACCAGGCTTTCTCGCATTACACCTCTTTGTGTTCACTCTACCTTGGAGCAAGAGGGTGAAGCTCAAATAGCAACACTGCAGGAGTTATGTTTGAGATTTAACTTTACTTGAGTGTAAATAAGAGCTTCTTTTTATTTAGCTTCTACATTACTTAACTTGTTTGTTAGCATTTTTTTGTTTTTTTGTCAATAGTGTACTCAGAACTGTTTATCAATTTCGTTTTTAGATTGTTGTATATTGCTTAAACAAGCATTCAAAATAGGCCTGTTTACCTCTAAACTATCGAGTCCATATCAGGACCTTGTTACCATCGTGAGCTATGCCTGTGCTTTGGTGGAGATCTGAGGTTTTGGTAATGGAGTTTATTCATACTGCTTTTATCCTCCTTAATCTTACTTTCTCGGTAATAATAACCTTCAAACCTGGCTTTAACCACCAGTAGTGTTGTTGTCATGGTGAAACGGCATGCTTCACAAAAACACATAAAATAACCCTCATTTTCAGATTTCCTCCTGTGAGTGTTGCTGTCTTGACATGTCAATATGTCCCTCTGCTCAAAGGGTACTTCAAATGGGGCTAGTTAGCGGTTAGTAGAGAAGAAAAGCAGAGTCAGTGGTGCTAGCAGTAGTTGATATGAATCATACAGGTGGTGGTTTAGCAATAACAGGCACCAGCTAACTCTAGCTCTTTTACTTTGCCTTTTATTTGACATTTGATGGACTGGAGTTCTATTAAGCCTGTCAGAATTACACTTTTTGATGATTAAAGATGTTATTGAATGCTCTGTCACAATAACCCCAAAACAGGATCCCAGTAAACATTTTTCTAAAAGTGCAGTACCGTTTAAAAATCAACTGCAATAAATGATAGCAGATAGTCAGATCATGTCTATAATAAGTTGTACAAGTTACTTATTCATCTCTTACAAAAGTTAATGTGCTACAAAAATTGAATAAGGTTTCTTACTAGTGCAAAATTAAAGGTGCACACACCAAATATTGAGCCTCCAGAATATAGTTTCATGTATATTTTAGTGAATGTTAAGTTTATATAATTGTCATGACAGGCCTAGTTACCATGATGCAATAATTTCAATACTTAGACATATTTACTATATTAATAATAGTATTTTCTTTTATCATATTACATTTACTTTGTTCACATGACTGCTTACTACATTTCAGTTCCAAGTGCATTGTAAACTATAGAAAATAATACGTTTTGTAAGTGACATTTTGTAATCGGCATCTATCCTTGAGTGTTGACAGTAAAGGCTGTGACTGTGTGTAAGTGCAGTGAGGAGGATAGTGTGGATCTTATCAGAGAAAATGTGTTTTTTTGTGATAAGTGACAGAGGTAGTAAATCCTTATATCCATTGTATCTAAAGGATCTGTATCTCAGCCTTCATCCCTCATCTTCATCACTATCATCCCTGCCTAGCAACGTCTCTGCCTGCCTGGTGACCGTAACCCGTGGTAACTACAGAGGAGGAAGTGCATGTCCCTCTCCATCACCTCTCACACAGGCTGTTCTTATGACCACTTCATTACTATGCTTTTCTCCACAGACCCTCCTCTCTTTGGCTGATGACACCAAGGAGACTTTGTCATGCACGTAAACGCATTTCGATTTTCTAGAACCGTAAAACACTAAAAACTACAAAGCAATAACAATAAAGAGGGGCTTTAGTAAACTGTATAGCGAGAGAGAAAGAATGCACTTTTTACTCACTATGAGGACCCAGAAGTTATGCCAAGAAAAAGGTTCATTTCAGAAGGATAAACTGCTGCCATTACTACTTTGACTACTTCTGCTACATCTCAGTTTAATAAGAGTCACGGTCATTTTATGGTAATTTATGATTATCAACATAACTGGAAAATGGTGAAATCTTTCTTTCACTTTGTCTAATAGATTACCACTGCTGCACTATGGGGCCAGCTTTTTGAACTCCCTAACCACCACAGGGGCAGACTGAGGGACGGACACAGAGGCACAAGATACAAACTCAGGAAATAGCGACAATAATTATTATTCACCTCTTGTAAAGTTGTAAATTTAAACTGCAGCATCTCATTCACATTATCCATAGAATTCCAAAAACAGAGCTGTTAATCCAGTTTGAAGTGTTCTTTAAAAATAAAAAAGTGAGAGTAGTTCCTCACGTGTGTCTGTTTACATCCACACAGTGTGCGGATCGGAGTGAAGCTGCAGATTAGCGATACTGATTCTACTTCCTGTGTACTTATTCTCCAACCTTCTGTGCATTAAAAATCGTGTATCTGAAATATTGCACCACATTTTACAAATGATAATAATGCAGTTTTGACTTTCATCTAAACTAGACCTGCAGCGCTCTGATCTTTTGAACACTTAAAAGTCTCAAAGCGAGTGGTTTTACTGTAGACAGGAAACAGCTGTTGCAAGGTGCGCTCACACCGTTGTAGCCTGTGGTACGCAGCTATATCCTGCAGATTTAAAATCTCATAAGATTCTCCTTGTGTCTATGGTGTGCACTTTTTGTCGCACGTTTAAAAATTGTTTAAGACTGAAAAATTGTCATAAAGTTATTGTGACATAAACAGATATAAAAACAGTTTAAATATAGGTTTACTTTTTGGGAGTATTGATTGTTTTGATTATTATTAAATATTCTTTTTGTTCTTACAATTATATTATTTGTGACCTGAAGAGAAGGTTAAAATATCACAAATTACAAAGTCAGTAAGAGTTGGTTTCTAAATCAAAACATTATCTCTTCAGTCTACAGTAAATAATAATCCAATTATTATATTAATAATCATCCAATTATTTTTCTGACTTGATTTGCACAAAAGCACTACTAGAGGGTCTCTGTACACTGTGGTGGCCTAGAGGTGTTACTGTAATTGTGTTACTTATACATTTTCACATCCTGGTTTCACTACACATTCAAGATGATTGCTATTTTCAAACTTTTTGCTGCATATTTTTCAATTAGTTGTGCAATTACTTGGTCTGTGATCATCCTATTGGAACAATGACAAATTTTATTTGTGTTTCTGATTAAATCTTGTCATGTTACATCACAGTTTGATTATCAGATCATTGTCCTTGAGGTTTTTCATCAGTACCACCACATACTGTACTACTGTGTACTACTCTGGACTAGTACATATTCAGTCCTTTAATTAAATTGCAGGTTGTAAAGAAATGATTTAATATTTACATATTATAGCACCTACACCACTTAAAAACAGGACTAAAAAAATGCTCAAAGAGGACCAAAGGAGGGTCAACATCACGATCTAACTGCCAAACCCAGGACCAAATGCAGGACTAAACCAAGAGAGTGTGAATGTGTGCTTTAGTTAAATGCCTATAGTCCAGGGGTCTCCAACCTTTTTCCTCCAGTGAGCTACCTTTACAAAACAAAAATGCTAAGAGAGCTACTAATTTTAGCAGTCGCAAAAAAACTGGGTAAACAAGAAATCCCTTGGCGAGCTACTTTGAAGGGGGTGGAGAGCTACCTGTAGCTTCCAAGCTACAGGTTGGAGAACCCTGCTATAGTCTATATCTGGTTTATATTGTATTGTGTAGTATTCATGTCATCATTACAACAGTGGCAATGTTGTTTACATGCACACCAAAATTTTAATTTGATTTCTGTCTGATTGTTTATAATAAAACACATGTCACCAGGTGTTGTTGATGATCAGATTTATGTTGTGCATGTGTAAGATATAAAATCTTAGTGTCATTAGAATGTTGTAGTGTTTCTAAATATATATATTTTTTTTTATCTTTTTTGTTTTTCAGGTGTTGGTAAATCATGTCTATTACTACAATTCACAGACAAGAGGTTTCAACCTGTTCACGACCTCACCATCGGTAAGTCCGCACAGGCCACCACTAATGCCCCATTGTATAATTATAGAGTGCTCATTTCTAATCTCCAAGGCTGTAATTACTGTGAACTGGCAAAAATGTCCCTGGCTGTTGCACATATAAAATGCATTACTTCAAATCAGTCACACTTCACATTGTTACATATATAATCCACATACTGTGGTTTAGACAATATTAAAACAAAAATAATCTTTTGAAATAGTTATTGGCATTTTGAAGCAACTAGTGCCCCAAAACATCTTTCAAGTAAGTACAATATACATATTAATGCATACTTGACTCTATGCTGGGCGATACGACAGTAAACAATACAGACTTTTAATTAGTACCATTTAACACAAAAAAATGGTCTTAAAAGACTGAACTCTAAAATTAAAAGGACCCAAGCTGATCATTGACGATTAGAAGTAATTCACAATCTCTTTAAAGATGATTATAGCCCTGTTTATCCATTCTGGTCAGTTCATTTTACAATTTAACTTACTATATGTCAAAACTCTCCATAAAACTAGTTCAATAAAATGTTGAGCTTGTTCTCCTCTCCTTCGTGTCTTTGCAGGAGTGGAGTTCGGAGCGAGGATGATCACTATAGATGGCAAACAGATCAAACTTCAGATCTGGGACACGGTAATCAATACACTCCATTACTTTTTATGTTTTCTTTAATCTTGTTGTGGATAAATGGTTCTGCTAGACTCAACCTACAAATCTATTACAAGCCAAATTTATTATGTACTACCAATGGGTCCCAAGGGATGCAAGATACATTACAACCAAAATAAAATGGTAATTTCATCAGATACAGGTGACAAATTTCAATAATGTGTGGTGTCCATCAAGTAATTCTTGAATCTATAATGGCTCTTCTATTTATAAAACGGGCAAATCATCTATTTCAGAACTCTGTAATATTATTTTAAAATGTGTTCTTATACTAGTTGAGCAGTTAATGTTTACTTGTTGACAAGACTAAACACCATAAACAGACTGTGTTTATTTAATTCTGACCCAAGGCACGTCATGGGTGAAGAGAGGAGATGCAACAATATTTGATATATGCTTTATACAGATACATAAGAAAACTGAGAAGAGGTAGTGTATTTGAATAAAATGTTATGTTTATTGATAATTACCATAAATATTAATTCATTATATAATAAAGGAAACATTTGATTTTGTATCAAGATATGTATTTGTGAGGAAAACGGAACCTTTGCATTCTAAGTGAAGAGGGTAAAATTATGACCAGTACCCTCTGCTTTATTATATTAGTTTAAATACTGCAGACTTCCAGGTAATACATTCTAGTGCATAATAACTCGTGCATAATAACTAATACAATCTACTTGATGATTTGGTCCAAATAGTCTGCACTTACTAGACTGACCAGCAGGTGGAGTCATCGCTCTATTTTTCACTGGCCAAACTCAATAGCAGCCCCTTGTACTTCTGCTGCTGCTGTGGGGGATCTGCTCTCTATAATGGACACATTGGAGCTGAGCGGTGGAGAGTGACCTTCCTTTGGTTTTCCACATGTCAAGTGGTCCTCTCAATCTTTACACTGTGAAAGGAGGCTCTGTGGGGCGCTGTAGCTTTGAATGGACAGTGAAACCAGTGGGATCGGAGTTCACTTGTGTAGTTTGAACTAGGGATGGTCCCATATGGATTTTTGAGACAATACCAATATCAAGTATTTGTCCCGTTGCTTTGGCCAATAACAAAAAAAGCCCACAAATTTATGAAGTTAAGTTCCCAAATTAATTTTTCACTTTTGTAAAAAATAATAACTTTTAAATAAAACATTATATTTTTTCTGGGATTTTAAATTATTTGTTGCTTTATTGTGTAAACATACGTCTATTCTTCTATTTCCATTTTCACTCACTAGGCCGTTCATAAAGACACATTTGCCAAAATGAAAATGACACACACGCACACAAAGACTGAGGCAGATTAGAAACAAATGTTGGTGATAATTAATATTTACTAAATTTTCAATATTAGGCCAATAGTGTTATCAAGGAAAACCCTTTGATACTGATATATCGTTCCTTCATAGTCTGAACTTGGAACTGAATATGTGTGGAGAGCTTTTTCTGTACCAGTATTAATATGCCACCCCTAAATTGATTCGTTATTACTGTTTTGAAGATATGGACACTTTGAATATAGTGTATAGTAAAAGCTGATGAAATTAGGCCACAATGATAAATTTTGAAGTGCGATATATTGTTGAAGAAAATATAGACTATACTGACTAATAATAGTATTGAAACCAAACCATAAAGCAGAATTATCCACCAAAAACGATTCTTAATGCACAATATTGTTATAAATAACAAAAACAGAACACTTAAGTAATTATCTATAATGAGTCATAGAAGCTCATACTTCAACCTTCCCAATATTGACCCAAAAAAGTATTGTTTTGTCTATCCTGTATTCAGCTATAAGTTGATATAGTATTTATTATGACAGGCCTATGTTGGATTGAACTTTGTGTAGGGTAATTTTTCAGACAAGGATATAGGTGACGTTTTTGCTCTTTTATAGTCCATTTTACAATATGTTCTAGTGCAATACTTGATAGTACCTCCATCACAGTATTTACTGGCATGTTTTGACAATTTTCTGATGGATTAGCAAAATATCATCTTATTATAGTTAACAGAAAACACACGTACACAAATAATTTCTGCCCATGTTGCCCATCCTAACTTTCATAATGTGTGTGTGTTGTGTGTGGAGGGAGATATGTAGGCCAGATGGCAGACAGACACAGCCTTGCCTCTAGTTCACCCTTATCTATCATTTATTCACTAATGGCATTACTGGGTGACTACCACTACCTGTCTGTTAGCATACTGTCTGGCATTGGCTCATGCTACATTGGCCTGGTGTAACAGATTAACTATTTTGCTATTTTTTTGTCTATAGTTGTTGAGATGAGGTCAGAATAGTGCAGCTGCTAACACACAAGCTACTGTTTTGTTTTAGCTAGCAAACACTGAAAACATTGTTACTGTAAAATGGTGTGTGGTGGAGCTGGGGTGAATGACTATTGTAAAGAAAATTGTATAATGAGATCTTTCTGAATTATATTAGAAAATGAAATGAAAGATTGAATTAAAAGACCATGGGATATGTTAATGATAGGACTGTTTTGGGGAAAGAACCGCACCTTACAGAACCAGATTGTAACTGTTCAACAAGTGAGATGTTTTCTGAGTATATGAAACTTCTACGTTTTTGGTATAAGAAAGAAGCTGAAGATCTATAATTTCAAACTAAGTCAAGTCATTTGCCACATGAATATGTTCTGTTGAACTTCATCTGTAGGATAGACATAGTTGGACTCATGAAGTGGAATGAAAAACAGCCAAAAATTAAATTCAAATTAGCCTTATATACTTGGTACTGTTTTCCAACGTTAAGACAGGGGGGTACAATAAAACTTGACTCATAGGAAAGGGAGGGACAGGGGAGGCAATGATAAACAACAGGTAGTATTGTAGAAGGTGACCTGATCTATATACAACAGGTTTAATCCACATAACGCATAATGTGACCTTCATATTGTTCATACAGTGTGAGTTTAGAGAAACAAGCTACACACTCATGGAAAGAAAGGGGGCAGTTAGATAAATAGGGGAAAAAAAACCTCCATTGTATCCGATTACAGGCCCTCCTCTGTCCCATCCTCCAGCAAAGACACAGGAAAACACAGAAGTGGATTCTGTATGTGGATCAGGATTTGAAAAGACCATAGATTGTGCATTGTTGCTGGATTTGAGACTTAAAGGAGAATCTATATGTTTTGTTCGCTGTTGAACTTCACTAATTCAATCACTTTACATCACATTATATTTATGTTTTATTACTTGTTAAACCAATGTATTGTGTTTTTGTCTTCAGGCTGGTCAGGAGTCATTCCGATCCATCACCCGGTCTTACTACAGAGGAGCTGCTGGGGCACTGCTAGTCTATGACATCACAAGGTAACGGCCTGTTTCTGCCACCATGAGAGATATGGGAAAACAATGCTGTGTGGCCGGAATGCTCACCAAGGCAATTTAGCATGTATACCCTCATTAGCTTTAGCATTAGAGTCAGGCATTCCCTGTTTACAAACTCTGGATTAACAGCAAATGTTAACACATCTCCAGAAATTATTTATCACGGAGAGTAAAGACCTTGTGTAATTGTGGTAATGGAAAGTACGTAAGACGGCCATTTTGGTTGGAAAATTCCTGGTGCTTCCTTCTCCATGGTTTTGCAGCCATAATACGTCAAATACTCATAAGATAGACCTATATAAGTGTTAACGTATTTTCAACCAACTGGTACATGTACAATTAGTAGTATATATGGTCCTTTGGTCATAATACTTTGCCTTGCTTATTTTTAGACCTGATTTAGGCCAGATTAATTGTTTTAGTTTGAGATTTTATTATGACTAGATACTTGCATGTATTGGCCAAGGTTATTAGAGCAGTTCAAAATTCCTACAAACGATTTGGTTTCAATGGTTTCTTGTGAAATAGGTTTAATATTGTCCTGTTGTTCGCAGAAGGGACACCTTCAACCACTTGACGACCTGGTTAGAGGACGCTCGCCAACATTCCAACTCCAATATGGTCATCATGCTTATCGGTAACAAGAGGTGGGTCCCTGTCTTTGCACAGTACTTTGCATATCACAGGGTTAGGAGTAGTTTACATGGAAATCTTAAAGGTGCACTACGTAACTTTTCCGGCTGAGGGTCTACCACCTCCTGTTCTCCATAGAGATGTTACTGTATTGCTTGGAATGTTCCACAGTATGAATCCAGACAATAATTTCAGGAAATGGCCCTACCAGCTTGTCAAAACCTGATCCCATCAGATCTCGGAAGCTAAGCAAGGCCGGGCCTGGTTAGTACTTGGATGGGAGACCACTGGGAAAATCAGGTGCTACAGGGGGGCGCTAGTCGCAAAAACTGTCATTGTGTCCTTAGGCAAGACACTTCACCCACATTGCCTAGTAAGAAAGTAATGTGTGCATGGTTGGAGGGGCCGATGGCGCAGATTGGCAGCCTTGCTTCCGTCAGTCTGCCCCAGGACAGCTGTGGCTACAATAGTAGCTTACCACCACCGAGTGTGGAGTGAATGAATAATGATCTGAAAGCGTCTTTGAGTGTCCAGAAAAATGCTGTATAAAACTGAATTATTATTATTATTATTATTATTATTATTATTATTATTATTATTATTATTATTACTACAATAACATCTTCTCCACAGAGACAAGAACTTGGCAAGCTCTCTACCAGAAAAGTTACACAGTGTTTTAAGTCCCACTGTTGTTGTTAGCAGACATCTAAGGTTTTTGTTGTTCTGTGTTATGGTGCGTGAAACCATTATATTGAATACTGAGACTTGATTTTCAAAACCACCAGTAAGAAAAGGGGTCTAGTAACATTTTATTTGTGAGCTAACCTCTCAGCATGGAGAGACTCATGTGGCTTTGGCCTTCCAATGAGAAATCGAAAGCATGCTGTGTTCTTGTTATATTTTTAGCAAGTTATTTTTTGTTATTTAATATATTAGTGCCAATGCAACACAAGTTTCATTCATTTACCATTTTAAAATGCAATAAAAACACTTCTAACATAAAGAGTTTTTGCTCTTGAAAACGACCAAGGTTTGTTTACATCAAAGAACTGAATATTGATTTATGGAAATGCCCCAACAGCATATGATGTACACAGATCTTAATGCTATTTTATCCTCACAGGCCATACATTGAATTGTCAATGCATTTTATTGTGAAAGATACACTTAGCCTTGATGTTCTTTCGTGTTTGTACAGTGACCTGGAGTCAAGGAGAGAGGTGAAGAAAGAGGAAGGAGAGGCATTTGCAAGAGAACATGGGCTCATATTTATGGAAACTTCAGCCAAGACTGCCTCTAATGTCGAGGAGGTGAGCACCCACACATGCACTAAACATTACTGTAATTTGTCCTGCCCACACATGGCTCAATCATGTTATGTGCAAATTAATTCTGCTTTATATGGTGGTCAACACGGGTGACTTTTTAATGCGGGTCGTATAGTGAGTGCATTTTAAACATTATTTGCATCTTTAACCACAGTCTTGAATATGGTGAAGTCCTCTCCCATGAAGACATTATAATTTTAATAGATACCTGACCTTAAAAGTGACCTTAAAAGTTTCTGACTATTATAAGAAAAAATGAGTACTACTGATTGTTAAAGTTAAACATAAAATAAGATCAGCTCAAATGACAAAATAATACTGTGTATATTTAGGAATGTTTCCCACAGATCTCACTTTGCACATAATTGGTGACATGGGTGATCCTTGTTTGATTAAATTGTATTTTTTAAACCCTTTTTTCCTAGAAAAAAGGACCCTTATTGCTGCTATGTAATACTATAATGATGATACTATCCGTTTATGATATTAGCAGTAACAAAAAATACTTGTTTATTCTCCAGATTGGTTGTAGACATTGAGGGAAAATTGTGATAGGCATGTTCTTTTAACAGTTTTCAGTTTGTCTGTGCCACATTCCACATTCTGATTTCTTCTCTAAAATTGCACTTAACAACATTTATCTCAAAACCCTCATTGTGGGGGTAAAACCTGGTGCCCCTGTCATTGTACAGTCTACTGCTGTTAACCTGTAGTGTTGCAGCTCCTGTCATGGTTCCACACATACACACATACACACATACACACATACACACACCGACATATTTAGCATCATGGGGCACATTTAGCTCCTTTAGCTCCACCTGCTCCGCCCCTCCGTGCGACACACCCCTGCTGCTGCTGCTGCTGCTGTTGTAATGAATGCACGGTGCTGTCCTGGGGGAGCCCTTCCTCACTTATCCAATCACATAAATAATCCCATCCTACACAGCGCAGCATGCCAGCCCAGGGCACCTCCGATAGAGACCGCGTGTGTTTACATTGATTTTTTTTTTTTTTTGCCTGTATCCACCACTATCACTAAGCCCAACCTATATCATCCATTCATCTCCCTCTCTCTCTCTCCCCCCCTTCTTTTTCCCTTCCCTCGCTCTCCACTCTTTGTCACTTCCTCTATACCTTCTCTCTCACACCCTGTCTCTTCCTCTTCCTCTCTCCCCTCTTTATCATCTTCCATCTTTCCTTTACCTCTTCTCTCTCTTCCTTTCTCACTCACTGACTCACTGACTCACCCTCCTCTTCTCTCTCTCTCTCCCTCACTCACTCTCTCCCTCTTCACTCCCCCTCCCTCTCCCCTCTCTCTCCCAGGGGTTAAGATGAGGGGGAGGTGTGTGTGCGCGCTATGATTAATTTGTCTCATTAGTGTCCTCTGAAGCCTCCTGATACTGCCGCTGCCTTCGTGCCTGCCTCCCTGTCCATCATTCGCTCCTTACCACCCACCCATCCTCCAGTCACCTCCCCCGCTCACTCCATTTTACCCCCCTTCCCCCTCTGCCGCTCCCTCATCCCCCCTCCCCCCCTACCCAGCAGCGCAGCGCCTTCATTCATTTCTATACCATCAACCCCCCGCGCTCGTTTGCAGTATATCAACCAGTTATAGTTCATACATATTCATAAGCCCTGGGTCCCGCCTCCCCCTTAGCGACACTCGACAGCCAATCAAATGGCGGGTTTTGTCGTCAGGGTTCGTGGGTGGACACCGCAGTTGATGGGATGCTCCTTAGAGAGACAGATACAGAGAGATTCCTGTAAGCACCTCGTGTCCTTTACTGTACCCAACCATCTTTTCCACTTGTAACCTTTTCCTTAGCCTCCATTTCTCCTCCAACATTTTTTTTAATTGCCGTGTCTAATTTTCCCATATGTTTTTAGTTTATGTGCTTGACAGTGAACTTTGCTACGGTTACAGTCAGCATCGTCGGAACAAGATGAAGAAATGTTTTTTGGCATTTTACCATAATGACAATTTGAAACGAAACAACCATTATGAATTTTAAGTGTAGTCATTAACCACAAAAATACAACCTTTACCACCTCAGCCATTTTGTACAGAACTCTATTTTTAAGGGTCAGATGTCGTCGAACAATGGGCTGGAAAGCTGTTTTATGACTTGCTCTATTAATGTTTTAAAGCTACAGTAATTGAAAACTGGTACTCCCACCACACAAGAACGACTAACCCGCTTTTACAATATATCTCATTTGGCTGAAGTTGAAAATGGGCCAATTCTGCCTTTGGAAAATGCAGTAATTTTATTAAACCTGCTTGTCAGAACTGAATAGCCACCTACCATCCAGAGTTTCCATATTAATACGGTGTTGACAAACTGTGTGTAGCCCAAATAGCCAAAAATCCAATCAGTATTATTAACAGTTAAACCATGTTAAACATCTTACACATTTCATAGCATTTATATACATTACAGTAGAAATAATATTTATATCTTGGTGCTGCACATTTAAAACTTTAATTTTAAAACTCCTGGTGCTGTTCCTTTAACATTTGTTTAAGTTTACTATTGGTGGAATACACTATAAAATGAAACCAACATTGGACACCGTACCTTTTAAGATCTCCTGCAGTTTTCAGGCGTTGAATTGGCATTTTGTATGTTTTCTGTGGATCTATCAATATGAGATTAAGGAAGGCACCAATGTAATTTGTGGGGCCACTATAGGGCTGGAAAAACAATCTTATCTCAGATGGCAACGTGACAGTCTGTACAAGACCGGCTTCTAAGCTCTGCAATATACATTTTATGTATATACATTTGTACATACATGTATACATATGTACATTTATAGATAGACATAAATAAACTTACAAATGTATGTGTGTATATATGCGTATATGTACACAAGTTTGTATGCATTTTATATTTTATTTATTTATATTATAACACCCTAACTGATGAATAAATGTGTGATTAGCCACTAAGGTACAGGTATCAATAAGTGATTTCAAAGACAAAAATTCTGTTGAATTAAATAATTTGAAGATGGGACACAAGCATTTTAAAGTATACCTAGGTCAGATCCAAGCAATTGTCCATGTGGCCAATTTAATATTGGCCACATTTATGAAATATTATTTATGAAAGGTGCCCCTGGTAGAGAGTCTCCATGCTTATTGCGTTGCCTGGAATGCTCCTCAGTATGGCTTTGAATGTGCATCTCCATGTTGACAAGCATGGAGATGTACATCAGAAAGGTTCCATAGTGCACCTTTAAATAGACTCCAGTATGATACAACTCTAGAATGAGGTTTGATCTTTGTAAATCTGATAAAATTGCTTTGTGTAACTGTAATGCGTGGGACGATATTAAAACTCTAGGCTTGTACAGTAGTGTTACATTAATAGAAAGGGCCAGGATGAAAGCAGGACAGGACGTAGGATGGGAGCAGAACCCCTGGGCTCCTTCGTCTATTTCTGACAAGTGCCAGGTACAAGTTCAGCTCGTATTTTTAATCTCGTACCTACTAACTGCTGGTTCAGACTTGGAGGTTGAATGCGGAGGTGGAGGCAGTTTACATGAACAGTTTGTCCCATTTGTTCGTCAGTTTAGGCCCTGGAGACGCTGCCACCACAAGCTCACCATCCCATGAGTAAAACGCTTCAGTAGTGCGGTGTAGCCCTGTCGCAGAGGGAGCTTAATTCCACTTTATGCTAACAGGCTTGATCCTGTCTCTATTTGTAACAGAGGAGCAAGTGGAGATGGAAGATATGAAAAATACTGGCTTTGATATAAAATTATGGATCCAACATTGGTACATAAAGATAAAAAACTTATCAGTGTGATGTTGTATGAACCAATACTGAAAGCAATACTAAGGGACTTTGAAATAGGACTTTGATGAGTATTTCCAAGTACAATTCATTAATTTGCATAGCCAGGTGATACCCTGCTGTGTAAATATTGATGCATGTCAAGTGTAATGATAAAAACAAAACTTGTTTTTATGACATTTGAATGATTTGGAATAAGAGTCAGAATTCCTGGAGCCTGCTCCAACTGTGACATTGGTTAAATCATTAATTTGTTTTTACTTTGGTCATAATTAAAACTATAACTCTTGGCTTGGAAAATCATTTGGAGGTTTGGAGGTTAATTCACAACCACCTCAATAAACTAAAGGAAACATTGTTTCTGGTTTCTTATCACAAGAAACAGTATCTCCATTCTGTGTTTTGTGTTACTAGCATCTGTAACTGGAAAACATGTATCTCATTTTACTAAATGAGCACATTTTACTTTCAAATTAATGAAATCATTAATTTGTATTAATGAAATCATGAATTTGTCCATTTAAAAAAAAAAAAAAAAAAAAAAATCTGTTTGTAAACTCCCTTTACGCCCCATGTAAGTATATACTCAAAGTTTGATAAAGTGGTGTCTTTGGTTCTGTAGTGTTCATGACTCTTCAGTAAAGTACGAGGAGCTGGATATATAACACTCCATGTAATGCAATTTAGATTTTTTTTGCTGAAATATTATTGTAGCTGTTGAAAAATGTTCTGTTCTTGAGCCTTCTCATTTCCTCTTCCCCCAGGCCTTCATCAACACAGCCAAGGAGATCTACGAGAAGATCCAGGAGGGAGTGTTTGATATCAACAATGAGGTGAGACATTGCTCTGGCCCGCACACTTCTCTCTTTCTCTTTTCTTTTTTTTCCTCCAAATCGTTCCATCTTTGTTCCTGTCTGTGGTTTTCCAACCTTGTGTGTGGTTTGCCACGCTCCCACTAGCCTCAAAAGGAGTGAAAAAAAAAAAAAGTCCGCTCTCTGCTTCCTTTGACTGTAGCCAAGCAAAACTCCCATCGCCCTGCTCTATTTTCCACCCCGGGCCTCAGCTGCCTGTCTCTCTCTCGGCATTTTGCCAACTCATAAATTCCTCACATCCCACAAGGTCTCAGTCATTCGGCAAGAAAACAAACAGCTAGCCAGTCCATAAGCTCCCCTGCTCCAGCTTTAGCCAGATGCCTATCTCCTCTGGAACAACCATCCAACCAGGAATGCCCAATGTCCAGAGCGCCGAGCAGCCAATTGCAAGTGTAGTTGCTGTGTACTCTTTAAGGCCGTAGAAAAATGCTCCAAGATATTTCTGCTCTGTAGCTCCTTTTCCTCGACGGCAGCCCCTCGAAGTGGCCCCATGCCATATTAACTGACGAGCCCCTTTCATATGATGCAGCGCAGTTAGTTATACACACTACAGTTACACTGAAGACAGAGAAAATTTCACCTGTAGTCTGTTGCTTTGTACACTGTGGCTTTTTACATGTGTTAAGTGTAAGATAACCTTTCATAATATTCAATAGATACAGAAACAAAAATCTGTGTCCATCTCTTCATTCGTCATTTTCCTGCCTTTGAATTGGGTCTGAAAGCATGCTGTCCATAAAACCTGAACGAAATGTTCAAGTGTGAGGATGAAAGGAAAGAAAAAACTTTTAAGCTTAAAAACACCTGGACACAACATGCCAAACAAAAAGCATAAGATGTTTAAAGCACTGGCAAGAACTGGTCCATGATGAAATTGTTATAACCTTTTACTCAACTACCACTACTTAATCCTGCTACTTACGTCTAGTTAATTTCTTATCATTAAAATTTTTGACCATGGGCTTTATTGGACTAGATGTATATTTCCGTGTCTGAATGTTGTCATTGAATCTTAAACAGCCATTTCAGGCATAGTTTAAAACAGGCTTAATCCATTTGGAAGTGGGAAGTAACTGAATTCACCAACTTCAAATCTTTGCAAAAAATGTTTAGCTTGATATAACCTGCTCTTTGTTGAATGTTGTGGAAGCCCTGACAAAGAGGCTCAAATGACATGGACCCCTCCTCCACAGTTTGTGATGTTTGATTAAAGGAGGAGGGGGACTCATCCTCCAATTTCCAAATCGACGATCTGATACTGACACTAAACTCAGATTGGTCAGATGGAGGTGGAGGTGAGCGAGGGGTCGGGAATCGGGTTTCTCTTTGTGGACGTAAGGCTGGAGCAGAGCCACCTCCAAAGTGCTGAAAAGGACAAATACAAAGAGGACATTTAACCAGTAACGCTGCAATCCAATAATTCTTTTGCAAGTGGTTTAATGATTGGAATATTTTAGGACAAAACATAGTAGTTCCCAGAGTCATACCCAGAGCATAGATTTCTTATTTAGTCCTTAGTCCTGGTGTAGTCCTGACTGGGTTTAGACCTGGTTTACACCTGGGTTAGACTTGTGTTAGTCCTGGGTCATAATCAGAGTTAACATTCTTGAGAAATGCTGTGAGACTACTGTGACCTCCAGGAGGTATAGTTCCTAGGAAACTCATTACGGATTTACTGAATTATTTAAACTTGTCCCAGAGAGAATTGCCCACAGCAAAATATTATGTTTTGCTGATGCCTATTCTGTTATCTGGGCATGGAACTAGCACCACAACCAACACTGGCTTGTAGTCCTATAATGGTGTAGTCCATAAAAGATTTTTCATAGATATAAATCTAGATACCAATCTATAAATCTTGGCCTGATGGGTAGATTTTCTCATGGAGTCACCCCGCTGCTTTGGCCAATGACGTGATGAGGAGTTAGTCCTGCCTGCGGCCCCTCTCCACACAGCAGCACAAGTGAGAGCCTGGGTTCCTGCATTGCGTGTTTTTGTTATTAGTAACAGTGAGCCAGAGCGCAGACAGACCGGCCCGCCAAACCACATCAGCTGACTGGGCTGCGAGGCGAAGGGAAACCCCTCCAGAACTGTTGGCAGTCAGTCTGAGAAAAGTCTCTCACACGCGCGGGCCTGGGCTCAATAAATGTGATTTAAAGCATTCAGAGTTTCCCAGCGGTGCTACTGCTACTGTGAGGAGGAAGTAGAGCTACAAGAATCATTTCAGTTGTATACAAATCTTAACAAAAATGTTTTTTTTTTTGTTTTTTGTTTTTTGTTTTTTGTTTTTTGGGGGGGGTAATCGAAAACAATATTCAGATTATATTATGTAAATTCAACAGAAATATGTTTCAACATGTTGTTTAAGTATCAGACAAATGTGAAATTACTATAAAATTGCCCACATTTTTTTTTTTTTTAAACCAACATTGGATTTATATAGCGCCTTTCAACACACCCAAAGAGCTTTACAGCGCATTATTCATTCACTCCACACGTTGCCTATCTGCACCATCGGCCCCTCAGATCACCACATTCAGGCGCACAACACATTCTTACCAGGCAATGTAGGTGGAACTTTCTTGTCTAAGAACGCAACAACAGTTTTTGCCACTGGTGCCCCACAATAGCACCTGGTACTCCCAGTGCTCTACCATCCAAGCACTAACCAGGCCCACCCCTGCTTGGTTTTGACAAACCAGTATGGTCGCAATTGTACTCAATATTCATTTCTTATATTCAAAGCAACATTCATGATGATATCAGTATTTTGATAGGCTGCCCGCTCCTAGCTTATTTGACTCTCCTCTGAATGCATTCCTGTCTTATGTAAAAAACCAAATCAAAAAAAACTGCCAACCCTGTAGTTTCGACATCTACAAACCTGTACTGAAGTTCATCTGATTTTGATCCCAATTTGCAAATCTAAGCACAATTGCAATTGAGTATTTTTTCTAAGGAGTCTGGGGAGGAAAACTGCATACTCCACAGAGGTGCTTTAAAGGCTTAAGTCTGCTACGCCGCCCACCTGTCCCCTCTCTCTCTCCGTCTCTATCTCTTCGCTTCATTCTGGTCTGTTCTTTTTCAATTGCTCTGTTCATGTCCTTGAGTGCTACGGTGTTTCCTCTGCCTTTGTGCGCTGGCACCTGTTGCGTCCTCTCTGATGTGATCTAATGGAGGAGCCCCCGCAGGCAGCGTGCACACAGCTAAAGCTAATCCCACCATGAAAGCAATGACACACTTATTCTGCGCTTTGTTTTTCCTCTGTGCAGTAATCATAACAGTGTTTTTCAAGGAAGCAGCGGAGGGAGGCCACTGTAAAGAAACAATTAGTGATGTATAATGGGGAATAATGTAACATAAATGTAGGAAATGTCTTTTTTCTCTCTCTCAGGGTCATAGTTTGTACTTTCTTCAGAGGTTGTTTGGAAGAGAAACTACAAATGGCAACAGTGGAGTTGAATAGAGAACTTGAATATACCTTATTATTTTCTTATAGTGCTAGATTCTTTATTATTGTGTAAAATAAGGACATGCACATGGTTATAGCATTAACCTCTGAACTATAAGAACTCTGGACACACTTTTCTAATACAGTAACATGTAAAATATCTTCTTATTTTATGTT
Source organism: Taenioides sp. WSHXM2023 (assembly GCA_029959045.1). Lineage (NCBI taxonomy): Eukaryota > Metazoa > Chordata > Actinopteri > Gobiiformes > Gobiidae > Taenioides > Taenioides sp. WSHXM2023. The sequence continues at coordinate 12,690,354 of CM057096.1, read as the reverse complement.
TGTTGTATTAAATTATTATTTAAAAGTAGTTATTGCCAAAAAAAAATACACCAAAAAATTGTCCCCTGCAATTAGTTGTATATTATCTAGGAATTCAAACTTATAATGTTGTTACTGTTTATCCACAGTATACCACATTATACCATTAAACACATTTTAGATTCTAGTGAAGTATTCCTATTTAACAGATGGTTGCTGCTGCCTTTATTTTGTTGAGAAAAGTCTGTTTATGTGCCAAGTGTGTTTACTGTACACACTTAGTGACGCCCGAGTCATGTGCTTTTAGTTTAGAGGCATTAGAAAACATTTGCCTGACCAAACTGGACCACCTTTCTGAAATAATGTCTATTAGTTTGTCTGGAAAGATATTCTCAATATCTATTATATGTTGCCTTTTCATTCCTTCATTCTCAATAACAGTGCTCCAATAAATGATGTTGTGTTCTTTGGTCAAGTTGGCCTTTCCTCCAGTACCTCCCAACACTAAAAATGGTATATTTATGATCTGTGGCAGGAATAACCTGCTGAACAGCTCGCATTTACACGCTAGACTTCTCATTAGCAACTTTATAACACCAGATTAAACAAATAAAACAAGGAAGTCCACTATAACGACTTGGTTACAGGGGGTTTGTTATTGAACTGATGTTTGTTGTCGTAGATACAGTATTTTTCAACACTTGTTCTTACCAATTTTGCATAGAACTTTCATATCATGAGACATGATGTATATCAATGAGATTCATTTTGTATGGCTGCAAGTGCCCATTGTCCCATAATTGTAAATTGGTGGACAATAAGCAGTGGAATTCAAGATGAGCTAGTTGAAATGTTGACAAATTTGCAGGTCAAATATTCTAATCCCTGGACAAAATAAAGGATTTTAAGTCACAAATACTTTTCTGCTAATTTTCTTTTATTGTATGATTAGCTGATTGCTTAATAAAACATTTTTCTTGATTTTACTGTTAAACTTAAGACATCCCTAGGCTTAGATATTTTTAAAGACTCGGGCAATCAACCAATTTGTCACGAACACCCCAAATGTACACAGACCTACAATGCTAATGACCAATAATTGTATTTCTTTTCATTTTCTTCCAGGCTAACGGTATTAAGATTGGACCCCAGCACCCCACCCCCAGCTCCACACTGTCCGGTAGCCAGGGAGGCCAACATGCTGGAGGCGGCTGCTGTTGAAGACCCCATACTTACCTTCAACCACCACCGCTTCATCCTCCTCTTGACCCAGGACGGCCCTCTCGTACTCGGGGAAACTCCTCTCCACCCCCCACCCCCCTCCCCCCAACCATCCATCGTCCTGCCCCAACCCTCCCTTGCGTTTCTACAGAACTGTCCAGGCTCACTAACAGTTTGTCCATTGACTTCTCTCACCCATCTCTGTTCCTATTTCCTTGTATATTTTTGTAGTTTTTGCGTCCCAGTCAGCGTAACATGTAATCTTAACAAGGACAAAGCCAACTTCAGACCCCGCCCCCAAATTCATCTACCATTTTATTTGAATTTAGATTTTAACCTGTATTAAAATGCTGCAGAGTTTTTGCTTGTTGCTGGAGGTGTTACGGCATTATTGTCATCATTAATCCATAGTTTTCAAAATTCAGTGGCTTTTCCAGTGTATGAGACAGGTCTGACTGTACCGAATTAAAAACCGCAGCGCTGTGTTGTGTCTATTCATTTTAAAAGAAGTGACGCGGCCATGTCGATAGCAAGGCGAGCTACAACTTGTCCAGTTTCCATGCTGTGCCTGTGTGCATGTGTAGGTATATTGAGAAATGTCAGTCAGTTTTATCTAAAGGCTTTGGAATGAGTTACCAACAATGTGATGCTTTTTGTCTCTTCCCCTTCATAATTATTGTCATGTTTTTGTTTTGTATTTAAAGAACACTATAAACTGGATGTGGCTTACAAAAAGTGTTTTAAGAGAATAAATGACCAAACTGTTTGAAAATGGATGTCTTTTGGAAACGGTTAGGGGACGATGTTGAGCGCAGTGGTGGCCAACATGAAGTAAAGAAGAGGGAAAAGAAAGATTGGAACTACGAGATTTTTTTTTCTTTTTGATAAGTATATTTATCAGGTGCATTTCTGTGTATATATGGCTCTTGAGTTTCATGTAGCTTTTTGAATGAAGTCTAGCTTATTTGGGTATCCTCACTAGAACTGGGAAATGACGCCTTGAAACAGCTTAACAGTTTAAAACTCAAATGTCTCTTTTTTTTGTTATGAAGCTGTTAACTTGGCCATATTAAGGCATTGAAAGTCCCTGGTGAGGTTCAACTGCAAATATCAAGGCTCATCCATTTTAAAAGCCTGAATTTCCACCTTAAAATTAGCCGGCCGCTATGATATGTATACTGTCTAGCGCTTGATTCATAACTGCATTGTTTTTGCTTCCTTATAATGTACGTATTAATCACTGTTTATTGCTGAAGTTTAAAGGTGCAATTTGTAACTTTTCTGGTGGCGGTGCGTTACCTGCTTGTCTTTGTGTAAAAGTTATTGCTGTGTCTGGAATGTTCCACAGTATGGCATTACTTGTCTACTTTACATTTATTCAATGACAATAGTTTTTATGGTTTAAAATATACCTTGAAATACATTCTTACTGTGAGCGACATTGCCTCTCCAGAAATCTGTTCTATAACTTGAAATGGTGGCATCACCTGCTTATACACATTTAATGTTATACTGTGAAACATTCCAGACAAAGCCATAACATTTCCATAGAGTCCAGAAAGGTACATAGTGCACCTTTAGCTTCCACCCGCTTCTCACCCCTCTTTTCTTCTCATTAGCTCAATATCAATTTTAATGCCAAATTACATGTTTACCTGTATTTTGTTGGAGGAAAATTATTCTTATCTGTTTTGTCCCATAAAAATCTGACTCAAAGCGGATCAGCTGTCTGCCTTAACTCTGCCCCATGGAGAGAGATATGGACAGCTGCTAAATTAAATGTATTAAATGTACTTTCTTTATGCAAATAGGCGTTTTACCACTAACTAGCTAGTTGGCATTGCATTTTATATAGACACAGCTTTGGCTAGGTTCGGACCACATAGGTTTTGCTAGATAACAAAGGCGTATTGGAATGAGTAAGAAAATCTGATAAATAATTTGGATTATAGTCTGAGCATAGCGTGATATTTAGCCATAGAGAAATTCCTTATGATAGACTTTATGATTTGGGGCATTTTAAAAAATCCACATGCATTAACCCTGTCCTCTCCATGCTCACACACACATGTAGCCCACATACACGCAACATAAAGAAGTATATATTAAAATATTAAAGCATTTTTGGTGTTATACTAAGATGCGTCCTCTTTATGCTTAACAGTTGAGAGTTTCACTGCAGGGCGATACAAAACTGTGTGAAAACTTGTCATGTTTTGTCTGCTATATGTTTCTATTACTTTCTGTTACTTATTTTTTAATTACTATATATCCAGACAGTTAATGACTAACGGTTATTCTTTGTAAAGCGACATGATGTAGTGTGAGTGTGTGTGCGTATGCGTATGCGTGGATTTTGAGGGGTGAACGGGGGAGGAACTAGCCAAACGCAACGCATTTATATTTAACCATCTATGGATCGATCTAGCTAATCTTTGTGGCCCTCCTCTCTCCTCCTCTACTTCCTGCCCCTACCTCCCCTTTCAAGTTATTTGCTGTGTTTGTTCTTTGGGAAAAAATAAAACTTAAAAAAAAAAAAGAAAAAAAATATGCTAAAAATGCTATCACGATAAACTATAATAAAACATTCTATACAAAAATGTCATTTTGTTGGTTATGTGGAGATGGAAAATACAGTGTTTGAAAAAAATATATATATTGTGGCGTGTTATTATTTTGGTAAAAATGTGTGTTTTCACTTTTTACTTTACTATACAAGTTGTATGACCCAATGTTTCCCTTGTACTCAAATTAACAATTCAGCCAATGGAAAAGTATAACAATATTTTACAATAAAATAGGTGGATTCTTAAACTTTATCTCTGGTTTAGGCAAGCATTTCTGGAATGAGAGTAGGGTCGGAAATGTACTTTAGTTTATAACCAATACCAATGCTTATGTTGGATTAATGCACTGCAAAGTTATAGTGTAACTTGAAAAATACCACAAACAATTCAAACACGCTGCTTATTTGTTCAGTGTTTTCAAAACCTAAAGGGGCAGTTTTCAACCCTTTCAACCCATTTTCAAATCAATCACTCTGATCTGGTGGCACATGAACTACAAAACAGAAAGTGAATAAAAATGTGAATTAAAATAAATTGTGATGAAGGAAAATGAAAAGATCTAACTTTATTATTTTATTCTCACCAGGTATCAGGCCTTTAATGACACAATCCATCACTAGGTCCTGTACAGTTTATCTGTGTAAGTCATTAATACGTTTGGACCGGAGCTGAGGGAATAGCTCCTCCTGACCTTCAGCCGTCGTCAGATTGTATTTCCTGATGGAGGTCGCCAGACTCTGCTCAATGAATCAAACTTGTGTGGACAAGGGGTTTGCATTTGTACAGTGCACTGCCTTCACTGGTGGCTTTTACTGATATCCTGCTTTTCAACTAGACTGTTTTATGGCCAACAATTTATCAACATAAAAGTCAAATACAATATAATTTCTTAAACCAAAATGCATGTGAATGGTTCATATTTCATAAACAGGTGCATATCTAAACAAACATTTTGCTTATGTGAAAGTTACTTGATGAAGACCTACTACTGAAAAAGTTCCTAGGAAATTGAGGATTTATCTTTTCAAAATTCTTTCAAAATTCTAATCTATTTTAATATAAACCTGACTAATGTACAAGTTGCACTTTTGAGAATATTTTTGACACAATGTGACAAACAAAGTAAAGTAAGGGAATGAGTTACCTACTCTGCATTTGACAAAGGGACCCATCTCCAAATTTTGAGCCGGGTTTAGTCAGGACTATCGGGTTTTAAATTTCAAAAATGTATTTCCCTTTGATAGTGTCCCAGGAACTGCAAAAGGAAAGAACATATAGCCTTCCTTAATTTATTAGTCTTAAAGGTTATGTTTATGCGTTTGTTCTGAAGATTTCAAAGCTGCACATTTTACCAACCAGTTAAGATCAGTTAAGGCCTGTTCATGCAATTCACTTTTGATGTCTTCCCTGGCTGCCTTCCCATGTTCTACATCCAACTGAAAAGACAGAAATGAAAAATGGTTAATTCTGTTTACTGTCGAGATCAAAAACAATTTACATCAAATAGACTCTAAACAGACTGTATGACATGTGATTCAAAAAGTGACGTTTGTATGCAACTGTTCATTTCTGATGTGGTTTAGTCCCTTTTTATCTCTGCACGAAGCCGAATTGGACCTTCACAGCCAACATACAGCCTGGAAGTTTTAAATTGTGTGTTAGGAGCCACACGGCACAAATGTTAAAAGTATAAAAGGTATGTTCTATGGCTCAGCAACGGTCGTGTCTCTGCATGTTCGTTTTCAAAGCAAACTAAAATGAGATCAAACCAGATGTAGCTTGGAAATATATGTAAAACCCATGCAGCAGAGGATGTTAAGGATGGCTTACAATGAGGTATGCATCACAGTTTTTCTTTAAGATGTGATTTCTTAATCCTCATTGCATATGATACCATATTTGACCACAAATCCATTATTAAATTGTTTAATAGCCTATTAATATAATTTCCTTTTAAGAAAATGGCTCATAGAATTCTGTCACACATTTTGGATGAGGGTACAGTTTAAAAGATGAGATCAGTAAATTACTATATTCAGAAATTAATAATTTGCTGTGGAAAAGTAACAAAGACTTCAATAATTTAAAAAATGTTGTATTATGATTTTGGTAGTTTACAAGAAAAAATTGTGATAGTTTTGTGAGTTTTGAAAATAAATTCCAATATAAACATGCATGTGAGTAATTGCCACAGCATGAGGTGATTACAATCAAGAGCAAATTACATCTTGGGTTCAGCTCTGTCCAAGAACATGTTTTTAAATGTAAAATCTCATTTAACATACGGGTCTTTAATATTTTATATACTGCAATTTCCCCATTGTGGGACAAATAAAGGATTATCTTATCTTATCTTATCTTAATATGAGGTCTCTCATTTCAAACCATAAGTAAGACCTATCTTTAACTGGTCACATGGTCTGGATACTGGACTGATGCAGGGTGCTCCTGGCAGTGTGAATTGTTGTACAAACCCTCAAAAGTATTATGAAAGGTGTAGCTGACCTAATACTTATCCATGTTAAACTGTTTGTTTGTCAGAACTAAGTGATTTAGAGATGTGCTAATCCATTCTAATGGAATTTAGTTTGTTTTTGAATAAAAGAAGTCTGTGCCTCAACTTGATCCTAGGCGCCAAACTTCAATGTTATGCCCCTGGAAGACTGCTTTTATTACCTCACAGCAACTTGAATTAAAAGTATTAATCCACTGTTGTTTGATTATTAATTCGCTTTAATTAGTCTAAAATGGGCTACATAGCCCTGCTAACTCGTGCCTATGGAACCATGCGTATGCGTAAAATCAAACCCAGCCTGAATATTTCACACATGTGGCCACTTTTTGTGCTTGGTGACGCCTATGTTTTTTCCCCCATCCCTAAATGAGAGCCCAGAGAGCGTCACACGAGCACGGCGGGGTCAGTGACCGCGCACGCCGCCTGTTTATCCGTATGAGAGGTGCTCGGGAGCGCGCCCCCCTTGGCCGCGGAAGGTGAGCGAGTGTCTGGAGGGGAGGACTCGGGAGCGCGACCAGCCGGGGATCGATCGGATTAAACTCGATTTGAGTGAAATTAACACAAAGGAGACAAGAGCAACGCACACTAGTCGGCGAGGTCGCGCTCGAGAGGCACGTCGGACTAAAATCGCATGTAAAATATCAAACCTGAACTTTTTCTCTGTTTATTTATATTTCAAAAGGACCACGGCGGATTTTTTTTCCAAGCAGCGGAGACACTAACCCCGCAACGAGGAGTTGATTTGATAAAAAGACCGAAGTCACCGAGCGCGTTTGGGTAAGATAAAACTCTGTTTTGCTTCGTATTTAGTCCATTTGGTAATTTACTTGTTTGTCTTATACAAACTGAATCCAATCATATCTGAATGGCAAGTTTTCTCTACTTTTTTCCACGGCAATCGGACTCGTCTAATCCACTGTACGAGTTGGCTTGGCGAGATACGCGCTTCATTCAGAGCAGAACTCACAAGAACCACGTTGTAGGTTTTAATGTACACCCAAGTACCATTTTAATCGCAAATTTCAGTAGAAAGTCATTGAAGCTTCGACTGACTGCCATGCCGACATGCTAACAATAGCAAGTTTAGCTTTGCCACCCGCTGCATCGCTCACACACACACACGCACCACAGTCCCATTACTTTGAAAAGTGGAAAGAAATGTGTCCTGAACAAGAGCAGGAATCGGCATCTTTCTACCACGTTTATTTGGTTAACTTATTACAAAGTCTAAATGAAAATGTTAACTTTATCCACGCTTAAGTAAGAGTTGGTTAGCCCAGTTAGCTAATTGTGTTGAAGCTTGTAGAAGACACGAGGTGGCTCAGTGTAGAGGTGAGTCACTGGCGACTGAATGAACGGAGCTCAGGGAGATTCCCAGCGGACTATACTCAGCAGATATGTCCAAAAGTAATGCGTACACGGGGCAAATAAAGACACTCTTTGTAAAATGAGTGAATTATGTCTTAACTGAGTAAAATGTTCAAGTTGCAGACTGAAAAGTGCGTAAAGTAGTCGCCAATTTTGGTGGACGCCAGGACGGAGCAGTGGAGTAGGGGGGAGTTGTGAGGCCAGGCGGTCATTCCTCCGATGCAGCCGTGTTTTTAACATTGTCCCGTCGCTCATCAGTTCATGAAACTAAACTTAAAACGATGACAAATGATACTAGAGCCCACGTATTGCAATAAACTTGCGAGAACACCGTTTTCTCGGAGATTTGCCAGATGAGCGACTAGTTTCTCGATCCGGAACGCCGTGCGTAATGCCGCTGATAAGCTAATTAGCAGCGCTAGCCGCTGGAGCTTAGCCCAGCGCTAGAGCACATAACTTCAGCTAGCTGTTAGCAACTGTCCTCATTGTGTGTGTGTTGACCACTTTGTAGCCCCCTGAGTTAGCCTCCAACCTGTTCCCTGCGCTCTTACGGGCGCCTGTAGCTTGGAGGCAAAGGAAAGCACGCTTTAGTTTGTGTTGGAAGTGGGACCCATTACACGCAGTACTTTTCCGCATTTTTGGCGTTTGTTTCGGTGCTTGTGTGTATTGCATTACACTTAACAGTGTATAGTCAACTTTGGCAGCCACCTCAGCTATGCTCGTTACTCGGTTCGGACGAGGAGAAACGGTACACACACCTGCCGATTTTCTGGCGCTTGTATCAGTCTCTTCTGCGCATATACGTACTCTGTCCAAATGTGTACTCGTTTCTCTGTAATTTGTGTAGAAGACTGAGCGATCTTGCGCTTTCTCCATTATGCATGGAGTAAGTGGTCAACTTGCATAATGGTTGTTGCTCTCACGCAACTTTGTCGGACTCTGCGCAGATCTGATAACAACTCGTTTGGCGTTTTATCTGACGCACTGGATTTTAGGACAGATTGTCTAGATTACCATCACCTTTCCGCATTCACCCTGTGGTTTTATGCACATTCGCCAAAGTTGGTGTTACACAAGTGCGGTGCTCATTTTTTCCTGCTAAAGCCAAGAGCTGCTACCCCCACCACCTTGTGTCTGTGAGCCAAGATGGCAGCTAGTCATGTTTAGCAGGCCACAGAGAGGGGGAGAGAGAGAGAGATAAGAGGCCCGACCACACACAAGCACAAAGACGCACACACACACAAACACAACAGATGTTCAGCACTATTAGGTCTTCTGTCTCGTTTGTCCTTTGCCTTTTCTTGTGGTTTAACTTTGGATGCGGGCTGTGGCTTTGCCCTGTTCAGACCAGTCTGATAAACATCAATGTTGAACCTTTTTTTATAGTTCCAACTCCTGGCAGTTGTTTTAAAGTAATGTGTCTTTTATAATACCAAATCTAATTGTAAATGCTCAAGTTTAGAGAGTCATTGACCTTGACTTGGTTATACTGCAAGTTTTAAGAAATTATATCACCAACCATAATATCGGAGATTCTGTACTTTATTGCAATCTGACTTTATTTTGTCTTTAAGTGCTGTGCATCTTTAGTTGTTAGTTTATTACAATTTCATCAAAACAATTTACTTGGTTTTGGTTGGTTTTGTGGCATGCATCAAAGCTAAATTCTCAGTGTCTTAGACATTGAAACATTTCAACTTCACACTATAATTACAACTGTTTTGTCTGTTTTCACTGTCACAATTATTGATTAAAAAAAAAAAAATTCAATAGAATGACTGCAGTTTGTACCAACTCATACTACAAGATCAATAAACATTTTCAAAGAATTTTTTGACGTAACAAAGATGAGTGTACTAAAATAGTTATTGTAGAGTCTTTGAACTCATTATTCATATTCATATCAGCAGCAGCTCTTTCTATTAACAGAATCCCATGAGGTCTGACTGGTGACAAATGAAAAAATTCCAGCTAAGTGTCCTAGTGAGAAGTAGAGCCACAGCTACACAATGTACGTGTTGGTAAATGGAAATGCACTTGCACTTATCAAAGTTTACTTTAGCAAACATTTAGTCATGTACCATCTGCCATTGCTCTTGCATGCAAGTGACGCAAGCCACATTTTACTTTTCTCAAAGAGTGAATAGGTTATAAAATGTTTGTAGTCATATGTGCAAGTGTGGAATTATCATAGCATAATTGTCAACAATTAAAACATTACAAACGAAAATGTGAACTATAGTGGTTTATGTCTGAATGTGAGGGGAGGAAGTGGCATTGTCTTAAATGGAGAGAAATTGTGCTTATAAGTTTAATTAATGGGGAAAATGTTTTTCTCCAAATAATTTGTCACAGTCAAAGATTGTATAGTAAATGATAATGAATGTTGAAGAGTAACTTAAATGGAGCTAAAAGTCTCAAGCCTGTAATAAAACACACTTTCCACTGCAATGCTTGGTACACGTGCTACCAAATCAGCCACCAGCCATGGCCCTATAGCAGTTTGAAGCCTCATTTTTGGACTTTTGGGCCACTTTGCAGAAGTCCTTGCTTCCTTATGCCAGGTGAGGCCCTGTCCTTCAGTGGGCCTGAGAATTGAGCCCTCTCAAACCCGTTGGTGTTGAGTACTGGACACAGTGCTGGTGATTGTTTGGTGGCCATTTTGTGTGGTTTCATCACTGTCAGGGCTAGCAGATCTGTTAGCGCAGATGAGAAGTGCTGCTGTTGTTGTCCTCTTTCATCTCATCATCCATCGCTCCACCTCCACAGACCCCCACATCCACCCACGATTGCCCAGGCTCTTTGCATCTCTGCCTGGCTGTCTGTTCCCCTCCTCCTCCCTCTTTCTCTCTCCCTCTGCCTCCCTCCATCTACCGCCTCTCATTTCCAGCCAAAAGGTTAGCGGGGGTCTTTAGCGCCGCTGTGACATTCAAAACTGAGTGTCATCACTGTGTCTCTCTCTTCTTCTCACCTGGCTCTAACTCTTCCTCCTCCGCACTCGCACTCACCCCATCCCCCTGTCCTCCCCCTGCAGCGAAGGCCTTCTGGACCTCAGGAGCTGTGCCTGGAAGCGAAAGCTGGCCATAATGTGCCTCAAGTATCTGTGTGGGCAGTATGTGTTTTCTGTGCTGGCGAGGAGACGGCCTGTCAAGTACATCTCTGACCCGCGCATGTGTGTGTGCGTCTTTTAATCTCTCCTTGACCTCTCCCGGCATCTGTTCGCTTGTGTCACATCCTGTTTTTCCTCCTTCATCCTTCGCTGCTCTAAAACCCAAAGTTGTCATAGGTGGGCAAGAAATATGAAATCAGGCAAATAATAATAAGTGCAGTTGGAGTTGGAATTGCAGTTTTGTGTTCCCAGCACAGCAACCGTACCGTATAAAGGAAGTTCAAGTACCAAATGCAGTTCAGTTCTGGTGTAAAGTCTGGATTCTCTTTTACCTAGTCTCAGTAAGACTTTGCTGTATATTACCCCAAGAATAAACTTATAATGATTTTGTTCTCAATTGGTTTATAAGAAAGTTTACAGGGTCCAATAAGATCGTTGTCCTCTCAAGTTGCCACTAATTTGTCTTTATATCATATGCCTGCTCATATCAAACTTTAAGCATTTATTGAGATTGATTTGAAGAGGTGTAGGATCTTTTTATAACATGCACAGCAAGCGACCTGCACAATTGCTGCTGCTCAATCAATAAGCCACATTGCTTGGTACTGTCCAGCTAGCAAGTTATTTTGTCCTATGCAGATCTGGGTAGCTTGTGTGATAATGCACTAAATTTCTACAAGGACCCTATTTAGTCAATTCACAAAATCCCAGTTGTTGAATAAAATTTGCACCAAACATAGAAGTTTGTTGAGTACTGACTGTAGCATTATGACTGGGAGATTGTACCAACTGAACACAGTGCAGTAATGGCGCTGATGTGGCCTTCTCCAGCGCTCCCTTGTTTTCAGCAGCATCTCTCCAGTGAATCACGGCTGATGAAAGGTTAAGTGCTGCTTGCTCATGAAGGCAACACGGAACTGGGAAAAATGCAGATGGATGTGAGGTCGTGGAGGATGGTAAAATGGAGTCATATTGTCTACATGTGTGGAAAACTAGTGCAGTTAAGCCACGCAGCAAAGCAAGCCAGCACAAAAATTTAATTATCTTATTATAAAACTATTTACGGCAGTTTTTTTAGCATTTTGAAACTCACTGTTTTTCTATTTGTATATTCTTTAATCCAAAAATCCTTGTTTGTGTTCAACTAAAAATGTTCTTATTTGGTCCTAGTTTTAAGACCTGGTTGAATACTTGGCTTTGCTACTGGTAGTGTTAATGTTTCATCGGATATATTCCTATAGCACATCTACTGTACATCTCTATTTGTTATGCTACCAGTTTCCTTGTTACTGCCCTCTTTAGTGTGTAATTTTTCATGGAGTTCGGACCTAATTTATGATTGTATAAAGACTACCCCTGACCCTGAACCTACTCACAGGAGCTCTACTGATACTTTCCAGAGAGGGGGCCGTTGTGTGCCTGTCCCAAAGGAGAAGTTACCCTGCGTCTTTACGGGACCAGCTCCGAAGTTAATTGGTGGTTAGTACACGAGCAGGCGGGGCTGCCATAGGGAACTGACCAATCTCAGGGGAAGAGGTCCAGACCCTGCTGTCCCATTGGTCCTAAAGGGGCATGTCAATAGCTGTGATTGATTATAGTGGAGTGGGGGTTGTGACCAGGCCTCTATATACTTCTGTAGAAGGAGAATGGTACAATAGAAATGTGGTAAACCTTTGTTAGTCACAAATAGTTTTTGTAGAAGTTAGAATTTTAAGTAACAGAAATTTGCAATAAATAGCTATAAAAGTTCAGTGAAGTAGGGCTGCACAATATTGCAACTGAACTGAAATTGCAAAGGCTGCAATGTTCTCTGCAAAGAACATAATATCCTATCTGCTTATAAAAAAATCTAGTTGCAACTGTAGTTTAGCCTACAAGCTAAGGCTTGGTGATATCGCCCCCCCAAAAAAAAAAAAAAAAAAAAGCACATATTGGACGATTACGAATTGAATCGATTTTAAATGGAAGTCAGAGCAGAGACTGCTATTCTTTCAAACGGGGGAAGCGCTTTACATTTTCATTCTAATAATCCTTGATTTCACAACTTGGCCATTTTTCAAAATCTTGTTGATTAAGACACAAATGAATCAATTAAATTTGATAGATGTATAGAGATATTAGATATAGATATATAGAGAGATATTAGATGGATTAAAAAAAAAGATTCAAACATCTTCTGAAATGCAAGGAATTCCTGTATTAGTTTCAGCTTATATTTCAGTCTTATCAAATGTTAATACTTGTGGAGTTGTATGCAATGTGCACTCTGAACTAAATCCCACTTTTTAAACATAAATTGCAAATCTAATCTAATCACAGTACTTGTCAGAAAAGAAGCGCTATTGTGATGGAAACAAGCCAGCACTGGTCTCAGTTTCCAGTTGTACTTGTTTGGTTCTTGGACATTTAGTGGAAGTTAAATACACCTTTAATTGGAATCACAAGCTGGTTGTTAAAAATACAACCTCTACCGAAGAAACAGGAAAATGCTGCATCTTTCTAGTTCACATGTTTCCATGCCCGTCAGTGCAGTCTGTGGTGACAAATCGCTCAAAACCACTGGTGGTTTATAGAGATGAGCAGATGAGGAGGTTCCCAGTTCAAGATAAATCTTGTCATGAAAATCTACCTTTGAAACTTGAGTTGGAGGGTTTTCCCCAGAGTAACTGTAAGTGCTTTGTGCCTTCTGTAGAAAACTCATTTGCATCAAGGAAAGACATTTATCCCCTCATGCTGTTGGATTTCTGATGAAGTTGATGAATAGAAAATGCATCATAATCTAGATTTACTGTAAAGCAATATTTATTGTAGAAACGAGTGCATAATGTCATGTAAACAGAAGGACAAACCGTTCCCATGAAGTGTGTTGCTCTTGGCCAGTGTCAAGCCTTAGGAGAAAGGTGACAGTGATTCAGAGCAGGGGAGATATCTGCTGAGTCAGGCTTTATAGACTGTAACCACGCGGACAGAGGTTAAATGTTTTGGACGTCATAACATCAGGGGACATAATGCCACAACCTTCATGGACACTGGGTGAAAAATTTATTTTGAATTGGCTTAGAAACCAATTTTAAATAACTGAATGATTCATTTGGCCATTCTCTCACTAAATAAACTTTGCCATAGTTAAGATGTCAATATAATGACCACTATTTGTTTTCCCTGAAATTGTCTTTCTGGCTTCTGTAACCTTAACAGCTTTCTCTCCACACATTTATCCCTCAACTGTGCATAACCAGACCAACTCAACATCAGTATCTAACAATGAATAAAGCTAAGGAGGTATACCATTGATTTTTGTTATAAATGGTTCTAATATGAATTTAAGGTTGTGTTTGTAGTTGTTGTTGTTAGCCACAACTGAAGAAATTGATTTGACAGAGACTCCCACACTAATGTTTGTCAAACGTTTTTGCAATTCAAGTTCTGACTTTGTTGAACTTGGTGCTAGTTTTACATCTTATTGTGTGGTTAGCTGCTTAGTCCAGATTTATGCTTAGATTTGTCTTGCTTTGACAGTTGCCCTCAAGTCCTCAAGTATTATCTTATTAAAACTGAATTGAAGATTTTTAATTTTTTTTTTCCTGAAAACACAATTTTACATGTGGGTTGTACTTGATCACTTTGGGTCTCCATTAGGTCCTACATGTCACAGTTTCTTGCTCTTTAAGTCTAGTGTCCACTTGCTGGCTCCTTGGCCCGCTGCAGTGCCCTACTTCTGCGCTCCTCTTCTCTCCTGAGCCTGGCCCTGTCTGTCCTCCGGGATCTAAGAGGGAGCCAGTGGTTTTTCCTATACCACATGCTAAAGGCAGGGAACAGATTGGATAAACACAGCCCTTTTCCTGCTGACCCATCCCCTCCTCCCCCTCCTTCCAGCACCACACAGCATGCACTAGGCACACACACTGTCCATTAACGAAGCAGCCGTGCGTAAAATAACCAGATTTTCTCGAGCTTCACTGCGTCGCTCTTTCTTGCCTTTACTCTTGATACCCACCCCACCCCCCCTCTCGTCTTCCTTCCGGGCCCAAATCCCAGCCCCAAACACAAGGCTTGCATCCCCTACACTTGAGCATAATTACACACACACAGCCCAAGCTCCCCGCACACTGTCCTCAATTTGCGAACAAAGGTATAAATTATAGTGGCTTTAGATCCTGGGCGATATTGTGGAGGTGGGTGGCTGTGCACGTGTTCACCAAAAGAAAACCTCCGGATTGCTTACCACTTAAAGGTTGTCTTGTACTACAGAGCTGTTGGGTTGGTTTTTGTTGTGTCTTTTTCTCTGTGTGCGGAGCTAAGAGGAAGCGTGGCAGTGTTGACATGGCAGAGATTTCCTGTAGTAAAGCCTGGAGGCTACAGACAGTTCAGCTGCCAAAGTCTCGACAGCACACTCTCCTACTCTGCTCTATTCTGTTGCTCTGGGCTCATCTCCTGCTCTTGTGACTTTGTGCTTCTCTTGTAGACTTAACTTGAACTGACTGAGTTGCAGTTTTGTTAAGTTTGAAGTGAAGGGGTTGATAAAGTTAAACACATTAAGTTGTTGGTGCTCTGGCCTCTTTGACCTCTCTGGGTTTGCCCAGTATCTAGAATGTGCACTTCTCCAATACTTTTACAAAATGGTCATGGTTAAATCTCCCCGAGTTCAGATAGGTGGATTTGCCAATCAGGGACATGCATGGTTTGTCAATATCAAAACAAATATGGCTGCTTACAAGGAGGAAAGGAGGAAAGAATATCACAGGGGACTGAAACATTACAAATTTCTGTGGCATCAATCAATCAATCAATCAATCAATCAAACTTTATTTATAAAGTGCTTTTCATACAAAAATGTAACACAAAGTGCTTTACAGTGATTAAAAACAACCCCACATTTCCTGTGATTAAAAACAACCCCCACAATGAGCTGGGCACTGAACTAGTGAGAGAAAATCCATTTAGTTCAAAATGATGGGTGACCAATGAGCTCCTTTGTTTTCAGTGCATCAGTGGAAGAAGAAAAAAAAAAATCTGATTGCACCGTCATATTTGGAGCTTGGCATGACACACTGATATCCCTCTGTATAAAAAAAAATAATAAATAAATAAATAAATAAATAAATAAATAAATAAATAAATAAATATATATAATTTTTTTTTTTTTTTTTTCTGGACTTTCCAGGCAAGGGCTGGGTCATACAGTGATAAAATTGTGATCATATAGTCACAAGGATACAAATTTTCGTGACCTCACTTCAAGCTGTAGTATCGGAACTATCTGCCGATACCCGATGTTAACCGATACTAGTACAGAGACGAGTTTGAAGGACATAAATCCTTCAAACTAAATGTGTTATGTAGCTCTAATATCTTTTCAAGTAACTACGGAACAGCTCTGTATAAATAAAAGTCCAAACATTGTGAGACTTTTTGGGCTGCTACTACGACGAGTAAATAGTCTTGTTACATTTACAGTGTTATATATGTCCAACCAGGATATTGGCTAAACCACTATTTGGAAACCAATATCCGATAACCGATCCCAATGTCAGATTGATGCATCCCTACAGCGATTCAATGCTTTTTATGTTTAATGCAGATCTACGCTCAAACATAATTTTAACTGGTTTTGAAGTAGGGCTGTGCAATTCACTTTTAATCATATGATTAGAAATCATTCGATCTTGACAAGTGATCAGCTTGAGTCCTGTCTGTAACACAATGTTGTTTGGAAAAGAGGTCAGCTGTTTTTAATGGCAGAGTCCTATGTTTTTTACTTTTCTTTTTCAAAAAGACATTGCAAAAATTGGTCACAAATTATGATCGATGAGAAAAATATCACATCACAAAATGTCCTTAAAGGTTGTTACTATGCCACAATAATTAAAAGTCACCTTTAACAAGGTTACAGTGACCATGGTTTCTCATCCTTTAAATGGTTAATCTTTGAACATTTGTACTCTGCTGCCGTTTATCAGACTGTTGGCAGTAGGTTTGTTTAAATATTAAAAAGTTACAAAGGAGATGTATTCTAAGTTGCCAGGTTTTATAAGTGGTGTACAGAGCCGATGAGTTGATTATTGCTTCTGGCTTAATCTTGGTGACTTAACGTGCATGTCCCACAGCTGCTCAGAGTCGTGCTCTAAATAATGTCAAACTTTCAGACCACACCCTTATTCTGTCACTCGTCGATGTTGTACTGTAAAACTGTCAGCACGGGCCATAGTCCAATCACTGTTATTGTTGGCACCTCCATAACAGGCTTTGTTTTTGTCTGTCAGCTATGCAAACATTAAATTACACAAGCTATTGATTGACCATGTCATTAAAGAAATAAAAAATATATAGTGGGTTAATCCTTTTAGATCAGAAATTGAACTATGAACTGGGGACCAGATATTGTTTCATAGGCCTCAGGCTTCCACCCATTGACCCTAAAGTATAACAAACATGTCTGGAAGAATACAACTAAATGGAAATGACTAGTGAAGTGAAAACACTTAACTCAGCCAATGTCCCTCCATGGCATCTGTATTTTTTTTTTTTTTACACGTGTATCTTTTTGTCATTTCAATTTATAAATCAACACAAATATTCTGAAAAGGTCAATTATGATGAAATAACAGGTAATATTCCACTAAATGTTGAAAGCAACTTTTAAGAATATGGTCAGTAAAATAAATGTATCTTTTACATAAGGTTTCTTCGGATTATAGCTCATTTACTTAACCCTGGATTTCATTCACATTAATTTAGGAAGATTGGCTCACTTACTGTATATTGAGTTAGGTCAGCATTAAAACCCTTATTTTTACTGCAGTTTTTGGACTAGACCAGAAATGATGGAAGAGACAAATGATTAAGCTTTTGGTCACTGTGTTCTTCCTCTCTTGTGCCTGTCTTTGTAACTTTATACACAATATTCTCCCATTTTGTTTGGCATTAGTCATCACTGAAATTACATATTAGATATTTGACACATCCTCTTTTGTGGTAATACAATCTATTTCCTCTTGCACATGCTCCCTGTACAGTTTGTTCATGTCAGATTTACTATTGCTTTATTTAAGGGAAGCTCACCTAATGACTAACATGTTCTGATTATTACTCGGCTTTCCCAGAAATTAACACTTGAGTTGCAACATAAAGTTGTTAAAACTTCTTCCCACTTCTTTTTGAACGTAATATTATATATT
This sequence comes from Taenioides sp. WSHXM2023, assembly GCA_029959045.1. Lineage (NCBI taxonomy): Eukaryota > Metazoa > Chordata > Actinopteri > Gobiiformes > Gobiidae > Taenioides > Taenioides sp. WSHXM2023. The sequence continues at coordinate 12,672,417 of CM057096.1, read as the reverse complement.
TTATGTATTTATTCTTTTGTCTGCAGTGTTCAAAATAAAGGATTAAATTAAATAAATTAAACCTAGTTAAAGACCATATTTATGAATTCTGCCTAGTCATGGTAAGTGTACTATATTGCCACAGAAAATGCCATAATAAACTATAATCTTGAACTTGGATAATGGATAGTGGGTAATTCCAAAAAACAGAATAAATGTATATTGTCCTTTTAAAAACATGAGCGGCAAATAAAAGCACAATTAAACACAAGATCTCAATTTTCGATTTTAAATTTTCTTATTGAAAACAGACAGATATAAAGGATCAATACAGTTTTTATTTCATGTTGATAGGATCAATAATCCTGGAGAAATCCACATTTAAAGTTTGGAATTAGTTTGTACTATTCATTAAACCTAATGCATGCGTGCGTTACCGTTTGCGGCACAAACATGTACACGTGCAATGTCCTTGCCCTAAATCAAGACTTAAGTTTCACTTATAAATGGTAAGAAAATAGTCGTTAACTTTCCGTAACTTGGATTATAATGATCAGAAGCAAAAGAGGAGAGAGGAGAAAAGGTGAGGAGCTGAATCAAACGGGGAGACTGCAACGCACACATACAGAAGCAGAGAGGAGACACTGGACTTTTAGTCAGTTTGTGCAGATTTAAGTCAAAACTTGTGAAACGTGAGGAAATGAACACGCTATAGCCCTGACTGCTAAAACAAGACATTAAGGTGCTCTTACTGCCATATGATTGAGTTGTAGACCTGTCGATTAAAATGTGCGTGCCTTATCGAGGTCGACCAAAGTAGAGATTGAGTTTAAGATTTTTGACACAGCCCTACTTGTGTAGTAGTAGTGGTAGTTGGTGGTAGTAGTTGGTGGCGGTGGTAGTAGTAGTTGGTGGTATAATAGTAGTAGTAGTGGTGGTGCTAGAGATTGTAGTATAATTTCCTTATTTCATTCAATACTGCTCAAATTTAATTTTGGTTGTTGGTTTATTTGGTTTTTAGGGTCTATAGAATGTGAAGTGTGTAGCCTCTGAAAGCCTTTGATAAAGATCAGTGTGGTCCTGTGAAGCCACACTGCTGAACCTCATCACTTTCCTTTGCACTGGTCAAGTCATCTGCCTGGCCCACACCAGGCCAGGAATAGCTCTACTTTTTATACACACTTGGTACTATCCAAAGGTGTGAAGAGAAATTATTGTCTGAAAGGGGGTATGTTGATGTCAAAAGATGTATTCAATTTTTGCTAAAGTTGGAAAATGCTGTTGCATAATGTAGTGTATGATGATTTTTGGTTGAATGTGTTTTGAATTGAGGGTGAATACTGTTGCGTATATAAATGGAAACAGTTTTGAGGTTACGTAATGTAATTGTGGTGAGGTTAATCATGATTATATAGTAGATTATGTAAGGGGAGGCTTTATTGTTTAGGACCTGCATATCTGTGGCAAATATAGTAAATGTATTACTGTAAACTGAAATGCAATGTACAAATTTTAATGGGAGCTTGTTGAAAATCTGAAATTAGTTTCTGCACACAATCTGTAGAAGTTTATCCTTTAAACTGGAAATCTGACTTGATCTTGTCTTGTTGCAGCAAGGGTGTCAAAGTGGAATCTGGTTGTTGGTCTATTCCCCTAGTCCCCACAAAGTGGACATAATGTTGTTCACCATTTCAGCATTTTTCATGTTGGCCAGTGGATCACAGTTGGTCCTGACTAGATCTCAATAGTCCAGTCTTCTACGCTCTTGACCGGGTTGTGACTTGGCCTGAGTCTGTGCAAGCTACAACTAGAGGTGCGCGATATATCGATTAAATCGATTAATTCGAATTTACAGTTCAGAACGATGTGTTTTTATGAAAATCGATTTTTTAAAAAATTATTAGTATTATTTTTTACACGCGAGCGTCGAAAGCGGAACTAATGCGCTGCAGCGCTCTACACGGGCAAGTTAGCGGGGCGCGGAGCGGAGGAGGTGTCGTATTTTTCTGCTACGACTGGCCTGTGGTCCAGCCGAACGATGCAGCCCTACTTGAGTTTAACGGTACATTTTGTTAATAGTAGCTGGGCGATGCGAAGCGTTTGTCTGCAAACAGTGTATTTTCCCGAGGATCACAAGGGGGGATTAATCGCGCAAGGATTGAAAGATGCTTTCACTTTGTGGAAACTTGCAGAAGACCGACTCATCTGCATGACAACAGACAGCGGCAGCAATATGATCAAAGCTTTCTAAAAGTAGCAAAAGGAGAAATTGATTTGTCAACTGGACAGAGTTTATTTGGTCGAATACGTTTCTCAGCTCATCCAAGCTGCTTCTTCAGTTCTGGTCAGATGCTGGCGGACACCGCTTTATATCTGTTTGAAGGGAGGAGCTTAATTACAATGAAAATTACTCTGAGACACACATATTTATTTACAGTTTCTGTTAGTTATGTGTGTCTATTCAATATGGAGTGGGAGTGGGGGAGTAGTTAGCATATCCATTCAGGGCCATGATGGTGTTTTCACACCTCTGGACATGTCCTGGACATGTCCTTTCTAAAAGTGTCCTTTCTAAAAGTGTTTACAATGGCCTGGTCTGCCATTTCACTTACAAGTATGTTTTTTGCTTGTCAGATTGCACTTTAATCCTAAATTTAAAAAAAGAATAAAGTTAAAACTTGTTTTGAGCCATTTATTTGTCATCTGTTATTTGCTTTTGAGTAGGGCAGAGAAAAATCGATTAAAATTGGAAATCGGATTTTTTGTAAAAAAATCGGAGATTTTATTTTTAGGCCATATCGCCCAGCTCTAGCTACAACAGAGGTCAGGGTTCACATGATCACTAATGCGATGAGCCATTTGTCAACTGGGTGTGTACTGTATACAGGGTCTTAATATAAACTTTATATTTAGTACAGTATGATGCAGTGTTGATAAGGGTGGATGATATGCCAAAAAATTTATATCATGATTTTCCTGGAGATCCAGATTTCAGTTTTTATCAAGTTTCAAGTTATCAAGGTGGCTTGCCCTCTCTGGATGGGTGGACAGTCCCTGCCTCAAGTGGAGGAGTTAAAGTATCTTGGGGTCTTGTTCACGAGTGAGGGGAGGATGGAGTGTGAGATTGACAGGTGGATCGGTACAATGTGGGCAGTGATGTGGTCGCTGTACCAAATTGTTGTGGTGAAGATGGAGCTGAGCTGAAAGGCAAAGCTCTCAATTTACCGGTCAATCTACGTTCCTACCCTCCCCTATGGTCATGAGCTTTGGGTAATGACCGGATGGACAAGATCGCGGATACAAGTGGCCGAAATGAGTTTCCTCTTTAGAGTGGCTGGGCGCTCCCTTACAGATAGGGTGAGGAGCTCAGTCACACGGGAGGAGCTTGGAAAAGAGCCACTCCTCCTCCACATCGAGAGGAGCCAGCTGAGGTGGCCCGGGCATCTGTTCCAGATGCCTCCTGGACGCCTCCCTCGGGAGGTTTTCCGAGGGAAAAGTCCCTCCGAGACGCTGGAGGGACTATGTCTCTTGGCTGGCCTGGGAACACCTTGGGGTCTCCCCGGAGGAGCTGGAGGAAGTGTCCGGGGTGAAAGAAATCTGGGAGTCCCTGCTTAGACTGTTGCTCCTGCAACCTGGCCCTGGATAAGCGTAAGAAAATGGATAGATGGATCAAGTTTCATGTAAACTATGTATGCTTGTCATCTGCTGCTTCTAAAACTTCACACGTTGTTGCAATTGGGTAAATCCACCTGTCCACCACTCAGAGCATTGCAGAGGCTGACCAGTAGGAGGTATAACTGTAAGGAGGGTTTGAATAGGGCCTCAAAGAAACTGCTAAATTACTCAATGCATAGATGACATACAAAGCAAAAGTGTCAGCTGCACGATTTTGGCTGTCTGCGACGAAAGACTTCTGATCTTAGGGAAAATCTTGAGTCATACTCATAGCTAGGTCTCAGAGTGGGACAGGGACAAATGTCAAATTTCGAACCATCGTACAACCAAAGATGAGCTGCGACTACTATCAAATGTGTCTGATATTTTGGAATCTTGTTTGCCGAGTGGGTAGTAAAGACAGCGCTCCGGCAAGAGCAGAGGAGGTCTACTGTCCCTTACTGACTTTTACAAATGCGGAAACACCACTAGCATGTAGCACTACCTTCAGCTAATCGGTACATTTTACGGAGACATTATCTCACAGAGCCTAATATTCACTCAGACAAACTTTTGTTGTACCTACTGAGTGATCATGTATACCATCACACTGTGTTGTCAGATTTAAATTCCTCACGTTGTGTAGTGTGCTATCCAACATTATGTGTTTGAGTTTACATCTGTCTATATTGTTGTCAGTCGATTGATACTTGTTTAGTATGAGTATTAAGACATTTCAAATGCCATCCGGGAGTCATTTTAAATCAAAGTACTGGCCTTAGAAGCTAGAATGTAATACAAGTTTGTCATAAAAGCCCTCCATCTCCTGTACCTCTACAGCTCGGCTCCATATCCCATTGCTGTAGCCATGTATTGACTCCCTCTTGCCCACGTGTGGTGTGTTGTCATGGGGGAGGGGCGTGGTAAGTGCCTCATCCTTTGATGCGATTTGGTGTCTAAAGCGGCACACTGACCGTTCACCCAATTCCTCTACGCTGACAGCTGGGCCCCAGTGCCAGAACTGTGCTTCCTGTGGGAATAGTGGCTTTGACTGGGCCCAAAGTAAAATAATTGAATAAAAATATACATGGCATAACACAATAGATTTTACTTAATTTGTGTTTTATAAGCAATTCAGTAGAGTTAATATTCCATCATAAACTTGAACTGCTTTTGTAGAATTCTACCCCTAATTCCGTCCACTGTGTTCTCATTAGGGCAGGGTTGATTTTAAAATATCTTATGTGGTTGTTATTAGAAAAGCAATTGCAATGCTTTTAACATGAGCCCAAAATATTATATTTTATATATACCAAATGGAGGAAGTTGATTATGTAACAGGTTCAGGTCTAAACTGTAAGGTAGGCACACTATGTCCTAAACATAAGCTAAAGACTGGGTATGTTTTAGAGGAATCCAAATCATGTTAAATTATGTTGCAATATTCCGTACATAGTTAAGGCAAATTGCATTTTGTAACTATCTCACAGATGACTAACTATAGCTTAAAACAATGATGCAGCCTCCAGCACACACTAGGAGGCAGGTGCTTGACTCTGCTCATACTTTAGTCCATTCTAGTTCAGTGTGTGGCTCACAGGAAATCAGTTTCCTTCATAGTAGCATGCTGCAGGGTCTGTGAAATTACACTATTACACTCTTCTGCCACACGTATACCGTGCTGTGTACCGAAACTTTTCCTCTTCTATTGTGACTGAAATCCAGGAAGTGATGTAACATAACAGTATTTCATTCCTTACTCAAGGCTGATGACCACAAAAAGTCCCTGCATAGTAAAAGCAAAGAATTGTGTTTTAGTCAGTAAAGAGATGCAGAGTTCTTTGGAAGAAGGCGATTACTGACCTATGGATTATGGAACATTTCACAAATCAGCTAATCTATATTACCACAATAGGGCAAGGGCAATATATGTGCTCTTGCTGACCATGTTTGTTTTTATTCTGAAAATGGCTACAAGTATTGAAGCGTCTGTGTTTATCTAGGTGTGTGGGGAGTTAAATACTCGTTGCAGGGATTTAGTAAATTTTTCAGCTCTTCATTATTAAAAGTATGGAAAATTATGTTCTGGACTCTCCTATAGGAGGGTGGATTCATTTATGCAATATGTTCAAAAAGTTGTAGAAAATGTTGTGGGAAAAATAAGTGACAGTATAGTGTGTTGAGCATTTCAGAGTAGAAAAATTAAACTGATTTCAGAACAGTTTTTTTCCAATGATAAACAAAGCCATTGCCATCTTTTCAGGAAATGTAAACCAAAGAATTATGTTTTAAAAAAAGTTTTTAAAATATTGATTTTTTTTTTTTGCCATATTGCTCACTCCCTGTCTGTTTTTTGTTACTTTTTAACCCTTGACATTAGAAGTGTAAAAAAAAAAAAAATGATTCAGTTATATATTGTGATAATTCAAATTGCATCAAAATTGATTTAAAAAAATATATATTTTTCACAGAAATATTACATTCACTGTTCTCATGATTTAAAAAATGTCATAAATTATTTTTCATACAATTTTGTTCTTGTGACGACATAGTTGACAATTTTGTTAGAAGTAGTTATTGATAAATTGTAATATATCGTTTTAGCATTGTGATATATCGAATCATGGCATGCATATCGTGATAAGTAGACTCGAGGCAATGCACACCACTTCATTAAACTTGTGTATAAACTGAGAATCTAATGTTCATGTGTGATGCTAGCTGCCCAGCTGCTAACCACATCATGGTGAAAGTGTAGGAGCACCTGTCTTCCTGTCTGAGCTGGGAGTGTGTTTATGGTTCAGGGAGATTTGGAAGAAAGGCCTTGTTAACCACCATTTACACAACAACAGACAGAGAGACTGCTGCTGGCCCTGAAGAGGCTCCCACAGAGCGGCCCGAGGCTGCACCAAGATTGTTTTACAGTAATCCTCTGTCATGCTAATGGCCGCCCTGTTGCCTTCCCACTCACTCAATGGCTATTCTGTACTACCCACAAGGAGCCACTTTTAATTTTCAGCCCAGGTCTGTGCAGTAAAGCAAAAGTTGTTGGGAATCTTTTGTGTTTAGGGTTAATATGCAAGTGGTGAAAATCACTCTCTAAATTGTTCCCGTCACAAAGGAGACGAAATATTTGAATCTGTAGGTACAAACTTAAATGGTGATGGCTTTTTTCACACAATAACTTCCTGTTACTTCCCTTATGTAAGCTTTTTTGTTTTTTGTTTGTTTGTTTTTTTTATACTTTGCTTAGCTATTGCTGTAGTCACATCTGTCCTGGGGCTGTTTGTTTGGTTGTGATGTAAATAATTGTGATATCATTATTAAATTGTAACATTTTACATGTGTACACAATAAGGCTGCTGAGGTTTTTGAATTTGAGAATGAATTGCTTGTGGTAGAACAGAGGAAATCGATCATCAATCAGTCAGGTAAATTCCTGGAAACTAAATTTTGAGGAGGGGAAGTTTTTTTTCATTGCATCTTGCACACAGAAACGCATCAGGATTTTTAAAGAATTTTGCTCAGTGACAGAATACTTTTAACAGGGGTGCAGGTGACTATTACAGCTGCCAGAATGTCCCATCAGCACTCCTCCCTGATTGGTTAGTGTGTTGCGGTGGCTGAGGAGTGATAAGGGGACGAGTGGTTTGGTTGAAAATCTCTGGATGATGTAGGCTGGATGGCAGCTGCTGCTGTTCAAACAAAGTTGCATCTGCTGAGCCTTTTGTTCTAACACACACTCGGCCTCGCTCAATGAGTCTGACTGTGTTAGAAAAGAGAGAACTTCTTTTGTTTGGTGTTAAAATGTAACGGGGGAGGGGTTAATATGAAATGTGCATGTTTTGGGTGCACACAGAGCTTAGTTGTTGAAATCCATTGATTATAACAAATAAAAGCTGTCAGTTGTATTTCGGGGTGGTCAACTGCATAAACCTTGACTATGCTAAATAAACAAGAGGAACAAGTTCTTAAGAATGGCTGACTAGATGACTTGGAGCTGTTAATAAAAGATCTTGACTTGAAGAAAAAAACAAACATGTAGAATTGTATGCTTGTTTAAAAGGTTTCTCCACGCATCTTTTCCTTCAAAATCATAAAAATAACTGGTGTTAAAAAAACTCTATAATAAACCAGAGCTATAAACTGTGTATAAAACTTTCAAATATTCAGACTGTAAATGTTTTTCCAAATTATCTAAAAGATTTCTTTATTTTTACAGAAACCTCAAAAAGGACCATGGATTAACATCGACCACTGACCACTCCTCTGTGCACAACACACATCTCGGAGCCCCACCTGTGGGCCGTCATGGCGGACCCCGGGATGTTGAGTTTATTTGGGGATGATGCGGGGCTGTTCTCTGATGGATTTGATGGTTTGGGAGACTCCTACCCTCAGCAGACAGCCTCGGCCCAGACCAATGCCACCATGAACCATGACCACCAGGGGAACCGGTCGTATCACCAGGGCATGATGGCACCTGCTCCTGGGCAGCCAAAAATGGGCCAGATGTACGACCATGGCTCCTATGGAGGCTATGATCAGAGTGGAGCTGCCCCGGGGCGAATGATGGCCCAGAATGGTCCGAGTCAGGGACCAACGAATGTTAACCCAGCCATGAACGGCCTGGCGTCCCACTACCACAACAACCCTGCAAACTCTACCAACCCCCATCACGGAGGCTACCCTGGCGACGCGGGGGCAGCTGGAGGGGGCTGGGCACAGCAGCAGAACAGGTCGCCCTACCCACAGCCCCCGTCGCAGGGTCCTCCCAACCAGATGGGGGGCTACCAGATGCCTCAGGGCAACTACAGTGGGATGCAGGGCCCTCCTGGTGCAAACGCAGCACGCATGAACCAACACTACTCCTCCCCGAGCATGGCACCGGCCTCTGCTCAGGACCCTGCACACTACCTGGGACATGTGGGTATGAGCGGGCCCCAAATGAGACATCCCCATCCACCACAGCAACAAGGACAGGGCTATCCCAGTATGGGCCACACCCCCAGATACCCCCACTCCCCTTCTCGTCAGCCCCCACATACTCACCCGCACCCCCAGCAGGGCATGGGGGGCTATCCTGGCAACCAGTACCCTGGATATCAAGGCCAGTACCCCATGGGGCCTGGAATGAATCAAGGGGCCAACTCAAATGTAGGTCCAAATGCCCAGGCCCTGGGACAGAGGTTCCCTCAGGCCTCAGGCCCTGGGGCTGGGCAGCAGGGTCAGAGGTACCCACCTGGGGCCCCACACCAGCCCCATCCTGCCCCAATGCAGCAGGCAGGACAACAGGGCCAGCCTATGCACCCCCTTAACCACTCCCAGAATCAGTCCCACCTTGCCCCCCCAGCTCAGGGATCATACCCATCTCCCTCCTCCTTGTCCCCCATGCGAGGTTTGGGCACCCCGACTCCACCGCCGCAGGGGAGACCTCCTAGTGCAGGACTGGTGGGACCCTCAGAAGTCTCTGGATACAATTCCATGCAGTCGCCACCCCACGCCATGTCCCACCAACAGAGACCCCCCCAGGCCCCAATGTCTGCCACACACCCTCAGCACCAGCAGCCGCACCTTCCCCCCACTGCAGGGCAGATGTACCCAGGCATCGGGCCACAGCACGGGGCTCCCATGGGCCCAAACAGACACCCCATCCCACCACAGCAAGGTGAGCTCCAGACCTGCTCTATCAGTGTTGTTTTGTGTTTAAGTTGTGTAGTTTATGCCCCTGCCATTAGTAACCATCCCTGACCCGATCAAGCAATGGTGTGCACATTCATTTTTGTAGCTCAATGTCTATAGTCGAGTCTTTAAAGATGACTAGTTCTTGTGGACACTAAACAATGAGTGCTTGTTTTAATGGGATACATAGTCTACAATGAGAGTCTTAACTGTACAAGGTGAATTAGTTTGTTGTTAGAACTACGTTACCTTTTTAATAATGCATTTAGAATAATAATAATTATTATTAGTATGTAGTATTGAAAAGAAATCTGGAGATGAATCTTGAAGGTTCACACTTGGTCTCCAGTCGTCTCGACTTGATTCTGAGATATATAAATTATTCAGATGGTTTCATACAGGCAGCATGGAGCTTTGTACCACAGACTGGTCCATTCAAGCGTTAGTGGTGAATAAAACCTCAAGCATTGATCTTTTCAATTCAAGAAAACGGTTTTTATTTGCTAATATGACTAGTTAATTCTAGAACTGGCTTAATGCTCTGCTAACCCTATTTTATTCATGTGGTCTTTTTTTAATGCTTTACCTAAATGTGGTCTGACAGAGTTGTCCTTTTCCGCCTTCAGGTCCTCACGAAGCCCCAGTGGGTCAGGGGGGTGACCAGCGCCTGCTCCAAGCCCAGCAGCAGGTTTCTCGAAACGGACAGCCCATGACTCCCACCCCCATGGGCTTCCAGGGCCCCGCTGTGGGTCAGCACGGAGCTCAGGGCCCAAACCAGAGCACTCATCCTCCACATCAACACCTGCCCCCCCACCAGCCTGCACACCCCTGGGCACCTGCTGCCCCCCACCCGCTCTCCTCGCCACCCCTCACCCCACAGAAAGTGCCTCATGTTCAGGTAAGGGTCATGGCAATTGTCAGAGCAGGCTTGTGCACGTTTGTATTTGTGTGTTTTTTCATGTGAATGTTTATTTTTCATGTGGGTGGGGAATCAAGAGTGTGAGCAGAGAGGAAGTGAACACTGTGTGTGTACATGACATTTGAGAACACAGCAGTGCATCGGACTCGGGGGTCTGTTCACAAAAGCCTGGGCTATAGAGTGTCAGTCAATGCCACCTGCTAACAATCTGCCCAACAACCAAGTAATATTGCCATTATTTTACTTATCCTGATTTCATTTTAAAAGTACAATCTCCCCATGACTACAAACCACCCGGATGTCACTTGGGTGACTTTGTTTCTAGTCTAGCTGTCTCCATTTGTCTTGTTGGAATATTATGGAAGTGTCTTTGATGGATGCAGCCAGAAAATCTGCTTGCATCTAGTGTTTTATGCCATCTTCTCCCAGGCCTTGCTTATAGTCCATGTGTTTCTGTACAGAGGGGAAATAGATTTTTGCAGCTGTTTGTTTCCTGTGAGCTCCATATCCTGACACACGTGCACTCATACAAACTATGGCGCCACCAGCATAATCCCCCCTCCCTCCTGCTCCCGCATGTCCCCTCCTCTCTTCAGGAAACCTCCCTTCCTGTCTCCCCCCGTCCCGTCTCCGCTCTTTCCGTCTGCGTCTCAATGTTTAGCCCCTATCAAACAAATCAGTCAGGGCTTTCTCATCTGCAACAAATAGTCAATCTGTGGCCTGTGTTTTCACTCATTTTACAGAGCCATGAGAGCCTTGGTGTTTTTTTTTGTTCAAGTTGGGCTTGTCCATAAATGAGACAGTTGGATATTTTTGGCACATCTCTAGTCACATCCTAGTTGATGTGTAGCCGGATGCTGGATATTTTTAAAAGGGGGAATTGTTGAAGAGAAGGGGAGGAAAAAGCTAGTGGGGGGGGAGGTGATTAGAAGATGGAGGATGGGTCCAGTGGCTAAGAGGGCACAAGTAGGAAAACAAGAACAAGAACTCAGAAGATGTAGTCTGGGATTTGGTCTTGATGGAGGAGGGAGGACATTAGCAGTTCTCTTTGGCATCTCCGTCGCTGCTCCGGTCACGTGTCCCAGCAGCCGTCCATTAGCTTGTTTTGTTGCTCAAAGCCCCCTTTCTCCACTGACCCATTCACACACAATAGCAGCCCTGTGGCCACATCCACAGATCTAGTCCCACTTTCACCCTCCGTCCCGCTCTCCTCCTCACCCGCTCTCCTCCATTGGCCCCACCTCCAGCCCTGCGTCACTGCGTTTTGTGGTTGACATTTCAGCCGTCACACTTAATTTATCCAGCACTCCTGACCTAGATGCCAGGTCTGACTGGTGAGCGCTTTCCTCGGCTGGGTGCGCTGCCTGTAGTGGCCCCTGTCATTATATACACACACACTCTGTGGTCTGGGATAGTGAAGTCTGGAGAGGGATGACAAACGTGCCTGAGGAAATGGGATAGCCTGGCTGCAGGAGAGGAGCACATGTGTGGGCAAAAGGGAGTCCTTTCTGGGATGAGACTACCATTAAAAACACTCAAATTTGGTACGCATCCACAATTCCAATTTCATGGTTTATATTTGACATAAAAAGTAGAACTTGGCCCTTTTTTAAATTCTGTTTGTTCATTCATCTTAAAGTTACTCTTAAGGGCTTACCCTAGGACTTTTGAGTGACTGGACTATTTCATGCTGGTTACCAGTACATATACATAGTAGTTTTAGAGTAAGATCTGAATTTTAGTGAATTAATGGATGCACAGTGTGCGTCAATGTACGTCCACCAATAATTTCTTTTGACCTTGGTGTGGACCCTACATAGAAAACGTGAAGTGTTGCAAAGTGTTTTTAGTGTGTGCCCCCTGTCTGATCCTGGTGATGCACTTATTAGAAAGAGACAAACACACATCGTGGTCATTCACTCATGATGACTGTATGTCTGGTACTCTAAGCTCCATCTGTTCACTAAGGATGGTTATTACACATGCACATGTGCCCTCACGTGCACGCTCTCATGCACCCTCACGTGCACACCCTCGGTAGCAGCTCAAGGTCACAGCTCCTGCAGAGTACTGTGTGTCGACCTTTATTTCATATCCCTCTCTCACGCTGCGTTGCGTGCAGCACTGTATTTGACATATAGCATGGTTGTCTCGCCCCTCCCCCACTCATGCACGCTGTCAGGGAGCCGCAATACCATGGAGCCTCTACAGCTTCTAGGAAATACTCCACTTTGCATAATTTACTGCAGTTTTTGTACATATTGACAGAATGAGCATATTTTATTGTGGAAAAAAGGGTGTAGTCCATCTATAATTCCAGTTTTGGTCATTTCAAGTTGTTAAAGTATTCATAAATGGGGATGGTTGATACTGACTGTAAAATTCAGATAGAACATGCCAAAATATCAGCTTGTATTCTTGATATTTTAATTCTGCATTCCTTCATACATTCTACTCTTCAAACAACCTTCATGACCATATTTATATGGGAAAATGCCCATCTTTATGTCCTGTTTTGGCCTTGCAAAATTGTAGCTAAGAGAGTTTACACACATTCACTGCAGTATTGTTTGGAAGACTCACTTTTGAGTCCTTGTTTTGTAGATGGTGTTCTTCATAATCCTTTGAGGACAGATCATAAGAGCACTAGTGTGGGCAAGTTTCCATCTTAGTCAGAGAAACTGATTCTAATAAATTAGTGAAAACCAAGATGAAAAAAAGCGAAAAGTGTTTCAAGATGAAACGCCAGGCAAGAGCAGACTGCAGTCCCAACAAACCGTACAGAACTTTTTAAAATAAAGAAATGTGGCTTCAAAATACTGAATTTTAAAAGTGGTGTCTTTTCAATTTGGATATACACATTCATTGTATAATTAAGTGATAATTGTCAAATAAATAAAAGCCAAAATGTTGGTGAGCAATGAGTAAACGTGCCACCGTACACTAGTTTCACAATGTATGGCTTTTTAGTATAGGTACTTGTTTTGTGTGTGTGCGTTTTTTTTGTTGTTGTTTTTTTGCTTCCAAACTGTATAACACTAGAGGTAAACCAGGTCTGTAATGGGGCTAAACCATGACTAAATTAGGTATGATCTGTAGAACCACAACGGAAAAATTGTATAATTTAATTCAAAATGAAACAAAAATTGACATTTATGATTCAGTTTAAAAATCACTGCTACAGATTATACTATACTATACTAATACCACCTGCAAATGAACAGATACTAGTTACAAATGTTTAAAATCTGTGGAAAATGTCAGGCAAAGCAATACGCTCTCATAAGAAAGGCCGTTGACCACTAGAAAAGTTACATGGTACACATTTAATTATATGATAAACTTTGATTTTGCATTATAACATGGAGGTGAGCTGATGGTTGCTGTCTGGAGAGAACTGGAGAAGGATGGATGAATGGCTGGATGAATGGATGGACGAGAGCACAGAGGGAGGAACAGTAGGATTTCCTTTCAGTGGATCCTGTGGGAGGCTTAAGTGTTTGAGCCGCTACATTTAACTCTGCATCTCAACACATTTCCTTCTCACTTTTCTCTGATCTCTGGCTCCATTGTTTTGTCTAAATATTGTCATTAAACTTTAATAATTGTTGATGTTTATGTTAGATAAGTATATCTGAAAAGCCAAACTGTTCTAGAGTGGGTTTGGTCGATAATGGTGATATATTTGCAGGAACTTGTGATTCCATTGATAAATATTGACTGATGCAATATTAAAGTTCCTAAAATTATTGATGGCCTGGGATTTAAACATTGTACTAGAGACTAAATCAGTACTTTTAAGCATTTAGGCATAAGGCACCTCAGTGTCAATTAGTGTTTTATTCTCGCACATTAGCCATGTAACTTTTCCGCCACCTGCTTGACCATTGAGATGTTATTGCTTTGCTTACGTGTTACACAATATGGCATTAAACTTTAAAAAACATGCAATCTATTGTTGGTGGGAGTTACCTCTCTACAGATGAAAAAGTTTAATGCCTGTTATTCCCAGCAAAGCAAATACCATCTTCATAGAGACAATCTAGTGGCAAACTCTCCTCTAGAAAAATTACCTTAATGTAGCTTTAACGCAAGTTGTTTATAGTAAGTTGAATGTTTATATTGTGATGCCTTGAATGTATGTCTGGGCTTGAGTCAGCTGCTTTTTAGAGCATTTAGAAACTTGAAATGCATTACATATTTTAAGAATTAAAGGCCTGAATGTTATTGTCTGTATACAGTGGGACCACAATCACAGATGTAGTTTTCAGCTTGTACTTTTTGATGCTGCATGTCCATGTAAATACACCTGTCCTTGTTGTTTTTCATTTTGGATGGTAAACTGGATCAACACCAGTTCCCTGCTCACCCTGATTCTCTGTGTGTGTCTGTGTGTGATTGTTTGTGTATACATCGTGTGTGTCTCCATTGTCATTCGTGTGATTGATTATCTCGGAAGCTTGGCAGGACGACAGATTTATCTCCTGGCACCGCATCACCCCCATCTCTCTCTCCCCATCTCTCTCTTCCTCTCTCTCTCCCCATCTCTCTCTTCCTCTCTCTCTCCCCATCTCTCTCTTCCTCTCTCTCTTCCCATCTCTCTCTTCCTCTCTCTCTTCCTCTCTCTCTTCCGCTCTCTCTTCCTCTCTCTCTGTGATTGTCTCCCTCTCCCCAAGCCATCTCCTTCTCCCCCATTGGTGTCTAAATGGCTCAGTTTACGTGTGTGTCAGCAGGTGTTGTATGCATGTGTGTGACCTTGCGGTAGCTTGCTATAACAGGGTCTGTATTTGCATTAGCATTAGCTTGTTGGGAGTGAGGGATTGGAGGAAGAGTTTGCTGATATACTGCTGTTAACTCTCTTTTGGCCTCCGGTAGCTGGGAGACTGTTTATGGAACCAGATGTGATGACCATATTTGGAGAAAGGTTAACGTTTGGGATGCAGGAAGCATGATTGTCCTGGAATTGGCTGTTGCTATTAATTTCAATGGCTAAACGGAAACCATTTTGGATTATCTAATATTGTGAATAATCAGTGGACAGTATGGCAAGAAGTCATATGATCATATGATAATTAAAGCAAACTTGACTGTGATTAGGAAGAAATCTTTCCCTCAGAGTATGACAAGCTGACCAAATACCGTGAGGATGGGTATAGCACATGGTCTTTGGAAAAATTGCCACTTCTCACAGGCTTGTTCATGAATTGATTGTTTGGTTATCAGACATATTTTACACCACAAATAATGGTAGTTTACCCACCAGACTTGCACATCTAGTGTTTCATTCAGTTACAGTATTCAAAAGCATTGTAACAACAAAAAGAAAATTTAACCATATGGACCATGTCATATCTGTTTCATACTGACCCATTGGCGGGCTACTGTAACTACACAGAAAACTTCAAGTATCTCGAAGTGTTACTAAACCTATAAGCGCTGGTACAGATACAGTAGCTGCTGCGGCTGCGTTTTGCTGTAAACTTGCTGATGTGCACACGCCCCTCATTCATACACACTCGTGCACGTTCACTTGCTCTCAAAGGCATACTCCTCTGCGCTCTCCGACACGCACTCTGCCTCCCTGGCGCTGCCTTTTTGAAGTATGGAGATAATTTATTCGTGTCATGATGCCTGATTTCCCATCTGCTACTGGGACCCTGAGCAGCTGGAGAGAAGGAAGGAGGCAAAGAAGGAGGGCTGGGGGAGAGAGAGGCAGCTGCAGAGGCTCCCAACAGCTGGCAACCAGTTTCCTGTCACTAGGAGCGAACTTGAGAGCAATGAGTGGAGGAGAGGACTGCAAGGTTTAGTGTGCACGAGAGCAAAAGACTAGGAAAAATGAGGTGTCAGCCAGTTTGTTTACCAAGGTTAGCCTGCTGGAGGGGCAAGGAAACTGAATCGGTGGGGAGTCGGAGGAGAGTGAGTTTGTGTGTGTGCGTTTGGATGGATGTCTCCTCTGAGCTCTGGAGTCTGGCATCACCCCCTCAGTCCGCGGCAAATATAGCATTATTGACTGACAGGCTGCAGCCGAGCCCATGGCACATTAGCAGACGAGATTCACAGCACATGTGCTCCATATTACAGGGGCCATATTTGATTTTCTTAGACACTCTTCACTGGGGTCATTCGCACATAAGGCTGAATTGGAAAGGAGGGGTTTTTATTCAGTTTTTTTTAATATGCTGGATTCAGCTGATTTAGTTAATTTATCCAAGGCACTCCATTTATAGTGACCACAATGTCATTTCTTCACCATGCTAAAAGACATTGTTTTGCACTATTTGAATATGACAGTTTAATATCAAATAACCATGCCATTTATTGCATAATAAATGTTCTGTGTTCAAATCTACCATCAAACCTTCTTAGGCCCTGTAGATCTCTTAATGCCTGGCCAGGAATGTAACATTCAGTTAACATCTTTATGAAGACACCTCCAACTCCCTTTTGAACTTGTACCATTACAATTCATTCTAGGTAATTTTTCTTTTATCAAAGACGGCAAATGTATAACTGCATTTTCCTGTTTGTTCAATATAGAAATGGAAACATTGAAAAAATGATTCAATCTGTAAATGGATAGGCCACAGCTTTTAAGCACACAAACTCATGTTTTTTCTCTCAAACTTAAATCTGTTCTGTTTTTAAAGGTTTCAATGTAGCCCTAACAACAGTTTCCCCTCTTATGTGTGTCTCCTGCAGCATTCCCCCACAGACCCGTCAGGAGAAGGCTCGGTGATGCTCCCTGACAGGTCGACCTCCTCTGGCCAAAATGTCTGCACAGAGCAGCCCAGCGACCAGGAGACCAAGCCAAAAAAGAAGAAGAAAAAGAAAGCTAAAGTACTCGATGCAGAGGATGAGGAGGTGAAGAACACATCAGTGGAAGGAGGAGAGGAGGACATGAAGTCTGAATTTCCCGCGACAGGAAGTGATGCGGGGGAACTAGGAACTGTAGAGGGAATTTCACCACCACAAGAGAAGAAAAAGAGGAAAAAGAAACCAAAGGACAAGGCAGAGGGAACTGGGGGCAAGGAGCTTAAAGAACCCAAGACTCCCAAAACGCCCAAAGCGCCCAAAACGCCCAAGACCCCCAAAGAACCGAAAGAGGCCAAGGAGAAGAAGACAAAGGTCTCCACTCCCAAGGCCAAGACACCCAAGAAAACCAGGTAAGGGCAGCTCACACAACAGTACACTAACTTGTGTTTTGTTTATGAAATTACACGATGACAAAGGGGTACAGTCACATTCAAAATGGCTAAAACTGTAAATGCTGCATATTTTTAAGATATGCCAAACCCAATAAAATCAGATTATATGCTAAACACAAGTTACTAAATGATGGCTTTCAAACCTTTTTTTGACTTTCTTTACTGCCTTCGTTTGTCCTTTTTTAAGAAAATAAATCATGTATGGTATACCTTTTTCCACCATCATAGATTTGTGTATTTTCTTGTTATGAAACTTGCTAATTATGGTCAGAAATGTAAAACTTCTACTAGTACGTTGTTTTGGTTAGTCGTACAGTCCTGCTAACAGCTATAGGCACTGGACCTCAGTCTCCAGTGGCTCCTAAGCAGACGGTGAACATGTTGCTGTACACATTAGTCACGTGACAAACCGGGGGGAAACGCGGGTCAGTTCCCCCAGGCACTGACTCACCCACCTGCCACTGAACCTCTCTGATCCTACCCCTCAACACAGTACAAGGTTGAGTTACAGCTACATGATGAAATTTAAGGTGATATGTCATTCAATTAATTTTAAGTTGGCAATTTAGTAAAATTTGACTTTGTTTAGTACCATTTAAAGTGGGGATGGTCTGATACATAGATGCATACATACTGATACATAGAAACATAGATTTTTTTTTTTTTTTTTTTTTTTTTTTTTTTTTGACTAATGATGAATTACTGCTGATGATTTAAATTCTATAGCAAGGTTGTAAGTTGTAGAGTAGTTGTTATTCACAAGTTAACTTTTGTAAAAAAAAAAATACTGTGTTTCAGGAATGTAAAAAATATGTTGCATGGTTGTGAAACCCTACAACCACTTGTGCTTCTTTTGCCATTTCAACTCTTCTATTTAAAAAGACACATCTGATGCTCTGAGGACAAAAAGGCAAATTAAGACTGAGACAGCTTATCAAAAATATCAGCAAAGTTTCGATATTGGATGATACAATATTGGGGAAAACCAAACATCCTATATTTGATATGCTTGTACTGTAATCTGACTCAGTTTTATAATTTGGACATTTTAAATGCCAATACTGACGTTGCCGTAAATAAAGAGCCTCAATTATTGTTGGCACCTCTGATGGATAGCTGCACATCACGCTTGCAGATTTTTTTTTTTATTTGAGCAACAAAATGATGCTGCCGAATCCTACTTGTATCACGAATTTTAAAAAAAATTAAATTGGCGAACGAAGTACAGAGCAGTGGGTGTATAGCAGTGGCGGTGAAATTGAGGTTGATCAGAGTAATGAAATCTTGAATAGAGGGGAATAAAGATTATGCAAGCATACAAGAATCATGGTAAATACAACTTTGAGAGGGTAAATGAGAAGAAGAAAAGACTACAACACGGTTAAAGGGTTTTAAAAAGTTGATTTTTACATAATAGATCTGCTTTAAAGTACATGGACTGCTTTAGCCAAAAAGGATTGCTTTAGCCAGGCTTGCCTGTTTTTCCTAATGAAATTTAGTGATATTCTATTGATTAGACTGAGATTTTCTGCAATGTTACCCAATCAGCAAATGTCAGTGGTGCAGCTGTATTGCTTTGCTGGTTTTATGAAGTTTGTTGCCTGTAGGACATTTCTATAAATGATTTGTTGCTTGCAGAGGTTTGCTACAGTCAAATGCCTCTCTAGCTTTTGTTTTTGCCTATAACTGCTATTACTGTTGTGGCTCATTAAGTGTGTGCTAATTGTAATCATCTGTTTCTGATTAAGATGACTAAAATAAAACTAGACAGCTGCACATTAGGCCTAGCACATCAGAGGGAATGTAACAAATGCAAGGCCCATATAATTACTTCCTAATTTTATAAAGCACTAGCTATCGAGCGGCTGTGGTCGATCATTTTCTGCTATAGATAAGTATGCATTTGATTTCCCCTTTGAGGCTAACATTAATGCTTGTTAATGAGATGTTTCAAGGGTATGTTATTAGGTTTTCTTTAACATTTTTGGCGCAAAATCTAACCACAAAGTTACATTTTTTTATAGCTATATTATGTACAAACAGCACAAAGTGGACCGTTTTAGGACTAAATTATATAAAATTTCAATAGTATTTTGACACAACCATATATTGGTCATATAATCCTTAGAGCGCTCAGTTTTGTAGTTATGACAGTCTAACTGCTATCAGATTGGGCCTTTGCAAAGGTCCTCTTCTTTGCATATAGAGCAGCAGAATTAGATCTCATCTGAACACAAGTAGCATCCTCCATTTAGATTAAAAAAAAAAAGTATTTTAGTGCAGGCTCTGAATGCAGCCTATCATTGAGTGGGACTGAGTATCAGAGGTGCTCTCATTGTTGAGGGTAGAAACTTGATCAGGCTGTGGAATGTACCGGGACGTCCCCCCCACAACTCCCTACTCCCCCTTCCTCTCTCCCACCCCTCTTCTCTCTCTCCCCTCCTTTTATCCTGAGAAAGAGGGCGGTCCCGAGCAGCAGGCAGGGGTCAGCGCTGGGGGAGGTGTGTGCGTCGCCCTCTTGCTTTACTGGCCACTGTAGGAGGAACGGCTATCGGTAGACGGGGCAGAGGAGAGAGAAAGAGAGAGAGAAAACAGAGTAGGTCTTGAAGCGTGGGTGTAGGGTCCGTTTTGTTCATGTATGTTGAGGGGGAGGGGCTTTAGTAGTAATCTTGTGGCAGAAAATGGCGTCTAATGATAATGAGGCCCGTGCTGTTGACCACTGCGCAGCCACAAGTCTGTTGGAGCACATGTGGGGGTGGGGTTGTCCCTGTGTTTGTGTGTGTTGGTAAACCAGCCCTTATCTGTTGTCAGGGCCGCCTCCATCTTGAGTGGCGGGCTTGAGCTCCCAGGTTAATTTAGCATAATAATGTCTGCCGGTCATTCACTGAGTTTCTAAAATGGTGGACTACTGCAATCGCTAGGTTTTCTCTTCATTCTCGTTTCTAGTTGCCCTCCCTCTAATTCCATGTCTTCTTCCTGGAAAGAAGTGTATCCTTTCATCTTCCCTCCACCCCTCTTCCTCTCTGATTTAAGGCTTCAGGCACATAGACCTCTTTGCGTAGTCTTTAGTGTTGTGTGTCGTTTGCTTACTGTAAGACTTTTCACTAGTTTGAAAACCATGTGAGAAGGCGGTTTCAAATCCACAGCACCAGTTCTTTGCATTTTGGGGGTATTTGCTTCAGGATTTCCTCTTGTGGGAGGAGAAGCGAGGCCTCCCAGCTGCAACAGGCCCTGAGCACTTTTCATGTGGGCCGCACCAGACTACAGACTGTTTCCTTTACTCTGTTTGTCTCTATGAACAAATAAACCACGACAGTGCAGCTCTCTGCTTCACTGTTTTTTATCAGGAAGTTGCTTCAAACCCTTACTTCTATTGTTTACTTGTATAATATGCTTTTCATTTTTTAGTGTTCATGAGAAAAGGACTTTTTTTTTTTTTTAACATTATGAGTTGAACCAAATATATCCCAACCTCAAAGAAAACCCATGTTTCTACAAATCCATTTGCTACATTGGGCAACAAATTTTCAAACAGTATAAGTGACTTCACTTAAATATATCATATTCTGCACTTATTACTTGAATGCTTTGTATTGTCATTGCTGAATAAGTTGAACTGAATTGCAACAGTATTGGACAATATAAAACTGCCCATGTAAATGTCCAGTCAGCTCACTCTGATCCTTTGACCTTCTCTTTTCCTCCCTCTCTTTCACTCCTGTCTGTCTCCTCTCCTTTTCTTCTGTCTCCCTCTTTCTTTCTTGCCCCCCCCCCCCATCTATTGTGTATGGAAGAACATCTATAAATAGCCTTGCTCTTTTTTGCCACACCCTTCCTTCATGGTGTGTGTAGGGCTGATTTGTTTGCTGCACAGTGCTTACACATGAAGTCCAACAACCCTGGTTTGTTCAAAATGCTACGTACTTTTTGAGGATGGTGGTTGCTAGTCTAGCCTTTTTGATCTGTTTTGTATTTAAACCGAAAGCCATTTTTGTGTATTGGGGTTCAGCAGGATGACTCATCATGGAGCAGGTGTCCCGTACCAAACCCACCCTCTCTCCCCCTCATTTTTTGTACCATTCACTGGAGTGCCTTGCCCCTCCCCGTGTCTACTTCCTGTATCCTCTCCATCAGTGATTGTGGTTGAAAAGAGCATCTCTACAGCTGGCGCGCATGTGTGAGCTCCAGAGTGAGGTCCCAGGACAAAAGTGAGGAGACTGGCTCATTGGGGGGAGAGGGTAAGGGGAGTGGATACACCTGATCAAAATCTGATTCACTGGGATGTGCCAGAATGTGTAGGATTGTAATGATGGCATTACAAGGTTTCCTTCCAGTACAAAGATTGACTAGTAGTGTCCATTTATGAACAACTTTGAACTTTTATAATTATACCTTTAGGGTATTTATAGGGCACTTCTATGCTAAAGCTAATTATATCAATGCATTGCAAGTAGTCTCTAATAACTGGTTGTCAAGAGCATTATATTGCTGATGTCCCTTTTGGTCACATGACTGGAAGTTGGATATTTTTAATCTTTTTTTATGCTTAACAGTTGGTGACCCTTCTATGAAATGGTGTGTGTTTGACAATGTTCAATATTCTTGCTAAGACGATAGCGATTTGTTTACTTGAATGTGGGCAGTCGCACTCATTCTAGCTTAGTTCTTGTGTTTTTGTTTTTTTCTTTTCTGAATTTGAAGGTAGACTGAAGAATCCATCAATCCAAGTGCGCAATGTAGCAGTAAAGTCTTTGCCTTTTTATATTTGTCCTTTATCATATGGTGTACCAAGAGGTGAGCAGGAGTGTTGCGCATTTTATGTTTTAAGCCAAAAAGCCAATGTAAAAGATGGCGGATGAAAGAGTGCACATAGTTGATGATGGAGCGACAGCAAAAGGAGCGAGGCCATGAAGAAGCCAGGAGGAAGAGAGGAGGCAGCCAAGTGGAGACGTGTGTGCGCGTGTGTGTGTGGCCAGATGGCTCCAGCGTGTGGCGACCAGCCAGAGGAACAGGTGCAGGTCACATGACCAGCCGTTACCACGGAGATGGTGATTGCTCTTGGCGTGAGGATGAAAGGAGAAGGGCCCCAGGGACGGAGAGGGGGCGAGAGACACGAGAGAGGGGGACAGAGAGGGGGAGACAGGGAGCGGGTGAGAGGAGGAGGAGAGAGGGAGAGTGACAGTCTTAACAGAGGAGCACAGGCCATGAGAGGCACAAGGACATAAACACGATAGCACTGAATCTGGATGTGTACGTTTAATGTTAGAACCGGAGCAACGTAACTATTTTACCATGCTGTCAATCCTATTCACTGGATAAATGAAAGTTGATTCTAACTGTAGCCTGTACATGTAATCTAATCTGATAAAATCTAATAGAGTGAGATTTCTAATGTATGAATTCACATAATGCAGAGCAGTAGAGTAGGTTCCCTGGTTTACGGATCACAAACGCCATAATCACCAACTCAACTTGGCTGTTGGTCAGTTTCACATAGTTTTCTAATAAAATGTGTATTTTGCAGATGATAAAGTAATCCCAGCCTTGTCTTGTGTTTTTATCTGTAGTGTGAGTGATGTACAGCACATGCAGTGCACATAGTTGTAAAAGATATGAAAATGTGACCTCTCATGAGTAAGTGTGAATAAACGTGAATAATTGTACCAAATCATGGCAGAACACTGCTACCTGTTGCACGCTTGCTTTTGATTAATGTTGGTTTAACATCTACAAAAAAATGCATGGCATTATATTTATCCATCTTAGTTAAAGACTAACGGATTTGGGCTGAGAAACTTCCCTAACATCCTATCACTTAGTCTAGTTGCAGTGAGCTCAGTTTAATTTTCTGTCATTTTGTCTCTAAAATCTCCTGCCGTGTGCCTGTTCATTGAAGTATCATTGTTCTTAGCAGCAGTGTGTGCTAAAGTGTGGATCGGACAGTGAGCAGACAGACCCTGCTCCTCTCTCTCTCTCTCCGTGCCAGAGATTAGAGGAAGCCTAGGGGCCCATACAGAACGCCCTCCTCCCCCCTCTCTTGCTCTCTGCTCTCCGGGGTCGCTACTCTTTTTCAGTGTCTGTCTCTCCTGACACTCTTCCTCTCTCTCCTCTTATATCACTCCATCTCACTGCCCCCGCCCCCTCCCTGCCTTTCATCATATTAACCCCCTGTGTGCCAAAGCCTCAGGCACACTAATGACTTCTAAATGGGTAAATCAAACATGGCGACTGCCCTGGGAGAGACAGACGCACACATATACACACTTGCC
Organism: Taenioides sp. WSHXM2023; assembly: GCA_029959045.1. NCBI lineage: Eukaryota > Metazoa > Chordata > Actinopteri > Gobiiformes > Gobiidae > Taenioides > Taenioides sp. WSHXM2023. The sequence continues at coordinate 12,648,709 of CM057096.1, read as the reverse complement.
TCCCAAAGAGGAAAGAGTTGTGTACTTTCAAAACACTTTTATCATGGATTAAAATCTTTTTGGTGTGTGTTTTTTTTTTTCTTGTTTTTCTTGCAGCAGTAAGAAAGTGGAGTCAGAAGGAGGGGCCAGCGCTGCTAAGAAGGAATCAAAGAGGAAGAGGGAATCATCAAGTTTTGAGGATGTGGAAGTCAAGTCCCCACCCCCCTCACCTGTGGAGGAGGAGGATGACGACGGTGTGCAGGTAGGGTCAAAATTGAGGTGCTCCAAGACCAATTATAACAAGCAAAATGGCTTTTTTTTTTTGCTTTTTCCTTTGTTTCTGGGTTTGCCACAGAGATTGAACTGTAGTGATTCACATTGATTTGACATTGGTTTTATTCCGAAAACTACTCAAATGTACAATGACTTGAAAATGAATTATGAATTACAAGTAAATTTAAAAACGTAAAATTCAAGAATCTCATATTTAATCTCATGTTGACCCCAAAATTAGTGCAGTGCTGCAGTCAGTGTTTTCATATTATGCTGCAATACATTCTTTCCCTTCTGCAAAGACATGACATTTTTGCTGTAAATGACTTGGCAAAATTCTCTGCCAAATTAACTTGGTTCCATCAGCAACTTTTTGTGAGCCCCAAATGGTCTTTTACTTTAACTGAATGATACTACAGCACTAAGCTTTGTCTTTAATACACAAAATGTGATGACCGCAAACTTGGTCATATGTTGCCTTTTTTAATGTAGAAAGACATGAACATAATCCATTTAAATCCTCTCAGTATTCATCTTATTTGGCAGCATTTTCAACCAGGAAATTAGAGGATGTTTTCTTCAAAGTCTATGAAAAAGCAGTGGAGCATATGGAAGTGTATAATGAATAATGAAAATATAGTGTTTCTAGTCTGCTGCCTATGTCAAAAAAAATACAACAACTTGAACATCTTTACTACTGTTTATATTATAGTAGGATGCAAAAACCTAAATTGCAATGGTAATATAATGTTAACAAACTGAATTATATTTTTGATTATCTTATCTAATTTATGTCTTTTCCTCTAGAAACGCCGGTCTTGTCGGCAGGTGAAGAGGAAGCGATACACAGAGGATCTTGAGTTCAGGATCTCAGACGATGGAGACAGTGGAGATGAGTCCCCTGCTCCCAAATCCCCTTCATCTACATCCCAACAGCAGGTTAGTTCTATAAAATAATCACCGTATGTGTGTCACACAGCATTAATATTATTGTCCTCAAAGTGCCTGTAATTTTAAGTTAGGCCTTTTACTACTAGGCCACCTATGAACCAATGCATGAGTTGTCTATTGTTTTAAAAAGGAATTTGTAGAACTGACATTGACTAGTTTTATATTATTTTTAGTGAAGAAAGTTGGCAATTTAAAGGGATTGACATTTCATTGTTTTTCCTGATGTGTGTTGTCACTTGTGTGCAATCATATTTGTATGATGCCAGGATGCCAGTGGATGGACATGATTTAACACAAAATCAAACTTTTCTCACCTCTGAAGCATGGCATTGATGATTCATGGCATATAGCACTTAACAAATTAGCTGTTTGTCAGTCATGTGTTTTTCAGACAACACGCCTTTGAATGGTATTGAAAGATCATAGTTTTGGCTGGCCTGTAACACATTACTAATGCTTTAGATTATATAAACTGATGTGAGTTAAAACGTTAGAGCAAAACAAATGGTTAAAATGAAAGAACATAAAAAGGTAACGTTAATATAAAATCGGTGTGTTGGTTTGCCACTATTGAAAAGGTGTCAGCAATTTTGATTTAAGGCGTGACTTTAGTACTTTTGTTTCCTAGGATTTTGCAGAGGCAGAGGGCCCTGTTGTGGAAAAGATCATGAGCATGCGCAACTCCAAGAAACAGGTGAGACCCCTAAACGCCCCGACCCCAACACACAACTCCCCCCACACACACCCACCACACACCTACCTGCCCCCCACATACACCCCCACCTGCCCTCCACGTGCCTCCATCCACAGCCACAGCAGCCCAAGCAAGCGCAGGTCGAGTCAGTTTACGTCATGTGATTAGCCGCTCCACAGCTGGCCTAAGCAGATTACACAGCGCGCCGCAGACAGTGTGTATTCACTGGGAAAGCGGAGACAAGACTTCTAGTATTTCAAGTGTGTGCGCCTAGAGCTGTGTCTGCCGTTCATTGACTGCTGGTGTGTGTCCGTCTGGGCTTTGTTTTCGACGAGTTGCTCTAAGAAAGAAAAGGGAAAAAAATCCGTCCCAGAGCCAACTCGCGTGCACACACCAGTCACCAGCCAACTTTCCCTTCTCTAAAGCCAGCTGCCGATAGCTCACTCCCCTACCTCCTCACCCAGGCTCTCACAGCTCCATTCAGGGCTGACCTCGGGCCTGGAACTGGGCCAAAACCACAACGTTAGCTACGCCAGACGCCAAGCTAGCGTTTCCTCAGGCTCTGTGTGTGATTGATGATTCATGGCATTACAGTAGTAGTAGCAGCGTGGTATGTATGCAAGAGTTTCACTAGGAATTGTGAATGGAAGAAGGTGTGAACAAGCAAGTTTATGGTACCTCTGGAATTATCCGTAAAATCCAATAAAGAATTAAACTTCAGTACAGAATGTTCAAGTTTGATCTGCTTTGCATAGTTTTAATGTTATGTTTAATTAAAGTTTGTAAGCCTACATAATGGAGAAGTTGAGCTTAATGCATTTGGCTACACACCATATTTTATTATCCACCTGTATACCACTCATAATTGAAATACAATTTTGATAAATGAATTCCCAAACATGGCAAGACAAACAAAGGCTATGGGTTCTTAACCTCTTGTGCATTTAGATTTGTTGTATTGGCGTTTGTTTGGAAATGCATTTCTCAAAATTGTCAGTTGTGTATGTTATACAAACTCCAGTTGTAATAATAAAGTAAGACATACAAATGTATTTAATTTCTTCTGTTTCACCAAAACGAATCATACCCAAATGTCATTCACTTGTCAAGTGTAAAATGTAAAAAGCATGTAGCATTCAGCATTCAAACTAAAATCATGTGCTTTTAACACATTTTGATCCAACACCTGCCGTGGCCATTTGTACACAGATCAAAACAAATCTGTCTGAATATGGCCTGAAAGATTGACATGTGAATACAACAGTCAAATGGAGTGCTTGGTTCATGTTGAGGCTGAATTGTAGGCTCTTGTGGGTAAATCAACAACATCTTGTGTGTGTAACAATAGGCTGCGCTGCTCTTTCACTGTACTGCTTTATCTGCTCCGACTAACTGTAGATTTCTTTTGCTCTCAGCTTGAATCCGGTGAGGAAGTGGAGGTAGAGGAGTTCTATGTCAAGTTCAAGGGCTTGTGAGTAACACTTTTTTTCCTACCTTTTTTGTCTTTCACAGCCTGCGGTCTGTTCTCTTAGCCCTATTTTCAGCTTGCACTACTATGGCGGCCAGTCCAGAAGTGTGAAAAGCTCGAAAGCCCTTTTTACTGTGCAGCCGCTATTTATTTAGGCTGCTAGCGTAACACTGACTCATTATAAATAGTATTGCTCTATACACTACCATTGTTTTTGAACTGTTTGGAGGACAAAATGACCTTTGCGTATTATATTTGAGTTTTCATGTTTAATGTACCGCCATTTAGAGTAAAGAAACAGATCTTCCCATATAACGCTTCACAATTAGGACAAAATGGGATGAAGGAAATTTTGATATTGTATGAATTATTGTAGGCAAAAACTTGTTGCAAGGCCCACTCGCCATAATTTCTTTAGACTTGTTTTTTGGTGTTATGTAGTTTCCTCATGACAAACCTGATTTATCCACTAAATCTTTAATAAAACAGAACTCCTACCAAATTAGTTCTAGATTTGTTCCTATATTGTTTCAGATAAAGTAGTAAAATGCATTGTCTGTACGTCCTAGTTCATACCTGCACTGTCGCTGGGCTGACCTGGAGGAGCTGGAGAAAGACAAGAGGATACAGCAGAAGGTCAAGAGGTTTAAGGCCAAGCAGCAACTCAACAACTTCATAACAGAGGTAAGCCCCACATGGTAACCTGCAATTACCCTCTCCCTAGGACACTGACCCACGCACTGCGCAGGAAATGTAACTCAAACATGCACACTGAAAGCACTCTTGTCCTTTTTTAGTTTTATGCTGCAAACCAGAAATTTTGAAACCCATAAAAATCCTCTTGATGCTTGAAGTCGCTCTTTTTCTTTTGTAGATGGATGATGAGCCTTTTAACCCAGACTATGTGGAAGTGGACCGTGTCTTGGACGTTTCCGAGAGCACAGACGAAAATGGAGAGGTGCTTTGATCTCCCTCTCTCATCATTCATGGCTTTAAACTTGTCTCTTATTCTCTAACCCAAAACGCCCTTGGCCCTTTTTTGTATTTGTGTGTGCACAGTTGGTGACCTTGTATTTGGTGAAATGGTGCAGCTTGCCTTACGAAGACTCCACTTGGGAGCTGAAGGCTGACATCGACCAATCCAAAATAGAAGAATATGAGCAAATCGCTGCACGCACACCCAACACTAAAAGAGTGGTGAGTCCCGCGTGTGTCTTTGGTGCTATCTGTCTCCGGGACGTCCTTAGCGGGGCAGGAGGTGTGTGTTTGTATGTCTTGGCCTGCTGCCTGCCTTTCCTCCCTCAGATTTACTGCTGCTTTAACTGCTCTCCACAGGGCCACGTTCTTGCGGTGGTTGAGCCTCGCTCACACACGCCCTGCTCCTGTGGCCGGGCCAAACCACTAACAGTGTGTTTAATGCTGAACAGAAGCAGCTGACTGGCTGTGGTCGCTGCCTGCATCACTCTTTTCTCCCTCTGTGTCCATCTATTTAAGTACTGCCTACTGTTTCTCCTTAAGACTCGTGTCAGAAGTGCTCCTTCAAAGGCACGACTTGAGGCCTTTTTAAATTTGCCACTTTATAATATCATGGCCTTAGTTGGTGATAAATTACAAAAGGTTGTTCAGTTAACAATTTTCAGGTTTGTTGCCAATCAGAAATGTACAAAATGTTAAGCAGCAAATAACAGATGCGCACCTTAGACTAGTGTTGTTAGTGTTGTACTGTTGCCCTCAGTTGTCTTTTGCATCAAATAAAAACATTGCTTTCCAGTTGTTAAACTAAGTACAAAATAAGTGTGAATTTTCTTGATAATACTAGCCTCCACTATTGGGTGATCTCACAGCTGTTTCTCCTCTGAAGGATCGGCCCCACGCAGCCGACTGGAAAAAGCTGGAGGGCTCAAGAGAATACAGGAACGGCAACGCACTCAGGGAGTACCAGCTCGAAGGCCTCAACTGGCTAACCTTCAACTGGTACAATTCGTAAGTCCCTCTTTATTAAGCCTGAATGGGTCTCTCACCACATTTGTCACACTGCACTCATCATGGCATCCTTTTAATAGAGCTAAGTGGACATTAAGAAGGACATTAACTGGCCAGGCTAAATAGTAGGCATTACATTTGCCCAGTGGTGCCATCTGAGTGTTGAATGTACTAATCGCACTAGAATAGCCATTATTTAGATCAATAGGTCTCAAGCTGCGGTATACAGGCTTCCTCTGAGAGTTTTCTGGTCATGAGTTTGTTTAATCTGTAGCCTGATTTATTCTGATTTTGTCCTCTAGTTGGTAGCAAGCTTGTTGTGCAGGCCACTGCCAAGTCCTGGTTGAATCTTCTTGACTCCTAGACGCTCCTCAGTTTGTTGGTTAAGTTCTGGTTTCATCTGATTTAGAACTGATTTCATCCCAATTTGGAATTTGTCTTTTGACAATGCCTGGTACTGATTAATGTAGTTTCAAGCATGGAAAATTCAAAGATGATATTCGGCTTGTATTACTAATGTGGAAAACAGTCCCACCTCTTTGGAAAATTTAATAGGCAATGGAAGGGGGGGTGGGGGGGTACAATTTAAATTGCACCTTTTTCATATGTTTCCACACTTTATCATTTAATTATCATTTTATGTGCAGACGTAACTGTATCTTGGCTGATGAGATGGGTCTTGGAAAAACCATCCAGTCCATTACATTCCTCTATGAGATTTACATGAAGGGCATTCAGGGGCCGTTCTTGGTCATCGCGCCGCTCTCCACCATCCCAAACTGGGAGCGAGAGTTCAGGACCTGGACCGAACTAAATGCTATAGTTTACCATGGCAGCCAGGCCAGCAGGAAGACCATTCAGGCCTACGAGATGTACTACAGAGACACACAGGTAAATCACTGCTATCCTGGGGATTAATTTGGCATTTTACTATTCACTCTTTATTCGGACTTCCACTATTTTACTTCACAGTCAGTCTGCAGACAAAACATTTATTGATTGCTCTAGGTTTTTCTGTTGCTGGCATAAAAGAACTAATACAGTTGTTTCAAGCATGCTGTTTTATACCTAATTTAGCTTTCATGTTTCAACTACAGCTAACACAAACCATCTGTATATGGTTTGTTGGCAGTGGAGAATTGTAGTTGGCATCCTTCACTAAACTAGATACATTTGAAATGAATTAAATTCATATTAATTTGGATACATTTTTGTGGTGTTTTTTTTTTATTTAGTGTTCCTATATTTATTCCTTTGTCTGATCTTGGTGGTTACCGCTTTCTTTTCGTCCAGGGTAAAGTAATAAAGGGAGCCTATCGGTTTCATGCTGTAATCACCACTTTCGAGATGATCCTGGCTGACTGCCCTGAGCTCCGCAGCATCCCGTGGCGCTGTGTGGTCATCGATGAAGCCCACCGCCTTAAAAACCGAAACTGCAAACTACTGGAAGGACTCAAAATGATGGACATGGTGAGTGGAACTTTTTTCTGGCACCAATTAAGAACTATTGGTTAGTTTCACTTTGTGGTAGGCATGGTAGGTTCATATTAATGATTGTACATAACAATTGTTAGCAAGGATGGCAAAAACAAAAGAAAAAAATTATTAAAAATACACACACATGTCTATTAGTTAAGTAATTGCCAACTACACCACAAAATCAACAAAATCTGCAAACATACAATTACCCATGATCGTCTCTACAGGCCTGTGGAATATTGCTAACAATAAATGTCTATATTAACATCCAGTATATTTTTGTGAATTTGGCTCATATTCTTGTTGTTTCCTCTTGTTTGGAGGGCCAAGTCCCACTGCACATCCTGATTTCCATTTTTGGTCTCTAAATATCTCTGGTCCTGTCTCTTCCCCTCAACAGGAGCACAAAGTGTTGTTGACAGGAACTCCCCTCCAGAACACTGTGGAGGAGCTCTTCAGCTTACTCAACTTTCTGGAGCCAGAAAGATTCCCCTCTGAACAGACCTTTATGACTGAATTTGGAGACTTGAAGACTGAAGAACAGGTGAGACTCAACAAAACTGTGCTGCTCTACAAAGGCAGAACGTTGTAACATCATGTTTGGTCAAAAATGAGTTAATGTCATTTTGGCCGTATTTGAGACCTCCTATATCGTGTACCAATTTGATTGTTTTACCAAGAAAATAAAGGGCTATGACAACCGTAACATCCAAAACCATACGAGAAACCACAGCTTTGAAACTTTGAAGTCATTTCTCTCAGTTTCACATTCTGGCGAGTTAAGGTCTTTTGCCTTTGTAGGGCAATGTGGGCCTGGGTTTTTGGGGAAATTATTAATAAATATTGTGCCTTGCCTTGTTAATCAGTTGTTTGAGATTAGATGTAGATATTATTCTTGTAGATCATGAAGTTGTACATTTATTCTGCTTTAGGTTCAAAAATTGCAAGGCATTTTAAAACCTATGATGCTGAGAAGACTGAAGGAGGATGTAGAGAAAAATCTTGCCCCAAAAGAGGAGACTATCATTGAGGTAAAACCTTCCTTCATAACAAAATACTTTTTTTTTTTTTTTTAAGTAATACGTTATATTATAATTATAATATTAATTGACTTATGTTTTGTTTCAGGTTGAGCTTACAAACATCCAGAAGAAATACTACCGGGCCATTCTGGAGAAGAACTTTTCGTTCCTGTCTAAAGGGGGTCCAGGAGGAGGTGGAGGAGGAGGTGGAGGAGGGGGAAGTGGCAACGTCCCAAATCTGCTTAACACCATGATGGAGCTGAGAAAGTGCTGCAACCACCCCTACCTCATCAATGGTACATAATTATGCAATATCAGTAATACTGATAATATTATCAATATACAACATGTTTGAAAGCTTCTAACAGATATCAGATTCATATCCACAAACAACATTTATAGTTTCATGGGGTCCATTAAAATCTCATTAGAATGTAGGATACATTTCCTGTAACTGATTTACAGATCATATACTTATTAAGGTCAGTTAAATATAAAAGTAGTTGATATTTTCAGGACCAATTTGACTGGCTGGCACGTCTTGTGTTTCCAGACTACTGTTGTAAATATCAAAAAATTGCCTAGGGAAACAAGTAACATTTTGACCATTTACTATATAATGCTCAGATTGTTTTTATACTATCATTAGTGAATACATTTTGACATTGAAATTGTATAACATGGCTGATATACTCTATTGCATGTAGGAGCTGAAGAGAAGATCGCAGAGGAGTTCAGGGAGAGTCACAGCGCAGACATGCCAGATATGGCTCTTCAGGCCATGATCCAGGCTGCTGGGAAACTAGTGCTTATCGACAAACTGCTGCCTAAACTCAAGGCTGGAGGCCACAGGGTCCTGATTTTCAGTCAGATGGTCCGCTGCCTTGACATCCTGGAGGACTACCTCATCCAGAGACGGTAAACCTCAACTTCAGTTCAGCTATACCTAAGGCTGGGTGATATGACAAAACTATTTTGACTCATTTCATCATTGATCAATCACAATTATAATTTTTATTGTCTCACTAGAAACAAGGAACAGTGACTTTCAGTTGTAATTTCCTGAACATAAACATACTTTTAATAACGTTTATGAAAAAAAATTGGGCGTAGACCAATTAAAGAGGTCTAAGATAATCATTGACCAGTCTCAATTAAAATTTGATTAAGCACCTAAAATGTTTGGCAAGCACACAAAAATCAGAGGATCAAAATCCAAAAATACCCAAGCTTAAGGGAAGGTCTATACTTAACAAGAACTAAAAGGTCTATTGTCTGCACAAGTAGTTTTTTTGGACATGTACAAACTTGAATAGAATAGACACAGAGGAACCTTTAGCAGTGACCTTTGTTCCTTTTAAGTTCTATCTGACATTTTTTGTTTTATTCGCAATTGAATTATTTATTGTTCCTGAATCCCGCCTGTGAAATCCCTGGTTATATTGTTCCATAGGTTATGTTCCATTGTGCTTGTGTGTCTCAGAACTACCCTGAATGCAGATGGAGAATAATCATATATACTTTTAAGCAGACAATTTGCTGCTGTCATTCCAGATTTTACAATAAAAATAAAATGGATTACATTTGCTCAAATTTAGGCCAATATAGTATGAAATATGTTGTGTTTGCAAGCCAAGTTTATTTGAATTCATGTATACAATTTGTGCTCTACAAAGTGCTTTGCTGAATAACAAAGACATTAAAATCACGATTAAAATTTAAACATAAATGATTATAAAAATTTTAAAAAGTGCAGAATAAAATCCTTTCAGTCATATACACGGCAAAATGGAACAGTTTCGGGCTTAGCAATAGTTCTTTTCTTTTTAACTGATCTAATTTGAGCGTTGGCCTTCATGTTGTTCTCTTAGATATCCGTATGAGAGAATAGATGGCAGAGTTCGTGGAAATCTCCGACAGGCGGCGATCGACCGTTTCTCGAGACCGGACTCTGATCGATTTGTGTTCTTGCTGTGTACGAGAGCGGGAGGGCTGGGCATTAACCTCACTGCTGCGGACACCTGTATCATCTTTGACTCAGATTGGAACCCACAGAACGACCTCCAGGTAAGACAAAGCACACTAATTCTCAACAGGGAAGGGTCTTTAAAGCCAATATTCAAATATAAGATTTGAACGTCCTGTTATATACAACATTTTAGGGAGCCTATTACAATCTGACAGGGGGACTGCCAATGAAAACTAACCATTTGGCTATTTTGGGTACATTTACATTACTATGTTTATTAATGTACACTTACCCCTTAAACTAAATGAGTAACTAAATATTCATGCAATATTTAATACTTTAATAATTACATTTATAATAATTTTCCATCATTCCTAAACCCATGGGTAGTATAGCTCATTTCCCAATGATTCTTTTTTGTTAAATTACATGCTGTTGAAAGGGACACACACATTCTTGGACAGATGATATTGGTAATGTAAAAAGTAGGCAACAATAAAATGTAAAGTGTAGACTTGTATCCTAAGCAATTTTCTTCGTCAGTTTAGAGCTTTATTACTTATTGATATGTTTGTTGGTTTTTTTTGGCTTATTTTTGGTTAAATTGCACAAGTTACATTTGCTCATCACTGGTGTAAGACTAAAGAATGTTTTAATTTGAGCACCTGATTCTATCTGCTATTTAAATGGTGAGGTCTTGGCTAGTATTGGATTAGCCTTTAGTAGACATGACTTTTCTTGAAACGGTTGTAGTAGAGTATATTTCCATGTCTCTTGCCTGGGTGCCTCTGTAACTCTTTGCATTCGTTTTGCTCCAGGCCCAGGCCAGATGTCACCGTATTGGCCAGTCAAAGGCAGTGAAGATCTACCGTCTGATCACCAGGAACAGCTACGAGAGGGAGATGTTCGACAAAGCCAGTCTGAAGCTGGGGCTGGACAAGGCTGTGTTGCAGAGTATGAGTGGCCGTGAGAATGCCAACAGTGGGGTAAGCTACATGCACCAACTTGTGTACTCAGTGTACGGCTTTTTGAAATAAAAAAATAATGTGATTCAATTTGTAATATGTATGTTTAAAAATAAGGATTTTGCTCACAGTGCACTTTGTAAGCAAATCCTGGAGCATTGACAACTGAGAGAAAACTGAAATATGAACTACTAAACAAATCCAAATTCAATGCATTTCAGAACATGTTTGTAAAGGTCTAAATTGCAGGTATTTTGTTCTTTGCAGAGGAGATTCTATTATCTAAACAATGGCAGCCTTTGTATTTTGATAAACTAAATTGCTATTTTTGATCTGATTGAAATATTGTGGAAATCTCTCAATAGTAGTTGACAATATAGTGGTATACACAATTTTCATAAGAAACAAATTGACAATTTGAATATGTTTCCATGGATTTTGAAAATTATATTTATCTGACTTGATGAGTATTAAGTATATTAATTGTTTCTCTCATTATTAACTTGAATAATTCCTCGAAACACATTTTGACTGTTTACTAAATGTGCTTTGATGTTGAAGGTCCAGCAGTTGTCCAAGAAGGAAATTGAGGACCTGTTGAGAAAAGGTGCCTATGGCGCTCTTATGGACGAAGAAGATGAAGGATCCAAGTTTTGTGAAGAAGACATCGACCAAATTTTGCAGAGACGAACGCACACCATCACTATTGAGTCTGAGGGCAAGGGGTCCACTTTCGCCAAGGTGAAATACAAACTCAAGACTGTAAAATGTAATTATGTTGTACATTTACTGTCAGTTTTCTTATCACATGTTTCTTGTGTCTATAGGCCAGCTTTGTTGCAACCGGAAACAGAACAGATATTTCTCTTGAAGATCCTGATTTCTGGCAAAAATGGGCCAAAAAGGCTGAACTGGACCTTGATGCCATCAATGGAAGGGTAAGCACCAGCCGTCATGTATTAATGAAAAGAAAGCTATATCCAATGACTACTAATATACTACTATAGCTCTGCTTGATGTTAATTAGGGTTTTGTTCATTGGCTGCTCATGTAGTAGAGGCATAGACGGCTTGATCATGTCACTATGGGCGCACGTTTTTTAATTACATAAACAGTAATTGTTCTTGTTCACTTAAAATTATGCAATTAAAATATAGGCAGGTGATGAATGTTGCTATACCAATAATATTATGTTCAAATCTGAGCTTCTAGCGTTGAGATTGTAGTATAATTGCATATGCACCGCATGCCCCTTATTATGTTTGGAATTAAAGGTGAACTAGGTAGGTTTTGCCTGGAATGTTCCACAGTATGACATTAAATGTATATCCATGAAGACTGCACCAATCCAAGTTACAAGTCAGAACGGTGGACATGTAAGCCCACTCGCATTAAGAATGCATGTTTTTAAAGTTATTTTTGGACAAAAAAATTCAAGGTAGACACATTTAATGCTATTCTGTTGAAAAGCAATAACCTCTTCATGGAGACTAGCAGGTAGCTTAACCTTCACCAGAAAAGTTACATAGTGCAGCTTTAATTTGCAGATCACATAGGTTGCTTTCTTCTGATGCACATAATATTCATTTCTTTCTTTTCTAAAGAGTTAAAATTGGATCATGCTTGTACAAAAAAACAGACATTTATATTTACAGCCCACACAGAGTACACCTGCTGCTGTTATAAATCCTACGCCACACACAGCTGGTGGTGGTCCCCTTCTGGAGCTACAACTATCAGTGGTATTTAGTCATTGCTAGTGACTGAGAAAAGAAGGGGAGACCAGGAAGCCACGCGCTGGGTACAGGGGGGAGAGAACGGGGGAGAGATTAATATTGACAGTTGGGAATCTCCTCTCTTCCTTAATTACCCATGTTTCCTTGCTCTGGTGTGTGTGTTTGAGCGCGCGAGTAAGCTGCTTAGCTCCACTTAACAGGGCGCAGATGCCTGGAGGGTACAGAGATATCACTTAGCCCTTGCGCTCCCCCAAAAAAGAAAAACTGTGCGGAAATAAGACCTAAGCCATTGCATTGTACATGCACACTCCTCCTAACGGGGATCTTTATTTTCAGCTTTGCCTGAATCCGTGCGCTATGTTTGACTTTTTCCCACTCCCTTTTATTCATTTTTTTTTTTACCTCCCCTCTCCGCTGTGGCTGCCTCTTTTAAGGGCCCTCTACTGGAACACTTAATCCAGCTACAAGCCTGAATACACTCCACTCAAGCCTGCTCCCCCGGGATTTTCTTATTGTGTGATGTTGTGAAGTTGAAATGAAAATGACTGCGTCTCTCTGTGATAATTGTGGAACTAACTACCGCCATGTTTGCGCATATTAATGTGGATTGTGAGAAGAAGGGGAAAAATGATCAAATTAATGCAATAAAAATGTATTTCATTAGACAACATAATTAATGCCACTTTATATCCGAGCTGGGCGGCAATTTTCTCAGCATCACAAATGAAACAAGGGGCCAAATATCCAATTACGGAGATTTGTAGCAAAGATGTCATGTTTTTCCTTGGTCTCGCGTCAGAAGAACCCAAGCAAGCAGGAAATGTACAAATGAGCATCTAAGTGGAAGCTAACCAGAAGGTGTTTTGCATAGTGTTTGAGACAGATGATGCCTTAGCTGGTGGATTTGACTCCATCTGTATTGTTTTAGCAGGTGTATTAAACATAAACCAAAAATGTATTTAAAAATGTGAAAGTGCAGCATATTGAGATTAAGGTTGTCAAAAGTATCGATATCAAGATACTGACTCTGAAGCTAATATCAGAACTAAAAAAACTGCATAAATATGACTAAATTTGACCTTTCCTGAATATTTGATACAACTCAAGCACACATGGTAGTTATTTTATGTTGATTAAAAGATCATAGTGTAATTTTCAACACAAAATAACACATTTTTTATGTGTGTACAAGAAACAGTTCATCATTGTGGTATTGGTATCGAGTCCTTTTCCTTAGCATTAAAATCAACTTTGACGTTTTAGTATCGTGACAACACTAAATGACTTTTTATCTGCAGAATACACTGGTGATTGACACACCAAGAGTGAGGAAGCAAACACGTCACTTCAGCAGCGTGAAGGAGGACGAAATGATGGAGTTTTCAGAGCTGGAGAGCGACGAAGATGAACCAAGCAAACCGACGTCCAAACCACGAAGACCCCAAGACAAGTCACAGGGCTATCCACGTTCCGAGTGCTTCAGAGTGGAGAAGAATCTCCTAGTCTATGGGTCAGTCCTGAAAGCATTTGAAGGCCTTTGTTTAACTCCATACCCAATATTCCAAATTTCATATCACCCCCATATATATCACAAGAGATGTGGCCCAGTCCTAAAACTGATCTCTTTTGTATTCTTATTCAGCATCGTCCCAAACTTCACCATGCTCAGTATTCAGTAATACCAGTATTTGGAAATTTGGCAAAATGCTTTATATTTCTCAGGTTGGACCAGCAAAATCACTGACTCTTGATTACTCTGACACTTTGAATTGCTCAATGTTATCAGTCTTTAATCTACTCTAGATCTCATTTCTACAGTAATTACAGAACATGGTATCCAGTCCACACAACAACCCCATCATACTGTCAATTTACCACTGGGGCTGTTGACTACCAGAGCTCACCATCCCCTTTTCATGGCTGACTGGCTGTGTCTGTGCAAAGCAGAACAGTGGTGCTAGTGAGATGTCAGCGTTGTTATTGTTCCAGTCTAGTCTTGTGGCCCGAGGCTATAGGACACAAAAACACAGTGTCTGACCGGGGTTGTCCCCTCTGCCCACTGCACTGTTGTTTTTTCCCATCATCCATATTCCCGCTTCCCACCATTTTGAAGCCAAGTGAGAAATGCTTCAACTTTATCCCATGAACGCTTTGTGCAGTAGATAAATTAGGAGAATGTGGTGTACAGATCTGATAGTGGCTATATGTGTCATCACAGCCTTGAGGGCAGTTGACTCTCTGGGTGTGATGGTCTAGGGGGGTCGGCTGTGATCCACTTTAGGCTGGGGGGCACTCATAAGGGTGCTACTAACACTTAAATCACCAGTTTAGCTAGTGTGGAGCTGTTGTATTTTACTGTAGTAGTTTTGTTAGGTCTTGGGTATGGAATAGAGGTCATAAATATGTATAGACTACAAAAAATCATATTTGAAGGAGGAATTGTTAAAATAATTTATCGTCACTTTTTATGATTGCTTGGCTGCCGTACCAGCTTGTCAAAGTCTGATCTCTTCAGATCTCAGAAGCTAAGCAAGGCCGGGCCTGGGTAGTACTTGGATGGGAGACCATTGGGAATTCCAGGTGCTACAGTGGGGCGCCACTGTCAAAAAACTGTTGTCATTAGGCAAGACCCACATTGCCATGTAAGAAAGTGTGTGTGATAATGGTGGTCTGAGGGGTCTGATGGTGCACATTGGCAGCCTCGCTTCCGTCATTCTGTCCCAGGGCACTACAGTAGTGGCTTACCACCACCAAGTGTGGAGTGAATGAACAATGTTCTGTAAAGCACATTGGGTGTCTTGAAATGCGCTATATATATATATATATATATATATATATATATATATATATATATATATATATATATATATATATATATATATATATATATATATATATATATATATATATATATATATATATATATATATGCTGTGATGGTACACTGACATACTTGTGTCCTCTTCAGATGGGGACGATGGGGCGACATCCTGTCTCATGGTCGTTTCAAGCGCCCCCTGCAGGTGTCCGATGTAGAAACAATCTGCCGAGCGCTTTTGGCCTACTGCCTGCTGCATTACCGTGGCGATGAGAACATCAAAAGTTTCATCTGGGACCTGATCACCCCAAGCGAAGATGGGACGACAAAAACACTCAGTAACCATTCAGGTAAATTATATTCTGAAATAATCAAGCAATTTAGAGTCCCCTGGTCCCTTCATGACTTGCACAATCATTTGAGTTTTAACTGTGTGGGAAAAATATATCACAGGTGTTGGTTATTCTCCCTACCCCCATAGTGGTATTAAAACACTCCTGCTTGAAGTCTTTACCCAATGAGTGATTTCAACCCTCTGTAATTACACTGAATTAATTTCATTTTTCCCTCCCTAGGTTTGTCTACTCCTGTTCCGCGTGGCAGAAAGGGCAAAAAGGGGAAGCTCCCAGCCCCTGCCACACAGATGCCCCGTGCAGAGTGGCTGGCCAGCTGCAACCCTGATCACTTACTGCAAGAGGACAGCTACAAGAGACATCTTAAACACCACTGCAATAAGTAGGATCCCATACTTTCATTATATTACATTATTTCACTGTATACCTTTTAAGTAATGTACAACCACCATTTTATTTTGTTTACTTTGTGAGAACTTGTGAATTGGCACATATCAAAACTCTGCTTTAATTTCTACCAGAATATTTCAAAATTTCAAGCTTTTGATCAATTATTAATTTTGGGTTTAATTATTTAAATGTTGTAGAAATTGGGTTCTTTTTGATGCCAACAGCAGGTGAGTGAGGTGTCAATCACACCAGTTTTTTGCTCCACATGTGGGCTACTGGGATGGCTTATGGACTCACTGCTCATAACTTTAAAGGAATGAGGTTCTAAAACAATTGTAAATGTATCTGTGCGTATGTATTTTTTGGTGGTCAGCTTGTTTTTACTATTAAATTTAAGAGACACACACATTGCTGCAACATTTCTTGAAGATGTCATTGGCTTGTGTCCTATATACGTATGGAGTGGTCACCTCAGATTTGGACTCAGACTGGTCAGTGCTGTTGTCAGGGAGAACCTCCATCCTAGTCCAGATTGAATCTCTAGATTTTTTCTAACTATTTTTCTTGAGGAGGGAGTTTGTTTGTGTTTGTGTACGTTTGCGTGGCTGCGTGCCAGACCAGGTGCGCTGCTGGCAGACCTGTTGGAAGTGGGTGAAAGACGCTCGCTAACACACATACACACACTTGGGGGTGATTATGTGGTGCCATCTGCTAGGCTGGAGCACAGCGTTGTGTGGCTAATCAGGCCTGGCACATTGATGGATGAGCACACACAGGCTGCCAGCTAACGCGCACGCACCCACTAAACTTGTGATGCCGTTCAAGCACAAACGCCCCACACCAGAATGAGTTGCAAATGACTTCTCGGCCTCCCCTTCCCCCTCGTCTTTTTTGCTGCCTCTCCAAACTTTTTGTCCCTCTTCCGTCCCAGCCCTTTTATTGCCCGCTCCTCCCTCTTGTCTCCTCCCCCTCCGCCACTCCTCAAGAATTATTGGCATTAAATTTTGGTGACTAATGTGGTGACAAATGTTTACAGATAAAGCAGAGCTCCATGTTATTTTCAATGTCACAACATCAGATCTGACTCGTATGCTATGAGCAATATTTTTGACAGGAAAATGTTCCAACTCTGTGACCTTTTTGAGCATTTGGTAACAGTTGGTTTAACTTTTTTCTTGTTTCAGGGTGTTGCTGCGTGTGAGGATGCTGTACTATCTACGGCAGGAAGTGATTGGAGATCTAGCAGAGCGCATCTTGGAGGGAGCAGACTCAAGGTTTGCACTCAAGTTGACATTTCTTGAGAAACAATGGAAGTCCAAATAACTTTGCCTGTATTTTTATTGCACAAAATATAGATTTGTCCTTGTTGCTATTTTTCCTTTTCAAATACAGACATTTGATTCCCAACCAGGAATATTTTTCATAGCCCTTGTAGTTTGCATTTTAAGCTACTGCAGATAAAAGGCCTTTTATGTGGCGAATGTATCATGACTGGATGTAATGGAGATGGATACGAATATGAATCCTATAAATTATTACTGGATATATTTTGGTCTGTTCCACTGGCCTCTGTTCCACTGGCCTCTTTGGCAGGATTTCTCTTATTCTGACAGACACAACACACATCGCTGTTTGACACTACCAGGGGAATGTTCTTTTTATTACAATTTTGACCCATTTGGTCGTTTTTTTACGTTTTCTGACAAGCTTAACTCATTAGCATTTTGCACACAGACCTTCAGAATGGCTGAAGTGTACACTACTGGATGTTTTGATCTGATGGTCCTTCGCTGCACCTTTCCCTCAGCTGCTCTACACTTTCTTGCCATCTGTCCATCGTACTCCTCTTTTTTTTCCCGCAGTGCACTTGAGTCTCATCTTTAGGTCCCCTCCCCCGCTCTCCACCCTTTCACCCAGATGTGAATGCATTTATAATGGGCTGCACGTGCACTTCATGCTGATCTCTCCGCTCTGTCCCCCTCCTCTTCCACCCTCCCCTCCCCCGGCCAATGGCTACTGTGACAGGCCCCTGTGCGAGTGTGTGTGTGTGTGTTGCCGCGTGCCAGACGTGAGCATACGGGTTGCCGTCGTGCCAACATATGCCAGGGGGATTTAGCATGCCAGTCTGTCGATGTGGTGCCAAGGCCAGGCATGCTGCTGTTTGCCGAGATAAGGGACCATTTCTCTGGTTCTTCTCTTCTGTCACCCTCAGTCTATCTGCTTCCATTGTGCAATTTCTCCCAGTAACCAACTGCAAACATCTTTTCATAATGGAGGATTTAGTACTTTCCGAAACACAAAATTAGTCTGAAATTCCCAATCTGGTGCATTAACAATACACTTTTCAACCAGTTTCTTACATTTTCAATTTTACAGTTGAGCTAAAGTTTGTTTTTGGTTAAGTTTCAGTCTTTTTAGTAAAGTAGGAATGCGTTTTGTTGTCATAACTTTGCCCATTGCAGATGTCCATTTCAGTTTTGGTCCACAGTATTTCTGAAGCTGAAGTTTTTCCTCATATTGATTGATTTGCAATAGTCGATTTTATTAAACTCTAAAAATGGCTTTAAATATTAATTTCTTGAACAGACTTTTAGTTACTGTCCTTCAACATTAAAATGGTAAAATTTCTTTCTCCAAAGTTGACTTGTAAATTACAAAATCCCTATTAAAATTCAACTAATGGCATGAACCCTTCTTAAAATGGAATAGCTTTTCGACAAAATTAATTTTCTGTTATACATTTAATTTTGGTCTTCTCAAACTGTCTTACCATCTAAATGTTGTCTTTTGTGTTTTGTTTCCTCAGTGAGTTGGACATCTGGATTCCGCAGCCGCTCCACGCTGAGGTTCCCGCTGACTGGTGGGACATTGAGGCCGACAAGTCTCTGCTCATCGGAGTTTTCAAACACGGTAAGAAACACATCTGGGGGGTATTCCATGACGTGAGCTAAAGCAAAAGCCTGGCTTATTTGGGCAATCCAGGCTTGTGAAAGCCTCAGTTCTGTTCCACCAAAGTGACTAACCAGATGTGGCGCTAAGTTGCCGCAGTAACAAGCACCCGGAAACAAACCTGGTCAGGACCAGGCTAACTGTCAGGATTATTTTAGCTCTGTCTCCAAGAAGGAGAAGTTTGTCAAAAGTTTCAGCATGTGCACTCGCATACCTGTGTTAGAACACCTGTCTGTCTGATACAGTTTAAAAAGTGACTTTTATAGTCACGCATCGCTAGACTGTTTTACAGTCCAACTCATCAAAAAGGCACAAACCATATAAAAGCCTATGGCCATTATTTCATTAAAAGCATCTTGCACATGTGGCTGTTGTGAGGGGCAGTGCAGCTTTTACACACAGACAGAAGCTGTTTTGGACTCTGAGGATGACAGTGGGTTCTGTCTGTTTGCTCCTTCATCAAGTCTGTCTCTCTCCCTGTCAAACTGCAAACATCTTGGCACGGATTTTATTATTTGTTGTTTGTTTACGTGTGTAGAGTTCCGTTACAGCTTCACTATTACGCACAGTGGAACTCTCATCGGGAAGGGGGTGAGGCAACTTCATTCCCTTGGCGTATTAACCAGGCTCTACGCAGTCAGCCTCCTCTCTGTCCACGGAGCGACTCGGAGAGGAGGGGGGAGTTGTCTTTCCTCTCACTCCTCAGATCAGAATGACCGGAAAAGTTCGGTGTCCTCTTGTCCGTGTACGCTGTGGCTCCTCTCACTTAATCAGATCATTAAAAAAAGTCACACTTTGAGCCCATTTTCCATGATGTTGTTGCTCCATTGATCTGGCCTTCCCAGAGTCACCTAGAATGTGCACTAAGTGCAGCTTAAACTTCAGGCCAGCGTTAGCCTTGTTCAGACTCAGGCTGATTTCTGTCATGGAAAGACTTGAAGCTTAAACTGGAGATGGGGCTAGTTTTAGCTCAGGATTTCAGGTTAAGCCTAGACTTGTTAAGCCACTTTGATGGAATACCACCTTGATCTGCTTAAGTTCAGTACACATCAACCAGCTAGTTTATTTAAAGGTGCTCTGTGTAGCTTTTATTGTGAGGGGGAGGGAGGAGGCTTAACCTGCTTGTCCATTTTAACTTTAAACATATCTTGCATTTACAATTGCAATTACAAGTGTTTGGGTTTTTTTTGCCAAAATACCAAAGAAAACATGCAACAGGAGGGATCACCTCTCCACAGATCTGACCAATAACTTGATTTGATGTCATCACTTGCATGTCTTAATGGTGATGGAGATTTTTAATACTGTATTTGCTGAAAAAAGTGATTACATTTCTAAGGAGACAAGTAGGTGGCAGTCCACCCACTAGAAAAGTTGCATTGTGCATCTTTAATAAGTAATGTATTTATAGTCCAATTTGCATTTACTTTTGTTATATAAATGCTGTATATTATGCAGAGGAACTATTGCGCTTAAAAGATTGCTCTCAGTTGACTGCTGTATGTAATGTTGCTTGTCATGGTCATATTAGGAGTAAAAAGCTTACCACAGTACAAATATTATCTGAAAGGAAGCCACAAAAGAAATGTTCAACTTGACCTAAAGCTTAGTCATTGCTGGTATCTCACTTTTTTAACTTTTCAGTGTCGAGACAAAAAAAAGGAATGATGAATACCAATTGTATGGATGGCAACCATTTCTGCAATAAGACGTGTATAGTGTAATGCTACATAATAGTTGTCCTTGTGGGCATTACAGTGACTGATTATAGTAATTTCAAGATGATTCCTATTTCTACTTATTCTTTATAAGTGAAATCTATCAACTTTGTTTAAACTAGGCGAAACACAGTGGTTAACCTAAATAGCAGTGGATTAAATTGCGTAAATCAAATCTCTCTTAAGATACCGGTCATTTTGAAACGAGGCCACACATCAGAGCAAATTGGGATCCAACTAGTGTGACAGGAGTCAAATTTACCTGTTTCTTAAAAAAGCAACATTTACCAACTTTTAACTAGGCCAAACTTTAAAATATGAATGCTTCTCAACTGCCTATCATCATCTTCATTTGCCACAGCATAAACCTATTACATTGTTTAAACCAGGTTGAAAACTATAGCACAATGCAATCCACCTCTTGGTAATCCAGTTGCATTGTAAATCACAATTGCTGCAAAGCCATAACTTGTCAGCACCCCCAGTGGCTCGCGTCTCACACCCTCCTCCAAACACACAAACAGGCCCCGCCCACTTTCAGCCGTTGCCACTGGTTGATTGGTGTTTCCGTGGTAACTGTGGTACGCAGCTGGGTTGGCTCTGCATGTGGTGGCATTGTGATTGATGGCTACTGACGTTTTGCCTCTTTAAGCGTGCGTGGTTGCTCTTTTGGAGGGTGTTACAGGTGTTAATTTTGGGAATCAGGTCTGGCTTAATGACATGGTTAACATGCTTAGCTTAAAAATTAGTTTCTTCAATCTCCCTGTTGGCCCACCTTTGGTTGCTAACTCTAAATGTGACACTGGGTGACAGGCCAATGGAATGGGTGTCATGTGGGCTGTGGATGAAGACCCTCATTCATATTAATTTGGCTTAATTGTCATAATTTTTCCATCAACGCCACCTTCTATGATTCAATTAAGACACACACATGCACACACACATTGGGGAAGAATACAAAAAGGGCTCACCCATAGTTAATCATAATCCCCGTTCACATGGGAGGCCCCTGAGGTAAAGGGGTAGAGAGGGGCACACACGCATACATAGCACTGCCTCGTATGCAGACACAAGGCACAAGAGTTATGGCTTATAAAGGGCTCGATGATTAACGCTGGGCTGCAGGCTGGGAGCGCTGTGAGTTGGTGACAGAAGAGGTTAGGAACAATGTGTCCCATCTCTCCTAATTGAAATGTGATGGAGAGGAAGAAGGTTAAAGAGACGATGATGTGGTCATGTTGTGGCGGCACTCCTCTTTTTCCACTCTTTCCCCTGTCATTTTCTCTCCACTTTTATGACACAACCCTCCTTGTCCAGTTTTCTGTTTTTTCCATTAGCAGCCACTGTCATAATTTCCTTTCATTGTGGGCCCCTGAAAGCATTTTTTGCATTTCCTTTTTTACAGCATTTCATCTTTTCCCCTTCTCATTTTATTTTTTCCCCCTGGTCAAGTTAAGTATGAATTATTTTTCTCTAATGCTGCAAAACCGCCACCAAACAGTATTACACAGGTTAATCCCCAGTGCAGTACATCAGTGCTTGGTACTAGAGTAAACTTAAGCTCACTAATCATGTTATGACATTATCTGCACCATCTAAATATTTAAGTTTCTGGCGTGTTTTCTTTCTCTGTTCAAATAGTGAAGCATACAGCTATTTCTCTGTAATTTTCTTGGATGTAATGAACAATTTTACAATCTCCTGATATCCTAACTTGTTACATTGCCTTAATGACATATCTATCTTTTTTCAATCATTTATTTTTCACATAACCATACATTGTATGACTGCTAATTCACTGATTTTTGTTTAAGCATGATTGAATTTACTTAGCATCCCTTTGAACTCCTTGTACCAGTGTTGATACCCATTCCACCTTTGCGTTATATTTGTATGCATTTTCCAGGTTGCAGTCTCTCCACTTCCACCATTTCCTCCCCATTAAACTCATATCTTCCTTCTTCCTTTGCTCCCTCTTTTGGCCGATTTCTCAGTAGGACCTGCACAGTCTAATCTGTTCTGCCTGAATGCCTCTAACGGACAAACACCCACTAGCTCACTCACATGGACGCCATGACACCCTCTCTCTCCTCTCCTCTTCCTCTACATCTCTCTTGCCCCCCCTCCTTATTTCTCTCTCCTTTCTCCCTTTTCTGCTGGTCTCTTACCCTCCTGTCCTTTCCCTTCCCTCTCCCTTCCTCTTTCTGTTTACTCCATCTTACTCCCACTCTCTCCCCTTGCTTTTCCCTTCTCACCTCTCATCTCTCTCTCTCATCTTATCTACTTGCTTTTCCTCACTACTTTCACCTTTTTCCTCACTCTCTCTTCTTCTTTACCCTTCTTCTCTTCCCTTTTTCCCCGTCTTTCCTAGCGTATCCTTTCTTTCACTCTTTCTCCTCCCCCCTTCTCTCTCCTCGCTTATCCCCTTTCCTCTCTCAACCCCCTCTCTCCCCCTCCTCCTCTTGACACAAATGAGCACCTGCAGACTCCCTCCCCTCTCCACGTGCACACTCTTGACGTGCATCATGCTGCTAACTCTGTCCATACACACAAACTCTGAGCCTGTCAGCAGCTGGCTCCTGGGGTCTGCCCTTCTGCCACTGTTTTTGTCTCCCTTCATTTTAATATGGATGCCCAGGGTGTCTGTGCATCCTAGCACCACTTCTGTTCAGTCACAACTTTCTTTCTAGGATCTTTCTGTTGCTTCCACTTCAATTTATTACTTGAAAGTCTAACAGTTTTTAATTTGTTTCATCATTTAAGCTTTCATTTCATTTTATTGCAGTTTAAAAAATAAAACATTTATTTATTAAATTGAAATATTTCATAGGTTGTTTTTTTTTTTTTTGTTTGTTTTTTTGTTTTTTGTTGGTTTTTTTTGAGTAAATTGACGTCTCAAAATGTTTAAAACCAAACATTTAAATCTGTATTTGGTGAATTTAACCTGGTAAAATGTTCTTAATGTCAGTATACTAAACAGCCTTCATGCTTGCTTCTTCTTCACACTGTCTCTTCTTCCCCAGGCTATGAGAAGTACAACTCGATGCGAGCCGACCCGGCGCTGTGTTTCTTGGAGCGAGTGGGCATGCCAGACGCCAAGGCGATCGCGGCCGAGCAGAGGGGCACTGACATGATGGCAGATGGCGTCGAGGGGTAAGAGGGCACCCATCACTGTCCACTTCTGTCACTGCTACTTTTGGCTTTGGTGAGATTTAGAGTTGCCAAGAGTGAATTTAGCTAAATCCAAATGGCCTTTTTAATGCTGTACAGTTTTGAAGTGGGCTACAGTAGTAATGGAGCATCACAATATGCTACAAATTTGTTTTTACCATACCAGCCAATGTAATTCAAATTTCCAGCCTCTTAAAACTAAAATGCATAAAAATCTATACATTTTTTTTTTATTACAATGAAAACATGTTTCATCCAAGAGGTTTCATCAGTTCTGAGGAGACATTGGGGTGAATTGAAATTACAGTGTCAATATACAACAAAACTATGCTGTGTTATCACAATATGTTCGCTATATTTTGCAGTGTTAAACTAGAACTTGAGAAGAAATGTATTTCTAGGATGTCTGGTCAGGTATACTTAAAATAAAGTCTAATATTTGTTTCTCTGATTTGCAGTGAGGATGAGGATCCCGAGTATAAACCTTTGCGCATGCCTTTTAAGGACGACATGGACGACTTCACCAACTCCCCTCTGGATGACACTGCCGATGGAGAGACTGAAGGTAAACACACTAAAAAGAGCACAGAAAATTGCAGCGAAAACCTTTAAACATGCACACCCACTTCAAATAATCATCATAATAAACTGGCACAACTCGACTACTAACACAAGGCTATCATTACAAAATATAATGACAACTTGCCTCTAGTTTTTATATCGTAAATGAAATTGAACTTAATTTTGGTCATATTGGTTAAATGTTGAAACTGCATCATAATCTTGGTTATCCTTTTATACACTCAGGCCAACATTGTAAATAAAACTTATTTTTACTTTATTTTTCCAGGTAAAACATTAACATATTGTCGACATACAGCTATAACAGGAGAACCAAAATGCATCTGAAATAACAACTTGACCATCCTTTATCTGCAGGTAAATCTGAAAACGGGCAAGTCATTGCTTCAGGAAGTGGAGCCCCTGGACCCAATGAGAAGCTTTACTGGCCCGCAGCTTCAGCCCTCACAGCCCGTCTGCGTCGCCTCATCACAGCTTACCAGCGTTCCAATCGCAGAGAACTGCTGCGTCAGGAGGCCCTCAACAGACCCGACGGTAGGAGGAGACGGCGGCGCGATTTTATGCCGTCAATTTCCATGGTAACTGAAGCTGGAGGCGGGGCAACTGCTTTCCTTCAAGATGGCGCCGCGGTGTTTATGGCGGACGGAAATGCGTACCTGGCCAAAGGAGGAGCGTACTTTGCCAAAGGGTCGCAGTTTATAGCTGATGCTTCACCAGTGTTGGCTGCTAGTCCACTGGTGCCTGATGGAGCTATGTACTATGAGAGGAGACAGAGGTAAGGGTTAATCAATATTTATTATTAATTATTTTGACCAGTAGCACTTTTCTGTCTATAAGCCTTCAGTCACCATTGTTTCTGTATTTTAACTGGGTCAAATTTTTGTTTATTTCTATTGTAAAATTACGTTTTTCATCAACTGACTAGGTGACTGACATGTCGACTACTAAAATAATTGTTGGTTGCAGCTCTTTTTGAATTGTAGCAGTGAATTTATGCAGTTCAGAATTACAATGTGGTAGTAAGCAGTTTATGCCCAAACCATAATATTAATGGTAATGGTGATTGGCAGGACACTGGACATTCAGCAACCTGTTGAACCAAGCCCATGGCATTGTATCTAAAACCTTGGCCTCTCTGCACAACATAATTATCTTGTTCATGTTCTTTTAAATGTGATCAATGCTTGCTCTAATTACCCCTGTAAAAATAATTGTATACTCAGTTTGGCATTCTGTGTTGTTTAGATGGACCCGTCGTGAGGAGGCAGATTTCTACCGCGTTGTGTCCACTTTTGGAGTTGTCTTCGATACAGAGAAACAGAAGTTTGATTGGGCTCAGTTCAGGTCCATTGCCAGACTGGACAAGAAGACTGACGACAGTCTTGAGAAATACTACTACGCCTTTATCGCTATGTGTAAGCGAGTCTGCAGGATGAAGAATGACGCGGGTAAGTTAAATACATAATGTAATTTTAACATATTTTTATACAAAAGGTGAAATGTTGTTTTTTTTAGATTAATCAGTGTAAATATAATATAGTAGAAAATCTTAAAATAGTTTTAAAAAAATGTCTTCTGTACATACTAAAGATTGTCTTTTCTCCCCTTCAGAACTGCCCGACCCCAGCATTATCATTGACCCAATCACTGAGGAGCGCGCCTCTCGCACCCTGTACCGGATTGAGCTTCTGCGCCGCATCCGAGAGCAAGTCCTGCCCCATCCCCTACTTGTAGAGCGACTGAAGCTGTGCCAGCCCTCTCCTGATCTGCCCGAGTGGTGGGAGTGTGGCCGCCATGACCGCGACCTCCTCCTGGGAGCAGCTAAACATGGAGTGAGCCGAACGGATTACCACATACTCAACGATCCTGGTTTGTCCTTTTTGGAAGCTCACCAGCGTTTTACAGGCCAGCGGGGGTCCGGATTTACTACGGCAGCCCATGGAGATGTGGCTAAATCGGTGTTGGAGGGCAGCGCCGGGGCCCTCCTCACTTCGGCCGAACTGGCGAGAGCGGCCGAGGCTGCAGCCACGGCCTTAAATTTGTCTATTGATGAAGGAAAGGATGAAGTTAAAATGGAAACTGGAGAAAATGGTGAAATTTCTTGCGCCGAAGTTGAACCTGTTGAAGTCAAGGAAGAAGTTGCTGTCAAATCAGAGGTTAAAACTGAACAGGAAGTTGAACAAGTGGACACAACAGAGGTGAAGGAGGAGAAGGCTGCATCTTCACCAGACAAAAGTGATAACAAGACTCCTATTGAAGCTCCTGGGGACCAAACTGAGATCAAGGAACAGCCCGCCTCCTCTCCCAAAGCAAGCGAAATCAAGATGGAGGAAGAAGTGACAGAGGTACAAGTTGAACCCAAGTCTCCCAAATCTCCCAAGTCAGCTGACCCTGAAAAGAGTCCAGAGGAGGAGGAAGAGGAGAGGATGGATGAAGATGACAAATCTGAAAAGTCATCTCAGGCTGAAGGTACGAATGGGCTAAGTGAAAATAAATGCTTTTTAAAATCCTACACGTTAGTATGTAGTCCTGGCCTTAATAGAGAGGGTTGTTGGGAAGGGGATCCCTACTACTAGTGCATACATTGTCCCAATTGTTGTGAAAAGCTAATATCAATATTTTCACATCTGTATTATGTAGAGGCTTGTAGTGGTAAAGGCAAATTATCAGAAACCTATGGTAAATGAATATGCATGCTCTTGAATACAGAATTTAGAATTTAGATTCCCACCATTTTTTTTTTTATTTTGGCCCATTCCCAGTCACAGGCCTATTTCCGATCCCCCCTCGTGACTTGGCAGTGTTTTAATGAGTCCAGTTCCAGAGGCGAGAGACCAAAATGAGCTTTATCCCATGATGACTATTTGAAAACCTTTTTAATTAAGTGTCCACGTGACTTCTCTCTCTTTCCCACCACAGCAAGCGCAGCATCGGAGCAGAAAAACTTTGACGAAGAGAGCATCGCATCTTTGAGTACAACTGCCCGAGATGAAACCAGAGATGGATTCTGTCCCGATGACCTCCCAGAAACCTCAGCGTTGCAGGCTTTACAGGAACGCACCTTTGCCTTCTCATTCTGGCCCAAGGTGAGAAATATGGGGCATTTGTTTTAGCCACTCCAACCCAAAACATTAGGTAATACAGTAACCACACTATTTACAGCCTTAATAAAGAAAGACTTGATAAACAATTTGTTCATTATGAATCAAGTATTAGGAAGACTGATTGAGGCTTAAGCCTTGTTTCCATAAGGGGGTCTGGCACAGTTAGGACTTTGAACTGGCTCGCAAGGGGTGGGGCTAGATACGCCTCTATGCAGTCACTGGACGATCAGCAGCTCACATCAGTAGCGGCACACGTGGGGCAAAACATAAATAGTGGGGAACCTCCTACAGCAACGTTAACTCCAATAACGGCAAAAGTGTCCAACGGCACTATGAATCATGTATTCTTCTTGATTTGTGTCATTATAAAGTGCCAAAGTACTAACAGTTGAATTTAATGCAGTCACACAAACAGAAATGTGTGACATTACCTAAAAGATTTTGATATAAACGGACATAGATCAGGGCTAAACTGTGTCTACATCAGGAGGACTGAACCTTTGCTATTTTTTGTGTTATTGTTAACAAAAACAAAGCTACTTTATTATTATAGCAGTAAACGAGTAAAAGTTACATCTTCCAATTGCATCCTTGAAATTACAACCAAACTGTTGAATTTGTCCCTAGGATCGAGTGATGATCAACAGAATGGACAACATCTGCGAGGCCGTGCTGAAGGGGAAGTGGCCGGTGAACCGTCGCCACATCTTCGACTTCCATGGAAACCTGTTGCCTGGACACGGCTCATCCGTCTCCACGCCGTCTGTCGCTGCAGGGATAGAGCAGCGGCGGAGCTTGGCCGAGCTGGCGATGGCCGGCCTCCACACAGGCTACAGCGGGAGTGAGGATACCACACTGTCTCCACAAGTCCATGTACGTGTCAAAAGTCTGGTTTACTTTACAATAGTAATGCAACACAACAAGTGACACTGGCTATGTTTACATGCTCACCAAAAATCTCATCATTATCTGATTTCTGGAGTTATCAGATCTGATTAATTTGTGCACTTGTCACTTGTGCAGTGTGTTTTGACAAGGAATCTACAGGAAAAGGGCAAACTTATGTGGCAAAGAAAGTTAAAGAGGGAAAAGATAAATATTCATAGTACTTTGTCTTCAGATTCAACAGTTTTTGTAAAAAAAGAAAATACATTAAGTGATGTGTTTTTGTTGAGTATATTTCTTTTGTGCATGTAAAGTCACACCAGAAATTGGACAACTAGATCAGATAACCCAATTTGATCTAATTTGTTCTCTGTCCCCACTGTGATAATCAAATGGAGTATATTTACACAAAATTGCAACTCTGTATGAACAATATTTCATATTAACATCCAATTACTGAGTCAAGCTGCAAACAAGGATCTTATAAATTGCAGTTTGCATAATATTTGAAATTAAGGATAGAAATTGTACATCATGTTTGTCATGATGTATCTGATGTTAATGGGCTGATTAAGCTTTAAAGTGAAACATTAAAGGGATCCCTGGTGTATGTATAGTTTAGTATGTCTGAACATTCTAATGGATTCATTATTATTCAGGTGTAAACTTTGCTTACTGTTCAGTACATTCGGGCTGCAAGATGAATTGGAATACATTTTAATGGATGCTATTGCAAATCACAAAGGCTGCAAAATTTTTAGTACTACAATGCCTCCACAAACAAAATATTCTTATTCTGTGTAACAACGGTTAACCCTGAAGTTTAGATCTGGGCAAATAGAAATATTTTCTGAAATGTGATTCTTGTATTAATTTGTCAGTTCATATTTGAGTTTTATTTATTTTTTTGGGCAGTTCAGTGTGAACTTTGAACAGAATCTTACTAAAACTGAAATCGCAACTCTAACTGCTGTGCTTGTAACTCGCGTCCCATCCTGCAGGAGGATGCTCTTGGTCTGGGAGTGCCCAAACAGAGACGTAGGAGGAGGAGAAAGATTGAGATTGAGGCGGAGCGAGCAGCAAAGAGGCGTAACTTGATGGAGATGGTGGCTCAGCTTCGAGAGAGTCACTCCACTCCAGACGCCCAGAGCCAGGCCATAGACTTGACAAAGGTGAGGGTCTAATCTAGTTTTGGTATTATAGATATTAAAGTATTTTTTCTTTTGTAACTGTTTCTATGTTACCTGCCAAGGAACAACAGATGGAAATTGGCACCTTTGCTATAATCTGACATATTTACACTGTAAATGCACTGTATAATGAATAAAAAGTGGTAACATGAATGTTGTAATCCTAATACCGAGTAAGCCTAAAATAGGATCTTTGAGAATTAGTAATATGTAAGATGCGTCAGAGAAATTTACCTAGAATACTAAATGAAGATGCTAAGAAAACTTGCTTTACAAGTTAACGTATGGTAAATATATTTTTTAAAACACACTATTTACAAGATATTCTATTGTTTATTGTGATTATCAGTGAATAGTTTTTGTCTGCTGACCCATCAAAGTACAACACTAACTTCTCATCTTGCTTCCAGGGTATGCACCACAAAGCCTCTCCCTCATTGGCTGGTTTCTCAAGTGGCCTTGGCCCCTCCCTCAAGGCTCAGATGGACCTGTTGCAGGCCTCCTCCACAGGACACAGGGCCAATGGGTCTCTGGACATGGACCTCCCACTGATGATGAGGAGGAGGCGCGGACGAAGGAAAAATGTGGAGACCCTTGATATGATGTTTATGGGAAACAAGAGACCCTCTGGGGTAAGTGGAACAAGTTTCTTATGGGGCAAATACATTTACCCAAGATGATGGAATGCATTCTACAGTGGATCAACACCATTCTAAAACAGGAAAGGCCAAATTTTATATCTAGTTTTCACATCAAGTGTATGTCAATACTAGTGAAATGCAGTTCAATATTTTGCATGTATTTTTTTTACAACATGTGATTACTTTTTTGTATATGATTCAAGGTTTTGAATGCAAATTCAAATTCAGATTGGCTTAGTCAACATGGTTTTAAAGTTGGGTATGTCTGTCTGTGGGGTTTTTCCAGCTTTAACAATTTTTTCTTTTATCTTTTAGGATGAGGCAGACACTGTGAAGGTGGCCAATGTGGAAGCTGCCAGCAGACCCATCACTGTGCCGGACCAGAGCCCCAGCGGTCGCTCGCTGGCCTCTGGAAGTTTGGACGACGACGAGGCTGCAGTGTCCAACAAAGACCTGGGGGAGTGGCTGAGGCAGAACCCCTCATTTGCTATGGACATGTCAGGATTCGCACCAGTAAGTCTTTTCACTTTGATTAACTTCTGATGCATTTTGAGTGCTTTTAATATTTTTTCTTGTTTGTTGCAGAAGACTGATGCAGAAATGCTCCTGTCTCAGTTCTCAAAGCCCAAGCAGAAACGTCATCGCTGTCGAAACCCAAACAAAATTGACATCAACACCCTGACCGGAGAGGAGAGGGTGCCTGTGGTCAATAGACGCAATGGACGCAAGGCAAGTACTAGTGTGGCAGTATAGTGGTGGTGGTAGTATTGTAACTTGTATCCATTTCTCACATTTCCCTTCCATAAATACTGCGCACTCATTATTAATCTTTTGTTTTATAGATGGGTGGTGCTATGGCTCCCCCTATGAAGGAGCTCTCCAGATGGCTTTTGGAGAACCCAGAGTTTTCTATTGCCCCTGATTGGACAGACATAGTCAAACAGTCTGTAAGTACTTCTTTTGGCATTGTCCTGTATTTGTATGTATTATGTATTAATGGAAATTTTCTAATGCAATACTTTACACAGGGTTTCCTCCCAGAAGCCATGTTTGACCGCCTACTCACAGGCCCGGTTGTAAGAGAGGAGGGCGTCAGACGAAGGGGGCGTCGGCCTAAATCTGAAATCGCCAAAGCAGCAGCAGCTGCACAAGTGGCAGCTGCTCAGGCAGCTCAGGCTTCTCTGGCCTCTGCATCCTCTGCAGGTAAGAAACAAAGTTAGCACTGTAAAACAAATTTGAACTATTAACAAAAAATCTTAACTCCTACAAAAGGAAATTCTTAACTAGTAAACTATTTCATTTTGTTTAGGTAGATACACTGTCTCAATTTATATCAATTGGACACAATTTTATGTAGTCTGTGTTACCTGTGGAGGGGGTGACCTGATTTTCACCCAATTTTGACCCTTGTTTTATACCTGGTTAAGTCCGGAACTGGACTACTCATTGTTAAATTACAGCTTTAAGATAGACTCCCATTCTGATATTTATCTTGCCTTTGTGCCTTTAATAGAGCTTGGTTAGAAGTAGCTTTTTCTCTATACCTGAAAAATGTATTCATAAAGATCTTTGTGCTTTCCAGGAGGCATCAACCCTCTGCTGCTCAACAGTCTGTTTGGTGGGATGGACCTGTCTTCTCTTCAGAGCCTCCAGTCTTTGCAGTTGGCCGCTGGCCTCATGGCCTTCCCCACCGCTGACCCCAAACAGGCTGCAGCAGCGGCCTCCATGCTTCCCCTCATGATGCCGGGAGTGGGTGCCCTTCCCAATATGGCCGCTCTGCCCAACATGTTCAGCTTGGGAGGTCTGTTTGGCGGTAATCTCGCTGCAACCGCCACTGCTACTGCCACCTCCAGTCCGTCTGCCACTACTGCATCTGCAACAACCAACGGGACGTCCGAGGAGGGTGAAGACAAGCACGGCAAGGATGAAGACAAGGGGGCAGAGGAGGTCAAAGGAGTTGAGGATGGCGAACCAGAGGCAAAGAAGAAGAAAGTTGACGGAGATGGCAAAACTTCAGCAGATAAACCGGCAGAAGAGGCAGCAGCACAAGCCTCCACGACTGAATCAGCGGATGCTACTCTTAACGGAGACGCTGCTGCGCTTCTGGCCGCTGCTGGGATGTCCGCCAATTCTCTCGCCTTTAACCCCTTCCTGCTCTCCACGGTGGCCCCAGGACTGCTCTACCCCTCCATGTTCTTACCTCCAGGTCTGGGCGGGCTCATGCCAGGCTTCCCCTCCGCCTCCACACTGGCTGAGCTGCAGACTGCCATGGCCGGAGCACTAGGGGGCGCCGCGGGGCCCTCAGACTCCCAAAGCGACGAGAAGGACAGATCGGAAAAGGACGCAGGAGCAGAGGACGATGAATTGGACACAACTCAAGACTCCCTGCTGGACGACGGGACGATGGTTGCGGAGGACGAGGAAGAGAATGAGGAGGAAGCAGAGTCTCCGCAGAAGGACAAGAGTGACTGAAACATGAACTGAAACTGGCCTTGGACATTTCCTCACCTCTGACCTCTTCACGTTTACACGCCTCCAGCAGAAATATCCAAACTATTAACGACTGACTTTTGTGTTTTTGTTTTTTTCCTTTAAATTGTTGTTGATTTTTCAGTTTGTATTTTGGGCCAGGTGTATTCGCTATGCGTCAGAGAGGCGGGTGTGTGACAAGTCTCTTTGAACGATAGTTTAGTCAGGGAAAATCCTCACAAAGACTGTTTCTATTTTTCTGGTGGAGGCCTTGGTGCCCACATTTTTCTCACTATCTCTCAGTCGGACTCACCAGGTTCCACTAGTACTATTATTATTATTGTTATTATTATTAATATTATTATTGCTGCTTTCAGCTCTCAAACCATGGTTCTCTTTAGTTTCGTTTCCTTCTTTTTCAGGATTGTTTGTTGCTGGCAGCGTCTCTTGAATCAGTGCTTCTCAAATGGCATTATTATCCATTGTTAACCTGTCTGACAAAGCTGCTGCGAAGGAAAATATAATGGTTGATTTAGCTGTTTTACTTTAGAGCAGGTATTTTTAGTTCTCACATATCCAGTAAAAGGCCAGTCTCACTCACTGCCTATACCTTACTTCACCCATACACTAAAGAATCCGGTTAGACTGATTTTAGACTGTATGAGTGAACCAGTACTGTCAGTCCCACACTGTTAGACCCAGTATGTCTACTGCCTGGTCCAGTCCCTCTATAGACAAGCGATGGACAGGTCTTCCAGGCCCCAACAGCGCCCCCCTCTGAGGGTTCCTGTGAATAGACCAGAGCAGTGGCACTTCAGGTAGATCGTTCTTCTATAACGAGGCACATCAGCTGATTGAATTCCCATTTGCTGCCACAATGAAAAGTTGTTATGTTATTTTTGCTACACATTTTTGCAGATAGTTTCAGACAAAGTGCTGCTCCCTCGTTTGTTCTCTTAATGAAGACTGTTCTCTAGTCAAACACACTGACTCTGGCCTGGCCCCACAGCACACACATTTCAGTCCATATGAAATACTTGAAAAGCACACAGGGGGTGCTTGAGTTTTTTTTCGTGCCCATTCCCGAGCGCCTCTCGAGGTTCAGATATGTGGAAGTACATTCACTGTGGCCAGGTCTACTACACTTGCTCCGGCAGACAGGCAGACTCCCTCCGGCTTCACAGGGCCAACTGGACAGCGCTGGGGTTACCTTCGCTCTCACGGCCCTTCTCTGCTGATGCTGAGACAGCAATAACCAAGGCAGCTTTTGAATGTCCAACATCACTCACCCACACTCGCCACACACTATGAATAACCACAAGTGTCGTATGAATAGAGAAAACTGTAAATGACAGATATGTACTGCAATCAATTTTGTCTCACTCTGTTCCTGTTGATGCACTGGTGTTAAAGAGTTAAAATAATCAGGTACCTTTATTACTTAGCTACTTTTCTTGAAAATGGACTTTTTGTTACTTTTAGCCAGCAAGCTGAAGAGCATTACCTCAAAATTCTTATCTAGCCTTGAAGTTTACAGACATACCATGTAAATGTTTTTCCTTTTTTTTTTTTTTGGTGTGTGTCTTTGTTTTGTTTTTTTTTGGAGACATCATGTATGATGAATTGTAGCTATGATGCTTTTAATAAAAGTGAATCATGATATTCGCCTAGGAAACCAAACTGTGTGTCTGCATTGTCCTTATGCAAAAGTAATGTTTCACACTACACTAGATCTTATTCTAATTTAAATTGTATTTCAACTTCGATTTTCTTATTTATACTTTGGTCAAATTTGTAAACACTATAATTTTAATGTCTATATTCTGTGAAAACAGATGTTTAGTAGGAATGCAATTGGTACAAAAACGGAATAAATGAAAAAGCATTTCTAAGGAACGATCTCATGAAGGGGTCTTGCATGGGGAAACTCTGGAAAATCTAAGCTTTAAGTACCAAGTCACTTTTTAGCACTGTTTCAGTTGTACAAACCCACTTGAAAAAAAATGGTGTAATGGAACTTGAGTTTAAAACTAGACTAATCTTCACAGGCTTTTGTATCATGAATCACAATGTTATGCCTTTAGAGGTTAACTTTTTTAACATGCATGATTGTTTTGAATAATAACAGTAAAACAGGCAAGAGTATAGTAGTTTAAAGATTTGGGTCAGATGGAGTATGAAACAGGGAGGAGTCTGGCTGTTTTTGTGTGTCAGAAATGGCTGCTCTCCCACTGGACCTGCTGACGGGACTCAAACTGACAGGAGGGCCACTCTGTGTGTAGGTGTGTGTGTATGTGGGCGGGTGTGGACATGTTTATTGGTGGGGAAGCTGATACAGACAAAAATGTACTCTCAATATTTTTTGTATGATATTATGGCATTGGAAATGAGCTATGTCTTGGTTGAGGTACACGTATTATAGGTTACTAAACTCGTACTAAAATTGAATGGACATAAAAGTTCAGAAATATCACTTTTTATTCTAATTTGGAAAATGCAAATTTCTTTAGTTTTTAGGTGTGTTTTTTTTGCAGCCTTATACAATAGACAATATACACTATATATGTACATTGCATTTTCCCAAAAGATCAAAGGCAATATTGTCCTTTTTTATTTTAAATTAAACCTGATTAAAGCTCTTACATAAAATAAATACATAACAAATACATAAATAAAAATATAATCAAAGTTCCAAGTCAAGTATCAGACTACAGCCCAGTGTCCATCCCCTCAGCTCCAGCAGCTCCTCGGGGTCCTAGTTGTTTCCTGGCAGACCGAGCAGAGAGGAGAGGAGCGTGACAGACGTCTGGCCTAATCGCCCCGTTAGAGGAAGTGGGACGTGAAATCCACCAGTCGCCCCTCTGCCCCCTCATCTACCCCCATCTGCCCCCCACCCTGCACTGCCCCTCCACTATCAGACTTCCAGGGAAAAAACATGGCTGCTATGACAGAAAGTTAACATTTGACCTTTTGATTGATTTGATATCCCAAAATGTGAAAATTCAACTTGGGCCTATATGCATTGCAATTTGAATGACATGACCGTAGCACAAAATGAGAAGAATTTGATATGTTGCAATGGTTGAAAAAAATGTCTGAGAATTGTAATCTAATCATTTCAAATCGTCTATTATTATACTGAATCAACATGGTTTGCCACTGTACATTTTAACTGTACAATGCAAAAAAAAAAATCCCTTCAATCTCAGTTAATAGCTGTTTGGCTCCTCTGGTTTGTGGTACATCAGTCTGTGAGTACGATGCCAGGCCGCTGAGCCAGAGCTGTTGTTACGACTTTACTCAGATTAGATCAGATCCAACTCAGATCAAAACCATTTACAAACAAACGCTGCATTTTGTCGATGATAATCCTGATGATTTGATTCAGACATGAAACTTACAACTGCCAACTAACAGCATGGACAGGCCTCAGAGAGCAGATTTATTTAACCTACACACATATATATATATATATATATGTGTAGGTTAGAGAGAGAGAGAGAGAACTTGCAATTATGGCTATGCAGTATGAGCTGCTTTAGGACACATAGGCCTACTGAACTTGCTTTTTTAATGTTGTAAAAACTGAATTAATAGTTTCATTGATAAAAAAACATAAACCTAAAAGTTCAAGTCTTTTAGCCTCTAGTCTATGATATCTATGTCCAGATGAGTGTGTTTTGGCTGGGCTGGAGTCAGTGGACCACAGACGTGTCACTTCCTGCTCTGTGCTCGCCGTTGTCATGGAGAGAGAGGCCTGAGCTCCGATGGCGATAAAGAGCCATCTGCCGCCAGCCTGACCACCTACAGCCCACTGCCTTCAGCGTGATTGATCACCCCCAGAGAGTGACACAGGAGAGGGAGGGAGGGACCAGAGGGGGGTGGGAGCAGAGGAGAGAGTTAGAGTGCATAGAAAGAGGGAGGAAGAGGAGGAGAGAGGAGAAGAGATATAGAAGGAGGGAGAGGGGTTAGAGGGGAAGGAGAGTCAGGAGAGAGAGAGAGAGTCAGGTATGATAGCCTATAAGGACATACAGAGAGAGAGTGAGGGAGGAGAGGATAGGAAGACAAGAAAGAAAGTTAAGGAGACAGTGAGGAAAGGAGGAAAAGAGATGATAGAAAGTAAAGGGGACAGAGAATGAGTAAAAGAGGGGCGAAAGAGAGGGTAGAAGTATACGAGAACATACAAAGAGAGGAAAGATTGGAAGAATGAGGGAGAGGAGTGAGTGAGGAGGGCGAAAGGGTAGAGAAGACAGAACGGTAGAGGGAGGGGGCAGATAGAGAGGTAGAAAGTGAGAGTAGATGAAATAAGAGAGACAGAAAGAGAGGATGAGGGAGAGAATGAGAGGGGGGGTTAGGGAGTGAGTGAAAGAAAGAGAAGACAAAATAAGACAGAAAGAGAGAGAAAGGGTGATGGAAAGAAAGGGAAAGGTAGAGAGAAGGAGAGAGAGAGTGAGAGAGAGAAAGAAAGAGGCAGAGAGAAGATAAGAAACAAAGGATGATGGATAGAAAGAAGAGGTAGAGGGAGAGAGGAGAGAGAGAAAGAGAGAAGATAAAATAAGAAAGACAGTTAGAGAGAAAGGGTGATGGAGAGACGAGAGATGTAGAGAGAGAGAGAGAGAGCGAGAGAGAGGCTGATGGAGAGAAAGGGCGAAGTAGAGAGGGTGATAGAGAGAGAGGCTGATAGAGAGAAAGGGAGAAGTAGAGAGGGTGATAGAGAGAGAGAGACAGAGAGAGAGGCTGATAGAGAGAAAGGGAGAAGTAGAGAGGGTGATAGAGAGAGAAACAGAGAAAGAGAGAGAAGATGATGGAAAGAAAGGGAGCGGTATGGAGAGAGAGAGAAGAGGGGAGGGGGCAGGGCTTGTCCAGATGTCTCCCTGAGTGCCCTGGGGTCTTATGTCCTGCTCTCTGCTGTTTCCAAGGGAGACAAATGTACAAACGTGACATTGTGAGGCTGCGCACCAATTACACATCACCCATAATACACACTGTACACTGGGAGCAATGGCTGATGGGAGGAACAATGTGTGCTGTGTTTTCAAGCAGAACATGTGAAGGTGCAAAAGATGAATGACTTACATAGACTTTTTTCTATGAATTTTATAGGATTGGGCTGTATTTTGGCATCTTTAGTGACATCTGGTGGTAAAAGTGCAAAGTGCAGTTGATGGATTGGAAAATCTCTTATACAAAATGAACACAAAAATTTGATCTGCTTTACTTCCTCTTTAGTGTTTGCTTCGTCACCTCTAGATCACTTTAGTGAAAGGAAGTTGAAAAAAAAATGTTCTAATGGAATTGTATATTCTTTTATGAATGGAAACGTAAGTGTCACAGCTACAAACAAACAATAAACATGGGCTCTGCTTTTAGTGCCCCCAAACTGCAGTTAAAATTGAAGCAGGATGACAAGTGCATCTAAATGAACTTATACAGGATTCAGTCTCAATCTATTAAGCCTCATGGAGCTAAAAGCAATGCATTAGTCACTCAACATTACAACATTTAAAAGGAAGAGGGTTTGAGTTGGTTTGAGTACTTTGGTGTAAGTGATGTCAATGTATGTCACATAGGTGTAATGTAAAGACACCACTGCCCGCTCTAAACTGGTCTTAATATATGACTCATGTTAACACCACTTATAAATGAGACAATAGAAGAGACAATGGTGTATTCAAAGAAAAAAATATATATATATAGGATGGAATTTCATGGTAATTTAACACCATGTTCTGTCAGTTCATTGGACAAATTTAACAACTACTGAGTTTTAAGCTATTATAAAGTTCCTCTGTCGCTAGATCAATTATGCAATTAAATTTAAAATATTACATCAGTATTACAATATATTACAATATTTTTAATGGGCAAAGGTCCTCACTAAATCCTTCAAATCAGGGAGGAATCATTTGCCTAAAATCCATGAATTATCATATGCCAAATAAGATCCAGTGAGAACTCATGACAGCAGAATTACCTCATTATTCATTTCATATTAAACCTCCAGGACCCTCACTCACTGCAGACCAGGGCCACACGTGCAGCATTTCTGTGTGTATCCTGGAAAGATTAGTTTGATTAATTTAAATTTCTTATCTGACAAAAATCTCATTCTGCTCCATTCAGTTCATCGCTTCATCTAAATCGATACAGATAAGAATCATGGTTGTGGTCTTCTGGGACAAGCTCCATTTTTGTGTAAGAGATACAAGAGCCTATATAAGATGATAGACACACAGACAGACAGACAGACAGACAGATAAATAGATAGATTAATAATTATAGATAATTATAGATAATAATTATAGATAATTAATCTTGTTTATTGGTTAGGGGCATTATGTAATAGGAACACCTTCTTCCTATTTGTCTTCACATACATAAACAACACAAAAAGTGAAACGCAACCACAGCATTAATTAGTGGGTTTTACATCAGATGCCCTCCCAGGCTACACAGCTGTTCATGACGCTATCTGATATATGAGGAGTGGACTATGTGGCTAAAGTGTCTTGCCTAGGGACACAAAAACAGTGTATGGGCTTGAGTGAGTTGAAAATTGTTGGGCATATGCATTTAACTGACTGCACCCAAGTGAAAATCAGTTGATGTTTGTAATAAATGTTATGAAACACCAACTTTTTTTGTGAGACTGTTATAAGCAGTATTATATCGGCTAGTATTTTATTTTTTTTAACTCCCTAAAAAGTAGTCTTTTCACTTTCTTGAACTTAGGTATTTTTGGCTAACCACCATGGCAAAGGTGTGTAGTCTTATTTCTGGACCTGGCTTAACTCTGATTAAGATCAGAATAGTCCTGGTGTGGAGCTGGTTTAGATCTAGTGAAACTTGGTAAATTTAATCTTTTCTCATATGGTACTCGGTGGGAAAAGAGAGAACTGTTGGCCTTTCTACACAGTATGATACAGGGATCATAAATCTAAATTTAAGCCCAGCCTTTGTTGGTCTATAAATAAGTCCAAAAGTCCTGTATACCATTTGTTTAATATGAGAAAAGTGGTCATTTGATGAATTATGCTCCAGAGTCTTGTCCCCTTTAAAACACAAGTGTGATGGAAAAGTGAAGAAAGAGCTATGAAATATGAGCCTCGATGCATTGGGCACATCCATTCCCAGCTGAGGTCCCTCATGGCACCGTGTCGTCCTATCATGAGGCCTAATGACGCTTACTTCATCCTGACATCACATATCGATTGGCCGTCTGGGGGAGAGATCGGGGAAGAGATGGGGTGGGGGACACAAAGAGGGACAGATGTACGGACGGACGCGTAGACAGCTCAAAATGGGGCTAATCTCATTAATATAAGATGTGTCATATGACTCCCTTGTAGGGGCTTTTTCATTCTGCAGGAAACAAAAATGTAGAAGAGTGGAGGGTTAGTCAAGGCAGTGCAATGAGTCGACCATACATATTTGGAAAAAAATATATATTTTCGCATTTACAAAATAGGCTGTATTTATATCTGTAGTTATAGTGTAACTTTAATTTTAGCAAAAAGTGCTTGAAAACTTGAAATTTCCCCTATTCAAGACAAGCTTTGCTTCGTAAAGACTATGAAGAAGTTAAAAAGGTTAGGAATGAGAACAAGAAAGGGTGGAAGTAAAAGGCTGGAGACCAACTAGATGTCTATATGAAGTTTATTTACCATCAATAATAATACGGGCCCGGAGGGACTTGAAGAATCAACATAGTGTGATTTCAAAAGTGACCATAATATGATCTTTGAGTGTGCCCCTTTACTATGCTTCCAAAGGAGGAGGTTTATAAAGCAAGTGTGGTGAGACTGTGAAGGCCAGTGGGCACCAGTTAGTCAGCAATATGCCAGAATTTAAATAATGGTATGCCAATGGTATGCCAAGGGAAGATGATCGTGTTACTAAAGCTCCTGTGAGTCAATGTTAAACTGAGAGATGTACATGGAGGATAAATTACTTAATGAGTTTTTTAGGTGTTTTGGCGCTAACATCAAAGAGAAGCCACTTTGAGGTGACTCGATCAGCGTATACAGAGGACAGAGAGGACAGCAGGCCTATATAGAAACAAAGACAATCAAATGTTTGTATGTAGGTAAGAGCCGGAATTTGAATTGGCTAAGGTGATTAGGTTTTTTTGTCTCATCAATTATTTTGCATTTTGAAAAAAATTTAAACAATATATGTAATGATACTGACTCTAAATGGCCATCACCTTGCTATTGCTATGTTTCAGATGACACACAATATCAGTTTATTTTAATGCAAGTGTAATAAAACAAGGACAACAGTCTATTTCAGTTGGAGCTGTCCTAGCCAGTTTTTCAGTGATGTTATGTCAGAAAGGCCCCTCTCTATGAAGCCTGTTGTGGGGGCAGTTTGTTCTATACCCATCTGGTGACCTCTATTGATCACTACATAAATTACTGATGAGTAATTCAAACATGGCAAGCACGATGCAAGTGGGGGTAGGGGTGCAATATCTAACAACTTTAAATTACTGTTTTATGTTAGAATCCCAATTAAAAAAAACATGATGTCACTATATGTCACCCCTGTAGTCATCCACCTGCCCCCCACCCCACAGATGCTACCCCTCTGTCCCGTTTAGGTAAGACAGAGGAGGAAGGATGATGTATGAATCAAATACAGATCTGTAGGTCACTTGCATGGCTGAGTGCATACAGGGAGGGGCTGTGAGGTCATCAATCCACCTCTGTGTCACTGTCCAGCTATGGCCAACATAAAACAAAAGACTATTCTTCTAATCCTTCCTCTTCTCATGTATTTATTCAACTTCTACATGCCTGTGCAGTTAATCAAATTTATAATTGTGATTTCAATTATTCAATTACTTATCGGAAATACACTTAATTACCTTTGGTTCAGAATGTGTGTACTCATTTTGGCCCTGAAAACCTGGAATGCACTTTCTAATGTAGAGTTTTAAAAATAGTAAGTGTCCAAAAACATTAGTAACAAAATATATTAGCTATTAGTTAATTCTTACAGTATAAAAATAATTGTGATTTCACAAATAAACGTAGTTATTGTTTTTGCCAGCCCTACTTCTTCATATTAAAAAACGAAACCAAATATTATAGATGGTGTTAGTGCCAACATACCACAGCAAATCCAGCCAGATTACAAGCCACTGTGGTTTTAAATCAGATGATCATAAGCCTGGATAAAGAAGAGAGGGGGAAAATTTACACATTCTAGTCTGAACCCAGGATCCAAAAAATTTGCTACATGTTGTGTTCTTGAGCAACATCCCGCTCTCAACATAAACATCGTTGGTTGAGCGGTCAGATCCACTCACACACAGGTTGGCGGTGTGATTCCAGTTCCCACAGATGAATGCTGTTGTTGTGTTCTTG
The DNA here is from genome assembly GCA_029959045.1 of Taenioides sp. WSHXM2023. Lineage (NCBI taxonomy): Eukaryota > Metazoa > Chordata > Actinopteri > Gobiiformes > Gobiidae > Taenioides > Taenioides sp. WSHXM2023. The sequence goes on along the minus strand of CM057096.1, from coordinate 12,606,549 downwards.
GGCAAGACACTTAACCTGCTTCACCCCCAATGTCTAAGTACACTGGTGTATCAATGTGTGTGTGAATGGGTCAGTGGTTCCTTGATGTAAAGAGCTTTGAGTACCTTGAAGGTGGAAAAGCGCTGTATTAAAATGTGACCATTTACCATTTGAGCAAGACAGTTTACCACCTTGCCTTTTTGTGTGCCTGATAGTTGGGGAGGGTGTAGTAGGCTAATAGTCACAGCTTTGCAGCCATGTTTCTATCAGTTAGCCCCAAGGCAGGTGTGACTTCTGAAGTATCTTAGTGAGGAGTAAATAAAATATAGCCGCAAGCGGCAATGATCAGCCCTCGCGTGCACCTACGCTGCGTCCTGCAAACGCCGCCCTGCAAACACTGTGCCCCACACTAACCCTAATACCTAAAAACCCCAACCATGATTCTAACCCTAACCCTAAACGTAACCCTAAGCTTGAACCTAACTCTTGTCATAAACCTAACCTAAACCCCAACCCTAGCCCTAGCCCTTACCCTAACACTCCTAAAACCCTGCCATTTTTCTAAATTTTTACGCATGTTTATTTAAAATAAAAATCCAACGTGGCAGATTTCCAGTTTGTAAAGGGGCATGGTGACAATATAAATTTGGGTTCCTATTACCATGATGCATCTGGCTACCAGATTTGGTTTGGCTATGCCAAACTTTGTGTAAGGACGTCCCATTGGTAAGGATAGATTTTTGGCTTGTCGCCATGGCAACACAATGTATATGGGGTTTGGGCATCGTTGAGTTTTTTAGTTGAGACCATGTCACAACTGTGCGCACCAAATTTTGTCTATCTATGACAAATAAAACGTTATTGTGCCATACAAACTGTCTAGGGGGCGCTATTGCACCCATTTTTGTATTTTCTTATACAAGTCTCTTCAGGGTCGGGGTGTGCACCCACGATTAAAATTTGAGTGAAATCGTGTGTGAAAAGTTTGTGCGATTAGTCAATTTTACCATTGGAATAACATGGAGTGTTTATGTTATCGCTATGGCGACGCCCTAAAAAAATATGGCATGGGTGTCATTGACTTTTTGGATCAGGATGGCAAAATGGAATTTTGTGGGAAATTTCAGAAATTTTTGAAAAAACAAATTTTATTCCAATCTGTAGGGGAGATTAACGCACCAAATTCATTTTTTTCACAGGCAGGGAGTTTAACAACTGTTTCAAATTTCACTGAAATCGGAGTTCGTTTGTGCAAATGGGAGCAATTTGTATATATCCAAAATCTCCAAAATTGTCGCTTCACTGCTCAGGGACCGTAAGAAAAGAAAAATCTGGATAAGTTTTGATGTCTCACCCCTTGAGATAATGTGTAGTGAGTTTGAGCTCGTTCGGGTGAACGCCGTAGGAAGGCATTCTTACGTCATGGCGAGGCCCTGGTCACTACGGGGGTCACGTCGCGTCACTTCACTTCCCGGCCACTAGGAGCAGCGCTTTGCGATACCATTCACCTGTGGCCCTTCACACATCTATACCACATTCAATAGTCATTCTCTATATAATGTGAAGCTACAATAATAATAATAATATTAGGCTCTTCGCGTCTAGATAAGAAGCTTGCTAACGTGTAAAAATGCAATATAATCCATCATATCATCACATTATGTTTTCATTATTGTAGCTTCACAGTATAGAGAGAATGACTCCCTTGTCTTTACATTATTCATTTTTTGTATGTCCTTCCGTTGATCCTCCAGCACAGCAGTTGAATGTGGTATAGATGTGTGAAGGGCCACAGGTGACCAGATCCAAGATGGTCGCCGGTGAGGGCCACGCCGCACCTGCCCACGAGCTCTGCTGACCATCTGCACGGGGGAACAGTTGTCTGATGGCCCCGGATGTAACTCCATCTGCTTATACACACTGGTTTGAAAACTAGTGAAAGCTTTTGCAGCTTATTTTGCCTAGAAAAAAAAAATTACACAGCCTTACGTTTTTTTCTAAACAAACGCTATCATGCACTGCCCTCTGGTGACGAGAACACCAATTACATGTTTCCCCCTTTCCTGAAACCCAACAAACTTGCATAGATAAATCCATACCATTTCAGACAACACCAGAACATCAAAGTCGCATCTTATCATTCAGTAACAAATGTACAAGTGTTTGATAAGCAATAAAAAGTAGGGAGCAGTGAGTGAACTTTATTGGTCGATCAAGATGACAGCTTCTAATGCACACAACACCATACCTGTGGACCATCGTTTAAAAAAAAAAAAAAAAGAAAAAACTACTTAGCGTTTGTGGCAAATTTTCAGATATCAAGTAGAAAACATACATTTAAATTTGTATTAAAGGACCAACCCTCATTAGAGTTGTTTGGAAACTGGACAAGGCATGAAGCACACAACTGAAAATATAAAAACTATACTTATTTTTTTCAACAAACCAAAAGATCAACTGGAAAAATACAGAAATGGTAAAACAGATCACAGAAAATCAGACTAAAGGCACATTGGTCCCAACATGTCTCCTCCAAAAGAGACTAAGACCAGAGTCATGTTTTTAAACCCTGCATGCATATGGAGGCTCTGCTCAAAACTGTACACAACACACAGGGGCCTTTTCTTAACATTCATAAGAAAAATGTTTTCAGTAGCAATGATTTTGAATGGCTTAATAGGGAGGTAAATGCAAAAGATAGAGTGAGTTTAACAGGCCTTTTTACAGATAAAATAATGTATGAGTGAAAGGGCTTTCTTAAAAATCACTAACCAAGTTTGGGATAAAGATGTTAGAAATTACTAAAGAAAGAATAAACTAAACTCCACCTGAGTATGAGCACTTACATTTTTGCCAAATTTTGGTGTAAACCTAATATCTCAAAAACCTTTTAAAGAAAATTCACAGTGGGAATAATGATTTGTGAAGTAAATAAAATATTACATTTATGCAAACCAATAAAGTTTCGCTAGAGCTATACAAAAACACTACCCATGTTTACAGCTAAACATGAATTTCACATTTGTTTTCAACTTCAATTGTCTCTACATTAGCCAAATCCATTTGAAAACAACAGTAAAAACATAAAATGGGTATGATGGAAAGGGCTTCCTCACTGGTGAGCATTAGGGTTGGATATTAGATGGTGGATTTGGAGAAGGAGACTTTGAGGTGATGATTTCCGCCCATGTCGTAGTTATGGAGATCGATCAGCGCTTGTATGGCCTCCTCCACTGATGACATCTGGATCAAAGCCATCTTACGGTCCCTAAAAAGAAACAAAAGCAAATACATATTATTGCAGTTTCCTGAATGAGAAAAGAATACGAGTTCACTTTTCAAAATTCTTACTGGAAAAACTTGAAGGCCTTCACAGTTCCTCCAGTGTTTGAGAACAACAGGCGAAGATCATCTTCTCCAATGCTCTCCCTGATAAAGAGAGAACACAGAATAACCATCAATAATAGAAATATAAATCAACCATCTGTTCTGCCTGCAGAACGCCGTTATTACCGAACATTCGAGAGATGAAGGGTCGTAGAAGGAGGAAAGATGTTTTGAAAGTTCTTAGAGCCAGGCTTCTTGAAGCGGTGCAGCGGTGAGCCAGAAAAATCTAGATCAAATATTTTGAATATGGTAAGACATGACCAAAATATCAATGCAAAACTGTTGCATAATGTACCAATGTCAATATTATTCTAGTTTAATTCATTATTTCACCTTTAGTGAGGAGCTGGTCATCCAGGCCTTCTCTGGGTAAAGCTACTGTTTGATGTTTGGACAGTGTCACTCGCATTACTTTACCAAAGATTTTTTGTCCGTTCAGGTGACTCATAGCTGTGTAAAGGAATACAAATATTACACACTTTTAAGTGTATAATACATTTTTGGTTAATGTATGGTGTGTAAGCAGTTACCGAGCTGAGCCTGGTTGCCATCTGCCAGCTGGATCAGAGCGCTGTCCTTCTTGTTGTAGAGGATCTTCACCCTCTGCACATCACCATAGACCCCTGAGGAGAGAGAAAGAGAGAGAGAGAGAAACAGCAGAGCCAGAGTAGAGGGCGAGGACAGACAGAGCAGAAAGATGGAGCCGACGAGGATACAGGAGAGGTGTGAAGGATGAAGGAATAAAGTTAGTGCCAGAAAGACAAATGAAAAGAAATGGAAGTCTTCCCATTTGACTTCTTCTAAAACACCTTTCAAATGCTAACAGGTGGTTTTATCCACTGCCAACCAGAAAAATACTGCAGTAAACGTACACTGCTAAAACACATAAGCACAGTGAGAAAAACACATTTAACCAGAAGCTCTGGACTAAAATAAACCTCTAAATGTTAACACCATGTTTGGATAAAAGAGGCTGGTTGACAGTGTCTCGTTTGTGTGGCAGTAATAACCAACTTCAAAAGGGCACCAATGATATGGCATTTGAAATAAGCATCGTGGTACATTGTGTCTGTACCTGATAATTTCAGAGAAAGAGATAGGAGAGATTCAGAGGCTTTAGGAGCGTGTTAGAGTGAACTCGACTGTTCTTATCAAGGGATGAAAAGCAAACATTAAAATGATCCACATGGTCCTAGCTGAGCGCAGTATATACAATTTAAAAGTACAAATAACTACTGTAAGCACAGTTATAGTGATTGCCACAGTTCCCAACTGAAGAATATGCAGCAGGTGACAGGACAGTCCATTATTTATTCTCTAGGCTTCTTTAGGCTAATTTACTGGCCTCCAGCTCATATTTTACTACTCACATTTCCTGTTTCAATGCCATTTTAAGGTCTCTTCAAAATTATGTCCTAGGGCATTCAGATTACAATGTACATGGGGAAACTTTTTAACTTTTTAAACTAATTATTTGCTACATTACCTAGAAAACTGTAGACCTCCATCATTTCCTAGTTTGTTTGGTTCAGGAGAATGAGGATAATTTTAATGCCTGTTTTCACATGAGCAGTCGGGTCCATGTCATGTTCACTTTGTGATAAAAAACATTGGGCGAATATCCCGCCCAACAACCACGAGTGGAGAAAACTTGGATTAACAGAGAGAGCTAAACAGATAGAGTAGTAGAGGTTGAACATACCGAAGAGGGTAAAGAGACTTTGAGGCGTGACCATCTTTAGAGAGAGAGACCGCAGAGCAGAGGACAGAGGAGGAGGAGCAGAGGAGAGGACAGACGGAGGTACAGACCGCCCAGCGTTGGGACGGTGGTGGTGTCCGTGATGAAGGGGCAGAGCATAGATAGAGAAGGCATGGGACGTCCAGGGAGGGGTCAAGAGTGTGTTAGGAGCACAGGAGGGGCGAGGAGGGGAACACAGGTGGAGGGGCGGGTAGTATTAAAAAAGTAGAAATTACAGGACATTTGAGCAAACAGTTGGGGAGGAAATGTTTAGAAAAGAAATTAAACAAAAACATGAGGGTAAGGGGGAGCAGAGAGGGAGGGGAGGAGAGGAGGACAAAAACCAAAGCAGAGGTCAGTAAACAGAGCATCAGTGGAACATCAAAGGAATGATTACTGCTTCCACCCAACAAACACACACACACACACACGCGCGCGCGCACACACACACACACTTCGCACTCGCACACGCTCTGGATGAAGGGATGAGGCGCTCAAACGTTTTATTGAGCAATGGACAAAAAGCAAATAAACTGTAGGCTTGTTCGACAGTGGCCAGTGCAGCATAGGCAAAATGTTGAAGATCTTGTAACAGATCTATCAAGGTATATTTGTTTTTTAAACGATAACAAGGGATCATGAAAGAAACCTCTGTGTATAACGCTCACCAATTACAACAATTAATTTGCCAGTTGTTTTAAGACTGTACAATATACACGTTTATTTATAAATCTGTATAAACAATTTGTACAGAAAAAAAACTTTAGTAAGTAGGTAATAACGGAAATTCTTCAGACTACATCTGGCACACTTTATACCGAACAAGCTATGTATAAAAGAGGGTGGAAGCAAAACTAACCAAAAGGGAATTGACAATGAAGCAGATTAAACGTTTTCAGGAAACAAAACATTCGCCTTTACAAAACAAAAGAATGATTGAAGTGTTTTGGTATAGTGCTGATAACTGTATTTTCAATGTTGTAGGATTGATTTTTAATATATTTTATGTCTATTAAATATGGTGAAGGTAAGTACCATATTTGTTAATGCAACACTAAAATGAGTGCTGATGGGGTTCTCAGACTTGTAGAGGAGCTGAGAGGATTCTAATAGAGAGAGTTGAACAGAGAAACATCAGAGAGACACAAATAACACAACTCTAAAGTCAAGTCATAGGGAAATGGCATGCTCTTTGACCTGCGCTGGAGTCAAAATGGAGTATCAAGTGCTGTTGAGGTTTCGTAATGCTGCTCAAGTACATTTATTAAATAAAATTTAGTAACAATTGCAGTAGACTTGAGAATTACTTTTGCATTTGACAACGCTATGCATTTTATGGTCTATGCATTTTTTTCTTTACCTAAAGGGAGTCAGAAGTAGATCAAAAAGATATTTTGTGGCATACCAAATTAAAACAATTACATTTTAATATAAAATCTGTTAGTTACATTTTATTATAAAATCTATCGGTGAACAGGTTAAGGAACAGAATTATCGATTTTGCTTGTGTACCTCGTCATTCAGGTTGGAGGCCAGCAGGACTCCAGACACTCCAGACCCAGACAGAGCCACTCGTCCAGCAGCTGCAGCAGCAGCCGCCGCAGCACTCAGGGGGCTGATGGCTCCTGTCACACACAAACACAACCTGAGCGCCAAGATCACTTCAAAGAGGCCACAGGTGTGAAAGAGCACAAATCCTCTATAACACAATGGGAAGCCATTAGGATCAGAGTGCACTTGATAAAGAACACATAAAAAACACTTCTTCAAACTGTTTAAGACCTTCTCCAGTGTCAGAAGACCACCGGGCTGATGAGTAATGAACTAATTTAGCTGCACATTGCACCAAGACCAAAGTCACTATTTGTATTTTATATATTTACCTCCGCTCTGTGAGAGGGAGAGAGAGGAGGAATAACCACCTCCACTGGAATAGGATGCCAGAGCTCCAGAAGGGGTCCCTGTAAGACAATATCAACCTTGTTATTTAACAGCACAATGTTCAGATGCAAGTAACAATTACAAACCATTTGAAAACGTACCCAATAAAGAATGGTCTTTGCTGGTTGAATCTCCGTCGCCAGTGGGCAGGTCAGGTCTGGTGTAATCTCGACTTTTATCGTTATTATACTTAACATTAAGGTTGACCAGTTTACTGAAGTCTATCCTCAAAGTGCAACACGAATTATAGATGTTCTGTCCATCCAACGACTAAAAAGAAATTTAAAGTTTCAGAAAAAAAAACAACCTACTAGATTAACATGAAATGAATGTTAAATTACCAGTTTAGCTTGCTGCGCATTGACAGGATCACTGAACTGCAGAAGAGCCTGGAACTGGTTGTTCTTGGTAAATGTTATAATCTTCATGACAGTTCCAAACTTGCTAAAGATCTGAAGTTAAAAAATGTTGAAATTAAAATTTACAGAAATATTTCTGATATGTGTGAGAATTTTGACACTAAATTACTATTAATAACATTTTACCTGCTGCAGAACATCCAGCGTCACTGGATAAAACATGTTGTCAATTATGATACGGAGGACAGGGCTTGGGGGAGGAGCCAATTCTACAATTCCAGCATCAGAGGAGGGAGAGCTGCCATCCTGCACTGCAGACACTGCCTGAAGCACTGCCTGGGCCCTCTGGATTAAGAAAAGACAAAATGAAATAAGACAGTTTTTTTTTCATGCCAAATTTATTAAGAAATGTACCTGATTTAGAGCCGAGTCAGTTTTCAGTTCCTTATGGTTGGAGTACTGAATGAACACTGGGGCATTTCTGACCTGTGCAGGTTACAAGTGTATCAGACAACAGACTTCAGACATGCTTGAACTACAAACAGACATACTTTTACTAACCTGTGGTGTGACAGCAGTGTAGTAATTCACCATTGTAATAGCAGCTTCCTCAGTACCGAGCTCCAAAAATGCCTATTAAAACAAGAACACAGGATCAAGCAATAAAAAAAGAACCCAAGAAGTTAAAGTACATAAGAAGACAAAATGAACATCTTTGGTTTAGGGTGAAGCAAGTTTGTGACACTTTTTTTTAAAGTTAATGTTTGCAATCATTACCTGGTTTTTGCCCTTCAGCATTAGTATGTTGGTGACTTTGCCAAAAGGAAGACCCAGAGCGATTACTTCTGTCTCTGATACTTCACTGGGGAGCTTCCTGATGTGGAGGACTCTGGAGGGAGGAGGGTCATCTAGTCGCTGTTTCTTGCTGTCGCTACCGTTGGCTAGACATATATAGATAGACCAAAATGTCAGAATGATGTACTGGATTTTGATGCAACATGATGACCCGAGTACAGGTCCTGATGCTTTACCCACCGGCCATGGTGCTGGAGCTGCTACCGTACATGTTGAGCTCATCTGAGCCTCTCTAAAAAATTACAAAAAGCAAATTACCAAACATAAAATTATAGGCTCATTACACAGGAACCTTGCTCAAATATGGTTTGACAATCATTTCATTTGCACTTGACATCAACACTAAAAGCTGTAAAAACATACCTTTACACCAACAGCAACATCACTGAAAAATAAAAAGAAAGAAAAATTAGATAAGACATTAAATTCTTTCAATATCTACATGTTATTGATCACCATGTTTAAAGCTACGTTTAACATAAAAAACACTTTAACATAAAAAACACTGCGTGTATACCATGCAGTTACAGATACAAAGCAATCTTTATAATGATACAAAAATACTTCATTGAAATGCATTAATATGGCGTTAATCTCTTTACCAATAGTTTCTATGGCAAAAAGTAATCCTTTTGTGTTGACGTTAAATTGGAGGTTAACACAGACCTAAATAAGGGCACTCAAATTGTTATCATTAGCTCTATATAGCAAGACCCAGATACAAAAAAACAAAACACGTCAACATTTCGCATTTGTCAGTGTGTTATCTCCAGTACACAAACCATAAATAAAAGACATTAAGCTTTCCTGATCAACTGATCCGTGTTGACGAGCTAGCTAACGCCACATTTTCCCCTTTGTGAAAAATGCGATCATGGCCTGACCTGCTAAGCTAACTCGCTAGCATGAATTTAAGAGACCACAACATCACATTTAGATTATATTATCATGGTTACATGCAGAATACGGAGATAAAGAGGGTCCTCTATTGTATAAAGGAGAGATTTACCCGTCCATCGCAGCTCTTTGTCCTCTTTGTCTGCAGATTTCAGCACCTCGATGCCTGAGTGAGCGGATCAACAAAGATGGACGCGCTTCTTCTTTGTAATATTACGGTCGATAAAAGCCACATCACAGGGAACAGCGCCACCCTCTGACTGGACAGGACAATGGGCAAAAGTAGGCTAAATATTTATTCAACTACCACAGTAAAAACAAAAATAAAAAAATAATCAATGAGTAGGCTATATATTTATGACACTTATTGCCTCTACTGATAAAAAAAGCACACATTACAGATTAAATATAGTTACTCCTCAATGTTTATGACAATACTACAAGCATAAAGTATCACTTGTTTGTCAATTTCAGTTTTTGGATAGTAGCTTTTTACTGCTCAAATGACCTGCTTTTTTATTACATAGGCCTACAGTTAGTTTTGAATATTATCACAATCCAATAATAAGTAATCCTATTGACCAAACTTTGCCATGTTTTATTTATGTGTATTATTTTACTTTTCCATGCACCTTGAAGGAATACACACATGTGTACTCTGGATGTCCCCAGTTGCTCAGAATTTCTAGCCTCACATATCTATAAGTCTGTGTGGGGCCCTGTAAAAAGATAAAAGGACATTTAACAGGCTTAAACCATCATGCATTTGTTGGATTTAAGTCATAAAAAATGGTTTTATTCTCACAAAGAGTTCAAAGGTTTGAAACGACTCTCCTTCTGGATCATATTCAAAAGCCCCTAAGTGTGTTCCATCTCCATTTTCAGACAAAAACCCCTGAACTCAGAAATACAAATGTTTTAATGTATCATGCATCACTTCACTGTATTTTAATTCCATTCTTACTCACTGAAACAGAAAAATGCTGTGGAGCACTGTGTACAAACCCGTAAGGGGCATGCTCTCTAGAGACGTGCCCCAGAGTCACATGGGACACAGCGACAGGCTGCGAGAGGGATATGAACAAATGTCCCTGGTGTCCGGCAAAAGACCAGCACCGGCCAGGAACAAGTGCTTCCGTGTGGCCCTGTGGTGAGACAGAGCAAAGATTTTAGCTTTCTGAGGACCCTGTGGTGTATGATTTTGGGGGGCACTTTGTTTTGTTTGAGGGATCCTTTTCTCTGTATTCCACAAAACGTATTTCACATACACAATATCATACAAAATTGTTATTAAGCAACAAGAATTATGGCACGTTCTTGTGTAATAGGCTTTAAAATCAACCAAAAAGTCCCCAAAAGAATGCAACACTATTAGTTGTATTTATCAGCACTGTATACAAGCTTATCAGTGTGTTCTGAAGATGTACGTACATATGAGACTGAGGACAAATAAATGTAATTATGGTAATTGTGACAATTCATAATTTATAGATAGTTTGATAGATAATTAGATAGCTTATAGATAGCTGGTTAGTAAATCTTATACCTGAATGATAGTTCTTGGTGAGTAGACAGGATACAAAAATGGCATGCCCAAAAACATCACCAGAGGAGGCAGAGATGGAGAATGGTAGCTTTCTGATGGATAAGCATGTAGGACACGTGCCCCTGCAAAAGAAGACATAGTTCAGGAAACATTATTATGATATTACAGTATCATAGTCTATTGTGAGGTTAGGCATAATATTTAATTAAAATACTCCTCCATTAAAACATTAAAAGCTATTGAATAAAAAACAAGCAGTTACCAATAGCCTGCTTTAAGGCAATTGCTCTTCAAGTTTGTTGCCCATGTTATGTCAACTATTTTTTGTGTGCGCTTTGTGTAATAGTATAAAATTTTGTAATTATTAAACTGTAAGGTCTTATTCATATGCTTACCCTGTGACTCCAGTGCAAAGTTGGGCATAAAAAGTCCTTTTGGTAGGAGCTTATTCTTTAGTCGAACCAGCTCTTCTTGTATCTGCTTTAGGTTAGCTTGGACCTTCTTCAAAGCCTCAAAGTCACTATACCTGGACTCCCAGTGGGCTGAGTTAAAGGTTTGCATTTGGAATAACAAACGTCCTGCATTAAGGGACACAGCAAAACACAGCAGGATGGCCAGAAGAGACACGGAAATGCCCCTCAGCGAAACTGCAATAATACAGAATATTTTAATGTTTGGAGAAATACATATATTACAAAAATGCTTTACATTTACATACAAAAATACATTACATATTTTAAGGGCATGCTGATTATTATCATAAGCCACTTGAGGTCCTGTTGTATCAAGGGCTGCAACAGGCGGGTCTCTGGCTTCATCCATGATCATGAAAGATGTAGTAGGTTGGTCCAAAGGAGTTTCCCATTCATCAGCAGTTGAAGTGTTTGAGATGTCAGAACAGGAAGAGCACTCAAGATCATTCAGAAATAAATTTGACATTGTGGCAGATGGAGATGGGGGAGTGTGGCATCTCGTGTCATCTACAGCTGGTTCAAGATTGGGTGTGCCAGGGCTGCCAAACTGAGATCTCCTCTTTCTTTGAAAAATTCTAAATATAATATTCAGGTTATTATTTGTCTAGATCAATTGACCAAATATAAGTATGACCATACCTTTTTAAGTTTTCTTTATATGACACCCTGGGCTTCTCCCCTTCATCATAGTACCCAAGTGAAATAAGACGCTCACTTAAGCGTGCCATTTGAGCTGACAGAGAAGAAGCAAAACTAAATTGTTAATGGCTGAAATCAATAAACAGTTATTACAGTTCAATATGTTGAGTTTTAAACTTGAAAAACTAAATGTCTCTGATGAACTTCGTAGACCTACAATAGAACTTATTTTCTGCGTGTAGGACCAAGGCTTGGAGCGGCGGTGAAATGGCGCCATCAAGTGGGGATAGGCGCGCATTGCGCATGGTTGTAGCTACTGCTAATAAATTAGTCATACTACTTCTAACTGTTCTTATACGTGCGATTGGATACTTGTTCGCAATACGACATGATTATTTAATATTGACATACACACGTGCCTAAGTTAGCCTATAGTACATTAGCCTTCCACAGACCTGCAGACTGGCGCACCAGGCGCATTGTCTTGAACTGTATTTTCTAAATACAACATTACGCGTACAAAATATTATAGCTTTTCTGTTCATTGCATTTAAAATGAAAACTCCAAGAAAAACCTCAAATTGATCATGGCTGTTTGTACCTGTTGCCGTTTGTTCCACGAAGCCGCAGGTGTTATTGTTTAAATATACAAAACACAAATTTGATTGTGTAAGTCTGCGACTCCAGAGGAAAATAAATAAAAGCAGATAGCTTGCAATATGATTTTATTTATTTTAAATACAAATTAGTAATCAGATAGGCCTAATTAAACAAGGCATAATTATCACTGCAGTCTAGTGAAATGTTATTGTGAGAAGTTGTCCTTGGATCGGATTTTCGGCCATTGAACTTAATTGAACCTAACTTGATTTTATTTTTTGACATACAGGAATACTCACATCAATTAACCAATACATTATCGACAGATTACTTTTATAACAGACCTATATTTGTGAAAACTTTATTTAAACCAGCTAGTTTCTTTTATGGACATGCTCGAGTCTCTTACAAACTTTTCATTTATTTGTTGGAAATGGTACACATTGTTAGTCTGGTCTTGGTTCTTGGTCTCAGTAGACAGGATTAATAGGTATTCCTCTCTTTGGCGCGTAAGGCGTTGTTCTCGTCACCATTTTGATGCAGTCTATGATTGGACACACACTAAAGCACAGAGTACAACCAGTGCAGCTGTCGGTCACATACGGGAGGTGAGTCTCTGGATCAAATGTAATGGCCTGGAGAAAAAAGATTGAAGAAGTAAATAACATCTGTAAATTTTCAATGCATACTTAATTTCTATATTTCTACATTTTACATTATAGTAGTAATATAATAATAGTTATACCTGATATCCTGAATCATTGCAAGTCATGTAACATTTGCCACAGTTGATGCACATCTCTTCATCTATGAGTGCTACCACCTGAACAAAAAAACATTGCAAGTTAGAATGATATATCTTTATGCATGTACTGTACACAATTTTATTCAGACGTCCATGGATACATTTACCTGTTCAGTGTTGTCAAGTTCCTGGTAAGCTCCTATGTGACGCAATGCTCGAGCTATCACATCCTACAAACATAAAAACAAAATTTCTTTAGGTTAATACTTGTAATAATAATGATATTCCCTTTCAAACATATGTAATTTATAGCAACCAATTATAACATGCATCCAGGTGCAAAATAAAGAATCAGTCAAAAGAAATATTTTTTATATTTTCAAACTCAAATTATCAAACTATCTCATCTAGGGTTTTATGTCTGATGAATTCTGGGTTAATACTATGACGTGTCACACCTTCACTGCAGGCACAGGCTTCTTGAGCGACTCGACTTTGTTGATGTTGATCTCTGTTTTGTCCACTTCACCTGCTTCTCTGAGTTTCTTTTTGTATTCAGCAATCACCTCATTCTTCTGTGTGAGGTAAGGCCCAAAGCTGGGGAGACTCTGCACAGGTAATAGAGATTGAATGCATATTTAATGTATATATTTTCTTTTGTGTATGTATAGTTTTATTTGCTTACCTTTCCTACTAAGTCTTCCAATCGGGGTACTGGCTTCCCTTTTTGATGTTTCTCAGTTGGAGGAGACTGACCATCCCAGTTTTCCAGCTCGAGACTCTTCAGGTACAACAAGGCTTTCAGACCTGCACACAGGAACCACTACATTATCACTAGTAAATCTGCATGATTAAAAGGTTTCTATTTGCATTTTTATTTTTGATTCTCAAGTTGAACATCTAATCAGGAAGCTGAATGAGCTCCTTGCTTTGGGTTACTTTGTTGTACAAAGCTGATCATAGGTATTGAACAAACAGTGATTTACCAAGACAATAATCTTCAATCACTGTGAAGTCTTGGTTTTGAACAGCGCTGCAGACCTGTATCGTTTATGAGGGAGAATAAAAGAAGAGGATGTGTAAATAAATAATAAGATATAGATTAATAAGATTACAATATCTTTTTAACATTTTTGAATATAACAGAAGAGTAATTTTCACCTGTAATACTGATGCACCAGCGTGAAGAAACTGCAGCCCTGTCTCTGCTGAATCTATGCCTCCTGTCGCCAAAATGGGGAATCCAGGAAGGGCTCTGGCAATGGCCGAAACCGCTCGCAGGGCAATTGGTCTGATGGCATTACCTGCACATTTAAATAGTAGTTGATAATCAGTTTTTGTCAGGCAGGGCAGTCAGTGGAGATATTAGGGCAGTTGGCTTTTCATGCATTTATAACAAGAATAGATGGTTATTAATCCAAGAAAATGCCTCCAAAAATTGTTCAAAATCACCTAAAAAATTTATAATGACTCTTTGGACAATTAATGTATTCTTCTTTCTTTTGGAGTTCACATTTGTTTACATTGAAACAAAATGGCAGCAGGTGGCAAAAATTATATGTACTATGTAATAAAATTGGACTAAATAAATATGATGCATTTTTGCAACATGAACATTAATTAATAATAACTCAGATATTGTTATATGTTATATATTGTTTCTTACCAGACACGCCTCCATATGTGGTACGTTTTCCCGCTCCTACTCCAGGCCAGGGGGAACCATCAGCTTTCAAACCCATCATTCCTGAGACAGTGTTGGTGGCTGTTACTCCATCCGCACCTCCTGAAAATAAAAACAACCATGTTATATAAAAAAGATGTATTTATGTAAGTGTTTTGCTATACCTTCATGGGCTGCTTTGGCAATGTCTACAATATTGGTGACGTTTGGTGTGAGTTTCGCGAAGAATGGGATTGTAGTGGCAGCACGCACCCAGCGGCAGATGTTACGCACCAACACTGGGTCCTAATGAAATGCAAACAAACATACACAAAATAATGCCTGTTTTTCTTATATTATGTTAGATTATTTATTTCAGATGTATTTTTCAAATGTATACCTGTCCACAAGCCAGTCCCATGCCTCTCTCACCCATCCCATGTGGACAAGACAGGTTCAGCTCCAAAGCATCTGCTCCAGATTTCTAAACATCAGAAATAACTAATAATTTGATATTTTAAAAAGATACTTTACTGGACAATTTAGCATGTAAAAACAAAAAGGATTTCATATGTTATAGGTGCATATCGGAATAGTCAACTACAACAAATGCTTCAAGATATAATATATACTTTTGTGTGTACAATTCAATGTGCTGCACCTAGAATTAAACCACCAAAAATATTTACCATTGCACTTTTTTATACTCACCTCTGCCATTATTGCAAGCTCAGTCCAGTCCTCTTTGTTGTAACTACACATTATACTGGAAATCACCACCTGAACGTGAAACAAAAAGTAATATTACTATTATGTAAGACAGCAATATAAATTTAATAAAAACTTAAGACTAACATTATTTGGGAAGTCTTTCTTTAGCTCAGCGACAGATTGACACCAGTAGGCGGCAGTCTTCTCACTGATGAGTTCAATGTTGAGAAATGACCCCTGTCCTGGGCCGTACACGTGGCCTGAGGTGGTCCCACGAACAATACGTGGAGACACATTGGTCACCAAATCCTGACGACACACAGACACACGCAGAATTTGAGCAGTCAGATTTTTCAAAATGTCTTTGGCACTGTATCAATCAGTTTGTGTAAATTATTTTACATACATTTAAGATTTTCACATTGCATATTTCATTTTGATAGATCTGGTTTAAAAATATAACTTCTTCCAAATCACCATTTAACACATTATTTGCCCTGTTATGATGTAGACATACAATGATTTGACTGCAATGACTTGCTCATTAGTTTGTCACCCCCAAACTAGCAAATTCTCCACTAGATCTTTTAAAATGGTTGTGCAATGGTATCTGCATTTATTCACTGTAATCTCAACTGCCTTAATTTACAATATAGGGCTTATGTACTGTAAATGTACATAATATAAATGTATATTATGTAATGTAAACATTATTCAGTTCATATTCAGTTTTGTGTATTTGTATATTTTGTGTAATAGCAAAACAGCCAACCCAGTGAACCCTCTGCCTCCCAGGAATTTAATGTCTGTCCTGTCCTGTCTTTGCTTCCTGTTTAATATCAATGACCGGGGACTGGGTAGTACCTTGTCCAGTCCAAAGGTTTTGGTGAGAGCAAACCCCCAGCCCTGTTCGAAGGCTCTGCGGATCATGGCTGTACTTGTGGTGGGAGGGGCAGAGGCCAGACCAAACGGATTTGGAAACTTTATCCCACAAACGTCAACACTGATGTCTACCAAGTCAATTGCACTGTAGAACAACGGCAGCTTTGGGGCTGTGTCTATGGTCTGTCCATACAGTGACTGTAGGAAAACAATTTTAGCACATGTAAGAAAAATACACAATTTAGATACACAACATCTGCTTCTTAATCAATACTAAAATGTACTGCCTTTTTTTACAATCTACACAAGTAAAAAAAGAATATACTGTACATACAAAAAACACATAATGCAATATTATGCACAATAAGTACAATTTCTTTGTCAGTTATGTCAGCTATAACTACTAAATAAGTATCTATATTTTCAATTCTATCCAGGTGACTTCAAACATTTTTTCTATCCAAATAATTCCCCTTGTTGATCAATAAAGTTTGTCCAAGTGTAACTAAGTCTAAGGTATATATTTTTTATCTTTAATGAACAACATTTCATGTATCTTGTCAGCTAAACATAATTTTAGCTCAAACAGAAATAATGGAATGAAATACATACCAAATTATACCAAGAACAGTTAGGTCTTAACATGTAAACATATCAATAGCTCAAAGGATGTGTTTTCGTTCTGTATATTATCCTTTTTGAAAACATATCTTAATTAAAAATGGAAGAGGCAGTTGTACCTGTATGTACCGGTGTATGTGCCAGGAGGCCTGTTTGCCGTCATTGGTCGACTCCACTGTGGTGTTTGCCAAACCAGCAATGTCTCCCCCAGCGAAAACCCAGGGCTCTGAAGTCTGCATCGTCTCTGTGTTTATGTCAGGAGTGCCCCAGCGATTCAGCTTCACAGGGGACAGGGCCTCCACCACTGCACACAACAGTCAACATACAGTCTAGAGGAGGAATGGAAAACTCTTGAAATTAGTTTTATTTATTGTAATAGCAGCAACATTCCTGCCAATATATAAGAGGGAAATATGTTATGAATGAAAAATACAGTAGTCTCACATGCCACAAGTGATGAGTAAATAAACAAAACTAACAACATATCAACCCTCTTTTTTATGGCTTTCCAGAGAGGGCAAACAGAGAAACTTTTGTTATTAAGCAATTTTGCAAAGATGACATGGTGGAATGTTCAGATTTTGTTTCTGAATGTCCTTTCAAACATTTGCTCGTCTCTATTGAATGTGGTGGCGACAGAAAAGATGTTAATGTTTAGGTGCAGTTCTGTGGCTATCCATAATGCACTTAAAAACTTGAAAAATATAAGTTTTGAGCTGGGATCATTAGCATGATCAATTACTTTTGTCTATGAAAATTTTATTGCTTTGCCTGTTTCACAGCAAAGGGGACAGGCAACGCCACCAGCCCAAGTTACAGGCCAGAACTGTGGAGAGGTGAGCCTACACACACTAAGAATGAATGTTTTTGTGCAATAAAAACTGTATTTGAATAAATGCAAGATAGTTAAGCTTATTGCCATATTGTGAAATATTCCAAGCATAGCAGTAACATCTCCATGGATACCAGAAGGTGGTGAACCCAGTCACATAGTAGCTTTAATAGGATGTTTTGGTGTTCTGTACCTTTTGGGTCATCCAGCATGGAACCAAATGCACTGATGATGTAGTCGGCCTTCAGCCTGACAACCTGCTCCTCATCCTCGATCCACTGTCCATCCTCCCTCTGCTCTGTGCGGCAGAACTGGAGCCCCGCCACTCGGCCGTTCTTCATGATCACCTCACGAGGAGACAGGAAGGGCAGGAACTCGCACTGCTCCTCTTTGGCTAACTCCATCTGAAAAATGTTTTGTGATGTTCATGTTTTTCTAACATTGGGATGATGGCTGGTTTGACAATATTTTATGGCAAAGATTTAAATTTTCTGTTTAGGTGCAATTGGTATGCTTTGCTGTGCAACAAAGGATAAGCACTTCATCACCATAAATAGGTTTCAAATGTCAAACAAACAAAAGCACTGTTTCCATAGCAACCTTATATTTGTGTCCATAGCATGATAACAACATGATTGAAACCCATGTATAAGGGTGGTCCATTTTATTATTATGATAAAATTAGGAGAGAAAGATTAATTTAATTTAACCCAGAGATTTTTTAATGAAAGTTAATATTGTTTGTGTCATCAAATAGACAACTGCATGAACCTGCTATTACACTATATCAGTAACAAATGCACAGTAACAACATTATTAGTACTCTGTTTAGTTCTACTCCAGGATGGCTTATACCTCTTCTGGCACAGCCCTGATGTTGGTGAATCCTTTCCTGAACACAACATAGACTCTGCGTGCCCCACAGCGCAAAGCAGAGGTAGCACAGTCAAACGCCGTGTCTCCAGCTCCCAAAACTATCACCACTCCTCTCAGCTCAGGCAACGAGGAACGGCACTGGCACATACCTGCAAATGTGAACAAAAATTAAAATCTCACTGCATTACAAAAAAAAATACAATATGAAGTCTGTGTGTGTTTGATTGTACCCTTCTTGCTGGCTGTGGCCACCATCGGCAGGAAGTCCTTAGATGTAAAGAAACCTTGTTCTACTGTTAGACCCTGGAAGATTTTAGCTCGGTTGGCCTGAGGAAGACCTACAGACACACACATAATAATGCATTTATATATTTGATAATAAACACATTTCCATATATTACTGATTTCTGTTAGGCTTACCAATCCCAATAAATACAGCCTTGAATCCTTCTTCCTTCAGTGATGTCAGATTCATTCCACCAATACCAAGCCCCTTCTCACACAACACCTACACAATAAGAACATAATAGTAATTTTAACAATAGGTCTATACTACTACAAGCCTATAATACTACAGAGATACTTTATATAGATGATAATAGATGTTTATGTACACACCTTGACTCCTAGGTCTTTCATCAAATTGATTTCAAACTGAACCACCTCAAATGGAAGTCTGAACTGAGGGATTTCTGATGTGCTGGGAAAAGATCACATAATAAGTAATATTACATATGACTTATTTGATATTATTAAGCAGTTTCTCAAGTTAATTAATTATGCATTATAAGAGATCTGTATTTAAGAATTTGAAATCACATTAATAGTGTATACGCTGGGACAAATCAACTAAATAAAATCGACACTAAAGTAAAAAGCCTTCTAATACAAATCCCATACCTCAGTCCCCCAGTGTACTTCTGTTTTTCAAATATAGTAATGTTGTCATATCCGAGGCGGGCCAAGAAGGAAGCACAGCTGATGGAGGCCGGGCCGCAGCCAATCAGAGCGATCGGAGCGTGGTACAACTCCGGCATCTCATTGGCTGGAGGGAGCTCAGGGTTCCTGATTTGAGGGATGCCCATTTTACTGAACACCTGACGAAACATCGCAGGTTTTATGTCAGTTACTAAAGTTTACATTTCTGATGTTGTGTCTGTCATTTCAATACTGTATCTATGGACAGGACAATAGGAATGCATGATAAAGGTGCACTATAGCGTATCACCCCCTGCCTGTCTCCATGGAGATGTTGCTGTTTTGCCTGGAATGATCCCCACAGTAAAACATTAAACAGTATTTTTTTTTTATAGTAACTTTAAAAGAGACTGAAGCGCAACAAAAACTTAACTTTGATAAAACTGGTTTAGATTTTCAAATGACATCCTTTGAATAACATTTATTTATCATACCTCTGTAGCAAACTGCTGCAGCCCCCCAATGTTGATGGGCCCCTCCTCAGAAGCATAAAGGTTACACCCACCGACACACAGCTCTGAAGTGGGACACACCATCCCACAGGTAAGGCCCAGTGGGTTGTCTGACAGGATGGCCTTCGCTGCGCCATAGTAGTTCTGTTAAATACAAGACACGTATAGACATTTTGAGGGGAGCTTTAATAGGAGATGCCCTACTATTCAAATGGAGGTTTACCTTGTTGGAAATACTTGTGATAAAGGATTTGATGTCCAGGTTTGTAGGGCAGCTTTTCTGACAAGGGGCATCAGCACATTTGAGACACCTGAACACAGATTTTTGTCAGAGAAATAAGATAGAAGTCTCCTGCTTGAAATAGTACTTTCTTATTTGACAACAATGACCACTATAACATAAGTAGTAACTGTATTTTTATTTAAACCTGAGTGCTTCTCGTAGAGCTCCACGTTCACTCAGTGTTGTGTGTTTGATGTCATCAAAGTTGTTTTCTAACTTTACACAGGACTAAAAACAGAGACAATTTAATCACACTAGATTTGATTACTCTGATATAGAGAGTGTGTGTATTGGTACACTCACATCACAGTTCCTGTCCTGGTTTCTTTTCCAGTGTTTCTTCGCTTTCTTCTTGTTGGCTGTGGACATGATCTGAGCATGACTTTTCACCCGGGGGTTAAGAGCCAGGATGCTCTAAATAATAAATTGAACATTTTAGATGCACAAAGCAATGCCAATTCCCTCCTATTCAACTGTACTATTCCTTGTTTTTTTTTTATTTACATACTTGACTGCCCAAATAGCACTATTTAAATTTGGTTATTATTCTTTTTAGAATTATATAATACAAATTTGTAAATGCACACAATGCACCAAACCCAGTGATAAAGAGTGCATCCAAAGACTGAATCTCCACGTGTCCTCACAAACCTTGGGTCATTAAGTTTACAATTGGTTTGATAATGTGCTTGCCCTGAGACACTGACCACTTGAACGTATTGCCCAATTGCTCCATGTGAGCCAATATCCCTCAACAATGACCATGTGTCCCTTACCTAACCATTAATGCCCTTCTACATAACACTGTAAGAGGTTACAACAGGCCACACAATGCAACTTGGTTTTAACTATTTAGCTCAAAAATAAGTGCAGGGCAGAACAAAAAAGGTAAATTAATGTTACAAGTTACTCTTACATAAAAGTTTCGATTATTTCTTAGTGGTTCTGTTTGCTCACAGGAAGGAAGGAAAGCAGTTGTACAGTTTTAATTTGCAAGTTAATTGGTGAAGGAATTGGTACTGAGTTACAAATTAATCTCAAAAGATAAGGTACACTACAATAACTTGAGAAACTAAAAGTTGATGATGAGACAGCCAATATATTTCAAACATCTATACATCCATGCACTGTTAAAAAGTAATACAATTAACCATAAAATCCCAAGTATAAGGCCACATGTATAAATCTTATCTGCAAGAAAAAAACATTTTATCTATAGTATTATTTGAAATTAAGAGTTGAAAATACAATTCTGAAGTACATTTAATTTGCATTTTGTATGCAACTGAATTGAATTGTTGATAATGATTTAATTCTATGCTTCCTAAATAAAGAAAATAAATGCTTAAATAAACAAAAAATCAATACATAATGTATGTGACATGATAACAAAGTAGACAGGAATACCTCAATATCTGGCAGATCTTTGCTCAACATGATGCCTGCTGATCCGTTTTGACAAATTATTTTCTCTGCTTTCTTGAGTGTCTTTTGGCTTTGTGGATAGAGGTCCGAAACACTGTCCGGGACAACTCGTCTCCTCAAAGGCAGCTGTGGCTGATGCGACTTCTCTCTCTGTGCGACTAGAAGGTTTCACAAAGATGTGCTTTCTTCTGGTGCATGAGTCAAAGTTTAAAGCTGTGCCTAAGTTCAAGGTTTCTGCTTCAGCAAACCAAACAGTGGCAATAGTAATCTGCTGGGTCCAAATTCCACCTCCAATTCGAATAAACCTGCACTGACATTTCTCAGAATTACAAGCCTGCCAGAGCAAGTCAGACAAATCAATAATATGATAATAGTGATCATTAAGATTCAGTTAGATTCAGTTTATGTCCATATGAATTTAGACACATATTTTTCACAATTCTAAAATTATTCGGCTAAATGTTCCGTGATGGAAATGCATGTGAATTCAGGTTGTGAAGAAAATATTCTTATTATATGTCTTTGTGTAAATACATTTGATCTATCCAAGAGACCCAGAACAGTTAACAGTTAACATGTGTGACACAGCTGTCTCCACCCTCCAGGAAACCCTTGTTGTTGTTGTACTGTCTTCCAATTGTAAAAGTTGATTAGCTCATGACTGTGAAAAAAGTCACTCTGCTTTGACTTGTATGTAGCTTTATAATGCTGGTATAAAGAGTCAGAAAACAGATGCTCTGGGGAGGCTGCCGGTCTGTGGCCAGAGAAGGTTTGGGCGGTTCTAACATTAAATAACCCTTTTTGAATTTTGTAACTCACGACAGCTTCACAAATGGATTAAGTATTACCATCAAGATATATTTGCACAACAGCTGATAAGAAAATGCTCAGTATTTGACACTACAATGCAAATAAAAAAAAGAAACTTCACTATACTGGAAACACATAATTTTCTTAGATATATTATATGACCACATAGAAATATCAGATAGATTAAGACCATTTTAAAGCTATTGTTAAAAGGTCAAATTTGGCCCCATTTATGCTATTTCTTTCAGGATTGATCTAGTATCTAGTTTCTTTGAGGATTAATAAATAATAAATTAATTAGTTCAGTATCAGTTAGTATCTGGGTATCCATTTTGACAACCCTATAGAATTAGGGTTGTTAGAGTAGTGAAAATTCAGTTACTTTATGTCTATTTAAATTTAGCCCGTTTTTTGTTTTTGATTGCAAATATTATATTCAAAATATTAGGTGTCTAAATACTAGTATACTTTGCTGAAGTTCAGTGTTTTTCTGCGTGAGTATAACTCATGATTTCTCAAACTATGTGACTCAAATTATTGAAATGCAATTAAGTAATTTAGTTTAACTTTATTGTGGATGGTGTGTTAAACATCAGTGAGGTACAGAAGTGAGGCAGCGGTGGCGAGTAAGGCGACTGCAGAGGCCATGACAACACCTAAAAAAAGGAAAAAATAAACAATAATAAATTATAAAAATGTCTGTGTAATCCCTCAGTCGTCCAGGTATGATCCAAAAGTGAATTCAATTTTTTGTTTGCCGTGGATCATACTTTGAATTTTTGCAATAAATTATTAAATTAAAGTTGTCAAAACATTTCATAATTGTGCAGTTTTTATTTAAAGTCAGCCAAGGATGTAGAGTTATATAGTATAGTTATATATGTCTGTGATCCTGTTTGATTAGTGCTGAAGTAAAACTAGGCACCTTGGAGTATGTTTTATCACCGAAAACCTTTCTTCTTCATTTTGACTGGTTTTATGTTTTTGTAATCTGTTTTTTACTGTATACAATTTAAGGAGCCAAATGCTTTTGTGTAAATATAATGTAATTTTACCAATATAGATGTTCCTCTGGGGTCTAGGGTCTTCATCCTTTTCTTGGATAGGTTCTGTAAACAAAAATATTTGATATTGTGGTGTCATTGTACTGTTGAAACACAGATGTCCAAAGTCTAAGCCAGACACTAGTAAATTTACACACTAACCACACCTTTACAGAAGATTTTATCAATGGCAGTTAAAGTGAGCTTTAATTACAACAAACAAATTACATGAGAGGATGCAATGTTTGCAAAATGCAGCTCTGCAGAGGAAAATTTTTAAAGTAAGAAGCTGTATACAAATATAAAGTAGTAGTTGAACTAATTATGTCAATTTGTATACAAATATAAATTCTTGATAAATTTCATAGGACTTTATCTGACTTCACTATACTATAATAGACAATAGACATTAGACCATGTGGATGAGAGAAAATAAACTTTTTATCTATTGTTTGGCCATTGTGTTAAATAATTGTTTAAAAAAAATAATCTCGCAATAATTGTTTGTTTGATATGGTGACATCCCTGAATGTGAATGTAGAACCTCCCACCTGCTTTACTTTCTATAGTTTCTATGTTGATATTTTCAGGTATGATCTCGTGAGTTGTGTCGATATCTTCTTCTGCCACATCAAGGTCCAGCATCTCCTTCAGTCGCTCAGTGGCCTCTGAGGGTCCTTCGTCACTGAATTGATAATCACAAACAGAAACCGGACCCCTTCCCTTCACCGGACAGAAAATACGCCTGGGGATGAAGAGTTCAACTAAAGGGAAGAAAAAAAACATCTTATCAATCATACAGTTTTATTATTAACTATAGTGAGCTACTAAAAAAACAAACCAAGAATGGTAAAATATGAAGAATGTGGACTTTTTTTTAGTTCTTGTCTAATCCAGGTTTACTTCTGGGTTTAGTCTTGACTTTTTTTTTATATATATATATATTTTTCACACTAACCAACTACCGACATTTTAGGTGAAGGTGTTTCGAGTATTTCAGGATTTTAACAGAAACTGAAATAACTTTGTCAAGAATAGGTAAAAATTATGTATTTACACAAGTCTAATTCCTGCCTCATGGATTGGCTGATCTCTCACACCCATCACCATGACCCTGACCCTGACCCTGTCTGCAGTGTTAAGCCCTACATGATAATACCTCCGAAGTTGTTGTTTTGCCCCTCTGCTGTCGCAAGCTCCTCCAGAAGCATATGAATTCTTGTGGCCACCGTAGAAATAATGTCTCTCTTTAACAGCTGGAATAAATAAAGTATTTAAATATCAATCTAAAAATATTAAACATAGGCATCAAATTAGGTTGTTTACCTTCTCATATAGTTTGGCCTTTGGTTTGTTGCTGTGCACATAAGCTCGACAGTGGATGGCTCCCTTGATGGACACACTGCCTCCACACTTCTGCACCACATCACTTATCCGCTGTTCACACTGGACTCAATAAGACGCAGCAATATATAATGCAATGGATATGAAAACCAAATAAAATATACACACAAAACTATAAACTATAGTGTAGTGTATAGTGTCATTCTTACCGGGGAAATTAACAACTGAACTGTGTATGCTTGCTTTGCATTCCTCCTCTACAAACAAATGGGACAATTTAATTATGTGTCATTCATATTTGCGGCTATTACCAATTTTAGTTCCAGAATCTGAAATATTTTACCAACAAGCAATATTTTCAAAAGAATTTACATCCTACCTGTCCTGTAGTGAGTTCAGCACCATCTGGAAACCTTTTACCATCAAGCAAACACACTCCACTCTCTATTTGCTGTGCCCAGATCTGAAGTTCATTCTAAAACAAAAAGCATCATTTATAAATAAGTGTACTGTAGATTGCTTAAAATGTGGCCTGCAGGCATTCAAACCTTTATGCATTTCTCCATTGTTTCTGGGTTGTTTGGACCAGTTGGTAGCTGGAAATATAAGTTGACATTTAAGCAACAGGACACAGTGATCCACGATGAACACACCCCAGACTGATATTTCCAATCAGCAGGCTTTGCCATACTCTGAAACACAGCAAGTATACAAGAGACATCAGCCCACTGAGGAACACAACACATCTTTATAAGCAAGACTATTGTTTTTCTGCTATGCGCCTGTGATTAAACCCAGGAATTCAGATGACTAAGCCCTGACCTCCACACAATTTAATACTGATTGGAAAGAAATAACAAATACTAACCTTTGGGTCTTTAACGTCAAAGGTTCTACACACAGTTCTATAAAATTAGGTTAAGAAACTGTATTATGCCCAAAGGAAAAAAAAACAAAAAACAGCAATAATGTCATGGAAAAGGATACTTCCTTGTTTTGGAGTTGATGTGCAAAGTCACACAGTCTGTAACATCGTCATCCGCTGGGCTCCAGAAACGCTCAGAAGAGATTAGGTTTTCCACAGAAAATACCAGCTAGACACAAATGAATAATAAATTTAATTTCATTGAGAGACGGAGATTGTAACGTTGAAGGTCGACAGTGGTTCTTTACCTGTCGCAGAGTTGTTTGTGTGTCTTTGGCATCAACTTCAGTTATTATAAAAACTCCCAAAACAGACAAACCTCCAGGCAGCATCCGGGACACCTACGAACCATCAAAAAGTTAAAGTTGCATCACATGTTAAGTTGATTTGTGTTGTTAAGCATCTTAGTACAATATTTGTCTACCTGGCGGGCATGCTCTGTGACCCAGTCCTTATCCAGTGAGTTTCCAGGTGAGTCTTCTTTAGGAGGTGTTCTTGAAGCCATAATAATATAATCCCTCTGAGCTGAACTCTGCAATAAATGATTAATTGTAAATAATGCATTACAATATCATGACAGAGCGACAAAGAATGTTACCTGTCCAATAAGCAAGCCTGTGATTGTAGTGGATTTTAGTTCACATAACTGAGACAGGTAACTCTCCACAGCATCGTCAACAATGTACCCACGACCCATGTTTTCTATACAGAAACAGTAACAGAACAGTGTACACAGGCTCATTGTTTGGATCATTATGCCACATACAAGTAATGCTAAATGTTCAATAAACTGTAATAAAAAGTGGTGAGGGTAATCTCCTCGCGGTTGGTGTGATACGAATTAGAAGTAAAAGCTTTAATACAGCAACTTTATTCAGCTGTAACAAGCAGTCAGGCTCACACCTTTATATAAAATGTGTTTTATGAAGGCTTACCTTTGACTTAAAATACTGACTACAACGAAAAATGCACTATAATCCTTCAAAATGTTCTTAGTCCATGCCAGCTGACATTAAATCGTGGTGGTTCGTCAGCAAAGCAAGTAAACTACATTTACCAATATGCTTTGCGCGGCTGTGTATTTCCGTCGCATGTATTTTACGTAAGTCAATCAAGTTGAAACATTTTTGTGCATATCCTATGATAATTCGAAACGAAATATTA
This sequence comes from Taenioides sp. WSHXM2023, assembly GCA_029959045.1. NCBI lineage: Eukaryota > Metazoa > Chordata > Actinopteri > Gobiiformes > Gobiidae > Taenioides > Taenioides sp. WSHXM2023. Next base: position 12,579,381 of record CM057096.1, on the reverse strand, counting down.
ATAATTTCCAGTCTCCCCCAGTCTCTCTTTACGGTCTTTATATGGTAACTATTATAAAATCGGCGAAGTTCGTGAATTTGTAAAAAGCAGCCTTTATTGTGATGATCTTCATAGTAAATTAATAAATGATCAAATATTAGCGAAATACCCATATGAAATATTTTATGAATGTCTACATATGCCACTTAATCAATATTTGTTGTCATTTTTTTTTCTTGTAAGGAAAGTTTATGCTGAAAGAATAGATTACACATCCGGTCCTCGTGCCGTGCGACTTTACACGTTTCTATCGTTAGCGGGTGATACAAGGGTCCTGTAACTAAATTTATAAAGTTTGTTCTGAATTTCCCCGTGTTTTGGGTGCTGTGGGACTTTGGTGGAGATGGCGGCCGTCCTGCTGCAGGCTTTGGAGCGGACGGAGCTGAACAAACTTCCCAAAGGCATCCAAAACAAACTGGAGAGGTTTGTTACGGAGCTCCAAAATGCTAACGAGGCGCTGAAGACGGAGCGGGAGAGACTCAAAGCTGACAGTGGTAGGTCCCCTTCAACCTCCCGGATAAAGACGTATAAGTGATGTTCTTTTTTACTAATTAAAGTTTTAATTTTAGGACCAGGTTATTTTTAAGGTTGTCAGATGAATTTATGGTTTATGATTCAATAATGTGTCCTCATGTTAGCCCGCTCATTCAAGCTAACTTATTTACTACTTGAACGTCATGGGGGAAAAAAAAATCTAAATTTAAATGTCACTCATACTTACGTATTAATTTGATATTTAAGTGCCATATTATTAGCTGGGGTATTTTGAGGCTAATGCACTAACTAGATGAGAAAATGGGCTATGTTTGCGACTTTGCACAAACGGTTCACCAATACAATCCCCATTATGTTGATATTGACCTTTGCAAATACTAGTTGATTCAACTGATGACACAGTATATTTCTTTTATAAATTTGGACTATTCTTGTGTCTACAGAACAACAGTATTTTGACATTGAAAAGAGACTTGCAGAAACTCAGGAGCAGTTCCTCACATCCACAAAGGACCTACAAACCGTGAAAGAGGAAAACAAAAAACTAAGTAAGTTTGAACCACTTGCTGCTGCGATGAAGCTGTATTATGTTAGTCTGTTACTGATGGACTGTTCATTTGTCCAGATGAGGAGCTGAGCACTTTAAAGGGAATAGAGGGAGAGTCAGCAGATGAAAAAACATCTCAACCACAGCAGGTATACATTACTTTACCTACAGCTGTCTGTGATAAGCATGTTGAATATTATTTTTTATAAAGTCCATAAAATTCCTTATAACAAAACAAATCTTGTTTTAACACAGCAGACCAAAACAAAATATGAAATTGAAGCTGAGAAAAGGGAATTGGCTCGGTTGCTGGAGAAGAGGACGCAGGAGGTGGAGAACCTGAATGGTAATAATTTTAAATATTAAATAACAATGAACAAATTTATGTCCAGCTCTAATTTGTGATGATACATTTGTGCAGAGGATTTGACACGAATGAATGAGAAGCTGGTTGAGACAAACAAAGTGAAGATGGATCTGCAGTTGAAACTGGATGAGATTCAGTCATCTGAGGCCTCTGTGCAGCACCGGGAGAAACGCATGGAGCAGGAGAAAGAGCTGCTTCAACAGAAAATCGACTGGCTCACGTCTGAACTGAAAGCAAAGACAGATGAGCTACTAGATACAACCCGAGAGAAAGGCAAACAGATAGTGGAGCTACAATCAAGTCTGCAGATGTGCAAGGAAGCGGTAAAGCTTTTTTTTCAGTAGGAATACAGTGCCATATTGTGGCACTGCAGTCATCCCCATTAACATTTTTTAATTTTTATATTTTAGGTGTCCAGCTTGGAAAGCCAGTTGACCTCACAAAAGGATATCAGTGAAAGTCAGACCAAGAGAGCAGAAGACCTCAATAACAAACTGAAAAAGGTCATTTTAGCAAAACAATCAATCAAAAGACACACTGATTGGCTCTACTTCTTCACTAAAATACTAAAATAAATTGAAATTAATATTCTAATAGTCTTTTTTTCTTTAGGCAAAAGAGGAACAGTGTGCCATGGAAGAGAAATATCAGAATGAACTTAATGCACGTATTAAATTGGTTTCACTACATGAGGTGGGTTTCTGTCCAACCTATTTAGTTACTAAGGCAGCTTATTACTAATAAATGTTGGAAACATTTATAATAATTGATTATACCTGTAGGGCACAGCATCTGAAATGAAAGCAAAGAACAATGAACTGAACAGTGCTGTGGAGGGCCTCAGTAAGATGATTAAAGAGACAGGAGAAGGTAATGTGGAATTTTTTGAAAAACATTCAACAGTGTGTTTTGTATTATTCTGTATTCTTATAATCTAATAATTATGGCAGCCAATAAAGTCCTGGAAAAGAAAGTCTCAGAGACGGAGGAACAAAAGACACGGCTTGAGGCTGAACTCCGAGAGAAGATAAAGAAAATGGAAAAGGAGCTGGAGAATGTATCAGTGAAGGCTGCTGGCAAACACTGCTGTAAGAAGATTACACTGATTATGTTAATATAATTAAGTTTTAATCGTACTTAATTCAGATCTTTCCTCTTAGGTGCACAGTCATTAACGGAGGAGCAGGTAGATGCTATGTGTCCCTCAGCAGCTGCCATCGCTGCTATCGTCAAACCTGGCATGAAGTTTTTTGATGTAAGATTCAAAATTACAGTACTACATTCTTCCATCTGATTATAAATTAACTAAGACTCTATTTTCTCTATATTTTAGCTGTATAATGCATATGCAGAGTGTCAGACTCAGCTGCAGCTTGAGAAGCAGGAGACTAGGAGAGTCAACCGGGTCCTGGATGAGATAGTTCAGGAGATTGAATCTAAAGCACCAGTCCTAAAACGACAGAGAGAAGAGTACGAAAGCATGCAGCGGTCCATGGCTTCACTCTGTAACAAACTGGAACAAGCTCGCTCGGTCTGTCTATTTTTAAATATATCTACAATGTTAAATTTACTTTACATTTACTTAGAACTGATAACTAACAGGAGTTTGTCAACAGGAAATATATAGTCTACAGAAAGAGAAAGATGAGGCAAAACAAAGATGTGATGTCCTTGAAAGGGAGAAGAATTGCACAGAAAGGCAACTTGATGACACGTCTGCACAGGTGAAACCAATATTTAACTTTTCTATTTGTATAATTTCACTTTATAACTTTTCTGGGTGATGCTACACCACCTGCTTATCTCCCAGGCTGTGTTATTGCTTTGCTTGGGAGGTTTCATAGCATTAAAAGCAATAAGCAAGAGAGACAAGCATACAGTGTACCTTTCAAATTTAGAGCAAGACAATTGGCATGGAATACTTTTTTCTTTTTAATAAAAATCATATTTTTCACACCGTTTTTTAAAACTTTTGATTACATACTAGACCTAAATGCTTTTTAAGCATTCCTTGATTTTGCCTTTCCAGGTGTGTACTCTCCTTTTGGAGCTGGAAGAAGCACGTGGGAATCAGATGATCAAAAATGAAGGCAGCTCCACTATGGGGGAGAGCAGGTCACAACAAGTGTCTTTCTGTAGCATCCAGGAACTTCAGCAGCAAAACCAAACTATGCTGAAAAAACTAAAAGAACTAGAGGATGAGAAGAACAAGAAGCAGACCAAAATTACATCAGAACGGTAGATATCAGCCATTTTCACACTGTAGGAATCCACTGCTGTGTTTCAGATTACATCATAACATTCTATAGGCCAATATTATTTAATACAGATGGGGCAACTAAAATGAATATAGTTAAAATGCTGATTATTATCTTGTTTTTTAATAGTGATATCTCTGCTTATATTATTATTATTACTATTCAGTGTTCTATGTTGCACCTCATCACCAAAGCAAGTTCCTAGTCTGTGAATTGTGTTCACTGACAATGGCAATAAAAGCTTTTCTGATTCTGATTTTTGTTGTAAAATATTGAGTAGACCCTAGTCAACTCAATCTTATAAATGATCAGATTCAACATTTGTGCATTCACCTTTAGGATATTTCATAGAATCCGAAAACCACAAATTACAAAAAAAATCTCCAAATTCAAAGGAATTTGAAGTAATGAATACATTTTCTAACTACTGCCACTTTTCTTTTTAGAGTATCAGAGTTGGAGAACAGTGTGGATAAACTGCAAAAAGAAAATGAGCAGCTGACGGAGCAGAGGAACCTGCAGAAACAGTTGGCTGACTCTAATGCCAGACAAAGGGATATGTACAAGGCGTTACTGACACAGAGCACTGGCTACACGCTGCCTCCTCAAGGTACTACTTCACTACCAATGAGAAATTGAAAATGTACAAATATACCATATACCAATAACTGTTACTTTTTTACTTTTATTCTGCTATAGAAGTTTCCAAAATAACTGAGAGATTGCACATCTACTATTTTCTACTTTTTAACAGAATTAATAAAGTTCACCGTTTTATCCATACCAAATTATAACTGGCATTAATAGTTTTTCTTGACATTTGTTAGTATCAAATTAAGAATTGTTTCACAAAATTGGGTAAAAGAAAGTCGTCGTTTGAGACATGGCAGTAATCACATTGTTTTGATCGATCTATAATGCAGTTACTTGGCCAGGGGTATTACTTTTATAAAATTAGGAATTAGCAGTACACACACACATCATACTGCTACTTGCTTTTATGATTGGTTCCACATTTAATTTATTTACAAATGTTCCTATTGATACTGCAGATGTTAACACTATAAAATGTGTGTCATTTTGACTTAGGACCAGAGTCTTTGTCCCAGTCGGCTCAGCTTCGCCCTTCAGTCCCAGCCACTCGCTCAATGCCACAGAGAGCAGCTGCTGCAGAGTCCGCACAGACCGCTCAGGCTAAAGCTGCCTTAAAACAGGTACAGACATGCATGCTTCTTACTCTGAATCTTTATTATAAACCACTTCATAAAGCACAGTGTAGCCCAGTTTGCTTTACCTGAAAACACCCTACTTTACATTTCCAGCTCAATGA